>OX415254.1:40296720-43267432 GCA_948329865.1 Linaria vulgaris | reverse complement strand
GCTGTTATATACCACTCCCCGACGGAAAGTGGTTTCTTCACCCTGTCATCTGTAACCACCACATGATGAAGCCCGACCCTATCTTACAGCCACAAAAAATCTTCCGACTCCATTAGCGCATGCTGGGCAATCACTGGAGAAAGCACCACATCTTCATCCAATGTGCGAACTGGAGTCACACCCTCCCCCCACTTGAAAGGCACATCCCACTTCCCTCGGACATGCTTCACATAAAAAAACTTGTCCTTCCACACGCTATGCGAGATAATCGCCGCACTCAGAATTCTTTTTGTAGAGTTCTTCGAGCTGTCCCGATGATGGACGTAATGAAAAGGAAATCCCCCGGGCGACACTCCCACGTCGAAAATCGAGAGAAAGTGATCTACACTACACTCGTATCCCTTGACATGACACCAGAACACATAAATACACAAAGCCGCGTACCCGTTAGGCACCAACTGACTCGGACAGAAGCCGCAGGTCTTAAACACCTCACAAAAGAAAGGTGACATAAAGGAGTGCCACCCATAGTTCACCTGTGCAAAAAATACCGTGAGCATACCCGCGGGAGGGTAGCAAGCACTCTGACCCTCGGTCAGAATGTGGACCGTCACATTCTTCATAGCCGTCCCCGTGACCCGAAATAACTCCATAACTTGCTCGTATGTGGCAACGGACCGAACATTCTCAATTTTAGAGAAGTCACGGACAAGGGGTTTCTTCGATTTTGAAACCCTAGTTTTTTTCGCGGAGGCGGCGCCACTCCCTTCGGCGACGACAGCTCTTCTCTTACGAGTGGCAGCAGCAGGTCCCACGAGGGGAGCAGTAGTCGCAGCAGAAACGGGAACATCAACAGGAGCAGTGTCGGCAGAAGAGGTATTTGCAAATGAAGCCATCTTCTTTTGGGGCAAGAGGAGAAATTTCACGAACTTGATGAAAGGAAAAAGAAGCGAGAAGAAGAAACTTTGAGAGGAGCAAAAATCGCTCTTTTCTGCTTAAGAAAATTAGAGGAGTAGAGAGAATTGGAAGGTTAAAGATTTTGTGAAAAGAATGGGGGAGAAAGAGTACGGACGGAGGTATTTATAGGCGAACCGCCATTAAAGACGTGCCTCGTCCCCTACGCCCCACGTCTCCACTCAGGAAGCGACGTGTCGCTCCACGCGCTAGCCGTTGCTGCAGATTAACGGACGGATGAATAAATGTCATTTAAGACATCCAACGGCTAGATAGAGCCGTTATAAAAGTAACTCTTCATTTGAACCGCTGCTTCCCAAGAACATAAAGGTAATTTTACTTTACGGTATTTTAAGTATATACTTATATACTTATATAAGTATAATACCCCCGTAAATCATAAAAAAGAATGGAAAAACTCCAATCCCCTCGGAAAAATCACCAAAAAATAAAGAAGAAGCCCCTTTTGCCATATTAAGGCCACGAAATAAAATTTCGCTCGTCTCTACGAGAACGATCGAAATTTGGGGGGGCTAGTGTTAACCCTAAAAAATAAATAAGGGATTATACGAGTTAAACAAAAGATTAACCCTTAAATTAGGGATTAATCCCAAGGACGATACTAGCGTCACGAACACTCTCGTATGTCACATACCCTACTATGGTATGACGTGGCACCCGAAGAGATACTAAAGTCCCTCGGATCTCACATACCCGATTATGGTACGACGTGACATCCGAGTGGACACCAAAGCGTCCCTTGGAAAGTCAAGATGAATAAAAATAAGATATCAACGTGTCATCGGGAAAAGAGTAAACCCCGATGGATCCACGCGACTCTGATATCCATTACTGCGCCAAGAGGGACCACCGTACTAGAATACTTCCTTGCTGAACACTCCCCAAAGTCCTTGGAATCATCACCTCGAAGGCTAAATTCACAAAACAACGTCTTACTCAAAGCACAAATCACCAAAGTCACTTACCCCGAAGGCCCGAGCCAAGAAAGTTACTCAGCCAAGGCCAGGAAGCCCTCGGAGAATTGTTCCCGAAGGAACCACTACTCTCATGACGACAAGAAACGCTCGGAACCCATACTACGGAGATCCAGACGCAAGAGCACAGCCTTACTTGCATGTTGATGCCCTCGGAGCCTACCTCACGAACAGGAAGAAGCGAATCTGCCCCTCGGAGAACCTTACCAAAGAAGACGATGAGAAAATGACTGTCCCCGGAGCAGAAACCTCCTCGGACACCCACTTCACTTCAACTAGTGAACCTCCTCATGAAATCCAGTCCCTCGGAGAAAAGAAAACAGAAGATTCAGTCCATCAAAGAGAAGAAAACAGAAGAAGCAACCCCTCGGAACTCCTCGAAGCCATCGGAGAAGATAAAGATCAGCCTAGTCAGCGCCTTGTCAACAAGATATACCTTATCTTATAGAAGGACACTTGTAACACATGCAACATTACACTTGTAACACATGCATAGTGACACAAGCACCCCCCCCCCCCCCATGCACCCTACAAGAAAACCTATATAAAGGAGGGGCAAAAGAAAAGAGAAGAAGAAATGAAGGAATTAGAAGAAAAAAAAAGAGAGGACAAAATACATACTGTACACATATACTCACTCGGAAAAAAGCATAAAGTCATACCTGTAACCTTCTAAAGGGAGAAGTTCAGTGAATAAAGGAAGGATATTCTCGTAATTTTCCATAATAGTCATTTACTCTCTTTGAACCACGGATAACGGCGTTCCGAACTTATAAATAATTCAGTTAATCGGGTATTATTCCAAACCTGTTAACACTTAGAAAATATACTCAGACCCATTCTAATAGTTGTCAGCTTCACCACCAGAGAAAATATATTAGTGTAATCAATGTGTTCCTTTTGTTGAAAAACATTCACAACCAATCTTGCTTTGTAATGCTTGCTTCCATCAACTTCTTCTTTAATTCTATACACCCATTAGTTATGTATGGACTTCTTTCCCTTAGGAATCTACATAAGTTCTCATGTGTTATTCACTTTCAAGAAATTCATCTCGTCTTCCATGGCAAACTCCCACTTGCTCGAATCAGTACTCTGCATTCTTAGGCATAACTCTTCGTCTCACCACTATCAATTAGCAAAAGATAGTGTATAGCGGAGCCATATCTGTTTAGAGCCCGACACTGTCTACCTGACCTCCTCAACGTAGACACTGGTGAACGAGGTTCTGACTCAACATTCTTATGTTCGTGTAAAACCTCCCCTTCATCTGAATTTAATCAACAACATTCGATTTATCATCCCACACATCATCACTCCAAATAATTGGTGCACTCAATCTATCGTTGTAAATACATGCTCATTAAATATGACATCTCGACTATGTATTACTTTATTTTTAATCATCCCAAAATCTATAACCATAATCATCACCACCATATCCAAGAAACATACACTTCACAGATTTAGCATCCAACTCACTTCTAGCAACATCATCAATATGAACATATGACATACAACCAAATACTCGCACATATGAAATGTTTACCTTTTTACCACTACAAGCCTCCTCCGGAATACCATACTCTGGTGGAACGAATTGTCCTTTGTTGATCAGAAACACTGCAATGTTGACTATATATACCCAAAACCCTTTCGATAATCCACTCTTCAATCTCATGCATCTAACCCTTTCTTTTAGTATTTTGTCATATGCTTTGCAACCCCGTTTTGTTGAGGGATCCCCTTAACCGTCTTCTCCATGCGAATGCCGTTCTCTGCACAATAATGTTTGAACTCCTCAAGTTCATACTTGCCACCATTGTTAGACCTCAAACACTTCACATTCAGACTAGTATCGGTTTCTACTCGTGGTTTCCACTTCTTGAAGACATCAAAAGCTTCTGATTTCTGCTTCAAGAAATACCTATAACTTTCTTGTAGCGTCATCGATGAAAGTCATGTAATACAATGATCCACCAAGGGATGTGACTGGCGTCGATCCACATAAGTCACTATGTACTAGCTCCAACTTCTGCTTCTTTAGAGTTCTACCACTTCTTGAGCTTGTCTCTCTTCTGTTTCCCAAACACACAGCCCTCACAGAGACCCATGTGAATTTTTTTAAGACCCAACAGCTTACCCTTTGAACACAGATGCTTTATCCCTTTCTCACTTATGGGGCCAAGTTGATAATGCCATAATTAGCATCACTATGTGCATCAACAGTTCCAATGCTATCTTGTTTGATCTCAGTCATATACAAGGTGCCCTTCTTCAAACCCCGAGCCACCACCATAGGTCCTTTGATTATTCTCCAAGCACCTTTACCAAAGTTAAGATCATAACCATCATCATCTAACTGCCCTACATAGATCAGATTTCTCATAAGGTTAGGAATGTGTCTCACGACATGCATCATCCAATGCTTCCATTATCAAATTTAACACGAATATCTCCCTTCGCAAAACATCCAATGGGAAATTATTACCTAGATAGACCCTTCTGAAATTTCTAGCAACATAATTCTCCATTAAATTGTTGTCCGAGCAAGCATGAAATGATGCTTCAGAATCTAAAACCCAAAACTCTATTGGACTATACAGTTAGAATTGGTGCATCATTATGTTGTTCAGTGGTTGTGTTTGCTGAGTTTCCATCCTTCTTCGATGCTCGACAATTAGGTTTGTATTGACCCTTATTTCAACAATTCCAACACTCATTGGAACTATTTTCCTTCTTCGACTTCTTCAATTTTGATCTACCCCAATTTGAATTTGAACCTCGTTGTTTTGATTTACCTCTAGCCTCCGTACTCAGAACTGATCCTGAAGAATTCCCCGACTCATTCCTGCGAATTTCCTCACTGATAATTAGATATCTCACTTCGTCATACTTCAACCTTGCCTTCCTGATTGATGCACTCACGGCCATGACTGTTCCGCTCCAACTCTTTGGTAAAGAGGACAACAAAAGAAACGCTTTGATTTTGTCGCCAAAATCAATTCCAAACGAGTTCAACCTTGACACAATTAAGTTAAACTCCTTAAGATGACCCGACACCACCGTGTTCTTCCTCATCTTCAAGTACAACAAATGTCGCATCAGATGGACTTTGTTTGTTGCTGATGGTTTTTCGTTCATGTTTGCAATAACCTTCAGGATCCCCTTCGTTGTTGTCTCCTTCGTGGTGTGGAATGCCATGCTTTTCTCTAGAGTCAACCAGACCACACGCATCACCTTCCTATCAAGAACTTTACAGTCTGCATCTGACATCTCCGTCGGTCTATCTTTCAAAGTTTCCACAAATCTTTACCATATAGTAAATCCTCGACCCGCATCCGCTAGAACTCATAATCTGACCCATCAAACTTCTTGATTTGCGTTTTACCTTAGTTTATCATACAAATACCATAGAATTGTACCATCCCTCATAACCTGATGCTCTAATACCACTTGTTGTGCAACAAAAAAAATACAAAACCACAACAAGAACAGAGAAACACACACAATCGAAAGCGATAAATAACAATCGGTACACCATGCACAAATTATTTACCCAGTCCGACTATGTCTACTTCTAGAGGCGACCCAATCCAGGATTTTCACTATGATGATGGTGAGTTATTTATGATTACAAATGAGATACAATTGTGCCTCGCAGATTGAGAACAAGCTCTAACAATATCTCTCAATCTCACAAGTGTTTTCTTCTCTTATTTTTATCTCTCTCTATATTTTCCGCCCACTACATAGATTGTAGGCATCATAATCGAGATGGGCCAAAACTGTGGTGCGTGATATGGGCGCACAATCAACATCGCAGTGCGACTGCTGTAGCGCCAGATGTTAGATGTAGTCCAGTACGTAGTGCCATCCAGGTGTGATTAGACTCTGATAGAGCCCCACATGCACGATCACTGCCATAGCGCCTCACCGTAGCGCCACTCCCTGATTGCACATATGATCTGCTCATTGTTCTCACTATTGTTAGAACTCCAATCTTCAATTTCAGTACACGGTCTTCACTGTCCAGTCTCCATAATCCTAACACCTTTGAGTATTCAACATTTCAATCTCATGATCTCCAAGCTGAACATGTCCAATATCAATGTTTAACTTACGCGCGGAGGGCGGGCGGGAGGGGGGGGGGGTGTCTTTCGTTATATATATTTGTGTCACACGGTTTTATAAGTGAGATTAGTGTAAAAGTTAGTTAGTATTTAGATATTAGTTATTAGCTTGTTAGTCAAAGAGCGTCGATTTAATTAGCTCGAGATTGATCATAGTCGTCCGATCATGCCCTCCATCCAATATTTAAGTTCCAACCAGGTTGTATACTTCACTTTTCATTTTATACAATTATAGAGAATGAGAAGGAGAAATCTCAATCTTTTTACTCCAATTTTCCTTTTCAGTTGTTGCACATATTTTGATTCTAGCAAATACATAAGATAACTTGGGCTAGTAAGGAAAAAATCCAACTTTGGTTTGGTATTTTCAATACCAGGTTTTCCTTGTTTAATCCAACTGACCAAGTATAAAATAGGACAAATTATTATTTGTGTCCTGTAAGTTTGCTCTTTTAAAAGAAAATGCCCAATAAGTTTTTAGTTTTTAGAAATGCCATGTAACTATGCCGTTTGCTGATTTTTTTGCCCTGTATCCAATGCGAATGAAATTGTTTTTATTTCTGCCCTTTATATTTTGTTTTTTTAAATAAAATCTGCCCAATAAGTAGGACAATCTATATATTTAATGCCCTTTAAGTTAGACCTAATTTTAAAATATGCCCAATAACTGAAAACTAATTTAATTCGCATTGGACACTAATTTTGCAGCCAAAATATAACTGTTTTCGCAGCACAAAATGCTGACTTTACATTGAAATATTTGGAGGTATTTGATTCGCATAGGACACGGGACAAAAAAATCAATAAAGGGCATAGTTACAGGGTATTTCTAAAAACTCGAAACTTATTGGACATTTTTTTTAAAATGGAAAACTTACTAGGCACAAATAATAATTTGTGCCTATAAAATAATAAAATACTAATTAGCTGTCCCCGCCCCGGATTTGAAAATGGGGTCATTATATGACTTTGAATTTGATGTATGGACATGCTTCTTATATTATTGTGTAGAGTTGACTGTAAAGGTGTGTGACATATTAAATTAGGAAACGTTAGACCAGGGGAGTAGCGCTTTGGAAATTATACATAAAATGATATCATGTGATAATGCCAATGGCCGAGGATCACGCAATTAATCATGACCACGTTCGATTTTTAATCTTCATTTATATAATACTTTTGCGTGATCCCAGAAGCAACATAGAAATGACAAGGATAATTATGTTCAAATAGTCTGACGTTTCTTCAAGTTATCAAAATATTTTTGTTAACGGGTTTGGAATTATTCCCTATTTAACGGAAGATATTTATTTGGGTTAGAACGCCCTGTCCGTGATTCAGAGATAATGATAGGTGGAAATAATAAAAATATTTGCAAGAATATTCCCTTCCTTTATTCACTGGACTTTTCCTCCTCTCTTTCTGTGTACATGAGTACCCGGTTGTATTTAGTAAGCTAAGTTAAGTTGTCTCCCCCCTTTCTTCTACTGATTACCTCCCTTTATATAGACTTTGGTAGGGGCATGTGTCATTGTGCATGTGTTTTGGTAAGGACAGGTGTTGTTGTTACCTTGATACAGGTGTGAAAATTAGGATAATGTTTATCTCTTATCTACTAGGCGCTGACTAGATTGGTCTTTGTGTCTTCTGATATTTCCGAGGGCTTTTGAGGTACGATTGTTGTGGTAGAGCTATTCTTCCGAGGGACTCTATTACTCTTTCTTGATTCGGGTCCGTTCTTCAATGATCAAGAGTAATCTCCGAGGGCATAATTTGATCTCCGAGGGCGTGGTATGATCTCCGAGGGTTTAATAGGATCTCCGAGGGCTGGATTTGCTCATTTTGAAATGGTATTTTTTCATCTAAGTCCTCGGAATATGTTATCTGGGCACTCTGTTATTCACTTCTGATTTTTCTCCGAAAATGGGTCCGAGGGTGATGGTCCGAGGGCAGTTCAGATTGAGGAGTGTTCAGCAAGGAAGCTTTCTTGTAAGTTCGTGGGACTCGGGGTCCGTTGTGGTCCCTCTTGGCGCATTGGTGGATATCGGAGTCGTACGAGTCCATCGGGGTTTGCTCTTTTTCCGATGCCGTGCTGATATCTGTTTTTTATTCACCGTTTGACTTTCCAAGGGACACTTATGTTCCTCCTCGTGTGCTCTTGTAAACCTTTTCGGGTCAGTGACCTAAAGGTAAGGCAATCCTCCGAGGGGTTTTTTCTTTATAGGCACGTCTCATCGGAAGTACTCGTGACAATAGCATTGTCCATGTATTGCTTTTTCCGAGTAGGAGTAATATTCTTTATTTTATTTTTAGGGTTAACACTAGCCCCCCCAAATTTCGATTGTCCTCGTAGAGACAAACATAATTTTAAATCATTGTCCTCAGTGAGGCGAGGGGTTATTTTTCGTCCTAGTGTCCCTATGTTTATTTTTTGATATTTGTCCGAGAGATAAATATATAAATTCAAAGTTTTGCAAGGATTTTACCTGATTACCCTTAGGGTATCATTGTTAAGCACGCGAGGATCTCGGGGGCGCAGGTTGCGGACTGCCGTTTGACTAGCTTCGAGATTTGAAGCATCTGACCGTTGGCAACGGTCAGAATTTTGACGGCGTGGCACAACTAAGCAGCGGATACGTGGAGTCGTGAATAAATGCCACATCTTTATGGGTATCTGACCGTTGTAGCCTTTGGTTATAAATAGGACACTATTGCCTCTTCTTTTCTTCATTCACTCAAGTGTAATCTGCGATAATTTTCTCTCAGAGCCACAAATTTCTTCTCTTATCCTCTATTCTCTTGCAACTCAAAGTTCCAGTAGATTTACTCGCTCTTTTCTTATTCTTCAGAAAAACTTTCCTCTTTTTATATCCATGGCTTCTTCTGCCAACATGAACCCTGTTGCTGCTGTTACCTCCTCGGAAGTTACTGCTCCGATTGACACTTCTACGAGTGTGAGGAGTATTCCGGTGGGAGTTGTTACTCGTAAACGCAAGGGAGAAATGGCTACTGCTGCCGAGGGCGGCGCCACTTCCTCGAAAAAGGCTAGGGTTCCCAAATCGAAGGATCCGCCTCTTCGGACTTTCGCTAAGGTGGAAAAGATGCCGAATATTGCTACTCGTAAGCAGGTGACGGATCTATTTACCTCAACCGGGGTCCTTCAGAAGAATATGGTATTCCGAATCCCGACGAAGGATGAGAGGGCATGTTATCCTCCTCCGGGTATGCTGACAGTGTTTTTTGCCCAGGTGAAGTACGGGTGGCGTTCATTCATGTCACCTTTTTTCTGTGAGCTTTTCAAGACTTGTAATATCTGCCCGAGTCAAATGGTGCCGAACGGGTTTGCCGCTATTTGCATTTATGTCTTTTGGTGTCAAGTGAATGGACTAGAGTGCACGGTGGACCATTTTCTTTCGATCTTTGATGTGGCGGTGTCACCCGGGTGGTATCTTTTTTATAATGTTCATCACCGGGATAACACGGGGGATTCCACGAAGAGAATCTTGGGTGCGGCAATTACCTCACATAGCGTCTGGAAGAATAGATACTTCTTCATGGGACCTGTTAAGGGTAAATGGGATGTGCCCTTCGACTGGCGAGAGGGTACTACTCCCGTGCGTGCTTTGGACCAGGAGGTGGTTTTATCTCCTATAATTTCTCAACACAAATTGATGGAATCAGAGGACTTCACAATGTTATACGAGACCTCCGGTCTCCACTACGTAGTTTTTACCGACGACGCCGTGGAGAGGCCCTTGTCTTTGTCTCCCGATGCGAGGAGTCTTTTTCGTAAGTCCCCTTATTTATTCTTTTATTATTTCTCCGAGTACAACAGTAAATTTTGCTTATACACGTTATTGGTGGGGGTAATGCAGGGGATGTCATGGTGAATTACTATCTGCAGTCGAGTCCGAGGGAGCCTACTCCTAGTGGTGTTTCCGAGATACCAGAGGAGGATGATCACGAGGAGGATGAGGTTAATGCTCCCGAGAGTAGGCATATGGGTTCAGAGAAGGGTGGAGTTCACGAGGACCATTCTCTTCTATGCATGGATATGACGGGGGTCATCAGGAGCGTTGTTTCCTTGCGCCAAGTAGCTCCTGCTTCTTGGGATTTGGCTTTGGTGCCCGTTTCCAAATCCGAGTCGGGGAATTTACCTGCTTCTGAATCTAACATAGGAACTTCTCCGAGAGTTTCCGAGGAGGGGATGTTTCCGAGTGTTAACGAGGAAGAATCTGCTCAGAAGGTTACTGAAGTAATAGACTTGTCTTCTGAGGGTCCTTCTCCTCAGCCTCCGATAGTTTCCGAATCTGCTCCTCGTGGTAAGTTCTTATGAGGTTTTAATGAGCAGATACATGAGAAGACAAGTCTCAATATTGAAAAGAGAACTCAACAATATGCTAAGCAAGCAAACAAGGGGCATCAAAAGATGATCTTAAAACCGGGAGATTGGGTTTGGTTGCACATGAGAAAGGAAAGGTTTCCCGAAAAGAGACATTCCAAATTATTGCCAAGAGGAGATGGACCTTTTCAAGTGATTGAGCGCATCAATGACAATGCTTACAAGTTGGATCTTCCTGGTGAGCATAATGTTAGTGCTACTTTCAATGTGTCTGATTTGAGTCCTTTTAATGCAGGTGATACAGATTTGAGAACAAATCCTTTTCACGAGGAGGGGAATGATGCAGATATGGGCACGGTGACAAAAGAAGAAGATTACAAGAATTTAAATGAAGAAGATGTCATAAGAATGGACCAAATTTGCACTTTAAACGGGCCAATCACAAGAGGGCTTGCTAAGAAGATGGGAGCATCTCTTTATGGGCTAATTAACCAAGTTTGGGTCCATAATGATAAAGGAGGCCCAAATGAGCAACAAACATGGTCAAATCTGATCCAAGTGACCTTTTAAAACATGGTCAAAAGTCAAAGACGAGTTTTGACCACTCTTTCATCATTTCCTAATCTAGTTAATGTATTTTCCTTTTCTAGAAGTCTCTTTCATCATTTTCTAGTCTAGTTAATGTATGTTTTTTTTTCCTAGAAGTTGTTAGAAGGTCATAAGTTGATTTCTTAGTGACCAAGTTTGTCTCTCCTATAAATTAGGGAGACCATTTTCATTGTAAGAGAACACTTATCATATTTATCATGTCCAAACGGGTTCATCACCCTTGTTTGTGGCATTCAAATCCGACTTATCAAACGGCACCCTCCATAACCGTTTGTGGCGTCTTCATTATACCAAGGTTCGTGTTTTGTATCAAGTAGCGGGTCGCGGTCTCCATACCAAGGTTCCTATTTGTACTAAGGCAACGGGTCGAGGTTCCATCCAAATAACCTGAAGATAACGATCCTACGTTTAGCATACGAGTACCATTCATCATTGGTGGATATCGTATCACAAGTCAAGATCCTAAAGCAACTACATATGTCCCTTCTAATACTGATTTACCATGTTCCATCATAGATCATTGTAGTGAATGGTTAGCCTCAATCATAGATGCGGTGGACAATGATGAGAGTGGTGGGGAAGTATTTGTGGTTGAAGACTTTGTGCATTCTGATTATTTATTGGACAGTGATAATGACCCAATTGAGGATAATACATGGTTTGATAAGAAGGTTGATGAGGAGGCTGATGTTGGAGGTTTGGCAGAGCCTAGAACACCAGCAACAAAGAGTGTAGCAGGACATCATCTTGAGGTCCCACAAGCTCCCAAGAATCCCTACCCTTATAAAGAATATCCAATGTTCAACCCAAAAGTATACATGGACAAAAACAAATTCAAGTCGGGTCTGGTATTTTTTGAAACTAACATTTGCAATTGTCACATGGAGAAGGGTGGTATTCAGGAAAAATGAGAAACGCAAAATTATGGCTTTGTGAAAGGAGAGCTATCCTAAATGGAGATTGTATACTGTAAGGTTCTCTAGAGAAGACACCATGAAGATCAAGACATTTTAAGTTGCACATATATGCAACAAGTTGGAAGTCTTCACCACTAGAGTAGCTAACTAACCGGTTATCTCCTTTGGCCCCGATGATCTCTTGGGAATCATATACCTCCATGAAGATCCCATCATGGTCACAACAACCATATTGGGGACCGGAGTCAGAAGAGTACTCGTAGACACGGGAAGTTTAGTCAATGTTCTTTTCCTGTCTACATACATAGCTCTAGCAATTTTGTAGAGTTAAACAGTGGGAATTATAATTTTACCCATGTCGTGGGGAGAAGGGGCCACACGTCGTACCGAGCCCACAAAATTTTGGGTGGTGGACGCCGCCTCACGAATGTACAACGCCATATGTGGACGACCTGCCCTTCGAACCTTCGAAGCGGTTCCGTCCACTCTCCAATTGAAGGTCAAATTTTTGACCCCATCGGGAATATGAGTGCTCAAGAGATACCAGACCCTCGGGCAAGAATGCCACATGAACGCCTTGCCAATCATGTCTGACCCGCCTGAGCTATGGCCCCTCAACAAGAGAGCTCGCTCGGAGGATATCCGAGTCCAGCCTGCCGAAGAACTCAAAATGATAGAATTGGTGGAAGGTACTGAGGGAAAAACAGTGAAAATCGGTACCCAGGTCAGGGAAGACATAGAAAAAGCCATCTTCGCCACCCTTAGATCGTCGCACCACCTCTTTTCCTAGAAGGACGGACCCCCTGGGCGAATAAGTCAAGAAATATGCGTACACGAGCTCAACGTATACCCTACCGCCAAGCTCGTCCAACAACGAAAGACGAACATGGGACCAGAGCAAAACAAAAGGGATCTGAGCTGAGGTCCAACAGCTCGTAGACCTCCCCCAGATCCGTGAAGTCAGGTACCCAGAATGGCTGGCCAATGTGGTCCTAGTGCCAAAAATAGAAGGTATGTGGCGCATGTGCATAGACTTCACTGACCTCAATAGCTCTTGTCCAAAGGACTGCTATCCCTTACCAAGCATCGACATGTTAGTCTAATCCACCTCTGGTTGCGCCCTCTTGTTCACCATGGACGGGGACCAACGCTACAATCAAATCCCAATGAAAAATCACGACCATGAAAAATACTAGCTTCATCACGAATATCGGCACCTTTTGCTACCTAGTCATGTCGTTTGACTTCAAGAACACCGACGCCACATATCAAAGACTAGTCAACCTCATGTTTGAGGGGCTAATCGGTGATACCGTGGAGGTCTACGTTAAAGACATGATCGTAAAAATGCATTGGGAGGAAAACCACGCTCGCGATCTCGCTAGAGCATTTGAGATCATGGAGAAATTCAGAATGAAGATTAACCCCTCAAAAATGCTCCTTCAGTATCCGATGAGGAAAATTTCTATGGTACATGGTCACCCAGAAGGGGATCGAGGTTAACCCAAAAAAAGCTGAGGCCATACCGGGCATGGAGTCGTCGAAAATCGTGCGAGACATCTAGAAGCTAATAGCCAGAATGGCCTCACTAAGTAGGTTTATATCTCTGTCTTCCGAGAAAAGGCCTTCCTTTCCTTAAAATTCTCAAGAATATAGAGGAGTTTCAGTGGATCGACCAATGCGAAGAAGCCTTCAAAGCACTGAAAGAATATTTGGCATGTCCGCCCCTTCTGGTAAAACCCGTCCCAAAAAAATGCTCTTTCTGTACCTAGCCATGGGAAAGAGTCGGTTAGTGCAGTTCTGGTCCGAGCTAAAGGAATAGAACATCTGCATGTGTATTACGTTAGCAAAACCCTCCTCGGCGCCGAGACTCGATACTCCCTCATAGAAAAGGTCGGGTTAGCCCTTGTTTTCCCAGCTCGGAAGCTCAGAGGCTACTTCCTAGCCCATCCGATCACCGTCCTTACCGAACATCCTCTTCGGACTATCCTCAACAACCCCGAGGTGGCTGGACAAATGATCAAGTGTGCCATCGAATTATGAGAACTTGATATTACCTATTCCCCTCGACCAGCTATCAAGGCCCAAGTCTTAGTTGATTTCATTACTGAAATGCATGAGGAACCTGAAGAGAACGAGCCGGAACCTCTATGGCACCTCTACATTCATGGATCGTCCACTACCACCCACGGAGGAGTAGGCATAATCTTCAGAAAAATAGCTCCAGACGAGCCAGAGACTGTTTTGGACTTCGCCATGCGTCTGTAGTACCCCATTTCTAATAACAAGGCCGAATATGAAGCCCTCTTACTAGGGATGCCCCTAGCTAACGAGGTAAAAATACGAAGGATATTGGTGCACAATGACTCACAACTCGTGGTTCAATAGATCCATGGAACCTGCGAGGCTCGCAAAGAGAACATGAAGAAATGTTGGGAAGCAGTCATAGCAGGAACGACCCTGTTCCAAGAATTCTCCATCAAGTAGATCCTAAGGTCTGAAAACCAAGATGCCGATGCCCTATCCAAGTTAGCTAGCCAAGCCCAAGCCATTAGCAGTCGTAGGATAACTTTCTTTTCAACCCCTAGACCCGAAAGGTAGAGTCAAGACGAAGAGATCCAGATGATAGCCCCCATCGAGGAGGACTGGATGGCCAAGATCATCGACTTCATCAAGAATCTCGGAAAGTTTGCTCACAATCGAATCAAGCAACGCGCCATGTACTGGCGTACTACCCAATATTACATACAAAATGGGGTTATATTCCGGAGGTCATGGTCTTACCCGACCTCCCGATGTGTTAACAAACAAGATGCTCAATTAATCCTAAATGAAATCCACGATGGATGTTGTGGCAATCATTCCAGTAGAAGAAGCATGGCCACTAAAATCATCCGTCAAGGATACTACTGGCCGACCATGGTAGCTGACTGCGAAAATTATGCCCGAATGTGTCAAAAATATCAGTTGCACGCCCCCATGAGGCATAAGCCGCCGCCCCTTGGAACCCGACAACGTCCATTGTCCGTTCGCCGGGTGGGGAATTGACATCGTGGAGCTATGGTCCCCGATACGGGGCAAAACAAGTTCTTGCTAGTAGCAGAAGACTAGTTCACCAAGTGGGTCTAAGCGGAACCCCTTACTAAAATCACCAGCCAAGTTGTAATAAACTTCCTCTTGAGAAATTCGGAGTCCTACAACAGCTGAGCGACAACGGGATGCAGTTATGCAACAACCTCGTTTGAAAATGGTGCGACAAATGGGGAATCAGACACCGCTTCACAAGGGTCGAATACCCCCAAGGAAACGGCCAAGTAGAGGTAACCAACAAAGCACTCCTCAAAATGTTAAAAGCCCATCTTGACCAATATCAGTCGAAGTGAGTCAAAGAAGTCCCTCGCGTATTATGGGCCTATCGTACTACCCCACGAGCTGCAACGGGTTAAACCCTCTACAGCCTCATTTTCGGTACCGAATCAATAGTCCCTTTCGAGGTGGTGAAACAAAGTCTACGGGTCCAGGAATACGAGGAAGCCAAATTAGTGTCGACTTCGCCTTAGCCCTAGACCTCTTGGAAGAAAGGCGAATAAGAGCTGCTACCCATGCAGAATTTTACAAGGCCCACATGGCGAAGTACTACAACACCAATGTTCGACCCCGTTCGTTCCAAATCGGAGACCTTGTCCTTAAAAGGGAAGCGGCCTCCAAGAACGTCGGAAAGTTGGATCCAAAATGGGAAGGCCCATATCAGATCTCTAAGATCCTGGGGCCTGCCATCTATCTACTTAAGGACGTGAATGGCCAAGAGCTCACACGAGCATGGAACAACCTTAACCTCCGAAAGTATTACTCGACCCCTTGTGGCGACTCAATTTTGTTCACGTAGTTAGTATGCTTGTATTTTGACTTAGCGGTTATACCCGTAGAAAAGCAAACATACCATCGGCAGTAAAATAACTACGTTCGATAAAAAAATTTGCCTTTCGACTCACAAAGAGCCCAAACGGGTAATCTTCCATTAACATGTCTAAAATGACCAACAAAATAAAAACAAGAATTGAGGGGACTTCGCCCATACAAGCGGCAACAAAAAAAAACTGCCCTTGAAAAGTGGCAAAATCACGCCCACACAGAGCGGCATACAAAAAGAAACAATGACAACGCCCGAATAACACTACTCCTTTGCAGGGTACTTTCCAGCCTTGATCCAGGCCTGACGCTCCTCGACAAACAACTCGGTCGGGTCATGCATCATCAAAACTCCAGAAAGGGCCCTACGGGGGTCCTACGGGGTAGCACCGGAGGAGGTAGAGAAAAACTCCAGCCTTGGAATTGCCAGCCTTCGGGGAACACCGAGGAGAGAGACAAGGGAGAAGCCGCCATTCTATACCCGACCCTGATAAGGTCCCTTGTCTCGGATGCTAGTATATGGTTCCGGGGCATCCAGCCGAGTCAAGGTGAGCACTGGCAACGCTTACCTGAAGCTCTCTCGGCTAACCGATCACGTTTCTCTCAGAGTGGGTTGACCTCCTCCGTAGTGTGAATGGCTTCTCCACCTCGCGGCCTTAGTATCAGACTTAGCTACAACCTCCTTCAGGCAACTATTCAAGTCCCCCAAGTTCTGATCCGAGGACCCTCTCAACTCGCCCATACGTCCACGAACCTCATTTAAAGCGGCCTCTAGCGTAGCAATCTCTTCACGAGCATGCCTAAGCGAGGCACGGAGAGCATTACACTCCACCATACCTTTTTGGACACTAGGGATGGCCCTATATGTGCCTCAGTAAGCCGCAAAATAAAAGATTAATCGTGAAACCAACGGTTGTTACAAGAAAAACATAGGCAAAGAAAAAAGAAAAAAAAGCGGAGGGGGGGGGGGGGCGTGACCTCACAGAGGCTCTGACAGAAACGCTCCCACAAAGCGGCATCGCCATAACCCCCTAAGATCCCACAATCCCCAGGATTCAAGATCCCATTAACAGAAGACCTATAATGGTCGAGGTCCTTGTATCCCTCAATAAAAATCGAAGGTACTGCAAGAGTACGAAGAAACTCTTCCTCATCTGGGGTGAGCTTAAACTTGCTCTTTTTAGGGGGAGACTCGGGGTAGCAGTCCTTTGCGGCCGGGAAGGGGTCGATCACCCATTTTCCGTTATCCTTCCTCGAAGAAGATGCGCCTACATCTCGACCTCCCTTTTTTCTTCGAGGGACCACCAATAGCATATGCCTTGTCTGTCAGATTAAATGACGATATCAACAATGGCCCAAAGTCAAGCTTCGTACCAAACGGGGGTATAAGATGAGAGGCGAAGTGTTTTGCCATCACGGGGTCCATAGGTTGAGGCATACCTTTGGAGCTAACCCACTCATCAGCTTCTGACTTTCTAGAATCTTTGGGCAGTACTGGCTGTCTAGAGACCCCGAGGGCTCGGCAGACTCCGAAGAAGCGGTCACGCCCTGATCCTATAACCCAGACAAGTCTGAACCTTCATCGGATAAAGCTAGCACGTCGCCTCTAAAGGGTCGACGAGCATGGGACGCCATCTCTGCACCTACAGACCAACATCATGAAGGGTCTGCAAAAAAAAGGAGTATACTCTATATACTCACATATGGGGTTTTGAGGAACATTCGAAAAAAAATTACAATTTTTTTTAAAGGCACTCACGAAACTCTGAGTGTTGTCGAAAGGTCAGTGGGTCATAACGCTCATCCACCAGCCCGTCTTGCAGACCGGCCAAAAGCAAGACCATTGGGTTGCTCAGCATCAATGATACGCCATAGAGGCTGTCAAAGAGGACTCTCTCCTCCAAGTAGGAAGCAGCCTCTGAAGCCACCGATGGGGAAGGGTAAACATAACCCAACCTCCAAACTCGGGGCACACTTTCCCAAAGAGTCGATGACTCTCCCAGGGGAGCCATGAAAAAGTATCTCCGAAGCCAATCACCGTTGGTCGCTGCAGTCAAAAACATCCGCTTGCTATCCCGCACCGAGAGGGTAAAGAAGGCCGAACCAACCGCGGTGGCCCATAAGATAAATGCCCCCGCCACGGTCGCATGGGTCCAGTGAAGGTTTAACAAATGGCAGCTGAGGATAAACCCTACCAGATGGCGGTAGGAAGACGGAGTCAGTTGGCTCGGGCACAATTGCCAAAACTTAAAGAGCTCTCTCACCAATGGATGGAAGAAGTAGTGAAGTTCGCAATGAATTTGCTCCGCATACACCGTGATATGACCCTCGGGAGGGTCGAAAGCGCTATGCGTCTCCGAGGGGATAATGATGTGAAACTATTCAAGGGGAATGTTGCACTCCGCCAGCAAAGATCCAATCTCCACCATGTTCATCACAGAAGGTGTGGAGCCAACTCGAAGTATACCGGTCATGCGCTTCAGATCTAGATGCTCGCTCCGAAAAAAGCACTCTCCTTCGCATCCTGGTAAGAAGCCCGCCGGTTGAAAATTGCGAAAATGCGATCTGCTGCGGTCATCTGTGGAACGGCAGCATCACCACCTCGCTCTTGCCGCCGTGAGTCAGAACGGGTAGGGGAGGAACAGACTGCCCTTCTTCGTCGATTCTGACGAAAAGCGGAAGCGCTTCCCATTGGTGGGGGAGGATGGGAAACAAGAGAGTCACATGAGTCCTCGCTGGAAAAGACAATGGTAGCCTGAGAAACCATTGTTGTGGAGAAGGACGAAAAGCAAGAAGTATTTTATACAGAGCAAAAAGGGTTTTTTTGAAGTGATGAAAAAGGAGAACGGAGGTGGCTATGTTTATAGAGGCGAGAAAAGACGGTTCATATCCCGAGTTGTCTCGCTTCCACACCGTTGGTTCAAAATGTGGGACCCTTTGACTCCCTACTCACGACCCAGACGAACCACCACCTTCCCCGAATCACTGTAACCCAAGCATGTCAAATGTCACCATAGGAGAGCTAGATCGGCGCACCAATTCCTCACGTCTTTTCACAATAAATGAGGAACCTCTTCCCAAGGCGGGTAGTTAAGAAACGAAAAGGCGGGCCAATTCAAATCCACGACTACCTGCGAGTCGCCAACGCCCGACCACTCCCATTAGAAGATGCCTTCCACGACCACAAGGGCAACTTGAAAGTTTCAAAAAATTTCCTAAGTATAGATCCAAACAAACTAAGGCCGACACGGCCATAAGGGTCCCTCCAGCTATCTATGCCTGAGGGGTGTGACTGAGGCCTCCCATTGTAGAAGGAGCAGGAGAACTTTGGGTTGTCGAACCACGACCAGGAATAAGGTTCAGAGTATCCTTCAGCTTCTTAGGGTGAAACATCTGGGTCGTAGGGGTCAACGTCAGAGCAGAAGAAGTTCTTCACAATGCCAAGATGTCGACAAGCTCGAAAACCCAACAGGAGGTGACCTTCGAAGCAAGGGCAAGCCACTTCCTTATCTCCTTCTCTTGGGCAGCCAGACATTCATCTCGCTCCATTATGGTCTTCTCCACAACCCCCCGGAGCAACATCGCGAGCTTCTCAGAGTCCTCGAGGTTCCCGACCAACTCAGCCTCCTTCCCAACCAAAACTTCCCTTGCCTTCTCAGAAGCCGCCAGACGATCTCTCAACTGTTGCTCTCATCCTTTCAGAGTATCCCTCTCTTGCGCTGCCTCCTCGTAGAAAAAAACCAAAAAAACGTAAAAAAAACTCGAGATGAAAAAATAAACATACTTACAACAACATCACTCACCAAGGTCGCGCACAGTTGTGCAACCAAGCCCAACTCATGAGCATCCAACAGAGAGGGAGTCAGAGAAGAGCCAAGATGAGCTAACTCGTCGGAAAGACCATGAGTTAGAACTCCTAGGCTTGTCGCACACCTCAAAAGCGATTGCACCGGAGGAAAGGTTACCTGACCCCAAGTCCCGACTTCCTCAGCAGGAGCAACCTGGAAGTCCGAAGGCCCAACTCCATGACGCTGAGAAAAGGGCGAAGAAGACTTCTCAGCCACCGACTATGTTCCTGCAGTCGGGGGTTGGGGAGTAGTGCAGGGTGAACCAGTGTCCGGCTGCACCATACCCCATTTACGCAATCGGGGAAAGACGAGAGGCGGTGGGACTATCTCCTAATTGCGCGAAAATAGGACCCTCGTCCTTATAATCCTGAACCAAGATCGCCTTACTATTGGAGGAGACCACGGCCTGCTCCCGATGCCTCTTGCTTCGGACCAGTCCGATCTCTTTCTCACTCGACTAGCTCATACAAGAGGGGGCCTCTGCTGAAGTGCTCTTCTCTCCAGAAGGCTCGTTAGCTGATGCTGCCTAAGTTGCCGACCCCCCTGCCATCCGAGGCTTGTGAGCAATGGCCTTTTTCCTCTTCTTGGAAGTGTGAGGAGGAGGAGCATCACATTTCAACGTCTCCATGATAGTCTCTGCAAGATCAAAATTCCGACTCAAAAAAGGAAGAAAAACCCAAAGAATAAATGTCTACCAAAAACATCAAAATACTTACTAATCGTGGGGCAATTGTTCCCCACGGAAGATTGCGAAGCCAGTATGTTAACCAGGCCATACTTCTAACAAAGAGCCAAAAACACGCTGACTTGGGACATCTTGTTCCAGCTGAAGCCTTGATCAAAGAACCCCTCATCCGTCAACTCCTCCATGGCCTTTGCATGGTCCAGGTCTGCTGGAATTTGAGGGTCGAGATTCCACTCCATCGGAACATCATTCAGAAGGCCCTGGGCTGTGGTCAAACGAAGAAAAAATCTCCTTCCAGCTGCTGTGAGAACTCGGGAGGTCGTGCAGAATCCTCTTCGTCGACTTCCGCATGGTGAAAGTATAAAAGAGATTGCCTGACGACGAGCTCGCCAAATCAAAGGCCCCAAAAAAATTGAACACTGTACAAGGGTGTCCATAGGCCAAGCAGATAAAGGCAAACACCGCTAGAGCCGACCATCTGTTAGGCGAAAATTGACTCGGACATATCATGCAGGCCTTCAAGACCTCCCGATAGAAAGCAGAGAGGAAAGATCTCAGCTCGCCTTGATCTGCACAAAATAAACGCTGTAGTAACCAGGGCAAGGAAAAGTACCCCTCTCATGACCCCGAGGCACTGCAAGCTCTAGACCATCCGTACTCGCCTCGTACTTAGAAAACTCAACCCTAATCTCGTCCAGAGATCTCACCAAACTCCGTACACCGCCAGCCGAAACCCTAGGTGGCGCCGCCACCACCATCACCTTCTTCGCCTATTTGGGTGAAGTTTCCGCTAAATTAGAAATAATGCGGCTGCATCGCAACATCTCCTCAGTTGAAGGTGACACCGTCGCTCCTCCCGCCACTAGATCAGACGCCGTCTGCCGCATTACCATACCGCAGTGGTGGAACTGCTCGCAGAAGCCATCAGAGCGCTTACAAAAACTTCAAAGTACTAAAGAGAGAGAAAAAAATGGAAAAGCAAGAAGACTCGGGTGAATGAAGACAAATCACCACAAGTCCCCTCAATTTATAGGCAGAGCAGTCCAAGCGATGCTCTCGACACGTGGCCAACTCAACACCACGTGGATCAAGAAGGACCACATCTTCAAAAAAACTAGACAGCACGTAGACTCATTTAATGAGTTCCTAGTGATTTCTACAAAATACACTCGAAACTGGGGGGGACTTCTGATGATGCATTATCCCCCCCACCCTCGGAGAAGGGCAAAAAAGTGGGTACCCTACAACAAAATAATTGGCCACAGTCTTGCGAGAAAGTACGTAATGACCACGACTTACCTCCATCCAAATAAAGGTAGACGGTCCAAACTCTGGAGACGGTACCCCCGAGTCACAACCCGAAAACACCCTCCAAGGGTACTCAGTCTGAACACTAGGAGAAAGGTACCACAGACCCGACCAATGCCTCTTAGACGAGATGAGGTGAGGCCACGAAGGTTTGAACACGTTATCCCCCCAACGACCTAAGACATACCTAAGATCAGGGTACCCACGACAAAACGACATGAGACCCCCCAGTCCTAAAGAATAACCGCCCTCGGAGCAATCGACACTCCACGAGGCGCCTGAGGAGCCGTCACCAACACTTATTGAAGAACAACAAACACTAATGACACGAGTAAAGACAAGGCATGGTCGAAGACCCAACATAATCTCATATTAGCAGTCCATAATTGAAGAACAACCCCGGGTCTCTTTTACGACTAACGACCCGCAAAGATAGCCCCAAATCAACCACGACATCCGACTCACCTCGAAGAACGCACTATTCGTCATCACCAATCCAAACATCATGACTACCGTAATAACGAGGAAAGACCATCCCCCATTGGTTAAACTCTCCCAACGTCATGACTACCCTAATAACGAGGAAATACCATCGCCCCATTGGTCCAACTCATTCATTGGGACAGAAAAGTAACAAACTTCATTGGTGCAGACTATTCATTGGTGTAGACCGAACTGCATACATTGGCGCAGATTATCCCCGAAGACCATTGGTGCAGAAGACTCCCACACCATTGAACACCAGCAAAAGCGACAAGACCAGCCCTCATTGGCCAAAGACCCCTTGAACTTATACTATAAATAGTCCACTTTTCTCAGCAAGGGGGACGGGAGGAGGAGGAGACGGAAAGGGAGGGGAGAAGAATGAGGGGCTCAAACTCAAGCACTAAGCCTCTCCAAATGAAAGCAGCAACATTCTCCATTTCTACCTCTAACTCGTGCACTCCACACGACTCTTGTACTTTACTCAAAGTCCTTAATAAAAATATTGTGCCTTCTTTCCTCAAGCTCGAGATTGGCGTTCCGAACACAAATACTTGAGTAACAATATCTCCAAACACTCCGACTATACGGGCCTGAACGATATTCCCTCACCACCTATGATATCCAGGAGACTTTCACACATTCATGTCAGGGGCCAATCAATAGCCATCAAGTGGCAGTAATTTAGCCATCAAAGTGGCTTTAAGAATGATCAATCATGAAACTAATTTCATATAAAATATTGGCATGCTTTTAAAATATGAAGCTCAGTACATATATCCTCAAGGGATAATTCAATATAATATAATTGACATAATATCAACCGCAAATTCATGGTTTGTAAACAAGTACTTGAGCCTTCTTTGAATCCATAAGATGTGTAAACAGTTATTCTTTGAAACAACATGTTTGAGTTGTAAGGTAAATCTTTATATTATTTTTCTTTCCATAATTGTGGTCTAAGGAATCCTAGTTTTCTAGGAATATATGTTAATTCTATATTCTAGTTACCTAATTATATTATGAATAATTAATAGAGTTATTTCCAATTAAGACTCTTCCGTGATGAACGGTCGAGATTAAGTCCTAATTAAACCCTAACTGGAACTTGGTCCTCTCTTCACCTATATATACTATGACTTTACCCATCATAAATCATACTCAAGAAACACATAAATAAGGTGTATAGGGAGAAGAGAGAAACCAAGACTTCCTATCAATTGTTCGTTGACGGTTCGTGCTCACGCCTAGCTGCTTTCTACCACGACACGATGAACGGAGGTATTTCTTCTTTTCTATTTACATGTGAATCTATTTGTGACGTCATGTAGTTCAAAACGATTAAAGTCATGTAAAATTATATTTAACATGTGATATCAGAGCTTAGGTTAGTGAACGCATGATTGTCCTTTACATATATAGATTTTCGTTATTAAGAATGCATGTTTGTGTGGTTGATAATCTGTTACGACGATTTTAGTATTCAGCCGAATTGTGAAGTATTTATTGATGCTGCTAATAAATTAGGTACCGATTATGATGTATAGATCTTCAATTAAATTGGAGTTCATGGATTTAGCCAAATATCAGCCGCTTGTATATATTCTTAAATTACTTTCGTCTAGGTGGAAGACCAAATTGTGTTACGTATGTTGTACATATATTATGTGGCCATGAATCATGATATGCCTTAGTTAATTATTACATGATGATCATTAAAGCTTTTGATCCTCTTTCAAGATTTGATATAACCAGCATGTCTGCATGTGCAATTTGTTTTTGTTTCTTTAATTTTGATTAGCAAGCATGATGTCATGAATGTGTTTCCTTAATTTTGATGCTTATATGCGGTGCGGTACAGATCAAGATGTTTAAAATTAGATAAGTTAATTTATTATGCTCTAATATGCACTCATGTTTTAATTCATAAACCTTATGCGATCTGCTCTTGCTTACAATCTAGGTATTTTGCCTTAGATTTAGGAATATACATAATTTCGCATATACAGTAACGTTCAAATCACGACATAATGGATTTTCTCTATAACCCACTAAAATTATAAGAATAATTCCTTAATGCTAAGGAATTTAACGTAATAAATTACGTTTTATTAAGGTTAGAGATCACCACAGTGACTTTAACACTAAAAGATAAAAGATTATCAAATCACAAATTATACTACCATTATCAAGATAGTTGATGAACCTTATGAATTAATTGGTTGACCCACAGGAAATCAAAAATCATATTAATTTTCAACAATAAAATAAGTAATATATATGTAAACCAAAGAAATCCACAGATTCCCAATGTTTTATTAAAGTTAGTATATTACTTAAATCAAGAATATTGAATATTACGACTCTTAATGGTATTATGTGTAGAATTTATAGTGACTGCCCACAGGAGTGCTATATTTTCTTGTCGTAAATATTCCAAAAATTATGTGTTGTTTATGTCTTACACCTCAATTAATAAATTTATATCTCGATAAATTGCAGCAATTTTTCCCGCACAATTGTCATCATGCGTCTCAGTTGTCCCACTTCTCACGGGAACCAACCTCTTAGAATGGAAAGAGAAAGTTGAATTCACCTCGGGGGTACTTGATTTGGATTTGGCTCTCACAACTGTGAAGCCAGATCTCATTACAGATACAAGTACTACTGAACAGAAGGCTCTCCTTAAATCTTGGGAGAAGTCGGATAGACTAAGCATTATGTTCTTACGAATGACAATTGCTGCCAACATCAAAACTTCCGTACCCACACCAGTAAATGCTAAAGGTTACTTAACCTCAATAGAAGAACGCTTTAAGACTGCATACAAGTCTCTTGCTGGGACACTTATGGCAGAACTTACAACGATGAAGTTTGATGGCACACGCTCTATGCATGACCACTGCATTGAGATGACGAACCTTGCAACTAAGTTAAATAATTTAGAAATGATGGTGGATGATTCTTTTCTCGTCTAATTTATTCTACATTCTTTACCTCCTCAGTACGGACCTTTCCAAATTCATTACAACACTATTAAGGAAAACTGGATTGTTAATAAATTGGCTAACAAATTGTTTCAAGAGGAGGGCAGGTTGAACAAACAAGGTATTAGGGTTGCACACTTTGTCCAAGGAGCTGGATCTAAAGCTGGGAAAAGGCACAACTCAAGCCATAAAAGAGCACCACCCAGAATAAATGACTCTAATCAACCAACACCGAAAAAGGCAAAGAAAGATGACCGGTGCAAATTTTGCAAAAAGACTGGACACTTTCAAAAAGTTTGCTATAAACGAAGGGAATGGTTCGAAAAGAAAGGTAAACCTATGGGTTTCGTAAGTTTTCTGAATCAAATAATTCCTATGTTTCTCCTCATACTTGGTGGATTGATTCTAGTGCTAATGTTCATGTTTCAAATTCCATGCAGGGATTTCTTACGACCCAAACCACAAACCCAAGTGAAAACTTCTTATTCATGGAAAACCAAGACAAAGTCCAGGTTGAAGCTATTGGAACTTATCGTCTCATTTTAGATAGTGGATTTCAGTTAGATTTATTTCAAACTCTTTATGTTCCTTCTATTTCTCGTAATTTAGTTTCAGTAAGCAAACTTGATAGTTGTGGTTTTAAAGTTAATCATGGAGATGGTTGTTTTAATTTAATTTTGAATTCTGATTATGTTGGTTCTGGAATTCTAATTGATGGGCTTTATAGATTTAGTCTTGCTACTCAATCTTCTGAAACTCATCTCACCCTGCATACTAATGGTGAAACAAACTATAAGTCATCTAAAAACAACTCTTATATCTTTTGGCATAAAAGGCTGGAACATATTTCCAGTGAAAGAATCAAAAGATTAGTAAATGATGAAATTCTTCCAAGTCTTGATTTTACTAATCATGAAATATATATTGATTGCATTAAGGGTAAGCAAACAAAACACACAAAGAAAGGAGCCACAAGAAGTACCCAACTTCTTGAAATAATACATACAGATATTTCTGGACCTTTTGACATTCCAACTTTTGGTGGTGAAAAGTATTTCATTACCTTTATTGATGATTTTTCACGTTATTGTTATCTCTATTTATTGCATGAAAAATCTCAGTCAGTGAATGTTGTACAATTATTCATTACTGAAGTCGAAAGGCAATTAGATAAAAAAGTGAAAATCATAATGTCAGATAGAGGTGGTGAATTTTATGGAAGGTATGATGAAACAGGACAACATCCTGGACCTTTTGCAAAACTTCTCCAAAGTCTTGGAATTATCGCTCAATATACTACACCTGGTTCTCCATGGCAAAATGGTGTAGCTGAAAGGCAAAATCGTACTTATATGGAAATGGTTAGGTCTATGATGAGTCATGCTAATTTACCAATATCATTGTGGATGTATGCCTTAAGAACAGTTGTATATATTTTAAACCGAGTTCCTAGCAAAGTAGTTCTAAAGACGCCTTTTGAACTATGGAAGGGATGGAAACCTAGTTTAAAACATCTTCAAATTTGGGGAAGCTCAGCTGAAGAACGAATCTATAACCCACATGAAAAGAAATTAGACTTTAGAACAATTAGTGGTTTCTTTATTGGTTACCCAGAAAAGTCTAAAGGATATATGTTTTATTGTCCTAACCATAGTACGAAAATTGTAAAAATGGGTAATGCTAGATTCTATGAGAATGGAAAAATCAGTGGGAGTAATAAAATACAAGATGTAATCATTCAAGAAATAAGGGTGCCTATCTTCACCCTCTTTTCCTAAAGATGTTGGGAAAATTCCTGTTGTCGAAGGTTTAGACAATGAAGAGCATCCAAATAATGATACATAACTCCATAATGAGATTACTGCCAATAATGATCATATTGATGAAGAACCAGAGGAACCTGCATTAAGAAGATCAACTCGTGAGAGGAGATCTGCTATTTCCAATGATTATTTGCTTTATCAAGTAGAATCTGATATTGGGATTCTTAAAGACCCGATTTCATACAAACAAGCCATTAAATACATTAATTCTAATAAGTGGATTGATGCCATGAAAGATGAAATAAAATCTATGGAGAAAAATGAAGTCTGGACATTATTCAATTGCCTCAAGGACACAAAGCAGTCGGGTGTATCTGGGTCTTCAAGACCAAACACGACTCTAATGGCAATATTGAACGTCATAAAGCTAGACTTGTAGCCAAAGGTTTTAATCAGAAAGAAGGCATTGACTACACTGAGACTTTTTCTCCCGTGTCAAGAAAAGACTCTCTTAGAATTATCTTGGCATTAGTAGCTCATTACGATCTTGAGCTACATCAAATGAATGTGAAAACCGCCTTTCTTAATGGAGACTTGCAAGAAAAAGTCTATATGCGTCAACCTGAAGGCGTCATTATTGAAGGTCATGAAGACATGGTCTGCAAACTTAAGAAATCACTTTATGGACTGAAACAAGCTTCGAGGCAATGGTATCTAAAGTTCGATAAAACCATTACTGACTTCGGTTTTAAAGAAAATATTGTTGATCCATGTATATACCTCAAGATCAGTGGGAGTAAGTTCATATTTTTGGTTCTGTATGTTGATGATATTCTATTAGCCAGTAGTGATCTTAGTCTTTTACGTGAGACTAAGTGTTATCTATCTAAGAACTTTGAAACGAAAGATATGGGTGAGGCGTCCTATGTGATTGGAATATAAATATTTCGTGATAGATCACTTGGGATTTTAGGTATGTCTCAGAAAGCATATATTGATAAAGTTCTAGAGAGATTTGGCATGATGACATGTTCTTCTAGTGTTGTTCCATTGCATAAAGGAGACAAGCTTGATCTTGATCAATGTCCACAAAATGAACTAGAACGTAAAGATATGGAAAGTTATCCTTATGCTTCACTTATTGGGAGTTTGATGTATGCACAAGTCTGCACCAGACCCGACATTAGCCATGCAGTTGGGATGCTAAGTAGATATCAGAGTAACCCAGGACTCGCTCATTGGAAAGCTGCAAATAAAGTACTGAGATATTTAAAGGGAACAATAAATTTTATGCTCACGTATAGAAAGTCAACACATCTATAGATGGTTGGATTTTCTAATTCAGATTTTGGTCGATGTTCAGACTCTAGGCATTGCACTCTTGGCTATACTTATCTCTTAGCTGGCGGTGCAATATCATGGAAAAGCCAAAAATCCGAGTTGCTCTACACATCTACTATGGAAGCTGAATACGTGGCATGTTTTGAGGCTGCAAATCAAGGAGCATGGTTGCAGAATTTTGTTTGTCAATTTGGGTCATTGAGCTTTATTTCTGGGCCTCTGACTATTTACTGTGACAATAAAGCTGCAATTTAAATCTCTAAGCATGACAGGATATCTAAGGGATCAAAACACATGGACCTTAAATATCTATCACTGAAACAAGATGTTAGAAGAGGAAAGATTGTCATTGATCATTTAGGTACAGATGAAATGGTTGCAAATATATTTACGAAAGAACTACCTCCAAAACAATTTCAGAAACATGCTAGCAGTATGGGTCTTGAAGATAGCTCCTAGTTAAATTCTGCAATTCATTATTCATTATTATTGTATTTGACATTTTATTTTGAGCTCTTATTGGACTTCTACGTCTTTTCTATTCTGTTTTTCCATTGTGTACACATATTATTGTTGGATTTATGATAACAGAATTTGTCTTTTGTTTTAAGACATTATGGGACCATTACGAAAACTCTTACTAATGGCCTAATTATGATTGTTGTTAATATTGTGGTACATGGAAGGAATCATGTTGCAAAATAATGTGCCCGCCATGACTCTTATTAGCTTACTTGATTAATCAAGGCACTTATGACAACTAGCTAAAGAAAATTTTTAACATTTTTATGCGCGCCTTATGATTTCTAAATGAAAACGCTAATGAGTATTCCTATCGACCAAGTGGGAGACTGTATGGTAAATCTTTATAATATTTATCTTTCCATAATTGTGGTCTAAGGAAGCCTAGTTTTCTAGGAATATATTTTAATTCTATATTCTTATTACCTAATTATATTATGATTAATTAATAGAGTTATTTTCATTTAAGACTCTTCCGTGATGGACGGTCGAGATTAAGTCCTAATTAAACCCTAACTGGAACTTGGTCCTCTCTTCACCTATATATACTATGACTTTACACATCATAAATCATACTCAAGAAACACATAAATAATGTGTATATGGAGAAGAGAGAAACCAAGACGTCCTATCAATTGTTCGTTGACAGTTCGTGCTCACGCATAGCTGCTTTCTACCACGACACGATGAACGGAGGTATTTCTTCTTTTTTATTTACGTGTGAATCTATTTGTGACGTCATGTAGTTCAAAACGATTGAAGTCATGTAAACTTATATTTAACATGAATAATTTTTAAAATAAAATACTTTTGTATATAATGTGTATAATTTCATTCCAGCGAGAAAATATATAATTTTAATCTCACCTTAAATCACAAAACACCACTTCTTAATCTCAGCAGCCAACACATTTACATGTTCGAATACCAAATTCAAATGACCTACAGTAGACGTTCGTTCATATATCAAAAGTAACCCCAAATGTTCACATATAGCTCAAACTCAAAATCTAATTTCATAATAATCATCTCAATTGAACGTATCTAAGTCTCGTTCTGCCTAAGACCTTAATTACCACACCTATTTCGTAAATAGATGGATAAATCCGATGTCAGCTACAAAATATCATATGTTTCATTTACTACTCTCGTGCGGAATAAATATAAACAATATTATCAGTTTAAAATTTCTGTTTGCGACCTTGTAGAGTCCATGCTTCCAAGTCGGCTACGGAGTAAGAATTTTCGTGTATGTGTTTTTTTTTATTATAATGTGCTTTACCGTGAAGGGGGTACTGTCATTACAAGAAAAATGAGCATTAGCAACGGTCATTGGCAACATGTGTGATTGTCAATCACTGTTTTGCCATTGGCTTCTTTTTTTTTTACAAAACAATATAAGAAAAACCCCTTTACAAGTCGTAGCCCTTGGTTTAGACCAAGGGCTATGGCCAAGCCGTAGCCCTTGTCTATGGGCAACAGGCAGTGTCCGTTGCCCTTGTCCAAGGGCAATGGCATCTTCCGTTGTCATTGCGATTTAAAAAATGTGGAAAATATCAACATCTGGGTAGTTTAAGAGCGTATACAACTCCACAAGTTTAAATTCCTTGGCAGTAAGACATCGCTCGCCTGTATCAATAAGCAGAGGTTCTCATTTTTCCTATTCAGTCGATTGTATCGTGTTTCTATATTTTTTTTTTCAAAATAGTGAGAACACATATTGGTGATTTCCGACATTATATAGGCATTCACTATTGAACACTCAACACGAGCTTTGTTCTTTACCGATTTCTTCAATACGAACTTACTCCTACACGAATAAAACACAATTAATGATGAATCACTAACCAAATTAATGTATATCTCAAACATCTAATTTATACATTGCATATAATAAATTTTTACCTCTGAAAAGGGTACATCCAACGATATTGGATTGGGCCACCAACCTTGGCTTCATATGGGAGGAGTATCGCCAAGTGTTCCATAGAATCAAAACATCCATGTGGAAAGATCTTCTCCAACTTGCACATTGTCACCGCGAGAGATTTCTCTAGTGATTCCATGTCTGTCCTCCGAGTCTCAGTTCCATACAGGGCGTGGAAGAAGATGCTTATCTCTACAAGTGGACCCCACATTGGATCAGGAATAAAATCTGAAACGCAACAGGTATCAACCTTTGCATAAAGGCGTGACAGTCATGACTTTTCATCCCCGTTAGCTTCAACTACTGCATATGTACACAATTAGATATGTTGGACGCGTACCCATCTCGAAATCCAACTGAGCTAACCACTCCAACACCTTTGTCTTTTGTTCCTTACTAAGAAAATAGATGGCCTTCGGTTTGTACACCCTGGTTCCCTCACGAGAGATAAAAAATAACTCACTCCTATATGTTTCCAACTTCAAGTCTCTCCTTGCATTAAAGTTGTCTTTAGTTTTATCAGAATTGTCCATCACTGTGTTCTTGATAAGAAAATTTTCTCACAGTGCATCACGTCCAAGTTATGCCGGATTTGGTTTGTGGACCAATAAGGTAACTCCCAAAAGATACTCCTACGGCACCAATTATGTGTTCAGCCAAATCCTAGAATCTTATGCGTTTTTGCTCCAAAAGGCACATTTGGCAAATCTACAACAATAGCCTCCATGTCTTCTCCTGACTTTCTATGTGCAGGCTCATCTGTTTCATCTCTATTCTTTCTGAAATCTCTTTTACTATAGCGGTATTCGTGATTTTCAGGCAGAAAACGACGGTGGCAATCAAAGAACGTTTGGTTTTTTCCATGCGTCAACGTAAACGTCTTTATGTTCTCCATCCAATAAGGACAAGACAACCTCACATGTGTGCTCCACTGAGACAACCTCCCAATAAGGACAAGACAACCTCCCACGTAAGCTGGAAAATTGCTAATAGTCCATATCATAGCGGCATGCATTTGGAAATTTTGCCGACGAAAGGTGTCGTACGTTGGTATGCCCACCTCCCATAATGCTTTCAACTCATATATTAGTGGTCTTAGAAATACTTCAATGTTTTTTCCAGGGCCTTTAGGACCCGATATGGTCAAACTCAAGAAGATATACTCTTGCCGCATGCAGAGATCCGGAGGAAGGTTATAAGGAGTTAAAAATACATGCCAACACGAGTATTGAGACAAAGACATTCCAGTGTAAGCCCTATCAAAATGTTTCCACGCTTCTCCTGACGCTGGATGAATCATTGTGTCATTAGACTCCCTACACTTCAGATGCCATGTAGGCGGGGACCCAAAGGAAAGTACCATAATTACTTTTTCGAAACTAGTTGCTTTTTATCGGGCTCGTATCTATTCTTCCCGCAAACAATACACTTTGTGTATTCAGCACTCTCGTACTCTTTGTAGAACAAGAAATAATTATCTTCACACACGGCGATTGTTTTGTAACCAAGCCCTAAAGTACCCATCATTTTCTTCAACTTGTACATTGTAGCAGTTAATAGGTGTTCATCTTCAGGAGCCATTGCATCATGAGTTAACTGTAAGTACTTATTGGTTGCGGCTGTAGACACGTTATGCTCAATTTTGTATGTTAGAAACTCAGCCATCCACTGCAACACTGACTTATCTTTGTCTTTATGAAACCTCGTCTCAGCGAGTCTCAACAGTTTGTGAAATTCTGTCACATCACAGTTCAGCTCTTCATTATAATTGGTCTCAGGAAACTCCCCTCCATAGGCATCCTCAACTAGATTCCTCATCGAACCTATGTTAACGTCCCCAAATCCATAGTCGTCATTTCCTAAGTTTTGACTTGACGACTCTCCTACAAAATTCGACGTACTTGTAGTGTAATTTTCACCGTGAGCTACCCACACATGGTACTGCTCTACAAACCCCCACCTACAAATGTGAACGACCACTTCTTCTTCGGGCAAGAACTTTCTATTGTTGTATTTTATACATAGACACCTAGGATTATTATAACGGTCTAACAAAATTGTTTGATCTAAAGCGAACTTAACAAATTGTTGAACCCCATAAACAAATATTTGAGTTAAATGTCCATTTTCAGTTAAGCAATCGTACATCCTACTTCTATCTCCGTGTGAATAAATTACTTATCTAGCCAATTAATAAATGTGCGTATATTAATTAATACATTTCATACAACTTAAACTAAAAGTTGTATTAGTGTAAGTACTTACCTCTTGAAGTAATGGCCTTTGATATTTAGTGTGTAATAATATTGCATCACCAATAATCACCCAAAAGCTAGCGATCCAAGGTTATTTGAATATGTGCATCCGTTTAATTTGCAAAAGAAAGGAAAAATGATAAGTAAAAAAAAATATTAACAAACTATGAATCGAAACTATAAATGAAAACAAATACAATAGAACAATTTAAGGTACATTTGAAGAGAAACGATGGATTGTGTTGTGTTTTAAACAATACCAAAACACATATTATTTATAGAGAATCAGATTCTATTGGCTACGAAAGTTTCCCGTAGCCAATGACAATTATTTAGAAAATGAAAAATTAGCTACAAATTAAACATTGGCTACGGAATATTCCGTAGCCATGACTATTGGCAATAAAATAGTCCGTAACCAATGGCTATTGGCTACAGAATCTTCCGTAGCCAAAAATATTATCCTGTTATATAAATACCCCAACCATTCCAATCATAAATTCATTCTCACCATCCACTTCTTTCTCTCACAACTCCTCCTATATTATTCCACACTTCTAATTTTATATAATGATTATTTCAAGCATAGAATTATAAATAATCTAATTAATTTGTTTAGTAGTTACTTCTACAACTGAAAAATATCATAATCAAGATTTTTTGTCAATTGAAATAGAATAAATTTATTTAGTTAATAGAAATAAAATACATTAATTTAATTAATTGAAATAAAATATATTTATTTAATTAATTGAAATAAAAAATATTTATTTAATTTGGATATGATTATAATTGTATTTTTAATTAAAGAATACAAAATTTGCAATTTTTTATAATTTTAAATATTATTGGCCATGGATTAAATTCTTGGCCAATATTATGAATATTATTGGCCACAGATTAAATCTGTCGTCAATAGCTGTCGGCCAATTTTTTTTCTTTAAAAAGAAAGTTACGAAAATATTTCGTAGTCAATATTGGCTACGGAAAGGTTCGTAGCCAATAATTATTGGTAATGGAAGTATTGCGTAGCCAATAGCCATTGGCTACGGATTATTTTCGTTGCCAATGTCTATTGGCAACGAAACTTCTGTAGCCAATGGTAAAAGGTGTTTTGGTCTTCCATTATTGGCTACGGAAGATTTCGTAGCCAATAACCATTGACAACGACCATCTGTAATCAAAGATCATCAGCAAAAAGGGTATCGACAACAGTCATTGGCAACGGAAAGCCGTTGCCAATAACTATTAGCAACGAAAAATAGAGTTATTGGCTACGAAATATTTTGTAACCAATAATCTTTTTTCTTTTGTTTGTTTATGTCACATTTGATGTTTATAAAGTTTTAAATTTAAAAGTGTAGACGTTCTTGGTGACGACTGGTGGACAGCAGAGAAGAGAGATAGGTGGCATTCATACAAGTAATTCTTATCCATTCATCTCACAGTGATACAGTGGAGAAAATCCTTAGCTGATCATTAGCTAAATATTATTAAATCAATTCAGCCTTTTACTATGTTTTAATCCCATGCGTTTTTCAATGTTATAAGAGCATATGTCCGCGGGCAGTACGTTAAATGTACATTGTGATGGTGTATATAATAATATTGGACCTGTGACAACGTGCAGATGAATAGCATTACACTTTTATAATATTTTCCCTGTTGAGAAAATTAAAATTTTATAATATAATATGACTCATATCTTTAAAGAAAAACGTCACATTCATAATTGTGATGGTGTATATAATAATATTGGACCTGTGACAACGTGCAGATGAATAGCATTACACTTTTATAATATTTTCCCCGTTGAGAAAATTAAAATTTTATAATATAATATGACTCATATCTTTAAAGAAAAACGTCACATTCATAAAAAATAAAAAAAAAAAAAAACACAACAAACATTACAAGGTTAAAATGTTTCATAGTAATTTAGGTTGAGATATCTAAATGAAATTAATTTGAATAATCAACATTTTTTGTTCAAAATAAATAGTTATTCTCATCTTAAATATGGATTATATAATCAAATTAAATTGATGGGTCGTCACAATAGGATTGAAGATGAGCCCTATCAATAGGGTTATGTATCGTTTTATGGGAAGGGTTGGACATACTGATGACCCCCGCCGTCGATAGAGGTGATGCGGTACAAGAGGCCAGAGAGCAGGAGCGCACCAGACACCGCAGAAGGAACGACTCTTGTTAGTCGAGAGCGCCACGTGATGAGGACCAGGGGTCCGACAAAACAGAACTACGAGGAGATGTACAAGAGATGAAGGAGCGGTAGGAGCGCATGGTGACTCGAGTTAAGGGAATAGAGACGGATGTGCACCATATCAGGTTGTTGCTGTCTGATTACACCAGCGTTTCTTTGGAGGTAGCTCCAGCGTTGCAGCCTCCAGCCACCGTTGAGGATGAGGGGAGTTATTGATCTTTTTTTTCTTTCTTTCTTATAAACTTTGATTTTTTTCCTGAGTCGCACTACCCCTACAATAAGGACATTGTAGAATTCAACTGTGGGGTGGGACGGTGTATAGAATCATAGGTAATTTAAGTCATATGAATTTGAGTCTTTTTCTTTAAATTTTATGTTTTCTTTGTGATAGTATTAGTAGTCAATTTGAGTCTTTTATTTTTAATTTTATGTTTTAATTGCAAGTCAGTTTGAACAACTTTAATTTAGTATGCACTTATATTTATTATTAAGTTGCGAGTTTAAATTACGAAAGCATGCAGGAGTTTAGATTAATATGTGAACATGAGGTGTAAGGAAGATACTAACTTAGTTTGAGTGAAACTTGTCTAATTGTAGTCAAAGAGGATGCTAAATTTCATCTGTGCATTCACTTGTTACTTGTTTTGAAGATGTGAAATATGTGACGACAATAAGCATGATAGTACATAGTTATTTGTTATTCATGGGTCATGAGGAATTTGTTTGACTACTATGGAATACAAGTGTAGATTCTTTGTATGTTGAGGAAATGAATTAGGCCCTCATTTCTTTTATGCGTTTGAGCATTTTCAAGCCCAAAACTACTAAACTAATCATTAGTACCCCCTGTGAAGCCTTTTCTTATGAGCTTTTTTTGTGAATAAGCCAGATTCAACCACCCTTAAGTCAAAACCTTACCATTTTCTAGAGATGAATTGAGTAAACCCATTTAATGAAAAGTAAAGGAGAAATAAGGATAAAGTGTGAAAAACAACAAGAGCGTAAAAGAAAAATATAAAAGGCCATGTGATTTAAAGGAGAAGAATTTAAGTAAGAGTGCACTAGTAACCCTCACATCAAAATGTAAGTGTGGGGAAGCCTCTAAAAAATGAGAAAATATAGGGTGGTGTTGAACTTGCTAAAATGAAAACGAAAGAAAGTTCTATAAAGATCAAAAGAAGCCCAAAAAAAAAATATGAGGCTGCGAATATAATATGGGAGGAAAAAGTATTAATCAAAGTGGATTTACGAGAAACATCTCTAGAATTCAAATATGCCTTTTCCCATTAAGAGCCCTTACCAAAGCCTAACATTATAAGCCAATAAAGTCCTAAAAGATCCTCAATATAGAGAATACGCATTTCTTGAAAATAGTAGAAGGATGAAAACTAAAGGTGAAGTGAATGCATGTGAAACTGTTATATTATGTGAATTGTTAGCAAGCGTTTTACTCTGATTTACCTTGATAACAACCATACTTACTTTGAGAATGAGATGATGTATGAGTATGATGATGATTGAGTTTAATGTGGCAAAGGTTGGTTGGCGGATTCTTTTTATTTTGATGTGAAGATCATAGGTTGCATTGTGAAACACCTTAACCCTCTGCATGTTGGAGTAAGAAAAACTTGTATATTAGTTGTTGGAGTTTTTAGATTTTGTTTTGCGTCACTCGAGGACGAGCAACGAGCTAAGTGTGGGGTATTTGATAAGAGTATAAAACATCTATATTTTACCCTCGATTATTGATGATAAATTACTTAGTCCTTGTGTTTTCTGTTTGTTTTAGATAGTTTTATGTATTTTCAAGTTTTCGAGTTTAATGCAAAATAAGGTCTAAATGCAAGGAATTGAGAAGAGTTAAGTTGGTCGAGCAAAAGCCGGGAACAAGCAGAAGTTATTCCACGGTAAAAAAAGGCGTGCGAGCAGCGCCAGATGGGCAGAAGGTTGCGCGACTCACGGAGAGGTAGATGTCACCACGCCAAATGTCCAGAGAGTCGTGCTACAACAGAAAAAATATTGCGCGAGTCGCGCCAACAGCCGCGTGACACGCTAGGTCGCACGGGGCCCAAAATTTATATTGGAAGGGTAGAGTCATCTTATAACCTAATAGGTCAAAAAACCTAGCGAGAGAGGAAGTGTACGCAGCAGCAAAAAGGGGCAAGAGAAGAGCATTAGAGAACAAGCTTACACACACACACACACAATAGTAGAGAGAAAAAGAGAAGAAATAACCTACAAACAACCAAGAAGTTATTGAAAAGAGATCAAGAGTAAGAGAATAAACCTTCGATCAAAGAAAGGAGCATCGTTCATCAACCCGATGAGGAGTGAATAAGGAGAAGTGAACAAGAGGGATCCGCAACTATCCTAGAGAATTACTCAACAAGATATATTTTTTTTTTAATCTTTGCATTCATTTCAACTATTAATTATGATGTTGAATTTGTTCTATAAAATCATGAGTGGCTAGTTATTTTATGCATAGGGTATGATGTAGTTGGATTTGAAACTATGTGAAGACTTATGGATTGGTTTCTATTAATTGCATTGTCTATGTTTATTTGATTATCTTGTGTCTATGCCTTGTCATGCCTGATCGACATGATATTGATTTCAAGTTATGGTTGGTCACTAGCGTCGTCGCATAATATATTATGTGGGATAGTTGAACCTGAGAGAGTGTGGAAAACATATGTCAGACCATGTCCTCTTGTGGTCTCGAAAGAAGCCATAAGCATATGCATCATTTAAGAAAATCTAAAGATTAGTACGAACATAGTGGATGTCCAATAAACCCGAATCTCTAAGCTATTTTGTCTACAACTCAATCCAAATCACTTAAATTTTGTTTAGTAGTTTAATTCAGTTTAGTTTAGCTTGGAACTTCTTCATTCAATTAATCCTTTTAATTGTGATAGCCATTCAAGGCAACAGTAAAGTGATAGAATACAAGGTTTGATCATAGTACTCATGAGGTTCGATACTTGGCACGTAATTTATTTTTTATTTTATATTACTTGACCCGTATACTAGTGAATATGTGTATTATTCCAACATTGCATAATAATAGTAACACAAGAAAAATACGTATCAAAATGATCTTGTCATATTAGTCATAGATGCAGTGAGTATGATGTTTGTGCTGGGAATGTAGTGAGGTCCCCTGCTTTGTAGAGAGATGTCGTCAATTTTTTTTTTCTTGACAAAATATCATTCAATTTCAACAAAGTTTAAGTGCACAATCCACTGCAACTAAATAAAATTGTACATTTTGTTGCTACTAATAAGATTACAAAATCCATTGCAACAAAAATTAAGTGAAAACATTGACAACTCAACTACTCTGTAGCACTGCAACAACCACACTACTCTATAACACTGCAACAACCGCACTACAACAACACCACCACTTCACGAAGTGTTCACGGTCGTTCTTCTTCCACAGTTACATATCTTCGTCGACTCCATGAGATGTTTTGTTCATGGGGTTGAATTTGCAAGAAACGATTGGAAAATTATATTCAGTTCGAATTACAAATGTAGGGTTCTTGACAATTTGGGATTTGAGGGATTTTTCGGTTTTATTTGTGATGTTTGAATAAGAGAGCCGTTGTAAGACATAAAATACCACTTTTTCCCTTACTCAGAGTCGGCGCTTACGCGCAGCATGCAAAATTCCAAAGAATATTCCATTTTCGACAGGCAGGGGGTGACAAGGGTCCGTAAATATTTCAAAAAAATAAGATTGGAAGGGCAAAGTGATCTAAAATAAAGATTGTGGTGCAAAGTGCTCCAGGGTCAATAGATGGGACGCATGTGTTTTTTCCCCTACCAAAATTCCTTCATTAAGATTTGAGCTTTAATAAGCAACTTCTTTAACGTTCAAATAAAACAACTTTATTCCAGCCACACAAACAAGTATACCTGCGTTTATCAAACTAAATCCACAACTTAAAAGTTACATACTATGGGCGAGCCCATTTCAAGTACGGAGTTATACTTATTCCACATGGTCTTCGATTTATTCACGAAGATATTGGCTTCAGCAAAATGGTAGAATGATTCCTTATACGCATAGCAAACTGCCCATTACTCTCAGTAGTATCAATCCTTGATAGTTCAGGAGGTGGCAATAGTTCAAAATTCTGCACCAACCGTCCCAAAGTGATGCCCAGCACCGACATCGCTATCAGAATTCCGGGACAGCTCCTTCGCCCAACTCCAAACGGGATGTACTTCATATTATTACCATTGATTTCTGTTTTCAACTCTTCTTCAATGAACCTTTCAGGTCTAAACTCTTGTGGATTTTGCCAGTGTATCGGGTCGTTTGCGAGTCGCCATGCATTGACGAGGACTCTACTCTTTGCCGGAATGTCGTACTCGTCTAGTTTGGTGTTTTGGAGGTTCATGTGAGGAAGCAAAAGAGGAACAATCGTTCGGAGACGGAGGGTTTCTTTGATTACTGCTTGAAGGTACGGGAGCCTGTGGGTGTCGGGCTCCGTGACTTGCACACCCGACCCAAGTATTGTTTGGATCTCGACCCGAAGTTTCGTTTGGATGGCTGGATTGTTTGTTAGTTCTGCAACGGCCCATTCGAGTGCCCAAACGGTTGTCTCTATTGCTGCAAGTGTTTGTCAATTTGTTGTCAACCATGTTTGATTTAGTAAAAGCAAATCACTTATTTTTGTGAAAAGAAATACCACATAGCTGATGTCTTTCACCCAAACACTTAAAATCTTAAAATTAACGTACATACTGTCTTCAATTCATTTACTTCCATTAAGTTAAAAACAATAATAATCACCTCCGGTCCAACATCTTATTATGAGACATAGTAACATATTTCTCGTGTTTTGTATATAATATATATAAGTTTTTCGAGACATAGATCAAAGTACAATTAGCATTGAAAACAAGTTAAACTAACCAATAATTAATCTCGCCTATTACTTGAGAGTAGAATCAATTTTACTGAAAATATACCTAACCATAGTTGCTCATGCTACAAAATACAAACAAAGGGCAGTATACTTGATATTTTCATACCATAAAAAAATAGATATTTAATTACATGAATTGTCACGCCTGACAAAAGGTCTTTTATTTCACTTTTTGATTCACTTTGTGTTTCGCTAATCACTCACCTTTTGTGTACGTAATAAAATCACGCATATATAACTTTTGAATATTGATAATAAATTTTGATAATTTGAGACCATGTATGCATCGCCCTTAGCAAGTGAGAATTTCTGCAATATGTTCTTTGAGATTAATCAATTCAGGCTAAATGATGAAAATAATATTTTGATGGTCGTGGAAAAGTATTTATTTAGAATATTTTTTTTTTCAAAATGATCACATATTTTAAATTGTACAAATTCTTTTTGTGTCTAATTAAGGAAATCATATGTGTATAATTATGAAGAGTATATGTTTCATTAAAAAAAAAGTTTTCTTTCATGTCTGACTAATGGAGAAGCATTTTTTTTTTCGCAACGACGGTAAGCATACAGCCCATCCTAAGCATTGACACCTCGAACTTTAATTTAATTCATAAGTATACCAAATACAGTTGTATGGTTTTAACAAATCTTATAGAATCAAGAAGAACATGCGTATGAAGTTTTACCTTTGTTTGGCTTACTTTAACTTTAAAGAATTTACGTTGTACAGGATGAAAATCTCGGAAAATAAATAAAATAGACCTTGATCATTAAATAACATGTCAGAGATAATCCTAGCGCTGGTTGTGCTATAATTATAGTATACTTATGACAGCATCTAACATTGACTCACTTGTGATGAAGAGGAAAAATATAATGTAGAACTGAAAAATGTTACCCGCAATATTCATGTTCTCGATAATGTAAAGAACATTGTCGTCATTGATCTCTCCTTTCTTTTGGGCTTCAAGAAAGTGATCAATGCCACATTGGAGATCATTGCTCCCTCTTCCATTTGAGCTAGAGCTTGTTATTCTCCTGTGACATTAAAAGACAAAAACCTGATGTTTACGTACAAGCTAAGCTAAGTAAACAAAAACCTCACAAATGCACATACAATGTTTAGTTTCAGTACTCTTATGAGTTGTGCAAATCTTTAATTTGAGCTACATATACATATATATAATCTATGTAAGTGGAGAATGGAGATTATATTCTGGAAATCGTAATTGATAGTAAAATTCAACGACAAGAAAGACCGTTTTTACTAATTTTATTTATGGGTCTATATATGACTTTATGTTTGATATTAGAGATTACAAATAAAATGGCACCGTTTTTTCTAATTTTATTTATGGGTCTATATATGACTTTATGTTTGATATTAGAGATTACAAATAAAATGGTATAAAAGTTTAAGATTCGACATTGGAAATTGGTTTGGAAAAATGGCACATAACCCCCCAAACTATTGGCCTCCGAGCACTATGCCCCCCAACCTTTATTTTCGAGCACTAGCCCCCCTATCTTATTTTTTGAAAGGTAGTCAGGCCCCCGTCACCCCCAACCCATCAAAAAGGGGGCAAAATGCAAATAACTAATTATATTTTTACATGAGCCAATAAAACTAGAATCAACATTATTTTTCTATAAGAATATCTGTAAATCATAGTACAATACCATAATTAATACTTATGGTTCAATTATAATTTATAATTCTTTACCGAGTTTAGTTTTGAATTCCACATCTGTAACAAATACGAAAAACTTAAATATTTGAAAGGTGACTCATTTATACCACCTGATCAGTATAGTCTTAGTAAATCCAAAAGTGAAAAAAAATATGTAACGTACTTACTTTCGTGGACCAACAAAAGAGTCCATGTAGAGATCCAACCTTCTTCGGGTGAGGTCCTTGCACTTGTTCAAATAACCTTTCAAAAATGGTCTTAAGATTGGAATAAAATCACCAAAATTGTACTCAATACTTTGTCCCAGCTTACTCCTCTCCCCATTGGTCTCCTTCACCTTCATAAACAGTGGGTCCTCTTCACTCTCAAACCTCATCCCAAACATAATCTTATACACATTATTATACACCATGAGTTGCAGCCTCCGCCTCAGTACAATCCCGTTTTTCTCTGCTTCGGGATTACTCCTCACGTCGTCCACCACAGCCTCTGCTTCCGCCTCCCAATGACCACGATACTGCTGCACCACCTTGCTAGTGAAAAAAGGCACAGTTACAATCCGCCTCATCTTCCGCCAGTGATCGCCATATTCGGTGAAGATCATATCCTGGCCTTTTCCAGTGAATATGTCAAAAACTATGTTCCTTGAACGAGAACCGAATTCAACTCCTTGACTGATCAGTACTTCCTTGGCGAGTTCTTTTGAGGACACGGCAACAACGTTGAGTGAGCCCATTTTGAGCAGGACAATGTCACCAAATCTCTTAGCGTAGTCGGCTAAGATGAATTGATCCAAGTTATTGCCTATTTGGAGCCAGCTGCCGAATATTGGCAGAGCGATTGGTCCTGGGGGAAGTTTGAAGTGTTTGCCGCGTATTTTAGAGACTATTATTGCGAGGCTGACTGCGGAGAAGAGGGCGATTAGGGTCTTCTCAAGGAGGAAGAGATCCATTTTGGGTGGGAATAAGTAGAAGGTTTAGTTATATCTAGAATTAGTGTCTTGATGAAAAGGTTATATAGTAACTCCAATATTTATAAGATTTTAGGTAGGTGGGTGAATAGTTTCATTCCTTGCATGCATCATGCATTTGGTTTAAATCAAGCATGCATCATGCATTTGGTTTAAATCAATTAGCTCAATGCAGAAAACATTTTATATATAGCTTGGCTTAGCCTCTCAATAATCGACAAAATTATATTTCAACTTCTATATGTTTCACTGGATGCCATATTTGGTTATAACACATGACAACTTTGTTAAGACGGATGTTGCGGGGAAAAATCGAAACTAATCGTTTATTGTGTTGTAGTTACAATTTTCGTCTTTTATCATATCTTTTTTTTAGTCATTTATTGTGTATTTCGTTACTATTTTGGTCATCCAGGAGAAATCTCAGCCGAGAATGTCACGTGGGAGCACGTGTCAGCCAAAATTTAATTTGTTTGAACGGTTTCTTTTAAAAAATAGTCATTTATTGTTGTCTCGTTACGAAAATAGTCCTGTATCGGGTCTTTTATAGAATTTCGGTCCTCCGGCCCTTTTTATTTTATTTTGATTTTTGCCCCTTAAACTATGTTTGTTAGCAAACAAACCTCACATGTGTTATTTATAATTAGTTAAAAGCTCCCACGTGTTAGATATTCACCTAATATTATATAATCACTTAAAAAAGCTCAAAAATATTAAATACATAAAAACTTATAAATGGCCTTCTAAGAATTATAACAAAGTTTCGGCAATTTAAAATTTTGAAGATGACCTTTACAAGGAGATATGGTATTGGTAAGCAAAACTTAAAAACAAATGATGTTTGCTTCTAACTAAAAACGTCTTTAAAAATATAAAGCAATCGTATAACATTGCCAGTCATATTAGCAATAGAGTCTATCTTAGATCAAGAAACCAAATGTAGCACATTTTCATAAGTTTGGATGTGATTGCTATTTATCGAATGATAAAGATTATTTGAGAAAATTTGATCCAAAAAGTGGAAAATGATATTTGTTGGCTATTCTCCAAATAGTACAGCTTGTAGGGTGTACAATCCTAGATTGCATACTGTTCAGGAAACATGTAATTGGTATTTGATGCTTTGACTAGTGATGTAGGAACTTAAGAACAAATGGATTCTGGTTTTACTCCAACACTGAAAACAGACAATCTTCCCGCAACATCAATCATTGAAGCTGGAGAAACTGAACCAGGGACTCAGCCGAATGTTGCATGACACCAGTCAGATCGAATGTTAGGCTAACATCAGTTCAACTTGATTCTGAAGAAGAAATCGTTCCTGAATCCAGAAGGGATCCCCCTTCCAGGATTCAAAAGAATCATCTAGCTACTCAGGTAATAAGTCAGATGACTGATAGCATTAAGTCACGCAACAAAGAAAGGTTAAATTACAAATATATGGTGAGGTTGTGCGTTTGTATGTATACCACTTGTATTGTTGAAAATGCTTCATACTTTGTGTCCTCCATTGAACCTAAAAATATTAATGAAGCTCTTACGGATAGTTAGTGGATCAATGCCATGCAAGATGAACTTTCACAATTCACCAAAAATAAAATTTGGAATCTAGTATCTAGACCCTCTAATGTGAATGTTATAGGAACTAGGTAAATTCTCAAGAACAAAAGTGATGAAAATTGTGTGGTTGTTAGGAACAAAGCTAGGCTTGTGGCCTAGGGATACACTCTGGTAGAAGGAATAGGTTTTGATGAGAGCTTTGCATAAGTAGCTAGAATTAAGTCTATTAGATTATAACTTGTTATTACTTGCTTTCTCAAAATAAACTCTACTAGATGGATATTACAAGAGCTTTCCTAAATGGTTGATTGATAAAGAAGTATATGTTGACCAACCAAAAGGCTTTGTTGATCCTCATCATCCATAATATGTGTATAAATTGGAAAAATCTTTGTATGGGTTGAAACATGCTCCTAGAGCTTGGTATGAGTGACTAACTAAATTTAAACCATGTTTATTCTTAGAGAGAAATATGATGTTTGTGTTGCTCAAATCTCTGTTGATGATATGTCTTTGGTTCTACTAACAAATCTACTTTAGACAAGTTTATTGAGTCTATGACTGAAACTTTTGAGATGAGCATGATTAGAGGGATGGATTTCTTTCTTGGATTACAAGTGAAGCAACTAGAGAATGGAATATTGAAACATGAGAAATATGCAAGAAACCTGGTAAAATGATTTGGTTTGCACGAGTCAAAGCTAACAAAGACTCATATGTCTTCTTCTGTGAAGATTACTATAGATGGTATATGAGATAAAGTTGACCCAACATTGTACATATCCATGATTGGTAGCTTGATGTATCTTTCTGCTACAATACCACATATTATGTACCTTGTTTGTGTATGTGCTAGGTATCAAGTTGATCCCAAGCAGTCATATTTCATTGTTGTCAATAGAATTTCGCAGTATATATATGGAACTACTGCTTTAGGCATTTGGTACTCACATGACACAAATACCAATCTTGCGGGATTTAGTGATTCTGACTGGGCAAGTGACCTAGAAGATGACAGAAGATCCACAAGTGGGGGTTGTTTTTATTTGACAAATAATCTGGTTTCCAGTTATATCACGAAGCAAAATTGTGTTTTATTATGAACTATTGAATCTGAAGATGTAGTAGCTGGCAGATGTGTTACCCATCTTGTATGGCTCAAACGTATGTTGTTGGACTATGGGCTGGATGGTAAAACCAATCTGATGTTTTGTGACACTCTAAGTGTTGTTGGTATTTTAAGAAATCATGTTCAACACTCTAGGACCAAGCACATAGATATAAGACATCATTTCATGAGAGACATGGTAGAGGATAAGCTAATCAACATTGAATACATTGTGACCAATAATCGACTTGCTGATATGTTCACCAAACCCTTATATAGTAAGAGATTCTTCAGTCTGAAGAAGTCTCTTGGCATGTGCAATATGTGAAAAATGTTGAATACCTAGTGTTGCCATATATCACTACTGGCTAGCACTGGTTTATGAATATGGTGTAGTCTGTATGTCTTTTATTTTATTTAACTTTCTTTTTCCTATACTTGTGTCCCATTCATCTGTGTGTGACATACTTGAATTGTGTGGATGATCTCTGAGCATCGACAGACTATCAGACTTAACGTTCACTCTATGCCTGTTTTAAAATTTTAATAAAACTACTCTGATATGCGGAGAAGTTGAGGTACACAAAGTTCGTTTCTTTGATGTTATTTAGTTGCGTCCTATTCACATATGGATTCACAGATCATGATGAGAAGTTGGGGTTCATGATATTGACAACTTCAGTGGTATTCAGTTGTGCTTGTTTACATGTATTTTGTTTTAGCCAAGGGGCATATGAAGTTGATCTGTTCTATTGGGGTATTTGGGGTTTTGATTGCCTACACTCAGTATCACCTGGTGCTAAAACCTTGAATGTAGATCAATAAACTAGTATACATTAGGTTTTGGGGTGATGGGGTCATGTATTGCCATCATTCAAGCCTATGTCTTAGCCTGATTCGTTGTATAAATAATGAAGACATTGGGGTGTTTGGGGTCTAGTGCTTCTTACATTCAGTGAAAGTATTATCACTTTTCTTACTAATATGCAGATTTGTTAGAGTTATAAAAATTGGTTTCATTAAGTGTTGGCTTGAAGTGAACTGAAGGTTACTGTTGTCAGTGTTGAGAACTCACTATCTTTTCAATGTTGTCAAGACATTGTGCATCATTCTAGATCTGCATTCCTTTTTTGTCTGTTGTGTCGTCTTGGGCTTAGGGGGAGTTAATGGTCTGATTCATGTGTTGAGGCATATAATTTGGGTGACATATTTAGGTGACACACTTCTTTTGTGCTTTTTTTATGCTGTGGAAGTCTATTATCTTCTTTAATTCACAACTACTTATTTTTGTGTGTTTCTATGAGATATGTTGCTTGCTCAAGGTGTTGATCTTTGGTATATATGTGTTACTAACTTACTAAAATTGCTTGAGTTTCAGATATGACCTTTTAGACTTATCTAATTCTCTCACATGAATGCCTATGGAAAATCCCTTTGCCTCTACAATTTTCTGTACCAAGTGTTTTGGCAACATTCACTTTCTAATGTTAGTACAACATTGAAATATTGTGGCTTATAAGTTTTTTGTTTTGAAAAACCGCTCTAGTCACGCGTTATTCCAACACTAACGCATGGTGAAATTTTTCGCAGAAAGTGTATGTAGTTGGCAGATAATTTTGGTAACCTCTCACATTCTCCACTCACACCATATTCACAAGATTTGTTTGGGATTGTGGCCTAATTTCTTCCTCTTCTACGTATTTGTGCAAACTTCTCTTATAATTATCTCTTCGTTTTTTCTGTAAATTTCACAAATCTAACATGGCACGCAAGTCCTCTATTGATGCTCTAGCAGATGTTGCTCTCAATAGTGACAACAACACTATCACAAACCAGCCAAGGAAGTATAACACACGCCATGCTCGTGCTGAGAATACCGTATCTATTGTGACTAAACCCAAAGATGCCACATACCAACACCGAAAGGTCAAAACTAAAAAGGGTGAGGTGTCGAGCAGTGTTGCGGTGAAATCTGAGGAACATGAGAATGTCACTGCTATCACCACCATAGAATCACAAATTTACGTAACGGGTGGTAACCCTACCCCTAGTTTAGTTACAAAGAATGCAATTAAGAGGGAGAAGTCAGAATTTGTAGATCAATTGGTGGATGAGTGGGTGAACTCTCAGAATTTTGAGGGTAATGAGGTTAAAAATGAGAATTATATCGATGTTAAGGTTGATAATGAGCAAGTTGTTGCTGATGTTAGGAAGAAAAAAAGGAAAATAGGTTGTTCTGAGGAGTCTGAAGAATCTGCGGATGAAGAGACTGAGAAAGAGGTTGATGATGAGCGGGAGAAAAACATTGGAAATGCAGGAGAAGAAGATGAAAATGAGGAATTTGCTAGTGCTGAGGCTCACACCAATGTTAAGCTAAAAATAGAGGAATCTAATGAAGAGGAATATTCAGATATGGATGCAGAGGAGTACATTACCGTACCTTACCGTACCTTGTTCATCTTACTGTCTGTCTAAGGACATTGAGGAAATGGTGGTTCAAGCGAGGGTGCTCCATGACGAAAGAATGATGGATGTGGCTGGCTTTAAGAAGCATAAAGTGTGTGAATTGTTAGAGTCCAGATGTGTTTTGGGATCCAGGAAGGCGACATCTTATGCTCCTGATGTAATCAATGAAATCTACATGAATCTATCTCAATGGGCGTGTCTAGAAAGATCTCTCAAGTATGGAAAGGCTTGGGTTAGAGAGACTATCTACAACATAAGTTATGCGCCATCAATGAAACTTGAGGACTTTCAGATGCTGAAGAGTCCAATGATCCTAAGTTGGATGAGGTCATTAAAGACTTCACTAGTGGTTCAACCAAGGTATGGAAAGATGGTCTTCCAACCACGACACTGTCCTCCCTAAGTGATGTTTTGTGCAAGATTGCTGCATCAAATTGGCTGCCTACTTTCTACTCTATTGCGCTGACCAGAAAGACTACAATTCTTGTGTTTATATCAAAGCATAGGTTAGCTGTGAATATAGGGAAGGGGATCTTGACGGCTATGCATGATGTTGCTGGAAAAGAATAGAGGATGTTGACATACCCCTCACTTATCTCTACAATGCTGTAAAATAGGGCTTTAAGACCCAGAGAAATGTTGGGTGGGTTACTACCAAGACTGCCATGACCATCAGTGTTAACTACTTCAACAACATAAGAGTGATGGATCTACCTTGGAACCCTCAGGATGGTGAAGATGGCTTTGAAATTTGCTAGTTCTTTAAAACCTCTTTCTGGTGAACATGATTGCAAGGTCATCACCACCTCCTTTGTTGAGTTGCAGTTGATTTGGCTCAAGAAGACCTTCACATACACCTAGAGGAAGATAACTAATAAACATGAGCACCTCAAGGAGATGGATGCCTTGATCAAACATCAGCAAGATCTACCTTCTTCACAAAATGGGGGGAGAGTAGATCAATTTTAAAAACCTGGACTCGGGCTTTCTTGCTTTTCTGGTTTCTTGAACATTTTTTACGCTTATGTTCGTTTCTACTGGTACAGTTTTATTTTTGTTTTTTTCTTTGATCAGGTAGTATGTTTCTTATTGTTTCCTTGGCTCTGTAATACCTAAGTACTCCTATATCTCGCACTTGATTTACGTATGAAGACTATGTTTAGAATTTCTGGTTTGTTTTGCTAATCTTTGTGTTGCAGATGTTATATCCTGAATGTTAAGACAACATTGATGAAAGTCAATGTTATGCCAACATTGAGTATAAGTAGTTTGCATTAAGAGGGAGCAGTCTAAATAGTCTTAGGATGGTATGGAATATCTTGTTTGTGAACATGTTGTAGGTTTATGAAGAAAGGCAAGTGTCTACCAATGTTATCACATCATTGAAGCTTTGAATGTTACCATAACATTGAGCTGATGAAATGTTACGATAACATTGGACATTGTACACTTAAACAATCTTGGTTTGACTTTGAATATAATTGCGTTTTGCCTTTATTCACTTATTAATCTTGGTCTATTTTTTTAGTTGTCTTCGAATGTTCTAGGTTTTAACTTCACATACGTTGAATCATAAATTTTAATATTTGAACATTTCCTAAAATAGCCGACATGTCTTTGAGAAGGAAAGAAGTGTGAAGTCCAATGCTACAAGAAAACTTTACAAGGATGAACTCCACATTGAAGAACGTGACTTCCTTAATTAGGACACGACTCAGTTAAAGTAACATTATTCAACACGGAGACCGAGACCAATGGAAGTAGAGTTATACAAGAAAGATTAAAGGATGTACAAATCGTGTACAACATACCTTGAAGGCCAAGTTTAAGATATCTATATAAAGGTGTAAAAAACATCAAGATGAAAACAAGACAAGAGAGCTAGAGAATCTGATAGATTAGATCTATTGTTGTTTATGTGTTTGTCTTGCTTTGCTAAGATTTTAGTTTAGCAAGTTATTTATGCTAGAGTTCAGGAGCTTTACTTTGTTGCTTGGTTGAGTTGGAAAAACTTGAAAGTGATGAGCCTGAGAGTTGAGATAACAATATTTTGTAAAATTAGTATTTCATATAATGATTATTTCGCCTAATGCTCGGAAGGATATATTTATATATTCTTCTTAAAATTCATCGATTGTTCGTTTTGTTCCGCTACTATATATTCTGTAATCTCAATCCAACAATTCCATAAACTAATTGTTGCACTATTAGGTTTATGCGCATATAAATCAGGTATGTCAATCTAAGATTTAATCTTGGAATGCCACAATATTGAGTGAGTACTAAAAAGTAGAACTATTTAATCTCTTTCTGACTTGGTAATTATTTACTTTAGGCGACAACCTATGGTTTTAATTCTTTCAAGTGTTTTATATACTGCAGCACGACTAATGTTCGAGAAAAAAGACAATTCTGAAATCATGGTGTAATTGAGCATTAACTTCAGGTTCAATGTATGATAAATCAAATGATTATCGTAGAAAATAGACTACGTACTACTTGTATTAAGTTTTTAATCAGCTTAAATTCTATCTAATTTCTCTAAATCATGCAAAGCAACGAATGGGATAGATAACATTTTAACTAATAAGATGCAGACTAACAATATAAAATAATCCTTGAAATGATAGTATATTACTATGTAAACCAGAGTCCACGCCGATGCTCGGCTTGATTCATGCTACATCTTTTATGACGTTTGTGTGACTGCTTGGATCTTGCCTCAAGCCCATGATAATGGGCTAATGGCCTTATGGAGGCATGTATATGACATAAATTAATACAAGTTACAGTTTTGTATAGATAATAAGATAAGATAAAAAAGAAATAGGAGAATGAGAACGGGGATTCTTTAAAAGCATGACTTGAAAAAACGAAGTTTGTTTGTTTTCTTTGCATCAGCATCATTTGATATTTCTTAAGAAAATAATATGCTCTTACATTTAAAACATTTAATACTTGATATTGAAGTATATTTCACACATTTCATCAAGTGTCTGAATTTTTATCAAAAGAAATTTACAATATAGACAAACTCATCTTACCTTTCAAGAGAATCAACATTTGAAACTATTTAATATTTTAATACCGGATACACACTTAACATGTCATGCGCTGAAATACAAGTAAACAGATCCAATTAAGAGCAAGTCCAATTATCAATTTTATCAAAGAAAGAATAAAATGTTATTGGTCCAAACATATTTTTCGACGTCAGCCTATATAGTAGAAGTTGAAAAAATTGGTTTGATGGAAAGTGTTACAGAAGGCGTGTTATACATATTACACTGTTAAAAAGACCTACGAATACAATTTTCAATATAACAAAGGAAAAAACTATCAAACATACAAATTTATACCGAGCTGCCTAAATTTTCATTAGTCTTTCACTATGCGACCTCAACTTCAAATATCATTCACTACAACAAAACACATCAATAGCAAGAAAATTGGTTGCATGGAAATTCAAATTTCGATGCAAAAAAGGTTGCATTGAAATATTTTCTTGCTATTGATCATTGTCAGCCACGTGTGGCCCAATAAAAAGGCTGCAACCAAATTTTCAGTTGCAGAGGAGCTAATGCAACGAAATTACTTGTTGCCAGCCTGACAGGAATAATAGCATTGCATGAAATACGTTGCATCCGTATATTTCGATGCAGTGTATTGGCTGCAACGAAATTTTTTGTTGCAGTGGGCCCACTGCAACGAAAAACTTCTTTGGAGCCTATTAATACGAGAACTGCGTAGCAGTTTTCCCCTGCCCACACAACACACACACATGTCGTGGACCGCCGTTTGACTGCCTTGTGACCGACATGGACCGCTGAATTTCATTGAAGAAACACCGGTACGTAACTCTACTCAACTCAAGGAACATGTTGATGTAATTTATTTCAAATTTCGTCCATTTTTCACGTTCGTGAGATTTCAAAGATTAATATTTTGATTATTTTCGATTATATATTGATGATTTTGTGATTATACTTGTTGATTATGGTTGGTTTATGCTTGTTGGAATATGATTATTGTTTCTATATTGGTTTTTTGAATTAATTCATAATATCTCTATAAAAGATTAATTGAATTTTAGGGGTTAGTTTGTATTTTAGAAGAAATTTTGGGGTGAAAAGTGTAGTTGAGAAAAAGGCCTCAATTGTCAAGGTCAACCCTTTTGAGGTGTTGAATTTAATTTATTGAGACATTGTTGTAAGGAGTATATGATAATTTAGAAGATTTTGGCTTGTTTGCAAAATATATAATGAGTTGGTAAGAAAACTTTAGTTAGTATAATTTGGTTTCGAATATTTATCAACTTTAGGGGTTAATTTGCAGTTTAGAAAATCTTATGTGTTAGAAAGTAGTGTAGTTGAAACAAAATTAGGACTCAATTGTCAAGTTTAAAGTATTTGTGGGGTGAAATAATAATTCATTGGAAATTTATTGTAGGATTATGATGAATAGAAAACTTGAGCATATTTAAAAATATTTAGTGAGTTAGAAAAACTATAGGGAAAAAATATAATTTGATGATCTTATATAATTATAATTTTGTTGTCAACATTGTTGTTTAGAAAATTGAAATATATGGACTTTATTGTAGGAGTATGATTATTAATTAGAAGATTTGGGCTTATTTTCGAATATATAGCCAGTTAAGAAAAGAGTAAAAAGCATTTTGCACCCCTAAAAAGCTCATATTTTAACACTTTGCACCTCTAAAATGAAGTGACACCACTTTGCACCCCTAAATTAAATTTATTGACACTTTATACCCCCTTAGTGTGTGAGTGTGTTTTTTAGGGTAAAATAGGTATTTTCAATAATTTATATAAAAACAATAATAAAAAGAATCTTAAAATTCCACGTTTCGGCCAAAAACAAAAAAAAAACCAAAAAGGCAAAACACAAATGTTCAACAAGCACCACCACCTTCCCACAGCTGCCACTGCGCCTCCACCGCCACACAGTGACGCCGATTCCGCGAAAAAAGCTTTTACGATAAACTACCAATTAAAAGAATTTACGATAAGCGCAGTACTGAAATAGTAGATTGCCACCAATTACACTCTTTCATAGAAAGTCAACTGCGCAATAAATCTATGATCCATGGACGCATAAGAAAATTTTAACATTTTTCTACAAAAATACCTGAAATTATCACATCTACGAAAGTACTCTTTATAGAAAAAGCAAAAGCTCTTTCTTTTTATGAACATTGACAATTCAGCTTCCCGTTCTTCATAAGCGTAACTAGAAATACATTAACACAATTACAAATCAACTAATGCCACTATCTAATCAGTAATAACAGACTCGACACCGGAACCTATTAATTTAATCTCTTTAACAAAAAAGGGGAACCGACGTCACTGTGCGGTGGTGGAGCCATGCTACTCAGCTCAAAGATTACATGCAAAAGGAAGAAGGACCGTCAGTAACCCACTCCGCACCCTGGACGGAAAGAATGGATTTTATAAACGCCCATCGATCCATTTTTTAACGTTTATTAGAAGTCATCGCTCGAAGGACTCGGCAAAAAGCCTAATACTCTTATGAGCCTCCTCCCGGATAACCCATCGAGAGAAGTACGTTCAGAAGAACACGAATTTCGCATAAGACCAAACCTCCATAGAGCCCCCCGATATCACGATACCCTTCCACGCAGAAGGGAGACAAGAGGTTATTATGGGGACGATCGTGAGAAAGAACGACTAGGTAATGAAAGGGCAAGAGTGTCTGACTCTCAAGGCCACCAGCTACTGTATGTGCCTTGAGAGTGGATAACTCTTTGTGGGATATGGTCAATAGACTGCATCGAGAAATGCGGGATATGAAGAAGAATATAACCCCTAGAGAGAAACCCATGTATCACAGCTCTCCATTCGTTCCAGAAATGGCTCAAAGCCTGGTCCCATCGGGGATGCGCCCTACCAACCTCCCTCTATATACTGGTGATAAAGATTGGAGGCATCCACAAGATCACATCCATCAATACTTAGCTAGTATGGATCTAGCTTCGGCACCAGATTTTGTTTTGTGCCGGGTATTTAGGACTACCCTAGCGTGGAGGGCTCAAGCTTGGTTCTCTCCAATGCACTCAGGCACAATATCCCACATTGATCAATTGGCTTGCCTATTCGTATGACAGTTTGCCCATAATAGAAGATTCCCCTAATCGCTAGTCATTTGTTCACGGTCAAGAAGAGAAAAGATGAATCCCTAAGAGATTACATGAAGCGCTTTTCGGATGAAGCCTTAGACGTCCCGAATGCTAACCCCTCCATAGTAGTGCATATCCTAACCCAAGGACTTGGAACCAGAGATTTTTTTTGATACCTCATGGGTAACCAGATTAAGGATATGAATGAACTCATGCGAAAGGCGGAGACGTGCATTGTTACGGAAGAGGCTGAAAGTTCAAAGATCCGAACAGAGAACGATAACAATGAGCTCGAAAGGAGATCTAAGGACAAAGCGAAGGAGGAAAAAACCCCTCCCCAGCGAAGGGATGACGAAAATACGGTAAAAAGGCACTTACGACCGGTACAGTTACCACCCCTAACTATCACTCCCGCGGAGGTGCTGAGTGTCATGAGGGGAAGTAATGATCTACAATGGCCCATACATGTCAAGCAGCGCTATAAGGAAAAAGACTCTGAAAAAAGAAATACGTTGGTTGTTAGACATTGGCTACCTGTGAAACTACTTGAAAGAGAACAACCAAGAGGCCCTGAAGCCCAACGTTTGAAAAAAACCTCACCAGGAGGGTCAGCAGGGGAGGATGGCCCTAACCCTAAGTATCGGAAAGAAATCTCTCACCAAAGATTACCCCCGTCCCCAAAATCGTACGAAGATAACCCTCCTTTGGGGAGAACGATAAACATGATCGAATGAGGGGATATCTTAGTGATACCCCCAAGAAAAAAGAAGAAATATCTAAAAACAACACGTTGAGTAGAACAGGGACCACCGATCTGTTCGATACGAGGAGTGAAGTTACCTATTATCACATTTGGACTAGAAGATTTGAAAGGAATAATATATCCCCGCGAAGATCCACTCGTGAAAGAGGCCACCATCTATGGGATCGAGATTACGCGCATCATAATCGATACAAGGAGTTATGTAGATGTCATTGTCCTTCCGACATATTTGGCGATGGGACTAAAAAAATAACACCGAGAAAGTCATGTTGCACATTAAGAACGATAGTCCTAGCCATGTCATGTGGAGAAGGAGCTTTGCCACGAACATATCATATTAAATTTTGAGTGGTAGAAGCGTCATCCAGGACATATAATTCTATATGGGGGCGACCGTCCATACGAACATTCGAGGCGATCCCATCTACTATCCATCTCAAAGTGAAATTCCCCACACATTCGGGGATCGGAGAGGTTAGAGGTAGCCAAGTCAAAGCAAGATGATATCAGTGGAAGACGATGAATATGCTACCATATCCAACAAAAAGTGCAAGGTTGAAGAAGAATTGAAGGTGCAACCTGTCGAGGAGTTAAAAATGATAGAAATCGTGGAGAGGGACCCTGGAAAAGCGATCAAGATAGGCATGGGAATGGGACCTGAGATGGAGCACGAGATGGTTTCCATCATGAAGGAATTCCACCATCTCTTTGCATGGGAAGGAGGGCCACCAGGTAGGACCAGTGACCAGATTTGTGAACACTTCCTAAATGTCAAACCCGAGGCCAATCCAATCCAGCAAAAGAAGAAAAATATGGGACCAGAAATAAATAAAATCATACGGTCTGAAATACAACGACTGTTTAACCTACAAAAAATGAGAGATGCTATATATCCCAAATGGCTTGCCAATGTAGTTCTTGTTCTTAAGACAGGAGGAAGATGGCAGATGTGCGTCGACTTTACTAACTTGAATGACGCATGTCCAAAAGATTGCTACCAGCTATCCAGCATAGACCAATTGGCCGATTCCGCTGCAGAATGTGCGCTACTATCTAGGATGGATGGAAACAAAGGGTATAACCAAATCATGATGGCTACAATGGACCAAGATAAAACCAGTTTCATTACCGATGTGGGCACCTTCTGCTATATGGTAATGCCCTTCGTCTTGAAGAATGCGAGAGCTACCTATCAGCGACTGGTAAACCTTATGTTTGCAGGATTTATCGAAAATTCGATGGAGGTATATGTGGATGGTATGATTGTCAAAATTCGTCGAGCGAAGGACCATTTAGAGGACCTAAAAAAGGCGTTAGCAGTCATGGATAACTTTGGAATGAAAATTAACCCTCGAAAGTGTTTCTTTAGAATTAGAGGAGGAAAGTTCTTGGGGCTCATGGTGACCGGGAAAAGAATAGAATTAAACCCTGAGAAAGCAAAAGCCATCGCGGAGATGCCAACCCCAAAAAATGTCAAAGACATCCAAAAATTAACACGTGGGATGGCATCTCTGAGCAGGTTCATTTCAAAATCCCCCGAGTAAGGGCTCACCTTTTTCAAGATACTAAGAAATATAAATGACTTTCAATGGACCGAGCAGTGTGAAGAAGCCCTTATTGAGCTGAAAATGTAAAGTGTGAAGGAGCCTCTGTAAAACTTATGAAGTATAGAATGATGTGAACCTTTCCCAAATGAAAACGCAAGAAGGAGCTTAATGGATCAAGTGAAGCCAAAATCTACAAGGCTGAAAACACCACAAAAGGGAGAAAGAAAACAAAAGAAAAATGGTTTTATGAGAAACATCTCTAGAAGCCAACAATAGATCTTTTTCCACATATATCACCTGCATGAACCATACATTACCAAAAACAAAAACAAAAGTCATGAAGATCCTCGACATAAGGAAGTTACATGAGTTAAACATGATGGGAGAATGGAAACCAATGGTGAAATGAAAGTATATGAAACTGTGTAATAATGTTTGTCGTTTTTGATTAAACACATATGTGACGAATGAGATGATGCATGCATTTGGAGAAGTTGAGTTTGATGTGTGATATTTAAAATGGTGGAACCTTGCCATGATCATATGAGGACTATAAGTTGCATTCTGAAATTGAAACTCAATTAGTTGTTTGAAGGGTTTAAATGATATTCTAAGAGGCGTGTTAAAATAAGTTACTTGAGGACGAGCAACAAGCTAAGTGTGAGGGTATTTGATACGTGTGTAAAACATATGTGTTTGACTCTTGATTATGAACGATATAATGCTTGATTCCTGAGGTTTTATGTACATTTTAGTTACGTTTTATTTTATTTCAGGACTAGAGTAAGTTAAGCCAAAACATAGAGAATTAAAGAAGAAATTATACAGTTTTGGAGAATTTGGGGAAACTAAGCAATTGAAGCGCTATCTAAGCGCTATAGTGCATGAAAACTCGAGAGTGGCGCGAGCTAGTAGTGGACGCGGAAGAGCAGCACAGAGAATACAAAGAGTAGCGCGATGGGCGGCGCAAAGGAATTTTGATCGCGCTTGTGGCGCGCGATGGTCTTTATCGCGCGTGCCTAAACTTTACCCGTGGCTTCTCTAGACGGTTGTTAACCTAATGTGCCTAGCAAAAAGTATAAAAGGAGAAAACCATGCGGCAAAAAAGAGGAATGAATTACGAAGAAAACACAAAAGAAAACACATGAGAGCAAGAGCATTATTCAACAACATATCCAACATGAGAATAAGAAATCATTGTTCAAAGGAAGAAGAATGATCATTTTAATTAGGCGGAGTAGAAACCAGATTCAGAAGAATATGCAACTATCCCAGAGAATCATTCAACATGATATTTCTTCTCTATTCTTTTTTTTATTTCATCTATTAATTATGATATGGAATATGCTAACTGAAACGATGAGTGGCTAAGTACTTTATGCTTAGAGTTAGGAAGTAATTGGATTTGAAACCATGTGAAGACTTGTGAATTGATTTTTATTGACTGATTGTTTCATGTTTATTTATTTATCTTGTGCTCAATGCTTTATTATGCCTGACCAGTATAATACCGATCAGAAGTTGTAGGAGGTAACTAGGGTAACCACATAGCATGTTCTGTGGATAAATAAACCCGTGAGTGTGTGGTCCAACTAATGTCATCCCATGTCCCCTTGCGGCATCGGAAGAAGCTGTTAAAATAAACATCAATTAAGGAAGTCAATGCATTTGTATGAGCATGATGAATATCCAATGAATCTGAATCTCTAAGCTATCTAATCATCATTATTTATACACAAACCAATCCAATCAAATAAGTGCAATTAAGTCTAGTAGATAGAAATAGTTAGAAGTAGTTATGAGTAGTTAGAAGTAGTATCAGTCCTTAGTCTAGTAAAATAAAAAATATTCAAACGTGACAATATTAGTGATAAAACTGGCAAAGCAATTAGGTGTGCTATTTAATCATAGTCCTCGTGGAATTAGATACTTGGGGAGTAATCTTTACTTTTCATTTTATATTACTTGAGTTCGTATACCTGTGATAAAGTGTGTATTGAGATAAATTACGTACGCATATATAATATGCATCAACAACAAAAAGTTTACATTTATAGGAGACGGCTATTCAACGATATTTCTGGAAGAACAAAGGATTGTTGGGTGAGGAACTCTACCAAAGGTTTTTCAAAGATTATGGTTACATGACATTCCCGAATGGACACACGGTTCACGATGTTGCGTCCATGGTAGTTGATTGAAATGGTTTTGGGAGGATGGGTGATTTACGTCATTATCTACACAATCCATGTTTCTATTTATACGTGAACACCCTATCGAAAACATTATTGAACTTTTATTAATGTTGCGTTGTTGTGTGCTTTTGAAGTATTTGTTTATTTTTTATTAGTGGTGGAATGTTATGCACTATTTTGAACTATTGTATGGATGACTATTCAATCAGCCAATTTTCATCTTTAAATTGTTTGGGTCGAGTTTGTATGCTTAATTGTTTTTTTGGCGCATGTGTTTCCCGATATGTGCCATGTTACATGTGTTCTTTCTTTAAAAGACTTATTTTAAAATAACTACATCTTGTTGCTAAATACACGCTTATTTTTATTTTCAATTGGTGAATTCCATTTACAAATAATTTAAATATCGATTTTGTACTAATAACCTTTAAACAACCTTATTTTTGTGCCACGATGTTGAGTAATTTGAAATGGGAAATTGTGGTATGCATGAGGTGCGTAGAACAAGAGATAATGTATTGAAATGCTTGCTCGTCAGCCTTAGGTTAATTTGGCCACAAAGCATAAAAAGAAGGGGCATTATGGACTTAGGATTTAATCTTAGTTAGGCTTAGTTGGAGTATTATTAGTTGGGAGGGGGCGCCCAACTAATAATCATAAGATTAAGAATTTTTTTCAAAAATTGTCCTTTATTGTGGCCTCATTACGAAAATAGTATTTTATCGCAGTTTTGTTCATATTTAGTCATTTATCGTGGTTTTTATCCAATTTTAATCCTTCAAACCTTTTTTTTTTTTTACTATTTTTTGCCCCTTTAGTTATTTTTATTAGCAAACAACCCTGCATGTGATATTTATAATTAGTAAAAAGCCCGCATGTGTTCTATATTCAGATAAAATTATAGGGCAAAATATTATTTCTGCCCTTTAATTTACCCCAACTTCAGCCTTTGCCCTATAACTTTACGGGCTTACAAAATGCCCACTAACTAATTTATTTGTTATATTAAATGCCCGATGGGCCAAAACTTTGGGGTGGGTTTAAATTTGGTGACGTGGCAGCTGACTCGGTAGCCAGCAGGATGCCACGTCATTTTTTTCGATTTTTTTTTTTGCTGACCAGACGGGGGTGCGAAATTACCGAATCACCCCCGTCAACACGCCTCGTTGTCCGAATTTGGGCCAAGTGAAATAACACACACGTTTTGTCTGAATTTTATAACACACATGTTTTGTCTCATTAACACAAAAACTCTAAAATTGAGGAGTTCTTCCCCAAATCACATAAACCCTAAAAATCAAATTGAAACCCAAATCAAAAAATTTCCTGAAATTGGCCGTTAAGCAACCATGTTAACAACTCGTTCGACTGCGGAGCTCGATAATCTGCCTCCGAAATATGGTACGTTCTTCGATTTTGCTTGCCTGCAAACTCACTGTCGAAATTGTCAACTTTTTAAGCTTATTTAGTGTTTCTCGAGGTTCTTTGGTTTGAACTCTGTGTTTGTTTGCTTGTGAACTAGGATATTTTTAGTGGGGTTGAAATAGTGGGGTTTTACTTAGGGTTGTTGCTTTTACAGTATGTAACAGGTGGTTATGTTCCCCCCTTGACATAATTTTTGTTTATTTTGATTTTAGTGGTTTTGAGTACAACATGCAAGAAGTTTTGGTTTAGGGTTTTGACAGTGGATGTCTGTTAGAAGAAAGTTGATGGCATATGAGTTGGTTTTGATTTATAATGCAAGAAGTTGGAGTTTAAGCCTTGTGTGAACAGATTTTAGGATTATTTATGAGGTTATTATGAATCTAACCTCTCATGTGTGTTGCATGTTACAGCTGATGACAACACTGATCTTACACTTGTACTGCACCATGGTGGTAGCTACACATTCAAACCAAGACATGAGTACATTGGAGGGGTAGTTAGCAAGTGGGATTATGTTAACTATCAAACAATTGATCAAGCATTTTTGAAGGGGTTGTGTTCTGGTATTGGTGTAGCTGGAGAGGTGAGGTTTTACACCAGGCATAGTGTTGGATTCAGGGTTATTGTTAGTGATGAGGGTTTGCAAACAATCATCAGATGATTGTTTGCTTGGCAGCAGAGAGCTACACTTGTTCACTGATGTAATGGTACCTGAGGAAGATATGGATCCTACTGTAGAGAATGAAAACAGAGATGATGTTGAAGCAGGTGGAGAAGGGACTGGTGTAGCTGGAGATGCTGGAGTAAGAGCTAGTGGCAGTGCCAAGGGAAAAGAGAAAGTGGTTGATGATGAAGAGTATTCATCTGATGAAGATGTGGTTTCCAGTCCTAAGAGAACAAGGATCACTGAAATGGATAATATTGATGAGGACAATGATGTTGACTGGTTTTTTAACAAAGATGAGTTGTTTAAGCCAAATTTCGAAGTGGGGATGATATTTACAAACAAGAAGGAGATCAAGTTGGCTATAAGGTCTCTGGCAATACAAGAAAGGAGAAGTTTGTGGACAAAGAAGAGTGATCCTGGAAGACTACATGTTAGGTGTTTTGATGATGGATGTCCATGGAGAATCAATGTAATCAAGGTTAAGAATGAAGCAACTTTTGTGATCAGGGAGTACAATCATGAGCACACTTGTGGAGAAAGGTTTAATGTCAGAAATGTGAAATCACCATGGATTGCAGAGAAGTTTTTGCATCTATTTAAGTCAGATCCAAAGAGAAAGTCAGAAGGTTTTAGATTGGATGCAGTGGACACCTTAAATGTCATCTACTTGGACCACATGGAGGAGTTCTTCTTACTGCTGTGGGAATTGATGCAGCAAATAGCACATATCCAATTGCATTTGCTGTGGTGGCAATTGAGAACTATAAGAATTGGGAATGGTTTTTGAGTGTATTGAGTACTGACTTAGGGCTGGGTGAAGGTGAAGGTGTCACATTCATGTCAGACAAACAGAAAGGATTGATCCAAGCATTTACAGAGATATATCCCAATGCAACTCACAGGTAATTCATTCTATTTCATGTGATTACTACTTCTTTAACATCTTTGTGTAAATTTAGTCACATTCTTTTTCATTATTTTACAGGTTCTGTGTTAGACACCTTCTGAAGAACTTCTACAATGCAAGTTTTAGGGGAGAGGAGTATAGTGATGCAGTGTGGAAGGCAGCTAACTGTACCACAATTGGAGAATTCAAAGATGCTATGACTGAGATGGGGGAATTGAGCCCAAGTGCACTACAATGGTTTGATGATAAGGACCCTGCTCACTGGAGCAAATCCTACTTCAAAACTGACTCAGTTTGTGATCTGATACTCAACAACATTTGTGAGTCTTTGAACTCATCAATTCTGGATGCCAGAGAGAAGCCAATTATCACCATGTGGGAGTGGATAAGAGAGTATCTCCTACAGAGACAGACAACAAACAGAGAAAAGGCTGAAAGAAAATGGTGTGATGTGCAGATTTGTCCAAAGATCAAATCTATTCTTGACAAGAATTCTGAGAAAATTAGTTGCTTAGTTCCTATGAAGTGTGATGAGAACAATTATCAGGTGATGTCCTTAGCTGATGGCTCACAACACACTGTGGATCTCTATCATTGGAAGTGTAGTTGTAGAAATTGGGACCTCAGTGGCATACCTTGCAAGCATGCCATATGTGCTATCCTCCACAATGGAAAAAGACCTATCAACTACATTTCAGATTGGTACACAGTGGAGAAGTATAAGTTGGCATATGAGTTGCCAATTTTTGGAGTATGTGGTCCTAAGATATGGGGAGAAACAGGATATATGCCACCTCTACCTCCTAATTTTGGAAGGAAAGCTGGTAGACCACAAAAGGCAAGGAGAAGGACACCAAATGAGGAACCACTGACAAAGAAAAAAAAGGCAGCTGATAAAGGGAAGGGAATCAAGCCTCAAAAGTTAAAAAGGAAACAGAAAACTGTCCAGTGCAGTTTTTGTGGAGTTAGTGGTCATAATATTGTGACTTGTTACTTGAGAAAAGCATATGAAGGCAGTGGAGATGAAGCAACAAAGCTTGACCAATTACTGGAGAGTGACAGTGGAGATGAAGCAGCAGGGGAGAAAGATTCTGAGGTTGGTGGAGACAAGAGAAAGGGGAAGAAATCTGCATTCACTGGAGAGAGGGGTTTTAATAACTTACAGGTGATTTCATTACTATATAACTTAGTTCTTTTAACTTGTTGTATGATGATACTCTCTCTGACTAGTTTGATATTTTCAAATCATACAGGGGGCTGGATCTTCAAATGTTGATCAAAAGTTTGCTAGTGATCCAATGCTAGTAACTGGACTGGTATCTCAGTATTACAAAGCGCCTGCAATCATTCCACCGCCCAACATTTCCTCTCAACTTAGCCAGAGCATATCAGGTTCTTCTCCATATGTCATGCCTCAACAGCCTCTGTCCAAAGGGGTTAACATAAGAGCTCCAACACCCATGATTGCAACACAGGGAAGCCAAACTTGTCAGCCACCACCAGTGACTGTCAATTTACAAGTTGCAGCACCAACATTTATGGTTGGAGAGAAGAAATATGTGAACATGTCAAACTTGGCTTCTGTTGTGAATGAGCTGAACAAGGGCAAGGGAATCCAGAAGAAGAAAGCCATGGGTAAAGGTAAAGGGAAGGAGCAGACTAAGGAGTAATCAGATTTGTTGGTATCTGATTTTGGAACCTTCATAAGGTTCAGATGTGTTACAGTGGAAAGGGGTTTGGACTTGTTTGGGAGTCTTTCTATTTTCACTATTTTGGAGTGTAGAAAATGAACCAAACAAGTATCATTTTGTGGAGGTGGTGTTTGCATACTCACCTATTTTGTTGCATTGTTGTTGATGTTAGTTTATCAGTACACTGTGGTAAGAATATGTCATCTTTCAATGCAAAAAAGTAGTTGGTTCATTAAAATTATGTTCAGTACTTCATCATATTTGTTTGAACTCATATGAAGTGTGATGAGAATTCCAGTGCATAATTATTACATTCATTCCAGTGTAGAATTCCAGTCGAAGTGCATAAATATTACATTCATCCAGTGATCATTATTCGAAGTGCATATTTAAAAAGCAAACTACTTCATAAACTCTCAAACAAACACAACACCATAGCCTCACATTTCACTCCAAGTCTATAACTTCAATTTCATCATCTGGAATAGGGGCATTTGGAACATCTTCAGGGAGAACAGCACACTCGAGATTCTTATAAAGATGAAAAATATAATATGCATTGTCGAGGCCGTATAGGCGAAAGTAGCGGTCGTACTCGATCTCCTACAATTGGAAATATTGGTGTTAGTTACTCAAACATACAAAAACATTTTAGGTAAAAGCAACTATAAAATTCATTCATACCCCTGTTGAGTCATAGTTGTCCATAGGATACACCTCATAAGTATTCCCCACAAACCAAATGTGAGGCCTCTTCATAAACTCCAAGAATTTTTCATACTTGGTATGTGCAATCTTCAATATTTTTATGATCCTAGATTGAGGAAATGGATCGGGATTGGTAAATCCCCTCTCCATCTCGGCTTGAAAAAACTTTAGTCCACGCTTTAGTAGATTTGGGTTACTAATACGATGCCTCTCACCGTATTGACATACAATGTCTAGTAGTTTCAACTCGATAAAATCGTTTGTGCACGGATCCCTAAACAGGTGCTTAAGGCGTTCATCACCAACGTTATCCATTCTTATCATGAAATTATAAAAAAACTTTATCAGTAACTAATCAAATAAGCAAACCAAAAACATTAACACAAAGATTAAATCATTAATATTAAAATTTATCCATTACATACCATATTCAAAATAAATTGTCAAACATACTTAAACATAGTTCCCCCACTTAAAGAACAAGTACAACTACTTTCTTGAATAAAACAACACCAAAAACATAACAAAAAAATGATCATTATGATCACAATAGACCATGCAACAAAACAACAAATAATAGCAGTCTTCGTCACACTGAAATTATCGAACACTTCCTTCAAGTCATAACCATTGGGGCCAACAGTGGTAGCACAAACTTTTGAAGTTGTTGTCACACTTGATTCAGATTTATCTTGTTCAAAATTTCCCGGAAATTGACCATGGGTTCTCTTTATGAAAGATTGTGAAGAATTTGTGTTACGGGGATACATGAATGGACAAAGACGAGCATTTTTATCCAAGTTGAGTTCATCAGCCCAAATAAAATAATTTGGGTGACGAACTCTCGTTGGACACACATAGTAGAATTCACCGGGTCGAGTTGACCTAGAACCGGACCTATCATATTTCATAAGACCACGACCACATTCACAAGGAAATTGGTAGACCATCTACAATGAAACCACATATTATAAGCGTCAGACACTTAATAACTAATCACATAATCGAATTGGGGGGAATTCAAATTAGGGGCAATCGAATTAGGGTTCATCAGATTAGGGCAATTCGCATTGGGGGGGAATCCAAATTATGGGCAATCAAATTAGGGAAAATAAGTGCACAAATTCAACAACGAATTCGAGGCAGTGAACAATTAGGGAAAAAAGTAAACAATTTCAAAATTGAAACATAGGGAAGAACAGTGACGAATTATAGTCATTTTATGAGGGATTTATTCAAATCAAGGAATACTTACTTCGTAGCTTGCGGATTCAGCAACGGCACGTTGAGTTACTGTGTTCAAACAAAAAAAAAGGCCATGAACATTAACCCTTATTACAGGAAATTCGAAAAATCAAGAAATAGGTTAACTTCAAATTAGGGCAAAATTAAGGTGCGCCATTACCTTAAACGTTGAATGCAATAATCTATGAATGGTTTACCTTCTTTATAAACGTTGCTTTCACTCGAACCGACGAAAGAAATTGGAACGTTTGGTGTTCAACCCAACGGTAAAAAAAATTCAGTTGTTTGTGCTCGTTTGACAGAGAGGCTCTTTTGGTTGGACCTGATGTGTTGACGGGGGTGATTCGGTAATTTCGCACCCCCCTCTGGTCAGCAAAAAAAAAAATCGAAAAAATGACGTGGCGTCCTGCTGGCTACCGAGTCAGCTGCCACGTCACCAAATTTAAACCCAGCCCAAAGTTTTGGCCCATCGGGCATTTAATATAACAAATAAATTAGTTTGTGGACATTTTGTAAGCCCGTAAAGTTATAGGGCAAAGGCTGAAGTTGGGGTAAATTAAAGGGCAGAAATAATATTTTGCCCAAAATTATATATTCACTTAAAAAAAAGCTAAGAAAGGTATTTAATAAACTTAAATACATAAACACTAAATATTACCTTAAAAAAATACCCTTATTAACTAATTCAATACTTTTTCTTTAATTCTAAAATATAAGCCCAATAAAAGTTTTATTATATATTTATGATTTTCTGACAAATTTATAATTTTATTTGTAAAATTTTAACAAACTTAAAAGAGAGATTAATATAATGTATTATATTCAAATAAAATATATTATATTACATTTTTGTTATATATTTAAGTTTTGTTTTCATTTTATAATTTTATTTTGAGTTTAATAAAGTTAAACTAATTGAGAGATGTGGGTGAATATTTATTTGTTAAATATAAATAAATTTTAGATAACAAGAATTAATCTAAAAAGATATTAAAAAAATAAAATCAGAAATAAAGAAGATAAGTTTTTAATCTTTTGGTATTTCTGGCGTTTTTTTGTTGTTTCTGTTTCTGTTTTTGATATTTTGCTGATTAATTCTTGTTAATTAAGATAATATTAAAAAAATAGAAACAAAAAAAGAAATTTACCAAAAAGAAGAAAAAAAAAACTTCCTCTTCCCACGCGAGGTGCAGTGGAGTGAGGAAGAAGAATATAAAAAACATAAATACTAATTATACAAAGTTATATTACTAGAGGAGTTCTAAAATATTTCAAAACAAAAGAGCCCTGAGGGAACAAAATGGTCGTATTTGATTAGAATTATTAACTTGGGTTGGAGAGCTAAGTTAAGTAGAGTAGGCCAATCAATATTTGTATGAAGCCCAATTTGTGCAGGGCTGGAAACAAAAGCCGTATATATATAATTATATAAAAAATAAAATAAAATAATCATTGGAAGTTGTAGTAAGTAAGAGTGACCGAGGAGCAAGAAACAAACCCTAGCTGCGGAGCGCCTGGCAATGGTGAGTTTCAATTTGTGATTCGAAAAGCAGTTATTGTTATTGATTGATGTAATTTGTATGTCATCAGACTTTCAAGAGAAGGAACGGAGGGCGAAACAAGCATGGGCGTGGGCATGTGAATTTCATCCGTTGTTCCAACTGTGGTAAGTGCTGCCCAAAGGACAAGGCAATCAAGAGATTCCTTGTCAGAAACATTGTTGAACAAGCTGCTGTTAGGGATGTGCAGGAAGCCTGTGCTTTTGATTGTAAGCAAACAGCAACAGCTTTCTTTTTATATATATATATATTCTAATTTGTTTTTTTTATTAATTAAATGATGAAATTGGTTGGTGATGAAATCGAAATATTGTAATTTGTAGTGTACACCCTTCCTAAGCTGTACGTGAAGATGCAGTACTGTGTTTCGTGTGCCATTCACTCTAAAGTGGTGAGGGTCCGATCCCGTACCGATAGGAGGAACCGCGAGCCCCCACAGCGCTTCAGGCGTCCTAGGGTCTGTTTTCTAACTCTCCTCCGTCCCTTTACTTTCAATATGACTCAATTTCTAATACTTGTCAGATTATATATATGTGATGGTATTATGAGGGTTCTTGTTTGTTGCATTACAACATATACATCATTCTGACATCGGATTTGAGACGTTATCTCTGTTTGTTGCTGTGATTTGTTTTCTCTAGGTTTGCTGCTTTTACTATTTCAACAATGTGCTTGTTTGCGTTAGATTAGTTGTGTTACTATTTCAACAATCTCTTTCTTGCTTTACTCCGTTTGACTTCACTCTACTATATCACGCCGTTATTCCAATCCTTTAGTCCCTTTGTTGGGTACTGGTAATGGAGACATGCCTACCGGATGCTATCTTTTTTCAAGAGAACTACCTAATCATATGTAGGAGGTTTCTAGTTTCGCCTACCCTAGATATCTACTTAGCATTTCTTTTGGAAAGTAGTTATGTATCTGAGTTTGTTTGTAACTTTATGGTATCATGATATTGAAGATAGTCTTGTGTTGTAGTCACTGCCTTTGGTTATTTTTGTGGGTTGTGAACCTGTATTATTTTTTTGTTTCCTGGATTATGCGGAAACATAAACTCAATTGTGGTTGTCCAATGTTTTGTTAGAATCTTCGTGATGCTCTTACTATTTTATGGCGGCAATGTCTATTTTCACGTATTGTGGTGTACACCATTCCAATTAATCTCTTTTAGTTTGTTAAATTTAATTCTTTTTACCCGGTTCAGACCGCACACTGATTTACTACCATTTTCCTTAAACCCTTGCAGGATGATATGCCAAAGCCAGGTCAAGCTCCACGACCTGGAGCGCCTGCTGCCCCCCGGGCTTAAGCCTTTTGTGAACATTTACTACTGGGTTTCCCCCTTGATTTCACATCATGCAGTCTTATGTATCTTTGTTTTGGCATATGTCTTGACAAATATTGTTAAACTATGAGACTTGGAACTTTCTCATTCAACAAAGTTTTTGGAATTAGTGCAGTGGATTCTTTCTTTTTCTTTTCTCTGGTGTAATGCTACAAAGTTTTCTTCTTTTTCTTGTTTACTATATTAGAGTACAATTATGTGTCAGTTTCTTATTGTGAGTTAGCCAGTTTCATAATTTTATAATCTATCAATTGTACACTGTTAAGCCCTGTTATACTCTATTAGGATTGTGTTACTTTTCTTAATGTTCTTATTTCTAAAATTACAATATTTTCGCAAGAGCTGGAGCTATTAACATAAGATGCTAAGATACATCACTTAGGACTTACACTGTCTGTTAAACAAAGTAATCTAGCTGAATTGATTGTTATCATCAAAATAATTCTTTGTAAATCATATTTAGTTCAGGAGTTGGCCTCGATAGGAAAGTTGACCTTTAGTTTGTCATTTGACAAAAATGTTGAGATAGGTTGGATACTTGCATATTTGCAAGATGTTAGCCCGGCAACGTGTAGCTGTATTATCATACCAAGGTGTGATTTACTTATTTGCTGTTCTTTTTCACTTACGATGTATCCTGAGGTTTTTGCCAACTCGAGGTGAAAATTTATTTCATACCCGCTGCTTCCCCTTCTTGTAATTTTAGTTATTTATAATTTGTTACAAATTAATAACGATGTTTCAAGTGATTCGTAGGCTGTAGATCTATGGAAAATGAACGACAATGTATTTTAGGAAGAGAAAAATGGATGTTAATTGGGCTGTGTAGAGATTTCATTTTGATTTATTACAGTAGAACACCGCTTAAGTGAATTGTGATTTGTTAACGTGACTAGGGTAGATGTGCACTATTTTGTTCTTCTCTTTTTGGCTTTTGCGGATGCACATCATAAACTTTTGAAATGCGCAATCTCCCTCAAACTCCTATTCTCTGTGCTGTCTTTGAATATAATGTGTTGAAGACCTATTTCATTCTGATTTAACCGTAGGGATCAGTTTGGTTCAACGAATATTAGGGGGGAAGAAATAAAGCAATACAAAATATTTGAAGAACCTTATAGGGGATAGTACTCTTTTTTGTTCTTTATATTTGTCAGTATACTAAATTTTTGGAGAAAAAAATCCATTTCGTCATTTAAGTTGGCTCCTTCATCAATTTCGTCCATTAAGTTGGCAGGCCTTTAAATTGGTCCATTAATTTGGCAAACATCATCAATTTAGTCCATTGAACCCAACTGCGGTGGTTTCCGGCACCATTTGATGACATGGCCGTCGTTGATCCGTTGACCCGAATTTTTTAATTAATAAATTGCCAACTGTATATGCCACATAATAAAAAAAAAATAAAAAACATTAATATATATTTATTCTTAACGGAACAATTCGGAACAATTCATTCTTATAAAAAAAACGGTAATATTTCTTCATCTCCCAAAAATTTCTTCGTACGACGAATCTATTCAAGAATACGCGACCGTCCGTTCATCCTCCTCAATTGAAGAAGGTATGTTGACCGATCTCTCTTCATTTCATTAGAATAAATATTTCATTATCTACGCTAAACCTAACCCGTGGGTCTAAAATCATTGTTTTCCCAAATTTTCACTTTACCAAGTTTGAAAAGGTAAAATTAAGGTTGTTTTGATGATGGGTTTCTCGTTTATGGAGTTTATTTTCGGATTAGTCATGGTTTTTGTACTTAATTTGTTTCAATTAGAGTTTTTGTGTAATAGGTCATATTAGGGCATTTCGAATTGGGGCTCAATTCCATGTTTATTACCTGTTTTTATTACCTGTCTTTGTCGGTCGATTTGTTTTGATGGTGGATTCGTTATGTTTTGTTGTTTACGTGCTATGTGTTGTAGATGGTGTTCGAGTTTCCATGTGTATGTGGTCGGGGAACAATGGTTTACGGTAGGGCAGGGATAAACGCAACTCGACCAGGTCAATACTACTACATATGTCCAGATAGAGTTCGTCACCCAAAATTATTTGCTTGGGTTGAAGAGCTACATATGGAAAAAACTCTCATCTTCATCCATATATGGTCACAAGATCCATGAACTCCTCACTGCCGCGAAAAAAAAAGAAATCAAGTTGTGGATGATGTCGGTTTAGGTGAAGCGGCTGGAAATTTTGATGAAGATAAGAATGAATCCGTTAGCCGAGTGTCCACCACCTTTAATGGAGTCCCTAAATCTGTTTGCCAAGGATATGGATTTAATGAATTTATTCAGAATACCAACGTTACGAAAGCGGCTTTGATTTGTTGTTGTGTCGCATGGTCGATTGTCCTTATGATGTTTGTTATGTTTTGTGTGCTTATGTTCTTTTTTTACTCTAGGAAATAGTTGTTTAGATTGTTAATGTTATGTGTTTTGTAATAACTGAGAATTTGAATGTTATTTTATGGTATGGAGAATTTGGTTAGTAATATGTTGATAATTTTGTTGTGAATGTTTTGGTAATTTATTATAGACAAAGGAATGGATAACATGTCGGATGCGAGACTCAAGCACTTGTTTAGGGATCCTTGCACAAATGAAGAAGATGAGCGCACTCTACTTGAACATTTGTCTGATTATGCTGTTAGGCATCGTATTAGTGATCCTAATAGTTTGGTTAGAGGTTTGAGGTTGATTCAGCTTGAGATGCAGCGGGGTAATACCGATCCCTATTGTTAACAGAGTAGAAAATCACCTGCTTAAAATAAGCGATAATTCAATTACCAAAATTACTTGGTATATTAATATTCATAAACGATACCGCATTATAACACGGTTTAAATACCGGTATACTTCGTTAAAAAGTATACTATTTGTATATCGTAAATCACGACACACAGCTATCGGCCGAATTTATAACTAAAATACTACCCGGATTATGCTCGAATCGACATATTATTACGCGTACGATTTTATATTCGTCCTGGTAACATGACTTATATTCACATAATACCCAAAGAACACTACACGTGTCTGCTGACACAGCTTAAATAGATAAGTTACTTACTGTGCTGCTTGAACAGATAAATAACAATACAGATAATAACATAAAAATAACTAATATTATTATAATAAAGATTCCAAACTTAGGGAGCAAGAATGTATTTCTATAAAACGGGACAAGAGCAACAGAAGAAAGAGAGGTCCGAAAAAAGGCAACAGATTCTTTTCTCTACGGGCAGAAAACATTTTCTCCCCTCCCCTCGGACTTATCTCTCTCTCTAAATATTTCACGAGGGCAACCCCTCCAACATATACAAAACCAATATATCCGATAAAATCGACAAACACCAAATATTCAACACCAAAAACAAGAACTACGAGTGGCTTGATTCCCAATCGGGGGATACGTAGGCATCTCGGAAAATATCCGAGTCTAGCCGCAAATCAATAAAAACCAACAATCTCCTCGGGTCGGGATCAGCGTTCCAACCCAATATAAATATCTTCCGTTAAATAGGGAATAATTCCAAACCCGTTAACAAAGTGGCGCCGTCTGTGGGAACCGCCGTTGAATCCTTGAGCAAGCCCGAGGGGATCGCTGCCAAAACCAAAAGGGAAAGCAGGTGCTACAGCCACGGGGCGATACGCTCCGAAGCTAAGTTCTCATTTTCTCCAAACTTGCGCGATTCGATTCCAATCTTGGAGATCTCCGTGAAAATCATATGATTTTCTAATTGCTATATAATATATATAAGTGTATATATATGAAGTCAGTGAAAGACTTGGGTAAAGGTTGAAGGAAATTTTATGATCTGCGGATTATTTTTCTTGTTGCGTGAGACTTGCAGAGAAAATCTGTAATGAAAGAGTTTTAAAATGGTAACTAGAAAGAGAAGAGAAAGGATAAAAAAAAATGATGAGAAAAAAAATATAAAGGCACATGTCTCAGTGTGAAGTGGACAGATGTCCAAACATGCATATTATAATAATATAATATTATTACTACATGCCTTAAAAAACAGAAAACGGAATTGCACAAAAGAAAAAATGATTTGGTCCAGTGGTCCAATTCCCCCTCGTGCAAGCTTCCGAAGGACCCGGGATCAATTCCCAGCCTCTTCCCCTCGGGTAATTTTGCATTTTATTATTGATAAGGAGATGCCAAAATATAATAAAAATAAAAACTGATATATCGAACAAAAAAAGAGACAGTCGGATGGTATCGAGCCGGTCCCCGAGGGCCGATACAGGAAGGTCCAGGGATCGATTCCCATCCGATAGCTGTTTTTTGTTATTAAAACCCTGCTAATAATATTTAGCACGAATGATCTTATTATAAACAAAAAGGGACGTGGTCCAGTGGTGTCGGAGCATGTCTCCGAGGGCCTCTGCCTGCACAACCCGGGATCGAATCTCATTTCCGAGGGATTTTTTATATTATTAAAATATTGTTGCATGATGTTTAGGGAAAATATTCTTAAACAAGAACGGGCATAGCCCAATGGTCTCGGAGGTGCCCTCCGATAGCATACTCCCCTCAGACCAGAGTTCGAATCCCATTTCTGAGGGTTTTTTTATTAATTATTAATACCTGCTGCAAGTATGTAGAAAACATTATTCTTGCTATAGTCAATAGCGGGCATAACCCAGTGGTCTCGGAGAAGTGATCCGAGCGCTTTTCTTCTAGATGACCAGTGTTCGATCCTTGCAACCGAAAGTTTCTTTTATTATTAGTCAGTGATATGGTGTGTTCCATTAAATACTAAAATAGTAAGAAACTACACCAAAATGTGCGGTGGCCTAGTGGCTTTGAAAGCATGATCCGAGATGAGAAACCCGAGTTCGAATCCCCCGATGGTGGATTTTATTTTTGTTCTTTCCAGCAAAAAGAAAAAAATAAATAAAATAAAGAAGTTTCTCCGAGAGGAGTTCGAACACGAGACCTCTCTAATAAAATTTCCTGCTCATACCAGTGGGACAAGCTTCTATTGCTTTATAACAGTACTAAACCCTAGATTTAGGAGTAAAGTTTATTAACCTCTTATGATACTCACGAGTATCCGTGTATGAAATCGAACTTTTCTAAGTGTGGTAGCTTTGAGCATCGGAACAATGACTAAGCACTCTCAGGGCATGGCACTTACGAACACTCAAAACGGGAGCTCGCGACGACCCCTATCCATGAGGTAAACGGGAGCTCGCAACGACCCCGACCACGAGGTTCGCAGGTGACCACCCCCAAAGGAGTCAATATATATATATATATATATATATATATATATATATAAAATACGATGACTACGGCTACCCACACGGGAAATCGAGAGTGATTCACGGGTATTTACACGAGGAATCAAAAACTCTCTAAATATGGCGGAAAAAGTGCAAATTATTGCCAATATGTATTTCTTCCCAAACCAAATACAACGGGTCTTATTCTCGGACTTTACGAGGAATACGCACCCATTCACCAAGATTGTTGTATAATTTTATCATGAGATAAATAGTTTTTCCATCGGAAACACGAAGAGAGTATAAATATACCCAACATCGATAATCCATGAAGTCTTCGTGCTTAAATATGGACTATGCTCTATATATTTTTGAACACTGACGTTGCCGGAGGAAACTTCGAGCAAAGCTAGCTATTTGTTTAAGCTACATGCAGGCATTATAGAACCTCGAATGTAGCGTGACGAACGCCATATAGAAGAAAGGGGTTTCAAAGGGAGTTCCAAGGAGAATTCCTTGATAATTAGCGCGCATGGAATGAGGAGGCATCTGGACTCCAGATAAGTGCTACTAACCTCTTATGCAATTTTTGATTTCGATAAACTTATACTCTAAGTATAAAATTCAACAGGGAGACATAACTTTACCTTTCCAAACAAGCAAACTCCAAAAGTGAAAGCTTGCAACGGAAACCTTTAGGATTAAGTGAAAACATTCACTAATCCCAATATATATACTAAGGGAATATCCCAAAAAGATTTATAAACAAAATAAAAGATAAAACGATGGCGTAAGAGGCCTACGATGCCTCAAAAAGTCTTACGGTGACTTAAAGCGTGCCCCCTCCGGGTAGGAAGACCCTACTCCGAGAACCGCACGGTCTTGAACAAACAAACTATAATATATTTTTCCAAGGCATTGCCTGCACAAAATAACGGGAATGTAAAACTCCCCGAAAAAGGAAATGAGTAAACAACTCGACTGAAAAAGATTTTTTGGAAGTAAGTGAGAATATTCACTAAACTCCAAAGCACCTATATATATACTTAGGAATCTTTCCTTGGATAACAGAGTTAAGCTTGAGTTGTCTAAGCTATATTACAGCCACGATTACGTGTCGGGTGATACCTCTATTCAGAGAAGAATATCCAAAGTTTGCACTGCAAACGGACACGTCATGCTAAGTAATTTGCTTGGCCAGTAAGAATGGGATACTATCTTCTCTCTTTAAACTCAATCTTAAATCCTACAATTAAAGGAGAGAGTCCAAGTATTTATAAGTGCTGAAAAGTTATGATGGATATTAGCACGAAAAAGACAAAATAGAATGAAGGACAACCACGATATTCCCCTCGCCTCTTTTAAGGCAAGCAAAAACTGGGGGGGCTCGTGTTAAATGGGTATAAACATCGAACGACGAGGGTCTACGATACCCCAAAATAGTTCCTCGATACCTTACCGAGGCTTTCCGAGTCCTATAGGAGACTCGGATGCCTTTCAAGGATCTACGGGACATTCACGATACAATAACCGACAAGGACCTACAAGGTTCTAAATAATTCTACGATACCTCAAAAGAAACGTTAAAAACATTAATAGCTATCGGGATACACTATAATATCTCCGACCAGAAAAAGCGAGAAAGACGTATACTTTAAAAGGCTCGAAACAATGCCTTAGAACGACTTCGTTACAAGAGGCTACGATACCTCTCTAGAAAATCCGCGATACTCGAACCCTCACAACTCCCGACTTTTAAGTTTCTAGTGCAGTCATAATAACCGACTGCACTGAAAACTGGGGGGCTTTGTTAACAGAGCAGAAAATCACCTGTTTAAAATAAGCGATAATTCAATTACCAAAATTACTTGGTATATTAATATTCATAAACGATACCGCATTATAACACGGTTTAAATACCGGATACTTCGTTAAAAATTATACTATTTGTATATCGTAAATCACGACACACAGCTATCGGCCGAATTTATAACTAAAATACTACCCGGATTATGCTCGACTCGATATATTATTACGCGTACGATTTTATATTCGTCCTGGTAACATGACTTATATTCACATAATACCCAAAGAACACAACACGTGTCTGCTGACACAGCTTAAATAGATAAGTTACTTACTGTGCTGCTTAAACAGATAAATAACAGTACAGATAATAACATAAAAATAACTAATATTATTATAATAAAGATTCCAAACTTAGGGAGCAAGACTGAATTTCTATAAAAGGGGACAAGAGCAACAGAAGAAAGAGAGGTCCGAAAAAAGGCAACAACTTCTTTTCTCTACGGGCAGAAAACATTTTTTCCCCTCCCCTCGGACTGATCTCTCTCTCTAAATATTTCACGAGGGCAACCCCTCCAACATATACAAAACCAATATATCCGATAAAATCGACAAACACCAAATATTCAACACCAAAAACAAGAACTACGAGTGGCTTGATTCCCAATCAGGGGATACGTAAGCATCTCGGAAAATATTCGAGTCCAGCCGCAAATCAATAAAAACCAACAATCTCCTCGGGTCGGAATCGGCGTTCCAACCCAATATAAATATCTTTCGTTAAATAGGGAATAATTCCAAACCCGTTAACACCTATCCTGTTTTAAGGCTGAAAAAAATGTTGAAAATAGCAAGGACCAAGTATGATCATTTTTGCCGGTTTATGGAGAGGACTCGTGTTTACTTTATAGGACCCATGTATGATGTACAAGTAGAGGATAATTATGACCCGACTGGGGTAAATTCAATACTTACTGTCTCTATATGTTAATTTCATTATATTTTTGAAGTTTTTACTAACCAAATGTCCAATTGCAAGAGACTGTTTATGATCGATTCTTCCGCCTATATGGCCTGAACAATGCTGACCTGATTTTTCATCTTTTTAAGCAAGTAGGGTGTGCTGTTTTGCCTGTTGATGAAGTCCTTGTTGTCCCTGCCCCTGAAGCTCCTAATGGTGTCGAAGTTGTGTTGGCTGTTGATGAAGCCCCCGTTGTCCCTGCCCCTGAAGCTCCTAATGGTGTCGAAGATGTTTTACCCCTATTTTAGCTTGATTAAGAATTGTCTTTTTAATGAATTAAATAATTTTGATCTATGATCAAAGAATGGTTGTTTGGGAACTTGAGTTATTTCTCACTGTTTCAATGGATGTTTGATTAGTTTTATCCTTTCTTTCAAATGTTTGTATGAGGTAATTTATAACTTGTTGTAATCTGGACAAACTGCATCCAAACTAATCAAAACAATAGAAGCTCATCAATCGCAACCAATTGATTTCAACGTCAGTAGAAGTACACCAACGTCACAATAGCAACAATATTCAACATGATCATTAAAAAAATAAATTACAAAACAAAACCATGTTATCTGTTATATTGCTTCAAAAAGTGGTTGGGAAGGACTTGTAAATCACTTCCAAACTGGTTTTGATGTACCAGCCTTTTCTTTTTGATTCCCAACCATAAACACCACTGGTCTTCCATCCCTTCCTAGTATTTTCCTCACTGGAGTTGGTCCTTGCTTACCAGCTGCTTGCAACTGTTCAGATATGGAAGGGCAACTACTCCCATTCACATTGGAGCTATATTGCATCTCATCAATATAGTCAGTCACAGACTTCTTCCTCTTGCTCTGATCAGCTATCTTTTATAGTACATAAGAAAAAACAATATTTAGTAGAATGATACAGAAATGAAATATATACCCTTACATAAGTTGAAATTTACTGGTGGTATCTCATTTATGGATTCTGCTATATTAACTTCTACTAGACCAGTAATTGTTGGCTGTGAGACAGGGACAGTAGTTTGATCAACAAAATTGCCTTCTTCATTGACACTACTAGTTTCTGGAAGAACATCAATCAATCCTCCTCCACACTTGTACACTTTTCTTGTCTTTCTAGGCCTCCTCCAAGGTTTCCTCTTCTGTGAGACATGAATTAATGAATTAAATTATACATCATTCATTCAATATAATAATATTAACTACAATATCCAAGTTACTTACTTCATGCCTTGTATCAGTCATATCCACAATGTCATTTTGATTGGAATGTCCCTCCATTACCTGTTGTGAATTAGATAATATGTTGTCAGCAGTTACATTAGAAACAGTAGCTCCCTTAGTTGATTGTGATCCAGCTTCCTGAGTTGATTGCTGTTCTTGAGTACACACTGGTTGTGATCCAGTGAATGGAATCTCCTGATTATTATCACAATTGGGTGTCTGGTAATTGAGATTGACACTTTCAGTGGCTTGGGCACCCTCAAATAGTACACCAGCCTGATCCTCATGAAGTTGTTCAACTATAAGGTCTTGTAAAGGATTTTCTTCTTCTGGATTAATTGAAGCACCCTCCACATTCACCTCAGTCTTGTCAGCAATCTCACATATCAACTCATCTTCAATTCTTGACTCACAACTTCTAATATTGTGACCAAACTCTTTGCAATAGCTACACTTCACAGTATTCTGCTTCCTCTTAAGTCTTGTAGGATCATCCTTAGACACATGCACTGGTTTACCTCTACATTTTCTCTTCTTCTTTATTGGTTTTTCACCAGGTTCTCCTCTCCTAACCCTCTCTGGCCTACCAGCAGATCTGCCTTCATTTGGTGGCTCTATTGGCATGAAAGCAGACACTTTCCAATCCTTTAGCATGGTTTTCCATAAAAACAGTGACAATTTTTTTAATCTTTGGGCACCAATCTCCTTGCCACTTCTGAGATCCTATATCCCTGTTCTTTTGGTGCCTGCTCGTTATATATTGCATTAACCATTCAACCATAGACAATATAGGCATCTCCCTTGCCTGTTTAATGCAAGAGTTAAATGATTCACACCCATTGTTCAACAATATATCACATTTCAGTTTAGTACTGAAATGTGATCTGCTCCAATTTTTTGGTGGTTTGTCATGTAGCCATTTCCAGGCCTTTGCATTCAATTTCTTCAACTCTTGCATCTTATCAGCAAATTCATTTAGAGTTGTGGCTCTTGTAGCCTTCCACAAGGAATCTTTTGCATCTCCAATGAAACTGGCACTTTTGTAGTTGCCATGTAAAAGCCTTACACAAAACCTATGATCTGACCCAGTGAAAACACTCTCAAAAGCATTCAATAATCCCTTCTGTTTATCTGACATAAAAGTCCATTGATCATTCTGCTTTATCCCCAGATCAAGCTTCAAAACAGCAAGGAACCATGTCCAATTCAACTCATCTTCAGTTGACACAACAACCCATGCAATATGGTATATGTTGTTATTGGGATCAATCCCCACTGCTGTTAACAGTATTCCCTTATGAGGACCCTTCAAATGGGCACCATCAACCCCTATAATCTTTCTACATCCAGTCAAAAATCCCTGCTTCACAGCCCATAGACACATGTAGAATCTGTCAAATTTATTTTTCCCATCTTCCATATGTGTGCCTAGTAATACCTGAGAACCAGGGTTAGTCCTCTCAACCTCAGCCTTAAACTCCCATAGCTTGGCATATTGTTCTTTTGTAGTACCATTTAAAGCTTTCAAGGCTTTCACCTTTGCATTGTATGCAATATTCATTGAATATGCAAACCCAAGAACCTGTCCAGAATCTTTACAAAAGGCCTTCACATTTCTGTTTGGATCTGATACAAAAAGATGTTGGAATCTCTTGGCAACCCATGAAGACCTCAAGATCCTCACATTTGTCTGAGTTGGACATGAGTGCTTCTTGTCATATCTGGTGATAATGAATGTACCTTCTTCACCATCTACCTTGCCACCATGAACCCTCCATTCACACCCTAATCCAAGACATACTGCATATAATCTTTCTTTGTTATTTCTGGGGAACTCTATATCTCTCTGGAGATTGATTGCATCTGAAGTAATGGCCTCCTTCAATAGCTTTTTGGAGGTAAATCTCATACCCAACTTTAGATTAGGGTTGAATATGTTCTTCTCATCAAACAGTTCTCCAATCTTCCCATCACACCCATCATCATCAGATCCTTGCAAACTTTCAAACTCATCTTCTGACAAATTTATGTTCTCCTCATCACCCTCATCTGTGTCATTGTCAACATCATTCCTCCTCTGTTTTCCTTTTTTTTCCCATGCTTCTTCTTCTGCAGCAGCCTCAGCACCATCTGTGTCATCTACCAATTCAGGAGCTCCAGCTCTTGCATCATTCTTGGAAGCTCTCTTCCTATTGAGCCTCTTAAGCACTTTCTTCACCTTCTTCACTTTCTGTTTAGGCTCTTTCTGTTTAGGCTCACTGGTCTTCTCATTATCTTTGTCATTTACCCCTGCATCTTCACCTGTTGTTTCTGGCAAACCAGGACCAACATTCATTGCATACATATTGTCCACTGCTGCTTCATTTATACCATTGCCCATTTCTTCATCCTCTTGCATACCATAAGAGGCATCTGAGAAGTCATCTAATTCAATATTATGTTCTTCTTCATCTTCAGCATCATCTTCAACCCATTCCATGGTGGCACTTTCTTCATTTGTCTCATTCAAGCCATCCAAACCAGCAACTGTCTCATGATCAACCCTCCCCTCACATTTCACAAACACATCCATGAACCTTGTATTCTGGCAGCCCAAGTAATATGTCTGCAATTCACTCACTGTCTGACTCAATGATAGCAAACCCATGATCTTTCTTTAAATACAAACCCTCCACAAATATTAACCCAAGTTGGTCACACAGCACAAGCAAGCCTTCTACACTTATAACTCTATACCCCACATAATCAACTACACACTTAAACCCTCCCTCATACTCAACCACTCCATCAGACTTCATATTACCTCCATAGAAAATTTGGAGAGTGATATTAAGATCACAAGGTACTGTTAAGAAAAAAGAGAAAAATTTTAGTCACAACAAAAATTAAGTCAATAAAAACTATAATTACATTTAAGGAAAGTATGAATTGAATCATATTGAGTGTAATTGGGAATTAGGGTCGAATTGGGTAAATTAGGGTTCTAGTCGAATTGGGGGAAATTGGGTTTTCAGCTAATTAGGGCGCAGGGTCGAATTGGGGAAACTAGGGTTCTTAGTCAATTGAGGAAATTAAAATCGAATTGGGGAAGTTAGGGTTATAAGCAATTTGGGGGAAATCATGATACTAGCAAATTTCGGAAAAAAAAAAAAAACAAAATTTAAGCTAGATAAACAAACATAAAACACATAATCAAACTAATAAGCTTAATGCATGCGGATTTTTACCATAATTAGGTGCTGGGTCATGGATTTTGGATGCATGGCGGATTTTTGGCTTCAGTATCGACTTCCGTGCGCGCCTCGCCATCGAGCAAGCTTCTGATGCAGAGTGAGTCGGTAAAAATGGAGAGAAAGGAGAGGCGGAGTTGGGGCGGAGTTCAGTCGGAGTCGGTAAAAACGGCTAAATGGAGAGCAAAATTACTTATATTAATGTTTTTTGTTTTTTTTTTGTTTTTTTATTATGTGGCATATACAGGTGGCAATTTATTAATTAAAAATTCGGGTCAACGGGTCAACAACGGCCATGTCATCAAATGGTGCCGGAAACCACCGCAGTTGGGTTCAATGGACTAAATTGATGATGTTTGCCAAATTAATGGACCAATTTAAAGGCCTGCCAACTTAATGGACGAAATTGGTAAAAGAGCCAACTTAAATGACGAAATGGATTTTTTTCCCAAATTTTTGAAACAAATTCATATATAGTTAATTTATAGGTAGTTGTACTTCTTTTAATAAGTTGGGAGGCAAGTTGTTAAAAGTAATATCCGACTGTTTCTTGATAAGTTGGGAGGCGAATTGTTAAGAGTTATAGGAGCAATTTTTTACCATTTGTTTTAGGGAAAAGTCTTATTAAATTCTTATCTTATCAATGTAGATTTGCAATGTTTTGTGTTTAGTAGCTAAACACGTGTGATGTGGATATTTTTCGATTGGCCCAATATAAGGGCCGGCCCAACAAGACTAGCCCGCTACATAGTGCATCGAATAATTACCATTCGACATTAAATGAGCATCGAACAGGTGGTGTTCGATGCGGAGTCAGCATCGAACCATCTCTGTTCGATGATATTTCCCTATCTGCTAATGGGGCCCGCGGGATGGGTACTATAAATACCCCGTCCCCTCACCTTCTCGAGGCGCATTGAAGACATTCTCTACCTAAGGGCATTCGACACGGTTGAACATCGAAGATACAGTGTTCGACGTACAACACTACATCGGACCAGCCACATTTAATACGCATCCAACATCGAATCATGCTCGATCGACTTACATCAACTCGATACACGACATCTACAATATTGTTAGTATCGAACATCCTAGGTTCGATACGTCTGCATCGAACGCAGCCTGTTCGACACGCCATATTTAACTGTATTTTTAGAGTACATCTTAATAAGCTTTGTATAAGGTGTTTCGGACCAAGCTAGTCCGATAATTAATCGATTAGCATTATTTTGGCTATTTGTTTTCCATTTGTACGTTTATTCAGTGTTTTGTTGCACGAACGAAACAAGACCAAAATAACACATTATATATATATATATATATATATATATATATATAACTAGAACACGTTTCCTATCATACGAATGATTGTTTGCAATTAAATGTATTAAATGCTACTATCCTTCTCAAATACATGGCTTGATTTTCTTATTTATTTTTATCAATCGTCAAACTAGCTCTTTCCGATTGAAGGAAATAATGAATTACAAACAGATTGTATGTTTACAAATGAACACACAGGTAACGTATGTGACGAAGATCGCGGAACTTAATTTAAAAGAAAAATAATATGCCAGGACTTATATGTCAGACATTTTTGTAAAGTCTTAACTAATCCTCTAAGAAACAAAGGGATATATACCAAGTTACCAACTACGTGCTACAGACCATTCAATTGTTTTATAGATTAATTTCCATAAAACTAATGGTGGTTAACACAATTTGAAAATAAAGGAATACGTTATTGGCTGTCCATTAGTGTTGGTGTTCCTATTTGTGAAACAAGAAAGAAAATAGAAAATGATAGAAAGAAATTCTCCGTGCATGTTTAAATACGTAGTGCAGCGTTTTCCTTCTGTCCATTTAAGATTTCAGTTTAACCATCAAAAAAAAAAAAACTGTTAGTTTTTTTCCCAGTCTTGTTGAATGGCGGGAGTGAACAGTGGCCATCGCCTAACCTAAGTTTATAGATTTAGTGGCTATGCTTTCAAGTACGTCATTATAGATAAAAGTGTAGTGTAGTGACGGAATCCATAGGATGATGTCTTACACTCAGCAGTGTAATGTGTATTGTAAGGACGGAATCCATAGATTTAGTGGCTATGCTTTCAAGTACGTCATTATAACTCTACTCACATTCATATGTTTGTGAAATCCTATTGGAAATATTTGGAATTGAGTCCAAATATTAGTATGTGAATTATATTGCTTAATGAGAAGCATGTGGGATATTATTTTAAAGAATAAATATTCAGATTTTATTTGAATATTAAATCACATACTTATGGTGGTCAAAAGCAATTGAATGTCTTCAATTGCAAGAGTTAATTTTCCCTTAAATGTATTGGTGGTTTCATTTTTTTTCTCACTATAAAAGAAGGCCTCCACTTTTGTGAAAATGCATTCAAAACAAAATCATAAGACTTTTCATATATTGCATAGCATACATTTTCTTAGAGTTCTGCAAATATTTCTCGGTTTGAAAGGAGCGGTTTCGAGCTTCACGAGGCTGTTCGGGGAAGGACGTTGTACCTTGGGAGGTCAGTGCTGCACGAGGGCTTGAAGCGGTAGCCGCGGCATAGTGATCTTAAGGGGAGGAGGTCACACTTCCGACTCGTCCAAACAAATTGCACTACATTGTTCTAAAGGTCGATTTATTTCGTTAGTTACTTATTTTCATTGTAATTTGATTCATGTCATGTCTATTATATCTTGTTAATGGAAACTTTTCTTATTGGTGTTAAATTCTGGAAATTGTTGTTAGAAATTGTTGCTTGAATATTGTTTAAATTAAACACCGGGACCAACATCCTACACACATGTACGTGGGAGCGGTGCTAACCCTGTCGGATAGGTAAGTCACTCCCAATTCAGATAAACTTGGTCGAAGTGAAGAAAAACTTTATTAATTGGTTTAAGATTTTGATTTCAAATGAGAACGCGTTTAGTATTTTTTTTAAAAATAATATTTCTCAGCCTAAGGTCTTATGTAACATTAGTAGCACTTTTTGAGGTTTCAGTAATGTCTACGACATCTCGACTGGTTGATCAACATCGCTAACTCACTCCTAGCTTGAAAGGAAACATTCTTTTGTTTTTGTCCTAGTTTTGTTTAAGTTTAACATGGAAACTTTATTACAATTTATAAGGAAAAGAAAGATAGATTCATGCAAAATATTTAGCATCTATTCAATGTTAGTCTGTTTTAGTTTTAAAAAACAATCATTAAAAAAAAAAATTCATTTCATCACTAGCTAAATTAGGGGGTGGAGGTATGAAACATCAGACTATTTTAAAACTAATTAATTAACCCGTTATAAATTTTAACTGTTCAATGAACTTGTTAAATTAGTATTCATAATTTCTAATTATATTTCAGATAAATTATTGAAAATAAGAGAAAGGATAAACAATATTTGTTTTCAACACTCGATTTTGTTGAAAGTGGGTGTAATCGATGGCACTGATGAAGCCTATGAAAAAAACAATAGATGTCTATCAGAGATGATATAATCTCAAACCTCATGTATTATTCCTATCTTCTACTTTGAAGGTCTGGTACACCGATAGAAACTACTCATGTGACTTCACGACAATTAGAAATAACAAAGGTATAGTTTTCAATATATGTGTAATGTGTACATATATATATATATATATATATATATATATACATATAGACTGAGCAACTAAAGAATAAACATACATGAGAAGGCTGAAAAGTTCAACCATAGTGGTATAGCACTCTGCCCTTTTACCAGACGTGAAATCCACACAGAGACAATACACTCCAAAGCCCCACAGAACCTCATCTTTCTTCAGCCCTTAAATAAGAGTCCTCCACACACATCAAACTTAACTCTCTCAGTGTGTTTTTAGATCAAATAATTTAAGCCATGAGGTCGAACAATCTAGTTTCTTTCAAATGCATGTTTCTCAAACCATGCAAGAAAGTGCTCCGCCTCCTCAAATTCAAACTCCACAAACCTGTCTTTATCAAAGCTTTCCGAATCCGTCGCAAGCAACGGACGGCAACCAAGCCCCCCAATGAGGGCCGCCTTTCAAAAATCCTCGGTGTTCTGCATACTCTAAGGCGCACAAGAGATGTGGACCGAGTGACCGAACTCAAGAGTTTCTCTGAAACGGGGAACCAAAGGGCACCATATCCGTCTCCCATAACACCAGCATACATACGAATGGGCGCAGCCAATGTTAAGAAGGAAACTTTGGTTCAAGACGAAGTTGAAGATGCCTGCAGAAGCTTTGAGAACTATTTGACTGACATGATTGTTGAAGACGGAAAGATGAGAGACTTGGTGGATGTTGAAGAGTTGCTGTATTACTGGAAGAATCTCAACTGTCCCATTTTCACGGATTTGGTGTGTCGGTTCTACGGGGAGCTATGTAAGGATTTGTTCTCCAATTGCAGTGAGATTGATACTGAAACACCCAAAGGGCTCCAGATATAATTTTTGTTTCTCCAGAATATTGTTATCTGTAATATTTTCTCTTTGTAACATGAATATGTTCTTGATGGAATAAACATAATACTTCGAAGATGAGGGTAACTTCACCATAACAATCAAATTTATCAGTATCATACATACTTGTAAAACAAATTCCAGCCCATAACAATATAAAGGAAGCTGAAGCTGAATTCACTACAATATCAAGGATTTGTAAGATCTTTAATGTTGCCCTTTTCTGTAGACAAGCCGAATTTCCAGGAGTAAGACGCTCAATCTCGTTGGGTTTATATGAAACTTGTGGTAGAACTAAACCAAAACACAATAGAACTTACACAAAATCAATACAAAACAGAATACCATTCTGTACCTGTATCCCTGCTGAAGCTCTCATATATTCTGCAAAGTTTGTCATTCATCAAGTGAAAAGAAAATCTAGTGTAAGGTTATACATTTTTAACTATAAGAGTATAATTCCCCTACACGTGTACTTTATTTAGCAAAATACATGTCTATCTCTCAAGCCAAGTGAAGAACTAAATCTTTACCATCTAAACTCTCAATCTAACTAACATCTTAAGTTCAAACTACCTTGTATTCTCATGATAGTTCACAGCTAACCCTCATGTTTCCTCATAACGGGTTTATGTGGTAGAATGAAGAGGAATTGTCAACAAATATATGCGCTGTGTGTGAGAGTTGGCGGAGATAAAATCTAGTAAAGAAAGAAAAGAAAATGCTACCTTTTCTTCTTCGCATCACTAGAGTAGAACAGATTAATAACTTGCTGATGATCAAGTAAATATATCAAGTATGAATAAAAAGTTAGCGCTCCTAGATTTTCGGAAAAAAACGACAATAACTCCAATAGTTACAAACTGATGAAGGATCTACTACAAAAAACTACATATATACATTGCAGTAGGCAAAAGGAAATAACATGACAAGTTGACAACGTCGTATTTACAATCGATAATTGCAGCAGATAACCTACACAGAATACGATAAGCTTATCTTCAAACTACAAGGTCTGAGGACTACCTAGATGAATTAGCCATGACCATACGGTAAACTGCCGCCTATATATGATTATTAATTTGACAACGCAAAGCTCCCAAAGTTTTCATTTCTCCTACTATGTATGTGCCATTAGAGAATCCCACTTTAGAGACATATACCTGAGACCTAATTACCATCTCTCCTCGCCTAAAACCAGGAATTACCATGAACATCTTTCTCGGCCTTTATCCAGCACAGCTTTATATTCCTTGAGCTCATCCGAAACTTCCATGTAAGTATCTGAAAACTCACTGCCTTGCTTAACCCCAAAAATTTCAGCTCCAGGCTCAACTGACAAGGCGAACCGGCCCTGCAAAAACCAAACCCATCTTGCCATTTTCACGAATGCTCGGAAAAAATGGGTATAAGGATGGATACCATTATTACCCACTAAAGTCCGGGATCAAGATTACCAAAAACGACACTTCCCAACTAGCAGGTATTTTGCTCTGCAAAACTTAGCAAAACTACATTGGGGATCTTTTTTCATCAACACATCAGTTGGTTCATCCAGCTCCATTATGCTCTCCAAGGCTTCTCCGCGCAACAAAAGCTTCAAATGCATACTTGTTATGCGACCACGACGGAATCTTGTATGACATTTGCAGCCTGGTCTAGATCTTTCCAATCCGAAGCTTTCATCAAAGTCAATGAACGGCTTTGCAAAATCGTGAATAGCCCTTCCGGCTGCCTTACTTGACTATATCCTGAAACGAACAGCGAGTCAAACTTTCCTTCTCTTGCACCCTAATAATCTCTTGCAGATTAATTGCGTCTTCATCCTTACTTTGGGCAAGAGACTTCAACTTGTGTAGTGCCTTTTCGTGCACCCGCAAGTGCAACAGAGAGACAGAGACTGAGACTGCTACTGATCTTGCAAAGAGATTGAAGGTTAGACACCACCCCTTGGTCCGCCGCTATATATAATCTTGTGGGGATCGTACGTAAGGAAGGTGAGCTTGTTGGAGTTTAACGTACGCTAATTTAAAAGATAAAAGTGTGTCGGTCGAACAATGTCAGAATCTCCATGTCGCTCCTTCCATATACAACCTTAATTATTTTTTTGTGTGGAGCATCATCATCATCATCATCATCATCATCATCAATGCTGCTTTCTTGTTGTTCAGATTTGTTAAAGACACCAATAGACCTAATAAACTTGGAGACTTTGGAAAGTATAATATCTGAGATATTCACACCAACTGTAGATTCAATAATTTCCATTAGACAAAATTCAACATCTGTTGAGTTGAGAGGTTGACTGACTCTAAAGCATGCAGAAGAATAAAGAAAATATCAAAGGTTTCAAATTAAATGGCGGAAACAAAAGCTGAGCAGACATGCCAACAACAATAAAGGACAGACACACACTCTCTCTCTCTCTCTCTTTCTCTAACTTCATAAAGAAAAGAAAAGAAAAGACTAGCATCGCAGCAAACAATCAATCATCCCTTAAGAAACACAGAAAGGAAAGTTGGGGTGAAAGGAACGACACCGTTTAAGCGGTTGAAGAGAATTAAAGACACGGGGGTTTCTGACACAGAACAGTACCAGAGTAAGACCTGTGTTTGTGTGTGTGAGTGATCCCAAAGAAAAGCAGAAGTAAAGTACTGTTTTAGTTTTGTATTTTATAAATTTATGAAGAGGAGGGAATCTGTAAGTTGGGTACTGTGACGCACAGAAATAGAGAGAACCGACCGCGAATTTTCATAAGTAAAAAATCAAATTGCCACATTTCTTTCGGGCCGTTTTACACTTTGTTCCCCAGCTTTCATTTTTCACACATTGCCCCCTCAACTTAATAATTCATCTGACGTTACCCCTGATGTTGATTGACCGTTAGATTATCGAATATTTCGCGGAATATTTGTTCGTGCCCCTCACGTGGAGGGGCATTTTTGCCACTTCACCTCGACTAGTACTTTGGGTGTATTTTGGTGGGAAATCGATCGATCAGTTGCCGTAAACTAAAAAAACCCTAAAAATGATCAATTACCCTAAAATCAAAATCGCCAAAAAAGTGATCTCTTGCTGAATAATGTGTCAGAAAGCTTTAATGCTCTTATTGTGAAGGCAAGGTCATTTCCCATTATTGACTGTTTAGATAGCATTATACTGACACTGATGAAGAGGGTTGGAGAGAAGAATAGAGCAATGGAGAGAGTGAAGAGTTTGTCTCAAGAATGCCCAATGATTTACAAGATATTGGAAGGGTTAAAGAAGAGTTCCATGGGATACTCAACCCACTAGAATTGCTCTGATCAGTTTGAGGTTCACAGTCCTAGGGATGACAAATTCACTGTGCATCTTGGTGAAAGAACCTGCAGCTGTAGGAGATGGGAACTCAGTGGTATCCCATGTCCTCATGCCATCAGTGGCATATACTTTCAGCACATGAAGCCTGAAGAATTTATGCCCCAATGTTACAAGAAATCAACCTTTATGGAAATATATAGCCATTGCATGTCATCCATGCATGCACATAGGGTTGTGCATTTGGATCAGATCGGATCGAATCAGATCGAATCAAGGCTGAAAGTCGATTTCGATCCTGGAGAAATGAGGATCGAAATAAAATCAATTTAAAACGATCCGATTCGATCCAAAATCATTCGATTTCGATCCGATTCGATTCGATTTCGATCTTTTTTTTTCTTATTTAATTTAATATCAATGGGACCAATCACAACATTCAAACAGAGTTACTGGATTATAAAGTTCACTTTCATATGGTTCTCAATCACACTTTTTGACACAAAACACAAATCAATTATAAAAAATACACTTTCACAAATTAATTTTTATCAGTTTACACTTTCCATTCACCTGCACTAGCTTATCAGCAGCTGTCGGCCTTCGTACAGAAAGAGAAAGGGTTTGGTTTGTAGAAATTTTAATTTTTGAGTGAAACCCCATTTTTTGAGTAAATCCTTCTTACAGACAGAGACTAGTGACTACAGAGAGAGAAAAGTGTTACAAATTGTCTACTTTTCCCAAAGACAGAAACGTGGCAAAGATGCTAGGTAGGTGTATATATAAAAATATAATATTAGCATTATATATAGAAATATCTTAGTAGCATCTCAATAGGCTTAGCATTATATATAAAAAAATAATATTATATATTTATATACTATTATATATTTATTTATTTTTAAAAAATAAGATGAGTATTCGATCTGATCCGATTCTCGGCCTCTAAAATCGAGGATGGAATCAAGGGGATTCGATCCTAAGGCAAAATCAAAAGTCGGATCAAATATTCGATCCGATTCGAGGATCGGATCATTCGATCGATTTTCACCCAATTCGGTCGATCCGATTCTTTTTGCACAACCCTACATGCACAGGCTACATGGCCCAAACCACAAACAACTGCTGCTTTACTGGTTCCTCATGTGCCTCAAAAAATGCCAGGAAGACCAAGAAAAATAATAGGAAGAAGACACCTGAAGAGCTGAAACAGATCAGAGCAAAGGCAATTGAAGAGACTGGAAATGTGGGGAAGCATGGTATGAACATCAAATGTAGTTAATGTCATGTAGTTGGTCATAACATTAGGGGCTGCAAGGCTAGGCAAAGCAATCCTCTAGCTGCTGTGTACAAGAAGAAAGCTAAAAGTGGTGGTCATGAACCACCTGCTCCTTTGAGAAATGCCAATGTGTGTACTTCATTTGTTTCTTGAGCTCTGTCTGTTTTATGTGTGTACTTCATTTGTTTCTTAATCTTTTATCAATTACTAACACTACTTTATTGCAGGGTGGTACTGGTACTGATAATGTTGCCCAAACTCAGAAATCACAAGCTGACAAACAACAAGGAACAAAGAAGAAGATGGATAAGTTGCAGGTGAAGTAGTTTGTGAAGTTTGTCTTAACTGCTGCTTTGATGGTATGCTTACATGTTGGTATTGTTGTAGGTAAGTAGAAAGGACACTAGTGGAGTTAGTAGCTCTGGAGCCACTCATGCTCAACCACAGCAAGAGGATACTAATGCCCATGCAAAGACCACTGGAGGTTCTGACACTCATGGAACAAGTTCTTCAAAGGCAACCTCTATGCCTCCACTGAGAGACAAGGGCCACAGAAAAGTATATGAGGGTGTTCCTGATGTGTACCCTCAGCAGCAGAGTCCAAGAAGGCCACTGACAAGGAGTGTGAACAGCCCTGTGAAGTCCCAGAAGACAGTGAACACCTAGAGAAGCAACTAGAAAGTCCCTTATCAATGAGCCAACTACTTCAGTGGCATCTAATCCATCTCAATCAAGTGGGATAGCTGCTCCTTCCAATAAGCCATTTAAACCACCTGCACCTAAGAAGACAATTGGAGTACCTAACAGGAAAGCCCAGAGAATGTTCACAGGCACTGGAGAGGAGCCACTATTTTAAAAGAAAGTTGGAACCTTATTTTACTTTTGGTTGGTTGTGATCATCATATTTTGTTGGATTGATAATCATCAATATGAACTATCCCTTGTTATGTAGTTGGATTTAGCAATGTACATTGATTAGGGTATTGATGGTTCAAAATCCAGATATCACGTAACTGATATAATCGTATGTAATCGTACAATTCAGTAAGTGGTTTGATTAGTCAGCAACTAATTCCATTATGTCATTTTCTATTTGTGGTACATTACCAGTTAACTATCCCCTATTTGCATTTTTCCATTCAACAAAAATTACATGTGAACTTTGGTTTGTGCAATTACAGGAAATCTGAAACCATCATAACCAACAACATTTCATGATTCACAACCAATAAAAACTTATAAAATCATGCTTCATAACCAGCATTTTTCCATTTCATTTCACTAGCTTGCTCACAACCATGATTCACAACCAACAAAAACTTACAAAATCATGCGTCATAAACAACATTTTTGCATGTCAACAACATTTGTGAACTAAAGCTTCATTACAAGAACCAAACTAAATCACAACTACAATAACACTACAACCAACAAAAGTACCAACTATTACACCAATTCATTTAAAGAACACTACAACCAACAATATAGCTATAACCACCCACAACTGCCTTTTGATACTTTGAGCCTTCATCCTCTCTCCTTCGAGCTTGTTTATCTTCCTCAAAAGGCGTGGAATAATCATCCTCGACCTTTGGCACATTGGGGGGTCAACCCACTCCCAATAGTTGCATGCACCACGGCCCTTTTTCAAAAAAAAACAAAAGCATTAAGTGAAATTCCAATCTAATAAGTGTTGAACAGTCATGTAATATCGAATCCATACAACAATTATAAACAATTAGATTTTCAAAATTGAATTCGAGGTTACCGGGTATTTTGAGCATCATAGAAACCTATGACCACAATTCGCATATGTCCACGTTGTGTGCTCCGTCGCCCTACGACCACAATTGCAAATCATGCCAAAATCCATGGTAATTCAGTTCAAATTTATAAAGAACGAAGAACCCTAGAAAATTGGGGATCTTTCTCTTTGGGAGAATTGTCGACTTTTTTTTTATAAAATGCCCTCTCAGCAATATAGCCGTTAGTCCGAGGTGAAGTGTCAAAAATGCCCCTCCACGTGACGCCCCGTGCAAAATTTTAAGTGAATATTCGATAATCTGACGGTCAACCAACCTCGGGGGGGGGGGGGGGGGGGGGGGGGGGGGGATGTGTGAAAAATGAAAGTTGGGGGGGCAAAGTGCAAAACGGCCGAAAGAAAAGGGGTAATCTACTTTTTCCCATATATAGAACTTCTGGTATGTCTCTTTTTTTGTAATTTTGCGTAAAAGAGATCCTATGCGCTCTCTATTTGAATTTATTTATAAAAAATAAAATATAATAATATGCTCTCTATTTTGTCCTTTAAGAGGGCTTCGCATAAGCTGGCTAGCTCATTCTTCTGCTACTCTATAATTCGAGCCAGCTCATTGTTAGCCCGCCGTAGCTGCCTTTCCTCAACCACATACTTCTCTCTCTCGTCTTTTCTCGCCTCCAGCTTACGTTGCAGCTCGTTGACACATCGACCCTGTTCTTCGACTGCGTAGACTTCCTCCAATCTCTGCTCCTCTACCTGAGCATTGGCACTTGTATGCTCGTCCTAGTGCTCCTAGTTGACGCCCCTGGAAGAGTAATGCACCTCATTTGCCTCTAGGGTTTGCACCCTTGCCTCGAGCACCCTCACCTGACCCATTGTCTGGTCATACAGAGACCCCACACTTATCCCATCGATGCAGACACCTAATATGAAAAAAAGGACACTTAAAATATATATACTCTTTACACAAAAAATTTATGAAAGACATAGTGGTGATGCAATATCGTCTGAGGTCCGATAAGGCAGAAACATTCAGGGATATAATCACTGATATTGTTCGGAACGCCTATCCCGAGTTTCAGAAAGAAAGTAATATGATTTTATTAAGGGATGAGAGTAAGTTACAAAAGGGGGGTCGTACGTGGAAGATACCTATATCTCCTACATATAATGCTTTTAGTAATTTGCTAAGTACAAAGTTGTGTATAGTGAATTTAGCGAGAATGCACTTGTCTATTTGATGCTGAATGAGGGGCAATTTATAGTGAGGATCCGAAGGTCTTCTATAAAATTAGGGTTGGTCTTCCCTCATAATTTCGGGGTGGTGGCGATGACCAATGTTGTAGAGGGTCTTCTACGCCAATGAGGGTCGGTCGGGGGGAGATGCCCAATATTGTGAGCTTGACTGAATTCTTCTGACTGAATAATGATTATCTCTGCTCCAATCGTCTTGAGGGGATTTCTGAGCAAATGAGGGCGAGCTGACTCTACTCCAATAGCTGTTCTGGGTAGGAATGGGCGGTAAGTTTTGCCGCCTACTACCCCAATGTCAGTCTTGAACCAATGAGACGAGGTATTTCGTCATAATGGTGAGTTGTTGGGAGCTGCCTTTAACGTGGGTAGTTGACACTTCCTTTGAGTCGGGTCATGCCACAGTCATGCTTATTTTCGATCTTAGGGCGATAAAATCCTCCGAGTTGCGTTTATCTCCTTATGGTCTAAGAGGGGTTCTTTGAGTCGTATTCATTCCGAGTAGTCGTAAGGTCTTCTGAGTCGGGTCTGCTTCCATATTTATTACATTGAGGTCATAGATGAGAGATTTTCTTCTTATGACCCTTCCTTGTACTCACTCGTTCCTTTATTGTTTTGTACTGCCTTTCTTTCTCAAAAAATCTTTCGGCTAATCGTTGGATGCTACCACCTGGGGGTCCTTTATTACGGGTCCCGTAAGATCAGGATGGTGGAATTAGCTCATTGGTGGGTCCTTTACTGACCCGAGGTGGGGGTCTCCCGTGGCTTCTTTTGGGGTACCCCAGAATGCGAGTGACTCTGGGCAGTTAGGGGTGGTGTACCTTGGTCTTTTTGTCCAGACTATATACCCTTGGTGAGGTGTTAGTTGGTTCTTAACTGGGGGGTACCGTTTTTCCTTGCCCTTTTGTCATTTTTGTGGGGTATCCATTTTGCCTATTCTTGAGGCGGATAGGATTATGCATCATCACATAGCCCAATGAAATAACAACCCTCCACAAAAACTCACCATGAGTGATGTTGGAGATCCTCCACCCCTGCCCATGCTACAAGAGGATATGGAAGGGTCGGCTGCTCAATCAAAGGTTCCTCACCCCCAACAGCCCTTACCTCACTTCCAAAAGCACCTTCAACCAAAAAAGGCTTACCCTCGACTTCTGGCTCCTCACTGTTAATAATCATAGGGTCCCAAGCAGACCCTAGGGCCTCCGTCACTTTCTCAACATCCCCCAAATAGGACGGGAGGATAAAGACGACGGGCTCAGTGGTCCCTTAGCGATACTTGCGAAGACATCCAAAAATCCCTATCTAGAAGAGATCTACCCGAAAACCTAGATTGGGATGCTTCTCAAAAAGACTCCTCCAAGGAGTGGTGGAAAGCCTCATGTTTCTTCTCCAACATCCTCACAACATCGACATTAACCCCTCATTCTCGAATGCTCCCCTCAGCAATCGCCTCCAGACCTTGTTGATTGCCCCCCCTCCATCTGCATCAGAGAGCTTACCTCTATCCTGCCACCTCAACTTCTACGGCCCGTTCCTACCCTATCAAAGGACCTCATCATCCTTACCTACCTCTTCAATATACACCGACTTTACTCCACTACCTTGCTTCAACAATTCCACGTCTATACACCCCCCATACCAGGAAATGGGAGTAAAGAAAAGAGAAAACGTCACGATTACTTACAAATTACATCAGAGTAAATTTGAGAAAGCCTCTAAAGACCTGTGTTCACTACAGATAAGTTGCCCTTCTCATAGAAAAAGCTAAGCGTTTGCCTCTCCAAAAACTTTGTCGCATAATAAAGCATCTGGAAAAGCCTCCGACATTCATCTCTTCAGCCACAACATCTAAACGGATTGCTTTTTAGACCAAGGGCTTCGACCGCCACGACTACGAAATCACCCATGCCACCTTTGTAGGGCGAACGAAGAAATAACGTGCCTTACAACTCCTGAAGGACAAGGAAGTACTGTCTAGAAATCTGAAATTGGCATTCCTAGGAATGAAATTATAGAAAAGACGACCCGCAAATGACAAACTTACTCCTTATACCACCAGGAAACGCTCCACGAAGTATACGATCCCGTCATCAAATAGAAAAACACAAAGTAGGCCAATCAAATTGTTAACAGGTTTGGAATTATGACCTAATTAACTGAATTATTTGTTTGGGTTGGAACACCCTTACCCGTGGTTCAAAAAGCTAAATGCTATTAAAAGAGACAAAATAACAAGAACATTCCTTCCTTTATTCACTAGGATCCACACCTTTGTATGATAGTTGGTCTTTTTTTTTCTCCTCCCTTTCTTGTGAAATCACCTCCCTTTATATAGAAATTTTTAGGGACATGTGTCTCTATGCATGTTGACATGTTTTAGGATGAATACACGTGTTACAATGTACACCAATCAATAAGATAATGTCTATCTTGATCTACTAAGTGCCGACTGTGCTGCTTTATCTTCTTTCGAGGGTTTTCGCCTTCTTTCCGATAGGTGGTAGGCTGCCTGCTTTGTCTCCGAGGGCTTATTGCCTCTAGTAATGACTTGAGGGCCAAGTTTGGGTGTCCCCTTAGTGATAACACTGCTCCGATAGGGCCGTATCCTGAAGTAAGTGATTCGGGGCATTTTCTCCGACGGGGTGTTCACCCGTGAGTTGAACTCCGAGGGGCTTTTAGCCTTCGTGGGTAGGCGTTTCTCTTTCCGAGTGCCCGGAAAGTGTGGTTCTATGGTTCTTACATCAATGTGTGGTTCCATTTTTTGAGTGGGTCGTCTGGGGCATTGCCCCGATGGCACTTGTATTGGGAGTGCGTAGCAAGGAAGCATTCTTGTCAAGGTTCTGGGACTCTGGAGTCCGTAGGGGCCCTGCTCGGCGTCGTGATGGATATCTGAATCAGGCAGATCCATCCGGGTTTGCTTTTTATCCGATGCCACCTTGATATCTAGGTGCCCTCGTCGGATGGCCACTCATACCGCTTTGGGTTAGTAACCGAGCGATATTGGTCACATCCGATGGGCCTCCTCGTTGGGAGTGGGTACAACTTCATCGGAAGTACTCGTGATAATAGTATTGTCCATTTATTAATCCTTCTGATTTAGGACTAATATTCTCTTCAATCTCGTATTTATTTTATACGGTTAACACAAATATATCTGTTAGGTGCCACCTGACTAGGGGATAACCTGTACGCCTAGAAAACCTCACAGAAAAGGAGGAACTAGGGCTCGCGACCCCGCCTTGATCTGCACTGCATAGATAGTAACATGACGCGCCAGTGAATTATTTGCCCTCTCAGCATGAAAAGGCACAGAAAACTCTACTGCAGAGGTATCCACAGTGAATTCCTTGAACTTATTCCCTACATACTTATCAATGGTCGTCGAGGGAATATCATCACCTTCTTCTTCCTTAAAGAGGACCCAAGACGCTTTTTTCATCCAAAAGACCACTCCAAACAGATGGTAAAACATCCATGTGAACAAGAGCCGCCTCTGCGTTAAACGGAACAAGATCCCTCTCCTTGGGGGCAGGTACAACAATAGCAGGAACGATATAAGACATGCTCTTCTTCTTGAATAAAGGGAGAAAAATGCGAAAAATGAAAAAGATGGCCAGAAAATTTGTGAGATGGGGAAATTTTAGAATTAGTCCCCTTTTTATATAGACGACGGGTCATGGCAATTAAATTCTCGCCCAAAGGGTAGGTTCAAAGAGAGGCACTTGGAGAAATAAATTGGACTCCAAAAGTCACATGGCTTCGAAGAGAAGTAACTCACTCTAATCAATGCGTCCCATCCAATAGTCAAAAATGAAGGGTCGTGACCCTCTAAATTTCTATCGTATTCTCTGAAGAAATTAAGAGTAACGACAATCTAAATTCCTCTCGTACTCTCTGAATACAAGGAGAATTGGGGGACTCTTGATAATATAATGTTTATCTCCTAGAAAAATTCACTACCACCACAATTTTCTCGTACGTAGCAATACTCGAGGATAAGAAAGAGAGACGACGCTGATACAATGTTTCTCGAAAAACTTATCTTATAGGAAGAGATCAGCTCAAAATACGGATGCTCCCTGAAAATTCGACACGCGCCTCCTAAACACTGGCCACATGTCAAGACCACCTACAACCACGAAGGACAAACATGCACTGCAAAAATAAAAAGGGTCAGCCCCGCGATTACATGTTGAACCCCTGTTTGAGGAAACAAGAGGACGAGCACCACATCTTCACCTATAAAAAGCTCCCCCCCCCCCCCTCCGAGTTCAAGAAAGGGGGAGGAGCCTTCTTCAAGACCTTAAAAAGAGAGGACCCTCGTAACCCCTAATAAAATACGATCCGCTCCTTGTCCGTCACCCATCGCTATTCTCTTGCTAATTATTTCGAGAGTGGTATTTTTACCCCTATATAAAATCACATTTTTTCTTTATACAATCAAGTACACGGGAGAAATACTATTATCACTTCACAATATTTTTGTAGACAAGTCACGCAATATTATTTTGACGACTACGAGTTGGATGTGTCCTCAAGATATATTCAATGCGTACCCGTGATTTTTGTATTTAATGTTTATAAAACATACATCACGCAACACATGGATATCTTACGTATGTCCATACATGTTCGAGAGGTATTTTTATCCAAATACATATTTGATACAAATTATTCGAGCTGCTTTTTATACTATCTGTACATTATAGTTTGTGTGAACACGTTTTGGTATTATAGAACTGTGGTCATACTATGTGATGCATATATTTTCTCACCAATCGACTGTTCTGGAAATGGTGACTCATAATATAAGAAATAGTAAAAACGGCCAACGGAAATATTCCGGAAACGACCCCACCGACCAAAGAACTGTTCCTCTCATAGCCGCCCACTCCAGGGAGGTCCACGTCCACCGCCAATATTATATAAAAAATAAAGGGCCGGTGCAAAAAATTAGTCATATATACAAGAATTGTGGACAATTATGCTTACCATTTCTGGTTACGTGGTTATTGTTTCTGATTCCTACTCACAAATGGGTCGAATCACTCGGATCTCTGCCTAGGTCCATCCCAAAGCACCAATATACTCTTCTTCTCCTCTATTATCAAGACCTAATAATTCACTTGCACCGTGTACTTTATCACCATTTTATAATTAGAGGTGACAAGAGAGAACCTTAAAAATATTTTGAAGGAATAATGAGAAACTATTTTACAAAATTCTCAAAGTTGTGATTCCAACCTACTCTTTGGGCTGAACTTACAGTGGTTAAAAAAAAAAAACTCATATTAATGACATGGTTATAATCATAATAATAAAACTGTAGAATGAACTAATTTTCCACCTTGAAACCCGACTAAACTTCGACACGAAAAAACCCGAGTCAAAAACCAATCAAGTACGATACGCCTGACGCATGACAGATCAATGTCACTTTCTCAAGTAGTTGAATATTCGCAAGGGCAAAAAACAATCGATAAACAATAGGAGTGCGACAGACTTAAACGCAACATAAATTCCCCAACCCTTTGAAGTTTGAACTCCAACCACAACCATTTTTTAAGTCACCCAAACCAAATATAACAAGAACCAAACAATTAATCCATTCCGCACCAACAGCTTAAATTCTTATTTCCTCCCCGAAATTTACTCTCTTCTTCACAAATTTAGCCCCCTTTACAAAAAAAAAAAAAAAAAAAACTCGATCCGGTGTCTGCTGATTGGTGTCCAAATAATATCATTTTGATTGGGGTCCGTCCGTCCGGTTTCTGCTGACAAAATGGCTATAATCGAGGAGGCGGCCGTGTGCCTGGCCTCCCCGTCCGGGGCGGGGGCACTGTTCGACAAATACGAGATGGGCAAACTATTAGGCTGCGGCGCATTCGCCAAAGTGTACCACGCGAGAAATGTGGCGACGGGACAGAGCGTGGCCATCAAAGTGATCAACAAGAGCAGACTCCGCAACAGCCTAATGGCCAACATCAAGCGCGAGATTTCCATTATGAGCAAACTCAGCCACCCCCACATCGTCAAGCTGTTCGAAGTCCTGGCCACCAAGACCAAAATATACTTCGTATTAGAATTCGTTAAAGGCGGAGAACTCTTTGCTAAAGTCGCGAAAGGCCGATTCAGCGAGGAACTGTCTCGGAAATTCTTCCAGCAGCTGATATCCGCGGTCAGCTTCTGCCACTCCCGGGGGATATACCATCGCGACTTGAAGCCCGAGAATCTGTTGCTGGACGAAAACGAGGTCCTTAAAGTCTCGGATTTCGGCCTCAGCGCATTGGCGGGTCAGGTGAGGGACGACGGGCTTCTCCACACGCTATGCGGCACCCCGGCCTACGTGGCGCCCGAGATCATCGCTCAAAAGGGATACGATGGCGCCAAAGTCGACGTCTGGTCCTGCGGAATCGTGTTGTTCGTATTGGCCGCTGGGTATCTGCCCTTCAATGACCCCAACCTGATGAACATGTACAGAAAGATATACAAAGGCGAGTTTCGGTGTCCCAAGTGGATATCGCCCGATCTCAAACGGTTTTTGTCTCGCCTACTCGACACGAACCCGGTTACCAGGATAACCACCGATGAAATCAAATGCGATCCGTGGTTCAAAAAAGGATACAAAGAGATCAAACCAGGAGGAGATTCTGGAATTAATAATAATAATAATGCGGAAGAAAGGAGATTGTTGGATTTAAACGCTTTCGACATTATTTCCTTCTCATCGGGTCTGGATCTATCCGGGTTGTTCAAGGGAGTCGGGGGTGTGGAGCGGATCACGGTGGAGGACTCGCCGGAAAAACTCATTCAGAAAGTAGAGGAGGTGGTCAATGCGGAGGTCAACGGTCATTTCAGGCTCAGGAAAAAGAAAGATTGTGCGGTCGAGCTCGAGGGGCTAAATGGTCATTTCCTTGTCGGACTGGAGGTTTACCGGTTGACTACGACTCTCGCGGTTGTTGAAGTCCAGAGGAGAGCCGGTGATGGTGATGATGCCAACGCGTTTGATCATTTCTGGAAGGCCAAGATTAAGCCCAGTATTCTACGCCAACCGGACATGCTGCTTGCCGGTCATTAGTTCTTAAAACATTGCACCGGTGTTAATTATTTCATATTTTCCTTGTTAACTCAAAAAAAAAAAAAAAAAAAAAATCGTTGTGGAGAATCTCAATGGCGTTTTCCTGGGAGGAGCATTTTTTTTTAATTTATTTTTTTCATTTTATTTTCCAGATTGAATTACAGAATCAATACACGTTTTGTGGGGGCGCTTATACTTAATCATTTCATTGTTTTAGTGTTAATCATTGAATTAAGTATTATACGACAGTTATTATATTTTATTAGAAGCATAGTGAAAGGACAAAAAGAAAGACTGTGCAGGCCCTAGTGTGTTCGCTTGATGTCTGGTTGTCTGCATAGAAGAAGGATTTGAATTGTAAAGTGAGCAAGGAAAGAATCAGTATCTTTGTTTTTTTTTTTCTTTTTTTTTTTTTTGGGTGTGGAATCACGAATGAATCAATATCAGTTTGTATATAACTTTGGACACTTTAGTTTTAGAAAAAAAAGGTTGCTCCCTCTCCTTTGCTTTCTGATATCTCAATAGTATTGTTTTTCAAATAGATGTGAAAGAAAGCCAAAGATGAATAAATTTTTTTTTAACTCAATAAAAGAATTTTATTGCCGACGCACTCGCGCCAAAGTCGTCAAAATACATCTCAATGTCAAAAGACCTCTAAAAAACGGATAACTAATGCAAAGCGAAAATAAGATTATGAGGTTCCAAAACATCACCCACTGTTGACCGCGCAAGATCATGTGCCAAAATATTTACCTCACGTCCTACCAACGGATGGAGAAACCTTCTCGTGTTTCAAAATGGCGAAGAAAATCCGCAATAACATTAATATAGCTTGAGTACTCTCGCATTCGATGTAGGATGTCATGAAATATATTTAGACAGTCCTCTTCAAAAATAACATCCCGCCAATGCATCCCAACCGCTAATTTGATGGCCCATAGTGCCGCTAACGCCTCAATACAAACAGGGTAGAGTGTTGCCACCAGTCGCTTTTGAACGCGAGCAATAACAGTCCCCTCGTGATCACGAACTACCACTCCTAGTCCCACAACCCTTTTCGCCTCAAACCTCGCTCCGTCAAAGTTAATTTTAAGATACCCTCTCGCGGCACTTCCCACTCCGAACCACCTGTACGGCTAGCAGCTAAAGAGCCACGTCCCAATTCTCTCCAGTCCAATGCATACGCAACAGCAAAGTCCGCGATTTCCTTTGGTTCGTTGGTGCGCTCGCCCACCAATTTCTGATATCGGTTAGCCCAAGTCGACCAACAGAAGGTCATTGCTACGCACCCCAATGGTTTACCCTCCTCTCGCATAATGCGTAACGACCATTTCAGTAGTCCCACGGTCGGATGTTGATGAGCTTGGGAAATACTCATCATTATCATGCTTTTACACTTGTTTAATTGATTATTCTTGATAGTTTTGTGGTATTTTTATGTTTGTTTTCATGTTTAGTAGGTTGAAATATGATTTGTCATTCAAGAACCGAAATTTCAAAAATTCACCGACACCTGTGTAGATTGAGTTATGTTTGGTTCTTTATATCACTGAAAAGCCACAGATGTATGTTTCCAACGCAATAAGCGATTTATAATTCCGACATCTGGAGAGAAAGTTATGACCAAAACGGTGAAGTTGCGCAAAGCTGAAATGTACATATGCAACTCGCGCGCTCGATGATCGTCGGATCAAAATGGCTAATCAATGGTCTATATTTAGTCTTGCAAGCTTCCAAATGGAAGACTCTAGAGTGTCATGACTTTTGTGATCAATAATTCATCAATTATATTACAACTTTGGACCATTGGATCAAAACGAGATGAACGGTCGAGATGTCGTCTTATGTTTTTGGTTCAACTATAAATAGACCTCACCTTTTCCATATCTCAACACACCAATCTTCTTCATTCTCTCTTCACTTAGTAGTCTTTCTATAGTAGTGGTATTCGCTAGTAGTTTGTAATTTTGGAGGGGTAATTCGGAGTTTGTACGGGGGAGCCCACCGGAGGCTTTACGGAAGTAAAAATATGTAACGATCTCTAAACTCTCTTCACTTTTCTCTCTTTACTTTATGATGTTATATTTATCTTATAGGCTTGTTCTGTATTCCATTATGTGCTAAATTTACCTTGTTTGGATAGTGACGTAGCCTAATTACCATGATCTAACCTTTAATTAAAATGTATTGTTACGATGTCAAAATAGTTGGTGTATTTATTTGTGAATATAATGCTTCAAAAATTCTGGCCAACTTTTGGATGAACTAAGGATCGAACTGAAACCGAGGGGAGATTTTTGTGAAATAGCTTGAAGTAAATACCGTGAATTCCCAATAGAATAGAAATATATCTATCGTTGTCACGTGGTTGATAAAATCACCACCGAACATACATGTGCACATCTTCGTATCTAGACTCATTTTCTAGTTGTAAAGCTGTAGAGTTTATGTATAACTTGAGAAAGAGTACATAAAGCATAAATGGTGATAACCAACAACAATTTTGAACGTGAAACTCGTAATAATATGCTTAATTAAAAGTTAGATCAGACTAATGACGGTGAAATCATGATTCTCAGCTCTTCTCTCATTGTCTACTATTATTTATTGAAATACCCTTGTTATTATATTGTCTCAACGCTCTACTTGGTTAAAAGTTTTTACTGTAGTTAGTAAATGGTTAATCTTTTTGCTTGAACAATCTGAAATCCGATTTCTCAAATAAAACTAAAGTTAATCAATTTTGGTAATTAATTATTTATTCCTCGTGGGATTGACAATCCTATCTATCACTTTATTACTTGTTACAATTTCGTGCACTTGCGAATTTAACAACAACAAGTTTTTGGCGCCGTTGTCGGGGAATAAAATTAATTAATATTAATACCAGTTAACCCTATTGTTAATTTGAGATTATGTCTTATATGTGTTAATATTTTACTGTAGTAAAAAAAAATCAACTTGGTAAAAAAATGTTTGGTTGCTCGCAAGCTTTTTATTTTTTGTGACGGTAAATATTTATTTTTTACTGTGGTAATTTTTTTACTGTTGTTTTTCTTTTCTGTTTACTTTCAAAATTGAGAAACATAAAAAATCAAAAATAGTTACAAGGAGTAAGAACTTAACACTTTTACCTTTTGATCCTGAAATTGAAAAAACTTTACAAATACTGCGTAGGATAGGAAAGGGTAAAAGCAAAATGAGTGGACTTATAGAAAATGAATCAAAAGCCTTGCGGGACTACGCTGTCCCAACAATCTTAGGTGCTAACACAAGCATCCAAAAGCCATCAATTGCTGCAAATGATTTTGAAACTAAACTAGCAATTATTCAAATGATCCAAACATCGGTTCAATTTTGTGGACTCCCGAGTGAAGATCACAATGCACATATAGCTATTTTTTTAGAAATATATGATACTTTTAAACCCAATGGAGTTTCAGAAGATGCTATCAAGTTGAGACTATTCCCATTCTCATTACGGGACAAGGGGAAGAACTGGCTCAATTCACTTCCTCAAGGTAGTATCACTTCCTGGGAAGAATTAGCACAAAAATTTCTAGCTAAGTTCTTTCCCCCAGCTAAAACAACAAAAATGAGGAATGAAATCACTCAGTTTGTGCAACACGACATGGAGAATCTGTACGAAGTATGGGAAAGGTACAAGGAAATGCTTAGAAAGTGTCCTCGCCATGGACTTCCCAAATGGTTGCAAGTTCAAACATTCTACAATGGGTTGAGTGAAAACATTAGAACCCTAGTAGATGTGGCTGCAGGAGGAGCTTTAATGGCAAAAACCACATAATATGCCTATCAACTATTGGAGGAAATGGCGTCGAACAATTACCAGTGGCCTTCTGAACGACAGAAAAGACCGGTTGGTGTGCACGAGATAGATGCTATCACAACATTAACAGCACAAGTCGCTACTCTCACCAAACAACTGGGAACAATGCGGGTAAATGCCATTCAGTCCACATCAGCAACATGTGGTTTTTGTGGAAACTCACATTCAACTGCCAACTGCCATTTGGTAAGCCATTCTAAAAATCCTACTCACAATGAAGAAGCAAATTTTGTGTCAAATTTTAACAGGCCGCAGAATAATCCATATTCCAACACATATAACCCTGGACGGAGAAACCACCCTAACCTCTCTTGGAGCAACAACCAGAACCATATCAGGCCTCCTCCTGGATTTCCACTGCACTAAGAAAAGAAACCTTCCCTGGAGGACATTGTCACTCAGTTAGCCACTACCACAAACCAATTAGCCTCAAGAACTGACCAATTCATCAATGAAAGCAAACAACAGTTCCAAAACCAAGGTGTATCCATCAGAAAATATGAAGTACAAATGGATCAACATGCCATCACTCTAGCTGAAAGAGCACAAGGAGAATTGTCGAGCAACACAGAAACCAACCCTCGAGAACATGTGCAAGCAATTACACTCAAAAGTAGAAAAGTGTTACCAGAAATTGTTTCCTCACAAGCAGAGAAGTTTCATACATATGAACATGGACGTGAATCTGAGCTAAAGCATACTTCTGCTGACGCACGACCACCGAATGTGTAAGAAATTCCATTTCCACAAAGATTGAAGAAAACTAAACTAGATAAGCAATTTTTTAAATTTCTTGATATCTTTAAAAAATTGCACATTAACATTCCTTTTGCAGATGCTCTTGAACAGATGCCCGGCTATGTCAAATTCATGAAAGAAATTTTATCAAATAAGAGAAAGCTGGAAGAACATGAAACTGTATGCCTAACCGAGGAGTGCAGTGCCATTCTACAGAAGAAATTGCCACCAAAGCTCAAAGATCCAGGGAGTTTTACAATTCCTTGTGTAATTGGAAATTCACATTTTGAGAAAGCATTGTGTAACTTAGGTGCAAGCATTAACCTGATGCCTCTGTCTGTGTACAGGAAGTTGGAACTTGGAGAAGCCAAACCAACCACCGAGTCCCTTCAACTAGCAGACATATCAATCAAGTATCCTAGAGGTATGGTTGAAGATGTATTGGTTAAAGTTGATAAATTTATCTTCCCTGCAGATTTCATCGTTCTGGACATGGAAGAAGATCATGATATTCCAATCATTCTTGGTCGCCCATTCCTTGCAACTGGGAGAACTCTAATTGATGTGCAAAAAGGAGAACTTACCATGAGAGTGCAAGATGAACAAATCACCTTCAATGTCTTCAAAGCTATCAAATTCCCATCAGAAGCTGATAGTTGTTTCAAAATTGACATTCTCGACAAGATGGTTGAACAAGTGTTCGACGAAAGCCACTTGGAGGATTCACTCGAGGTATGTCTTATTAAAGAAGAGATAGATTTTGATAATGATAATATTGAAAGATGATGCAATACTGATTGATTACAAAGGAAAGGTTGAAGAGCTAGAGAAAGGTACGGATATCACAATTCCATCTATTATAAAGCCACCAACTCTAGATCTTAAACCAATTCCTTATCATTTAAAGTATGCATTTTTGGGAAATAATTAAACTCTACCTATTATCATCTCATCATCATTGACTAATGTTGAAACAAATAAGTTGTTGCGAGTTCTAAGAGATCATAAAACTGCCTTAGGGTGGTCCATTGCCGATATCAAATGCATCAGTCCTTCGACTTGTATGCACAAAATATTGATGGAGGAGAACTACAAACCAACTGTCGAACATCAACGCCGCTTGAATCCCAATACGAAGGAAGTGGTAAAGGCTGAAGTATTAAAGCTTTTAGATGCTGGAATAATTTACCCAATTTCGGATAGCTCATGGTAGAGTCCAATACATGTTGTGCCCAAGAAATGAGGAATGATTGTAGTGAAGAATGAACACAATGAAGATATTCCCACAAGAACAAACACTGAATGGAGGGTGTGCATTGACTATCGAAAACTAAATAAGGTAACCAACAAAGATCATTTTCCTTTACCCTTCATTGATCAAATGTTGGATCGACTTGCAGGTCACCCTTATTACTGTTTTCTTGATGGTTATTCTGGATATAATCAAATACCCAGTGTACCTGAGGATCAAGAGAAAACAACTTTCACTTGCCTATATGGTACATTTTCATTTAGAAGAATGCTTTTTGGTCTTTGTAATGCCCCTGCTACCTTTCAAAGGTGCATGATGTCTATTTTTTCTGACATGGTGGAAAAATTCATTGAGGTTTTCATGGACGATTTTTCTGTCTTTAGTATCTCATTTGATGACTGTTTGACTAACTTGTCTTTAGTCTTGAAGAGATGTGAAGAAACAAACTTGATTTTGAACTGGGAAAAGTGTCACGTCATGGTACAAGAAGGAATTGTCCTAGGACACCATATATCTGCGAGAGGCATTCAAGTTGATCGAGCCAAGATTGAGGTAATCGAAAAACTTCCACCTCCTACATCAGTAAAAGGCATTCGTAGTTTTCTTGGACATGCAGGATTTTACAGGCGTTTCATCAAAGATTTTTCTCAAGTCACAAAACCTTTGTGCAACTTGTTGGCAAAGGACTCCACTTTCACATTTGATGAAGAATGTCACAAAGCCTTCAACTTGCTGAAAAATAAGCTAACAGAAGCACCATTAATTTCCACTCCCGATTGGAATCTTCCATTTGAACTGATGTCTGATGCAAGTGATTATACTAATTGAGTGGTGATGGGCCAAAGAAAGAACAAAGTCTTACATGTGATCTACTATGCCAGTCGAACTCTAAGTGACGCTCAAATGAATTATGCAACAACAGAGAAGGAGTTATTAGCAATTGTTTTTGCATTTGATAAATTTCGTTCATATTTGATTGGTTCTGAAGTTATTGTGTACGCAGATCATTCACCAATCAAGTACTTGCTTTCAAAGAAAGATGCAAAACCAAGGTTGATTCGATGGATCCTGCTTCTTCAAGAATTTGACGTGGAAATTCGTGACAAAAAGGGCTCAGAAAATGTTATTGCAGATCATCTATCACGATTGAAAGTTAAAGAAGCACATGAACTTCAACCAATCAATGAAGAATTCCCTGATGAGAGGCTATACGCTATGCAAAAAACCAATGCTCCATGGTACGCTGATATTGTTAATTACCTTGCATGCAATATTATTCCATCTGAATTAACTTACCAGCAGAAGAAGAAGTTCTTTTCCGAAGTCAAACATTTTTTGTGGGATGATCCATACCTCTACAAGCACTGTCGTGATCAACTTTTAAGAAGATGTGTTCTAGAAGAAGAAATTGTTGAGGTATTACAACACTGTCATTCTTCAGAATATGGAGGACATTTTGGTGGAATAAGAACTGCAGCGAAGGTACTTCAGTGTGGACTTTATTGGCCAACATTGTTTAAAGATGCTCATATTTTTGTTAGTTCCTTTGATCGATGTCAAAGGACTGAAAATATCTCAAGACATAATGAAATGCCTTTGAATAACATTCTTAAAGTTGAATTATTTGATGTTTGGGGCATTGACTTTATGGGACCATTTCCATCCTCATACAACAACAAATACATTTTGGTAGCAGTTGACTATGTCTCAAAGTGGGTGGAAGCCATTGCGTTACCAACTAACGATGCCAAAGTGGTGATCAATTTTGTTCGAAAATACATCTTTACTAGATATGGCACACCGAGGGCAATCATCAGTGATGGAGGCAAACACTTCCTTAACCACTACTTTGAGTCTTTATTGGCTAAATATGGAGTACGCCACAAAGTTGCAACTGCTTATCATCCGCAAACCAGTGGCCAAGTGGAAATCTCAAACAGGGAAATAAAGCGAATATTGGAGAAAACGGTGAATTTTTCAAGAAAATATTGGTCCAAAAAGCTTGATGATGCACTTTGGGCTTATCGCACTGCTTACAAAACTCCAATTGGTATGTCACCATATCGCTTGATTTTTGGAAAAGCTTGTCACTTGCCGGTCGGATTTGAACACAAAGCTTATTGGGTTGTGAAAAGGCTGAACATGGATATGAAACTGGCTGGAGAAAAGAGAATGCTACAACTCAATGCTTTGGAAGAATTCAGAATTGAAGCTTATGAAAACGCCAAAATCTACAAAGAGAGTACAAAGTGATGGCATGACAAACACATTCTACAACGTGATTTTGAGCCTGGTCAACAAGTACTTTTGTATAACTCACGTCTTCGGATTTTTCTTAGAAAGTTGAAATCAAGATGGTCTGGCCCATTTACAATTACGAAAGTCTTTCCATATGGAGCTGTTGAAATTCAAAACAATGACAAGGAAGCATTCAAAGTTAATGGGCAAAGACCGAAGCACTACATTGGACGCGAGTTTGAGAGACAGAAAACATCCATGACTCTACATAATCCCACTTGAGTCATTACCAGAAGTCAAGCCGGTGACTATAAATCATGCGCTGTTTGGGAGGTAACCCATATTAGTTCTTTCTGTTTATTGTTATTTTCAGTTGTATTGTATATATGCTATTTTGTTTTCTTTTATGTTCTTTACATTTAACATGGAAGCAACTAGTGGTGTCTTGGGAATCTGACGTTAAAAGACCATGTTTGACAATTTTTAAGAAAATTGGATGGGAAGCCATTACTCGACTCGTAGAAGGCATTTATGCCGTTTCTGGACGTAAAACCAGAGGAAGATGTGAGCCACAATCACAACTACTATTTTCCTATCAGGTGCCATCGTTTTTATTATTGTTTATATTTGTTTCTTTTGTTTTAGATATTAGGGACAATGTCTCATCTAAGTTTGGGGGACGTTTTTGATTGTGATGGCTTCTATTGTCTTTATATATATATATATATATAAAGTGCATTTTTACTTCACATAATTGTTTAGATTATGGATCAATGATGAGAAAATTCAATACTTATGATGGTTTTTGTGATGATGACGAGCATGATATACTATGTGAACAATGTGTCGTTTAATCTATGTTTGAGCATGCCTATCTTCATATACAATTTTCACACATTGATTTGCATTGGTGGTTGAGCATACTTGGAGAACGGTTATTGAGATAAGTAAACTAAGGGAGATACACCCGAGCTTCATAATTAATTGATCACCTCTTAAAGAAAATCGTTGATGATGATTCATTATAGAAATGATTTAGGCCATTTTTTCTTTAACACGTTTGAGCCTTTCAAGCCATACCCTTCACAAGTAAAATAATCGTCAGAACTCCTTTGAGCCTTTTATTAAAACCTTTTTTTTTTATGAGCCCATTTACCTACCCCATGTAGCCACAAACAGTTATCATACCTTCTAGAGACTGAATTGCATTCGGGAACTTGAAATGGAAGGAAATATGTGAAAAAAAAAGAAAAAAAAAAGAGAAATGTGAAGATCACCCTTCTTGTACATATCAAAATGAATAAGTTTGGGGGAAATAATAATAAAAAATGAGGGATATAAAATGTTGTGAAGAAAGAAAAAGGAGTAAAAAACCAAAGTGCAAGAGATTTCTGAATGTAATATCTTACATCTCTAGCTCTGCTTTTACTTGTCCTTCAGTGAGCCCATACCCGAGCCTAATGTTACAAGTTGAAAAAGTCTTATTGATCTTTAGTGAATCTTATTCAGATTAACAGAGAGATGGTGTGAAAGTTACACATATGGAGTTAGGATGATTAACTTTGGTGAACTTGTTTTGATGAACTTATGCAAGTAAGCTCAATAATCATTGCATTTATTGTTCACACACGTTGCACATGGAGATTTGTTTGTGAAAACTTGATTAACCGCCAGGTTGTGAACGAGTGTGTCATTGTTTTGATTCTTTACATTCTCATCAAACAGTAAAGAAACTCTCAGAATTGATCCATGATTTAAATGATAATGTGAAATAATTTTTTATTCTGTCTTTGTTTTAGTTTTTTTTTTTGAGTCTAGAACGTTGCATTGTTTGTTTTACGCATTTCACTCGAGGACAAGCAAATGCACAAGTTTGGGAGTGTGATGAGCTTGGGAAATACCCATCATTATCATGCTTTTACACTTGTTCAATTGATTATTCTTGATAGTTTTGTGGTATTTTTATGTTTGTTTTCATGTTTAGTAGGTTGAAATATGATTTGTCAATCAAGAACCAAAATTTCAAAAATTCACCGACACCTGTGTAGATTGAGTTATGTTTGGTTCTTTATATCACTGGAAAGCCACATATGTCTGTTTCCAACGCAACAAGCGGTTTGTGATTCCGACATCTGGAGAGAAAGTTACGACCAAAACGGTGAAGTTGCGCAAAGCTGAAATGTACATACAAAACTCGCGCGCTCTATGGTCGTCGGATCAAAAAGGCTAATCAATGGTCTATATTCAGTCTTGCAAGCTTCCAAATTGAAGAATCTAGAGTGTCATGACTTTTGTGATCAATAATTCATCAATTATAGGACAACTTTGGACCATTGGATCAAAACGAGATGAACGGTCGAGATGTCGTCTTATGTTTTTGGTTCAACTATAAATAGACCTCAAATTTTCCATATTTCAATACACTAATCTTCTTCATTCTCTCTTCACTTAGTAATCTTTCTATAGTAGCAGTATTCACTAGTAGTTTGTAATTTTGGAGGAGTAATTCGGAGTTTGTACGGGGGAGTCCACCGGAGGTTTAACGGAAGTAAAAATCTGTAACGATCTCTAAACTCTCTTTACTTTTCTCTCTTTACTTTATGATGTTATATTTATCTTATAGTCTTGTTCTATATTCCATTATGTGCTAAATTTACCTTGTTGGGATAGTGACGTAGCCTAATTACGATGATCTAACCTTTAATTAAAACGTATTGTTACGATGTCAAAATAGTTGGTGTATTTATTTGTGAATATAATGCTTCTAAAATTCTGGCCAACTTTTGGATGAATTAATGATCGAACTACAACCGAGAAGAGATTTTCGTGAAATAGCTTTGAAGTAAATACCGTGAATTCTCAATAGAGTAAAAATATATCTATCGTTTTCACGTGGATGATAAAGTCACCACCGAACATACATGTGCACATCTTCGTAACTAGACTCATTTTCTAGTTGTAAAGCTGTAGAATTTATGTATAACTTGAGAAAGAGTACATAAAACCAACAACAATTTTGAACGTGAAACTCGTAATAATATGCTTAATTAAAAGTTAGATCAGACTAATGACGGTGAAATCATGATTCCCAGCTTTTCTCTCATTGTCTACTCTTATTTATTGAAATACCCTTGTTATTCTATTGTCTCAACGCTCTACTAGGTTAAAAAATTTTACTTTTCGCTTGAACAATCTGAAATCTGATTTCTCAAATAAACTAGAGTTAATCAATTTTGGTAATTAATTATTTATTCCTCATGGGATCGACAACCCTATCTATCACTTTATTACTTGTTACGATTTCGTGCACTTGCGAATTTAACAACAACAGATGTCGCGTAGATCGCGTTGAAAAATTTGCCAATGCCCATACTTGGCGAGCGACATGGCACTCAAAGAACACGTGATGCGCACTTTCTTATGCCTCGCCACACATAACACAATCTTTGCTATCTCCAATCATTCTTCTCACGAGGTTCACCCGTGTTGGCAGTATATTAAGACTGGCGCGCCACCAAAATAGTTTTATTTTGTTTGCGCATTCCATTCGCCATAATTTCCTCCATCCTTCTGTCTCGTTCGAGCTCCCCACATCCCAATCACCCCGAGCCACCAAACCCTGCGCACGAATTAAATGGTAAGCTCTCCTAACGGTGAAACGACCGTGTTTTTCATAGTGCCAAATTTGGCGATCCGCATGCGCCAGGTTACCCAAAGGTGTTGCAAGGATGATATTTGCGTCCACTGCTCAAAACACTTGTTGCACTAATGTCACATCCCACCATCCGGTGTCTTCATCAATAAGCTCGCGAACTCGCGCCAATTTCCGGAGCATGAGGCCGAGTGGTAATAGGTTTAAACGTAACTGGGCGAGGAAGCCTCGGATCTGTCCACGACAAAATTGTCTCTACGTTACCCACACTCCAACAAGTACCCCGTTTAATAACAACAGTAACTTCCCAAATACATCTCCAAGAAAATGATGGATTATTCCCAAGACGCGCATCAAAGAAAGAAGAATTCGGAAAGTATTTAGCCTTATAAAGTCTACTCAGCAAGCTCTCCAAATTATCGAATATGCGCCATGCTTGCTTAGCTAGTAAAGCCATATCAAATGCTTTAAGATCCCTAAACCGAGACCGCCATCCTCTTTTTTTCGACAGAATTTATCCCAAGCGACCCAATGGATTTTATTTCTCGCACCGCTGCCCCACCAATAGTTACTAATAATGGAGTTAACTTACTGAATCAAGGAGTCTGGAAGACGAAAGAAAGTCATCACAAACGTAGGTATCGACTACATAACTGTTTTAATAAGAACTTCATTTCTCGCACCCGACAACGTTTTACCCTTATAACCCTGCGCAAGTTTCCACACCCGTTCTCTAATAAAATTAAAGATCTCCCGTTTTGACCGTCCTACCACCAAAGAGAGGCCTAAATATTACTCATGCTGCTCCGCCACTACAACACCCAAAACCGCTCCTAAATCTTACGCCCGCTCGTCGCTTGTATTCTTACTAAACACTGCCACATATTCATCAAGACTGATTTGTTGTCCCGAAGCCAACTCATATCTATTCAATAAAGCCCGAATCTCTTCCACCACTTCCCGTGTCGCCTCACAAAAGAGCAAAGTATCATCGGCAAATAGTAGGTGCAAAATCTGAGGTGCACCCCTACTGATTGCCAATCCGTGCAGCTCCCCGCATTCCTCCGCTCTCGTGATCATTGCTGAAAAAGTCTCAGAAACAAATAAGAATAAATAGGGGATAGTGGGCCCCCCTATCTTATTCCCCTTTTGGGGTAAAAAATCACTGACTCACGACCATATATAAGAGTAGAATACGACACAGTACAAACACCCATCATAATTAATGAAACAAAACTCGACGCAAAACCTAACCTAAGCATTACCTTTTCCAAGAAGGACCACTCGACCCGATCGTATGCTTTGCTCATATCCAGCTTCAACATCAAAAAACAAGAGTTTCTTGTTCACTTATTCTTGAGGAAGTGATTTAGTTCAAATGCCACAAGGACGTTATCAGTTATGAGCCTTCTTGGAACTAAGGCAGCTTGAGTAGGTGCAATAACCTCATTAATAAACGGTTTTAATCTGTTAGCAATGACTTTAGATGCGATCTTGAAGCTCACATTGCTAAAACTAACGGGATGGAACTGTGACATCACCTCAGGGTTAGTGCATTTAGGGATGAGAACAGTATGAGTATAATTAACCGTAGGATCAAGAATGCGGTCATTTAAAAAAGCAAGAACAAAAACTATAATATCAGCACCAATAATAGACCAGAATTTTTGATAAAAGCATACAGAAAAACCATCAAGACCAGGGGACTTATAAGGATACATATTTTTAAAAGCTTGGCGAACCTCATCCACGCTAAATTGCTGAAGTAAGCTTTCGTAAACGGCTGGGCTAACGCACGCAACCACATCACGTAAAACCTCATCAAGTGCGAACTCCGATGGCTGCGTGGACCCAAATATAGTCGAGAAGTAGTCCGCTGCAAACGCATCCACCTCCTCGAGTTTAGACCGCATAACCCCTAAAACATCCCGTAGCGCCAAAATCTCATTCTTTTTCCTCCGTTCGCTAGCTCGACTATAAAAATATACTATATTCTGATCCCCCTCTTGCAACCATTGAACTTTAGCCCTTTGTTTCTAGTACAACTCCTCGGCCGTATACAACTCCTCAAGTTCACGCTTCAATTCTTTCTCTTCGGCCTTTCCCTCCTCAGTAATTTGACCGCTTCTTAGTCTAATAATTCTATCGTTTAACTTCTTGATTTTCCTCTTCGTATCAATCCCACCAATGCTATCCCAATGAAGCAATCCCAATCGACATCTATCTAACCTCGCCCCCAAATCAGTGTCGTGACTATCCTCCCAGAGTTGACGAATCAACGTTTCATATTCAGATTGATCCGTAACACGTGATGGTCCAAGTGTTTCATTGGACCGTGAGTAACCCGTGTCATCGGGAATAAGTTAGGGAAAAAAAACACTGCCCCCTTTTCTATCTGCCGTTTCGCACTTTACCCCCCAACCTTTGTTTCGTTGCACCCGACACCCCCAACTTTGATTCCGTTAACACGTTACCCCCCGTTACAATTTCCGTTAATTTTGAGGGAATATACCGTCGAATCGTATCACGCCCCACTCACATGCCAAATCTCTGAGGGTATATCGGCCATTTCACCTTCATCAGCTGATGACTTACAATTACGAGGGAAAATTGTCCATTTCCCTCTCATTCGCAAAAACCCTAACCGCTGCCAAAAAAACCCCCAAATTAAAAATTAGGGTTTAGCAAATTGATTAATTTTCAAGAGGTTTTCGATGGATTTGAGCATGTTATGTCATTGTGGTAAGAGATCGAACGAGCACACTTCTTGGACGGATGCTAATCCAGGTCGTAGGTTCGTGAGATGCCCATTCTACCCGGTATGAACTTCTTAAAATTTTGTCTCGACATCAGCTAGGTTTGAATACTGTGTATTGTAATTATGGGTGTATATGGTTTAGGGAACACATATAACATGAAATTAAAGTGCTTTTTTTGGTTTGGTTAACAGGGGCGTAGAGCTTGTAAGTTTTGGGAGTGGATTGACCCCCCTATGTGTGCACGGTCTAAGATGATAATTCAGGGCTTTTGCGGAAGATAAATAAGTTGGAAGATGATATGGGAAGGTGCAAGAAGGCTAATAGGAAGCTATGGATGGTTGTGATTGTTCTCCTGCTGGTTGTTGTATTTAGAGCTCTTATTTAGTTGAACATGTTGTTTGTTTGGTGTTTGTATGTTGAACCTGGTTGTTGTATGCTGGTGGTTGTTTCTTACTCTTGTTGTTAAGTTTGTATGAAGAATAATGGTGTTTGTGCAGTGTTGGTAATAGATTCTTGCATGTTATCCTTTCTTTTGTGTTTAATTCTTTATGTGAATGGTATTCCTCTGCATTATGGTTCTCTGCATTATGCTGGTAATGGTCAAATTCACATAGGGCAGCATAGATGTTAGCATCATAACTAAAAAAAAAAGAAGTGTGATCTATCAAACCATCCATGTCAAGATCAAATACACAAAAACTCTTCAATAACACCTTGTTCTAAGTCAAAACAAATCAATAACACCAAATTCAAGTTCAGCATCAATAAAACCATAAAAAGAGAACAATGTTATAAACGGATTGTCTGTCATCAATGCCCTGATCAAAAGAGACTGGTAATTCCAGCAACATAATAGGGAAGAGTTTCAAAAGATGAATAGCAATCTAGTAAAACATGTTCATAAACAAAATAAGCAATCTATGCTTCCAATTAAAACAGAGCATCCTCTCCTGTTCCTGTAAACATCTTCTGGACAGGTCTCTTTGGTACTCCAACAGTCTTCAAATCCCTCTTCGGTGCAGGTGGTTTAAAGGGCTGATTTGAAATATTAGTTGTGGGGGTGGTGGTGGATGAAAAACTTGCCACACTCCTGGTTACTGGCCTTTTAGGAATACTCTGCAGTGAGTCATGGTTGTGACATAAATCTGCTTTCCTCTTCTCATTTTCTTTAACAGGCTCCTCTATCACTATCCCACTTCCTCTGGCTTTCCTGGTGGCATTTCCCTTCACCACATTTACATTCTCCTCATTCAATTTGCCCTTCCCTTTGTCTTTCTTGGTAGCATTGGTAGAGGGTGCCCTTCTGGTACTCTCAACAACAGTAGGCCCCTGAGAAGTCTGGTTATCAACAGTATTTGAACAACTTGCTCCATTAGTATTTTTTCTCTTCACCTACAAGAGAATGGCAATTAGTAACACAACTCCTGAAATGATCAAATAAGGTGACAAACAGACCTGTCTTGACAAGTAGAGTACATGTTGTTTTTTCTTCTTATTGTTTTGGCCTCTTTGAATACCAACTTGTGATGCTTGAGTGTTAAATCACATTTTCACCAGCAACACTAGCAGGTGGATCAAGTCCAGAAGTCTGTTTCTTTGTCTTCCTCTTATGATGAGCAGCTAATGGATTCTTCTTCCTTTCAGCACAACCCCTTAGGTTATGACCAACAACATGGCAATAACTACATGTCATCTGCATGCCAAATTTTCCAACTTTACCAGTTTTCTCAAGAGACTTTCTCCTCAGCTCACTCAACTCCTCAGGAGTTTTATTCCTATTATTCTTCTTAGGTCTCTCTGGCATTGCTTGAGGAACAGGAGGCACAAGTGTTGCATCAGTTCCTTGAGGTGCAGCAGGCCATGCATTCCTTCCATGCATGGGTAACATGTATCTGTCATATATGTTCATATAAGTAGTATTCTTGTAATAGATAGGCATGAATTCTCCAGGCTTCCTCTTCATGAAGTACATGCTAGTAATGGCATGGGGGCATGGGATACCATTCAAATCCCACCTCTTACAACTGCACTTTAATTCTGCTAAGGAGACAGTGAACCTGTCATCATTTGGAGCATGGACTTCAAATTCCATGTTTCCATTCTAGTGAGGTGAGTATCCCATTGCACTGACTTTCAGCTTCTCCAAAATGGTGTATATTTTAGGGCATTCTTCAGACTGATGCCTACCATTGCCTTCCTCCTCATTGCAATCCTCTTCATTAAAGTGAGTCTAATACTCTCTAACATGTCAATGATAGGCAGAGATCTAGCCTTCAATATAAGAGCATTAAAACTCTCTGAAATGTTATTCAAAAGTAAATCACTTTTACTGTGAGTTCTGAAAAAGGCTCTACACCATTGATCAGGTGGCCTTTCACTGAGCCAAAGATATGCTGCTTCATCCCTCTCTCTAAGATTACTCATCACCCTATTAAAATCTTCCACCCTAGTACTTCTGGCAGCATCCCATAAGAAATGTTTAAGTTCTAATCCCCTGTGATCTTTCTTGAAGTTGGCATAGAGATGCATACCACAAAACCTGTGTTCAGCAAAAGGCAACACCTCTTGCACTGCATCAATGAGACCTTTCTGTTTGTCACTCATTATGGTCCAGTTAGCACTGTCCTGGATCTTCAAGTCCTCCACCAGTAAAGACATAAACCACAACCATGACTTTCTCTTTTCTTTTTCAACAACTGCATACGCAACTGGGTATATGCAGTTGTTAGCATCAATCCCTACTACTGTGAGCAGTACACCCCCATTCCCTGTCTTTAAGTGGGTTCCATCAAGGCATATTACAGGTCTACAACCATTCAAGAATCCCTGTTTAAGAGCTGCCCAACAAATATACATCCTCTTGAACATTGCCTCCTCACCAACTAACTTACACTTAATTTTAATTGTAGTGCCCCTGTTAGTCTTCATATCTCTTCTGCATACCTCCATAACAAACCATACTGCTCAACCTCAGTACCATGGACACCAGATAGCACCTTCTTTTTAGCCCTATACATTTTACTTGTGGTGAACTTCAATGCTGCTTCTCTCCCTACCACTGTAACCATGCTGTGTACTGGCCAATTAGGATCACTTTTAATTTTTTCATAGTATTTCTCAGCAATCCATTTAGAGTTTGCTTGAATAACAATCTCTTCCCTTGCACACTCATGTGGACCTCTCACATTCTTAATCAAAAGTGTATCTTCACCTGGGATTCTAGAGATATATACCTTCCATGGACAGTGTTCTTGTTTGCAAATAGCAGTTAGCTTGTATTTGTCATTCTTTTTCCAGCAGATACTCCTTCCATTATCTATGGCATGTTTCTTAACAGCAGCCCTAAACATATCAGCATCCCTAAAACAGGTACCAGCTTCAAACACCACTGTATCCATATCAACTGCTGGATTAAACACTGGATGGCCATTGTAAAGATATGGCTCCTTTGGAGGCTGCTGTTGAACAGGTACTGCAGCAGGTGTTGATCTTGTGGAGGGTCTTCTACCTGGTAACCCACCCCATTCTACCTCAGAATCAACATTATCATCAAACAGAGTATTGTCCTCAGTAGGATCATTGTCTTCATCTACTAAATGGTCAGAGTACTCTGAGTCATCACCCACTGAAACCTCCCCATCACTCTCATCACTATCTTTAACATCCAACATAGCAGCAACCTGTTCTGAGACATGATCTCTAATGAAGCTAGGTAGTTCTCCATTAGAACCAGGATCTATGGATGGAACATCTTCTCCTTCTCTAACATCATTCTCCAAATCTGCATCATCATCAGCTACTTCACTTTGTACAGACCTCCTTTCATCATCTACTACATAATCCAGTGGTTCCTCTACTCCTTGCAAGTCATCATCTTGTGCATTGGTGGTTTGATCATCATCTACTACAATTGTGTTTTGATCATCATCTTCATCATCTTCTTCTGAACTGGAGTCAGTGAGCAAAGAAGCCTGTCCTTGTGTCCTTGGTGTCACAAATACTGATACAACTCTACTTCTATCTTTATGAGCAGCTTTTGCCATCTCTAATGAATCTTTATCATAATTAATAGTTACCAAGGCTCCATAGTTGTCCCACCCAGTGGCATTAATACACAACACCACATTCCCTGTCACCCCCACTTCCTTCACCATATGCATAACTTCTATGGCTGACATCTCATCCTCTGTGCAAAAATCAATATAGTCAACCTTTCCTGCCAAGTAGACCACTCTACCAAAGTTCATAAATTTTCCACCATGGTGCAGCATGATGGTGAAGAATTGGTTGTTATTTCCTGTAAACATAAAACAAACCATTTAAAAATGGAATCTTTATTCACTTACATAGGTTGCACAAAAAAAAAACACTACTTTGTGACAACATTTTATGACATTCTACAATTTAACAACAATTTGAAGGTTTCATCAACATGTATACACGGTTTTTGGCACCATGCATCCAGTTTAACACTAAATTACATACCACAACCATGGAAAGGACGACAAAGATAGAATCTTTGGACCACTCAAACATTAAAAAACCTTAAACGAGAACGACGGACCACATACGCATCAAAAAAACCACCAAAGTAAAAAAATGTTGCCTTTACTCACCATAATCAGGGTGCATCTTGAAAGGAAGGATAATGTCATCTTTTCCACGCAATTTCCAGCCCATTTCGACTATATTTGGATTGATCAATTTTAGATGATTTAGGGTTTTCAATTGTCAATAGGGTTTTTTTGGCCGCGGTTAGGGTTTTTGCGAATGAGATGGAAATGGACGATTTTTCCTCGTAATTGTAAGTCATCAGCTGATGAAGGTGAAATGGCTGATATACCCTCAGAGATTTGGCATGTGAGTGGGGCGTGATACGATTCGACGGTATATTCCCTCAAAATTAACGGAAATTGTAACGGGGGGGGGGGGGGGGGGTAACATGTTAACGGAATCAAAGGGGGGTGTCGGGTGCAACGAAACAAAGGTTGGGGGGTAAAGTGCGAAACGGCAGATAGAATAGGGGGCAGTGTGTTTTTTTCCCAATAAGTTATGCCAATCCCCGTTAGCGCAAGCTCTATCCAGACGTTCCCAAATCGTAACGACATGTGGCATGTGATTGCACCATGTAAATCGCGAGCCCTAAAAACCAAGATCTGTCAACCCTGTATCATTTAACGCTTCTTATAAATTATGAATAAGCAAATTCAGCCGAAGTGGACCCCCTTGTTTATCGCTCTGAGTTAGAATCTCGTTGAAATCCCCTGCACACAACCACGGTCGCGCGGAATCCCCACTTAGTCGATGTAATAAATTCCACGTAGTCATTCTCTATGCAACACCGGGATCGCCATAAAACCCCGTAAACCGCCAATCTGTCTGACCCCCATCTCCAAACACCACTACATTCATATGATTAACTGGCATACTAACGAGACGGACGTCAATAGACTTATCCTATAGAAGTGTTAACCCACCAGACCGTCCCCTTGTCTCAACACAAACTCCGAAGTAATCAATTTGTCGCTTTAGTACCTCTATTTTCCGAGTGTGACACTTTGTTTCACAAAGGGAAATAAGAGGGGGTGAATCTTTGAGACCAACTGTCTCAACTCGCGAACTGTCCAAGGGTTCCCCAGTCCCTGATAGTTCCAGCATATGATACTCATTGATCCTGGCGGGACTGCTCCTTTGTAGTCTTCGCCAAACTTATTTCATCATCAGTCGTCGCCTTATGCCCTTCTCCCCGGAATTTCTTTAAAATTACACTAGTATCCTCTACAAAATTCCCCGCCGATCGCTTTGTTAATCAAGTTCCCCATAATATGGTTGGTCTTCTCCATGCGTTTGCACATGCGTGCTTTTTTCCCACATACAACCCTGTCGGTTTGGTCCGTGCAACCCATTCCGACGAAACCGTTCTTTCCGAGTTGCTGTCCTCGTCCTTATCACTCAAGTTAACCCGTGTTACCTCCTGAATGATCCAAAACGACTGAATTCTAGCTAATGCCAACCCCGTACTCCCCGGAAGCTGATCATTATGGTTGTTCTGATCGTGCGCATGTCGTTGATGAATGACAGTTATGTTCGTAGGTTGATCCTTTTCCCGTGATGGTGCAGTTTGAGGACGTCGCCATGACTGCTTCGTGTTGCGAGTAGGGCCTGAGTGGGGACTGTCCTGACGTGAAGAACCACAATCTGTGAATTTTTGGCGCGTTCTATTCATACCTGATTAAACGACTCCCTTAACCACTCACCATAAGGAAGAGCGGCATCGTCCGACTCCGGAGGTCAATTATATTGCTCGTCATAATCAGCCAATATGTGCCCCAGCAATCCGCAGAAGTAACTTAGGATCAGAATTTGTTTATCAAACGATCACGGACAACGTTTAAGAGTCTGTTTTTTATCAATGACTTGGAAAAATTGGAAGAGCATGCGGTCCTCGTTAATTCGGGTGATCTCGAGACCCTTATTCGCTTTGAACAGATCTTTAATAAGCGTATAGAATGCCGAAAAGTTGAGATTTATGCCCGTCATAAGCCTACCAACAATAACTAGTTCGGATGATTCATTTACATTCTGTCAAGCCGCGTCTATGAGCGTGATCCCTTCCTCAACATCGATAATAAGCAAACTCTTCCTTAACTGACTATCAATGTTCTCCATACCGCATGCCGGTGTCAACAAGAGAGGAGGAAATTACGTGCGAGTCGAAACCCGAAAGCCAACCGTGAATGATACCTTCGCAAACAGCAAGCGGCGACGAAGAAGCAAGCGAAACAAGAAAGATTAGTATCCCTTTAGCCAAAAAACCTAATAACGTGAGCCTCACGGAAGAAGGGGAAAAAGGAGAGAAAAAATGAAACAAAAGAAAAGAACGAGGAAACCCTAGGTCCTAAAATCGCGTGAGGCGTAAGACGCAGGGTACGATTAGGAAACTTCAGTGATGACGTCGAAGCGTGATGCAAGCCGCAATCCCGAGCTCGAAGAAGACCTTCCCGGAAAAGGTAAGTGACTCCTAAGGAATAGACAAAAAACCCTCAAGGAGAGAGACTAGAAGTTTTTGTAATTGTCCAGCTAAAACCGCTAAGAAAAAAAGTTTACATATCCAAAGATGAATAATTTGGCATCACTTTGTTTGTAAAACGAGTATCAAATTTTGTTCATCGCAAAAAGACGCTCTCGCGCGGGACTTGGTAACCGCCACTAACCACTGTGGACAACAATGTAACTGACATGAAGGAGAACAACGGCCCTCAGCCCCCACCACCGCCGGACTTACCAGAGCCGACAATATATGTTTTTAACACAACTAACAATGAAAAGGTTGCATCTATAAATCAAAAATGATCTAGGCAATCCATCGACAACGCTGGTTTGGAACAAGAAACTCCATGTGAGGATCTTGGCAAAGATAACCATAATCTTGTGAAACCTTCTTATGCTAACATGGTCATGCAACGTCTAAAATGCCATGATGTCATAATTGATGTTGATGATGCAAAGACTGTTGAAGAATGCAAGTTAATAGAAGTGAAAGAACAAAACGCTACTATCCCTTTTAAGCAAGTTTATATTAGTCAGGAACTTAAGGAACGCATGCATCATCAATGGGAGGATTCAATAATAATTGGGATCACTGGTAAACCATGGTACTACACGACCCTGCACACTAGATTGGATCTAATGTGGGGACTTCAAAATGAGTTTGAACTCATTGATTTGGGATGCGGATGTTATGCGATGAAAGGATTAACTCCATGGAAAAGGGAGATGATCTTGTCTGAAGGGCCTTGGCAACTTGTAGTAGTCTTCCTTTCAATCAGGAAGTGGTGTCCTAACTTTAGGGCTGACACTGATGTTATTGAATGCTCAATAACTTGGGTTTGCATCCTGAATTTGCATGTGGAGTATCTTCGAGAGGCTATGGTCCAATCTTTAACATCTTGCATAGGGGAACCAATCAAGATTAATGGAAACACCTACAATGCAACAAGAGGTAATTTTGCCCGCTTTTTCATTCAGGTTTGCACGGATAAGCCACTGGAACTAGGACTTTGGATTGATAACAAAGTGTACCAAGTGGTGTATGAGAATATCTCATCATTGTACTATGCATGTGGGAGAATTGGACACTCAAAGAATTCATATGAAAAGATGGTTCAACAATCCAAAGATATGGGATCTAATGGAATGGTTCTCAACCAATCAAATAACATTACAGCAGAGTACAAGGAAGCATGGCTCACTGATAAGGCCAAAAGCAAAGAATATTGAAGATGGGTGCTAGTGAGCAGGAAAATTAAAGGATCTGATGTTACTAAAGAAGCACCTGAGAAGCATCTGAAATCTAGTCTCAATAACAAAGAGTTCAGTAGTAGTAACAAAAGAAAAAGTGTTAGTTCAAGTCATGTGGCGCCAAACACTCAGTATAATAGGGGAAGTTCAACTAAGAGATTCTTACCAGCCTCTCTCAATCCAAAGTTGAGGACATGGGCAGTTAATACAAATCGTGCAGCGGTTACTAAAATTAAAAGAAAGCCAAGAGTCACTCATGTGATTAAAGAGAAAGGAATCGTTATTCCAGGAAACAACAACCCCTTTGCAATATTGCATCAGATATTTCCCTGAATTCATCTGAGAGAGTGACCAAATCAAGTACTAGCAAGACAATTTCATCAGAAGATGGAGAACATGTTGGAGGAGTGTGACTGGATTCACCCTTGGGAGTTTCATACATTCTTCAAACAGTTTCAGGCGCCAACACTAATCACCAACATGGGGGTATTGGACAGAGTAGTTCCAGTGACAATAATCCCTCCAACTCACTGGGAGATCAAGATACAAGTTCACCTAACAGACCACTGTCATCTCAGCCACTTATGGTGGGAGAGAATGCATCTAACAACCGGGGAGATGAACATGTAGAGAACTTTAATACTAGAGAATTTGAGACAGGTTCTGGGGATATGAACAGGGATTCCATCTGAGAATCCAGTTCATCCAACTCAACTGTACACTTCTGGAATGAAGGTGGTCTCATGTAATTGCCAAGGGGCTGGAGATGAGGATTTTAGAAGAAACTTCAGAGATTTGGTAAGAATCATCACCCTATTATTGTTTCTGTCCTGGAAATAAGAGTAAGTGAAGACCAAGCATGGAACATTGTTCATTTTCTTGGTTAAAACAATTATCAGATTGCACCAACCAATGGAATGGTTGGTGGCATATGGATGTTATGGAACGAGTTCCAGGTTGCTGTAGAGATAACATATATTGATTTTCAGACTATCAATGCCATTATCCACCCTAATATGATTGATAACTGGAGACTCACTGGTGTCTATGCTCAACCAAGGAAAACAGCAAAAATAAGAGTTTTTGATGACTTATCTATTGTGGCTCAGAACCAACCTATTATTTCAATGAAGTCTCATTTCCTCATGAGAAGAGGGAAGGGAGAACTCGTTCAATCAACAGATTACAGTTCTTCAGAGGCTTCATGGAGAGATGTAATCTTCATGATCTTGGCTTTATTGGTCCAAAGTTCACATGGACTAATAAGAGAGACAATAGGGCTTCGATTTAGGCAAGACTAGACAGAGCTATGGACAATCATGAATGGATCAACATGTTCCCTAATTATGTTGTTAAAAACCTTCACAGAACCTACTCTGATCATCATCTAGTAAGCATAGGGTGTCATGGCAAAGATAAGGTTCAAGGGCTGGCATTTTTCAGGTTTGAAGAAATGTGGTTTACTAATCTAGGATGTCAGAAAATCTTACAAAAAATCTGGGAGGATAACGGTTCCCTCCTGGAGGTTTTTGAGGAGGTGCCAAAAGTCCTGATGACTTGGAATGAACAACAATTTGACAACATATTTAGGAGGAAAATGAAACTGAAAGCTAGATTAGGTGGCTTATAAAAGGCCCTAAGTTTTAGACCACAACCTTCTTTATGCGTGCTAGAAGAAGAACTGATATAGTCTTGTACTTAAACAAGATGAGATCTTCTGGCTACAAAAGTCCAGAATTAGTGGATTAAGGAAGGTGAAAGAAATACTAAGTTCTTTCACAAGTCCACATTGGTTAGAAGAAAAAGAAACAAGATTGTGGGACTCAAGATTGAAGGCCAATGGGAGAAGGAGGAAGCTGTTCTTAAGCTCATACAAGAAATTACTTTATGCAGTTGTCGTTAGGGAACTACCCTTCAGCCACCAGCATTCAGGAGGGCACTCTACAAGTTTCTCCATTCCAAATGAAGTTGAATTCTAAGGATCAGACATGTTTGGGAGCATCAGTCGATAGTGAGGAAATCAAGGTTGAATTATTATCTATGCACCCTTTGAAGGCACCAGGTCCTGATGGTCTCAATGCAAGCTTCTATGAAAAAAGCTGGAGTTGGTTAGAAGGATCACTGGTAAGCTTTGTAGAAGAGGCCTTTGAGAAGAGAACTTTTGACACAAAGATTTGTGAACCATTTATGTGCCTCATCCCTAAGGTCCAGAATCCAGAGAATGTCACTCAGTTCAGACCTATTGTCTTGTGCAATGTGGTATACAAGCTCATAACTAAGTGCATCATAATGAGATTAAGGAACATCATGCCTATGATTGTGGCTCCTACTCAATCCAGCTTCATAAGAGGGCGCAATACACATGACAACATAGTAGTGTTGCAAGAACTGTTACATTCTCTGAGGAAGAAGAAAAATAATACGGTGGGGTGCATGACCATGAAGCTGGAATTTGAAAAAGCTTAAGACAAGGCCAGCTGGTCTTTTCTTGAAAACACCCTATCAGCTTTTGACTTTCGTACTCCTTTAATTGAACTTATCATATTCTATGTAAGGAGTGCATCTACCAGCATTCTGTGGAATGGTTCTCCTGTGGTCTTAGACAAGGTGTTCCCCTACACCATACCCATTTGTCTTGTGTGTGGAAAGATTAGCCTATCTAATTAATGGGGAAGGCAACTTCTGGTACTGCAAACTCCATCAAGAAGGTTCTTGATAGATTCTGTGAACCCTCTGGTCTTAGGCTAAGTCATCAAAAATGTAAGATATTCTTTTCTAAGACTCAAGGAGCCAATATCAAAAGACATATCAATGGTATTCTGGGCTTTGGTCAGACTAGAAACCTAGGAAAATACCTAGGTGTTAAATTAGTCCATGGAAGAATTACCAAGGAGAACTATGCAGATATTTTTGATAGAGTTTTGGATAAATTTGATTAATGGAAGTGCAAACTCTTGTCATTAGCAGGAATGGAAACTCTAATCAGTTCAGCCTCCTCAACAATGGCTACTTATACCATGCAATTTACCTATCTCCCAGAACATGTATGTGAAAGATTAGATAGGTTCAACAGAGATTTCTTGTGGTCAAATGATGTGAATCAAAAGAGAATACATCTGGTCAATTGGAGGAGAGTTATAAAGCCAAAAAAGAAGGTGGTCTTGGCCTTAGAATTTCAAGGACTTCTAATGAATCTCTTATGGCAAAAGTAGCATGGAAAGTTCTGACTGGAGAGAATTATATCAGTTTAATCTGATCAGTGCCAAAATACTGGTAAGATTCTATCTCAGTATTCAGTGCATGGTTCAGACAGCTCTACTTGGAAAGGTGTGGTGAAATGCCTGGAGCTAATGAAATCTCAACTCAAATGGAAGATTGGGAAATGAGACAAAATCTCTTTCTGGTTTAATAATTGGAGGGGAGCAGAATGTCTGAGTGATGAAAATAACAACGTGCATGTTACTGAACAAAATTTGAATTTAAATGAGGTACTGACTTGTGATGGAGAGTGGAACTTGGAGGGCCGGATTACTCATATTCCACAAGATCATATTGAGAACATTGAGAATAGCTAAGTCACTCTTACTGATCAAAAAGATAGAGTCTTATGGAATGGCACATCAAATGGAAACTCCACTTGTCAATCTGCTTATAGGATCTTTCAAGATAGACATGAGAGACTAGAAAGAAGCCAGTGCGTAACAATTGGGTCTGGAAGGTGGATATCAGTAACAAACTACAACATTTCTTGTGGTTATTGACTCAAGAGAGGCTAGCTACCAATGTTATGAGATTTAAGAGTCATGCAGCTCTCACTGCAATGTGCTCTATGTGCAACCATAATGAGGAATCAGGGATCCATTTGCTCAGACATTGCAAGGAAGCAAGGATCACTTGGCTACAGATTATCCATCCTAATGAGTTGGTCTTATTTTGATAGCCTTCAGTATGATCAGTTGTTGAGAGCCAATATGGAATCAATGGAGATCAGAAACATCATCAGGCCAAATGCTCAGTGGAAGTAGATATTTATTGTTACTCTCTGGATTTGTTAGAAGCAAGGGAATGCTAGAGTTTTGCACAAACAAGAGATCATAGTCCAGGGAATATTATTTCAAATCAAGTAACTTAGCCTTGACATGTTTCTTGGTAGAAGAAAGGATGTGCAAACTCTAAAAGGAGTGATGTGGAGCAAGCCAAGACATGGTTGGTATAAGTTGAACACTGATGGAAGTGTCCATCCTCAATCCAACAGTGGTGCTGCAGCTGGAATTCTCAAAAATAAAACTAAAATTCTCATAAATGAAAATGAAAGCTGGTGTTGGGGATACTCATTTCTTGTTGCATCACCTACTCCTGATGAGACTTAATTGATGGCTCTATGTAAAGGACTGGAGAAGGCATGGAACAAGAGACTGAATAACAGTGAAACGAAAATTGATTCATTTGTAGTTTTCAGGCTAATAATAGATGTTGTGGAACCGGTTGCAGAGCTGGGATGCTTAGTCGATGAATGCTAAAGAAGGCTTCACAAGCGATGGAACTACTGTTTTAAATGGATTCCTAGAAATGCTAAGTTGCGTGGAGTTAATCATGATGTGGAACACTTTTGTGAGTTTCCTCCATCTTATTGTATTACTATCTTATTAGCTAAAGATCTTATGTAATTTGTAGTATTTCTATTTTATCAACAAAAAAAAAATTAGATGTGAAAGAAATAATTTAATTCAAACTCATATCCATGTTTTATTTAGATATGGAAGAAATACTTGGGTTTGAAGTAAGAAAACAGGCCAAATCTTTTTTTATGTACATTAACTGATAAATATTAGAACATTTTTATTTCTTTTTATGAACTTTTTGAATTATTTTAAAAATAGTTCCCTTCGAGGAGTAGAAACTTTTATTTTTCTTGTTTCTTTAAGCTTTATTTGTTCAAAATTCAAGTGTTTTAACATTTTCAACCTGAAAAGTTTTGATTGCAAAACCTTAACCATGTCTTATTTTGCTGTACACATAATCTTCTATAATATTTAATCCGTGTTTAACTTACTCATGAGGTCGATTGATTTGCCTTCTTGCGACTTGAGTTATGAAGTATCGAGGCTTAGACTCCAAATAATCAGCCAAGCATAAATTATTTATTTTTTTGGTAAAAAGCCAAGCATATTTTATTAATTAATCAAGCAAGCCATTACCTCTTCATGTCATTCCTACCAAATAAGATAATAATATCAAACAATATAGGATTAAACAATCTAAACAATGTTACTTGTACTCCATTTGTTCATGATGACACATACACCTTAGCCAAGTATTATATATATATCATATAAACAAGCTTAACATTTGGAACGCCATTTCTCAAGCCAAGAGTGAAAAGAGTATGAACATAAATTCTTCACTGAATGATCGACAAATTAGATCGAGTCTTCTACTCAATCTTAACTACGTAAAAGTACAACAAATATTATAGTGAAATCTATTAGAGTTATCATTTCTTTGTAATAGTTAAATCGTAGAAATCTATTAGAGTTATCTTAATAGAAGTCAATCCAAATCTATTTTTCAAGATAATTCTCGTGTCAAAAATTTTAATAAAGAAAACTCGAACAAACGAGTAAAAGAAGAATGAGAACCACATAGACACTACGCTATAACGTAGGTAAGTTTTTATCTAGTCTGACCACTACAAGAAAACTTGAATTCTCGTACAGCCAATTTAGTATAACTAATTATTTGTACCAACAAGAATTTTATGGTACAAAAATATTGTGCTAACAATATATAATACCAAAAAGCCAAAAGTAATAGTTATATGGAAGGATACTTTGTATCAAGAATTTGGTATAACAAGTTTGTACCTAATAAGATTTCTCGGTACAAATATTTTTTCTCAAGTAATTAGTACAAGATGTTTGTACCAAAAGTCAATTGTAAAAATGAAAAGAAAAGAGCGGCAAAAACATGCGCCTTTTTTTTTAGCCTTTTGGCGCTGATATATAATTCTAAATATTAGGTTCGATTTTCTTGTACCGAAAAATGCAGGCTGAGTACAAAAGTTGTCCCAAAACGTAAGTACGAGATTTATCGGACCAAGTATTTTAATTTTTAATTAGTTTTTGTGGTCGGTACAAATATATTCGTACCAATAATACCTTACTTAGTAGAACAAATCGTACCCAACACCAAATACATATACACAAAATGCTCCTAGAATCTTCTCATTTCAACACACAGTTCAGAAAAAAAAAAAAAAGCCCTCGACCTCCTAGAATCTTCTCATTTCTTGCTCCGATAGTCTGCCACCTTCCTCGCCAGATTGCAGACCCAAAATAGCATAATGATCGACATCAACATCCATATTGCACGGTAGTTATCAACTTACGAATAAAATAAACACCACAAATTACGGCGGCGACGACAACGAGATTCACAATGGTGAAAACGACACCGCGCCTCTGCGAGTCGACGGCGACGAATTCTCTGCAAGTCGACGGTAAAATCTTCTCATTTCAACATAAACACTTCAGCAGAAAAAAAAAAAAAAAGCCCTCGACTACCTGCAAACCCTCGCCTCTTACTGGAGAGCCCTTTTACCGCTAAATATCGTCCAATTCATCCGATTTTCACTCAATTAAAGCCAAGGTAAGTGTTGTTCATCTCTATTTCGTCGAGTTCATCGGTGTTTTTTGTTATTTTCGGGATTAAAGAGATTACCATTGTACTGTACTATTTTTGGCTTATTTCGTTCGATTATTCATAATTACTTTGTTAATCGATGATGTTTTAGGCTGTTAGATCGATTCTTTGGTAACATTACCAAAGATTAGGATTATTATGGATTTTCTTGCAATTATCGTGTATATAATTTGTCTCATAATGATTTTACACGTTAATCTTGGATTATCAATTGAAGTCCAAGTTATTCTTATTCTGTTGGAATAGATAAGTATTGTGATTTAATTATACTTCATTAGTTTGTTGATAGTATCTATTGTTGGGTTGAGTAGGATAGCTGAAATGTTGGAATGGCCATGAATGAGCTCATATGTGTGAGACAGAAGATGAAGGAAGAGAAAGTCTGTTATTTGTGTATTGAATTAATTTGGTTTAATTACAAGCTAATGAACTGAGTACCTGTAGTTATATGTAAGCAGATGAATTTGGTCTAATGAAGAGAAAGTCTATGTATATTCAGTCTCTGTATTTTTGTGTATTTATATATTCTAATCAAATGAATAACAAATTATATCACTAATGTACTTGAATGAATGGCATAGTATTGACTTGAGTTGTTAGATAAATATTTACTTCTTCACAACATAGGACTATAGATGAAGTGTTTTGATGATGTTTGAGTTTACAAACACTACCCTGGAAATTGTAGTTAGAAAACTTGATGAATATAATTGTTTTTCTTGAAGAATATCAATTAATGTCTTTATTTTTTCAGATGGCAGGTAAAGGTGTGGGTCAAGGCAAAGCAGCCAAACCTAAAGTACAACCACCTATCCACTTTCCTTATCCCGGCCCACGAAAGGCGTCATCTTTTGATGAGGCCACCAACAATAGTCGGTTGAGTTCGATTCCATCCCACAGATTTCCTCGTCCCTCGACAAAAGGACTTTGTCATCAGCGGCAGTGACGGCCCCTTGCCTCATTCCCCAGGACCCATTATGTACCCCTACTCATGTTCCCGTGTATGCAAATCCACCATCGCAATTCCCTTCCACACAGAACTCACGCCACCCACCTATCCTAAGCCCCCAACATTCTCCCCAAGGATCTGACAACCAAGGATCACATCACTCTTGTGGCATGACTCCACCTTACTTCCCTCTCCATACCCCAAATCACATCCCTCTCCATACCCCAAATCACATCACACCAAATCACATCACAGGCGCTGCCCTAGTCTTTAATGCTAATCAAGCACCATTTTCGCAACAGACGCAGTTATCGCCATTGACACAGTCGCCACGTCACCCTACTGCCATCTCTCAGTCATCACGACCTCCAATCGTTCAGTCCCCACTACCTACTTTCTCTCGATCCCCCCAACCTACTGTCGTGCAATCCCCACTACCTATTATCGCTCGATCCCCCCGTCCAGCTGTCGTGCAATCCCCATTACTTGGTGTTGTGCAATCCCCACTACTTGGTGTCGTGCAATCCCCACTACCTGGTGTCGTGCAATCCGCACTATCTGGTGTCGTTCAGTCCCCGCTACCTACTGTCGCTCGATCCCCCCAACTTGGTGTCGTGCAATCCCCACTACCTGGTGTTGTTCAGTCCTGCAACCTGCTGATGTTCAATCCCCGCAGCCTTCTTCTATTCGATCCCCACAGCCTGTTGTTATTCAATCCCCACAGCCTACTGCGGTTCAATCCCCAGAACATGTTGTCGTTCAATCCCCACAATGGGTTGTCGTTCAATCCCCAATGTCTGCCCAAGCATCAGCTTCAACTTCACCAGAGTTGGCAGATGAGCAGCTAGCGGCTCATATGTGTAATGCACGTGGACGGGATCATGGCACACCTGCACCTACTAATCGTGAAGAAAGGGAGGTGATTAGGGTGACATAAGAAGGTGAATTCTCTTGTGAGAAGGTTTTCCGAACGATCAGCGCAAATCTTAAGACGTACTTACAAGACGTTTATTTGAATTATGGTGCGTGGTCTACCGAACACAAGACTCAAGCGTGGCTTGCTTTCACGGTACATGTAATATAATCTGTTTGGTACAAAAATTATCTAATTACAACATTTTTCTCATATTGAGACTTGTTTTATTGTTGTAGGACGTGTACATGTGGGAAGATGAATATCACAGGAAGATAGTTGCCCTCTACAACCATCATTGCCATCAGAAGTTCTCGCACAAGCTTAGCTCCGCAAAATATAACCATTATAAGGGAGAAGTTGATCCAGAGCATAAAAGGAAACACAAAGTTTGGATTCCACCACTTCTCATTCCAAGGTATGTTGTTAAGTGGGAAACGCCTAATGTGATAGCGAGATCCATTCAAGCCCAATCAAATCGAAACGAAAGGGATAAAGTGACGCATAGGGGTGGATCTGTTAGCATTGAGGGTCTTCGTGCAAGGAAGGTATTTTGAGATCTCATACATATGACATTCTTTAGATTATTATTTTCTAATCTCCGTTTACATATACCTTGACATTAGATTTATTTATCTTAATATAAATACATTAACTTGGCTTTATTTTTTGGATTCACACTTGTGTAATGTTATTGACAGGCGAACAAGAGGAACGTGGATATCGAACTTGTTACGATAGCTGAAGTTTATAAGGAAAGTCGACAACATGTTGACGACAATGGCAATTTGGTTTGGGTTAACGAGGTTTCTGAGCTACAATGGGTAAGTGTCATAAACAATTTGAATATAATGATCAATTATTTATAGATTTTTGTTAATGTGCTTGTGTTCATATCACGATTTGCTACGGAGCACGTAAGGCCCTAATCCTGGTGAATGGCCCAAGTGTGACGCAATATTGTGGGGTAAGGCTGCCGAGAAACTTAAGAAGAATGGTCGAGTTTCAGGAATTCCGAATTCCAGTGCATAGCCGCCCATCGAACTACGACATGTCAGTTGGTAAGAGGCAAAGGTGTAAAGAGGACTCATATGAGTGTAGCCCGCTGATTTTAGAACTTCAGGGACTGGTGGAAACATATAAATAGCAGGTGGAGAGGCTAAATGATGAGATGAAAGTAAACCAAGCTTAGGCAGAAGCGACGCAAGCTCGGATATAGGCAAACAAAGCACGTTTAATAAGCATGTATCAGGCTCTTGCACGTGATGTGCAGATGTCGCGAGGGTTGGGAACCCCGTCTCAATCAACAATCCCACACACGTTTACTCAAACACAACCTCTTGGTGAGGTCGATTATTCAACTGTGCCGTTTGATCACCAGGAGCCACATGGTCAAGAGGAGGAAGAATAAACACAACAAAGGGGCACAACTCAAAGTGATTAATGGGCAGCAACACCAAATTTGGCATCTCAAATGTTACGGTAATTGGTAATTTCGAACAAGTTATGCAGTCTTTTAAACAAGTTAGGATTTGTCACTGCTCTTTTGAATCTTGCTAGAATTTTGAAAAAGTTATGCTGTCTTTTATATAAGTTAGGACTTGTCCCTGCTCTTTTGAATCTCGCTAGAATTTTGAACAAGTTATGCAGTATTTTGAACAAGTTAGAACTTGCTACAACTCTTTTGGCTTGTAATATTTTGAAAAAACCACAAGTTAGAATTTTTTCTTTTTGTTTCGTTTTTATTCTAGTTAGAATATTAGAATATACATAAAGGTTTTATAAACTTCTTTGTAGTATATTGTTTCACAAATTATAACATTCATCAAGCCTTCTCCTTTTTCAATAAGTTTCTTATAATAATGTTCTTCATCTTTATTTTTTTAGATCTAAATATTTAAGAGTATAAGGACATATATAGTGTATATAAACATAGGTTAGTTAATATTGTTGAGTTAAGGGACTGGCCTATACCGAATAAATTCTATTGGTACAAACTTGTTCTTTCGGGACTTTACTTGTTAGTACTAACTATTGGTACAAACTCTTGTACTAAATTGTCTTTTGGTACATATTACATATCTTTTAATACAAAAACTTTCCTACCAAAAACTTTACAAAAAGTTAGTATCAAAAGACAATTTAGTACAAGAGTTTGTACCAATAGTTAGTACTAACAAGTAAAGTCCCGAAAGAAAAAGAGTACAAATAATGTGTACCTAAAGAGTTTTTGGGAAATAAATGTTGTACCAAGAATTTGGTACAAGGTACTCGTACCGGTACCAAGAAAGACGAAGTTGGTACAAAAGTTTCTCTTAAATAGTTGATGTTAGTAGGTACAATTGACGTGTACCAATAGAATTTAATCGGTACAAGTCAGTCCGTCCCAAAAATTTGAATTATATTTTTTTATTTAATTTAAAAAGAGTTTCTCGGTAGAATAAAAATGTACCAAAAAGCTGTTTGTTAATTGGTACGAACTGTTCATACCAATTAATAAGTACATGTCATTTGTTCTAATTGTTCGGGACAAACTTTCTGTAACAAAAAAATTAAATCAGTATAAAAGAAGTTGTACCAAGAACTTTTTAATAACTCAAATGAAAAACTTCTCGATATAGAAATGTTGTACCAAAAAGTCTAAATTTTTTGAAAAAAAATTATGCAGTAGCGGCCATTGTTAATATCAACATAGAACTCAAATTTTGTTTACTGATGGTATACGTATATAAAGTAGTCCAATGCATATATATTATTAATAAATATTTGGATTATATTTATTTTATGAAAATTTCTGTAACATAAATGAAAATTAAATATTAATACTTGTTATGCTTTAATCAGTTTTTGTACTTATGTAGAAGTCTATATAATTATAATATAAAGTGATACTTCCCAAAATATATCCCCTTAACTCAACAATATTAACTAACCAATGATTATATACACTATATATGTCCTTATACTCTTAAATATTTAGATCTAAAAAAACAAAGATGAAGAACATTATTATAATAAACTTGTTGAAAAAGGAGAAGGCTTGATTAATGTTATAATTTGTGAAACAATATACTACAAAGAAGTTTATAAAACCTTTATGTATATTCTAACTAGAATAAAAAGAGAACAAAAAAAAATTCTAACTTGTGGTCTTTTCAAAATATTACAAGCCAAAAGAGCTGTAGCAAGTTCTAACTTGTTCAAAATACTGCATAACTTGTTCAAAATTCTAGCGAGATTCAAAAGAGCAGTGACAAGTCCTAACTTGTTTAAAAGACTGTATAACTTGTTCAAAATTCTAACAAGATTCAAAAGAGCAGTGACAAGTCCTAACTTGTTTAAAAGACTGCATAACTTGTTCGAAATTACCAATTACCGTAACATTTGAGATGCCAAATTTGCTATTGTTGCCCATTCATCACTTTGAGTTGTGCCCATTTGTTGTGTTTATTCTTCCTCCTCTTGACCATGTGGCTCATGGTGATCAAAAGGCGTGGTTGAATAATCCACCTCACCTAGAGGTTGTGTTTGGGTAAACGTGTGTGGGATTGCTGATTGTGACGGGGTTCCCAACCCTCGCGACATCTGCACTTCACGTGCAAGAGCCTGATACATGCTTATTAAACGTGCTTGGTTTGCCTCCATCAGAGCTTGCATCGCTTCTGCCTGAGCTTGGTTTGCTTTCATCTCATCATTTAGCCTATCCACCCATGCTTATTAAACGTGCTTGGTTTGCCTCCATCCGAGCTTGCATCGCTTCTACCTTAGCTTGGTTTGCTTTCATCTCATCATTTAGTCTCTCCACCTACTATTTATATGTTTCCACCAGCCCCTGAAGTTCTAAAGTCAGCGGGCTACACTGATATGAGTCTTCTTCACACCTTTGCCTCTTACCAACTAACTGATATGCCCGTAGTTCGATGGGCGGCTATGCACTGGAATTCCTGAAACTCGACCATTCTTCTTAAGTTTCTCAGCCGCCTTACCACACAATATTGCGTCACGTGCTCCGTAGCAAATCGTGATATGCATTCTTTCATACAAACACAAGCACATTAACAAAAATCTATAAATAATTGATCATTTTATTCAAATGTTTTATGACACTTACCCATTGTAGCTCAGAAACCTCGTTAACCCACACCAAATTGCCATTTTCGTCAACATGTTGCCGACTTTTCTTATAAACTTCAGCTATCGTAACAAGTTCGATATCCACGTTCCTCTTCTTTGCCTATCAATAACATTACACAAGTGTGAATCCAAAAAATAAAGCCAAGTTAATGTATTTATATTAAGGTAAATAAATCTAATGTCAAGGTATATGTAAGCGGAGATTAGAAAATAATAATCTAAAGAATGTTATATGTATGAGATCTCAAAATACCTTTCTTGCACGAAAACCCTCAATGCTAACAGATCCACCCCTATGCGTCACTTTAGCGCCTTCGTTGCGATTTGATTGGGCTTGAATGGATCTCGCTATCACCTCAGGCGTTTCCCACTCAACAACATACCCTACATACCCTAGAATGAGACGTGGTGGAATCCAAACTTTGTGTTTCCTTTTATGCTCTGGATCAACTTCTCCCTTATAATGGTTATATTTTGCAGAGCTAAGCTCGTGCGAGAACTTCTGATGGCAATGATGGTTGTAAAGGGCAACTATCCTCCTGTGATATTCATCTTCCCACATGTACACGTCCTACAACAATAAAACAAGTCTCAATATGAGAAAAATGTTGTAATTAGATAATTTTTGTACCAAATAGATTATACTACATGTACCGTGAAAGCAAGCCACACTTGAGTCTTGTGTTCGGTAGACCACACACCATAATTCAAACAAACGTCTTGTAAGTATGTCTTAAGATTTGCGCTGATCGTTCGAAAAACCTTCTCACAAGAGAATTCACCTTCTTCTGTCACCGTAATCACCTCCCTTTTTTCACGATTAGTAATCACCTCCTTTTTTTTCACGATTAGTAGGTGCAGGTGTGCCATGACCTCGTTCACGTGCATTACACATATGAGCCGCTAGCTGCTCATCTGCCAACTCTGGTGAAGTTGAAGCTGATGCTTGGGAAAACATTGGGGATTGAACGACAGCCCATTGTGGGGATTGAACGACAACATGTTCTGGGGATTGAACCGCAGCAGGCTGTGGGGATTGAATAACAACAGAATGTGGGGATCGAATAGAAGCAAGCTGCGGGGATTGAACATCAGCAGGTTGCGGGGACTGAACAACACCACCAGGTATTGAGGATTGCACGGTACTAGGTAGTGGAGATTGCACGGCAGCAGGTTGGGGGGATCGAGCGACAATAGGTAGCGGGGACTGAACGACACCAGATAGTGCGGATTGCACGACACCAAGTAGTGGGGATTGCACGACACCAAGTAGTGGGGATTGCACGGCAGCTGGTCGGGGGGATCGAGCGATAGTAGGTAGTGGGGATTGCACGACAGTAGGCAGTGGGGACTGAACGATTGGAGGTCGTGATGACTGAGAGATGGCAGTAGGGTGACGTGGCGACTGTGTCAATGGCGATAACTGCGTCTGTTGCGAAAATGGTGCTTGATTAGCATTAAAGACTAGGGCAGCGCCTGTGATGTGATTTGGGGTATGGAGAGGAATGTGATTTGGGGTATGGAGAGGGAAGTAAGGTGGAGTCATGCCACGAGAGTGATGTGATCCTTGGTTGTCAGATCCTTGGGGAGAATGATGGGGGTTAGGAGAGGTGGGTGGCGTGAGTTCTGTGTGGAAGGGAATTGCGATGGTGGATTTGCATACACGGGAACATGAGTAGGGGTACATAATGGGTCCTGGGGAATGAGGCAAGGTGTCGTCACTGCCGCTGATGACAGTCCTTTTGTCGAGAGACGAGAAAATCTGTGGGATGGAATCGAACTCAACCGACTATTGTTGGTGGCCTCATCAAAAGATGACGCCTTTCGTGGGTCGGGATAAGGAAAGTGGATAGGTGGTTGTACTTTAGGTTTGGCTGCTTTGCCTTGACCCACACCTTTACCTGCCATCTGAAAAAATAATGACATTAATTGATATTCTTCAAGAAAAACAATTATATTCATCAAGTTTTCTGACTACAATTTCCAGGGTAGTGTTTGTAAACTCAAACAACATCATCAAAACACTTCATCTATAGTCCTCTGTTGTGAAGAAGTAAATATTTATCTAACAACTCAAGTCAATACTATGCCATTCATTCAAGTGCATTAGTGATATAATTTGTTATTCATTTGATTAGAATATATAAATACACAAATATACAGAGACTGAATATACATAGACTTTCTCTTCATTAGACCAAATTCATCAGCTTACATATAACTATAGGTACTCAGTTCATTAGCTTGTAATTAAACCAAATTAATTCAATACACAAATAACAGACTTTCTCTTCCTTCATCTTATGTCTCACACATATGAGCTCATTCATGGCCATTCCAACATTTCAGCTATCCTACTCAACCCAACAATAGATACTATCAACAAACTAATGAAGTATAATTAAATCACAATACTTATCTATTCCAACAGAATAAGAATAACTTGGACTTCAATTGATAATCCAAGATTAACGTGTAAAATCATTATGAGACAAATTTAAATACAGGATAATTGCAAGAAAATCCCTAATAATCCTAATCTTTGGTAATGTTACCAAAGAATCGATCTAACAGCCTAAAACATCATCGATTAACAAAGTAATTATGAATAATCGAACGAAATAAGCCAAAAATAGTACAGTACAATGGTAATCTCTTTAATCCCGAAAATAACAAAAAACACCGATGAACTCGACGAAATAGAGATGAACAACACTTACCTTGGCTTTAATTGAGTGAAAATCGGATGAATTGGACGATATTTAGCGGTAAAAGGGCTCTCCAGTACGAGGCGAGGGTTTGCAGGTAGTCGAGGGCTTTATTTTTTTTTTCTGCTGAAGTGTTTATGTTGAAATGAGAAGATTTTACCGTCGACTTGCAGAGAATTCGTCGTCGTCGACTCGCAGAGGCGCGATGTCGTTTTCACCGTTGTGAATCTCGTTGTCGTCGCCGCCGTAATTTGTGGTGTTTATTTTATTCATAAGTTGATAACTACCGTGCAATATGGATGTTGATGTCGATCATTATGCTATTTTGGGTCTGCAATCTGGCGAAGGTGGCTTTTGGTATTATATATTGTTAGCACAATATTTTTGTACCATAAAATTCTTGTTGGTACAAATAATTAGTTTATACTAAATTGGCTGTACCAGAATTCAAGTTTTCTTGTAGTGATAGGATGAGACTTTTAACATAACTATGAAATAATACACCTTAAAACAATTCTTTAAGTGTCATTTATATAAGCAATGCTATCAAAACATTAGCACATACAGTGTAACAAACGACAACCTCAGTAGTATTTATCTCTAATCTAACACTTCTCCTTATTCTCTGATCACATTAGTAGTTCACTCATCATTGTTCTCATGCTCGAGCTCATAATATAGCTAGAACTTATACGTTCGCTCTTAAACTGTCCTGTACCTCAAACCAATCTTAAGGGTCTTAACATTGAGTCTAAAGTCATAACTGCTGATTATATCAAGTTTTATGAGTAGCATTGAAACTTATCTGAAAATAAATTGATGAAACATTGGATTTCAGACTCGAGCTTTCTACTCATGAGTATAAACCGCCGATTAACTAACTCAAAATACTTACCACACTTGACACCAATCATCGTGATTGATAGGGGTATTTTAGGAAGGCCCAAAAAAGGTGTTTGGATCGGTCCACCAAAGAATGACCCGGAAGTAAAATTATCAAACAGGGGTCGTTCGACTGTTATTTAGACAGTCGAACCAAGGTCATTCGACTCTTATTTATACAGTCGAAACGAGCTCCATTCGACAATCATTTTCCGTCCTTCGACATTAATGAATACCCCGTCCTCCGACATTAATGAGGCACATTCAAGACTCGCAACCGACTCATAACTATCGAATTCAACGATTCGATAATTATTCCAACTTGACAGTTATTCAGTTCGACAGTCAGCGTGGTTCGATCGTTTCTTCAGTTCGAACGTTCCTTCCTCAGACGTTTACCTTCGAATCTCCTGGATTCGAGGGTTATCTAAGTCATTCGACAGTTCATCAGATTCGGGCCATAAGAGAATCAAACTGCTCGGGTTCGAGAGTTTTCTAGTATCGAACCTTGCAGGTTCTATAGTTATACAGATTCATCTCACTAAGAACTATCGAGCCGTTCATGTTGTCCTATTTCCGCGTTCGAGAGTTATCTGTTGAACGCCAGTCGTTCGACTATTTTATTGATTTTTCCATCTAAGGTTATTTAATTGTATTTACATATTTATAGCTCTTGATTGGTGTTCCGAACCAAGCTAGTCGTTTCCTTGTAATAGATTAGCATTATTTTGGCATAAGTCAGGCCCATTGTAATCGATCTCAGGTGTATTGTAATCCAAACAAAATTAGACCAAAATATTGGCGCCGTCTATGGGAACACCGTTTAATTAACGCAAATAGTCAGGTAGTTTAGATGGCGAAGAAACGAAACGGCCCAACGGGCAGGGAAGTACACTATGAAAGAAGCTCAAGCCAAGTACAGATGAGAAAGGAAAGATACGTGAACCTCAAGAACAAGGTCGAGAAAAGTGTGAGCTTTAAATAATGAAACAGTGGGAGGAGTGCAAAATGGAGCCGCTCGGGGAATTCAAAACTGTACAGTTGTTCAAGGAGGACGTTCACAGAACTGTAAAAATCGGAGCGGCAATGAGTTTGGAGATAGAAACTGCTCTGGTAGAATGTCTCAGGTGGAATGCGGATATAAAATGCCTGGATGGATTCGGGATTACATGGAATAGACCCCAGAATAATAGTGCACCGATTGAACGTGGACACTAATGCGAAGCCCGTCCGGTAGAAAAAGTGCAATTTTAGTAAGGAGAAGAATGAAGCAGCACAAAAGGAGTTTCAGGAGTTATTGGTTGCCCGTCATATCTACACATTAAGATTTTTGGAGTAGTTGAGCAACGTCGTATTAGTTCTCAAGAAAGAAGCAAGATGGAGGATGTGTGTGGATTACACAGATCTAAACAGGCACTGGCCCTGGGATCCTTTTCCCCTGCCCACGATAGACTTGTTGGTGGACTCAACGGCAGGGTGAGCCTTGTTAAGTATGGTGGATGCCAAGAGTGGATTGCATCAGATCTTCAGGGTTGTAGGCGACCAAAGCAAGACAACTTTTGTGACTGATACCGGAGTTCATTGTTATAGGTTGATGCCTTTCGGCCTCAAGAACACTGGAGCAACTTTCCAGAGATTGGTAGCAAAGATGTTCTATCATCATATTGGAAAATCGATGGAAGTTTATATCGATGATTTGCCAGTTAAAAGTCTGAAGGCGGAGCAGCATGTCCAACATTTGGACGAAGCATTTGCCATCATGAGGGCATACAGAATGAAGCTAAACCCGAAGAAGTATACGTTTGGGGTCACGGCAGGCAAGTTCCTGGGGGTACGTGGTGAAGAGGGGAATAAAGGCAACCCCGATAAAAGTAAGGCAGTAATGGATCTACCCTCGCCGAAAATAGTTAAGGATGTGCAATGTTTGGTAGGCCGCCTAACGGCATTGGGCAGATTCATATCAACTTCAGCAGAAAAGAATCTACCCTTCTTTAAGGTCATGAGAAAAAGTAAAGATTTCATCTTGACGGCAGAATGTGAAGCGGCATTCCAGCGGATGAAGAGATATTTGGTCGGCCCCCACTCCTTGCTAAGCCGGATGAAGGTGAGATGTTGTACTTATATCTGGATGTGCCTTTGCATGCCATCAAAATGGTATTAGTGAAGGAGAAAACTCCCAATACATTATGTGAGCAGGGTTCTGCAAGGTGCAGAGAGAAACTACTTGGAGACAGAATTATTTGCTCTGGCCAGAGTAGCCACCGCGCGAAAATTAAGGCCATATTTCCAATCCCACCCGATCATGATCGTAACGAATAAGCCTCTGAAGCAGGTATTGGCAAGGCCTGAGACCTCCGGGAGGTTGGTCAAATGGGAAGTTGAACTTAGTGAGTTTGGGCTCGAATTTTGCCCAAACACCTCCATTAAAGCTCAAGCGTTGGCAGATTTCATGGCCGAGACATTAGGCAATAGTGTGGCGGGCGTGGTTAACGGCATCTTATCAATCACGGATCAAGCCGACACAAGCCGGGCAACTACCACATAGATATTACATACTCACGGATTGGCAACCAATCGCAGAGGCGAAATAGGGGTGCACCTGCTCTCTCTCGACCGTAGAGAATTTGAATTTGCTATAAGCCTGAATTACCAAGTTACCAACAACGAGGATGAGCTTGAAGCAATGATAGCAGGGTTCAACCTGGCATGGACCCTGAATGTTGAACATCTGGATGTGTTCATAGATTCACAGCTAGTGGCGAATCATTTTTCAGGCAAGTATGAATCAAGGGAAGAGACGATGAAACTATATGCTGTGAAAGTAAAAATGTTAGCAGGACAATTCAGTTTTTTAACATCTTGCAAATCCCACGCGATGAAAATATCAAGGCTGACGCATTGTCAATTTGCTAGCTTGTCAGAAGTCCTCGTCAATAAACGAGTCACGCTCTTAGCAACTGACAAACCATCCATCGGGATATCAAAATACAACAGTACGTGGGCAAGGATTGAGTACATATTGCCGATAGGGGAGGATCTGTCCTGGAAGGATGAGGTCATGAGTTATCTAGCTGGCGGGGTGTTACCAACAGACCACAATGCCTGCCGCAGAATGCGCAACAAGGCCCATAGGTTCACTATTCACAATAGAGAACTGTACAAAGATCATTGTTGGGCCTATTGTTGCGTTGTTTGACTCCGACGCAAGTAGATTATGTAATGCACGAAATACATGAAGGGAGATGTGGAAATAATTCCGGTGGTCAAGTGCTGGCCCAAGGAATACTGTGCCAAGGATACTATTGGTCGACTCTTCTAAAGGACGCCACAACATTCTCACGGGCATTGCAAAAGCTTTCAATATCATGCTCAACTTATCCACAGGGCGGCGCAGCTGCTACAAACAATAGACGTAGCATGTCCATTTAACCAATAGGGGATAGACACCGTTGTTCGTTACCAGTGACCAAGGGCCATAAAAGATTCCTGGTAGTGGCTGTTGAGTATTACACAAAGTGGGTGGAGGCCGAGGCCATGGTGGCAATTACGGAGAAAAACATGATTGAATTCATATGGAAGTATATCATTTGCCGTTTTGGTATTCCCGAACATATGGTATGCGACAACGGACGACAATTAATATGACCTCCGTCTACCACCCTCAGGCAAACGGACAAGTAGAGTCGACTATCAAGACATTGAAAGATTACCTTGAAAGGAGGTTAAGAGACAGCGGGAAAAGTTGGACGGAGGAGCTTCACAGAATATTGTGGGACTATAGGACAACACCCCGAACTTCTATGGGGGAAACCCCTTTTGTTCTAGTCTACGAAACAGAAGTCGTTCTTCCGGCCAAAATTGGCATGCCCATGCGCAGGATACATGATTACAACACGAAATAATTGGCCATATTGCGTTACATGGATCCTGACATGAAAGGCTCCACAAGGAAAGATGCTTACCAATGCACTGTAGCGTTTAATGCAGCCATGGCCAAAAGTTATGATAAGAAGGTCAGATTCAGAAATTTCAAAGTGGGAGATCTAGTACTAAAACGTATCGCGGCTATTAAGCACGTAGGGAAGCTGGAGCCGAAATGGGAGGGGGCATACAAGGTCGCACATGCAAGTTCACGAGGGTATTACTATCTGGAGGATATGCAAGGTCGCAACATCTGAGACGATATTACATATAAGCGTATAATTACCTGAGGCGGTCGCAGTGAACTAAAGAGACATGAACTACGAAAGCTTGAGTTTCAACACAATAATCGGGAAACGTAGTCAACTCAGTATGAAACTGAGCTCAACCCCTTCTTAATAAAAAATAAAAATCTCTATTGTTTGAATGTCTAACACTGCAGGAAGAATCATGAAGAAGTAAGACTTCTAAAACCAATGTTTCCCTTCCCAAAATGGTGTTGTACGGGAAGTGCATATCAATCACGGCATAATCTGGCAGCAGTGTTCTTCTTTGAGGCGCAGTTCCCAGCAAAGTTGGGAGAGAAACCATACCGATGGGCACTATTTATGGGCCGCCAAAACCATGAAGTGAGGTTCTGACAGGCCCTAACCTTTCGTTTCCCAACCCCATTTTCTCCCATGTTGACCTCATCAGTACGTTGACAGACCTGCCCTAATCCCCTAATACCTTCATCACACCGAAGTTAGCTATGTCCACCGTTATTATTATTGGGCAGTCCAATTTTCCTGCCTGAATGGCTTGAGCGCTCAACTTGTGCATATCTGTCGTTGAAAAAATGACATATTCCATTGGCATCTCTTCTATTCTTAAGAGACCCATAAAACCAACAAATCGGTTCGCATCGATATCCCTTGTGATCTTCTTTCTGCCGTTTACGGAATCCGCTTTTACCAGTCCTCCTGAAATCATATGTATGATTCCTTTTCTGATGTTGTTGTCCGTTAACTGAGGATAATACAACACATGCGGCATGTCGATCACCTTCTGCTTATCTTTTCTTGGAGAACGAAACCTATCTTTGTCTGTTTAGTCCTCCTGCTCCTTCTATTTTTTGACATACTATACGAGTTTGCCGTTCTTGACCAATCGCTCAATCTCGTCCTTGAGATCCTTGCAATCCTTGGTCTCGTGCCCATTCTGCTTGTGGTATTTACAGTAATGGGTTGATAACCTCGTTGCCTTCGAATATCTCATCTTTCTCGGCTCCTTCCACCAACCTTTTCTCTTAGCAGTCCCAAATACTGTCATGATATCAGCATTTAGGGGAGTATATCGTCTTGGCGAAGCAACCCTGTACTTGTTATTCCTGTTCCTATTACGGTTTGGTCCTCCCTTTCTCTTTCTTTTTCTTTTGGAGCTGGGGCCGTAGCGACTATTACATTGGTGGCCATCATTTCTTCGCGGTGCACCACTTGCTGCGCGATCTTATTTATTTCCTCTATATTTTTGGGCTGCAACCTGAGCAGATCCTCACTGAAAGCCACGATGTTGGTTGCACGGAAGATTATTCTCATGATCATCTCTCCTTTGGGGAGATCTATCCGCAACAATTTCGCTCTGAAGCGGCTCATGATGTCTCTTAAGGTTTCTTTATGACCTTGGGTAATGGAGTATAGATGGGAGTGGTCCAGTACCAATCTTGACTGACTTGAGAATTGATTTTTGAACATCCCTCTTAGATGCTTGTAAGTTATAATCGATCCCGGAGCAATTCGAGTGAACCAATCCAGTGCTACCCCGACCAAGGTAGTGGCAAATATTCTGGCTTGCACGTTTTCCTTGAAACCGTACATAGTTAGTGTTGTGTCCAGTCTAAAAAGATGATCGTGGGGATCCGTCTTTCCATCATAAGGTTTCAAGTCGGGTATTTTCTCACCATGTCCCAGAACTTCTGCCTCTATCTCTTCACAGAAGGGGGAACTCTTGAGAGTACTTCCCAGTTTCTCCATTCTGGTTTCTACAATCGCTTTTTCTCTCTCGAGCCTCTCCAACTTCCTCGTTACCTCAGCTTGTTCCCTTCTGGAATCGTTGCCAAGGCTCTCATTGCGTCTCCTCATATCATTCTCTTCATGTCTTCTTTGGTATTCGTTTCAGCTTCCCTCTCTTCTCCTTGCGTCGTGGTGCCTCTTCGACTGCACCTCAACTGAGTTAGATATCCCCTACAGTCATCCACCTGGGCCTTTTCTCTGTTACCCACATCTGGGCCCTTGGCCACAGATCGCTGCTCCCACAGGGCCTCAACGCGAACCGCGGGTGGCGGGGTTTGTACTGCCGGCGCGACGCGCAGTGCCGGAGCCACTGCTGATTGGACCATTGCCATAATTTCGTCTCTTAGATTGCTTGGCAGCGAGTTGTGGTAACTGTCGCCACTGTTGCGCCAACATCTGGTGTGGGTCGGTTCTCTCCCACTGGTCCATGCATCTCTCGTCTTGCGGACGTAGGTACCCCGCAGGTAAAGTTGACGGTCTTTCAGCTACTGGGATAGTCTAATTCGCCGTTGCTCGTTCTGTTTCAGCATTGTTACTTTCCAGTGCCCTACTCTTCCACCTGGTCCTTCTAGATGTCATGCCTAATAAACTGAAAAATGTGGTGTTCTCACAGACGGCGCCAATATTTTGGTCTTATTTCGTCCGAGTTACAAAACACCGTAAACTGTTACAATGGGCATGATAAATGCCAAAATAATGCTAATCAAATATAAATCAGACTAGCTTGGTCCGGAACACCTGTTACAAGCTGACTAGGCAATACAAGTAAATTTATAATATCTTTAAAGTATATCGAATTACAGAGATTCGATCTAAGGAATATCGAATTGGGTAACTTCGATATAGGGTATGTCGAATTGGCCTATATCGAATTTGGATGCTTCGATATATGAATGATTGAGCTTGCCATGTATCGAACTGGGCTGCTTCGATCGAATGCTATGTATCGAATCCGGGAGCTTCAATCGAATGTAGTGTATCGAATCCAAGTGCTTCGATATTGAGTAGGTGAGAGCTGGTCTTGAATGTGTCTTGAGAATGTCAGAGGATAGGGTATTTATAGGTCATGTTCTGTGGGCTCTAGTGGCAGTTCGCAAATGAGTATTGAATAGTACTGATTCGATCTATCTCTTAGATCGAAATCTATACATTCGATATTCATTTAACATCAAATTGCTCATATTCGATTTACAGCTATATGGGCTTTTCTTTGTGGGATGGCCCAATATTTATATTGGGTCTTTTTTAAAATACCCCATCAAATGTGTTGTTTTGTTATCAGTAAGTTAAACACAAGTTTATTGTACATTTATATTTCATGTATATAGCCACACTATCTATAGATCATTAAACACACGGTTCAACAAAATGCCACAAGCAACAGAATTAAGTCGTCTACACAAGTTTATTGTACATTTATATTTCATGTATATAGCCACACTATCTATAGATCATTAAACACACGGTTCAACAAAATGCCACAAGCAACAGAATTAAGTCGCCTTTCAAGTCGGTAAATCTATATCCAAAAGAGTCGATTGGCCTTACTGAAAGATCTAAATTACCTAACTGATGATGTAAGAGTCATCTAATTTATCCTATTTTTATATCAAATCCATAGATATTTTGAGTCATTTAATTCACAACAGGTTCTATTTCAACACTAATCTGAATCTAGAACGTGATCGATTCCTTGCCATGGTCTCTCATTTACGAGACATCTTCTTAAATATCACCACCTAAGTTTGTAATTGAAGCCAATATTCATAATATGCCACAACAAGATAATAATTGACAAGGGTCACAATGTGGTCCATCATCGTACATATCCTTGCATTCATTCTCACGAACTTAATTTTTAAATCGCTAAATGTACTAAGTTCTAGGTGACAATTTCTAAAATGCTAGCAAGCATAGAACTCTCAATCAACTAAATATTTAGCGCGCACATATCATGTAATTGTAAACTTACATGCTCAAATAAAATACGTAAAGAAGATAAACATGTATTCTTTATATAAAATTGGCTTCAGCGGCACAACTTCCACGTTCAGACAGAATGTAGCGCGATTTGCTCCCTTTTAAGGCTTAACTGGCGTGTCCTAAAAGCCGTAAAAATACAATTCGTTGCTATATTACACTGTGCGACTAGTGGCTCAGCTTACCATTACTAAGGCTTTTTATTCATTTCTTGTGCCCTTTGAGCAACCATTTCTATAAATACCAATAACTTGCACATTTTTCATCCATTTCAATCCTTTTACATCATCAAACATTAGTGTTTCTCTTGAGATCATTAGTTTAGTACATGGTTAGAAGAATAATGAGAATCAAGTTAAGATCCAAAGATTAGATATTCCTAATCCCTTTGACATTGAGAGCTTACATTTTTCTTTTCTTTTTTATAATATCGTTCTCATATGGGTAATTCTCGTATTGTGTTGGTAATGGGCAAAGCCCATGTTCATCTATATCGGGGATGACCCTCGATATGTATATCGAATATAATATAGTACAGTGCTCGTCGCATCCCGAGGTCTATAAATATTCGGGCTTCGCTAATCAAGATATGCTTTAATGATACTCATACACTACTCACTTTATATCGAAGACCCTCGATATCATCCTCGATATAGCACCCAATATATATTATCGGTATATATTATCGACGTCACGCTCGACATTGTACCCGACATCATCCCCGACATAGAAGGCCTCCGATATCATCTCCGATATCACCTTCGATGTCACATTCGATATTCACGAGATACTCAACATACCATTACACTTGGTTGTATACTTAGCCTATCACTAATGAACTACGTTTGGCTTGGTTTCCTCAAAGGGACACGTAGGCAGCTTGGGATAACCCGAGTCCAACCCAAAATCATGAAAGATCTCTATGTCCCCTCACCACGTTGCTTGGAGTACATATGTGCTAAGGACAAAGCTGGTTCCAACGTGGCCTAGAACCAGCATGATGTGGAGTGTTTTGTCAGACTGCCAAGTCAGCGGACGGTAATGCACCAAATCATTGGTGCCGTCTCTGGGAACACACTAGAATGTAATTGAAAACAAGCACGCAATCGTAAAATTCAATCGTGTTCATCAAGAATAATGGCAAATTGGAGCACCATTGGACCTATGCTTTTCATGCTCATCCTTACGACTCTGGACTGATTCAGACTCATCAAAACCCTGGAGCATATCAAGTTTGGACTCCGTCCCGCCAATCAAGATAAGTCATATAAATTACATTATATTATTCACCTGCATATTCTGCAATTAATTATGTTATCCTTTAATTTCTATCTTTAATTATTATTGGAACAATATTAATTTACTTAAATTGCTGGCCTGTAGCTAAAATAGGAAGAACCACGTGTCTTATTCCCTTATCGCGGGATACATAGGCGCTAGTTCTCAACAGTTACCCGTTATTAATCTTTATCTATAGAATGTTATATATCCATCTCTTTCATAGTGATAGACTGATTGCAGGTACAAACATATCCTACATGATAAGACAGAACTATACTGTAAAGGGTAAAAGTACCTCTTATCCTAAAGGATGGGCAAATCGGAGGCTATCCGGTTCTTGCCTGTCATCCATTTTGAAGTTTTATATGGATATATATTGTTTCATATATTGTTATCTGTTTAAATGACAGGAACGTAGACATCCTCCATCAACAAAAGATAAGGAGGACAAAAAAAAACTAGAAGGATCCCCTATCCATCGAGATAAAGAGGATAAAAAGAAGGATGCTCTCAAAACAACACATAGATATCGCCCTCAGGACATATCACTTGAAAAGTCGATTGTCCATATGTTGTAACGGCAAAAGATGCTGACAAAACAGCACAAAAGTATCGCCCTCAGGACATATCGCTTGAAAAGGTGATTATCCATAAGCCTCCACGGCAAAGATGCTTGGAAAATAACACAGAGGTCTCGCCTTCAGGACATATCGAATATCCATATACCCTCATGGTGGGTACGATGATACAACAACAAAGGTTACTTATACAAGTCAACATAGCTCATATCCTATAGGATACGGTAAAGAATATCTTAACAGGTAGACTCATCTTTGTCCTACGGGACAATATAGAAAATGCCTCAAAATGATAGAGTTATCTCATATTCTATTAGAATAATCCAGAAAATACTTTAACAGGTAATTTGTTTATTTACTATCCGATAGGATATAACATAAAATATTTACCTAGACTCTGAAACCATCTTTTATTCACGAACTCAAACGAGGAAACGGATGAGACATGCTAGAAATGGCAGCGTTAGTTCTACCAAAATGGTAAAATGCCAGAAATTACAGAGCCACATCTACACATAAGGTAAAATGCTCGAAACAGCAGCATCACTTCTATGTATACGATAAAAGGCCAAAAATGGCAGAGTAACAACTACCTATACAGTAATATGATCGAAATGACAAGAGTTACATGTACCTTTACGGAAACATGCTAGAAGTGGCAAGAGTTACATCTACCTACATGGTAACATGCAGAAATGGCAGAGCAACGTCTACCTATACAGTTTCATGCCTAAATTAACAGATGAATATTTGCCTATGCGATACCATGCATATAACGACAGATACAAACGTACCTACGCGGCACCCTACCTAAATTGCCAACAAAACATGTACCTATGCGGTACTCTGTCCTAAATGACAATGAATCATACACCCACGAGGTACCCTAACTGAATGACAACAAATCAAATACATGATTCCTTACACAGTATTCCTTTATATATTACAAATACATAAGTTACTTTGAGCCACCACGCGAATCGCAGAAATTTGCGCATAAATATGAGATGACACGCTTGTATTAATCGATACAAAAATGAACAAAGACGAATCAGATTACAACATCAAGTACCAGCGCGGTAACCCGCCTCTTAAGGCACAACGACTAGTACCTACATGGTATCCTCGCCTCATACAGCACAAAGACAAATACCTATGCTGTACCCGGCCTCTTAAGGCGCAGTAAATCACCGAAATGAGACCCGACTCTCAAGGGCACATAATCGTCGCCAAATGCCTCCTCTAAATTTGGCCCGAGGATGCAAAGGTCAAGTAGTTGGCTAGATGCCTACTCTACATAATTATAATAAACTGAAGATAACACCTATATAATGGTAGAGTACTGCTAGATGCTCAAAAACAACGCGATAACATGATTAAATGAATAAATCATTCATACCATAATTTTATAGCAGTGGTGTTACATCCTTCACCGTACTGCGACTATTCTTACAATGAAAAACACGCTCATTATCGCATGCGAGACGTGAGTCAAGAAAAAAGCCAGATTCTAAAACATATTGTAGTCGCAGTGATTACAACATGTATATCCACTATGAGGGTTAACATCTTACCCATACTGGTCAATTGATTCAAAAAGAATCCACTCTACGTGGTACGATATGACTTTACCCTTTAAAGTATTGTCAATTCCTAAATGAAGCCAGCACAAATAGTAAATTCTCATCGCTAATGAGATATCCAATAATACCACGACGACTATAAGATATATAATGCAAGGTTCAAAATGAACAACTACTTTTCAAATAAATGAGGATGCATTGATTAAATAAAATCGCTCCAAAGCACAAGAAGTGTCAATCGAAAGATCACTACAACCAGCATAATATATTACACCTTACATCATTGTAAACTATACAACTTACTCAAAGAGTGACCAACCTACACCCCTTAGTAGCGCAAGAAAATGATCTAATACGCACTCGGCGCATACCTTAAGAATGTCAAGAAACTTCTCTGCGTCCATCATCGCATTCATCATTTTCACAATTACTATAGCCGAGAACCTTCCTTACGATGACTTCTCGCTTAATACCTATATTATCCTCTTTAAGATTGACAAAGCGCATGCTTAAGTTACAGGGTAGAGAATTTTGACATCTCTCATTGGACATATAAATGATATGGACGTAAACCGTCATTTACAAACATTGGCCTGGGGGGCCTCTAGTCAGCCATGACGGGCTTTAACTTTTCCAAATGATATTTCATATAATTTTTGCTCTTGCTGCAACCTTGCTTGACTTCAAACACTTTATTATCAGATTGATCCGCCTACAAAAAAAGGCAGAAAATACCTCAAACAGTAGATGATACCTCTTATCCTACCGGAAATGGCAGAGAACACCCTAACGGGTAAACAAATCACCTATCCGTTGGGAAAATTCAGAGAATACCTTAACAGGTCAAACTCTCTCCTATCATATGTTGATATGCCAACAGACACCTTCACTGGCATATTTATCCTACAATGTACGACAATAGATGTCTACCCAAGGCAAATGCTAGAATTCAAGCAAGAAGCAAAACAAAGATTACGATTATCTAAAGGTTATTAGACAACCATAGCACAAGCGACATAGCGCCACTCACACTCTTAATTTAGATTTTGCGCACACACTTCACGCCAATCAACACAGAACTCTTTTTCTTGAGAATATCGATAACGCCATCAGGCTCAGCATTATCATACCTACACTCTGCGTTGGTGATAGCTCAACACCATCCGTGAGATGTAACAATACTGGAAGCTACACTATACAATAGCTTCAGCTAGAAACTGCCCAATTATGGTATAATGAAACACACCTTGCACGGTATCCAAGTCATTTACCTCTCACAATACAATGCAATATTCTCTGCATGGTATTTATGTCGTAGGGCATACTAAACATGTTATCATAGATCACCTCTCAAGGTATAACAATAATCATTTGTGGTACGATGTCAATTACATCTACCTATAAAGGTAATAGAAGCTCAGTTAGATACTACATCTGATAAAGTACTCGAATAACTCAAGAGGTACCTAAAAAGTTTCAGTTGGTTATGGATCCACCTCACTAAACGCGAGACCCAGCCACACTAACGCTACGGCCGGGATAGAACATTCAAATATTTTCACATATCCCAAATTGTTATGAGGGTAAAATCATAATAAGCAAGAAAGAGCGCTCTCATCAGTAACCCTGAGCCTCTCAATCACCCGCCAACCTAATGCAAGGTTGGGAAAACTTGATTTTCATAAACAGTCATGTATACACAATCGCAAGCTATGATCACAATAATACATGCAAACATTGCACATACAAGACCCCAAGTGATCCAATTTATCTCTAGAAATAATGCTTTTGGGGCCATGACGGCCTCGTACGGAGAACAACCTCCTCGTGTTCTACACTAGTCTCGCCTAAGACATATTTGTCCCTATATTATTATGGGCCCTCTTGCCCATCAACCCATCACACAAAATGGTAAAGCACCCACCTCGTTGCATCCACCTCTATATCGTCATTTACATCGAATATAGGCACATTACTCGAAATGCACCTCCTTATGTGATTATAGAGTAACAATGCATTTTAAAGTATCACATCTCAAAAATCTCATAGAATGGCAACAATCATAATGGCCGCCGGTACATTTAAGCATCATCACATCGAGAGCCAATCCTTGACGTCAAGCAACTGTACATTATATATCTTGCAAACATAGTTACAAATAGAGTTTACAACCTCTACTTACCCGCTGACGGTCTCTAGTAACGCCATCAGCACCGTCCTGGTCAAAGACTTCAACGATAAACCACTACGACAAATATTGGCTTCCGGACAAGTGGAAGGGACCAGCTTATATAATAACCACACTTGGGCTCCGGTGGCAATAGATGCTTTCCATGTTGGGGAGATATCGAAAATGCATATTCGATATCTACCTGATATCAATTAATTTTTGACTTCCATCTTAATAAAATTGTCAAGGAATATGGGGGAGAATTCGAGCTCAATTTTCACTATCCCAATTCGTTGTTCATGCAAATGAAAAACTAGGGGGAGTGAAGGGTATCCCTCAATAAAATACTCGAGCATACAAATCAAGTTTACGAATTATTATTTACAATGATAACTCATAAACTGGGGGACTACATGATATGGGTAATTCCGTATTGGGTTGGCCATGGGAAAAGCCCATGTTCATCTATATCGGTGATGGCCCCCGATATGTATATCGAATATAACATTCAATATAGTACAGTGGTCCCTGCATCATGTGGTCTATAAATATCTGAGCTCCGCTAATCAAGATATGCTTTAATGATACTCATGCACTGCTCACTATATATCGAAGTCCCTCGATATCATCCTCGATATAGCACCCGATATATATCATCGGTATATATTATCGACATCATGCTCGACATTGTACTCGACATCATCCCGGAATAGAAGGCCTCTAATATCATTTCCAATATCACCTTCGATGTCACATTCGATATCCACGAGATACTCGACATACCATTACACTTGGTTGTATATTTATCCTATCACTAATAAACTAGGTTCAGCTAGATTCCCTCAAGGGGATACATAGGCAGCTTGGAATAACCTAAGTCTAGCCTAAAATCATGAAAGATATATTCGTCCCCTCACCATGTTGCTTGGAGTACATGTGTGCTGAGGACAAAGTTGGTTCCAGCGTAGCCTAGAACCAGCATGATGTAGAGTGTTTCGTCAGCCTGTCAAGCCAGCAGACGATAATGCACCAAATCACGTTCTTTTCTATTTGGGATGTTGAATTTATAATCTCGTGTAGGTAACCTTATCTAGAGTAGGGATTATTGGTTATTTATGCATGATCCTTTAATTATACATTTGTGTTGAGTTGTATATGTTATTCATTTTATATGTTGCATGGTTGGCTTAGCACTTGATGGATATTGGTTTTAAAGCCCTTGTGGATCCACTTGTAGCTGTTAGAATATTATGTATTAACTGATCTATAGATTAGGGATTGCTAATGCAACTCATGTAAAAGTTATCACAAAAATAGTATCTTTGAATATTTAAATAGTTAACACTTCATAAGATTCAATTAATAACAAATTTGTATTTTTTTAGATTATTTGACTTAATGGTCTAGATTATAAAAAGGGGCGAGGGGTTGATGAGAGGTACTACTAACGCAGGCGCCGGGTAACCCAAGCACAAAAACAATTGGTGATTAATAACACATATTAATCTCAACATGATGAACTAAACTATTGTTAGATGTGTGGTGGAAACGACGTTTTGATAATAGCTCAGAGACAGGACAAAGTACTAATCAAGCTGCACGTAGCGCTGCGATGGGACAACCCACAATTGGCCCAGTACGTGCAAAAACCTTATTTTCTTCACCAGCCGCTATTCATATAACGTTTGAGCACTTTGTCTGTGCGGCCACATAGAGGGAGGGACACGTAAAAATAAGAGAGAAAGCACTTGTGAGTTCTGAGAGATATCGTAAAAGATTGTTCTAGATATGTGAGAGATAATTGTTAAATCTTATTTGCAATTATAAATCACTCATCATCATAATGGAAATCCTTGCCCGGAACGCCCCCAGATGTATTTATAGATGAATTGGATAAACTAATTGTGTCTTGTGTGCTTTTATTATTTTAGCGGTTTTCATATATTGTGAATTACTTCGTTTTTCTTTTTGCTATTACCAAACATTTGTTGCAATTAAGTTGTATTAGAGCATCAACTTCTGAGGGACACTGCAATTTGTGGGAATTGTACAATGGACAAAGGTAAAATGAAAATGGAAAAGTTTGAGGAGTCGAATTTTGAGTTCTGGAGGATCGGGGTCACATATTTATTGTATGGTAAAGATCTATGGAAACCATTGAAGGAAAAACCAACGGATATGTCAAAAGCAAACTGGAAAGTCCTTGATAAGAAGGCGATGAGTGTGGTACGATTAACTCTAAAGAAGAACGTGGTGTTCCACACCACGAATGAGACAACCAAGAAGGGCATAATGAATGTTTTTGTAGACATACACAGGAAGTCATCAGCAATGAACAAGGTCCATCTGATGCGGCGCTTATTCTACCTAAAGATTACGAAAAACATTGTGGTGTCAGATCATCTTAATAATCTCAATTTGAAAACATCAAAGTTGAGCTCAGTTGGGAATGATTTTCAATCTGAAGTTAAAGCCTTAATTATGTTGTTCTCTTTTCCTAAGAGTTGTAGTGGGACATTTACTACTGGCAGTACATAGTCGGGAATGAGCAACTAAATTTCATGAAGTAGGAGACCTGATTGTCAGTGAAAGAATTCATAGAAAGAAGTCTGGTAGTTCGTTGAGATAAGTTATGAGTACTGAGAGTGGAGGTAGATCGAAGTACAAAGGCTCAAATTTGAATCTAGGTAGATCAAAATCGATGAAGTTGAAGAAGGACAAGAGTCCCATTAAGCGTTAGAAATATGGAAAGAAGGGTCATTGAAAAGCTAGTTGTCGAGAACCGAAAAAGAATGAAAACTTAGCAAACCCATCAAAGAAGGATACTAATGATGCATTAATATTGGGTGTATGCAGCCCGTTGGAGTCATGCGGTCATGGATTCTAAAGATCGTATCATGCCTCCTAGACAATAATATGATGGCGAATTATGTTAATGGAAATTTTAGAAAGGCGTATCTCATTGATGATGAGTGGTGCGTGGCGAGTGTGTAGTTCTTAAATAGATGTATCTATAATAGCTATGCCTATGTGTTCGCAAGTGCCCGGTCAAGTAATAATAAAATAGAAGTATATTATGTCTAAAGTATTGGATCCCAAGAGAGTGGTTAGCTATTTTTAGCAATATATTGTTGATAGCAAGTAAAACAATTACTTCTGGTTCCAAAGGTGTGAATTATAATAGTAGAAAAGATGCTTGAATAAAACTCAAAAATAGAAATAAATTCAATGACAGAAAGTAAATGCAAAGACAAAATTGATTTGATTGATTGATTGGTTGTATATGAATCAAAATTCGTTAATCTCAAATACAGGTATTTCATAGAAAAAATACCAATAACCCTATCTTATTCATATTTCTATTGAATCTTGTTTTTTTCTCAAGTTGACGTGACAAATTAAGTGCACTCTCATATCCCTTATAGAAACCCCTAGCTCCTGAATTACTTTAGACCTTTAGGTACTCACCCCTCTCCAAAAGTTCACCATGTATAGGATCCATCAGAGTTTTAAAAAAGAACTAGAGTTGATATATTAATCTAAATTTCTCGTGAGATGCTGGTGATAAAGGTTTAGAGATTTACTTGTGTGATCCTATGCAAGTGTTGCGCTAATAGTCTCCTACATGATAGTTCAACATCTTTACTATGCTACCTAGAAACATGTACATGTTAAATCTACCAAGTAGCATAAGCAACAAACAAATCCAACACAACAAAGACTTCAATAGAAATAATGAAAGTCCAGGTGCATTAATTGAGATAACTAGAGTTTTTATCAAACTTAGCCACTAAGTTGACATCTTTTCATTTTGCACCCACTATGTTAGCACACTCCGAACTTAACCATTTTATCGAAATGCGAGAGAGAAACACAAAATCTGGTGCCAACAGAGTGGGTTAAGTTCGGAGTGTGCCAACATAGTGGGTGCAAAATGAAAAGATGCCAACATAGTAGGCTAAGTTTGATAAAAACCCAAATAACAACATCCTATCCCAGACACTAGGTGATTAGCTACTCATGATCGATGATTCACAACGATAATTCATCGTAAATATCACAAGAGAGAAAAAGAAAAGTTCAAACTCTTGATCTTGGTGAGATGTCGGCGTGTGTTCTCCTTAATTCTCTTTTGCTCACTTTCGATGATTATGCTCTCATGTTAAGCATCTTTCTCCTCAAACTCTGATCATGATGCTTGGGCGACATGATTTTGCTATTGAACAATATCGAAAATGGTTGTAGATTATTGTAAGTGGTAAAAAGCTTTGGATTATTTCTTTTTTGTGGCTGGCCTCCCCTTTTATAGATCTTGAGTACCGAATGTGTTGTCGTAGGGTTTGGACTTAGCCGCCTCTTTTCTCCTTGTTGTGCGACTCTCTTTTGGCGGTCTTTGGCCGCACCATCTTCTACCTTAGCGACGCGAGTTGCGCACCTCGACATGCGCGAGTCGTGCGGGTCACTTGGCGGTGATTGATCCACTGCTAGGTCACAGATGGTTGTTTTACCTTTTTATGCTGTTGCATACTCATTTCATCTTGATTATGCGTCGTTTTGCTCCGACTTAGCTTTAAACTACTAAAATGATAAAAGCAAGTCATAAACCAATAAAAAAAATGCTACAAGGATTCCCCAAAAGTATAAGAAGACAAACACTTAAATTTTATTAAATAAATGCTCATCAAATACCCCCAAAACTAAACCATTGCTCGTCCTCAGACAAGACTCTAAACAAAAGAAATCAAATTTCAGTAATGCCAACATACACAAAAGTTAATATATAGTCTCAGAATGCCACATATGCTTGGAAAATAGAATAAATATAATTATACAAGTGAATACGTGCACACCAAGGTTAATCAAGTCATCTTCATGTAATATCTTATTATGCTTAACAGTGTGATCATGTTGATCATAAGTGTCAAATACAAAACATTCGTAAATAATTCAGAAAATCATAAAGTTTAACATATAGTTAGTTGGGTTTTTTTCTTCAAAAACTTTCCTTTATCATGGCCTCGTTATGAAAATAGTCATTTATTGCGGTTTTGCCATTATTTGGTCCTTTATCGTGGTCCTCCGACCATATTTTTCGCTATGTTTTTTTTTTTGCCCCTTAAGTTATTTTTATTGGCAAAACAAAACCCATCATATGTTATTTCTAATTATTAAAAAGCCCTCATGTGTTATATATTTACCTAAAATTATATATGCACCTAAAAGAGCTAAAAACAAATATATAATAAGATCAAAATAAATACTGCTAATTTAAAAACAATTAAAATAAATACTAGATCTTACCTTAAAAAAATATTTAAAAAACTAATAAAATAGATTAACAAAAAAAAATCAATATGCCATTTTTAAGGTAAAAACTAATACTAAGTATTACCCTAAAAACTAGTAAAATGGCATATGTATTTTTTATCAATTAAAGATATAATTTATTTTATTATATATTATGTTAGTTTTACAAATTAATTATATAATATTTTAAAAGCATATTATCAGATTATGTTTTTAATCCTTATATATTTTAATTTAATGCCAAAAACAAAAACAAAAAAAACTGAAATCTCCATAAATATTATAGCTATAATAATTTTTTTTAAAAATACTTTGCAATTATATTTCAAAATCATTAATAAATTTTAATTTAATACTAAATGTTATTTAAAAAGTAAAAATTTAATCCTAAACCGATAACTATAGTATTTTTGCAAGTCTAAACTATATTTTATTAGTTATTATTTAAATTTACTCATATTTCACTTTTATTATTTTTTCAATTAATCATGTTGCCCAACCTCCACCCATTCAGAAAAAGATCATAAAAGTAAAATATGGTTAAATTGAAATACTAACTAATTAAATATAGTTTAGAGTTAAACAAAAACTTTAGTAATCAATTTAGGATAATTGTTTTTAGTTTTTAAATAATATTTAGTATTAAATTAAACTTTTTGAATCACTTTAAACTAATTGCAAAGTATGTTTTAAAAGATATTGTTGCTATAATAATTTTGAGAAATTCATATTTTTATTTTGACATTAAATATAAATTCCTTAAGGATTTGAAATATAATTGGATAATAAGATTTTAAAATAGTGCATTATTGATTCTTATAACAAAATAAATTATATCTTTAATTGTTAAAAAAAAAGTCATATGCCATTTTACTAGTTTTTAGGGTCAAATTTAGTATTAGTTTTTACATTAAAAATGGCATATTACAAATTTTGTTAATTTATTTTATTAATTATATAAAGATTTTTTTAAGGTAATATCTAGTATTTATTTTAATATTTTCTTACTAGTTTTTTAGGTGAATATATAATTTAGGTATATATATAACACATGGGGGCTTCTTACTAATTAGAAATTAAACATGGGGGTTTAATACTCAAGTTTCACCCTAATCCTAACTAACAAAATAAGGCATCTCATACTCTGCCGTTAGGGAACTTTTCAAAAGAACCGGCACGGAAAGGCTGTTTAAGTGCTAATAAAAATAACTTAAAGTGGCAAAAAAATAAAAATCCCGCAAAATATTTGGCTAGAGGACCAAATTGGAAAAAAACCACGATGAAGGACTAAATGTGGATAAAATCGGGATAAATGACTGTTTTCATAACAAGGCAACGATAAATGATCATTTTTTTAAAGGAAAAAAAAACCTAGTTAGTTAACCCTTGAGTTTTACCCTTCTTGTTGAACTTCTTATGTTGAGGATTTTTTAGGACTTTACTCGACTTGTAAGTTAGACTCGGGTGTGGACTAATAGTTGGAAAAAGATAGATTTTTGAGTTCTAGATGTATATCATAAATTCAATTCTCTTTCTTTCTTTTTCCTCTCTTACTTTTCTTTTCTTAGCCTTCATATTTTTTTCTTTTTATAGGCTTTTTTAATATTTTCTTGCGTTTTCATTGGTGCAAGTTCAATTTTTTCATTCTATACTTCTTGATTTTGCGATGCACCCTCAAACTTATAGTTTTGTATACCGTTATATGGTGTTCTCTAATATGCTCATCCTTCTTTTTTATTTTTCAACTTTTTCATTTTTTTTCTTTTTAGACTCATCACTTTTGTTTTCCACATCCCGTCATTCTTCTTCTTTTATTTTCTCTCATAGAATTTAATCAATGCATCTCTAGGAAAATGGGTGAGATAGTACATCATCCAGCTCAAAGGGTACGTAGATGTGGGTAAATAAAAAAAAAGCTGACATAGAAAAGGCTTCAGTGGGGTTCTTGGGATTACTTCATTTTTATAGGGTTTTGGCCTTGAAGATGCTCAAATGCAACTAGAAACGATGGCCTGATTCATTTCCTCATCACATAAAAATCCAGAATTCTTTCAAATAACAATAGAGTTAATCTTAAGATTCATAAAATCAGTATAATCATCTCAATATTTTCTACTCGTGCAACATCTAGAAAACTGTATATGAAATAGACATGCTTCTAACAAATTTAAACATGTTGTATTCTTGCGGGAAAGCACTTCTACTCAAAGCGGCCAATCGCACTTGGCTCCAAACCAACAATCTCCACGCTTAGCCGCATTGTCATCTTGACAGGGAAGGAGAAAGGAAGGCTATGAATTGAGCTAACACCCTCTGTAAGCCAAGGAAGGGGATTGGTCCTCGATTCAAGTCTCGTGTTGTGAGTGACGTGTCTTGCGTTTCAAATGCATTTTGATTGGGAAAGTGTTCATTGAGCCGATCCAAACCTAACTGGTCTTGTTTTTGACAACACTAAATCATTCAAAAGGAGAAAGATTTGAGTTCCATTTGAAATTAACTCCAAGAGGAATCGCAAAAATATAATCTCATTATCCCAATTTTCTCCTATATTAAGCATATATCATCACTGGTCCTAATTCATGCATGCTTTTATTACTCAAACTTGTCCCTTAACAGACTCGAAAACAAAAGACAGACTTTAAAACTAAAAAACCCGGGGTAAAACTTATCATAATAGCGAAGCTATTCACCTAGTCACCCGACTTAAACTTTTCAATGTCCTCATTTACTAAAAAACTATAAATAGAAAGAATTAAAACAAAGGACTACAGTCTACACTGGTGTTTTATTGTGCCTCTAGGGAACTTGTAAGCGTCGTGATGAATGCTTCTCTGTTTGTTGCTTCAAGATTGTCCATGACTGCTTTCTATTTTGTATCATGTCTCAACGTAACCTTGCAATCTTAGCTTGAATAAATGATTGGATTTTCTCCATGGATCCTTCAAAGCTTGTTGTATCTTAGTGTTGATAACCTTGGCTCGTGTGTTGGGATGTCCACAATACGTTCCTGTCTTGAGTAGGCGTCTAATTTTTTCTATGAAATCATGTTTGCCATTTGTACCTTCTTGTCTATTGGTCTAGAAGGAACTTCTTCCTTCTTGCATAATTTTGTAATCAGTCTTCCATGTAGGATCCCTCTGGTTGTCTTTCCTCTTACAAAGTGAGTGATGGAGGCCAAAATCTCCTCAAATGCTCGTGTAGGTACCATTATAAATCCAAGTAAGAATATTCACTTTATTCCATGGTACAATAGTCAGGTGATTTGTCGGATGTATGTGTGAGACTATAAAGTTGTAACATGGTTTTTATTCTTGCTTCCATTGTTAATAAAAGACATAAGGGTCCTTGCCACTTCATTCATGAAGAGTAATTGATGCATAAGTAACATTACACGTCGCATATTTTGCATTGTTGTCTCTGATTCCCCATTGTGTATCTTATCGTCGTCAAGGTTGTATAAAGCATTGATGACATCGACTGTAATAGCCAGTTTCTTTCCTCTCACCTCTCACCTCTCACCACCCATGATACAACACACTAAAGCCAAGAAAGACTCTTATGTCTTCTATCATGAAAGTTACAAAAGATGGTGATGGAGATAATGTTAATCCAACATTGTACAGATCTATGATTAGTGCTTGTTGTATCGGTTTGCCACTAGACCAGACATTATGTATTTTGTGTGTTTGTGCCAAGTATCAGGTTGACCCCATGCAGTCCCATTTGATTGTGGTGAAGAGAATTCTGAAATCCATATCTGCGACAACTGATTTAGGCATTGGTACTCACATGATATAAATACCAATCTTATTGGCATCAATGATCTTGACTAGGCAGGTGATTTAGATGATAGAAAATTTAGAAGTGGAGGTTGTTTTTATTTGAGAAATAATCTGGTTTCATGGTATAGCAAGAAATAGAACTGTGTTTCATTATCAACTATTGAATGTGAATATGTAGCAGTTGGCAACTACGTTACCCAGCTTGTATGGCTTAAACACATGTTGCTTGACTATGGTTCGATAGTGAGACCTTATCGGTGTTATGTGACAATCTAAGTGCCATTAGTATTTCAAAAAATCTAGTGCAGTATTCTAGAACAAAGAATATCGATATTAGTCATCATTTCTTGAGAGACATGGTAGAAGATAAACTGATAAACATTGAACACAAAGAGACCAACAATCAGCTTGCTGATATGTTTACTAAGCCATTGGATAGTGAGAGATTCTACAATCTGATGAAGACTCTCGACATGAGTGTTATGTGAACATTATTGCATTCTGGTGTTGCCATAACACCGCTGGCTAACACTCTAGACTATTTGTGGTGTGGATAAGATTGCATTAGATTTTCTTTATATTCCCTTTGTTTATTTTTTCTATCTTCATTAGCGTTGTGATATGATGGGTTTGTGTGGTGGAACACTTGAAATTGTGAGAATTACCCTGATTGAAAGTTCTTTCTTGTTTTTGATAAAGCTTAAACTGAACTCTCTTTAAATCTGAGGTCATTTTTACTTGTTTATGGAGAAGCTGGAATGCATAGAGTTCACTACTACAATGTTATCCAGTTGTCTCTTATGCATAAATAGGTACTACATTACATGTAGAGAAGCTAGGGTACATGGAGTTCACTACTACACTCTTATTTAGTTGTCTCTTATTTATGTTTTCAAGCCAAGGGGCATATGATGGTGAGCTTTTCTACCGGGATGTTTAGGATTTCGATTGTTGGTACTCAGTAGCACTGATCACTTGGTGCTAAAACCTTGAATGTGGTATAATAAATGTATGCATTAGGTTCTGAGGTGTTGGGATCCTATATTGCCATCATTCATACCTATTTACCTGTGTTATTGCTTTATAGTGTTGACACTAGGGTGTATGGGGTCAAGTGTTGCCTGCATTTGGTGAATTCACTATGCTTTTTATGAAACCTCCATGTATGTTTTTCGAGAGAGAAAATTGCTGATATTTAAAGATCTTGAGAACTTGAAGTGAACGGATGACTGTTGTTTTCACTCAGTGGTATGCCAACGCGTGTTGTCACAACATTCTGCAATCACTTTAGGCTTGCATATGTTCTCTTTTTTGTATGTTTGTGCCAGGTCGGGCTCAAGGGGAGTATACAGTCTGTTTCATGTGTTGAGGCATACACTATGGGTAACTTGGCTGCAGGTGACACATTGATTATGTTCCGTATTATGATGTGGAAGTGGGTTATCTCTTTTAATTCATAACTCTCTATCATATGTGTGTTTTTCTGTTAGATTCTTTACTTTCTTTTGTTAATGTTCTAAATGGTATATCTGTGAATGTGTTAACTTGCCATGTGATTTTAAGTTCCTGATATGACATTTCAGATCTATCTCTTGCTTGCACATGAATTACTATTGAAGACACCCCGTAGCTCCACAATTCTCTGAACCAATGTTACTTTTTAGATTCCAGTATGGCAACATTCATCTTTAAGTGTTAGTATAACATCATATAACATTGTGACTTAAAGTTTCTTTTGTAAACTGCTCTAGTCACGTGTTAATCTAACACTAACACGTGTTGTTCAAGTATGTGATAAGTTTCCGTGTGTAGAATTTTAACTAATTTAAGTTTGGAAATTGCTCTTATTTTCTTCTCACTTGAAATTGTCCCATGATTTTCACTCTCTCACAAATTGCTTTCAATTTCTTTTGCAAAGTTCTCAATTATGGTCATGGCTCACAAGTTTCTATCACAGATCTTGCCAATGTTGTTGTCAACTAAGAGGCTAACACTGGAGCAACTACAAAGTGGTACAATCGATGCAACAATCGCCTTCTGCAACTTTCCTTATTGCAAAAAGCAAAACGACGACATACAAACACCTTAATGTAAAAGCAAAGAAGGGCGAGGCTTCCACTGCTACTGCAGCACCCTCTCCTAACAACATTGAACTGACGGTTCCATCAGAGGATATGGAGAATATTACTGGCACTGTAATTCCAGAGTCTGATACTTAGGTAACCAACACTACTACTACCCCTTCTTTCACTTATGCGGTTGTGACTGGGGAGTGGGGGGAGAATGAGAATCCGAAATATGTGGCTATTGTTAATGATGCTAGTGAGAATGATGAGGGTGGTGAGCATGATGTTGGTACTGGAATTGTTGAGGCCACTGAGAACAATTAGGGTAATGAGGAAGTTGAGGAAGAAAAGTCTGAGGATGAGGAATCTGATAAGGGTAAAAAGGCTGAGAAAGAAGACTTTGATGGTGAAGAGGAAACTATTGATGATGATGAGGATGGTGAAGAAAAATCATTTGTTGCTGAGGAAGAGAAGTATTTTGATCTTCTTGAGAATGACTTCCAAAAGACTCCTTGCAGTAAACATAACATGTCTAAGGATGCTAAGGAGAAGTATGAGGGATATCTGGAAACAATGATCAATGAGGAAAGGTTAATAGAGGTTGCTAGCTTTAGAAAGCATAGGGTATATTAATTCCTTGAGGCAAGAGAGTTCTACATGAACCTCTCCATGTTTTTCTAGCATGATAGGTCCTCCAAGTTTGAAAAAGCGTATGTTAGAGGAACTATCTACAATTTCAGTTCCTCTACAGTTAATGAAGCTTGGGGACTACCTGATGTTGAAAAGGGAAATGACCCTAGGTTGGATGAGGTCATATAGGATCTAACTGGTGGTTTGACAAGGGTTTGGCAAGATAAACTCTCTACCACCAGAATCACTTCATTAGGTGTTATTTTATGCAAAATTGCATCAACCAACTTGCTGCCAACTTCAAACTCTACAGTCCTAACCAAAGAGACTACAATTATGGTTTACAAATTTAAGAATGGTTTTCCTACGAACATGAGGAAGAGGATCCTAGCTGCCATGAGTGTTGCTGCCAAAAAAGATGTTGGCATTCTGCCATTCCCATCACTCATCTCTACTATTCTGGTCAAACAAGGGTTTAGGACCAAGAGGAGTGTTGGATGGAAGAGGATCAAGGATGACATGAGTCTGACTTCTAACTACTTTACAAATTTAAGAATGGTTTTCCTACGAACATGAGAAAGAGGATCCTAGCTGCCATGAGTGCTGCTGCCAAAAGAGATGTTGGCATTCTGCCATTCCCATCACTCATCTCTACTATTCTGGTCAAACAAGGGTTTAGGACCAAGAGGAGTGTTGGATGGAAGAGGATCAAGGATGACATGAGTCTGACTTCTAACTACTTTAGCAAGATCACAATCTTAGATCTTCCTTGAACTGCTCAAGATCATCAGTTCATCCAAAAACTAGTAGAGGGCAAAGGAAGAAGAAGAAGGCTCAAAAGTTCACAACTACTTCAACACCCACTTCTGATGAACAAGAAGGACTTGTTATCTCATGTAACTTTTTGTAACAACAACTGAAATGGAGCAGCACCTCAAGGAGCTGAATTCTTTGATTGAACACCTGAAAAGCTTGCATTCTTCACAAAAAAAGGGGGAGAGTATGCTAGATTTTAAATTTTCTTTGCATTTTTGACATGCTAGTACACTTTATTTTCCTTTGATTTGCTTTGATCTAGGGAGTATGTTCCCTGTGTTTTTAGTTGGGTCAGTAATATAGTTAACTGCTTTTAACTTCCGTGTGATGACTGCTTAGGACTACTTTGTTTTGTCTTGTTGATATTTTTCTGTGCAGGTGATATACTATAAGTATTAAGACAACATTGTTGAAAGTCGGTGTTATGCCAATATTTAGTATAACAATTTTTTTCATTAAAGGGGAGTAGATTAAAATGGTTTAAGTGTTATAATTTGGAACATTAAGCTTAGTTGTGAATAGGTTGGGTTTTGTGAAAAAAGGTAAAAATTGGGAGATTGAAAGTGTAAGTGTTGAGCAGTGTTATCATAACATGAGCTGTAAAGTGTTATCACAACACTTAACTTATGAAGTTTTATCGCAACATAGAACACAACACTGTAAAACTCAAAAATCTCAAAATTTATTGAATATTTTTTATTTTGCCTTTATTCACATATTAACTTAGTTCCACAATTTTAGTTGTTTGAGAATGTTCCAGGTTTAACATGATCATGAGAAGGATCGAGTTCAACTAAAAAGTTTCCTTAACCACGAGTTTCCTAATATAACAGAAGGCGGTTGATTTGAAGAAGGAAAGATTGACCAAGAAGATTGAAACATGGAATGAAGATGCAGCAAGGAAACTTTCCAAGGTTGAAGTCGACATTGAAGAAGAAGTATTCATTAAATAATCTCACAAGTTAATTTAGGAAACCTTCCTTTCATGAAGATCGAGGTCGAAGATATAAATTTTTGTATACAAGGAAGATTGATGGCTTTCCATAACGTGTACAACATGCATTGGACCTGAAGGTCAACACATCTATATAAAGGCACGAAGTACATCAAGACGAACAACAAGACAATAGAGCTAAAGAATCTGAGAGATTAGATCTATAGTTGTCGAGTGATTTATCTTGGACAACGATATTTGTCCGTCGCTCTTGACTTTTACTTTTTCATTTTTTAATGCAGGAAATCGCCATTGTCTATGAAATTTTCGCCACCAATAACAAAAAAAGCCATTGCCTATGACATCCGTAGTCAATGGTCGTACGCAAATGCCTTTTGTTGTAGTGTACTATCGACACTTTACGAGACTGTAATAACTTCAAACACCTTCTTGATCACCACTTGAGGTGAATTTCATTAAGAACATGGTTTGGGCTGGCGGTTCTATGGTCTGGATTGAGTCTTTCAAGCATTAAAGTTACAAATAATTACAAGCAACCACCTCCGAACCGATTTCGCCTTTTCTTTTTGTTTTCTTTTTGTTTTCCTTCTATTTTTTCTTCTGTTTTTTAACAAGCGGCCATGTTTGTTTGTAAGGTTGAATTGTGGCGTGAAACAAGCTATCAATAAGTCATCGTGCATGTTTTTATTTTTAAGAAGCTTGAGTGGGTTTATATGATTATTCTTTCATACGTTACTAATTGGGCCGAATTCTCTTGGGCCTTACTATGTTAAATTGATATTGTTTTGAAAATTAAATCTCTTAGTCCTTATCTTAAAATAAAAATTATCTTGCATAATCTCATCATATCTTATGATTGACTTTTCGTGTGGAATAAGTTACTTGATTTGATTGCCTTTCTAATGTTCAGACTTATGTAACGGCATTTTACATAGGATATATTCGAATTTTGCGTTGCAGAATATATCCGATGAAGGAAGAAGATATGCACGGATAGCACGAAGAGTTACAACAACGATGTGCAAAGATTGTCCAATGCATATACAAGGACAAGACTCGAGACCTAAAGATAACAAGCTTTGAGCGATAATTTGTAGTAATTCGTCATGTATCGAGTCAAAGTATTTTGTGAGGAAACTTTTTGTCAAAAGAACTTTGAGTTATCTTGAAGTTTTCAGACTCAAAAGGAGTATATCGAAATAGTTAAGGCTTAGGTGTTGCAAGAGTAAAATAGAGGGAGTCTAGTTTTACTTTGGAGAATCCTAAGATTGCAATTCTATAGCAGGTATACAAAAGTCGAGTTAAATTTGGGTGAAAGCCTCGTGGAGTAGAACTATTTGGACTGAACTACATTAAAACTTTGTGGTTTTTAGCGCTTTAATTGTTACAACCGTCAATAATTGTAATATTAAACGGTTTTAAAAATTAAAGAACCTAAGATCTTTCAATTACTTATTATTTCTCACATGCGCGCACTAGTTACACCGGCAATATGAATTTATTTGATTTATCTTTTCAAGAATATGCGAAACCAAGTGTTAAGCCTAACAATGATAGATAGTGGATGTGCGTGTAAAATGCACAAACCACCTTTTAAAAGACCATTTTGTGAGCGGCTAGAAAAAACACTACAAAAAAATCGGGTCATTCCCGACCGCAAAGCCGGTCGGGAATGACCCCTCCGCGGTCAGGAATGACCCTTTCCCGACCGCTTCGCGGTCGCGAAAGGGCGGTCGGTGTTGCTTCGGTCGGAAAAGTTTTCCGACCGCCCTTCGGTCGGCAAGGACTTTTCCCGACCGCATTTCCCGACCGAAGTTCGGTCGGGAATTTACCGACCGCTAATTCCGACCGGATAACGGTCGGGATATATACCGACCGATGCCTGGTCGGAAAAGCCTTGAACATTATTCCTGACCGCTATCCGGTCGGGATATTATGAATTTTATTCCCGACCGGATATCGGTCGGGAACTTCCCAATTTCCCGACCGAATAACGGTCAGGACTGTTTACGCAACTTCCCGACCAACGGCCAGTCGGGACTTTTCCCGACCGCGTATCGGTCGGGATTAATATGCATGTTATTCCCGACCGATGTCCGGTCGGGAATAATATTTAAACTAATCACGACCGATACACGGTCGGGATAAATATTCATCTTATTCCCGACCGAATAGCGGTCGGGAATAATAATCATCAGAACAAAAAAAATAATATTCCGGTAATAAATTATCGGAATATTATTTTTTTAATATTAGCAATATTTTAAAAACATTATTTAGTTTTTTTGTGTTTTAGATGAGCAATTAAATTTTTGATTCATTGCTCAGTCTCAAACACAAAAAACTTAAATAAATTTTGATTATTGAAGTTGAAAGAAAGTGTTTGAAAATTAAAAAAGTGTTTGAAAAATTTTTTGAAGAGAAAAAAAGTTTGTGGAGATGAAAAAATGAAGAGAATAATGAAGTGTATTTATAGAAAAAGTTGAAAATTTTTGAATTTTCGTCAAATTTGAATTCCCGCCAACTTTTTCGATTATTCCCGACCGATAATCGGTCGGGAATGTTTATTTTTTTAAAAAATTTCAAAAAACCGCCAAATTTTCAAATAATGGCGACCGAAATTCGGTCGGCAATACCTTTGAACATTATTACCGACCGCTATGCGGTCGGGAATAAGTTTGAATATTATTCCCGACCGCATTGCGGTCGGGAATAAGGTTGAATATTATTCCCGACCGCAATGCGGTCGGGAATAATGGTCAATGCCGACCGAATTGCGGTCGGAAATGGGGTTGAATCTTATTCCCTACCGCATATCGGTCGGGAAAAATAGTAAATTTTACCTTTTTTCAATCTTTTGGAAAATCTTGATGTGTTTGTTATGTATAACTATAGAATCTCATTGAATTCATGAATTGCACTATTAGTTAGTTAGTTTAATGTACTTTTAATAATTAAATTAGTATAGTTTATCGGAGTATAGGTTAAGTTAGTTTGGAGCTTACATATAATAATCATACGTAGTATATAGGAGTTCACAATTGGCGATTAACATTTGTTACGAACGTTAGTATAGAGAGGCTAATTGTGATATATATATTAACATGTGTTTAACATAATCGTAAGTAGTTACATTATTAGCAACTACATATACTAATCTATTTATAAGTGATAATATGAATCGACGCTTCAAACGATTCATCAACGTGCAACTAAATTTAATGTTTTTTGAGATTTTTAGTAATATATAACTAATATTGATTTACTTGATCATTAAATGAACGATTTACCTAAAATTGAGAGCGAAATTGTGAAATTAAGAATATGAATATTATTCCCTACCGAGAATCGGTCGCCAATAAGCCTAAACCCTAAACCCTAAACCCTAATATTCCCGACCGCAACCCGGTCGGGAATCACAACGGTTATTTTTATTCCCGACCGCGTCGCGGTCGGGAATAACAACGATCATTGTTACTCCCGACCGCACTGCGGTCGAGAATAGCTGTTAACGTTGTTATTCCCGACCGCAGTGCGGTCGGGAATAGTTGTTAACGTTGTTATTCCCGACCGCACGGCGGTCGGAAATAATAATAACCGTTGTTATTCCCGACCGCTACGCGGTCGGGAATAACTGTCAGCCCCCCTATAAATACCCCTCCCTATTCCACTTGAGAAATCATTCCAACATTCATCCCTTGTTAAGGTATATACGATTTCCTCTTGTTATAACTGTTTTTGTTAGTTTTTGTCAATGAAGATCGTTTTTATTAACTTTTTTAATGTTTTTATTTGTTTTAGATATTGCGGTAATTGCAACGAGGGGCGTGTGTTTGCAAAGAATACTTGATCTAAGTATTTTCTACGCGACAACAAGTAAGTATTAATTTCCTTGTCCTCGTCGTACTCGAGTTTTAAAATTTTTCTATAAATGATAAATATATTGATTGGTGAAATTAATTGTAACAATTTATTTTTAATTTTCTTATATTAGAAATGGATTATCGTCCCGATAGATCTTGGATGTACGATAGGATAGATAGTAACACTGGTTATTTGAATCAACATTACGTGGTTGGGGTTCGTGAATTCATACAATATGCATCACAACAGACAGGTTACGTAGATCTAAGAAATCGTATTAGGTGCCCGTGCCAGAGATGCAATAATTTAAAGTTTTTGGATCGAAACGTAGTACGGGATCACCTTCATAAGTGGGGGTTTGAGTATCAATATTGGATATGGGTGTTGCATGGAGAGATGGCGAGCGAGGCAGCTACATCATATGTACATGAATCACCGTCTGCTAGTATTCACGTTGATAGTCCGGTGCATGCCGATACTTCGTTTAGAGAATTGGTTGTGGATGCATATGGGGGTCGATTTATTGAGGGAGAGGTGCGCAACGAAGATCCAAGTCCCGAGGCAAAGGAGTTCTACAAATTGATGCAGATGGGAGACATAAAAATGAACAGTAAGAAGTCGAAGACTGTGCTCATTTGCCGAGTTCTTAACTACCAAGACGATGCACAAAGTAGTTAATGTCGCTTGCGAAAAGTACTTAAGTTTGTCTAAAGATATTATGGACCCAGAGATTGAGGAAATGCTACCGAATACGGTTCCAATCATGAATAAGATGCTCGCGGGTTTGGGTTTAGGGTACGAAAAGATCGACGTATGTTGGAATTTTTGTTTCTTGTACTACGGCGATAATGCCAACAAGGATCTCACATCGTGTCCGATATGCAAGACCGATAGGTACGAGGCTGGTAGAAAGTCTAGGATCGCAAGGAAGAAATTGTGGTACTTCCCCCTAGGCCCTCGATTACAGAGGTTGTTTTATACTGTAGGCACTTCGAGACATATGACTTGGCATTTGAAGTGCCGAGAGTCAACAGATAGAATGATTCACCCAGCTGCAGGCGAGGCGTGGAGACATTTTGATCGTACGTATCCGGAGTTCGCAGCAGAGCCTAGAAATGTCCGACTCGGCCTATGTACTGATGGGTTCACACCGTTTGGGCCATCTGGGAAGAACTACTCATGTTGGCCCGTGTTTGTTACCCCTTATAACCTTCCGCCGGATTTATGCATGCGACCGGAGTTCATTTTTCTGAGCCTTATTATACCCGGTCCAAAGTGTCCTGGAAAGAACTTGGATCTTTTGCTGAGGCCGTTGATTGATGAGTTGAATGATTTGTGGAGTAATGGTTTGTGGACATATGACAGCTCACGAAAGGAGAACTTCCAAATGCGAGCGACCCTAATGTGGACGATTAGCGATTTCCCTGCTTACGAAATGTTGTCCCAGTGGAGCACGCACGGTAGGCTGGCGTGCCCTTATTGCATGGGTGAGACAGATTCTTTTACACTAAAGCATGGAGAAAAAGCCTCGTGGTTCGATTGTCATCGTCGGTTTCTACCAGAGGGTCATAAATGGAGGTACAACAAGAAGGATTTCTACAAGGGTATAGAGGTCCTTGATGCGCCCATTCCAAGGAAGACAGGAGCGCAGATGAGGGCAATTGTGGATAGGCTACGGTCGGTTAGATTTGGGGCAAACTCCACAAAGCTTTCGGGCTTTAACACAACTCATAACTGGTGTCGTCGAAGCATCTTTTGGGAACTACCATATTGGTCCACGAACTTGATTCGCCACAATCTAGATGTGATGCATTGTGAGAAGAACTTTTTTGAGAACATCATCAACACGGTGTTGGACGATGCTAAGTCGAAGGACAACATTAAGTCGAGGCACGATCTTAAGTTGTTGACCAACCGTAAAGAATTGTTCTTGCAACCCAGTGGCAGAGGAAGTGAGTACATAAAGCCAAAGGCAAAATATTGTCTTACGAGGGATCAAAAGAACATGGTGCTTGATTGGCTGACCGAACTGAAGTTTCCTGATGGATATGCCTCGGACTTGGGACGATGTGTGCAAAAACAACAAGGAAAATTGTATGGAATGAAGAGTCATGATTGTCACGTCTTCATTCAGAGATTGATCCCCATTGCATTTCGCGAATTCTTGGAACCCGAGATTTGGGGGACCTTAGTAGAGATTAGCCTTTTTTTAAGGCGATTTGCGCCTCAGAGGTGTCGGCCGAAGATATGGAGCGATTGGAGGAATCGTTTATTGTTACCATGTGCAAGATAGAAATGATATTTCCTCCTTCATTTTTCGACTCTATGGAGCATTTAGCCATACACCTTCCGTATGAGGCTAGAGTTGGTGGTCCAGTTCATTATAGATGGATGTATCCATTCGAGAGGTACGATCTTATATTTATAATAACAATTATTTTTCAAAAATATCGATTCTTTGCCTGATCTTTGATTTCTATGAACTAGGCGGATGTTCGACATGAAGGGTTCGGTAAAGAACAAGGCGAGGGTGGAGGGATCCATAGCCAATCAATACCTACTTGCTGAGCTTTCCAATATGTGTTCTCAATATTTGGATGTTTCTTTTCAGACTAAATATAAAAAACTCAACAGGAACGAGACACTAGATAGCACGGAGTGGGATGATGAGCTTACAATATTTCAAAAGAAAGGGGCGCCAATAGGGCCACTAAACAAAAGGCGATATTTGACTTCCGATGAGATGGAGCAAATAGAGCTTTACACGCTTCTAAACTGTCCAGAGCTTGACGAATGGGTGGAGTAAGTGGTAGTTAATTATTTTTAATAACAAAATGATTAAGCGCTTTAAAGACCACTAACTTATGATGATTTTCCTATGCAGACTGTTTGTAGAAGAGGAGTGCGGTGGACTAAGTCCAATGGAGATACAATCCAAGAGGAACCAAGAGTACGTAGCATGGTTCAAGCAGACATATTCAAGTGGGAAATACGAGACCGACGTACGAATAGATCCTCTAATCACAGGTCCGACTTATTCAGTGGCAACCTATGAGGGATACATTGTGAATGGGTTCAGATTTCACACCGATATGATTTTGGGCCCGAAGAAGAGTGATTGTAGCGGTGTTTATGTGAAGGGAGACATGGGAGGATCTGATGCTACCAACTTCTATGGAACGTTGAAAGACATAATACAGGTGGAATATTGGGGCAGAATCCGGCCCCTATACATTGTCTTGTTCAAATGTTTTTGGTATGATATAAACGCAGGTACGCAGGAGCATTCAACGTACAAGTTGGTTGACATCAACCCAAGGCGTATCCTCAACACCAATGAGCCGTTTGTATTCGCTAACCAAGCAAAACAGGCGTACTATGTGCCCTATCCAAAAAAGACGACAGGGCGACCGGGACAGAGAGGATGGTTGGCCGTATCAACTATTCCTGCCAGACACATAATCGATATGTCATCAGTTGCAGGATCAAAAGATGTCGAGGCAGGGATGCCGAACCAAGTGCTACAAGAGAATGCATCTGAAGGGTTTAACTTATGCGTAGACCTTTCCTCATTCAATATGAATATCCAATTGGCCAACGAGGGATTTGATGTGGTTGTCGAGGAGGCAGCAACGGAGGGCAACGAAGAAGAGGAGGGCTATGAGGAAGAGGAGGGCAATGAGGAAGAGGAAGAGTAAGAGATAATGAGTGACTCAGATTCTGAGGATAGTATGTATGAATAGCATCGATTATGGTTTAGTAGGTCGAATTTTATTTTATAAAAAAAATTGATTCACGTTGTTTAATTTCATATTATAGGCATAATTACCAATACTTAGATTAAACGAACAAATAATACACAACATAATTACAGAATAAATACGAAACTAGTTTAACATTACATAATTGGTCCAAGCATCAAAAAAATTACATAAATACAAACAACTAACACAGTTTTCAATACTAAAATATCCCTAAAATAAATAAAACTACTACTACTCATAGTCCCCGTCATGAAATCCAAATGTATCAGGAGCTGTGGAGGGTCCAGCACCATCATCACCATCACCGGCAAGATCGGCTGCATCACCACCGAGAGTGTCATCCACGGGGTCCTCATCGAGGTCATCCTCGTACTCATCATCATACAGCGGACAATCTGGAGCACCATGCGCAAAAGGATCAGGAGGGGGTGGCGAGGAACGCTGGCCGGCTCGACGAGCTTCACGCATGAGTCCCCCTGTAGCCATGGGTCGAGATGGAGGAGTACCGCCAGTCTGGGTGATGTGTTGGGTCAAGAAATCTACCTGAGTAGCAAGCGCGTCAATCCTCGCATCAGTAACAGTCCTAATACGACGGTTCTCCCTCTCCAACGCCCTCGCATAATCATGTGTCGTGTCTGGTAACTTCTTCGTCGAGAAACCAAACCGATCGTGACGTGCATCTGAAGGGAGACCCGCAGCCTTCCCCTTCTTCAATCCTCCTATCGCCTGAGTCCACAACTCCTGATCTAGCGGTGGCCACGTAGAACGATCCGCCTCGTACCTCTCGGTCATAAGGCGCATGTACTCCTCCTGTTAATTTTGTCATAATTGTTAGTACGTAATTAAGGAAGACATATATTAATACAGTAATCAAAGAATGTGTACAAGTTAAATACTTACGTAGATAGCCCTATACTTGGGATGAACCCAAACGCGGCGACGCGGAGCTCCCTCTGGCAGACCACTAGGCACATGTGTGTGCTGATAACGATATGCCTCATCGTGCCGAGGTGGAGGGGCCCTTGGAGGTCTAGAAGCAGCCTGCATATTGATATACATTTGTTATTTTAGATATTTAAATTTAAGACAATAATATTATTCGTATAGAAACTCAATTTAATAAGACATACCATCCTACGTCGAATCTCCGTGTAGCTCTGGGACCCACTAGCATGAGTAGCTCGTGCAGGACGATCAGGGTCTGGTAGCTCTCCCGATCGCCTGTTCTTCTGGCCTGCCGTGGATTTCTTCGCATGGTCCTCCGACTCCCAATGCGTCACGAACATCCTCTCTAACTTGTCGCTCATCCAACTGTTCTTCGGACGCGACGCCCACCTCGGATCATGGAGCCTGTCGTAATAGTTCTTCTTTGCATTGTGCACGGTTTCCTTGTAACACTTCTTAGCCTTCGCATCGTATGCGGAATGTGCACGAAGCATGTCATCCGGATGAATGTAGTTAATGCTCTACAATTAAATAAGGTTGTAATTAAGGTTTCGTTAAATAAAAATCTTACTATTTATATATATAATTAGTAAACTTTCTAAATCTTACCTTAAACTTAGCCCACATCTTTCCCTGGACTGTCGGATCGAGCTCGGTGTATGAAGGAACCATCGTCTTCATAAACTCCCTAATGATCGAGGTAATCGCCGTCGATATCTTTCTCCCATCCATAAATACGCCGTGCTCATTCAGCTGGATCCTACGACGGGCTGTACGGTCAGCCGGAACATGCGGCCCTCTCGATACACCTCGGCCCGGTCTCTGCTGCGTCGCTGAAGATGGTCCTACACCAGCAACGTCTGCAGGGGAAGAAGTACTAGGACCCGCCGGTGTAGACTCTGTAGAACGTGGCCTAGGTGTCGTAGGCCTCGATGATGACGGTGGCCTCGATGAAGACGATGGCCTAGATGATGACGATGGTGTCGATGCTACGTGATCATCATCTAGGCGAAATGGTACTACTAGATCTGGTGGAGTACCGCCGCTCGATCTGATACCCCTATATGGATGTGAAGAAGTAGGGGAGTCGCCAAGATCGGTATCAGGTGCATCGACAGGAGCGGGTGGTGCACCGCCAGAATGAATGATCCGTAGACGAGGACCTAGCCTCGGTGGACCAGTCGTAGGTGGAGTACTCGATGGAGTGCTCGATGGACCACTACGCCCTCTCTTCGAGGGCTGGCCACGATCGCTATCACTGGACGACATGTCGTCGATGAGGAGTGCTACGAACTAAGTAAAAGCATCTAAGTTAGAATTTTTCTAATTGTAGAGATGACCTAAGTTTAATCAATACTAAGTTATTCCTAAAGGTATAAATATTTCCCAAAGCCCAACAATTTACAAATTAAATCCTAACAATTTCTACAATATCTAATAATTCATATTAAAACATTAAATATAACATTAATAATTAATATTAAAACATATAATATAACATAAATAACTCCATAATTAACGTCCAAATAAATAAATTAACACATATAAAAATCATATATAGTTTTCCTAAAGTCATAAATAATTACTAAACTCTAACATTTCGTAAAGCCTAACAATTCCTAAAGGTATAAATAATTACTAAAATCATAAAACTATAACATTCCCTAAAGGCATAAATAATTACTAAAATCATACAACTATAACATTTCCTAAAATCTAACAATTCCTAAAGACATAAAAGTCTAACATTTCCCAAAACCTAACAATTCCTAAAGGCATTTCCTAATTAAAACTATACTATTTCCTAAAGCCTAACGATTCCTAAAGGCATAAAAATCTAATATTTTTCCAAAGCCTAACAATAGCTAAAGGCATTTCTTAATTAAATCCTAACAATTTCTACAATATCTAACAATTAAACATAAAAAATAAATATTAAAACATTAAATATAACCTACAAAACAAGAAAAAGCGAAAAACTTTACCGATTTTGAAGTGCCGACGGAACTGCGGTCGCGAAAGGCTGATCGGCGGTCGGCAATAGTAGGGGAGAGAGAAAAATTTTGGGTGAAAATGAAAGAGGAGGGAGGTATTTATAGAAATACCTCCCTCTTTCCCGACCGCATTGCGGTCGGGAATAACCCATTCCCGACCGCAATGCGGTCGGGAACTCTCGGCCCAGCTGCGCGGCCCATCTGGGCCGAGATTAGGGCAACACTCTGGGCGGGAAATTTCCCGCCCAGAGTGTTCCCGACCGCAATGCGGTCGGGAATGGTTTTTTCAAAATTCCGACCGTATTGCGGTCGGGAAAAGTTTTTCCGACTGCAATGCAGTCGGTAATGCTCCCGACCGAATTCCGGTCGGGATTTTCCGGTCGGAAAAAGGCGAAAAATCTTGTAGTGAAACCAAAGAAAAATCTTACTTGAATTAAATGTGGACTTTAATTTTACAATTTGGTCGAATATTTAAATATGTAGATGAAAGTTGCAGTATCTATTCAGTAGTGTCTTTGTAAATTAATTATATTAATAAATAACTAACTACAAAGTATAATCGCAGGAGCATAATAAAAATTTGAAGGATTCTTCACCTAATAATGGTTACCACTTACCACAAGTGGTTTGACTCGCAAGAAGTCTGAGTAGTATTAGTTGTACCACTCAAATATAGCTAAACATTCAGTGGAAGAAAACAAACACGGAGAAATGGAAAAGGTAAACGCAATTAGGTAATGACTCCCACTCACTACCGATAACGGCAGCCCTATATTGCTTTTGCAATACGAAGTTTTTGAAAAACGTTTGTTGCATACACGTATTAAATATATAATAACGATTCCAATTGGGGGTTACTATTTTGGGCCATTTGTTATTGAATATAGTCTAAAAAGATTGACTTTTCGATATATATCATAACATGAATCTGAACTGTAAATATGGCTTATAAGTCGTTCGTGGGATGTGTGAATAACATAATTTACAATGCTTTCACATAATTTCAATCCTTTTTCAGAAGTGGGAAAATAAACGGTTTTCGAATTCCAAATGCCATTATTTTTAACATTATCTTTTATAATATATATATATTCTTAAATATATATATGCATATTAATTTATGAGATCAAATTCAAATATATAATCCGAATTAGGAGGCAAGATTTACAGTAACTCGTCGCATTCATATCTTATGGTAGTCACCATCTGTAAAGGAGAACCTGCATTGCATTCAATATACTTAATTAATAGAATGAACGTTAATTTATAGCAGTTTGATTTAATATATGGTCGTAGTATATACTTTAGCCAATTATGATATTATGAAGTAAAAAGGCTTCTGCTATACAAAATTACTTGCAGCGTAGATATTCTCTTGAATAAGAAATGTCGATTTGGTACTCTTTTGCTGGTCAATGGATAAATGCGTGCTATTGATACAAGTCTTTTTTTTTTTTGACCGCGCTATTGATACAAGTCATACAACATAATTAAAGGATTATGTTACTTTTAATTATCTTGCCGTGTTGTATGGATTGTCCGTAAATCCATTACAAATCGGCTTAAAATCCTTGCTATATTTTGTTTAGTTTCCCATTCGCAATGATATTAGGAGTGTCAAAAAAAAAAGAGAATAATTCTACAATTATAATATTGTGAAATATATAGTTGCCAGCACGTACATAAACACTTACAAATATAATATTGTTTGTTCTTATTTAAATACTTTATAAATATAATAATGTTGTATGCACCTCAACAATCGATCAATTAATCATCTACCCCCGCTTTCTCTCTCTAAAACCTCCATAATCAACACAAGGGAGAGAGAGAGAGAGATCATGTGTCCGCTAAGATTAATTCTGATATTCCTTTCTGCCACCCTTGCAGGATTCTTCCTCCTGAAAAACATGAAATCGCCTCATCCAATCCACGACGAACCAGAAGAAGAATCCACAAATGCCGTCCCACTTTCCACCAAGGTTATTATATTTATAAAAAAATTCAAGCTTTATTGCTTTGCGATCGTTCTATATGCTATAATGAAGTAATTTAAATTCATTGGTTTATATTTTTATTTTTGATATGTTATGTTATTAGGTCTCTTCGGCGGTAGGGAAGGGATTTTGGACGTGTGTGGATATGGCAAGCGGCAGATACCTGTGGAGGAATATGTTCTCTGGGAATAATTAATTCCACCATTAAATAAAATGGCGAATTTTGATTTCACGAATTAGTAGTATTGTCTGTTGTAAAATCATCTCAACTGTAGAAAGTGCTACATTGTGCAGAAAAAATCGCCCGTTTCCCTGCTTCTTGTGATGAAAATGATGAATCTCTGCCTATGATCTTGTAGAATTATATCGTATGATAAGTTATTTATTTCTACTTATACATGACTTAATGATATTACTTGATTATTTACTATATTATTGATATGGGTATTTTCGGTATTGAACTGACGCATAGGCCATGCCTATATTCTACCTATATCGGGGGTCTTCCCCCGATATACATATCGAATATGACATTCGATAAGGTACGACTCACATGTTTATCACGTGTGCAGTCCCCGGTTCTCGATGCCTATAAATACCCAGATTCCGATAATCAAGGTAAGCTCTAATAATTCTAAGATACTGTACACCGATATCGAGCACCCTCAATATCAAACCCGACATAATACCCGATATATATCTTAGATATATATCATCGACATCCTATCCGACATCATACCCGACGTCACCCCCGACATACATCAAGAGATCATATCCGACATAGAAGGTACCCGATATCACTTTCGACGTCATGTTCGACATCACCCTCGATATCCAACATAGTATCTTACCGTGAGTTCGATGTGTTCCGGACCAAGCCTATTTAGCACTAGTCATAGTCGAAGTAGGTCTAGTTTGTAATAGAATTGTAGCACCAGACTTGTATTATCCTACCTCGTTATATAAATACGATCTATCGTTAAACTAGCGGCGCCGTTTGTGGGAACACCATGTTCCTGGACGAAGACGTTAAGTGCAACGCAGGATGACCCGCTCGCAGTCTGCAAGGCCCGTAGTAGACAATTCGGTGGCGGAGAGTGCACCGCAACCACATGTCTGAGTACCAGAACCAGAGGTTGCCCAGGATGAACCTCTTCATCCTCAACCTCCGGCGGCGCAAGAGCCTGCGCCCGCAAACCCTAACATATTGGCGCAAATCAATGCCACGGTCCAGGTGACGGTGAACACCACTTTGGAAACTCTATTTGATGATGCATAATGTGCCCCACTATCAGAAGGGGGCGGAAAAATGGTACACTACAAAAATGACTAATCATCTAATGAAGGGATACGCATAAGTCATGGCCAACCTCCACTCAGACAGAGGGAAATGGTCCTGGCCATGGAGAAGGTACCCCCGGGTCACGACCAATTAACACCCACAGTGGGTACTCAGTCTGCACACTCGGAAAAGGTACCCCCAAGTCTTGTCCGACCAATACCCCTCGAAGGGAATACTGTGTGGACCCAAAGGCTTTGGCACGTCCTCCTCAACGACCTGGTATTAGTCTAAACTCGGGTACCCACGAGGAAAGACCCTGGAACCCTCCAGACCGAGAAACAAATACTTGCCACTAAGTTCTCTCGGATTTCCCAAGAGGCGACTTCCAACACTTAGCCAAATATTGAGGAGAAATGAGCACATAACAAACGTTAATGACACGAGTGAATACAAGGAGAAGCCAAGACCTATCACAATCCGACTAAAGAAGACAACTTACTTGTACCAGCTGCAAAGAACGACCCCCGGGTCCCATTCAGAACAAACGACCTAGAAAGCTATCTGGTCATTTGGACAGACCATAGTCCACGACCCAGCTCAAAAGACGCACCAACCATAATCATTCAACTTAGCTCCCAACCACCCTTATTATGAGAAAATACCAGACCTCATTGGTTCGAATCATTCATTGGGGCAGATTGCAACAAATCTTATACGTGCAGATCAATGATTGGAGATAATTGATCCCCATGCATTGGCTCAGTGCTCCCTCGAAGACCATTGGAGCAGGTGTCATCATTACGCGCTCAGACAAACTACAGTTAACCCACACTATTGGTTACCTCCTGACAGACGATCCACATTGGCGCAGAAGACCTTCACGCTATTGGCCACCAGCACTTCCTGAAGTAAAGACGGCAAGACCAGCCCACATTAGCCAAAGACCCCTGGGACTAACACTATAAATAATCCCACATTTTAGTAGAAATGGAGGGCATCCAGGCAGCTTGGAGAACAGACAAACACATCATTCGCCACAAAATCAACATAAGAACACTTTTCACAAATTTTATACTTTATTGTACTTAGAATTTATTGCATCCTTATAGCTCTCATCCGTGTTTTCACACGACCCCTTGTAATTCACTCAAAGTCCTTAATAAAATCATTGTGCCTCATTTCCCTCAAATTCGAGATTGGCGTTCCAAACAAAAATAATTGAGTAACGATATCCCCTAATATCCCGACCACACGGGCCCAGATGATATTGCCTCACCACTATTTCCACGTTTGGTCAACCAGGGAGCAGGCATCATGCCACTGCAACCTCAGGAATCAAGGACCAGAAACTTTGGAATTGGGCGTAGGGCGAATGAACGCGAGGACATAGGAGAATCTAGAAAGGACCGTCCACGGTCGATAGTTCTCGTGGAGGAGGGGCCCAACCCAATGATGGATATAAAGAACATAGCAAGAAGGATGGAGCAGCTGGACCGCGAGAAGGTGGAGGTCGGTCGTAAAGTAGCATTGGCGAAAGGCTACAAAAGCTTAACCCCGTTTTGTGAGGAGATTGAGTCAGAAGTACTGGAGAAACAAAAGAAGGTCCGTGTTATCAAGGCATACGACGAGAAAAGCGACCCGAGCGAGCATCTCTAATACATGAATAGTGTCTTAAACCTTGATAGGTTTTCACGCAATATCAACGAAAAGATTTTGGCTACAACTTTCACCAGAGCAGCCCTGGATTGGTTTACAAGGATGGAAGTTGGGTCTATAACAAGCTATGAGCAGATGGGGCAGAAGTTGGAGAGCAAATTCTCAAGTCAGAAGAGAATGCGGACGAGCATGAACCATTTGAATGCAATGAAGCAGAAGGACAAAGAGAGCATGGATGGTTTTATAAAGAGGCTTAATGATAAGCTGATGAAGGTTGATGAACCGAAGGACGACTAAGTGGTGCTCATTTTATTCAATGCGACAACTCATAAGAGGTTTGCAGGGGAGCTGATCAAGCTCAGGTGGGCTACAATCCACAATATCAAGGCATTGGCCTATGATACCGTTTACCAGGACAATATGATGGCAACAAAGCAGACTCCCCACCAGACTAACAATCGGCCTAGAGGCAGAGAAGGATGGAATAGGGACAAGTCCCCAAAGAGATACACTCCGCTGAATCAGGATATCCTAACTGTGTTCGGGGTGGCTCAGAGGAAGAAGTGGTTGAACCAGTCGAGTAAGTTAAGCGAAACTGAAGGAACTAAGCGTTTAAGGGAATATTGTGAATATCATCGTCATAAAGGACACGATACAGAGGACTACACAGATCTGAAGAACGAGAATGAACGACTCATTTGTGAAGAGAAACTGGTCGAATATGTAGGGAATGCTAATGACTCTGGAGATCACGAGGATAAATCCCCTTCCCCCAGGAGAGACAAGATGAAGGCCATTGAGGGCTCAGGAGGACATGGAAGTGCGATAGTCAACACACCTTCTAGAGGAGTGATTAACATGATCAGTGGGGGACCAACAAGGGCAGACTCCACAAACGGAAGGAAAAGGATCACCAGAGGACTCCAAGAAGACCGCTATATCGGGTTCACATCATTGTTGGACGAGTTGCCCGATGAAATTATTACTTTCTCAAGCATAGATTTGGCGGATTTGTCTCTAGAAGCCATACAGCCACGTAAACTTTATTTCCCGTTAGTCGTTAAACTTGTTGTTGCCAATTATGGTGTTTGCAAGGTTTTGATAGACAGCGGGAGTTCCACAAATGTCATATTTGCACATGCTTTGGACAAGATGGCCTTGGGCCACCATGTCGTGGAACAAATTTGCACCTCTTTAATCTACTTCAGGGGAGTGGAGGTGATACCGCTGGGACAGGTAAACCTACCAACATCCTTTGGAGAAGAACCGCATAGAAGGACCATCAAGGTCCAGTACATTATAGTGGATCATTCTTTCACCTACAACATCGTTATAGGAAAGCCCGCCTTGAATGTTATCCGTGGTGGTATCTACATACCACCAGAAAATGAAATTCCCTGCATTGGGAGGCATATGGGAGGTCATCGCCAACCATGAAGAATGATGGCTTTGCTACATAGCTTCCCTTACGCTTCCAAGAATAAGGGAAGTCGGTGAACAGGAAGCGAGTGCAGAAAGCAACCATTAGATGGCAGAGTGACCAGTGTCCTGGACATCATTTAAACCTTTTCAGTTTTCGTAAACTTTGAATAGTTTATGATTTCCCTAAATTGCTCCATCGTTGGGTTGGACTGTAACTAAAACAGGGGCACTACGTAGGTATGATTCCCATACCACGGGATACGTAGACGAGTTCAGATTTACCTAGCCCTCGACCGTTATCCATGGTTATTTCTTATTTTGTTAAATTACTATATATCTACATTTCAGGATCGATACTATCTACCGGTACATATCCTACAGTGTACGACAAAGACGTTCCCCGCTGAGGGGTTCGAACGACACACGCCCAAAGGGGCACACACATTATGAGATATCCATCATTGGATATCCAATTATGGGAATGCCATGTTATTATGTCTTATGCAAATATTGTTGTTTCACCTATCTATGGCAGGTACCGCGACATTTCTTATCGACATAGCAAGGAAATGATATATCTTTTACCTATTGCAACAACGAAGGAAAAGAAGGTAGAGTGACTCATATGCCTTAACAGGCACGAGGAAGAGTACCTATAATGGTCGAATACCTGCTATCCTACGGAGTACGGTATAAATATGCCCTAACGGGTAGAGGATCCCATATCCATCGAGATAAAGAGTCAGCAAGAAAAAAGAAAGATCCCATATCCACCGAGATAAGGAGGACAGAAGAAAAAATGAAAAAAGAAAGATCCCCTATCCATCGAGATAAGGTGGACAAAAGAAAAAATAAAGATCTCCTATCCGTCAAGATAAGGAGTACAAAAAAAAATCCCTTAACTACCAAAATAACGGAGGTAGAAGAACAGGAGAAGATCCCTATCCACGGAGATACAGAGGAAAGCACCCGAAAGGGGTTAATATCTACAAATTCCTAAGGGATAACTCTCCTATCCACCATGACAGGGATATATATTTACAAATCCTACGGGATATCGAGCACCCTGAAAGGGATGAAGATCTACAAATCCTACGAGATAACTCCCCTATCCACCGAGACACGGAGGAGAGCACCCAAAAAGGAGAATATCTACAATTTCTAAGGGATAATAATATCCTACGGGATGTCGACACCCTAAAAGGTAGGAAGATCGAGAAGAACCTCTACTCGTCGAGAAAAAAAAAAGGCCCAAATCGACAAGATGCATGGAGAAATTACTCCTTCAGAATAAGAAGAGCAAACTACTATTTTATTCAGCTATTCGAAAGTATAAAGAACTTAAAGGAAATACAGGAACAATCCCTAAGGGAATACTACAGATACAGCATTCATCCAGGATACTTAGGGGCACCCTTAGTGTGAATCAGCACAAGGCTCTTTTGCTGCAAAATCTCAGCATAGACATCTGGCACTGAGTCATCGTCATCGTCGGAGTCTGAATCTTCAGGAATTTCCCCATCTGGACCTAGCAACGGGTCAAGTGGGCTGGAGTCAAATCCATCTCTAAATCTTTCACACAATCGAACCTGGCCGATGATAGAGGCTTTTGCCTCTTCTCTTTCTTACATGCCGCACTCTACACATATCTCCTTGAACGTTTCGCTCAACAAGAAACCCTTGGCGATGTTGACTTTCTGTTCTGGGGTGGGCTCCTAAAGAAATGAACCAAGTCATACGTAAAAACATGGCTTGACGAGGAGTTGCTTTTAAGAATGACCAGCGAAAGACTTTACCTGACACTGGATGGTCCTCTCAACAAGGGCCAGTTTTTCCCGAAGATGCTACAGTTCCAATTCGATGGCCTCACGTTTCTCCCTCTAAACTACAGTGGAGACATTGGCCTCATGAAGAGATGCGTCCAACTGCTGATTATGCTTCAGCAGAAGTTGCATATTCGCCTCACTGGAGGCGAGCATACTTAACGCCTTATCACATTCGACTGATAACTTTGCCGCCTCCGCAGGGTCATAATTGCCCATATTTTTAAGGTCAACAAATTATCCGTTCAATAGACTCGACAATATCATAATTATTATCACTGCCCGCCTTCAAAAAGCTGGCAAGGAATATACTAACCTGTCACAAGCAAATCTATTAAACTCTCAATGACACGCAAAAAAGGAAAAAAGGGCGATAAGAAACTTACGGACTAAAACGTGGCACTCCCTCCAATAGAATTACTACCACCACCCTCAGTGCATTTCCTCTTATGTTGGGAAGGGTTTACACCAGGGATCCCGTGAGATTGGCTCCTACTAGAGGGTGTACTGCCCCCAGGAACCCTACTGGCACCACCTCTCATGTACTCCTCACCTTGAGACGTCCCACCCATCATATCTTTGGATCGGTGACCCTCACGCCCACGTGTTATAAGCACGATGGACAGCGATACCTCGGCACCAGTCTCAGCTGTCTCCGGAGTAGCACGCGCAGCAATCATATCCAACCTCCGGTACAACACGAGTTGGCATGTATACATAAGGTACAACGTAACCAAAAAGGACTATTTAAAAAGTATAAAATTGAGACAAGTATGCTGTCATACCAAGGTTGAATGAGCCTCGATAAGGCATCAGAGAAAGACCACCCGCGTGCAACACCTCCTCGTGAGCAAGAGTAGTGAGATCATACTTGTAGGCCAATAAACTTTCTACAAAACTTGTAGCCCATTAAGGCGCACCCACCACGGAATGCGTTTGGTAATTTTTCACTGTCGACCATTTTTAAGGAAGATCATTAAATCGTCATGTAGTCTTCTCTTCAACATAGAAGTACTCATTCTTGTTTCCAAAGTCGTAACTGGTTGAGCTCTGATAAAAAAGAAACCTCTGTCCCCACGTTTCTTATTCGTAAGAACATTGAATAGAGCTCATAACTCGTTAACCCCATGGGGAGCACCAAGGGCCTTCATAACCAATATGAAGGCAACGATAGCACCAAATGAGTTGGGCAAAAGTTGTCCTAGGCAGACGCCAATACTTTTCAAGATAGCGACAATTGTTGGATCAATCGGGAAACGCAGCCCATTGGCAAAATGCTTCGCATGAACGGTAATAGGACCCCGAGGAGACAGGTGCATCCGCTTTTTGGGCTTAGGAAACTTGATCTTATATCCATCTATATGATATGTAGCAACATAATGACCATGATGATGAGGAACGTGGGACACCATGTCTTCATACTTAACAACATCCTTGTATTTCTTCACTGCGACTCATGAAGACCCCATTCACTGTATCTCGCACCCTCGTCCCCGCTAAACTCATCGTCTTCCCCCCCCCCCCCCCGGATCCATCTCCCACATCATCGCCATATAACTCTTCTGTAGCGAACAACTCAGAATTAATGAATTCAGAGTGAGACCCTACGACCTCTTCACCCTACCCCAAGACACATCAACTCTTCTTGCACCTGACCTCGCTAGTATGAACAAAGAAGCACGCGTACAATTTGAAAAAAAATCTTTGGCACGATAAGTCCAAGACAAACACAACTTGAAAAATCAAAATTTGAATAAGAGTTAAGTCCAAAATTCATATCGGAATTCATATCGAAGTAACATATTGAATTCGTATGTCGAGTATCATGTCGAATACATATATCAAAAATGGATAACGAGTATGTATTATCGAAAATGAATATCCAAACCAACATATTGAAAACTATGCCGGGTATCCCCGACATACCTCAGCAGAAATGAGGCAAATTTTTCTAGAAGACAAATGACATTTATCTCTCCAGCAGACCGCTATTTATAGACATCGGGTCCTCCGATATGCATTTATGATGCCCCATACCGGAAGCCAAATTCGATAAGCATATCGAAAGCAATTCGGTATAGTCTAAAAAATCCTCTATTTTCACGATGACGGTAAAATTATGTCACGAGAAATGGCTATACACGATAATTCAAACGAGGACCTCTCAACTACGCCAATTACATTGAGGGTCCACCAACATTTTTGAAATGAATTTTCGTATCTGAGCTCCGTCATTTGAACTGGCATGACAAGAGGTACAGGTAATTCAAACTAAGATTTAATTTACAAATTATTATTTACAATAATAACTCCCAAATTGGAGGACTACGTAATATGGGTATTTCCCGTATTGCGCTGGCCCAAGGGCCAGGCCCATATTTTACGTATATCGGGGGTCTTCCTCGATATACATATCGAATATGGCATTCGATATGGTATTGATCACGTGTTTATCACGTGTGCGGTTCTCGCTTTTCGATGCCTATAAATAACCGGATTCCGCTAATCAAGGTAAGCTCTAATAATCCTAAGATATTGTACACCGATATCGAGCACCGACAATATTGAACCTGGCATAATACCCCATATATATATATATATCATCAACATCCTATCCGACATCATACCCAACGTCACCACCGATATACATCAGGAGATCATATCCAACGTAGAAGGTACCCGATATCATCCCTGATATCACCTCCAACGTCTTGTTCGACATCACCTTTGATATCCAATAGAGCACATTGCGGTCACATCGAGGTGTTCGGGACCAAGCCTACTTAGCACTAGTCATAGTCGAAGTAGGTCAAGTTTGTAATCGAATCATAGAACCGCACTTGTATTATCCTACCTCGTTATATAAATACAATCTACTGTTAAACTAATTATGAAATTGCCTCTCTAAGCCATTAGTTTCACCCGATCTTCTTTTTTATCTTCTTCTGAAAAGTTTCACCCCATCATCAATTCTAAGCAATTTTTCCTAAAATACGAGTAATGAGTTTCTCACATAGAGTTAAAAGATAGAATTGTGAACGGAAGATTTAGCTGGCAACCCAAACAACGCTCTCATACTTGTGTACGTTCAAATTAATTCTTTTATTAAAAAAATTTGTTGTTCTCGTAATTTAGGAATCTGTTGGGACTAAATATTATATGTCGTTTAAAAGAAAAAATAGATATTCTTAAAAATGGTACAAAAATGGTGAATACTACAGTCTTGCTTTTTCTTAGCTGATTCACAAGAAGCAATTTCACTTCAACTCAAAAGTTTCCATTAAAACAATTCAAAATACCGATATAACGGACTTTCCATAATTAGATTTAACAAAACAATGTTCAAGTCATAGTTTGCTACACAGAAGCGGACTCAGTTGACACAAGAATACTTGAAGACTATCATACAAGGCAACGATGAATCGACTATAGACTACATCAGACGGTTCAATATCAAGATGATGCGAGTGGAGATGCCCCACGCTTAGAGAGTTGCAAATATATTGTTCAACACCTTGAGAAAAAATTGCTAGCAATGAGCTTTTGGGGCTGAAACCACAGACCATCGAACAAATCAACATGATCGCTCAATACAATATTGAGATTGAAGAGCGCAAGAAAACGAGAAATGTTTGAAACGACAATGCTCAGTCTAATCAGAATGACTCACGTCGTAACAACAAGAATGATAAGAGTGGTACAAAGCGCGGAAGATCTCTTCCAAGAGAAAAAAACTCCCGATTACCACCAACATGCGTGACATCTACAATGTCGCCAAAAAGCAGAATCTCTTCAATACTCCATGAAAAATCCAAGAAACGGGAGAAACACATGAGTCAAGGTTCTACTACAAGTATCACGAGCAATACGGCCACGACACGTCGAGATGTCGTGCAATATATATTGAGATAGAACCCTTGATAAAGGAAGACTACCTGACAGAATATGTCAAAGGTTACAAACAACCCGGCAATCGAAACAAGCAAGCAAACTCCAATTTTGACACACCCTTTCCAACTGAAAGATGACAGGCAATATATTTCCCTGTCATAAGGGATGATACTAACAATATGCCTAATAAGGGAGTTATTAATATGATTGCAGATACCACCATCATAGAATAGGCGAGATAGAATTTGCACAAACAAATATCCACACTAGAGTCGGATGCTACTACAGCACGACCCAAACTCTACAAATTTTGGGCAGAACGATATTGGAAATCCCCAATTTGAATGCTACAAGGAATAGGGTTCAAGTTATATCTGCGAGTTCACCTTCAAAGTAAGACTACGTGTCAACGAACTCAAACAAGAGGAATGTGAATTCTACAATTCAATATTCTTCACAAAGAAAGAAGTCATTGAGCAAGCCACATAAGCTGTCGTATGGTTCCTTACGCAAGAAGGCTACATGACTGCTAGAATGCTAATCCCAAATGACGTCACTATGATCTCTAGAGGCCTGACGGGTGGAGCCTCAAATAAAGCACGCAAAAGGATCACCCACGATTTGACACAAGACAACTATCAAGGGGTATTTCATACGATAGCCACGATAGAAATAATTGAGGATGCTTGGACATTAGACAAGGATGATAAAGATAAGCTCGATGCAGAAGCTATGGAAGCCGCAGGTTTGAATTGTATGCTTTTCGTAAGCCTAGACATTGCAAACTACAATATCAAGAAAATCTTGATTGGCAATGGAAGCTCGGTAAATGTCATCACTTTAGATGCACTGGAGCAAATGGAACTAGGAGACACATGAAAACGATCATAACTCCACTATACAGCTTTGGAGGATCAAGAGTTGCAGCAGTTGGAACGGTCATGCTTCTCACCTCTTTCGAAACTGCTCCAAAATGAAAGACTCGTAACTTAGAGTACCTTGTTGTCGATACACCATTTTCCTATAATATAATCATCGATCGCTCCGGTCTCAACGACTTCAAGGCAGTGGTATCAATCTATCATCACAAGATGAAATTTCCCACCAAATGTGGTGCGGGTGAAGTCCATGGAGACTATAAAGAAGCTTGGGCCTCCTATATGGCATCACTTCAAGTAGATTCAGCCCTAGAAGTCAACATGATCAATATTCTCGATGATAAGGAAAAAATGTTAGCATTGCAAGAGCCATCAAATAGCAATACTCCCGACAAAGTCATTGAAACAGAGATATAACTAGAGTTGTAGGACAACAGACTCCGCAAAATCAGACAATAACTAGCTAGCACAGCTAGAGACGAACCTCTGGGTGAATCAAAAAATATAGGTCTATCTCATACCGATTCAACAAAAATAACACGCATCGGTACCAGCATGCCGGAGGATGTTGAACGCAAGCTTATCCAATGTCTTCGCGACAACATGGATATCTTTGCATGGACTGATAGCGACCTAAAAGGTATTGATGCCTGTATTGTTGTACACAGGTTGAATGTCAATCCACAGGACAAATTTGTTAGATAAAAGAAACTAAACTTCAGTAAATAAAAGAGCGTTGCAGCCGACAGAGAAGTAACCAAAAAATTGGCCGCTCGCCACATCTAAGAAGTACACTTCTCGGAATGGCTCAACAACATTGTTCTCGTACCAAAGCCCAAAGTACTCATATCAGATAATGGCACGAAGTTTGCGGCACTTCACGGCAGTCTATCATCCACAAGCAAACGATCAAGTAGAAAATACAAACAAGACCCTTGTGGAATACCTTGAGAAGAGAATGCACGAACTCAAGGAATCTTGGGTGGAAGCTCTGCATGGGATATTGTGGGCCTACCACATAACCCCGAGAACTTCTATCGACCAAACACCATTTCTAGTTTAAGGCTCCAAAGCAGTTATATCTGCAGAAATAGTTATGCTAACACAACGCATACTCACTTACAACTAAGAAGAAGTGACAAGAATGCACTTCGAGGACTTGGAATTCATAGGCTCTACCTGTGACGAGGCATACCAATAAAATCAACCCTACAAGACAATGATGGCTAAGTCTTATGAGAAACGGGTTTCTTTCAGACAATTCCAACGGGGGACTTAGTCCTGAGAAAAATCAAGATCTACAAGTGCATTCTTGTTGCTTCCAAGTGGGGGACTTAGTCTTACAACAAATTCCAACCACATTGAGAAGGACCTTACAAGGTCACCCATGCTAGCACCAAAGGCTACTACTATCTGCAGAAAATGGATGGTGCGATCTAGCACGTCCTTGGAATGACCAGAACCTTCGGAAATTCTATGCCTAGTAATGGCATCCAAAATTCTCCGTGGCTCATTGAAGTTTTTTCTTATTTTGACAAATAAAATGATGTAATAAACTAAACAAACTATGGAGACTTGCTTCCCGAGTTTACTCAGGATACATAGGCAACTTGGTCAAAAGCCAAGAGCAGTCTGAAAATAAATAAAAATATTTTCATGTTTGTCTTTGCTATGAACAGGTTTCGTGCACACGCTTCAACTTGCTCTTCTCGAAGATAAGAAGAAGGAATGAATAGCAAAATCAAGAGCCTAAATTCTGTTTTTGAAGCAAAAACGGAAAGATTATCACCATGTATTTGGGTCACCTCCACATTCAACTTAATGCAAACGCCCAAGCCATTTTTCAAGGAAAAGGGAAGGAGTAACCCCGTAGATGGGTTACCACCCTACCACGCTAAGACTTCATATTTTGAAGAAAAAAATGCAAAATACTACGCTAGAGTAAAAGCTTTTGTTGTAAATTTGCACTTATACTGCGCATTGGTGTTAAAACCTTTGTTGCAAAACTTATTCATGCTCAAGCTATTAACCTAGCAATGTTTCTCGTTGGTGAAATGACATACATGGCTGTGGGCTCATCAGTTGGGAGCGCTTCAACAATAGAAGAAATGGTTGCCTTAGATTCGTAAAGTCGTGCAAGACTTGGTTAACTTTAAGGCGTAAAGCCATGTGTGATTTGGTTGCCTTAGATGCGTAAAACCATAATTGATCAACAAGAGCCATGGTTGCATCCGAGTATGTAACATCCTTGAAATAGGTTATACCCATGATTGCGTAAAGCCACACCAAAAATAAGAGGGGTAACACAAGTTGTGTAAAACCTAAGAGAATTGCTTACAACTGGAATGAGCTAAGGAGTAAATACAATGACTCGTGAAGACCCACACAGTGCCATAAATGACACACCACGGGTTACATACGGGCTATGTGCTTTATATAAGATAAAATCTCACAATACACACCAATTTGGTGTCATGAACTAGATCGAGCACAACTCTTATGTAAAGCACACATTCCAAAAGAATGTCATGTATTACAGCTCGCACGCCATACACACCTATTTGGTGTCTCAAACTAGATCGAGCTCAATTCTCATCTAAAGCACACATTACAAAAGAATATCATGCACTACAGCTCACATGCCTAACATAACAACATGGTGTCAATTCTAGATCGAGCGTAGTACTCATCTATTCCATGCTCTTAATGAGATAACGTCTCCTAAAAGGCTTCATAGCCCCTATGCCTATTCAAAAGGTACACAAACTGATCGAGTACAACTCATCAATCATAAAGAGGAACCATGTTTCCTCAAACATCTATGCCCATACGCCATGGCCAAAGCTGCCAACGCTATGACATGTTACCGAGACTAAAATTGATCAACAAAGCAAACACCTCCTTTAACAACAAAGGATCGATAAATCCAAACAGTCACTTAATCATCAACGATAAGTCGACGTCAATACATTCAAGGATAAGCCATGCATATTTGGAAGATTTATCTGACAAATAAGACTAACATGGGAAAACATGATGCGCGCATAACATCCATCAAGAAGTCAATGTGAGCATAACTAAGTCTCAAATCCTATTGCCACCAATGGCAACTACAAAAGCACAATAAAAAGTGCAAACAAAACATAGCGCCATACATCGACGTAAAGTATCAAAGGGTACCAAAATCCAACATCCTGAAAGTATTGGAATAGGAGAAGTACGGATAAAATGGCACATACGCCAACATTAAGCCAACACGGCTGAATAAGTGAACCTGAGTGAATGCTCAAAATGCAAGCTCAGTCACGACCTCATCGGCTACACTAGAACAGGTCATTGGGCCTGCCGCTCCAAATGCGACATCTGCCTCCTTCAGAAAACTAGGAGTGTCCACTATGCCATTGAAGTTATCCTTTGCACGTGCACCATCTAAAATCACCGCGCTGGAAATCTGCAACTCACATGAGTTCAATTCGGCAATACTTGAATCAAATGAAATGTATACAAGCATGTTCTGCGCATTTAAGGTAGAATGATTTAGTCGTACAAAAAATACCTCTGGAGTACCAAGTGCAGCAGCAAGTGCCCCAATATGGGCCATGGCAAGCTCTGTGCACTCGGAAAAGTCAATTGCTACGAGAGAGGTGACATCTACCTCAAGAAGAACCTCTACATCCTCCACACATACAGGAGGAATCTTCTCCACTATTGGATCCTCAACCACCTCGTCTTGCACGAGTGGATCAATGTCACATAGTCAAAGGCGGCATTGACTCTTCAGACTGCTAAAAGCATATGTACTCTTTGTGATAGGATCATCACAAGACTCATCTTCAGTATTAGGTTCCATATAATCCTCATCCAACAGTCTACATCCAAAGAAGTATCGGACATGATCAAAATCCGAGCCGAGATCATCGTAGTAGACGATATCACTCATATAATCCTTGTATCACTTTCCATTATCAATACTGCCACGCGCACAGGCAATGTGCTTCCACGTAGCAGATAGCATGAACTCACTAACCACTTAGACATTACGGTCATCATCCAAAGGTTGTTGTTCAACAAATCCAAGTAAAAACAATTATCTTCACGAAAGATAACAACACTAAAAGGTAATAAGTCTATTAAGAGTTCTCATAAAGGGAAAATCTTATCGCGGATTATCTTTGCTTGAAAGCTTCGGTTTGAGCCTTCTTGGCCACCTTTGTATCACGCTCTAATCTCCTAATGGTAGCTTCACACTCCTCCAAGGACACGCGCTGAGACTCCTTAATAGATCGAGCTTCTATCAGCTCTTCTTCCAAGGAAACCTTATCCTTGTTCGCCACGGTTAAAAGCTTTTCTAACTTGAAAGACTTTGCTTCCTCTTCAACCAAGCGCTCTTCCATAGCCTTGATCTTATTTTCCTCTTGTATTGTAACAAGATGATCATGCTTATTGATAAGCACCCTTGAACATAACATGGACTGAAAAGGCCCAAAAAGTACAAGTAAGCCCATGTTCACAAACATAAGGTAGTGAAAATCAACGAGGCAAGGCCAAGTTACTTACCAATGTCTGGATATGGCATAGAAAATGCCTCAAACCTTATCTTCGACCAACCTATTGAATAACCTCTTCGTCGTTCACCATCGGCTTGATACTAGCAACTAAGCCTGAGGCATATGAATGAGTTAGCTCTTCATTAGGGCCTAAATCTATGCTCAAATTCACAATGCTATCAGGGTGATCGTTGAGGTCTCCAGCAAGATACTCCGAGTCTTCCAACCGTTATGGGAAATGTGTCGAGCAGTGACACTTGGAGCCTCGGCTGGCTCTACAGTAGCTCTCTTTTCTTAGCGGGTCCCTTCGCCCTCATCATTCTCCGCTTCATTTGCCTTCTTCTTAGCCTTTGCCTTGGCCCGGACAACAATACCCTCGGTCAATTTCTTGGCTCTATGATGGTAAAGAATACAGGTAGCAAAATCAACACCACCACGAGAAGGTCTTCATTCCTTGTTGCTTCTGGCCCGCTCACGAGAAGCACTGGCACCACTACCTGACCCAATTTCAGGTCTAGGCGGCCATGCCCCTATTTTACTCGTCTCAAGAGCCTCATCGTCAACAGTGGTCACTGTGGGTGGATCCGCAACAACATGAGAAACCTTGTCCTTAACTAGATATCTCGCGGGCAAACTAAGACCAGAACCCTACCCCAAAATAGGGGGCATCCCTTATCTCCTCGTCAAAGGTAACCGTGGCACCGTGACCTCCACGGTTCTCTCTACATCTACCACGAGTGGTCGTGTAGCCAGCAGCTAGCATGTTTTGTGCAGCAACCTTGCGCATCTCCTTCAATCTGTCTCTCACCATGTCAACTACAAATGATAAAGAGACCAGATGATAACACAATACCAAAATGCTAGATACAAGTCATATATGCATGCATGAAAAGGTGATTATAAAGCACATAGATGCAAAAATAAAAGTTATACCCAAAGTCTCGGTCCATATGTAATCAACAGACGATATACCACTCGCTCTGAGTACCTCAGGCAGACTCGTGGCCAAATAAAATAAGGGATCAACCTGAAGTGCTGCTAACCTCCCTTTCCTACCGCACCCATCATTAGGCCTCTAGAGCGAAACATCAATGTCGGTCTGATTCGACTGAAGTAATCAAACTCATTGCAAGTGCTTTCTTTAACATAAAGGAACTGTTGTTTCCAATGCTTACCGTAGCTATCTTTAGCACCATCAAGGTACACACAATTTGTCGTCGCTGATAAGTAATAGAAGCCAGAATTTGTGCCACCCTTTTGGTTAAAATTCGTGCAGAATTTCTACTAAAAGTTGTCAATGTTGCATTTAAATCCTTTGGCTTTTATAGCCACAAAAAAACCCACAATGGCTGCATATCCGTTTACTATAATGAGCAGGATTCAAGCAAATCCTCACTATAATATCCTGAATCTCAGTATCTAGGGGAAACGTGAGCCATGTGGCTAGATAAGCGACAAAAATGGCAATGCACCCCCTAAAAGGGAGATGCATCATTTCACCATGCCTAGGAATGATCACCTCATACCCAATCGGTATGTCAAACTCCTCACTCGGGGTCTCCAACGTTTGTTTCTTTATATGTTCTCTATATCAATAAGGGTTTGAAATATACACGGAGGTCTTTCACCTTCCTAGTTCTATACCTCATCCCTTTCATCATTGTCCCTATCAGAATCTACATGCTTCACAACGTCATCAACATCATCGCCATCTTGGCATCTAACACGAGGAGTAACCTTGTAATCACTATCATCCTTCTCTACTGCCTCTGAGGACGACTCACATAATGCACCATAATCAATATACAAATCGTTAGATGAAGCCAAACCATCAACCGGGTCAACCCCTCTCTCATTGCTAGAGGGGCTAGCCACATTGCCATCATCCTCATAATTCAACCCAAGCTCGGAGAGCGAACTAATATGCTCATCAAAACACTCCCTGAGGAGCAATTTTTGTAACCCCATAATCTCAAAAAAGGCAAGTTGAGAATAAGCAAATTACCATGGGAGGGCGATCTATATGACGTCTCACGACTAGCGGGATATCTGAACCTGTTTGGCGTGTACCTCGACCAACAATGTCGATATACCCGATGCGGTGAATGGTAACGTGTCTCCTTGTGGTACCTAAGCCTCGAAGAGTAATGCTCGCAATAGTCACGTGGCCACCCAAGTTTGACTATCACCTGCAATTCCACATTGCAAACATATACAAGTTGAAGGTCCACAAAAAAAAAAAAACTATACAATTTTAAAATTCAAGAGTTCTACAAACGTGACAACAAGTTCACACAACTTAACAAAGTGATAGTTACGATTGAAAACACAGATAGTTACATTCCAAAAAAAAGGAGAATAATTTTATCCAAATTTAATATAATTTAAAGGATTGTTATAATTAATTTTAACTTTCACCGAAAAAGTGAATAGCATGTAATATTTGTCGAAATTGTTACCTTTGAGAGATGAACATGATCATATTTGAGAAATAAGGCTAAAAAGTGATTGGGGGGCAAAGTGTTTAATTTTAATTTTTGAGGGTAGAGTGTGAAAACACGCATTTTAGAGGGGTCTCAAAAACTTTATTTTCATGAAAGGAAGAAACGCATACTTTATCTATCTACTATTACTTTATGCAAAGTTCTCCTACTCACAAAATAGAAGTTTGGATATCAACTTTTGTGTTTCTAATAAATTCACCTTTCTCTCATTTCAAACAAAAGAATATAAATGTTATATTTGTCATTTCATGTATTTTGCTCAACTACAATTCCTAAAAAATAATAATTTCTATCACGCACCTATCTTTTTTTTTATAATAATATAATTTGCAAGCGGTGTATCAAAATGACTAATATCCAAAAAAAAAAAAAAAAGTAAGCGAAAGTCCAGTGGGCTGAGAAAATTGAGCCCAATGTTTGAGATTCAAAAATCCAAATAAGATGGATAAACACCAGAAATTGCAACGGTCGAATTTATGCTACTCCATACTCACTAATTAAAGAAGGGAATCGGTGCGCGCAGAGAGAGAGAGAGAGAGAGAGATGGGAAAAAGGAAAGGACGAGAAGCGAGTTGTGATATTCAAGTTGAAAGTGAAAGAGAATGTGAAGGAACAGATCAGGGAAGATTTTTCTCATGCTACCTGCTGACGTCAGTCTGCCCCCGATTCAAAGGCCACACCTATATAGGGTTTGATTCCATTCTGATTTCCAGTTTCTTGATTGGATTTTGTTTTGTTGTAATGTCAATTTTGGTGACCATTATATCTTTATATATGTGATTGCGATTGTAATTGTGATTGTGATTGTGATTGTGATGTATTAGGTTTACGGTGAATCCAGGGAGAAGGATAAGGCAGCATAATGGGGAAATCAGGTGCGGCGCATGGCGGACTAAGAGGAAGCGACCCTGGGAAATGGTCTTGTGCATCTATGGCTTCCCTACTAATGTTGCCGCCCTTCAGGTTATTATAATAACAAGATACTTTGATTAGCCCCGCCACCCGTTTCCCGTTTCCGGAAACTTATTATATAAGTGTTGTTTTATATGATCGCACAATTGCTTGCTGTGACGATGAAGTAAGTATGTTTTGGTAACAATTTCTGAGTCCACAAGTCTAATGATAATTGTTTTTGTTGGATGTGTGTAGTTTGAATGGGCGTGGCAACACCCTGTAGAGTCTTTAGCTGTAAGAAGTGCAGCTGCAACTTTCAAATCCCTTTCTGGACTTGCCAACAAGATTAAACTTGCATACACAATGCTTACGCTTCCTTCTTGGCAGAGGTACTCTATATATATATATATATATATCATCAGTCTTTACACAAGCAAAGTTTTCTGATTTCAATCGACATTAACCAATGCCTGTTACTTACTTACTTGTTCAGTTTGAACCTCACTGTTAACTTCTTCTCAACAAAGTACCAACAACATACGCGTAGTTGTCCCACCTTGCCTCACCAAATGAGGATTCAAGTCTGTTCCATGGATGAGTTGCCCTGTTACAACACCAACAACACTCTTGTCAGTGATGATGATGATCATCATCATCGTGAGGTCTCGACCAGAGAAGAATCTACTGAAGAAATGCGGGAAGTTCAAAATGCCAGCGGCTGTGATAGTCCCCAAGTAAATTTTCAGAAGAGAAACAATCAGAAAATTGAAGATTTGGCAAAACCTTGTTCAGAGTGGCCAGGTAACTCTTCTTCTGAGCGAGAACAAACACAAAGCCAGGGTCAGCCTTTCAACATTACGGGTGGTTCCCCTTCTAGAACATCTTCGTATGCAGCAGGTTCCTACAATTTTGAAGACTTCCAGACTTCTGCTTCAGATACGCCGTGCAGTCTGGATTTTGACCATACACTAAAACAACCAACAAATGCCCTGGTTTCTGACAGAGATCAGCTACTAATCAAGAGCCCTGATCTTACTAGTCGTAAAATTGAGATCATTGATATCTTTACTCCATCTCCATGCTCCTATGCTGTAAAATCAGGCAGCAAAAAAAGACGACCAACTCTGTATCCTGAAATAATTGACTTGACCAATTCTCCCATGTATGTATGAGAGCTAACAGCCTTGATATGTAAAACAATGTTAAGCATATCAACAGGTGTAACTCTTTAAGCTATACACCTTAAGCATATCAACAGGTGTAACTCTTTAAGCTATACACCTTAAGCATATCAACAGGTGAAGAAGTTCTTTTAATATATATTACATTTTATTAATTCCCAAGATCATTATCATGTTTTGCTTTGTAATTTTCTTTTAGGTGGGTGAAGAAATTACGCAATTTTTCCTTACTATTTTGTCTCAAAGCCTTGTTTGAGTGCGAATAGTAAGTAGTAATGATTGAGGCAATCTTATGGTTAAAGTGGCAAAACTGATGATTAACGAGATCAAAAACACCAAAACAATTAGATAATTTCATAACAATTTCTGCAGTTTTCTGCGCATGTAGATTACTATTTACCACAGCATTCAAACCATTCCAAGCGGAATCGATAATCTACATTTGAAGTGGCTGGCTGTGAGAGGTCTACAAAAGGGGTTAAAGTAAAGTTGTTGAGGTCATGGACATTTTGAGGCATTAGCTATGGTAGTTGCAAGTTGGGGGGGGGGTGTGCGTTTAAGAGGGGCTGATACTGCAATGCCAAGCAATGTCTTGTGATGCTGCCTTTATTAGATTTTTTAGAATTGTCAGGCCTTAATCAATCCATTTGGCCTAAAGATATTCCAAAAAGAAAAAAACCGGCTAACCACCGTAAATGGGAGACGATCGGGTGAAACCAGTATACAGGGCAGGGCGCAAACTTCATGTGTAGTAAACCCACCGGTATCATACAATACCCAACCCACAGACGGTGAAACTTGATTAACAACAATCATTTCCGTAAAATATGGATTATAAAATCACGACGACAGCATGAAAAAAGGACTGAAAATACCAAACACGCCTTTTACAAACAAGAATTGGGTAATATACACGCAAGCTATATATAAACAAGACCGTGTTAATAATTTCAACAAATGGCACCGAAAGTACCACATCCCAGGTGGGGTATCTCATTTCAAGATTTATCAACTGCTAAAAGCTGCAAAAATCATAGTGTACTTAAAAAAAGTTGGCTAGTGCTGCCTATTAAGGTAATTGCTCCTGCTGTAGTTGTCTAGGATCCTGTTCTAATGGATCTTGCTGCTCATTTACATGTCGTGGTTGCTCGTCCTGTGATGCTGGGGGCTGCGGGAGTTCGTTTGGTTCACCTTGCCAAGCCCAAACAATGTCTTGGAGACAGGGTTTTATACCCTCCTCTATAATCTTCTGGTACTCTAGCGTATCGCCACTTGTTTTCTTCACTTCCACCAAATGAAACTCGGGAATCAGCACAAAGATCTCGGCATCCATGGACAAAATTCCCTTTTTACCTTCCCTAATTCCTTCAAACTTGAACAACCCTCCGTCTTTTTTGCTTATCTTCATCTTTACACGCTTGGCAAGTTCTTCCAGCTTCGATATGATAACAGATGCAGGCTTACGAGAAACGAATCTAGTTTCTCTCTTCAAACAAGGCTCCTCAAACAATCGAGACAGATCGAATCCAGCTGATAAGGAAATGATATCAAATGCATTTAAATCCGAAAGTCTAGGGACCTCCTCTTGCTTGTCGCCAACATTTTCATGCTGACAAGTTTTATCCTCTCTACTTGACATCGTACTACTTTCTCCGTCATTTACTGTTGATTTGAAGTTTAATCCTCGTCTGAACCAAGAGCTCTCCCTTATTCTTTCAATGGAGATTCTGTTATCTGGATTTGGATCCAATATTCTACAAAGCAATCTACGTGCCTCAAGTGAGAACCAACTTGGGAATTTAAATTCGGCTTTCCCAATCTTTCGATACATTTCCATCAAATTTGAATCGTGAAACGGAAGATAGCCAGCCAACAAAACAAAAAGAATAACCCCACATGACCAAATATCGGCCTTCACACCATCATACCCTTTCCTGTTGATTACTTCTGGCGCAACATATGCAGGGGTTCCACACGTGGTGTGAAGGAGCCCATCTTGTCGTTTTGATTCCGCAAGAGCACTAAGACCAAAATCAGAGATTTTCAGATTTTCATTCTCATCTAACAATATATTTTCAGGTTTTAAATCTCGGTGATAGACACCTCTGCTGTGGCAGAACTCAACAGCGTTCAGCAATTGGTGGAAATATTTCCGTGCAAGATCTTCCTTTAGCCTACCCTTGGACACCTTGTTGAAGAGTTCCCCTCCTTTAGCATATTCCATAACAAAATAAATTTTGGTTTTTGTAGCCATAACTTCATAAATATGAATGATATACGGATGTCTGACCAATCTCATGATCGATATTTCCCGCTTGATTTGATCCACGATCCCTAAACGCATAACTTTTTCCTTGTCTATCACTTTAATGGCCACACTCTGCCCTGTTTGAATACCCCTAGCATAATAAACTTTTGCAAATGTGCCTTGACCTAATAAACGTCCAACTTCATATCTTTGCATCAATATCACACTACTGTTTTCCATAATAAAGATAAACAAAGCCCTACACTGGAACTGTATGTTTTACTTGTAAGCTGTTAGATAAAGTGAGACGGAAGCTTTAGGCTCAACCATGCTCACAAAAATGTCCACATTAAAACAGCTCACATCTTATAATGGAATCTCAAGTAAGATATACATGTTTTCTAGCCTATTGCAGCGACCCTCGTGAACGACTAATAAAGGTTGCTCATCAAATGTCAAAAGATTGCAAACCTCGGGGTAAGAACTTGGGATCCTCAGAAATTTCTTCCAGAACAAGACCAACAAGGAAATGGCCCAAGTTCAAAATAACTGAATAAATACCCGCAAGCTGAGTGATCAACCAAAAGAGCAGAATAATTAGTTCCAAGATGAGAATCCAAATTACACATACTAAGAAACATAAAAGCAAAACATTCACGATTACGGTGACAAAATACCCTCCAAAGTTATAGTAGTTGAAAAGATACTACAACTTCACCATTAATGAACTCCTACATATATTGAATCATAGGAAAAGTAAGGCATCTATCTTAAAGGGAAGAAAAAACCAGGGCTACTTTTGGAATACTTAACACTCAGCAGCACAAAATACTAGACACCTTGGTCATTCATTCATACTATTCAATAAGTTGAAATAATTTGCGAGATTATTTACAAGAACTAAAAAAGTTTGGAATAAAGATGTGGGGTATTGCAGTGGTTGTACTAGTAAAAAATGTAAAGAGGGTGAAACCAATGAAAAAAGATAATATGCAACATGGCAGGGCATAATGTCCTGTACCAATAAACCAAGTTTCAAAACCTTAAGGGTTTTACGCGGTGCTTGTTGATGAGCTGAAAATAGAAACTGTTAATTAGGCGTAGAGCAGTCCACAAAGAGAAGAATCTGAACAGCTAACTAGCAAAGAGAAGAATCTGAACAATTAAGAAGTAGTTAAATCCCAGATCAAGTTAAATAACAGGAGAGCAGTCCACAAAGGTATCCAATCCAATTAGATCAACTGTTTCTAGTAAATACTAAATAGTAATACCAACAGACAACAGTAGTCACGATGTAAATACTAAATAGTATATATTTTATGCAGTTTGTTGTTGTTGTTGAAGGAATTTCGTGCTATTGATGATGAATAAATATAAATAAACAAAACAAACTGGGATTTAGTTAATTACCTTTCTTGTCTTCCCCAAGCAAGCTTCCCCCACAAAGACACAGAGAGAGAGAGAGAGAGAGAGAGAGCTTTATTTATTTATTTATAAGAAAGAAAGGTCTTTCTCTTTCTTGATCTATATTCAAAGATGGAGAAAAAATAAATAAAGAAAAGTTTGAAAGCCACCCCCAGCCTCCTCTTGTCCATCATATTCATCACAATATAATAATATAATATACAAATCATAAAAAAAGAAAAAAGTACTACTTTTTGCTGTTTTTGTTTATAAAATTAATAATTAAGGTGCATTTCTGAAACTGCCACGATCTATTTATTTTTAGTCCATCGATCGGACTTATATAAATACTAGGCAACTAAGCACGTGCGTACTTCGTTTTGAACGATAAATACTTTTTATGTTAAAAAATAATAAATGTTTTTATAAGTTTAAAAATAATATTCAAATTTTAATTTTTAAATAACTTGCGACTATAATATTAATATTTTCTTAACACAGAATATAGTAATTTGCTAAATTTATAGGACAAAATCTAAACAATGAAAGATCGAAGAAATTATTATTTACAACCGTTGCACCACGTCATCGCATATGACGTGGTGCAGCCAACTAATAAAAAACTTACAAATGGATAATAATATCACAGTCATAATTTTTATAATTTTTTTTATCTTCTCTCTCATGTACAAATACACTGACGGATTTTCAGCCAGCAATCAAATATTAACCTCTATGAATTTCTTATGTCCAATGCTAGATCTGTATTATGTAGGTTTTTTCTTTCTTTTCCCTACTTTCAAACCAAAGACTAATCTCTACGAATTTCGTGTGCCCATCTCTTAATTTCCTCTCTAACAGAATAAATTCCCACTTATTCTTGACATTTTTTACTTCGTAGAAATCACGAACTGTAACAAACCTAGTCATTTTACAAACCATAAAAAATTATACAGTGTAAGAAATCGCAGATGATGAGATTGCTAATTAAAAATAAATATTAGGCGGTGCCAACGTAAATACACTCAGAGAGTTGTACTATTAATTACTGAAACGGTGAAACCTAATTGGGACGAGTTAAACGATGTATTACCCAAAAATATAATATATTAAAAGGTGTATTCTAAAATTTACAACGGACCCCCACGGTATTGAGTGTTAAACGCGCGATCACACAAGTTATTTATTACGGGAAAACCGCAAATAATATAGTAGCAAAACTTTTGGGGCCAAAACTGAAATAATTCTAAAATAAAAGGACCAATTAATAATTTACAGTAGAGCCTATAAATAAATAACAAAAACTTTAGGGTCAAATTTAGAAGAAGTTAAAAACTGAAAGGACCATTCCGCAATTTACAGCAGGCCAATAACTGTGAAACGTAAAACTTTTAAGACAAGATTTAAAACATTGAAGGACTGTTCTGCAATTTATAGTGAACCCTAACGCAATTAACCGGTAAGAAATTTTATTCTTACGGGTTTCAATCGATTAATACGTGCGGGCCCTCTAGATATTTATTACTGTAAAACAAAATATAATATTATAAATAGTTGAACTTACAGGGGCAAAATCGAAACAAAAAAAATCTCTGTTGAAGAGTAGCGTGCTTGAAAACATTTGTTCTCATTATTGGTTATATTAAAAGGTATGTTCTAAAATTTACAGCGGAGTCCCACGGTATTGAGTGTTAAACGCGCGAACACACAAGTTATTTATTATGGGAAAACCCCAAAAAGTATAGTAGCAAAATTTTTGGGGGTAAAACTGAAATAATTATAAAATAAAAGGACCAATTAAAAATTTACAGTATGGCCTATAAATAAATAATAAAAACTTTTGGGTCAAATTTAGAAGAAGTAAAAAATTGAAAGGATCATTCCGCAATTGACAAAAGGCCAATAACTGCGAAACGTAAAACTTTTGAGACAAGATCGAAAGAATTAAAACATTGAATGATTGTTCTGCAATTTATAGTGGATCCTAAAGCAATTAACAGGTAAGAAATTTTATTTTTGCAAGTCCCCATCAATCAATACATGCGGGACCTTCAGATATTTATTACTGTAAAACAAAATATAATACTGTAAATAGTTAAATTTATAGGAGCAAAACTGGAACACGAAAAATCTCCGTTGAAGAGCAGTCTGCTTAAAATCGTATTTATTACTGTAAAACAAAATATAATACTGTAAATAGTTAAATTTACATGGGCAAAACTGGAACTCCGTTGAAGAGTAGTGTGCTTAAAAACGTTAGTTCTTATTATTATAGTAGATAGTACTACTTTATTACAAAATGACAATTGTCGTTAGGATTTATCAAACAAAGCTTGCGTCCTTAGGAGGTGTAGAAGCCAAGCCTTTTTTATTTAAAAATTTAGTTGTCGTGTCGTGTCACGAATCAAGTTCACAATGTTATTAACGAGCGCGAGTTTCAAACAAAACAAAATTGATCAGTCAAATGGTTTAAAAAATGGTTGTGCGATCCAACACCAATGAAGTTATACAAACATAATTAATTATTTGCAATAATAATCGTTCAAATTGAGTCAAATCGATAACAAGGCAATAAGTTTTAATATTAAAATAAAATGATCTGGCAAAAATATTTGCATATTATTAATTATTATCATCTTAATAACTGAACATACGAATACCAATAAATAAATAGACTAATATAGTAACTATAAATGACATCTAAAACAGGAAAAGAAAACCAAATAGTTCACTTATGCATCAGGAATGATTTGCTTCCCGATTTCACCCTTGTCTTGAAATTTCAAATATAAAACACTTGCAGTTATAAATGAATAAAAAAATATTTAGTTCTGTACTTTAATGCTATTATTTAAAGGTGCACAATTTAGTGATCCATTAATGACAATTAGTTTACTAATAAACTACTAAAGTTTATAGTAAATCAAATAACAAGAGATATTTCAGCATTTGATTTTGTGCAGATATTAGATTGTAATAGATTTTATGATGCAAGGTGCTCACTCGAGAGTAAAAGGTTGGCAATGCTAAAGCCTTCCTTCTGAGTGAGACTTTTAAGGAAATCTGCGTCGAACGTGGAGTACAGGAGAGGGAGGAAGCTAAAGATTCGATCATCGGTTAGATCTAACTCCTTGACGGTTTCAAAGATGATTTTGACCGTAGCCCTCTGAATCCCTTATTGGGCCAGGATAGGAAACTTCCGGAGGACTCCAATGTTGAAGCTGATGATGATCCTATGGAAGATGTCTACGAGGAAATTCTGAACCAAAAGAGTCTTGTGCTAATCCATACGAAGGGTGATCCTAAGTACCCCATCTAAGGGCATGTTGTGTATTGTATCTGCTCTTCTAGATGGTTGTGTATAGTTCCCTTGGGCTTTTGTAAGCTTATTTTGAAATGGAAGTTTTTTCCTCAACTCTTAATCTTGTCGCTCATTTGCGCTCTTCTTTTTTTAAAAGAATGTCCCATCCGTCGCACCTGCGTCGGTTAATAATTGTTTGTTCGTGGTTGGGCAGAGTTGTATTCCTGCTGTGTGCTAACCTCCTTATCTGGGTTGATAGTGAAGTTATCTCTGCTGTATTTGTGGTTGCTTTGCGCGTCGGGTTCTCCCCTACCTATCTCGGTGGGGTATCCTGTTACATATTTATTCTTGTTGTATGCCGGGTTGTCTCTTTCCAATCTCAGTGGATAGGGGAGTTATCACATGGCATTTTTCTCTTTTTGTATGCCAGGTTGTCTCCTTCCTGTCTCAGTGGATAGGGGAGTTATCTCATGGCATTTGTATTCTTTTTTGCATGTCGGGTTGTCTCCTCCCTATCTCGGTGGATAGGGGAGTTATCCCATGGCATTTGTATTCTTTTTTGTATGCCGAGTTGTCTCCTCCCTATCTCGGTGGATAGGGGAGTTATCCCTTGGCATTTGTATTCTTTTTTGTATGTCGGGTTGTCTCCTACCTATCTCGGTGGGTAGGGGAGTTATCCCATGGCATTTGTATTCTTTTTTGATAGTGGACTCCCTCTGGATTTTGTGGATTCGCTGATCTCCATTCCCTGTTGTTTAAACAAGATAACATAATCATTTCGTGTCAGAGATAGTGGTTAGGTGAAATCCACATTTCCTATTTTATCCACTTTGAGGGATAATATCATTCCTCGTTGTTGGCAAGGATTTATTTGTACCTGCCATATATAGGTTAACATGTATATTTTCCAGAGATAGAGGATGATAAAATACTTTTAGAATAAATGTGTGCTCGCATGCGCATCTCATCTATTCCTTCAAGGGGATATACCTGCAGCAAGGCACGAAAGCGTAATGCAATCGAATATATTGATTGAAATAAAATGAGTTAATAATGGATAATGGTCGAAGGCTAGGTAAACCCTAACCTGCCTATGTATCCCGTTGTATGGAAATCAGACTGGCGTAGTTCTCCCTGTTTTAGTTACAGTCCAGCCCAACGATGGGGCAATTTAGGGAAATTAGAAATTGTTCAACATTACAGAAAATGAAAAAAATGTTCCAAGTGGTTCCCTACTGTCGGTCACCCCACTGCTTGATGGTTGCCATTCAGGTCCTCAACTTGTCCCGCAGCATCTCTGATCCTTGGGAGGGTGAGGGAAGTTATGTAGCATAGCCATCCCTCCTCCTCATGATTGGCGATGACTTCCCCCACACCTCCAACTACTGGGAACTTCATTTTCTGGTGGTATCTAGATACCACTGCGTGGATGGCGTTGAGAGCTGGCCTACCTATTATGATGTTGTAGGCGAAAGGGTGAACCACTATGGTGTATTGTATATTGATAGTCCTCATGTGTGGCTCTTCGCCAAATAATGTTGGCAGGTTCACTTGTCCCAATGGTATCACCTCAGCATCCCTGAAGCCAATCAAAGGGGTGCGAATCTGTTCCACCACATGGTGGCCCAATGTCATTTTCTCCAAAGCATGTGGAAATATGATGTTCGTGAAACTTCTGTTGTCCATCAGCACCTTACAAACACCATAATTGGCAATATCAAGTTTAACAACTAAAGGGAAATCAATTTTACCTGCATGTACGACCTCGGGAGATAGATCCATGAGGTCCCTGTTTGAGAAAGTAATGTTCTCCTCCGGCAGCTCATCCATTAGTGATGTGAATCCAATATAGCGATCCTCCTCAAGTCCTCTTGTAATCTTTTTCCTGCTATTAGTGGAGTCTGCTTCTATTGGTTCTCCACTAATCATGTTGATCACTCCTCTAGAAGGTGCGTTGACAATTGTGTTTCCACGCCCATTGGGGCCCTATAAGGCCTTCACCTTGTCCCTTCTCGGGGAGTGAGATCGATCATCTTGATCATCAGAGTCTCTATTGTTTCGCACATATTCGATCAGCTTGCCCTCCCAAATGAGGCGCTCGATTTCATCGTTGAGATCTATGCAATTCTTAGTCTCATGTCCCTTATGACAGTGGTACTCACAATACTTTCTTGATCGTCTGGTGTCGTGAGTCTCTCTCAATTTCCTTGGTTGGTTCAACCATATCTTGCTCTGAGCTACCGCAAATACGATCATGATATCCTGATTCAATTGAGTTGTATCTTCTTGGAGACATGTCCCTGCCATTCATGTCTCTGTTCCAACCTTCTCTGCCTCTATTGCGATTGGCCTGTTAGGGAGTCTGCTTTGTTGCCATTATACTGTCTTGGTATATGGTATTATAAGCAAGATCATTGATTTGATCAATAGTTGGTGACTTGAGCTTGATTAACTCATGTGCAAACCTCTTATGCGTCGTCGCATTGAACAAAATGAGCACCACCTGGTCGCCCTGCAGTTCCTCCACCTTCATCATTTCATCATTGAATCTCTTCATAAACTCTTTCAGTCTTTATTTCTCATTCTGCTTCATGGCGTTCATATGGTGCATGTTAGCCCTCATCCTTTTCTGACTTGAGAATTGACTTTCCAACTTCTGCATTATCTGTTCATAACTGGTGATAGATCTCGTTTCTATCTTGTTGAACCAATCAAGAGCTGCTCCAGTTAGGGTCGTGGCCAAAATCTTTGCCTTAATGTTGCGCGAGAACCTATGTAGGTTCAAGACACTATCGACACTGTGGAGGTGGTCCCTTGGATTGCTCTTTCCATCATATGCCTTGATGGTAGGGATCTTATCGCCCTTTTCCAACACTTTCGCCTCGATTCCCTCATAAAATAGGGTTAAAGTCTTGTGACCATGCGCCAATGCTAGTCTCCGACTGACTTCTATCTTTTTGCGGTCCAGTTGCTCTATCCTTCTCGCGATGTTTCTCCTATCTCTCATTGGGTCGGGACCTTCTTCCCCGGGAATCCTCGACCGTGGGCGGTCCATCATGCTATCACTCATGTAGTCGTGCTCTCCATCCCTAATTTTGTATCCAAGTCCCCTAGTTCTGGATTCATGGGGTTGCGGTGGCGCATCGCCTACTCCTCTACCATTCAGGCGCGGCATCAAGGTCTCTAAGGTTGCCTTCAATGTTGTCTGGACAGTAGCGTTAATTTTCCCCATGATTTTTGGTGCCAAAACAGCGGGCGCCGCGGGTGCGGGAGTTGGCTCTTGCGGCGCTTGGGGTTCATTCTACCCCACCCTCGGTTCTGGTGCCGGAATAGGCGGCAGGGGTGCACTTTCTGCCATTGAGTTGTCAACCACTGGTCTATTGGACTTCGAGCGGGTCATCCTTCTTTACATCTTGACGTCCTCGTCCGGGAACTTGGTGTTCCTACAGACTACGCCACTAATTTAACAATAGATCGTATATTTGGAATAGGGTCGATTACAAGTATGATACAACGAGTCTATCGCTAAACTAGACCTACTCTAACTATGCTAGTCTCGAGTAGGCTTGGTCCGGAACACCTCGAACTAACGTTAGATGCAAGGAAGAATGCCTAAAGTATATATGAGATGACGTCGAAGGTTATGTCGGGGATGACATCGGAGCCTTCTATGTCGAAAGTGGTCTCCTGATCACATCGAGGATGACGTTGATGATATATATCAGAGATATATATCGAGAATAATGTCGAATACTATATCGAGTTAGACTCGATATAGATGTACAGTAATTGCGAATAATTAAAGCTTACCTTAATTACCGGAAAGAGAATATTTATAGGCATCGGGATGCGGGGACCACTCACGTGATAAACACGTGAGGTGTACTATATCGAAGGTAATATTCGATATGTATCCTGACCCATGGCAGGCCCAAGAAACCTATCATTGAATTCATAAATTGAAGGTTATGTCGATTGTCGATTGTGGATGTATTTAGATCGGTAGAATGAAGTTCTGGAAAAGAAAAAAAAAAAGATCTGTGGAATGGGCGAGTCAAGTTGAATAGTTTGTCTTCTTCATAAAGTATACTGGAGTAATTATTTTTTGCGGTGTAGGATGATTTGGTGGAGCCAGAATTATTATGTCAAATTGTGAGAATATTAGACACTTTTATCTTTAATGATTTGATGTACCGACGTGGTACAGCCCGCGCCCGAAAAGGAAAAGGAAAAAATAAATCCTTAAACCGAGTGCTCACGAGTCCAAATAAATTTAGTAGGATTTTTGACCAATTCCCTCTTCTGTAATGCCAAACTGGTAAATTAGGAGTGAAGGTTATGTTTTAGTCGAAAAAGGTATATTTTTACCCATGTTTTCTCAAAAAAAAAAGAAAAGAAAAAAACTTGTTTCTTTTATTTTTGGACTTTAAGTTATCAAAGAAAAGCAAAATAGAGTTACAATTGGAATTAACTTACAAATTCAATATATACATATATATATATATATAGTTATATACTAGCAACGGGTACACGCGGGGATCGCGTGCAAATTTCTCTTTAGTGTTGTGAGCTTTTTTATTTTAATTGTGTTTATGTCTATTTTAAGGTATCAATAAACCTATGAAGTTTTAGGTGTAACTGAAAATTGCAACTTTTTTTTTCATTTTAGTTGTGCATGTTTCCATTTGAAGGTATTAATAAACATATGAAGTTTTACATGTACCTAAATTTGGTACTAATATGCTTAACAATTTAGCATGGGTAAAGAAAAGTAAACGCAAAGGTGAATGCTTATGTGGAACTTAACAAATTAATTTTGAATATACAACATACAATTTTCTTAATAGTTTACCTCTAAAAACATATATATAATTGTTTTTAGAGGTAAACTATTAAGAAAAGTTGTATGTTGTATATTCAAAATTAATAAGATTAGTTGATGGAGAATATATTTAATATTTCAAAAAACAACTTTTCATTTTTTAATTTTTAGTACTCCAGAGTCCAGATTTCTAAGCAGATTAAATTATTGAGTCGGAACTTTTATCTATAACATCTGCACTGGTTATTACATTTAAATGTTACCAAAAATATGAATAGTTATTATAAATTACTAGTTCTAATAGTTCAGAATCTGAAAATAAATCTCACGTAGTAAAGAACATTTTATTTTTTAAAAAATAATCTTAACTCGGTCAACATCCAGCAAAATATTGACAAATATAGAAAAGGAAACATACATAAAAATTACAAAGAAGTTTATGTGTATACATTCATAATCTGATTTGATCAAAAGATAAGAGATTGTGAAGTTAATTAAATTAAAAATAAAAGTTTTTCATCCAAAAGAAAAAATAGAAATCAAAGTAGCTGCTAATATCTCGACTATAGTAACTCGAGTTTTTTTTTTTGTTTTTTTTATTTTAGTATATCAGAAAAAGTCATAACAAATGAAACTCTACACAATAAAATAGTTTTTTTATATTCCATGTAAATGCAACACTTGCAAAGAAAGCAAGATTCATATCCAGAAGTTAAAGCTTTTACAAAAATTGAAACTACACGAGCCATTTCCTCTCATGTTGTCAGTGACTCTCATGTTGTCAGTGAATGGCACTGAGATGTTCATTTTTGAGTTTGTACATAATCTTCTTGGTCTCTTACGTAGCATTAGTTTTTTCTTTGAATTATTTCATTCCAAGCCTAAGAACAAAAAATACATATATGTCGACTATCGTCAATATGATCCAACAATCTCCCACTTGGACTATATGCGCAACCTTATAATTATGATTTGCAAGAATAACTGGATTGCGCAACTTTCCTATCATCACTGAATGTATCTATAACCAATCCCGTCCATCAATCATACCAACATAGGATTGAAGGGGTCTTTGTCTCTATGAATCGTGACTCGACCCAACAACAGTCACATATGGCAATACAATTGAACGACATGGATCATGATGTGGATGTGTAGCATGGAAACTTCATGTAACGTGATCTTAACATGTTTGTTTCCAATTGGTCCACCCTTAACTTTAGTGAGATCAAACTATACCAAAATCAGAGTATAAGCAACAAAATAACTTTATTTCTGTAGAAAATAACTTCAAAAAACCTTAAACTGTAACAACTGAAAAAATGTCTATGATAAGAAAAGCAACTAAATTACAAACTCCCACTAAAACCAAATATCCTCTACTGATATAACACCCATACGAGCAGTTTGCTCATGAAACACTTTGGGTGGTAGTCCCTTAGTTAGCGGATCCGCAACCATGGAGTTTGTGCCAATGTGCTCGATAGACAACTGATTACTCTGAACTCTTTCTTTAACAACGAGGAACTTGATGTCTATGTGCTTCGACTTTGTCGAACTCCTGTTGTTGTTGGAATATAGAACCGCAGATTTATTGTCACGAAATAATTTAAGAGGTTTTGCAACACTCTCCACTATTCGCAGTCCCGTGACAAAGTTTCGCAGCCATACCCCGTGATTGGATGCTTCATAGCATGCAACGAATTATGCTGCCATGGTAGAAGATGCTATAAGAGACTGCTTAGCACTCTTTCAAGAGACAGCTCCTCCGGCTAGCATATAGATGTAGCCTGATGTAGACTTCATACTATCTTGGCATCCAGCAAAATCGGAGTCGGTATACCCAACGATCTCAAGCTGATCCGACTTCCTATATGTGAGCATGTAACCTTTTGTTCTATGTAAATATCTCAAGACCCGTTTGACTGCTGTCCAATGCTCGGTTCCTGGATTGCTTAAATATCTGCCTAACATTCCTGTAATATACGCAATATCCGGACGCGTACAAACTTGAGCATACATTAGACTCCCAACTGCTGAGGCATATGGGATCTTCTCCATTTCCTTTTGCTCAAACTCATTTTTAGGACACCGACTGAGGCTAAACTTATCTCCCTTAGCTACAAGGGTATTTCCTGGTTTGCATCCTTGCATGCCATACCTTTTGAGAACTTTTTCAATATAGGCCTTTTGTGATAATCCAAGAATACCCTGAGAACGATCTCTATGTATTTGGATTCCCAACACAAAAGATGCTTCACCAAGATCTTTCATCTCAAAGTTTCTATCTAGAAATTTCTTGGTTTCATGCAATAAGCCTATATCATTGCTGGCAAGCAAGATGTCATCGACATACAAAACCAGAATGATATGTTTACTCCCATAGAACTTATGGTATATGCACTCATCGACTAGATTCATCTCAAAACCAAACGAGATAATTACTTGATGAAATTTGAAATACCATTGCCGAGATGCTTGCTTGAGGCCATAGATGGATTTCTTGAGTTTGCATACCATATTCTCTGTATCTTGCAACACAAAGTTTTCTGGTTGCACCATATAAATTGTTTCCTCAATGTTACCATTGAGAAATGCTGTCTTTACGTCCATCTGATGTAGCTCAAGATCAAAATGCACTACTAGTGCCATTATAATTCTGAAAGAGTCTTTCGTTGAAACTGGAGACAAAGTCTCTTTATAATCGATGCCTTCCTTTTGTGTAAAGCCCTTTGCAACAAGACGAGCCTTATACCTCTCCACATTGCCTTTCAAATCCCTTTTGGTCTTAAATATCCATTTGCAACCAATAGGTTTCGCACCTTTAGGCAATGGGACGAGATCCCATACGTCCTTGTCTTTCATTGACTTAATTTCTTCATTCATGGCATCGGTCCACTTATGAGAGTTAGAACTTTCCATGGCTTGATGAACGTTGATAGGATCATCATCCATCACTCCAATGTCTACCTCATGTTCTTGAAGAAATACAACATAATCAGCTGGCATTGCATTTCTTCTTTCTCTAGTGGATCTTCTTAATGGCATTGGTTCTTGAGGTGCTTCAGTTTGTTCTTCTATAATGTTTTGCGGGGTAGTTTCTTCAACATTGTCTTGATCTATTGTGTCATCAACTGGATCAGGGACAAGTCCCTGGTCTATGTTAATGACACCCACGGGAATATTGACATATTCCTCTTCAAAAGCAATGTTTCTCGCTGTATCTCCCCCCACAAACTCAGCATCCTCAAGAAACCTAGCATTTCCTGTCTCGAAAATTGATCTGTTTGTGGGATCATAAAACTTATACCCGTAGGACCTTTCAGAGTACCCAATAAAGTAACAACTAATTGTTCTTGCAACCAGTTTCTTCTCATTAGGCTTATACGCCTTTGCCTCAGCTGGACATCCCCATATGTGAAAGTGCTTAATACTAGGCTTTTTTCCCGTCCAAAGTTCAAAATGGGTTTTGATAGTTGCTTTAGTTGGTACCCTGTTAAGGATATATGTTGCAGTCTTAAGTGCTTCGCCCCAGAGTCTTTCTGGTAAGGTAGAATGAGTAATCATACTTCTTACCATGTCCTTAAGAGTTCTATTTCGTCTTTCATCAACACCATTCATAGTGGAAGAACCCGGCATAGTCTACTGTGGGACGATACCACATTCCTCTAGGTACTTAGCAAAAGGTCCTGGACGTTGTTCACCTGAACCGTCATATCTACCATAGTATTCACCACCACGATCAGATCTAACGCTTTTAATTCTTTTGTTGAGTTGATTCTCAACTTCAGCTTTAAATCTTTTGAACACATCCAATGACTGTGCATTTTCATGAATGAGATATAAGTAGCCATATCTAGAATAGTTGTCTATGAACGTAATAAAATATTGTTGACCATTCCATGCAGAAGTAGGAAATGGTCCACAAATGTCTGTATGAATAAGTTCTAAGACGTCTGTTGTCCTATTGGCTTCAAATCTCCTTTTATTAGTTTGCTTTCCCTTTATACAATTAACACAAATATTAAAGTCTGTGTAATCTAAGGGGTCGAGAATTTTGTCTGACACAAGTCTCTCTATTCTCCTTTTGGAGATGTGACCTAATCTCTTGTGCCATAACGTAGCCGAATTCTCACAAGTTAATTTTCTTTTAGTACATCGAGATTTCGATAACAGGGATTCATTAGTTGAAGCAATTGTCTCAATTAAATAAAGATCATCATAACAAGATAAAGAACCGGAACCAACCAATTTTGAATCATGAAACAAACTAAATAATCCATTCCCAAATGAACAAGAATAACCGGATTTGTCCAAAACAGAAACAGAAATCAAATTCCGTCGAAAAGACGGTACAATAAAAGTCTCATTAAGATCCAAATAAGAACCGTTCTTTAATAATAATCTAAATTTCCCTATTGCTTCAACTTCAACTGTCTTGCCATTGCCTACGTAGATGTTTCTTTCACCATCATTTGGCTTTCGACTGTAAAGACATCCCTGCATAGACGCACTGATGTGAGTGGTTGCACCAGAATCTATCCACCACGTGTGTCTAGGTACTGAAAGTAAATTAACCTCAGAGCAAACTAAATTAAGAAGCATACCTTTCTTGGCAAGCCAAGCATGGTAATTGGTGCATTGCTTCTTTTGATGCCCTTCACCCTTGCAGAAGAAACAAGCCTTACTCTCTGAATCATTTGATTTCTGTTGTGAATCATAGAGTTTCTTTATTTGTTTCACCTGCGGTGCTGTGACTGCAGCTTCCTTACCCTTTTTCCTTTTTTGTCCTTTGTCCTTAGAGGTTGATGCAAAATGGGCACTTTCTGTCTTATGTTGCTTAAGCCTTTCCTCTTCCTGAACACAATGTGAGATGAGCTCATTCAGAGACCAAGTTTCTTTTTGACAATTATAGCTCACCTTAAACTGGCTAAACTGGATAGGAAGAGATATCAAAATCAGATGGACTAGCAAGCCCTCAGAGAGGTCAAGCTTAAGTGCCCTTAACTTAGAAGCAAGATGAGACATCACTAGGATGTACTCCCTGATGTTGTCTTTGCCTTTATACTTCATTGAGGTCAAGCTTGTCAAGAGTGTACCAATTTCAGCCTTTTCATTCTTGACAAACCTTTTCTCAATATCCTCTAAGAACTCTTTTGCCGTAGTAATATCCTCAGACATAGTGCCTCTAAAGGCTTCTGGAATGGCTTTCTTCATGATCATCACACACATGCGATTCGATTTATCCCACCTCTCTTTATCCTTTTTCTCATCAGAGGTACTCTTATCTGTAAGAGCGGCGAGAGATTTTTCTCTTATCGCATAGTCGAGATCCATGACACCGAGAACAATGAGTAAGTTCTCTTTCCATGATTTGAAGTTAGAGCCATTTAGCATAGGAATGGAATTAATGTTGGCAGTGATATTAGCAGGAGCATTAACTGAACATAAAACAATAAACAACAAAACAAGCTCACATAAGACTTTAAGCAAAATAAATTCAAACAAGGGTAAATCTCATATCAAGATATCGTAACTCCATCAACATTCTATCTTTGACCGAACATTAACTTGTAAGTGATATGTTGAAGCAATAAATAAACTTTGATAATAAATGTCAAACACAACTCTACTTTTAGCCGATATTATGTTCACATGCAAAATTACATAATCATCACAAGCTTACTACTGCAAATACGCATGCAATTCTGATAAACATCGATCTTCCTTTTGGCCGATGGACATTTACATAAGTTACATACATAAAACCATTTATACTTTGAAATAAAGTCAATTTCAACAAGAGATGTTACTTTTGCAACATGTTATTTCCATCAACTAATTTCAAAGTACATACAATATCCCAACATGTGAATTTAATTTTCGCACATAAATCAAACCTTTCAAATTTTTTTTTTTTTGTAGTCAATGCCAAAGTCAACGGTCAAAGGCTGACCGGCGTTGACTTTGACCCAGTCGGGTCGGACCTGACCCGGATCCTACATCATACCCGTAAACTTCATCCGCACTAAACTCTTTTTTTTTTGTTTTAATAAACAAAACTTTTAAATTGAAAACAAATGGGTTGTGGGTAAAAAAAAAACTTTAACTTTATATAGTGGGCCAATAACAGCCCACATATTTCTTTATTTTTTTTTTTGAAACTGGGCCCAACAGCCCAATATTTAATTTAAAACAAAAATTAGTTTAAAAACAAAATAATTGGGCCCAGAAACTAGGCCCATGAACTGAACTGCTGAACTCCAGAACCCAGTAGGTAGGGGTGGGAGGGCCGGGTCGGGTTCCCACGACCCGACCCGACCCGACCGGATTTTCCCCGGTCTGGGGAAAATCCGATGGGCAATCCGACCCGTTGCTGCGGGAGAAATTTCCCGCAGCAACACCCGCGGGTCGGATCGGGATCCAAGGTTGGATCCCGATCCGACCCGCGGGTCCTAATTTTTCCTGTATGAGGAAGGAGACGCCATGGATGAAGCCTTCATTTCCGATGAAGGAGACGCCATGGAGACGCCATGGATGAAGGTGACCCCGCCGGAAAAATCGGACTGTTCCAGCTGTTCCATTTCCGATTCCGATTGCAGCTGTTCCATTTCAAAACACACACACACACACAGCAACACAAACACACACACACAGCAACACAAACACACACCACAAACACAAAAGCTCACCAACTCCGCCGCGCCATCTCCGCCACGGAAGCTCACCATCTCCGCCGCGCCGAAACCCTAGGTATTTTTTCGGAATCCTGGGACCCCGACGGGACCCCGAAATCCGTGGAACTCCCGCAATCGCGGGAGTTCCGCACTCCGCGGTGCGGATCGGGAGTCGCGGCGAGCTCCCGATCCCCGCCGATTCCCGATGGCCGGATTCCCGATCCCCGCGGGAATCCGGCCCAACTCACCCCTACCAGTAGGGTTCTGCAGCCCTCAAGCAGCGGGAAACATGTCCCGCTGCTTTACTTCCCCGTCGCCGTCGTTGCGGCGGCGGCGATGACCTGACACCGGCGGTCGGAGAAATCGCCGGCAGTACCCTTAATTTTTATTTTATTTTATTTTTAAAACTCAATTCTTTGAAAGAAAAATTGATTTCTAAAACTTAAAAAAAAAAAAATTTAAAAATCTTTCTCCGATATGCAGCAGCGGCGGCAGAATCACCGCTGCCACGACGCTGACCGTGGTCGCCGGACCACGTCTCTTTACTGTACGGACCTTGGCGGCCCTTCCGTTCACCAAATCACCGGCGTTAAACACCGGTTCTCTTTTTCGCAAATACACATACATAATTTAATCATCCACCATATTCTCAAATTAGTAATAATCAAATTCAAGAATTATACAATCAATCATGGATAAACAATTATCCCAATAATTTAACATGAAGAGGCTCTTGATACCACTTGTAAGTTCTTAACGCATATATCGGTGAAATTATCACACGTAAACCGAATACATCATGTTAAACTATCGAGATTCAATAGAGGTAAGATAGCGGAAGCGTACCGGGTTCCATAGCGATTGATTGATTGATGAATTGCGTGATTAGTCTTCCAAATGAGCACAAGCTCTCAATGGAGAGTTCCTTAAATTCTCTCTTGCTCTATCTATTGACGGGATATAGAAAAGAATGTGACTTGTGTGACTTGGGGACCAAGACCACCTTTATATACTAAGACATAATGCCCTAGCTTTGTAACTTGGGCTTCAACCCATCATTGTAAGTCCAAGCTACTACAGTCTCTACACATTTAAGGCCCACAGCCTTTAAGATACATTAAGCCCAAATTAACCGTACCTTAGATCACTTTTAGTTGGGCTATAATTTACGATGTACTGCATTTCACAATTATTTGCATATAAGTCCAATATTATTGGATTTATGATCCATTAACGATCCAACATTATTGGATTTATGATCCAACACAAATTAGTTGTGCGCTGACTGTTTTGCCGTTGTACGCTTTGTTTGAAGGTGACGTGTATCTCAAATCTAAGGACTGCAGCCACCTTCAAATCTATGGGGATTTAGCAATTTAGCATGGATTTTATAGTAAGCTAACTATGATAAAGTTGCTATATATATTTTGAGAATTGTTTGTGTATCTCGCGGTTTTCACTATGTTAAATGAGAATGCAACTTACATATAACGGTGGCATTCATCAATGTGGTTGTTTTAGACTTCGGCTTTATGCAAAACTGGATTGATGTCATACATAATGCTAATAAATGTTTTTAATGTTGTCTATGTTCTCTGTAAACGTGCATGTAGAGAAATAATATGAATGTTATTGTTGATGATTTTGTTGTGTCTGATATATACTAGTCTAGTCTTAGTCTACAAGTAAAGGATAAGCTATACAAGGTAAGTAGATAACACTAAATCAGACTCTATCTCTTATCGAGAGAAGGAGGATCCGAAGATTTGATAATATCTCTAATACGCCCCCTCAAAAGTGTCGTGCCATCGGCCAAGGCAATTTTGGACCGGAGAAGCGATAAACGACCTCGAGAAAGCGCCTTAGTGAGGACATCAGCAAGTTGATCCTTCGTGCTAATATGGGAGACCAAAATGAGGTCCTTAGCCACAGTGTCACAGAAAAAATGAATGTCAATAGCAATATGTTTCACGCGGGAGTGCAAAACGGGGTGAAGTGAGAGATGAGTGGCCCAATATTGTCACAAAATACGGTGGGTTTGGAGGCGAGATTGACATGGCGCTCCGAAAGAAGGTGTTGGATCCAGCGAACCTCAGAAGTGGTAGTGGCGAGAGCACGATACTCGTCCTCAGTAGAAGAACGAGCAACAACACGTTGCTTGCGAGATGCCCACGAGATAGGGTTGGCGCCAATAAAAATGATATAGGCCGAAGTAGACGTGCGATCATGCGGATCATCAGCCCAGTCAGCGTCAGAGAAGGCTTGAAGCGTGTTAGAAGAACGCTTTGTGAGTAATAAACCATGAGAGATAGTACCCTTAAGGTATCGAAGAATGCGCTTAACCGCCGTCCAATGATGGTCAAAAGGTGAGGAGACAGCTTGAGCGAGGTGGTTAACGGGAAAGGCAATGTCCGGCCGAGTAAGTGAGAAATATTGCAGTTTGCCAATAGCTTGGTGATAGAGATGAGGATCACACAGAGTAGAGGAGGAAGGTGGTTCAGTGGTGGCCATCGGTGTGGACACGGTATTGGCACCATCCATCTTGTGACGAGTGAGAAGGTCACGAATATAGTGATGCTGAGTGAGAAAAAGACCATCGGAGCAAGATATGGCTTCAACACCAAGAAAGAAAGAGAGATGACCAAGATCTTTCAATGCGAAAGTAGTACTGAGCTGCGATATGAGCTTATTGATCAATGAGGTATCATTCCCCGTGAAAACAATGTCGTCAACATAGACGAGAAGAAAGGGAACCACGTGCTCCTTGAGAAAAATAAAGAGGGAGCAATCCGACTTGGACTGAGAGAACCCTAGATCCAAGAGAGGGGTGCGAAGAGCCCAGAACCATTCGCGGGGAGCTTGCTTGAGGCCATAAATAGCCTTGTGCAGTAAACAAACGTGAATAGTTTGAGAAGCATTGACAAAACCGAGAGGTTGTTGCATATATACAACTTCACTGAGAGTACCATAGAGCAAGGCGTTGCTGACGTCAAGTTGGTGCAAAGGTCAAGAGTTAGAGACAGGGATGGAGAGAACTATGCTGATCATCACGGGTTTGACAACGGGGCTGAATGTCCCAATATAATCAAGGTTAGGGCGTTGGTGAAACCTCTTGACGACAAGATGGGCCTTATATTTATCGATGGAGCCATCAGCATGGCGTTTGACACGATAGACCCATTTGCAGCCGATAATATTGGACGCTATATGGCGCGGAACAAGATCCCAAGTCCCATGAGAGATAAGAGCATTATATTCATGTGACATAGCTAAGCGCCAATGCAGACTTTCCATGGCATAGGAAACACATGAGGGTTCAATAGAAGGAGGCAGTGGATGAACACTAGTAGCCGAGAGAGCCTTAGGCTTGAAGATGTTATTCTTGGTGCGAATGACCATATGATGAGTGGAGGCAAGTGGTGTGGTCAACTCGGGAAGGTCGGGCGAGGCGGTTGAAGCGGGCGAGGGCACGGGCGATGGAGCCGCGGGCGGGCTGGGCGAGAGAGCGGCCCATGGTGGTGACGATGAGGCAGGTTGTGATGATGGTGATGGAAGAGTGCCAAGTTGAAGGATCGGCTGAGGAGGCAGCGGTGCGGTCGAAGTGGTGGTGACCGAGGATGGTGAAGGCGAAAAGATAGACTCACAAAACCGAACGTGGTGAGAAATGAACATTCGACCCGAAGAGAGATCAAGGCATTTGTAGGCACTTTGTGAGGTGGAATAGCACAAGAAGAGACAAGAACGTGATGTAAACTTGAGCTTGCCATTATTGTACGGTTTGAGCCATGGACAACACTGACAGCCAAAAGTGCGTAACTTAAGATAATTAGGCGGCACGCCAAAAAGGATAGAATAAAGCATGGCAGAGTGCAAGGCGGACGAGGGCATGCGATTGGTGAGATAGATGGTCTTTTGAAACGCATAAGACCAATAAGATTGAGGAAACTTGGCATGATAAGGAAGAGCACGACCCGTTTCTAAAATATGCCTATGGCGACGTTCGGACAAACCATTTTGTTGCACCGTGTGAGGGGCCGTAGTAAGCCAACTAATACCATTTGTGACAAAATAATTTTTGAGAGACAGAAATTCCCCGTTGTTATCGCTATAAAAGTTGACTATGTCGTGTCGAAATTGTTTTTCCACGAGTGCTTTAAATTGGCAAAATATAGATTGCACCTGTGATTTAGCAGTCATAGGAAAAAAGGCAACAATAGCGACTAAATAAGTCAACAATCAATAAGTAGTAGCGAAAACCATCAACGGAGGTTTCAACAGGGCCCAAACGTCAGCAAAAACAAAGTGCAAAGGATGCAAAGCAGTAAACGAAGAGTCCAAAAACGGCAAGCGGTGAGACTTGCTCACCAAACAAGAGTCACAAAAATTACCCTTCACAGAGGGTTTAGAAATAAGCGGTAAATCATAACTAGAAATCAATAACGAGCTAGTCTTGGGCGTTGGATGCCCAAGACGAGCGTGCCACACATCGGGAACAGGTCGGGACGATGCGTCTGCGGTTTTAGTGTCATGATTGTCCATTGGTTCACGATCGGGAATGGGTCGGGAAGATGCATCTACGGTTTTTGTTTTTATTTTCTTGTCCTTCTTCTTGCGATGCACTTTTCTCAAACTTTTCTCAAGGAATTCACGGTGTCCCCATAGACGGCGCTATTTGGTGATGCAATATCGTTCGAGGTCCTATAAGACGGGGGAACTCGGGGATATTATCACTGATTTTGTTCGGAACGCCTATCCCGAGTTTGAAAAAGAAAGTAATATGATTTTAGTAAGGGATAAGAATGAATGGCAAATAGGGGTCATGTGTAGAGGATAGTTTTATCGGCCACATAGAATGTTTTTTTCTAGTATTTTTCTAAGTACAAAGAGACGTATAGTGAGTTTGGCGAGAATGTAATTTTTCATTTGATGCTGAATGGGGTGTTATTTATAGTGCTGATCATAAGGTCTTCTGTCCAATGAGGGTTGGTCTTCCTTTATAATTTCGGGTGGCGGCGATGACCAATGTTGTAGAGGTCTTTTGTGCCAATGAGAGTCGGTCGGGAGGAGATGCCCAATAAGGTGAGCTTGACTGAATTCTTCTGACCGGATAATGATTATTTTTGCTCCAATCGTCTAGAGGGGTTTTCTGAGCCGATGAGGGCGAGCTGACTCTACTCCAATAGTTGTTTTGGGTAAGAGGGGGCCGGTAAGTTTTGCCGCCTACTGCCTCAATGGCAGTCTTGAACCAATACAGCAAGGTCTTTTGTCATAATGACAGGTGGCTGGGAGCGGCCTTTAACGTGGACAGTTGACGCTCCTTTGAGTCGGATCATGCCATAGTCGTGCTTGTTTCCGCTCTTCGTGCGATAGAATCCCCCCAGTTGCGTTTATCTTTGTGTGGTCTGAGAGGGGTCTTTGACTCATATTCCTTCTGAGTAGTTGTGAGATCTAGTTGCGCGCGTCTCTGATTTGTTATATTGGGGATGTGGATGAGAGGTCTTCTTCTTACGACATTTCCTTGTATTCACTCGTTCCCTTACTATTTTGAACTACTTTTCTTCCTCAAAATATATTTTAGGTAAGTGTTGTATGCCACCACTCGGGGGTCCTTTATCGTGGGTCCCGTGAAATTTGGATGGTGGAGTTAGTTCGTTGGTGGGTCATTATTAGCCCGAGGCCAGGGGGGCTCTTGTGGCTTTTCTTGGGGTACCCCGGAACGCGAGTGACTCAGAGTGGTTAGGTGAGGCATGCCCAAGTCTTTTTGTTTAGACCGTGTATTTTCATTAGGGTGTTAGTGGGTCATGAATCGGGGGTGTCATTTTCCTGGCCCTTGGTCGTTTTGTGGGGTACTCGTTTTGCCTATTTCCTAGGGCGGGTTGAATTATGCATCATCACCTGAGATAAGCTTGAGGGAACTTCCTACAAAAGACTTAAAACCAAAAATATGACGACATTGTCAAAATTCGTTCACGTTTGTGTCTAAATGGAGAACCACGAACCAGAAACCAAAGCACAACAGAGTCCCTCTCCTCATGACTATACTGCTCGGACCCAAGTCGGTCCTGCTCAAAATTCGGACACCCCTATGCCTCAGGTGTGAGGTCCACCTATGCCGCATGAAATGAGTCCTGAAATGGCCTATGTCCAGGTTCCCTGGGACATGTATCGCGACATGTTCGCTAGATACAACAAAAACGGGAGACTTACCCCAGAGGAAAGCCATGGCCGTGGGCAAAATCGCCTAGAAGAACCCAAAAATCCTCCCCGACATCGATCTGCCTCGCTGCCCCGGGCCAGATCTGACAACCTCTCACCATAGAGAAACATATGGTACTCCTCTCCCTCGGAGGAATGGACCTTAGGAAGCTCGATGAATGCTCCACCAGAGACCCGAACACCAGGGTACCCTCCCCTGGAGAAGAAAAGCAGCTGGAAGTCACCAATTCTAGGCAAAAGACTATTTCGCCGAACCTGGTCACCGACCCCTGAGGGCCTCTTGCGGCACATGATGGAAGAAATGCAAATAGAGTTGCGAGAACTCTGGCGTAACCTCGACCCATGGGACGAGGTGGCCTACAGAGGATCGCCATTTGCAGCCCACATAGCCAACACTCACATCCCTCATAGGATGAAGCCACCTGGACTCCCCATGCAGGAGAAAGAAACGACCGAGATCCTCACGACCATATCAACCAGTATACGGCATGCATGGATCTCGTGTCCCCTCCCGGTCATTTTTTTTTAGTTGCTCCATTAACAGCAGCAACACGACCCACACCAGTTCATAAAACCCCCAACCCGTCGCGAAATTGACACACACACACACACACACAAACATACAACATTTTTCTCTCAAAATTCCCCAAATTGATTGAACCCTAACCCCCAAATCCGCAAGAACCCAAACCCAAATCCGCAATTCGAGCTCATCCCAAACCCAAATCCACAAATGCCGCGTTGAGTGACTGTTTTCTCGACCAATTATCGCCGCACGTTAAGTTGAATTCTGAATCCAATCGACGACGTTTTCGAAAACTCGATTTGAAGATGATTCGATCATAACGCTTACGAGATGATTCGATTTGCAAGGTTGGGGACTTGGGAACACTGAAATCTAACTCGATTTTCAGATTAGGGGTTAGGGTTCTTATTAATTTGGGGGATTTTTGGATTTGAGTGAAAAAAATCTAAGTGTTTAGTGTGTCTGTAGGTTTTTCATGGTCGGTTCATGAGGTATATGAAAGTTGGCGGATCTGGTCAACTTTGTAAATGGATCAGCTCTAATTAAAAATAAATAAATGTAATTAAAATGTTTGAGTGATCAAACGAGGTGAGGATTTAAAATAAATAAAAAAATTCAAAAATCAAAAAAGACGTTCCCACTTGGAAATTCAAAAAAATCGGATTCTGGTTGGCACGTGATCACACGTGATATTTTCAACTACAATTTCTACCAAATGACATAAAGCGTAATGAAATACACATTAAATGCCAAAAAAAAAAAGAGAACACAAGAAAATGAGTAAAACTGTAAATAAAACAAAATAAAAGTTTTCGATAATAATATATCCATTCTGAGTCCGGTGGTGGTGAGTTTGAAAGGCAATGGCGGTTTCCTTTCAGCGAGTCTCCATTTTCCCGAGGTCTCTCAGTAATTACAACAACAACAACAACAACAACAACAGGTCTTTGAATTTGATTTGGCTCCGATTCTCCTCCTCCTCCTCTTCCACGGCCACAGCCGCCGCTGAAGAGTCGGAGAAATGGGAAGCCTTTCGCAAAAAGAAAGTCGTAATGCGGGTCGGTTACGTAGGCTCCAATTACCTAGGTACGCCTACTACTAATACTACTAATACTCCTCCGTCATTGGTGGTTTCTTTTGTAAATATGATGAATTTATGAACAACGCAACGCAGGCTTGCAACTTCAAAGAGACCAGCACGCACTATCCAGTGAATTTCCTTTCCTTTTTCTTTTCTCCCATTTATAATTATGACGTAGAGCTATTGAAGGTGTACTGTAATGTAAATTTATCATTTGTTCTGTAGCTATTGAAGGTGAACTAGAGAATGCTATTTACAAAGCTGGTGGAATTAGGGATACCAATTTTGGGGATTTGAACAAAGTTGGATGGGCAAGAAGTAGTCGAACTGACAAAGGGGTAACCAAGCTATACCCTATATATATATGGTTATTCTTTTTATAATAGGTTTATTATGCCTAGCTCTATTCTTTCAGGTGCATTCATTGGCAACCATGATATCTCTAAAGCTGGAGATCCCCCCATTTTCTTGGGACAATGATCCCAATGGCTTTGCTCTTGCTCGTTACGTTAACTCTCATCTCCCGCAAAATATAAGAGTTTTCAGCATCTTACCTTCACAAAGGTAACTGTCGCTTTATTTCAACTTTGGCCTCCATATTTAGCTCACTTTCAAGAACATTTGTGAATCTGACCCTTCGAGCTTTATTTACTAGGATTGGTCGGTCTGTTAAACACCGGCATGTTGTCTTTAGTAACTTGATTGACAAGGACAAAGATTCGGACAGATGTTTTATTCCTTTTCTCACACATGTTTATCAACTACTTGTGCCCAACTTCTGAGCTTAGTTCTCCAGTTTCTTGAAAAATCCCTTTCAATTGGGGATTTATTTTCAGGTTGAATGATGTCTGAAAAACAAATGTATTCGTTTTTTTTGTCATGCATACCTTGCGCAAGCTTATTAGTTTGCGCTTCCTGATTACCTCGATGCAGTAACTGCAGTTTCCAGGATAAGCAGCACTACTACATAAGGGGTGACAATTGAGCGACTCTCAAGATCTGGCACAAATGATATGCCCCATTACTGTCAAATTTGTTATATTACTCATCCTGCACCCGTGTAATTTACATGTTCAGTTCATCAATTACTTTTGTGGGTTGATGTGGGCTATGTATCTTTCAGTGAGCATGTCTCCAGAACCCATCTGTAGGATAGTCTTGTAAATATTGCTTGCTGTAGTAGAGGTTCAAACAGTGAGATTTGCAGATTTATGGAATTCAAGTGAGGTCAAAGATGGTTAAATAATTTTTTGAAGCTAAATAATAGAGGAATACTTATTTGTTTCAGAGAAGCATGCATCTATTAGTACATCTGATATCCTTATCAAAAAGGTGATGCTAATATAGTAGTTGTGTCCTGATCTGTTTTACTACATCAAATTTACTTGGCAATCCTTTTTCTCCTGTCTGTTAGTGACGTGACTCGTGAGACTAGGAAGGAAGGCTATGGTTTAATTTTTGTTTTATGGGCTGACCTTTGTTTTAGTGCACATTTATAAATTAACACATTTTAATTGAAAGTTGAAACTATATCCAGTGGTTACTAACATCTTTCTGAAGGTTTATTTGTTAGTTTTAGGCAGAGTTCTAGAGTAACCTATACAAACATAATTCCAAACATTTAAGTTTTAAGTTTTTAAAAAGTAACTTTATGGTATTATTCTATTGTTCTTACATCAATTTTGTGTTGATACCATTCACTTAATTTTGGGTTATAGTAAGTTAATTTCGTGCTAAAAATATTTTGCACTCATGTTGAATGCGCTTCAGTGAATGGTGTTGACCTGTAACTTGCTATTAGTTGTCATCTGTTTTTGTACAGATGTTATCCATGATACTTTGTATATCTGTCGTATAAAGACACTTCTATTGTTAGTATGTATTCCTATTTCTGGTAAAATGCAAAGTTAGCTGAAATTTACTATTTAATCAGCATATTAATAGTGTAAGTATGCTTTAGTTCTAGCATACCAATGCGTTTCTCTTCTCTATGCGTTCCCCATTCTGTTTGTGTGATTATGTTACTTGCGGTTGCCTGATTTTCAGGAGTTTTAATGCTCGAAGGGAGTGCAGCTTTCGCAAATATTCATATCTGCTTCCTGCTGATGTTATTGGAGTGAATGACAATTCAACCGCTGGTGAAGTTCATAATCATTTGTCAGAGTTCAACGATATACTGAAATCTTTTGAGGTACTCATTAATGCCTCATTGCTGTAGCTATCTAAGTTTCCTTTTCATAAAGTAAAGTTTACTAGTTCAGAATATTACCTTATGTTTTGGGACCCCGGGCATTTTGAGCGTTTTTATTAAATTTCAATAAATGTAATTAAATGTTTCATGCAACAGTTTTATAAATGTTACGCGGTAACAACCAAGTAGAAAAAGAAGCGATTCAAGCGAGTATGTATGACTTTTTGTCACAAGCTACAACGTTTCATTGCTTCCCCCCCTTGCCACATCCATTTCCATCCCTTATTGGCATCTCTGGGTGATTTTTCAGGGAGAACACCCATTCCATAATTACACTGTTAGATCAAAATACAGAAAACAGTTGCCTTCAAGAGCCTCTGCGGGAAATGGTCCTGTATCAAAGAGAGTGGTGTATCAGAGAGGCTCTGAGTCGGTGGAAAGTGACGAAGAAGATAGTCATGAAGCTAATGAATCACTGGGGAAAGATTCTCCGTTACTCAGCTCTGACGCAAGTTTGGCTGGAACTATTAATAAAGATGAAGCCAACTTAAAGGAACAAATGGATAGTTCGCCTGTACTTGCTCGGTGGTTATTCGAAGTTGACGAGAGGGACAGACTTAGTGCTTCACACTTCAGAAAGATCTTTCATTGTGGTTGTGGAAAATTGGAGCGGCTGTCTGGGGTGAATTACGTAGAGATATCCATTTGTGGCGAGTCATTTATGTTGCATCAAGTAAGTTTTAATTATTTCTCTTGTTGATCCCTTACTTTAGTTTGCTACACCTCTAGTAACTTGATGTTCTTTGTATGTACAAACCATGATGCAACTGAGACAACAATGACTTGATCACTCTTATAGACTATGTCATTTATTTTGTAATTTGAAACATTTGCTTCAGAATGGATAGAGAACTTACATTCGTTCTTCAAAACTGTATTTTAGAACAAATAGACTTAACATATCAGGAAATGCACATGCTACTTTATAATGTAAGAAAACAATTTAGATGAGCATCTCGAATACACCTTTAACATTATGGCATATAGGCTGCATTGTCTTTGAAGTTTTTAACAATAATGATTTTATTATACCTTGCCCGTTACTGTGTAATCTCCAGATAATATCTGTGGACATGGAACTTCTTTGGATGAGGAAATAAAAGAACTGCTTAAGTTACCAATATCTATTTATGGATAGGAAAAATATCCTCCTCGTCCTCTTACACCCTACCTTTGCCATACCTTATTGTAATGAAAAATGTTCAGTGTTTCATTGTTCACATTTAAGTTCCTGTAATTGTCGCTAACTAAGCAATTTCACCAGATACGAAAAATGGTGGGAACTGCCATTGCAGTAAAACGCAGTTTACTTCCGAGAGATATTTTGCAGTTGTCCTTGTCCAAGTTCTCCCGGGTTGTCGTTCCTCTTGCTCCATCTGAAGTACTGATTTTAAGAGGCAATGGTTTTGTTGTTAGAAACCGACCTGGCAATTTAACAAGGCCAGAAATGGTGACATTGGTCGAGTCAGATGAAATTCTCAAGTTGGTTGATGATTTCTATCGTTCTGTGATGTTGCCTCAGCTGTCCAAGTTCTTGGACCCGTTGAAATCTCCTTGGAAGGATTGGGTAGAAATATTAGATGCAAACACAATGATTCCTGATTCCCAACTAAAAGAAGTCAGGATTGCTTGGCAGTCTTGGAAAGACCAAGTTGATAGTCGAAAAACGATTGTGACTTAATTGGCAAAGGTAAATATGAATTGTCAAGAATTTATGTAATGTGTATCTAGTATGTTCCACTTCTTGATTGTAATTAGATTTTTTCTTGAGGTAATACGGTCTGGTTATCTCCATGTGGTAAATGAATTTTCTTTTTTACACATTTGTCCCTTTTCTACTTTAGAGGCGGATCACAAAATTATTTGAGGATGCTTATTGCCAGTTTCCGTGTGATTATCAGAGTTTTGTTGCATACATCCCATTAACTTCTTTTTATTTTCGTTTGGTGCAGTCAGTACCACCTGAATCCTTAAAAAAGCAGGCTATTGCGTGCAATTAGACCTTCTATTCCTCCCGGATTCTTTCCTCTGGCCTCCTCATACGAAACTTTCACATCATGCAAAATCTGTTTGAGAACAGCTTGCTTTGGACAAGGGATGCACTTAGATCTGGTCAACAAAGTGGGAATTAATTAGTGTCTGGATCGCCGAAAGAGCTTTGATGGTTATTCGGAGAATCCATTCTTGCTGTAGGGAGCATTACCTTGGTGAAGGATTAGTTTTTGTCTTTTCAACAACAGGCGTTAGCATATGAGAATGAAACAGGGATGATAGAAGCTGGCAGTTTCTTTGGTGGGGAACTGCTTAGTTTAATTGACAGAAACTTTCATGACATGCTCGTGGCCACCCTTTGATTCTTTCTTAAGTTCATTATGCATCCTCCCATGAAGCTTGCGATTATCTAGAGTTGATAATTCCATATGAAAAAAGCACAGTGTCTTAGCAAGCTTAGTTTCTGTTGTTTTTGTGATCTCGAAACTAATAAACCAATGCAATCAGAGAGTTAGAACCTTTAGGTAAATTATGTTCATTCGTGGTTGATGGGAGGTTATGAAGTCTTGATAATAACATTATAGTTTGCAATTTGCGGCGAGCTAGTTAGCGCTTGTCTTGTTTTTCAAGAAACTTAAGAGCCTGTTTGGTAGTCCATTATATGTTGTTATATGGCCAATAATCTGGATTGAATAGGGAATTCAGTAGCTTTGGTTACCATTTTTAAAACCTGGGTCAGTCATGTTTAAAATGACTTGACCCGGGTTACAACACCAATTTCTACCTGCCCTTTAAACTGATTCGGGTTTCAACACCAATTTCTACCCGCTCCCTGTTGATAAAACGGGTAAAACGGGTTCAACAGTAAAATGAGGCCATTGTGTAAATACATTGTTGCCCTTAAATTCCAAAGTGGAACTCCATCCTTAACCCCTTTCTCCTATTGCACAAAACACCTTTCTCCTATTGCACAAAACAGACCCATGTTCCTCTTTCTTTTTCATTCCCAAAATCCTTGAAGCCCGTAAACCATTATCAGATTTGCTCTGCTCTTCAAAATTCATCCCCACAACACCCAAACCCCTCTTCCACTCACAAGAACTGGAGGAGCTCTCCACCACCACCGCATCGTCATCCTCTGTTCACCTCAAAACACGGCGGTTTGATAATTCGTCGTGTTTTCGTATCTTCTTGCTTTAGTGAAGGATCAACAAGTTGTGAGGCGCACCAAGGGGAATTTAAATTTACTAGATCTGTTGAAGGTTTATATAAAATTAATTTTCTTTTTTTGGAAGGACAAAAGAGATGAAGATTTTGTAAATTTAGGTAGTATGGAAAAGAAATTTTTGAGATGTGTTGGGAATAGGGATCTCGTTTTTTTTCTTCTGGGACTTGGTTGTGTGTTGCTTTAATTATATATACACTAGCAATTTGACACACGCGGACAATATTTTCTAATGTAAATATTGCTAAAATTTAACACATTTTTTATGTGTTCAAGAATCAATAGAACATCAAAATATCATCTTATTAGGATTATAGAAATTTGTCATTAATCTTATCGGTCACGAATTGTTATGTTAAGTTATCAAAGTAAGAATTATTGTCTGTTTATTGGTGAAAAGTAAATTAAGTTGAGCATAGACAAAAACTACATATAAGGTTTTTTTTCTATATAATAAAGCGGTTGTGTATTTTATATTGAATTACACAACAAAGTCAGTTAGAAATCTAAAGTTTGGCATAGTCCTACATTACTTAGCAAATATACATACCAATTCACCTATATTTACCGACTATGAAACAAATAACAAAAATTGACAGTATAAGATAAACATTGGGCCACGATAAAAGTTTTATAACTATATTAATGAGATAATTCACGTTTTTTTTTTGTTTCTCGCTCATCAGCAAATACGCTATACTTGGTTGCCAAAGACAGCATAGTAAGTGACATAAGTCACATAACTAATAATCACGTAAAGAATTCACAGTAAGTGACATAACAAAATTTATGATTTATGTCATTTCTTCAATGCAAACTTTATGGTACTTAGAAATTTTATTTCACCATTCCTTTGTTTTCCTGTCATGTTGAGCGATTATAATCACTTCAAGATTCAGTTAATGCGAACAAATTAATAACAATGATACTTTTTTAGTTGTATCTAAACTTGGATCTTGAACATGATGAAATATCCTTCATGAATATATATCTACTTTTGAGTGCACCCTTAGATCAATTTCATGTGTCAAAAATTAGTGGAAGTGGATAAAATTGTACAACCATCTCTACATAAAAATGATGAGCACGCATAAGAAATTAATATAGTTTAGTCTAAGAATTTCGTCAAAAACCATAATAGAAAACAAAGTTTATCATCAAAATTTGAATCAAATTTAAGGTAGAAGATGGTAAGCAAGACTTCGTTAGTGAACGTGTGAATATTATTCTTGTGGTATGTGCTTTGCCACTTGCGCCTACAAAAACTTGAATCATTGTTGTATCTTCAACAAACATAAATCAAATACTTGATAAATAAATTATATATGCAAGTCACACATCATCAAAATAAATTGTCATAAGCATATATATGGAATGATGATGAAGGAGTACGTAAGATATAGTATCTTAAAAATATATAGGCAATGAATGAATTCTGTAAAAACCAAAAATGGATAAACCACAATAGTATTATGAAAATTAGAAATTTCGGCAAATATTATCTTTCTCCTGATAAATCATCATCGAAATAAATAAATTAACAATGAAAATCAAAAAGTTCAAATTCATAAAATTTCACAACATAATTAAGGAAAAATAATATGAAATAAAATTGAGCAAACGTTTCTATTGGAAACAACTTACATCATTGTCATTTGTTGTCCCGGTCGAGTCTGCAACCTTCATCCACGATCCTTGTCTTCCAAAAAAATATAATATATATTCGTAAGACTCAAATACAACAATTATTAATATATACAAATAACATTGTTATAGTGCAAGGTAAATGAGATTAAATTGTTGCTTACCATTCTTATATATAGTCAATTTTCACACGGAATGCTTGGCAAGAAATCTAGAAATTATAAACATGAGAGAGAGAGAGAGAGAGAGAGAGAGAGAGAGGAGAGAGAGAGAGAGAGAGAGAGAGAGAGAGAGAGAGAGAGAGAGAGAGAGAGAGAGAGGAGAGAGAGAGAGAGAGAGAGAGAGAGAGAGAGAGAGAGAGAGAGAGTAAATGACATGCGAATAATAAAACGTACAAAAAGAAGATTCTATAAATAAGAGATGGGAAATTTGAGATTTGGATAAGAATGGTAGTTAATCTTTTTCCCTAAAAATGGGCAGATCGTGGATAACTTCTATAGTAGTGCATCGGCAAAATCAAATCCAAATTTCAAATTTCCAACTCAAATAACGTGTGTCCATATTTTTTAAAACAATTATTGATTATTGACGTTTATGCCCTGGTTTTAGTAGTTTAGTGATTTACATTAAAGGGGTATTTTAAAAAAATCCAAAAGTTGGTATCCTAACAGTCGGGACCGCGTGCAAATTATTAATTTTAAATTTAAAATATAAGTGAACATGCGTGAGAATTCTTATTTTTTAGGATGTGTAATTGAGCAAAGTAAGTAAAATGACATTATAAACCATGATATTCTTTTATTTGAGGAGAGAAATTAAGGTATTTTAGGAAACACAAAAATTGCTATCCCAATTGCATTTTTGAGAGTGGGAGGGCTTTGATTTTAATATAGCAATAGATAAACAAATATATTAATATCATTTAATGGGTGATATATGAATATATATATATATATATATAATAAACAGATTGCATGGTGTATGGATATGTACATAAATAATATAGCAATAGATAAACAAATATATTAATATCATTTAATGGGTGACATATGAATATATATATATATATATATATATATAAATATAATAAACAGATGGATATGTACATAAATATATGCTTGACAAGTGGCTTAAAATTAGCTATAAAATAAACAAATGCTCCACATGTAAGTAGTATAGATTCATGTCTGATCTGCATGTGGGTTAGATTTAATTCGTCTAAAGTAGCATTCAAATTCATCTATATAAATTATGGTTCTGTATTAGCCCTCATAGTGTTGATCGATTTATAAATTTATAACCGCAGTTCAGTATTCAATATGAATCATATAGATTCGGTGAACTAATAGATTATTTTCAATATCATATGGCTATATAAAATTTAAGAGTAAATTATTAGTAGAATATAAAATTTGAAGTGAAATTGTTGTTTTGTATATTTTGACACAAGTTATATTATTACTTATTGCACCTTGTAAAATAAATACGTATTGATAAATACCATAGTTTAAATCAAAAATGAGAACGATAATATAATGACTTCCGTGATATAAGTCAAATAAATTTGAATTGAAATTGTTGTTTTGTTCCTCGATTTACATGCAGTTGAGAGATAAATAGTTAAAATGTACATACATGTTGTGGGACTTTTTTTTTGCAGGGGCAAAAATAGAATTTCAGTCTTTTGTTAGTTAAAATGGGCCACTATAGGGGCTACCAAAGGAGAATTCGTGATGATTGTCACTGTACAATGCGGATGATTATATTACCAACCAAACCAATTTTTATCCGGATCAAAATGGATTATAGTAGCAACTAATACTAAATGGATTAAATAGTTAAAAACTAACCAAACATGCTCTAAATATATTCGTTTATGAAAGTCATGGGGTATTTGGATTTTAACGTTAAAACTTGTAAATAGTATTGGGAATCATTCAAAAATTTGGTTTTCTATGATTCTCGGGTTTGAAATGTAAATTTGATGTTAAAATGGGTGAGAACAAGTTGGTAAATGATGTTCAAAATTTTTGATTTCTTATGATTTTGGATTTTTGGAAAGATAATTTTGATGTTAAAATGGATGTGAACAAGTTGGGTTTTTTTTTTTGGTAATTGGGTTGTAATTGTCGCCATTAGTTCCAATCCAAGGGCACATTAAAAGTAGAAGCATCATGAAAGTCATTAGTAAAGGATGAACTAGTTGACACTGGTGGCTGCATGATCTAATTATGATTTGAGATGTGACGTGGATGGTTGAATTGTGCATGATTTGAGAGTGCAACTAGTATCGATTGCAACTGGACATACGGCATGCTTTTGACACCACAAAAGAGTAGATGGCACAATAACCTGAATTGATGAACTCGCTAGACATGACCTTCCAAATGTGGGAATGTCATAGCTGTAAATGCAGCTGAAATTCAGAAGAAAAAAAAATTAAATTTATACTTTATTTTTTGGACTTTTAAAAATATCATTTTGACCCCCAAATATTAAGACAAATATTTAGTTCATGAACTGAAAATTAGTCTTTCGTTATTTTTATATGTATATATCTTATCCTTCAAACATATAACGTAAGTTCAACTATTAACCTTAATGTGTGGTACCTAGAAAATTTTACATAAGAAAATAGTTATATAAATATCTGTTTGAATTTTAATTAGAAAAAAATGAGAAAACAATTGTTATATGAATAATTAAGTAGTAATGAGTCATTCATGAAATCATAATTAACATGACTCGTATAAGATTTTCTGTAACAACTATAAGAAAATGATGGTAGGGCATGTTAATCATTCATCTCTTCCTATAAATGATGGCCAAAAAAACTCTCTCTTCTCTCTTCTTGCGTTCACACCTAGGGGCATTTTGGTCATTACTTTTCCGATCATCGGAGCACGGTGACCTCCTCACGAGGACACCGGCGTCTTCTCCGTTGACTCAGTTTCCACTTTTGTGAGCTTGAAGGTCGAATTTTTGCTTTCCAAATGGGTTTTGGTTAGCTCTCCACGGATTTTAGCTTCATCAATGGTGGGTTTTCATCTTTTTTGTTCTTTTTGATCTTTTAGCTCGGTTTTCTTGTTCTTGTGTCCTATAGTTCGTCTCTCCCTTCCTATTCTTCTTCATCTTCACACCATTTGTTACTTATGAGTGTTATGCTCCTCTCTTGAGCTATGGATTGGCACTCCCTTTTGACATTTGAAGATCGGTTTGTGGTCGATTATTCAATCTCCAAGGTGTTTTTCGAAACCCTTAGCTTGAGTTCAAATTCCTTCCATAGATTTGGTCTTTTGTGTGTTGATCTCCCTCTTTTTTTTTTTTTTTTTTTGGTCTTCTTTTGGTCTTCTTAGCTGTTCTAGGTGGTCTACTTGCTCTTTTCGTTTGAATCCGCACGTTTAGAGGGGATTTTGGTGGTTTTTGACCACTTTTAGCCATTTTCCGATCACTTCGCCGGCGCTCCTTCACCGAAGAGTGACGTATTTCAGTCCCCAAAGCTCTTGCGGTCTGTTTGCAATTGGTTTCAGTCAAAAAGAGCTGTTACTTTGGTCCAGCGATCATTTCTCCCCCAAAGTGTCTAGTCGCTATCAGCCCGATCCCAGCGCCTGCTGCGCTCCTGTCAGGCGCCAGTTACTTCTTCGGGCACCTGCACAGCGCGCTAGTCCGAGCCGCAGCCTTTGTTTGTTGCCATTTCGGTAATTCGTTTTTTCACTCATTTTTCTTCATTGTTTGAACCTTTGTGGTCACAATGGCTGATTCTAATGCCAACAAGGAGCCTTTGACTTCGGTCAGAGTTGACCCAAAGTTGCCACGTGGCGCCACGTTGGATAAAACCGTTGCCACATCATCAATGCCAAAAAATGGAAATTTCTCCTTGAGCTCCTCTCACCCTAATTTGGACATGGTGATTATGAATCTTCACTTGGATGAATCTTTTGAGCATGATAAAGTGGGGATTAATTCAAGTTTGATCATGAATGCGCTTGATAAGGCTAAGCAAACAATGGATTCCAACAAGGCTTCTAACATTGCGAGTTCATCTAAAGTTGGATCCGACCATTTCCCGCCTCTCTCGAATAACTTTTCTAGAGTTGCGAAACCATTGCTAGCTCCTATTTCCGCACTTGTTCCACCTATCTTGGAGAAACTTCCCAATGTGGCACCGGATAATCCTCGACCATATCAAGTTCGTGTTCCAATTCGACGCGCTTCTTATGCGCAAGCGGCCGCTCCCACGAGACAATATGAAATCAACCGCTCTCTTATTGATGATCCTACCCTCACTACAATGGACTTTCGATTTGTCAAAGGAAAATCCATGATCGTCTTCAAGAAGGAGGAAGTTAAAGCTCTTGATGAACGGCTTAAGCTTGTATTAATCCTTCGTTTTCCTCTTGTTAAGCCTAGCTACACTTATATCCACAACAAGATGGCAAAACTCAAACTCAAAGGCAAATACACTCTTGGTCCAATTGGCCCCCGGCATGTTATTTTGAAATTGACCATGGAGGAGGACTATACACGTTTATGGTTGAAGAAGGACATTCGCTTTCTTGATCTCAATGGTTCAATCTACAAATGGACTCCGAATTTTGACCTCGATCGTGAACCTCCTATAGCTCCCGTGTGGATTGGTCTACCAAACTTAAATATGCATTTTTGTGAAAGAAATGCTCTTATGAACATTGGTTATTATTTTGGAAGACCCTTGAGGCTCGATGAAGGAGCGGCCACTATGTCATGTCCCGATTATCCTCGTATATGCGTTGAGGTCAATCTCCTTGATCCGTTGAAAGAATAAATAGAATGGGGGGTAGAAGATGCTCATGGGAAAGTGGATATCGTCAAGCATGGATCATATATGAAAATCTTCCGAACTATTATCGAAAGTGTCAAAGAATGGGTCATAAGCTTGAGGAATGTGGTGTGGAGAAATCCCAAGGGACTAATGAGAAGGTTGATGATACACAAGTGCCAAAACATAGTGAAGCTACTACTTATGTTTGGAAGGCTAAGGCAAGGAGCCCGAACTCATTTCCGACGAAACTCTTAAAGAGGGGGGATCCAAATACTTTTGATATTCTTGAGCAAGAATCCAATGTTGAGGAAGACAAGAGCCGAAAATGGAGATAACTAACAATGGAGGAGGAAATATGCTAAGTCAAGAGTTAAGTGAAGGAACTCTTAAGGCAATCACCATTGTTGAAGAAGAAGCTCAAATTCACAAGGAAATGATTAAGGCGGCCGAAGAGGTGGATAAAGAAATACGCCACAAGTCGGCAAAAACTGATGTCGTGACCAATGTTGGAAAGGAACAACTCTTAAGGAATGATGAACTTGCCGAAGCGTTGAGAAAGGCTCAAGAAAAAGAGATTGAAGATATGATTTTGAGGTATGCTAATGATGATGGAGCTAGGTATTTGGACTCTAACTATCAACCTAAATCTAGAGTCCTCTCCCCAAGGGTGCGTCTTCAAGAGGATACTTTCTCGTGTGATATCTCCAGTCCTCCTATCTCACCAATCTCCCTACTTTGGCATACTAATAAAGAAGCCGTGAGTGATGAGACAATTGTTGAGGAGCCGGATATTAGCCAAAAGTATCTTGAGGATTCCAACAACAAAAGTAATGATCATGGCGCGTCTTCATCAAAAAAGCAAAAACCAAAGAAAGAAGGAAAAAAAGAAGGAAAAAGCCAAACGCAATTTGCGTTCCCGTGATGGTACGTCTTCCTCCCTGTCTCATTGATGTTATTTGTTTGTTGGAACGTGCGTGGGGTTGGAAAGAATAATAATGGAGATAATGTTGAGAATATGGTCCTTCGCCATAAGCCTAAGGTTCTTGTCCTTCTTGAACCGAAAGCTAGATTTGATGCTCATAAATTCCGTAAAAAGTTCCGTTATGAGTCGGCTTTCTCTAACTCCAACAACAAGATTTGAGTTTTTGGGGATAGTGATATGGATATTTAGGTTCTAGATGATCATGAACAATTCCTACATTGTGTCATTTCGTCTAATATCCTCCCTCATCCGATATTATGCACCTTTGTCTATGCCGCTCAATCTCGGGTCCTCGGTCGGTCACTTTGGGATGGGTTGAGAAGAAGTGATTAGCAAAAGCCGTGGTTGGTGACTTTAATGTTGTTCTTAAGGAGGAGGAAAAAAGGGGCATTGTCCCTCCTAATGTTGGTGAGATGGACGACTTTCATGAATGTATAGATGATTGCGGTTTGCAAGATGTCGGCTATGAAGGAAACCCCTTCACTTGGGCTAACAATGGCATACGCACTCGTATTGATCGTGCTCTTATCAAGTATGATTGGAGCTTGTCACTTGCTAGCACTCGTATTGTCCTTGAGTCACGGTTACATTCGGATCATACCCCCCTTTTTGTTCATCTCGAGCGAGATCTCTCTCGTAAGTCGAGACCTTTTCACTTTCAAAATATGTGGATCAAGCACAAGGACTTCCATTCGAAGGTGGTGGATTGTTTGGGTCAACCAACTACTTGTGTGGGGCTATTTAAGCTTGGAGCTAAACTTATTCGATTAAGGAAGGAGCTTAAGGGTTGGAATAGGAACGCTTTCGACAATATTTTTCGTAACATCAAGGATAAGGAAGAATGTCTCAAGCAAGCCGAAATCCATCATGATCAAAATCCAACTCCTACATCTCGATCCTTGGTGAACAAATGCTATGCCGAATTTTTGTCGACTCGCATTATGGAAGCGGAATATTGGAAACAACTAGCTAGATGTAAATGGGCCATTGAAGGGGAGCGCAACACAAGGCTATTTCAAGTTATGGCGAAGAAGAAACAAGCTAGGGCTAGGATATTCCGTACTCATGAGGATGGAATGTTAGTGGAAGACCCGAAAGAGATTGACAACTCGGCCATAAGGTACTATGAACACCTTCTTGCTTCTCATATTGATATTCTGGCATGCCATAATCTTAATTTTATCCCCACCCTTATTTCGGACGATGACAACACTTGGCTATGCCGCCCCCCGGATCTTGAAGAAGTTAAAGATGTTGTTTTCGGGTTAAGCCTGGATAGTGTGGCGGGCCCGGATGGTTGCAATGCTCATTTCTACCAACCGTGTTGGGATTTTATTAAGGAGGATATTCTTGAGGCGGTGTTGGATTTCTTCCGTGGTACCGCCTTTCCTCGCATTTTCAAGGCTACCAATATTGTGCTTATTCCGACGAAGAAAGACCCGACAGAAGGAAAGGAGTACATACCGATTAGTCTTTGTAACGTGAGCTATAAGATTATCTCTAAGCTCCTCAATGACCGGTTAGCCTCTTTCTTACCCGACACTGTCTCTCTCAATCAAAGCGAATTTGGCAAAGGCCGGTTAATTGAAGATAACATCCTCCTTGCTCAAGAGTTGGCTACGAATCTCAATAGTCATAGAAACAAGTATAATGTAGTGGTGAAGCTTGACATGGAGAAGACTTATGACCGATTGGACTGAGGGTTCTTGTACCAATGCCTCATAAAGTTCAGCTTCTCTCGAAGGTGGATTTGGCTCATCAAGAATTGTGTCGAGAATTGCTACTTCACCGTTATTGTTAATGGAAAAAGCCATGGTTTCTTCGAGTCCAAGCATGGAGTTCGCCAAGGTGATCCCATTTCTCCCGCTCTTTTTATTATTGCCGCCGAGTTCTTATCTAGAGTGTTGAACCAACTTTATGAACGAAATCAAGATCTCTATATCAATTTCGGGGGCGGTATTAATGTGTCACATTTGGCCTATGCGGACGATTGCATTATATTTGCGAAGGGGACGGTGGATAATATGGCTAAGATTATAGATTTCTTACATCTTTACGAAATGATCTCGGGTCAACTTATTAATATGGCCAAGAGTTGCTTCATCCCATTGCCTCACGTTAATGGTTCGCATGCTCATGTTGTTCACGATCTCACCGACTTTGAGAAATGTGAGTTCCCCATGACTTATCTTGGTGCTCCTATCATTAGGGGTCACATGAAATACTCTTACTTCTCTAGGTGACTTGACCAAATCCGTGGCCTTGTAAGGTTGGAAGTTGAAGTTCCTTAATTTTTAGTGGGCGTCTTACCCTTATCAAAAGTATCCTATGCTCTATTTCGGTCTATCTTTGTCAAGTTCTCGAACCTCCGGCGAGCGTTCTTGATGATTTGGAGAGGTTATTTGCTCGTTTCCTTTGGGGTTCCACCGAGGAAAGAAGAAGACTACATTGGAGAAGTTGGGAAAAAAATTTCAAACCATTTGCAATGGGAGGTCTTAATATCTCATCACTTTCTTGCTTAGTTGAAGCATTCGACCTCAAGCTTTGGTGGAGGTTTAGGTTGCAAGACTCGTTGTGGGCGCAATATATGATGACGATGTATACTATACGCGAGCCAATCTTTAGTAGCAAACTTTGAGAATCTAGAGGATGGAAGAGATTGAGTAAATCGGCTCCTAAACCGATATGTTTTGGAATATCAAGAATGGTACTTCACTTTTTTGGGTAGATCATTGGTTGAAAGGCGGTCTACTCCAACCCCATGATGGTGCTCATGTTACATCCCACTATCGGATTTGTGATTTTTGGTTGGACGGTGAATGAGATATTGTGAAGCTTGAAGAGGTGTTGGATGATGATGAAGTCATGAGGGTTATGGGCAATCCCACTTGGCAAAGAGGGTAGAGATGTACCGCTTTGGAAGCTCGACGCTAACGGTCTTTTCTCTACTAAATCCGCCCGACGTTCCATTTCCGAACCTTATGCTCCATTCGGTATATATAGATTCCTTTGGCACAATATCCTCCTCCCAAATATATTTTTTTTCGCTTGGCGTTATGTGCAAAACCTTCTCTCTACGGATCAAAAGATTGCAAAACGCATGGAGATTGTCTCTCAATGCAATTGTTGTCGGAGTGTTGAAACTACGAATCACGTCTTCTGGTCAAGCCGTCTTGCTCAAGAGGTATGGTCGTAGTTTTTTCGCACTTTCCATATTAAGCAACCCGTTTTTATCTCTTGGAAAAATTTAATTGCTTATTGGATAAATGCGAGACATCACACCCCCACCCAGTCACATTCGCATTCTTGTTCCTATCTTTGTTTTGTGGTACATTTGGACGGCACATAACGCGGCTCGACATGATGGTGTCCCTATGGATGCTAAGGTTATTATTCATAAGGTTGTTCGTCATGTTCTTGATTTATTCACCATCAAACCGGGTTGTGAGGAATTATGTCAAGGCTTCAAACATGTGGTGGAGTCGTGGGGGATTAAGCTCACAAGAACCCGTCCCAAACCCCCCATTGTGGTTATGTGGACGAAGCTGAGAGAGGGTCGATGGAAGCTTAATACGGATGGAAGCTCAAAGGGTAATCCTGGATTGGCCGGAGGTGGAGGGGTTCTTCACGACTATTTAGGTAATTGTGCTTGGGTTTATCATGTTGCTTTGGAGCCAATGACCAATGTGGAAGTGGAGCTCTTATCCATCCATCAAGGCCTCAAATATTGCCATACTCTTGGATTACATGATGTGGATATTGAAACGGATGCTCTTATTACCATCCCTATTGTGAACGCCAGGAAGGGAGGCCCGTGGAAGATTATTCAACAAGTCGAGGAGATTCGCACTCTCTTGGTTTTGGTTAATGGTTCCATACACCACATCTATAGAGAAGGCAATTGCTAATGAAGCGTGCACCCTCCGGATTAATGGCCGATATCTGAGCAATTTGGCGAGTCAAAAGGTTCGGGTGTTACTTGAAAAGGACAAGCATGGTTGGACTTCTCTTCGCAATCCCAAGGCCAATTTATGAAGATTGGAGAAGCTAACAAAGGGCTAGCTCGAAGACTAGATTGGAGTATCCTACTTGATAGGTTTGGACGAAAAACTATTTGTAATAAGCCGTATGTTATTGTTTATTTTTCTAGCTTATTTTATTTTACGAGCTATCCACTTTTGAGATACGCTCCTTTTTGTAATAGTGATAGTATCTCTTGTTTCGCTCGAAATTGTCTATGCCTCCCTATGTGGGAGAGGGTGCTTGGATTGCATAGTCCCTCCTTGGGTGTGACTTCTAAGTATCTTACTCTCACGGGCGGTGTACACAATTTTGGGCAAACGCGCTTATCTCGTAAATGTTTTGGTCTCCTTATGTGGGAGAGGTTACTTGTATTGCACACTTCGTCTTTGAGTGTGACTTCTAGATATCTTTCTCTCACGGGCGATCATGACATTTTCGGGAAAGCGCCCCTTAGTTTTGATGACACTTACCTAGCCATTTCGATTAAGTACTCGAGGTGTTCATATAAATCCCCTTAGATGCTTGAATTTCTTTGATTTGACCGTGTGCTTGGGTACGTCACTCGGTCTTATATGTAGTACCCCCCACTTTTTCTTTTTATAAAACTTTTTTTCTTCTTCATTTCTTCCTATAAATAGGAGCCTCCCCAATTTTTACAGACCAATACTTTTCGATTAACTAGGTCTTCTTGATACCAATCTCTTCCCTTTTGAGTTTACTTTTTGGAAGAAAGAATATCCCAAATTTTTTCTTCATCTTTTTTCTACTCGAAAACATCCCAAAACTTTTATTGTGCGACAACGACTTATTTTGCCCTAAATCTTAGAAAAAGCATAATAAATAATAGGTCACACAACTGCTAGATGTTGGTGGTAGACTGTAATGTATTACTTGAATTATTCATTTGGAATTGCTAACGCAACTCGTGTATAGTAGATCACACAAATATTTTTGTTGTTTACTCATTTGATTAGCACGAGTGAAGGGTGAATTGACTATGCTTGTTTTTTAAACCTATTGACACTAGGATTGTTCAACTTAACGGTTGATGAGTGTGTGAAACACGTCATTTGAGTACTTATTTTACTTATACTTTTTTATTAACCTTGTAGCTTTTTTATTGCTTTTAGTCTTGTTTCGTTATTTTGTGGTTTGGAGTCGAGTTAGAGCACAACAAGGCATAATAGGGATAAATGGAGTGTACTGATGATGCAAGGGTAAAATAGACAATAAGATAACATTAATCTGAGCGGAATGCCACCATGCAACCAAGCGCGACGTCACCCTTGTGGCATAAGAAGGCGCGACGTGCAAGCCAAATAGAGAGGAGCACGAGTAGCGCCATGTATAGAGCTCGACGTGCCTTGAGTAGGAAGACACCGTGACTTGGACGAAATTAGTAGTTGCGACTTAAAACTAGGGCATCACTGTTAAGAAAGAAAATCTATAAAATGGGAAGGTGAGCCGCCACATTAGGCATCACGAATACACACATTCAAGAGCAAAACGCACACCACAATTGACATAGTAATATTCATCCTTCCGTTTATAACTATCATAGTTTGGGAGAGAGGTGATTAAAACAACATTAGAATCATTCCGAGCCAAGCAAAAGAGAATCAAGGAAAAGACACGCCAACATCTCATCGAGATCAAGAGTTTAATCTTTCTTTTACTTTTTTTATGTTGTTTCTAATAAATTATTGTTTTGAATCTTAGATCATGAGTAAGAACCCAGTATTTGGGATATGAATTTTTTTTAATTATTATTATTTCTATTAAATTTGAGTTTTATTGGATCTTATTTGTTTAATAGGCTACATGATAGGATTAACACGCGCAGGTTTCTGAGAATTCAAAATAGTGATGATATTTTACCAAAAGAAATTGAAGCTGTTACCTTTTTATTTAAATTAGAAATAAATGTGTTGATTAGTGATTAAATTACTTGCACAAGTATACATTTTAGTTTGAGGGTATTTGAATGTATGTTACATATATACAATTATTTTATATATTATATTTTCTATAATTTCTTTGTAATGCATTCAAATTCATCAATTTTATTTTTTCTCCCTTCAATTGATATTTTTGTCTTTTTTTTCTTCTTTGATATAGTAAATTTATGGATGCTCTTTCTAATTTTCATAAAACCACCCACTCGCTCAACTGGTTGAGGATATTTGCCAGTAAGTTACAATGCTAAATTTAAAGGCGGTCATTTAATCACTTTAAACTTTAAGGTTGTGTTATAAGTTGGTCATTTTATCTCTTTAAATTAAAACCTATGAAATATTTACTGGGTTTCTTTACTTTCCTAGTCTAAGTAAGTTGTATGAAACTGACCGTCGCGTATTTTATGTTGTCAGGTTTTCAAGAAGGTGCGTGACAAAGTTACCAACTGGGAAATTGAGATGACAAAAGCCCCAAAAAGAATCTCTATCTATTGCTCTGTGTATATAACTATATATCTACTACACCGAAAATTAGTTTTTGTACACCTTAGTTACTAATTTAATTTTAATATGTTCCCGTTTACATGTATATATTATGTTATCAATAAAAATATAAGTGGACGTGATCTCTCTTAAGATTAGTGCGTGGCTAATTGTTATATTTTATGGTATTATTATGAATTTATGATCTTTCATTTTTTTTTTAATTTCCTTTAAGAAAAATAAGAAAAAGAATTCTACTTATAACTAGGAAACTCAATATTTGTTTTTATTATCAACAAACATATCGTTAATTGGATCCCATACATTTTTTTTTACTTTTTATAATTATTAAACTTGTCTTTTACGCAACCAATTACTTAAGTTTTGAAAACATACAATATTTAATTGTTCCTGCAAAAGAGAATTGGACAAAGTATAATAATACAATATTATTGGTGGGAGGCATCTTAAAAGTTAAAACTATTAATCATCATCGTTGTTTGAGGTGATTGAAGCTCTAACAATTTTATTTATTTATTTTTAGTTTCTCTCTTATAGAGGAGATTTTGAAATGCTATTGTCTATTGATAAATTTGGTCTCTAACAATTTATTTACTTAAAGGGTGTTTGGTTTTGATATTATGTAATACAAAGTTTTTTAAAAGGAGTCTTAAAAAGCATCTTATAATTGATATAAAATAGTAACAGGTAGGAGTAGATATTATAATATCACTTTTAATTTGAATCCGTACAGATCCGTACCGGGCTTTTGGTTATTAGCTAAAAAGCCCGAAATTTTATCACACAAACCAAACGCGATATTAAGTGATATTATATTGCTAATATCACTTAATACATCAAACCAAACACCCTCTTAGAAAATTTATAGTCATGTTTATGGATACACTTTCATATTGTCATGTTAATTATTGTAGATAAACACGTATTAAAACTCTAATCCGTTGCACTGAATTAAATTCCGCGTGCGCTAAGCATTTTTATTGACAGTTCCAACGTTTGAAATTATTTTATACGAATACAATAATATTATATGTAACAGATTTTAATTTAATTTAAGTAAATAGCAAAAACTATCCATGCGTTATCTTTAATTGACGAAAAGCTTCGTGTGAAAAGACAATTGTACCCTTTTGAATTAATTTAATCGATATTTCTTATATTTATAATTTTGTTATATTTGTTAAATTTTAAAGAGAAACCCATCTCCGGAGAATGGCAGAAGGCGAGAAACCAGTGATTGTTAGGGTTAAACGCAAGGCTTTCCAGTCTCGCCTCGACGCTTTCTGTCAGTAAACAAACACCCACCACTCTTCTCTTCTTTCTTATATGTGATTGATATTTATTTACCTTCTTCTTTGTCTTTTTATTTTAGGGCTTGAAATTAATGAGAGGCCTCTTAAGCGTCCGTTGCTCGACTTTCAGAACCTTTCCATTTCTGATTCTTCTTCTTCTACTACTACTATAGGTGGGGTGCGTTAAGCTTTATTAATTTTTATTTATGTATATGTATGCTATAATATATATATATATATATATATATATATATATATATATGTACTTATTGTATGCTATGTGATAAAAAAAGTTTTTAAAATAATGACTAATTCTACTGATTGTGGTGCATTCTCTTGACTTTTTCTTTTTCAGTGGAAGAATCAAAGACGAAGAAGATCCTTGTACATCATCTGGAGACAGTCACTAGCTCGAAGGAAACATTTGACGTGCTGCGATCTTTTCTGGTCAGTTATTCTAACCCCATCAATTTTACACATCCCTGGCATTTTTATTTGTGTACCATTTTAAGATACTATACTGAGTTGGTGATCTTGCTGGTTGCAGAGTAACCCAATTTCTTCTTGATGGTGATTATTGTTGTCTTCTGATTAGTTACTCTCTTTTTAACAGCCAAATTCATCTCATAATTTGGACTTTAACGAAAAAAGTGAATATGGAAGACGTTCAATTGAGACTGTGAATGTAAGCTTCTTACCTTTCTCTTCCTCTCTCTCTGATGGTTGCCATGGTTAACTGCTGCTGCATCAGAGTAGAATTGTGAGTTCGCAAGCAGAGTCAGGACTGATAGAGTCAGATAGAGTTAATTTTTTTTTTCATTCCTAGAGGTTATAATGCTCCACAAAATTATACTGTGGTGAGTTTTTTTCTGGTTATGGTGGTGAACTTGTGATGCCAATAGAATGTGACAGAACCAAGTAAGTGTGTGCGAAATGGTCACTCTATCAGATGCTCAATATTGTAGATTGTGAGTCTCGTGGTCTTTAGTATAAACGACTATCTTGTTTGTTTCCTTACTGATTTTTCTTTTGATAATTTTCTCCCTGATTTATTAGTGGAGGTATCCTTGAGTTAAAGGAATATGAAAGCTTCTACAGTACATTATTGGGACACCCTAACTTGGAAAGGAATCTCAGAGTGTGTGATTTAATTAAAAGTTTGTATCAAGTTTTAGCTTGTAGAACTATTCTCTCCAACCTTCCTGCCGCCTCCAACCTCCAGAAACTCGTGTCGTTTAGCGTATAAAGACCTTGTAACTGCTCAGTCACCTGCCCTCTTGTTACACCAGGTCTTTGCTTTGTTATATCTGGTCCATCTGCTTAGGCTTTGTAGAACTCCTACAATACTGCTTATGGTTACATATGTTATGCTCGCGTTTGCAACTAGATCATAAGATATGCATATATCTGCATCTTTATGCCTCCAGTGATTAATAACTGTCAAAGACACAGGCTCAGTACACATGTTTTTACATGTTTAAGAATTCTTATATCTGGTATACATGTCTGAGGCGGCCTAAGGTAGTGATGGACTAATCCTGTGCCATAATTTTGGATGTTTGACGATACAGTTTGTTTCAAAATGTTATGGCGGCCTAATAATTACAAACGTCGTATCTGAACTGTAAATTTTAGTGCGTCAGTGGATTCATAGTGTTTGCCAATAAAATGCTTTTTTAGTCCACTTCCAGGACTTGTTAACTTGACGATTTGCTATGATATGAATGGCTACTCTGGAAGCGTTTCTTTTAAGTATCACGGGAGCATATCGTAGTAGAACTAAACTTTGGCAATTTAAATGAAATTATTGCAGAAACAAGATCAGTTGCTGTTCGAAGCCAAACAGACACAAGAGGTATAGTGCAATCCAGGTCTTGGCCATTTTCACACTCAAGTTTTAAAATCACATTCTTAATACTTTGTGACATTATTTGTGATTGAGAGCTAATTTGAGGTTTTGGAATCTTCTCTATCCTAAGGTCATGGACACTGGGAAGTAACTTTCTTTCTTTCTCATGCGTTTCAGTGAAGCTAACTGCCCAATTGATGATGACATTAACTTACCACAATACCATATATTTAGAATTAACCGTCAGACTGTTTTCTATCAAAAACTTCGTGATACTATGCTATCTGTATCAATTTCTCTCGAGGTTCTGTATTTGTGTAGCTTAAAGCTTTTTCTACCATAGGTACTTGACCTTGTAATGCATAGTACATTTAAACATTATAGTAATACTCTTGTTTCGTTGCCAGAATCGGAAAGTACTTGGTACTTTTAAGTGGAAATGGATAACAAACAATTTTCAGTAACATTTTCCAACAATATCTTCCTGGATATATTATTTTCTGTGGTTATCAGTTTTTTACTATAAAGGCGTCAAAAACACATTTGGTTATGGATACCAAGTTATTCTAGAACTATTTTGATATTATTATTATGTAGATGCCTGTATTATGAGTATCACTAGGACTTAAAAAATATACTGACTATCGCAGAAAGCATAAATAAGCTTCACTTTTAGTCCTCCACATGTATATTTTATACTCCTACAAAATATGTCAGTAAGTTTCCATATTGGTAACCTTCTCATTTATGTACTATATTAAATTTTATTTGGAGTAGTCTATTCATGCTTACTTTGTTGTGCAAGGGAGAAGTTTTCATCTGGTCTTTAACTTTTATTGGGATGAAGTTCTGTGCTTTGTAAAGAGATCTTTTGGTTGTGCATGAAACATGAGTATTGTTCCAACTTCCGACAGATCTAAGTGTGGGAGTTCTGAATTCATTTTATTATTTCACTTACTGTAAGTTTCTTGGCATTGGATACTTTGTTTGACTTAGATATTATCAAGAAACACTCGTTTTGAGCAAATATGGAGAAATAGAAAGCGAAATCAAGAAGCTCCAGGAGATGAATCGGTACACGAGATGTGTCGACTCTACGATGTTGTTCAAATGGATGTTGAAGATTGCAAGATTGAAGTGAAAAAAAAGTATTTTTGCTTTCTCACTATGACTACGCATCATCATTAATTAAGCTATGTAATTACTTCGTAATGAAATTGTTGAACTTCAATCTAGGGATACAGATCTGGAGGACTGTAGGATGATGGCTCAATATTTGCCTCTGCTTCAAGAAGTTTTGCCAACTGCTGCTAAGGAGATAGAATACGATTTTCATGATTGCATGTCCAAACAAGGTTGTGGTTATTTTTCTTCGTTTTCCAAGTGTATAATGTCTCTGTACTTTCAAAATGTTCCGTTCTGTAGTTGTTGGAAATGCAGTTATGTTGTAAACATACACATTCTCTATTTAATATCAACCTAACTTTATCGAGTTGCAATCGCCTTTTAAAAAAACTTAGGTTTGTAACAACCATAAACAGGATAGAATAGCCACAAATTAGGCATTTTGTATTCTGTCCATCACTTAATTGTTCACCTGCAGCTTTGTATGTTACAGAGCTTTTGTTCACTTCACCTATTACTTCTTTCATGAGTTTCTGACTGCTTATAAATTGTAGTGTAGGTTCTGCAGAATCAGATGGTTATGTATACGACTTCTATGCAGTTGACAAGGATGTTAGTGTGACAGAGGCAGGTCCTGGAAGCCTATTTCCTTTGTAAGTCTTTATTCCCATTGTAAATATGATTATTATAAGCTGAGGTTATTACTTCGTATGAGTTTAAGACGTGTTTGTCTGGTCCTGATTCAGGGTTCAAGTTGATGATGAGGATGACTTGTATGATGGTTCAGATGATTCTGAATGCCAAAGTGATGATTCTAATGGTCTCTCTCTCTCTCTCTCTCTCTCTCTCTCTCTCTCTCTCTCTCTCTCTCTCTCTCTCTCTCTGTGTGTGTGTGTGCGTGTGCGTGTGCGCGCGAGTGTGCGTGTGCGTGTGCGTGTGTCTCAGAGATATGCACACTTGCTTACACATCCATGTGAACTGAATATATTCTGTTCTCAATACTAACTGAATACATCTTGGATTCGTTTTGGTCAACAATAAATTTGGGCTAGGTTGGTTGGGTGGTGTGGTTTCAGGGAAGGTGAGGGTCGGATGGTGAATGTTTTGGATGGAGTTATTCCTCATTATAATTATTCCTGTTAGGATTTTTTTGTGCTTCAGGTTAGGGTTAATTTGATATCTGAAATAATTTTGAACCTGTATTTATTGGCACTAATTGATTTAATTATGAAATTTCAGCGGAAAACCACCGCCAGAACGACTATCCAGATGAGGATATAACCGATGATGAGGAAGATGAAGTGTCAAGCCATTCGTCTGATGATGAATCAGAGGTTGAGAGCAGAAGTTCTGGGAGCCAGTCCGAAGATCTGGAAAATGGAAGCGATGAATCTTCTGAATACAAGGAACCAGCAGAGCACAATTGGTCAGACGATGCCCATCAGCGTTTTGAATCTGAAATGTATAGTGATGGGGATGGAGATGCCTATGACCATGATTTTAGCGATGAAGAGTGGAGCTGAGTTGCGATTGACAATGTGATGTGTGAATATATGCTTTTAAAACCCTCTTACTTGTGTACGGCACTAGCTACACTTTGACTGTTGTACCCAGATGATTTACCGTGATATCTTCTCAACTGGAAACCGTGCACTAAAATTTGGTCTTGAAATCGATTGGTTTGAAGGTATGCTTTGACTTTTCTCCTAATATTCAAGGTTGTTACACTTTTTAAAATCTAAAAAATTGTAGTAGTATCACTTGGTTGTAACTGTGGTCTTTAATAAATGTAAAGTACCTCCAGGTCTAGTGTGGACTGCGGAGCACCGTATTGACCTAGATCTTTTTAAAAACTTTTAAGAAAATAATGTCGAAAGAAAAACTAATTACAAATATTCACTCATTAACTTCTCGAACTTACTAATTACCTCTGGACTCTTTTACTATCTAGCAAAGCCAGTGACACAACATACTTAATTTGATTTGTGAACGAACACTAATGAAGGTCAAATTACGACTAATACTCTAGTTTTCATCAAAAAAAAATAATACTCTAGTTATTAACATGACAGATGGTTAAAAACATGGCTGAAGAGGGGAAATACAAGGTGGAAAAGAAATTGTGAACGGACCGCGGTGTAAAGTCTAGACAATGTTATTTGACTGAATATGTTCACAATTTCAATAACAAAACTTTTTAGTATAGAAGTCTTATTTTAATGACGCTCATTGACTTTAGTTACGGACTAGTTTGCTTTCTAAGAAAATAGTTTTGAAAAATTGGAAAAAAACGAGATTTGCTAGTGAAATTTATGCGGAGAAACAAAATTCATCGTTTCCTTTGACGTTTGGCATAATTTGATATTCCAAGAAATAAATGCTTCAACCTAAGAGAATAGACATATATTTGACGAATTTGTTTCACTTTCTTTAGTTTAAAATATTTTTCACTTATAATACTCAAAATGTCTTTATATTCATAAACAAAACCAGTTATTAAAACTTGAATTTATTTTTTCAAGGCCAGTATTAAAAATACTAGATGAAGTTGTAGTATCAACATATAGTAGATTATTATACTAATAATCAAGAAAAAGTTTTATAGATCAAATTATGTAATGTTGTAGAATTTAAAATGGAATCTTTTTTCCATGAGTTATCCGTAGCTTACTAGTTATCTTTAAGAAACAGAAAATTTTCTATTCATACACTGTTTGAATTATGCAATCACAAAACACAAGGTTTAGTTCTCATCAATAAGACCTAGGAGGAAAAAAATCAACTTTGATCCAATAAGTTGGCAAGAAATTAATTTTGATCCTATAAGTAATCACTCCTCGATTTTAATCCCGTAGGTTGGCCTTTGCACTTAATTTTGGTCTCAACACGGCGGTGATTTCTAATTGCCGAAGCAATTGCTTACATGGACGCGATTGATCTATGTTTTTGGAATTTCGATTGACTTAATACACCCACTCCACTGCGTGGAGTTTTTCTTAATAAAAAAGGACAAAAACAAAATGTGGAATGTGGAGACTTAAAAGAAAAAACAACTATCTGAAATTATCAAACATTAAAACCCTTTACTACTCTCAATTTTCTCCTGTTATTGTTATAAGCTCATACTTAAACCCTAAATTAACACTTTCCTTGTACCATTTCCATCCGCTATTGTTTGAGGCTCCCAGATGAAACTGAAGGTGCGGGCACCCAGCGAAATATGACGACCTTGTTCCAAATTACAATGATCATCCTTGCTTTTCAACTGAATTTATACCTCCAGCATGCTTCACTGTTGTTAATCACATATAACATATAGGATTCATAAACCTTAAATCCTGAGGTCAAGTAGTATCCCGAGTATTTAATCCTAAATATCAGTTTACCCCATTTTTGAAATAAAACACTGAATAATCCACTGAAATATATGAAAATTCAACCTACTAATAACTAACACCATTTCTAAATTATAAAAACAATTCTTAAAAATAACAACCGCTAGTATTCAATCATCTATCTCCTAAAATAACTTCACTGGTATCGGCTTGACTAGTGGCCTCTCTTCATTATCATGTTCAATCACCATGGCATCTAACAAAGCCCCGCGACGCTTTTCGAGGAAGTAGGGATAAGTAATTAAGTATGATCAACGAACAATTTGTGTAATAGAGCAACATTTGCAAGTCCGTACGTACACAAAAATAGTCATCATATCGGAACTCCTAAAATGAAATAGTTAAATTTAACTATCCCAAAATATCCTCCTACACCTTCTTCACGTATGCCGGATATTGTTACTTTATAATCATGCCCTTTACAATAAACACAAGGCAACTTGGCGGCTAAAGGAACAACTTAAATATCGTCCTTAACATATAAATTTTCTTACGTATCTTTACAATATTTTAGTCAAAACCCATTTTCTTGTCCAACTCATAATTAACAAACTTTAGACCCCTAATCAAAGACATTCACTCACACAACACCCACTTTGCACTATCTCAACAACCCAGAGACTTTCGGACGGATGATCAAGTAGGCCATAGAGTTAGGAGAATTTGACATCACTTATGCCCTTCGGCCGGCCATAAAGGCTCAAGTACTCGTCGACTTCATCATTGAAATGTAAGAGGAACCCGAAAAAGAGGAACCAGAGCCCCTATGGCACCTCCACATAGACGGATCCTCGACAAACACCCATGGCGGAGTGGGCATAATCTTCAGAAAAATAGCTCTAGACGAGACATATACTATTTTGAAATTCGCCATCCGATTGAATACCCCGTGTCCAACAACGAAGCCGAATACAAGGCACTCCTCTTCGGAATGCGACTGACCCAGGAGGCCGAAATTAGGAGAATACTTGTGCACATCGATTCCCAACTTGTGGTACAACAGTTTCATGGGACCTACGAGGCCCGGGAAGAAAATATAAAGGGGTGTCTCGAGGCCGTCCTCGCAGGAACGACCTCATTCCAAGAGTTCTCCATCAAGCAGATCATCGCTCAGAAAATCAAGACGTCGACGCTTTGTCTAAACTCGCTAGACAGGCTCAGCTTGTCAATACCCGAAGGATCACATTCTTCACCGCACACAAGTCGAAAAGGCAAAACAAGGATGGCGAGGTCCAGATGGTGGAGGCCATCGAGGAAAGTTGGATAACGAAAATTATGGACTTCATCAGGGATCCGGGGAAGTACGCCCATGATCGGGCCAAGCAGCGCGCTATGTACCGTTAGACTGCTCGATACTATGTACAGAACGGAGTGCTCTTTTGACGCTCATGGTCCTATCCGACCTCTCGGTGCGTTAACAAGGAATAAGCCCAACATATCATTAGGGTGATCCATGAAGGGTGTTGCGGCAATCATTCTGGGGGAAGAAACATGGCAACTAAGATTATCAGACAAGGGTACTACTAGCCGACTGCAAAGAGTATGCTCGGAAATGCCAAAAATGTTAGTGGTACGCCCCCATGATACACCAGCATACTGCCACTTGGCAACCCGACACCAACCCTTGTCCATTCGCCCGATGGGGAATTGACATCGTGGGAGCCATAGTCCTCCATAAAGGTCAGAAGAGATGATAACTAGTTGTAGTAGACTACTTCACAAAGTGGATTGAGGTCGAACCTCTCTCTTAGATCACCAGCCAGGTCGTAATAAACTTCATATGGAGGAATATTCTCAGCCGCTTTGGAATCCCTCAGCAGCAAGTAAGTGACAATGGGCTCCAATTTTGAAACAACCTCATGGGAAAATGGTGCGATAAGTGGGGAATCAGACTCCACTTCACGGGCATAGGATACCCACAGGGAAATGGCCAAGTAGAGGAAACTAATCGAACTCTCCTGAAAATGATCAAAGCTCACTTAGACCGGCATCAATCTAAGTGGGTCAAAGAAGTCCCCGGAGTCCTATGGGCCTACTGCACTACCCTACGATAGGCCACGAAAGAAACCCCGTGCAGCCTCGTATACGAGATAGAGTCGGTAGTCCCTTCAAAGGTCGTAAAACAGAGTCTACGGGTACATGAATACGAGAAAGCCCAGAACAACGCTAATCCCACCTTGGCCCTAGACTTACTCAAAGAGTAAAGGATCTGAGCTGCTACCCACGCTGAGTTTTACAAGGCACGAATGGCCAAATTTTACAACGCTCGGATCCAGCCCCGATCCTTCCAAGCCGGGGACCTCGTTCTGAAACGAGTGGAAGCCTATAAAAACCTAAGAAAATTAGAGCCAAAATGGAGCAGCCCGATCTCCAAGAACCTCGGGCCAGCTACTTACTTGCTAAAAGACATGAATGGCCAGAAACACACCCGAGCCTGGAATAGTCTCAATCTCCGAAAGTATTATCTTTGAAGCTCTGGGATTGACCTTTTACGGTGACTCTATTTTGTTCACGTAGTTGAATGTTTGTATTTTGACTTAGCGGTTATACCCGTGTAAAGCAAACATACTATTGAAAATGAAATTGTCGGATCGTGGATTGACACAACAACTTTGAGAGTTAAGCTGGAATTGCCTGAACTCTACTGTGATCTTCTTGACTAAAATAATGTGCAGCGGAATTTTAAAGCAAGAAGATATAATTTTAAGAAGTTTTCAATATTATTAAAAACTTCCGAGCCTTAGGCCAAATAACCATAAAGGTTTTAACAAAAATATTCCTCACAACAATTAATTCACTCACGCTATTTGTTGATCGGACTCAACGAAGCAGACAAGTAAGAACTACTTAACTTCTATGAACTAGATGTAAATAGTTGATACAAAAACTTCGCAAAAGCAAGACAAAGACAATACAAAGTATGATTAATCTCTCGAATTGTTTTGCACGATTGTCTTATCTTCATCTTGATGAACTTCACATCTTTTATAGATTTCTTGAATCTTGCACGCCAAGATGTGTTGTTCACAACTTTGGTAACTCTTGTTGTTTCCATGTTGAATTTTGCCTTCTTTGTGAACTCGATATCTTTCTTGAATATGTGTTTCCTTTATTACCAATCTAACAAGGTAACACATCTTCTTCAAATCGGAGAATCCTGGAAAGAATCAAAGTTGCAGAGAATCCAATTTGTTTCCTTCTTTTGAAACCGTGTTGAGTTGACTTATTCAACTTAGATTGAATTATGGAAACTTCAAGTAAGGAATCTTCCATAGCTCTTCCTTATGATTAAGATACCTTCTTGGACATAAACATAAACAACTAAAATCGTGGAACTTGGTTAATAGGTGAATAGAGGCAAAACTTAAATTTGACAACTGAAGAACATTTTTTGTACAAGCTCTCGGGTTTCAATGTTATCCTCAATGTTGTCCCAACATCGTATAACATTGATTCTAGAGAACCTTGCACTTTCAATCTCTCCCTTTTTGCCTTTCTTCACAAAACCAACACTTGTTCCAATCAAGTCCTATATCCAGAAAGTTAGAATCAACAAGAAACAAATTAAACTACTAAACTGCCCCCCCCCCCCTCAATACAAGCTAACATATTCAAAGTTAAATTAGCAAAGATAGGCATTAAGGTCATCACTACATTCAAAGATGCTCAGACCCCAACATTCATCAATGTTGCCTCAACATTGAAACCAGTGAGTTTCCTGCATAAAGGGTTAACCAGACAAGCAGTTCAAAATATGCTTTCATAAGAAATAGCAGTTAGAGCAGTTCAACAGTAGTACTTAGAGTTACAGGCCATAGCTAGATATCAAGGACATGTCCCTTGATCAAATAAAAACCAAATAGAGATGAATGTACCAGCCACACAACCATATCAGCAGTTCATAAGAAGCAATTAAAAAAAGGAACTATTCTCCCCCTTTTTGTGAAGAAGGGAGTTTCTCCAAATTTTTCACCATGTCCTCCAGCTCTTTGAGGTGCTCCTTCCTTTCCTCAATCTCCCTCTGAGTATCAGTAATTTGCCCCATATACCAGTTCAACAGATGATCCACAAAAGCAGAGGTTGTGACCATGCACTCTTTCTCTTTGGGCATAGGCACTGAAGTTCCAGCAAACTCCTGATCCTTCTTCTTCTCAGTTCTTGGTCTCACCACTCCTTTTGGGTTCCAAGGAAGATCTCTCACTCTTGCTCCAGATAAGTAGCTTGGGAGAATTGTCAGTTCAATATCATTTTTCCTCCAGCCCATAGTGACACTTGTCTTCAATCCTTGCTTGCTAAGGATTTTGCAGATAAGAGAGGGAAAAGGCAGCATGCCATTCTTCCTTCCAGTAACTTCAGACATTGACTTTAAGATCCTCTCCCCCATATTCACAGCTAGCCAATTCTTGAGTTTGTACACCAAGAGTGCTGGTTCCTTGGTCAGTACAGTGTCATTTTTGCTTGGCAGCCAGTTGAAACAAGTTATCTTGTGCAAGACAGCACTAAGGGAGGTGAGTTTTGTGGTTGGCAGAGCATCTCTCCAGATTTTGACCAACCCTCCAGTCAAGTCTTCCATCACATCATCATAATAGGGGTCCTCTAATTCTTCAGTAAGTGGGAATCCACAGATCTTGTTAATGGTGTAGGGTTCAATGTTGAAGACTCTCCCCCTCACCCAAGCTTTTCCATATTTTGGAGATCTGTAGTCCCTGATCCACTTGGAGAGATTCAGGTAGAACTCCATGACAATCTCAAGAGCATAGTCACTCAACTCCATCATTGATTCTTGCATCCCTCTTTCCTCAAGCAAGTCCATCACCTTTTGTTCCTTGAAGCTGGCCATCTCTATAGCTCTTTCAATGTGAATCTCCCTTCTTTTGAAGGAATCCCACTTCTTCTCCAACTCTTGTGAAAGATAATAAGGAGAAAAGTAGTTCTCCTCATCCTCAGGATAGATCACATACATCTCATCTGTGTACTCTTTTGTCCCTGATGTTGCCTTAACATCAGCAGCAACATCCTGCTCTTCCTCAGTCTGTTCCTCTTCCTTCTCCTCCTCTTCCACTTCATCATCAACATCTACCACCTCTGTTTCCTCTTCCATCACTTGCTTTCCTTTTCTCTTTCTCTCAGCAGCAGCAGCAGCAGCAGACGTCCTTTCTTCCTCAGCTTTCTTCTCAACTTCAGCAGCCTTCTTCCTGGCTAACCTCTCCTTTTGCCTCTTTCTCCCCTCAGCGCGTGCCTTAGCAGTCTCAGACATAGTTCTCAACTTCTCCCCAGTGCCCTTGCTCTTTTTCTTTTGAGCCCTAATCCACTTCCTCACCATTTTATCCATAGAGTCATCCACAGAATTTTCCACAGATTTCTCAACAGATCCACTACCCTCCCCCTCAACAGTTATATCAGCATCAATTTCAGGGTTGGGTTCAGCCATGTTTACCTCAGTTTCAGGATCATTGATGGTGGGAGCGGTTGACTCGGCAGTTGGCTCAACATTGGAGGTCGATTCTCCTTGTTTGGACTTCTTTCCTCGTCACACGTAGGGGATCGCCTTCCTTTGAGCAGCAACTGAAGCATCATCTGATTTTGCAGTAGCACCCCTAGTGTGAAAACGGGTGCGTGCAGCAGTGGGTTCACTTCCCATGGCAACAGCTGCAAGAGTTTGCATGGGAGACTTGCTTGCCATTGTTAGTAAAGAAGATTTGAGAGAATTTGCAGAGAAAATCGAGAGAATTTGAGAGAATTTGAGAGTAGAGAGAGTAATTTTGCAGAGTAAGCACAAATAAGGAAATTGCAAGCACAATTAAGGATATTAGGGTTTTGATTTCTGAAATAACCGTGAATAAGAAAAGAGAGTGAATGTTAGTGGGCAGTTACTAAATTTAAACCAAATAAAATCTTTCCACTATGTTTTCCCGCGCACACGCTTTGATGTTTAATTAACAGTTAACCAGAACAGTTTTCAAAAATTTGAAAAACTTATAAGTTCCTGTTTTCAATGTTGGCCTGCGACAGTGCACAATGTTGGGATAACATTTGATAACATTCAAACCAGAAGGTGGAGGTACAGGCTTCACCAAGGCAAATTCATGTGAGGGCTTGAGATACATCCAAAAATACATCTGAAACATAACCAATATAGCAAGTGAGTACCTCAGACATATTGTTCAGATCAAGATCATGAGTAAGCAACATAGATAACAAGAAACGCACAGAGATAAGCAGTTATGAATTCAAGGAAAAATTCACTTCAGAAAAGTGTGTCACCTGCAGTATGTCACCCAAATTGTATGCCTCAACACATGAATTATACTCCCCCTAAGCCTAGACCGACAACTCAACAACAAGAAAGAAACAATGCAGTTCTACATGAATACAACAATGTAATGTCAAATAGGCAGATGATAAACACATATGAAAAACTCCTCAAACCAGCACAACACACATTTCTTTATAATCTTTATTATTTTTATAACTCATCTGAACCAAAAGCTGAAGGTTGCTAAACACAAAGCTAATGTCACTACTGAATGAGGGCAGCCTGAACTCCACACACCCCAGTAACAACATTAACAGTAGCAAGTTAGGCAAGTACAAAGGTCTTGATTGTTGGCAATTCATTTATCATGCACCCCAACACCCCAATTCCTTATGCATACTTGTTTACCAACCTGCATTCAAGAGAATCACCAAGTGATCAGTGCTACTAAATGTAAGAAATCTAAACCTCAAACACCCTAGTAGAAAGGATCACCCTCAAGTGTTCCTTGGCCAAACAAACAGGAACATGTAAATAAGCACAACTGAGTAACACTGAAGCTGTCAACATCATGCACCCCAGCTTCTCCACATGTCCAGTAAACCTTCCATATGAATAAGACACAACTGAATAGACAACAAAGTAGTGAACTTTGTGTACCCCAGCTTCTTCATATGTTAGGCTATCACAACCTCAGACAAACAGAAGAGTTTTATTACTTTTTCAAAAAAAAACAAAGATGTCAAACTGGCAACTAGAAAGAGTTGTTAATCAAAGAGTTCAACCACACAAACCAAAACTGACAAAACAAATATGAAATGAGACTCCCAAGAAAATAAATTCAACAAAAGAAAACAACAGAATGCCTACTACACCACAACCAATATACCATTGCTAGACAGCGGTGTTATGTCAACACTGGTTTTCTCAACATTATCACATATTGCACATGCCAAGAGATTTCCTCAAGCTGAAGAATCTCTCACTATCTAAAGGTTTTGTAAACATATCATCAAGCTGATTTGTTGTCTCAATATGTTCAATGTTAATCACTTTGTCCTCTACCATATCTCTCAGGAAATGATGCCTTATGTCTATATGCTTAGTTCTAGAATGTTGGACAGGATTCCTAGAGATACTTATGGCACTTAGATTATCACAGAACATGAGAAGTGTATCACTATCTAGCCCATAATCTGAAAGCATGTGTTTGAGCCACACAAGTTGGGTAACACAGCTGCCAACAACTACATATTTTGATTCAGTTGTTGATAATGAAACGCATTTCTGCTTCTTGCTATACCAGGAGACCAAATTATTTCCCAAATAAAAACAGCCCCCACTTGTGGATTTCATGTCATCCACATCACCTGCCCAGTCAGAGTCACTGAAACCAACCAAGTTAGTGTTAGTGTCATAAGAATACGAAATGCCTAAAGGTGAAGTTCCAGAGATATATTTAAGAATCCTCTTCATAGAAGTCAAGTGAGATTTGCCTTGGCTCACCTTGGCACCTAGCACAAACATATACTGAAAACATGATGTCAGGTCTAGGGGCAGAGAGATATAGCAAACTACCAATCATGGATCTGTACAATGTTGGGTCAACATTGCTGCCAGTGCCATCTTTTGTGATCTTCACTGAAGAGGACATAGGAGTCTTGCAAGGTTTGGACTCTTGTATCTCAAATCTCTTCACCAGATTCCTTGCATACTTCTCCTGGTTCAGGAAGATACCATTCTCCAGCTGCTTAACTTGTAGTCCCAGAAAATAGCTGAGCTCACCAATCATGCTCATCTCAAATGTTCCTGTCATAGACTCAACAAACTTGTCTAAGGTAGACTTGTTAGTAGAGCCAAATACAATATCATCCACATAAATTTGAGCAATGCATATATCAGAGCTTTTTCTAAGGACAAACAATGTTCTATCTCCATCTCCTCTAATGAAGCCTAGGCCTAACAGAAAATCAGTTAGCCTCTCATACCAAGCTCTAGGAGCCTGTTTTAAGCCATACAAAGCCTTCTCAAGTTTGTACACATGGTCAGGATATTTAGGATCATCAAAGCCTTTAGGTTTTTTCTACATAAACCTCTTTGTCAATTAAACCATTCAAAAAGGCACCTTTAACATCCATTTGGTAAAGTTTAATCCTAAGACATCAAGCAATAGCAAGAAGTAATCTAATTTATTCTATTCTAGCTATTGGAGAAAAAGTCTCATCAAAATCTATACCTTCTACTTGAGTATAACCTTGTGCAACCAACCTAGCTTTGTTCCTCATAATTACACCATTCTCATCAGTTTTATTTTTGAAGATCCATTTTGTACCTATTACATTCACATGTGATGGCCTAGGCACTAGATTCCAAACTCTGTTTTTGGTGAATTGTAAGAGTTCCTCTTGCATGGAATTAATCCAGTAACTATCCTTAAGAGCTTCAGTTACATTCTTAGGTTCAATGGATGACACAAAACAAGATGCATTTTCGACAATACATGAAGAAGACATGCAAACACACAACTTAGCCATATCCTTGTAATTGACCCTTTCTTTGTTGCGTGTTCTAACTCTTTCAGTAATTTGTCCAATTACTTGAGAGGCTGGATGATCTCTTTGTATCCTAAGAGGAGGATCTCTTCTGGATACAGGAACAACTTCATCTTCAGAATCTGACAGCACAGATGTTGGCCTAACATTGGGGGTTTCTGGTGTTAAGTCAACATTTGTTCCAGTTTCCAGTTCAGCATCTCCAGCGTCTGTGTTCAATGTTGAGTCCAATTCTGAACCAGTGACTTCTTCATTACCTGCAGAAATAGTCAGTTCATCAAAAATGGCATTAGCTGATTCTTGTACAGTATGCAATCTTGGATTGTAGACCCTGAAAGCAGCACTATTAGGAGAATATCCAACAAACATACACTTTTCACTTTTAGGATCAAATTTGCTCAAAAAGTCTCTATCTTTTAACAAATATCAATTGATACCAAACTCATGAAAGTGTGCAACTGTTGGTTTTGAACCCTTCAAGATTTCATAAAGTGTCATAGAAGTACCAGGTCTAAGATAAACTCTATTATTAATATGACATGCAGTATTCAAAGCTTCAGCCAAGAGTTTCTTAGATAGGTTTCTAGAATTCAACATTACTCTAGCCATCTCTTGAAGTGCTCTATTCTTCCTCTCAACAATCCCATTTTGCTGAGGTGTTTTAGGTGCAGAGAACTCATGGAAAATGCCTTTAGTTTCACAAAAATTAGCAAATCTTACATTTTCAAACTCTTTTCCATGGTCAGACCTAATTCTTCCTACAGAAGTGCCATACAGATTTTTGATACTAGCATGTAAAATCTTGAATGAGTTGAATGCCTATGATTTTTCTTTCAAAAACTTAATCCAGGTATATCTTGAAAAATCATCAATAATAACAAAAGCATACTTATTACCGTTCATGCTACTAACCTCAACAGGACCCATGAGATCCATATGTAGAAATTCAAAGCACTTATTAGTTCTGGGGTTAGTACTCTGTACCTGAAGTGGTGGATGGACAACTTTTGTTTGTTTACCTTTCAGGCAGTCTTCACAAACAATTTTACCTGGGCTAGTCAACTTAGGTAGTCCTCTCACAGCTTCTAACTTCTGTAGTTTATCCAGATTTCTATAGTGCACATGTCCTAACTTCTTGTGCTAGATGACAGATTCATCTACCTTGGAATTGTAGCATTCAGCTTCATCTTGAGCAAGATAGCAGTTGTCCTTTGATCTTGTACCTGTTATGACACGGACATTGTCACTATTAAACACATCACATAAACTTTTATCAAAAGTAACTAGCAAGTTATCATCACAGAGTTGACTTATGCTAATTAAATTTTCTTTCAATCCTTCAACCAACAACGCATCCTTGAGTGGTGGAAATCCTTCAACATCCAATACTCATTTTCCAATGATTTTCCCTTTAGTTCCACCTCCATAGGTAACTGTTCCAACAATCAAAGGGATTACATCTTTTAGGTTGTCAATATTTCCAGTCATATGCCTTGAACATCCACTGTCAAAATACCACTTACCTGCAAGGTTAGAGTAAACAGCAGAAAAGACAACATTGCAAACAATTTTAACCTTAGGAGTTTTTATCTTTTCTATCAAAGTTCTACTTTTATGTCCTTCAGCTTTGTTACCTAATGTTGGGATAACATTCAGATCAGAGGTTCTCCTAACATTGGTATTGCTATTGATTCATGTTTTCTTCTCAATCACACTTCTGATTTTTTTACAATAAGGCTTAATGTGACCAGGTTGAAAACAATATTGACAGATAAAAGTAGGCCTTTTCACAGTGTTGACAAGAATTTCACTACTCACACTACTACTTTCCTTGATAACATCAGATGTTAAATAGGCATAATCAACATCTTCAGAGAGAGGTTTCTCAATATAGCCCAAACCATTTTTACCTTGATTTCCCATACTCAACATCTCATAAAGCTTAGATGTAGAAGAGGTCCATTTGGCAATGGTTTGTTCAACTTTATTTAATTTTACCTTTACCTCCTTCAGTTCAGCCTTGGTTTTGTCAAGATCTTTCTCATACAGTTTCAGCATCTCCTTCATGCATCCAATCTCTTCCTTCAGGCTTTTGTTGCTCTTGATGAGTTTGTGATTCTCAAGCAGCAGTTTGTGGTAGATAGACTTCAGGTCTTCAATGATTTTCTCCTGGGACATTTCTCCTTCAAAGAAATATTCTTCATCTAGATTCACTGAGCCATGAAAACAATCAAAGTTAAATTCATCAAAGTAGGACGCAAGATAAGGTTCAGTATCAGTATCATATTCATCCCAATCTGCAAAGAAGGTCTCATGTTCTGATGTTGGATCCTGAATGTTGGGGTAACATTGAGATCTGAAGTAGTTCAGGGAGTCTTTTGGCGTCCAGTCAATCTGAGTGAGTAACGCAGCAGTTTGAACCTCTTCTGATTGTTCTTCAGCTTCTCCAGAACTAAAGTCATCTTCATTAAAATTATCTACACAAACCCAATGAGAATTTCCTTTTTTTCTAAGAGTGTTAGCACATTCATTAGCCATATGACCATATTCCTTACATTCAAAACATTGAACATCTTTTAACTTATCAACTTCTAAAGGAGTAGGTTTTGATGCCATGTACTTCACAAATTTATGAGGTAATTTCTTATAACCTGGGGAACTATTACTAAGATTCTTTTCTTTACCTTTTCCTTTAAGGTTCAGCTTATTGAACTTCTTAGTAATTTTACCATAGTTTGAAGAAATTAATTCATAATCATCATCGCCTTCATTGTCAAGACTTGATCCTCTTAAAGCAACAACCCTATGTTTGCTAGGTTGTGAGGCAAGCTCCATCTCAAATTCTCTAAGGGTATTCATCAAGACTTGGAATTGTAGATTAGCAAGGTTCCTAGATTCACTCATTGCAATTTTCTTGAGAGCAAATTTTGATGACAGTGTTCTCATAGCTTTATAAATCATTTCTTGATTAGTCATAGCAAAACCTAGGTTTTCACATTGGTTAGCAATATCAAGAATTTTCTCAAAATAACTGTCAACACTTTCATCTTCACCCATCTCAAGTTTTTCAAATTGCTGAAGCAGTTGTCTATATTTAGAATCTTTAATAGCAGAATCTCCTTCACAATGTAATTCAAGTATATCCCAAGCATGTTTGGCTTTTGTACAATTCTGGATTAACTTGAACATGTGATGATTAACCCAACTAAAGATAGCATTAAGAACCTTTTCATTAGAGTTATAGAGACTTACCTCTGCTGCTGTCCAACCTGCTTCTGGTTTTAGTACTAGATCACCTTCACCATCTCTTGGTAACGTTGGAAGGGAGTATCCATTGATCACAGATTGCTAGGCTCGAATATCAATAGCTTTGATGTGAGACCTCATCCTGATCTTCCAGTATGCATAATTGGAGCCATCCAAAATCGGAATCCTGTTGGTACTAGGATTGACACTATCCATTGTGTTGTATCACCTCCAAACCATCAGTGTAGTCGGTGTTTGGCTCTGACGCCAATTGAAATTGTCGGATCGTGGATTGACACAACTTTGAGAGTTAAACTGGAATTGCCTTAACTCTATTGTGATCTTCTTGACTAAAATAATGTGCAGCGGAATCTAAAAGCAAGAAGATATAATTTAAGAAGTTTTCAATATTATTAAAAACTTCCGAGCCTTAGGCCAAATAACCATAAAGGTTTTAACAAAAATGTTCCTCACAACAATTCACTCACGCTCTTTGTTGATCGGACTCAACGAAGCAAACAAGTAAGAACTACTTAACTTCTATGAACTAGATGTAAATAGTTGATACAAAAACTTCGCAAAAGCAAGACGAAGACAATACAAAGTATGATTAATCTCTCGGATTGTTTTGCACGATTGTCTTATCTTCATCTTGATGAACTTCACATCTTTTATAGATTTCTTGAATCTTGCACGCCAAGATGTGTTGTTCACAGCTTTGGTAACTCTTGTTGTTTCCTTGTTGAATTTTGCCTTCTTTGTGAACTCGATATCTTTCTTGAATATGTGTTTCCTTTATTACCGATCTAACAAGGTAACACATCTTGTTCAAATCGGAGAATCCTAGAAAGAATCAAAGTTGCAGAGAATCCAATTTGTTTCCTTCTTTTGAAACCGTGTTGAGTTGACTTATTCAACGTAGCTTGAATTATGGAAACTTCAAGTAAGGAATCTTCCATAGCTCTTCCTTATGATTAAGATATCTTTCTGGACATAAATATAAACAACTAAAACCGTGGAACTTGGTTAATAGGTGAATAAAGGCAAAACTTAAATTTGGCAACTGAAGAACAGTTTTCGTACAAGCTCTCGGGTTTCAATGTTATCATCAATGTTGTCCCAACATCGTATAACATTGATTCCAGAGAACCTTGCACTTTCAGAAAATAAAAGAACTACGTTAAAAAATCTACCGACTTGAGAACAAATACTAAAAAGAAATATTCTATTCAAGGCAGTAAAACTGCCATAATAAAAAGAGAGGGGGGACTAGACTCTTACAAAAGAGGTCCAAATAAAACAAAGACTACACGCACCAGACTAACACTACTCCCTCGCAGGATACTTCCCAGCCTTGGTCCATTTCCGACGCTCCTCCTCCGAGAGCTCTCTTTGGTCAGACTTCCCATTGATGGGGCATTATGGTTCGTCCTCTGAGAGGCAGAAGGTGGATTGGCAGAAGGGAGCGTGGAGTAAAACTCCAACTCAGGGAGTACCATGTCTTGAGGAAAACCAGAGAGATCCCTAGCAGTCGACAGTGCCATCCTATAGCCCACTCAGACTAGATGCTTGAGCTCGGAAGCCGAATCTACTTGGCTGTTTAAGGATTTGGTCGAACCGAGTTGGGCAGAGGCAAGGCTATTTCAGTGCTCTTCCTTCATGTCCTTGATCTGGCGAAGCAGACGGTCCCACTCTTACCGTAGGGGTGGGATAGTTTCCAGGACCCGAGTCGCCTCCCTCGCCTTTTCCTCCCATTTTTCAGCCTTAGCACTGCCATTGGCCAAGCCTCTCCAAGAACACTCTCCAGTTCCCCCATGTCCCGATCCGCAGACTCTCTTACCTCAGCGATACATCCACGAGCTTCTTCTAAGGCCCTCTCCAGTCGAGTCGCCTCTTCTCGAGCATTCCTCAAATAGGCTTGGAGGGTATGACGCTCCTAGACGACAGTCGCCAAAATAGTTGGACTTGCCCTATATGTGCCCAAGGCATCCCCGAGTACTGTGAGCTACAAAAAAAGAAGAAGATAGAAGTCAGAAGCCAAACGATGGTGAACAGACCAAAAGTCAAAAAAAAAATACTTAAAAGAGAAACGAAGGAAATAATGTATCACCTCACATATACTCTTGTGAAACTTCTCCCACAAGGCTCCATCACTAAATCTGCCAAGGAGTTCATGGTCGTCGGGGTTAATAATACTGCTCATGAAAGAACAGTAATAAGAGGGATCTACATGACCCTCCAGAAAATCGAGGGCGCAACAGGGTCGTGGAGTAAATCCTCATCTAGCAAAGGTGTATTCCTACTTCCCGACCTCACTGGAGGCAAAGGGTATATGGGGCCCTTTCTTTTTCTCTTCTTTAATGACCGAGCCAACATGCCTTTGTCATCCCTCCTTGAAGGACCTAATAGGGATCTGACTAGCCAAATGATTTGGGGAAGTCGACAGCATACCAAAGTTAAGCACGGTACCAAAAGGAGGCATGAAATAATTAGCAAAATGTTTCACCATCACGAAATCCATGGGTTGTGGCATACCTTCAACAAAAGTTGGCTAGCCTCCGGGACGAGTCTTTGCCATAAACCCTAAAACCTCGTCCACATTAGCAGACGTTGGACTACCTAGGGCACGCAGGCAATACTTAGCGTCGGAAGAGGCGAAAGATTCATCAGCTGCGGCCTTATAGAACTTTGTAAGCTTGCGACTTCACTCGATGCTCTGCAATTCCCAATCGACAGAGGAGCCTTGGGACCTCAAAACAAAGTAGTCCGAGTCAATATTGGTTAGTGCTAAGAAGTTCCCCTGGAATGTTGCCCGAGCATGACTAGCCATCTCCGCACCTAAAAACAAGCGTGCAAGAAAGAGAGAGAGAGAGAGAGAGAGAGAGAGAGAGAGAGAGAGAGAGAGTATACTATATATACTCGGAGAATAGTTTCGAAGCCACATTCGATTTTTTTTTGCATAATACACAGGCACTTACGCAATCCGTCATGAAGACGAAGCATGGTCGTGGACGGATGTTCATCAAGGCCACCTTGCAGACCCGACAACATTATGGTCATCGGGTTGCGTAGCATCAATGATGTGTTGTACACCCCGCTGAAAAGGCCCCTCCGATTCAGAAATGTGGCGGCCTCCGTGGGCACCTCATTAAAGGGAAAAACGTACCCCAGGCCCCATTGGGTAGGCACACCCTCCATCTCTGAGACCGACTCTCCAACGGGGGCCAAGAAGAAATACCTCCGGCACCAATCCCCATTGCCAAAAGAATCATTCCTCGTTGTCGATACCAAGAACATACGCTTGTTGTCGCGAGTGAACAATGTGAAAAAAGACGAGCTAAACGCAGTCGGCCTCAACACAAATTCCCCAGCCACGTTTTGAGTAGTGCAAGGGATGTTTAGCAGGTGGCAGCAGAGTATAAACCCCACCAAATGATGGTAGGAAGCGAGAGTCAGTTGACCTGGACACACTTGCCAAAAAGTGAAAAGATCCCTTAGGATCGGATGGAAAAAGTAGCGGATCCCACAACGAATCTGCTCCGTTTATACGGTCATGTAGCCCTCCGGTGGATCGTACGCCCTCTGTAGGCCGAAAGGAATGATCACGTCCAAATGCTCTGAAAAAATATTAAACGATTCCAGCAAGGCATGAGCCTCCCCTATGGTCACGACCGATGACGTGGACCCAACTCGAAGTTTGCCGGTCATGCACTTTGGCTCTAGATTCTCTCGAGTAAAAATAGAACCATCCGCGGGAGGGTGTTAAGGAGCAAAGCAAGAAAAAATCGCAAAAACATGATCCGCCTCAGTAACTGGTGGGAAGGAATTACCGCCACCACGTGCGCCACAGAACGGGAACTCCCCACCTCTCTCCAGAAGCAAAACATGCGGATAGCGAATTAATAACCCTTTGGCGGTGGCTCTATCGGGACTAGGGGAGAAAGCGGAGTGTTAAGAGAATCACGAGTCCTCCCTACTCGAGTAAACAGAGGTGGCGAGGGAAACCATGGTTGAAAAATAGCAAAGCTTGATGAAAGGGTTTATTTGTAGAAAAATGGAGAATAGAGGAATGTGAGGAAGAAGGGTAAAAGAGGACCCCCTTTTATAGGCAGGGGAGACGGCGGATCAAATACCCACCCAAGATTCAAACGGTAGGACCCTCTAGTCGCCCGCTCATGACCCCTCGAAACCGTCACGTTCCCTGAATCATTGCTGCCCTAGAATGTGAGACGTCACCGTGATAAGGGACCTCCGGGTGGTAGCATATGACACTTAGCTGAAATATCTTTTGAGAAAGGGAAGCAGTACAAAACAATAAGGGAACAAGTGAATACAAGGAAGGGTCGAAGGAAGAAGACCTTTAATCCACAGTCTCAATATAACAGATCAGAGACAAACGCAACTCGGAAGATCTCACAGCTACTCGGACAAAATACGACTCGAAGACCCCTCTCAGAACACGCAGGGATAAACGCAACTCAGAGGGTCTTACTGCACTCGGATAAAAAACAAGCACAACAACGACACGACCCAACCCAAAGGTAATGTCAACTACCCACGATTAAAGGCAGCTCCCAACCACCCACCATTATAACGAAAGACTCCGCCTCATTGGTCCAAGCGTGCCATTGGGACAGAAGGCGCCAAATCTTACCGGTCCCCTCCTGCCTAAAACAACGATTGGAGCAGGGCTGGCTCACCCTCATTGGCTCAAGAAATCCCACAAGATAATTGTAGCAGATATAATCATTATTCAGTCAGAAGAATTTAGTCAAACTCACGCTGATGGGCGCTTCGTACGAAATGACCCCCATTGGCGAAGATGATCCTCTACAGCATTGGCCATCACCACCACCCAAAATTATTAGGGAAGACCGACTCTCATTGGATGAAAGACCTCAAGACTAGCACTATAAATAACACCTCATTCAGCATCAAGTGGACACATGCATTCTCGCTAAATTCACTATACGCATCTTTATACTAAGAAAAATATCAAAAATAACATTCCATATTACAGAAAAATCTACCCCCTACACGACCCCCTTGTAATTCACCCTAGCCCCTTAATAAAATCATATTGCTTTCTTTTTACCATTTTCTCATACTCGGGATAGGCGTTCTGAACAATATCAATGATAATATCCCCGAATCCCCCATCTTCACGGGCCCCATACGATATTGCATCACCAACAGATTTTCACTATTCTAGCAATCATCAACGCATCTAGTCGTCGGGTTGTCTTATGGAAGAATTTGAACTAATTGTGCCACATTTGAACATGTGTGTTTAATCGCTACAACTTGTATTCCTGACAGTTCAAGACCGGGGGTGCTATACGTAAAATTCGAAGGTAAGGTTGATTGACGACAATTACTTGATTTAAGTAGGAAGGGTTTCATATGCATGCATCTTTTTCCTTTTTTTGATAGAAAATGAAGATATTATTGCAAACGAGCACATGGGATGCTCAACCCATTATTACAAGTATTGAACGCAAAACAAAAACAAAAAATCACAGCGGGAATCTTTCTCGCAAGACTAGCCTAGGCACTCCGTCGGGTGACACAACCAATCATAGAAAGAAAACAAGAAAGACTTGTTCTTTGTTTTGATCCAACTCCACATCCGAGTCTTCACCAAGTCCACCACCTTCTCAATATTGACTTCTACCCCTTCGATCATATGCATGAATTTCATAGCCCGAGCGAAGCGAATCTAATGCTTAGCGCGAAAGATAGAAATTTCATTTCATTTAGAAACCGCACTAACAACTCTTGTTCGGTTACAAATCTAAGATTTTAACTGGGGAGATCATAGGAGACGAGAGTCGATCTCAACTTTCTGTCCTTCGCCTCTATGTTCTGTATCCAGTAGTCCAACTAGCTGCTCTCATCGAGGGAAGAGAAGGATGAGAAACGAAGAAGACGATTTCCTATTATGTTTCTTTTTTCTTACATTTACATTTATGTTGGAAAAGTATAAACTTTAATTGAAAATACAAATTTAATTACTTTTTGTATCTTCGGTTATTAAAAATTAAATAAGTTTTTAACATGACAATATTTAAAACACGTGTATTTATCTTCATTCTTGAGTAAAGAGTAATTAAAATTTACCAAAAAAAAAAAAGAAAAAAGTCTATTATTTTTTAAAAAAATGGTAACAAAAACTCTTAAGTGAATTGAGAAATGGATGAAAGGCTTTTCAATTAGGGCAAAAATTTGTCTCTCACTAAGGGGAAGCTAAAAATGTAACTTAGTAAGGTAATACATTAAGATTTTAGGAAAAATTGCGAAAACATGAAAGTTGAAAATAAATTTGGGTGCAATGTGTTAATTTTAATAATAACATATGTGGGGGGTTGTTGCCAATTAAGATAGTTTTTGCTATTTACTCGTCGTTTCTCTCTCCTTTTCTCTCTCTATCGGCAATACTTACACAGACGGTGGAGCAGCAAAGAGTTGAAGGCGGTGTTGTATTTGTTGATCCAATAATCAATCTATTTTATTATTATATTCGTGTGATTGATGGAGGGGGAGTTGGAGTTGGCAGTCCCATTTGAAGTATGTGATTATTCCCAGCAGCAGATCCCCTTTGATCTTTTTGTCTCCAAAAAAAAACAATTAGGGCTTACATTTACTGATTCAGCGGGTAATTTGGCTTACAGAGTTCACAAATTATCTCAGACAACCAATCATCATCATCATCATCATCATTATCGCCCCAAGTTGATCCTGGATTCATCTGATAATACTCTCTTTTCCTTACAACGAATAAGCGTCAGTGCTCTTTACTGCTTTTACCATCGTCTTCTTGTTGTTGTTCAAACTTCTTTGCTTTATATATATACTCCATGTTCTTATTTATGCCTCCTATTTGTTCAATAAAAATAATTTAGAGAGAGAGACTGTCTCTTTGTTACACATGCTTTGGGTTGTCTATGGTGTTGTATCTTTTGCTTTGCTACCTTCTCTGATGAAGGTAATATAATAATATGTATTGGGAAACCAACTAGAAAATTTTGTGTGTTGTGTTGATGTTTTCCTGTTTTTTAGAAGGAATCATGGCAAGGCTTTAAAGGAATTGGTAAAGATGACAAGGATTTGATATTCAAAGCAGACAGAATATCGGATGGCTTTACTACAACTCAATTTAAAATATTACTTGTTGGACTTGGAGGTGAAAATACTCAAGAGTTAACAATGAGAGGTTGCCCTTTCAAGAGAGCCTGTACCATCTATAGAACCGACTCCATAGTAGCTGAGGTACACTTATATAATTAATAGCTGCTGCCATAACATCATATTATATACTCAACCTTGCCTTCAAACTGTAGGCAACGTTCACACATGCAGAGTAGTCCCTTTGATTCTTCCTTCCTTTTTCCTTTGTCAATGGATACATCTAAATGTCCGATACTATGTGTTCTTACTGCTAGATGAGGGTTTGTTCCAGTATCAGCTATATATGAGCCTATAAATATGAGTAGCGAGAGATGTAGAAATGGAGAAATACCTCTCTGTATGGCGGCCGTATACATACTGATGGCGGTGGTGGTGTACACAAATTGGTGTTAATGATCATCTTAAGCATGGAACTAGCTAAAAGTGATCTTGAAACATGTAAACTCTGGTCATAAGTGGATAAAGTGCAGGAAATTGTAGTAACGTGAATAAAATGATAGATAAACTCAAGAAATATATAAGTGTACTTAAATTAAAATGTAAAATGTTGTGTTAAAACTGCCCAAAATGCATATAATGGTCAAAGAGTCATGAAGATGCCGAAAACACACACACACACACACAAAAAAAAAGAGGAAGAAGAAAACAGAAGAGTATAGAGTATAGAGATGCAAGTTCAAATATTAGAAAACTATTTATAAGATGCAAAAAGAAAACAAGCTTATGGAAAAGATTAGCATGCGGCACCTAGTAAGAAATCAAAAATGTCTCTGAATTAACATCTGCTCCCATTTCCTTGTTTGTATATTTAAGTGTTTGATTATGTAATTCCGAAACTACTAATTCCATTTGTTTTGATGCAGTCTGGGCTCATGTACAAGCTTGGTGTCGGGAAAATGTTTGTTCCAAGGAACCGATTCCGAGTAACCTTTTTTCCTGGATCAACCGATCACAGTTTAGTTGTCTCTCTCATTGTAATATTTTTTGATGGAGTAAAACTTTGGATTTGATACAGTTAATCTGTATACTAATTCGTCCGCGAATTTGATCAACGACTCTTCTTGCTTTGTCAGCAGATAGAGATATATGTCGACCTAAAGCGTATACTTCTGTTTTTTTCTTGTCTATCCTTACGAGTTCCCTATAAACATAAGTCATAAGATTTGTCTCCTACTAATGAATCATAAGTATTTATCCATATTTTTTTAAGAGAAGATTAACGACGAGATCTATTATCGCTTTTTGCATGTCCGCGAAAATTTATCAAAAATGTCTCTGAATTAACATCTGCTCCCATTTCCTTGTTTGTATATTTAAGTGTTTGATTATGTAATTCCGAAACTACTAATTCCATTTGTTTTGATGCAGTCTGGGCTCATGTACAAGCTTGGTGTCGGGAAAATGTTTGTTCCAAGGAACCGATTCCGAGTAACCTTTTTTCCTGGATCAACCGATCACAGTTTAGTTGTCTCTCTCATTGTAATATTTTTTGATGGAGTAAAACTTTGGATTTGATACAGTTAATCTGTATACTAATTTTCTCTGCTATCCAGTCTCCGTATAAATGAAAGTGAGATTCATTATAATGCTCATCTGATAGTCAGCTTAACTGTGGATTTAGGTGTGTTGCTATTCAGCAACTTGCCGAATGGCATAAGAAAAAATCGAAAGGATAAGGCCTTGCTGGGTTTCATAAAGTTTAAACTAGATTTTTGAAATAACAATGATTTATGAACAGTTGATACTATGATCTATTGACTGCGACAACTCGAGTACAGTTGTTTTTACTAAAAATGATTTTTGGAGATGGTGGTTCGGTGGTTATAGGGTAAAGTGGTGGTAAATTCCACTCTTGAAGTACCAACTGGACTTTTAGATCAGAACCCGAAACTTAGATGTACCGATTCAAAATATAGGGGTGGGCGTGGTATGGGTACCTGCATTGAGGGTATCCACCCGCGCTAGTGGAAAATGAGACTAGCTATCGATTCTCATTCTTGCACAGTGTGGGTACCGGCCATACGTGGGTACCTGTGCGGGTACGGAATGGGTAGTGGCGTACCCAACCCTTATTTTATAAGTATCTTTAACTTAGAAATGTTGAGAAGTAAACCCAAAAATACTCCTTAATGAAACATATTTTGCGATAGAGATACAATAGTAACAAACATAAAGTAAAGGGAAAAACGGCATACTATGTCCATAGTATTTGCGTTTTTGCGAAGATATATTCAACCTTTTATGTTTTGTAATACTATGGTCAGCCTTTGACGTTTGGGAAAAACTATACATGCACCTATTATCCGACCATTTTTTAAATTTTTTAGGGGTATAATTGGAACTTCACAGTTCGCAACGGCTAGTTAACGGCAACAACCGGTTTTAAATCCCCAACTTCAGCCCCAATTTGTGAACCCTAATTTCAGAACGAAAATTTCAAAATTCGATCGATTTATCATGGAAAATTCTCAATTGTGTTGTTGTGGGCTTAAGGCGTCGATAGAAACATCATGGACTAACCAGAATCCATGTCGTAGGTTCTCACAATGCACCAAAGCTCAGGTATGTCTCGTTTGTCGAAATTTTGCTCGTTTTTTAAGATTTTCAATTGTTTTTGTTGAGTTTTTCGTGTTTATTTAATTGTTCGACAGAGAAGTGAACGTTGCAACTCCTGGGTTTGGATTGATCCACCAATGTGTGAGAGATCTAGGCAAATTATTCCCGGGTTGCTTTGTAGGTTGGGAGGGCTTGAAGATGAGTTGGTTTCTATCAAGAAAAAGGAGAAGGTGTTACGTGTTGCACTGTTTGTTGTGTGCATGTATGTGATTTGGACTCTATTTTAGTTGATAACTAGTTTAGGTTGACTGATGTTGTGTGGTGTTGTGTTTGTTTGGTTTTCGGTTTTTCTAATGTATTTCTAATGTTGTGTTTGTTTCATCTTTAATAAAATTGACCAATGGATGTTATGTAACCGAATTGCTAGTCTCGAAATCTTGTGTTTGTTGCACTGATGATGGTTCACTTTCACAACCGTGAGTTGTGTCTATTTGGTTATTGGAAAGTGTTAAAAATTTGAAAGGTCATGTCCATATGAAGAGTCACTACTTTTGTTATAGATATCAACCCTAATCTCACACTCATAATCAACTTAAACAAACTCCTTGTCTTCCTATATTTCTCACTTTCTTTTAAGAAAAAATGCAATTTTGAGAGGGATGTGATGCTTTATTTCCATGACCTTGAATTTAACTTGTTCTTCGAGAGGGAGTTGCTTCAGAGGTTGTGCGCCTACGGTCGAACGCATAGGTTGTCGCATCTACCCGCACTCGAAAAGGCATTAAGGTTGATCAAACCGCAGTTGGATGCACTCCGATGGGGAGGAGGGGAGCATAAGATGTCGACCATATATCAGAAACTGAATGAGTTACGCCAGAAATTCATTGCTTTTACTGCATTCCTAACTTTGCCTGGAGTGCGTGCCAATCCGGATTGGTCGATTACGATCTCAGCCCCTTATCATGCAATTCTTCGCCAAGTAATGTTACAAATCTCTGAAATTTTTGAGTTGCAATGTTTAATGTTCATGTTAATTTATTTGATGTTTATATTGGTTTGTAGGAGACTGATTTGGAGAAGTTTTTCCGCCTCTATGGTTGTGAACATGCCAACTATCTCCAAGAGTTGTTTGTGGTCCAGTGGATTGCTTGGTTGCCTGAGTGCGGTTGTGTCGACGATCACTGAAGGTCGATGCTGAAGCACTGATGATGGGGGAGGAGGGAAGAAGAATGGTGTTTTTTTAATTTAAATATGTAATTGAATAATGTGAGGATGAGTGTTTTACTGTTTTTTGTTGGATGTTTTGTTTAGGTTTGTTTTGTTACTGAGTTGTGAATGGTTTGTTTTTCTGATTATGAATGAAGATGAATGGTTTGTTCTGTTTCTATGGTTGTTAATGGTTTGTTTTTCTGAGGGTGAATGAAGATGAATGTTTTGTTTTGTTACTATGGTTGTGAATGATTTCGTTGGATGTTGTATTTGAATCAATGATGGTTGTGCTTGGTTTGTTTTATTGCCTGCCATGCTGATTATGAATGATGTGCACAGAAATAATCTCAAATATAAGAGCGAATGCATTAAACGAAGTCATCACAAAATGATTCTGGAATGTCACAAAATACAGTCATCACAAAATGATTCTCACTGTCACAAATTACCAACCAGGTGTGACTTCAACAAAGCAAGAGAATTCAGGATTGTCCTCTAAAACACTGGCCTACAAAACCAGAAGCTAGACTATCTTGTCTTCACCCGTCCCAACAAATTATCTCAGACCAGCTCTTTTAGGAACTCCCACCGTAGGCCTATTTGCTGGAGCTCTAAACTTCTTCCTGCCTGGAGGTTTGAGTTGTAAACTTGTGGGTGCACTGCTGGATGGCTGCAAATTAGGTTATGGTTGTGGGGGCTCCGGAAACAACCTCCTCTTACTGGAGTCTCCAGACTTGGCAGCATTGGCTTTCTGTAGCTTCTGAGGAGTTTTACTCCTTGTTTGAGGTCTAGATGGCACTGGAATATTAGACACAACATCATCATTTTTGTCCTTTATTGGAGTCTTCTGGCTCCTAGTAATAGGTCTGGACGGACCATTTATTGTCCCAGAAGTAGCATCTTTATTCATAGTTGCATCCACCTAGGAAATGATAACAAATTCATTAACCACATTCATCAAATACTATTGTGTACCAAAGGTTACATAAAATAAGATAACCTCTGTTACCTGTGACTTTCTTTTACATAAAATAAGATAACCTCTTTTACCTCTCTCAAAATCTGAAACCCTAGTACATCTGGCTGTATTCCAGAGTATATGCTTCAATGTCAAACCCTTATGTTCTTTCCTCATATTTGCCCAAAGATGTAGAACACAAACTATGTGCTCACAATTAGGCATCAACTGCTCAACTGCATCTATAAGCCCCTTCTGCTTGTCACTCATGATTATGATTGTCCAGTGAGAGCTGTTCTGGATGTTGAGGTCCTCAATAAGTAGTTGTAGGAACCATCTCCAAGTCTTTGTCTTCTCCTTCTCTACAATGGCATAGGCAAATGGATATGTGCAATTGTTTGCATCCACCCCTACAGCTGTGAGAAGAATGCCACCATTCTTAGTCTTTAAATGTGTGCCATCTAAGCATATTAGTGGCATGCACCCATCTAGTAACCCTCTTTTCAAAGCTCCCCAGCATATGTACATCCGCTGGAACTTGCAGACATCACCAAAGAACTTGCATTTAATTTTAACAGTAGTTCCATGGTTGCTCTTCATCATTTCCTCAGCATACCTCCAAAGGTAAGAGTACTGCTCTGCATCATTTCCATGCCCAATCTCAAAAACCTTTCTCTTGCACCTGCACATTTGATGTTTGGAGAAAACAATATTGCAATCTCTTCTTAATACTGTCATCATAGACTCCACTGGCCAATTAGGATCAGAAATAAGCTTCTCATAGTATTTATTGGCAAGCCATGTAGAGGTAGCCTGCCTAACACTGTCTTGTAACTCACAGTTATGAGGTTCTTCAAGAGTCTTCACCATCATTATGTTTTCCCCCTTCGCATTTGAGGCATATATGTACCATGGACACTCCAAATCAGCACATCTTGCACTTATCTTTTCAGAACTACTCTTGATCGTCCTAATTGGTCTTTTCTCATCTATAGCAAACGTGTTTATTGCATCTCTAAGGTGATCTGGATGCTGGAAGCACATTCCCAATTTGAACTCAATATTTGTCATGTCAACTTTAGGGTTGAAGACATCATGATTCTTGTACATCTCCCTGGCAGCCCATATTCTTACAACTTGTTTTTCCTTTTTCATCCTTCTATCCCTAGTAAGTGTAGAAGCAGATGGTTTACCCACAAAAGCACTTGCAACATCATTTGTGTCTTGGGCAGCAGCTTCAGTATTACCACTAGGACTTGCATTGGCATTTGAACTTGGTCCAACCTTACTTGCATTTCCAGAAGCACTTTGATATCCAACATTGTCCTCATCTACAAAATCATCTTGATCAACTTCATTGTCAGGATCAACTAATCCATCAGAATACTCAGAATCTGATCCCAATGAGACCTCTCCTAAACTATCATCACTATTCTTCAAGTCGATTATTGATGCCACAACTTCTCCACAATTTTCCCTAATGAAGCTTGACAAATCTCTAACCCTCTCCTGCCCACCATCACTATGAGCCGCATTGGCCTCAGTTTCCTCATTCCTTTCTGTAGTACCATTTGTTTCAGTAGCCCCAGATGCATTACCAGCATGATTTGTATCATAGTATGTGTTATCTATCCTCTCACCAAAGCATTAATAGAGGCTCTTGTCCTTCTTCTATATTTCATCTTTTTCCCCTTACCTCTAGACCCAACAGTAACACAATCTTCAACACCAGCTTCACCACCTAAACCTTCACTCTCAGCATTTTCCACCTGACTTGCCACCCTTTCCAGTTCTTCTTCAAATCCAGCTAGATCTTCTTCACCACCAAACTCTGCACATCATTCATCATCACCAACATAATCAAGTGGCTCACTAATAAGAGGTAGAGGAACTACTTCCTTAACCTTCTCATCATCAGCAGCCCCAACCCCATCATCTGGACCCTCAGCTTCTTCATCATCAATACTTGGTATATCTGGCCTCACTAGGTAGACCTCTACCAATTTATGTCTTGAACCAGCACTTGCCATTGCGCATGCATCATTGTCATCAACAATACATGCCAGATGTAGAGAGAGTTCATTAGGATCATCTCTATAGAACAACATCCAATCAGAACCCAATCCTAGATCAACAGCCATACTAATCAACTCAAGCCTTGACATCTCATTTGGATTGTAGTAATCAACAAAGTTTATTTGGCCCTCTAAGTAGCAAGGTTTCCCCAGATTCATCATTTTGCCAGAATGATGTATCATTATAGTAAACAATTCATTGTCCCCACCTGTATATACATAACAACAACATCATCAAAAACCTTAAACCCAGACCACGAGTAAACCCTAAACAAAAGCAATCGTTAAAAAACCCTAGTATAAATAAAATATACACAGTTGACCAAAACCCTAACACATGCAAATATATAACACAAAAATTTATAACCCCGCACAAACTCAGTCGCATTTCACATATAAGTGACTAAAATCCAACTCCAGAGCTAAATAAACAACAACATCGTATACCAAAACGAAAAAAATGGCGGTCGAGAAAAGTGAACTCACCATAGTCGGGTGTCAACGATCGGTCTGGAATTACAGTGTTTTCGTCTCGAATTTTCCACACCATTGTCGCAGCGTCTTCTTTGCCGAGGTTTTTAGTCGGAATTGCGTCGAATTGAGGAGAAAATTGAGCGGTTTGAGGCAAATTTTAGTTAGGGAGAAATTAGGGTTCTGGAATTGGGGGTGATCGTAGCGGGAAATGAGCTGAGGAGTCCAACAATTCCCTCCTAAATAAGATTCAAGAAGAAATGTCCAATTTGCCCTCTTACAATTCGGAGTGGTGATGTCATAGCAACGAAAAATGACATTTTTTGGTCGGATAATAGCTGCAGGTATAGTTTTTCCCAAACGTCAAAGGCTGACCATAGTATTGCAAAACTTAAAAGGTTGGGTATATCTTCGCAAAAACGCGAATACTATGGGCATAGTATGCCGTTTTTCCCTAAAGTAAACATATAATTCATTCGGTAATCAAGTTTAATATCATAAATAACTAACTAAAGTCCAAAATAGTAACACAATACGCAGCCAAAAAAAAACCCAAAAAAAGCCATATCCATCTATCACCCTTAAGCCTTATCCATTCGTCCTCAAATCCAACAAAAACATAATAACATAACTACTTAAAGTAAAAGTCATCTTCCATCATGTCAATCTTCCACGCGATTTTCTAGCACAAAATAAAACAAAATTTAGTTAGTAAAAGTTATGGCGTTGAATAACAAAGATTGCAAAACTTATAACTTACAAAACAACAATAACGTGTACCAAAAACAATCATCATCCTTCCATCATTGGCGAATTTTTCACTTGATTCAACACCACCCCTCGTCCATTCAAAAAAAAAGTAAACGTGTGCATTTAGAGTGTATTATTAATTTAATATATAAGAAGTAGAAATTAGAGCATAAGAAAATTATGATGTACCTTCTCCTAGTAGGCCAACATCATCGATATCCTCATCAACATTTAACGCCCTAGATGATCTACGAACTCAATCTTGAGGACCAATGAGAGCTTGAATTGTCTTAGGCAACAATGAGCTTCTAAAAGCATCAAGAACACGACCACCAGTGCTAAATGATGATTATGAGGCAACAGTCGAGACTGGAACTCCAAACACATCGCCTGTTACCCTTGATAGAACTGGAAAACTCTGAGAATTGACATTCCACCAGTTTAAGATGTCGAAAGAGTCTTCATCATCACCCTTAGGCTCTACATCTTTCGCCAAATATCGCTCCAATTTTGTCTTTATGTTTTCACTGCCTTCAAATACAACCTTCAACTTCTTCAAGTTACTCTTGTAAGTGACTCTTGGTCTTTTTGCAACATGTTCATGGAGAGAGAGTATGTCATGAGAATGAGAAGTAGTACTAGGAGTAGGGTCACCACCATATCTAACTTTGTAGTCCTCAAACATTGCAATCAAACCATCTTTAAACTGCATTCTTCATTGTGATACTCGTCTCAATGTCATATATATCATCAAATGAAAAATTGATAAGACTAAGTTTGTGAAGGGGATCAAGCACCACAACATAGTATAAGACATAGTTCATATCTCGCAATGGTCCCTGAAATTTATCAAATTTTTCTTGTATTTTTACCCCCATTTTATACAAAATTGGATCTTCATCTTTTTTTACCAAAGCCCTTCGAATCTCAAGTAAGTCCGCAGTTATCTCGTGAAATACATAATGAGATGTGACATGTAATGATTTAAACACGTTTTATGTTGTTAACAAGAAACAACAGAGAAATGATACCAATCTTTTACATTGCTCCCAATGGCCGTTGGAACTCCATTAATAGGTGCTTGCACCAAGTCCCTCTTGTAGCTATCACCACTATCAAAGAAAGCTCCACATTCTTCAAGCGTAGGGCTGTCTCTAACATCAAACATGTGGAATTCCACCTCAGTGGTACATCTAAGCATAATAACTTTTTTTGTATCAAGAGCTTCATTAGCCACACAGTCTTTGAATGCATGTAACCTAGATGGTGAGCTTTTAATATATCTCATTGCCCATCTATTGCAGAAATAACATTATCCTTTTCCCTCTCTTTCAATCCATCTTGCACTATCAGGTTAAAAATATGTGCAACACATTTCATATGTACATATTTATTGCCTAATATACTCGTTTTTCAGACATCCATGTTTTTTCAAGTAATATATAGCAACTGTATTTGCAGAGGCATTATCCACCATCAACGTGAAAGTATTTTCAACTCCCCAACTTTTAATGCACTTTTCAATTCCCTTATCAATATCATCCCCTTTAAGACTTAAAATTGGAAAAAAAAAAAAACTCAAAATTCTCTTCGGCAATTTCCAGTCATAATTAACAAAATGGGCAGTAAGACACATATAATTAACTCTTTGAACTAAAGTCCAAGTGTTTGTTGTAAAAGAAATGCATTGATTAGTATGTTTCAAAAATGCCTTGAGCTTAATCCTTTCCTCCTCTTAAATCTTATAACAATCTTTCCCTAAAGTCTTTCTAGATGGAAGTTGTAATTGAGGGCAAACAGTCACCATTAAATTCCTAAAGCCATCATATTCAACATGCTTAAAAGGGCCTTCATCACATATAAACATCAAAGCTAAGCCTTTTTAGCAGCTTTTTCATCATATTTCCACAAGGGACTGAAAGACACAATTTCGTTTTGTCCAGTAGCATCAAATAATGGTATTTGCATGTTAAGACGGGCTTCGTTTGTTGCTACATTTTGATGGGCTTTATTACATGACGCAGAATGGTTCCAAAGCCCCTTTGTTCCACACTTTCTACCCGCCTTAAGCACTTGAGCACAATAGTTACACCTACCCTTAGGAAGTTGATCCACAAGGAACTCAAATTGAGTCAGATGACATGCACGACCAGTGCAACTCCTGCGATATAGCACCACTCCCTAGATTACTTGCGCGACCAGACCTGTATTGTAGGTCTTGTAGCGCCACTCTCTAGCTGCACATCTTGATCTGTGCTTCGTTGTCGTTGTTCAAGCTCCATAATTCTAACAAATAAATGGGTCATTTGGACAAATTGTTGTTTATTCATTTTTGTGATAAACCAATAATTAAGCCAACACAAAATCTACACCACATCTCTCGCACACAAGTGCTCTTGCCTTTGATCTAGGACACTTGTGCCACCGTGGGTTGCTCGCTGAACCCGCACGCTCCACAAGGTTTCAGCAATGGAGTCGCCACACCTCAGTTGTTCCACCTACTATCGGCTTCCTCAACTGGTAACCACCGCATCGTGGTCGCCGATCACCATTTTGCCGCATGTCATCGTCGTTGACCCATGGATTTTTTTTATTATTTTGTTTTTTCACTTTTCGCCACAATCTACACAATCAAGACTGCCCGCTAGCTACTTCACAGCCTTTCAACACTGATCCAATAACAAAAACAGTCGTAGATGTTCATGCAACCACTAAATCTCTAGATCTCTCACTTTGAAGAATTTCGACTACTCCCTCGTTGGAAAACGAGACATTTCTCAACATGAATTGAGTAAACCTTTTGTGGATGATCCAATCTTTGCACTTGATAAGCATATGACTGATCCGAAAAGCCATTCACTTACTAGGGAAGCTAGTAATTTGATTCCACATTTATGACTACGATTGCTTTGCTACACAATTCAAATATGCGTTGAGTGGAAAGCTTTTGCATGGAAGTCCAAATCCCTAGGATTTGCAATCATTGTTTCTTAAGTGTGGCTTGAAGGAGAATTTTTCTTTGGATGATAACGATTCACAACATGTTTTCATCCAAATCACGCTTATTTGTGCAATTAAAGGTTTTAGTAATAATAGTTTCATTTGATCCTTAAATTTAATTAGATTTTGAAATCATTGATCACTGTTATGAGACTCAACGATGCTTACGTTGTGATATGTGAGACAAATGACTATTGAGTTTAGTAGATTATAGTAGTATTAACTGACAATTATTTAGATCATTCGATAATCAATAAATAAATTGCATCTAGAATGTAGTACATCCCTATAATTAAATGAACAATTTTTTTTCCGAACAAGCTTATATAGAGACATTACGATGTTTGCATGCTTATCGGAATAGTTGTACAAATGATTGATTTACAACAAATAAAGAGAATATGTCAATGTTCTTAATGAACGATTTTCTTTAACTTCATCAATCGATGATTATTGGAGTTTTGATCACAATCTATCGATGTCCTTTATATACTCATGCTTGTTATGAACATCTTTTTACTCATTGTGACATTGTCAAAATCCGCGTCTAGCATCTAGGAAGGAAGCCAAGTAGCTGAAATGTATATGGAGTGTTATTAGTAGTAAGTACTTGTATCGATTTGAGCATAATTCACAATTTGATTATGAATGCGACGATGTGTATTTTGTACTAACGATATTAAGTAATAGAGGATGTGATTAACATTTATAACTAAATTATTTATTAAATCACATATTATAGTAGGAGGATCTAAATCTATTAGCGTGGGTTGTTTTTGCTAGTCTCGAGATTACTCCCTCACCAAACTCTCTTGCCCCTTATGTGCAACACAAGAAGAGCTTTTGGTTCGATGGAAACCTGCACTAAAGGCATAATGGTTAGAAGCAAACAGCTTATATAAGCAAGTAACCTATTCTAGGGGAGGATACGGGTGTTGTATTCTTGCGACTAGGCTCAAAGTAGGGTCGAGTTGCCTACGTATCTCTCTAAGAAGAAATAATCAAGTCTAACGTAGTTTATTATTCAATTGTGCCCATTGGATGGACTTATTTAATATAATGCGAGCTTGGGAGTTGTATGCATTGTACTGGACCTTAGGCTTGATTTGGACTATACCTGGGGATGTATATCTCGCAGTCGAGGCCCGGGTGGCCAAAATGTCGACCCTTGTTGGGTGTTATCAAGATTAGAAATCATTTGGACAGCCTAACAATGTTGCAATTCATCGAGCCCAGAGGCTCGGGATCGGGACCTCAGGCCATTTGCAACACGAAGTGGTCAAATCCTGGGTCAAAGCTCTCTCATACTTAAGTCCAATTGTTGACATTTGAATATCTATGGGAAAGTAGAGGAGAAAATATTCTAAGTATTTTGGTTGACGTGGAATTGTTGACGTGCCAAAAGTGTTGACATAAAAACTGCTGACATGGAATCAGTTGATGTGCCACGCGTTGACGTCCCTCGAGTCAGCGAGCCAAACATGTTGACATGGAATGCTTTACGTGTCAAAAGTATTGACGTGCCAAGAAGTGTTGACGTGGAATGCTTGGCGTGCTTTCTCTCACTAGAATTCTAGTGAGAAGTCAGAGCATCCAAGCTTCAACCTCCAAAGTGAGTTACCCCTCAGGTTTCCAACCCCTCAAATGAAGAAGTGGGGGGGGGGGGGGGGGTATTTATTGAAAATGGGGAGGGTAAGGCATCAGAGTGCATGTCTACACACACTAAAGGTGAAGGAGAGAAAGGGGTGCACCAGCACCACACCTTGGTGTGGCCCGAAGGATGGTCGTGGCCAACTGTCTGACGTGCCACATCGGTTGAACCGACGTGGTACGGTCTGAATGATGTACCACATCGGGTTGACTGACGTGGAACAGGTTTCAACGTTATTTTACGTTGCCCAAACTTCGTGTCTGGTGTTTTGCCATAACAGACCATTCTCTCGAGTTCAGCGGTATTAACTTGGGGGTCACGTTGATTTGGCATCTCGAGTGGTCTAATCGTATTGGGAGAAAATTGCCTTTTGGTCCCTTTACTCCGAGTTATTCCTTAGATGATCGAGAATTTTAGAAGTGTCGTAATTATGGCACACCATAAATCCCCCAGTTTGAGATGGGCTCGACTTGTTGAACGTATTTCAAACTAGAAAAAGAAGACTAGGTATAATTATCACGCACATTTATAGGTATTTTGCAAAAATTAGCTTCTTAGCCACTCTTGGTAATTAGCAACAATTCGGGCCAATTTTATAATGTTTAAAAATATTTGGGGCCGAGACGTAGATATTCCTTCAAGAAATATTTTTGGGCCATTTAATGTCAACACATTAATTGTTTAATTACTTGGGTCTCTAGAACATAGACTATGAAGCTTTTTATTAGTTATGGGCCTTTATGACTTGTTAGGCCCATTATGGCTCCCCTTTAAAAGCATTTGTCCTCCATCTTGCCTCATTTTCCACTTTGAAAAGAGAGAAAGTTAGAGATATGAGAGAGAGCTTGAGGTGGACAGAGAGGTGCATTTCAAGAGAGCATTTCTTCTTCAAATCGAAAGGTAAGGAAACTCATCAAGCTCTCATCACGTTTTTTCACATTTTTTACGTTACTTATGGGGAAGGGGATTTTTGCCACGTGGCATGTAGCACGAAATAACGTGGCCATGTGGCATGTTGTTCCGATTGATGTGGCCACGTCGATCAGTGTCGACGTGATCCACGTCGATCACGTTGAGTCATCCACGTCAGAACCATATCGGTCAGAACCGATGTGGTGACATCACCCCCTCGATATGGTGACGTCATTCGATCGATGTGCCACGTCGGTTTTGACCAACGTGGTGCTGTCTTCGCGGCTCATCGCCTCGGTTGTGGTGACTTTACGTGTTTGTGTGTGGGTTTTTCGAATATCTCGAGTTACCTCACTTTGTTGAATTGTGTGAACTTGTTGTCACATTTGTAGAATTCCTTAATTGCGTAGTTTTTTGTGGACTTTCAACTTGTGTGTGACTATGTTTGCAATATTGAATTGCAGGTGATAGTTAAAATTGGGTTTCCACTTCACTACTGTGAACATTACTCTTTGAGGCCTAGGTACCATGAGGAGAAATGTTACCATTCATTTCGTCGGGTAGATCAACATTGTTTGTGGAGGTACTCGCCAGTTAGAAAGTCGGGATACCCCGCTACTCATGAGACGTCAATAGATCTCCCTCCCACGGTAATTTGCTTATTCTCAACTTGCCTTTTTGAGATTATGGGGGTTAGGGAAACGGTTCCCCAATGAGTATTTTGATGAGAATATTATCTCACTTTCCGAGCTTGGGTCGGATTATGAGGATGACGGAAATGTGGCGAGCTCCTCTAGCTGTGAGAGAGGGGATGACTTGATTGATGATTTGAATTCATCTGTCAATTTGTACGTTGATGAGGGTGCATCATATAAGTCGTCCTCATAGGGAGGAGATGAGGATGATAGTGATTATGAGGTTACTCCTCGAGTTAGACACCGGGATGGGTATACTATTGATGATGTTGTGGAGCATGTGGATTCTGGTAGGGATAGTGATGAGGAGGATGAGATATATAACGAGGAAGGTGAAAGACCTCCTTGTATATTCCAAACCCTTATCAGTATAGAAGACATTGTTCCCAAGCTTACGGAGAAGAAGACGGTGGAGAACTTGAGGGAGGAGTTTGACATACTGGTTGGGTATGAGGTGATCATTCCAGGGCAAAGTGATAGGATGCATCTCCCTTGAGGGGGTGCATTACCATTTTTACCTCTTATCTAGCCACATGGCTTAGGTTTCCCGTAGTTGCCGAGATTCAGGATATTATAGTGAGAATTGGCTTGAATGTGGGTTTTATGGTGGCTATGAAAGCCAAAGGATTTCAATGCAACATTGATGACTTTTGGTATCAATTTTACACGAATTTTAACCGAAACGGTGGAGCCAATTCTGGCTTCTATTACTTGTCAGCTAAGACAAACTGTGCGTACCTTGATGATGCTAAAGATATGTATGGTAAGCATTGGAAACAACATTTCCTTTATGTCAAAGACAGCACTCGCAGTGAGTTTGTTTACTTCAGTCGGGATTGGACTGACATTGATGTTTGGCCTGAGAGGCCTAGTTGTGGGGGTGGTAGAAAATGGAGGTTAGTGGCACTTCAGGCTGATCCCTTGTTTTATCCGGCGTGAGGTACTGAGAGCGAGTGGTATATCGTGTGTTGAGTACACATGGACCGATACTTTGGGTATAACTTTTATTTTTACATCTATGTACTTTATAATTACCTTTGCATGCATACATGACTTGTCTCTAGCATTTTCGTATTGTGTTCTCATCTGGTCTCTTTTGTCATTTGTAGTTGACATGATGAGAGACAGATTCGATACAATGCGTAGGGTTGCTGACGACTAGGCTAGCCGCTGGCTTTGCACCCACTTGTGGTAGAGGTAGAGGGAATCGTAGAGGTCGTGGTGCCTCGATTACCTCTGATGAGTAGATGAGGGATGCCCCCGTTATGGAGCAGGGTTCTTGTGGTAGTTCGCCTGTTAGAGATGTAGTTGAGGAGAGGGTTCCTCCTGTTGTTGTGGACTCACATGCAGTGGTCGTCGTTGATGACGAGGCTCTTGAGCCTGGTGAAATAGGGGCATTGCCGCCTAGACTTGAGGTCGGGTCAGGTAATGGAGCTAGTGCTTCTCGTGAGCGGGCTAGAAGCAACAAAAAAGGAGGACCATCTCGTGGTGGTTTTGATTTTGCTACCTGTGTTCCTTACGATCATAGAGCCAAGAAATTGGTTGAGGATGATGTTGTCCGGGCCAAAGTAAAGTCTAAGGAAGTCGAGAATGATGGGGTAAAGGGGGCCGCTAATAAGAAAAGAGCTACTGCAGAGCCTACTGAGGCTTCAAGTGTCACTGCACTCGGCGCATTCTCCACAGCGGTTGGAAGACCTCGGAGTATCTTGCCGGAGATCCAAATGATCACTCAAATAGCATTGTGCGTTTGAGCACGAAGTTGGGCCCTAATGAAGAGCCAACTGATTCATATGCCTTGGGCTTAGTTGGTAGCATCAAGCCGATGGTGACGACGAAGATGTCATTCAACAAGTTGGTGGAAGAAAAGGTTTGAGGCATTTTGTTTGCAATAGCCAGACATTGGTAATTAACTTAACCTTGTCACGTTGATTTTCACTACCTTATTTTTTGTGAACATGGCCTTACTTGTGCTTTTGGGCCTTTTTTAGTCCATGTTATATTCAAGGGTGCTCATCAGTGAGCATGATCATCTTGTTACAAGACAAGAGGATCATGATAAGTATGGAGACGGAGCAAGCTGCTGCCAAACGGGCTGATCAGAATTACTTATCATGAAAAGAAGATCAAGGCTATGGAAGAGCATTTGGTTGAAGAGGAAGCAAAGTCTCTCAAGTTAGAGGAGCTTTAGTTGTGGCGAACATGGATACCTTGGAAGAAGAGCTGATAGGAGCTCGATCTATTATGGAGTCTCAACGTGTATCCTTGGAGGAGCGTAAAACTACCATTAAGAGATTAGAGCGTGAGCTAGAGGCGGCCAAGAAGGCTCAAACCAAAGATTTCAAGCAAGGACAGTATGCAGTAAGATTTTCCCTTGATGAGAACTCTTAATAGACTGATTACCTTTTAGTGTTGTTATCTTTCATGAAGATAATTGTTTGTACTTGGCGTTGTTGAATAACAACCTTTAGATGATGATTGTAAGGTCGAAGTGGTTAGCGAGGTCCTGGCGTCTGATACCTGGAAGCATATTGCATGCACACGTGGCGTCATTGACAATGGAAAGGGATACAAGGACTACTACGATGAGATGGGCCCAGATTTTGATCATACCCGATACTTCTTTGGATGCAGAATGTTGGATGAGAATATTGTAGAACCTAATCCTGAAGAGAAGGCCAAGGATGGTCCTATCACAGAGAGTAAAAATGCTTTTAGCAGTCTGAAGAGTCGACGCAACCTTTGGCTATATGTAATTGATCCACTCGCGCAAGACAGTGTGGTTGAGGATCCAGTAGTGGAGGAGGTCCTGCATGTAGGTGTGGAGGATGTAGAGTTATGCCTGAGGCAGATGTCACCTCTCCAGTTGCTTTTGAGCTTTTAGAGCGCATAGAGCTTGCCATGGCCCACACTGAGGCACTAGCTGCTGCACTTGGTACTCTAGAGGTATTTTTCGCACGACTAAATCGTTCTACCTCAATTGCACAAACATGCATGTATACACTTCATCTGATTCAAGTATTGCCAGACTGAACTCATGTGAACTGCAGATTTCCAACGCATTGGTCTCAGATGGTGCACATGCCAATGATAACTTCAATGGCATAATGGACACACCTACATTTCTGAAGGAGGCAGATGCGTCATTTAGAGTAGCAGGTAGCCGATGAGGTCATGACTGAGCATGCAGTTTGAGCATTTGCTCAGGTTCACTTATTCAGCAGTGTTGGCTTAGTGTTGGCGTATGTGCCATTTTATTCGTACTTTTCCTATTCCCGTACTTTCCGGATGTTGGGTATTGGTACCCTTTGATATTTTGTGCCGATGTATGGCGTTATATGTTTTGTTTGCACTTATTATTGTTCTTTTTTTAGTTGCTGTTGGTGGCAATAGAATTTGAGACTTAGTTATGCTGACATTGACTTGCCGATGGATGTTATGCGCGCAACATGTTTTTCCATGTTGGTCTTGTTTGTTGGATAAGTCTTACATGTGTGTGTGCTTGGCTTATCCTTAAATGTTTTGATGTCGACTTATGGTTGATGATTAAGTGACTTTTTGCTTTTATCTATCTTTTGTTGTTAAAGGAGATGTTTGCTTTGTTAACCGGATTTTAATCTCGGTAACATGTCATAGCATTGGCATCTTTGGCCCTTGCGTATGCGCATAGTAGTTTGAGGAAACGTGGTTCCTCTTTATGATTGATGAGTAGTAATCGATCAGCTTGTGTACCTTTTGAATAGGCATAGGGTCTATGAAGCCTTTTATGAGACGTTGTCTCGTCAAGAGCATGGAATAGATGAGTATTGAGATTGATTTAGACAAGACACCAAATAGGTGGGTAAGCATGTGAGCGGTAATGCACGACATTCCTTTGGAATGTGTGCTTTAGATGAGAACTATGCTCGATCTAGTTCAAGACACCAAATATGTGTGTAAGGCGTGTAAGCCGTAATGCATGACATTATTTTGGAATATGTGCATTAGATGAGAACTATGCTCGATCTAGTTCAAGACACCAAATAGGTGTGTAAGGCGTGTGAGCCGTAATGCACGATATTTTGAACATGTGCTTTAGATGAGAACTGAGCTCGATCAAGACACCAAGTAGGCGTGTATTGTGAGACTTGATCTGTTTAATGCATAGAGCCCGTAAGTAACTCGTGGTGTGTCATTTATGGCGATGTGTGGGTCTTTATGAGTTGTTGTATTTACTCCTTAGCTCCTTTCAACTGTAAGCAATTCTCTTAGGTTTTACGCAACTTGTGCTACCCCTCATATTTTGTGTGTCTTTACGCAATCTCGAGTACAACCTATTTCAAGGATGTTACGTACTTGGATGCAACCATGGCTCTTGTTGACCAGTTATGGTTTTACGCATCTAAGACAACCAAATCACACATAGATTTACGCCTTAAAGGCAACCAAGTCTTGCATGGATTTACGCATCTAAGGCAAGAAGATCTTGTGTTGTCGAAGCGCTACCATCCGATGAACCTACAACAATGTATGTTAGGTTATTAGCCTGAGCATGAGTAGTTTTGCAACAAAGGTTTTTACACCATTGCGCAGTATAAGTGCTAATTTGCAACAAAAGCTTTCGCTCTTGCGCAGTATTTTGCATTTTTTGCTTCAAAATATTAAGTCTTAGTGGTAGGGTAGTAGCCCAGTTATGGGGTGCTACTCCTTCATTTTTTCATTGAAAATTGGCTTGGGGATTTGCATCAAGTTGAATGTGGAGGTGACCCAGCTATGGGGTGCTACTCCTTTCTTTTTTTCTTGAAAACTGCTTGGGCGTTTGCATCAAGTTTGAAAGTGCAGGTGTTGTCAGAAAGTGTCGGTCCAACATTCTAAAAAGAGATGTTAACACAACACTGAACTCAACACTGATCTGTTCGATTTATTTAATTTAAATATTTTATTTTGCCTTTATTCTTAAACTCACCTAGTTCCAGGAGTTGTAGTTATCTGTAATTATTTTAGAGTATTAAGGATCGTGCAGATCTATGCTAGCGACGAAGGGATAAGCCGAACATATTCAAAGTTACTTGAAGATAATATTTGAAGATCTTATGAAGATAACATCAAATGAGATTTCAGAGTTATCCAATAAAGAAGAGAACAATCACCAACTCGTGTCTATCACGCCACAGAACAAGGACGATCAAATCCTATAAGAAGGTGTGCTCGACATCAAGAACAAAAACAAGACTAGAATTCAGTTCTGAGTGATTAGAAGAAATTCTTATATTGTATTGGTCTTGTTTTACTGAGTTTTATCTAGCTAAACTAGAGCTCATAGATTAGTTAGTGTTAAGATTGGGTTCCTTGCTCAGTTGTATTTGGTAAGATCATTAAAGTAACATTTAGTGAATATTTGGCCGTGAGGCTCGGCAGGTTATATTCATATAACCTGCTTAAAATTCATCTCATTGTGTTCTTTATTCCGCTGCATTATTACTCTATAATGAGTGTTGGGACAACACCGAATACGATCGGTGTTGGCACAACATTCAGTGTATACACAGTGTGTGAATCAAGTAAAAGGGTACCACTCTCGGTCCATACATTTACAATTGGGGTCAGAGCTAAGAACCTAATTCATTGGTGTTTGGATTTGGTACCATAGCATGGATAATGTGAATCCCAATACTAACAACAGGTTACCAGTGCTGGATGGGACAAACTATGCTTATTTGAAGATCAGGCTCAGACAATACATCAAATCCTTAAACCTAAGGGCGTGGAAATCAATCATGGATGGGTACACTCCACCAATGATGGCCAGAGACTATGACAATGATGTACACCTGAAGCCTGAAGCTGACTGGACTCAAGCAGAAGTCTTTTAAGCAGCCAATAATGAGAAAGCAATGAATGCCATCTTCAGTTGGATTGATCCACATATGTTCAGGTTAGTACAATTATGTACAACTTCTAAACAAGCCTGGTTGCTCTTACAAACTCATTGTAAAGGAGATGCTAGTGTCAAAGAAGCTTAACTTCAAATTGCCTTACAGAAATTTGAGAGCATTAGGATGGGTAATGATGAGTCTGTTACTTCATACTTTGCAAAATTAATGGATTTATCTAATGAATGTCAAAGTCTAGGTGATCCTCTAACTAATAAATAACTTGTTTACAAAGCTATGAGAACTCTATCTCCTAGGTTTGAGGTCAAGCAGATTGCTATGCAAGAAGCCAGACACATGTCATCACTTAACTTTCACACTCTTCTGAATGTACTACAAGAATTTTAAATGAACTCAGAATCCACTACCAAACACAGAGGCCTTGCATTCAAAACTGCTGAAGAAGAAGTAGATGATGAAACTGAAATAAGTGCCTATCTAGGTTCAGTAGTGAAAAAGTTCAATAAAATTGCTTTAAATGATAGAGTCAGAAAGAGAAGAATGTTCCTCCTAATCTAAGAAGGAGTTTTCCTGGTAAAATGGTTAAGTATTCTTTCAAAAAGCCCAATAAGTGCTTATCTAGGTTTAGTAGTGAAAAAGTTCATTAAAACTGCTTTAAATGATAGAGTCAGAAAAGAGAAGAATGTTCCTCCTAATCTAAGAAGGAGTTTTCCTGGTAAAATGGTTAAGTATTCTTTCAAAAAGTCCACTGAGAGTGACACTAATAAAATGAAAGAACTCCAATGTTTTGACTGTAAAGGATTTGGACACATGTCATATGAGTGTTCTAATACTTTAAGAATCAAAGGTAGTTCTAACTAGGTATTCATATATGATATTGATGATGAGACATGTTTGGATGAGTTACCAGAAGAACATGTATCTGAAGAAGTCCACACAGCAGCTCTTTCTGCCCAAGTCAACTGGGCATAGTGTCAGGACAACATCGGGACGAATGGATGTTGGCTCAACACTCAAACAGATCCAGAGGACCAGAAAGACTACTTTGACAGCTGGGAGGATGATGACTATATTTCTAACCCTCAATGTCTTATTTCTGATATAAATGCATCCGAGGAATATTCTAACTTTGTCTGCTTTGATGGATCTGTAGATTTGAATGAAGAGTACTTCCCTGAAGGGGAAATGGATCAAGACAAGGTGGTTGATGAGCTGGTTGATATGCTAGTCTAATACAAGGATCGGACCAACTTTGTTCGGAACACCTATTACACGTAGAGAAATGCAAAATGATTGGAATAAACCTAAATTCCGAATTAAGAAAACAGTCAAACGGGTGGCGGTTCGATGCTGAGCTGAATCTCGAACTAGAAGACGATCGAATTGGCCTCGGTTCGATGCTGCACTCCAAGCATCATTGACGCGGGGGGTTGAATACTTATGATTTTGGACTGAACTTGGGAACGTGCCAAGCTACATACTTATTCCATTGAGGGAATTAAGCCGAACATAGTTCATTTATCTCTCTTTTGAGTAACCTTTATAGGGTCGAGCTCTGGTAGGGCACGGTTTTGATCATACCATCTTATTGGTTGGTTGAAAGCTCAATCCGCTTCTTGATTATGGACCCTAACTCGTGTATCTTTCAGGCCATGTCTAGGTCTATCGAATTGGCCTTGTATCAAACTAGGAACTCGATCATTACTATCAAATTGGGAGTTTCGATGGTTACTATCGAACTGCAGTGCGCGGCTTCCCGGTTTCGATCATATCTCTCTATTGGATGATTGCAACCTCGATCTGCTTCTTAATTCCGTACTCTAACTCATGTAGATTTTAGGGCATGTCTGGGTCTATCGAATTGGCCTTGTATCGAACTAGGAATTCAATCATTACTATTGAATTGTGAGGTTCAATGGTTATTATCGAACTGTAGTGCGGGACTTCCCGGTTTTGATCATATCTCTCTATTGGATGATTGAAACCTCGATCCGCTTTTTGATTCCAGACTCTAACTCATGTAGATTTTAGGGCGTGTCTGGGTCTATCGAACTGGCCTTGTATCAAACTAGGAATTTGATCATTACTATCAAATTCGGAGGTTCGATGGTTACAATCGAACTGTAGTGCACGACTTTCTAGTTTCAATCATATCTCTCTATTGGATGACCGAAACCTCGATCCGCTTCTTGATTCTAGACTATAACTCATATATATATTTCAGGGCATGTCTAGGTCTATCGAATTGACCTCGTATCGAACTAGGAATTTGATCATTACTATCGAATTGGGAGGTTCGATGGTTACTATCAAACTGCAATGTGCGGCTTCACGGTTTCGATCATATCTATCTATTGGATGATCAAAACCTCAATCCGCTTCTTGATTATAGACCCTCACTCGTGTAGCTTTCAGATCATGTGTGGTTTTGATCGAAATCTCTCAATATCGAACTGGTAGTTTGATGCTTATTGCGGGTTCGATCCTGACTCGGGTTCGACCGTAGCTCGGGTTTGGTCGTTCCCTTTCCCTCACTTGTGAGGAGTGGGGGTATATATATATATATATATATATATATATATGTATATGTGTGTGTGTGTGTGTATGATTAGAGGGGCTTAAAGGTAAGTTTGGGATTAGTATCAAACTGGGGTGGTTCGATCATTTCTTAGTATGAAACATGCAAAATTTGATAGGTTGCACGTCCGCCAAATATGTGCAGCTTTACCATTTTTAGCATAACTTTTCCTCTGGACCTCCGAATTGCATTTCGTTTGTTGCGTTGTATCATAGACACGTGTAGCTTTCCAATGACATATTACTCAATGTATAATTTGTTATATATATATTGGTGAGCCAAATACGGCTAAATTCGTTTTACCTTTTAACCTTCTTGACACTTGTCGGTCAGTTTTGTACCATTGTAGTTTCTTCGTGACATGACTCATAATGTTACTATATTATGTTACACCAAACTACTCAAAACTTGATTAGTAATATTGAGCATGTGACTAATAAACATCATTTTTTGTTGATGTTATAAACTGATAGACTCATTTAGTTACATAATTGTTGGGTTAAAGCTTTCATGAAAAGAGTTGTGAAATTGGTAAGTCTATTCTTTCTATCATCTGTATAAGAAAAGACTACACTAACTCATATGAGATATATTTGAATTAAATTTAATTATTTGAGATAAAAAAGAATTTCAAATAAAATTAGTGATGATACTAATCCTCTTGTGTGCTCGGTCGAAGGAAGTACCTAGAGGTTGGAACACGTGTCCTTATTCAAAAAAGGGGTGAAGGAAAAGATCAAATATGCTTTCTGGAAATGGAACGAGGGACAAGGCACTTAAAGCTTATGAGAAAAACGTAGAGCCTTTATTCTTTGTTAATAGTGTTTTAGGAATCGATTTATATCCTCGGTATTACAGAGTGCAACTCTAAGTTACTCGCTTTAACCAGTAGGAAAGTGACAAATATAAAAGGTGTTGTATTTAGTGGAGATACGTACAAGGATGCTAGATATTTGAGTTTAGAATGGAAGTCGTGCTTTGTCACGCTTCTTTAATCCTTATCTCCAGCATCGAATAATGGTGTGCCATAATTACGGCAGTTTCAAAATACACGATCACCATGGGAATAACTCGAAATATATGGACCGAAAGGAAATTTCCTCCCAATCCGATTAGATAACCGAGATATCGAATCAACGTGACCCTCATGACAATACCGTTGATCTCAAGAAAATGGTCCGTTATGACGAAATGACGAGCACATAAGTCCAAGCGACGCAACATCGTGACGGGACCTGAAATACGTGGTACATCAATCGAACCAACGGTTGACCGAGTCGGGTCAACAAGATGTGCCATGTAGCACGTTAGTAAAACCCGACGTGCCTATCAAACTTGACGTGCCACGTCGACCGTCCAGATCGCACCGGGGTTCGACTTGGTATGGTGCATATGTACCGGTCATATAGTGCACCCCTTTCACCTGCTTCACCTTTGGTAGGTGTAGACACCCTTCCCCATGCCTTACCCTTCCCCATTTTCTATAAGGGATAAATGCATCAAACCCCCTGAACTATGCATGTTTTTGCGAAATCGTCCTTAAACTAAATAAACAAGCGGTTTGCCCCTTAAACTATACCATTATGTTCGATTTGCCCCTGGCCGGGTTTTTGGCTATTTTTGTCATTCTTGGCCGGAATTTTCCCTTTACCCGACACATATGTGTTGTACTAGATGTATTTTAGTAGTTGATGACAAAAAGTAGGCGAAAAAACACCTCGAACGGGACATATTCCGGCTAAAATACACTGAAGAGGAAATCACATTTTAGCCGGAATATGTCCCGTTTGAGGTGTTTTTTAAAACTCGATTTGTCATCAACTACTAAAATACATCTAGTACAACACATATGTGTCGGGTAAGGGGAAAATTTTCGGCCAAGAATGGCCAAAAATAGCCGAAAACCCGGCCAGGGGGCAAATCGAAGAGAATGGTATAGTTTAAGGGGCAAACCGCTTATTTATTTAGTTTAAGGACGATTTCGTAAAAACGTGCATAATTAAGGGGGTTTGATGCATTTATTCTTTCTATAAATACCCCCTCACTTCTTCATTTTAGGGGTAGCTCACTTGGGAAGCCTGGAATGCTCTGACTGAGTGACTTCTCTCTAGAATTCTAGTGAGAGAAAGCACGTCTTGCATTCCACGTCTTACGAATTCCACGTCTTATGGATTCCTCGTCAAGGACTTCACGTCTTGCATTCCATGTCTTAAGGAATCCATGTCTTAAGGAATCCATGTCTTGCATTTCACGTCTTACGAAATCCATGTCAACAATTTCCACGTCAACGCTTTTGGCACATCAACAATTCCACGTCAACTAAAAGTAAGTCAATCAAAGTACTTAGAGTATTTTCTCCTCTACTTTTTCATAGACATTCATATGTGTACAATTGGACGTAGGTACGAGAGAGCTTTGACCTGGGATTTGACCACTTTGTGGTGCATATCGCCCGAGGTCCGATACCGAGCCTCCCGGACTCGATGAATTACTACATCGTTAGGCCACCCACACGATCTTGATAAACCCAACATGGGATGATACTTTGGCCACCCGGACCTCGACTACGAGACATACATCCTCCGGGATAGTCCAAATCGAGCCTAAGGGCCAAAACAATGTATACAACTCCCGAGCTTGCATTATGACATCTAAGGCCCCCCGCGGGCACAAATTAATAATGAACTATGTCTGACTTGATTCTTTCTTCGCAGAGAGATACGTAGGCAGCCCGACCCCGTGTTGAGCCCAGTCGCAAGAAAAAAACACCCATATCCTTCCCTAGAATAGGTTACTTACTTATTATATAAACTATTTACTTCTAGCAGTTATGCTTTTAGTGCATGTTTTCATCTAACCAAAAGCTCTTCTAGTGTTGCCTATATGGGACAAGAGAGTTTGGTGGGGAGGTAATCTCGAGACTAGCGAAAACACCCACGCCAAATAAGTTTTGTGAAGATTTTGAGTCAACATCGTAGCTACTGTGGGTTGTTTTTTCCAGAGAGGACGGGCCTTCGTAAATTATTGGTAGCTTGACGCTTTCCATTTCTTTGGGAATACGAGGGCGTTTAGTGATTTGGCCGATATCACCAATTAATGAGGTCAAAATTTTAAGCTTTATTTACACCAAAACACCTCTAATAGGAGAGGTTGCTTTTGTGTAGCCTATATTAATTAGGAGAAGAATGTTAATTCGCTAAGATATATGATGCACCGACACTTCAAAACATCTGTTGTATTCGTGTTCAATACGTATTCTACACCGATACTTGTCTCACACTCCTTGACGTGTTGGACACGTCACGCGACGTTTTTTAATCAAAATAAAAAGCCTAATTTTGAAACCGTGTCGAACACTTGAGAGCGAGGTGTCCTACACTTAAAAAAGAATGTGTGCGACATATTTTAGACATATTTGAGAAAAATATAATATATTTTAATTGTTTGTGTGATAAACTTTATTGAAAAGAAAAAAAGATTGTAAATTAACAATTAAAAAAATAAAAGAATTAGAAAACAAATTTCAAAAACTAAAACAACTAAATAGAAGATCGAAACGTAAATCATTTTTAAATAGTGCATGATTTGGGTTGAGTGATATTTATATATTCTTGAATATTGTGTAATATATATTGATTGTTATAAGCTATAAAAAAGAAATATTGATTGTTATTATGTTATTTACTGTTTTAGATATTTATAGTCATTCAATATAAAATTACTATTTAGTCGTGTTTTTATTGTGTCGAATTTTATAAAAATCTGAAGTTTCGTGTTAGGTTAAGAGAATGTATGAGTTGAGCTAATAACACTTTTCACCTATACATTTTAGTATTCACATATTAGAAAAAACAATAAAAAAGGCAACTCGGTGCACGAAAGCATCCCGCAATGCGAGGGTCCGAAGAAGGGTCCCATCGCAAGGGTGTATAAGGGGCAAGCCTTCCCCTATCAAATTTGATAAGAGACTGCTCACAGTACTCGAACCCGTAATCTCTTAGTCACACGACACCACCTTTACCGGTGCGCCAAGAAAAAAACAATGTACACTTTTAATTTTACTCATGAATCGTGAAAGTCTTTTTGTATTTACATGTAGAAATATTGTATCTTGATCTTCCTTCCTCGTGTTGGCTTTATTTAGTCTCCTCTCTGTTCCCTTCTCCTCACCACCACCACCACCTCCGCTAACACATCCATTCAACCTTAAAAAAGGAATAGAAATAAACTCATCATCATCATTCGGCTGCGGCGCCTGCAATTGCATACTTGTTAAACACTAGAGAATAATGGGAAAAACGAAAGGGGAAGCTGCAAGAACCAAGTCTCGCCCCTCTAGCAGCAGGTTTTAATTTCTTTTTCTTCAATCAATTTATTAATAATGTTTGTTGTAATTCTCACCAAAAACAAATGATCTAATTTGTAGCATGGCAGCCTCGCTATTGCCTTCTGGTGCTACGGCGGTAGGGTTTGGTGGTTACGTGGGAAGTTCACGCGTTGAGTCGTCACTCCCTTCAACCCCTGATGCCCCTGTTTTTCTCGTCAGTCTTAATTTTTATTTTGTCACATTTATTTATTTATTTATTACTTCTTCTTTTTTGGTCGTTCATTGATACCTGTTGGTTTGGTTGTTCTCAAAGCAGGATATTGATGGTGAAGTGGCACAACACTTGAAGCGGCTTTCACGTAAGGATACTACCACCAAGGTAAAATTTGTTCCACATGTTATTCAATTCTGTTCTTAAATTTAGGAATGACTTATTTTATTAGGATGATGAAGAATGGTTACACCTGTAGGGGATTCAGTCTTTGAGATATTAATTCGTTCTATACCCTTATCTCAAGTGACATTCTTCAACTCTTCTTATTTGCTTACGTTATAAATATGTTTTTTTTTTCCTTTTGTCTCGCAGCTTAAAGCTTTGGCCTCACTTTCACAACTTATCAAACAGAAATCACCTGTGGAAATAGTAATGATAATTCCTCAATGGGTATGCTCATGCCTATCAATATCAACTTTTACCTCAGCTGTTATTAACTTTGCTCAGCATCGTTGTTACTTCATTTTCTTTTCCTTTGAATAGGCATTTGAATACAAGAAGCTGCTGCTGGACTACAGCAGAGAAGTTCGACGAGCAACTCATGACACCATGACTAATCTTGTCACTGCTGTCGGGTTCGTGTTTGTTAATTTAGTAGGCCCATGTACTTTCTGATGTAACTGAGGTGTGAGTTGTGGAAATGTGGAACTTGGTTGCTTGCTAGATGTCACGGGGGAGGGAGCTCAATTTTCGTTTATTTGCGTTACATAGAATGTGAACAAGTGCCAAATATGCTATTGTCAGGACAACTTTTTAGTTGTAGCCTAAATCTTTCACTGGACTAACGTCTATTTCTTTTTTTTTTATTTCTTCATTAAAATGTTTAATGTAGCTCATATAAAGAATTATACCCAATCAATCTTTTCTTTATTCACCTTACTTGTTCTTCAAGATTGCTAGATGTCTTCAGCTGATTAGGAAACGGTCCACGTCCACTATCATGGTTTAACTGCTATCTTATAATTGCAGAAAGAGATCCTAATGATCATGTCTGATTTGCTCCTCATCAAATTTGATTTATGAACCTCAGAAATAGTATTTGATCAAAATGTCAAGTACAATTTTTTTATTTTATTTTTCTTAATGGAACTAAGTGTGTGCGCCTGTTAGTGGTTTTGCAATGCAATTTCCAGTAACAAGATTAGGAATTCTGTTCCCGTTTTCAGGAGGGACTTGGCTCCACATCTGAAGCTTCTTATAGGACCTTGGTGGTTTTCTCAATTCGATTCAGTATCTGAAGTTTCTCAAGCTGCAAAGATATCATTTCAGGTCTAATATTCTTTGAAGTGTCATGATTATCTTTGTATACTCATCGCATTTGTTATCATTACCTTAAATTAATATATTTGTAATTATAGGACACGGTAGATAAGTAGATATCTCTCGGTATCGCTCTGTCTTATAGAACTGAGGATGGTGTCTTTCCTAGAAGTAATTAATGCTAGAAGTAACAAAGTTCTGAGAATATTTTAGACAACATGCCAATATATAAAGAATCTATCTGCTGGTTAATCCAAACCGTGGATCTATTCGTGTCAGTGGATTTTTCTTGTTTAGTGATAAGTAAACACTACAAGAAGAGAAGAGGGCATGCTTAAGTGTCTGGATTTACACAATTGATATAGCTGAAACCTACAATTTATGAATGAGAACTGGAATGAGAGACTGAGTGGAGAGGAAAATAGCATAGTTCAAGTCAGATAAGTAACACAATCAAGTCAATCTCTTTAGTGAAGCAATTCCTTTTGTCTGCTGGTAGAATTATTTCATGGTGTTAGCAAATAGAATAGCAAAAAAGCTTTAGGCGACCAAACAATGGCAGAAACACATCACCTTTTGAACCTGTATAATTCCGAATTTGACTTGTTGAATTTTTCTAATCCCGGATAACCTAAGGCTTGAACTTAGTCCTGCGGAAAGTCGTGGGCATTTTCCATTCGGGTACAACTGGAGATCATTATTTGAGAAGTCTAGAAATCTTTTATAGTAGAATGTATTCTTTGTCGAATTCAAGTGACTGCGTTACCGAAGAATGCGTGGTGATTGATTAGGTCAACCTGTACCACTACATCTACGCTCTGCTAATGAGATCCTACTGAATTGCATAAAGGATTTCATGTATAACGAGGAGTTTGTTATGGTACTTAATGAAATAATGAGATCATTATTTGACAAATCTAGAAATCTTTTATAGTAGAATGTATTCTTTGTCGAATTCAAGTGACTGACTGCGTTACCGAAGAATGCGTGGTGATTGATTAGGTCAACCTGTACCACTACATCTACGCTCTGCTAATGAGATCCTACTGAATTGCATAAAGGATTTCATGTATAACGAGGAGTTTGTTATGGTACTTATTTAGGGGAAAAAAACACTTTGTCCAACATGGCAATCGATAAAGAATCTGTCTGCTGGTTAATCCAACAGTCGTTCTATTCGTGTCAGTCGATTTTTGTTGTTTAGCTATGAGTAAATACGACAAGAAGTGAAGAGGGCATGCCTAAGTGTCTGGATTTACACAATTGATATCTGTTGGTTAATCCAACAGGTCTGTGCAGGGTGAATAGGAAGCACATAAAGATACGACTTTTGTGTACAGTAGTTGTTGGATTTGAAGAGGTGGGCTTAATTTGATGACTACAGAGTGGATTTATTTGATTTGTTTAATGCTTTTGCAAGAATGAAGTTTGTGGGAAACTAGAAATCAGTGGAATTGCAATCATCAGTGACATGTTGATAAGCTTGTGGAGGTGTGAAAGAGTAACAAGAAAAAATCACCATTTCCTGTTTATAAATGTGTGTATGATGAACTTGTTCGAAAAGATTAGCGTTAAGATATTGAATAGCAGTGAATGGTATTGGTTGATGGGCGGGAAGTTTCTGTAACATTTTAATTTTTTACTATTTTTTTGTGAGATTTGTTGAAGATGAGAGTTTGTGTTTTTATTTGCATGATTTTTTGAGTTTTAAGTTGAGAAATATGTGTGTGTGGTTGGAAATGTTTAATGGGAGGATAATGCCACATTATACAAATTTTGATTTAGAGAAGATGGTATTTTTGGTGAAAGAATTTAAGGTATAATGTATAAAGAGAAGAAAGTTAAGGTGAAATATGTTATTAGACAATTTGCACCATGCCCTCTGATACCGGAATATGAACAAAATATGATGTTTCTATCGGAGAGAGTTATCAGGGGGCAACAATCTTTCAAAAACAAAGGTCACGGGACAAAGTACCAAAAATTAAAAGTTGGGGGTGGGGTGGGTGGGTAAATTGGAACTCGGCCTATAGATGGGGGTACAAAGTGATTTATCATATTATAGATAGAGGCTACATGTTTAAGGGTATTTGCAAAAGCTTATACAACAACTTCTGCTATTTTTGCTTATAGTTACTTAAAGTTACCTTTGATTAGAGTTGGGGAATGTCATAATTACATTAAAAATGTTATTCAAAGCATTAGTTAGCTGTTTGAAATAATTAATGATGATGCCTTTTTCCTTTCCGAAATCTCATAAAATACCATATTTTCAAAAGCAGAAGCACCTTAAACCCATATTGGATCCAGCCAGTTTGTGCCTTTCCTAACTTATTTTTTTTGGACTGGCAAAAGCAAAAGTTAGTGAAAAATCTAAAAACGTTTCTATGTAGGGTTTTTTTTTTTTTGGGTAGGAAAAGTTTCTATGTAGGTTGAAGAGGTAATAAGCAATCTTTATGAGCATGCAAACACCTCCTTAATGGGTCACGGTTAAAGGTCCAAAAGTCCTGGCGACCGGATAGTATTACAACTTGCAGCATATTGTTCCAGCCTGAGTGTTCACACCCTCAATAATCAGGGCGCTGTAAGCTTATTTATGTAACCGGAGGATATTTTGTGATATATACATGGAGATAAAGTACCTGTTATCACATACAAGCTGGGGGTGTATCCTTAGCAACAAATATCGATGTTTTTATTTATTAATAGCTCTTAGGGATTAGGAAAGAGTTGCTGCATATTCTTGAAAGTTTCTAATGAATAGTTGGGCCTTTAGATTTTGGCCTTTGGCTTTTGTTCTTAAAACTTTAATTTGCTTGTATCTGTCTCCAATCATTTCTTTCTCCTGGAAGCTCCACTAAGTGCATTGAGGCTGAAGTTGTGATGGTGGGTAATTCATTTCCAATAAGCATGGTTATTGTGCATGCTGGTAGTCACATGTTTATGCTCAGCCTATCTATCAGATGAAATGGATGAAATATTGTTTGATCTTTGTGTCCTTACTGTGATTCCACAGACTGCCTTTCCAGTCTCAGAGAGAAGGCTAGACGCCTTGATGTTTTACTCTACAGAGATATTTACCTATATTGAGGAAAATCTGAAGCTTACCCCGCAGAGTTTGTCTGATAAAGCAACTGCATCTGATGAACTAGAAGAAATGCATCAACAGGTAGTCATGAGTATGTATGCTTCTCACTTAACAGTAATTATGTCCTCTATAGTCTAATGATTATGTATGCTTCTCAGTTAACTAAATGATTATGTCGTGTATAATCGATCTTAATTGGAAACATAATACTTAGTTCTAACAATATTTTGGACATTCTGTGATCTCTCTCCCCCCCCCCCCACCCCCCCCCCCCCCCCCCCCGGCGGGAACAATTGTTCAGATGATATTCATTTAAAAAGCAATGTGTTTGCTTACCTGAAAAATTGCCACCATGTTTACAATCAAAGTGCATATTAAATATTTGAACCCCTCTACTGCGGTTCTTAGTTTCTGGTGCTATCTAATTTGGCTCCACATGTTTATGGAAGATTGTGTCTACTTAATCTGTGTGATTATGCAAACTCGTGCGTGAACGCTCTTTAGTGGTGGAAGCAGAAGGGGTATAGAACCACTTGCAGTACTGCATGGTTCCAGGTCCGTTGAGAGTGGTAGGTTGTTGTAAAATATTTTTGCAAGCCTGACATTTATTTGGTCATTAAAGAGAATATAAGCAGTCTGCCCATTTTTGTACCTTTGCTCTTATTATTGCATATGGTGCCTACCCTTAAAAATGGTGTGATCAATGTTTTTTTGTGGAGTATTCACGATCTTGGTTACTGCCTATCTTTCTGGCCCTTATGATACTAAAATATACCGTGAACATGAAAACTAAAAAAGTTGCTATAAAATGTACATACTCCAGATCGGGCATCCAGTGACTTCTTGAAAGACAAAGACTGGTGTGAAAACCATAGCTTTTGTTTGCTTTTCTGATGGCTGTCATGACTCTTTTCATTCTACTGGTTTGCAAGTTGTTGTTCTAAGAAAATCCCAAAATCTAGTCCCTTTAAATTAGCTAATAAATGGAGCTTTAGTTGTAGTAATTTACTTTTGGCTATTTTATTGAATTCCAATGCTCTCCTAAGTAGAAAGAAGATTAGAGGCTTAGTCATGGAAAATGACCAGCTCCAGATAAAGGTGCGAGTGTATAGATTATAGCTAAAGAATTTCTTTCGTAGCTTGGTTTGAACTTCTTGTCAAGCTTGGATTTATATGGTCTTGGTTTGTTGTTAAGAGAACATGATGCTATCGTTTTTAGCAATTTAAAAATGAGTCAATATTGATACTATAGTTCGATATTTTGACATGAAATATTATTTATTAACTTTGACTTGAAGTCAGGCCAGGATTCATTACTAACCTAATGGAAAGAGATCTCCAAGCGTTTTTGTTTGGACTAAAACAAGCTTAAGTAAGCATATAATAGGTCTCAGCCCAAGTTATGGGTAGTTTGTTTCATTTTACATCCATAGATCCTGTATGAAAGAGTCTTCGTGACTATTATCCAATAACGTTCCTCATTACCCTTCATGAAGCGGCCTCAGTGATGAACAATTTCTGGACTACCTTATTTTTGGTGAACATTTTTAGAAATTTTCACCCAGATGTATGAACCTAAATTGTACTGTATGAGACTGTTTGTGAAGGTTTCTTTAACTTTCTTTTGCTGTTTTTGGGGTGTGTACGTCTTTGGAGTGTGCATTAATATAGTGAAATAACGTTGCATCGTGATGAATCTTTCTGGATCATATTCCTGAAGAAAGGTGTTTAAGAAAGTATAGTGAGATCACGTGAGAAATTCAAAAAATGCAGGGAACAAAGAAAACAAAGACAAGAAACTGAAGGAAAGTGAAAAGCGCTTCACTGATCCATGATAGAAGCAAACTCAGACAAACACAGAGTTGACTTAAAGTGCAGATTAACTTTCAGGAGATATGCATGTTAAACACGTTATTTTTACCGACTTTATAGTGTTTTACATAACTACTAGTAGATTGCTTTTGATGATGATGTTATACTAGGAAGCACCAAGAAAACTCAAAGCTCAAACATGTGCATTTTAACTCGAGTCATAACCGAAAAAAAGTACTGCAATCTGGACAATACTGCCATGAATTGAGGGCTCTTTAGGGCATCAAAAATCTATAATTTAACCTTTTTGATTAAGACCATTTAGTTGTGGGTTTTATTGGGTTCTGATATCTTCAGAGGGACTTATGTTACTGCAAGGAGTCCTAGAAACACTCATGAAGTCTTATGGTCTCTGGCACCACATCCTCAAAACTTAGCTTATGGTAGCCGTATAAGTTTAAGTGAAGGTAGATGCTTCTTGTTGATAGTTGGGTTCTTGATATTTCTCTGGTTGGATGTGACAGCTGAAGACATATGCTAACATAACTTCAAGGTCTTTGGTGCTCTAAGTGCTGAAATGTTCTAGAATATACCTATAATCAATATTGGTTACTAATTTGATATTATAATCAGTTGCCTAATCAATTTTGTCTGGCGGCTCGTTGATCTTTAAATTTGCAAACAAAGTGTTTTGCATTTGAAATGTTGATGTACTTAGCAATTCCAACAGCTGCCTTTTGTGATTGTGTAGTTACCTTCTTTTCCTTGTCATCCATTTATTTTCTGTTGTCAAAGTTGTTTGAAGAACTGGTAAATTGGTTTCCTAATTTATGATTTTTACTTTCTTATTTGCCAGTAAAATTAGATTACCATTTTTTTATGTTGTAGTAGCATCTTTGAAAGCCTCACGAGTTTGCAGGTTCTTTCTTCATCATTACTTGCGTTGGCGGCGCTTCTCGACGTTTTTCTCTCAGGGCATACCGTGAGGCCTAGTTCAGAAAACGCAGCTAGTGAATTAAAGCATGCTGCCAAAGCCCGAAAAATTGCTGTTTCTACTGCAGAGAAATTATTTACAACTCATAAGTATTTTGTGGACTTTCTGAAGTCTCAAAGTCCACTTATCCGATCAGCCGCGTATACCGTGGTGAGAAGTTGTATCAAAAACATTCCTCATGCTATCAGTGAAGGAGATATGAAAGTGCTTGCCACTGCAGTACTTGGTTCCTTCCAGGAAAAGAACCCAGCTTGTCATCCCTCATTGTGGGACACATTCTTACTCTTTACTAAAAGATTTCCGGAGAGTTGGAATACTGTGAATGTCCAAAAAACGATTTTAACTAAGTTATGTAATTTTCTTAAAAATGGTTGTTTTGGGTCACAGCAAGTGTCATATCCAGCACTAGTTATGTTTTTAGAAACAGTACCTTCAAAAGCAATCACAGGGAAGAATTTTTTTCTTGATTTCTTCCAAAACCTATGGGCTGGGAGAAACCTGTCATATACCACACATGCAGATTGCAGTGCATTTTTCCTGGCAGTGGAAGAATGTTTCATTTGGGGCTTAAGGAATGCTTCCAGGTTTGTGCCCATTCATTCTGGCAATTTTAGATTCTTTTAAGTGATAAGTTGTATGTCAATGTCTTCTTGCATTTTTCATATCTTAGTCCCTGCAGTCTGACGCTATTTTTGATTTTTGGCATTAGATATTGTGATGGGGTTGATGAAATTTGTCAATTTAAGCATATTCTCATCGACGAGATACTTGTACATCTTCTGTGGCATGAATATCTACTTTCTGCCGGCTCTCAGCATCAGGGTGTAGTTTCTTCATCATCTGCTGTGTGTCAGTCAAATTATACGTCTCAACCTATCCACAAGGAATCAAGAGAAGCATCGAATAGGAAAAATTCAGTGGACTATGAGGAAAGTCTTGGGAAATGTATTATCAAAATCCTTTCCGGGATTTATCGTCTCGAACAAGACCTTTTCTTGGTTTTTGCTTCCAAATTCCAAGCTGATTGTCTTGATGTCTTTGAGAAAACAGAGTATTCTATCCAAGATGGGTCATGGGTGGTTCAGTTTCATCTGCTACTGGAACAACACGCCGTTCTGAAGGGAGAAATATGGCCCATTGACCTGGTGGGACCCACATTGAGAAAGGCCTCCCCGTTAATTGGGACACTTGTAAGACACAGGCATCTCTAACACTCCCAGTTTTCTTAGATTTTAAATGTTATGGATATTTTTATGTTGGCCATTGTCTTAAGAGTTACTTGCTTTTGATTTTGGTCTTCCCTTTTTGATTTGAGTAGTAGAATCAATTAATAGAGAATATGGGCGCAGAAATATATCTTTTAGAGTGTAAATAAGCACTATTCATGTTGAAGCTTGGACTTTATCTTAATTTATTGAAGTTCTACTTTGTGTGGTAGCCTAATTTTCCAGTTAAAAACCATAAACGTAAAGAACGGTTCAAAGGTTAGTATGTCAGTGTCTATCACAGTCCTTCCTCATGATATGATATAGGGACACAGGGATTATTTTAAGTTCCATCTTTTGAATTTTACAACCGCCACCTAACTAGTAGCTTAAACGCTATATGCAGTTTGTCAGTCAAAGGGCCTTACATTCTTTTCTTTATTCCTTAAGGACAGATGATATCGGTCCTTTCTCTTGCTACCATGTCATGCTTGGTACTTTAATGTAGTAAACTAAACCTATGGATACTTAGGATGTTGTGTTTACAGAATTTGCAGTTGAACATACGGATAAGAATCTCTCTATTTTCTGGTTCTCTTTTTTATTTCTCGTTTCATGTTCTTTTTGACATACAAATGTCTTTATATGTCATTGATTTCATGCTCGTACTGTCTTGTTTGCACCAGGACTCGCCAGATGCTGTTAGGCTTGTAGTAATTGCTGTTTCCATATTTGGACCACGCAAGATACTTCAGGAACTCACATGCACTGAATCAGGAATAGAACAATTTCTGCAAGCATTCGAAGAAACAGTTATACCTTGGTGTTTAAAAAAGTTTAGCCTCTCTACTGCTGCTAGATTAGATTTCCTGCTCGCCTTACTCGATGACGAGTGCTGGTCAAAACAATGGGATGCAGTTATTAAATATTTAGTTGGTTCAGTAACAAACTCTACCAGTCCCTTGACAATAGACAAAGATCATTTATCGGTATTGGCTCTTCTGATGGAGAAGGCCCGGGAAAGAACTAGGACGAGTATTCAGCATTCTGTCTCCAACAAAGATGTTCCGGGTCATGAGCTTTTGGATTTGGTTGCTGTCTCCATTGTTCGTACTGCTCCACCATATTGTAATTCTGAGGCTAGATTCCTATGGTATGTATATTGAACTCTCTTTAATGACATATTTGCAGTTCACATATAAAATACATATATCACATAACTTTTTAGATGGGCATTTTTAATCTATGCTCTTAATAACTGATATGAACCTCAGGGTTTACTTACTTTAGCTTATGTTTCAAACTTTTTGTGTGAAGGTGAAACATTCATAGGGTTTTACTCTTTTCTTTCACAACCTACACTATAGTTTGATTCTGTGAAAGAAGAAAGAAAGGAATTAAAGCAGTCAATGTGAATATTGGAATGCGATGATGTCCAAAAATGGATTTTAATAATGGTGGCAAGAAGGTTAAATCTTCCCATCTTCTCTTAAAGCTAAATGCATGTACTGTATCGTGAAAGAATATGCATGCAAACACTCTCTTAGCAAAAAGCTTGGCTGACAAGTATAATGGCTTTTACAGTAAACAAGCTCTTGGCTCACTTTAAGATGCTACATGGGTTACATGGATATTTGTCTTTACGGTTTCAATAAGAAATGAAACTTAATTTTCCGTGAGTCATTACTGAACTACATATATCGGCTTTTACAAAACACTCTCTAAGCAAAGCTTGGCTGATAAGTATGCTTTTACGGTTAACAAACCTTTGGTTCACTTTAAGGTGCTACATAGATTACATGGACAGTTGTCTTTACGTCTTCAAAAAGAAAGAAACTTAAATTTCCATGAGTCATTACTGAGCTACATATATTGGCATTAATGGAAAATCAAGGATGTTCTTTGTTTTTCTGCTTATTTTTGGATTGCAGGCTAACATAAGTGTTGGGGTTGACTTGATCACATTGTTTTTATTTTATTTGGTGGAACTTCCTTTGTAGCTGTATTAAACTTTTTATTGTGTGGCTAGTTGTTTACTGGTGTTAAGCTTTGTTAGTAGGTATTTCATAGACAATGCACAATTTTTGAGTATTTCTTCCTAGAATTCTTGATGCTTACTATTGCTTTTTGATGTCTCAGATCTTTTGAGTGAGAAATAAGTCTCACTATTTTTCTGAAAAAATGTTTCATTTTTGTTCACCCTTCTCTTCTGTGCCAGTGCTGTTTTAGGTGGTGGATCAGAAGATGATAAATCTTCGTTTGTATCACATAGCACATTAATCTTGATATTTGAAGAAGTTTTCCGGAAACTGATATCTTTCATGATGGAGTCAACTTTTGTTTGGGTTAAAGATGTATGTTCATTTTTCACTAGTGGGAGAAGTTATTCTGACGGAGAGATGGAACCTTGTAATAATTTTCTGGAGATGGCTAATTTTGCATTGGATATTCTTAATGGTAGTGTTTTTTGTCTAACGACCACTGAGGCTGATAGTGAGTTGACTCGAGGTATATTAGCTGCGATACATATAATCGAGTGGGAGTTTAATTTGATAAGTATTTCGAAGGACAACATTGAAGAGGAGAACAGGGGAAAAATTGAGGCCAGGTTGGCCTTCGGTGAGGCTGTCCATGCTTTTCGCTGTAAACTCTCTGATCGATTCTTGAAAGATTTTGGTCTGAATAGCTGTAAGAGTTTGAGAACTACTCTCATTCAGTCAGCAAAATGCATTATCTTTGTAGACGATGCGTTTGATTCAAATGATTTCATATCTTCCTGCTGCCGGTGGTTACTTGATATTTTTGATACTCTCTGTGAAGACCAAATTGAGAAACAACAATTGTTGGATGAGTTATTGAGCAAGAATGAATGGTGGCCTGTATGGGTCATGCCAGACTGTACTTTGGGAGCTGGATTGAAATATGACAGTAACTCCCTCCAAGTGAGTTGATATAATGTTGCTTTTATATTCTCTTTATTCTCAAACGTCGTGCTTAGATTTTCCATACTCTCACTGAGTAATTGTCCACTATTTACTTTCTGATGGAATATCCATAGTTCGGTTTGACATCAATTGATCCTTTCATTTTTAAAAAACTGTTGTTTTATTACAGTTTTAATTCGTTTTTCTTCTTCTTCTTCTAGAAAGTGAATTAACGTCCATTTTTAATTTATCTTCATCAGTTGTCACTGATGCATGCTGTGTATAGGTAGTTTCTTACAAATCTGCTAACTTTTCTCATGGATCAAGCTTTAAAACTTCTTTGGGGTTATAGGATTTTTTTTTTGCATCCATATAGTTGTTTTTCTTGTGTAGTTTTACTATACGAATGTTATAATCATGTGTCTTATAGAAGAAACGTGATGTTTATAGGGCTGATACGTCATTGCTGTGGGTGATTGAAGTTATTTATTGGACCCTTGTTACAATTCTAGGATATGCTCAACTTGGGATTTTAGTTTATGTCAATTTAACCTGTATCATTGTCACTGAAAGGCAGAAAACTATCAGTTGAAAGCACAGGGAAATGATGTGCATGTATGTTTCTAGATGCAGTCACTACACATGCAGTTATAACTATTACTAATATATAAGTTCTTTTCTTACTTTGGATATAATAATGCAAATTGCTGAAACTGTATGGTCTATGGACTGCTAAAAGGAAATTAGTTAGATATGAAGAGCTCACAAAAAAAGAAGCTTGTAAATAATAATCCATTTTTATTGATCTTTTTGTGAGGTCCAACAAAAAGAAATTTCATAATTTGAATTATGCAATTCCTCTGGAAATTATTTGGTTTTTGAGCAGGTATAGCTACCTTTGAGTCAATATGATAGAGTGCATAGATGGACTAAATGACCATGATGTCAACAGTTAAGTGACATGAACTTTTAAGAAATTTGGAATAGAGCACGTGGGTCAAATGATGTCTTTCTTTTGGTTCCTTGAAAAATCAATGCACCTTTTGCAACTCATCTATTCTAAATAGAATGTGGATTTGAAATCACTAGCGAAGATATCATTGCGCCCTATATCAATAAATATCTGAACTGTGTGTTTGAGTGTCTCCATTTTGGTCTCTCCTCTACTTCATCCTTTTTCACATGCATTTTGATTGTGTTCCATTTTGTTTGCTTTATTTGTATTTTGGACAATAAGATTTTTGAATTTTCCTATGTGATAGCTTTACTAGATGCTCAGTCAACTATCTTTGGAAATCCTTCTTCGTATCTGATTTAACTTCCAAGTGTAATGTGTTCCACTCATCATCCTCTTCAAGCTTATATCCAATTTTCTGTACCCTGTGTAAGATATGGTGTAACTATTGATCGTACTACGTGTAGGCGTCCAAGAACACCAGGTTTGTAGGTTTGATTAACAAACTGATATCCAAAATGGGAGTTGATCAAGTTTTTTCTGGTGTTAACTCGAAAGCATCACCTCTGCCCTCTGGAGATTCTTGTACGGGATCCGGAATTGACCAGTCTCCTTTTTCTCGGCCTTGGCTTGCTGCTGAAATCTTATGCACATGGCAATGGCTTGGTGGCAATGCTTTGCACTCCTTTTTACCTTCATTCAGTGGTTATATGAAGAATGGTGACAAGGGTTTCTCTGATTCCATTCTTAGCATATTACTTGATGGTTCTCTGGCCCATGGACCTATTAATAAATTAAATCTGTTGTGGCCTGCTTCATTTAGTGAGTTAGAGTCCGTGGAAGACCCATTTTTGAGAGCTCTCGTGTCTTTATTATCTTTTTTCTTTCAAGAAAACGTGTGGGGAGAGGCAAAAGCATCATCACTTTTTAAACAGCTTATAGACAAACTCTACATTGGTGATACTGTAAACACAAATTGCTTGAGGATTCTTCCATCCGTTGTGAATATAATTGTTCAACCCTTGAGTACCCAATTTGAAGATCAGACAAATGATCAGTGTGATCGCTATTGCCAAAGCGAATTGCATCATGCTACAGTAGACTGGCTCAAGAGGACAATATCTTTCCCTCCACTAAATGCTTGGCAAACCGGAGAAGGTAGGTGACATATACTTTCTAATGTTGTACTGTGCAAGTTGTAAAAGTATGTTATTTGTATCATATACCAGCAAATAAGAAATAATAGTAGCCATGGAGGGAAGTAAACAATATTTGCCTCTTTTTTTATCTTGAGACAAGGTTGTCCTTGGTTTTTAGTTTCTACTACCTGCATACTTATTGGTACAACAAAATGAAGATAGTCTTTGTTGGTTTTTGCAGTAGTTTCTAATAACTATGAATCTAACTTGTTTCAGATATGGAGGAATGGTTTCAGTTGATTATATCCTGTTTCCCGATCAGAGTAACAGATAGGATGCTTGGTTTAAAGCCCGAAAGATTTGTCTCCTATATGGAGAGAGCTCTTTTATATGAGTTATTTCAGAAGCAGAGACAGTTTTCATCTCCAGTTGTAAATAAGCTACCACTGGTGCAGAGGCTGATGTCAAAGTTAATGGTAGTTTCAGTTGCTTACTGTTGGGAAGATTTTGGTGAAGATGATTGGAAATTCCTTCTACATCGGTTGAGATATTGGATTGAAACGTCTGTTGTTATGATGGAAGAAATTGCAGAAAATGTGAATGACATTGTGGCAAATGGCTCTAATGTAAGTGTGACTATAAGCAAGCTTAAGAATACGGTCGTAAGGAATGACAATGACCTTCTTATCATAGAGCTTGCCACAGATGCGCTTGTTGGATTCTCTCTGTCTTATACAATTGTGGGACTACAAAAGAATGATAATCCTGATAATTCAAGTCTTTTGGTGAGTGAGAGACTGGAACTCATCACTGATCGAATTTTAGAAGGGATTCTTCGTTTATATTTTTGCACTGTTGCTGCAGAGGCCATAGAAAATTCATGCTGCAACGAGAGTTCTTCTATCGTGGCATCATCTCGCTTTGATCATTGTCAGTTCTGGGAATTAGTTGCTTCTTGTGTTGTTCAGTCTAGTTCACATGCAAGAGACAAAGCTGTCAAATCATTTGAGATTTGGGGGTTAAGTAAAGGGGTTATCACCTCTCTTTATGCTTTAGTCTTTTCGCGCAAAGCTCTACCGTCTCTTCAGTTTGCAGCTTTTGTTCTTCTTTCAACTGAGCCCATTGCACCGTCTGCTTTTACATGTGACACAGACATGATGATTGATGGTACTTCGAGTATTGAGAATTCTCACACTCTTAATAAACCTGCAGCTGAAAATGTCAAGTTGAGAGAAGAAATTTCTTGCGAAATAGAAAAATTACCCCATGAAGTTTTTGAAATGGACTTAGGGGCATCTGAACGGGTATGCAGTAACTATTTACTAACGCTTTTTCATGCTTTCCAGAAGCTTAAGTTAATCTATGACTTCTGGTAATTTTGTCTGAGTAGTGTTGTAGAATTTTGCCACGTACTTTGCAATGGTTTCCATTTTCTTCATTTACACTTCGTGTAAGAGATTCAGCTTATTGGAGCATCTTGACTTTTGGGTTTAAGTTATAGACCACTTAATGCCTTTAATGGTTATCTTGATTCTTCGTAATCTTTGAGTTTGTATATGTTTTACCAACTTGGGTGATTTGTTTTTCTGAGTGTAGTTGGATTATCTACAATAGGCTCATAGGCTGATTAGACTCTAATGCTATTTAAATTCACAGGTTAATGTATTGGTTGCATGGTGTTTGCTGCTCTCACGCCTAATATCATTGCCATCATCATCACTAGAAAGGGAGAAACTGATTCAATATGTGCAAGATTTTACCAACTCAGCCATTTTGGATTGCCTTTTCCAACATATTCCGGTGGACCTATTGATCAGCACCAGCTCAAGAAAGAAAGATATAGAACTTCCAGCTGCAGTGTCTGAAGCAGGAAAAGCTGCCATGCGTGCTATTACTACCAGTTCAGTGTTGTTTGCTGTGGAGTTGCTTTGGCCTGTAGGACCCGAGAATTTGGCTTCACTTTCCGGTGCAGTATTTGGATTGATGCTTCATAATCTTCCAGCCTATGTTCGAGGATGGTTTAGTGATTTACGGGATCGTTCGGTATCATCTGCCATTGAATCTTTCACGAAAACATGGTGTAGCCCGACATTGATATCGAATGAGTTATCTCAGGTATGCATGACATGATTCCAGTTTAATTTGTTTCTCTGTATCTCATTATCTTTTCAGGAATTACTGATCGGTAATTTGTTAGAGGTAAACCAGGATATACATTTCTTCGCAAAGCGGTACTAACTTTCAATTCCCCTTTCTGTAGTTTCTTTTTCTTTTCTGAAAACAAATGCATTCTAATTAGCTTTTTATCATAGAAGACTTATATTCTCATGTCACGCTTCTTGTAAATTCAATCCTGTTCAGAGTCCATTGTGTCCCGTATGTGTTTAGTTGTCTTGTTTTAAAATTATGATGGAATACGGCAAAAAGACTGCTAACTTCGATTCAGTAACTGCCACTAACATATTAAATTATAACACATTTAGCAATTCTCGAAATTCCTAGGCGGTGAGATTTTTTTTATATATTATATATATATATATATATATATATATATATATATTGACAAAGGGCACATGCTGTCTTTAGAAGTGAGAAGTACATTTTTGGTTAAGTGCAAGGAACTACTTCTAGTATTTGTTAGTATTTTGTTCTAAATTTCTGCAGCTTTGTAGAAATTTAGGGCCCCTTATACTTCCCCGTAAAAAGCCAGGAAGAGATCATTAGTATGCAGAAGGCCAAGGTCATTCCTTGCAATGTGGCATAGATTTCAACACGCCGCCTCATTTTACTGAAATGATCATCGAGTCCTATCACATGGTTTAGATGCAAGGCTCAACCTTGTCTTGAGTAGGCTCATATATTATGTAGAAATTTAGGACCCCCTTATATTGCTTATCGGGGTATATCCATCAAGATTTTTCTCTTGAATATGAGAAAAAAATAGTTAAATGTTATTTTGTGTTTAACAAAATCCCAGGTGATACTACAGATTACTGTTTTTAGCTGAAAGGTCGTTGGTATCCTATTTTAATCTAATAAGTCACAACAAAATCAAAATCGACTTTTTTTTCTTTCAATTTACTTTTGGTAGATACCTCAAAATGTTATGTGATGACTTGGATCACTTTGTGTATGTGTAGTACGTTATTTCTCATTCTCGTGAGTTTACGCAGCCCTTATCCGTGGGCCGTGGCAAGATTTAGGATCATGAAAAATGTGAATTTGTATATTGATTTCAATAACCAGCAAAAATATGGATTTATCGTTGTGTATATCTTGAGAACGTCGTTTATAAATGCAGGTCAAGAAAGCTAGTTTTGCCGATGACAATTTTTCCATTTCCGTGAGTAAATCAGCTAATGAAGTTGTGGCCACCTATACGAAGGATGAGACAGGAATGGATCTTCTAATTCGCCTTCCTCCTTCTTACCCTCTGAAGCCTGTGGATGTGGATTGTACCAGGAGCCTTGGTATCAGTGAAGTCAAGCGAAGAAAATGGTTGATGTCATTGATGTCTTTTGTCCGTAACCAGGTAATACCTATCTCCAGTTGTTGGTCGCCTTTTATTTTCCTCTGTAAAACGCTTTACTTTTTCTACTATTATGTCATGTCTGCGCTAGCTATAAATTTTTTCTCTTAAATACTTGTTCCTTAATTGACAAACACCACTCATGTTGTACCATTTCATATTTTCCCCTCAGAGATAATTTTGTAACAAATCCAGGTATTTACTACTTAAGTGCCTCAAAAATGTTTTCATTTTTGCAGTTTCGTAATCCGTATCTGCATGGCTCTTTTGTATTTATATTTGACGTGATTTTGATACTTAGTTCTTTGAATGTGCAGAATGGAGCCTTAGCTGAAGCGATTAGAATATGGAAAAGCAATTTTGACAAAGAATTTGAAGGAGTTGAGGAGTGTCCCATTTGTTACAGTGTTATCCATACATCCAATCATAGTCTGCCTCGTCTTGCTTGCAAAACCTGCAAGCATAAATTTCATTCTGCCTGCCTTTACAAGTGGTTCTCAACTTCTCATAAATCGACTTGTCCCTTGTGCCAATCTCCCTTTTGATACAAAAAATAAATAAAAATACTAAAACACTACTATTTGCTATGTTCTAGCAACATCTAGCTCACATTCGTCATGTATTTATATTACAACTCAATTGGGGATAAAGGAATACAGTTGTCCAGTCTAAAGACCCTGAAACTGGAACCCTTGGTGCTCTGTGCATGCGTATAATGCTCTGACCACAATATACTTATGATTCTGGGATTTTGCTCAAATTTCCATTCCTTTAGCTTGAGTGAGCATAAAACCGGTCAACCTATTGCATGGTCTGAACTAAAATGGTAAGTCTTCGTACCTCTTTGCGTGGTTCTTTACTTGTCCATTAAAACTTGTATATCTTTTCCAGATTCTGTGCTTTTTTGTATTTCTCATATATACGTGGCATGGTATTTTCTTGGCATTGTTTCATCAGAATCAGGGTAGTTAACCATCCACGAGTTAAGGCGAATAGGAATCTAACATTAGCTTTAAGATTGTTGTAGGAACTTGTTCTCATATTTTTTTTCCTTTAGCGTTACAGTTTATTTTCTACAAGAGGCCATTTTCTTGCAATATTCATATATATAGTTTCTTGGTCCGTGGATGGTATGGCGGTTCTATGTTTGACCTTCGAATTTCCTACAGCTGTGGTTCATGATTCCCCAAATGATGATTCTTTTCTTTTTGCCGCGATATTATGGTGTTTTAGTTTTTTGAGAAGCATATTTTTCTATATCTATGCATATACTTTTGAAAAACTTTGTTATTGGAGCTTTGATGAATAATATTTGACACAGGTTGGTGGTGATTGTACCCATTCGAGGAGGGGATCCTTGACTGCTGCGTAAACTCAGTTTTGCACTTGTGACCACTTTGTAGAGTAGTATATCATGACACCTTATACCTAAATATAGATGATTTCTCATGGTTGATAGATTTGAAAGGCCAAATCCAAGAAAAAGTTTTCACATGAGGTGTACTAGAGAATGATTGTGTGTGAACTGTTGGTGTTTAGTTGAGAATTTTGGCGAGGTCTCATTGGAATTCCCCTATAATTTTCAGTATTCTGTTGTCTTGTTTAAGAGTTATGTTTCGTCCCAAAAAGCTGAAATGTATCTTCGCGTAATTCTGAAAAAGGCGGTCATAGCACAGTTTTTGACAGCGTACAGATTCAAGTAATACTAACTCCGGTCAAACCTGTATCTTTGGCGTTCTTCGGAATGTTGGGTCTTCATCTAGTCAGCAGAATATGATAAGAATGTTGAGTTAACAAACCCCAAACATTGTACAACTCTATAATTCAAATGGTTAATTTTCTTTGTATTTAAGGTAATGAACACCCCCCCCTCTCCCCTTCCTCTCTCTGTTTTAGTGCTTTACCCATTATAAATCAATCAAAATTAAATAATTTACTTTCTGAAAATGTACAGGCTGGAGTATTGTCTTCAGATATTTTTTATAGCTTTATTTCTCAATTATAATAATGTGCATTTTTTCCACGAGTGTATCTCTGTACATATATTTTTTAGCAAAGTAACATACATTCACATTTTGATGAAACGTTTTTTATGAAATATAATGACCCTTGGTGATGATGCATAATCTGTTCCACTCTTGGAGAAGGGCCACTCTTGGAGAAGGGCGGGAAAGTGGGTACCCTACCCCCAGATTCGACCAACACTTCTTAAGGAATACAGTGTGGTCACAAAGGCTTAAACACGACCCCCAACGACCCAGGGCCTATCTAAAACCAGGGAACTCCCAACTATCCCCTTGAAACCCCCCAGACCGAAGAGCAACTCTCCTCGGAGCCGTCGTCGACCCTCGAGATGCTCGAGGAACCACCACCAACACTTAGCCAAAATTGAAGAAACAGGAGCACAAAACAAACATTAAGGACACGAGTAAAGACAAAGCACGGTCAAAGACCCACCATAATCTCATATCAACAGTCCATGATCGAAGAACAGCCCCGAGTCTTCTCACGACGAACGACCGGCAAAGACAGCCCCAAATCGACAACGACCTCCGACTCACCTCGAAGGACGCATTATTCGTCATCACCACTCCCAACATCACGACTACCCTGATAACGAGGAAAGACCATCCCCCATTGGTTCAACTCTTCCAACGCCATGACTACCCTAATAACGAGGAAAGACCATCCCCCCATTGGTCCAACTCATTCATTGGGGCAGAAACTATTGGTGCAAACTATTCATTGGTGCAGACCAGGAGGGCATACATTGGCGCAGAAGATCCTCGCCCCCATTGGGCACCAGCGACGACGACAAAGACTGGCTACCATTGGCCGAAGACCCTTGGGCTTACACTATAAATAGCCCCCATTTTCAGCGAAGAAGACAAGTCACTTTGGACGATCCACAAGCTATATCTTATAAAGAATCAAATCATCGTCAATTCGATTGTTCTGTATAGTATCGAACCTTGGGTGGTTCGATCGTCATGGGAAGTATCGAACTGTTGGTGGTTCGATAGTTTGGTAAATGGGCCTCGTAGCTGAGGCCTTGTATCGCGGGCCATTCTCTATAAATTGGGGGCTTAGCCGTGTGAAAACATTCATTTCCAAATCGCAACCAAAGTGAGAGTAATATTAAGCAAGATCTAACGAGTGGGCGTTCGATAGTTCTTTGAGGATCGAATCTTCTGTTCGATACTCAACCTTTTCGACAATTTCTCTTGTTCGATTGTTTTACTTACAACAATTTTTTGCTTTTTCTGACCTGTATTTAATTTTTTGCAGCTATATTTCCTTTTCTTCAAGCGCGTATGCTCAACTCCATAGACCAGAAGGCAGTGTGGCTATGATTTGTATGTTTTAATTTACAAACACTTATTTTTTCTGTAAGTATTGTAGAGTCGAATCACAATAACCAGTTCCGTTTTTGATTTTATTTTCAGTTTGTAAGCAAACCAAAAAGCGAGCATGTCTGTTAACATTGGAAGTGGCCGGAGTGATGACTATGGGGCCGAGTCAAGTGGCTCGGTAAGAGAACAATGCCTCGTAGATTCGCGGTAAAATCAGGCCGGAGAGGCTCGTCGTCCCGAGTAAAAGGTATTGAGGACCATATATCTGAAGACAATCATGTTCATGTCACCCATCAAGGTTTGGGTGGTGAGCCTATTTACGATGTTACTGATAATCTCGCTGATAGCGAGTCCGATGGGGCTAAAGAGAGGGAAGTGGAGGTGTCTGATGAGGAGGTTGAGCCAGTGGATATGACTTATACCGACTATGTCTCGTGTCTGCAACATAGTCAGGCGTATTACATGAGACCTTCTATATTGGTAGGAATTACCGGATCAAGATTCTGAAAGCTGAGCAAAGGGTTAATACTCCACCCCCAGGTTTCTCACAGTATTTGTTGGGCAGTTGATCAACGGTATGCGGTTTACTATCTGTCATGATGTTTCGACCATCTTTCAGACCATAGGTTTGGTGTCGAGCCAACTCACCCCCAACTCTATTGGACATATCATGGGATTTTTACTTGCTATGAAGGGGTTAAGTGCGCCTTGTGGCCCCCAACGAGTTCTGGTCTTTGTTCGAAATGGGGCGCAAAGGGATGGGTTTCTATCATGTAAAGGCTCTAAAAATGGTTAAGTCTCTATATGGTGAGCAGAGAGGTTATGGGAAAAACTGGAAGAAGAGGTACTATTATATTGAAGAGAGTTGGGCAAAGGAGTTTTCATGTCTAAAGAGAGATTGTGTAGCAGTTCCGAGGATTACAATCCCTCGCAGAGTAGGAGATCTGAGGTGGGTAACACCGATATAGTTAATCTTGTGACTAATTATAAGTTTAACTTGACCAAGTTGGTGATGGGTGACACGCTGAGCCTTGGAGGATTGTCTCTGGTCCTGTATACGGGATCTGATACTATTGGTATAGGGCGAAATAAAAGCTTTATATAAATATAATATGAGCACTATACAAAACCTGTCAGAAAGGAGCGCCCAACCATAACTGATCGAGAAAACAAACCGAAAATAAAGGGGTCTAAAAAGATTCCCCTAAGTACGTGAGGAAGTTAAGTCTAGGTTGTAAGCCTGTCTCGTGAGGATATTGCGACCATGGATCACACCCAAAGATGGAGTTTGCAACATGGACGCAAACTCTCGCACGGGGACCTGGTTGCAACTTTTTAAATGACCAACCCGAGTACAAATACAAGATACCTCAGATAGTGGTACCTCAATGAATAAATAATATACATAATTACACGAAAAAAACTGTACAGAAAGAAACAATACAAGAGTTTAATAACAAAGGAAAAGATAATCAAATGAATGTAAAGCTCAACAGAATGAGCCTGCAACAATGTCCCAATATCTTCGTTCTGAAAGTAACTAGTAAGGAGGTCGATTGACCAATCTTCCATCCTACTCCACGACCACGTAACCACACCCTAGAAAAGAATAATAATCTCGTCTTTTTCCATATGATCTCCAAATGAGTAGTTGACAGTGTACCTCCTAAAAGCATAAACAATATCATCAATAATCATCAACGACGATCGATAATTAACCACACAATATGCATAGAGCGGCACCCTTCCTTCATAAAAAATGTGCAACGTGTGTGAAATGTGGCCAACGATGACAAGAAGGATAGGGTGCGTGTAAGGTATAAACATAGCGAGAAAAAATGTAAGTCATCTTGATTAAATAATGACTAAATTTTCTTACCCCAGAAATATGAATATATATCGAATAAAAAAGGTAGGAAATGAAGGACATGTGAAGTATAGAGCCGTAGTGTGCAAAGATATTCGAGTTCTTCCAATTGTGAGTGTGTGTAAATAAGTGAGCCAATATAACAGATGAAGTTGGAAGAACATGAGTGAAGCAATGAACAATGAAAGATAGGCGTGCAACCACATGATTATATGCCGTTGAAATAAGGCCATATGTGAAAGAAAGTCTATGGTAACAAGGGCTTGTAAAGAAATTGAGGTCCATCTCAAGGATCGATCGGTGTATCTCGAGAAGCACACCATAACCACAATAATAATATATCTATAAGTATACATAATAGTAGTAGTGTGCACAGATTTAATAAACGCATGTAATAAAGAAATGTGCACACGTGAGAAAAGTGGCCAAGGAAAACATCCATACATCAATCGTGTAAAGCCAAAGATCAACTGAGATAAAAAGGTGAATCATCAGGAGTCACTAATGATATGAAATACTGTACTCGAAAAGAAACGAAAAGTGCAATAAAAGTACAGAGAAAGATTACCATTACTCCTATGGTCTTGGCATCCTAAGATACGTCCAACTACCATGATCCTTAGCAATGAGGCCACACACTTTAATGCTTGAAGCTTCCAAAGTGTTCATTTCGTTGAGGTGTTGAATGCACGCCTCATTAGCAAGCTCGTCCGCAACATAATTTCCCTCCCGGCATGAATGAACAACTCGACTTCTCAATTGAACTAACTAGATGTGAATGTCCTCCAAATAGCAAATGATGTCCCACGGTCCACCCGACAAAGAATTAATAATTGAAATAGTGGCCAAAGTATCCATTTCAACATCAATATCATGTAAGCCCATATCTTGACAATATGAGAGGCCTTGGTGAATAGCAATAATCTCTGCCTCGACAGTAGACATAGGGTCCAAAGCAATGTGAAAACACCAAAGTATGATGATCCCTAAGAACATCTCCCCCACCTGATAATCCCGGATTTCCATTAGAACTACCATCCGTGTTGAGTTTGAGATGACCCTCAACCAGTCTTTGCCAACAGACCTTGATAGGTAGTTTTGCAATCGGGGTGAGAAAGGTTAATAACCCAATCAACGACCATATGCCGATCTCCTTTACAATACTTCACATCACAAGGAGAAAGAGCAAACATATTACGAACATGGTTAATAACCTTTGAAATTATCCTCACAGAACCCATAGGAATCCCACGATGCCTCGTATCATTTCTTGTTGTCCAAATAAACCACAATACAAGAACAAGAATAATAACATGAATATCTCCATGTATTGTGTTCCTCCTCGGTCCAATCCAAAACATAATAATATGCTTCCAGTGAATAAAATGAAGCTGTTTAATCTGAAAAATATCAAAGAAATACTTCCATACCTCCCAAGCAAGGTTGCTCAAAATTAATGGTCCAATGTTTCAAGGTTGCGCTAGCAGTTGCACTGAGAAATAATCACTATTTTCTTGGACATTATTATCGTCTGATTCGATGGAATAAGATCCTATGGATATTTCCAAGAAAATAAAGAGATGAAATAATCACCATTTTCGTGTGCCAAAGAACGAGAAAAACTCCTCGCGGTTCATACGAAACTTGCAATGACTTTCAGGCTGATTTGGTAGAAAAAGTGCCACTCTGGTGCATCTTCAAAAGCATAAGATCATTTCGCTCTTGCCAAGTAGGACGATCAAGTACACAAAGCATATCGTTTTCATCAATGACTTGATCTAATTTAGGTAGACCCTACTCAGTGTCTGACCAATATTAACTGACGCGTTCGTTCGAACAAACTTCAACATCCACCATCAAAATTAGCGGATTTCCCTTAAGCCAAGAATCAAACCAAAAGAACGCCTCCCTATTTTTTAGGTGCCTAAAGATATGTGGATGCGTAGTAGATGCAGCCCTAAGAACACGTTTCCAACCTGTAGTCTCCTTCCCAACAATCTCAGAACCACGCGGCCGTGTCGTATAACAACGTATCAGATATCTCACCCACATAGATTTTTGTGAGCAGAATATCCACCACAATTTCATGCCAAATGCCGTAATCATATCCGTTAAATATTTAACATTAAGACCACTATTATCATAGGCTGACAAATTCGCGCCGAACTGCGCTAATGTAACACGCGTCTTTCATCAGTCGTACCCCAAAGAAATTAAGCAAACATTTTTTTAATATCGTCAATAACCCATTTCGCAGTTCCAACATTTGGCACAAATAAATAAGGATAGCAAAACCAAAATTCAAGAATTTTATTTCCAACCGCTAATAAAAGATCTAATCTAATCAATCCACATTTGAAAATAACTGCACAAGATTTGACCGCGAATAAGCAGAGCACCAAGATAAGTAAGAGGAAAAGCACCTTAAGAGAATCCCGTACGATTAATTATATCCTGATTGTGCCTAGAAGGAACAAAATTGGAGGCGATGAAATAACTTTTGGCCGAATTAATATGTTGCCCCAAAACCATCTTGTAGAGGTGGAGAAACTCCATCAGAATAGCATTTTTTCCACAGTATCTCGGATAAAAATAATGCAATCATCGGCATAGGCAAGATGAGAAATCGGTAGACCGCCAGCTGTAGCAAGAAAGAGTATCTGATTCAGATCATAAAGACGGTCAAGGCCCCGTGAGAGAAAGACTGCGACAATAATAAAAAGAGAGGGAAAAATCAGATCCCCCAGCCGCACCCCGTGCTTTGATTCAAAAAAGCCATTGGTTTCTCCAATAACAAACCGTGCTTTTTGTTTTTCCACACAATTCTTCATATGCTAAATCCAAGATCGAAAAAAATCAAACTTTGCCAAGCACTGATAAAGAAAACACCAATCAAGCCCATCATAGGCTTTTTCCATATCCAATTTGACCATGATATTGAACTTGTCTCGGCTCTGTCGCAGATTATAAACAATTTCTTGAGCAAGTAAAATATTATCACAATAGGCGACCTTTAACAAACCCACTTTGCGACAAAAAAATAATTTTAGGCAAAATAGAAGAAAGCCTATCATTAAGGAGCTTAGAAATGATCTTGTAACTAACATTACACATGCTAATAGGTCGGTAACCTTCCATTCCCAAGATTCAACCTTTTTTTGGGTTCAAAACAATATTAGTAGCTTTAAACATCCTAGAGAAAGCCGTCCCTCTAAAGAAATCAAGCACCACAGAAATATATCTGAATATATAATATCCCAACAATGTTGATAAAATAATGCATTAAAACCATCTGGAACAGCCACACTATCAGGCAAAACCTCAAAAACCACTTTTTAAACCTCCTCCAACGAGGGTTCTCGACACAACCAATTATTATCATCAGAAGTAACCAGCTGCAGAATAAAATTGAGAGTGTGACAAGAAAGTACATCTACATGGGATGACAAAAGATGCTCAAAGCATCTCGCAGCCGAAGAGCCCATCTGTTAGGATCATCCATAAGAACTGCATTTTCTACAATCCCAAAAATACGGGATCTAGATTGCTTCTTTTTGCCATAGCTTGAAAAGCCGAGTATTTCTCTCCCCGTCAACCGCCCATTTGCACGTAGTCTGTTGTTGCCAAAAGTCCAACTCCGATTTTTGAGTAAGAGTATACTCAGCCCAACACTTGTGAAAAATAGTACGAGAAGTCGGGGAAGGATTTTGATCATGCTCGATCTCAGAAAGTCAAAGAGATTCCTCCTTATCAAGTAACTTCTGAAAAATATTGCCAAAAGTATTCTTGTTCCAAAATTTAAGATCCTTCTTTAACTGAAGAAGTTTAGCACCAAGAACATAAAGAGCCACACACGTCTTATTCTGATTCCAACTCCATGCCACAATATCAAGAAAAGAATGATGCGTCACCCACATATTCAGGAATCTAAAGGAAGAGGATTTTGTTCTCAATTCCCTCTCAACAAAAATAAGGAGGAGACAATGATCATATTGCAAACCAGGTAGATGAACCACCCTCGTAGTAGCAAAATAGGTACTCCAGATAAAATTAATCAGATCATGGTCAATCCGCGTTCTTGTACCACGAGCCGACCATGTAAAATGATTACCCTTATACCCTGCATCCTGGAGACCACAATCATCCACACATTCATTAAAATCATCCATATCCCTCAAAAGTAAATGGCCAAGTCGTTGTTTTTCTTTAGGCTTAAGAATAGTATTAAATCACCCGCGACCATTCAAGAATTCTGTATATCATTACGCCGCAAACCACCCTAAGGAGAGCATCTAAGGACACAGGATTGTGCCGTATAAACAAAAGTACACATAATAGGTTGCGATAAAGTAACGAAAGTGATAGAATAATGAACATATTGCTCGTCATTCTCAATGGCCTCAATAACAATATCAATGTCACCAAAACCCCAAATAGTTTCATTCACATTGCCACACACTTTGTCCTAATGAAAACGAAGCAAATAAACATCCTTATCTTTCTCTAGACCCATCATAGGTTCAATGACCACCAAAAGTTTTGGTTTATGAGTGAAAACCAAAATTTCAACAATAGGACAAGCATTATCATTACTAATACCCCGAACATTCCCATATAACATCAACATAATCAACAACGCGGGGTGAAAGACGTACCATCACGGCTTCGCAGACTGCGAGCCAATTTTTCAACATTTTTTGTTGTACGTTTCTTTGGCAACGGAGGATCCCTGGTCATGCCAATTGGATCTTCCAAGTAATGTTCATGTGATTTAATCAGTTTTTGGTCGAACCTCTGCCGGATGAATAATTTGAGGCTGAGCCTCACTTTTATCGTCACCATCCGAGTGATGACTTTCCTCAACGACCTCACTAACAGAATTTAACCACAGTTTACCAAGATCAACCCCGGTGATTACGAAGTATCACAAGAAAAAGACTCCGCATCAATAGATTGAACCCCAGACAAATGTGGAGATAAAACACTAGATCTCTGCTGAATATTAAAATCAGAATGCTGTGCAGAATCATCAAAAGTATCCTTCAAAATATCATTCTCCGGAGCATTAGGATCAAAAAAAGTATCAATAATGGTAGACAAAACAGCCATAGATGTTTCATTAATATTCTTTGACGATAAAATAATATCATCATTAACCACATTCTTCCAAGCATCAATAACATCATCAGAAACATTCACGTCAAAGTAGTAACCAAATATCGACACCCAAGTTATCAACAAGATTGTGCGAATCATCAACATCATTAGACACTAAAACAACTTTTCCTATATCAATTAAACTCGTTCCCTTCGGATTGGTATCAGACACAATATTAATCACCTTAACACAGTCAATCCGATCATTCAATTCATCATTAACAAGAGCATCAAAAGAATATTTGTTACCTCGCTTCATGATTTTAACCGGAGAAGAAGGGCCACTTCTAGTTGCATTAGCACCTTTCTTACTACGATCCAAAACCCAAGCTTTTTTCGATCCTTTTGGATTCTCTTTTTCAATAGGCAGTTTAGTAACTTTTTCAACCTTTTTTCTGCTTTTTTCTCAACGCCACAATCTTCCATAAGATGGCCCTAAGGTTGACATTTCTGACGAAAGTTGGGGAAATCTTCATAAATAATTTTCTTCCTAACATCCAACTTCAACATCCCATTCAATTTCCTCCTCCTTCGGCTCCAATAAGTTCAATTCGACGCAAACACTAGGGTAATCCGTACGAGACAAAGTAACAACCCATTCATCTAATCATAGTGGCTTGCCAATATATTGTGCCAAAGACATAAGCACCCATCGTTCACAATATCTCAAATTAAGATTCGGGAACCATATCCATATTGGCACAATAAGCGGTTCTAATTTCGGATTAAAAGAAGGAGTCCATGTAAACACCTTAGCCGAAACACCTTGAAAATCTAAGGTGTTTTTCATCAATAGCTTCGTGTAGTCCTCTTCCTTTTCAAGTTTAAGCATAATATGACGATGACCAGTTGGGCCAATAGTGTATATTCCTTTAAGACCGAATGTTTCTATCATAGGATGCATGAACAAATATCTCGGTTTAGCAATAGGAAACCGTATAATAAGCACCAAATTCAGCCTATCATCAAGTTCCTTAATCTCATTTTCCTAAAATACTATTGAAAGTGCAGGGTTTTCTGGAGTCAATGTTAGACGATGCAATATTAGACGATGTTGGGTTAACATTGAGGATAACATTGAAAGCCGAGAGCTTGTGCGAAAACTGCTCTTTAGTTGCCAAAATTAAGTTTTGCCTTTATTCACATATTAACCAAGTTCCATGGTTTTAGTTGTTTATGTTTATGTCCAAGAAGGTATCTTTATCATAAGAAAGAGCTATGGAAGATTCCTTACTTGAAGTTTCCATAATTCAAGCTAAGTTGAATAGTCAACTCACACGGTTTCAAAAGAAGGAAACAAGCTAGCTGTTCTCTGCAACGCGATTCTTTTCAGGATTCTGCGAATTGAAGAAGATGTGTTACCTTGTTAAATCGGTAACAATGGAAACACATTCTCAGGAAATATATGAAGTTCACAAAGAAGGAAAATTTCAACAAGGAAACAACAAGAGTTACCAAAACTGTGAACAACACATCCTGACGTTCAAGACTCAAGAAATCTATAAAAGATGTGAAGTTCATCAAGATGAAGACAAGACAATCGTGCTAAATAATCCAAGAGATTAATCATTCTTTGTATTGTCTTCATCTTGTTTTGCGAAGTTTTTGTATCAACTGCTTAAGTCTAGTTCATAGAAGTTAAGTAGTTCTTACTTGTCTGCTTCGTTGAGTCTGATCAACAAAGAGCGTGAGTGAATTGTTGTGAGGAACGTTTTTGATAAAACCTTTCTGGTTATTTGGCCTAAGGCTCGGAAGTTTTTAATAATATTGAAAACTTCATAAAATTATATCTTCTTGTGTTCTTACTTCCACTGCACATTATTATTATCAAGAAGATCAAAATAGAGTTCAGGCAATTCCAGCTTAACTCTCATAAGTGTTGTGTCAATCCACGGTCCAAAATTTTCAATTGGAGTCAGAGCCAAACACCGACTACACTGGTGGTTTGGAGGTGATACAACACCATGGACAGTGTCAATCCTAATACCAACAGGATTCCAGTTTTGGATGGCTCCAATTATGCATACTGGAAGATCAGGATGAGGTCTCACATCAAAGCTATTGATATTCGAGCCTGGCAATCTGTGATCAATGGATACTCTCTTCCAACATTACCAAGAGATGGTGAAGGTGATCTAGTTCCAAAACCAGAAGCAGTCTGGACAGCAGCAAAGGTAAGTCTCTATAACTCTAATGAAAAAGCTCTTAATGTTGTCTTTAGTTGGGTTAATCATCACATGTTCAAGTTAATCCAAAATTGTACAAAAGCCAAACATGCTTGGGATATACTTGAATTACATTGTGAAGGAGATTATGTTGTTAAAGATTCTAAATATAGACAACTACTTTTGCAATTTGAAAAACTTGAGATGGGTGAAGATGAAAGTATTGACAGTTATTTTGAGAAAATTCTTGATATTGCTAACCAATGTGAAAACCTAGGTTTTGCTATGACTAATCAAGACATGGTTTATAAAGCTATGAGAACATTGTCATCTAAATTTGCTCTCAAGAAAATTGCAATGAGTGAATCTAGAAACCTTGCTAATCTACAGTTTCAAGTCTTGATGAATACTCTAAGAGAATTTGAGATGGAGCTTGCCTCACAACCTAGCAAACATAGGGCTGTTGCTTTAAGAGGTTCAAATCTTGACAATGAAAGTGATGATGATTTTGAAATAATTTCTTCAAATTATGGGAAAATTACTAAGAAGTTCAATAAGTTGAATCTTAAAGGAAAAGGTAAAGAAAAGAACCTTAGTAATAGTTCCCCAGGTTATAAGAAACTACCTCTTAAGTTTGTGAAGTACATGGCATCAAAACCTACTCCTTTAGAAGCTGATAAGTTAAAAGATGTTCAATATTTTGAATGTAAAGGATATGGTCATATGGCTAATGAATGTGCTAACACTCTTAGAAGAAGAGGAAATTCTTATTGGGTTTGTGTAGATGATTTTAATGAAGATGACTTTAGTTCTGGAGAAGCTGAAGAACAATCAGAAGAGGTTCAAACTGCTGCACTACTCACTCAGATTGACTGGACGCCAGAAGACTCCCTGAACTGCTTCGGATCTCAATGTTATCCCAACATTCAGGATCCAACATCAGAACAGGAGACCTTCTTTGCAGATTGGGATGAATATGATACTGATTCTGAACCTTATCTTGCGTCCTACTTTGATGAATCTAACTTTGATTGTTTTCATGGCACATTGGATCTAGATGAAGAATATTTCTTTGAAGGTGAAATGTCCCAGGAGGAAATCATTGAAGACCTGAAGTCTATCTACCACAAACTGCTGCTTGAGAATCACAAACTCATCAAGAGCAACAAAAGCTTGAAGGAAGAGATTGGATGCATGAAGGAGATGCTGAAACTGTATGAGAAAGACCTTGACAAAACTGAGGCTGAGCTGAAAGAGGTAAAGATAAAACTAAATAAAGCTGAACATACCATTGACAAATGGAACTCTTCTACATCTCTGCTTGATGAAGTGCTGAGTATGGGAAATCAAGGTAAAAATGGTTTGGGCTATGTTGAGAAACCTCTCTCTGAAGATGTTAACTCTGCCTATTTGAAAGCTGGTTTTATCAAGGAAAGCAATAACTTGAGTTGTGAAATCCCTTCCAACACTGTGAAAAAGCCTACTTTTATCTGTCAATATTGTTTTCAACCTGGTCACATTAAGCCTTATTATAAAAAATATGAAATTGTGATTTAGAAGAAAAGAGTAATTAATTGCAATACCAATGTTAGGAGAACCTCTGATCTGAATGTTATCCCAACATTAGGTAACAACGCTGAAGGACATAAAAGTAGAACTTGGATAGAAAAGTTAAAAACTCCTAAGGTTAAAATTGTTTGCAATGTTGTCTTTTCTGCTGTTTACTCTAACCTTGCAGGTAAGTGGTATTTTGACAGTGGGTGTTCAAGGCACATGACTGGAAACATTGACAACCTGAAAGAGGTTATCCCTCTTACTGTTGGAACAATTACCTATGGAAGAGGAACAAAAGGGAAAATCATTGGAAAAGAAGTACTGAATGTTGAAGGATTTCCACCACTCAAGGATGTGTTGTTGGTTGAAGGATTGAAAGCAAATTTAATTAGCATAAGTCAACTTTGTGATGATAACTTGCTAGTTACTTTTGATAAAAGTTCATGTGATGTGTTTAATAGTGACAATGTCCGTGTCATGACATGTACAAGATCAAAGGATAACTGCTATCTTGCTCAAGATGAAGCTGAATGCTACCATGCCAAGGTAGATGAATCTGTCATGTGGCACAAGAAGTTAGGACATGTACACTATAGAAATCTGGAGAAACTACATAAGTTAGAGGCTGTAAAAGGACTACCTAAGTTGACTAGCCCAGGTAAAATTGTTTGTGAAGACTGCCTGAAAGGTAAACAAACAAAAGCTGTCCATCCACCACTTCAGGTACAGAGTACTAACCCTAGAACTAATAAGTGCTTTGATTTGTTACACATGGATCTCATGGGTCCTATTGAGGTTAGTAGCCTGAATGGTAAGAAGTATGCTTTTGTTATTGTTGATGGTTTTTCAAGATATACATGTATTAAGTTTTTGAAAGAAAAATCAGAGGCATTCAACACATTCAAGATTTTGCATGCTAGTATTACAAATCTCTATGGTACTTCTATAGGAAGAATTAGGCCTGGCCATGGAAAGGAGTTTGAAAATGTAAGCTTTGTTAATTTCTGTGAATCTAAAGGCATTTTCCATGAGTTTTCAGCACCTAAGACACCTCAGCAAAATGGGATTGCTGAGAGGAAGAATAGAACACTTCAAGAGATGGCTAGAGTTATGTTGAATTCTAAAACCTATATAAGAAACTCTGGGCTGAAGCTTTGAACACTGCATGTCATATTAGTAATAGAGTTTATCTTAGACCTGGTACTACTATGACACCTTATGAAATCTTAAAGGGTTCAAAACCAACAGTAGCACACTTTCATGAATTTGGTATTAACTGCTATTTGCTAAAAGATGGAGATTATTTGAGCAAATTTGATCCCAAAAGTGAAAAGTGTATATTTGTTGGATATTCTCCTAATAGTGCTGCTTTCAGGGTCTACAATCCAAGATTGCATACTGTTCAAGAATCAGTGAATGTCATTTTTGATGATTTAACTGTTTCTACAGGTACTGAAGAAGTCACTGGTTCAGATGTTACTCCAACATTGGACTCAACATTGAACACAGACACTGGAGATGCTGAACTGGAAACTGGAACAAATGTTGACTTAACACCAGAAACCTCCAATGTTAGGCCAACATCGGTGCTGTCAGATTCAGAAGATGAAGTGGTTCCTGTATCCATAAGAGATCCCCCTCTTAGAATACAAAAAGATCATCCAGCCTCTCAAGTAATTGGACAAATTACTGAAAGAGTTAGAACGCGCAACAAAGAAAGGGTCAATTACAAGGATATGGCTAAGTTGTGTGTTAGCATGTCTTCTTCATGTACTATTGATAATGCATCTTGTTTTGTGTCCTCCATTGAACCTAAGAATGTAACTGAAGCTATTAAGGATAGTTACTGGATTAATGCCATGCAAGAGGAACTCTTACAATTCACCAAAAACAGAGTTTGGAATCTAGTACCTAGGCCATCACATGTGAATGTAATAGGAACAAAATGGATTTTCAAAAATAAAACTGATGAGAATGGTGTAATTATGAGGAACAAAGCTAGGTTGGTTGCACAAGGTTATACTCAGGTAAAAGGTATAGATTTTGATGAGACTTTTGCTCCAGTAGCTAGGATAGAATCAATTAGATTACTCCTTGCTATAGCTTGCTGTCTTAGGATTAAACTATACCAAATGGATCTTAAAGGTGCCTTTTTGAATGATTTAACAAAGAGGTTTATGTAGAACAACCTAAAGGCTTTGCTGATCCTAAATATCCTGACCATGTGCACAAACTTGAAAAGGCTTTGTATGGCTTAAAACAGGCTCCTAGAGCTTGGTATGAGAGGCTAACTGATTTTCTGTTAGGCCTAGGTTTCAATAGAGAAGATGGAGATAGAACATTGTTTGTCCTTAGAAAAAGCTCTGATATATGCATTGCTCAAATTTATGTGGATGATATTGTATTTGGCTCTACTAACAAGTCTACTTTAGACAAATTTGTTGAGTCTACGACAGGAACATTGAGATGAGCATGATTGGTGAGCTCAACTGCTTTCTGGGACTACAAGTTAAGTAGCTGGAGAATGGTATCTTCCTGAACCAGGAGAAGTATGCAAGGAATCTGGTGAAGAGATTTGAGCAACAAGAGACCAAGCCTTGCAAAACTCCTATGTCATCTTCAGTGAAGATAACAAAAGATGACACTGGCAGCAATGTTGACCCAACATTGTACAGATCCATGATTGGTAGTTTGCTATATCTCTCTGCCTCTAGACCTGACATCATGTTTTCAGTATGTGTTTGTGCTAGGTACCAAGCTGAGCCAAGGCAATCTCACTTGATTGCTGTGAAGAGGATTCTTAGATATATCTCTGGAGCTTCACCTTTAGGCATTTGGTATTCTTATGACACTAACACTAACTTGGTTGGTTTCAGTGACTCTAACTGGGCAGGTGATGTGGATGACAGGAAATCCACAAGTGGGGGCTGTTTTTATTTGGGGAATAATTTGGTCTCCTGGTATAGCAAGAAGCAGAACTGTGTTTCATTATCAACTGCTGAATCAGAATATGTAGCAGCTGGCAGCTGTGTTACCCAACTTGTGTGGCTCAAACACATGCTTTCAGATTATGGGCTAGATTGTGATACACTTCTCATGTTCTATGACAATCTAAGTGCCATAAGTATCTCTAGGAATCCTATCCAACATTCTAGAACTAAGCATATAGATATAAGACATCATTTCCTAAGAGATATGGTAGAGGACAAAGTTATCAACATTGAACATATTGAGACAACTAATCAGCTTGCTGATATGTTTACAAAACCTTTAGATAGTGAGAGATTCTTCAGTTTGAGGAAATCTCTTGGCATGTGCAATATGTGAAAATGTTGAGGAAACCAGTGTTGACATAACACCACTGTCTAGCACTGGTATATTGGTGGTGGTGTAGTAGGTATTCTGTTGTTTTCCTTTGTTCGAATTTATTTCCTTGTGAGTCTCATTTAATCATTGTTTTGTCATATTTGGTTTGTGTAGTTGAACTCTTTGAATAACAACTCTTTCTAGTTATCAGTTTCACATCTTTGTTTTGAAAAAGTAATAAAACTCTTCTGTTGTCTGAGGTTGTAATAGCCTAACATATGGAGAAGCTGGGGTACACAAAGTTCACTACTTTGATGTCTATTCAGTTGTGTCTTATTCATATGAAAGGTATACAGGACATGTGGAAAAGCTGGGGTACATGATGTTGACAGCTTCAGTGTTACTCAGTTGTGCTTATTTACATGTTTCTGTTTGTTTGGCCAAGGAACACATGAGGGTGATCCTTTCTACTAGGGTGTTTGAGGTTTAGATTTCTTACATTTAGTAGCACTGATCACTTGGTGATTCTCTTGAATGCAGGTTGGTAAACAAGTATGCATAAGGAATTGGGGTGTTGGGGTGCATGATAAATGAATTACCAACATTCAAGGCCTTTGTACTTGCCTAACTTGCTGCTGTTAATGTTGTTACTGGGGTGTGTGGAGTTCAGGCTGCCCTCATTCAGTAGTGACATTAGCTTTGTGTTTAGCAACCTTCAGTTTTTGGTTCAGATGAGTTATGTGTTTGCCATCTACCTATTTGACATTACATTGTTGCATTCATATAGAACTGCATTGTTTTCTTTCTTGTTGTTGAGTTGTGTCGGTTTAGGCTTAGGGGGAGTATAATTCATGTGTTGAGGCATCCAATTTGGGTGACATACTGCAGGTGACACACTTTTCTGTGACTTTCTATGCTGTGGAAGTGAATTTTTCCTTGAATTCATAACTGCTTATCCCTGTGTGTTTTTGTTATCTATGTTGCTTACTCATGATTTTGATCTGAACTACATGTCTGAGGTACTCACTTGTTATATTGGTTAAGTTTCAGATGTATTTTTGGATGTATCTCAAGCTCTCACATGAATTTGCCTTGGTGAAGCCTGTACTTCCATCTTCGGTTTTGAATGTTATTGAATGTTATCCCAACATTGTGCACAGTCGCAGGTCAACATTGAAAACAGGAACTTATAAGTTTTCAGTCTTTTGAAAACCGCTCTGGTTAACTGTTAATTAAACATCAAAGCATGTGCGCGAAAAAACATAGTGAGAAAGTTTTACTTGGTTCAAATTTGGTAACTGCCCATTAACATTCATTCTCTTTCCATATTCACGGTTATTTCAAAAATCAAAACCCTATTTTCTTTAATTATGCTTGCGATTTTCATATTTGTGCTTACTTTGCAAAATTTCTCTCGCAACTCTCAAATTCTCTCAATTTTCTCTGCGATTTCTTTCAAAACTTCTCTACTAACAATGGCAAGCAAGTCTCCCATGCAAACTCTTGCAGATGTTGCCCTGGGAAGTGAACCCACTGCCGCACGCACTAGGTCACACACTAGAGGTGCTGCTGCAAAGACAGTTGATGCTCATGTTGCTGCTAAAAGGAAGGCTATTCCATATGTGCGATGAGGGAAGAAGTCCAAACAGGGTGAATCGACCTCCAATGTTGAGCCAACTGCTGATTCAATCACTCCCATCACCAATGAGCCTGAAATTGAGGTAAACACTACTGAACCCAACCCTGAACTTGATGTTGACTTAACTGTTGAGGGGGAGGGTAGTGGTTCGGTTGAGAAAACTGTGGAAAAATCCATGGACAAGTCTGTGGACAAATTGGTAAGGAAGTGGATTAGGGCTCAAAAGAAAAAGAGCAAGGCTGCAGGGGATAAGTTGAAAACTATGTCTGAAACTGCTAAGACAAGGGCTGAGGCTAGAAAGAGACAGGTGGAGAGGTTTGCCAAGAAAAAGGCTGAGAGGAAAGCTGAGGAAGAGAAGAAGGCTGCTGCTGCTGCTGAGAGAAAGAGGAAAGGAAAGCAAGTAGTGAATGAGGAAACTGAGGTAGTAGATGTTGAGGATGAAGAGGAAGAAGAGGAGAAGGAAGAGGAGACTGAAGAAGAGCATGATATTGCTGCTGATGTTGGGGCAACATCAGGAACAGATGAGTACACATATAGGCTATATGTGGTCTATCCTGATGATGAGGGGACCTACTTTTCTCCTTACTATCTCTCTCAAGAGTTGGAGAAGAAGTGGGATTCCTTCAAAAGAAGGAAGATTCACACTGAAAGAGCTACAGAGATGGCCAGTTTCAAAGAGAACAAGGTGATGGACTTTCTTGAGGCAAGAGGGTTGCAACAATCAGTGATGGAGCTGAGTGACTATGCTCCTGAGATTGTCATGGAGTTCTATCTAAATCTCTCAAAATGGATCAGGGACTAGAGATCTCCAAAATTTGGAAAGGCTTGGGTGAGGGGGAGAGTCTTCAACATTGACCCCTACACCATCAACATGATATGTGGATTCCCTACTACTGATGAATCTGAGGACCCCTACTATGATGATGTGATGGAAGCCTTGACTGGAGGGTTGGTTAAAACCTGGAGAGATGTTCTGCCAACCACAAAACTCACCTCCCTGAGTGCTGTCTTGCACAAGATAGCTTGCTTCAACTGGCTGCCAAGCAAAAATGTCACTGTTTTGACTAAGGAATTAGTAATCTTAGTCTACAAAATCAAAAACGGGCTAGCTGTGAACATGGGGGAGAGGATTGTGAAGTCTATGTCTGAAGTTGCTGGAAGGAAGAATGGCATGCTGCCTTTTCCCTCACTCATCTGCAAAATCCTTAGCAATCAAGGATTGAAGACAAGTGTCACTGTGGGCTGGAGGAAGAATGACACTGAACTGACAATTCTCCCAAGCTACTTGTCTGGATCAAGAGTGAGAGACCTTCCATGGAACCCAAAAGGAGTGGTGAGACCAAGGGCTGAAAAGAAGAAGGCTCATGAGTTTGCTGGAACTTCAGTGCCTATGTCCAAAGAAGAAGACTGCATGGTCATAACTTCTACTTTTGTGGACCATTTGCTGAACTGTTATAGGGGGCAGATTGCTGATTGTCAGAGAGAGATTGAGGAAAGAAAGGAACACCTCAAAGAGCTGGAGGACATGGTGAAAAATTTGGAGAAACTCCCTTCTTCACAAAAAAAGGGAGAGTAGTTCCAATTTTAAATTTTAGTCTTCTAGTTTATGTTTTGTTTCTATGAACTGCTAATATCTTTGAACTGCTGGTACATTAATCTCTAATTGGTTTTATTTGATCAAGGGGCTTGTCCTTGATTTTTTTGCTTTGGCCTGTAACTCTAAGTACTACTGTTGAACTGCTTTAACTGCTATTACTTATGAAAGTACATTTTGAACTGCTTGTCTAGTTAACCTTCTGTGCAGGAAACTCACTGGTTTCAATGTTGAGGCAACATTGATGAATGTTGAGGTCTGAACATATGTACATATCTGGATGTAGTGATGACCTTAATGCTTGTCTTTGTTAATTTAACTTTGAATTTGTTTGCTTGTATTGAGGGGGAGCAGTTTAGTAGTTTAATTTATTTCTTGTTGATTATAACTTTCTGGATATAAGACTTGTTTGGAACAGGTGTTGGTTTTGTGAAGAAAGGCAAAAAGGGGGAGATTGAAAGTGCAGGGTTTTCTGGAGTTAATGTTAGACGATGCAATGTTAGACGATCTTGGGTTAACATTGAGGATAACATTGAAAGCCGAGAGCTTGTGCAAAAACTGCTATTTAGTTGCTAAAATTAAGTTTTGCCTTTATTCACATATTAACCAAGTTCCACGGTTTTAGTTGTTTATGTTTATGTCCAGGAAGGTATCTTTATCATAAGGAAGAGCTATGGAAGATTCCTTACTTGAAGTTTCCATAATTCAAGCTAAGTTGAATAGTCAACTCACACGGTTTCAAAAGAAGAAAACAAGCTAGCTGTTCTCTGTGACGCGATTCTTTCCAGGATTCTGCGAATTGAAGAAGATGTGTTACCTTGTTAAATCGGTAACAATGGAAACACATTCTCAGGAAATATATGAAGTTCACAAAGAAGGCAAATTTCAACAAGGAAACAACAAGAGTTACCAAAACTGTGAACAACACATCTTGGCGTTCAAGACTCAAGAAATCTATAAAAGATGTGAAGTTCATTAAGATGAAGACAAGACAATCGTGCTAAACAATCCAAGAGATTAATCATTATTTGTATTGTCTTCGTCTTGTTTTGCGAAGTTTTTGTATCAACTGCTTAAGTCTAGTTCATAGAAGTTAAGTAGTTCTTACTTGTCTGCTTCGTTGAGTCTGATCAACAAAGAGCGTGAGTGAATTGTTGTGAGGAACGTTTTTGATAAAACCTTTATGGTTATTTGGCCTAAGGCTCGGAAGTTTTTAATAATATTGAAAGCTTCTTAAAATTATATCTTCTTGTGTTCTTACTTCCGCTGCACATTATTATTATCAAGAAGATCAAAATAGAGTTAAGGCAATTCCAGCTTAACTCTCAAAAGTGTTGTGTCAATCCACGGTCCAAAATTTTCAAATATCATTGGTTTTCCTTTGAGATTATGACACTTTTTAGGAACAAGCAACGGATCATCAACGAGAGACCGATTAAGATCATAATTTCGCTTATGATTAGGCATTTGAGCAAAAGAAACACCTTTCAAAGGTTGATGCAATTGAAAAGGACGAGGATTTGACGGGGATACATTCAAAGTAATAGGCCTAGAACAAGCGGTTTCATCAACTTTAACTAACGGCACAATAAGAGTAATGTTACGACGAGCCTCAAAATTTGCCGAAACTGATGGAAACATATCTTTTCCATGCAACTAGGGGGCTGCAATAAGCTTTTTCACAATGTTGGGGGATTGTTTAAAAAAATCCAAAGGTTGCAAAGTGTTCGTCCAAACCACGCAAATTGAGTTCGGCCAGAAAAGTTGGTGCCACCCCGATCGCGGTGGTGAGCTGGTGGCGTGAGGGGCGGAGCAACCCTCAATGTGTCCACTTGTGGTGTCATTAACCACATGGTCAACCATGGAGGGACCAATGAGTAACTAGCACACAATGCTTTTAGTAGCGTTCACATTATGTCTCTCAATCTTAGGTGTGCTATTGAATGTAAGCTTTGAAGACAAGGTAAACACCAAAACCCCTACCTTAACAATTATGACCGGCACAACTAAGAGAATGGGTGGACGGTGGTGTAGAGGCCGAGCATGGTGGTGTTGCTGTGGCAGTTGGCCGAAAAGTTCCTACTGATTGCGGAATATTGTCCCGAACTTGAAAAAGAAGATACTGTTGCAAGAAGGTGAAAAAAAACACACTTCTTGACGAAAAGCCAACAAAAACCAAACTGAAAACATGACCAAGTTTCCAATCAAAATAACTGTGGCCAAGAAAGATGCAAACCTTCAAAAGAGCAACACTTAATGTTCGAACCAAGCCAAAGCAAAGAAGATCTGAAGACCGTTCTAAGAGGCTTTAGAAGCAAACATCTTCGCAATGATCAAGAGAAATAAGCATGAACTAACGAGACCAAAATAGATGCTATCCAAAGCCCAAGAAATCCATAACGATCACGAGATGCACAACATGGACCAACCGCTCCCCGGAGAGACGCCGACAACTTTTAGAGGAAGAGACCATGCTATAAACAAGGTGTGGTGGTTCCGTGCAAGAAGACCGTTAGTAGAAAGAGGAGAGAGCAAAAGTGAGGAGAGAGAAAGTTTTTTGAGCTGAGCTGAGTTGAGTTATGTTTTTACTATTGGTATAGGGCTTAATCAAGATATAGATCTAATCATGTACTTTTCATCATATTGATATTGATGTGATTCTTCTGGTGTATGCAGAATCGTTCATCATGAGTCATCACGCTCGCATGAACAAAGTTTTGGCGGCAGAGGTTGGGGTGGGCCAAACATAGGCGCCGATTCTGATTTCGCCACGTAGGAAGAGGAAAACTAAGGGGAAAGCTGAAGCAAATGCTCACATGTGCAGTCGCAGGGCGAGGCGACAAGTGAGGGAGCTGCCCTAGTTGACCCGTTTGAGGACACAAACCTGGGCGGAAGAGAGCCCTCGCCAATCCTTGTGGATGAGGATATCTCCAGAGGTTTTGACATGCCTACTACTAAAAACATTGGAGGGGATACTACTGCTGAAACTATCATTGTGGCAAAGAGAAGACGGGCCCACCAGATCAGGTTACATACCAGTGGAGTTGGACAACTCGAGGTGCATGCTCCTTCCAGGGTTTGAACCGACAACGTTCCAAGTCAAGATACGGCGCCCCCGGTAAGGGGAATCTCATGATCAGCCATGGAGGGCAGCTCATGTGTTCCGTTCAGTGGGGTTTCCAAGTCTAAAGTGGAGGCAATCGACGCGTTGCACGTTTTGTTTCCTAGTCTCTCCCCAAGATTCCTCACATCTGCTGAAGAGCAAGCAAAGTTGAAGAGGCTTGTGCTGCTAACGGTCAATTTGCTAATGATATCGTTAACCCAACTATATAAGTTCCTTTGTTTGAAATTTGTGTCTTAATTTGGTATTTTTTCTTATTCTAGTAAGGCGTCATCGTCGATGTAATGGCGCAAGGCCTAGAGCGGGCTCATAAAAAGAGGAGGATTGGCATTGAGTAGTTGAGAACCAAGTATCGGGAGAGTAATCCCAAGACATAAAGGCGCATGACGAAAGGGTAAGGCCCTTAGCCTTGTAATGAATGGCGTTGCCAAAATTGGCGCCGACCGTAAATCTGCTCAAGTTGCTCAGAGCAAAGCCTTGAAGCATTAGGATGAGGTTAAAAAGCTAAAGAAGAGAAGAACGCGCTTGAGACGCGTGTTGAGAAGCTCGATGAGTAGGTGGAGTTGGCAAAGAGGAAAGAGACGCAAGAAGAAATAGAGGGGTACTCCCATGGTCTCAAACGATCATTATTATGTGCTCTGCTCACCACTATCCTTGCATCGTTAACTATAAGTTGATGAATGTAGCCCCTTACCACAGAGCAGTGGCTGGCCATTCCCGATGAGTTCATGTATATCAAAACTTCCAGGAAATCAGCCTACACCGAGAGATCGAAGAATCCAAGAAGGCGCGTATGTTGATAGTGCATCAGATTTGCAGCGTGCATTATCTGCGTATAGGATTTGATGCCACGTGGTTGAACTTGGGGCTGGGTCCAGATTTGAAACCGCTGCCAGAGGTTGCCAGAACTTGGGGCTGGGTCTAGACAAAAAGAGAGTTGATGGCCTTCGCCATATCACCGATGCCTCCACTTTTTCCTCCATTTTCTGACTGTGACGAGGAAGACGATGATGCAAGCAACGACACCGAGGCCTGAGGTTTCCTGTGTAATCATTCGGGTATTTGAATAATTTATTTTTGATTTGGTTTAAATGGGCGGTGCGTCGCCTTGTTCTGGAATATTGAATATTTTAATCTTCTTATATTATGCTTTTTAAACTCCGTAGCCCCTTTGTGTTTGAATATTCGCTCACGGGCGTTAATAGCTATAATTGCAGCTTATCGTCTATTGTTTCTTTGTCAACACCGTGTTAATAGTAGTGCCTTAGATGGCGCGAGTTAGTTTGTATGCCCTCGTGTGGCGACAATTTGTGTTTCATGCCCTTTGACTAAGGGTGAGCATGGGTATGGTTTTTATAACCCTTATATATATTAGGATTGCGATTTATGTTGCTCTATTGATCATTCCTCTTAGTTTTCTCATGGACGTGTAGCCAGTCTTGGTTTGTCGTAGGTGCTTTCTGCCCTGGCGTACACATTGATGTTTCAATGGACTACGTCGGGTTAGGTGTTTGTTTCATTCTTATGATAAGATATTTTAAGTTTGCATTTTACCTTGGCAGGTCAAAAATTCCCTGTTGTTGTTTTTTGAGACATCAGGTTTGCATTAGATCTCATCGGGTCAAATGACTATTTTTGTTTCTTGTAGATATATTGCATTTGACCGTGTCGACTCAAATATCCATCTATGTCTCTCGTAGAATTACTTGGTTTGCGTTTGAATGCGTCACGTTAAATGTCCATCTATGTTTCGTGTGAAGATATTAGGTTTGCATTTGTCCATGTAGGGTCAAATGTCCATCTCTTTTGTTATTCAAGATACTAGGTTTGCATTTGCCCGTATCGGGTCAAATGTCCATCTCTTTTGTTTCTTTAAGATATTAGGTGTCTATTTGCCTATGCCGGGTCAAATGTCCATCTCTTTTGTTTCTTCAAGATATTAGATTTGCATTTGCCCGTGTCTGGTCAAATATCCATCTCTTTTGTTTCTTCGAGATATTAGGTATGCATTTGCCCATGTCGGGACAAATGCACATCTTTTTTGTTTCTCGTCGCTACGGCCTATTGGCTGCGAAAATCCATGTTGTTGTACCTGTAGAGGTCTTTTTTATTTTGGCAAACATTAAAAGTAAACATCACATAAAGAGAGATATCAATTCAACTAGGTGATGTTTTTGCGTCATTCTTTGACCACTTTGGGTCTATGGTTATGAAAACCACGTTGTTGTACCTGTTAAGTTTTCCACTGTTTGGCATAATTGCAACAGTAAATATCACATAAGCAAAGATATTAAATTAGGTAGAGATATGATTGATCTCAACGCAACGTCGGGTTGCCTTCGTTTTCCAGAGTAGTGCCTCGGGACTCAAGCCACCGTAGTTCATGTATTAAGTTTTACGTGCTAGCCCCTAATACATAGGGCAATTTAGGGAATGAATAAACAAATTTCAACTGTTCTAGAAAACAATTAAATATCAAGAAAACACACCAGGGATCAATCGATTGCCTCTATTTCTGCTGGTGCCAATGCAACACATGCCTCCTCATTTTTTGATTGTGGGACTTTGTGAGATGCCACGTAGCAAAGCCGACCCTATCGATGGTGTCCGATCACCTCACCTGTTCCAGATGAAGTTGGGAATTTTATTTTTTGATGATATGTGGATGCCACAACTCTGAAAGCATTGAGTGTTGGTTTACCTAATATGGCATTGTAGAGGGAAGACACACTGACGACCAGGTAGTCAGTGTTCATGGTCATTCCCCGCGGGTAAGTCTTGAGTTAGGTTGGGATTGTTACTAATCCGCATGGGACAACTTTCACCCCTCCAAAGTCACGCCCTGAAGTCCTTAACATATCCACCTTGTCATCTCACAACACCATTTGTTATCGCGTTGATGCGAAGAGCACATTGGAAAAACTTCCATTGTCTATCAGGACTTTCATAACTCCAAAGTTAGCTATGTCAACTGTAATCACTAGAGGGCAATCCAGCTTACCTTCCTGCAAGGCCTAGGGGTTTAGTTTCATCGAATCCGTTTTGGAGAAGGTGATTTCTTATGGAGCCATTTTTTCGATCCTAAGGAGTTCTGTGTAACCCACATAGCGGTTGGCGTCTATCTCTCTTGTGCCTTTTTTTTCCTTTGACCGAATCAACACCAATGTTTCCCCCCGAGATCATGTGAATAATCCCTTTATGGGTTGGTTATCCATCAATTGGAGGTAATTGAGGATTTGCTGGTTGTATGTGGGCTTTTGCTTGTCCTTCCATGATGATCACGATCTGTATCTGTTAGACCTATCTGCCTCATCCTTCAGACCCCTGACATACTCGGCCAGTTTGCCGTCTTTGATTAAACGCTCTATTTCATCTTTCAAGTCCTTTCACTCTTCCGTCGTGTGGCTGTTCTGCTTGTGATACTTGAAGTATCTGGTTGAAAGTCTTGTGGCAGACGAATCTCTCATTTTCTTCGGCTCGTTCAACCATCCTTTCCTCTTCGCTACCCCATAGACAATCATGATGTCAGTATTTAGAAGAGTGTATCGACGAGGCGATGAGTTTCTGTGCCTGTCATTCCTTCCCATGTTTCAACTGCGATCTTCTCTCCATTTGTCTCTTGTCCTAGATGAATAATCAGTGGCCTTTTCCACCATGATGTCATTAAAATGTGATACATCAACTTGTTGATTTCCTCAATAGACCTTGGTTTTGCTTTTAACAACTCCACCAAGAAGGTTCAAGTCCTTGTGGCGTGGAAGATGATGTCCGCGACCATTTAACGCTTTGCTTCATGGATCTTTATAAGCTCCGTGTTGAACCTCCTAATAAAACCCTCTCAAAGATTCCTTATCTCCTTGCTTCACCAAATACAGGTGCGAGTGATCCATAACCGTCCTAATCTGACTTGAGAACTAACTTTCAAACTATTTCCTCTGTTCCTCATAGCTTGATATTGTCCCCGCTGGGATCCTAGAAAACCAATCAATAGCTAGCCCGGTGAGCGTGGTCACAAAGATTTGTGCCTGCACGTTGTCGCTGAAGCCATGTAGAGAAAGCAACCCATCCAAGTAGAAGATGTGCTCTAGCGGATCATGTTTGCCATCATATGTCTTTAGTTGGGGTATCTTTTACCCTTGCCCTAACACTTCACCCTCAATCTCAGTAGTGAGTGGTGTGCTCCTCTGAGTTCACCCCGTCAACGCCATCCTATTTTCTACTTCATTCTTCTCCCAATTCAACCTTTCCAGCCTTCTGGCGATATCAGCACGCTCTGCCTTGGAGTCGCCAGCATTTCTTCGACTAGCCTCACGCCTCACACTTCCGTGGTGCCGTCTCAACTCTACTTCTACAGATTGGGCCCTCGCCATATGTCCCTCTGTCTGTCACCTCTCGCTTTCTTCATTGGCATGGCACCATGTGGCTGAGGCCTAATCATGCGGGGACTCCATGTGGCCTTCAGCAGGTGGAACCACCTAAGGATGAGCGGCGGGGAGTGTCGCGCCTAGTGACGTGCGAATCATTACCATAATCTCATCATTGAAAGCAACCGGTAAATCACGATCGCAGCAGCAAATGCTGCAACTAAACTTGGTGCCAATTCATTCCCTGTCTTTGACATCGGTTGATCCTGTTGAGTCGATGGCAGAGCCTGTTTCGTGCCTGGTGAATGCACCATTGCCCTGGGAACTGGGTGGGCCCCTGCTAGTCTGTGCATTTCAGAAGTGGTACTTTCTACAGCTATGCTATGTAATCGAGTTGCTCTAAACATTCTTGCTTGCCAGACCATGCTAGTGGTGTTCCCACAGACGGCGCTAATAATTTTGTCATATTTCGTTTGGGTTACAATACAACAAATTTACAGTACAAATGGGCCTGAAATAAACTAAACTATGCTAGCCAATTACAAAGAAAAGACCATCATTGTCTGGAACACCTATTATACGTTAAGAAGTCTAGAATGACTAAAGTAACTTCGAACGGTCCAACTGGAAACGATCGAACATAGGGTTGTTCGACGTTGTAATAACCCGTGATGCACCGATAATGATACTAAGTCGGCTATGCCGTACACGATACATATCGATACCAATTCAGATACTGATACCCGTACTAACGTATCCGATACGCCACGTGGCGTATCCTTTAATTTGAAAATTAAAAAATCTCGATATGTATCCGATACGTTTTGTTTGTGGAAGAAGTCCGTGAAGAAACAATGTAGATTGTGAATTTGTGATGTTGAGTTAATTTTGAAAGTGAATTACTTGAAAATATTATTATTAATTCACTTTTGTTTGTTAATATGACTTTATGTAGTCATTAATCGTCAAGTATCGAACATCTTGATTTCGTAAAATTACAACAAAGTTGTTAACTTATTGTTTTAGTTGTTAGCCATAATTCACGTTTGTATATTTTCTTTTAGTTTTGATGTATGGGTTTTTTTAATGTTAAACCTCTTTTTGTGTATTTTCAAATTTTTTGTTAAATTTTAAATTCCACTGTTTGTTAAAAAAAAAATACATATAATAAATATTAATAATTTATTATAAGTAGACGTATCCTTTCCGTATTGGTATCGGTTATTTTTAAAAAATGTTGTATCGACGTACTCGTACCGTACTCGTACCCGTACCGTCGTATCTGAACACGTGCAACATAGATAATAACTGTCGAATTCCAGAACAGTCAAATGATTGCGGGTTTGACTCTGAAAACTCTCGAACGAAATTAACTGATGAATAATAATCGAACTGGAAGACACATCGATCGAACCTAAGAACTCTTGAACAGTCGAACGACCTGGTTAGATTGTTGTAGAGTTGAATAATTAATACATGTCGTGAATCTCGAGATCCATGCTATTTATAGATCTCAGGATGCGGGACCACTCTGCAAAATAGTAATAACAAATGAACGTTCCCGTTCAATCGTCCGATAACTATTGAACCGTCTATGTTCGATTATTTTCCATTTGGATCGTTAATGGGCCATACTAGTCAAGTTCTTTACTGGGCCACCTAAAACACTCCACCAAATATAATTGTGAAAGAAATTGATTAATTGGGATTAGTGGAATCTATATTACGAGGTATATGTAGTATGAAAAACAATGAACGATAATGTTGTCTGATATATATTAATGGCAGAAAAGAAATTAACGATGCGACTTTGTTATGCAGAAATTCATATTATCTCGAAATATACAAGATGAATAAATAACTCGCTCTAGCCACTACCAAAAAATAGGGCAACAACGAACACATCTTTACATCCGAAGAAAAATTCTTGCAATTCGTAACAAACTTGCGACTAATTAATACCAACAAACTTTTGTTGTGCTAATTCGATACAACTTACCTGCCAAAACTTCAACAAAATAACTGTTCATTGTAATTTTGTTGTCAAATTGTTGGAGATCATTTCAATTGTCCATAATCATGGTATCCCTGATGACACTTTTCAAACAAAAAATGTCAATTGGTATGAGCAATGATTTGTTACGACCAAATATCAATAAAAAATATTTTATGTCAAAATTTGATCAAATTTACCTAAATATTTTCTATCTTTATAATTTTTGTTGCAATTCTATTATTGTAAAACTATTGGAAATAATTTGAATGGTCCAAAACCATAACAAGAACCACACCGCCCGGCCAATATAAAGAAACTCTCTTTATGTGCCTCGACTAAGCGCTTTAAATTCTGATTCTACGCACGTACAATTTGACGAGTTGATATTATGTTTCTCCGGATTTCGTTAGAGGAAACTTCCAGAGATCTTTTCAGAAAACACGTACGTGCATGTAAGAATCACCGACATAATTCAAGTTATAAAACATTATATATAATGCATGTCTTACAAGTTAGAAATATAATATAAAAAAGATATATGAAGTATATGATTTATGATTATAGTCTATAGATATACCACACGGAGACACTCTAGAAAGTATAGACTATAATATTTTATGCCGAACCCGGGATTCGCGAAGTAAAGCAAAAGTATTATATCAATGTGTTATATGAGTTTGTTGGGGGAGGAGGGGGGAAGGGGACTAGGAAGGAATGATGAATGTACCCAAACATATCCGTCGAGGAAATACTATAATATCAATGTTTTAGACTAGAGCTGTCTTTTGTTTTTGGTAATTTGACTAGAACTGTTGAATTCATATGTTACTATAGGATGTGCTTAAAAGGAAACCATATATGTACACAATCAGCCTTTATTCCGAGAAGAAACTTTTTATTGCTTTCTCATCGTGAATGAAGTGCTTGACGAAATTCGAAGAAAAGGGAAAGCCAATATCGTATTTATAGTAGACTTGGAGAAGACTGAAAGTGCAGGTATTCTGGCAATGTTAGGTTAACATTGAGAAGTCAATGTTAGAGTAACATTGCTGAGCAGAATCCGATTTACAATCTTGTTTATATTTATTATTATTGTTTTGCCTTATTCATTTAGCTAATTGAGTTCCACAGTTGTGATTGTCTTTGAGTATTGTTCAGGAAACAAACATGTCATAGGTTGGAAGCTCAAGTTTCCAAGAAGGAAAGTTTCCTTAATTAAGCAAACCGCTCTACAAGGAAAGAAGAGTTCCAGTGCAACTAGGAAAGCTTTCCAAGATGAGTCCTCATTTGAAGAATGAGTCTTTCCTTAGTTAGATTACTAACGAATGAACTACTATTCAAGAAGGACTGCGAGAACAAGGAAGAGGAGTTCGAGAAGGAAACTAGGAGAATTACCAACCGTGTACAACACACCTTGAAGTCCAAGTTAAGAACCTATATATAGGTGTGAAGTACATCAAGACAAACACGAGACAAGAGCTAATCAATCCGAGAGATTTATTTAAAAGTTGTTGAGTGTTGTCTTGCTTTAGCAACGTTTGTGAGTTGTTAGAATAGATCTAAGAGTGAGAAGCTTTTAGAGATAGTCGAAGCAATTCTTCTGTGCTTTGCTTAGTTCAGTCAATTTGAGAGTGAGGAGCTTGAGAGTTGAGAGAACGACTTTTGTTAAAACCTTAACGTGTTATTTTGCCTACGGCTCGGAAGTTAATATAATCTTATATTCACTTCTTAAATTCGGTGTTTGTTTATTCCGCTGCACTATTACTCTGGTCTGTTGTTAAAGTAACATCGTTGGATTAACAACATACCAAACTGTTGCTAAAACTTCATTACAAAATAAAGCTAAAAGAGCCTAAATTGAATGCATTTCAAAACGTAGCTTCAAGACACAACGTTGCAATGAGGAGAATCCAAAGAAATCCAGTGATTCAAATACAAGGAGACAAAGTTACAAGAATAATCAAAGTTTATTCTACATTTCATTGGAAACCCACATAAGTCAGTGTTCCATTCCGACATTTAGAGAGGAAGTTATAACCAAAATGAGATGCTGCATAGAACAAAAAGTCATGCGCCTCCTTTAGACGCGACCTGCTAAAGTCGTGACTCATTCAGACAAAATACTGAGCGTAGTGCAACCGCAGTGTGGTAGCGCCACCCAGGCGTGACCGTGTTGTAACGCCTTAATTTTTAGGCCCAGAATTGTGCAGAAACCCTGATTTTAGTCCACTGCTTATTTTCCTATGTAAGGATATTAGTGCTACGAAATTCAGAACCAACTCATAATCTCACATGCTCACAAGGATCACATGCCGGGAGAAGCAAAGCAACAAATATTGAAGACTGGATTTATCTTACCTTTAATGTTTTATTATGATGTTCTCATCCCTTTATATTGTTGAACTTGTTTTTGTTATGCGCTAATCTTCTCCGTAATTGGGGAAGGGAGTAATGACTATTTATGTACCATCAACCTTTATTTATGAATCCATGTTGAGTTTTATGTTTTTAGACTTGATTCGTTTTATATTCCACATGTTTAATTTATACACTTGAGGAGCGAACGTGTCTAGTGGCTACACTGCATGTCTGATTTATGTGTTAGAAGTATGACTAACTTAACTCGCGTATAAGCTAGGTCATACGGATTCATGTCTTTGACTATTTCAATGTCTTAACTCTTGAGAAAAGGTCAAATTGCCTACCAAACTTAAATTATATTAGATTGATCGCACTTAGGTCACTGGATCTTTAGGAGGAGGCAAGGGAATTATAGTTATCACTAGCATCGCATCTAGAATTCTGGTAATTCATTGAACACATGAACTTAACATGATGAAACTATCTATGGGGAAATTGGTGGTTTGTCTATGAATCACAGAATATATAGATATGAAACCCAACTTCAAATATATCTTCATTCATCTGATTAAATTCTTGTTACTTATTTGTTTTATTAGTTATAATCAAAACCTCTTTTATAAAATTTATTTATTATTTGTTTTACCGTTGTCTATTAAACTAACACTATAGTTACACACTCTCCGCGGGATTGATACTTGGTCAGTAACTATAACTGTCAATTTTTTTACTTGACTCGTATACTTGTGAACGTGTGTATTAGAATTATAACACAAGAAAATACACATCATGTTTTTGGTGCCGTTGCCGGGGAGTGACGGTTAATTGTAGTGTTTTAACAATAGACGTTAAACTTGATGTTTTCCATCTCTCTTTTTCAGTTGTTCGAGTGCATCGTGGCAGAAATTGGTCGTTTGGCCAACAACTGCAAAAAAAGAAAGAGATCATTCAATAGAAACATAGACTTTTGAGGGAGGGACGTGTGGCGATGAAGATGCCTTACCATATTGGACATGCTACTATGGTGATTTTGCAATCTCTAGCCCGTTCGACAAATGCTTGGATGATTGTACCTTCGTGGCGTATTGTGTAAAGATGGACTATGTTGTCATATGGCCGAGTTTTTCATGATACAAACTCCATGTATCACTTCACAATCCAAAAGTGGAGTACCATCTAGTGTAGCGGAGATCCAAGAGGCACAACTACATGTCATCCCGTTGAAAGTAGAAATTGAGCTTGATCTAATGCCCACAATTCATGCACAAGAAAAGGTAGCTTAGACACGAATGAGTGATCCAACACTCAAGGCGAACGGTGACAAAACTGAGTTCTATTTAGAATTTGGCGTTGAGGACACTGCAAAAGCCAAACCACTTTTACCAATTGAAGACATGACGTTGAAGGAGAAGCCTGTGAGGAAAGACACGAGCGTGGATTCAAACACTAAATGACTTCTTGATTATGCACCTACAATTGAAGAGTCCACAATGGAGAATCATGTGAGGGACAACAACTTTAATTTCCGATATGTTGAATTTGAATGTTCACTACAAGAAAATTGGTTTTTGGTAACGAATAAGTTTGTTACCATAGGTATCGTTATTCGTTACGAAATCTAATAGTAACGAAAATTTTGTTACCAATATTTAGTGCTTTAAACCCCGTTACGAAAGGTTCTGGTAACGAAATTTAAGTGTTCATTACCATTGCTTTGGTAACGGATACCATTTTTGTTACTGCTCTTTCGTATTTGTAACAAATATTTTGTTAGGAAAAGTCGTGCAATTTGTTACCAAAGTATTTTCGTTACCAATATTTTTGTTATAAAAACAACTTTAAATTGTTACTTAAAATCTATTTGTGACTAATAATATTTTTAATATATTATTTTAACTCAATAATTTTGTTATAATTGAGTAATTTTGTTACCATACATTTGTTGCTATATTTTGAAAATATGAATTAGCAATTACTAATATAAATCACACAATAATAAATTCATACCAAAAACAAATATGTCTATTACATCAGAATAATCCATCCCAACAACTAAACAAATATAAACAAGAACTGATTGGTGCTAACTTCAAGATACAACCAATTTGCAACAACAATGTTCTGATAAAAATATAGATAACATCTAAATGCTCTAAACTCTTTGAATATTCATGCAACTCGCCCCACATGGTATAGCTGTTTTACAAACCTGCAATCGAACCAAAATATGATATGAAAACTTAATTGAAAAGCTACACTCAACACATACCATAAAACAAAATCACATAAGCATATATCATCCCATCACCAGAAACTATAACATATAATTTATCGTTAAAGCACAATAAAATGTTACATTAATTAATGGTTCTCGGTCCAAATGCACAAGAAAAAACGATATGCGCATGTAAAGTTGCACTAAGTTTATGAACCATTACTTCAACTAATGTTGTATGGAACGAAGTACAATATATTAACTATAAAGTGACAAACACCATGCACGTACCAATAGAAGATTTTAAAGCTAATAAAATTTGAATTAGCACAAATGATATCTAAGAACAAAAGAAACTATAAATCTATACAAAGTCATCAATTACATTTTATCAATACAACTGAAATATTAGCACTTAACATTATTCTTTAAATGAAACAAAGCATAAACGAGACCTACAAAGTAGCTATCACTTTTTCACCAACACAACAACACATTAGCAGTCTACAATAATTATCTTCACAAAGCAAAGAAAGTAAAATGATTGCCTTCTATGATAATGTTCTCACTCTTTTCTGGTCACTATAAGTAGCTACCTATAAGTAGCTATAAGAAAAGGCAATATAGTGATAGTAAAAATTAATATGTAGTAATACCTGAAAGAGTTTGGGAGGTCGACGTTTCAGAGAATTTTTGTGCACTCAAGCTCATCAATAACTGCTTTAATTCATTCTAACCATCTTCTAACCATCATCTTGCTTTTGAACCCGCTCGTCATAATTTTGAATCATTCCTTTTTAGATTGGATTAGAGAACTCGCATCTTGTAATTCATTTTCAGCATTGTTCAGCCTTTCTTGTATTGACTCGCGTCTCAACCTTTTATTCCCTTTAAGGGGCAAAATTCCAGATCCAAGACCTCTTTCATAACCCTTCGTGTACCAAGTACATCCCTTAGAGTTTCTCTTTCGGAAAGTGGATTCTCTTCTTGACTTGTTTTAATCCTCTTACATTTCATTTTATCCTGTTGTTTATTTAGAATCATCAAAGAAAACAATATTAAGAGCTTTAAACATTTAACAGATACACATATAATTTTATATGATACTGAAATTAACTCACATATTGAGTAAACAAATCTCTATATTAACCACATGCATGTGAATATCACTAACAGAGCACAGGGGTTATGATGATAATCAGAGCGTTAAAATAAGATTGGCTATAACATGCCAATTATTAATCTTCATATTTGGCATATCTTTATCTTACAACAATAAAATGATATAAGTATATAGCACTACTTAATATGTTTTATCCCCTCTCAGTTTAATCCAACAGGGGATTAAACTGATTACATACAAATAAGCCAAGATAGGACAGTTTAGACTTTAGCATGCAAATCTACATGATCATCCAAAAGGGAATTTGATCCATGATATACATATCATCTTCATTGAGATATTTTACTGGGGTCATATATATGGAAGTGTCAAATCCTGGTCTAAACTAACCAACCGGACTAGGAATTTAATTTTAATTATTTTTCAAGATGAACAAATCTCGAAATGTCGATTCTTTCCATAATTCGCAATCGTGTACTGTTTCCCCTTTAAGATCTTTTGATACTCTGTTTTTCCTTCACTAAAGATTCCTCACATATAAGAGACCGTGTAATTATGGTATCTTTTTCATTAATGAACTTAAGAAACTACTTGAGTTTTATTCAAACAAAGCAAAGCATCAAAGATAAACTTACTAGAATATCAGTGATATCTCCAATGGCAAAGATGTTACTATGGCCCTTGACCCTCAAGTGTGGATCGACGATTAGCCTTCCTCGAGCGTCTAAGTTATCCTTTAGACAAGTCTTCTTAAGTCACGATGAGCCGAGAGGAGAACCGATACAAAGGTAATGGCAATCAGCTGTTATGATTTCTCCACCAGATGTTTCATAAGTACCATTTGATAGAGAGTCCAACTTCACAGATTGGCCCAAGATAACTTCCACATTCTTTGAGACCAACCAGTCCAGTACAACTTTCCCAGCTTTTTCTCCAATAAATTCCAGTAACCTTGATCCTCGGTGCACCAGCGTTACCTTCTTACCAGGGAAGTCAACGGCGATTTCAGCTGCCAATGTCACCATGAGAATGCAGCCTATAAAAGTCTTAATGTTCCTAATAACTCAAGTACGTGTGCTTTGACACCGGGATCATAAAATCGTAAAGGTTTATCGTATCCATTCATCAATGCTTCGTTTTATTAATGTAATTTCGCTAGAGGGTCCACAAACTTCCTCCTTTCTCGTGTTTTTTGGCTCGTTACCGTTACTTCTAAAACAATTTTCTACACCCAGAGATCTCCTCCAGAACTTACATCTACAACAACACTTTTGAGCAAACATCAAAATGCTATTCAATACCAAATATACACAACCTATGTGAAACTAGCTACGATCAAATCAAAACACCATCCATTGAAATGCAACAACTCCCACAAACATATTTCGAATGACTGATTTGCATTTCGCAATAACCGCGAACAAAGTACAACAGAGGGGTTAAAATTGGAAAGCTTACATACACAGACAAATATATCTTAACAACACAATTTTTATTTCATTAAGCTCTCCTTTTTGGACTTACTGAGCGAATATGATAGTATCTCTCCAACACTCATCCCTAAAAAAGGACCCAAATTCCAGAACTTAGGGACGCAATTCTTCTCTAAAACAGTTAAAAGCAATAATTACAAAACTGAAACCAAAAAAGGAACTATTTTTACCTCTAGCAACTCTGTTGCAGATCATCCGAGAGCAAGCTGCAAAAAAAAGGAATGAATCGACGATGTATGAGTCCACACGCACGAAAACTGAAGTTATGCTATTACGTCAATTTAGTTGAGGAAAATTACAAAAGCGGTAATAGAAATACTTACCGGCATCCGTCGAAAGCAGTTGGATCTGTTAATGGAGAATGAGGGATTTGGACGGGGACTAAAAGGAAAAACACAAAATTAAGAAGTAACTCATCCTCAATTCTTGGGATTGTGGCGCCACTTCTCTTTTACTTGGCGCCTAAGACCATGTTTTTCGTTTCTTTTTTATTTTAAAGGGTAATTAGACTTCTTTTTAGTAATACATATAATATAAAACATATTATATATACAATTATACATATATATTATTTTCCTTTTCCATTATAGTTGGCATAAATTAAAACTAATTCTCTAATTTTACTTAATATTACAAATAAAAAAAAATGTTACCTTGTTGTGATTATATAAAATTCTCAAATAATTACTACTTTGTCGAAAAAGTACATCAATTAGATTTTGAGATCATCCAGAAAATTATTAATTCGAAAATCAGAACAAGGCCAAAAGTTGAACTCATCGCCTAAACATTTTAATTTTCAGGCAACTTAAACTGTTTAAGCTCTTAACTAAGCATTTCTGTTATTTTTGATTTTTTTTTACTAGATCTTTTAGAAAAACTCAAATTTACTTTTTGACTGTTGAAGCGTGATCATGGTTAGAACTTATATATATATATATATATATATATATGATTTTATTTTGATTCTTTGTTTAGTCCAATATTACAATTAGTCTTTTTGACTTCAGCACAAGGACTACGATCCGGAGAGTTCTTTCGATATCTAATGGGTAATCGAGTAAGAGACATGAATGAGCTGATGCAAAAAGCGGAGACAAACATCATGATGGAAGAAGCCCAAAATTCAAAGATCAAGTCAAAAAATGATGCTAATGAAGCCGACGCAAAAAGTAAACCACAAAGAAAAGGTAAAGAAGATAAGCATACCACACACCGAAGATACAAAAAGCACAATGTGAAGAAACATCTGCTGCTAGTGCTTTTACCTCCCTTAACCATCACTCCAACAGAAGTGTTACACGTCATGGAAGGAAGCAAAGACCTGCAATGGCCATGGCGTGTCGTGAATCCTATAAAAAGAAAGATTCTGGAAAGTCTTGCAAATACCATAAAGCATGCGAACACACAACAAATCAATGCACTACATTGATAAAAGAAATCCATTGGTTGCTAGACTTAGGATATCTCCAGCACTTCATTGGAAAAGGCTACCAGAAGGCAAGGGAACCTGACTCCCGCAAAAGGCCACGAAATGAAGAATAAGGGATGGAGGAAGATGGTAATTAAGAAGATAAGTTTCCATGAAGAAGAGTATAAATTCCGCCCTCCACCTCCACTAGAATCATACGAAGAAAAAACGCCCACAGGGAGAACTATAGATATGATTGAAGGAGGAGAAATAGCGGTAATCTCGACAGGAAAAAGGAGGCGATACCTCAAGGAAACCAGAAAGGTGGAACATAAACTACAAGTTTGTTCTCTGGAAAATGCAAAAATACCTAGCATAACGTTTGACCATAAGACTTGAGAGGCATAGTTGATCCCAACTAATCCGTTGGCCATAGGATTATGTCGAGAGTAGTTGAATCCTATAGACATGCAACTAGTAGGCTTCTCTGATGAATCTTGTTGAACCCTGGAAACAATAACTCTTCTGATGCCATGGGGAGATGGAGCCTTGAGAAGAACAAAGGCAATTAACTTCTGGGTGGTAGATGCACTATCACAAACTTACAATGCTATATGTGGAAGACCCTCAATTCACACCTTTGAAGTTACGGTGCATCTAAAGATCAGGTTCCCTACTCCGTCGTGGATCAGAGAGGTTATAGGGGAGCAAGTAAAAGCTATAGAATGCATGATGAATGCTATACCACTAGAAGCAGACGAATCAATAACAACATTCTCAAACAAAAAGAGAAAGTTAGAAGAAGTAAAGGTCCAGGCTGTAGAAGAGTTGAAAATGTTAGAAGTCATAGAAGATGATAAAGGGAAGATGGTTAAATTTGGCACTAACATGGAACCCGAGGTAGAAAGTAAGGATTATCTTTGGCCTTGTTTTTCAAAAGTTATTTATCTATGCCCTTATTTTTCTCCAACCAAGGGATCTTGTAGTACGCTCAAGCTTATCTTCACGAATTAAAATTCCTTAAACTCCTTGGGCTTGAGTATCCATATAATAATACATCGTAATGGTAATTATATAATCAAGTGATCTGGTTCTTTAATGTATATGGAAATCATGTTTATCACATGCCATGGTAAGAACGGTATGTAGACCTACATCCAAGTATATCAATCGAATTTCTTATACAATTGCAATAAGACTCATGCAACACTACTAGCCGATCAAAGGAAAAGAGAAGAGGAAACTGCATTTGTGTACCTGCGTGCGGAGAAAAATTGACAGCAAAGCGACTATGAGACAAGAAAAATATAGGAACATATAAAACCTGAAAGTTTGGTTGACGCTTATGAACCCTTAAACCTCCTATTAATAAATTATTTAAGAACATAATTATAATTATAGTTATAATATGCTTGGGCTCAAACTTTAAGGAAATCTCGTGCAATTAGTTGGCTGATTCTAATAAGAATAATCCCTTAATTCAAAATTTTAGTTGATTGATTGATATATATATATATATATATATATATAATATAAAGCATTTAACTAAATTATTAAGACCCTCTCTTCTTAACCTAGAGATAATGTTTAATAAAGATATGGTCAATCCAAAAAAAAGATATGGTCAAAGATAATGTTTTATTTTACGTGGTCAATTATAAGAAAGCAAGGTTGTTTAGTCAAGGAGTTTTACAACTAACAATTACATTTAAGCTTTAGCACTAGTAAAACAAATTAAGTTTAGTGGAAAAATGTAACTAAATAATACTATTGTAGCAAAGTCTGAATTTGGTAACGAAACTCTCGAATGGTTACAAAAGGTGGACATGTATGGTAACTAAGTTTGAATTTGGTAACAAAACTCTCAATTGGTTAAGAAAGGGGAACGCTTTTGGTCACTAAGTTTGGTTTTGGTAACAACACCCTCGACTAGTTACGAAAGATGGATGTTTCTGTTAACAAAACTCTTGCTTTTTAGTAACAAATCCTTTTATTAGTTACAAATACTTAACATTTCGTAACGAAAATAGACTTTTTATAACTAAGAGAAAACTTTGTTACCGAAGTGCAATTTTTGGTAAGGAAAGTTAAGTTTCGTTACAGTTATTCCTTGTTTTTGTAACGAAACTAACGTTTGTTACCAATATTTAGTTACCAAAAACTTGTTTTTTGTAGTGGTTGGAAAAAAATCACTTAACCCCTTATACTTTTGCCCCTTTTTCACTTTATCCCCTGAACTTAAAATTTTATCACTCAACCCTCCAAATTTTGCTAATCATATCACGTTACTCAAGAAGCAAAAAAGTAGGGTAAAATGGACATTTCGTGAAAAAAGTGATTTATTTTCATTCTTCTCCCCATCAACACCACCGTCATTTTTATTTTATTTTCATTTTCCTCTTCCCCTCCTCCCACCACCACCACCACTATTTTTTTTTCTTTAAAATAATAACCTCAATATTTACCTTTGTTTTATGTGTTTGAATTTCGTGGATTATATAAAAACTCAATATCTAATTAGGTAGTTATTTTTTGTTAGTTGGCAATTCTAATGAAGTTATTGTTTTAACGAAAAAAAGTGGCGGTGTTGGTGGCAGGTGGGTGGGGGAGGAGAGGAGGGGAGAAAAGCAAAAATGGAAAAATAGAATGGTGGTGGTCGTGGTGAAGAAGATGAAGATGCTAGATCACACAGATCCATGCCTTTGATTATTTCAATATAGTTAACTCTTAAGAAGAGGTCGAATTAGTTACCAAACTGTAATTGTTTTCAATTGATCGCACATAGGTCGCTGGATCTTTAGAAGGAGGCGAGGGATTGTAGTTGAAGGGATTGTAGTTGTCACTAGCATGACATCTAGAATTCTTGTAATTCATTGAGCACGTTAACTTAGCATGATGAAACTATCTATGGGAGAATTGGTGGTTTGTCTATGAATCACATATTAAATAGTTATGAAATCATACTTCAAATACATCTTTATTCAATTGAGTAAGTCCTTGTTATTTATTTGTTCTATTAGTAATTATCAAACCTCTTTTATGAAATATATTTATTATTTTTTTTACCGTTGTCTATTAAGCGAATACTATATTGACGTACTCTTTGTGGGATCTATACTTGGTCAGTAACTATACTTACCATTTTATTATTACTTGACTCGTATACTTGCGAACGCATGTACTAGAATTATAACATGGGAAAATACGCATCAGCCGTCGAGCCTCCAAATGTTTAACCAAAGTTTGGCTTGTTGGATGAATGGATACATTTCCTTTGGAGGTAAAGTAATTCGTATGAACTTAGTTTTGACAAGCCTATCCGTCTACTTGTTCTCTTTCTACAAGGCATCTAAACAAATTATTAAAGAATTAATCAAAATTCAAAGAAGATTTTTGTGGGGAGGAGACGAAAAGCACAAGAAGATTTGATGGGTTAAATGTGATGGTATCTGAAAGTGCAAGTTTTCTGGATGTTAGGATAACATTGAGATTTTCAATGTTAGAGTAACATTGCACGTCCAGAAACTGGTTTACAATCTAGTTATTATTATTATTTTTGTTTTGCCTTATTCACTTAACTAACTGAGTTCCACAGTTGTAGTTGTCTTTGATTATTATTCAGGAAACAAACTTGCATTAGGTTGGACGCTCAAAGTTTCCAAGATGAGAAGTTTCCTTAATTAAAGCAAACGGCTTATAAAAGGAAAGAAGAAGTCTAGTGCGACTAGGAAAGCTTCCAAGGGAAAGTCCTGAATTGAAGAAGGAGTCTTTCCTTAGCTAGATCACTGGCGAAGGAACTTTTATTCAAGAAGGACTGCGAGAACAAGGAAGAGGAGTTCGAGAAAGAAACAAAGAGAATTACCAACCGTGTACAACACACCTTGAAGTCGAAGATCAAGAACCTATATATAGGTGTGAAGTACATCAAGACAAACAACGAGACAAGAGCTAATCAATCCGAGAGATTAATTTACAGTTGTTGAGTGTTGTCTTGCTTTAGCAAAGTTTTTAAGTTGTTAGAATAGATCTAAGAGTGAGGAGCTTTTAGAGATAGTCGAAGCAACTCTTGTGTGCTTTACTTAGTTTGAACAATTCGAGAGTGAGGAGCTTGAGAGTTGTGAGAACGCCTTTGTTAAACCCTTGTGGTATTTTGCCTACGGCTCGGAAGTTAATATAATCCTATATTCACTTCTTAAATTCGTGTTTGTTTATTCCGCTGCAAACTGTTACTCTGGTCTGCTGTTAAAGTAACATCGTCGAACTAACAGCGAACACAAACTGCTGTTAGAACTTCAGTGTTAAGTTAACATCAACAACGTATCAACCCGATCCACAATTTTAGTATCTACTGACCAAGAGAGAAGGGTTGCCTAGGAGTTAAGGACTTGCAAATTATTAGTATGGTGTTGTTGGGAAAATGGAGATGGAGCATTCTACACGAGAAAGACAAACTTTGGGTCAAAATACTCCAGTCAAAATATAACAAAATATAACGAGTTTCCCAAACCATACAAAGAACAAGAACGAGAAACTGTGAGGATTATCAAACTCCAATCAATATGGTGGAGGGACGTGAATATTTGAACACATCTCTTTCATCCAAAACAACGTATGACCACAACATCTATTTTTTGAATGGGTGTTTGCATTGGAGATGAACCTTTGATGACTCGGTATAAAAGACTTCTTTCCATTTCTCTTGACAAATTGACAAAGACTCAAATGTAGCAGAAATAGGAGAATGACGAGAAAATGTATGAATTTGGCGCTTTAGATGGAGAACAGTTCTATTCTCATGGGAAAGTCAGTTACTTGTAGAACTAAAGATGTTACTGGAAAGTGTTCAACTTTCACAAGGCAAGGAAGATGCTTGCATACGGAGGTGGGACAAAACTGGAATTTATTTGAAAGTGCATATCAAAATATCAAAGCGGATCAAAAAGCCAACTATTCAGTACTCGTCAAGGACTTATAGACCACAAACTCCCCTCTTAAATCATTGACCTTTGCATGGAAATCGATGCTTAATAAGAACCCAACAAAATGCAATTTGTCCAAGCGTGGCATTCATAATTTTGAAAATGTTCATTGCATATTTTGTAATTTTGGAATAGACTATTAATCGCTATTTCCTTGAATGTGAAGTGGTATAAATTTGGATGTGCTGCTACACTTGGTTTGAGATTTCGACAATAGTTCATGAAGATCTTCAAAGTGATTTTGTTCAACACTTGCACTTGTTAGCCAAAAAGGAAAGGAAAAGAAGAATGGAGATCACTTTGGTTCATCATTTTATGGGTGATTCAGAAAGAAGCGGAACAACATTGTCTTCAATGGTGATCGGCTATGCATTTCAGAAATGATTGACCTTATCAAAGCAAAATGTTGGAGTTGGATTAAAGCGAAACAAGAAGGTTTTGTGTATTTTTTTTTGTTGATTGGAAAAATTATTCGACAAGTAGTTTCTAAAGAACTTGAATATACATTGATCTTTTCAAATTAATCGCATCGTTGTAAACTCTTTGTATGGGTATTTCTTGTACCATCAATTCTATTAACCGATTGAAAAGAGGCACAAGTGATGGATTTCGTAGCTAATGATTCTAGGGCCACTGGTGATTGAAAATTCGTCGTCAATGGTATTTTAGATAAGATAAATAAATAGACCCATTGGCGATGGAATAATTCCATTGCAAATTGATTATTTAATTTAAAAAAAAAACGTTGGCGACGACTCTTTGCAGTTGCCAATGATTGTCGTGATGACCTTAGTGACCATTAGGACCAACTGTAAGCCGTTGCCAATAAGCATTCCCTCGAAATATACCCCCTAGTGTATCATTTTTTATTATCTCTCTACAACATTCTAATCTTATCGTAGATAATAGCCGCCTCTCTCTTTCAGGAAAAGATAAGTCTAAAATAACAATAAATTCAAAAAGTCTATTTCGACTTAGGAGTCATTTGAGGGATCTCGCCACTTATCAACCTAACAATGTTTCTCAGCGTGTGGTTGATGCTAGCGCAGATCCAACAACAATACATGTATGACAACGTCATGCATAGACACCGAAGCCTTTGCCCTTTTGATGTCACGTCAACTTCAGGCACATGTGTTTGTGCCAATCCAACATGGTACCTCTGCCATTCCTCCCGTTTTATGCATACCCATAGGTTGGAGAACAAGGCAAAGCCTCCAAAACAGTCGACATGGTAAGAAGGCCTTCTCTAATTTTATGATTCTCGACAACTGGTAGGTCGTCGAGTCGCCCTATGATGGGTATAGCTAAAGGGAACCTGCCACAAACTGACACTCGAAGCAAATCCTCATTGAGGTTAACGCATTTGAACATTAATCCGAAGCATCACAGAGAGTCATAGAGACTATTAGCTCGATTCTTAAACGTCTACAACAAACTACGACTAATGAGGCGAATGCTAAATAAAAAATAAATAAGCAAGTAAATTACTATGCCTACGCCCTCTTTGCAATTGCACAGTCAAGTAATAATAAAATATTAAGTATAGTTAAAAACCAAATATCGTATCCCAGTGGAGTAGTGGATTAATCCTAGAATCACTTAAGCGTAAAAGCACTGATAGTTATCACGGCTGCTACCTTCTATGTGTGTAAGTTGTATGAATGCTTTGAAGGCATGTTTTGCAAAAGGGTTATGAATACAAAATAACAATGTAAATAGAATGCAGTGAGAAAACAATGAGAAGGCAATGGAAAATGTATGAATGCAAAGAAAACACTTTGTTTGCAGATTGAAAGAAAGGAAAACACGCTGATTGAACAGAATGCAAGACAAACAGTAGATAAGACATAATTTAAGATGATTGATGGTTGATTGCTTAAGATTGTAAACAAATGAGTAAAAGATGTTTGGAGGTTGGGGTTCACTACTGATTTACACTTGATATTCATAGACAACCCACCTATATTTCCTTGAGTTGCCAATGCTTGTTTTAGTTATTCTGTGTCTAATGGATCCGTGACCTATAGCCAGAGTTGTCCTGATCTATAAGTCCTTAAGTCTATAATGACCTATCTTGCTAGCAAATCAGTCGAGTTGTCAATTATTTTAAAAGAAATATTATGTATGTAATGCAATTAACTAGTTTATTTGGGTTAATATAATGTACATAATTAAGATTGATTTATTGTGATCTAGGGGTGCACAATATTTGCCTTCGTGTACCAAAGTCACAAAGCGCATGTATATACCATTAGCTTAACATCTACACTATGGAAGTCCCAGTGTAGTGCTTCCGTTAATAGCAAGAGTAATATTGATCATGCAAAATAATAACTAATCAATCTGGACACATGAACTCAAACGAATATCAAACAAAACAAATACACATATTTATAATCAGAGCTACTTCCCTACTCAAAACATGGAAGTAGTTTAGCTACTCATAGCCTTGAGTTCAACACAAAGTAAAGAGTTAAACATCATAAACATAGACAAAGTAGATAAGAAAATCTTCTCAGGTCTGGAGGAACGTTGTCGGCTTGCTATTTTCTTGAATCCTTTGCTTTGTCCTCTCCCTCACAATTATTGACTCTTGAATATGAAAACAAAACTAGAACATAGTACAATTAGTTTTCTCTCTTCTCTTTACACAATTCTTTTTACACATCTCTCACAACTCTTAATAACGTAAAAAAAATTAACTAGTGCGATATTCTAAGTGTCGATCGTCCTCCCTTTTACATTGGAAATTTGTGTTGTCGTGGTTTGAATCATCAGTCATCACATAAAATAGGTGAAAAGTAATTTTTGCCCATAGTCGCGTGACTGTCGTGCGGGTCGCGCTGCATGTTGTGCAAGTTTTGCGGCTCACTGGTCGTGTCGTACGGCTCGCGCGACTTGCTTAGTGACGCGCGGTCTCGATTGCTGACGGGCTTCTCTTTATGCATCAGATATTGTTGCATTGTCCATTCTTATAGCATCGTGGCGCTTGGAGTGGTGCCATACACTCCAAATGCAATCCTTTCCAAAAGCATTCATTTTGTGATCTTCTTTCATCATTTTGTCTTGCTTTACTAAAACCTACAAAATGAAAAAACTATGCTAAAATGAATAAATATGCACTAAGATTCATCAAATGTCAGAAAACAAGTACTGAAATCACGATATAAATACTTATCAAACACCCCAAAATTTAACCATTGCTTGTAGGGTTGTGCATTTGGATTGAATCGGATCGAATCAACACTACTATTCAATTTCGATCCTGGCAAAATAAAAATTTAATTTGGTTAATTTAAAATCCAAAATTATTGGATTTCGATCTGATTTGATTCAGTTTCGATCTTTTTTTCTTTTTCCTTTTTATTTTAATATTATATAACTTTTTTTTTGCATCTAAAATCTCAAAAAAACAACTTGAATAAACATCAATACGATGAAAATATATATTAAATTCACATGCATTAGTGGGTTTCTCATTACTGAACTTTTTATAATCAGTGGGGTATTTCTTATACCTGTTTTATTAATAAAATCTCATTCATTGTTGCTTAAAAAAAGTAGATTTATCATTACAAAATATTAACCCATGTTTAAAACAGAAATCCTAATAAAGAAGACAAACATAGTTAGTACTTAGTAAATGGAGCATTAGGTCACCCATGTCGATTCGGACACTCTTGTTCAGAGCTACAACAACCTTGTTGGAATGGTTCTAATTGTCGTTCGATGTAAGTCGGCAGTGTTTGACCATATGGTTTGGCTTTCCACAGTTGTGGCCGTTCCCCTTGAGCTTTTTAGGTCCCTTCGGGGACATCCAATAAAATCGAGTAATACACATGGCCCTTGCGCAAGGATGACACGCTCAAATCGAGACCCATCTCCTTATGCTTGTGCTTGTGATAGTTCTTGAAGTCCTTCAAGGATGGTGGCGGTTTCTCTATCATGGCAACTACTCAGAAGGACTCACTGAGCATCATGTCCTATGCATCAATGTCATGCAAGATCAGTTGCAGCTCTCAAACCTGACTTGTGACCGTCTTTAATTCATTCACCTCGAAGTCCAAAAAATTGTCGACGATGAATTTCTTCAACCTAACATCTTCGATTTGTACTTCTTGTCAAGGGACGTCAGGAGTTCCTTTGATATCTTGATTGTACAATACACGTTGTAGAGTGAATTGTACAAACTATTTAGTATGTAGTTTCTGCACAAAATGTCACTTTAACTCTAGACGTCGAATATAGCCCTTAGACGGGGATCAATCTCATCTTCTGGCAAAGTACGGGCATCCTTGGACCACATCCTTGACAGGATCAAGGGCGTAAGGTAGAACATCATTTTCTATTGTCACCTTTTGAAATAAGTGCTAGGAAACTTCTCCGGCTTTTCCCCGTTATGGACATGCAATATCGTCACCATTTTTTCTGAAATACACAAACACAAAATTATTTTAAATATATTGATAGTAACTGGTGTAATTCGGAAAATCAAAATAAGAATTTAAAGTTGAGGCAAGAATCGAACTCTTTCTAGTTAATACAATATTTTCCCCGCTCGATGCTTACGGTTTAGTGGCAATCATTTTTCAAGATGCAACGACTAACTCTTATTATTGTAGAATTCCAAATATTAAGAACTGCGAATAAAAATGTTTTGAACTCACGGAACAAAATAGAAGAAAGAAGATAATTTATTGAATGGGTGAGTTTCGAAAGACGTATGGAGTCTATTTATAGATTTCAAAAGTTGTCCTACGCGGTGCGTCACAACTTTCATGCCAAGTTTTCACACGACTTCGTGCCAATTGTGCACTCGTTTGTGTGAAAGGTGGTTGCTGTTCATTGACTATATTTTCTCGGCAATTTTTACCTACTAGAATATTGATTCGACAGATTTATACACCTTATCACATTTTTATTAATTATTTTTGTTACTTACTGATTTTTGAACAATTAATCAATTACTTAATTAAACTTTATGCAAAAAGAATATTTTTTTAGGGGAGTTGTGCTAGACGAACAACACCGACAGCGCGTGTGTGCGCTTTGAAGCATGACCCACAGAATTTAAGTCTTCCCTTTTTCAAAGACTTGTAGTACCCCAGAGGCCCAACAAGCAACAAATATGGTGTATAATTTAGCTCAAACTTTCCATATAGGATGATAACTTTTCACCTTCTCACCCATTTCATTTTCTTTATTCAAGACAAATTATTCCAACTAACTAACTTTATCATTTAATTTCTCATTCACCCAAAATTGATTTTGAATAACTAAATATATTAGATTCATCAACAAGAAATATAGATTTCATTAAGCTAAAAACAATTAATTTTATCAAATTAAACTTATTTAAATAAATTATCAAATAATTAGAAAAACGCGAATTAGTTTCAAACTTTCCTTTGATAGAATTTGATTGAGAATTTTTTGATAGTTTAACTTTGGCACCTTTTAGAGATGATGTATTGATTTTATCAGTAGGAAAAAAAAAGAGTAACCAAAATATCAAATTTAAAAGAACTGAACGAAAGAAACAAAATAGACAGATTAATATCTATCATAAAAAACGATCAACATACAACCATTACCGGCTGTAATTAAGTCTTAGACTTATATCCTATGTAGCGTGAGATTATCATGTACGTAATACCGCCTATCCGTACTAATTTGACAATAGATTGTATATGGAGTACAAAGCGTGATGTTACAAGTGTTGTGCTACGATTCTATTACAAACTAGGTCTACTATTACTATCGCTAGTTCTAGGTATACTTGGTCCGGAACACCTCAAACTGACGCTTGGATGCTCTGCGTGATATCGAAGGCGATATCGAATGTGACGTCGAAGATGATATCGAGGATGACGTCGAATCTTTTCTATGTCGGGGATGAATCCATGTCGAGGATGATGTCGGAATGGATATCAGGTATGATGTCGGAATGGGTATCGGTGATATATATCGAGGGTATATATCGGGTTGTATGTCAGGTGCTATATCGGATGTATATCGCTGGCGATATCATGGATACTCGATATCGGATGTACAGTGTACGTGAAAAATTAAAGCTTACCTTGATTAGCGGAGTCCGAGTACTTATAGAACTCGGGATGCAGGAACCGCACACATGATTTCAGCGTGATTTTTATTATATCGAATGTTGTATTCGATATCCATATCAGGTGCCATCCTCGATATAGATGAATATTGGCTTGGCCCCATGGACCAGTCCAATACGGGAATTACTCATATCAGGTACATTTAAAACATACGTAATTTACATTTCATCAAAATGTGAGGAACTTACTGTACAGTTAAATAGATAGTTCAAACTTAGATGTACAACTCACCGACAAACAGTGAAATCTTTGAAGATAGTACGTAATATTTCCTTAATTATTAAAAGTCTAATTATTTGTAATAGATTAATTTTTTATGCAACACCATAGAAGTACAAATGAGGACAAAGTATGCAACTCGTAATGTTCTGTCGAAAGTAGTTAAAGAAACAAAACCAATCATTAATAACCAAAATAAAATGTTCAAACCCTCTTTATATAATTAGCACAGTTTTAGTCTCTTCCTATATAAACAACAATTAGCTAGCACATATTATATAATACTTAATACAGTGAGAGAGAGAGAGAGATTAAGAAATGGGAAATAGCCTAAGGTGTTGTTTGTCGTGTATTTTGCCATGCGGAGCACTGGACTTGATTCGAGTAGTACACATAAACGGGCACGTAGAGGAATTATCTGGTCGGGTCACGGCAGGCGAGGTCTTGAAGAACAACCCGAATCACGCCTTAACCAAGCCGTGCTCGCAAGGCGTGAGTCGTCGGATTCTGATCCTTTCGCCGGAGTTGGAGCTTAAACGGGGATCCATCTACTTTCTGATACCCGCACCTGACAAGTCCAGAAGTATTGAATCGGAGAAACCGCGAGTAGAGAAGATATTGAGTTGTCGCCGGAGGGATCGCAGGAAAAGTTCATCGGTTGAATTGTGGAGGCCATATCTCGAGAGCGTTTCTGAAGACTAGCTTGTGAAACCCTTTTTCCTGATGTTTCATAAATTGCACACAATTTCATTTTCAATATTATTCCCTCTGTTTTTTTTTTTTTTTTTTTTTACGTTTATCATTTTGTTTCTAAATGTAACCAAAACAGAAATATTGGTTTTGTTTCTCAAATGCACCAAGTTATTATCGTATACGTGAATGTAGTTTGAAAAATATGCATCAAATTTACTTGCCGAGTGGAAATTCGTTAGAGGTCATTGCATGGTTTTAAGAACTATGCGCAAGATCTCTTCATTAAGTTTTCAGTAATCTCGCTAATTATTTTCCTTTACTTCTATTTTTATAAATATAATTATATGTTTTCTAAGTGTAATAAACATGTGATATGGGCCATAACACCGAGATGGGCCACTGGACCAGCCCAATTCATCTGGATCGGCCGCCTAGTAAAGAAACTGTTCACTCTAAGCATATCAAGTATTCGTGCTTGACATGCCCACAACCATATCGAATACTCACACTTGACATGATTTATTACTCGATATACTCGGTAAATACCAAGATAGTCCCCGCACCCCGAGGTCTATTAATATCTCGGGTCCACCGTCCAAGGCAACTCATTAATTACACCCCCACATTCCACATATACACGTGGAGCATTTATACTCGACATAACACTCGCTTCGCTACCTTCGACCTGATATATTCGACATACACTACTCGACGTGACCAATACACTAGGTATCCGAACACTTGGCATCCTCAAAATCCTCGACATACTCATAATCCTCGACGACCTAAGAATCCTCGACATCTTCAAGAACTCGACGAGTGAGGCCGCCTTATAGCACTCAAGTCTACATCTGTTCCGGACAACGTTAATCACGGATATACTAGGACCTTAGATTAGCATAATTAGTGTATATATTCTACTTTACATTAGCTTATGTGTATCCCAAACAAATTTATACAAACTTAGTGGAGTCGTCTGTGGGAACACCAGTTTTTATCAGTTGGCAAGGCGATCTGATTACACGAATGAAGAGATCACAACCCGACAAGAAAGACAACGACTAGAAAAGAGCAAAATTGGTACACTCAGAGCCAGGCGTACCACCAACAATAACAGTAAAAGGTGTAATATCAGAGAAGAGAGAAAGAACATTGTTACAATATCAAGGGCAATTGATGATGTAACTCCTTGGAGAGTTTTTGTTAGTGGTACTGAATCCGCGATTCCTGGACAGACTCATCCAGATTGGTTCAGCCATATTGCCCGACCTTAACAAGTTATTGATTGCCCGACCTCAACGATTTCAGATCTCAAAAGAATAGGTCCTAGAATAACCGTACACAGCCTAAATGTAGACCCAACGGCAAAGCCTGTGAGGCAGAAATAGAGGATCCGTAGCAAAGAAAGAATGGGGCTGTAAAGAAAGAATGAGGCCGCAAAGATGGAGGTGGTTCAGAAACTAGAGACACGACACATTTATGAGATGCGGTATTTGGAAAGGCTAAGTAACATCATTTTGGTCCTCAAGAAGGAGGCGATGTGGAGAATATGTGTCAATTACACCAACCTGAATAAGCACTACCCTCGGGATCCATTTCCCTAGCCCATAATTGACCTGCAAGTGGATTCTACGGCAAGATGCGCTCGACTCAGAATGTTAAATGCCGAAAGTGGTTTCCATAAGATATTTATGGAAAATCATGATTAGAGTAACACTGCCTTCATCAGAGATACTGGAGTTTATTGCTATAAGTTAGTGCTCTCCTGCTTAAGAAATATTGGTGCGACTCTTTCGAGTCTAGTGGCCCAAATGTATAGTAATCTGATTGGGATGTCCATATAGCTTTACTATGATGATTTGTTAGTCAAGAGCATGAAAGCATAAGATCTTGTTAGGCATTTGGAGGAGTCTTTCTCCGTAATGCGCAGCTAAAGAATGAAGTTAAGCCCAAAGAAGTTTATGTTCGGGGTAACCGTAGGAAAATTCTTGGGATATGTTGTAAACAAAAGAAGGATATAAGCTAACCCAAGTAAATTCAAGGAGACATGGAATTACCATCGCCAAGGTCAATAAGTGATGTAAAACGCCTGGTCGGGCGTACCACAACCCTATGTCATTTACACAAAAAAGCTTGCCCTTCTTCGAAGTCCAGAAGAAGGCAAAAAACTTCTAGTGGACAATTGAGTGTGAAAACGCTTTCCACCAAATGAACAGATATTTGATGTGGCAACATTTATTACCAAAACCAGACGACGGAGAGATGCTCTACGTTTACCTACCAGTCTCTCCTAATGCGGTTATCTTGGTCCTCGTTAAAGAGAAAGGCAAACGCCAATTGCCCATGCATTGTGTAAGTATAGTACTGCAAAAAGCTGAGAGGAACTATCGGGAGATTGAACTGTCTGCTCTGACTATCGTGGTAACAGCTAGGAAGCTGAGACCCTATTTTTAGTCATGCCCTATTACTATTGTCATGGACACATATCTTCAATAGGTCATGTCACGTCTCGAGACCACATGCCTATTTGTAAAGTGGACAATAAAACTGAGTATATGCGGGCTTAAGTTCTGACCCTGCACGACCATCAACGCCCATGTTTTCGTAGATTTTATGGCAAAGATGTTAGGAAATAGTGTCGCCCGGTCTGCTAAACTTGTTTGAACAATCATTCAAGATCCAGGTCCTAGCAAACAGTGCTCCGCGTGGTTATTACATGTGGATGGGTCTTCCACGGCGTCTGAAGGGGGTGCTGGCATACATCTAGTTTTGACAGATCGTCGTGAGTTTGATTTCGCTATTAGTTTGAACGTTCATGTCACTAACAAAGAAGAAAATGAGTCGATGTTAGCGGGAGTGCAAATGGCAAGAACATTAAGCGCATACAATTGGAGGTGTTCACTAACTCACAGCTAGTGGCTAACCATTTCTCGAGCATATATGATGCAAATGAAGTGACCATGATTCTATATTTAGCCAAACTAAAGGCATTGACAACAGAATTTTCCATTTTTAACGTGTCACATATTCTTAGAGTGGAAAAGACCCAGGCGAATGCATCACACTCTTAACAACAGATAAGCCAGCGATAGGTATCTCAATGTATAGTAAGATATGGAACACCATGTAATTTATCATTTCCTTTTAGGAACAACTAAGTTGAAAGGACGAGATATTTCAATATCTGAAAAATAGTATACTTCCTTCAGATACCAATTCCTATCGACACCTAAAATAGAGGGCTTTCAGATTCACCATACACAATGGAGACCTTTGCAAGAGGTCTTTTGAAAGACCCTTACTTCATTGCTTATCCCTTTAAATGAGATTCATAATGGTAGCTGTGGGGAAAGAGCTTTAACCCAAAAGATACTCAGACAAGGGTATTTCTGGCCAACTCTATTAAAGGATGCAACCGTTTACTCCCACGGCTGTGAAAGCTGTCAGTGCCATGCAAGACTAACCCATCGACATACTGCCACAATACACCTGCTCTAGATTACACAACATTTTAATCAATAGGGCATCGATGTCGTAGGGTGCCTACCTATCACCAAGGGTCAGAAAAAGTTTCTTTTGGTGGCAGTTGAGTATTTCACTAAAAGGATCGAAGATGAAGCTCTGGCTACTGTTACCAAAAGAAACATGTATAATTCATTTGGAGAACATAATTGGTCGGTTCGGCATACCACAAGTTTTGATTTCAGATTTTAAAAAAATAAATTGATTTCGGACAATGAAACACAATTTTACTGTAAAGAAATTGTGGTATGGTGTAATGAGTTAAAAATAACTCAACATTTTACTTCAGTTGCCCACCCTCAAGCAAATGGACATGTCGAGTCCACCAATAAGACTATAAAGGACTACTTAAAAAGGCGCCTCAACGCGACTAGTAAGAGTTGTATTGATGAACTCCAAGGAATAGTTTGGGCTTACCATACTATCCCTTGTCCGGTGATCGGAGAGGGACTATATAGGATAGTCTATGGTTCTGAGATCGTCATTTTGGCATAGATTGGCATGCCAACATATCGCAACACAAAATACGACCCAGAACATTTGGTGATTGTCCAACAGATGGATCAAGATATGATTGGTTACACTAGGGACGAGGCCTATCAGCACACTATAGCTTTCAAAGCATCAATGGTCAAATTCTGAGACAAGAGAGTTTACCTGCGCAATTTTTAGGCCGGAGATTTGGTACTCAAGAGCATAAGGGCCAATAAGCATATTGGCAAGCTACAACCTAGTATGGGTGGTCCTTACCAAGTTACCAGAGCAAGCTCCAAAGCATACTACTACTTGGAAGACTTAGACGGAAATCCACTCCCTAGACCCTGGAACATGCAACACTTGTGTAGATTTTATAACTAGAAGGTCTCGATTGTAAAGAACTATGCAAAGATTGATTCATGTTCACCGGATATGTAGGCAGCTTGAATCTTGGCGTAACACTATCATTTTATTAACTTATATGGACTCCCGTACATCCTTCACTTATATCTACCTAACAATGGCACGACAATTTGACGCATCCAGTCGGAACAAATACCTACGTGGTACCCCACCACTTAAGGAGGAACAACAAGTACCCACGCGGTACCGTCGCCTCTCAAGGTGTTGCAATAAGCACGCGGTACCCTGCCATACGGTATCCTCCCTGTCTAGGCATCACATTAAGTACCCAATCGTACCTCATCTTAAGGTGCAACAACAAGTACTTACGCGGTACCCTACCTCTCAAGGCCCCACAACAAGTAACCACGGGGTACCCCGCCTTTCAAGGCACCATAATAAGTACCAATGCGGTTCTGTGCCCCCACAAGGCACCGCAACAACTACTCACGCGTTTCCATACCTTACTAAGGTGACATTACGCACACACATGTGATACTAATCTTCTTGAAACACAATACTTTGAATCACGCGATACACAATCCTGACGCAGTAAAGCATGTGTACAAAATACATATACCATACTTGACAACCCACCACATTGCGTGTTAAGCAAATCTTATATTGTAACATTAAACATAAACCAATGTTGCATTACAAAAAGAGGAGAATTTAACTCTAACCTCCATTATTAAGTAATCCCTAAACATTTTGTCACGATAATCAATATATAAATCATGAGGCACTAGAGAACCTGGATGTTGGATAATTCTGAAAGACACGTCTCTCACAACACTCCTCGCGTTGATTTGATCCTCAAAATATGAAGAGTCCATTGCATTTGTTTTGTCACCTCCTTAGTAGCAACAAAAATTGCGACCCCGCATCAAAAATAATAGCCGACTTAGTGGCCGGTACGACCACCATTGTTGATTGACCACCCCTAGGAAAAACGTTGATAGGTAAATCTTTAACATCACTATCGTTGTCGAAGCTACCTCCGCAAGTGTAGTCTGGACTACATCATTTTCACGGCCAACTACGGTAGTGTCTGGCATGATGTCTTGATCTTTCACAGCCCTATCAGGCAAATGGGGTGAAACTAACCATATATAAATCTCTTTCATTCACTAGAGGATAGAAAGAATCATCCGAGCCAAGGGTTGATCCTCGTCATTATCCAAGTCAACGGCTCCTGCTTATCGGGACCCAGCTCAAAATTCATCATCTTATGATCAAATCTCTCCATTAGAAAACCTAGTGTGCCAATGTGCCAGCTGTCGACCCCCTACCGAAATAAGTATCGCGCGCTTCACGGGCATACTCTATATACTTTAAGGTCAAAGACCGCAAAAACTCTCTGGTCACTTCCACCTTATAGCGATCAGATTCAAGATATTCGGTTTTTTCCTCCAGAAACTTATTCTAAAACTTCATTTTCTTCCACTGATCTTTTTTAAGCATCTCTCTCCCTCCTCGGGGTTTTGGCTTCATTTCTGGCATGGCCTGATTATGATTTTATCTTTTTTTCTTCTTTCGTGCCTTTTCCGCCTCACTAAGGGTAGAACCACCTCCATTCATGCCTTTTTTCTAGAAGCCTCTACCATTCTCGTGCTTTCAAAGGGGATGAATTAGCAGCTGACACACTTTCTCGCATCTAATATACAATCTCATCATGCTTGACCTGAACTTTAGACAACATGACGTGATCCTAGCAGATGGCATGAAATACGTTCCCGAATTGCATTCACAATTAAGAATTAGAATGAAACATTCACATATATGTCAACACAATATCATAAATATATCTCACCGCATAATAAAATATTCGACACATGCGTAGCATGTTGTTGAGACCCACACCCCTCGCCAACGCCCTAGAATACACAGAAAGATATAAACTCTCCAAACAAGCTATGGCGTCTTCTTCCATAAGTGTACAACCGCACATCTTCTTCGTCAAACTCACTAAATTCACATTATTCATAAAGCTGTAGTCTGGCCACTTATTTGATCACACATCTCGCCCCTATTATCTGCCAGTTGCTTGCGAGTCGACGAGCCAGGATCGTGAGCAGTGGCTGTGTCCTGCGACTCAGTCACTTTGACACTATAGCAAGGTTTAACACCATAACCTCTTTCTGATTCAAGCGTATTTGGCTCAAGCATAGTCCTTCCGGGAGCGATGGTTTCTTATGGGTCATGTATTTCTCTAAGAGGATTACTACACGAACCACGTCGAGGACCAAACGTATTCTTTTTTAATGGATTCACAGTACTCAATTTGGGCCATTTGCCGTTACCCACTTGACACATCTCAACGGCTTGCCTCAGCGCATTGAGATACCATGGGTTCTCCGGTATGGCAGGCCCTAATTGCAAAAATATACGCAGGTTGTCGATATGGATGCGCAACCCGATAATTTCTCCACTATGTTACATCACGGGCAATCCAATGACCAATATCATCGGTTACAATGTTGCAACGAATCTCGACATAATTTACAATAAAAATACTGTCGCAGCCACTGATAGGTGAATAACCAAATTTTGCCTTCTAAATTTTGATTATTGCTTATAGAACCGCAATTGCGGTACCCAAACCCTAGCGAAAACCCTGGGCGCCAACATATTTCCATTCACTACAGGTTCTTCAAGTTCCACGGGGGGCGCTCTGGGACTTGTCACCGCAGATTCTTCTACAAGAGCTCGATCCACTGCATTAACAATTCCCACTTTTCCTGCTGAACAAGGCCTTGGTCAAACAACACGCTTGCTTCCATGTGTCTTCTTAACGCGTGCCATAACCTAAAAATTAAAAACAAAATAAAATACTCGACATAGACGCACATGTGGAATATCATGTCGACAAAAAAGCTCGACATACCAAGAATCCTAGACGTATCATAAAACTCGACATATGCTCGAAAATAACAGAAAATTGTCCTTCCGCTAATTATAATAATGCCAATGAGGGGATCAACCTTTATTATAGAAATTTTGGGCCTCGGCGATCGTACCAAGAGATTTGATGCAAACATGTTGAGTAATTCATGTCGAGTATGATTCTCGACATGTTTACGACAAATCTGCCATGTTGAGTTTTAGAAATTTGACACAAAAAAATTATGCGCTCATCAAGAACCTGATCGTACTGAGTATAAAACTCGACATAAAAACTCGACATAACTGGAAAAAGTAAACTCGACATGTCAGTTTTAATAGGGCACATTTCACAACCATGTTTTCTCCATCAACGACCCGCACATTAGGGGAGTGGTTATTCACCTAATAATTAAATTTATGTCTCATTTTCCATCCTTCCCCAACGTGTAAACTAGTGGGAAGAAAGTACACCGAACATGCATCGAAAACAAGTGCTATTAAGTATACACCAACGGTATTATCAAAGCACACAAGGCAACCCATCTGAAATTTGAAATACCGTTATGAACAACGACTTCCTAACTGGGGGCTACATAATGGGCCACTAAAATGGCCCAATGCATTTGGACCAGCCCAGTAAAGAAACTCGTTCTCTAAGCATGACTAGTATTCGTGCTCGACATGCCAACCATGTCGAGTACTCACACTCGACATGATTTATTACTCGACATACTCGGAAAATGCAGTGATTCCCCCCGCATCCCAAGATCTATAAATAACTTGTCACGCACCGAAAAAATATTATTTTCAATTTATTTTAGTTTAATTTATACTTTAGTCCTTCAACTTACACAAATTAGGATTTTGACACCAATTAGTTTTAGAATTTGCAAATTTAGTCCTAAACGTTTATGATTAGCTTATGATAGCCTTTACACAATTTATGTGTTCTTAAATTAGGTTCATAAACCCTAAATAATTATGATTATTTCGAAATTAGCTTAAAACATGTTAATTACATAGTTATCACCTTAATTATGTATATATATCTTTTATATAATAACTATAATTGCATAATAGTTAATCAATTACAATTTGTGAATTATTTAAGATGAATATATGATCTGAATTTAATATTATAAGGTGTATAAAGTAAAATAAAATAAAAAAATAAGTGATAAGGAGACAACTATACAAGTTGCCAACTTGTTACTATAATTGCACATGAACCTATCAGCATCTGTCGGCACCTTAGATCTGACTTTGAACAATTTTAGTTGTCATAGTACTCATGTGAATGCATCGTTTTTCTTCATTATATTCAACTATTTTGAGTCTAGTTTCATAAAAAAATTGTTTCAGAATTTTCCCCATCGTGCTTCTACCCATAAAAGACCAAAACTTTTCATTGTGCAGACAAACTGCTTTCTAATCCGAGCACTAAAAACACCATAACTCATCCAAATCAAGTCCACAAATTCTGAAATTTTAGATCCAGATTTCTCTTTAAGTTAGGCATCTTTCATATTCAGACACTATGTCCAAAAGAGAAGTTTTTGAAGGTCAAAAGCAAGAAATAGTCAGCCTCTATCCAGAAAGTTCGAAAACAGCTTCTATCACACAAGAATTTTTACAAAATAGTAAAACTCTTTCTTTATCGCTCCTACTCCATTCATTTATTCCTATATATATGTTGATTCTTTAAAAAATATTTAACTATGGTTTTCATTTGTTTACAAAGGTCAATTTAGTATAAGAATCTATGCATGTCACTATTTTAGTTATTTGTTTTAGAATACTACGTAATATTTCATCAATTTCTTTATATGATGCTTAATATCAAGAGTTGAAATGTGAATTCATGATAGATCTACTATATTGAAGGTTATTTAAGCAAATCACGCATTAGATCATAGTTTAGACGGCAAAGATAGTAGTAGCCGAGTATGTTTTATTTTTACTAATGATGATGCATGTTTTTAAGTGATCTTTAGTTAACTTTCATATTTATCTTTTGTATGAATCTTTGATGTATATTAGGACACAATTCTCTCACATTTTAACTTAGTTAGTATTAAAGTGTGGCCTAATTACTAGTTAGAACAACTTATGAAAAACATAAACTTACTAGCTAATTGTATAACTATTAACACTTTATAGTTTATAAACCTATTTAGGGATTGGTGAAGTTAATGAGGACAACTAGCGGCAATTGTGTGGAAAATGTGAGGTTTGATTTTGATTATTCCAGCCCCGTTTGGCACCCAGCCCTGAGGAACTTGGACAGAAAAATTGTGATTTTTGTTCCCGAATCACGAGCCACTTCTTTCATCCTTTATATTGCCTTTATGTTTCATTTACTTATTCCCTTTGGTGATTCAGTTTCTTTTATATATTGTTACTTCATGTTCAAATGCTAAATCTATGACATGTTAATTCATAATTGTATTACCTGATCTAATATGATAAACTATATATTGATTCTTGGACTGTACAAACGAGCAACGGATATTATCCGGCGTACTAGCTCATATGATATTATGTTTCACCATTTGAGAAGTTGGGCCCGGGATTGTGTTAATTTACTGCTGGGCAGCAAGGGCTGTTAGTTTAAGTACGTTTGCATAATACTCATCGATTTAGGCGCCGCGTATAGTCAGAAGTTGATTATATCCTGCATGCTAGATAGACGTGTACTCGAGCATGTCTTTTCGTTTTGTTGCGAGGTTACTCCTCGTTGGGAGGTATAAGGTAGTATATTCATTGATATAAGGTTGAATATAGTTGTTATGTGCACATGTTCATTTTCATTACTTCATGCTCATATGTTATTAATGCTCAATAGTTATTTCTTGCCATTCTTTTCCGTTCAGTTCATTTTCGGATTTTACTTATTCTTGTTCAGTTTACTGCCTAAACTTATAAATCTCACTAAGTCATTAAAGACGTATTCCTCTTTTATTTTTGTCTGTCCATTTCTCAAAATAAAAGGCGACTTATGTGTGGTTGGTGTGAGCGGTTTTTCAAATCAAGAAGTTATTTTGCTAAGTCTGATTTTGAGTATGCATTTCAATAATCATAAATATTTTAAATAAATAAGTATTGTTACTTTTATTAATCTATGACGTTTTTATTTGTATTTTATCAAGACTTTCGGTGTGATATGTAATAAATTGATTTTCTTTGTGTATGGTATGATCCTGGCCGTGAGACCTTTCCTCTAGACTAAATTAATATCGAGTTTATTTTTGTATTGTTTAAACATGGGACGAGTTTGATATTAACTAAATCTGGAGGTGCGGTCCTCGCATACCTCATGTCGGTCGTTCAAAAAAACTCATTAATTACACTCCACAAACCTCATATACACGTCGAGCATTTATACTTAGCATAACACTCGACTTGGTACCTTTGACCTGATAATCTCGACATACACTACTCGACGTGACCAATACACTAAGTATCTGGACACTCAAAGTCCTCAGAATCTTCGACGTCCTCAGAATTCTCAACATCCTCTGAATTCTTGAGACATCCTCATAATTCTCGACGAGTTAGATCGCCCTTTCAGCACTTAAGTCTATAGGTATTCCAGACAAAACTACTCATGGATCAAGATTAGGACCTTAGATTAGCATAGTTTGTGTATAGATTCTACTTTATGTCCACTTGCGTTTATACCAGACGAATTTGTACCAAATTAACATGAGAAACGTCTAAGAGGCATTATTTTATAATAAATCAAGACAAAGTTATTATATATGTCCTCTAAATTTTCATATTTTTTAGGTTTTTTACTTGTAACTTTTGGACGAGAAAAACCTCTGCAACTTTTAAAAAACTCGCTCAAGATACAGTTTTTCAGCTCGATTGGGTGCTCCCTTCTAGGTATGAAACAATATCATACTAGGTGATTAAAAGTCGCTTGCCACGTAGGGTAAACGCCATCTTAAATGGAAAATGGCATTAGTACCCTTTTATATAGATTTTCATTTAATTTTAAGTTTTAGATTACATTATATTTTTAAATTATCTTGATTCAATTTTTATTAATGCGAAAAAATCATGGGAAAAAAACATCAAGTCTTTTATCTTCTTCTTGTTGGCATTTTAATTAATTGTGAAAGCATGCATGAATTAAGATCAATGATGATATATGCAATATAGGAGGAACTTGGGATGAAAGGGTTATACTTGTGTGATTGGGGTACGTCTTGCTAAATCTTGTTAGAAGTATGCTTATTAATTTTACATGGGCATGTGATGTTGAGATAGCTTGTAGTCATTCCATTACTAAGTAGAGAATTTCGTAGAAATTATGAATATTAAGTGATTTACTCTGTTGTCAATTGATAGAATTACAAACTTTTATACGTTAAGGAAATGAATTAGACAATATTCTCTATTCATGTGTAAGCCTTTTCAAGCCCAGAATCCTTTACAAATAAAATAATTCTAAGAACCCCATTGAAGTCTTTTGCATTTAAGCCTTTTGTTAGTTAACCACGTTACTTACCTTAGAGCTGATTAATTTATATCGTAACCATTTCTAGAGATGCACTAATTAAATAATGAAAAACAATATATAAAAAAAACAAAAACAAAAACAAAAAAACAAAAGGAGAAGAGGGGGGGGGGGGGGTTGTGAAACCAAAGTGAAAGAGCCTAAAAAGTTGAAAAATCAAAAGAAGACTGAAAATAATAAAGAACACAAATAATCCTACGCAAAATTTTAAGTTTGGGGGTTTGATGAGCATTTATTTAACGTTATTGAAGTATTTGTTTTCTTATGCATTTGAATACTTATGATGGCATATTTACTTGGTTTATTATTATTTTCGATTTTCATAGGGGTTTATAGAGTTGAGACGAAACGAGGCTAAAAGAGGCCGAAATGGATGTTTTTAGGCGACGATTAGTCAAGATACTATTTCGTGATGTTCAGGCGCTACAAAAGCACTACGAGACTACACAAAGACGAAATACAAAAAAATAGCGCGATAGAAGAGGAGACGACAAGGAGAAAATAGAAGGTCGCGCGATTAAAAGCGCGTCGCACGTGTGGCGCGCAATCAGGACGGAAAATGGGCCGTCCGGGGTGTAGTGATATACATATATATATATATATACATATATATATATGTGCAATTTGACTTTGGATTTGCAAAAGCAACTGATGCGCAACCTTTAGATCATAGTAGATCAATCTTGATTATGTACGTTTTGTTACCACGATTCAGATAAGTTAATTGGATTTCATATTTGATATCTAATCTAAAATAACTGACAACTTGGTTGATCCGTTAACACGGTAGGTTAATAGAGACTCATAGATGTATGGTTGGGATAACTCCTGCCATATGTCACGGATCCATTAGTCATTTAAACACCAAATAACTATCAATTATTGTAAGTAGATATAGGCAGTTTGTCTATGAACTATTATGGTTAAATCATTGTGAAACCCGAGCTCAAAACAGTCTTTCCAATTATTGTTTACAACCATAATCAATGAATCAATTATTAAATTATGTCTCTAGTTTAGTAAGTTAATTTAATTATTCAACCTTTCTTTCAGCATTCATTAGTTTAATTATTTTAATTGCTTTAATTGTTTTCTTGCTTTCAAAAACCAAAAATAGCAAATTAATGTTTTCTGCATTATATATAGATTTCCATTGCATTCTAGATTTAGCATACTTAGCATTAAAAGCATCCTTAGTATAGAAAGCATTTATATCATTCACAAGCATTCATCAAATTATGCAAACACAAGAGAAAATATAGTGACAATTGTTAATGTTTTGCCTTTATGTGATTCATTCATTCATTCACCACTCCATTGGGATACGATACTTGGTTTGTAACTATACTTACCATTTTATTATTACATGATTCCTGCACTTGTGACAAAGTGGTATTTAGCTGTAACATTTTTGTTTTGATTTATATTTTATTTTCCTAACTTTATCCATCCCCATCAATTTGTTTGCAATGTTGCCGAGGAGTAACGGTATTATTGTGTGTGAATCATCAAGCCTATTTGTCAAAGTACTAACTTCTTCTTGTTTTCAGGAAAAAAGACATGGATTGGATCAGAAAGTCAGCAGCACCACCACCGCGGGGAAGCAAGATGAGGTACAACAATATTGGAAGAACTTACATACATGGACCACTTCTGCAACCGCAATACATGGAAGGACAACAACAAGGTAACCACGATGCATAGTACAAGGATAAAATGAACAAATTTTCTCTACCATGTCTAAGATCGACATCAATGTTGTGGACACAAAATTGGTGAATGTGGTTAGGACGGAGCAATATGAAGAAGAACCATTTGACAATCCTTATATACATGTTGAGGAATTCAAAGAAGTATGTACATTCTTTGGTTTTACGAAGAAGTACAAGATGGCATAATTTTCCCTAATTCATTGACAAGAACAGCAAGGGAATGGTGTGATACTGAAGTCAACTAGAGAGGAGATTGGGCTACAACAATCAGATTACGTAGAGTTGTGCACACAAAATCGTGGAAGGAGAGAATTTTGAGTTTCAAGCAAAATCTAGGTGCAACATTTGTTGAAGATTGGACAAACTTACAAGAGATGCTACGAAAAGCACAAGATGACTACCTAGATAACACTAGATTTGATGTGTCATGGTTAGATGTGGTTATATGAAAAACATGTGAATGACATTTATTATTGGGGGTTAAGTAAAATTAGCTGACATGTCGCGGATAAGCTGAGTGGAGAACTATACCACGGGGAAGGATTTCAGCTGTTACCACTTGACGCAGCATTCCACTTGATGTACGATGTCACAAGTGCCACAAAAGAACATGGAGTTCTGACAACACAGAATCCAACTTTCAATATTGTTAATGGACTCTTGCAAATGACATCAAAGAGGATGACCGAGTGAAGAATGGAGTAAAATAGGATAAAGGCCACGGTACAAACAGTGCAACAAAGAACCCATGATTTTTTGCCAAAATTATCAAGCTAACCGACAATAAACTAAGCGTTGTGCGGGAGGCAACCCACATTAGTAAGTTTTTAATTATCGATTCTTTAGTTTATTTTTGTTTTGAGTCATATAGAGCATATTATTTCAATTTGCCTTTGAGCTAACCACTGAGATAGGAAAAAAGAAGAAAGTGAAAGAGGCCATAACTGAAGAGACGAATAGGACAAAAGCAAGACGATATTGGGCAAAGTAAGCACAACAAAAATCAGAGCACTCAGAGCATACGCTATCACTACTCACATTGCGCCTCACACGAGCGATCAAGACTGTGATCTGATTACGTGGCACCAGAATTTTAGAAGACATCGCCTCCAATAGTGCGTCAAAAGTTGCATCACGCCTCACTCTAGTGACTGAGGTGCGTGATAGCCACATCGCGGCTCACACTTTTCTTGTAGTACACGTTTCTTAGTTCAAAGGTAATAGGAGACATGCATAAATCAAAATCTACAGAGTTTGGCAGAGTTTGGCTGAACAATCTCTATATTTGCCTTTCCTACCATACTTATACTTTACTTATGATTAAATTCCATTGATACATCAGTTATTCCCATTGTGATTTTATTTATTATGGAGAGTTATGAAACTTAATGAAAAAATTCTAAGTTCTAATTAAGAATTCTTTTATTTATACCTCTAACCACTTTTATAAGTATATTATCTCTCAGGATTCATAAGGCTATTTTTTCTCTACTTCTTCTATCTATTTATTTTCTTTCAAGAGATTTTTATTCTTCTATTTGTTCTTTGTAGAAGAACATGGCATCTTGACGTTACTATACAACTAATTCAAAGACAGGAAGACCAACAATAATGGAGAAGTTTAGCATAGCATAATCGGGCTACGATTTGACAAAATTTACATCAAGAAGGTGTTATGAAAATGACATCCAGTTGTTGCACAGTGATTTTGTAGACGAGCAAGCTTTTGCAATTCCAGAGATCAGCATGAATAAAATCAACTTGGATCAAGTTACATTGTGATTGGGGATTGTTAATGACAACCTAGTAGGTGAGTTTTGTGCCCACTATGCCCGTAGGGAGCCATCGACCATCATCTGAATTCATGTGGTCCATTTCACTACACAAATCTATGAAGACTACAACATGAAGAAGAAATCCATGGAGATGTTGGGAGCTTACCAAAAAATATCAAAAGAGTTTGCATCGTAATAGCTGACTACAAGCGAGAGAGCATTTCAGTTCAACTAAAAGGGGAAGCTTGAAGATGATTATGGGTTACTTATAGTTTGTTTCAAAGAGCTTTATTTGTTCGTGAGTTCAAGAATATTACCACCTGTCAATGTCGGAAAAGTTTTGAGGGTAAAAGCAAAAATTATGATATGCATCACACGAGGATACACTTTGAACGTAAGGGAAATCATAATTAAAGCTATCGAGGATCATACCATAAACGTTACTCCACCCTTTATGTATTTTGAAGCACTCATAACTTCACTATATAATAAAAAGGGTTGTTTAGAGCTTGATACAGATATCCATCACCGAATACATATCCCATCAATCATTGTGAGGCAAGTGATCAAAATGACATTCAACACTAACAAGTTATCAACAATATAGTCAATTGAAGAATCTCTATCGCCTTCGTCGAAGAGACAAAGGACGGTGCACGAGCAATTGCAATAAGTAAAAGAACGATTGGAAAAGGAAATGTTGACTTAGTGTATCAATTGGAAGAAATCAAGCAGCACTTCCAAAACAACAACACTCTTCATTGGAGGGAATTTCGACAAATTGGCAAGAGTGTTACAAATGAGGAGAGCCACACCATTACCAGTCTGACGACTGTTCTTTCAACTCGATCAGGGGAGTCCTCTAATCTTTACTTTAATTCTTTCTATTTTATGCAATAAGGACATCACACGATTTTAAGTTTGGGGGTGGTAGCTACGCTGTTTATTATACTTATTTTCTATATATTTATCCTTAGAGTCTGTTCTAGAGCCTAGTTTTTTTTTTTTTGTTATAGTCATTAGAATGAGATTTGAAGCATGAAATCATGAATAAGTAGGAGTCTATGATAGTATATGCATAATATTGTACGAAACTGAGATGAAGGAATACGTGAATGCCTTGGGTACATCTTGCATAATATGGTCAAAAGCATGTTTTAGTTTCATATATACCTTTCAATCTGCTATTGTGTATAACTGTGAAGAAATTGTTGCTTATTTATGAGAATATAGTAATGAAGCATGTGATTCTGAATCCTGAACGAGTTTCTTGACTATTGCTTGAGATAATTTTAGATGTAAATGTGTTGAGCAAATGAAATAGGCCATCGTTTCAAGAATTTGAGTTTTAGCCTTTCAAGCCAAGAACCCTTTAGGAACATAAGATTATCCATTGAACCCCACTAAAGCCTTTTCATAAGACTTCGTTTATGAAGCCTACTTTACTACATACATCTCTAGAACTCATATATGACTTTTTCCATTATAACCCACACCAAAGCCTAGTATTAAAAGCTTACAAAGTCCTAAATGATACTCAACATATGAAATCTACTTGAGTCAATGGCAATAGAAGGGTGTAGAGTGGAGAGGGAAGTGATTATATGTCAAGATCTATGCTTTTATAAATTTGCAACATAAATATAACTCTTATGCATAAACAATAGTATCACACACTATTAGAGCACATGAAACGGATGTGAAGATGACTGTATTAAACATGATGTGCTCGCGTTCATCTATTTTATCTCATCTCTTATTTTGACCACAGGTTTCATTTTAAGAATTTTCGCTTATGCATGTTGACATGTCGATGATTACATTCTAATTTAGATCAAGTTAGTTAAGTGAGTTTGCTTGAGAGCAAGCAAAGGTTTAAGTTCGGGGGTATTTGAAGAGCATTTATTTAGCGTGATTTAAGTATCTGTTTTCTTATGTTTTGAATACTTATGATGGCATATTTACTTGTTTTATTATTGTTTCCGGTTCTCTTCGAGTTTTATAGAGTCGATACGAAACGAGGCTAAGAAAAGGCCAAAACTGGATATTTTTAGGCGACAATGAGCCAAGACACAATTTTGGGATGTTAAGGTACTATGGAAGCGTTATGACACTATACAAAGGCGAAATACCAAAGATAGCGTGATTGAAGAGGAAGACATGAAGAGACTGCAAGGAGAAAGCAGAAGGTCATGCTATCAGAGGTGCATCACGCGTGTAGCGCGCGATCAGGATGGAAAATAGCCAATGTCAAAAACCATAAAACAAAGGCTAGAGCATAGAAAAAACTATAAATATGACGCTACGTTCAGCAGTTAGGGTACAATTCTCACAACCTTTATATCACTTACAACCACTTTTCGACAGAGAAACCTAAGAGTTTATCACTAGAGAGAAACACCATCAAAGTCTTGTCCTAGTTTATTTGATCATTGTTTTGAGAGAAAATAGTTTGTGAGGAAGAAAATAGCAAAAGAGAGTCAAGAAGAGAGTCAAACAACAACGTTCCACTAGATCCGTGAAGCTTTTCTTTATCTCTTTACTTTGTCTATGATACTTACTTTTTTATTGATTGTTCAACACACGACTATGAGGAGTTAACCTACTCGTTGTTTAGGGTAGGTGAGTAACTTTGATTTATGAATATGTTTATTTGCTTTACTTGATCAATGTTTGATGATTTTGAATGACTAGATTGAATAGTTACTTACGTTGTATGACTGACCTTACTCTCGCTGGGATAAAATGGAAGCACACGTATGGGGCCGCTCGGAGTGTAGAATGCTAAGGATAGTTATATATATATATACATACATACATATATATATGCGATTAGTGACTTTGGGTTTTCGAAAGCAACTGATGGGTAACCTTTAGATCACACTTGATCAATCTTGATTATGTACGTTTTATTAACACGATTCAGATAAGTTAATTGGATTGCAGATGATACGTGTGTAAAACATCTATATTTGACCCTTGATTATGAACGATATAATGCTCGATCCTTTGTATTTATGTACATTTTAGTTACATTTTGTTTGATTCCAGGTTTAGATTCAGGTGAGTCAAAACATTGCAATTTAAGGTGAAATTACACAGTTTTGGAGAATTTCGGGAAAACAAAGGATAACGAGGATAACGCTATCAGATCGTTGTAGCACAAGAAGGATATGGAATGAAGAGTGAGGTGCAATACAGGCGCTATGGCGGAAAACACCCGAGAGTGGCGCGAGCAAGCAGTGGACGCAGAAGATCTCTGCGGACTGAATACAGAAAAAAGTGCGATCTGAGGCACGATATAATTGTGATCGCGCCTGAGGCGCGCGATGTGGTTGATATTGCATGATGAAATTTGACGTAGGGTCTTCTCGAGGCAGTCGTTAACCTAATGGGTCAAGAATAAATTATAAAAGGAGGGAACCTTGCATCAGCCAAAGGGACCTCAATTACACCATTCTACCACCATTGTTATGAAGAAGAAAACAAAACCTTCGAATTATACCATGAAACAGAGAGCAAGAAGAATAAACAAGAGAATAAGAAATCATTGTTCACATGAAGATGAAAAGTCATTCTTATCAGGCAAGTTGAAACAAGATGGATAGGAATGCGCAACTATCCTAGAAAATAATACAACATGATATTTCTTCTCCATTCTCTATTTTTATTTCATCTGTTATTTATGATGTGGAATCTGTTTGTTTAAACGATGAGTGGCTAGTACTTTGTGCTTAGATTTAGGACGTAATTGGATTTGAAGCTATGTGAATACCTATGAGTTAATTTGTATTTTTTATTTGATTTTTGATTATTTATTTATCTTGTGCTCAATGCTATATTATGCTTGATCAACATAATGTTGATCTGAAGTTATAGGAGGTAACTAACATAGTCACATAGTATGTTCTGTGGATAAGTGAACATGTGGGGGTTTGAAAAAGATAAGTCGGACCATGTCCACTTGTGACATCCAAAGAAGCAATGATCATAAACATCAAATAAGGAAAATCAACGCATTTGTAAGATCATAGTGGATATCCAATAAACCCAAACCTCTAAGTTATTTTGTTATTATTGTTTACTGCCCGAATCAATGCAATCAAATCAATTAAATCCAGTTAAGTAGATAGAAGCGTTTTAAAGTAGTTAGATTAGTTAATTCAGTTATTCACCATTTGGTTTAATTAAAATGAAGCACTTTAATCGTGACAAAATTAGTAAAGAAATTAGTGAAACAATTAGGCGTGCAATTTAATCATAGTTCTCGTGGGATTTGATACTTGGGAAGTAAAATTTATTTTCTATTTTATATTATTTGAGCTTGGATACTTGCAATAGAGAGTGTATTCAGATAAAATAAGAACACATATATAATATGCATCAACGAATTTGATATCTATTCTAAAACAACTGACAACTGGGCTGATCCCTTACCACGGTAAGTTATTAGACACTCATAGATGTATGGTTGGGATAACTTCTGCCATTTGTCACGGATCCATTAGACATACAAACATCAAATTAACTATCAAGTACTGTAAGTAGATATAATAAGTTTGTTTATGAACTATTATGTTTAAATCATTGTGAAACTCAACCTCTAAACAATCTTTCCAATTATTATTTACAAACACAATCAATCAATCAATCATTAAATTTTCTCTCTAGTTTGGTTAGTTATTTTAGTTATTCAACCTTTTTTCCAGCATTCATTAGTTTAATTATTTTAATTGCTTTATTTGTTTTCTTACATTCAAAAACCAAAGATACCAAATTATCATTTTATGCATTATAGATAGATTTCTATTGCATTCTAGATTTCACGTTCTTAGCATTAAAATCATTCACAACATCCTTAGTATAGAAAGCATTTATATTATTCACGAACATTTATGATAGTGACAATTGTTAGTGTTATGCATTCAAGTGATTCATTCATTCATCTACCACTCCATTGTGATACGATACTTGATTCGTAACTATACCTACCATTTTATTATTACTTGATTCGTGCATTTGCGACAAAGTGGAATTTAGGTATAACTTTCATGTGTTAAGCTATATTCTGTAATACTGCACTTAAAACCATCCATATCAGGGTGCTTCTCCAATATCTTGAAGTATAGGGGTGATTGATTTTGCTCAAAGGAAAACATGAAGAAAGGAGAAAAATATACTTTACGAAAAAATGTGAAGGCCAAAAGAAAAGAAAAAGTGAAATGAGGAAGGGAAAGAACGAAATGAGTAGATTCATGATGTGAATCTCTAGAACTCATATACTTATCTTTTTCCACTATTAGCACATATCCGAGCCTAATATTACAAGCTAATAAAGTCGTGAAAGATCCTCAACATAAATGTGGCAAAAGGCAAAAAATTAGAGTGAAGTAACTATATGTGAAACTTTATGATCTTATGAGCTCTCTTTTGGGATCTTGCTCTTAACACTCATGAACAACAGTCGCACACCACTGAAAACATGAAATATTTCATTACAATTACTTATTTAGTTTTGTTTTGTATGGATCCTTGACATCTTCGAGAGGATTACTTGGTCTAATGTTCTAAATTATTAAGAAATCAGAGGATTAATTAGATATTGCAAAAGCGAGTATAATTGCTCAAGAGGAGTTAAGAATGAAGCCTAAAATCAACAAAAAGAAGCATTAGATGGGAACATTGATATTTTGTTTATTAAGTATATGCATCTACACAATAATAAAATATGAAGCATATTCTTTCCTCATACCCAAAACCAACTCAATCTATCAAATCAATTTTGTCTTCAATATTATAGTTTTAGAAGCTTTTTCTTTCATTCCTTTAGCATATCTAGTTCTATTGATACTAATTAGGTATAACACACCCATGTGCGATTTGATACTTGCGACATAATTTACGAACTATTTTATTATTACTTGATCTAGCACTTGCAAACAAATAAAAGTAGATACATAATTGTATCATTCACAAGGGCGGACCCGGGAAAATTATTTTACCTTAGGCTACGATCAAAGGCTCTTAAAGAGTTGTTAGAGCCGGTTTTGGATTCTCCTAATTTATTTTAAAATCTTACTTTTTTTTAGTCCATCAATGAAATATAAATCAAACAAGAATATAACTAAGGACTTTATCTATTTTGGGCTGAAAATTATTGAATTTCTTATTTATGATGAAGAAATATTGGTATAAAAAAGCATAAAATATTCTTTTAGTGGTGTAAACTATAAACACTAGTATTATATGTACTTAATTTGTACTAAAACCACCTAGGCTAGAGCCTAGGTAAGCCCAAGCCTAAGTTTGTCCTTGCAGTCATCCTACATGCCCGTCAAGCATCATCCGCGATCACTCATTATCCATACAATGCATCACTGACAAATTGTCTGGGTTCTTTTTGTCTAAAGTCAAGATACATGAAAAAAAAGCTAATCAAAGCAAAATTAGAGATCAAGATCATCGTTCTTATCATTTTTTATGTCATTATGTTGTCCTTTATTGGTATTGAATTTGAACATTTGTGGAGTAGTTAAACCACCTTAGCTCTAGAGTAGCGATTACTTATGAATTGTAATATATTAATTTCACTGAATCGAGTTATTGTTGAGTCTTATACGTGTTTAGATGTTATTCTTTCATATGTTTCATGATACGGTTAAACCGTGTCAGATTAACGACTTTGTGGATCTTACATATATTAATGTTAGATTGTTTTATGTTAAGTATTGCCAACGCCATGCATAGTAGATCAGACAAGTATATTATTTGCTTACTCATTTGGTTAGCACCAGTGAAGGGTAAACTCAATTACACTTTGTTTTCTTTTCTAAAGTCACTAAAATTATTAGACCTAACGGCATAGATTATTAAAGAGGCAAAGATAGTCATTGACAAACTAGGTAAGTAAATTATTTCTGTCTGTTATAAATTTCTATTACTTTTTGTATATTGTGATTTCTCGTTGCATAATCTGATGTGAAACACCAACAAAGATGCCGAAATGATACCCTAAAGAGAAGTAATCTCACGAGATACAAGGTCTTTTGATTTGAGGCTAAAGAAAAATTAGTAATGCATTCCAATAGTTAGAAGTTACGCTTTCCTTCCATGCGCAAAGAGGAATAGACAAAGAAAGGATGAGAGATCAGAGGTCGGACGATGAGATAGGTTTCCATGACCTCAATTGTGACTTTCGCTTTAATTGAATGAGCTAGATGTTCCATTTACATCACAAAGAGGGACATGTAAGATCCCCTTGCCTGATACGCCTTTTATGGGTTTGAAGGCTTCACTCATTTCTCCATTCAAAGAACACAAATTTTAGGAGAAGCGACACATAACATAATCAACTCAATAAGATATTACTAAATTTTGTGAAGTGTCTATACTCGATAAAACTCGATAAAGTTTCAGGAGACCCTATCGAAAGCTTTCTCTAGGTCAATTTTGAGAGTCTTAAACTTTTTCTTCCACTTCTTTTTTCTCATATTGTAAATATAGGTAATAGAACATGTGTTAATTGGTTTAGTATCAAAAAAGTTCCAACCCCTTATTTATTAATAAAAAAAACTAAAATTACATGCCCAATAACTAGCTCAACCTAGTCAAATTAATGTGCTTTTGTTCGACAAGATTGCCCTATTTGATGAAATGCTCAAAATAAACAAAAATGCATAAAGAAAAATGAAGGCCTAAATTCGCGAAAACACACAACTGATTAAATAAATTAATGTAAGGTAGCGAATTAAGGGATCGAACAAATTTAAACTTACCTTCCTCAAATATGATGAAATCATCTTCAAATCTTATAGTGTCACGCTAAGGCAATTGAGAAAAAGTTGGAGTTCATGAAAAGATTTGACTATCGAAAGATTAACGGTTAGTTTTTACCTTATTCTTTTTCAATGAAGGGATGACTACAATTACACCCCATGAGGTTTGGTGCAATTACAGAAACCTCCTCTAGTTTGGGAAATTACAAGCACCTCCTCTAACTCAAAAATATAAATGAACTTTCAAATTGCCCTTATCAATTAATTGGAGGGATTTAAGATATTTTAATTTTAAAAATCACTGATTAATTTTTAAAATACTAAATCTAACGCTAAAATAATTTTATCCAATTATATAACTAATTTCATTACTTTTATAAACTTTTAAAGCAACGTCATTAACAAAGGTCTATGATATATTGCATTAGCTTTTAAATTTTAATTGATTTGAAATTACTATTGGTGCAATATAAAATGTGCATGCCATACTTTTGAAAAAATAACTATTTATTTATATTTTACAAATGAATTATTTAATTAATAATATATTTTAAATGTATTATTAAAATCAACTTAAATATATATTCACAAGTTAGAACATTCAGCGTTAAATGGTGTTATAGGGCACATTTGTCCTGGCTTGTTAGGCTTTAAAAGTGGGGACTAATGAAATTATTAATGTTCATTAAATAATTAAATAAAAATATTTTACTTTTACTTTAAATCTAATCAACAATTTTTACACTAAAATCATGCCAAATTTATTAAATAATCTCTTATTTAACTGGACACATCAGTTAATCATGAGCAAAACCGAAAGTTCATTGGTACTCTTAGGTTGGAGGGAAAATGACTGTAATTTTTCGAACAAGAGCGGAGGTACTTGAAATTACACCAGACCTCATGGGGTTGTAACTATAATTATCTCTTAAATGAATGAGTAGCTTAATTTCAAACGGGCCCAAGAGCAACATCCATAGTGTTGCCTTGATGTGGACCCATTCTCGAACGTATTCTATCGTTTAAGGCCCCAAAAGGCCGTTTTTAATATTTTGTAATTTTTTATTTAGTTATATCTTCTTTCATAAGACTCCGCAAGGCATTTTTCTTATTGGATCATGTTAAACGTGATTAGAAGTTTTAATTCCAACAATTATCTTGTATATCTTCCGTGTAAACCTTAAAACACATTTTGAATAGAACATTTTATAGCTCCTTGCTATCTCTTGTCAATTTGCATGTAGTCTAAGTAATCAACAAGTTTTTGATCATTATTGATCTTGGCGTATTTTTTTCATCTTGTAAATAATCCTTAACTTTTTTGTGAGATAGTTCATCAAACAAACACAATATAATTTTTCCCTCAAAAGCAATTTTCTTGCACGTTTTCCATTATAGTGTCCGGACAATCTTAAGTTTCAAATGATTGACTAAGGGACTAATGTGCAACTTTTTCCATACAAGGGTGAGTAAACATATCACTTTTCAAACTTGGGTGACTAACGTATGCTTAGGAAAAACATAGGTGACTGATGGGGGTTTTTAGGAAGGCTCAAATGTATTTGGGCCGCCCCACAAGAGAAGGGCCTATAAATTGAAGTGTCGAACAGGGGTCGTTCGACTGTTATAAGGACAGTCGAATCGAACTCGTTCGACTGTTATTCTCCAACTACCACTGGAGCCCGCGGGATGAGGTTTATAAATACCTCGTCCTCCAACATCAATGACATACATTCATTACTATCGAGCAACTGCTTTCTATCGAACCAAGTCGTTTGACCGTTAACCATTGAGCACTCCTCGTTCGACAGTTATCACCACCGAATTAGTTATGTTCGACTGTTCCACTGGTTCGAGGGATAATTCCACTGAACCTTCACCATTCTACTGATCACTCAGTTCGAGAGTTTTCCATCGAACCAACAAGATTCGAATGCTTTACCGTTTTGAGAGATATCAACATCGAACCACCCTGGTTCGATAGTTTCGTCGACTGGAGCGTTTTATCATCGAATTGTCCTTATTCAACTGTTATCTTAATTAGGTTTTTCTTACTTGTATTGCCTAGTCAGCTTATATAAGGTGTTTCGGACCAAGCTAGTTCGTTCTTTGCAATATATTATCATTATTTTGGCGTTAGTCAGGCCCATTGTAATCGATTTGAGGTGTATTGTAACCCGAACGAAATAAGACCAAAATATTGGCGAAGTCTGTGGGAACACCGTTTATACCAGTATGTTAGGCATGGCGTTTAGAAGGACTAGATCGCAAAGTAGAGTAGCAGAGAGTAATAACCCCTACTTGGAACGAACGACCATCGCTCTGACTATCTCGAAGACGGAATGACCATCAATGCTACCTGACGGGGTGCCCACACCAGCACGGCGAGATCATCCAGGGACGACGGAATACAATAGACCCGCACTTGATTTGAGGGCAATGGGGGCTACAACTACAACAGCCTCGTTGCCAAGTGCGTTCAGAGATGAAATTATGGCGATGATCCGATCTACCATGGTCACAGCACTACCAGCGCTGCAAATGCAAACACCGCCACCCGAGGTTCAAAAGGAAGGCATGTGGAAGTGGCGATTTGCTGTCAGGGGCCCAGCCGACGAGGAAAAAAAAATCGTGCGTGGACGATTGAATGGCAAGATCAAGCTCGGTCGAAGTGCGGTCCAAAGGGCACACGGCGTGAGAAGGTGTGAGGAGAATCGGGAGAACGACATCATGAGACGCGAGAAGAATAAAGAGAACAGCATGAGAAGGCACGAGGAGAGTCGGGATAGCAACTCGAGGAAGGAGCAAGCAAAAGTTGATGGGAAGTTAGAAAGACTCAAGAAGGAAAGAACTTACGTGGAAAATAGAATGAAACGGCTGGGAAGGGCTCGTAGGAGCACTCCATTCTGTAAAGAAATAGAGGCGGAGATTCTAGGGCACGGTGAAAAGATATTGTGCTGAAGTCATATGATGGGAAGACAGATATGCATGATCACGTTTTCTAGTTGGACACCACACTTAACTTGTACGGGTTCAAAGAAAACATACAGGCCCAGACCACTTTGGTCTGGGTGACACTAGATTGGTTCACCAAAATCACTCCCGAATCTATCAGAAGCTACAAGGAGCTGAGGAAGATGTTCGAAAACCAGTTCTCAAGTTAATCGACGACTGTACTAGACCATTTCCACCTTTACTCTATCAAACATGGAGAGAAAGAAACCGTAAAAGATTTCATGAGCCGGTCCAATGCGGAGCTGCTGAAAATAGACAGTCCCAAAGGATAAATGGTATCAAACATTATCTTCCATGCGACTGAGAATGCGGCCTTCAGCAAAGATTTGCTTAGGCTGAAGCCAAGAATGATTGAAGCGATCAACAAGATCACGCAGCAAGTGGTACATCGCGAAGGAATGATGGCCACCAAAGTTGTCACTCTTGCCAAAGATCAGAGAGAGAGGGAGAGAGTAACAAAGCCACAACAAGAATAGGAGCAACAGGTACAGAAACTCGTCACCCCTGAACGCTGATATCATGACAATGTACGGGGCAGCAAAAAGGAAAGGTTGGACAACCAGATTGTCAACCTTTTATTGCAAATTTCACAACCAGAATGGACATGAAACTGAGGATTGCAAAGACCTCAATGATGATATAGAACGGTTGATAAAGGATGGCAAGCTCGTAGAGTATGTCAGGGGTTTAAAGGAAGAGGAAGACAAGGTAAACAGGGATAGATCTCGTTCTCCCAGGATAGACAAGCATAAGATGAACGATAGGCCGCAAGTGTTGGATTATCGGGAGGTCCAGTGGAAGCATATTCCGCGAAAGGGCGAAAGAGGATCACGAGAGATATCGATGCAGACTACTATGTATGTTTTGTCAATCCGATGAGAATAGAGGAGATGGGACCAGAGGAAGTCGTCTTCTCGAGAGCAGATATACTGAAGTTAAGCCCTCAAGCAATTCAAGTTGGGAAGTTGAACTGCCCGTTGGTGATAACGGTTGATATATCCAACTTTGGCGTGATGACAGTGTTGGTGGACAACAAAAGTCCGATTAACGTGTTGATGGCCTAGACATGGGAAAAGATGGGCTTAGGGGACGAAGAAATGGAGGCTGTCAGAACCTTACTGCATGGATTTGGCGGAGTGGAAGTGTTTCTCTCCCAACATCACTGGGAACCAAGCCTCAAAAGAAAGACAATGCTTGTCGACTATGTGGTGGTTGACCTACCCTTCTCATACAATGCAATTCTGGAAAGGTCGGCGCTCAACGATTTCCGAGCATTCCCATCAACGTACCTTCAGATGGTAAAATTCCCAACCCCAAATGGGACAAGCGAGGTAATAGCTGATAACATGCAAGGTTGGATATGTTATATGGCTTCATTTAGACTGCCGCCACAAGAGGAGTAAGAGGCACTCGCGGCTTTAGGGCCCATGGAGATGGAACATATCAACTGAACCTCTCTTTTAATTCCATCACTTATTTAAATTTCTGCAATTTTTGAACAATATCCATTCGTCTCCTAAATCTTCTAATGCGATAGGGGCTGGCATGTAAACTAAAATAGGAACAATGAAAGCTTGAGTCTTGGGGAGCCCCCTGCAACCTGGCCTTTCGCTAGGCTCAACCATATCTATTATCTGAATTCTATCTCCACAGCGATATTGTTGACCTTTAGTAATTTCTACAGATACAGTCAGGGTAAAGCCGCGAGGCCTATAACGGTGAAATGTTATGTGTTTTCTCTACCACACATAATATCTAAACATAATCTGCCATAATATGTTGCAAAGTGTTCTAACAAATGCAGCCAGAGTTGAACCCGCGTTGCAAAATTGTATATGTGTGAGACTAATGATATGCAGGACTTGAAGGAATGCTGCGAAGAAGAAAGGGATGGACGCTCTGCCTAAAATACAGCAAGTGTAAACTAAAAAAAAATCTCACAAAGATGAAGTAAAGGGATGGACACTTCACCTAAAACGGCAAGTACAAACCAAACAGTCCCGCAAAAAGAACAAAGGGATGGACACTTTGCCAAAAATGGAAAGTGCAAACCAGAAAATCCCACAAAGATAAAGAAAAAGGCACGGACACTCTGCCTAAAAACGGCGAGTGCAAACTAGAAAATCCCACAAAGATGGAGAAAAAGGCACGGACACTCCACCTAAGAACGGCGAGTGCAGGCCGAGAAGCCCTCAAAGATGAAGAAATAAACGCTTTGGGAAGAATATGGCAAACGCAATGAAAAACCTTACAAATGAATGAGGAGAACAGTACGATCAATGAGCAACAGACGCAAGAGCGATCCCGTAATAAGAAAAGAGATAAAATCAGCAAATGAGTACATAAATATTGCTATGCGCACAAAGATCGAACTTAAAATAAAGAGGCAAGCATGAAATAAATGAAGACAAACGACTCTCACAAACGAGAGAATATATCCGCAGAATATTCAACAAAAAAGGAAAGTAGATAAAGTGTTCAAGGCAACAGAGCGACGCAGCGCCAAAACAAACATAACAAATTGTTCATAAAACAGAAATTTAAGCCAAAGAACTTAGCCTTGGATATCGTCCTCATCCTCCAAAGAAGGATAGGCAGCAGGCATGGGAGGAGGCGTAGACATCCCGCGATAAATCAAGCTCTCATTTTCCAGTAAGCTGGCAAACTCGTCCGCAACGGTAGCAGCGTTCTCGAGAGCTAAGGGTAGAGGTTGGCGATCAGGACCAAGTGATAAATCCAACCAATGTGGGTCGAATCGCCCACGCAAGTAGCAGGTGATGTGAATCTGTTGCACCGTGAGCACATTGAGCTTTCTTGGCATCTCGAACCCCCCGATGGACACTGGTCTCCTAAAAGATATTGCTCCGCAAGAAATCCTTTGCAATCTCCACTTGTTGTTGTACGGTGGGAAACTGTTCGAATAACACAACGAAATTAATAAGGGGGAAGGAACAAGACAATGACTACCAACAACAAAGCAGCATACCTGGCTCAGCCCGCGGGCATATCCAATTATCCTCGGCTTCCACGACCTTCTCTTTCTCAGTGACAAGTCCTTTTTTGAGCTCTGCAACCCGCAACTCCAGCGCGGTCTTGTTAGTCCTCAGTATGTTGACTTGCGTGTCGAGCCGTTGAACTGTCTCCTCAGCAAGTCTCACAGACTCTCGATTGTCGCTCGCCCGAATGGCACAATCCTTAGCATGCTGCAAGGCCTCTTCTTTCTCAGCTATAGCAGCTCTCAGCGCCTCAGGGTCGCTACCTAGAAATTCCACCCACGGGCGCTCGTACCTGGTCGTCCTCTCTTCGTGGGCCCGCTTCAAGCCTCCGATCATGGCATCCACGACCCCCCCTCTCCCGCCCGTTCTGAGAATGAAACAACGAAAGTCATAAGTAATTTGAGCATGCATCAAAGCAATGATATCAAATTCAAACATCACATTACCGAGCAGATTATGTGAAGCATGAGCCGCTCCACCTTAATTCTTTCATCGGCCGAGGTCGGGAAAGCCATAGCAAGGTGTATTCAAGATCGACTACCATACTAGGGGGACTATATGATGGGGGTATTTTAGAAAGACCCAAAAATGTCTATGGGCCGGCCCACAAGAGAAGGGCATAGAGTGTCGAACAGGGGTCGTTCGACTGTTATAAGGACAGTCGAATCGAACTCGTTCGACTGTTATTCTCCAGCTATCATTGGAGCTCGCGAGACGAGGTCTATAAATACCCCGTCCTCCAATATCAATGACACACATTCATTACTATCGAACAACTACTTTCTATCGAACCAAGTCGTTCGACCGTTAACCATCAAGCATTTCCCGTTCAACAGTTATCACCACCGAATTAGTTCCGTTCGACAGTTTGACTAGTTCGAGGGATAATTCCACGGAACCTTCACCATTCGACCGATCACTTAATTCGAGAGTTTTTCATCGAACCAACAAGATTCGACTGTTTTACCGTTTCGAGAGATATCAACATCGAACCACCATGGTTCGACAGTTCTGTTGATTCAGGGGTTTTTATCATTGAATCGTCCTGATTCGACTGTTATCTTAATTAGGTTTTTCTTACTTGTATTACCTAGTCAGCTTATATAAGATGTTCCGGACCAAGCAAGTCCGTTCCTTGCAATAGATTAGCATTATTTTGGCGATAGTCATGCCTATTGTAATCGATTTGAGGTGTATTGTAACCCGAACGAAATAAGGCCAAAATAGTGACTAAGTATGTTTTTTTTTCTTCTTAGTTTTGTAAACCGTGTTAGAATGTAATTGGTATTATTAGAACTTTTCCTGTGTCTGTGATGTTTGGTAAAATGAGGAGGGGACACCAATGATATCCTGAATTTGTATCGGGTGTATGTAGTATGCATCCTTTACTTCTTTTCCAAAAACATGACTAGCAAATTTAGAGAATGAATCACATGACTTGATGCGATATGCGCCTCTATCTAAGGAACGAGGTATCTCGTGTTCCTCATTAAAGCCTTTAAGATGGAACGTCATATCATGGTGCGGTCATTCATAGCACAATACTAACCATGAAGAGTTTGCGGTCATTTTTGAAGAAATTCGTAGCGTCTAAACTATAAAGGAAATAGCTTCGTAGTGTTTTACTAGTTTTTAAGTTATAATGGTCACTTGGATGGGAAGAACCTTAAGAGTTAAGACATGTATGGATGTTGATAAGGTGAACTTTCCGATAGTTTCTGACCGTACATACATTAGTTTAGTAAATAATATATCTACAATGGTTGAATGATGTTCGCTTACACCTATAGATCGCAACATAAATTCTATGTTGGAGAATTCATGAAAAGCACTAAGGTCTATTCTATTTTCATCACGGTTAAATTTTTAACTGAGGAGCGGTAAACTCCTTGATACAAAGAGTCTCGATCCAAGATCGATAATGGGGTTTTACAACCACCGCATGACGATCCAGAAGAAACTAACATCAGCAGCTGCACGTGTTAGAAGGCGCATTGAAATTTCCTCTCTTCCACATCCTCCCAAAATTCCTTTAAGCAATACTATATCAACAGTTTTTCCATCTGCCCCTAATAACACTATTTAAGCAGAAGAGAAAACAACAACGGCTACCTATTTACTGACTTGTCCAGATTACACTTCCATCTCAATTTGCCTTTGAAAACACTCCATTCCAAGTTAATTGAAATGGCAATGAGGATACACACAGACGAAGCAATTCAACAAATGGAGCATGTTGTTATATGAATTACAAATCTCAACAATCGTCACGGTCAATTACAACATACATGTGGACAGCCAGAACAAATACCACAATACACACAAAACAGCAAATCTTGCAGAAGCTACACTCATTTACGGGATACAACAAACTAATACATAACTTGTTTCCTTGTGGTCCTCTTACTTTCTTCCACTACGGGCCCCGCCTTGAAACAACTCACTCACCCGAGCCTCTACATCTTCCACGCTATACTTGATATACCTATCTGCATGCTTCGCGATGTCTGGAGCAGACCGCAGTCTTCCAATGAAGCTACGATATGCAGGAGATAAAGTACCTGAAACCGAAATCCTCAAATCCTCTCTTAACTGGTCTTCGAAGATCACCCACGAGGTCTGAGTCTTGCATATCTCCTCAAAGTAGGAATTAAAAAGGCTCAGCTTCTCCTTCACACTCTTAGATGCTTCCTTTGGCGACATAGAAGTAAAATTATCGACTTTTAGAACACCCAATACCTTACTCCACGAGCTCCTTTGATAATTCACATGATACTGCCTAACTTTAGCCGTGTGTTTCCTTATCCAATCCTCGCCTAGAAGGTTCCCCAACTCATTATCTTTCACTTTCTCCACAATATACCTCCCATTGTTCATCATAAACACGGAACACAAGGCAGGGTCCTTGTAAATTTTCGACTTAGCCTCCAAATTACTCTCCAACAACTCCATAATCCACGCCATTTGAACCGCTAGCGCGGATAAACTCCTCTCCTCTCCTTTTCTATAATCAAGATTGCCACCAGCAGGCGTAACACTATCCTCAAAGACCTGCTCTAATGTCATCCGGGAGCGGCAAGCAGCACGAAGATAATTCATTACGTATCTAGTAATGGGATGCAACCCGCCGCCAGGAACGGGAGCCTTGGCAGGATCCCGACGGATCAAATTCTCCAACTCCATAAATATTCCTCTAATAACCTCACCAAGTCTCTTCCAAATAGTTATGGCTTCATTCCTCAAAGAGACACAGTACTGATCAGAAAAGATCAACTCAAATTCAGGCATCAAATCCCTCACAGTTTCGTAAACATCGAGTACCTTGAAAAGCCGTTCGGGTGCCCGACTACATATGGCCACGGCATCGGCAAAGTTCAAGAGCTGAATGGTGGAGCCCCTGCACACCTCCATGAAAGAGAGGTCGGCAGCGGATGAGAAGCCAAAGAAAATGCGGTCGCACAGGCGGCGCTCGCTTGGGAAAAGAATGCGGAGAGCGACATTGACAGCCTTAATCCACTTGTCGATTTCGTCCTCCAACAGAGTCCATTGCATCCTCTGCACCTCGTCATTGCTAAGCCTCTGCAAGCCTAACCTGGACAAGCTCTCCTCGAGAAACTCCCTCCGGTAAGTGCTGTAGGAGTGGGAGCATTCCTTAACATACCCTGCGGCCACCATCCGCTTGGCAATCTCGTGCAGGTCGGCAATGGTGGACGCAGGCAGAGCGTCGATGATGATGTCATAATTCGTAATCGGCTGGGCAACGGGGATGAAATTTTCGTCGTCGGACACGGGGTCGTCGTCGTCATCATCGTCGGAGGAGTAGTAAGCAGCAGTGGATGATCGAGTAGTGAGGTCATGAGATTTGGCGCCTTGTTCGACTAGGGTTTTGAATTCGTCCTCCAAACGAAACATTGACTGCTGGAGAAGGTCTTCAGCGCGGTCGAGGCAGGAGGAGATGTTTTTGTCGTCGGCGAGTGGGGTCCAGTCGCGTATGGCGGAAACTAATCGGTCGATGGAGTCGAGGAAGTCGGCGGAGTTGTCGGGCCAAATGGGATCGTCGGATGAGACGTGGCGAGAGATCCGACGGTCGAGGGAGTTGAGAATCTGGTCAACGCCGCCGGCGTCGTCTTTTTCGGTCAACTTTTCGCGTAACCTGCCGTCGAAGTTGGAGAAGATCTTGAGAATATCGTCGGTCATGTTGTCGTTGTTGCCGAGGGTCTTCGCTATGTGCCGAGCCATTTCAATCAGCTTCTCATCACCGTTGTCCGACGACATCGTTTCACAATTAAATAAATTACTTCTTTTTCTCTTCTCTGTAAAAATAAAAATAAAAACGAGGTTGGAGTTGGACAGGATAAATTAAAGAGGAGGAAGGAGTTTGTTTTGATTATATAATGGAGATGTAGATGGGGTCCACTGTAAAGTCGTCGCGCAACGCGGTTTCCGTGAAGATCGTGAGTGTGACTGATTGAAGAAGGAAGGGTTCGGAGGATTAATTTGTTGGTTGTTGAGTTGAGTTATTTGGTAATGAGAAATGGTAAAAGAAACAAATAAATAAAGAGAGGAAAAGTAAAAGCTGATTCTATTAATTATTATGAGTGAATAAAGAGAGAGGAAAAGAGATCAAGTAAAGATTACAATGTCTTGGAAGTTGAGCTCCTCCACTTCTTATTTTGTTTTATATTTTTCATTCCAGGTCCGAAATATCATTTCACTTGCGTTAATAGTTAATACTTACTTAATTCTTATGCAAGGGTGGTTATTATACTTATACACACCAATTTTTTGAATACCGAGCGAATTCTTGTAAATTTACATTGTTAACCTTCACAAATCAAACCAAAAAAAAAGGTTACATATTTTCTAAACTAACAGCCAATTAAAATGATATGATCAAATTGAACTATGATTCTTGGAATCATAGGCAGGTATTAAATGGAAAGAATTGTTCTTTTTTTTTTTTAAATCAATGGATCATCACAAACCATATGGATGGACCTTCTTTTCATAGATCAAATCTCCAGATTAAATTATAAGTAAAATAACAAAATCAATCAAAATATAAGGGTTTCGTCTTTTCGCATGAGAGTGGATAAGCCTTACTGGTAAGGCCTTTTTGACTCTCGAATCCATTGTCAATTCAGTCAACCCAACGGTGTTCTGCTTCACCACGATCTCCTCGTTCTAGGGTTTGATTTTCTCGATTAACCTTTAGTTTCTTTCCGTTCTTAGTCTATCTAGGGTTTGCATTTCGGGTACGATTTGCATTCAGTTTTTCGTTCTTTTTTTCGTGTTCTTTCCAATGTTCGTGTTGTGCTCTTTTCAGGTTTGTTGATTGCTGATTCGTGTAGCGTGATACTTTACTAGTGGCATGTTACAAACTCGGTTAGGGCATTGGGAGTTTAATAGAGTCGATCATTGATGGATTAGCTAATAGTATGAAACTGGCGGAGGAAGAGGCTAGGCGTTTTCTTGCAGCGGATAGGGCATGGCTGGAGAAATTGAATTGGCATTGGTGGGCAGACTTCTCACTAAGCATAGTTTCAATTTTGGGTCGTTTTGCAATGTGATTAGATCGATGCTGAAACCAGTGAAGGGGATGGTGTTAACCCTAAAAAATAATATAGGGATTAACCGAAGTGTTAACCCTAAAAAACAGGAATTGACATAAGGATGGTACTACCATCACCTAACTCCCGATGCCACGAAGTATCGGAAGGGCCCATCGAGTGCCGCAAACCCAAAGTGGTAAAAAACGACACCCGCGAAGAGGCACCTATGCATCCATTGGATAGTATGATGACTAAAAATAAGATATCCATGCGGCATCGAAAAAATAATAAATCACGATGAGTCCGCGAGAACTTGATATCCATCAAGACTCCAAGAGAGACCACTATAAAAATAAGGAACATGAGTCCCCGAATACGAGAACATTTCCACGATGAGAACCCGAGGGCCACGGACCATTGGAGTACCTACTACGAAGACTAAAATACAAAAACAGACCCCTATGGGGATCAAGAAGATATCGGACAAGCATACAACCTCACCGATGAAGCTCTCCCGAGAGACCTAACCCTTCGGAGAAAAAAGCTAGGAATCTCCTTATCAAAACACACAAAAATGGACCCCTATCGAATCAAGAAGATATCGAACAAGCACCCAGCCTCACCTATGACGCTCTCCCGATAGCCCTAGCCCATCGAAGAAAGAATCCAAGAATCTCCTTATCAGCACCCCTGAAAAATATCGGAAAGGATAAAATTTCATCCTAGTCATGTCCTAGTAGATAAAGGACCCAAACATGGAGTATAACTTATCCACTCATGCACATTGCGACACCTGCGCTTTACTAAAAACATGCACCGTGACACATGTCCCCAAATACCTCTATATAAGGGGTACCCCCTTGTCAAATTACTATCATCTTCAGTTCAACTCAACACAAGCAAGACATATAATTATCAGTGAATAAAAAGAGGGATGTTTTCGTCATAATCACACTTCTGAACTTCCGGACAAGGCGTTCCAACCCTTATAAACACGTTAATTAGGTTAAAATAACAAACTTATTAACAAAATGGCGCCGTCTGTGGGATCACCATAAAACCTGTCTTTGAGCACGGTCAGTAAGCGTTGTGCATTATGGACGACTTGTTTGACACCAATAGTCCATGGACCCATCAGGAAAATTCAGAAACTAGTCCCTCGGTACGTCGGTCCGAGGAAAAAGATTTTATCAATGTCTTTCGGTCCGTCTTCGAAAGGCTCGTGGAATCCACAACTCGAAGAACGCCACAAAGATCTGAGAATTCCCGTAATCCACCCTCTAAGTCACCCTATCGGAGAAATTACCCTTCGGAAGGAAGGGGATTCCGCGTAAGATGGAGCCCTACCCCCGCCTCTTGGCATCACGAGTCCCTGCGGGAACCATGGATATGTTATAACTATGAGGAAGCCCCGAGGGCCAGTTAGAGGGAGGAAATGCCATACCCCTTGGATTACCCGGCACCCTTCCCCCTACGGGCGAAGATCACACTCTATGAGGAATACCCGGCGGTCTACGCAAGGAGATGCGCGACATTAAGAAAACTATGGCCCCCAAGGAAGATCCAACATATAAGATCTCCCTCTTCGTCCCCAAGATCGCCCTGGTCTCGATCCCTTCGGGGATGCGTCATGTCAACGTCCTCTTGTACACAGGAGATAGTGACGGGAGAGATCCACAGGATCACATCCACCAATACTTGGTAGGAATGGACATGTCCTCCGGCCCCGATCATGCCCTATGCCGCGTGTTCCCAGTTACCCTCAGAGGACGAGCTGCAGCTTGGTTTACCCATCCTCCACCTAACTCTATAGTTAACTTTGACCGATTGGCCAACCTGTTTGTACAAAGTTTGTCTGTAATGGACGATACCCTAAATCCGCTATGCACCTCTTTACGGTTAAGCAAAAGAAGGACGAACCCTTGCGAGGATACATAAAACACTTCTCCGATGAAGCTTTAGATGTCCCAAATGTTGGCCCAACTGTCCTAGCCAACATATTAACCCAGGGACTTAGCCAACATATTAACCCAGGGACTACGAACAGGAGATTTATTTCCATACCTTATGGGTAACCATGTTACGGACATGAACCAGCTTATGCAAAAAGTAGAAACTTATATCCTCATAAAGGAAGTTGAAAACTCAAAAAGGCGCAAGGAGAATGACGACAACAAACGACAGAAATGCACCGAACGCGAGGTGAATACTAAAGAGAAGGGTAAGGAAGGAAAGCCATCTCAACGCAAGAACGACGGCGGCATGGTCAAAAAATATATGCGACATGTACCTCTGCCCTCGATGACGATCGCCCTCGAAGAGGTACTAAATGCGATGAGAGGTAATAATGAATTAGGCTGGCCCCTACCGGCCAAATTTCCTTACAGAGATAAGAACTCGGGGAAGTACTGCAAGTACCACAAAAGCTATGGACATACCACAGAGGAATGCACTACCCTAAAGAGGGAAGTGCTCCGTCTTCTAGAGGATGGACATACCACTCGTGGGCGTGGAAAAGAACCCGCTCGGGATACGAACCGTCTTTCCTGCCTATAAAAGCGCGGCCATCTTCTCCATTCTTCTTCACCGCTTTCCTTTTATGTTTCTTTGCCAAGCCAGACACTCTTTTTGCAATCACACCCCTCTTTTTTTTGCTATCATGGTTTCTCATGCCATCACCATTTTTTCCAATGATGAATCTTCACAGGATTCTCTTGCCTCTCCATTTTCTCCTCAATGGGGTAGCGTTGCCGCATCCTGACGGAGTCGCCGCCGAAGGGCTGCATATTCTTCGCCCATCCGCTCTGCTTCATGGAGGCGATCGAGAGGCTCTTTCAATGGTGATGTCGTTGTTCTGCTAATGACAGTGGCAGACCGTATGTTTATTATGTTCAGCCGTCGAGCCCCTTATTGGAATCCCACAGAGGGTGCGGTGTTTTGGTGCGAAAATCTGGATCCCAAGCGTATGACTCGGCTCTGGGTCGGATCCACGACTTCAGTAATGAACATGGTGGAGGTCCGAGTTGCTTGCAACCTTCAGCATTTCTTTCGAGTAGGTGAATGTGATTATTCCCTCGAGTACGCAGAGGGCCTTTGATCCTCATGTGGGTTATATAACCATGTACGCGGAGCAATTTCGCTGCGGCCTCCGCTACTTTTTCCATCCGGTCATGAGGGACATTCTGTGTTTTGGAAATTGTGCCCGAGCCAACTGACTTCGGCCTCTTATCACCAACTGGTGGGGTTTATACTCTGTTGTCATCTGGTGAACACCCCATGTACTCCACAGACTTTGGCGGGAGTGTTTATACAGCGGGCTACTGCATCGGGCTCACCATTCTTTTCTCTGTCTGTTCGAGACAGCAAACAGGTGTTCCTGACCTCAGCGTCTAACGGGTCTGCTAGCAATGGGGATTGGCGTCAGAGGTACGTCTACATGTCCCCCCTCGGAGAGTCGTCCGCAGAATGAGAAGGCATACCCCGAGAGTGGGGGTTGGGTTATGTTTATCCTTCCCCTACGGTCTGCGCTGAGACCGCTGCTTACTTGAAGGACATAGGTTTCTTCGACGGGCTCTACGATGTATCCTTGACGTTGAACATCCCTATGGTCTTGCTTCTTGCAGGTTTGCAAGATGGGTTGGTGAGCGAACAGCCTTCTTCGATAACATTCCGACAATACTCAGAATTTCGTAAGTTCTTGTGATTTTTTTGAAATTTTTTTGAATGTGCTTCGAAGCCCTTATTCGAGTATATACAATATACTCCCTCTCATTTTTTTTACTGACCTCTTCTACTTTGGTTTTTAGGTGCGGAGATGTCATCGCATGCTCGCCGCCTTTTCAGAGGTGATCTTTTGTCTCTGACGAACGTTGACTCTGATCTATTCGTTTTGAAGGACTGGATTTCGTCTGCCAATTCTGAATGCGCTGAAATGGAACGACGTTGGAAGTTTCGGAGGTCATCCAAAGTTGCTACTTCCGAGTCCTCGGATTCGTTGGACAACGAATATTGCCCAAAGCTCATGGAAGTTCGTCTGTTGTTGACTCGGATGTAGTGATGGTAGAGGTGGACGACAAGGCAAACTCCGAATGTATGCCTCAACCTATGGACCCCGTTATGGCTAAGCATTTTGCCAGTTGCTTCATGCCCCCTTTTGGTACCACCCTTGATTTCGGGTCGTTCCCAATTTCTTCGTTTAACCTGACAGATAAGGCCAATGCTGTCGGGAGCCCATCAAAGAAGCAAGACAGATGCACATCGATCTTGGGGAAGGATAAGGGAAAGGGGGTGATCGTCCCTTTTTCTTCGGTGAAGGACGATAGCCGACCAGGGTCTTCTCCCAAGAGGGGCAAGTTTAAGCCTACCCCGGAGGAGGAAGAGTTTCTTCGTACTCCTGATATCCCTTCAATTTTTTTTTAGGGTTATAAGGACCCTTCCTACTATACTTCATTCGTTAGTGGGATTGTGAATCCTGGGGATCAGGAGATCCTAGGAGGTTTCAGTGATACGGCCTTGTGGGAGCAATTCTGCAAGAGCATCTGTGAGGTGACGCCCCTTTCCTTAGCGTATATTTTCATTTCTTCTTGCCACATACCTTGTAACCTTTTTCCCCCCTCTTTTTTTTTGCAGCTTACTGGGTTAGGGGATGCCTTCGGCACATATAGGGCCAGCCCAATTGTCCTAAAAGCTGCGACCGAGGAGCGAATGCTTTTCGGGCCTCACTTAGGCATGCTCGTGAAGAAGCTGCTTTGGTGGAGGTAGCTTTGAAGGAGGCTCGTGGACGTATGGCTGAGATGAGAGCGTCCTCGGATAGGAACTTGGGGGAACTGAATAGTTACCTGAAGGAGGCTATAGCCAAATTCGATGCTAAGGCCTAGAGGTGGGAAATGAGAGCGAGAGAGGTCATATGTACCGCCGAGGAGGTCCTTTCACTCGTAGCGGAAAGGGATCGCTTGCTCTGTCAGCTCGAGGATGCAAGGAGAGAGCTTCAGGTGGGTGTTGCTAGTGCCCGACTTGACTTGATCGGGCCACCCCAGGGCCATGTGTTGGCTTCCGAGACGATGGACCTCGTTCGGGTGGGGTATGGAATGGCGATTTCCACCTTCGCGTTTCTCCCCGGTGTTCCCCGAGATCTGGTGCTACCGAGGTTAGATTCTTATTCCCTCTCTTTTGATGCTCCTTCGCCGGCCTCTCGTAGGGCACCTTTCGGTGTTGTAATGATGTACAATCCCACCGAGCTATCCGCGGAGGACTGTCGAGCCTGGATTAAGGCTGGAAAGCGCTCTGCAAAGGAGTAGTTTTAGTCGGGCTTAGCCCTTGTTTGTTTTTTTTTTTTTTTGCCTCTTTGTATGGGCGTAGTCCCCCCGATTCTCGTTTTTGTTTGATGGCCGTGTTAGGCATGTTTTTAATGGAATATTACTTTTTAGCACTTTTTGTTCTTTAAGTCGTGAGACCATTTTTTTTAACGTAGTTATTTTATTGCCGATAGTATGTTTGCTTTTACACGGGTATAACTGTTAAGTCAAAATACAAACACAATAACTACGCGAACAAAATTGGGTCGCCATAAGGGGTCGACTATAGAGCATTCAAAGATATTATTTTCGGAGATTGAGGCTATTCCAAGCTCGGTCGAGCTCTTGGGCGCTCATGTCTTTGAGCAAGTAGGCGGTGGGCCCGAGAATCTTAGCGATCTGATAGGGGCCATCCCATTTAGGGTCTAGCTTGCCAATATTTTTGGAAGCCTCTTCCTTTTTTAGGACGAGATCACCGACTTGAAATGATCGAGGTTGGACCCAGGCATTGTAGAATTTGGCCATTCGGGCTTTGTAGAATTCCGCGTGATTAGCAGCGCTGATTCGCTTTTCCTCCACGAGGTCTAAGGCTAGGGCTAGATTGGCATTGTTCTGGGCTTCCTCGTACTCCTGGACCTGCAGACTTTGTTTTACCACCTCGGAAGGGATTATCGACTCTGTACCATAGACAAAGTTATATGGGGTCTCCCCCCGTCGCCGACCGAGGGGTAGTGTAGTAGGCCCACAATACTCCGGGGACCTCTCTGACCCATTTTGACTGGTACTAATCTAGACGAGCCTTTAACATTTTCATGAGGGTTTTGTTGGTTACCTCTACTTGGCCATTTCCCTGTGGGTATTCGACCCCTGTGAAGCGGTGCTTGGTTCCCCATTTGTCACACCATTTCTCCACGAGGTTGCTACGGAACTGCAAGCCATTATCGCTCACTAGTTGTTGCGGGACCCCGTATCGACTTAGGATATTTCTCCAGAGGAAGTTTAGTACGACTTGGCTGGTTATCTTAGAGAGGGGTTCCGCTTCGACCCACTTAGTGAAGTAATCCACTGCCATTAGTAGAAATTTCTTTTGGCCTTTGTCGGGGATCATTGCTCCCATGATGTCTATTCTCCAGCGAGCGAATGGGCAGGGACGTTATCTGGTTCCCAATGGGCAGCTGGCTGATGTCTCATGGAGGCTTGTAGTTGGCAGCTCCGACATTTCCGAACATATTCTTCGTAGTCGGCTGCCATGGTCGGCCAGAAGTACCCTTGGCGAATAATTTTGACTGCCATGCTCTTTCTTCCCGAGTGGTTGCCGCAACATCCGTCATGGATTTCCCTCGGGATGAGACGTGCTTCTTCCTTGTTAATGCATCGGGAGGTCGGATAAAACCATGATCTTCGAAATAAGACCCCATTTTGTATATAGTAACAGGCAATGCGTCGGTACATGGCGCGCTGTTTGGCTCGGTTATGGGCGTACCACATGTTGAATTTGCTTGTAATAGAATTGTGCATTCTGCTTTTAAATTATCATCCTTTGAGATTGTTTAGGGTTTTAATCTGTTGACACCATTGGACTTAACTCCATTACCTAATTCTGAGTATGTAAATTTAGATGGCAAGAAAAAGGCTGATTTTGTTAAGAAAACTACATGAGAAGACAAGACTCAATATTGAAAATAAGTCTCAACAATATTCAATGCAAGCAAACAACGGTCGTCGAAAATTGATCTTTGAACTGGGAGATTGGACTTGGTTGCACATGAGAAAGGAAACTTTTTCCGAAAAGAGACACTCCAAATTTTTGCCAAGAGGACGCGGGACTTTTCAAGTGATTGAGCGTATCAATGACAATGCTTACAAGCTCGATCTTCCTAGTAAGTATAATGTTAGTGCAATATTCAATGTTTCTGATTTGAGTCCTTTTGATGTAGGTGATATAGGACAAATCATTTTCAAGAGGAGAGGAATGATGCAAGTGTGGACAAGTTGACATCAAAGGAAGAAGATAGCAATTTTTTTAATGAATAAAATCTCACAAGAATGGATCAAGTCCGCACTTGGAAATTGGTCAATCACAAAGGGGGTGTGCTAAGAAGATGAGAGCAGCTCTTTGGGCAAATTAATCAAGCTTGGATCCATAATGATAAAGGTGGCCCAAATGATCAAGAAAGATGGTCAAATATGACCCAATTAATGTTTTAAATATTAGTTAAAAGTTAAAGACGAGTTCTTACTACTTTTTCACCATTTGCTAGTCTAGTTATCGTAATATCTTTTCCTAGAAGTTGTTGGAAGGTCATAATTACTTTCTTAGTGGCCAAGTTTTGTCTCTTGGCTCCATGGGTGATTTGCCTATAAATGTTGGAAACTAATTTCATTGTAAAACAACACTTATCATATTTTAAAAATTTTGTAAGATTTATTCTCTTTAAATCTTTGAAGAACTTTTTTTTTAGAACTTATCAAACGGGTTCACCACCTCCATTTGTGGCGTTCAAGTCTGACTTATCAAATGGCCACCCTCCATAATTGTTAGGCGTCTTCACTATACCAAGGTTCGTGTTTTGTATCAAGTAGCGGGTCACGGTCAACATACCAAGGTTTCTATTTGTATTAAGACAACTGGTTAAGGTTCCATCCAAACAACCTGAAAATAAACGATCCTACATCTAACATACGAATACTATTTATTATTGGTGGATATCATATCATGGAGGCATAGAAATTTATTGCATACATATTAAAGAAACTACTCACGCACTCCACGCCATCAACACCCTAAATGTTTTAATTTTGTAAGAAACCTATCCTCTACTCCAAGTACTAAAAAGATAAATCCACCGCCACCACTACCACCGCTGCATCTCTCCACCAACAAAAAACAAAATAAAAAAATTCTGAAGGATATGGGCAAGCACATGTTCATTATTATATTTTTATCCAATAAGGATCTTTCATCATGTGGATATTCGAGTGACACACCTTAAAAAATCAAATTCTCCAACTTAATATCACATATATATATATATATATATATATATATATATATATATATATGCAGCATACTTCTCCGCAAGATTCGGTAGAAGACCTTACAATCTCGAAGCATGAATCCACCTGACGACCTAGGTCACCCCCAAACTTCAAAGACGAAGGTACCAACAGCTTTTCTGAAATGGGAAACGAAAATTGAAGGCTTTAGATTAATAAGATTATGGTCTTGGGTAGTAATTGAGATTTCTAAAAGTCTATGGGACTAGGTCACATAATCCTTCACATCGTCAAAGTTTTTGGCGCACCTTCTCGCACGGGCGCATTCAATGCATGTACTTCGCACTGAGATGCATTATAAATCCTTAGTTCTCGCACTAAGACTTCTTAGTTATTTTATTCAAACTTAATGAATAATCGTAGAAAATTTGTAATGAACGAAACAAATAGATGATAATAAAGAAGAGTTGAAGCAGATGGAGAACAAAACTAGGTTAAAAATAAAATAAATATAGAATATTGAAAGTAATTTAAGACTTGTACCTTTGTCTTTCCACCATAATAATTTAAAAAATATTATTATATAAAATTAATTATCATGAGTAGTTATTAAACAACACTCAAATATATACGAAATTATATATCAATATTCAATATTTAATTATGTTTAATAAATGCATTAAGGCGCATTGAAATTTATGCATTTTTAAACTTGGCGAACTGGCGCACTCGCACTCCCACCCGCATCCGCCTTATGTGACATAGTTCTGAGGTTAAAGAGTTTTAAGGTGGTGGAAGTGAATTTAGTTTTTAAATACTTGGAGAAGATGGTATTTTTGTTGAAATTCAAAATATTTAGGGTGCAATGTATAAAGAAAGTAAATTCATGGTGCATTAATTCATTACACATTTTGCGCTATACTCCCTAATTTCTGAATTGGCGAATTTTTCCCAAGACGAAAAAACGCACTCAATTTTGGCCATAGTCGAAGCAAAGTTTGGATACCATTGTGCAAAAAAAATCAAGTTGGGATAGATAAGCGCAAAACTGGTCAAAGTTGAGATATTTATCTGATATTTTCCCTTCAATCTTACTAATTGCAACCTATGGCCCGCAATATATAGAAAGAAAGTGCGATAATCTGACAGTTATGATATTAAGAATATAATCACAACTATTTTGGAGATATAATTATTTTGTCAAGTGAAACTTTGGAATACCCCGTTACGAAAAGTTATTAAATACAGGGGTTGCAATTGCATAATAAGATGGTACACCAAGTTGATTATTTTTATTACTGACTTATGAAAATAGACCTATGAGTAATTATTTCCTATATCAGAAAATTGTTTTATCTGATCTCTTGATTGCCCACATCACGTCATAACTCTTCCTTCAATATATTGGGCTCAATGGACTACTTTATGGCCAAACCCAAAACTTGAGGCCACACACGATCCACAAGACTGGCTCATTTCATTGTTTCGTCACTTTCCTTCATTTTTACTCTACGCGTACACGCATTTCCGTAATACGAATCAATCACAATCAGCAGTACTTGTTACTACTAAATAATAACTTTAAAATGGAAGAATAGTAGTATTGCTTCTCCTCCACATTCCCTTTGAAGGTAAAGCCCCTCACTTCATGAAATACCCCCACTAGTTATGACGATGTCCTCCTTCTTGTCCCCATCTCCCGCCCTCATGGCACATCTCACGCGCTTCTACACCACACTCTGCCGCGCTTTCTCACGGCGCCGCCCGTGGCTTGAACTAGTCGACTCCTCCGCCTTCTCGCGCCCCTCGTCGTTCACCGAATCCACCACGCGGATACAAAAGAACCTCTCATACTTTCGCATCAACTACGTATCCGTACTCGCACTCGTACTCGCTCTCTCGCTCCTCTCTCATCCCCTCTCTCTCCTCACTCTACTCTCTCTTCTCGCCACCTGGCTCCTCTACCTCCTTCACCCTACTAACTCGATACTTATCTTCAACCGCACTTTCTCCCATCGCGAGGCCATGTGGATTCTCGTCGCAGTTACGGTACTTGTGGTTTTCATGACCAACATTGCCTCCTTGCTCATGTCGTCTACTGCCATCGGGATCGGGATAGTGTGCGCTCATGGTGCTTTTAGGGATCCGGATGATTTGTTTTTGGATGATCATCAAGAAAAGGATTTGATGGCTTCTTCTTCCGGGTTAATGATGTCACCACCCATCGCCACTCAAGTTTGATGTTCATGCTTTTTCCTTATTTTTCTTTTTGTCTTTTGGTATTCAGGTTTGTGTGTAGTGGTAAAATCAATGTTCTTATTAAGAAGAGGGAAATTAGAAAAATGAGTGGAGATTAGCTGATGTTCTCTTTTGACTGATGAAGAAGGAAGACTTGCATTTATTTTACTAACCGATTAATGAAGTTGTGTTGATCGATCAAGAATTCATGAACTCATATAGCGATTCTTACGATCCATGTAGCGTTAAGTGTTTGTTATATCTTATATAGTTGTCATCTAATTGGCTAATTGGAGATTATTAGACATTTACTTGAGTTCTTTTCGGTTCTTTTCTTTTTTAAATCCCAAAAAAAAAAGTAATTAGGGTACTTGGCAAATTAGTGATGTGCTAAATTGACAAATTTCTATTGGTAAGTAAGTCAAATTACTCTCTTGTGACCTCAGAAAATTGTACATACCACATTATAAAAGAATGTGTAGTCACTTTTCTAAACCTATGAGTAGGGTGATGATTTTCCGCCTAATAATGAACATTTACACTATTATTTTCAAAAAAAATAAAAATTCCAAACTTTAAATACCAAAAAAGTACAACATAAGAAATCTATATCTATATACTATTATATAAAGAAACATATTGTGACACCAATCTTTTGATTTCCAACTTTAACCTTGAGTTTTAGCTACATTGTAAAAATGTATAATTAAATTCCCAAAATAGCCTTACACATTAAATTAGACTAATTAATTACACTACTAATTATAATTAATGATTTACTTTCCCCATAATCTGTTTTTCTTTCATTTTTCTCTTCCAAATTTATGGCACATGCTTTCAACATGTGTCATCTAGATGAATCTTCTTCTTTAACTCACATAGAATGACATTGAAAAATGAATTATGCTCGCGGGAACCGCGTGCTCCATTACTAGTACTATTATATAAAAACCCCAATGTTACACCAATCTTTTGATTTACTTATTTACCCCTCAACACACTTTTAAATTTAATATTAATTGAGATATAACTATAATTTTATTTAGATTTAACATTATTTAAGTCTTCTCATTAAAGGTAAAAAAATCATTATATATAAAATTTCTATCTTTACATGTGCAATCTCTATATATTTAAGTTATAATCTCTGTCATCTAAATTAATTAAGTTATACTTAAATAACCCGCGTGTCAGTAAAGTATAAAATAAAGTTATGAATTAAAGAATAAATGTGTTAACCCTAAAAAATAAATAAGGAGTTATATGGGTTAAACAAAAGATTAACCCTTAAATTGGGGATTAATCCCAAGGATGATACTATCGTCACAAACCCTCTCGTATGTCACATACCTTACTATGGTATGACGTGGCATCCGAAGAGATAATAGAATCCCTCGGAACTCGCATATCCTACTAGGGTACGACGTGACACCCGAGTGGACACCCAAGCGTCCCTTGGAAAGTCAAAGATGAATAAAAATAAGATATCAACGTGGCATCGGAAAAAGAGTAAACCCTGATGGATCCACGCGACTCGGATATCCATCACCACGCCAAGAGGGACCACTATACGAAAATACTTCCTTGCTGAACACTCCCAAAGCCCTCGGAATCACTATCCCGAAGGCCAAAATTCGCCAAACAACATCTTACTCAAAGCACCAACCACTAAACTCCCCTACTCCGAAGGCCCAAATCAAGAAGGTCATTCAGCAAAAGACCAAGAAGCCCTCGAAGAATAATTCCTGAAGGAGCCACTATTCTCACGATGACAAGAAACACTCGGAATCCATACTACGAGGATCCATAGGCAAGAATACAGCCTTACATATATATTGATGCTCTCGGAGCCCGCCTTACAAGCCTAGAGAGACAAATCTGCCCCTCGGAATATCTTACTAAAGAAGTCAATGAAGAAATAGCCGTCCCCGGAACAGAAAACTTCTCGGACACCCACTTCACTTCAACTAGTGGACCTCCTCATGAAATTCAGCCCCTCGAAGAAAAGAAAACAGAAGATTTCGTCTATCAAAGGGAAGAAAACAGAAGAAATAACCCCTCGGAACTCCCCGTAGCCCTCGGACAAGATGAGGATCAGCCTAGTCAGCGCCTTGTCAACAAGATATACCTTATCTTTTGGAAAGACACTTGTAACACATGCAGCATTACACTTGTAACACATGCAGCACATTCATAGTGACATAAACACCTTCCCATACCTATATAAGGGAAGGGGGAGGAGAAAACAAGGGGAAGGGACTTAAAAAAGAAAAAGATCACATTTGTGCTCCTCGGAGTAAGAAGTTCAGTGAATAAAGGAAGGATATTTTCGTAATTTTCCCCAAATCATCATTTACTTTCTTTGAACCACGGATAACGGCGTTCCGAACTTCTAAATAAATCAGTTAATCAGGTATTATTCCAAACCTGTTAACAAAATGGCGCCGTCTGTGGGAACGCCATAGAAGTTGTCCTCGAGCGTGTTCAAAGAAAGCAAACCAACCATGGAAAATTCGTTCTACAGGGAAATCCACTTGCCCCATTCGGACAATTCGGAGGAAACTGTAGCGAATCGCCGTTCCGACCAAAGGGACTTCATCAATGTTCCCCGATTTGTTTATGAAAGACTAGTGGAAGCCACCGCTCGAGTTAATCAACGAGAATTCGAGTCTCCCCTGGAAACTATCCCAGGATCTCCGCACCAAGGAGATTACCCCTCGGAACAAGGCGAAGTCTATGCAAGAAGGGCACAATGCCCTACTCCAATCTCATGGTATCGGGAGACTCCTCGGAGGACTCCCAGGCGTTATGATCATCTGGAAACTCCGAGGATAATCCAGAGGGAAGAGAGGTCTCTCCCCGTATATCGACCCCCCCTATTATCACTCCCAACGGAGAACCAACCTTATGGGGAGTCCTTGAAGATCTACGAAAGGAAGTAGGAGATCTCAAGAGGACCGTAGGGCCCAAGGAAGATCCGACGTTTAAGACATCTCCCTTCATTCCTGAAATAGCTTCCGCTCCGATTCCTTCAGGAATGCGGCCTATTAATGTACCATTATATACAGGAGAAGCCGATGGGAGGGATCCGCAAGATCATATACACCAATATTTGGCAGGAATGGATTTATCATCTGCCCCGGACTATGTCCTGTGCCGAGTGTTCCCTGTTACCCTCGGAGGACGAGCCCAATCTTGGTTTACCCATCTCCCTCCCAATTCAGTGGCCAACTTTGATCGATTGGCTCACCTGTTTATACGCCACTTCGCCTGTAATCGTAGGTATCCCAAATCGGCCACTCATCTTTTTACTATTAAGCAAAGAAAGGATGAATCCCTTCGGGAATATATAAAACGCTTCACGGATGAAGCGCTGGATGTTCCGAACGTCAGCCCAACCATTATAGCCGATATTCTGACACAAGGGCTCCGAGCGGGAGAATTCTTCCGATACCTGATGGGGAATCATGTCACTGACATGAATGAACTTATGCAACAGGCTGAAACTCATATTCTTATGGAAGAAGCCGACCATACAAAGAGGGGGATAGAGAAGGATGACAACGAACGTCACGAGCAGATGGAAAAGGAAATAAAAACCAAAGAGAAGGGCAAGGATGGAAAAGCACCCCCTCGGAAGGACGATGTGGAGACAGTCAAGAAATTCCTTAAACCCGTACCCCTTCCTCCGATGACCCTAGCTCCCGTGGAAGTACTCAACGTGATGCGGGGCAACGAAGAAGTGCGCTGGCCCCGACCCACCAAATTTCCCAACAAAGATAAGGATACGGGTAAGTACTGTAAATTCCATAAAACTTATGGACACACTACCGAAGAGTGTACCACCCTGCGAAGAGAAATACTTCACCTTCTGGAGGCGGGATATCTGCATAACTACCTAAAAAGAAACAATCCCGAAGAGCCCAAAGCGCATGTGTGGAAAAGGTCCCGAGGAGGACCTGACGAGGAAGAGGATGCTCCCCGCCGGCAGTCACGAGAACAAACCGCGGAACATCGGCGGAGGTCTCAAGAAAAGACCAGAAAGCGGCAAAGATCCCCCCAAGAGAGAACCGCTGTGTCTCCGCGGCAATCACGGGAAAGGACCACAGGGTATCGGAACCTACCTCCCCCTCCCGACACGTACGAGGTCAACCCCTCCTCGGGAAGGACGATCAACATGATAGAGGGAGGAGATATTTCCAGAATACCCCGGGGTAAGAAGACAAAATATCTCAAAGAAGCCCGACGAGCGGGACAAGGGCTCCCGGTATGCTCCGCCCAAGGGGCCAGATTACCAAATATCACTTTCGGACCCGAAGACCTGAAGGGGGTAGTTTACCCCCACGAAGATCCTTTGGTAATTGAAGCTACTATTTATGGATTTGAGATCCAGCGTATCCTCATAGATACGGGCAGCTCTGTGGACGTCTTATTTTTTCCAACCTATCTAGCCATGGGATTGAAGAAGGAGCAACTGGAGGTGGCTGAAGTCCCTCTAGTAGGCTTCTCTGGCGAAGCCTGTAATACCCTCGGAACCGTGACTCTGCCAATGTCGTGGGGAGAGAGAGCCCTACGAAGAACGGAACCCACCAAATTTTGGGTGGTAGAGGCCTCGTCAAGGACATACAACGCTATATGCGGAAGACCCTCCATTCGGTCATTCGAAGCGATCCCCTCTACCCTCCACCTTAAGGTAAAATTTCCTACCTTGGCAGGCATCGGAGAGGTCCGGGGTGATCAAGTTAGGGCCAGAAAATGCCGAATGAATGCCCTACTCCCCGAAGAGGACGAAAACTCCTCGGATAGTGGCAAAAAACGGAAAGTAGAAGAAGCCCGAGTCCAACCTATTGAAGAACTCAAGATGATAGAACTTGTGGCAGGAAACCCCGCTAGAGCGATCAAAATGGGCACTAATATGGAACCTAAGTTGGAGGCCCAACTGATATCCGTTTTAAAGGAATTTTGTCACCTTTTCGCATGGGAAGGAGGCCCCCCCGGACGGGTCAGCAATAAGGTATGCCAACACTTCCTTAATGTGAAGCCAGGGGCCAAACCCATTCAACAAAAGAAGAGAAAAATGGGACCCGAACGCAACAAGATTATCCGATCAGAAATTCAACGGCTTCTCAGTTTACGACAAATCCGAGAGGTCGTGTATCCTGAATGGCTGGCCAATGTGGTCTTGGTCCCCAAGTCGGGAGGAAGATGGAGGATGTGCGTTGACTTTACCGATCTCAATGAGGCTTGCCCAAAGGATTGTTATCCCTTACCAAGCATAGATCAACTAGTCGACTCTACCGCTGGCTGTGCACTCCTGTCGACTCTGGACGGGGACCAAGGATACAATCAAATCCCGATGGCATTCCCGGACCAGGACAAAACCAGCTTCATTACGGATATAGGTACCTTTTGTTATCTAGTCATGCCTTTCGGACTTAAGAACGCAGGAGCTACATACCAACGATTGGTGAACCTCATGTTTGCGGGACTCGTCGGAAAAACCGTAGAAGTATATGTAGACGACACTGTCGTCAAAAGTCGTTCCGCGAAAGATCATCCCGAAGACTTGCGAAAAACCCTGGCTATTATGGATCGCTTTGGGATGAAGGTAAACCCTCGGAAATGCTCCTTCGGTATCCGATGAGGCAAATTTTTGGGATTCATGGTCACTGAGAAGGGAATAGAAGTTAACCCCGAGAAAGCTGAAGCAATTATTGGGTTACCAACCCCGAAATCCATAAAGGACGTGCAGAAACTGACTGGGCGAATGGCCTCCCTCAGTCGATTCGTCTCCAAATCAGCAGAGAAAGGGCTCCCGTTCTTTAAAATCCTTCGGAATATCAAAAAATTCCAGTGGACCTCACAATGTGAAGAAGCTCTCCAGGAATTAAAAAGCTATATGGTAAGACCACCCTTGCTGGTCAAACCGTCGCCCCAGGAAGAACTTTTTGTGTACCTATCCGTAGGAGAGGAGGCTATTGGAGCGGTATTGGTCAAAGAGCACGAGGGAGAGCATCATCCGGTCTACTACGTTAGCAAAACTCTCCTCGTAGCGGAAACCAGGTATACTCTAGTAGAAAAACTTGTACTCACTTTGGTTACCACGGCGCGTAGATTACGCCCGTATTTTCTATCCCACCCGATCACTGTCTTGACCAAACATCCTCTACGGGCAATTCTCAATAAACCCGAGACCTCGGGGAGACTGATAAAATGGGCCGTTGAACTAACGGAGTATGATATCTCCTATGCTCCGAGACCTTCCATCAAGGCCCAGGTGCTAGCAGACATTGTAGTGGAACTTACGGGAATCGGAGTGGAAAGGAAAGAACCTCTCTGGTATGTCTACGTGGACGGTTCCTCCGTAAATACGCATGGCGGAGCCGGGATAATCCTAATTAACACGGAAGCAGAAGAGGAAGCGCTACATTTCGCGATTAGAATTGATTACCCCGTATCCAACAACGACGCCGAATATGAAGCCCTCCTTATCGGAATGAGGCTTGCTCGGGAAGGCGAAATACGAAGAGTCCGCCTGCATAGCGACTCTCAGTTAGTTGTCCAGCAAGTTCAGGGCACATATGAAGCCAAAGAAGAGAGGATGCAGAGTTATCTTCGAGCAGTCCATCGGGCCAAAGCATGGTTCGAGGAGTATCAGTTAGTGCAGATTCCCCGAGGGAATAACCAGGAAGCCGATGCCTTGTCCAAAATGGCTGCCCAGTTGACCACCATTCGTACTCGGAAAATCACTCTACTACACATGAGTGAATCAGAGAGGACTGAACCTGAAGAAGTAAGTGTCACCATGACAAATCCTCCGATAAGCTGGATAACACCAATTAAAGCATACCTACAAGATCCTGAAGGATATTCCGAGGACAAATCTATCCGACGAATGATGTCTAGGAAGACCATCCGATATTTCCTCAAAGATGGAATACTATTCCGAAGGACGTATTCCTACCCTCATGCCCGATGTTTAAATGCAGAGGAGGCTCAACTTGTCATGGCGGAAACTCACGAAGGGGTGTGTGGCAGTCATACCAGTGGCGGAAGCATGGTCGGACGAATAATCCGACAGGGTTATTATTGGCCCACGATGGTCGAGGATTGCAAAAACCACGCGGAAAAGTGTAAGTCGTGTCAAGCTTATGCCCCTCGGGTTTATCAGCCAGCGACTCCTTGGGAACCCCGTCTGACCGCATGTCCTTTCGCTAAATGGGGAATAGACATAGTCGGTCCACTCATTCCCGATGCTGGTCAAAAGAAGTTCTTACTCGTAGCAGTAGACTACTTTACCAAATGGGTAGAGGCGGAGCCCTTAGCACGAATAACTGCAGGGGCGGTTATTAACTTCTTGTGGAGAAACATTCTGTGCCGTTTTGGAGTCCCTCGGAGCCTAGTAAGTGACAACGGTCTGCAATTCACGGACCAAGGATTAGAAAAGTGGTGTGATCATTGGGAAATTAAGCACCGTTTTGCTTCGGTAGGGTACCCTCAAGCCAACGGACAAGTTGAGAGAACCAATCGCACTCTCCTGAAAAATATGAAGGCCCGACTCGACTGGCATAAAGCCAAATGGGTTGAAGAAATACCCGGCATATTATGGGCCTATCGGACTACACAAAATACCGCCACAGGCGAAACCCCTTTCAGCCTATCTTATGGTTGTGAAGCAGTGGTACCCTCCGAAGTCTCAATTGAGAGCTGGCGGGTCAAAGAATATGAAGAAGTGGCCAATAGTGCTAATTTAGCTCTGTCCCTTGATCTCCTAGAAGAGAGAAGACTCCGAGCCGCCATTCGAGCCGAGGAATACAAAACTCGGATGGCACGACACTATAACACCAAGGTAAAACTTAGAACTTTTCAAGTGGGTGATTTAGTGCTAAAACGGGTCGGAGCCTCCAAAAACGTAGGCAAACTTGAGCCCCGATGGGAAGGACCTTACAAGATAGCGGGAATTGTCGGACCCGCAACTTATTTGCTTGCCAACTCTGAAGGTGCTACTCTTCGCAATACGTGGAATTCCTTCAACCTTAGAAAGTACTATGCTTAATGTAACATTTTCATTGTTACATAAATAAAACTGTTTGCTCATAAATAGATGGTTATGATATATTCGAATCCGATAGGGTACATAGGTTTGCAAAACAAAAATGATAGCCTTACACAGGAAATCATTATAAGCAACCTAACCCCGAGGAGCCATCTACTATAGATAAACAGCCATCGGACCCCCAAAAGACCATCTACTACAAGTTAAATACTACCTACTACAAACTACTCCTCTCGTAAAGGACGTTTCCCTTCTCGGATAAGGCGACGACGCTGCTCCTCGGATAAGGTTAGTAGGTCTACCAATAACACGCCCTCGGATGTTACGGGACTATCTTCAGGAAAGATGGGATGAAGATTAAGCTCAGGAATGACCAAGTCCCTGGGGCACTCTGGCAATATTTGAACCGCATCCGTACCAAGTCGATATCCGATGCGGACCAGATCACGCATCTCCTTTCGTAAAGACTCCCTAAGAGCTGAAGGACCCGCGATATCCAAAACAGCTCGAATTCGAGCTACCACCAGAGCGACGTCGTGGGCGCGAGTAATCTCCAGCACCCGACGAGTTGCCGCATCCCGTTCCTGAATCATTTGCAGGAATTGCTCATCGGAGCGGCGAAGTTGACTCTTCAACTCCTCCAAACTCGCCTGAAAACTCGTTACCCGGGTCCTCTCTAGCATCAACTGGCGCTCCACTTCCCAAGACTTATCCCTCTCAATCTGAAGGACCATATCGTGAATCGCTTTAGCAGCTTCATGCTCTTCCTGTAAGCGGGAAATCTCTGTTTGAGCCTCCAACAAACCATGTTCTAACTCGTCCCGGCGGCGGTAAACCAAGCCAGGATCTGAAGAGGAACACCCCTGAGATCCGATGGCATCCAGCACCATATAAATCTGAATGGAGACGAAGGAATCACTAACGGAGAAATAAAAGGTAAGTAACCAAAATTTACAAATAAAATGAGCATTTACCTCACACAGGTTTTTGCAAACCAAATCCTGAAGACGGGAGGAAGGAAGGGTCCTCATGAGCTCACAATCCGTAACATTTAGTAGACCGCTAAGAAAATTTCGGCAAAACCCCGATACCTCTCCGAGAGGAGAAAACCCCGGGTCCGCACCCGCGGGAGAAGAGCCCAAGGGAGGATGATTCCCCCCGGACAATGACACAGGTACGCGCTCGGGACCTCCCTCCATAACAGTCACGATATCGGAAATCCGAGGAAAGGATTGTGACACCAAGGGAGGCACTGGATAGTCTATCGGAGAAAGTGCTGTAGTCGGATTTTCTGCCCTGAGAGGGATTACAAAGCTCACTGGGGGGGCTGCCACGGGCGAACCCCCCGATTCCTGCCTCTCCGAGGAGGAGTCAGCCCTCGTAACTGCCACGAAGGTATCGGAAAGGCCTTCTGACGCCCGTCGCATACCATGTAGAGCTCGCCCCAGAAAAACACCCTTAAATGGATCTATGGAAAAGGCCGCCATCTCAGCACCTATAAGACAAATATAGAGTATATGATGATCCCGAGGGCACACAAATTGATAAGAGAGAAGTCGACAGATCTTCAGACTTACGAAAATAGAAATTGCCATGAAGAGGATGAATTGGCGAGTTCTCTCTCCTTATTCCCTCTTGAAGACCTGCCAGAATAAGAGCCTCAGGACACGCAAGCAAGCCGGTAATATCGTACGAGCCAGAAAATAACCCGGAATGACTCAGTTCCTCCCACTCCCGCCCCGACGTCTCGGAGGTGGGCGAAACGTATCCCAAGCCCCATCGGATAGGCACTCCCCATGATCGGGCCGAATGACCTTTCGAACGGACGAAGAAAAACCTCCGCTTCCAGTCCCCCCTACGAGTGCGAGGACTGGATGTACCGGTGAAGGCTTTCTCGACGTCCCGATAGGCCAGGCTGAAAAGGGGAACTCCATCCGAACAAGGCCGAAGGATAAAAATCGCCCCCACCCGATACGGGGACAGGGGAAGGTTAAGGAGCTCGCAGCATAAAACGTATCCCACTAAAAGGCGATACGAGTTGGGTGTTAACTGGCTCGGGCAGATTTGCCAATACTGGAAGAGCGATCGAAGAAAAGGATGAAAAAACACCCGTAATCCACAGTGCATTTGATCACAATAGACAGTTAGGAATCCAGGAGGAGGGTCATATGCTCTCTGGTCCGGGGAGGGCACAATCACATCAAAATCATTGAAATTCAGATTGAATTCCGTAAAAAGAGTTACTAGAGACTCTCCGTACACAGTGCTAACGACGGAACCAACTCGTCCATGACCTATCAACCTTGAAGGGCTCAAAGGTATTAAGTTAAATACAGAACGCGCATCGGCGAGAGAATATGGTTCTCTACCCAAGAACACATCCCTTATATGGTCCATCCTTCGAGAATCCGTGTACGATGATCTACTCCCCACCCTTGAAGATGAGCTAGTTCCGATGGTCACTTGATTCTCAACCAGTCTATTCCGCTGCCCCGGAGAAGAACTTTCCGAGGATGCGCTATAAACCTGGGATCCAAGGCCAACTCGGGCACGATTCCGAGAAGAACTACCTGATGATGTGGACCCCCCATGCATGTGATGTGGTGGCATCATCTTTAATAGTAAGTTTTCCGTTTACTCTTATTCGAAAGTCGAGGATAAGTATTGAGTACAACTGCGAGAACAAAAACCAAGTCTTGCGAAAGTAGATTTTAAAAAAAAAAAGAAGGAAGTAAAATGATTTATCTGTTAGAGCAAAATAGCTTTTAATAAAGGGTATAAATACCATTGCTGGCATATTATATGTGATAAGCTAATCCTATGGAAAGAAGCTGGAGCTGTCCCACCCACTCCTAGGAGTGTGACACGTGCTAATGAGTGTCCTTAATTAGGATGAATAACTCTTAAGCATACATATAATTTGACACGTCCTGCTAAGCTATATACTTCAGCCAATAAAGGATTTTGTCTTTAGCTTACCTTTTTTAAAGAAGAGTAAAGAGAATAAGTCCTATATGTGAGCATGCTAATAGTTTATTAACATCTCATACTAGTGGACAAATAAGACAAGAATAGGACAAATTGTTCATTCATAAATCCGAGAAGCTCTCGGAAAAGTTTACAAAAGCATAAAAAGGAAAAAGAGAGAAAATAGAAAAAAGGAATTCTATCCTAAATCCCTGTACTCGGAGGGGGCGGGGGTGGAGGTAAAACTCCACTCGAGCCAGTAGCACCAAGTTTGGAAGCAGTTGGAAGAGGAGCAGGGGAACCTCTGGGCGTCATCACCGCATCATACATCTCAAGAATGCTCTGAACCTGCTCGGGAGACGGCTTGGCAAGTTTCTTGACATCAAAAAGGCCGCCGAAATTCGCCCCCGAGGGCATCACTCCACGGGCAACAGTGGCACACTCTAGCCATCCCCATAGCATATGCCCAAGGGATTCCCGAGCGGACAAGGAAGCATATTGGCACTCTGCCTCTGCTGCTGCGCACCGAACTGCCTCATCAATCCGAGCTTGCACCTCCTCCTGGGGCACCACCTGGACTATCTTCAAATCCACCAACTCCTTGATCAGAGATTGAAGCTCCTGCTCTCGCTCCAACCACCCCAACTTCTCTTTCTCCAGAGCTTCCACCCGAGCACGGAGAAGCTCCTCGGACTCCCTCTTCTCCTTCTCTAGAAGAGTCAATTGGACTCGGACAGACTCCTCGGACGCCTCCAACTTATCGTAAGCCGACTGCATCCTCTGCAAAGTGAGCCGCATTACTTCCTTGGCTCTCTGATCCTCCCTCCAAGCAAAGTCGCTGGCCTCCAACTTCGTTTGGAAAACATCCCTCATTGATTCGGCTTCATAGAGTTGGGCCCGGAGAGAAGTCACCTGCTTTCGGAGAGATCCCAGTTCAGCCACCTCCCTCGAATGGCGTTGCTCTACTACAGTGAGGACCTCCCGAGTCTTCTTGGACTGCAAGACAGGAAGAGAAACATAAGGAAAAATACAGGAAAATTATTTAAAAATAAAGTGGCTAGAGGACTAATACTTACGATTGTTTCCATCCAGATCATGCTGGCCCGCAAAAATTGATACCCTTCTGCGGGCGCAGCAAGAGAAGATCCAAAGAAATGGAGGATCTCGTGGTATGCCTCCCCTACAGTCGAAGGCTCCTTCTCGGGCACTTGAGATGAAAAACCCCCCTCGGAAGCTGACCTCCGCAGGGGAACCCTCTTCGGGAGATCTCCTATAGGAGAAGGAATATCAGTAGCAGGAGTCGGGGCCACGACTTCCGTTGTGACCGCTTCCGAAACTTTTGCAGTGGTCGAGGGACCCTCTCCCCGGAACAGAGTATCCCACACTTCCTTCTTCGCTTCAAAATCCTTCAGTAGATCCGTAGGACCTTGACCGATCCCCTCGGACGGCTTCTCCGAGTCCGGATGGAGTAGTTGAGCGAATAAATCTGCACCTGGAAACATAGGGGCCTTGCCCTTATCGACATCTACAAGCGCCAAATACATGGTCAGATAATGATAACAAAAGTTGGAGAGAAGTAGAAAAGAGAGAAACTTACGAGGACGGGTAGAAGAAGGATCAGGAATAATGGGAGAGGGGTCTCGAGAAGAGACTAAAACCACATCTGGAGACGAAGACTCTTCTTCTTCAGCCCTCGGAGATTGCCCCCCTTGCGAGCCCCTCAGAAGACTACCAGTGTCTGACTCGGAGGCAGATCTCCAAGTCAGGACGGACGAAGGAGCTACCTGTCGTAACGGGACAGCCTCTAGAGGCACTCCCCCAACCTCCTCGAAAGGAGGCGGAATATTTTCACAAACATTCTCGGCCTCCGCGCCCATCCCTACCTCCTCGGACTGCGCTTCCGCCCCCTCGTGATCTCCTTTCTCGGAAGCTCCGCTATGACCACTTGGAGCCACTTCTTCGGAACCAGGTACTAAATAGTACCTCGCCAGAACCTCCTCTGCGCCACCCCAAAATGTCTTAGAACGAGTAATGGAAGAGTACGAAAAACTGCTTGAAGAAAGTAGATATGGAATAAAAGAGCATACGAGCAACAGGAGGAAAACTTACTGAAAGCTGGCATGAGCATGCTCGTAACGAAAAGCGGTTTCTTCACGTTGTCATTAGCACCCACCACGAAGTGAAGTCCAGACTTATCAAATAACCACAAGAAATCTTCTGACTCCATTAGGGCGTGCTGGGCAATCACTGGAGAGAGCACCATATCTTCAGCTAGAGTGTGAATCGGAGTCACACCCTCTCCCCACTTGAAGGGCATATCCCATTTCCCTCGTACAGGCTTCACATAAAAGTACTTGTCCTTCCAAACACCGTGTGAACTTATCGTCGCACCCAAAATCCTCTTCGTAGAGTTAGCCGAATGATCTCGGTGGTGAACGTGATAGAAAGGATATCCCCCAGGTGACACTCCCACATCGAAGATAGACAAGAAATGATCCACATTGCACTCGTACCCCTTGACCATACACCAGAATACGTAGATACAGAGGGCGGCATAGCCGTTGGGAACCAGCTGACTCGGGCAGATTCCACAAGTCTTGAAGACTTCGCAGAAAAAAGAGGGCATAAACGCACGCCACCTGTAATTCACTTGCGCAAAATACACCGTGAGCATACCCTTAGGAGGGTAACACGCCCTCTGATTCTCCGAAGGAATGTGAACGGTCACATTCGCCATCGCAGTTCCCGTAGCCTCAAACAAATCCATGACCTGTTCATAAGTAACCACAGATTGAACATTCTCAATTTTGGAGAAGTCACGGAGAGGGGGTTTCTTTGATTTCGAAACCCTAGCCTTTTTCGTGGCGGCAGCGCCACTCCCTTCGGCGACGGCAGCCCTCTTCTTACGAGTAGCGGCAGCAGGTCCCACGAGAGGAACGGTAGTCGCAACAGGGATAGGAGCATCAATGGGAGCAGCAGCAGTAGAGGACGTGTTGGCAGAGGAAGCCATCTATTTTTTGGGCGGAAAGAAGATTTTACGAGTTGGGTGAAAGGAAAGAAAAGTGAATAAAAAACTATGAGAAAAACAAAAGTCGCTCTTTTCCGCTTGAGAAGAATTAAAGAATTAAGAAAAATTGGGAAGCCTGAAGATTGAAGATTTTATGAAGAGAATGGAAAAAAAAAGGTACGGACGGGTATATTTATAAATAGACCGCCATTAAAAACGTGCCTCGTCTCCCACGCCCCACGTCTCTACTCAGGAAGCGACATGTCGTTCCACGCGCTAGCCGTTACTGCAGATTAACGCACGGATGAGTGAATGTCATTTAAGACATCCAACGGCTAAAAAGAGCCGTTATAAAAGTGATTCTTCATCTGGACCGCTGCTTCCCAAGACCATAACGGTAATTTTATTTCATGGTATTTCAAGTATATATTTATATACATATAATACCCCCGTAAATCATAAAAAAGAATGGAGAAAATCCTAAGCCCTCGGAAAAATTACCAAAAAATAAAGAAAAAGCCCCTTTTGCCTTATTAAGGCCACGAAATAAAATTTCACTCGTCTCTACGAGAACGATCGAAATTTGGGGGGGCTAGTGTTAACCCTAAAAAATAAATAAGGAGTTATATGGGTTAAACAAAAGATTAACCCTTAAATTGGGGATTAATCCCAAGGATGATACTATCGTCACAAACCCTCTCGTATGTCACATACCTTACTATGGTATGACGTGGCATCCGAAGAGATAATAGAATCCCTCGGAACTCGCATATCCTACTAGGGTACGACGTGACACCCGAGTGGACACCCAAACGTCCCTTGGAAAGTCAAAGATGAATAAAAATAAGATATCAACGTGGCATCGGAAAAAGAGTAAACCCTGATGGATCCACGCGACTCGGATATCCATCACCACGCCAAGAGGGACCACTATACGAAAATACTTCCTTGCTGAACACTCCCAAAGCCCTCGGAATCACTATCCGAAGGCCAAAATTCGCCAAACAACATCTTACTCAAAGCACCAACCACTAAACTCCCCTACTCCGAAGGCCCAAATCAAGAAGGTCATTCAGCAAAAGATCAAGAAGCCCTCGAAGAATAATTCCTGAAGGAGCCACTATTCTCACGATGACAAGAAACACTCGGAATCCATACTACGAGGATCCATAGGCAAGAATACAGCCTTACATATATATTGATGCTCTCGGAGCCCGCCTTACAAGCCTAGAGAGACAAATCTGCCCCTCGGAATATCTTACTAAAGAAGTCAATGAAGAAATAGCCGTCCCCGGAACAGAAAACTTCTCGGACACCCACTTCACTTCAACTAGTGGACCTCCTCATGAAATTCAGCCCCTCGAAGAAAAGAAAACAGAAGATTTCGTCTATCAAAGGGAAGAAAACAGAAGAAATAACCCCTCGGAACTCCCCGTAGCCCTCGGACAAGATGAGGATCAGCCTAGTCAGCGCCTTGTCAACAAGATATACCTTATCTTTTGGAAAGACACTTGTAACACATGCAGCATTACACTTGTAACACATGCAGCACATTCATAGTGACATAAACACCTTCCCATACCTATATAAGGGAAGGGGGAGGAGAAAACAAGGGGAAGGGACTTAAAAAAGAAAAAGATCACATTTGTGCTCCTCGGAGTAAGAAGTTCAGTGAATAAAGGAAGGATATTTTCGTAATTTTCCCCAAATCGTCATTTACTTTCTTTGAACCATGGATAACGGCGTTCCGAACTTCTAAATAAATCAGTTAATCAGGTATTATTCCAAACCTGTTAACAAAATGTTTATATATAGTTTATATTTATTATATTAATTTTTCTTCCGCGTGTCAATATTACTAGTAAAGTATAAAATAAAGTTATGAATTGAAGAATAAATGTTTATATATAGTTTATATTTATTATATTACTTTTTCTTATGTGAAGCACAACGTAAATAATACTACAATAAATTTAAATTTCTCAAAAGAAGGTATTAGAATTGAAATATCAATGGTATATTTGGCAGTAAATATAAATAATACAAATAGAAATAACCATGGGTGGTGTTCAACCTTTTGAGATCGAAGGAAATAATTAGCACGGGGGCTAATTACCAAAAAACCATAAACTATGACGGTATGTTGGAGCCAAGCACGTCAAATGTAGTAGCTATTGTCCAGTGATGAAATAATTATTATTATTATATAATATGTTTAGTGTGTATTTCTATATTTGAAAAATACTTGGTTTTGGATGAATGGTACATTTTTGGTTAAGCATGTGAAGGGTAGGGTATCCACCTATAGCATTGCTCGATTCTTGGCAGTATGGGCTACTAACAAATTATTTCGACGTATGTTAGTTGGCGCGGGGTGGTTTTGCTAATCTCAAGTAACTTTTCTCATCAAACTCTCTCGCACCTTATAGGATAGGAAAAGAGTTTTTGGTTCGGTGGAATTGTGCACTTCAAGAAACAAAGTTAAACGATAAAAATTAATAGGTAAATAACATAAGGAAAGGATATAGGGTTTTGTGACTGAACTTGATACGGGATCAAGCTCCTAATGTATCTCTCTAAAAAGAGAGAATCCATTCGAACATAGTTCATTATTTAGATGTGTCCGTAAGAGGGTCATTGTTGAGATTATGCTCGCTAAGTAGCGTTTGAGCGTATATAGGCCCTTAGGGTTCAGTGGGACGACCTCGTAGGGTGTTTGTCTCATGGACAATACCCTTTTGGCTATTGAAATAACCCAGTAGCGTGTAAGTAGAGTTTAGAGAGCTTTAACGTAGCACTATAGTGTTTTATAAACGTCAAGCTCTACGAAGCTCGATATTCGTGGGTGTTGGTGATCGGACTAAAAGATAGTCAATCCACGTGCCTAAGTATGTAATGTAGATGTCGCCATATTCATCTTGTGCTACGTTCAATTGTAGACGTGAAAAAGTCTTTGGAATAGTAGATGTAGGATTGTAGATGTGAAAGGTCGACGTGAAATGCCTACGTGAAAGGTCGACGTGAAATGCCTACATGAAAGTTAAACATGAAATGCCTACTTGAAAGCTAGACGTTACGTGTTTTACACACACACGCACAGAGAGAGAGGGGGAGGGGGAGAGAGAGAGAGAGAGAGATGATCAGAGCTCTCAAGTATTCCCACCCTCTAATGAGAGGGGGTGAGGAGGTATTTGTAGGCAAGGGAATGAGCCATGGTGGATCTTGGCAGGTGGGCCTAGCTCCCCAAGGGACTTGATGACGGCATGTCGGCTACCTAGGTATGCCACATCAGTAATGTCAATGTGCGATCAGTGTCTGACCATAGGGCCACGTCAGCCCCACCGATATGGTGCGTTGGCCTTGATCAACGCCCCCTCGACGTGGCACCACTTTTTGGCCAATTCAACTTAGCCGGCGTGGCCCCTTTTGCACCACGTCGGAGCTCTCCAACTTGGTTTCGTTGTTGTGATTCGGAGTACATCGTGAGGACTTCGTCTCGGTATGTTTCGGTCTCTTTGGTTTTTATTTCCTCAATTCATGAAGATGAGACTTTCATCACATAACTACAGTTCTGAATATTACTAGCAAATTCTTCAATAAAACAAAATCACTGAAAGGAAAGAAGATACTAAATAAAAACGATGAAAAAAGAGAGAGAATAAGCGGCAAAAAAAATTATGTGATGATAGGGTTCAAATTGTTTTTCTAATATTTTATTATTAAAATATACCATATTTGGGCTTATTAACTTGTAGGCTATTTGGGCCTCAGAATTACATTTCTAACGTTGCATATTTATCAATTAGTCATTTGAACGGCGTAATATTATTATTAAGAACCTAATATCAATTATTAAGTAATTATTACTAATTATTATAGTTATCTAAAATTTTAAATGTGTAGCGCTTCAAATAGTGGTTAAACTGTTCAAACCAATAAGATTGTCGGTTTTGTGTCCGATCCGATTCTGAAAACACTGATTTTAGATGTGATCACCTTGGTGCACCTTGGTGAGCGTATTTCAAGCTTCAAGAGGAAAGGCATAATTATCGTTCTCGTACGCAATTATTGCAGCTAAGCCTTTTTAGGCCTTACTTGGTGATTTCCAAGTGCTTTGGCGCATGTTTGTTGGGTTTTATACAATTTTAGAAAATTACAGGTTCAAAGTGTAAATATTTTACGGTCAAACTATTTTTAAGAACATTTTTATATCATCCCATAAATTTAGGTGATTTGTGGCACTTCGAAATTTTAAGTCTCCCGGTGTTTTGAACACATTGGGCCTATTAGGGCTACCTTGGCCCATTCGAGTTTTGCTTGTAAATATAGGATTTAACCTCCACTTCCCAACTCATTCTTCTCATTTGTAGAGAGGAAGTTTTGCAGTTTTTTTTATAGAGAAGTGTGTTTTTGCACAATAATCAAGGCCCATAGCATCTTTTTTGCGCAAACTCGGAAGTTAAGAATGCTCGGACAATTTGGCACATTTTACGAAGGTTTGGGCACGTCAATCGACGTATTATCCATGGTCAATGTGTTAGGGCCATGTCGCCCTTTCGCCGATGCGGTCCTTAGAATTGTTTTGGGAAATTCTCTCATTTTTTAAGGCTCGTTATTCTCGTTTGTTTAGGTGGATTTTTTACCTCGTTCTTGACTATTTTCATGCACTTTTGAACGCAGATTTAGCCAAGATTGGGTATCCACGAAGCCGACGTTCACTCTATTTCCCTAGACCAAGGTACTACGATACGAGGCGTTATCACCCTATCCCCAGATGGATAGGCGTGATAGATCGAGACGTTGTTCTTCGAGGAGGGCGAAGTACGAGGACCCTTGTGAGGCTTTCGACTCGTTGTAGACGGGTAATTAATCCAACTACTCCTTCATATATTATACACTGGCATCTAGGAAATAGATTTTATTACGTTATGTCGATGCGGTAGAGATAGTTGAACTGATTCTCAGAGTGGTAGCGACCATTCATCCGAGAGTGGTTCTGCTCGTTATGAGAGCTTATCAGTGATTATTTATAGCGATTTAAGTAAATGATTTCTTATGCTTTTGACTGTTCCGTGTGGCATTTTTACTGGTTTTAGTCTTGTTTTGTAATTTTATTATTCTTAGTCGAGTCGGAGCAAAACGACGCATATTAGATGGAAAAGTGCATGAAATGAAACAAGGATGTATGAGGAGCAAGTTACTGAAGGCTAGTAATGGATTGAGACCATAACTTAGCCGGGACGAGTGAGGATGCGAGGCAGTGCATAAGTAGAAAGAACCAAACAGCCTGCAGGAGAGCAGCACAAGTTGCGCGACTCCCGTAGCTACACGTGCAACTCGCACAAGTCAGGCAGTCGGTCGCGCGGCCTACACAACATTACGTGTCATCACGCCAAACTTCCATAGACTTGCGCCACCGCGGACAAACACGCGCGGCTCGTGCAGCCACACGCGAGACTTTTTGCGCGACCATGCGCGACATGTACTAAATGGGCCGGATCCTTTTGAAACCCTAGAGGCTACAACCTACGAACGAAAAACTATAGATACAAGAAGACATTCAACAACTAGGGCATACAATATAACCAATACACATACATCGAGAACAAGCATACAAAGAGAGCAAAACACACGAGCATAATATTTCTAGCAAAATTCCACAGTTTGTTGCATTGTAATCTTTATTGAGGGAGAAAGGTGATCACACGGTGTTAACGGGTTTAGAATTATTCCCTATTTAACGGAAGATATTTATTTGGGTTAGAACGCCCTGTCCGTGATTCAGAGATAATGATAGGTGGAAATGATAACAATATTTGCAAGAATATTCCCTTCCTTTATTCACTAAACTTTTCCTCCTCTCCTTTTGTGTACATGAGTATCCAATTGTATTTAGTAGTTAAGTTAAGTTGTTGTTTCTTTCTGCTGATTACCTCCCTTTATATAGACTTTGGTAAGGGCAGGTGTCATTGTGCATGTGTTTTGGTAAGGACAGGTGTTGTCGTTACCTTGATACAGGTGTTTAAAATAAGGATAAGGTTTATCTTTTATCGACTAAGCGCTGACTAGATTTAATCTTCATCTCTTCTGATAGCTCCGAGGACCTTTGATGTAGATTGTTTTGATAGAGCTATTCTTCCGAGGGATTTTATTTCTCTTTCTTGATTTGGGTCTTTTCTTCAACAATCAGGAGTGATCTCTGTGGGTGTAAATGTGATCTCCGAGGGCCTAGTGTGATCTCCGAGGGCATGGTGTGATCTCCGAGGGCTGTATTTGCTTTATTTGAAGTGAGATCTTTTCATCGGAGTTCTCGGAATATGTTATCTGGGCACTCAGTTATTCACTTCTGATTTTTCTCCGAAAATGGGTCCTCGGGTGATGGTCCGAGTGTCGTCTTTTCCGAGGAGTGTTCAGCAAGGAAGTTTTCTTGTAAGGTCATGGGACTCGGGGTCCATTGTGGTCCCTCTTGGCGTCTTGGTGGATATCGGAGTCGTGCGGATCCATCGGGTTTTGCTCTTTTTCCGATGCCGTGTTGATATCTGTTTTTCATTCACCGTTTGACTTTCCAAGGGACGCTTATGTTTCTCCTCGTGTGCTCTTGTAAACCTTTTCGGGTCAGTAATCCTCCGAGGGGTTTTCTTTATAGGTACATCTCATCGGAAGTACTCGTGACAATAGTATTGTCCATATACTGTTTTTTCCGAGTAAGAGTAATCTTCTTTATTTTATTTTTAGGGTTAACACTAGCCCCCCCAAATTTCGATTGTCCTCGTAGAGACATACGAAATTTTAATCATCGTCCTCAGTGAGGCGAGGGGTTAGTTCTTGTTTTGATCTTCCTTATATATATTTTTCCGAGGGAATATGCATTAATTTCAAAAACGGATTATATAGAAATTACCTTCTTACCCCTGGGGGTACTGCCCTCACACATGGAGGTTTCGGAGCAGGGGTTGCAAATAGCCGTTGATTGGCTTCAAACTTCAAAATATCTGACCGTTGGCAACGGTCAGATATGTAACGGCGTGGCGGACGCGGAGCATGCGTGGAGCTTTAAATATGCTCCACGTGTGGGAATTTTGTGACCGTTTGGTCTTTATGTTCCTATAAATAGGAGAACTATTCATTCCCTTCTCCATTCTCTCACGACATCTTTCTCTTACGGCAATAATCTCCTTCTCTAATCTCTGTTTTTCATCTTTCGCATTTCAAATTCTCAGCAACTCTACTCTTTCTTTTTCTGTTCTTCAAAAACATTCCTCTTTTGTTACTGTATTGATGGCTTCTTCCGCCAACACTGATCCCGTTGTCGCTGCTACCTCTTCGGAAGTTACTGCTCCGATCGATTCTTCCGCGAATGTGATGAGTATTCCGGTGGGAGTTGTTACTCGTAAACGCAAGGGAGAAATTGCTGCCGCTGCCGAGGGCGGCGCCACTTCCTCGGAAAAAGCTAGGGTTCCCAAATCGAAGGAGCCGCCTCTTCGTACTTTCGCTAAGGTGGAAAAGATGCGGAATATTGCTACTCGTAAGCAGGTAGCGGATCTGTTTACCTCAACCGGGGTCCTTCAGAAGAATATGGTATTCCGAATCCCGACGAAGGATGAGAGGGCATGTTATCCTCCTCCGGGTATGTTGACAGTGTTTTTTGCCCAGGTGAAGTACGGGTGGCGTTCATTTATGTCACTTTTTTTCTGTGAGCTTTTCAAGACTTGTAATATCTGCCCGAGTCAAATGGTGCCGAACGGTTTTGCCGCTATTTGCATTTATGTCTTCTGGTGTCAAGTGAATGGACTAGAGTGCACGGTGGACCATTTTCTTTCGATCTTTGATGTAGCGGTGTCACCCGGGGGGTATCCTTTCTATAACGTTCGTCACCGGGACAACACGGGGGATTCCACGAAGAGAATTTTGGGTGCGGCAATTTCCTCACACAGCGTCTGTAAGAATAGATACTTCTCCGTGGGACCTGTTAAGGGTGAATGGGACGTGCCCTTCGACTGGCGAGAGGGTACTACTCCCGTGCGTGCTTTGGACCAGGAGGTGGTTTTATCTCCTATAATTTCTCAACACAAATTGATGGAATCAGAGGACTTCACAATGTTATATGAGACCTCCGGTCTCCATTACGTAGTTTTTACCGACGACGCCGTGGAGAGGCCTTTGTCTTTGTCTCCCGATGCGAGGAGTCTTTTTCGTAAGTCCCTCTATTTATTCTTTTATTCTTTCTCCGAGTACAGCAGTAAATTATGCTTATACACGTTATCTGTGGGGTTGATGCAGGGGAGGTCATGGCGAACTACTATCTGCAGTCGAGTCCGAGGGAGCCCACCCCTAGTGGTGTCTCCGAGATACCAGAGGAGGGTGATCACGAGGAGGATGAGGTTAATGCTCCCGAGAGTAGGTCTATGGGTTCAGAGAAGGGTGAAGTTTACGAGGACAACTCTCTTCTATGTATGGATATGACAGGGGTCATCAGGAGCGATGTTCCCTTGCGCCAAGTAGCTCCTGCTTCTTGGGATTTGGCTTTGGTGCCCGTTTCCAAATCCGAGTCGGGGAATTTACCTGCTTCTGAATCTAATATAGGAACTTCTTCGAGAGTTTCCGAGGAGGGGATCTTTACGAGTGTTACCGAGGAAGAATCTGCTCAGAAGGTTACGGAAGTAATAGACTTGTCTTCCGAGGGTCCTTCTCCTCAGCCTCCGACAGTTTCCGAATCCGCTCCTCGTGGTAAGTTTCTATGAGGTTTTAATGAGATTTTCATATCTTACTCGTAACACTTGCTGATGTGTTGACGCTTTTTCTTTTGATGTAGCAGCTATGGATAAAGGAAAAGCTCCGATGGTAGAAGAGCCTTCATTATACGGTGAGTATCCGTTATTCGCCCTCTTTCCACAATTTTTTCTAGTTTCATTCTCTCTCTCACTGACAGTGAGTATCTTTTGTAGAGGAGGAGTTTCTGGCCCAGTTCAACATTCCCGAACAGGAAGCTTTACGAGGGGATTCCGAGGATACTCAAGTGGAGTTCGATCCTTCTTCCGAAGACAGAGATGTGAAGGAGGGAATTCTGAATTCACTGTTGGGAAAGACTAGCCCACCCACAACAGTTGGTGGTTCTCGGGCCGTGTTTACGAATTCAGAAGTGATGACTCCCGTAAAGGACGCGACTCCTCCGAGGGGGCATGTTCCGGTGACTTTGTCTCCGAGGGGTCATACATTCCAGGAGCCCGCTCCTCCCAGTGGATCCGGGGGGCAGTTCTCATCTCGGACGGTGGGGGAAGCTTACCAGGATATTCTCCGGTTTTTCGCCTCCTCCAGTTCAACACCCGCCGAGGGGTACCAATTTTTGTACACCAGTCTTAACTGGTTGGGGCTCATGGTAAGCTTCTCTAAATTAATCCTCTGAAATTACACAATATATCTCTGTTAAATTCTTTATTGTTGACTTCTCCGCAGATTGGAAAGACTCGGGAGGCGGTCACTGCCGTTGAAGAGCGCGGTCGGAAAGACATAGAGGATTTAGAAGTACTCCGAGCGCAATTGGCACCTCTCTTAGTCCGGGATAAAGAGAGTCAAACTAGGGAGGACATTCTTAAAACCAAGATTTCCGACTACGAATTTGCTCTTAATGAAGCAGAGAAGACGAGGGCGGATTTTCAAGGTAACTTAAGCGCTGCCGATTCCGCTTATAAAAAGATGGAGGCGTCCGAGAAGGCTGCAGCAGCTAAGATAGCTCTTCTGGAGAAGGAAAGGAAAGAGTCCGAGGGGGTCTTTACTGCTCGTATTGCGGCTCTCGAGAAGGCGGTGGCGGATGGGAATGAGAGAGAGAGAGAGAGTTCTTCAGGAGACATTGGGCCAAGTTACTGATAGGGCTGAGTCAGCTGAAGGAAAGTTGATAAACTTTCTTTCTCCCGAGGACGTGCAAGCTAAGGTGGATGCAGCCGTTCAATTCGCTCAGCGGGAGATTTCACGACAGCAATCAGGAGTATCCGAGATGCCTTCTCACGAGCTTTTGACAGGCCACCTTTTATGGGGTTATTTGGAGTGTGCCAGATTGGCTAAGTCTTTGGTAAGGTCGGATGTTGACTTTCCCAAGTCTTTCGATCTTCGCAAGTTAAAGAAGCCAACTCCCGACGATTGCCATTACTTTGTGGGGAGGTTTAGGGGTTTGTTATCTTCTAGGGATTCTCCGACACCGTCTCTGATGCGCTCTGCCACTAGTTCGAGTCCGAGGGCTAGCGGTTCCGGGGGGGTATTTTCTCCAATTTCTCGTCTCGCTCCATTGGGTACTTCTGCCGAAGAGACAACTTCTCCCCTCCCTCCTTCCACGGGAGCTTAGTCTTGCTCTCTTTTATTTTTTGTTTTTTTAAATAAATGTTCTTTGTATCTATTACCCCTTCCGAGGGCTCTTCGACTTAAATAAATATTTTTGTTCAATTTCCTTTTTCTATTTTTTGTTTTTATAATTAAAATTCAACTAAATCAGATAATGATAATTCTTATAAGGTTGATGACTAAGTAAGCTTCCTAAGTAGGAGGTGTTGCTTTGCATGGTTAAGTAGGGTACGTGTCATTCTTAATCAAAAAGTTTTTCAACACGTGTCCCTTAGTTAACATAATAAGAGTCTAAACTTCTTCTTTTAACCAAGAGTTAGAGAGTATATATGCACTTAGGCTTTTTACCAATTATGCACTTATCTCTAATCTTATAATCATAATTAATCCTTGATTTTCTTTCAAGTTTGTCCATAATTGCAAGTACGAAGATAATACTTACCTGATAAGATGATGCCTCCTTATTATAGAAGAAGCGGTTCAGTTTCGTCTTGTGGTTCTTCTCGTGATACCGCTCGGAGTCCTTCTGGATCATCAAGGGTTCCTCCCATTTCTCGTGAAAGTTTCTCTCCGAGGGACAATCTATCCGAAAATCAGGCTACACTTGGTGCTAGTTCTTCTCTTGGGGTAGCTCGTAGGATTCCATCTACCAATTCTCGTAGGATCAATCATATCAGGGAAATATTCATGGGTAGGGAGCCATACCCTTTAGCGGATGAGTCTTCGGAGTTTGATTTGATTCCTCTTAACCCGTCCAGATTGATAGGTAGAGGACGTGTAGGATCCACTATGAGTACAGAATGTGAAAACTCGGTAAGATCTCTTTTCACTGGTTATAACTTGGATTTCGAAGATTATGACATAATAGTGCCTTCCTCGGGCCAAAGGGCTTACGCACCCCCCTCGGGTTACATGACCGTTTATACCGAACAGATGCGTTGCGGGTTGCGGATGTTTTTTCACCCCTTTTTTCAAATACTTTTTCGGTATTGGCAGGTGTGTCCGAGTCAGTTAACACCAAGTTCCTATAGCCATTTGGTGGGGTACGTCCTTCGTAGTGAGCTTTTAAACCTTCCAATGTCCCCTTATCAGGTGGGAACAATATTCACCCTTCGACCTTGCTCAGAGGGGACTCCCTTTTTTAGCTTGACCTATAGGGACAAGGAAAATACCTTCACTCGTGTATCCAGTTCCCACTCTTGTAGAGGGGATTGGAGGCGGAGATTTTTCTTCGTCCGTCCGAGAGGTCAGTCAGCCAGATCATGGGGGGTACCCATCCGATGGGGTCTGGGATATATTGCTCTCAACCTTGAAACACAAGGGCAAGTGAGGGAGATATTGCTTCACTCGGGACTTTTCTCTGGTTCTTATGACATATCTGGGCTACTAGATTTCCCCGAGGCTCTGATTTTGGCAGGTTTACAAGAGAGGGTGGAAGGATGTACTCCTGCGTCTCGTCCTCTTCACAGTAACTTTCATTTTCGTAAGTTCTACTAATCATTCTTTAACTTGTAAATTTTATAGGTGCCCTCGGACTGTTTTCCTAATGACATCTTTTGCAGGAGCGGAGATGAGAGCATTTTCTCTCGGGTCTTCTGCTGACGTTTTCTTGGGGAGGGCGTTGCATGGTAGTCCCGGGAGGCCGGAGGTTGGTGATTCCGCTCCCCTCGTGAGTGAGGCAATGGTTGAGATTTCCTCAGAGGAGGAGGAACCTGTAGCAGCCCCCCCAGTCAGTTATATAATTCCTCCTGGGCCGTCGGATCCGATAGCAGCTCCTTCCCAGACGGACTTTCACATGAGTCCCATAGTATCACAGCCCATTCCTCATACTTCTACCGTGGTAAATGTATTAGAGGAGTATCTTCACTCCTCTGGTACAGAGGATATGCAGCCCCGGGACGATATCCCTGATCGTGTTCCTGTACCACCGCCCGAGGAGCACCCTTCCCTCGGGAGAACTCTTCCCCCCGGGGATAGTCAGGATGTTTCTCTTCTTGGATCAGAGGTGGGATTTTGCCGAAACTTTCTCAGCGGTTTATTGAACGTAACAGATTGTGAGCTGATAAAAACCCTTTCGGTACCCGTTCTCCAAGATTTAGCCTGTAAAGACCTGTGTGAGGTATTTATTTATTTTATTTAATACTAACCTGTCTTCCGGTCTGATGCCACTCGCTTTGTTTTTTGATCAGATTTATATGGTGTTGGATGCTCTTGGATCTTACGGAAGCTCCTCTTCAGATCCAGGTTTGGTATATCGTCGTCGGGACGAGTTAGAGCAAGGTCTCTTAGAGGCCCATGTGGAGATAACTCATTTGAAGGAGGTTCACGAGTCCGCTCAGGAGACTCATATCCATGCGTTACAATCCGAGAAGGATAAGGCGTGGGAATTGGAACGCCAATTAGTGCTTGAAAGAGCCCGTGTTCAGAATTTAGGAAGGAGTCTTGAGGAGTTACGTAGTCAAATACGGTCCTCGGAGGAGCAACTAACGCAGGTTAAGATGGAAAGAGATGCCTTGAGTCAGCAGTTGCTAGGGATAACTCGTTCTCATGCGGTAGAGGTGGTTATGGCCCGAGTCCAAGCTGTGTTGGAGGTGGTGGATCCATCCAATCTTCGTGAGTCTCTTCGGGGTGAGATGCGTGACTTAGTGCATATAGGCTATAAATTGTGCCAAGATGCCGTACAAGCTTCGCCAGAGTTCCCCTCGGGCTTGCTCCTTCCTGAGCTCAACATTCGTCAGGTCTCCGAGGAGTTTCTTCCTTCACCTATTAGAGATTTTGCGGTCGGAACTGTGTTCTTTGATGACCCAGTCTCTCTTTCCGAGGAGCAGCGCCGAAGACTTATCCGAGAGGGGAAACGTCCCATGGGAGGGTCTTATCTTGTCGACAAATAGTATACAATTTAGTTCATAATACAGATGGTTTTTAGTGTTATTGGGTTGTCTCGATGTCTCATATGTAGAGCCATCATTTTGTCAGACAACTCTAATTTCTTTTGTACTATAGCCCCTCGTATATGAACACTCTTTTTATTCATGTATGATTATTACATTAAGCATAGTACTTTCTAAGGTTGCTTGCGTTTCACGTGTTGCGAAGTATTGCCTCCTCGGAGTTGGCGAGACGATAAGTTGCCGGCCCTACAATTTCCACTATCTTATAGGGTCCTTCCCATCGTGGATCTAATTTGCCCGCATTCTTGGAAGCCCCTACTCGTTTCATCACTAAATCTCCAACTTGAAAGGTTCGGGGTTTTACCTTGGTATTATAATATCGTGACATCCGAGCCTTGTACTCTTCCATTCGGAGGGCTACTCGGGTTCTTTTTTCTTCTAGAAGGTCAAGGGCAAGGGCTAAATTTGAGCCATTGGCCACTTCCTCGTATTCCTTGACTCGCCAGCTTTCTATGGAGACCTCCGAGGGCAAAACAGCTTCACACCCGTAGGATAGACTAAAAGGGGTTTCGCCCGTAGCAACACTTTGCGTGGTCCGATAGGCCCACAATATCCCGGGTATTTCCTCAACCCACTTAGCTTTATGCCAATCAAGCCGGGCCTTCATGTTCTTCAAGAGGGTTCTGTTGGTTCTTTCTACTTGGCCATTTCCTTGAGGGTATCCCACGGAGGCAAAGCGATGTTTTATCTCCCAATGATCGCACCATTTTTGTAATCCTTGATCAGTAAACTGCAAACCGTTGTCACTTACCAGGCTCCGAGGGACACCAAAGCGACAAATAATACTCCTCCAGAGAAAATTGATAACGGCCCCCGCGGTTACCCTAGCTAGGGGTTCCGCTTCCACCCATTTGGTAAAGTAGTCGACGGCTACTAGCAGAAATTTCTTTTGACCGGCATCAGGGATGAGGGGTCCAAGTATATCAATACCCCACTTAGAGAAGGGGCAGGGGTTCAGAAGGGGTTCCCAAGGAGCTGCGGGTAGATGGGTCCGAGGGGCGTAAGCTTGACATGGTTTACATCTTTCGGCATGGCTTTTGCTATCTTTGGCCATCGTGGGCCAATAGTAGCCTTGTCGAATCAAGCGTCCGACCATGCTTTCTCCACTAGTATGGCTTCCACATACCCCCTCGTGAGTTTCTGCTAAGGCTAGTTGGGCCTCTTCTTCATTAAGGCATCGAGCATGGGGGCATGAGTATGTTCTTCGGAAGAGTATCCCGTCTTTAAGGAAGTATCAGAGTGTTTTTCTGAACATCATTCGCTGAATATTCTTGTCCGAGGAGTATCCCTCGGGATTCTGTAAGTAGGCCTTGATAGGAGTTACCCAGCTAGATAAGGGATCTGAAATGGTATTTACCTCTTGGCCTTCGCTCTTTTCAGATTCATTGACGTGAAGTAGAGTAATCTTCCGAGTATGTATTGCGGCTGTTTGTGTAGCCATTTTGGACAAAGCGTCCGCCTCTTGGTTTTCTTTTCGGGGAATTTGAACTATATCATATTCTTCAAACCATTCGGACCTTTGACGAACTACTCGGAGGTACTCTTGCATTCTTTCTTCTTTTGCCTCATATGACCCCTTAACTTGCTGAACAATCAGTTGGGAGTCACTATGGAGGAGTACTCTCTTTATTCCCCCTTCCCTTGCTAGTCTCATACCGATAAGGAGAGCTTCATACTCGGCTTCATTGTTAGAGAGGGGGTAATCTATTCTAACCGCAAAATGAAGTCTTTCCTCCTCCCCTTCTTGGTTTACCAAACTATTCCAGCCCCCCCATGTGTACTTACCGAGGATCCGTCTACATATACATGCCATCGTGGCTCCTTTTCCTCGGATCTTATGCCCGTAAGTTCTGTTACAAAGTCCGCCAGAACTTGCGCTTTGATTGATGGTCTCGGAGCATAGGAAATATCGTACTCAGTAAGCTCTACGGCCCATTTTATCAGTCTCCCTGATGATTCAGGCTTGTTAAGAATTGCCCTCAGGGGGTGCTTAGTTAGCACGGTAATTGGATGGGATAGAAAGTAGGGACGTAGCTTACGAGCCGTAGTAACCAATGCTAGAACGAGTTTCTCAGTTAGGGTATATCGGGTTTCGGCTCCGAGGAGGGTTTTGCTGACGTAATATACCGGGTGATGTTCTCCATCTTGTTCTTTGACTAAGACAGCGCTAATAGCCTCTTCTCCGACTGATAAATACAGAAACAACTCTTCTTGGGGTATAGGTTTTACCAGCAAAGGTGGTTTCAACATATACCTTTTCAACTCTTCGAGAGCTTCCTCGCATTGGGGGGTCCACTGAAATTCCTTGACATTTCGAAGTATCTTGAAGAATGGAAGCCCTTTCTCTGCAGACTTGGAGACAAATCGACTCAACGAGGCCATTCTTCCAGTTAATTTTTGGACATCTTTTACCGTCCTCGGGGTAGGTAACCCCATGATAGCTTTTGCTTTTTCGGGGTTTACTTCGATTCCCTTCTCCGTAACCATAAATCCCAAAAATTTTCCTCCTCGGATACCAAAAGAGCACTTCCGAGGGTTAACTTTCATGCCAAAGTTGTTCATAATGACCAACGTTTTCCGTAGGTCCTCGGGATGTTCTTCGGCAGTGTTACTTTTAACTACAGTATCATCTACGTAAACCTCTACTGATTTCCCAATAAGTCCTGCGAACATAAGACTTACTAACCTTTGGTAGGTAGCTCCCGCATTCTTCAGCCCAAATGGCATGACTAGATAACAAAATGTGCCTGCATCTGTGATGAAGCTGGTCTTATCTTGGTCAATAGTCGCCATTGGGATTTGGTTATACCCTTGGTCTCCATCTAAAGTTGATAGTAGCGCGCACCCTGCGGTAGAATCAATTAGTTGATCTATGCTCGGTAAGGGATAACAATCTTTTGGGCATGCTTCATTGAGGTTGGTAAAGTCAACACACATTCGCCATCTTCCTCCGTGCTTAGGAACTAGCACGACATTAGCTAACCACTCAGGGTAGATAACTTCTCGTATTTGTTTCAAACTAAGAAGGCGTTGTACTTCCGAGCGGATAATCTTGTTGCGCTCGGGTCCCATTTTCCTTTTCTTCTGTTGGACAGGTTTAGCCCATGGCTTTACGTTAAGAAAGTGTTGGCATACCTTATTGCTGATTCGCCCGGGCGGCCCCCCTTCCCACGCAAAGAGGTGATGGAATTGTTTGAGAAGAGAAATCAGTTGACCTTCTATGATTGGAGCCATATGGGTGCCCATTTTGATTACTTTCTCGGGGCTTCCTTCTACTAATTCCACCATCTTTAATTCTTCCACAGGTTGGACTCGGGTTTCCTCGGTTTTACACTTTTTGTTATTTCCGAGTGAGGGTCCGTCCTCTTCTGAGGGAATGGCATTCATGCAGCATTCTCTGGCTTTTGACTGACTTCCTCGGACTTCTCCGATTCCCGAAGAAGTGGGGAATTTCACTTTAAGATGCAGAGTAGAGGGGATAGCCTCAAAGGCCCGAATAGATGGTCTTCCGCAGATGACATTATACGTTCGTGAGGAGGCTTCCACTACCCAAAACTTAATAGATTCCGTTCTTCGAAGGGCTCCTTTCCCCCATGACATTGGAAGAGTAACAGTTCCGAGGGTTTGACAGGCTTCTCCTGAGAATCCTACTAACGGGACCTCAACGGTTTCCAATGTTTCTTGTTTCAACCTCATAGCAAGATAGGTAGGTAAGAAGAGTACATCCACGGAGCTGCCCGTATCTATAAGGATCTGTTGGATTTCATACCCGTAGATGACAGCAGAAATAACCAATGGATCTTCGTGAGGGTATATTACGTCCATAAGATCCTCGGGCCCGAAAGTGATGCTAGGCAGATTTGATCCTTGAATGGAGCAGACAGACAATCCTTGTTCTGCTCGTCGGGCTTCTTTCAAATATTTCTTCTTTTTACCCTGAGGTGTCATGGAAATTTCACCCCCTTCAATCATATTGATCGTTCTCCCTGTTGGGGGGTTGTTTTTGTAAGAGTTAGGTGGAGGAGGCAAACTCTGATACCCTGTCGTTTTCTCTCGTGAATTTTGCCGACGGTCTTTAATTCTCTCTTGGGATCGGAGGCGTCCAGTTGTCCCTTCTCGTGACTTCCGACTAGGCATCCTTTCTTCCCTTTCTTGTTCTTCCTCCTCTCTTCGTGATCTCTTCCAAACATGTGCTTTGGGCTCCTCGGGGTTATTTTCCTTGAGGTAATTCTTCAAATACCCTATTTCTAACAGGCGGAGCACCTCTAAACGAAGGGTAGTACATTCTTCCGTAGTGTGCCCGTAAGTTTTATGGTACTTACAATATTTCCCAGTGTCCTTGTCTCGGTTAGGGAATTTAGTCGGCCTGGGCCAGTGTAACTCGTTGCTACCCCTCATTATATTGAGCACTTCTGGTGGGGTAACAGTCATCGGAGGCAGGTGCACGGGTCGGAGAAACTTCTTAACCACTCCTCTTTCGTCCTTGCGCTGAAGAGGTTTTCCTTCCTTATTCTTTTCTTTGGCCTTTGCTTCTTTCTCGACGCGCTCTAGGTGTTCATTATCCTCCTGCTCCATTTGCTTCTTTGTTCCTTCGGCCTCTTCCATCAAGATATGGATTTCTGCCTTTTGCATTAGTTCATTCATGTCCGTGATCCGATTTCCCATAAGGTATCTAAAGAAATCCCCCGTTCGGAGTCCCTGAGTTAATATGTCTGCCATAATGGTCGGGCTAACGTTGGGAACATCAAGTGCTTCATCCGTGAAGCGCTTTATATACTCTCGTAAGGATTCATCCTTTTTCTGTTTAATAGTGAATAGGTGTGTGGCAGATTTAGGGTACCTTCGATTGCAGGCGAATTGTCGTACGAACAAATGGGCTAATCGATCAAAGCTCGTAATAGAACAAGGTGGAAGGTGAGTAAACCAGGCTTGGGCCCGCCCTCCGAGGGTAACAGGAAACACGCGGCATAACACGTGGTCAGGGGCAGAAGAGAGGTCCATTCCGGCCAGATATTGATGGATGTGATCCTGTGGGTCCCTTCCATCAGCTTCTCCGGTATATAACGGGATATTGACAGGTCGCATCCCCGAGGGGATAGAAGCTGAAGCGATTTCGGGAATGAAAGGAGTGGTCTTGAATGTAGGATCCTCTTCAGGGACCATGGTCTTCTTGAGGTCACCTAATTCTTTTCGTAAATCATCCATCATTCCCCATAAGGAATGTTCAACCTCTCCTCGATACTCCGAGGGGCGAGAAATTTCTTCCCGACCCCTCTCTGGAATTCTTTCATGACACACATACCTTCGAGGCGTATGTCGGGATTCTCGTTGCCAAGGATTCGAATTTGGGTTCCCCGCCATCGGAGGTGCATCTCCCTCCGAGGGGAAATCCCCATTCTCGAAGAGCACAGAGGACGTGCGTCCGATAGGTTCATTCCTCCGGGGTGTTCGTGCAGCATCTATAAGTCTTTCATAAACAGATCGGGGAATATTAATAAAATCTCTAGTACCTGATTCGTAATTGGACAAAGTTTCTTCTGAGTCGCTGTTCGAGAAAGGAAGGTTGTCTCTTTCGAAAAGATCATCCATCCTAACCGACGTCTGCTGAATTCTCTCGAGGACAGATGTTATGGCGTTCCCACAGACGGCGCCACTTTGTTAACGGGTTTGGAATTATTCCCTATTTAACGGAAGATATTTATTTGGGTTAGAACGCCCTGTCCGTGATTCCGAGATAATGATAGGTGGAAATGATAACAATATTTGCAAGAATATTCCCTTCCTTTATTCACTGAACTTTTCCTCCTCTCCTTTTGTGTACATGAGTATCCAATTGTATTTAGTAGTTAAGTTAAGTTGTTGTTTCTTTCTGCTGATTACCTCCCTTTATATAGACTTTGGTAAGGGCAGGTGTCATTGTGCATGTGTTTTGGTAAGGACAGGTGTTGTCGTTACCTTGATACAGGTGTTTAAAATAAGGATAAGGTTTATCTTTTATCGACTAAGCGCTGACTAGATTTAATCTTCATCTCTTCTGATAGCTCCGAGGACCTTTGATGTAGATTGTTTTGATAGAGCTATTCTTCCGAGGGATTTTATTTCTCTTTCTTGATTTGGGTCTTTTCTTCAACAATCAGGAGTGATCTCTGCGGGTGTAAATGTGATCTCCGAGGGCCTAGTGTGATCTCCGAGGGCATGGTGTGATCTCCGAGGGCTGTATTTGCTTTATTTGAAGTGAGATCTTTTCATCGGAGTTCTCGGAATATGTTATCTGGGCACTCTGTTATTCACTTCTGATTTTTCTCCGAAAATGGGTCCTCAGGTGATGGTCCGAGTGTCGTCTTTTCCGAGGAGTGTTCAGCAAGGAAGTTTTCTTGTAAGGTCATGGGACTCGGGGTCCATTGTGGTCCCTCTTGGCGTCTTGGTGGATATCGGAGTCGTGCGGATCCATCGGGTTTTGCTCTTTTTCCGATGCCGTGTTGATATCTGTTTTTCATTCACCGTTTGACTTTCCAAGGGACGCTTATGTTTCTCCTCGTGTGCTCTTGTAAACCTTTTCGGGTCAGTGACCGAAAGGTAGGGCAATCCTCCGAGGGGTTTTCTTTATAGGTACATCTCATCGGAAGTACTCGTGACAATAGTATTGTCCATATACTGTTTTTTCCGAGTAAGAGTAATCTTCTTTATTTTATTTTTAGGGTTAACACACAGAGTTGATAATCAAGTGGAGGAAGGCAGCAAAGAGACACAAGGAGAAGACACGCCGAATTCCCACCGTGATCGAGCAACAGCAGTTCCGGCTGTGGAGCCATCATGGAGCAGTTGAGGATGATGGTAGGTTGCGGGTGCGGCGTTGTATTGTTGCTTCGTTGGAATGGCGGGTTTGCGGGCACACAAACGACAACAATGGTGGTGTGGTAGTTGGTTGGTGCATGGGGCGGGTGTTACTAGTTAAGTTAGTTGGGTGGGTGGGTGGGGGGGGGGGGGGAGAGTTAAGACGTTATGCTAAATTAAAATTAGATGATTTTGTTTCTTTATTTTCAAGATTATAAAATAATACTTTAAAACTAGCTGATTTTGTTAGAGATACAAATATAATTTTTAAAAATTGATTAATTTTATTTTTTATAAATTTTTACAAGTCAGCATCTTAAGTGTCAAAAGAAAGTTAAAATCTCCAAATTTTATAGTCAACGGCTGTTCACATGTGTTTCAGCGACGACAATTAGGTGGCTCCGCCATGAGGGTACCAAATGTGGGGAGGAATGCTAACTTGGGGTACCAAATTCGTAGGGTGCCAAGTTATAGCACCAAAAATCAATGGATAGCAATTTAAAGTACCAAGTTTGATGTTTTTCCTCACTAATAACGCTTACTTCAAATACGGCATAAAACCAACTTGCTTCTAATTTTAATGAGAAATAAATAATAAAACTTTAATAACATGTGAACTTCTAGTAAGATAAATAGACAGATCGTTCGTGCATACATATATAGTAGACTAAGTGAAAAGTAACACAGATGCACCCAATGATACAGAATTTGCTTGAAGTTGGCGTCTTAAAAAACAAGAAACGTTGACACACAATCCCCGCATAATTAATAATTTATTTTAAGTATAATAAAACTTATAACTTAAAAATAGATAGAAGATCTATATATCTTAATATTCTTTTTATGTAAAAGAGAATTATTAAATAATTTTTTCTTTAATGAGAAAAATTAAATAATGATAAGCACAAATTAATTAAATTAGATCCCAACTAATTACAAAAAATCATAATATGTCGAGGAGGCAAATAAGGATATCAAAATTTTAGAGTCAAATTGACTTACTTTATATAATAGTAAAAATTATTAAGGTGAATTAAACCATAAGTTTATTAAAACTTTTGTGCCGGTAGTTGTCGTTAATTTTTCAAATTGTTAACATTGAACAAATATCAAGAGATACATCTCTAATTACCCCAACTGAATAAAGAGACTCCTGCTACATCACCAAATCACATTGAATGCAAAAATAGTAACTCCATCATTTATCTTAATTTACCAAGTAAAGGTTCAAAAATAATACGTGTAAAGAAATTGTTGTTACAAATAGAACGTTGACTCATATAGTAGTACATTTAGAGCTCTGAGGGAACAAAAACCTCATCAAAGAGCTAAAACAGGCACCCAAAATTCCGGTTGACTTTGTGTATGATGTTTTATTACTAGCAAACATAGTTGACAGAAATCAAACATGAAAAGAACTCATGTATAAAACTAAAACTCTTCAAGATTGTAAAACATACAGTTTTCCTATGTGCTCTCTTTTCCATATTTACTAGTCTCCTCAGCAACTTTAGCCCATTCATTTGCAATTTTCTCATTATACACCACCTGCGCAACAAAACAGTGCATCACAATAGAAGCGCGTACTTCATTATATCAACCAGGATATAGCTACCACGACATGCATGAAAATTGGTTTTTATTGCATAGGCGCCCTAAAAAGATGAACTTCTTTAATGAAGCGGAGAAATTCAAAACAATAGAAATTTGAGTGGAGATGCCCAAAAGGAAAATCAGAATATTCTGTACATTTTTTGGATAATCCACAAAATGTTATCCCCATAATAAGAATTGTGGGCCGTGGAAACTGGATATCAACCGATATAGCTTATTACACCATTTTATGTATAATCATTTCTAGATATTTCTATTGGTTTATGACAGGCATTTATATTATGGGACAGTGTTCTCAAAATAAAACTACAAAACCAAAACCATAAACACCAAAGAACGAAGAAACTCATCACAAGGTAAACTTAAATATTATGTTGAAAGGTAATATGACTCAAAAGATTGAAAAGAAAATAACATCGCCTTACACTCTATTATGTTGAAAACATACACTGAAACTGGGTTAAAATCTTTGCACACATTTATGTTGAAGATGTGATCCAACATGGCCACTCAGTGATGCCGGTCATCTTAGAGATGACATAAGATGACAAAGTGCTTTATATGAAGAAATAGAAAAGAAGAACGAAATTTTGAGAAAAAACCAAAATTATAAGAAGAGTTTCCCAAGTAGTTCAAAATCCAAAAGGGTTACTTGGGTTCTCTCAATGACTAAAAGATGCAGCATAGACCTAGCTGAGTGGGGCATGCTGCATAATTGGTCAAATTTATTTGCAAATGCCAAGTTAGAGCAAAATCTTTGTAACAGAAATTTGTAGGTTTCTTGCAGAAACGTTTGATACTGCAATTACAATCATGGTTAAAAGTACCTGATTGCTTTTCAGTTCACTTGATCTTATCACGAAAATGACTTTCTAGTACTGAGATGACAATAGCAGGATAAAAGTACCTGATTAGAAACAAATCCTTTCAGCATGCTTACAAAGTCACCCTGTCTTTCCCTATCTAATCTTTGGACTTCATACCTATTATTTTCCTGCAATCACATCAACAGGTTATGCCAATGAGTTTGCTCAGTTAATTTAAAAAAAAAAAATATATATATATATATATATAAATAACACAAAGTTATGACTTATGAGGAGGAGTCTAATAAACTTCCAGTATTCCACATCATATAGATGGGGGAAGGGTGCCCGCGTGCCTGTCGCGGAAGAGGGGGGGGGGGATTATCCCTTAAATGACTCTGTATTGTGCTACCTTGGAACTTCAAAAAGGGGGCATACCCACCCCGACTAATGTTGCAGGAGGTCATGGATAGTTCAATCAAAAAACTAGCTTGAAATTATGAAGGAAAATACGGAGTAAATTTAAAAATTTAATTTTCCTGTTTGCCGCGCAGTTTGCCTCTAAGATCACCTCTGTCAGTTCATAATAATGGCAATCTAGAACTAAATTCCCTTAGAAAAGTATTACCCTGTTAATTAAAATGCTAAAAAGCCATATAGCTGATTGATAATTATTAGGTTTGCCTCACATTAACAAGCAAAACAGCTCCAGGTGTTCTTTTGAAGCACACAAATTGAGTTACTGATGTTTACTTGGCATGGAGTTCGAACCTCATTCATTCTTAACTTCTGTAACTATGCATGAAAACCAGATCAAACAACAATAAGCCAACATTCAAAAACATAATAGAGCACAAATCAACATCCTGGCTGTAGTGTCAATTCAATACATGGTAAGATTACAAAAATAGAATCAAAGAAACTTCGAATATTTTTCTTACGAATTCTCTAACTACTCGGATGACAGGCAGAAAATCATGTTTATAAGTCATTCAAATGCTCAAATTAATTACCTCAGATGAACTAAGTATAATCTAACAAAGGCATATCATTTTAAATCAGGGAAGCCGGTTCAGACAATGTGTTACCTTAGTTTTAAGCTCTTCTCAACATTATCAGAGGCTATGAGGAAGCAAAAATTTTATATATACAATAGCCAATACTTTGCATTCATGAGCGCACGGGATACAAGACTCCTACACTTTTGAAGTGCCCCAATATGCACTCCACGAAATTCACTGAAAGGATTGTACCAACCAAACCAATGGCTTGAGTTTGAGAAAAGCTACATCGGTTTTTGTTTAAGCAACTACTTCATCAGTAAGGCGACCAGGAAAGAAACAGACCACCTCATTGTTTCCCGTATATGTCCAACCCGTAATTGTACTGAACAACTGTCTAAACCATAAATAATTTATAAAACAATCAATTGCACGTAACAAAGTGATTACTTGGGGAATAGCAACATGGTGTAGTTTCTCATCTTAATTCATTGCACGGAGGGCAGAAAGTCCAAAAGGCAAACTAGGTACTTGAAAATATCTTACACTCCCTATACACTACAGTTTCCATGAAAAAGTTCAATTGTTCATAAGAACAAATTATACATCAAGGGCCAGTTCATACACTTCCATCAAATAGCGATAGATAGTCTAGTGTAGACACCACATTCAGATGCTTAACAGATTAAAACTGAAGATATAATCTTACACTAAAAGGATCACTGGATTTGGAACTTAATTGTTACACATAAGTTTAAGTTTTTAAGAAAAAAGAAAATCTCAGAAAAGAAAATGAGCTATAACAATTTAGTCAACATGAAGATCCAACGGCCTCGACCTTGTCTATTTATATTAATTAATGAGGAAACAGATTAAAAACATAACAAAAAGGAAAACCCAGACCTTTGGCCCCATTGCTCAAAAAAGATGGGGCCCTTATCCCAAATGCAAAAAGAAGAAACTTAGAAATAAAAAGGAATCTATCTAAATGTTGTCAGCGGTCTATACCTTAATTCGCTCATACTCTCGTACTGCACAACTTTTAGCATCCTCCGTAATCCTAATGGCATCCTTCAGCTCTTCTAATTTATGGACCCTTGACTTGTCACCACCAAAAACTTTGGATGGTGCAGTTTCAAGTTTTTCAGCTCTTGAATGCAAGGAAGAAAGTTCAGATATAAGAGTTTGGACTGTAAGCAAGGCATTAGAACGATCAGCAAATGCGTTTTGTACAGCTAACATCAATCCCATATATCCATGCAGAGTATCCTGCAGTACACACACAGGAAAAAATCTCTAAAGTTAGAAAGTTAAAAACAAAATCCACAACGTATTCAACCCTCATACATAATAATTTGGATAGCATATTGATGTTTATATAACCAAAAACTGAAATCGATCAGCTGTGACCATGTTTCTTGGAAAGAAACAGTAAAGCAACTATAAATTAAGAGGACTAGATATATTATTCATGGAAGTATTACTTTATTACTAGGATCTGAAGAATAGCTGAATGATATCAGTCAAAAATAATGAAAGCCTTGTAAATTGAGTGGAAAATAAAAACAAAATCATTTGAGAAAATAATCTGGACTGTAAACCCCACCTTTCTGCAATCATTTCTCTGAACAAACGTTACAATGTAGAAAAGAGAGGGAGAAAAATGCAGAGAAAGTAAAGCATTACATCAAGAATGAAACACTTACCAAATGCTTCACAGTTTGTGCATTCAATTCTCGATATAATCTACTCGTTTTGACAGCGGCAGTCGCCATTATTTTCATGTCAGCAGCCCTTATTCTTTGTGTACTCAAGACTGCTTGCTCGTTCTCAAACTTTGTTAACTTGATAGCTGCCAACCCTAATTCTCCCATTGTCTCCCCCACATCATGTTGTGCTTTGACCAGTGACTCTGCCTGTCATCCCATAAACTAAAACTTATTCATGCAAGAAAATTAGCCACAAAATTCTTCTAAAATCAATGTGATGTATAGCAATAAGGGCCTCCTAAGATTAATCTGGTTGTAAAAGGCTCAACTTGTTACATGCCAAAACAATATAGAGTGTTGAAGACTGGTAGAATGATGATAAAAACCTGTTTCGACACATTAGTGAGTTGTTGCTCAAGATCCCGTAGCTTCTCCTTGTTCTCCAAGAACTCTTTGTCTTCCTCCTCTACAAACGGCCTCGAGTTACCCCAGTCATTGACAACCGACTGCTTGAGCTCCTTGAAGTACCTCAACAAATCCCTCCCACCTTTGGCAGGCTGCACCACATCCTGGGGCTCAATGACACTCCTGGAGTCCCCAAGCAGTTGCTTGGGCAGCCTGACAGCCCCATCAAGCACCCTGGATGCCACATCAATACTCGCGGGCAACGGCATTCTCCCCTGCACGGTGAGAAACACTCTCAACTCGTCGCTCTTCTTGATCACGGGATGCCGGGCGAGCCGCTTCAAGTACTTCTCTAATTCCAGTCTCCTCTGCTCGACAAACTCCTGCTTCTGCATGACCTGACCCTCCACAACACTTTTATCGGGCCTAGGCGGAATAAAGAACCCTCTGTATCCTTCGGTCAACCGATCAGACAGGGTAACAACGTCTTTAAACCGTCTGCGGACACTAAACTCCGTCCCGCCGTAGTCCGTAATACTAGTATTGGTGGTGATACAGTAAGTAACGTAAGAATTACCACCGGGAACAATAGAATTAGAAGACTCAACCTCCTTCTGAGGATTCGAGACTGAAATTCTCAAAAACTCCTCCACGGTGGTCAATTCATCATCATCATCATCGGGTACCACCTGACCGTTGGAGGTTGACTCCGATGAAGTGAATACGAGGTCAGCATATGAAGGGGAATGATCGGAGGTGGTGAGAATCGACGGCGTCGGAGAAAGGAGGGGATGATCTACGGCGGAGGAGGAGAGAGTAGTCATTGCGCTGCGGTAATTGGAGTAGGATTTGGAGGTCGAAACGTCGTCGTTGAAGGTTAGGGTTTGCAGATCATCATCATCATCATTATCATCTACTTGTTGTTGTTGTTGTAGCTGAAGAGGATGATTGCTCTCTGATCCCATCATTGCATAAAATCTTCTTCTTAACTTCTTCACTCTACCAACCGATGATTATATGGATCTGCTAGGCTTCATTCAAAATCAAAATATATATTTAGAGAATAAATATTATGCTTATATATATTTTTCTGTAATCTAGGGTATGTAACAAATACATATATAAATAATATTATAATAATTATAATATGAATTAGCACGATCCAATTAAGAATGTCCTATTAACAGATAACTGATATGAATGTTATGACAATTGACAATTCCTTCCCCCACCGGGCCCCGGGGTGTTAGCTTTTGAGTCTATGACGTACAAATATGATGATTCATTCTACTGGCAATTTCTTTTTGTTTTTAAAATAAAATTGTGGATCATATTTTGCGTTTACTAGTAGTACTGATTTTTGTTTAGAACATTAACTTTTTTAGGATGGAGTATGAGTATCCTCCAATCACGTATCTGACTATATTGGGATTTAATCAGGATACGGGCTCATTTGGTTAAACATGTGAATTGGTTCAGAAAAAAAAATCCCAAATAAGATAATTTAACTATTTAACACGAAATCATTAATTAGGGTAATTCATTAATTATCGGATACATGTCGCTCGAAATGCAGTTCTTGCGCTTTCCAAAAAAGAAAATGCAATTCTTGCGATTCGTGAAGGGAGAGTGTACGGGAAATTTGGATTTATACGATACGAGAGGAGAGTTATTTATTACGAGGGGCTTTTCGAAGAGGAATGGAGAACAATGAATAAAAGGAAAAGTATATTGCTTATAGAGAATTCAGAGTACAAGTATTGTTATTCTACTTAAATTAGGTAATAATAAGGTACTTCTTATCCTATTTATAGAACACGTAGGATAAAGGCGGTGACCAATTGTTCTTCATTTAATCAAGGGCATGGGCGCTTGTTATGACTGCTTCGTGGTAGATGGATCTGTTGCATGGCAATAATGTAGGTCGCCCGGGTATTAAGGGTTCTGGCACTAATAAAGGTTGACACGATATTTATGGTACGCGTGACTTATCACCAAATGGTCATTTATGGGACCAACTCAGAACTCGGCTTCCTTCGTTTGACGCGATCCTCCTCGTACTTCCTCGTTCTACGAGCCTATTATTAGGGTTCTTTTCTTCGATCAACCTTCTTCTAGGGGTATTTTGATCTTTTTCGAGTCAGGTGTATTTATGCATTATCAGATGTCTTTAAAGTCTGTTGTTTTGGACTAATCGAGACATGGGACTTTATTGACTTTTTGCGGGATCCCTTTTGTATGGTGCCTTTTTGGTTGCGTTCTTCGACCGAGCTTTGTATCCCGACCTTGTTATCCTGGTTCTTGACTTGGTCTTCGTATTTCGTAGATGATTATTGCTTCAGGGCAGTTGTGTGTAGAGTGACGTTAAGTTGTGGGAGAATGTATCACCGCATTTTCGGTAACCAATATTTTTTCTTGTTCAATTTCTTGGTCACGTTCTTTCTAGAAGTGGCCCGACGTTTCACATAGCATGTGTGACATGTGATTTGATCGTGGCTATTGAATTTGAACCGCTTTGTCTTATGTGGGACACGTGCCTTTAGCTTCTTGTGATTCAGAAGACAGGTTCAGAATTATGACCTAATTAGGGATTTTTTCGGATTTGGTCCCATAATGTGTACCCGTTCCAATTTTAGTCCCACAGTGATACATTTTCCAATTTTAGTCCCACGGTGTACTAATTGTACAATTTTAGTCCCATTCTCTCTAATCCCACTAATAAGTGTCACGTGACCTCACGTGACACCAGGGATTTTTTCGGATTTGGTCCCATAATGTGTACCCGTTCCAATTTTAGTCCCACAGTGATACATTTTCCAATTTTAGTCCCACAGTGTACTAATTGTACAATTTTAGTCTCATTCTCTCTAATCCCACTAATAAGTGTCACGTGACATCACGTGACACCATTAATCAAAAATTAGCCATTTTTTAACCAAAAAAAAAACTCTTAATCTAAAATTCGTTTCTGATTTTTAATAAAAAAAAATATTTTTTAAAAAAAGAAAAAAAAAACGGCAATAAGTTGCTTATTTCAGCAACTTATTTGCTGAAATCCAGTCCAGAAACATTCTGGATTTCAGTTTGAGTTGCTGAAATTTCAGCAATAATGCTTTTAAATTTCAGTTTGAGCTGCTGAAATAAGCAACTTATTGCCCTTTTTTTAAAAAAAAAAAAATTTTATTAAAAATCAGAAACGAATTTTAGATTAAGAGTTTTTTTTTTGGTTAAAAAATGGCTAATTTTTTATTAATGGTGTCACGTGATGTCACGTGACACTTATTAGTGGGATTAGAGAGAATGGGACTAAAATTGTACAATTAGTACACTGTGGGACTAAAATTGGAAAATGTATCACTGTGGGACTAAAATTGGAACGGGTACACATTATGGGACCAAATCCGAAAAAATCCCTGGTGTCACGTGAGGTCACGTGACACTTATTAGTGGGATTAGAGAGAATGGGATTAAAATTGTACAATTAGTACACTGTGGGACTAAAATTGTACAATTAGTACATTGTGGGACTAAAATTGGAAAATGTATCACGGTGGGACTAAAATTGGAACGGGTACACATTATGGGATCAAATCCGAAAAAATCCCGACCTAATTAACTGAATTATTTATTTGGGTTGGAACACCCTTGTCCGTGGTTCAAAAGCTAAATGCTATTTTAAAAGAGACAAAATAACAAGAACATTTCTTCCTTTATTCACTATATTTCACTCATGTTGTATGTCTGTGTTTTTAGTTTAGTTCTTTTTCAATTGATCACCTCCATTTATATAGAAATTTTTAGGGACAGGTGTCTCTATGCATGTTGACATGTTTTAGGATGAGTACACGTGTTACAAGGTACACCACCCAATAAGATAATGTCTATCTTGATCTACTAAGTGCTGACTGTGCTGCTTGATCTTCCTCCGAGGGGGTTTTGCCTTCATTCCGATAGGTGGTTAAGCCGACTTCTTTGTCCCCGAGGGCTTATTGCCTTTGGTAATGACTTGAGGGCCAAGTTTGACTTGAGGGCTAAGTTTGGGTGTCCTCTTAGTGATAATGCTGCTCCGATAGGGGGGTATCCTGAAGTAAGTGATTCTGGACATTTTCTCCGAGGGGGTGTTCACCCGTGAGTTGAACTCCGAGGAGTGTTTTAGCCTTCGTGGATAGGCTTTTCTCTTTTCAAGTACCCGGAAAGTGTTGTTCTTTGGTTCTTGCATGAATGTGCGGTTTCATTCTTTGAGTTGGCCGTCTGGGGCATTGCTCCGAGGGCACTTGTGTTGGGAGTGTATAGCAAGGAAGCGTTCTTGTCAAGGTTCTGGGACTCGGGAGTCCGTTGGGGCCCTGCTCGGCGTCTTGATGGATATCTGAATCAGGCGGATCCATCCGGGTTTGCTTTTTATCCGACGCCGCCTTGATATCTGGTCTTGATTCATCGTGACTTTCTGAGGGACGCTAGGTGCCCTCGTCGGATGGCCACTCGTACCGCTTTGGGTTAGTATCCGAGCGGTATTGGTCACACCCGATGGGCCTCCTCGTTGGGAGTGGGTACAACTCATCGGAGGTACTTGTGACAATAGTATTGTCCATTTATTAATCCTTCTGATTTAGGACTAATATTTTCTTTAATCTCGTATTTATTTTATACGGTTAACACTAGCCCCCCCCCCCCCCCCCCCCCCCAAATTTCGATCGCCATCGTAGAGGCGAGGGAAATTTTAATCTTGGGGTTTTTGTAAGCCGAGGAGTTTTGTGTTTTTCTCTCTTTGCCCATTCTTCGTGGCCATTTTACGAGGAAAGCAAAGCTTTTCCTACTAAATTTTGATTTTTCCGAAGGGGTAAGAAGTCCTGAGTGTTGTTTTTCCTTTTTTCAAGATTTTTCCGAAGGGATATGATTTTTCCCTTTTTTCTCATTTATTTTTTGGTGTTTTTACGAGGGGAGGAGAGTTCTCCTGTCTTTTTTAGGATTTCCGGGGGTATTATGTGCATATAAGTATATATTTGAAATACCGTAAGAAAATTACCTTTTTGTCCCTGAGAAGCAACGATCCAGATAATTGTAACGGCTCTTTCTGACCGTTGGATGCCTTTAAAGGGTATTTACTCATCCGTCCGTTGATCTTCAGCAACAGCTAGCATGTAGAAGGACACGTCGCTTCATGAGTGGAGACGTGGGGCGTGGGAAACGGGGCACGTCTTGATGACTGTTGCCTATAAATAGGCCCGTCCGTACCATTCACATCACTTCATCCTTTTCAATCTTTAAACTCTCTCAACTCTCTCAACTTTCTTAAGCAAAATTTCCTTTATCTCTCTCAAATTTCCTTCTCACGCTCTCTCTTTTTCTTTATCAGTTTGCAAAATTTTCTCCTTGCCCAAAAAAGAAAATGGCTTCCTCTGCAAACACTTCCTCTGCCGATGTTTCCGCCACTTTTGTGGCTACTGCTCCCCTCGTGGGGCCTGCTGCTGCTACCCGTAAAAGGAAGGATGTTGTCGCTGAGGGGAGCGGCCCCGCCTCCACTAAGAAGGCTAGGGTTTCAAAATCGAAGAAGCCCCTTGTTCGCGATCTCTCCAAAATCGAGAAGATTCGGTCCGTTGTTACTTACGAGCAGGTCATGGATCTGTTGGCCACGGGACTGCTATGAAGAATGTGACTGTTCACATTCCCACTGAGGATCAGAGTGCTTGTCATCCTCCCGCGGGTATGCTTATGGTGTACTTCGCGCAGGTGAATTACGGGTGGCGCTCATTTATGCCACCCTTCTATTGTGAAGTTTTCAAGACTTGCGACATTTGTCCGAGTCAATTTGTGCCAAATGGGTTTGCTGCTCTGTGCATCTATGTGTTCTGGTGCCACGTCAAGGGGTATGAGTGTGGAGTGGATCATTTCCTCTCAATTTTTGAAGTGGTGGTGTCGCCCGGGGGTACCCCTTTTATCATGTCCGCCATCGGGATAATGCGGGGAATTCCATGAAGAGGATTCTGGGTGCGACAATTAGCTCGCACAGCGTTTGGAAGGACAAGTTCTTCTATGTGAAGCCTGTCCGAGGGAAGTGGGACGTGCCTTTCGCATTGAAGGAGGGTGCGACTCCGGTCCGTAACCTAGATCAGGACACGGTGCTTTCCCCGGTAATTGCACAGCAGTTGCTAATGGAGTCGGAGGACTTTCCGAAGTTGTTTGACAATTCCAGGTTTCACCACGTAGTGTTTAATGACGATAAGGTGAAGAAACCGCTTTCCGTACCGGCCGTGGGCTTGGCAGCTTTTAGTGAGTTTCTCTCTCTTGTTCTCATGTTTTCTTTTTTGCATCTACTTTCTCCGAGTAGTTTCTTCGTGCTCGTAGGTATATTTCGTACGTGTGTTGTTTGTAAACGGACGTCTTATTTCTATATTTACCCGTCTTTGTGTGGTGCAGAGGAGGTTATGGCGAGATACTACTTACAGTCGAATTTTGAAGAGGCGGCTCCGAGTGGGCACAGTGAAGCTTCCAAGGGGGAAGATCACAAGGGAGGGGAAGTGCAGTCTCCCGGAGAGGCAGGGATGGATCCGGGTGCTGAGGAAGTTCACGAGGACATCCCGCGTCCCTTCGTGGACGCTGAGGGGGTATGCTTGGAGGTCGTTCCTTTGTGACAAGTGGACCCTATGTCTTCTTTAGTCGTGGTGCCAGCTCCCGAGTCCAACACTGGCAGCTCTCCGAGGAGCTCCAAGGAGGCGCCATCTCCACAAGCGGAAGAAGAAGAGCCCTTATCTCCGGGGCCAGATGTCGTGCTCATCTCTTCCCGGGACCCTTCCCCTTCTTCTCCTCGTAAGTTTCTTTCTCTCCTCTGTTTACTCTGCTTTAGGATTATATCTATGCTATCATGTTCGAATTTGCTCCGCATGGTTACTCAATTATATCTCTTGTTTTCGCAGCGGTAATCAATAAGGGAAAGGCTCCCATTTTTCTGGGGGCTGACCTGTTTGCTCAACTGCTCCAATCGCACCCGGGGGAGCCATCGGGGGGTCCCGAGGGGATTTTCAAGAGTCCTGCTGACTTGCTGAAGGACTTAGAGGTGAAGAAGGAGGTGTTGGGCACTTTTCTCGGGGGAGAGGGTTCCTCGGCCGCTACGGAGGTTCCTGAGGTGGTCATGACAGAGGCAGTGACCGTAACTCCCACTACGACTATCCCTCCTTCGACAGCCGATCTCCCGAAGAGGGCTACTTTGCGGAGGTCTGCTTCCGAGGGAAATCTTTTGCCCCAGGCACCCGAGAAGGAGCCACCGACCGTGGGGGAAGCTTACCACGAGATTCTTCACTTCTTTGGTTCTGCTCTCTCCGCGCCTGCGGAGGGGTATCAATTTCTACGGGCCAACACCGTCTGGATGGAGGCTATCGTAAGTATCTGTTATTCTTTAGCTTTATTTTCACCGCGGTTTCCCTGTATTCTTACTTATACTCCCTTTCCCGCCATGTAGTCCAAGAAGACTCGGGAGGTCATCACCACTGTGGAGCAGCGCCATTTAAAGGAGGTGGCGGAAGTGGGTACTCTTCGGGGGAAGGTGGCTTCTCTCCAGGCGCGACTCCACGAGGCCGAGTTGATGATCGCGGTTCTTCGTACCAAGCTGGAGGCCCACGACTTCAGGTGGAAGGAGGACCAGGAGGTAAAGGAGGTGATGCGCCTTACCTTGCAGCGGGTGCAATCGGCTCACGACCAGATGGAGGTGTCCGAGAAGGTGGTCCGGGCACAGTTATCCCGTCTGGAGAAGGAGAAGACGGAGTCCGAGGGGATCCTTCGTGCTCGGGTGGAGGCTCTGGAGAAGGAGAAGTCCGAGGAGTTGGAGAGGGAATGGGAGCTCCAATCACGGATAAATGAGTTGGTGGAGCTGAAGTTAGTCGGGGTAGTGCCACAGAAGGAGGTGCAAACCCAGATTGATGAGGCCGTTCAGCGCACAGCAGTGGAGGCGGAACGCAATACACTTCCTTGTCCGCTCGGGAGACACTCGGGCACATGCTATGGGGATACTTGGAGTGCGCCACTTTGGCCCGCGGGGTGGTGCCTTCGGCGGTGAACTTTGCCCGTGTCTTCGACGTCAAGAAACTTGCTAGGCCGTCTCCCGAGCAGGTTCAGAACATTCTAGAGATGTTCGATGGTGTGATGACGCCAAGGAATTCTCCCGCACCTCCTCCGACCGTGTTTGCTCCTGGGGCAAGTAGCTCTGGTGGGGCTCTGTCTCCGAGTTCGTCCGCTGGCTTACCCGAGGAGTCCCTCCCCACTCCGCCCCCACCTCCTCCGAGTACGGGGATTTAGAATAGGATTCTCTTTTGTTTTCTGTTATGTACTTTCCATTTTATGCATTTCTAACACTCTGCTCTTGTAAGCTTTTCCGAGGGCTTCTCGGACTTTTCTTTTAATGAACCAACTCTTTTTTTTTAAGATTTTATCCCTTTTGAGCAAGTATAATGACCTGGCCACTATTTTTACCATTTTAGAATAAATAATAGGGAAAGCTTGCTGACTAGGTTAAAAATGAAGTATGAGGTGTCGCTTAGCATGTCGCCCTATTTTCTTAAGTAAGAAAATCGTTGGACACGTGTATCCCATTAACTAGTTTAGACAGCTCAAGCTTTACTTTTTAGAAAAGTATAAATAGTTGTTCAGTAATTTTCTCAAAATTACTTAAAATTTTTACCGTTAAAGACTCATCATAATTTCTTTTGAAAAGCTAAGTTTCTCTTCGAAATCAAGTAAAGTAAGTAAATTACTTATCTCACCAAGATGATGCCTCCGTTTTTCAAGCAGGATGACTCTTCCTCGCCCCGCCACTCTCCTCGGAATTCTGCTCGGAATCCTTCCTTACTGTTAGGAGTGTGCCGCGCGGCTTCAGAGAATTCGGTTCAAGGGAGTAGGCATAGTGAGCGCAGGGTGCATGGTGGGAGGAGTAATTCCGCGAGGGTCATGTCTATGTCCCCGGAGGATGATCTCTATCGTATTAACCATATCCGCAATGTGTTCACGAGCCGTGATCATTATCAGTTGGTGGACGAGTCGTCGGTGTATACCAGGCTTGTTTTGGAGCCCAAACAGATGATGGGGCGAGGGCGCGTTGACACTGCCGTTGGAATCGAACATGGTGCCTCCGGCATGACACTCTTTGCCACATACAACCTGGATATTGACAAATATGATATAGTAATACCGCACCCCAAGCAGAGGGCTTATGATCCTCCCTCGGGCTATCTTACCGTATACCGGGAGCAAATGCGGTGCGGGTTGCGAGTGTTTTTTCACCCTTTCCTTCAAACTTTGTTTCAATACTGGCAAATGTGTCCGAGTCAGTTGACTCCCAACTCCTACCGTTATCTGGTGGGGTATATTTTGTGTTCCGAGTTGCTAAGGTTGCCACTGTCTCCTCATCGGGTGGGAGCCATATTCAACCTTCGCCCCTGCTCGGGTGGTCTCCCTTTATTCAGCTTGGCCCATCGGGACAAGAGGAAGGCCTTTCTGGATGTATCTAATTCCCGTAATAATAGAACGGATTGGAAGAGGGCATTCTTCTTTGTCCGTCCGAGGGGCCTATCAGCCAGGTCGTGGGGAGTACCACTTCAGTGGGGGCTGAGTTATATTACCCCTAACAAAGCGATTCTGAGGAGAGAGTGGGGCACCTTGTCCGATAGTGGGTTATTCTCGGGGGTGTATGACATCAATAGTCTATTGGAGTTTTCGGAGACATTGATTATGGCCGGCTTGCAAGAGGGGGTGGAGATTTTCAATCTTCCACAATAGCCTCTCTACAGCAATTTCTTCTTTCGTTAGTTTCTTCTCTTTTGCAATCCTTTCGTGTCACCTTTTGATGTCCTCGTACTCATACTACTTTTTTCGTTTACCAGGGGCGGAGATGGGAGCTTTTGCCATTGAGCCTTTTGACAAGGCTTTCCTAGGAGAAACAATGAACAGTGGGTATGACGCTTCGGATGATGAATCGTCCGAGCGTCTTAGCTTTGACGTGTTAGCAGGCCCCTCGGGGGTGGGGGATTCGCCTGTGGCAGCCCCCAGTGATTTCTATGGCTCATGAGTATGATCCGATAGCTGCGCTTGTGTAGGTGGATATTCCATTGCCTCCATTAGTGTCGTACTCTTCTTCTTGGGGAGATACGAGGATTGTATATGCTGTTGAGGAGGGTCCTTTGTCTTCGATTGTGGGAGCTTCTGTGCCGCCCGGAGGGGGTCCCGATCGCATTCTGACGCCGCCCCTTGAAGGGAATCTCCCCGTTACGGGGTCAGAGCTACTCGAAGGTGGTATTTTGTCCCCCTCCGTCTTGGGGACGGTTAGCTTTTATCGTAACTATTTGAGCGGTCTGTTAAACGCCACGGATTACGGGCTTATGAAGTCACTGCCCTTGTCGGGCCTCTAGGATTTAGCCTGCAAAGATTTATGCGAGGTAATAGTATATTCTTATTTGCGTGATACTAACCTTTATAGGCTCTTCATAGTTATGCCCTTATTTTTCGCAGATCTATCTGGTGTTGAATGCTATCGGATCCAGGGGCAAATCATCCTCTGATACGGAGTTGGTATATCGTCGTAGGGATGAAATGGAGCAGGGTTTGCTGGAGGTCCGAGGGGAGATAGATCAATTGCGGGCCGACCAGGAGACTTCCGAGGAGGTTCATGCCGCTATCTTACAGGCAGAGCGGGACAAATCCTGGGATTTGGAGCGCCGTTTGGTGATGGAAAGAGCCCGGGTGGCAAGCTTAGAAGACAGGTTGGGTGATCTCCGGGAGCAAGTTCGCTCCGTTGATGAACAATTGTTACGTGTTGCAGGGGAGAGAGATATAGCGACCTTACGAGTGCTGGAGTTAACTCGTGCTCATAAAGTGGCGCTAGTTGTGGCCTGGGTCCAAGTGGTTTTGGGCGTTGCAGGGCCCTCTGTCCTTCGCGAGTCCCTTGCGCAGGAGATGCGCGATTTAGTCCGTATGGGATATCACTTGTGCTGGGGCCCAGTGGAGGCTTTGCCAGGATTCCCCTCGGACGTGGTAATTCCGGAGTTGAACATCCGTCAGGTGTTCTCGGATGCTCCTTCTCCGCAGGGGCCGACTGTGTCTATCGGAGATCCGAATCATATGTCCCCGGAGGACCGCCGTCGTCTGATCAAGGAGGGAAAGCGTCCCATGGAAGGTGTTTAGTTTGTATAAGTATTTTGTTGGTATAAGGGCCTTTGTATAGGATGCGGTTCGATATACCTTTAGTATGTGGGGTCTCGTGGTTTGTGTAAGATGGCCCCCTCGGGTTAGATTGCCCAAATGACTCGTAGGCCTGGAGTCATTATTTTGTAGGGCAATCTTATCTCCCTTGTATCGTAAAGGCACCATCTATATACAAATAACTTTTATTTATGTACAAAGCTGTTTTGTTACATTATGCATAGTACATTCTAATGTTAAAAGCGTTCTAGGTATTGTTGAGGATGGCATCCTGAGAATCGGTGAGGAGATAGGTCACAGGCCCAACAATCCCCGCTATCTTATACGGTCCCTCTCATCGTGGCTCCAGTTTGCCTACGTTTTTGGAAGCTCCGACTCGTTTCAACACTAGGTCCCCGACTTGAAAAGTTCTGGGTTTCACCTTCGCATTGTAGTATCGGGACATCTGGCCCTTGTATTCTTCACTCCGGACCGCGGCCCGCATTCTTTTTTCCTCGAGAAGATCAAGGGCAAGGGCCAAGTTAGAATTGTTAGCTACTTCCTCGTACTCCTTAACTCGCCAACTTTCTATAGAGACTTCAGAAGGTACAACAGCTTCGCAGCCATAGGCTAAGCTGAAGGGGGTTTCGCCCGTGGCGGCGCTCTGCGTGGTCCAGTAGGCCCACAGTATGCCGGGTATTTCTTATACCCACTTGGCTTTGTGCCAATTAAGTCGGGCCTTCATATTCTTCAAGAGGGTCCGGTTGGTACTTTCCACTTGACCGTTTGCTTGACGGTGCCCCACCGAAGCAAAGCGGTGTTTTATCTCCCAATGGTCACACCATTTTTCTAACCCTTGATCCGTAAATTGCAGACCATTATCACTTACCAGGTTCCGAGGGACGCCGAAGTGGCAGATGATGCTTCTCCAAAGAAAGTTGATAACGGCGCCCGCGGTTATCCGAGCTAGGGGCTCCGCTTCCACGCATTTGGTGAAGTAATCAACAGCTACGAGGAGGAACTTCTTTTGACCGGCATCGGGTATAAGGGGTCCCACTATGTCTATGCCCCACTTGGAAAATGGGCAAGCGGGCTGATGAACCCGGGGGCGTAAGATTGGCACAGCTTGCACCTTTCGGCATGGCTTTTGCAATCTCTGGCCATCGTGGGCCAGTAGTAGCCTTGGCGAATCAGGCGCCCGGCCATACTTTCGCCGCCCGTATGGCTGCCGCATGTACCCTCGTGGGTTTCCGCCATAGCCAGTTGAGCTTCTTCCTCATTTAGGCACCGAGCATGAGGGCATGAGTATGTCCTACGGAATAATATCCCGTCTTTAAGGAAATACCTGATAGTTCTTCTGGCCATAAGCCATTGCACGGCTTTATCCATGGAATACCCTTCCGGGTCCTGTAGATAGGCTTTGATTGGGGTCACCCAGCTGGACGGGGGGTCTGTAATGGCATTCACTTCGTGGCCCTCGGCCTTCTCGGACTCGGTAACTTGGAGCAGGGTGATTTTTCGGGTGTGGATGGCGGCCGTTTGGGTGGCCATCTTGGACAAGGCGTCCGCCTCTTGATTCTCCTTTCGTGGGATTTGGACTATTTTGCACTCGTCGAACCATTCCCGTTTGTGGTGAACCGCTTGGAGGCATGCTTGCATCTTCTTTTCCTTGGCTTCGTATGAGCCATTGATTTGTTGCACAATTAGTTGCGAGTCGATGTGGATGAGTATTTTTCTGATGCCGCCTTCTCGGGCAAATCTCATCCCTATGAGTAAGGATTCATATTCGGCTTCGTTATTCGACAAGGGGTAGTCGATTCTGACCGCGAAGTGGAGTATCTATTCTTCTACTTCTTGGTTTGTTAGAACTATCCCAGCCCCCCCGTGTGTGCTCACAGAGGAGCCGTCCACATAAATGTGCCACAGGGGTGCCTTTTCTTCAGCTCCAATGCCCGTCATTTCAGTCACAAAATCCGCTAGTACTTGTGCTTTGACGGAGGGTCTCGGGGCATAAGAAATGTCATATTCGGTGAGCTTCACGGCCCACTTTATCAATCTTCCAGAGGTCTCGGGCTTATCGAGAATTGCTCGTAACGGGTGTTTAGTTAACACAGTTATGGGATGAGAGAGGAAATACGGGCGGAGCTTCCGGGCTGTGGTAATTAAAGTTAAGACAAGTTTTTCGGTTTGGGTATACCTGGTTTCGGCCCCGAGAAGAGTCTTGCTCACATAGTACACGGGGTGGTGTTCTTTATCTTGATCCTTGACTAGTACCGCACTTACGGCCTCCTCCCCAACCGATAAGTACACAAAGAGTTCTTCATATGGCGCCGGTTTCACTAGTAAAGGAGGTTTCACCATATAATCCTTCAGTTGTTGGAGAGCTTCTTCGCATTGCGGGGTCCATTGGAACTCCTTGATGTTGCGTAGCACCTTGAAGAATGGAAGTCATTTTTCGGCCGATTTGGAGACAAATCGGCTCAGGGAGGCCATTCGACCCGTAAGCTTTTGCACATCTTTAACCGTCTTTGGGGTAGGTAACCCTAGGATGGCTTCGGCCTTCTCGGGGTTGACTTATATCCCTCTCTCTGTAACCATGTATCCTGGGAACTTGCCCCCTCTGATGCCGAATGAGCATTTCTTAGGGTTAACCTTCATCCCGAATCGGTCCATGATGGCTAACGCCTTTCGTAGGTCATCGGGGTGGTCATTGGCGGAGCGGCTTTTAACGACCATATCATTCACGTAGACTTCCACCGTGTTTCCGATGAGTCCTGCAAACATTAAGCTTACCAATTGCTGATAAGTGGCCCCTGCATTCTTGAGTCCGAAGGGCATCACCAGGTAACAAAAGGTGCTCGCGTCAGTGATAAAACTAGTTTTGTCTTGATCCATGACGGTCATCGAGATTTGGTTATATCCTTGGTTCCCATCTAGGGTGGACAAGAGTGCGCAGCCCTCTGTTGAGTCTACCAGTTGGTCAATACTCAGGAGGGGTTAGCAATCCTTGGGGCATGCATCATTGAGGTTCGTGAAATCCACGCACATTCGCCACTTACCCCCATGCTTTGGGACTAGGACCACGTTGGCCAATCACTCGGGGTAGATGACTTCTCTGATTTGCCTTAGGCTGAGGAGTCGCTGAATTTCCGATCGGATGATTTTATTGCGCTCCGGGCCCATTTTCCTCTTTTTCTATTGGACTAGCTTGGCCTCGGGTTTCACGTTTAGGAAATGTTGACATACCTTATTGCAGATTTGCCCTGGCGGTCCGCCTTCCCATGCGAAAATGTGGTGGAATTCTTTCAAGATGGGGACCAGTTGGGCTTCCACTTCAGGCTCCATTTTGGTACCTACTTTGACCGCTTTCTCCGGGCTCCCCTCTACGAGTTCCACCAACTTTAGCTCTTCTACGGGTTGTACTCGTACTTCCTCTGCTTTTTGCTTTTTGGTGCTTCCGATACGGCACGCCCGGGCCTTTGCTTGGTTTCGTCGGACTTCTCCGATACCTGAAAAGGTTGGGAATTTTACCTTGAGATGGAGGGTTGAAGAGATCGCTTCGAAGGCCCGAATGGATGGCCGCCCACAGATTGCGTTGTACGTTCTTGATGACGCCTCTACCACCCAAAATTTTATGGGTTCCGTTCTTCGAAGGGCCCCTTCTCCCCACGACATCGGGAGTGTCACGGTTCCGAGTGTTTTGGAGGCTTCTCTCGAGAAACCTATTAACGGAACTTCGGCTGCTTCCAGCCGCTCTTTCTTCAATCCCATGGCTAGATAGGTGGGGAGAAATAGGATGTCCACGGAACTACCGGTATCAACCAGTATTATCTGGATGTCTATCCCATAGATCACGTCTTCTATTACCAGGGGGTCTTCGCGGGGATAAATCACCCCTTTTAAATCTTAGGGTCCAAAGGTGATGCTAGGAAGCTTTGCACCCTGAATGGATCCTACGAACAATCCTTGTTCCCCACGCCTAGCTTTTTTCAAATACTGCTTCTTTTTACCTTGTGGTGTAACGAAGAGATCTCCTCTTTCTATCATACTGATGGTACGCCTCGATGGGGTGTTATCTTCGTATGCTTCCGGGGGAGGGGGTGGGTTCCGCTGTCTCGCTGTTCTTTCTCGTGACCTCCGATTGGGGGCCATCTGATCTTCTTCTTCTCCTTCTTCTTCCCTTCGAGGTCTCTTATAGGTATACTTAGGAGGATTCTCTGGGTTGTTCGCCTTGAGATAGTTCTTCAGGTACCCAGCTTCTAAGAGGCGGAGCAACTCCCTTCGCAGGGTGGTACACTTCTCGGTAGTATGCCCATAGGTTTTATGGTATTTACAATACTTACCCGTATTCTTGTTCCTATCTGGAAACCGAGCTTCTCTTGGCCATCGCAGCTCGGTGCTGCCCCGCATCACATTGAGTACTTCTACGGGGGTAATGGTCATCGGGGACAAGGGTACCGGCTTGAGAAATTTCTTGACTGGGCCACTCTCATCTTTACGCTGGGCTGGTTTCCCTTCCCGGCTTTTTTCCTTGGCCTTTACTTCCCGTTCAGTGCGCTTGTGATGTTCATTGTCATTGCCCTCCAAGCGTCTTTTCGCGCCTTCTGCTTCCTCCATCAGGATATAAGTCTCTGCTTGATGCATAAGTTCGTTCATATCCGTGATATGATTTCCCGTGAGGTAGCGGAAGAATTCGCCTGCCCGGAGTCCTTGTGTGAGTATATCCGCCAAAATGGTGGTACTAACGTTCGGGACATCCAGCGCTTCATCTGTAAAGCATTTTATGTATCCTCGCAAGGGTTCATTCTTCTTCTGTTTAATAGTAAAGAGATGTGTGGCGGATTTAGGGTACCTCCGGTTGCAAGCAAACTGCCTCACGAATAAGTGGGCCAGTCAATCAAAAACGTCGATGGAGCCGGGCGCAAGGTGGGTAAACCACGATTGTGCCCATCCTCCGAGGGTTACAGGGAACACCCGACACAGCACATGGTCCGGGGCGGAATTGAGATCCATTCCGACTAGGTATTGATGTATATGATCCTGAGGATCTTTTCCATCCACCTCCCCCGTATACAAGGGACCATTTACGGGCCGCATCCCCGTGGAGATAGAGGCTAAGGCTATTTCGGGGATAAAAGGGGAGGTTTTAAAGGTAGGATCCTCCTGGGGGCCCATCGTCTTCTTAATATCGCCCATCTCTCTCCTAAGGCCATTAAGAATTCCTCATATAGTATGATCCTCACCCGGAGATGGGAATGACGTAGGACGGTCCGGGGGAGCCGTTCCCCCTTCCAGCTGGCCAATTCAGCGCGTGTCTCGGTAGTTGTAGTGCCTCCGGGCATTCTGCGGGGGTCCTTGGCGCCAGGGATTGGAGACGGGGCTCCATCTAGCTCGAGCTCCCCCTTCTTCAGCCCGGGGATTTTGGTGGCGGGAGGACCGAGGGGATAAGTTGTGAGGGTTCACGTATCCGAGCGGTGTCCTCCGGGCCCTAGTCTCCATAAATCTTTCAAAGGCGGAGCGAGGGATGTTGATAAAATCCCTCTCCTCGGATTGGTGGTTGGACAGAGTTTCTTCCGAATTTTGAGATTGGCTAGGACGACTTTCGCTGTAGAATAAATTCTCCATAATGGGCATCGCTCTTGAACACTCTCAAAGGCAGACCTTATGGTGTTCCCACGGATGGCGCCATTTTGTTAACAAGTTCGGAATTATGACCTAATTAACCGAATTATTTATTTGGGTTGGAACACCCTTGCCCGTGGTTCAAAAGCTAAATGCTATTTTAAAAGAGACAAAATAACAAGAACATTCCTTCCTTTATTCACTATATTTCACTCCTGTTGTATGTCTGTGTTTTTAGTTTAGTTCTTTTTCAATTGATCACCTCCCTTTATATAGAATTTTTTAGGGACAGGTGTCTCTATGCATGTTGACATGTTTTAGGATGAGTACACGTGTTACAAGGTACACCACCCAATAAGATAATGTCTATCTTGATCTACTAAGTGCTGACTGTGCTGCTTGATCTTCCTTCGAGGGGTTTTGCCTTCATTTCGATAGGTGGTTAAGCCGACTTCTTTGTCCCTGAGGGCTTATTGCCTTTGGTAATGACTTGAGGGCCAAGTTTGACTTGAGGGCTAAGTTTGGGTGTCCTCTTAGTGATAATGCTGCTCCGATAGGGGTATCCCGAAGTAAGTGATTCTGAACATTTTCTCCGAGGGGATGTTCATCCGTGAGTTGAACTCCGAGAAGTGTTTTAGCCTTCGTGGATAGGCTTTTCTCTTTCCAAGTACCCGGAAAGTGTTGTTCTTTGGTTCTTGCATCAATGTGCGGTTTCATTCTTTGAGTTGGCCGTCTGGGGCATTGCTCTGAGGGCACTTGTGTTGGGAGTGTATAGCAAGGAAGCGTTCTTATCAAGGTTCTGGGACTGGGGAGTCCATTGGGGCCCTGCTCGGCGTCTTGATGGATATCTGAATCAGGCGGATCCATCCGGGTTTGCTTTTTATCCGATGCCGCCTTGATATCTGGTCTTGATTCATCGTGACTTTCCGAGGGACGTTAGGTTCCCTCGTCGGATGGCCACTCGTACCGCTTTGGGTTAGTATCCGAGCGGTATTGGTCACACCCGATGGGCCTCCTCGTTGGGAGTGGGTACAACTCATCGGAGGTACTCGTGACAATAGTATTGTCCATTTATTAATCCTTCTGATTTAGGACTAATATTATCTTTAATCTCGTATTTATTTTATACGGTTAACAAAATGATATAGAATGTTTATGCATTTTCACCCATTGTGGATTTCTTAAGCTAAATCTATTCTTTTTAAATATAAAAAATTTGTTAACAATGATAAAATTATTATAAAATTAAGTATTAAAATTTAGGACGAATTATTAAAAATGCCCGCTATCTTTTTTTAAAAAGTTAAAATGCCCATTTTTTCAAATATGCCTTCGGCCCTTATTCGGGCCAAAATTGCCTATGTGGCGGTACAGTCAATACCACGTCAATAAGTTGCTCCGCCACGTCATATTTCCAACCAAAAAACATTTTTTAAACAAACTCTTCTAATGTTAAATATTGTATTTGCACCGAAAAATAAATTGCAGTTTGCACCCAAAAAAATATATACATAAATAATAATAATAATAATAATAATAATAATAAAGAGATATATATATATAAATATATGTATATATATATATAACATAATAATAAACACACACACACATATATATATATATATATATTAAAAAAATACAAAAGAAATAATCATCATCTTCATCACCACCACCATTGCCCCTCCCACCGCCGCCACCACCACCATCTTCATCAATCCATCACCGAACACCACCACATCTTCTTCCCCACCACTACCACCACCATCGGATACGTCGCCGCCGCCAAAATTTGCCCAACCCACCACCACCAATACCAACTTTCGATCGGATGTCATCTCTCTCACTCTCAATCAGCTCCAAATCTGATTCTTGTAGTTTTAATCGGTAAAATTCACCTTAATTTCAAACACACACACACACACAGCGGGCGGAGATCTGTTAACAACGGCTTTGGCCTTGGCTTCGGGAATTTCGTCTTCTGATTCAGCTAAAAGACCAATCGGAGCACCAACATGAGCGGTTTGTCCCTATTCAACAACAATGGCGGCGAGAATTCTGTCGTAGAAAGTCTCGAAGTCCATATTGGCTTTATCGGATTCGACGACAACGACGGACTTGACTTTGGAGAGGAGATCGCCTTCGGATTTGAGAAGGAGGATGGGTGTGGCGGCGGAGGACGAAGGCGGAGGGGCGGTGGTGGGGGTGTGGGTTTGGGAGGGGGGGGGGGGAGTTTACAGGTAGGGCTTCTTTTTATTTTTTTTATTTAATGTATTTTATTGTTATTTGTTTTTTTTACATTTTTAATAAATTATTAAAGTACTTATTTATTAAAGTATACATATGTGTTTATTACTATATTATATTATATATAAATATATATGTTTATTATTAGTTATATATGTATGTTTATTATTATTATTTATATATATGTTTATTATTATTTATATATATGTTTATTATTATTATTATTATTTATATTTATTATAATTTTATTATTATTTTTATATATATGTTTATTATTTTTACAAATAGTTATATATATATATATATATCTTTATTATTATTATTATTTATATATATGTTTATTATTATTATTATTTATATTTATTTATTATTTTTACAAATAGTTATATATATATATATGTTTATATATCTATTAATAATATAAACAAAGCCGACACTTGGTAGTTTGTGACACCAAGACCAAAATTCCCACTTCCCACTTCCCCAAATTTCTAAACTTACGTTACGTTAAAAAAATAAAAAATAAAAAGATAAGCTTAATATTTGAATAATAGGATAACCACCATATTTTCCTTTTTTTATTTAACTTTCACATGAATTCTAAAAGTAAATCTCCTAAATGAATATCCCAAAAAAGACGGCCCCTCTCTCCCTTTCTCCTAATAATATTGCCACATTGTTTTACTGAATTACTGAATTCACCTCAGCAGCATTGTACAGATTCATCCATTCCTGATTTGTCATGGCTCTATCCAGTCTGGCTTGGATAAGAGCACCATCTTTTCTCTTGTTAGTCCAAGTAAATTTAGGACCAACATACCGGAGAACATTAAGGTTGCAATTTGACATAAAAGTTCTAAAAAATTGCAGTCTACTCAAGGTTCTGGTTCTCCCTCCCCTCTTTTCATGAGCAAATTGTACTTCATTGAAATCACCTGTCACAGTCACTAACCAAGGCATTGGCTGATCCTTAGCCATTTTAGACAGATCATCAAACACTTTCACCTTAGCTGTTTTCCTTGGCTGAGCATAGACACCAGTAAGCCTCCACTCCTTAGTGTTACTCGGTCTAATAATTGCAGATATATATATTGATAGTCAGTTTCAACAATCTCAACCTCTACATCAGCACTATTCCATAGCATCCAGAGGCCACCAGCCATTCCTTCAGTGGGTGCTAATTGATAGTTATTGTAACCAAGATATGGAACAATATTCCATGCTTGTTCTTCTGAGACTCTAGTCTCAAGAATAAAGATGACAGCAGGATTATGAATCCTAACCAAAATTCTGAAGTTCCTGAGGAAATCTTCATCTCCAGCCCCTTGACAGTTCCAGGATACCACTCTCTTGCTTGAATTATACAAGTGGTATGGAAATACTGGATTTTCAACTGAAATCTTGTTCCATTGAGCCAGAGGTTGGCTCATGATCTCCATTGAAAGGGATAGTCGCATGTTGGTTTCCCATGGAGTCAGTTCCACTCTCTCCCTCCAAATGTGATCCGCGTATATATGCTCCTCCATGTGAACTTGTAGGCTGATCTCCCAGTTGGTTGCTGGTACTATTAGGATTGATATAATTCGGTCCCAATGGCTGATCTCCTGAGTCATTTCTGGTGCCACGAACTGAGCATGTTGAGTGATGTAATCCCATGGATTGATCCAATCCCAAGGGTCCAACTCGTTTGCCATAAGAAATGAAGGAAGGTTGTGATGAAACTGCACACTCAACTAGATTCGGAAATTCAACTGTACTCTCGAGGTTCAGAATGCCAAATGAATTGTGGTTATGTTTTTGAACCGTTACCATGTTCTTTTTAAGTAGTGGGACTTTTGGCGTTCTAGATATTTTGGTAACTGCCATACTCTTGCCTTTAACCGCTTCTTTCCTTAAATTAGGATTTAAGGAGGCTGGAAGGATTCTTCTATTCTGAGAGGAGGAACGTGGACAAACAATACCTGTAGAAGGAGGTACAAAAACTACAGGATTAACTCTACTACTACCAGTAGCATGAGTAGTTTTACTCTTGGAACTTGAAACCAGATTTATGTGATGATTCGGAGTAGATGGTTTTTTCTTGATCACAAGCAACCAACTGCCATATTCCCTTGCTTTTTCTTTCTCCAGGATCCATTGATCTTTCTTAGCAGACTCAGATGTGTTCCTCACCATCTTATCTTGATCAGTAGAATCCATTCCATCGTGATGAGACAAATGAATTTGGCATTCTGACTCGACATGACCAATCTTGCCACATTGATAACAAAGAGTAGACACATTTTCATAGACCACTTGATACACTTTGTCATCAATCCAAAGTCCTAATACAAGTGGTTGATCAGTGCGAATTTGCACACAGAATCTTGCAAAATTGCCCCTACTGGCATTGAAAGTGTTACCATCTATCTTGATATGATCTCCTATACAAGATGCCAGGGTTTGAACCACAGATTCCCTAATATATTCAATAGGGAGGTTCAGAATCCTCACCCAAGTTATAGAGTTTTGAATCACATCTTTTCCAGCACTGAAATTTGGTGACCATTTGTTGACAATCATAAAACTCCCTGCTAATTGCCAAGGGCCTTCGGTGAGAATATATTCTCTTTTTTTCCTCTGAAATACCCTTGAGACATTAGCATCCAGATCCCAAGTCAACAATATCAAACTCATTTTCGAGCTTCCACATATAATCCAATCTTGTCTGCAGAGCCGTGTAGTACCACGGTTTCCCTGTGATTCGAATAATGATAGCCTGATCCCATTGTTTATGCATCATTTCCTTTAACTCAGGCATAATGTGGACCTACTTAAGAGGAATGACATCAGTTGCATCCTTTACTTCAATGAATTTACGTTCTTCTGCGGCTTTGTTATTATCAATGCGAACATCTTTGTTCCTTGACCTTTGCATGACAGCATTCGCATATGTATGGGGAAAAACTTTGTCCTGACAAAAATCATGCATGACAGGGTTTCCTGACCAAAACCAGACATGTCTGGAGCATGTCGTGCTCTTTTAGGAATTCTCGCACGCCCAGCATTTGGACTCACTGAAGAGAACACATATGAAGTGTTTTCAGATAAACTCGGCGGCGGTGGTGGCGACGGAGCATGGCCTTGTTCCATGTCCGAGTCAGCGGTTCCCATTTGGAAATAATAGTTAAATTTGCTTCCAGAAATTTCGGAGAAAAAATGGTTAACAATTTGCTTCAAAGATACGTATCATTACATGGTGCACTGGTAAAAATAGGATAAAGATTTCAAAACCTTTCAGGTTTGAGGAGATGTGGCATTCAAATCCAGAATGTGCTGATCTTCTAAGAAGAATTTGGGACAGAAACTCTAATCTCCTGGAGGCTATTCAGGAGGTTCCTAGAGTGTTCACCACATGGAACAAGGAAAAATTTGGCAACATATTTCAGAGGAAAAGAATTTTATTGGCTAGACTGGGGGGGGGAGGGGATTCACAGATCTTTGAGTAGAAGGCATAACTCTTATCTTAGTAATTTAGAAGATGAGCTACTTTAGGAATATAATTTGACTCTTCAGCAGGAAGAGATCTTCTGGTCACAGAAATCAAGGGTGAACTGGATAAAATCATGAGATAGAAACACTAGTTTCTTCCATAGATCTACCATGGTCAGAAGGAAGAGAAATCTCATTACTAGATTGAAGATTGCAGGTGAATGGGAGCAGGATGATGGTATTCTACAACATCACCCACTTCAGTACTTTGCTAGTTTGTTTGCTGGTGATTGTATGACTCCTGACTTCTCTCAAAGAATGATTCTTCACCAATCCAGGTTCCAAGTGAGACTATCCCCTGAAGAGCATGATCAGATGAGAGCTACTATAGAACCTTGGGAAATTAAAGAGGCAATGTTCTCTATGCATCCTCTTAAAGCACCAGGACCTGATGGTTTGAATGCTAGCTTCTATCAGAAGGGGTGGGAATGTTTGGGAAGCTCTATGATTTCCTTTGTACAATCGGCTTTCCAATGTGGCTCATTTGATAGCAGGTTATGTGAAGCTTTCATTTGTTTGATTCCTAAGATTCAATCTCCTGAAACAATTACACAGTTCAGGCCTATCTCTTTATGCAATGTCCTCTATAAGCTGATAACTAAATGTATCACTAATAGGCTCCGAAGCTTGATGCCTAACTTAGTGGGTCCTACACAGGCAAGTTTTATTAGAGGACGCAGTACACATGATAATGTTGCTGGGATACAAGAGGTTCTACATTCTTTAAGATCAAAGAAGAAAAACATGAAGGGTTCTATGCTAATGAAACTTGACCTTGAGAAAGCATATGATAAGATCAGTTGGGATTTCCTTGAGGAGACACTTCTTGCCTTCAAGTTTCCAATGGCTATGGTTGAACTGATCATGTTTTGTGTGAGACATGCTACTACAAAGATCTTATGGAATAGATCCCCCATGTCTCCATTTCAACATCAGTGTGGGCTTAGGCAAGGAGATCCCCTCTCTCCTTACATGTTTGGCATGTGTGTAGAAAGGTTATCTTACCTTATCCAAGAGGAAGTTAAAAAGAAGAAGTGGAAGCCTTTGATTCCATGTAGAGGGGGTCCTCCACTATCTCACCTGTTTTTTGCGGATGATTTGATCCTCATGGGTATGGCCACAGCAAGCAATGCACTGTCTATGAAAAGAGTTTTGGATTCTTTCTGCACAACTTCTGGTTTGAAGGTTAGTTGCCAGAAATCCAAGATCTTCTTTTCAAGAACACAAGGAGCCAATTTGAAGAGACACATTTGTGACGTGTTAGGTTTTGATCAAACACCTAACTTAAGTAAATATCTTGCCATACATCTCACACATGGCAGAGCATCAAGATCTGATACAGCTGAGCTTTTTGATAGGATTCTTGGTAGATTTGATTCCTGGAAAAGTAAACTACTCACTCTTGCAGGGAGAGATACTCTTATTAGCTCTGTCTCCTCAGCACAACCGGTTTACACTATGCAGGCTTCATATCTACCAGAGAATGTGTGCAAGAAACTTGATAAACTGAACAGAAACTTTCTCTGGTCAACTGATATTGCAGAACATAAGATGCACTCAGTTAACTGGCAAACAGTGATAAAAAACAAGAAGGAAGGTGGACTTGGCCTCAGAGTCTCCAGGACTGCGAATGAGTCATTGTTGGCTAAACTTGCTTGGAAGGTGCTGAAGAAGGAGAACTCATTGTGGAGTCAATTAGTTCAAGCTAAATATCTGAAAAATCAGAAACTATCTAAGTACAAGGCTAAGTCATCATATAGTAGTACTTGGAGAGGTATTGTCAAATGTATGGATCTCATGAAACCTTATTTGAGGTGGAAAGTTGGGAAATGAGATGGTATCTCTTTCTGGTATGATAATTGGAGAGGATCAGGCTGCCTAGATGAGGAAGTTCCTGCTATCCTTCAATCAGAGAGAAAGCTTACACTTGTTGACATGCTGGATGAAGAGAATGAATGGAAATTGGATGTTGTTGTATCATACATCCCTCCTCTCATTCTGGAGGATATCAAAAAGAGACATGTTACACTTAATGATCAGGAGGACATAGTTCTTTGGAATGGTACTTCAAGTGGACTGTTCACTTGTGAGTCAGCTTATAGATTGTTCCAGGCGTATCACTCTACTAATGGCAGAAGTATTCCTCACATTCACTGGGTTTGGAAGGTGGATATTAGTAACAAGTTCCAGCACTTCTTATGGCTTCTGGTGCAAGAAAGATTAGCCACCAATTCTATGAGATACAAGAGACATGCAACTCTAACTCCTATCTATTCCTTTTGCAATTTCCACGAGGAGACAAAGATCCATTTGATTAGACATTGCAAGGAAGCAAGATCTCTATGGCTTAAAATAATACATCCCGAGGATATGGTAGTTTTTGATGGTCTTCATGATGATATATGTCTTAAGACCAATCTGGAATCACTTAACCTCAGAAATCTGATCAGTCCACAAGCTCAATGGAAGTGGATTTTCATGGCTACAGCTTGGCATTGCTGGATTCACAAGAATGACAGAGTTTTTCACAAGAAAGAAACACATCTCCAGGGCAGAATTTCCAAAATAAAAAATCTCAGTTGGGATCTGTTCTTGGGCATGAAACAAACTAATAAACAGCACATCATTGTTAAGTGGATCAAACCAAGTGTAGGATGGGTGAAACTCAACGCTGATGGCAGTGTGAGTCAATGCAACAACAGTGGTAAATGTGCAGGGTTACTACGATCTGATCGTGGTCTTTGGATTACTGGTTTTCAGCTTCAGGTTTCTTCTCCATTTGTGGATGAAACTGAACTGATGGCTCTTAAGGAAGGACTCCAAATGGCTTGGAACAGGAGAGTTGAGAAGATTGCGATCGAAGTGGATTCACTTGCTACTTACAATATGATCCAAGGGGAGCAGGAACCTTTGCCAGCTGTCAGGGGTTTAGTTGAAGAATGCAAGAGGTTGTTAAGAATGCCTTGGACTTCAACTTTTAAATAGATTCCAAGATATGCTAATGCGGTTGTTGATGCTCTTACTAAGATGTCTATTTCTTGTAATGAGGGATTTATCTTATGGGATAAACCTCCTTCTAGTTTTATTAACGGCTTGGTCGTTAAAGACATGATGTTATAGTTTATTTGAACTTTCTTTATTTCACAAAAAAAAAAAAAAAATACTGAATTCAAAATTTAAATAACCGCAATACATAGGCCACTAACCCACTACACTTTCAATTTGATATTAACTGTTCATTTGTAACTTTAGAAGAAACACGATGGGCGTCTTCTTCTCTCTCCTTTTAATTTTTTGGTTTGTTGTAATCTAGCTTCTGCATACATAATTATCTTTTATGCAAATTTTCTCATTTATTAATTTTCAAATTGTGCAGGGCATTTTTCTTATATTCATATCATGCATAGTGACAAAGAGATTTTTCATACGAGGTAATTAAAACCGCAATTTACTTTTCTGTTTAATGAATTCTTTGTAGTTTCAATTTTATAATAAAGATTGTTTACGCTCCTTATCTGCATTTGATCTAAACTCAAAAAAACAAAGAGATATGGATATAATCTTTTACGTCACCTGGATATTAGATATTAACCAACTAATGATATTGCACAATTTCATTTCATACATTTCATTCACGAACTAAACAATCCATAGCGCGTTGTAATAGTAATACCCGACATATATAAAAGGTAATTCCATTTGTTTACTCGGGTATTACAAAGTCCAGTTCTTTTCCAAAATTATTGATGACCGATTTGTTTCTTTGACAGGTTTCTATCATGTTTATTATTGTAAATGGATTGACCGGCTGAGCTTGAAAGGTAATTGATTGTTTAGTGTATTCTGAAAGATTGTAGTATCTTTGTAGTAGTTTTTATTCATTTCTTTTTAGTTCTATCTTTTCAGTTCAAACTTTTAAATTGATTGTTCATGTTATTTTGATTTTACAATCACTTTTTCAGTCTTACCATGAAGCTTTTATCTAATCTTCTACTTTTTTCTTTCCTTAACTATATTTGCAGTTTTCTGGATTCAAAATCATACAAAAAAATGATATTCGATAACCTTCGACTCTGATTGGCCTACGAGCTCCTACAAAATTATACAATTAACAGTTAATCAACGAACAATACAAAAAAATACAGTAAAAAAACTAAGTTAACAAGTAAAAATTCTTACTTTTTCAATAAGGCTTAATTTTTCAAATTCTTCTTCAATGGATATCAAAGGTGACTCCCTTAGCCAATTTTGTATATATAACAAGGCTTGTGCTGAAAATGGGGTCAAAGAGGATCTAAAATCTGAAATAACTCGATTTAAAATATGACGTGACAGAGCAATTTATTGACGTGGCATTGATTGTACCCCACGCAGGCAATTTAGCCCGAATAAGGGTCGAGGGCATTTCTGATAACTAATTTGAAACATATGTGGCATTTTGACAAGGCCCGAAAAAAACAAGCGTGTTAACTTTTTAAAAAAAGATGGGCATTTTTAATAATACGTCCAAAAATTTAACTAGCCCGTCATCGCACGGACAAGTTCCTATAGTATATATATATATATATATATAACACTTGTCTCGAATCTATTTTACAGTACGCAACAACACTTTTAGTAGAGAAAATTCTGAAGCTCAACTTATTTTCATCAATGAGCAGTACAGTTCTAAGAGTGTAGGTCATTGTGAACTTGGATCTTATTACAAGATTAGGTCACCAATCAAAAGTAGAAAACACATCTCTCCACTGGGAACTGGCAAAACTTGAAACAGAAGATTAATAAAATAAAAAACAAATTTGTAAGTAAGAAACTATGAGAGACGCTGGTAATCATGCAACCTCCTCAAATTACGCTTTTTGATCCCGCTTCTAAACTGATAACTTGCTGAACTTTGTGTTCCACCAGAGCTGGTGATCAATTCTGTGCTCTGCTCAACTTTTCTCCGCTTCAGATATGTGGATGCTTGTGCCTGGACTGACTCACCACAAATATAGACATGCTAATTAGAGGGTAACTATACATTGGATCAATCCACAACAAATTACCAATTTTAGATAAGCACTTAAAATGATACTACTTCCGTACTACGTACATCACTTTTCATTTCACAATTGTGGACAAGTGATGGAATAAGAATAAACAAAGTTCCTCCCTTGATTTATTCAATAATCTTTGTTTCACTTTTAAGGAGAGGCGTGATTATCGAATATCTTTTATGCACAATAAGAGTTCTAACTGATAAAGATTTTAGTCTTGATAACATGCATGATAGGCTGCCTTCCATGAGATTGCAATCTAGTTTCCAGCTCCAAACAAAAGCTGAGTCAAATGTTCCAGACAGCTAAGTTTAGTTAACCTGGAGCATAATCGTTCTGAGGGAAAACCTTGAGCATAAAAAAAATTTCAAAGTTTTTTCTTCCATTGTCAGTTTTGTAGCCCTTAGGATGTATAAGGCAAGAAAGAAATTGCATAAAAGAGCATTAATGAGAGCAGTGACTCCTTTTTCCAGGCACAAATCATAATTTATACAAGTTCTGAACATATTTGGAGGAAATATGTAGGGAAACATCTCCAACACAATGCAGGAAAAGTTTTTGAAAAATGCCAACACTCGTCATAGTTTTGCATTTGAATTACTAGCGTATCTTATGATACCAGAACAAATTGCTACTGCTTGCTGCGAGATCTAGATGTACTTCAAGCAATTACATGAACTAAATGATGCATCCAAGTCTATTTCAGATCAAGGCTATGGTACTTGTTCTGACATTTCGGTGCATCTTTTCCGATGGATCAAACAACCGAGGGACATATCAAAATTCAGGCCATCAGTCGTATTGGCATCAGAGCAGCTATGGTACTTGTTCTGACATTTCGGTGCATCTTTCCCGATGGATCAAACAACCGAGGGAAACATCAAAATTCAGGCCATCAGTCATATTGGCATCAGAGCAGCAGGTTTACTGATGTTGTTAATTTATAGTCAATACCATCATACTTCCATTATTTTAAAAACTCAGCAAGTTAATACTATGTGCAATAGTTGTTCAGCTCTTCATAACAGCACTTTGATCAGTACGGTTAACTCCAGAAACAATGGAATACTAGGCAAACCTATCATGGTGTAGAATTTGTCTACAGAAAATGAGTCACAACAGAAACACCTAGACTTATCATCCATATAAGCCTTATAATTTTACTGAGATGACATCAGGGGATTTGAAGATTACTTTAAAACATGAATTGAGAAATTATAATGAAGGAGGAGATCCTCAAACGCATACCAGACTGAGATGAGATATTAAATAGAGCAGCATTCTTCAATTTCTTGATTTTCTTCGTAGTGTTCTCGTCTCGGAAGAAATCATCTGCTTCAGGGTCGGCAGAGCATATAGATGATGCCTTTTCACATGCCTTCAAATAGAAAAAAGAAAAAGACTAAGATTAAACAACTAGACCATAGTGAACTAACTATATTCAATCAATTAACAATGGTGCAGGACAAGGATACGGGTTTCACTAAAGACATTGTTTAGTTATATAAAATTGAGATGGAGATGGATGGTGAAACCTACAACGATTAGCATCAATCAAACAGGCGCAGATGAAAGCAACATAAGCTTAATAACTAACAAGGTCTTCTAAGGCTTTGAATCTTTGTGATTGATATAGCCAAGTGGTACCTTGTCTGCAATGGAATAGAAACCATTATGAAGTGAATGTTGGGCAAAGGTGAGCCATTCTTGAGAAGAGACTTGAAGCATAGGGTGAGTGGCGGCATGTTGTTGTCGCATAACAAGTGCTTCATATCTCAGAGTCAAGCAACTCTGAGAACATCAGTCAAATAGCAATTATTATGAAATGTGATTTATTAAAAAGAAAACAAACAGTAAGGTAAGGTAAGGTAAGGTAAGAGTTATGTATACTATAATATAGAAGAGAAAAGTACCTGAACATCACCGATGAGGGCGAAAAGGCGAACAAAAAAGTCAATAGAGAAAAGCTTAATGTGAAGAGGTTGTTGTTGTTGTTGAGTAATGAGGTTGAGAGTTTGATCTGTGAGGAATTGTTTCAAAGAGGATCGGATCTGAAACAAGGAATCCACATCTTTCGACACCAGAATCGATTCCAGAATACGAATAGCTCCACAATCATAACTGAATCAAAATCAAAATCAAAATCAAATTAAAACTGATAATCAAAATCCACTCTATCTGACCTTCCGTTTTCGATTCGGGAGCGGAACATGGAAATTTGCTGTGCGACTGCGAGCGATGATGATGATGATGATGATGATGTTTCCTCCTTGTGCATTTCGCAATTATGATTTGGCGCCACTTCTTACTTCATTCCCAGCCTTTATATTATTAATTATTATTCGATTTCGGGCGGGTTAGCGGGTCGAACCCGTATCATATCTCATTTCCCTCCTTTTTTGTTAATTGTATCCGCACGCACTCGTGGGTTATCTATCACCACACTCTCACTTTCTTCTTATTAAAAGAAAAAACCAAAGTGTGTGTGTATGTGTGTCACGAGGTAAACGAGTAAACGAATATGTGATGTCCGGGGCGGTCGTATGTTGGGCTCTATGAGGTAACAAAAAGAACATTCAAGTTGTGGATAAGGTTAGAATTTCAACATACATAGCATATTTTGCTATTCATTTAATTTGATTTTCTATTAGTTACACGAAAAAAGTTGAATTGAGAACAAATTGGCTACACGACAAGTGAAGCGCGCACTCGCATCGGGGCTACAGAATAGTTTACCGATGATGTCTTGCATTAAGATAAATTTTGATGTTGCCTTGTTCATAGTGGAATGAGCTATTGAAATTGGTATATTACTCGAAATAGCTCAAGGATCATCATCAGTGGTGTGTGCTTTATGATGCGATCGTCGCAAACTTGGACCAGTCATGCATCGAGGCAACGGCTGCACTGTGGATTATGTGAATTATGTTTGCACGCGTTGGACATAGGTTACACTTGAGGTGATTATCTCAATGTTAGTCAACGTCGCGCAACCAAAATAGCTTTAAGCTATGGACATGTGACTTTTTGTGCCAGTCGCCAAGATTTCGTTTTTAGATGGTTTGATACTCGACTTGTAAAATTACTAAGATAATAATTCCAAGCATTATCCGATCTTTGGCGCTTCTAAAATATTTACTTCAATACTGTATCTATATCAATATTAGTTAGTTACTAATATATTATATATATATATATATTAGTAAAAACCTAAACAAACCATAGAAAATAAAAAGCTGTGCTGATTTTGTATTATTGACATGCGAATTTATAATACAAATCGCATTTATTCATAAACAACTCAAATATTAGACTAAAACTAAGAAACACTGCCATATAAAAATGGAAAATCGAGAGATTAAATAGCACAAAAAAAAAAAATTCTGCGACTAAACTACATCTCCTTCATCCGTCAAAAGCCTTGTTCCTAATCTCAAAAAGTTATTCAAAAAGAACTATCTATTCTAAATATAATATCGATTATTGACATCCTTCAGAAGGCTTCAAACTTGGTGCAATTTCCGTATCTGGCATAACAGTCTAACAACGTTTAAGAAGAAACCCCATATCGCAGATGAGTCGAATTAAAACTTTGACAAGAGCGGGACTCTGGAAAATGTTAGAAGTTGTGCACCATAAGATGATATGCTACGTTCAGATGACATAAAACTGCATCTGTTTCATTGATTCAAAAGGGAACTGACTACTCTCTAAGAATCCTTCTGTCTATCAACTTCTGCCGCAACTCGGCAGCTACTTCAGTCATACCCGCTGCATGTATTCCTTGAACTATGTTGGGACAGATCTTAGGATCATATTTGGCTCTGCTTGACCTTAACATCTCTACAACTTGAACAGCAGCATCCACTTCTTTCTTTTGGCACAATCTATGAATTATGAATCTGTAACAGTTATCCCTTATCCAGCGCCTGCGGTTCCCAATCACGTTTAGCAATTCCACAGCTTCCTCAAGCAGATCTGCTCGACAGAAACCCCAGATTAGACATCGATATGTAACATCATCAGGACGAAGCCCACACTCTATCATATTCCTGTACACTTCCATTACTTTATCCATGAAACCCTCCTTTGCCAATCCATCAATGACGATATTGTATGTAATTAAGGTAGGAGAGCAGTTTATATTCCCTAAGCAGTGAAGAATCTGAATGACGTCTTCCACCATTCCCTCTTTACAAAGGCCGCGTAAAAGGGTGTTATACGTAATTATGTCAGGAGAGCAGTTATCAAGGACCATCTGATCAAGAAACTGCATTGCACGACCTAGTAAACCACTCTTGCAAAGACCATTAATCAAGATATTATATGTTATAACAGTTGGAGGGTTTGATGTTTCTTTCATGAACAGGAGGATTTCATCTACTTCATCCCAGCACTCATAGAAACAGAGGGAATGGAGAAGAGTGTTGTATGTTACAGTGTTGGGTTCCATTCCACGTGACAGGAGATCATGAACAATTAATGTGGTATCTTCATATTTCCCTTGTTTGCAAGCGAGATTGATCATTGAGTTGTATGTTACTAGATCCGGATAACACCCCTCAACAGCCAAATCTTCCATAATTTTCAAAGCACAGGCAACCCCAATATTCTTGCATACTAACTCAATGAGGATTGTGTAGGTGATCACATAAGGAGGGCATCCATTTCTTAGTTGCTCTTTCCAAAACTGAATGGCCTGATCGTACTTACCATGATCAAAAAAGCCTCGTATTATGGTATTAAAGGTAATTATATCAGGAGAACAGCCACTCAAGCTCATGTTCTCCAAGATATCAATGGCAGTCCTGAGATGCCCCTTCCTACAGAAACCACCAATTAACATGTTATATGTGATAACATCGGGAATGCCACCAGACATGACCATTAGCTGGAGAACCTTCGCCGCTTGGTCCGCTCGGTCAACATTTACAAGACCCCTGATCAGCTTTGTGCATGAAGGAAAATCTGGAATCTGGTTTCTACGAGTCATCACGTCTACGACCTTTACAGCATCAAGTAATTTCCCATAATAGCAGAAATTTTGAAGGGTCTTGTTGTTAGCCTTCTCATCATTTTTGACAAAGGGTCCATCAGAAGAAAATTTTGAAGCGTAAGAGTATTTATTTAAATGTAGTTGCCCATTGAATTTCTTCTCAGTACCAATCTTGTGGCTGTCCAGGCTACAGTCTATTTCATTGCTCCCACTGAGTGTATCCAGACAAGCACCTTCTTGCACTCTGCATCTGAAAGACGAAGAATTTGCTCCCGAATCACAAACTCCAATCAATCTTAAGTTATCTAGAGTTTTGAATCTAGTCACGACTGGATACCTGATTGGGACCACGGGCCTCGTAAGTGAATGATGCTTTGTGCCGCAATTGTTATCTACATGGTTTGAGCTTGAAATCCCGAGGAAATTATTAATCGCAGGCATTGGTTTATAAGGTACAACTGTGTAGGCCATCTTTATTCCCTTGATTTACTATAAACCAACAAATTTCTATAATTTTGCTTCCTCGATCTGTGTTGGTTCATCAAATAATGCAACTTGAACCATTCATCCAAAGGAGCAGCAGTATGGGTATCTTCTGAAAAGGGCTGGATTATGAAGTACACTGCAATAAATGTTCTAACAAATAGTTTAGAGGCAAAACGATGTGCTGAAACTATGAACCGACATTAGAAACAAAATGCAAACTATAAACCAATCTTTTTATATTTATATTCAAGTACAAAATTTTATAGAGGATACATTTATCAAAAGGACGAGGATAACTACCAAGTTCAGGGATCTTTTGTGCGTACAGGAAATAAAATCAAGAAGTTCTTCTACATGGGGATTCGCCCATTAACAGCAATACAGGTCAATCCCCCATTTCGTCTCTCTAATAAAATAGATCACGCAAACGAATTACAGGAGCTATAGGAAACTTAGTGCTACATTTTCGAAAATTCCGCAACTCAACTATATTTCCCCCATATCCACATACACATGTCCTTAAGCTCACTTCATGATGTCATGAATTATTAAATTGCAGCATCCATGAGAGTCTATAACAGTATAACACACACACACACACACACATATATATATATATCACAGAAGACCTTCTTGTGCATTCAACTTTTGACCCCCTAAAGATATTATCAGTTTATCCTAACAATTCCTCGCGATAACTTGAGGATCAAAAACTTGAGATACTTCCCTACAAATTTAACTATTTAGAGACAATGTCCGCTCCATGTAAAATTGTTAGCATCGATTACTCTGGGGGCCACAAGTTCTACATAGGAATCAAATGCATAGTCCACAAACCGCACAGAATTGCAACCAGAAAATGTCAAACCAATTAAAAGCTGAACCGAACCGTACATCTTGCGCGAACAAACAATATAAAGACTAAGATTACCGTAAAGTGGTTAAACTATTGACTCGCTCAGAAATTCTTAAAAGCTATAGGATCAAATAAAATATTTGAAGGATAACAGGCGAAGAATCCTCATTTCTAGCTCATTTACAAAAATCTGAGAGCATATATACAATCGAAAAGGAAAGCTTAAGATAACGGCCTGAAATAAATATATAATACACAAAGTAAAAAATTACAGAAGAAGAAAATCAAACCTTTAAACGAATATAGGAGCGTGGGATGTCGGATTCTTTCAAATGGAGAGGGGTTAGGGTTTATGAAAGATATATGTAGTCACCGATTTGCAAATGTTAAATACGTCACTCACACCTTGGAAACATCGAGCTACCTGTTGTGTTTTACTTTATCCTTAGGTTGGTCGTAAATATTTATTAGACTAATCAAACATTATAAATACTTAAAATTTTGAGGAGAAAAAATATCACTTTTTACACTTATTCCTCTAATCTTTAAATTTTATCACTTACTCCACTCAAGTATTTTAATCACCCCATTTTTCTCCTTCGATATAGTTAAGCTTCTAATTAGCCGTGAGAATGTCACACATAGTGTGCCCACTCAGTAAGGGCAAAACAAACATTTCATCTTCTACGATTGTCACAAACTTTAAAATCCCCAAATTAGTTGATATGTTGCCCTAAATTCATTTCTCTCTTTCAATTTCAACACGCCAAAATCTAAATTGTGCATAAATGCCCTAAATTATTCACTTATTGGTGAAAACACAACCCTCGTGTTACTAAAGAGCATAAAAAAAACCTAAATTAGGACTTTCATAAACATATTCTAATACTTCTTGGGTATGTAGAAAAGCTTGGGGTTAAAGAAAGAATACTCAAGACTTAGATACTGAAAGCTACAATGCACTTCCGCATACAATTTATTTGTTTAGAAAATTACAATGTGGGTGTTCTCTATAATGAATTGTGGAAGAAATCTGTAGCCTAAGATATTGGGGTGTTGAAATTGAAAGAGGAAAATTAATTTTGGGCAAAAGATCAACCATTTTGGAGATTTTTAAGGTTTATGACTCTTGTAGGAGATGAAAGGTCTAGTTTGTCCGTACTCAGTCGGCATACTTTATGCACGTGACATTTTCACGGATATTTAGAGGCTTATTACGTTGAAAGGGGAAAATGAGGTGGTTAAGATACTTGAGGGGTGTAAGTGATGAAATTTGAAGTTTGGGGGGTAAGTGAATAATGGGCCATAGTATAGAGGGTAAGTGATTTTTTCTCAGTTTGAAGTTACACGAATTTTAAGCATCACGCTACAAGATAAGGCACTCTTTTGCAACCGCCCAATTATGATCGATGGGCGGTTGCTATGTCATATAAAAACTGCGAAGCCATCGCCACCCTTTGGCGGGAGAAAATCTCGCCAAAGGGCCACAAGTTGCGATCGCAACACGTAAATTGCGACTGATAGGCGGTTGTAACTAGGGTATTAGGGCAACACCGTTGCCCTAATACATTTGGTCGTTATTGAAACTGCCTAGTAGTCGCAACAACGACCCATTTGCAACCATTGTGGGGTATTTTCTATAAATACACCCCATCTCCTCCTCATTTCACCACACCTCTCTCTCTCTCTTCCCACCCTACTCTGCGATCGTCCCTGCTCTTTTGCATCCACTCGGCCGGCTCAACCCCGAAAATTTTAATTTTTTCTTCTTTTATTCCATTTATGTCTTATATTTAATGTTTTAATAATATTTTTATATGTTAAATTGTTAGTTTAGATTTTATATGTCTTATAGTTAATGTTTTGGCAATATTTTTATATGTTAAATTGCTAGCTTACTTTACTTAGTGTAAAATTGTTAGTTTAGTTTCTACATATCTTATATTTAACGTTCTAATAACTTATAAATGATGATCTTTAAGAATCTACAAAACTTAGAAATGATGATCTTTATGAATCTCTAAAACTTAGAAATGACGATGCCTTTAGGCAATTTCTGTAACTTAGAAATGATGGTATTTTTAGGATTATGTGCAACTCGTATAACTGTTGGTTGTTAAACACCGATTGTGCCTTTAGAGAATCTCTGGAACTTAGTAATGATTATATTTTAGGAAATCTCTATAACATAGCAATGATCTAACTTATATATTTTTACTTAGTTCATAGTATGTAGTAGACGACATGTTAGACAATCCTACACGCCCGCCGCGTTTGACTGGCAGTGCCCCCTCGCCCGAAGAGGGCTCGTGTGGTGGTGATAGAGGTAGTCTGGGACCTTGTCGCATACATATTCATCATTCGGGTACTCCAGTTGCCGCTAGTGTTAAGGTCGACCCCCTCCCTCCCCCCCCCCCCCCCCGGTCGATTCTCAACGTCACGATCCATTTGAGCCACTAGTCTAGACCCAGACTCGTGGGTCGCGGGGTGGATCTACATCGTATACTTCTCTATAATGATGCCCTTCATATGGATCAAATGCAGGATTGACGCGCCAGACGCAGGACACCACCAAATGATCATATGGATCTAGGCTTAGTGTATATACACCACCATGAGCTAAGTCCATCGAAGCTGGACCGAGTAGCATGCCGTTAGAGCCTGCAGTAGCAGGACAATCTACTGGCACGCAAGAGCGTCCTGGTAGGGGACCCTCTATGAGCTCTGGTACCCCAGAATCCGGCCTCCCATCATCGCATTACATTGAGTATTCGAGGACCTTTTGAGAATGGGGTCGCAATTTTGACGACGATCACGGAGCTCATCAAGCAGTTCATGAAGGAATTTTATCCCACTTTTGGGAGCGTCCCCCAACTGATTAGACATGAGATGTGGAAGAAATTTACTGTGATAAGTTATTATATAAGTATTTTATTTTATTTAGTGTATTATATATTAAGAAACAAAATATGCAAAATCTTAAAAACTTGATTATTTGCAGTCTATATATGGGGTCCGTCAAGCTGATTGGACTAAGGTACATGATGAGCGTTTATTTAACTTTATTTGAGTACTTATTTCCTTATGCTTTTGTATAAGTATTGGTGCATATTGATTGGTTTCAGTATAATTTCGTGTTGTATAGGATTTTGGTGAGATAATGCAAAATAATGCAGAAAAAGCCTAAATTGGATGTTTTTGATAACATGGCTTCAAGACACAACGTTGCAATGAGGAGAATCCAAAGAAAGTCATTGATTCAAATACAACGAGACAAAGGTACAAGAATAATCAGAGGTTATGCTACATACCCTAGGAAAGCTAAGAAAGCCGATGTTCCAATGCAACTAACGGATCTTAATTTCGACATCCAGATATGAAGTTATAGCCAAAACCGTGCGCCACGTAGAGCAAAAAAACCAAATCACGCGGCTCAGACGCAATGTGCGTGATCTGACCAAATCGCTCTTGTTTCAGACACAAAACCGAGAGTAGAGCGTCCCAAGAGTGATCACATCGTGATCGAGGCGCGCGATCATAACTAAATCGCGTGATAAGGCCCAGAATAGTACAGAAACCCTAATTTTGGCCCAACTACTATTTTTCCTATATAAATACATTAAGGCTACGGAATTCAGCACACAATTCATCCATTCACAACCACCACTAGAGAAAACACAAGGAGGCAAAGAGCAAGGATTCAAGTCAGAGAGCGAGCAGAAAGTAGCAAGGCCATATTGATTGGTAGTTTATCTTTCTTTTACTATTTTCTTACGATGTTCTTTTCTATTTGTGATTTGAAACTTGGAATCATGAGTAGCTAATTTCGTATGTTTAGAGTTATGGCATAGTAGGATTCATGAACCTATGTGATTTCTTGCGTTTTGATTAGGACCTTTTCGTTTATGTGTTTGTTCATTATCTTGGTTTCAATGCTTTTATGTATTTGGCCAATATATGAATTATTAGAAGTTATAGTTGGTCACTAGCGTCGTCACATAGCACGTTTTGTGGGATAATTGAACATGTGAGTGTGTGGTTCCACTAACGTCATCCCATGTCCACATGTGGCATCGAAAAAGCCATTAACACATAGATCAAAAATATTAATTAAAAGCACGAGAATGAACATAGGGGAGATCCAATGAAACCAGACGCTCTAAACATTAATCCACCATCTGAGTAGATTTAAGTAGTAATTAGATTTAGTATTAGTATAAATCAACCAATAGTCCAATTCAATTCCGTCAATAATTTAGTTTGGTTTAGTTTAGTTTAGTTTAATCTAGTTTGCTTTAATTAATTTAGATAACACAACCTTCAATTTACAAATCTTGTAACGTGACAACTTGAGAATAAAATAGAAGAAGCGAGATTGATTCAATACAATTCTTGTGGGATTCGATACTTGGGGCGTAATATGATTCGATACTTGGGACGTAATCGTACTTTACATTTTATTATACTTGACTCGTATACTTGCGAATGTGCATAATTAATAGCATGTGAAAATACACATCAAGTTCTTGGCACCGTTGTCAGGGACTAGGCAATCAGTCGCTATTAATTTCTTTTATTTTGTTCAATTTTGGTAGAATCTTTTCTAAGTCCTTGAGTATTTTATAGGTAATATGGATGCAGAGATGTCTGAAGGAGAGAAGGCCGACGATGAAGACACCTTACCCTATTGAACATGCTACTACGGTGATTTTACATTCTCTGGCCCATTCGACAAATGTTTGGAAAGTGCTACATTTGAGGCGTATTGTGCAAAACTGAACCTTGCTCTCAATATGGTCGAGTTCGTGATGGTACCAACTCCAAGTATCACTTTAAAATCACAATGTGCAGTACCGACCAACATAGAGAAAGACCCACACATGCTTGATGCTGTCAATAATAAATTTGAGGTGAGCAAAGAAGTTGCAATAGAAGAAAATAATCATGAAGCACCTAAAATCGACGTCGAGGAGAATCCAGAGACACGACCCCATGCCATCATTACACAAGTAAATATTGAGCTTGAGTCAATGCCTATTATTCATGCACAAGAAGAGGTATTGGAGATACAAGTGAGTGATCCAACACTTAAGGTTAATGATGAGAAGACCGAGTTCAACTTAGAATTTGGCGTGGATGACAATGCAAAAGCTGAACCGCTTCCACCAATTGGAGATGTTGTTGCATTGAAGGAGAAGCCGATGAGAAACGATATGGCCATGGATCCCAACATTGAATGGCTTCTTGATTACACTGAATGGCTTCAAATGAGGTACAATAACTTTAATTTCTAGTGTGTTGATTTTGAATATCTAACATATGCAGAATTGGGAAGAAGAATTACCATGCGATGAGGGATGATCCAAAGTGGGTAGGTCGTCAGAAGACCTAAATGAACGACAAGTTGGAGAAGGAGGAGTTACCTCACCGGGAGTCTGAGGCGTATAGGTTGGTGTTCGAGAGGGCGCGAAAGAATAAGAGAGGAGGGGAGACATCAGAGGAGCGCCTGACTGCACGTCCCACTTATGCCAGTGGATACATCGACTACACGGAGATTCGTTATAGGATGGTATGCCTTATTAAAATTTGTCTTATACATGTAGATTTTGTCTTATATGTGTAAAGTTTAACTTACTTTTTAGTGTAATATGTAGGCTGTAGCGCAGCCAAATCGGACCACCCATATTTGACACAAGGAGGCGTACCAGTTCAACCATACACATAATGTGAAGGGGCAAATGGAGGGAGATCCATCGAGGCGCATTTGGATGAATGACTCAGACAAGGTTATTTATGTAAGTACTTTCAATTAAATACTTGTTATTTATCTTGCAAATTCTATTAACTTTTGTATTATTATCTAAATATTAACTTTTACAAACATTAAGAGAGGGAGTACCTGAGGTTGATTCGGGAGAGTTATCTAGTTAAGTTGATTGGTTAGAGATAGATCCCAAGCTGTAGGGTAAGGCGATTGAAGGAGTGAAGAAGAGGAAGGCGAAGGGCTTGCCGAGTGAAGCACGTTAAGAGGCTTTTGGTTTGGAGTTTAAGAAGGAGCCTACCATGATGCAGAGCTACATCCAGGAATTGGAGGTGAAGAGAAGCTACGAGAAACTATGACATCGCTTCTTCAAGTGGGAGTCGTGTTAGGTTTGTAGAGCCTGAACAGTGGAGACAAAGAGCTGAGCAGTGAAGATGAAGAGTTGAACGTGAGGACCGAAGGACCAGAACAACAAAGACAAAAGAAGAACGAAAAAAGAGGAGGTAGTGCATGACACACCGGTATAGGCGCGTCGCGCGGTCTGCGATAATTATGGAGGGAGTCGCGTGACTAGGAGTGGACATGTTGTGCGTGTGCTGGTTTGGCCTAACTTCTGTCTGTTGCCCTAGTACGCATTTCAGTAGCTACTTAAGAGACTCTTAGGTCGTGTAATCTAATGAGGTGAGTTGTTATCATGTAACCTCCGATGTGTGGCTTTGTGGCCACCATGAGAGATATGAGAGAGAGATTAAAATCAGAGAGATATACTTGTGAAATTAGAGACATTGTGAGAGACTGTTCTTAATATGTGAGAGACGTATATTGTTATTATTTTGTAATCACTCATCATCATCATAGTGGAGATCCTAGCTTGGATCACCCCCAGGGGTAGTCGTACACGAACTTGGGTAAACAAATTATGTCTTGTGTACTGTTTGTTATATCATTCTAGATTGTGCGTATTTCTCTGTTCTTGTTGTGGTTTTACATTATCCGTTGTGCAACAAGTCGTGCTTCCTCAAGTGTTAGAGAAACTCTTCCTATGTGTGTCATCCCCGATTCTTGCTCTTCAAGGATGAGTTATTCCTAGTCGCGCAACCCAATTTACATTTACTCCTTTTGCCTTGCTTTTTACCTGTTTTACTCATGAAGTGACCCTTGACCTACAAATCACAACAACAAGGCAAAGGCTGCATAAAACATGTCAAATACTAGCAAAGTACAAGAAAAATATCAAGTAGAAGAGAGTGTCTTACACACTCATCATGCTGTGCAGTAGCGACAATCCTTATGGAAAGAGAAAAGGAAAAAAGCCCTTTAATTACTTCTCCATATACAAATCAACTTTTGACACACACATACACACACACACACACACATTCACACACATATATGTATTATGTTTGAGAATTATATCTCATTCATCATATTCCACATGTCCAAGACTTGAAGTTATAGGATGCAGTTGCCATACTCCAATCTGGCCATATTTATTCCTCGTTCGTTTCAAGCTCTTTAGGTCATTTATAATGACTAAAGTATCATCAACCTTAACTATCGTTGAACACTTTTTCACTTATCTCATATAATCATTTGCATGAACTTAATCAAGATATCAAGTAAACACAAGTTTTTTGAATTGAGTGCCCCAACCGTCTAACACATGGATGGGAAGCATATTCTATTTTCTAGATGAAACGATCAAGGTAACAAACTACTTTGCTCTGGTCACTTACCTATAGTACTACATATAATTGAATTCACTTTTATGTTCTCATTATCTTGGTGTTACTTAAATATGAATTTTAGTATGCGCCTTTCATGCTCATTAGTCAAATTATTCTGCATATAAATTCGAAATTCTTAATGGGTGGTGTTCCATAATTATGACACTTTCAAATGCAAAGTCGATTTCTCGATTACATGAAACTAAGGGGACAAAAAGGCATTTATCACCCGATGAACTAGCCCAAAATATGTTGAGACGAGGACCATTTTAGATAGGTCTGGTGTGGTAGGAAAAATGGGACACGTCATCGGAGGCTAGATGCGTCGTGTTATGGGGGCACATCGACCAAGATTGACCTGCTATGATGGTCAGTGGCCGGCGTGGCACGTCGACCCCGCTCGACACGTCTGTAAAATTGCCGACGTGGTGTGGGAGCACGTTGGTCAAACAGCTTGCTCCCTTGGTGGTGATCCTTGGGGTGGGTCCCACCACCTTAAGGCCTTCTCCGTGCTCTATAAATACCCCTTCACCCCTTGATTTGAAGGGATGGACTTTTGGGGAGCTCTAGGTTGCTGCTTTCTCTCTTTAGGAAAGTACGTCAACCAATCCAAGTCAACTTCTCAAACTTGACACGTTAACTAATTAGAGTTGACACGTTCGACTTCCATGTCAACCAACCTTTGTTGGCACGCCAACTAGAAACACGTCAATTAATGTCTTACACACTCATCATGTTGTGCAGTAGCGACAATCCTTATGAAAAGAGAAAAAGAAAAAAGCCCTTTATTTACTTATCCATATACAAATCAACTTTTGACACACACATACACATACACACATTCACACACATATATATGTATTATGTTTGAGAATTATATCTCATTCATCATATTCCACATGTCCAAGACTTGAAGTTATAGGATGTGGTTGCCATACTCCAATCTGGCCATATTTATTCCTTGTTCGTTTCAAGCTCTTTAGGTCATTTATAATGATTAAAGTGTCATCAACCTTAAGTATCGCTGAACACTTTTACTTATAACATATAATCATTTGCATGAACTTATACAAGATATCAAGTAAACACAAGTTTTTTTAATTGAGTACCCAACCGTCTAACACATGGATGGGAAGCATATTCTATTTTCTAGATGAAACGATCAAGGTAGCAAACTACTTTGCTCTGGTCACTTACCTATAGTACTACATATAATTGAATTCACTTTTATGTTCTCATTATCTTGGTGTTACTTAAATATGAATTTTAGTATGCGCCTTTCATGCTCATTAGTCAAATTATTCTGCATATAAATTAGAAATTCTTAATGGGTGGTGTTCCATAATTATGACACTTTCAAATGCAAAGTCGATTTCTCGATTACATGAAACTAAGGGGACGAAAAGGCATTTATCACCCGATGAACTAGCCCAAAATATGTTGAGACGAGGTCTTAAAGATACGAGTCAAGAAACGACATTGCAACCATTTTAGATAGGTCTGGTGTGGTAGGAGAAATGGGACACGTCATCGGAGGCTAGATGCGTCGTGTTATGGGGGCACATTGACCAAGATTGACCTGCTATGATGGTCAGTGGCCGGCGTGGCACGTCGACCCCGCTCGGCACGTCGGAAAAATTATCGACGTGGTATGGGAGCACGTTGGTCAAACGGCGTGCTCCCTTGGTGGTGATCCTTGGGGTGGGTCCCACCACCTTAAGGCCTTCTCCGTGCTCTATAAATACCCTTTCACCCCTTCATTTGAAGGGATTGACTTTTGGAAAGCTCTAGGTTGCTTCTTTCTCTCTTTAGAAAAGTACGTCAATCAATCCACGTCAACTTCTCAAACTTGGCACTTCAACTAATCAGAGTTGACACGTTCGACTTCCACATCGACCAACCTTTGTTGGCACGTCAACTAGAAACATGTCAACTAATATACGCCAAACAATGTACCTCAACTATTTCACATATACTTTTCCATAGACATATCTATGTCAACAATTTGAATAATTACAAGATGGCCATGATAACCACGCCAACAGTATTTGAATCATGATTTGACTACCTCATGGTACAAATCACTCGACATCTGAATCCCAAGCCTATGAGGTGCTCAGTGTAAAAATCACTCGTGTGCTACTAAAATGGTCTCTAAACTAGAATAACACCCTCGGGGTTAATTTAATGACCATCAGGGCCTTGTCTAGTCTACGAAACATAGACCCCACGGGGTCGTCCAACTGAGCTTAAGGGCTAGATTAACAGACACAACTTCTAAGTTAGCTTGATATCTCCTAAGACCCCACAATGGGCATAATTGAATAATGAATTACGCCCAACTTTACGCGTTGTTGAGTTCAATCGCAAGCAAACAAAACCCCATATCCTCCATTAGATTAAGTTTATTTTTTTATTAAATGTTTACGTATAACTTTGTTCCTCTTATTGCAGGTTTCCATCGAACCAAAAGCTCTTCTTGTATTGCCTATAAGTTGTGAGAGAGTATTTTAAGGGAAGTTGCTCGACATTAACAAAAACACCCCTCGCTAGAGGTGCTGTCTGTGGGAAACCACTAGACCTACTTTGTGAGGGACGGCATGACAACTACGCGTAGAGGTGCTACAACCTCACGTTCGACTCTGTCAACTATTCTAGAAAATGCTAAAGAGTAAAATATTGATCAGCTGAATACTGAACGGCAAACTAACTCCGTCGAGGAGAATGCTGGTACATAAATGCTAGACATGATAATATTCACCCAATGGAGCTACAACAATTGAAACACCTAATGAATATGGTGAGAGATAACTTGGCAAGGAATCTAGTTCTGTTGCCACCAATTCGTGTCACAAACCTAGGCCGAATTGAGGACATGTTATATGACTCGAGCCTAAGGGCACGTTCTCGTGAAAGAAGAACTAACAAATGTGTTGGATCCTCCAAGGATCGTCGACATCCTTGTGGTAGGAGATAGAACGCTTGATAAAAGAAGGCCACCTTGTAGAACACGTGAAGGGTAATAAACAGCCTGACAACAAGAGTAAGAGATCTACCTCCAACTCCGATTCACTGTCCCCAACCAAGAAAGTAAATAAAAAATCAAACACTTCTTAAAGGGATGATGACGATGACATGCCCGTTAAGGGTATAATCAACATTATTGCAGGACTACCCATTTAACAATGGGAAAGACAGAATTTGCATTAACAAATGGCATTATTAGTGTCAAATGCTTCAACGTCCCGAGCATGACTATGTGAGTTATGCGTCATCAGACGTTGTAGATATCCAATATTTGAATGCTATAAGAAAGAGGGACCAAGTCACCTCCGCGAGTTCACTTTTAAAGTGAGACTCCGCATCAACGAGGCCAATCAACAGGATTCTGAATTCTACGGTTCTACATTCCTTACTAAAAAAATGCCACAAAGTATGCCGCTCAGGCAGCCTTATGGTTCCTAAAACATGAAGGTCTAATGATTGCTAGAATGCCAAAAGTAAATGGCGTTGCTATGAATTCTTGAGTCCCAATGGGCGGAGATTCTAATAAAGCACGCAAAAGATTTGTAGGCGAGTTGGCACAAGAGAATTATCAACAAGTGACTCATGCAGTTATTACAACTGAAACCATCAAAGATGTTGTTACCTTTGATAGAACATATGAGAAAAGACTCGATCCACAAGCAACGGAAGCATCATGCTTAAACTGCGCTCTTGTTGTAAGCCTTGATATCGCCAACTACAACATCAAAAAATCATAGACAACAGAAGCTTGGTAAACGTCATCGTTTAGATGCACTAGAGCACAAAGAACTCTATGATAGTCACATGAAAAGTGTGATCACTCAACTATTTGGCTTTGGAGACTCCAAAGTTACTATTGTTGGTACGGTTATATTACCTACCCCATTTGGCATGTCTCTAAAAAGAATGACTCAAAACTAAAGTACCTCATGGTCGACTCACCATTCCCAAACAATATCATCATTGGTCGTCCATGGCTAAATGATTTCAAGGCAGTGGTCTCAACATACCACCAAAAGCTCACATTCCCCTCCAAGAGCGGTGCAGGTGAAGACCACGGACAACAACAATCCCATCAACATTGTCGAGACAGAATCTCACCAGAGTTGAAGGATGACAAACTCCGTAAAATCAGCAGCAACTAGCCAACATGTCTAGAGTCGAACCTCTGGGTGAATTAAAAGAGATTTGTTTATATCTTCATGATTCTGCAAAAATGACACGCATTGGCACTAGCATGCCAGGAGACATAGAACATAAGCTCATCCAATATCCCTGCAACAACATGGATATATTTGCTTGGATGAATCAAGACCTAAAAGGTAGTGGTCCTCGCATTGTCGTGCACATGCTGAATGTTGATCCTAATGCAAAGTCTATTTGACTTAAAACTTCAGTAAAGAGAAGAATTTCGCAACTGACCGAGAAGTGAATGTCAAACTTGTCGCAAGGCTTTATATATGAAGTATATTTCTCATAATGGCTAAGGAAAATAGTTCTCGTACCAAAGGACAACTTAGATTGGCGCATGTGCGTAGACTACACCAATTTGAACAAGCATTATCCTAGGGACCATACTGCCAAGGATAGACTTGTTGGTCGACTCAACAACAAGATGTGCTCATTAAGTATGATGAATACTCAAAGTGGATTTCATCAAATACTGATGGCAGTCTACGACACGAGAAAAACAACATTGTGATAGACAAAGGTGTTTTCTGCTATAGGGTTATGCCTTTTAGAATAAAGAATGCATGTGCCACCTTCCAAAGGGTGGTGGCTAAGATGTTTTATTACCACAATGACAGAACCATGGAGGTCTACATTGATGATATGATCGTCAAATGCATCAAAGTAGAAGATTGTGTTGACCATCTTATAATCGCCTTCTCTATTATGAGACAATATGAAAGAAATTGAACCCCATGAGATGCACCTTCGGGTCAACGAAGGCAGGTTTCTCAAATACATGGTAAATTAGAGAAGAATTGAAGCAAATCATGGCAAGATTAAATCCATTGCAGAACTGTCCTCTCCAAAAAGTGTATGTGATGTACAATGCCTTGTCGAACGTATGACAACACTAGGGAGGTTCATCTCCACTGCAACTGAGTAAAGTCTACCTTCCTTCAAATTCCTTAAGAAGAATATTAGATTTGAATGGATCTAGGAATGCGAGCAAGCTTTCATAGAGCCAAAGTAATATATGTCCTCCCCACCGCTGTTGGCCAAACCGGTTGAGGGAAAAACATTACATCTCTATCTAGAGGTATCTAAGAACGCTCAAAGCACTTTTTGGTACGAATGGAAGGCATTATCCATCAACCAATATATTACATCTCAAAGGTATTCTAGGAAGCATGCCTCATCTCCTGAGATTTGTCCCTGACCATACTCACTGCATGAGATATAATAAAGGTCAGCGGTCTACACAATAATACCATACTGCAAGATATATACAATAATTGCAAAGCTAAACATATATGGCACACAAGTGCTATAATAAGTATACTCAAAGTCTTTTCCCTAGTATATGCATTATGCAATAGAGGAGACGCCACTCGCTCTCAGCACCTAAGGGACAAACAAAGCATGGTCATAGAAATATTCACGCTGAAGGATGTCTAATCTCTTCTTTCTGCCATTACATCGCTTAGCCTTACATGCCAACTGCTAATATCATATGTCCAATCAAGACAATAGCAGCTAAATTCCCTTGGAATACTTTCTTTAATAAAAGGAATTCATGCTTCCATTCTTGCCATGACTATCACGTGCTCCTTCAAGGAATGCACAATTAGCTCTAGTAGAGACATAGTAAAATCTTGAATCCTTTCCCCCTTTGTGGTTAAAGTTCATTCGAAACAAATACCAAAACTCATCTAACTCACAAAGAAAGCCCAACGCCTTTATAGTCACTACAAACCCAATAATTGTAGCATAACCATATGGAGTGAACTGAGTCGGGTTTAATCTTTTGTCGAGCAATATAGCATGAACCATAGGAATGATGGGAAATCTAAGCCCATACACAAGTATGTGCAAATATAGTAATATATTATGTCGTCGGAAGATGCATTATGTCAGTAAGGCTCGACACGATAACTTCATACCCATTTGGTATATCAATCTATTTCCTATAAAAGGAAGTTTTCGTATACGTGGGATGAAAGCTTAGAATCTCATCAAAAGGAATCGAGGTATAGAATAAAGGTGCATTACGCTCAAGCTCCTCAACATCATCATCTAATTCCCTCTCAAAAGTATAGTTTCCGTCTTACATTCTCCTCAATAGCGGCATCACCGCCCACACCATGAGCATCCTTCTCATTCTCCCTACCATCATCTCCTCCAAAAGAGGAATACCCAAAGGAACCAACCTCCTCAACCCCATCAATATCCAACGACTCATTGTCGTCTCCACCAGAACAAGTATCCTCATTACAAGAGGAGTGTACTACGCCATCCTCACATTCTAGCTCTGGCTTTCGCAAAAGCTGCTTTGCTGGTTAAATGGATCTAATAGTAGCAAGAATATGCCCAGAATCTGATGCTAGTTTATTCGACAAAATAGTGCTCGTCTTCCAAGTGGACAAAGGAAGTAACACACTACTTATTTCTTCTTTCTAATAATAGATCATAGTTTGCTATAGCTCACATTTTTCGCCAATCGGGAACTTAGAAAAAGAGTCCACACTTTGGGCATCCCTCATTCCTCAAAAGAATCAGGGAGATTATGAGAGGCTCTTTAGGAATAGTTTCACGAAAATGGAAACGGCTTCATCGAGAATCATGGAGCTCAAGGTTTACGCGCAGAACATCCCTACTCTAACTTAGTCTCGGACTCAGACACAAAACTAACACGAGTATTCACGTATGCTACGAAAATTTGCTTTATAGAAACCATAATTCTTAACTAAGAAGGATAGAGCAGTCAATTACCGATATAAGGTGAATGCTCAAAGCTCCCTCGAGGATCTAGATATCTCGTACGCCTCGGAGGTGAATACCTTAGTCTATGATGTCTATCCACCCGCGGTGGTGAGTGGTAATGCCGCACATTGTTAAATCTCGACCTCAGGGAATAATATAAGTGTTGGCTACGTGGATACCCAATTTTGACGAAATTTGCATAAAAGTGCATAAAATAGTCAAAAAGCGAGGATTAAACCCATAAAACATACGAGAATTAATAAGCCCTAAAATGGGAAAACTACGGTAAAAAACCAAAAATTCTCGAGAAACTAAGTACCACGTCGGTCAAAATCAACGTGGCACATCGTGAAGATCACGTTGGCAGTAACGCAACACCACGTCGACAATATTATCGATGTGGTATCCCATTTAACGGGCTGAAATGGGTTTAGGGTTTTAAGTCGATGTGGGTCACCTCAGTTCAAAAACCGAGTCAAACGATATGGTCACGTCCACCCTTGGTCAACGTGTCGCGTGGCATGTGAAAAGTGTGCCTTTTTTTGCAAAATAACGAGAAATGTTCGGGTAATCTTACATTTCGTTTTGGTGCAAAAAGGATGCCTCGAGACTCACTTTGTTTGATGTTTACTCTCTCCTCTCACAAATCTCTCAATTTTTCTATCTCTTGAAAGGGAACAAATGATGTAGGATGTGGAAGAGTAAGGCTTATATTGTGTAGCCCTAATGGGCTTAAGTTGTCCTTGAGCCCATTGATCCCAAAACACCTTGTAGCCCAAGTAGGGGTGGGAGGGCCGGATCGGATTCCCGCGACCCGACCCGACCCGACCCGACCCGATCGGATTTTTCCCGCCCGGGAAAAATCCGATCTCACTCCGACCCGCACAGCTGCTCCCGCGGGTCAGAGTCGGGAGCTAGGGTCGGAATCCGATCCGACCCGAGCTCACGATAATTCCAGGAGCAACATCCTGCAGCGGTGCAGCCAGCTGAGATCGAGAGCAACGATGATGAATATTATGATAAAGTTTATGATGATGGATTTCAAGAACCTGGTGAGGATGAGAGTGATTTCTCTCTTGCCACTTGCAAACCCACTTCTTGTAAGGTATATATATATATATATATATATATATATATATATATATATTCAACACCTTTTTTGGGTTTCAATTATATTTCTATTTTTGTTGCTCTGTTTTTGTTAGTATAAAAGAAACAGGGGATTTGCTCTTTTGGTTGTGTTGTTATCATATGATAATTTACTGCAAGCTCCGCCCTCCCCAAAATCTCCGCCACAATCTCTGTCAACGATAAGCTCCCCGAATCCACCCTCTCCTACCTCGACGCCTCCGACAACACACACACAACGACAACACACACACACAGACAAACACACACAACGGAATCCCGAGCGGATCTCCGCCCTCAACGCCACCACCCCCTCCAGATGAGATCTCCGCTGCTCCGTCGCCGTTGTTGCGGGATCCCGAGCGGAATCCCGCCTCCCGCGGGACTCCCGCATATGCAGGAGTTTGTCAGCCGCGGTGTGGATCGGGTAGCACCGTCGTGCTCCCGATCCCGCCGGAATCCGTGGGCCGGAATCCCGCCACCGCGGATTCCCGGCCCACCTCACCCCTAAGCCCAAGTGTGAAAGGTCCAATAAATCACCCAACATGTTGTGTTGATAAAAAAAGTGTAACCAAAATATTTTCTCAAAAAAAAAATTGCACTTTGACCCTCTAATTTTTTAAAAATTTCAAAAATCTTAAAAATGGCCTCAAAACACTTGATAATTACCAAGTATAGCAAAAATAGGCTCCTTACCCACAAAATATGAAATAAGCTCACCAAGGCGAGCCCATCTCACTGGAGGACTTATAATGTGCCATAATCACGACACCTAAAAAATGCAAAGTCAATTTCTTGATTACATGAAATCAATGGGATGAAAAGGTAATTCTCACCCGACAAACTAGCCCAAAATATGCCAAAACGAGGTCTTGACTACACGAGTGGAGAAACGGCAAAGAAACCACGTTGGACTAGTAGGAGAAATGGGCCACGCCAGTCGAGGTGACATGGCCTGAAAGGTGCTAGCCGACGTGGAATACGTACGGGCACGTCAACCTAAGGTCGACGTGGCACGTCAGAGGCTAGATGTACCCCATTATGGGGCATGTCGGCCATGTCACCCGCCACGTCAGTAAAATTATCGACGTGGTGTGGGAGCCTGTCGGCCGAAAGATGTGCTCCCTTGGGGTGGGTCTCACCACCCCCAAGGTCTTCTCTTTGCTCTATAAATACCTCGTCACCCCTTCATTTGAAGGGTTGGATTCGTATTTAAGAACTATCCTCTCATTCTTTTCTTTTTTTTTGTTTTTTCTTTCGTATGTTTATACTATTTACAAGTTCAATTTATGCACTATTATTATCGAGTTTCAACTATATGTATGTAAAGTCTTTCCTTAATACGCATCAAATTATTAAGTTTTCACGTCATAAATGAACAAGATTGTTGTGTAGTTATCTCTATGATTTTTCTAGTACATAAATACTTTCTTTTCTCATTGAAGTGTTTAGAGAGATGAACTAATATATTTTTTATTTTCTTTCATATAACTCACATTGTTCGTTTTCCAATGTGTTGGTTATCCAACAGAGCTCTCACTGTGCATGGGTGCAAACTATATGTCTAGAATATGTGTGTTTATATACTCTAAGTTTTTTTATAATGCTAACTACATATAAATGTAAATGATCCTTAATATAGTGTTTGTTAAAATGTATCATCTTTCTTCAATTTTAAAGAAATGTATTATGCATCTTATCTTGTCCTTCTGATCTATTGAAGATTATAGAAAGAAGTTGATGGTGCTATCTAGGATGTGCTAAAGAATCTACCGACGTTTTTTCACCCTGCTTAGTCAAATCTTCGATCATTCACGAATTAGATTCGTGAGAATGGAGTTAGTTAGTACCTTCTTCATATGCTTTCAAGGTTTTATAAGAACTAGGTGCACTACAACTCAAATGATTTAGCATCATGTATTACATACATGTTTAGTATCTCCTATAACCATTTTAAAAAAGGCATCGAACGTACACATTTGTTCATAATATATTAAGGTTTATAGAAGTAGTTTAACTTATGTATTTCATAAATTCATTTCAAAACTTGATTCCTTTCTTGTTCTAACCCTAGAGTGACAAGAATAGTGGGGATGAAGTTAGGTTTCATCTCATTTGAATGTTTATATGTGTAATTTAAGACTTAAGACAAATAGCTTAAGTGCCTAACTACTTCTTAACAAAAGGTTGTTGGAAATTTATAGGAGAGACTCAACTGAGTGCTTCCCCTACTTCTATTAATATTTTGTGTTAAACAAAAACTTCATAATTGTAACAATTTTCTACATAGTGTATTTTGATTTTTATATTTTTCAACAAACCGGAGTTTGCACACAAACTCCATGTAATGTTGCTATTTTGTCTATTCTATTCATTTTTTATTTAATCATATAATTAAAAAATATTAGGCCATTACATTTTTTGTTCAAATTCCAACGTTCATTACTTTTACTGTAAGAAGACGATTTTTGATAATTTGTTTTGAGTTTTTAAATTCCAAGTCTCTTCGTGTTGTTTTTTAAGTCTCGACAGGTTTTAAACTATATCTTATTCTAAATTAATAATTTTTTTAAACTAATCGCCTCTAGATATTTTAAAATAATTTTATATGTTATGTGATATATAATGTACAAGGCTGAAATTTAAGAAGTGTATCAAGTAGGCCCTGGTGTAAAAGGTAGCATAATTACAAAATATCATCTAAACTTTGACGATTTTCACACTTACCTATCCCAACTTTAAATTTTTGTACTCGACAATCTAAACTTTGTTCTGGCCAACACTTTGCTATCTAAACTTTGAAAACCCACTATGCCGGCTAAAAAACATCACATTTTGGCATTTTGACATCTCGTTGACGTCATTAAGAAGGACATATTTGCCATATTAGAGATCGGGAAGTATAGTGCAATATGTATAATAAATTAATAACACCATACATGTTATTTATTTTACACATTGCACCCCAAATATTTTAATTTTTACAAAAATACCATCTTCATATTTTCGTGTAAGTGAAAGACTTGAATGAAAATTACATGTTTTATGTTGCTGCTACTAGTTTACTTTTGTTATTCTAAGTTTACAAGTTGGTTATCATCAATGAACCGAAAGAATTCGGGATTTTCTTCAAAAATCGTTGGTCAATGGATCATCTGACTTCGCATACTTGTGCTTGTTTTTTGGAGAATCTGGGTTGATATTTGGGTTCCTGGCGAAAAATTGAGGGGCGTACGCGTGCCTTTTATCAAAATAATTATGTTCTTATGATCTTCAAAGAAAACCCAGCTTTCACATAAAAATTGCTCTCGAGTTTTATTTAATTCGCATAGCTGGGCACTTCTTTGTGATTTATGGGTGTGGATTCGGATTCCTCATCAAAAATCAGTTGGGGGAAGGTTGGATCTCAAAGATTTCAATCATTTGTGCTAAGTGTTCTTCAAATCTTCAAAGAACATTCATATCTTCATATGAAAACTTTTGTTTGTTTTTTTTATCAAGAACGACTTAGTGTTCTTCATCAAACTCCCAGAAATTTGAATTAGATGCTTGGTGTTTTGGTTGGGATTCATATTCTCAAGGACCGCTTGTATGAGTGGCCATTACAAATTCACAAAACACTAAGTATGTCTTTGGAATTACACCAAACCGTTGTGTATAGCTGTAATTATCCCATATGTAATGTTAATAAAAGTCATGTTAAGTCGTAGGAAATATTGAGATGCGAAACTTGTCGATGCATGTACGACCACCGCCCGCAAATTAGAAATTACATTTTGCACTCCTTAGTCCTTCCACATTTTTTAGCGCCATCATGTGTAATGATTAATAATATTATAGACTACATTGAGAAAAATGAAACAATAACCAGTAATGCATGAACTTTGATGGACATGGTCGTTACCCAATAATCTAACAATACTTGGAACGCCACGGGGTTGGCATTAAAAATTCAGTGGAAACAACACAAGACATGATGAGTATCTTCAAAGAACCTAGCCAAAATACAAAAGTAGAACAACACTTACACAAATCACAAACATCAAACGATTTTCTTCTGCACCAAACCAGATATCTCTCTCACCATCTTTCATTTGCTAAACATATTAATATAGTTATCAATGATGAAACCATCGAACACAAAAGTGCAGACTTGTCCAAGAAAACAGAAGCAGCATTTCTCAGTCCAACAACAAACCTGCAAGAATCATCTGAAGGATCAACTGTTGTAATCAAACCCAATCCTCCAAAATCACAACTCGCCGCATTTTGATCATGCTGTTGGTAATAGCTGTTGAATGCATAAGAGATATTTCCAGGCCAACTAAGACTGAAACATGAACTCCCCGGCGATATTGCAGAGCAGTCCGCTGCCGAACATGCCTCCAGAGCACGTGCAGTTGCGTTCGACAAGTCTTTATTGTTATTTACCACACACCACTTTGATGTCAGGTATTGGACATCTTGTGCATTCACTAAATCTCTTGAATCTTGACCAGAATTGACTTGATACTTAGCTTGGCCGTCGAATGTGAACATACCCCAGTGCCTTTCAAAGTTGCCAGCAACTGTGCTCCGGTTATCCTCGTCTAACAGGCTGAAAACGTATGTTTCTATCGGCATATTTTGAGGTTTGGAAGATTTTGTTGATATGCTACGAAGGTGGTTGATCAGACCTTTCATGAATTCTTCGGCTAGAGGGGTCGTGGCATTTGCAGCTCCATCTGTAGGCCAACCAATTCGATCAACAACGATGTCCACTTGCCGGAATCCAGCACTCGATAATGCATTAAGCGTGATATCATAGCTTAAATCAAAGCTGTTTTTGTAGGTCTTATGATTGTCGTTTATAGGGTGTGCTGACCCTCTGAAAAGAGCAAAGTCAAGAGAAATGTTCTTCTTGTCATAGTAACTCCGGAACGGGGATATGGTCACAAAAAGTGGAGCTCTATGCCTGCTTAGAAAGGTGAGGAGTTCAATCATGGTTCTGTTGACATCAGGTCTGAATTGAGCTTTTGCTGGCAGCCCGGATACTGATTGGAAAGTATCGGAACTGCAGGAAACAACAACTTTCACCTTTTCGGCCAAATTAGCTTTCAGTAAAGCTGCTTGGACATTGGCTGCTGCTCCAACAACAAACGGGTGGAATTGCTCGCCGTAACTTTGGAGGAAGGGCTCATCTCCAACAACAACATAACTGTGAGCCGAATAAATATTAGATCACACACACGAACACACAGAAGCAATATCTTTTGGGCATACGTGAGAAAGAAGACGAGAGTTAAGTTAGCTGCTATCTAAAAACTACAAGATTTGAGAACAACCACGGTGTCGAACACTCCAAGAAAGGAACTAATGAGACAACAGTTGCAAAAAGAAAACTGGAAGCATCAGGAGTTGTTTCGCTTGTAGTGAAGTAACGATCTGTAACTTTATGCAGAGATTGTTGTGCTAGAACCTTAGATTTCTCCTAAAGCAGAATCTGCAGAACCAAGGTATAACAGAAAAACATGCAAAAGCTCCCAACATCCAAGCTCAAACAAATGATTTTAACCACACGAGTAAATCAATCTATTCATACTGTTAAGTCAATACATGTAACATCAGCACATAATCAACTTGATTTCAGAGCACTAAAAGGCGGGATACGCCGTATTCTGGCAAATAACAAGCAACAAAAGCTCAATTAGTGGAAACAGACACACAAATCGATGGATATAATCGTTTTAACTACTTAGCACAAAAAGAAAGCCCTTTCCATGATCTCTTATGGATGGAAAAAGAAACAATGCAATGCAGCACATAAAAGCAGAAAGGTAAGTAAGGAAGACGCACTCGATGACGAGCCTGGACGCGAAGCGGGTGAGATTATCATGGACCCAGGTCTGTGCAGCTTTGGCAGAAGAGTTGAGGGAAGGGAGCATGGAGTTGGGAATGCCGACGGTTACGCGGATGTTGGAGCCGGATAGAGACTCGAGAACTTGTGGGTCGGCGTCCAAAAGCTTCACTTTGGCAATGCCGCTGGATTTCAGAAGCTCCACCACTTTCTGCGGCGGCAGAGGCTGCCACGACGCCGTGCCCCAATTCACGCCCATCATGGCAGGCCATGAGGACACCACCCCCCCTTGTAATAATAGTAATAAGCCCATGAAAACCTGTGAGGAGGGTTTCAGTGTTTCATAACCCATTGATTCAGATTCAGATTAATACTGAGAGCTCCGGTTGGTTTAAAAGGTATGAAATGGGTGTTCGCTGGTTTTCAGTAAATGCGCGCTACATGTTTGATTTTTGGCTCACTGTTTTTTCCGCTATTTTCTGAGTTTTGGATAATTTTGTGAAGTGAACTCCCAAATAGAACGTAAAACACGACAATAATTGAAAGACGGAAAAATAATCGACTCACAGACTTTATGTGAAAAGACCCGAATTATTTTAGAGTAAAAACTCTGGGCAAGGTAGAAGAACTTCAATATAAGTGTAAAATAGGAATTACAACTCTTAGACTTTTACCTTAGTAAGTCGCACAAACTCTCTATTTTTTTTACCTCACACTAACAACACTTTTTAATCACTTTTTATGTAATAATTATGTTTAATTATATAAGAGAAAGAAGATATGTTTTAGGACGATTTAAACTGATGCCCGAAGCATGCTATTTATAGACTCTCCAATCCCTCCAAACTGTGTGTCGAAACCGAGTGAAATTAATTGGGGAGATAGATCTCAACCAATTTCATTTCTTTATGCAAATGATCACCAGCTTGTCTAGGAACATGCATAATCCAACTAGCCAACCATGCAATATAATTGCATGTGCATGCACACCTTCTGACAATCTCCCACGTGAAGATTTGATTAGCGACTAGTCGGATCTTCACACCGCTTTTTCTATCTTGCCCTTTCATGTTGCTTACGTTTTCACCAGACCACACGAGGACCGACACTGAACAAACTTGTCACCATTAACACTCTTCATTAGAAAACCAGCTATGTTATCTTTAGTGTGAATCTTTTGCACATCCACAGTACCCTCCCCGACTTTCTCACGAACAAAGTGATACTGCACCCGAATATTCTTTGTCTTGGAATAAAACGTCGGATTCCTTGCTAGATGCAACGCACTCTGATTGCCACAAAATAGAGAAATCCTCTCTAGTTTGTGCCCGAGTTCCTCCATAACAATTTTTCAACCAAATCGCCTCTTTACTGGCCTGCGCAGCTGCCACGTACTCAACCTACGTTATTGATGTCGCAACAACTGAATGTAGCTTTAAAACACAGCTTACTGCCCCTCCAGCAAGAGTAAACACATATCATGTCGTGAATTTGCTTTTGTCAAGATCACGTACATAATTAGAATCAATATAGCCCCTGACTGTAAAACCCGATCCTCCGTAACATAATGCAACATCCGAGGTTCCCTGAATGTATCTCAGAACTCTCTTTAATGTACTCCAAAATGCTCGACTAACCACCCCCACTGCATGTGAAATGTCTGATCTAGTACAAATCATAACAAACATTAGATTTCCCACTGCTGATGCATACGGTACTCAAGACATCTTCTTCCTCTCTTCTTCGCTGCTAGGACACACACTTGAGGATAACTTGAAATTAACAGGCGGAGGGGTAGAGATTGGCTTACTATTTTTTATGTTGAACCATCGCAAAGTCTTCAACAGATAATTCCTTTGAAAAAGCCAAATCTTTCTGCTATTTCTGTCTCGGTGGATTTGCATCCCTAAAATCTTTTTTACTGGTCCTAAGTCCTTCATTTCAAATTCCCTAGCAAGTTAAGCCTCCAGTTCTTCAATACGAGCTTTGTTGAGGCGTGAAACTAACATGTCGTCAACATACAACGACAAAATTACAAAGTCATCACCAGATCTCTTGAAATATACACAAGGATCTGCATTGAGTCTGTTGTATCCAAGGCTCATGATGAATGGATCAAATCTTTTGTACCGACATCTCGGCACCTGTTTGAGACCGTACAAAGATTTTGGCAAGCTACAAACCAAGTTCTCTTTTCCTTCTTCTATAAATCCTTCAGGTTGGAGCATATAAATCTCTTGTTCAAGATCACCATGAAGAAAAGTTGTCTTCACATCTACCTGTTCAAGATGTAAATCAAATGTACAACACATCGCCAGAACCACCCACACAGTTGTCATTCGGACCACTAAGGAAAATATTTTGTTGAAGTAAATCCCTTCCTTCTGAGCATATCCTTTCACCACCAATCGTGCACGATACCTCTCCACTTTGTCATCGCTGCTACGTTTGATTTTGTACACCCATTTGTTGCCAATGGTGTTCCTCCCTTGTGGTAGAGACACAAGTTCCCATGTCTTACTCTTATGGAGTGCTTCAATTTCCTCATGCATCCACTGAGCTACATCTGAACTACTCATTACTTCCTTGAGAGTTGATGGCTCCCCGTCCTCAGTTAAAAGACAGTATGCAACATTGTTCTCCATAGAAAAGTCTGAGTGCCAACCTAGTGGTCTCCTGACACGTCTCGACCGACGTATCCCCGAGACTCCAGACTTCATTGTCTCATCTGGCTCATGCTTTAGTTCAGCAAGACTGTCGTGCTCAACATCCTTCTCGACTACCACTGTCGTAGTTCCTGGATCTTTCCTTGCACTGCTATCGTTTCTTTCCTTATCTTCCGTGAAGATAACATTCCTGCTTACAACGATCTTGTGGGTAGTAGTGTCCCACAAGCGATACCCCTTAACTTTTTAGCATACCCTAAGAACAAACACTTCCTGGATTTTGGGTCCAACTTCATTTTATTGAGTATTGAACATAACATAAGTGGGACTCCCAAATACATGGAGATTAAAATAAATTAACTGGTTTACCTGTCCACACCTCCATCGGCGTTTTCAGCACCAATGCTGTTGACGGAGACCGGTTCACCACAAAATAAGCGATATTGACTGCTTCCGCCGAGAATGACTTTTCTAAGCCTCCAGTCTGCATCATGGCTCTTATTTTATCCAACAGGTCATGTTCATCCGCTCTGCCACTCCATTCTGCTGCGGAGTGTATGCCGTAGTAAACCGTCTCTTAATCCTAACATCTTTACATAAGTCTTCAAACTCCTTGCTAGTATGTTCACTTTCATTATCCGATCTCAGGCACTTGATCTTTTTCCCAGATTCAAGTTCCACCTGCGCTTTGTACGTCTTGAACACCGAGAACACATCTGCCTTACTCTTGATCATGTACACCCACATCTCCTGGAATAGTCATCTATAAAGGACACAAAATACTTTGCACCTCCCAGGGATAGTACTGTTGCTTGCCACTCGTCATAATGAATCAATTATATAATGTCTTTACTTCTACAATCTGAACTACGAAACTTTACACGATATTGCTTTCCGACAACACAATGCTCACAAAAAGATAAAGATACCTTTGTGAGGCACGAAAGTAGTTTCTTCTCTGCAAGAACCTTCATGCCTTGTTCTGACATATGCCCGAGTCTCTGATACCAAATCATTGATGATTTCTCAATCTACTCAGATGAAGCCACTGATGCTTCTCCCACTTGTAGAGTCTTTGTTTGAAATGGTAATGTTCTCCTCTGGCAGCTCGTCCATCAGGGACATGAATTCGATAAAGCGGTCCTCTTCTATTTCTCTTATAATCTTCTTCCTTTGATTGGTGGAGTCTGCTCCTGCTGGCCCCCCACTAATCATGTTGATCACTCCTCTAGAGGGTGCGTTGACAATTGCGTTTCCACGCCCATTGGTGCCCTCTACGGCCTTCATATTTTCTCTCTTGAGGAGCGGGATCGATCTATTTTTCTATATTACTGTGCACAAATAACTAAAATAATTCCCGGAAAGGCGCATTCTTACAAATAAACGTTATTGTGCGGTGCGAGGAGTAGTATTTTTTAGTATTTAGTGAATAGTGGAAATGATAGTTGTTGATATTGAGGTGCAAAGTAGAAAATGAGTGAGTAAACCAAACCGGTAACCGTAACCCCCTGTTGTGCTCTGTGAAACCCACCTTCTCTGTAATTTGGATTAATATAAAAAAGAAAACATATATTAATAAATAATAGTTTTACAATCTGTCGTCTATAACCCGAAAGTGAGGCAGTAGTTGTATTATTCTTTTGAACATGGTGGCGTCCACCATCCACACAAATAAAATAAACCTTTTGAGTGAGTGAGTAGATGATACACAATTTTTACACATAAAACAAAAAAGAACCAACCCAACCCATCACAGAAAAATGAATCTATATTATAGAATAGAATAGATCATCAATGGTGGTTTCCATTTGAGTGAGTAGGCAGGCAGGCCCATACTCAATCAATAATAATAGATCATACACACAACACACACACACCCCTCTCCATACTTGATGATGTCTACTTCAACTGACAACAAATCAAAAGGCTCAACAACAACAACAACAAGAGGATTGGCGAATCTCATTCGCCAATACTCCTCCTTCACTAATACTTCCGTGATGCGCGGTTTGAAGCTCAAAGAACGCTGCTGCAAGACGACAAATCAAGTTCACGCTTTTACCCCTCCTTCCTCTGCTTCTCAACCCCCCCACCCCACCATTAGCTCTATCCTCCTCTCCTCTTCCGATGACAACGACAACGACAACACATCATTATCAACGGCCCAGATATTTGGCCTCCCTTCTTCTACCGATCCTATTGAACTTGAACCCCACATCGACCCTTTTCTCAAATCCGTTGACTTTGTTCATTCCTTGGCCCAACTTCACGACAATAATATTAATAATACCAACAACAACAAGTCAATGATGGCTTATTTGGAGCACTACTCTCTCTTGTGCACCCTCCGCGATCCCAAATTGCTTCGCAGGTGTCTTCAGTCCGCCAGGCAGCACGCCCTTGATGTTCACTCTAAGCTCGTCTTATCCGCCTGGTTGAGGTACGAGAGGAGAGAGGACGAGCTTCTCGGAACCTCCTCCCTTGATTGTATCGGTAGAATTCTCGAGTGCCCAAACTCCGCTCTACTGCACGGTTATGATCCAGATTCCGTCTTTCATCACTGTCACTGTAATACTACTACTACTACCACTAATGACGATACTTTTTGGACTTTGCCCGAAAATGGGAATGTTTGTTTCTCCATTGCCAACCAGATGGTCTATTGCGATCGAGGTAAAATCGCATCTCTTTCTAGACCATTAAAAACAATGTTATACGGTAATTTTATGGAGTCTGTTGAGGACATTATTATAGATTTCTCCCACATTGGAATATCGGTTGACGGAATGAGAGCCGTCAGATTTTTTAGCGAATTTAGAAGAGTAGATCTGTTTTCTCCTACTTTAGTTCTGGAGATTTTGTCCTTTGCCAATTGGTTTTGTTGCGAGGAAATGAAGTCAGCTTGTGACACTTATTTATCTTTATTGGTCTCTAGTATTGACGAAGCATTGCTTCTTATTGATTATGGTCTGGAGGAGAGGGCATATCTTTTGACAGCCTCTTGCTTGCAAGTCATCCTTAGAGAGCTTCCGGCTTATTTACACGATTCCAGAGTTATCAATCTCTTGTGCACTTCCCAGGCCAGGCAACGGCTACATACGGCTGGCCATTCTTCTTTTCTATTATATTATTTCCTTACTCAAGTTTCTATGGAAGACAATATGACATCAAATCTGACGGTTATGTTGTTGGAGAGATTGAGAGAATCAGCAAACCAGACGTGGCAAAATGTACTAACACTGCATCAGTTGGGTTGTGTTTTTCTTGAAAGAAGGGAATACAAGGACGCTCACCATTGCTTTGAGGAAGCAGCCGGGATGGGACACGTTTATTCTGTTGCTGGTGCTGCACGAGCTAAATACAAGCAAGGACAACGTTTCTTTGCTTGTGATACGCTCACTTCACTTTTGGCCAAGCACAAACCCATAGGTTGGATGTACCAAGAACGCGCTTTGTATAATTTGGGTAATAAAAGGTTGTTAGATCTAAACGAAGCCTCTAGATTGGATCCCACTCTTTCATTTCCATATAAATACAGAGCCGTGGCTTTGGTCAAAGAGAACCGTATTGAGGCTGCCATAGCAGAAATCAATAGACTCATTGGGTTTAAGGTCTCTCCGGACTCTCTTGAACTCCGAGCTTGGTTCCATATTGTTAACGAGGATTATGATGCTGCTATAACAGACATTAGAGCTCTGCTAACATTAGACCATGGTTATTTGATGTTTAATGGGAAAGTGAGGGGCGACCATTTGGTTGAACTTCTTGGCCAACATGTTAACCACTGGAGTCCGGCTGATTGCTGGATGCAACTTTATGATCGATGGTCTTGTGTTGATGATATCGGGTCGCTGGCTGTTATCCACCATATGCTTATGAATGAACCAGGGAAGAGCATTCTGAGGTTCCGGCAATCTCTTCTTCTTCTACGGTAAAGTTATATTTGGAAAACTGCTTGTTATGTTTCTTCCGGCTGTAAATAATACTATATAATGAACTAGTCGAGGTTTATCATGTGCCCATCAGTTAGAAAGTGTAGTGTTGTACAATTAAAATAAGTATTATCAACCAAATCATATAAGAATTTGCTTCCTTTTTCGCTTGAACGTTTGTCTCATGTCCATTCCTATATATGGGAATTGGATTAGGGCGTTACTAACGGAATAGCTATCAGTGATTACATTCAGTGACGGATTAATGGTGGAAGGATCAGGAAAAAGTTTTTTCTTTTTAGGTATAATTTAGTAACTGTATGTTCAGCAAGAATATCCGAAGAATGCAAAGTTTGCAAGTCATGTTAGTTATATGAACCCACGCAAAGGCCCATTTTACTATCTCTCGTGATTGTCTTACAAAAAGTGCCAACTAAAACTTATATGTTTTTTTTTTTGGCAGGCTAAACTGCCATAAAGCTGCTATGCGTAGTTTGCGACTGGCTAGAAATTGTTCTACTTTCAAGTACGAAAGGCTCGTATATGAGGGATGGATTTTGTATGACACAGGGCATCGTGAAGAGGCACTCTCCAAAGCTGAGGAATCTATTTCCATCCAAAGGTCTTTCGAAGCTTTCTTCCTTAAAGCATATGCACTGGCAGATACATATCTAAATCCTGAATCTGCAACTTATGTTGTCGAACTCTTGGAGGAAGCACTTAGATGTCCTTCGGATGGTCTTCGCAAAGGACAAGTAAGTTTGGGTGCAGTTAAGTCGTAAGTTGGTTCGTACTAAGCACTTCTGTTTACTCAACTTAATTTTCATTTTTTTGCAGGCGCTAAATAATTTAGGAAGTATTTTTGTGGATTGTGGAAACCTTGATAAGGCTGCAGATTGCTACGTTAATGCCTTGAAAATAAAGCATACACGAGCTCATCAGGGGCTGGCTCGTGTTTATCATCTAAAAAATGAAAAGCAAGTTGCTTATGATGAGATGACGAAGCTGATTGAAAAAGCGCAAAACAAAGCATCAGCTTATGAGAAACGTTCAGAATATTGTGATCGTGACTTGGCCAATGAGGATCTCACTATGGCTACACAGTTGGATCCATTGAGAACTTATCCTTACAGATACAGGGCAGCAGGTAATTCAGTTATCTAGTAATTGTGATTGCATCTAATTAAGTTATTACGACAAGACAGGTAAAGTAATTTGGTTCAAATAGATGGTATTCTGCACTTTGTTTTGCTAGTTATCCTGTCTGATAGCTTTTTGACATTGCTTTCTCCGAGACTAATCACGTCTTTAGCTTAAAAAAGTTGTTCCTTGTTGAATATATTTGCTGTTTTTGTATATTCTGATTGAGATACACATGTGGCCACTGAATTGGATGTTGTAAATTAAAAACCATGAAGAAAAAGAAGAAATCAAAATGACCAAGAGAAATAATTCGAGACAAAAAAAAAAAAAAAAATCTAGTGCTAAAATGTTTGACTTAAGTAAGCTATTTTAAATTCATCAAGCGTTTTTGAAACTGTAGAATGAAAAAGCAGAATCGTGAGTCATACTTGGCCATGTCCTTTAACTATAGAGGGGTTTTTTGTAATATTCAAAATGGCTGTGCTCGAGAGTTACTAAACAATGGGAATTTAATGGGAGTTACTAAACAATGGGAATTTAATGGGAGTTTATTGCAATCCTTTAGAAACGCAAAATATGAAAATCCAAATTAATCTGTGGTACATTAAGTAAACAAGTAATGAGTTTCTATCACTCCACCACCAGTAATAACTTTAACTAACAAGCCTGACACATTTCGTGAACTTATTGTCTGATGTCAGAATTGCTCTTCTAAGATCTGTGAGTCATTGGGGAGTACTATAATGAGTAGTTTGGGAGTATTGTACACGATTAATAGTTAAGTTACTCAACTTGTTTCTCATACTATGTACTAAAATTCCGTAATTGCGTGGGCAGTTCTTATGGATGATGGAAAAGAAAATGAAGCTATAGAAGAGCTGACAAATGCCATATCTTTCAAGCCGGATATGCAAATGCTCAATCTTCGAGCAGCTTTTTATGAGTCAATGGGAGACTTTACCTCTTCGTTGAGAGACTGTGAGGCGGCACTTTGCTTGGATCCTGAGCACAAAGACACACTTGAGTTGTATAGTCGCGCTAGAGCACAAGCTTCAAATCCGCACTAGTGATATGTTCAATGACTAGAAATGACGAAGTTTAGTCTATTGTTCAGTTGCAATGGGAAGCGAAAGGGAGTAGTTGGCTTTCTCTGTTTGTGGAAGATGAGATGTTTTTGCAAGAGGACATGAGGAGATTAAACAGTGTAGAGAATGGGAAATGGCAACTGATTGCTTTGTATAGAGAGGTGGCAAAACAGAGCGAGGCTATTATGATGGTGAAACCATGTGCGGACTTCAGAGATGCAGCAAAGATCAAGAAAGTAATCAGGCAGCCCTTCAGGATGGAAACAGGTTCCATATGTATAATTATCCTTTTTCGGTTTAATTTTTTTGTACTCCTTTTTGGGTTATGTCCTCATTGGGATGGGAGAAGGGGTGCTTGGATGCTGATGCAAATGATATTTCCTAGATGCAATGCAACTCAATGTACTGATTAGTGATACTGCTCAATATTTTGAAGTTGAGGCTCATCTGATTATATTGCTAGGAAATTTCTCTTGTTCATAAGGTGGGAACTGGGAAGTTGAATTAATCGAATCTCTCTTATTACAAGTAATACATAACTCTTCTCCAATCAAATTCAAGCTTCACCGTTTCATTATTGTAACTTGCAAATAATATAGATTCAGACACTTACAAATGGAATTTGAAACCACTTGGGTAAATCATGTTAAGCTCCATAAAGTATATTGTTTATCACTTTGCTTTCTAAAGTTTATAAGGAGCAATATCCCCTAAGATATGCTGAGTACTCCATGGACCGTTGATTAACCGTTCATTTTGGACACATGTCCGTATTTTTGTTCATGAGATTTAGTCCGGGAGAACTGATTCAGGACAAATTGCTAATTTTGAAACTTTAGAACACAACGTGAGAAACAACGTGATTTACCCAAACCAATTAAATTTGGAATTGAATATTCACCCCTAGTATGCCTTTCTCTAGTTTTTCTTTCTTAGTTTGCGTACTTAACAATCTGCCTCATTCCCTTTTCCCAACTCATCTATTTAAAACACTTCCGTTCAAGAAAAATATTTCACATGATTAACGAATCTCTGCATTGACGATATGGATCGAGGAATGTTGATTGGGGATATTTTCCGTATTGGGCCGGCACCAGGCCCACGATTAGCTATATCGGGATCATTTTCGATATACATATCGAAGTTCACCTTCGATATAGTACAGTGCGAACTCTATAAATATCGCATCCCGTATACCGAGAAGACACACAATTAATACCTGCATTTACCCACCAATATCGAATACTCATATTCGATATTACTTTCGATATAGACTCCGACGTATTATCTAGTACGAAGTTCGACATTGCATCACGTACCTGACCCGATATTTGTCCGATATCATCCCAACGTAGTTTGACAATATCTCGTATATATATATATATATATATATATATATATATATATATATATATATATATATATATATACATATATGGGTCAGTTACAAGGATATTACAACGAGTACACTGCTAACTATGTCCCCCATTACTGACTACAGGATGACTTTGGTCCGGAACTCCAGGAACTCGGAATAGAGGTCCAGTCGAATGATCTTCTTTGTATCGGAGATAATGTCGGAGATATGTCGAGTATCATATCGAATATATATCGGGTATTATGTCGGGTATTACCTCGGATAATACGTCGGGTCCTCACTCTTCGGTATATCGGGTGTACGTCGAAGGTTATATCGAATATGTGTATTCGATATAAGAGGGTAAGTCTAGATGTCTAAATTGTGTGTATTCTCGGTGTGCGGGATGCGATATTTATAGTTTGGAATGTACTGTATCGGAGGTAAACTTCGATATGTATGTCGGGGATAATCCCCGATATAAGTAATGCCTGGCCCAGGCCCATGACTGGCCCAATACGGAAAATATCCCTATCATGTAGTCCCCCAATTCATAAACTATTAGTTCTACAATAATTTATGAATTTTGCTTGTATGCTCCTTTTCCTCGGGGTACCCATAACTCTCCCCAAGTTGGCGACTGATTGGGCGGAATGTACTTCTCAGAAAAATAGCTGTTATGATATTCCCCCATTTTTCTTAGAATTTTTTCGATCAATGAGTTGGGAACTTTTGCATATCAAATGTATATCAAATATGATATTCGATATAACGCCCGACATTCGAGCATTAATTGTCATGTGGGGCCCGATCCTTTTTGTTTATATAAGTCGACCCCACTACTTCGTCATCATTCGATCATTTTATGCCGAAGTCTTGTCGCTTTCACGGTCCCATATCGAATTTTATATCGAAGAAGTGCGAGGTATATCGATATTTATTTTTGACATACTGTCTATTAGTTTTCGCTATGCCGTTATTATTCTCGATCGGATTTTCGATGTCTTTTTTGACATATCTCCTATATAATATTCGACATATGCTTTTTACTCTTCATTATTATTTTCTATGTTTTTAACTGTGAGTGCCATTTGTTTTAGGGCTAAGGATGGTTCGAGCGAAGAATCCTCCTCACAGGAAGTGTGTCATATCCCCGCGGCCATATGTGTCGGTACCTCCGCGGCGTAACGCGTTTGTAGTTTCTGATGGTGAATCCTTGGATTCGAGTATTCGTGCTGATAATGCGAGTATGTCGGACAACACACCTACGGATGCTCCGATAGACGACGGTCTTATGCGGGTTCCTGGTATTGCTGTCGATGTTAGGCTTCCGCGTGTTCGTCTCCACGAGTGAAATTCTTTATTCCTGAGCCGTTTCTTAGTGCTACAGCCAAACGAAAATGGCGGTAGCACCGTTATTGGAAATCGTGCAACTGTCGTGGAGGGTTTGGTACTAGAGCAAGAGAGACTGCAGACCGCAGAGGTAGAGCTTTTGTCCTAATGACGACTCGCTGCTAATCCTCCCAGGGTTGTTGTGACACCGCTTCCTCCTGGTGTGCCGTCCAATTATTGGCACCCGACCGGTAGGGCGCGTTATGAGGAGGAAATGAGGAGTGGAAAAGTCAATGACGGTTCTCGAGCTGAAGATGTTGATAGTACTACGCATCTTTCAGATGGTCCGAGTGGTGCCTCGGTGCATCCAGATGTTGGGGAAACTGGAGGGCTTGAGCTAGATGAATTCGTACCCTCACCTTATAGAGCTGGCAATGCTAAAAATAGTAGGGCCGCTGCTAGTAGGCGGACTCCCTCTAGTATGGCTACTGCGGCAACATCCCGTGGTACTGGTCCTCGGCGTCGGAGACAGTCGCGAAAATCGCAGGGGTCTGCCCCATCTTCTATGGAAAATTATGACTTTCTACGGACCTTATTTCTGATCACCTGGTTATGAGGATAGGTGGTGAGACAATCCGTGAGCAATATGCTATTCAAAGTATGGACAACATTTATTCGGACTGTGATCCTGCTGTATTACTTCAAAATCTGGGAGTTGCCCTAGCACCACGGATGTGTGTAATGCTATATTATGCGGCATGGTTTTCTATTTTTGAAGTTTTGTTTAAACAATTGATGACCGTTTAATTATTTTCGTGATGTATGACAATTTCTGTTTGTTCATCAGTTTAGGCACATGTTTCATGCTCTCTGCAATGATTACATGTTGCTTGCCGAGGTTCAATCTGGTCATGATGCCAGAGTTGATGGGTTAAGAGCTATGATTTCTCGTAGTAATGTTTCTCGAGATCGAGCTAATATGCGAGCGCGTTCAGCCGAGACTCGTGCGCGAAAGGCCCATGATAGGGCTTGGAAAGCGCAGGTTGATAAAGAGAGATTAACCAAAGAGTTGACAGAAGCTAAAGCTGAGGCTCGTAGGCTTCGCATAGAAAAGCTAATTTTGGAGCGAGAACGCAACTTTTATAGGGATTCCGTTGGTTCGCTTGAGATTCAAAATGCCAAGTTGACGGAATCATTGATTCGTAATGGTATAGCAGTAACACCGCCTAACCCAAACGGGGGTTATAATTGCCCCAGAACTGAGTATGGTGGTGTTTCCTATTTAGGATATGTTGAGCGAAGTTCCTCTCATGAGTATATGGATCAAGGATTTTCTGCTGAGTCGGATAACACTTCCGATCAGTCTATGGATATGAGTGTATCTGGTGATAGTAGTCGTGTACCCAGTTAGCCTACTTTGTGGGCTTTGGCGGGGGCTTACCCAAGAGAGCGTTATCGGGTGCCTCGTGCCCTGCGGTACGTTCCTCCTGCCACGGATCCCGAGAGTGATAGTCCAAAATTGTACAAGTATCCACAGGTTCTATCTCCTAGAGGAATGGATGAGCTTGCCACTGATATGTGTGATGAACTGTAGAAGTTTCATGTGGACATGACGAAGATGGATTTGCCTCGTCTTGGTCCTTTTAGTATAGACGAAATTTAGAATGAGCTATTTACGAACTTCGAGGGGGATGCGCTCTTTCATATCATGTAGGTTATCCTCGATTCGTGTATAGTTCGGTAGTATTTTGATATTCGTTTATTTGATGAATCGCCGTATCGTGTGGTGTGGTATGTAGTTTTACCTTTATATTATTGTCCCATCGTCGTTGCATGGCATATCCTTGTTATATAACATTTAGCAAGGTTGTTACCTTTCAGGCGTATGTGTTACCCTATATTTGTTGTAAGCCTTCGCCATCTGATGTGGTTTGTTTCACTGAAGCTCCATATAATATTTTCTTCTTGCTTGAGCGAAGTCCTTCGAATGCCAGTTGTCTTCTGCCTATCATAGTGGATAGCAGAGTTATACCAGGGCATTTGTAGACTTCTTATGTCGGCTTGTCTCCAACCTGTCTTGGTGGATAGCGGAGTTATGCCAGGGCATTTTCCTTTTTTCTTATGCCGACTTCTCTCCAGCCTATTTCGGTGGATATGGGAGTTATGCCAGGGCATTTTCATTTTGTCTTATGCCGACTTGTCTCCAGCCTATCTCGGTAGATAGCAGAGTTATGCCAGGACATTTTCATTTTTTCTTATGCCGATTTGTCTCCAGCCAATCTCGGTGGATAGTGGAGTTATGCCAGGGCATCTGCATTTTTTCTTATGCCGACTTGTCTCCAGCCTATCGCGGTGGATAGCGGAGTTATGCCAGGGCATTTGTAGATTTGGACAGTCGCCTTTTTCAAGTGATATGTCCTGAGGGCGATACCTCTATGCTGTTTTGTCAGCATTTTTTTTGTAGCCATATGGACAGTCGCCTTTTCAAGCGATATGTATTGAGGGCGGGACCTCTGAAGGTGATATCTCTGTGCTGTTTGTCAGCATCCCTTTCTTTATAGTGTCCTCTGCCTGGTTGGGCCTTTTGGGAATGATCCTGTTCTTGCAATCAATAAGATAGTTTAAATATTAAATTGGTGCTGAGCCATGGGTGTGGCTGCCTACATATCCCATATAGGGAGTCAAGCTTTGCGTAGTTCTTTACAAGATATGATAAATTCAACAGTAAAAACGTCGTAGATGTTGCACATTCCATGGTTAGGGTAGTAGATCTGCGTGCATGTCCTCCAGTTAATAGTAGCCCTTGGAGCTTGCGTCGGTGAACCTGTAGGGTCCATCCCAATTTGCCTACAGTTTTCCACGTGTTTCCTAGCCCTTATACTTTTTAATACTAGGTCCCCCACTTGGAAACTGCGAAGATGTACCCGTTTATCAAAACGGCGTGCCATGGCTGACTTGAAAGCCACGGTGCGTTGGTAAGCATGTTCCCTTGTAGATCCTATCATGTCCAGGTCCATTTGCCGCAGGCGGGCTGTTTGTTTAGGGCCATACTCTGCAATGCGATAGGTTGGCATACCTATTTCTACTGGTAATACTGCATCAGATCCGTATACTAGGGTGTAGGGTGCCTCGATGGTCGAAGTCCTTGGTGTAGTTCTATACGCCCAAAGGACACCCGGGAGTTCCTCTGTCCAACTTTTACCAGTGGGGTGCAATCGGCGCTCGAGATATTCTTTTAATGTTTTGTTAGTGGATTCCACCTGCCTGTTAGCTTGCGGGTGCGCCACTGCTGCGAAATGTTGAGAAATTTTCAACTCCTTGCACCATGATAGCATTTCCTAACCTCAGAATTGAGTTTTGTTATCCGAAACAAGGACCTGGGGTAATTCGAAGCGGCATATAATGTTCTTTCATATGAAATCTATCATATTGTTCTCAGTTATGTGTGCCAGTGCTTCGGCCTCCACCCACTTGGTGAAATATTCAAATGCTACTAAGAGGAACTTCTTTTGTCCTTTCACTATTGGAAGGGGGCCCACTATGTCGATTCCCCACTGATCGAAAGGGCATGTGATTTCCAAAGGTTGCATCATACCGCAGGCCTATGGATGAGTCTCACATGGTATTAATCTTCACAAGTTCGATAGAACTGAGTTGCGTCCTTTCACAGTGTCGGCCAGTAATATCCTTGCCTCATGATCTTTTGTGCTGAAGCTCTCCCATCAGAGTGATTACTGCAACTTCCTGCGTGTATCTCCCTCATAATGTACTGTGCATCTTATCGGGGATATACATCTCAACAAGGGGCCCTCGAATGATCGTTTGTAAAGTTCGCCCTGATAAATTGTGAATCTGTAAGCATTGTATTTGAGACGCCTCTGTGCATTAGCATACTCCGATGACGTCCCGTTTGATTGATATTGAAAAATTTCGTCCTTTCAGCAAGGGGTATCTGCAATAGAAAAAATGAATTCAACGTCAACCCACTTTACTAGCTTTAGCGATACCAATGGCAAGCCTTGTGGTGGCTAATAACGTAACACGCTTATCCACGTAATTGTCCGATGGGCTTGTAAACTTTGATAATGCATCTACCTTGGTGTTCTCAGATCTGGGGATCTGGGTTAGGTTGAAGATGGTGAATTCCGAAGCTAATTCCTTCAGCTTTGCCAAATATAAGACCATTGTCTCCTGTTTTTCCTCAAAGAATCCTGAGAAATGGTTTGCCACCAATTGTGAATATGTGAACACCTCTTGGTGGTCCGAGCATATGGTTTTTGCCATCCTTACTCCTGCCAGAACTGCTTCGTACTCTGCCTCATTGTTTGTTATTGTGAAGTTAGACTTATAGCAAAATCAAATTCCCTTCGGTCTGGTGAGATCAGGTGGATTCCTGCGCCTCCACCATTCGCATTTGAGGACCCATCGACATGGAGCAACCATGCTGACTGTCGTGAACTGGGTTCTGGGTCTTGTGTTATGGTAAAGATATGGTTGCAAGAATGATCCAAGATGTTTCCTAATGTCTCTGCCATAAAGTCTGCCAGCACTTGTGCTTTAATGGCGGTACGTGGGTGATACTTGATTCCAAATTCACTCAATTCAATTGCCCACTTCACCAGTTTCCCTTCGGAAAGAAGTCCGACTGCGGAGGGAACTTTTTCAGCGATTACGCCAGAGTACGTGACTATTTCTTTCGACGATCCTTCGTCTTCTCCTCGGAATGAAATAGAAGAACTTTCCTTGGCGCCTTCGGTGGGGCCAATTTCTGAGCCATTTGCCCCGAGTAAGTTTTTTGTTGTTCTTTTCTCAAGTTATTCTGATATCCTCATTTTTTCTTAGGCTAAGGCACGTTGTCTCTTCCTTTTTTCCATAGGTCACGTAGATAAGGGAAAAGCTCCGATGATCCAGGAAGGGGAGTCTTTTCTTTCAGGTAGTTACTCGGTTCCCTTATCTGACTTATATTAATAATCATTTGTTCCGTAGTTTTCTGACTTACGATTTTTCTTGTAAGGGAGGATTTGTTGGCACATCTCCTCAAGTCCAACTCGGAAGTATCGTTAGGTGATTCCGAGGAAGTTCCCGAGGCACAACCTGGAGATTCGTCGCAGCTGGACATCAAGGTTTCACTCCTGGATTCCCTTTTGGGGGTGGCGGGTCCTTCGGCTGCTGCGAGTGTTCATCGGGCTTTATTCACCAACTCTGCTACTATCGCTTCAGTGCGGGTAACTGTTTCCCCCGGGGGCATCTCCTTCGGTATGCCTTTCCTAGGGGTTTCTCCCTGTTTGGAGGATCTGCCATCGATGCAGACTTTGGATAGTGCCTTCGGAGAAGTCCTCCATTTCTTCGTCTCCTCCCATGCTACTCCCTCCAGTGGCTTCCACTTCATGCAGACATGCCTCAACTGGATGGGGCTCATGGTAAGTCTTCCCATTTTTTTCTATTTATCCTTCTTTGTAACTTATCCTTGTAGGAATTCCTTTTTGATAGAAGAGCTTATGCCTGAGCATGGATATAACAAGGGTAGGGAGGAGGTGAGAGTTCTCCTAGAGCAGGTGGCGTCTCTTAATTTTAAGAGGGAGTAAGATCTGACGGAGATGGATGTTCTCCGCAAAAAGATATCTTCTTAAGATTTCCGATGACAGAAAGATCAGGAGGAGATAAGGAGGCAGGGTGAGTTGATGAAGTGCCTGCAGGCCATGGTTGCACGGTTGGAAGAATCAGAGAAGGCTTCGAAGGCCAGAGTAGCGCTTCTCAAGAAGGAGAAGAGGAGGCTCAAGAAAGGGAGAGGGTTCTCCAGGAGCAACTGGGCCAAGCCCTTGATCGGGCCGAGTCGACCTCGGGAAAACTAGCGGTGGCTATCTCCCCCGAGGAATTGTAGGCGAAGGTGGAAACGACGGTGAAGTATGCCCAAATAGAAACTGTTCGACAGTGCTCGGACCTCTCCGAGAGGCGGCACCATGGTGTTCTGACAAGGCATATTCTATGGGGATATCTTGAGTGTGCCAAGTTGGCAATGGGGCTGCTGCGGCCGCGTGTTGACTTTGCGAAGGCCTTTGACATCCGTAAGTTGAAGAACCTGGCTAGCCTCGAGGAAGCTTATGCCCTTTTCGAGAGGCATAGCGACTTGTCTCCTCGGGCCTCTCCCTTTACTTCTCCTACTATGTTGGGGAGTGAAGTCCGGATGGGTGGTGCAAGCTCGAGATCTAGCGGCTCCGGAGGGGTGCTTTCACCCGATACTCAACTGCCTTAGATAACTGTGCTGACCAGTCTGCTGAGTCCGAGGACTCTTCTCCTCGAGGGGACCGCTTCTTCCACTCCTTCGGCCTCTCTTCGTTCGACTTCGGGAGTTTAGGATTTTTACTTTTTCTTGTTTCTAGTTTTTTTATGTTTTGAGTTTCGAACTTTTAGCATTGTAATTATTTTTCACGTTGTAAGTGTTTTCCTAGGGCTTCTCGGGTTTATTATGAATGAACAATTATTTTGTCCTTTATCTATTTCTTTTTTTTTCGTACTTGTAGTTTACTAAAAAAGAAATTCTTTAGCATATATTAATACCGGGACCCCCTTATTTAACTTGAGTTAATATTCCTATTCTTGTCGGCCAGGTAAATGATTTAGCAAGACGTGCGCGTTTGCATGGCTAAGATTGGAGTTACTTTTCTCTAAATAGAGATATCCACTGACACGTGTCCCTGGCTATGTTTTTACTTGATAGCTCAAGCTTTAACTCGGTTCTCCAGAGGAATGTCCGAGTATATATATATATATATATATATATATATATATATATATATATATTTGTAGTTTAGTGAACATTCTCACACTTACTTCAAAAAAACTCCAAGATATTGTACTGAGCTGGTTACTTTTTTTTTTTTTTTTTTGCAAAGCTAGACTTTCTCTTTTCGCCTTCGTTTTTCTCTTGGTTAGTTTTTAAACTTAGTGTGAAAAAATAGTAAGGGAGTTACTTGGCAAGATGATGCCTCCACACTATAGGCAGGGCGACTCTGTTTCTTCGAGAAATTCTCCTCGTAACTCAGCTCGGAATCTTTCATTGCGGCTAGGCGTCCGACATGCCTCCTCTTAAAGTTTGTCTCGTGGGCCGAGGGATAAGGCCGATGAGGGGTTGGCTGCCCTCGTGGGGAGCTCTTCGGCGAGGGCTACATCAGGGCCTTCGCATGCTGATTTCCGTCGGATGAACCATATTAGGGAGGTGTTCATGGGTAGAGAGCCTTATTCCCCGACTGATCGTTCCTCGGTGTTCAATATGCTTCCCTTGAGTCCTTCAAGGATGATGGGCCGAGGGCATATCGGATCCGCTGTAAGTACCAAATATGGGGAGTCAATTATGGCCCTCTTTGCTGAGTACACTTTGGATTTTGATAAGTATGACGTCGTTATACCGCACCCCGATCAGAGGGCGTATGATCCCCCTTGGGGTTACCTAACCGTCTATTGCGAGCAGATGTGTTGTGGGATGCAGGTGTTTTTCCATCCGTTTCTTCAAGTTCTTTTTTGATACTGGCAAATATGCCCTAGCCTACTGACGCCTAACTCTTATCGTCATTTGGTGGGGTATATTCTATGTTATGAGATTTTAAACCTCCCGATGTCTCCCTATTGCCTATCGGGTGGGGGCGATATTCATCTTACGCCCTTGTTCGGGTAGCCCTTCCTTTTTTAGCCTGGCATATTGGGACAATAGTAGGGCCTTCACGCATGTTTCCAATCATCATTCTCATCGAGAGGATTGGAGGCGTAGGTTCTTCTTTGTCCGTCCGAAGGGCTCATCGGCTAGTTTGTGGGGAGTGCCTCTCCGATGGAGCTTAGGATATATCGTCCCCAATCCTAAGACATCGGTGCATGAGTGGGAGGTCTTGTATGGTTCTGGGTTGTTTTCGAGTACTTACGATATCAACGGCTTGTTAGCGCTTCCCGAGTCCCTGATCCTTGCGGGTCTTCAGGAGGGGGTAGAGATATTCAATCTCTCTCATCAGCCCTTGCACAATAACTTCTTTTTTCATAAGTTCTTCTTCTTATTTCCTATTTATGGTACTTCTCAATACTTTAGGCTTATAGTACGCTTGTTCTCTTGATAGGTGCAGAGATGGAAATGTTTGCCATTAAGCCTTTTGATAAGGCCTTTTGGGACAGATACCAAATGGCGGATACGCCCTTTTGGAGGACGAGGGCTCCTATCATTCGAATTTTGAGTTAGTGAAAAGTCATTCTTCTGAGGAGAGCGATCAGAGGGCTCCTCCTATCGTAGCCCCCCGAGTAAATCCATTGGAGCTTAAGGTGCTCGAGGGTCCGATGGTTACCGCTTTTTGGATGGGTCCTTCTACAGCCCCTTTGATAGTGCGGTCTTCTCTCAAGGGAGATGTTTTTGATATGATAAATGTGGTAGAGGAGGGTCTTCATACTCCTACTCCCGGGGGGTCTCATCCCCTCGGGGAGGGTCTTGATCCCGAGGGCTCCGCGCCCCTCGAGGGAAATCCCATTCCCGTGGGGTCTCAGCATTTCAGGGGGGGGGGGGGGGGGGTAGTTCCGTTCCTCCGGCTCCTTCGACCGTGGATATTTGCCGGAATTATTTGAGCGGTCTATTAAATATGCTAGATTGCGAGTTGATGAAGACTCTACCTCTATCCAGCCTTCAGAACCTAGACTGCAAAGATTTATGCGAGGTATAGTATTTGTCCCTTCATTCTACATAACACTAACCTTTACACCTTCGTTGTGGTGATAGGATTGATTCGTGCAGATTATATGGTACTGAATTCCATTGGTTCCCGATGGGGATCCTCATCTGATACTGGCTTAGTGTACCGTCATCAGGATGAGCTGGAGAGGGGTTTGTTGGAGGTCCAGGAGGAGTTATCTCGTCTTAAGGCGGATCGTGAGACTTCTTAGGAGGTTTATGACGAGATGTTACAAAGTGAGAGCAACAAGTCGTGGGAATTAGAACGCTAGATGGTGTTAGAGAAGACACGTGTGTTGGGCTTGGAAGAGCGGATGTGAGACCTGAGGGACCAAATCCACTCTTCCGATGAGCAGTTACTGCGCGTTACGAGGGAACGGGACGCGACCAATCAAAGAGTACTAGAGATGACTCATACTCATGAGGTGGCTATGGTGATGGCCAAGGTCCAGACAATTTTGGACGTAGCGGGTTCATTCGTTCTTCGTGAGTCCTTTCAAGGAGAGATGCATAACTTAGTCCGCATCGGATATCGACTGTGCCGGGACACCATTCAAGCTTTGCCAAGGTTTCCCTTGGGACTGGCTATCCCTGAGCTCAACATTCGTCAGGTTCTTACTGAAGTTAATCTAGCGGTTTTCGAAGACCTTGCGGTTCCGCTTGTGGTGATTGACGATCTTGTAACCTTGTCTAAAGAGCAACGTCGTCGCTTTATTAGGGAGGGAATGCGTCCGATAAAAGAGGCTTAGGGTATGTGAGGGTCGTGTAGTGGTATAAGGACCTTTGTATAGGATATGGTCTTATATACCTATGAGGGTTCGTGGTTTTGTAATAGATGGCCCCTTGGGATTGGGTTGCTTAGATGCCTATATGTAGGGTTATCATTTTGTCATGCAACCATATTTTCCCCATTTTTTTCTGTATAGGAACCATCTTATATATAAACAACTTTTTTATTTATGTCCAAATTTACATTAAGCATAATACTTTCTAAGGTTAAGGGCATTCCAGGTATTGTAGAGTGTTGCGCCTTAGGAGTTGGCAAGCTGGTAGGTTGCGGGTTCGAAGATATTCGAGATTTTGTAGGGTCCTTCCCATAGGGGATCAAGCTTTCTTACGTTCTTAGAAGCTCTGACTCTTTTTAGTACTAGGTCTCCAACTTGGAAAGTCCTAGACTTTACCTTGGTGTTGTAGTATCGTGACATCCATGCTTTGTACTCCTCTAGTCGGACAACGGCCCGGGCTCTCCTTTCTTCGAGGAGGTCAAGAGCAAGGTCCAGGTTAGAGCTATTAGCTACTTCTTCATACTCCTTGACTCACCAGCTTTCCACTACCACTTATTCGGGCACAAAGGCTTCGCTGCCATATGCCAGGCTATAAGGAGTTTCACATATGGACGTTCTTTGCATAGTCCGATAGGCCTACAGGATGCCAGGTATCTCCTCGACCCATTTGGCCTTATGCTAATCCAGTCTATCCTTTATGTTTTTCAGGAGGGTTTGGTTAGTCCTTACCACTTGGCCGTTCGCTTGGGGATATCCCACCGAGGCGAAACGATGTTTGACTTCCCAATGGTTGCACCAATGTTCTAACTCTTTGCTTGTAAATTGGAGCCCGTTGTAGCTCACAAGACTATGAGGAATGTCGAATCGGCACATGATATTCCTCCACAGAAAGTTAATGACCGCACCTGCTGTGACTCGGGCTAGGGGTTCTGCCTCTACCCATTTGGTGAAGTAGTCCACCGCCACCATCAAAATTTATTTTGTCCGACATCGGGGATAAGGAGTCCTGCTATATCGATTCCTCATTTGGAAAAGGGGCACGATGTTAGGTTAGGCTCCAATGGAGCTGCAGGTTGGTAGGTCTGCAGGGCGTAAGCTTGGCACGGTTTACACTTTTTGGCATGTTCCTTGAAATCTCTAGCCATCGTGGGCCAATAGTAGCCTTGCCGAATCAAGCGCCCGACCATGCTTTTGCCTCCGGTATGGCTTCCACAAATTCCTTCTTGAATTTCCGATAGGACTTGTTGTGCCTCTTCCTCGCTAAGGCATCGAGCGTGAGGACAAGAGTAGGTTCTCCAAAATAGTATCCCGCCCTTAAGAAAGTATCGTATGGTTTTCTTAGACATAGTCCACTGTACAAATTTGTCCTCAGAATAGCCTTTGGGATCTTATAGATAAGCTTTGATGGAAGTTATCCAACTCGTAGGGGAGTCCGCCGTGGCGTTTACTCCTGTGCTTCTACTTTTTCCAACTCGCCTACATGGAGGAAAGTGATTCTTCGAGTGTGGATGGTGGTCGTTTGAGTGCCCATCTTGGACAAGGCGTCCGACGCCTGGTTTTCTTCTCGGGGAATTTGGATGACTCTGTACTCATCGAACCATCCTTGCCTCTAGTGGACCACCAGAAGGTAATCTAGCATTCTTTGTTCTTTGGCCTCGTAAGAGCCGTTAACTTGCTAAACGATTAGCTGGGAATCACTATGGATGAGTATATTCTTTATCCCACCTTCTTACGCGAGCCTCATTGCGATGAGAAGCGTTTCATATTCGCCCTCATTATTAGAAAGGGGGTAGTCGATTCTAACCGCGAAGTGGAGCATTTACTCTTCAACTTCCTTGTTTACTAGGACTACTCCTACTCCCCTATGTGTACTTACAGAGGAGCCATCTACGTAGGCGTGCCATAGGGGCACCTTATCTTCGGCTTCGATGCCCGTTAGTTCCGTCACAAAGTCCGTCAGGACTTGTGCTTTGATGGAGGGCCTTGGGGCATAGGAAATATCATACTCCGTAAGCTCTATTGCCCATTTTATCAATCTCCCCGAAGTCTCAGGTTTATTGAGAATCGCACGCGATGGGTGTTTGGTCAGAACAGTAATCGAATGGGAAAGGAAATATGGGCGCAGTTTTCGCACCGTAGTAATCAAGGTCAAGACAAGTTTCTGTATTAAGGTGTACCTGGTTTCGGCTCCTTGTCCTGGGGTGATGCTCCTTGTCCTGTTCTTTGACCAATACGACACCGACAACCTCCTCTCCGACGGACAAGTAGACGAAGAGCTCTTCTTGGGGTGACGGTTTTACCAGCAAGGGCGGTTTCACCATGTAATTTTTTAGCTCTCTCAGAGCTTCTTCGCACTGTGCAGTCCATTGGAACATTTTGATGTTTTGGAGTACCTTGAAAAAGGGGAGTCCCTTTTACGCCGATTTAGAAACAAACCGGCTCAAGGAGGCCATTCGGCCGGTCAACTTCTGGACATCTTTGACTGTCTTCGGAGTGGGTAACTCTAAGATGGCTTCTGCCTTTTTGGGGGTTAACTTCTATTCCCTTTTCTGACCATGAAACCCATGAATCTCCTCCTCGTATTCCAAAGGAGCACTTTCTTGGGTTAACCTTCATTCCGAAGTTGTTCATGATGACTAGCGCCTTTCACAGATCTTCGAGGTGATCTTTTACTGTGTGGCTTTTGACGACCGTGTTGTCCACATAAACTTCTACCAATTTTCCGATGAGTCCGGTAAACATGAGGATTACCAATCTTTGGTAAGTAGCCCCAACGTTCTTGAGCCCAAAAGGCATTACTAAATAGCAAAAGGTACATGCGTCGGTGATAAAGCTAGTTTTGTCATGGTCAACCGCGGCCATTGGGATTTAGTTGTATCCCTGATCTCCGTCTTGGGTGGACAAGAGCGCGCAACCAGTGGTAGAGTCGACCGGCTGGTCTATGCTGGGCAGGGGATAGCAATTCTTCGGACAAACTTCATTGAGATTTGTAAAGTCCACACACATCTGCCATCTTCCTTCATGTCTGGGGACTAGGACTACATTAGCCAGCCATTTGGGGTATATGACTTCCCTAATTTTCTTTAGGCTAAGAAGGCGTTGTATCTCCGACCGAATAATTGTATGCGCTCAAGTCCCATTTTTCTTATTTTTTGTTAGATCGGTTTGGCCCCAGGCTTTACGTTACAAAAATATTGGCATACCTTGTTTCTGATTAGCCCGAGCGGTCCTCATTCCCATGCGAAGAGATGGTGAAATTGCTTTAGAACGGAAGTTAGCTGGGCTTCCAATCCAAGCTCCATATTCGTGCCCATCTTAATCACCTTCTCTGGCTCCCGTTCTACGAGCTTTACCATCTTTTGCTCCTCTACGGGTTGAACCCGTATCTCTTTGGTCTTACGCCTTTTGCCATTGCCGAGAGCTGGTTCGTCCTCTTCTGGGGGGATGACGTTCATGCGACACTCCTTGGCTTTGGATTGGCTTCCTCGGACTTCTCCGACACCTGAGCATGTTGGGAATTTTACATTAAGGTGAAGGGTGGAGGGAATCGCTTCGAAGGTCCGAATGGAGGGCTGTCCACATATGGCATTGTACGTTCAGGACGAGGCCTCCACCACCCAGAATTTGGTGGGTTCCGTTCTTCGGAAGGCCTCTCCCCATGACATCGAAAGAGTTATGGTTCCGAGGGTATTACAAGATTCTCCAAAAAAGCCTACAAGGGGGACTTCAACCGCCTCTAGTGTTTCTTCTTCAACCCCATGGCTAGGTAAGTAGGTAGGAACAGAATGTCCACGGAACTGCCCGTATCTATTAGGATTCGTTGGATCCCAAATTCGTGGATGGTAGCTTCGATTACCAATGGGTCTTTGTAGGGATAGATTATACCTTTCAGGTCCTCGGTTCCGAAGGTAATGTTAGGTAGCCTTGCTCCTTGGATGAAGCACACGGGGAGTCCTTGTTCCACTCATCTTGCTTCCTTTAGATATTTTTCTTCTTACCTTGGGGTGTCGTCGAGATGTCTGCCCCTTCTATCATGTTGATCGTTCGCCCTGATGGGGCGTTGTCTTCGTAAGATTTGGGGGGGGGGGGGGGGGGGGAGGTAGACTCCGATGCCCCGCGGTCTTCTCTCGGGATCGCCTACTAGGGGTCCTTTCCTCTTCTCTCTGCTCCTCTCGGAGCCTTTTCCACACGTTCGGCCTAGGTTCCTCGAGGTTGTTTTCTTTCAGATAATTCTTCAAGTATCCCGCCTCTAAGAGGTGGAGTACTTACCTTTTTAAAGTGGTACACTCCTCGGTGGTTTGTCCATAGGTTTTATGGTACTTACAATATTTCCCCGAGTTTTTATCCCTATAAGGAAATTTGGCTGGTAAGGGTCAGTGTAATTCATTATTACCTCTCATCACGTTGAGCACTTCTTCCGGAGCGATAGTCATCGGAGGCAGGGGTACGGGCCGAAGGAAATTCTTGACCATGCCATCGTCGTCCTTTCGTTGGGAGGGTTTCCCTTCTTTACCCTTCTATTTAGTTTTTGCTTTCTGCTCGAGGCATTCGCGGTGTTTGTTGTCATCATTATCTATACGCCTCTTCGTGCCTTCTGCCTCTTCCATAAGGATGTATGTTTCCGCCTTCTGCATAAGCTCATTCATGTCTGTGACATGGTTTCCCATAATGTATCGAAATAAGTCTCCTATTCAGAGTCCTTGAGTTAGTATATCGGCTAAGATAGTTGGGCTAACATTCGAGACATCTAAGGCTTCATCGGAGAAGCATTTTATGTATCCTCGTAAAGGTTCGTCCTTTTGTTGCTTAACCATGAAGAGGTGTGTAGCAGATTTAGGGTATCGCCGATTACAAGCAAATTTTCATACGAATAGGTGGGCCAATTGGTCAAAGCTAACTATAGATCTAGGTGCGAGGTGGGTAAACTAGGCCTCAACCCGTCCTCCGAGAGTAACAGGGAACACCCGGTATAGGGCATGGTCGGGAGCGGAGGATAGGTCCATCCCTGCCAAGTATTGGTGGATGTGATCTTGTGGATCTCTTCCATCGGTATCCCCAATGTACAAGGGGACGTTGATGGGTCGCATCCCCGAAGGAATCGATGCTAGGGCAATCTCGGGAACAAAGGGAGAGGTCTTAAATGTTGGCTCCTCCCTGGGGCCCATGGTTTTCTTGATGTCACCCATCTCCTTGCGTAGGCCGTTGAGTACTCCCCATATGGTATTGTCTCCACCTACTGGATAAGCCGAGGGGTATGGCCTTTCTTCCCTTTGGCCTGCCCTCAAAGTCTCTTCATAATTATATTACATCTGTGGTTCCCGCAGGGGTTCACGGTGCCAAAATGCGGGGGTAGAGCTCCATCTACATGGGGTCCGCCTTCTTCCAAATTTAGATTTCTTCGATGGGGAGGTTCAGAGGGTATGTTATGGGGATTCTCAGACCTCTGGGGAGTCCTTCGAGTTGTGGCCTCCACGAGCCTCTCGAAGATGGACCGATGGATGTTGATAAAATTTCTTTCTTCGGATCGATGGACTGAGGGGATAGTTTTCGAATCTTCTTGGTGGGTCTAGCGACTCTCGCTGTCAAATAAATTGTCCATAATATAAAACACTTGCTGAACATGCTCAAGGACAGATTTTATGGTGTTCCCACAGACGATGCCATTTTGTTAATAATTTTGGTATTTTAACCGGATTAACGAGATTATAAGGGTTATAACGCCCTGTCCAAAGGTTCAGAAGCTTGCTTATGACGAAAACATCCATCTTTTTATTCACGGATAACCATATGTCTTGCTTGTGTTGAGTTGAATTGATTCTGACAATTTTGACAGGGGATACCCCTTATATAAAGGTATTTGGGGACAAGTGTCATTGTGCATGTCTTTAGTAAAGTACATGTGTCGAAACAAACATGAGTAGGTAACATGTATCTTATCTTTAAACTATTTATCTACTAGGTGCTGACTGGATAAAGTTTTATCCCTTCCGATGACTTACATGTGGACCCGATAAGCTGATTCTTGAGTCCTTTTCTCCGATGGGTTAGATTCCTTGGAAGAACATTTATACATGAGGTGGGGTATTCCTCCGATGCTGTTATAGTCCCGATAGAGGTCTATTCTCGTGTTTTAGTCTTCGTGATATATACTCCGATAGGTGATTAACTCTGATAGGGCGCTGTTCTTGAGTTTTATCCTTCGTGAGGTATACTCCGATAGATGGTCTACTCTGATAGAGGGTTGGCTCCGATAGGGTGATGCCCTTGTCTTTTGCTCTTCGTAATATGTGTTCCGATGGCTTTCTAACCTCATTAGGGCTCAGTTATCATTTGTGGTATATTGTTCTGAGGGCTCTTTTCATTTGGTTTGTTAAGTGATGGGATGTTCTCGTCTGTTTTGGGGGTCTCGGGGTCCTCGTTTTGGTCCCTTTTGGCGCATTTGATTAATATCAGAGTCTCATGGGTCCATCGGGGTTTACTCTTTTTTCGATGCCGCGTGGATATCTTATCTTTATTCACCGTGACTTTCCAAGGGACGCTTAAGTACCTCTTCGGGTGTCACTTCTTACCACTTTGAGTTTGCAACATTTGGTGGGCCCTCTCGGTACAACGTGACATCGGGAGTATATGTGACGATAGTATCGTTCTTGGGTTAATCCCTATTTTTAGGGTTAACGTTTTGGTTAATCACTATATTTTTTTTAGGGTTAACACTCACAATATATATATATATATATATATATATATATATATATATGTATGTATGATGTAAGTAAACCTTGTCAGCATTTTCTAGCAAGTCAATTCACTTGGAGTTCATACAGGAGACACTCCGTTTTTTTTTCTTCCTATGTCCACGGTTTAATTTATCAGTCTAACACCATAATTAACACTACAATTAAGAAGTAATTATAAGAACTTTGTACTCTTTCTAGTGCATGAAAAAGAACTTAAATGGATAGTGTATATCTCCTTATCATACAAGTTACAATTTTTTTGTTATTAACTATTGTACAAATATTAAATTTCATAACTTCATGATAATAATCTCACAACTTAAATCTCATACTAGTTATAAGAGGCAATTTCTCTTTTTTTTTCTCTTCATAAAATTAGTAGAACACATGTGTACTAAACATGCCATCATTGGCAGCTATACAAGGTAATTAAGGTTATTACATGAATCTTATTAAGCTTAAATCTACAATACAGCATGCATATTTTACTGATTAAGGGATGGAATAGCTAAATATTACCTGATGTTGATACTTGTTGAAGCCCACCAAAAGAAAGAAATTATTTTGCTACAACTATGTTTTCTCCGGAAATCATACGTGAAGGGTATATTTATATACCAATATAATGAATTTGCATGTACAATTATAAAAAGGGGAGGATTATTCTATGGCCTGCACGTGGCCTATTTCTCATGCTTAAGATGAGTAAGCATTAATGTATTTTACATTGAAGTGGGACAAAGATAAGTGAGAGAAAGGAAAAATAGTTACCGTTATCTTCAATATTCAATTGCAACTTGAACCTTATACTTTTTCATTATGTTCTTAAAGACCCCAAGATTTAACTATATTTAATATAGTCATATATTAAAAGTTTCACAATACCCTAATTAATACCTTAAATTGAAATTATAGCTTAATCATTTATGTTAACGTCCTAAACTAATTAGACTTAGGTGTGGGGCGTCACAATAACACTCGTATTATTGATTAACTTTTACATTATGAAATCATAATATTTAAATTAATCATAATAAATTTAATAGCGATTATCTTGGATGTAACTTTATGAAATGACTTAGTTGTGTAGAAAATATAGAATTATAATAATACCTTAGCATGAAATTAATAATATTACCACGTCATCAAATAAATGGGACTGTAACTTGTGTTAACTAACTCCTTTTATTATTCATTCAATTGTTAGTCACCAAATGACTTCACTGACACCAGTCTTCATTTTTCGTCCAAATGTTCATATACATATATGTTCATTTGAATTATAGAAGCAGTAGCCAATATTCCACCACATAGTTTTCATCCCGATTAGACATCAGTGCGTGGCATACGCACAATATATAGCCACACGTGGCAACTAAAAGTGAGATGGTGGTGCATGCCTCGTTTATATCATAATAGAAAGAAGATAAATCAAGGCAAGAGATGTTTAATAAGCGAATCATTTTTATCACTACGTCCGGTTAACCACATACAACACACATATTTCAATAATATATGCTCAAAGGAGGAACGGGAGAAGAAACCAGTCGTGCAGGCAATACACGTTCCTTGGTAACTTTTAATAGCCTACGATTGGTACTGTATATTCATAATTATAATAACCGTTGTGATTGACTTTAATCTCCAATTAAACTAAACCAAAATTTATCTTTTCTATATATCTGTCTAAGATTCCAGTTAAAGTACGAACTAAGCTTTGACATAGGAATACGACTTATCTGAAGCGTGCAGGGCCTTAAAAGGGTAAACTGGATATGGAACTACTTCAGAGAATATGGATAGTTTAGCTAGGTAAAAACAATTGCCGTGGACAGTTCGCTTAGGAAATCCTATATAGATCATTTAGAGGTGCAATGTTAAATAGACCATCAATTAATCGTGGTCGTTAGTTACACTTAACTCTTAAGCAACTTCAAACGACATTAGCTTTTTTGACTAAGAGAGAATCATTATGTAAATGAAACAGACGATAAAGTGACTAATCAAGTAGTATTCAAACGACATTAGCCTTTTTGACTAAGATAATCATTATGTAAATAAAACAGACGATAAAGTAACTAATCAAGTAGTATACAATATATTATAAGTTTAGTTGTAATTACCTATATAACCGCGACTTGTTCGAACTTCTATGTCTTGAAACATAGTAGAGGAATATTCCTTCTAGAGTTGATGAAGTTGATTTTTGCCTAAATAATTTTAGGTGATTAAATCATTTAAATAATATAAAACTTTACTTTTTATAAAACTATTTCACATAAACCGTGTATCTAAAATAGGTTAGTCTCGTGTATAAGATCTGCAGTTTAGGTTGAGTTTCTTTATTTATGTTTATTAGAAGCAGAAAATTTATCAACTTATATTTTTAGAGCGATAATTGATATTGATTTTAATCGACAACTATTGTAGATCATTTGGAGTTTGTGTCTCGAACAAGTCAATAGAACTGCTATTGGGATCAAAGCGGGATATCTTTTATTTAAGGTGATGGGGTTCAGGCGTCATATTTTTCACTTGAGGTGAGATTAAAATTATATATAATTTTTCGCTGGAATAGAAATTATACGTATTATATGCAAAAGTATTTTATTCTACAAATTGTGCAAGCATGGTGTTTTCAAGAATAATTGTTTACAAATGTTATGGATTCCAGGAATGCTCAAGTACTTGTTTACAAATCATGAAATTGTCGTTTATATTACGACAATCATATTATCATGATTTACTGAAGGGCAAATTATTTTTTCTGCCCGGTAATTTTGCACAAAATCGGATTTTGCCCTTTTTTTTCCGGGCTTAAAAAATGCCCGGTAACTTTTTTTTTTTTAATTTTTTTCTTCCCGGTGGGCCTTTAACTGGGCTGGGTCTCTGCCCAGTCTACGTGGACACCCACGTGGCCATAGTACTGTGGCCACGTGGATCCACGTCCAAATTTTATTTTATTTTTTATTTTTTTTCGTTGACCCGAGGGTAATTACAAAATTACCCTCGTCAAAATAAATAGATCCGTTGCACTCCTCAGTCCACTGCAAACACACAATTCAGATCTAACAGCACTCAAATCCACCGCCATTTGCAAAAATCGCGACTTCAGGTGCGAAGGTAATTGAATTTTTTTTGTTATTAAAGCAAAGGTATTTCGTTGTTTTTGGTAATCCCTCAATTAATTGACTTCAAATCGCGACCATTTAGTAGCTCCGATTATTACTGAATTCTAATTTGATGTTGTTTTTGTTGTTGTAATTTGATCGAAACTAGTTAGCATGACAATTGCATTGATTAAGTGTTTGAAAGTAAGATTTTTTTTTTTTTAAATTACAGTGATCAATTACAGTTATGTGGATATAGGGTTTATGGTTTATAATTTAAGGTTTATCATGCATATTAGATTAATTTAAACTGGTAAATTTAGTATTTTGACACTATTATTGTACTATGAATGTTTAATTAGTAATGATGTTAAAAATTGATAAATGTTTGGTTTGATTTTATTGTAGATGGTGTATCAATTTCCTTGTGTATGTGGTCGGGGTTTAATGATATATGATAGGGCTGGGTTAAAATCGACTCGACCAGGTCAATTCTATTATGTGTGTCCAACAAGAGTTCGTCACCCAAATTATTTTATTTGGGCTGATGAAATCTACTTGGAAAAAAATGCTTGGCTCCGTCCATTCATGTATCCTCGTACCATGAATTCTCCACCTTCTTTGAAAAAGAGAAGTCACTGTGAAGAGGAAATAACTGGGAATCAAGATCAAGATAAAGGGTCATCTAGTAGTGGTGTGTCTACTACATCTAATGTGCTTGGTGGCAGTGTTGGGTTGAATGAAGTGCTAAGTAATGTCAATGTCACCAAGACTGCCCTTGTTTGCTGCTGTCTTGCTTGGTGGATTGTGATCATGATGATCATATCTTTTTGTATTCTTGTCCTACTATTTAAATCAAGAAATTAGATGGCCTGGAGAATGTAATATGTTGGATAATATTTGGATTTAAAGTTGTTCATTTTATTTACTGTTGAAGGATATCAAGATCCAGTTGTGTAATAATAATTTGACTATGATCCAATAGAAATTGTTTAGCTTTTTGTATAATTACTAATCAAAGGGTTCATGTTTTTGTTTATGGCCTGGAGAATGCTTACAATCATTTCCAGTTGTGGAGGGATCTGGAGTGTGCTGTTGTGCATGATCCATACTGTTACCTGCTGCAGTTGGTGGTCCAGAAGAAGTTGGTGGTCCAAAAGTGATTGATCTGGATTAGTCTAGTTAGTGTAGTTTATTGAGTTGAGAGTAGTGTTTGAGCCAACTCGATTAAGAAACTTTCTGTTTTATGTCATTTAGTACCTTGGTTTGTAATAATTGGATATGAATGGTTTGTGTATCAGTGTTTGAATGATTTTATGATTTTTAATGCAAGGTTCCTATTTTTTGATTGTGTTATAAATGTTAACTCAGAATCTCAGAACTCAAGTAAATAAAACTACACAGCTCAAACACACCTTCAGTAATCAAACCAATTCAACATTAGATCATCATAATTCTGACATTACATACCCTACTAGCTCAAACACAAATCCATAGTGCACCACAACAATAGTGTGGCATAAAAATTCTGACATTACATACCAAAATAAATGTCAGAATCTATCTGACATTTCTATAATCATCAAATCAAAATAAGAGACTTGTTTGGTTCAATTTCTACCTGTCAGAATTGAATATGCAGAAAACTACCAAACAAGTTCAATTTTACAGTTCATCAAAAGTTAGTTTAACACTAATAACAACAAGTGATATCACTGATAATCACTTGTTTGTCTTGTCCTTCCCTTTCATAGTTGCACCTCCTTTCTTGGACTTCTCACCACCTTTTGAGACAACCTTGATGTCATTCACACCAGAAGCCAAGTTAGATAACTTGACATATTTTTTTCCAGCAACAGTGAAGGATGGTGCCATCTGGATGTTCACATTCACTTGTGGAGGAACCCAAGTTTGACTTCCTTGTGTCATCACCATGGGAGCTGGACCTCTAATGGTGACACCTCTAGACAGTGGCTGTTGTGGCATCAGATAAGGTGAAGGACCAGAAATGCTTTGGCTAATTTGAGAGCTGATGTTTGGAACTGGAATGTTTGCTGGGGCTTTGTAGTAATGATTGACTAAACCTTGTGTAGGCACTGGATCAGTTGCATAAGCCTTGTCTAGCACAGAACTACATGCCTCCTCCTGTTAAGTTAACCAGAATTTTATTAGAATATATTATCCAAGTATTAAGTAAATGGAAAGCTAATGTCAAAACATCATATATATCACCTGTGATGCAGTGAACCCCAACATAGTTTGGTTAATCATCTTCTTCCCTTTCTTCTTAATCTGAGTGTCATGCACAGAGGGTTGAGTTCCAGCATCTATGTCCTCCATGTCTTCATTCAAATCAACCACTCCAGGTTCCTTGTAGATGCATTATATGTTACTTACTCATATCAAACAATTATAAGACTAATTCATCAAAAAAGCTATACTGTTATATGTTGATTACCTGAGTTTGAACTACAACTTCTCCTCCTGGCATTGAACTCTGAAACTCCATATTACCATACATCATCTCTTCATCATCTTCTTCTTCATATGCTTTCCTCAGATAACATGACACACAGTTATGACCTGTGACACCACAGAAACTGCAAGTAACAGTTTTCTGTATCCTCTTCCCAGTTTCTGTTTTCTTTGCTTTTCCTTTAGGCCCTGGCTTGGTTGTTCTCATCTTCTTCTTAGAAATTGGTTCCTCTTCTGGGGTCCTCCTCCTTGCCTTCTGTGGCCTTCCTGCTTGTCTTCCAAAATTGGGTGGAAGTGGTGGAATGTAACCTGTCTCACCCCATATCTTTGCTCCAGGAACTCCATAAATTGGCAATTCATATGCCAGGCTATACTTCTCAACAGTGTACCAATCAGCAATGTAACCTACTGGTCTCTTGCCATTGTGCAAGATGGCACAAATTGCATGTTTGCAGGGGATCCCACTCAAATCCCATTCTCTGCAACTACATTTCCACTTCCTTAGATCAACAATGTGTTGAGAACCATCAGCAAGAGACATAATCTGATAATTAAACTCATCACATTTCATTGGAACCAATCCAGAAATCTTTGATGAGTTCTTATCCAGTATATCTTTGATCTTTGGACATATCCTGACATCACACCACTTCCACTGAGCTTTCTCTCTATTAGTTGTTTGTCTCTGTAACAGATATTCTCTAATCCATTCCCACATTGTTATAATTCCTTTCTCTCTTGCCTCCAAGATGGAACTGTTCAGAGACTCACAAATATTGTTAAGGATGAGATCACACCCAGAATCAGTGTTGAAGTGTGACTTGCTCCAATGAGCAGGGTCCTTGTCATCAAACCAATTCAATGCACTCTGACTCAAATCTCCCATCTTGGTCATTGCTTCTTTGAATTCACCAACAGTTGTTGAATTAGCAGCCTCCCAAACTATGTCACTGTACTCTTCTCCTCTAAAGCTGGCATTATAAAAATTCCTCAACAAATGTCTCACACAAAACCTACAAATCCAATCAGTTATAAACACTTTTAGTAATGCCTTATGTTAGAAACAGAATGTCAAACACAATAAAAGTATCACTGTCAGAATGAAAACAACTATATAAGATGATAATTACCTGTGAGTTGCATTTGGAAACACTTCTCTAAAAGCCTGAATCAATCCTTTCTGTTTATCTGACATAAATGTCAGACCTCCTCCATCTTTCAGATCCAAGTCCACACCCAGCACACCTAAGAACCACCTCCAGTTCTTGAAATTCTCAATAGCAACAACAGCAAAAGCAATTGGATATGTTGCATTAGCTGCATCTATACCAACTGCAGTAAGGAGAACTCCTCCATGTGGTCCTAGTAGATGACATCCATCTACTCCTATGAATGGTCTACAACCTCTCTTCCAACCCACCTTCAGTGCATGAAAGCACACATACATACAACTGAACCTAACCTCACCTCCTACTTCATCAGTACCAACAGCAACAGTTGAACCTGGGTTGGATTTCCTCAACTCCTCAGCATAATCAAAGAGCATGCCAAACTGTTTATCTGGCTTTCCCTCTAACTTCTCAATAGCAGCCCTCTTTGCCATATAAGCCTGTGTCTTGGTGATGTTGCAGTTCAAACTGTTGACAGCATCCAATCTAAAACCTTCTGTCTTTCTGTTGGGATCAAATTTAAAAAGATGTAGAAACTTCTCTGCCAACCATGGTGACTTAACATTCTTCACCTTAAAGCTCTCTTCACAACTGTGTATAGCTATGTAGCTCTTGACCACCCAAGAAGATTCATTTTTCACTTTTAATACATTCATCCTCCATGTGCAATCACCATCACAGCACCTTGCATGAATTCTTTCAGGATCACTTTTTTTGATATAAATACTCCTCCTCTCTGTAACTGCTTTGGACCTTATAGCCATCTTGATCTGATTCTTGTTGGTGAATATCATACCAACCTCAAATGTTGGATTAAAAATCTGTTCCTTGTTGAAATACCAGTCAACATCATTTTCTGGATCACTACCCATCTCATCACTTATCCTACTTCTCTTTGGGCTACTAACAACATCTTCATCACTAGGATACTCTTTCTCATCAACCATTTTGCCTTTTCCTTTATCAGCCATCTTACCAGGTCTGAGTTCAGCCATCTTAGTAGCTCTGAGTTCCTCTTCCATTTCTCTAGCTCTGAGTTCATCATCACTAATTTCTTCACCATGTCTTTCTGTACCTCCACCAAGTTCATCAACATAACTTGGATACTCTTGGTCATCCACTGCCTTACCCTTTCCTTTCTCAACCCTCCTAGCAGCTGTTTCTCTTGATTCCATTTCTTCTCCTGCTTCCAGTTCTTCTCTTGCTTCCAGTTCTTCATCACCTCCATCATCAGACAATAGTATATCAATGAAGAACTCAATCTCTCTCTTACCCACAAGAGAATCAACACTTAATGTCTGCATTTGTTCATCACTTGTCACAAGCCTAAAACCACCACTACACTTTGTGTAAAATCTGAGCAACCCAGTGATACCAATATCAGAACACAGCTTCTTCAGGAATGCATGATCTACCATCTGATAGTTCACAAAGTCCCACTTGTCCACTAACCCTCCCACATATTCATGAGTAGGCCTTAGTGTGTATACACCACTATGATGTAGCACAAGTGTGAGATCAGTGCTATCTTCAGCTGCAAAATTTCAAAGACAAAGTTAGGGTTTGTCACATGATAATTAATAAAAACTGTTTCACATCATACTTAGAGTTATATGAATCCCACTTGTTTATGTATCTCATTACAGTACAAGTCAGGAGAATCATTCATAAGGGAATCAGAATCTAACTCTAAATCTAACTATGATTTAAAAAAGTCAAAGTCAAACCCTAAACCACTTCATCAAAAGTCAAAACCACCTAATCAACAACCTAAACCACTAACTTTCATGTATCAGTCAAACCCTAAACCAAAACCACTTTTACAAAAAAGTCAAAACAACAAAAATCCAAAATTGGGAAGAAATTAAACGGTGGGGGACCATTTTCAACACTAACAAGCTTTAAAAGCTACCTAACTTCAAAACTCAACCACATAATCAAACAACACACACGTTCAGTCACTTCACACACATCATTCTTAACATGCAGTCACTTTAAATTGCAACAACATTCATAACAACAACAACACGCTCTGCAACGACTTTAACTTTAACAATTTTTTCCAAAGATATGCACCAAATCGAGCAACTTACCATATTTTGGAGGTGGATTTTGCAAATCCGTCGTCGGACGAGATGTTATCATCACTTAATTTCAAAAAAAAACAACAATTTTAACTCAATTTTATTTTTAGGGTTTGTAAGAGAATTTGGGTGGCGCGTTTTTTGCAACTGATTTTGAGCTGAAATTGTGAGCTCAACGACCACCGTTTCGGACAAAGAGAAGCTCTGTTGAGCTTAGGGTTTGAGCGAGTGGTTTTAATCTGTCCACGTAGACAGATTAAAACGGTCCACAAATTTTGTAATTACCCTCGGGTCAACGAAAAAAAATAAAAAAAAATAAAATTTGGACGTGGATCCACGTGGCCTAAGTACTAAGGCCACGTGGGTGTCCACGTAGACTTGGCAGAGACCCAGCCCAGTTAAAGGCCCACAGGGCAGAAAAAAATTAAAAAAAAAAAGTTACCGGGCATTTTTTAAGCCCGGAAAAAAAAAGGGCAAAATCCGATTTTGTGCAAAATTACCGGGCAGAAAAAATAATTTGCCCTTTACTGAATTATCCATTGAGGATTCTGGATTTATGTACTGAGCTTCATATTTTAAAAGCACGCCAAGATTGTACATGAATTAGTTTCATGATTGATCATTCTTGAAGTCTCTCGTAAACCTGAAATGAAAACATGATAAAATATCTTTATGAGTCAAAAGGACTCAGTGAGATTTAATGTATGAGGGTTTTCTATAAAAATGTATTTTCGCAAAGTGAGATTTAATGTATGAGGGTTTTCTATAAAAATGTATTTTCGCAAAGTATAATTTCACAAGAATGATTTTCAGAATAATTTTATATTTTCATGCCAAATCATAACACTCATTAGGTCAATCATATCACAACAATCCATCCTTGTGTCTCCTGTCCTTATACCTCCTATTCAGGAGCGACCCGGATAAAGGTGAGGACGTGCTCAGGTAAACGCCTCAACTCTGATTCACTCCGCTGAAACGTCCCGTTCAGACATAAAATAGAGTTTGCTCAAAGCGGCGATGAATTGTGAAACCTACCTGATAGCCCTATGCTACTTATCTATTTTGGCAGCTACAAGTTAAATATTATTATAAACACCCATCCGTAGGATAAGTTTTTGTGACATGCAAATACACATGTAGAAACTAAATATAATTGAAAGGATTTAATTAATAAAATATGTCCAGCTAATGATCAGTTGTTTTTTTAACTTGAGGGGATAAGAACTACAAATCTCAGTGCCACCCGTCGCCATCACCTACACTCACATCCCAACTCTAACACCCAAGAAAAAAGAAAAGAAAAGAAAGAGAGCTGGACAAAGAAATTAAACCGCTGTGCATATATATTATAGAGGAAAACAGAAAGAAAGATACGACAAAGAAAGGTGGTAACCGGAGGAAAGGAATCGAAAATAAAGAGAAGAGAGGATGAGCAGCGCTGGAGCGCGTACAACATATTCGGTAAAAAATAAATCGTAATACCTAGTTAATTAAACGCGATTACAAATATATTGGAATAATTATCCTATTTGGTCTTAATATAATAACTGCAGTATTATTATTAAAAGACTAGGTTGAGTTATATATGATTGTGGAGTTTATTTTTGTAATACCATTTCACATGCTAGTTTGGATTAGAATGAGAATATAGTGAACATTAAGCAGAAAAATGTTTCAGTTCGATTGGTTGGGGACACTATAGTTCAATTGAATTATCCAAATTATGTAGAAATATTAAAGTCTTAAACATATGAGAACCATTCCCATATATCGGGCATTGTTTAACATACCGGGAAGCCTATCTTTATATAATTAAGAAGATAACATCTTTATAGTTAATGGTTGATTGTGTGAACTTATAATCTCTTAATAGTCGCACTACTTCATTTGAAATGATAAGAAGGAACATAATCAGTATCTAAACACGTTTTCACAACTCATCGATCCAAAAGAGATTTGAATGCGCTATGACTACCAGTCTCATCCAGAGGGCATACTCTATTCCGAATTTGAAAACCAGTTGAGTTCACAAACTAAGCCTTGGTGTATTATTTTCCTCCGAACGGCCGGAATAAAGCTTGTTTAAGCGAATAGACTCACAATACCAATTTTAAGGAATATGAGGAAGAATAAGCGGGCTACGAAATCTTGGAATACTTATTAGTGGACAAGTGGCGGTCAAAATAGATAAGTTAGCATGTTGAATTATGTCTAGCCTGTTAGATTATTCATCAACGTTAGACCTTTTCATATAGGTGATGAATATTCACGATCTTGAGGTGCGAGCGACAAATGAATTTTATGGCATTCTGTTGTCAAATAAGGTGAGATTAAAATTATATATTTTTCGCTATTATACTTATTATATACAAAAGTGTTTTATCCTGCAAATTATGCAAGCATGATGTTTCAAAGAATAATTATTTACAAACCTTATCGATTCAAGAAATGCTCAAGTACTTGTTTATAAATTATATGAAATTGTCGTTTATATTACGGCAATCATATTATCATGTTTTACTGAATTATCCATTGAGGATTCCGATCTATGTACTGAGCTTCATGTTTTAAAGGCATGCCAATATTGTACATGAATTAGTTTCATGATTGATCATTCTTAAAGCCACTTTGATGGCTAAATTGTTGCCACTTGATGGCTATTATCTGGGCCTTGGCATGGATCTGTGAAATTCTCGTGGATAGCGCCGGACTATCAGTGTAGCTTTCATAGTCTAGCGCCGCTTTGAGCAAACTCTATTTTACGTCTGGGATGGGACATCTCAGCTTGGTGAATCAGAGTTGAGGCGTGTACCTGGGCACGTCCTCGTTGTTTTTCGAGTCGCTCCTGGATGGGAGGTATAAGGACATGAGACACAAGGCTGGATTGTTGTGACATGATTGATCTAATAAGTGTTATGATTTGGCGTGAAAGCATAAATTGCTTTTGAAAATCATTCTTGTGAAATCATGTTTGCGAAAATCTGTTTTTATGAAAATAAATCCTTATGCATTAAATCTCATTGAGTCCTTTTTCTCATAATGATATTTTTCACGTTTTCATTCCAGATTTACATGAGAAGCTAGGTCATGAGAAGCTAGGTCATTGTATGGGACAAGCCTAGTCGAATCAGTGGAAGGTAGTTGACGAATGAAGATATTTAAGTGCAACATTTTGGATATTAGCTTCCACTCTACTTTAATTTGGGAACTGCAGCTTTCAAAAGAGAAGTGAGGTGTTCTCTAATGAATTTTATAACGGTGGCGCTTTGAGACGAGCATGGTGCTTGGTTTGGGGCGTTACAAGAAGCATGCATGGAAGGGTTATACGTAGTCAAGTCTTCTCTAACTCGTTCTAACATATCATGCCCAGCTTCCTGTAAATTCCTCAGAAAACGAGAAGTTCTAGAGATATCACCTGCCACTACTCCAAGATGTTCATCATAGAAGTTAAAGATCTTAATGATTCGACGTCTTAGATCTTGGCTCACTTTTTCTGCTCGCTCAAGCTGCGTCTTTGGTTCTCAAGACGATCTTCTAATACTTTTATATTTTTGTCTCGACTATCTAATGCAATCTCCCTCTGACGACGTAAATATCGTTCATGATCCTTCTCTCTTAGTATATAAGTTCTATTATTGATAACATCTTGTACTATATGATCAGGATAGTGCCCAACTAGCCCACTCGGAGGTTGGTAATAACGTTGGGGAATGCCTACAACATTTTGACGTTCCCGATCCGATTCAAGTTGTTGTAGGCATTCCCCAACGTTATTACCAACCTCCGAGTGGGCTAATTGGGCACTATCCTGATCATATAGTACAAGAGGTTATGAATAATAGAACTGATATACTAAGAGAGAGGGATCATGAACGATATTTATGTCGTCACAGGGAGGTTGCATTAGATAGTCGAGACCAAAATATAAAAGTATTAGAAGATCGTCTTGACAACTAAAGATGCCAGCTTGAGCAAGCAGAAAAAGTGAGCCAATATCTAAGACATCGAATCATTAAGATCTTTAACTTATATGATGAACATCTTGGAGTAGTGGCAGGTGATATCTCTAGAACTTCTCGTTTTCTGAGGGATTTACATGAAGCAGGGCATGATATGTCAGAACGAGTTTGAGAAGACTTGACTACGTATAACCCTTTCGTGCATGCTAATGTAGAACACAATGGTAACGGGGCGGGCCATTCTAATACTATAGGCGGGGGGTGGGGGGGGGGGGTAGTGAGCAAGATGATGAAGAAGAGGATCCTTCAGAAGAAGAACCTGCAGATCATAATATGGAAGATGACGACCCTTGTAGAAGAACCTCCAAACGAAGAACCTGCAAAATATGCCTTTTTTGTATCACTAGTTGTGATTATAGGTTTATAGGCTTAATGTCTAGCTGTGTATATGTGTTTTGACGTGTTATATATAACCTCGTGTAGAGCAGCTGATGTTGTATATATTGTAATGATGTATCTAGTAAATATTGAAAAACAAAATGATGTTAAAATGGGTGAAATATCAACTTTTATGTCTTAGTTTATCGCTATTTTATTTTGATCCCTATTTCGTTCTTCTAGAATGGTAAACCCTAAGGGATGACCAATGACACGATCACAAGACTCACGAGCCACACCACCACCTTTAGATAACAAATCTAACCCACGTACCACTCAATAGCGAGAATCTAGAGGCAAGAGGCCAATTGAGATGACAAAACATGAGGGATCAGGTGAACCTCGAAATAGTAAATCCCAAAGGGAGCGTAACTTTGAGATTGTAGAGGAATTTCTCCAATTCTGTCAGTAGAAGATACAACTAGCTTCTGGGTCTAGTCAACAACCTATCGGGGTAATGATCAAGACTTTGAGAAATTTTTGCGATTTGAACCCCCAAGGTTTTTGGGAGAACCAGCTGATCAGAAAGCTGAAGCTTGGCTGGAGGAGATAGAAAAGATTTTCAAAGTTTTGAGGTATGACTCGAAATAACAAATTGACTATGCATGCTTTAAGCTTGCGGGAGACGCTCACCACTGGTGGAGGATAGTCGAGCATCGTTGGGCGAGAGACAACACTCCACAAACTTAGGAGAACTTTGTGAAAGAATTCACTGACAAATATCCCTGAGGTTGTAAGGGACCGAAAAGAGCGAAAATTCATGAGCTTGATTCAAGGAACAATGACTGTAGCCCAATATGAAGCTAAATTTAATCGACTTATTAAATACGCTCCACACTATCTAGAAGATGAAACGAGACGAGCTAAGAAGTTTGTTGGAGAACTAAGGTTGAAAATTCTATGGGCGATTATTGCTACGAACATTTCTAGCTACACGCAGGCTGTTGAAAAGGCTATGCATGTGGAATCTAGTATCCAACAACTTGAAGTTTTAGAAGGATACACCAGAAGAACAAATCAAACCAATCAATCGTGGCACATGGGAAAATCTTCAGCTCCACCAACCAAAATCCAGAGGAAAGATGTGGGAGGACAACATGATAAACCCATGATGTGGAATCAATATGGATATCAGATGGCAAATCAACAAACTTCTACGTGTAGTTTTTGCAGTAAAACAGGGCACGGGGAGGCCAATTGTTGGAGGAAAGTGGGGAATTACACAAGATGTGGTAGCGACCAATGTGATAGCGACCAACACCCAACAAAAGAAAGTCATAAATGGATGTCTTCACCTAATGCTCAAGTAAGTCCTAACTATTCAAACCCTAAACAAGCTGGAAAGGCACATGTACAGGCTCGCGTGTTTGTACTAGAAGAAGGCAGCGAACCTGACCCTACTGGCGTAGTTAAAGGTAACATTTTTATTTTGGCTAAATAAGGAAGATTTTTATTTGACCCTGGTGCTACACATTCGTTGGTATCCATGACTTTTTGCATGGGGTTAAAACTAGAATCTACTAGGTTACCGTACTACTTCGAAGTTAGTATTCCTTTTTGTAAGACAATAACCTCAGATATCATGATTAAGAATTGCAAGGATAAGATCAAAGAAAAGGAATACCTTGCTAACTTAATCCAGATGCCTATATCAAGATATGAGGTTATACTGAGGATGGATTGGTTGTATCAGTATGGAGCTTGTCTTAATTGTCACGATAAAACTATAAGCTTGGAGGAGTTAGCCCATTTGAATTATCTTTCATCAGATGCTAAGAACAAAAAGGTACCCCTCATATCCACTCTTAAGGCTAGAAAAATATTAACAAATGGTGGACAAGGCTACTTAGTATACCTCATAAATAAACCATTTAGAAGATGAATATAGTAGACGTACCTGTAGTGAATGAATTCCTTGAAGTGTTCCCTGATGAATTAAACTCATTGCCACCCGATAGGGAAATTGAATTTGCAATTGAGACCCTTCTCGGAGCATCTCCTGTGTCTAGAACCCCCTATCATATGGCACCTGCAGAATTAAAGGAATTGAAGTTGCAACTACAAGACCTTCTAAATCGAGGTTTTATTCGTCCAAGTACTTCCCCTTGGGGTGCCCTAGTACTGCTTGTGAAGAAAAAGAACGGTTCTTTAAGAATGTGCATTGATTACCGTGGACTTAATCATGTTACAGTGAAAAATAAGTATCCCCTTCCACACATAGATGAACTGTTTGATCAGTTACAAGGGTACTACCAGCTCCGAATAAAGGAAGAGGATGTCCGAAAAATGGTCTTCAACACTAGATATGGGCATTTTAAATTTGTGGTCAAGCCTTTTGGGCTGACCAATGCCCCAGTCGCCTTCATGGATATGATGCATCGAGTCTTCCAGCCTTATTTTGATCAATTTGTGGTGATATTTATTGATGATATACTAGTGTACTCAAAGTCCAAAGAGGAACATGATCACCACCTAAGGACTGTCTTGCAAACAGTTAAAGCTCATCAACTATATGCAAAGTTTAGTAAGTGCGAATTTTGGATAGACCGTGTAACATTTCTGGGACATGTGATATCAGAAAAGGGAATTGAGGCCGACCGTGACAAGATTGAGGCTATTATGAATTGGAGAAGGCCTGAAGATGTTACTGCTATGCGAAGTTTCTTGGGATTAGCTGGGTACTATAGAAAATTTATTAAGGATTTTTCATATATAGCAACCCCTTTGACTGAGCTAACCCAAAAGAATAGTGAGTTTAAGTGGAATGAAAGTTGTGAAGTTAGTTTTCAAGAGTTGAAGAAAAGGTTGATGACAGTCCTAATCTTGACCTTGCCAGAAGGGACCCAAAATTTTATTGTGTACACTGATGCTTCTAAAGAAGGGTTGGGATGTGTGTTGATGCAATATGGGAAGGTTGTAGCATATGCTTCGCGCAAGTTAAAACCCTACGAGCAAAGTTATCCTACCCATGATATGGAATTGCCTGGCATTATATTTGCTTTAGCTAAATGGAGACACTACCTTTATGGGGGCAACCTTTGAGATTTTCACCCAAAAGGATTTGAATAACGAGGACGTGCCTAGGTACACGCCTCAACTCAGATTCACTCCGCTGAGATGTCCCATCCCAGACGTAGAATAGAGTTTTCTCCAAGCGGCGCTAGACAGTGAAAGTTGCACTGATAGCCCTATGCTACCCAGGAAAATTCCACAATTCTATGTCAGGGCCCAAAAATAATAGCCATATGAAGTGGCCTTTTAATTTAACAATCATGAAACTAATACATGTACAATATATGCACGCTTTAAATAAAATGTAAACTATAACTAAGGAAATACATTTGGCTATAAATAAATAAGTTATAACCTTGCGACGGTAAAATATATGATTTTTTTGTAACCCATCTTGTTTCCAGATCGTCCTAACCATCCGTGCTTTTGTTTGCTTTCGACTCGCTACTTGCCTCTACCCCAAATTCACCTACACGTACGTAATCAAAACTACTATGAATATTTCTAGCTTAATTACTTTTCTCGATACACCTTAACTGCAAGTTCTCATAAGCCACAAAAGAATATATATTTGGTTACTTTAATTATTTCTTACATTATAACTTGATCAAATTCTAAAAGGTGGATTTTGCTAATATCATGCCACCACTCAGTAATACTTGCCAAATCCTTTTCATTGAAAATACTCGATTGACTTCTTCAAAATTCAATTCTTATTTATTAGGTGACAATATATATATATATATATTTATATATACTCACAATATATATATGATGTATGTAAACCTTGTTAGCATTTTCTAGTAAGTCAACTCACTTGGAATTCATACAGGAGGCACTCCTTTTTCTTTTTCTTCTTATGTCCATAGTTTAATTTATGAGTCTAACACCACAATTAACCCTACAATTAAGAAGTAATTATAAGGACCTTGTACTCTTTCTAGTGCATGAAAAAGAACTTAAATGTATAGTGAATATATCTCCTTATCATACAAGTTACAAGTTTTTTGTTATTAACTATCGTACCAATATTAAATTTCATAACTTCATGATAATAATCTCATAAATTAAATCTAATACTAGTTATAAGAGGCAATTTCCCTTTTTTCACTTCATAAAATTAGTAGAACACATGTGTACTAAACATGCCATCATTCACAGCTATACAAGATAATTAAGGTTATTACATGAATCTAATTAAGCTTAAATCTACAATACCAATATTTTACTGATTAAGGGATGGAGTAGCTAAATATTACCTAGTGTTGATACTTGTTGAAGCCCACCAAAAGAAAGAAATTTGATATGGGCATTTCCCGCATATGGGGCCTGGCCCAAACCAGACCCATATTTAACCATATCGGGGATCACTTTCGACATCATATCGGTGATAATCACCGATATGGTACTGTGGTCCCCGGATCACGAGGTCTATAAATACGCGACGCCCGGATTCCAAAACAAGCAATTATTATCCCTCAGCTACCACGCTTCATATCGAAAGAAATCACCGATCTCACTCTCGATATCGTACTCGATATCGAGATAACCCTCGTGCTCCTCTGATACGTCATACCACCGCTTTACCGATACCATATCGAGGGTGGTCATCGACATCACATCGAAGCTGATCACCGATATACGCTCGATCTAATTACCGATATACCCCTGCCATTCGAGCATCGAGGCGTTAGTCCGTGGTGTTCCGGACCAAGCCTAATCGAGACACCTAGATTAGGCCTAGTTTGTTAAGATAGAATCGTTGTATTTCCTTTGTACTCCACTGTAATCGACCCATACTTATATAAACGATCTATTGTCAAACTAGTGGCGCCGTCTGTGGGAAGACCAATTCCCGGACGAGGACGTTAAGATGCAAGGAAGGAGGACCTGGTCTGAATTTAATAGAGTCAGGACTAGAAACACGAGGATTGAGGACACACCACTCCCTCAACAGCCGACTGGCCAAGAACAAACAATGACCCAAGCCGAGATGGAGCTTCCTCCAGCACAAAATGAACCGCGACATAGGCGCGGGCCCGAGAGGCCATCGAGGGCCACGGATACAGGGCCAACTACTGCCGCACCGAATACGGCGGAACCTGCTACTGAGGGCCCGACCACTGAAAACCCAGCGGCGGATGTCCCAATGACCGAGGTGCCAAACGCGGATCTTCCCGGCTCAGAGGATACAAGGGCTGCAGGACAGAGCGCCGTTCCCCCTGCCGCCATAACCTCGGAGGTGCTAGCGCAGATCAACGCTTCTGTAAAAGCGGCGCTTGATGCTACACTGGAGAATTTTCTGCCGCGCATAGTGGAACGAAGGACAAGGCAAGAGCGGGACGAAGAGGAGATCCTGAAAGGGGGTCGAAGGGACATCACTGGAAGAGAGCGTTTGACAAGGGCCAGAAGTGAAGAGAGGGTAGAAGTAAGTGATGATACAGAGAACGACCAGAGAGCCAGAACGTTTGAGGAGGACATACGTAACATGATAAGGGAGACAACTAAAATGACTAAGGACATGGAAGTCGGGATAAGGAACGTAAACCGTGGAATGACAGCAGTTGGACACCGACGGCCGTCGACTCCCTTCTGTTATGAAATCGAGAAAGAAGTGTTGTGCAGAGGAGACAAGATTCCGACTATAAAACCATATGATGGGAAGAGTGACCCAAGGGATCACATCCACGCCATGGAGAGTCTCTTGAACTTATAAGACTTTTCCGAAGGCATTAAGGCAAAAATAATGGCAACAATACTAATAGGAGCGGCGTTAGACTGGTTTAACAGAATCGAAGCGAGATCTATCTCTAGCTTCGAGCAGATGAAGGAGAGGTTGGAGAACCACTTTTCTAGTCAGAAGCGGATGAAGAGAAGCATGTACCATCTGGAAGCGTTAAAACAGAGAGAGAGGGAAACTCTCGGGGAATTCATGAACATATTCAATGAGGAGCTACTGAAGGTGGACAACCCCTACGGGGGACAAGTGTTACAGACCTTATTCAGGGCAACGACACACAATAGATTTGCCAAAGAACTGATCAAGCTCACAGAACCTACCATAAATCGGATAAACGAGTTGGCACGTACCGTGATTTATGAAGATGCAATGATGCCAGCTAAGCTTGGACCCCAGGAATCCGGCAGGGAAAGGGGTAGAGAGGCTTGGAACAGGAGTAGGGGAGGGAGAGACAGGTCGCCGAAGAAATACACTCCCCTCAACCAGGACATCCTCACTATCTTGGCCGTCGCATAAAGCAAGAATTGGTTAAATGCGCCTCGGAAAATCAAGGAGATGGATTTCACCAAGAAATCTAGGCGCTACTGTGAGCACCACCGCCAGACAGACCATGACACGAAGGATTACTATGACCTGGAGGATGAGATTGAGAGGTTAATTAAGGACGGGAGGTGAATAGAGTTCGTTAAGGCGAGCGGGCAGTATGCTGAATCGAGAGAGCGGTCCCAATCCCCAAGAAGGGAGGGCCTTAAGTAAATTGAGAGTGGACAAGGACGCAATACAATAAATAATGCACATTCGAGGGGGGTGATTAATGTGATAAGCGGCGGGACTGCATGATCAGATTCCACCAACCAGAGGAAGAAGATAACCCGTGGACTGAACGAGGACCGTTTCGTCGGATTCACAACGCTAATTGAGGAGCTTCCAGACGAGGTTATCATGTTTTCCAGCAGGGACCTCTTGGATCTCAACCCCGAAGCCATCCAGGCGGGCAAGCTTGACTGCCCCTTGGTTGTTAAGCTTGACATCGCTAACTACGTTGTACACAAAGTACTAATAGACAATGGTAGTTCCACCAATGTTATATTTGCACATGCTTTGGAGAAGATGGCGCTCGGCCACCATGTAATTGAACAGGTCCGTACGCCACTGGTGGGATTCGGTGGAGCAGAAACAATTCCCCTAGGACAAGTGAACCTTCCCACATCATTTGGACAAGAATCGCACAAGCGAACTATCAATGTTTAGTATACGATCGTGGACCAACCATTCGCATACAATGTCATAATCGGCAGGCCGGCCCTTAACGCGATAAGAGCGGTGGTATCCACGTTCCATCAGAAGGTGAAATTCCCAGCAGGAGGAGGGGTCGGAGAAGTGGTCGCTAACCAGGAAGAGGCTTGGTTCTGCTACATCACTTCCCTTACGTTGCCAAGAATTAGAGAAGCGGAGGAAGAAGCAATCGGGCCAAATATGGGTCAACAAGCTATGGAGTAATTACCGTGAGAAACAACCAGCGCAATCGTTTAAGTTTCCTCAATTTTTAAATTCATGCTTGAACAATCAGAACATTGCCCCATCGTGGATCGATTTGTAACTTAAAACAGGGGGAACTACGCCGGTCTGATTCCCCGCTCAACGGGATACGTAGGCGGGTTAGGTTTACCTAGCCTTCGACCGTTATCTTTTATTTTGCCCCTTCGTGGGTCGGCATGTAATTAAAACAGGGGGAACTACGCCGGTCTAATTTCCCACTCAACGGGATACGTAGGCGGGTTTGGTTTACCTAGCCTTCGACCGTTATCCGTCACTACTTTTTTATTTTCTCTATAATATAATTGCTTTATGGAATCTCATATTTCATGCAGGGATATGTCCTAATCGGATATTAGGGAAGTGCAGAGAATTGCACGAAAAATTGGTGGAGTATTCCCATAGATATATGTTTAACACATCGCCCTCTTACAAGTATATAACCCGAAGGATCACACACCGCTATGTCCAAAAAGGACATATGGAATATTAAACCCTCACTTTTCAAAGAAGGGATTCAGGGGACATCGCCCCATATTATTCAATATTATCCATCTACACAGGTGCAACAGGTACAACATGCACGTTAGAATTCCCAGATCGAGGGAACATTCCGTATATAACACATGCGCATCATTTCGTGCTTTCATATAAGTTTTTGCATCGAAAAACCTTTCTTGTCTGTGATGTTTTACAAGACCTAACGACCCATAGACTCCACGATGACAAAGTCACCAGGGAACATAGGAAAAAAAAGGCTCCTACCCATGAGCGGTAACGGGTTCTCCTGTGATAAGGGGCGGGCTCCTACCCATGAGAGGTAACGGGTCATCTACAAAGAAAAGGCTCCTACCCGTGAGCGGTAACGGGTTCCCCTGTGATAACGGGCGGGCTCCTACCCATGAGCGGTAACGGGTCATCTACAAAGAAAAGGCTCCTACCCATGAGCGGTAACGGGTTCCCCTGTGATAACGGGCGGGCTCCTACCCATGAGCGGTAACGGGTCATCTATAAAGAAAAGGCTCCTACCCATGAGCGATAACGGGTTCCCCAGTGATAACGGGCGGGCTCCTACCCATGAGTGGTAACGGGTCACCTACAAGGAGAAGAATATCATCTGTGATAACGGGGTCGATCCTAAACATTTGAACGATAGCGGGTTCCCTGTGATAATTGGATGGGCCCCTACCCACAAGAAGAATATCCACTATGATAACGGGGTCGATCATAAACATTCGAACGGTAGCGGGTTCCCTGTGATAACGGGATGGTCCCATACCCACAAAAGAATATCCCCTATGATAACGGGGTCGATCCTAAACATTTGAACGGTAGCGGGTTCCCTGTGATAACGGGATGGTCCCTTACCCACAAAAAGAATATCCCCTGTGATAACGGGGTCGATCCCAAATATTTGAACGGTAGCGGATTTCCTGTGATAACAGGATGGGCCCCTACCCACAAGAAGAATATCCCATGTGATAACGGGGTCGATCCTAAACATTTGAACGGTAGCGGGCTCCTTGTGATAACGGAATGGGCCCCTACCCATAAGAAGAATACCTCATGCGATAACGGGGTCGATCCTATACATTTGAGCAATAACGTTTTCCCTGTGATAACGGGGTCGGACTCTAAAAAACAGAAACAGAAGCACCTCCTTCCGATGAGGAGGATTAACCAATATAATCTGGTACAACCTGATAGGCGACACAGCAACGAGGCGTAATGATAAGACAAGCAAACACACATTGAATACGTATGAACGAATATAAATCAAGACACGCAAAAAGAATTGATTGAATTAACGGGTAAACCATAAAGTTATATACAGAGGCAATTGGGCCAAAAGGAAAAATTACAATCCCTAAATTCTCAACCGGGATAACTAGGAGCTTCTTTAATATGGATTAACACCAGACTCTTCTGATCGATAATCTCACGATACTCCACTTCTGGCTCCAAGTCTTCGTCATCACCGTCAGAATCTTCAGGAATTTTTTTTTCCGGCCCCTTCAACGGATTTATGGCTGAAGGATCATAACCGTCCTTGAAACCACCTTTTAGCTGAATTTGACCTATAACGGAGGCTTTGGCCTTCTCCCGCTAGAGCAAGCCCCGCTCATCACATATTATCTTATAAGACCGACTCAGAAGCACTGGTCAATTGGCTCTTGCTTAGCATCATGCACCGCATGTGCCTTTCAGCCTGGGCTAATCGGTCCTTCAGAATTGCGGCCTCGGCCTCAACTGCCTCCCGTCGGGACGCCTCACTACCAGCAATAAGTCTAGCCTATCGAGCTCTGCGATCAACCTTTTATTATCGTCATACATGCCTCTCACATTACTCTCGCTGGTTTTCAAAATGTCCAGGGCCTCATCTCTCTCGTGCTGGAGCTGCACGGCAGCAACGGGATCGTACTCACCCAGCTTTTCGAGCAAACCGTTGGTAACCCGGAGCGATTCCGCGTGATCCGATTGGCCCTTAACAGCCATCGCCAAGAAACCTTTCAAAAAGCTTGCCACCTGCACATTCACAATAAGGAATTGACTGCTCAATTGAATAAAAACCCAGAAGAAATACGCATCCAATAGACACAAAGATTACTTACAGATCGGAATAGACCGCTGTGATCCCCGCTTGAACTACCCTCCTCCCTCCTCCTTTTTGACCACGTGAACGTCCCGACATCAACGTCATTTTGAGACTGCGAGGCGCCACCCACGCCTGCGGAATTTCCACTCGATGAGGGAGCAGTTTTCTTCGCATTCTTGCGTACGCCCTCACGGCCCCTCTTCTTGACGAGTGGAGGCGCATCTTCCGCAGCGACGTCGGCCCCCAGCTGTCTACGTTCCGCTATCGCGGCCAGACTACATTACTCTACCAAATTGGGTGCAAGATACATGAAACATAAGGTCAAGAGATAAATCAGGGGAAAGCTATCGATTTGTAAAGATATAACACTTACCGAGAGTAGAGGGACCGTTATAACGTACGGAAGATATCCCACTTGCTCGCAAAACTATGTCACTGCAAAGCATGGTACCGTCGTACGGATGGTTAATCAGATTCCTCAGAAATTCGAGGCTATGTGCAGTTATCCCGACAACGACTCGCCTCTCATATTTGGTGTCTTCGCACCACACACTAGGAAGCACATCAAATTCACCAGCAGTCCTCTCGTGGATGTACATATACTCACACTTATTACCAAATCCATAACTGGATTGAGTATAGTGCACGAACCTAAGACCCCCTGGGCCCGCACACAAAAGAACCCTTTGTCACCGCCCTTCCTGTTGACCATGACACTAAAAAGGTGCCAGAACTCATTAACCCCACAAGGGGCACCCAAGGCTCTCATGACACAAATGAAGGCCACGATGTACCCCAGAGAATTGGAGGATAGCTGCCCCAAGCAGACCCCGATGCTCGCTATAATAGCACTAACCGCATGATCAATTGGAAAGTGTAGTCCGGTCTTAAAGTGCTTGGCATTAACAGTGATGCAACCCTTTGGTGGAGTATGCATTCGTTGATCCGCGCTAGGGAATATAACCTTATACCCATCGGGGATGTCACACTCGTCGGAGTAATGACCAGCATGATGAGGAACGCGAGACGTCATATCCTCATACTTCTCCGAGGTCTTATATTTCGGGGGGCTGATCCCCAAGCCCCACTCATCTACATTTGGGCTGTCAGCTTCCGACGGAGCAGACAATTCAACATCAAATTGGTCGCCAGTCAATTGGTCAGACCCAAACATCTCATTTTCAGTAAATTCTACTTCGATCCCTTCGAAATCCATCTCGGGTAAACCTGAGCCAACATGGTTCCCGGCGAACGACATACTGAGGCGCTTAGTGAGAAAAATCAAGTTGAACGTTAAAGCCTGAAATGAATAAACATGGCAAGGTTAGTTATTTAACTTAAAATATCTAGGCACATATATATACATAGGGAAATAAATCGGAAAATAGATCGGAAAAGATATCGAAAACGATATCGAAAGAGATATCGAAAGAGAAATTCGACATACTTTTTGGAGGAACAACGAATTTTCGCTAAAAGCCAAAGTGAGTTTCACTTCCCTGCAAGCCCTTTTTATAGACATCGGAGATGCTAGATCGAAACAAACTTTCGATCTCACATCGGTACTGATATTCGATATAGATAAAAGGACAGGGGCAAGGACAGGCGCAATGGGGGGTTCACCAAAGTTTATCAAAGAGTGAAATCCCGATAGGTGCGAGGAATTCAAAATCTTGTACGGCGAACGAAGAATTCAAATGAGGTCCTCAAACTATGCGTCCACTGCATTAGGGGGGTCCATCGAAGTTCATCACAAAGTGCATTCCCCGCAAATTTGATCTCCGTCATTTGAACTGGCGGGACGAAGGGTACAGGTAACCCAGAAATTCAAAATTAAATTTGCAAATTCTTATCTCTAAGATAAGAATCCCCAAATTGGGGGACTACATGATATGTGCATTTCCCGCATATGGGGCCTGGCCCAACCCAGACCCATATTTAACCATATCGGGGATCACTTTCGACATCATATCGGTGATAATCACCGATATGGTACTGTGGTCCCCGGATCCCGAGGTCTATAAATACGCGACGCCCGGATCCCAAAATAAGCAATTATTATCCCTCAGCTACCACGCTTCATATCGAAAGAATTCACCGATCTCACTCTCGATATCGTACTCGATATCGAGATAACCCTCGTGCTCCTCTGATACGTCATACCACCACACTATCGATACCATATCGAGGGTGGTCATCGACATCACATTGAAGCTGATCACCGATATACGCCCGATCTAATTACCGACATACCCCTGCCATCCGAGCATCGAGGCGTTAGTCCGAGGTGTTCCAGACCAAGCCTAATCGAGACACCTAGATTAGGCCTAGTTTGTTAAGATAGACTCGTGTATTTCCTTTGTACTCCACTGTAACCGACTCATACTTATATAAACGATCTATTGTCAAACTAAAATTAATTTGCTACAACTATTTTTTCTCTGGAAATCATACGCGTGAAGGATATATTTATATACCAATATAATGGGTTTGCATGTACAATTATAAATGAGGAGGATTATCCTATGGCTTGCACGTGGCCTATTTCTCATGCTTAAGATGAGTAAGCATTAATGTATTTTACATTGAAGTGGGACAAAGATAAGTGAGAGAAAGGAAAAATAGTTACAGTTATCTTCAATATTCAATTGGAACTTGAACCTTGTACTTTTTCATTATGTTCTTAAAGACCCCTAGATTTAACTATCTTTAGTATAGTCTTATATTAAAATTTTCACAATACCCTAATTAATACCTTAAATTGAAATTATAGTTTAATCATTTATGTTAACGTCCTAAACTAATTTGACTTAGGTGTGGGGCGTCACAATAACTAGTATGTGATTTAAGTTATGAGATTATTATCATGAAGTTATGAAATTTAATATTGGTACAATAGTTAATAACAAAAAAATTGTAACTTGTATGATAAGGAGATATATTCACTATCCATTGAAGTTCTTTTTCATGCACTAGAAAGAGTACAAAGTTCTTATTATTACTTCTTAATTGTAGTGTTAATTGTGGTGCTAGACTGATTAATTAAACTATGGACATAGGAAGAAAAAGAAAACGGAGTGCCTCCTGTATGAACTCCAAGTGAGTTGACTTACTAGAAAATGCTAACAAGGTTTACTTACATCATATATATATATATATTGTGAGTATATATATTGTCACCTAATAAATAAGAATTGAATTTTGAAGAAGTCAATCAGGTATTTTCAATGGAAAGGATTTGGCAAGTATTACTGAGTGGTGGCATGATATTAGCAGAATCCACCCTTTTGAATTTGATCAAATTGTAATGTAAGAAATAATTAAAGTAACCAAATATATATTCTTTTGTGGCTTATGAGAACTTGCAGTTAAGGTGTATAGAGAAAAGTAATTAAGCTAGAAATATTCATAGTTGTTTTGCTTACGTACGTGTAGGTGAATTTGGGGTAGATGCACGTAGCGAGTTGGAAGCAAACAATAGCACGCACGGTTCGGACGATCTGGAAACATGTGGGGTTACAAAAAACATATAATTTACCGTCGCAAGGTTATAACTTACTTATTTATAGCCAAATGTATTTCCTCAGTTATGGTTTATATCCTATTTAAAGCATGCCTATATTGTACATGTATTAGTTTCATGATTGTTAAATTAAAAGGCCACTTCATATGGCTATTATTTTTGGGCCCTGACATAGAATTGTGGAATTTTCCTGGGTAGCATAGGGCTATTAGTGCAACTTTCACAGTCTAGCGCCGCTTGGAGCAAACTCTATTCTACGTCTGGGATGGGACATCTCAGCGAAGTGAATCTAAGTTGAGGCGTGTACCTAGGCACGTCCTGGTTATTTTCCGGGTCGCTCCTGGATGGGAGGTATAAGGAAAGTAGATATAAGGCTGAATTGTTGTGACATGATTGATCTGATATGTGTTATGATATGGCATGACATTTTACGAAAATAAAATTAAATATTGGCCCTAAGATGTGTTTTGTTAAAAACCAATCCCTTGCTTTAAGCCCCAGTGAGTTCTTTTGACTCACCCCTATTTTATTAAATTATATTTCAGCATAATTATCATCGAAGGGGAGTACCATGGGGGAAATATGCACGAGATAGATCAAGCGTTCACTGAAAAACCATAGTTTTGGATTGTACATAGTGAGTAGTTGGTGTGTACTATGGTTTGTAATAATCTAGACTACTTGTGAGTCTAGGTGATGTATCTTGTACAATGCACCATGACGTGTAAATTGGTATCTATAAAATAACGTGTGTTTGGTTGTGTGAAACAAATGGCTTCCGCTATGTTATTATTTGAGTTTAGTGTATCGCCGAGTTTGGGGCGCTACAATTATGTTTCTATAAAACAAAAATAACATATATATTAGTTTTTAATAGTTTTAGCTTTTAGTAGCCAAAATTGCGCATCGAGTTCTCATTCACCTATGAACCATAGTGTGTTTACGTCTTTTTAGAGCTCTCACAGTGTACATGTTCACATCTTGAACTTGTCAAAACAACAAGCTGGACCAGCTCAAAGCCTCACGTGAAGTTAGTTGTACAAACCCCGTTCATTTTCTATATTTCTCAACAATCCCTAACATCAATGAAATTGAATGGAAATGCATCAATCATGTGTATCTAAAGTTTTAAGGTTTATATCGGCATAAGATATGTAAGACGTGCCTTTAAATCTTCTCTCATGAAAATATTTACTTTCTCAACAAATACGTACAACACAATGCCTCTAAACTATCTGCCATTTGTGCTAACAATGATATAACTCACTTGGGTATTTTTCTGACAAAGTCTTAGTTTACATGATGGCGAACATACGACTCTTTGTACAACAATTTTCTATAGAACTAAGCCTCACAAATCTCCTCCGAAGTGAGACTCTTCTCTCTCACATATGTAAATTTTTCACCCAAAGTAACCCGCATTACTCTACTCGAATTTTTAACACGCGTTAGAATCTTCACATAACTTAAGCTTTTGCACAACGGGTATCACTACCTCATCATAGGAATGGACACGGTTAACCCCCACGGTGATAGTGCAATGGGCTTAAGTCACATTCCTCTCCATGTCTTTCCAATTTGATCTCTGTTGAACCATTGAAATACGTCTTTGCAAGGTAATATTTGACTACTCATGCCAATAATGATAGTTCTAATTGAGATTAGCTATCTGACAGTGTTATGTTCATGGCATATGTGTTTAGGCTTATCATTATACAAAATATTTTATGCTGCCAACTGTAGATTGGTAACAAAATACACACATTCTGCTAGCACTTATTTGGTCATTCGACTTGTTCAAAGTATTTTTCAAATCCCACAAACTCAAATTCTATTTTGTAAATGGTTATTACCATTTGTCTTGAAAATTTCAGGAAACGAGTGCATATCCTGAAGCGAATATGTATTTAGTTGTTGCGTTGGAGATTTGTACATCTGATATCCTGTTTGCATCAATGCATCCTTTAACAGTTCCATTGTGTTCTATCAAATCTTCTAGAAAACCATTAGCCCCGTTGTTATTAACTTTGTTCTTTATTTCCTTAGAGCTAAGTTATTTCAAATAATGAACCCTACCACATATAGTTCATTTTTTGATAGAGTTCTAGAAGGTCACTGAACCCTATCAAATCTTTTCAAATAATGAACCCTACCACATCGATGCTATAATTTGGAATTCATCTACCAATGTTTTCTTATTAGTCTAAGTAATATTTGTTTCATGATATCCTTGTTAACCATTGCTACTTATATGATTACTTGGTAATATATTATTCTATTCTCAATCATCTTTTATTTTGTTTGATCACTGATAGTATTTTGGTTTCATTTGAAGCTAACCTTTTTTTTATATAAAAAGAATAGAATAGTGAAAAAGGGCGAGGTGACGGTTAAGCTTGGGATGAAGAAAACAGATAACAAAGTTGAATAGTCCTTCTGGGAACGTACAGTGCTTTGGTTAGGATATGCATCTTCTTTTATATCTTAAATTCTTATTTGTTTTTTTTATATATATATATATATATTGTCTTCTATAATATTCATGTTGTATGGGATTGCGTTGATTACATGAATATATATTCTCATATTCTGAAGCTATAGTTGCGGATAGATTTGTTGTTAGAACAATTAGATATCAGACAAGTATACATCATGGTACAATTGAAGAAGACATCTATATAAAGAAACCAAAGGGATACTTGGCTGGAGGGAACAATGAGCTTGTTTGTAAAGTAGAGAACGGGCTCGCATGACCTTAAATATGCTCCACGACAGTGGTACATGAAATTTGATGGCTCCATGCAAAATATTAATTTTAATAGATGCAATGCAGATCATTACTACTGTTTCAAGAGGTTCGACAATTCCTCCATTATATTGCCATTACATGTTGATGATATGTTGATAACGGGCACTTATGTTCAAGAGGTGAACATGTTGAAGAAGCAATTGTCTAAAATGTTTTCTATGAAAGATCTTGGCAAGAAAAATAGATCTTGGCAACACATATATCATGAGACAAGGTGGTGGGAATGTTGTACCTTTCATAGGTTGAATATATTGAGAAGATCCAGAAAAGATTGAGCATGGATTGTGCAAAGAAGGTAAGTAATCCATTGGGTATCCAATTTAAAAAATGTAAGGAGTCACCTTGTAGTGAGTTGGAGGTGCTGAAATGAAGAAGACATGTACGCATCGACAATTGCTAGTCTCAAATATGCTATGGTGTGTACTAGACCAAATATTGAACATGCAGTGGGAATTGTGAGCAGATACTTGAGCAATTCGACAAAACAACACTAGGAAGCAATAAAGTGGATTCTGAGGTAGTACAAACATGGAGTTGTGTTTTGGAGGTATGAGCATAGACCTGAGGTATTTGAGAGGTACTATAGACGAGTTATGTATTTACATTGGGTGGTATGACGATTTCTTAAGGACCCAAGTTTCAGAAGATTGAAGCGTTAACTACTATTGAAGCTGATTATGTAGCGATAACACATGCAACAAAGAGATGGTACGGTTGCAAGGTTTTATGAGTGAAGTAGGAAAAGGGTAGACAAATAGCTTCCTCTATAGCGATAGTCAAAGTGTTGTTTTCCTGGCTAAGGATCAACATTTCATTCAAGAACAAAGCATATCGAGCTAAAGTTTCATTACATATACTATCTCTTGGAGAAGAAGATCTTGTAGCTTGTGAAGATTCGAGAAACTAAAATTTTTGCTGATATGTTGATTAAGGTTGTGACCTTAAAGAATTTGAAGCTTGGCATGGCTTCACTTCTCCTTGGAATATAAAGAAGTTTGAGGATTTGAGTTGCTAGAGCTTGAATACTATGATAAAGGATGAAGACTTAGGTGTTGAAGAGTGCGATTGAGTGTTCAGTCTCCAAGTGGGAGATTGTTAGGTTTTTGGAGTCTGAACAGTGAAGAGGGAGGAACTAAACTGTGAAGATTGCGTTTTGGCAGTAGCTCTTAGGCAGAACGCAGCGTGTCGCAGCAGTGTGAGCTGCCTTGCCTTGCACCACGAAATGTCGTGCAACGCAATGCGGGTCATGCTGCATGTCTCGCAATCACAAGTCGCTCGGCCCCAGTATGGCCCAGAACGGCTCTAAAACGTGCAATAACCCTAAATTTTCAGCAACCACTATTTATATGACATTTTTGAGCATTTTGTGTGTGGCCAACATTTGATAAAGGCGATCGACAATAGAGAGAGAGACAAATAAGAAAGAAAAAAATTGTGAGATCTGAGAGACATTGTGAGAGATTGTTCTTGATATGTGATAGACAATTGTTACACTTTATTTGTAATCGTAAATCGTTCATCATCATTATAGTAGAAATTTTAGCTTGGAAGCCCCTAGAGGTAGTCAAAGATGGACCAGATAAACAAATTGTGTTGTGAGTGCTTTCATCGTTTTATCATTTTTTATATTTTGAATTACTCTGTTCTTGTTGCTATTATTAACATAATCCGCTGAATAACACATATTGGTGCTAAAATTGTGATTAGACAAATCTTTTGGTAAGGATGACTTTTTTAGTGCAATATTTCACTTCATCAGTACACTAGGTCTACACAAATGGCACCATCAACATAGAGCCAATTTTGGGGAGGAGGCGTAGTAGCGTGTGGAAGATTAAGTGTTCGAACAAAATCATTTTTTTGGTGGCGCACGTATCATAATATTCTCATACTTTATTAAAGCTCAAACATCGACATCTTACACCGAACGTGCTTTCTTCTGTGTGTGGATGTGGTGAGCAAGAGGCAGATATATTGCACATCAAGTTTAGGCATTCAAATGTTTGGCAGGTCGAAAACATCTAAGAGTATGAGGAATGTCTTCCTTAGATCAGCAAAGAGATTGATAGAGCCCTGATGACTAAAGTTGCGATTACATGCTAGTGCCTTTGGAGTAACTAAAATTGTACTCTTATGGGATAAGCGATATATAAACTTGAGGAATCCTACACGAAAAAAGCTATCTATAACGCGAGACGACGACAGTGAGGAATCGAAACCTACAATTCAACATGGCGTCAGAGATCATCATCTCCGATAGCCTGGATCCATTCCATGAGGGAGAACAACACGATATTGCCAAACTAGGGTTCCATGATTTGGACACATCTGTGGCTCAAAAAAAACCTAGGCCAATGTGTGAGTTTAAGGCCACAAAAGAGGATCGTCCGATGGACAGAGCTAAGCAATCCATACTGGCGAAACCTAAAACCAACAATAACCAATTGTATGCGAATAAGGTACGTCTGAAAGACATATTACTAAAAGTTGATCGAATGACGGGAGAAACTGACAAAGTTCGGATCTTAGATCCAACTGACAAGATGCCTTTCAAGACTGTCAAGTTCGCTGAAGATCTGCATGCAACTATGCGTGAGCAATGGCGTGATACGATCCTAATCAAAGTACTAGGGAAACCATGGTACTTCCCAAGTTTGGTAAATAAACTTAACGTGATGTGGAAATTAACATAAGGGTGCAATATAGTATACTTCTATCATTGGAGCTATTGTATTTGGGGTCTTACGGCATCCCAAATGGAATTCATCCTCACCCAAGGCCCGTGGCAAATAGCGGAAAGTTTCCTACAAATTCGTAAATGGACACCGTGTTATAATGCCAAGGAAAACACATTAGATTGTGTGATAACTTGGATACGCATCTTGAACCTCCTGTTGGAAATGTTTCGCAAAATAGCCATACAATCTATCACAAGTTGCGTGGGTGAGCCAATCAAGATTGATGGTAATACTGTCATGGCTGCGTGAGGTAAATTTGCCCGTATTTTCGTCCAAGTCTCCAAAAATAAACCGTTGGAAAGGGGTATCAATATCAAAGGTAAAGTGTACGAAATCATCTATGAAAACATTCTTACACTTCGCTACAACTGTGGCCAGGTGAGACACAACACCAATGTCAAGAAACATAATGCGGTGAATCAAGATGGCATGACGCCCACGGAGGCGGAAAAACTGCCACCACCGGTGGCCAAAAAAACTGAAGATTGACTATTGGAAAAAAACCAAAAGAGACCAGTTTTGGGATTGAATGCAAGTTGCATGATGCAAGGGTCCGAACCGGATGTACCAACCAAACTGACGAAAGATATAGGAAATGGGTTTGATGGTAACCAAATCAGAATCCTAAGAGGAATATTGGATTGCCCAAATCTAATTCTAGTGCTAAAGGGAAAGAAAATAATTTCCAACTAGGGAAAAAGTATGGAAACGAGAAGGATTCTAGAACAAGAAGAATTATTTCTCAATCAATAGAAGGAAGTAATCGAACATCCCACAAAAGGAAAGTTAAAGGCAACAACTTTGGCCAAGGGGCTGGAAAAGGTAAAAGATAAAACGACATCTAATTCCTTCGCAACTCTCATAGAATTGGAAAGAAGTGAAAGTCTTAGCATATTCACGAAGAGCACGGCAAGTCCAAGAGTGGGAAAAGAAACAAATTTTACCGATGGATCAGAAAGGGAACATAAATCTAATTATGGAGAATGGCGAACTAATCGCCCAAATACACCCACAATTCTGGGAAACCGAGATCCTGAGACACGTATTCGAGGGTCCCTTTTTTCAAATCGACCCGAGAATCGTGCATGTCCTGGAGGTATTGTCAACGATTTGGGAGTTCAAAATCAACACCCAAATGATAGAGAGATTTTTGAATATGCCAATATGTTGGCAGAAGATTGCCATGAGTGTGTGGGAATGGAACATGCAGGATTATCTGATTCGGGAATCCATACGTCAAGCGACGTCCCAATGGAGGAATCACACAATTGATGATCCCCTCCACCGAACTCAACTCCATATGTGCCCAATGCTGGCCATTACTTGGAATTGTCAAGGAGCTGGTCGTGAAGATTTTGCGAAAAACTTCTAAAACCTGGTAAGAGTTCACAGACCCGACATCGTATTTCTACTTGAAACTCGAGTCGGATACGACATAGCATATGATATAGCCCCTTACTTGGGCTATTCAGATTATTGCATCGCTCCCACAGACGGGATGGATGTGGGAGTATGGATGCTATGGAATGGTGACAATATTGATGTTGAAATTTTGTATGTGGAAGACCAAGGTGTTCATGCAAGAGTCGGCCCGAAAAGGGAGGCGAAGTGGATGATATCCAGCATATACATTAAGATGAACACCAATCATAAACCCTGAATCTTTGATAGACTTAGAAGAATGGCGCAGCACATGGATATGTCGTGGCTGCTCCAAGGTGACTTTAATGAAATCCTTTTCACTCATGAAAAAACGTGGAGGTAACTCGAACAATACTAGAATGTGCCACAAATTTCAGAGATGGGTTGAAATGTGGAGATTATTAAATTTAGGGTACAATGGACCGAAGTTCACATGGTTAAATTAAAGAGGGGGGGGGGGGGGGCGCACTCATTCAAGAGTGGACTATAATAGGGCCCAACAAGTACGAAATGGATAGACAAGTTTCCGGAAAATGAGGTCTTCCACCTTCCTCGCACTCATGGGGATCACCACCCAATCCTTACCAACTATTTTGGGGCCCTTCGAGAAAGCACGACGCGGCCTTTCCAATTTGAAGCTATGTGGACAAGGCATCCAGACTGTGAAAAATTGGTCGAAGGAATTTGGGATAAGCACAAAAATATTGTTGAGGCGATTAATGCGATCTCGGAAAGTTTTGAACCTTGGAATAATAAATGTCTTGGGAATATTTTTAAGGAGAAACGCACATTACTTAAACGGATCGAGGGCGCGCATTAATATTTGGCCATGAGACTGAACGTGTACCTTACAAATTAGAGAAAAATATGTTGTGTGAGTACAATGAACTTCTGAGAAGAGAGGATATTTTTTGGCGATAAAAGACGATCGTTAAATGGCTTGATGAAGGAGAACGGAATACGCCATTTTTTCATAGAGCGACCATGATACGAAGGAAAAAGAATCGATCATAATGCTGAAAGTTGACGATATATGGTGCAAGGATCAAGGGATATTGAAAGAATCACTCAGGAAACTACTTCATGAAGTTGTTTAAAGGTGAACCGCGAGTAGGGACAGGAATTTTAGTCCCGAAAGACCAAGTCCAACTGACAGCAGTTGATGCAGATTTTGTGGGTCGGAAAATCACAATGGAGGAATTGAAAGAGGTCGTTTGGCAGACCCATCCCACAAAAGCCCGGGGCCAGATGGAGTTCAAGCACTTTTCTTCCAAAAATATTGGGAATTGATGAGTATATCTTTGTTCCAATTTATTAAGGGCGCATTCGAAGCATGCAAATCCGATAGCAATATTTGTGGCGCACATCTTTGCCTAATTCCTAAGGTAACAGATTCGACCCTTATTTCGCAATTTCGACCAATCTCTCTGTGTAACGTTACATACAAGTTCATCACGAAGTGTATAACAATGTGTTTAAAAGAGTTAATGCCACAAATTATCGCCTCGATTCAATCAAGTTTTATCAAGGGTCGTAGCACCCAAGATAACATTTTGTGATACAGTAAATTCTCCACTCCCTCCGATCCAAGAAGAAAAATAAGATCGGATGCATGATACTTAAGCTTGATCTCGACAAGGAATATGATAAAATCAATTGGGAGTTTCTGGAAGCAATGCTCATTGCGTTTAATTTTCCGCCAAAGATAATCGAGCTTATTTTATTTTGCGTGCGCAATACATCGACGAAAATTCTTTGGAATGGGGAACAGATTGAGTGGTTTGTTCATGGATGTGGACTACGTCAACGGGATCCACTTTCACCACATCTCTTCATCCTATGCGTTGAAATACTTTCATACCTTATCCAATAAGCGATTGAAGAAGGGGCTTGGGAGACGATTATTCTATATCGCGGGGGGCCGACGAATATCTCACATTTTTAGCAGATGATCTAATGCTGATGGGTAAGGACACAATCCGGACAACGCGCAAAATGAATAGTGTCTTTGATGTTTTCTGTGTGGCCTCGAGACTCAAAGTAAATTCGGGGAAGTCAAAATTTTATTATTCGAACGAAGGCGGATGGAGTATGAAAAAGAAGATTTGCACAACTAGCCTGCTTTGTTCGAACAACTTCCTTAGGTAAGTATTTGAGCGCACGGCTAGTACACGGCTGCATCACTAGAGATAATTTTAACGACATATTTGATAAACTCTCGACGAGGCTATCCATATGGAAAGAAAACACATTGTCCCTTTTGGGTAGAGCCACATTGATCCAATCTGTATTGTCGGCCATCCCTATTCATATCATGCAATCTTGTCGGGTTCTGGAGAATATATGTGGCAAACTCGACAAAATAAATCGAGACTTCTTATGGGCTGAGGATCCGGACTCCCGCAAAATCCACTTAGTGGGATGGAAAAAGGTTCTATATCGTAAGAAAGACGAAGGGTTGGGCCTAAGATCTACTCGTTTTAACAATGAGGTGCTATTGTCTAAGTTATGTTGGAATATTTTGCAAAATCAAGTTTGCCTTTGGTCGGATTTGGTGAAAGCCAACTCTTTAAAAAACACACGAATAATGGAGTATGTGGTTAAGCCGAGCGACAACCCTATATGAAAAGGAATAATGAGATGCAGGACTTTAATCCAACCGTTCATTCATTGGGAAATTGAAGATGGTAGATCGATTTCGGTTTGGACGGATAATTGGTTGAGGGATGCGGGGATGAGCGACGTAAGTAATGATATTCAGCACGAAGATTATGGAGGCTTGCGGATATCATTGATGAGGAGGGAGGCTAGAATCTGGACATCATTTGGACTAACATACCTCACAAATGGTGCTTAAAAATCTTGGGGAAAAGAGTGACACTTTGTGAAGAAGAGGATAGGGCAATTTGGAGCCCAACCGCATATGGGAAATTTTCATGCCAAAGCGCATACTTCGCACTCTTTAAAGAATATTCGAAGATGATCAGCACTCGCGCGACATTGGATTGGATCTGGAAGATCCCTTGTAGTAACGAAGTTTGACACTTTATATGGTTGGCAAGCGGTGGCAAAATCGCGCCGAATGTGTTAAGAAAAGAAAGGAAGATGACAGATGGCACTTATTGCGATACTTTCACCAATACAATTGAATCGTCGACTCATGTTCTACGCTATTGCCCTACGGCCTCTAACGTATGGAAAATGTTAATTCCAAGAAATATGTGGTCGCACTTTTCAAAAAAGGAAGACGAATTGTGGCTGAAATGCAACCTCCAAGTCTCGAATAAGATCAGTTTGGAAATTCAAATGTACCATGGAATATAATTTTCGCAGCTAGAATATGGTGCGTTTGGAAAGCAAGGAACAATCATATATAAAAGTTACGAAGAGCACGGGATATGGTTTGATTTCCCAAATAAAACAAAGCTGTAACGAACAAATGACTGTACTAAAGTACAAGACACCTCCAGCTCAACAGAAGTGGAAGAAGCCAAGTACCGGATGGTACAAACTTAATGAAGCGTAATCGAAAGAAACAACTCCGAGTCAGTGGAAGGTGTTCTTCAAGACAATGAAGGGGGATAGTTGTGGAGTTTCGCAAGGAAACTCTCGACTCGGACAGTCGTTGAAGCGGAGATAGAGGCAATTCGGGTGGGACTATCAATCGCATGGGAAAAGAGGATTCAGAGAGTTGAGGTAGAAACCGACTCTAAAGAAGCCTTCACATTAATATCGAATAAAGATTTCTACAACCATGAGCTATAAGAGAAAATAGAGGAATGTCATGCTATTCCTCGAAAGCCTTGGGGCCACAAATTCCGTTGGATAAGTAGAGATGCCAATAAACTGCCGGATGCATTAGCAAAGTTTTCCAATTTTTCCGAGGGTGATTTAGTGTTATATTAGATCCTCATCCTAGTTTATCGTTTATTTTGTACGAGGATATTGCCCAAGTGCATTTTTTTCCTCATTTGGTTACCAAAAAAAAGATATATAAACTTAGGATATCTCGAGATTTGTCACTGGCTTCATCAACGCTTGAGTAGAAGTGAGTTTCTCTATACAATTTGGGAACACCCTGTCAAAAGAGGATGAATGACAGCCTCTACTTGAGGCATGGATCAAAATGAACTTTTGTGGAGCTATTTTTACCACGGAGAGAGACATCACATGGCGTGTGTTGCACGGGTGCAACATCAAACTAATGCGTATTTTGAACCTTTGGATACATTAGCAATGCCAACACGAACATTTAGTTTGTGACTCACATGGAGTAGGGTAATGTTTTTATACAATCACAAAAATATTGAGGCATGACATTGTGAAGCTCCACAATTGGATGGTGGTTATGATAACTTAATTCATGATATTTGCCGCTATTGCCATACTTAAGGGTAGTAATTTTTCGACGGATTTATTGTAAAATCAACAATTATGCACACCTGGTTGCTCGATTTTGCTTGCTCAAATCAAGAATGACCATTTGGTTATATTTAATTTACCAGAAATTTATTTTGCTTCTAATGAGAGATTTTGCTTCTTACATTTGCTTATTTTTTTTTGTTTTTCACTTTTAACATAAAAGTTATTTAATTATAAATACCATGATGAGAAGAATAGTATTATGCATCAGATTTTCTAATTAAAATATTAGATATGAAATATTTTAGAAATTCCATAGAAGATAGAGGTATATGAACTTAAATACCCTATTAGTATTTGGTGATTTTTAACAAATGTTCTGGAAACACCCAAAAGAACTACGTGTAGCGATTAACCCCCGGGTGGGGTGATTTAGGTGGCTAAGAAACGAATTGGGCTTGCCTGGCCCATTATTAGCCCAAACAGAAAAGAGTCAAACATAGATTGTTCGACAGTTTTCGGACAATCAAACGATAATGTTAGATTGTTATTGCTATTTTATGAAGCAAAGTCCGCATCCCGGGGTCTATAAATACCCTGAATCACGGGATTTATGCCGGATCATTTATTATTGTTCACCAGCTCTGCAAGAATCGAACCAACTGTTTGATTAATATTTTGGTTTGAGAGTTCTTCCATTCGATCACTATCAATTAGCCATCATCGTTCAAGAGCTCTTAGTATCGAATCCAGGATTGTTTGATTGGCTTGGGATTCGACAATTATTTCAGAAACGAACCGGCCTCCGTTTGACTATTCCTAATTTGACTCTCAAGGGTTATTTTAGTCATTCTAGGCTTTCTAACCGTGTAATAGGCATTCCAAGAAAAGCTAATCCATGTTGATCGTGCAAGAAAAGATGTTCAGGGTAACTCGGTCACATAGTAGGGTAGCATAGAGTTTGAATGCTGAAATGCACCGCCTACCAGGAGCAACACCTACAGATAGGGCTAGAGTGCCGTCACCGCCTCTAGTTCAGGTCTGACCATCAACACGACAAGAACCACCGGTTCCAGCAGCTATATAGCAACTGTCGAATCAGGATACAATGGCCGCGCAAACCACCGCGGTGCCACCAACCATAAGGGATGAGATAATGGAGATGGTACGCCGCCCCCGACCAACTGCACTGCCAACATCACTGTCGAATCAGATCACTTTACCAATTGCACTGCCAACGGCCACGCCACCGCGTGAGGGTTATAGGGACGTGCCATGATCTCAAGCCTCGACAATAAGGCATCATCCCGAGGAGGATAGAAAAGGAAAGCCCCGGGTAATGCAAAGGCAAGATCTGAGTCAGGTGAGGTAAAATCCAGAAGGGATCATGGAAGATTTAGACATGAAAATAGTCGTGCTGAGGTAAAGGGGTCCAGGGTAGAGCGAGTAGAGATAACTAGGAGGCTGGAAAGATTGAATAAGGAGAAAGAAGACGTGCATCACCAAATGGCGATGATGGTGTGGCCACATAGGAGCACATCATTCAATGTTGAGATAGAGGCTGAAATACTAATCAAGGGGAACAAATACCACAATTAAAGACCTACGATGGGAAGCAAGATCATTTGGATCCCATCTTTTACTTGGATGTCCTACTGTCCCATTATGGATCCACCGACAACGTGCAATTGCGTATTTTCACCACCATGTTGACATGTGTGGCTTTGTATTGGTTTTCGAGGATTCTGGCCGGAATCATAGAAGTTATGATGAATTGATGAGGAGATTTGAGAGCCATTTGCTAGCCAGATGAAAACTGCCATGGACCATTCACATCTTTACTTAGTTACGCATGGGGAGAAAGAAATACTAAGAGTATTTGTAAGGAGGTTCAACTAGAAATGCTAAAGATAGACAATCCTCAGGGGAGATGGTGATGAATATCATGTCATATGCCACGAGAAACCGAACCTTTTTAGTCGGTTTCTTGAAGATGAGGCCCAAAACAGTTGAAAAGATAAATGAAGTAGCGCACCAAGTGATACACCTCGAAGAAATGTTGGCCGTAAAGGCTATAGACCATCCCAGAGGAGCAATGTGAAAGATGAGCGAAGCTGGAACATGAACCAGAATTACATGCATAGAACTTCATCCCTGAGGTGCTACACGCCTCTCAATGCACATATCATGACACTTTACACTGTGGCAAAGATAAAGGGGTGGTTGAACGAACCAATGAAGATGATGGATTCACCGGCAACCAGATTATCTACCAGATACTACAAGTACCATAAGCAACATAGACATCTAACCGAGGAGTGCAAGGACTTAAAAGGATGAGATAGAATAACTAATAAGGGAAGGAAATTGGATGAGTACGTGAGGGGCTTGAAGGACGAGGTTGAGAAGGCGATAAGATACTATTAGAGGTCACCCTGCAAGGATAAACAGAATGCGTTCGAGACCACACACACGTATACCCACCCAAAACTGATGGATAACCAGTCTAGGAAGGGAATTATCCATATGATTTCAAAGGGCACGGTTGGGGCAGACTCAGCAAAACGCCACAAGCGAGTGACGAGGGACTTGGATGCAGATTGGTATGTAGGTTTCACACAGCTCATAGAGCTTGAAGAAATGGCGCAACAGGAAACCGCGTTCACCAAAGCGGATTTTATGAGACTCACCCCCACATGCCATATCGGCTAATAAGTTGGATCGTCCTCGGGTGATAACTGTTGATATTACTAACGACATGGTAATGAAGGTGCTAATTGACAATGAGAGTTCTACCAACGTCCTCTTCACCTCAACCTGGCAGAAGATAACATTGGGAGATAACCAAATTGAAGCGGTTAGGAGTCCGCTGCATAGGTTTGGAGGATCAGAGGTGGTCCCACAAGGGAAAGTGGAACTACCAACTTCACTTGGCATGACCTCACAACAGAAGACCATCAATCTTGACTATTTGATCGTGGATGAACCTTTCCCTTACAGTGCCATCCTAGCCATGCTAGCACTCAATTCTTTCATAGTCGTGGTTTTCACATATCACCAGAAAATGAAGTCCCTTACTCCTGCAGGCACTGGCGAGGTGATATGCAATCATCGTGAAGCATGGCTGTGTTATGCGGCTTCACTAAAGACCCCTCGAAGGCAAGGTGAAGCGGCTCTGATCGCGTTGGCGCTGACATAGATGGAGATGATTGATTAAAGTTATAATATCTACTTTTAAGTTTCTTTTCTTAGAACACTAAAATAATATTTATATTCGTTCCCTAAATTGCCCCATGTCTAAGGGGCTGGCATGTAAAACTTAATATAGGAACTACGACCACTTGAATCTTAAAGTACCACTCGGGAAACGTAGGTAACTCGGCATTACGCTGGGCTCATCCCTATCCTTCCTTAAAATTGCTATCCATGTTTATGTGATAGCTATTGTTTGCCAAAACATAGGACAATCCCACAAGTAGAACAACACGACTTTCATAGCCCGCAGAAGGAGTCAAAGAATGAGGCAAATTTGGCCTTATTTAATTTGTTATCCTTATTTATGTGATATTTACTGTGGTTGTTTGCCAAAATAGAGCATAACTTTACATTTACGACTCCACGGCTATCGCAGCCCGTAGACCCGAAGCGGCCAAAAAGCAGAGATGGACATTTGACCCGACACTGGCGCAAATGCAAACATAATATTTGAAAATACATCACAAATGGACATTTGACCCAACACGGGCAAATGCAAACCCATTATCTAAAAAAACGATAGAGATGGACATTTGATCCGATGTGGTTGAAAGAAAATCTTACGTATCTCATCACATAAGAGAATAGAACATCTTATCCAATGGGGCCCATTAAAAGCCTAGGAATCTTCCAGAGAGAAAGGATGTGCGACAAACCCAATGGGGTCAAATGCCTACCCACAACCCCACAATGAAAGCGGAAATGATGCCTCACCCGACAATATCAGGGGAAAACTTAAGTTATCATGGCTATGAAGACCACAAACTCTCGCGGGAGCATACCTCAGACTGTCGCCACAAAAGGACTCAAATGCTAACTCAGGCAATCTAAGGCGCTATGAAACAACACAATCAAGATAAAGGCACAATAAATGATAGGTTGGACTAAAAGCTACCAATTCGCCCCTAGAGCATGGAAACTTGAACACACGAGGAGGACAAGGTTCAAGAAAACATAACAAAAGTGAATAAAAACTTTAAAATCTTTAAACAAGGGAGACGCAATGCCAAAGTTTAAAAGTAGATACTCAAACGGGAAAATCTCAAGCCCCGGCATCATTATCTGCATCATCACCCTCTTATTCGGATTCGGGAAAATAGAGGAGGCAATGGAGGCGGCAGACACATGCCGAGAGTCACCAAATCCCTTTTGTCTAGCAAGCTGTAGAACTCATCTGGCGCGAGCGCCACATTGTAATTGATCTCCGATAGCAACTTCAAGTCAGGTCCCAGTCCCAAGTTTAACCACCAAGCGTCAAAGCCACCACAAAGATAACACGCGCTACATATCTTGTGGGTTGTCAGCACTTGCGCCTTCTTATAGTCAATATCCCATGGGACAAGCTAATCTCCTGGAATGTATTGCTCCGATTAAGCTTCTCAGCTATAGCCAGTCGTTGCTCCGTAGTAGGAGGCTACATTCATCGGTTTGTAGTCAGCCACCTAAGCTCGATCATGAAGTATAATGAAAAGAGTCAGGGGCTCAAATACCTCATTAAGATCGTGGGAGTATCCCTGGGTCTTTGCATGCGTCGTTTTCCCCTTGTCCATTTCCAATTGCTCTTCGAGCTCCCTAACTTGTGTCACTAGCGCGGTCTTCTCCTCCTTCAGCCTGAACACCTCGTCTTGAAGATTCTGGGCCTTGTTCTGAGAAATCAGAGTGGCTTCATGATTAGCGACCGCCTTGGATGTGGCATCCTAGGAACGGCAAGAGCTTTATCACTCTCGTCGTGCGCCGCCTTTAGCACCTCCAAATTACTGCCCCAAAACTCGACCCTTAGATGATCAATGCCAGCCCACCTCTCCTAATGAGCCCGTTCTAAGCCTGGCTATGAACTCAACGATGCCACTTTACTGGAAAAAGTGGCATAATTAACGAATCTTGAACAAATGCAGTTATATATGAATTCATGTTAATGATATTACTACTAAGTTGACCAACAACAACACAAGCCTCTCCATTTTCGCTCTCTTCTTAGTACATGCGGGGAACCGTATGGATAGAGTGGGAAACAACACATGTAATGTGTCGAACGCCTTCCTTTTAGAGTGGGCAACCCCGCTGAGATGAACACGCGGGACGCCCACCGTAGTTGCTCCTGAGCTTTCCCCCTCAAAGGCGTTGTATCCTGACTTGGAGCACTGCTAGTCTACAACCTAGGGAACTCATTTCCTCTTCACCTCGCAGGTAGCCCTAGCATCACCGTCTCTACTGACTTTCTCAGCAGCAGGTGTATCTAAACCCCTTGAAGTATCCTCGGCCATGGGGATAGGAGAGTGCTCTTATTCGCTAAGGTTTATGAGCAGCGCCCTGGCTGGCTTTCGTCCTCCTCGGTGGGGGAACCTGATCGGCACCTCCGCTTAGCCCTCACTGACTTATGCGGCCAAAACTTGGTTCATGCGAGCGTGTCGATTCATGATGAAAGATTTTGCAAACACCAAAAAGATCATATTAATATCGAGACTATGAAAAGCACACAATTATATCTAATTTGACTGAAGTGCTATGCCAATCGTTAAATCTCCAGTATACTGAGCCAAAGACAATCGTCGAGCACTTAACGTCTCATCCGCAACCAGCTTGGTACATTGAACTTATGATTGGTCACGAGATTGTCTTTGAAGGTGTTACCCCGCCTCGGAGCCCCCAGACCTCTAGGAATTGTAATCCTTGGCACTTCTACCCAGTCTCTCTTAAGAGACGAGAACTCACCCGCTCAACTCTCCTCAATATTGAAGTACCTCTTTTCCTAGTTTTTCCCATAACAACTCTGCTCCCCATATAGAAATTTAACCTTTTTCAGAGCCTTTACGTGATAGAAGCTCATTCCCTTATGCCCCACCTCTAACAAAGACCAAAATTCATTGGGGCCACACAGAGCACCCAGTCCTTTCAAGAAAAGTATAAACCCCATGATATGCGCAATCGAGTTGGGAGTAAGCTGACTCGTTACCAATCATATGGTCCAGAATATGTCTTGTACCTTCAAGGGGATAGGAAACCTCAACCTGTTGATCAACTGCGCGTAAAATACCGTGAGAAAACCCTGGGGGTGGAGTGTTAGCCCTTTGCTCTGCCGTTGGCATCTTGATCTTGCAACTATTCCCAATGTGGAAGGTATCACGAATGTGTGCCAGACTATACTGCAAGCGCGAGACATAGTCGACGTACCTCGTCCTCACTCTCCTCTTCAAAATGTTAGATTTGAATACGATATACATATTGGCAAACAACAAATCAAACACGACATGAGATGAATTATTATTTAGCACCCGATCTTTCAGATTACGGCTCCCGAATGTGGGGAATATTTTGATGCTAGATATTATTATTTGGTACCTGACCCTTCGGGTTACGACTCACAATGGAACTTCATATTCTTTATCACGGAAATAACAAAGACAAAAGCTCTCTTCTCTCTCCTTGCGTTCACACTTAGGCGGTTTCTGGTCACCTTTCCGATCATCGGAGCACGGTGACCTCCTCACGAGGACACCGGCGTCTTCTCCGTTGACTCGGTTTCCCCTCTTGTGAACTTAAGGTTCGGACTTTAGCTTACCCTATGGATTTTGGTTAGCTTTTCACGGATTCAAGCTTCATCCATGGAAGATTTTCGTCTTTCTTGATGGTCATGGTCTTCTAGCTCGGATTTCATTCGTTTTTCACGGATTCAAGCTTCTTCCATGGAGGATTTTCGTCTTTTTTGATGGTATGGTCTTCTAGCTCGGATTTTTTGGTTTTCTTGTCCTATAGTTCGTCTCTTGGCGTTTTCTTTCCGTTTTTCATCTCCTCCTCTTTGTTTCGACATAACACCCATTGTGGAGTGTTCATCACCTTCTCTTGGATTGCCCTTGAGTTTGGTGGTTACACAAAATGGTGGAGAGTGATTGAGGGTGTGTTGGATTGCCCTTCACGGCTTGGTCACTCTTTGTGAAGTGTCTTTCGTTCTTTTTGTTCCTCTTTTACGTTTTTGGGGTGCCTCTCGTTCGGATCTCTTGGATTTCGCTCGGATTTGGTGGTTTTAGAGGAGTTTTGAGCTACTCCGATCATATTTCCGGCGTTTTCTCTTCGGGGTTGTTTAGGTTCAAGCCTCTCGCGTGTTTTTGGGTGGTTGTGGAGGAGATTTTCATCAGATTTGAGTCTTGGGGTCATTTTAGGCTTCAAATCCGAGGGTTTTAAGCACTTTCCGGCGGTTTTCGGCTTTTTCCGACCACCTCCTCGGTGCACCCTCGCCGGAGAGTGTCATATTCAGGTAGCCCTCTTCGTTGCGGTCATTTTGGTGGGTGGACCGACCAGAGAGCCGTTGTGGGTGAGGAGATAAGTCATTTTCTGTGCAAGGTGTTATTTTCGGCGAGTTTCCGGCGGCCTTCCGCCGCTCCGGTCATCTTTGTGTAGGTGGTGGGTGATCTTGGATTAGGATTAGGGTTAGGGGACAAGGTGCAAGCTTTTAGTTAGTGGAGCATAGGAGTGGGGGACAAGTTGCAAGCTTTTTGTTAGTGGAGACTAGGAGTGGGGACAAGAGTGCACTACCTTTTCCTTGTGTCCCCTATGCTTCCCACTCATAGTCTTCCACTATGCAAGACCATTAATGTGGGACCCACTGCCACATCACATCAGTTGACTCAGTCAACTATGACTCACAAAGTCAATGCCCAGAAGTCAAAGTTGACCCTCGAAAAGTCAACCCCGAAAGCCAAAGTTGCCACATGATCCCGGAGTTTGTTGTGGCTGAAAAGTCTAAGATTGGGACAGGCCTTTTTCCGCTTCTCTCGAATAACTTTTCGAGAGTTGCGAAGCCTTCACTCGCTCCTACTTTTGCGAGACAACCAAATGCGGCGCCGGACAATCCTCGACCGTATCAAATCCGTGCTCCATTGCGACGCGCTTCTTATGCGCAAGCGGCCGCTCCCACAAGACAATATGAAATAAACCGCTCTCTTATTGATGATCCTACACTCACTACAATGGGGTTTCGAGTGGTCAAAGGGAAATCTATGATTGTTTTCAAGAATGAGGAAATTAAAGTCCTTGATGATAGGCTTAAGCTTGTCTTGATCCTTCGTTTCCCTCTCGTTAAGCCGAGCTACACGTTTATTCATAACAAGATGGCGAGACTCAAACTCAAAGGAAAATACACACTTGGTCCAATTGGCCCTCGTCACGTTATGTTGAAATTGACCACGGAGGAGGACTACACTCGTTTATGGTTGAAGAAGGATCTTCGATTTCTTGATCTTAATGGTTCAATCTATAAGTGGACCCCGGATTTCGATCCCGAACTTGATCCTCCGATAGCTCCCGTGTGGATTGGTTTACCAAACCTCAACATGCGGTTTTGTGAGAGAAATGCCCTTATGAACATTGGTTCTTACTTTGGAAGACCTTTGAGGCTTGATGAAGGTGCGGCCACTATGTCACGCCCGGATTATCCTCGAATATGCGTTGAGATCAACCTCCTTGATCCATTGAAAGAAGAAATAGAATGGGGGATAGAAGATGTGCATGGTCAAGTGGACATCGTAAAGCAAAAGGTCGTATATGAAAATATGCCAACCTATTGCCGAAAATGTCAACGAATGGGCCATATACTTGAGGATTGTGGTGCGGAGATACCTCAAGGAACTAATGAGAAGGTTGAGGATGTCCCAAAACCGACGACCTTTGTTTGGAAGGCTAAGAGGAACATTGCTCCAATTTCATCACCGAAGAAAGTCGATAGCCTTGAACAAGTACCCAATGTTGAGGAAGTGGCCGAAGAGGCGGATCAAGAGAAACACCTCAAGTTGGCAATAATTCACGTTGCGACTAATGATGGAAATGAAGACCTCCTAAGGGAGGAAGAGTTGAGAAAGGCCGAAGAAAAAGAGATGGAAGATAGGATAGGGATGACAATGACGATGCAGCTAGGTTATCGGATTCTAACTATAAACCTAAATCTAGGCTCCTCTCCCCAAGGATGTGCTTCCCGGATGCTACTTTCGCGTGTGATATCTCTACCCCTCCCACCTCGCCAACCTTACTACTTGGGCATATTTATGATGAAGCCGTGAGTGAGGATGCTTTTGCTGATGAGCTGGAATCCTCATTCAATCAAAGGAGAATATGTACTCCAATCCCAAGACATGCAGCAGATGTCGGTCTTGAGGACTCACCATTTACAAGAGACGAGTCTTCGTGGCTATACCGGGAAGAGAAGCGGATTAAAGAACACGAGGAGAGAAGAGTGGAATATGCAAAAGAAGAAGAAAAAAGGAAGGGTCCAGATTGCAACATCTATATTAGCAAAAGTGAACGGAAAAAAGCGAACAAAGAACGAAGAGCAGAAGAAAAGATGAGGATGAGGACTAGATCCTACTCATAATTGTAATAGGCCGGTTCATTATTTCCACATTTTGGCTTACTTTTCTTTCGAGGTATCCACTTTTGTGATATGCTCTTCCTTGTAGTTGAGATTTCTATTTCTCTTTGTTTTGGCGATCGTATGGGTGGGGTACACCATACGGCCTCGCTATGTAGTACCTCCCCCTAGTTTTTCTTTTATAAACCTTTTACTTTCACAAATGGGGGGCATATTTTGAAGCCAAATATTATTATTTGACACCTGGTCCTTCAGATTACGACTCTCAAATGGGGAATATTTTGAAGTCATATATTATTATTTGGCACCTGATCCTTCTGATTACAACTCCTAAATGGGGGCATATTTTGAAGCTAGAATTTAATTATTTGACACCCGATCCTTCGAGTACGGCTCCCAAATGTGAGCATATTTTAAAGCTGGATATTATTGTTTGGCACTCGATTCTTCGATTTACTGCTCCCAAATGGTGGGGGAGGGAGGGGGCATATTTTAAAGCAAAACACTTTCTTCTTTCAAGAACATCAACAAACATTATTAAATTTAGCACCCCCTCTAGAATCAAGATTGATTCCCAAATAGGGGGGACTATATGGTGGGGTGATTTAGTTGCCCCATAAATAGACTGGGCTGGCCTAGCCCATTATTGGCCCAAACAAAAAAGAATCGAACATAGGCTATTCAACAGTTGTCAAACAATCGAGCGGAGTGAGGCCTGCGTCCCGATGTCTATAAATAACTCGGATCCCGAGATTCACACTATATCATTAATTATTGTTTACCAACTCTACAAGAATCGCTAATCGTTCGATTGTTATTTCAGTTCGAGAGTTCTTTCGTTCGATCGTTATCAAACAGTCATCCTTGTTCGAGAATTCTTGGCATCGAATCCAATATTGTTTGATTGTCCTGAGATTCAACAGCTATTCCAGCATCGAACCTGCCTTCGTTCGACTCTTAAGGGTTATTTTAGTCATTCTAAGCTTCTTAAACGTGTAATAAGTGCTCGAGACAAAACTTATCCGTTCATTGTAATAGACTAGCATAGTTTGATATATTTGAGGCTCATTTATACTGTATTCTCGTTATCTTGTAACCCGGACGAAATAACACCAAATTAACCCTCAATCGTTTCTCCTCATAATTGTCTTTCTTCACTGTAGTATAAGTTATTTTAATAAATATCCTATCCTAAAAACATTAAGTTTTAAAATGTGTCGTACATGCATGAATTATGTAGTCTGTACATAATAACATATTATAAAAAAGTGTTTTTAAATTATAATATAACAAGTGTAAATAAGCTTCCACCACCGCTTTTCCAGCTTCTTCTTCCATTTCCCATAGCCCTAACAGAATCTGTACAAAAACAAAATCCCTTTATTATTTTATCAGCATGGATACCTCGTACCTGCAAAGCAAATAAATGATGGTGTCGTTGAATGGCTGAATGAATTGATTGAATTTAATTTGATCTTTGTCTGTGAATCCTAATGTGGCTTAGACGAAGCAAATCAAGAGCTCAAATCCACAACGGGCCGTCCCACAATTTCGCGTGCTCCTCATTCAAGGATATCCAATTCCTTCTCTCCGACGCGGCGGCGGATAACAACGGCGGCGCCGTCGGGGGCTCACCTTCTTCCCCCAAAAGGGGCCCCATTTGCCACCGTGTTAGAAGCTTTAACAGCACCCTCCTCCGGCGCACCCTTTCCCAAACCTCCTTATCCGAACTCGAACCCGAACCTCAAATCCGCTTCCCGGGTTCGGACCAGACCGTTGTGGTGTACTACACCAGCCTCAGGATAGTCCGCCCAACCTTCGAAGCCTGCAAGGCCGTCCAATCCATCCTCCGCTCCTTCCGCGTCGCCATCGACGAACGGGATTTGTCCATGGACTTGAGGTTCATGGACGAGCTGCAAAAGATCATGGGTTGCGGTGGCCAGTCCAAATTGACCCTCCCCAGGGTGTTCATCGGCGGAAGGTACATTGGTGGGGCGGAGGAGGTGCGCCGCCTCCACGAGACCGGGGAGCTGAAGAAATACATGGAGGGTTTGCCCCCTTCCGACCCCGGCACGTGCCAGGCCTGTGGTGGCTACAGGTTTATCCTCTGCGCCGACTGCAGCGGTAGCCGCAAGTGCTATAACGACAAAACTACCGGCTTCAGGAGTTGTACCTCGTGCAATGAGAATGGTTTGATCAGGTGCCTCTCTTGTGCGCCCCCCTGATTGTTTCTGGGGGATGGATTACAATTACTATTGTAAATTACTTCGATGGTAGTATTAACTAATTAGTAGCAGTTTGTAGGTTTTCACACGTACATCTTGATAATTAGGACCGCGTGTGAGGACATGATCAAAAGCACCAATGCTTTAGCCTTTCCATTTCCCTTTTTAATGTGAGATATGGTTTTTTCTTTCTTCTCATCTCTTATAATCCGCTTTTCGACATCATCTTGTGTTGGTTTATGTTTTTCTTTTTGGTAACTCAGGCCAACCAATGAAAACAAAAATTGTGGTTGTGTTCTGCTCTGTTATTGTGGCAACTAGATTTGTTTATTGCCATGTTAAAGAGGAGAAAAAAAGAAGCCAGGGGGTGAAACTATACAAGTTGCTGTTTTTCTTGTTTTATTTAACAGAAGAAAAAGAAAAGAAAAAGTAGAAGTAAAAAGATTCCATGTAAGATGCATTCTAGGAATCTTGAATTTTATCAAGGTATTGTAAATATGAATGAGTAGTTATGCAGCTAAGAAAGACTTAAGCTTGAGCTAGATACACCCTACTTTTAGTTTTGTTGGTATGATTTAGTTCAGTCGGGGCTTGTGCTTGATATTAATTATCCTTAATGTGGCAGCACACAAACTTAGCAGCCTGCCCGAATGAGTTCAAATGTTTTGCACCAATTCCCCAACCCTTTTACCACCAAACGTTTTCTGTGATGGGGAGTTCCCTTTAGTGTTTGATCACCCCAACACATCTTGTTCCCCGTTTTTTAGTAGGCTTATTCTTAATAAGCCACTTTTATTTATTTATGTTATAAAAGAAACTGTCTTTACAATTCGCTTTTGCCATTTATTTTTGTTGCATCTCTTATCTGTATAGCATAGTTACATGCAATGTGTTGGATATAGCTATCTTCCATTTGGTCACTTAACTCAAATGAATGTATATGTTTATAGAAGGGTAGATAAAAGGAGAATTTTAACACAGAATTGCTTCAAAGAATTTAGTATCCGCAACTGATAATCTTGTCAAGTGATCTGCTGTTGGAAGGATGAGAACCTATGACTGATTTTCGTTTTCTCTTTGTCATCTTTATAACTTGAGATTTGGAACCCAATGTTTCTAGACGGTGATTTTGCAATACTGTTTAAACCATAGTTTTATGGTGTTTTAAGTTGGGTTCAAATGCCGAAGACTGAAAATTACGAATATATTCTGGAGAACTATCTCGATGATACTTTTCTTTGAGAAATATATTCTTTTCTTGTTGGATATGATTCACGTGTTTGCCCGGAAGAATTGGGAACCCCTAGTCTGGGTAGATGAATTTTTGGTTTATTGTTCGATTGGAAGAAAACTCCGTGTTTGGATGATGTTGGACACTGGGAGAGGGTGGTGGCCATCACTTGTTACAGAGTAACGGTGATAAAAAACTTTGACTGGTCTTATCAGGTTGTCCGGCTACTAATAACTCCTTAGGACTTACAAGCCCTTCAAGTACTTCTCTTAGGATACAATGTATAATTTGTTTTCTTCCAGCATAAATAATTTTGTGTATATTTCAACCTTCAAGTATGGTAAACAAAAGTTATAGTTTGTCTTCTTTGCAACAAAAGTAATAGTTAGAGTTCATTCCAGGATTTTACCTCTAATTTACCGGGGTCGATGGATGAAAGCTGTAGGTTTTATTTAGATAGGCATTTGAAGTAATGGCAAATAGCTAATTTAAGGAGGAAGAATCATGGTAATTGTTATCTTGTGATTATCAAGGAGATTTGTAATGCAAGTAAGCAAACACTACAAGAATGCTCAATATTGCTTGAATATAGCTAGCACAATAGTAGCAAGCCAAAAAAATTACTTACATAGGTGCAAAGTAAAATTTCGGTTGCCAGTGTTGAAAATGCACCACGTGGATTTTATTTTGGCTGCCTAGTGGGTGAAGGGCCCGTCTCTCACAGACTAGTGGACTCTACATGTGTGGGGCACAAACTCTATGTGAGTGCACTAGGCACTCCCCACTAGGCAGCATAGATATAATCCAGCAAGTGTCAACTGTGTTAGCAAGCGAATAACTAACTAAACTACTCTGCCACCTCATTAGCGAGAAATAATTTGCCTGCTTGGACAAATCAGCAAAAACAGTTAGCAAGCGAATAACTAACTAAACCACTTTGCCACCTCATTAGCGAGAAAGAATTTGCTCGCTTGGACAAATCAGCAAAAACTTGTAGCCGAACATAATATTGGTCGCTAGTTAATCACAAAAAATAAAAATAGACTTGTTGTCTTCAATGGCCAAATGCATTAAAAAAAAAGGGCTAGCAACCGAAGCTTTAAAAAAAATCCTGAAGAACAGATCTAATAGCCGCGTCTCCCACAACAAAGGAAACACACACGCATTGCCCCAAGTTTCACCCAAATTTTTGTTCGAAAATCTCCATTCCACCCAAGTTTCGTCTAATAACGTTAAAGGTACATAGATCTATCCTTGAAGTTGTTTTTTACTCGTTAGTTTTCAAGTTTCATTTGATTTGGGCCATTTATGTGTTAGTTGTAAATTTTTACGTGTTTGTCTATACTCATATCGTATGGTGGATAATTGTAAATTTTCTATATTGTGGATGTTGTAATTTTTCCGAATCTTAAGGCGATTTGATGGTGAATTGTAGGTTGACTTTTGTGGTGAAAATGGAAGTTTAGGTGTAAAGTCTATTAGATTAGAAACGTATAATATTATAATATTTTCGTATTAGTGTTCATAAGTATTGTGTTTGAACATTAGTTTGATCAATTGTCATTGTTTAATAACTTTGTTATTGTATCAATTCTAGTATTGTCAATTATTGTACTAGGACACTACTTTGTTCAATTGTAGTTATTTGAGAAATTACTAAATTGCATTACCGATAGGGCGTACGAGATCGTCCAGAACTGGACAGGAGGTGTGCCAGCCCACAACACGTACTAAAAATTAATACACAATATGAAAATAGTGCTTAATTAGTGTTAACAAAATGAGTTTTACATATTACATACACAAGATCTAATTCATTTAGTCCGATCACTCTTCGTGTTCTTTGGCTTCTTCATTTTTCAATAGTTGTATCGTCGTCATCTTACTCTAGAAGTTCCTGTTTTGCATCGTCACTTGGGTCTTCATCGACATTTAGCACTTCATTATTAGCCAAATTAACAAAATTATATGAGCTCAAATCGACGACAATTCTGAAATCTAGAGTAGCGTTATCTTGAAAGATGTCAAGGCCTCCATGAGTCTCATCATTCACATAAGGACGTGGTCTACAATATGCCTCGCTTTTGTTGTGCAAACTGATCATCATCTCGTTCTTACTATGTTTTCTTAGCATGGATATGAGAAATAACATGCTTGTTGAGCTTGACTCGCAAGAATACATGACTTTGATTCATTTTTTGAGAGACGCGTACTAGGATTATATTCATCAACATGTAAGTCGGATGCACTCTAACTCTTCTCGTCAGATCGTATCAATCGCACTTAAAAAGAACCACATTTAGTCGACGTCTACTTCCTAAATAATCAACTTGTATAACCTCTTATAGTGTTCCATAACAATTTATCTCTTTGTGATCGTCTGTTGCGGCCTTCACATAAACTCCACTTTTGTTTGTATCGTTCGATTGGCCGAATTTAAAAGTATATAATCTACAACTGTTTAGGATGTACCGACCAAATGCCCTCGCAGCCATTCATATCTCGCGTGCTAAAAAAAACTCGCATATCTACATCATATTGTTCCAACCCAACAATTTCTTCGAGCTGCTGAACAAAAGACGCTCTTGAATTCGGACTCGGGGAAAACCGCTACACATATGCACATCAAACAACCTACATTCGGGAATACGCCTTAACTAATAAATTGTAAAAATGTTACGCAAATCAAAGGAAGTAACGAAGCGATTGTACCTCAACTATGTCTCCATCTTAGAGCAGGTTGGTAGTACATATAGCTCAACTAGTTTATACTCTCTTGTTGATAATTGTCTTCTTGCAGCCACACCAATGACTTTTTCATTCTTATGAAAGATTGTGAACTCATTAATGAATTCGCTATTCAGTGCAACTTCATTCTTGTTCAGATGATGTTTCCTTGTTTCAAACACATGCTCAAAATAGTATTATGGGAAATTTGTGGCTTTTGAATTAGAAAATCCTCACATATTGAACCTTCCACACGAGATTTAGTTTACCGATTCTTTCAATTCACACATGCGCCTGAAAATGGATTTTATAAAAGTAAAAGGTTTTAAAGCATTAAAACTGTATAAAGCAAAAGAAAGACCATAAAATTAATACTTTTCAAACAGATACATCCATTTGTAATGGACAATACCTCCAACCTTTGCTTCCCAAATATTCCATCGAATAAAAAAACAAGGGTGAATATTTTTCTCCAATTTGCACACAGTAAGCCCAATCGAACTCTCCGCTACTCCATCACCTTTCTGCTTATATCATGACACATAAAGCTCTATTTGAAAAGACTAACCTCAACCAATACTTCCCAAATAAATTGCGGCAAGAAGTCATAAACTGTAATAGGGATCAACCTTTGCATGAACACATGACAATCATGGCTTTTCATCTATGCTAGTCGAAGTTAGGGCATTTGAACTCAACGAGCTAAATTGGACACAAAACTATTTGAAAATTTCGGTTGCATAGCACCAACCCAGCTTAAAGCACAACAAACAACATGGTAGCTTCTGGGCGGTGTAGAGCTTGCAGCCTAATATTCGGTTGCAATAGCTATTGCATCGCATTTTTTCAATGCAGCGTATTGCATTGCAATATTCGGTTGCAATTGATAATATTGCATGGAAATATTTCTATGCACGAGTTGCAACGAAAAATTCTGATGCAGTTCACGTGGCTTCATCGGAACCTTTGGTTGCTTTTGACTTACCAAAATTTTGGTTATGGTCGATTGCATCAAAAAAAATTGATGCACCGCTCGTGCATCGAAAATTTTAAATTTTGGATGTAGGACTTGCCTTGCGATTGCTCGGTTTTATTGTCGTGACATATTAATTAGTTTTATTTATGTAGTGGTTTAGTGTATAAGAATGGGGAGAACTTATGTGTTAGTGGTAGTTATCCAACTACTTTATGTATTTATATTTGTGTTGGTACGTATTAAGAAGAAGAAGAAAATTAAGTATTATTCTACTTTAGATCTCTTTCTTTATCTTAATTTCTTAGGAGATTCATCCTTTATCGAATTAGAACTCTATCATTGGTGCTTTCACACATAAATCTACCACGTCTGAAATTGGAAATTTGGAGAAAAAAAACACACCATGGATGTTTTGCTCTCCAAAATGCAAAGTTACATGGATAAGTCGTTCTTCAAAGTGCAGAAATACATGGATGAGGTGTTGGGTTTCAAACACAACATGTTCTAAAATCTTAGAAGAAATGAGAATCAACAAGCAATATGTGTTATTGACCGTATGTCTTTAATATTGTCAAAGCTTGAAAGTGATTTACTCGCAGATTCACAAAATGTAACTCCTCCTCCTATACCACAACCACTATTGCCGCATATACCGCATTCTCCAACTATTAATTGCTCAAGTATCAAACAACTTTCACCCATAGTTTTTTCCACGACACACTCAAATCAATTCCACAGTTATTATGCCACATTCCGTCGAAATTGCTCGCAGGAATTGTGAAGTGGTTTAGTGGATAAGAATGAGGAGAAGTTATTGTTAGTGGGAGTTATCCAATTGCTATATGTGTATATATTTTTTTTGGTACTTATTAAGAAGAAGAAGAAAAATAAGTATTATTCTAGTTTAAATCTCTCTCTTTATCTTAATTTTTTAGGGGCTCCGTTCTTTCTCGAATTAGGACTTTATCAGTGTGAATTAATTCTTAAAATTACTATTGATCACGTCTTGAAACTCGTATTCTTTAAATTTTCTATTTATGTAAGTTTGATTTGTATGTCAAAATTCAATATTGAATAATAGCCATATCATAAAAAATGTTTGGTTTGTGTAATTGCAAACTCGATGCCATCTAATATGCCCCCAAATCACTTCATTTCCGCCTAACACACCAATGCACCCCCTTTAAACCCTAGGTTCAAACGCCTGCTCATTTGGTGTTGCATCACACTACGAATTCGATTTTATTGACGTGATTCCCATGTGAACTAAACATGGTAAAAACTCGACACCCCCCCCAATTCAGTTTAAGTTTTTTTTTCCCGGTGCATGCATCATAATTCATTGGAACGCGAACAAGGAAAAACCCAGCTGCTCTGTCCCATAACCCCTTCTGCCCGAGCAGCGCGACTAGTGATGGAGAGAGAGAGGCAGTGTATATGCCATATCACCCCCTCATTTGTTTTTAGTATTTTTATTACTACTATATATTATTATATAAGGACCCATAACTGATCCATTCTACACTAAATACATGATATCAAAATTTAAAATAATGTATGTTTTGGACCAAAATGTACATGTTTTTTTCTAAAGCTAATTGATTGTCCTTGATAATTTTTATTTCTTATATTGAATTGTGTGATGATCTTGTAAGTGTTGCATATACAATAATTTTAATAAAATAAAAAATATTTAAGATAGTCACGCAACTCCTCTCTTTCTAAATCTAGCCTCCGACGCGAGACATGTGATGCGTCCTCCCACCGTGCTGCTGTGAACGGCCACCTCTAGTCTGCTTCTCATCTCCAGCATTCAGGGTCTAGAAACCTAACAGAATTGTGGCACCAATCGTGGTGGGGGACAAAGCAGTTTTATGAAGGCACAATTTACCACTGCTTAATTATGTATTTTTACATGTTGGACAAATTTCAATTAGCTTATTTTTCGTATTCTGAACTTTGGTCTGTGTTAGTTGGTAGGAGTACAATAGCAATCCTTGTTATGATAGCATTCTTTTTATACATAGGGTATGTGAGTCATCTCTCTCTCTCAATGTGTGTTTTTAACTAGAAATTGATGTGCAAATCTTACAGAAATGAGAATGATTGATTCCATTGATTGCGTACTTATATGTTATTTTCCATGTTAATCAATGAATTGATATGTGTATACTCAGTAAAATATTAGTGGTCATATATATATATATATATACACACATATTATTTGGTCTGTTTTCATATAGTTGTTATGAAACATTTTCATGATAAATGAGGTATTGTTATAGATTTAGTAAAACTATGGTGGTGCAACAATATATTCAAGAACTTAGAGAGAAAAGTGTAAGAATAAGCAAGATTTTATTTCAAATGTGTGTGTTTGCAAATGCATACTTCTTGCCATTTTATAGGCATTATGGAGACAAGAGAAATTAATTCTCCATCATCTTACAACTAATACTATTATTAATAAATAATATCTTTCCATAATTTACAAACAAGGCCACATGCATATTTGTAACACTCCCCCTTGGCCGTTTGAAAATTTTGTTATGTATCCGTCTTCTGCCCACGTCTTATGCTGCCTCATTAAAAACCTTATAAGGAAAAACCCAGTGGGATAAAAACCTTAATAAGGGAAAAAGAGTGTAGCCGTGTGAACTCCCCCTCAAGTTGGCATCTCCAATTCTTCATAAGTCTCGTAGGTGATGCATCCCGATACTTTGAACATGTTTCTTAAAAGTTACAGTAGGAAGTGCCTTTGTAAAGAGATCTGCCATATTGTCACATGATTGAACATATTGGATATTAATTTGTTTGTTCTTCTCCAGTTCCTAAGTGTAGGCAAAATACTTCGGGTGTATGTGTTTGGTTCGATCACTCTTGACAAAGCCTTCTTCATCTGTGTAATGCATGCAGAATTGTCTTCGAATAGTGTTGTAGGACCTTCTTTAATTGGTAAGCCAGATGTGCTTCTTATATGATGTGTCATTGATCGTAGCCATACACATTCCCTGCTGGTTTCATGAAGTGCAATAATCTCAGCATGATTCGATGATGTTGCAACAAGTGTCTGTTTCTGAGAACGCCATGAAATAGCAGTGCCACCATACGTGAAAACATATCCAGTTTGAGATCTAGATTTATGTGGATTTGATAGGTAACCTGCATCTGCATAACCATACAATTCTTGTTCTGCATTGTTAGGATAAAATAGACCAAGATCAACAGTTCCTTGAAGATAACGGAATAAATATTTAATTCATTTCCAGTGCCTTTTTGTGGGTGATGAGCTAAACTTGGCTAATAAATTCACAGTGAATGATATATCAGGTCTAGTACAATTTGCTAGATACATTAAAGCTCCAATGACACTTAAATACGGAACTTCAGAACTAAGAATTTCTTCATTTTCTTCACTTGGACGAAATGGATCTTTGTCTTTAGCTAATGGTCTAGCTATGATATGATGATTTAAAGGAGTTGCTTTATCCATGTTAAAACGTTTTAAATCCTTTTTGTATAATTAGATTGATGCACTAATATACCATTTTTAGTATGATCAATTTGTAAACCAAGACAATATTTAGTTTTACCAAGATCTTTCATTTCAAATTCATTCTTTAAATAATACATCGTTGAATGAATTTCCTTGTCAGTGCCAATGATATTTAAATCATCTACATAAACCGCAATAATTGCAAAACCAGATGATGTTCTTTTGATAAAAACACATGGACACAAATAATTATTTATATATCATTCTTTCAATAAATATTCACTCAAACGATTGTACCACACGTGACCTGATTGTTTTAAACCATATAACGATCTTTGCAATTTAATTGAGTACATTTCTCTAGGTTTAGAGCAAGATGATTCAGGCATTTTAAGTCCTTCAGGGACTTTCATATAAATATCATTATCAAGTGATCCATAAAGATAAGCTGTGACAACATCCATGAGATGCATATTTAAGTTTTCATAAACAGCTAAACTGATTAAGAATCGAAAAGTAATTGTATCCATTACTGGAGAATAAGTTTCTCCATAATCAATCCCAGGTCTTTGAGAAAAACCCTGTGCAACAAGTCGAGCTTTGTATCTTACAATTTCATTTTTCTCATTTCTTTTTCGAACGAATACCCATTTGTGCCCTACAGGTTTCACGTCTTTAGGCGTGAGAACAATAGGTCCAAAAACCTTTCGTTTGTTAAGAGAGTTCAATTCAACTTGCATAGCTTCTTTCCATTTAACCCAATCGTCCCGATTTTGGCATTCATCCACAGATTGTGGTTCCGGATCATCATTTTCATTCATAAGATCATAAGCAATATTATATGAAAATATTTCACTTATATTTTTCATCTCATTTCGATTCCAAATAGCTCCTGAATTAACATAATTTACAGAGATCTCATTATTGGGATTTGGTTCGGTGATCTCTTGAGTTATCTCATTTGTCACATTTTCTGTTTCATCATTAATAGTTTCCTCGATAATGGAGTTAATAATATTTTCTCCTTTTCGTTTACGAGGATTCTTATCTTTTGAACCAACAGGACGACCATGTTTCTTACGTGCATTTATAATATTATTGTTGGATATGTCCTTCGGAATTTCAATCCGAGCAGGAACATTCGCAGCTGGTATATGTGATTTGGTTACCCGTTTTATATCAGTAAATTCATCGGGTAATTGATTTGCAATATCTTGAAAATGTAAAATTTTCTTAACTTCCAAATCACATTGTTTTGTTAAAATATCATAGTGTGATAAAGATGGATTATACCATGATATATCATTTTCCAACTGCTTCTTTTCACCCCCTAAGGTTGGAAAATTTGCCTCATTGAAATGGCAATCGGCAAAACGTGCCGTAAAGACATCACCTGTTAATGGTTCGAGATACCTAATTATAGATGGTGAGTCATATCCAACATATATCCCTAACCTTCTTTGAGGTCCCATTTTTGTTCGTTGTGGTGGTGCAATCGGAACATAAACTGCACAGCCAAAAATCTTTATATGGGAAATATTAGGTTCATGACCAAAAGCAAGTTGTAATGGGGAGTATTCATGATACGAGCTTGGTCTAATGCGAATTAGTGATGCAGCATGTAAAATTGCATGATCCCATACAGAGGTTGGTAATTTAGCTTTCATTAACAATGGCCTAGCAATAAATTGAAGGCGTTTAATTAATGATTCAGCTAAACCATTTTGAGTATGTACATGTGCAACACTATGTTCAACAGTAATTCCAGTTGACATACAGTAATCATTAAAAGCTTGAGATGTAAATTCACCAGCATTGTCAAGTCTGACTTTCTTGATCGTATAGTCAGGAAATTGAGCTCTTATTTTAATTATTTGAGCCAAAAATCTCGCAAATGCCATATTACGAGTAGATAATAGACAAACATGTGACCATCGACTTGAGGCATCAATTAATATCATAAAATATTGAAATGGTCTACATGATGGATGAATAGGTCCACAAATATCACCTTGAATTCTTTCAAGAAATGTTGGTAATTCTGTCTTAATTTTAAGTGGTGAATGCTTTATAATTAGCTTTCCAAGAGAACATGCTTCGCATGGACTAGTATTGTTCAAATTGAGTTTGGATCATTTTAATGAATGTCCATGTGTAGTTTCAATTATCCTTTGCATCATTGTTGAACCAGGATGACCTAGACGATCATGCCATAAAGTTAATAATTCAGGATTTTCATTGACTACCATATTTGACTCGATAGCATTAATATATGTATAATGCAATCCTGATGAGAGTTTTGGTAGTTTTTCAAATACATGTTGCTTTCCTGATATATACTTAATAATAAAAAGATATTTAGTTTTGTTTTCAGTTTTTGAGTTAGTATCATATCCATGACGATATATATCATTAAAACTCAACAAATTTCTTCTGGATTTTGGGGCAAATAAGGCATCGTTGATGATAAATAACGTTCCATTTGGTAAAACAAAACTAGCTTTACCAAATCCTACAATCAGGTCAGTAAGACCTGATATTATATTGATTTTTACCTTTGTTGGTTTTAGATATGTAAAATATTTCTTACTTGTGAGAATTGTGTGAGTTGTACCGCTATCAGGGATGCAAAAATCACCGTTATGCTCCATACTGGCTTCATGTCAAACAAGTAGAGTTAAACATGATATAACAATAAATGAAGCATATATTTGAAAAAGAGAAATAGTTTCATTAAGATACATAAGGAAACATAATTAATGAAAACATGGTACATTACAAGCAGAAATTGCAAATACATATCAATTCGAAAATCACACAACAAGGAATCACGCAATGCAAATCAAATCAGGAATCACGCAGATATGAATCACATAGTTCATATCAAGCCATAGTAACATCATGATCATCGGCGAAATCAGATGATGCTAAATATGTGGGATTATTAGGCATTTGTTCAACAAGGTTCACTTCATTTTCTTTGCCTTTACTCTCTTGGTACAGTTTACAAAAATGTTCAGGTGTACGACACGTATTGGCCCAGTGTCCTTTCATTCCGCAGTTAAAACAGTAACCTTCAGATTTATTATGAGTATTTTTTCTTTTATTATGATGGTTATTGTTATGAGCCGTACAACTGGTCGAAGGATTGTGATAACTAGCTCGACCACGTCCACGACCACGACCACCTCTATGGCCACGACCACCTCTAGAAACATATCCTCCTCTGTAACCACCCCGGCCTTGATATTGGCCTCTGCCTCGACTGCCATTATTGTAATTTCCTCGCCCACGGAAGGTTGAGAAATTTACGGCATGCTCTTCTGGCAATGCTTGTGCTCTAGTTGGGCATAACTCAGAATTCTTAATCAATATATTATTACTATTCTCTGTTGTTAACAACACTCTCTCTAGTTCGTGATACTTAGTGTATCCGACTAGTCTGTGTTGCATTTGGATGAGTATATGACTGAGATGAAAAGTAGAAAGAGTTTTTTCAATCATTTCCTCATCGGTAATTTCTGTTCCGCAAAATTTTAGAGTCTGTCGGATATTATGAATGGCAGAGGAATAATCATTTACTGATGTAAAATCTTGGAACCTTAATGTGTTCCACTGATGTATGGCTTTTGGAAGCATTGTTTCCCTTTGGTGGCCATATCTTTCATTCAGATTAATCCATAGCTCGGAAGGATCTGTAATATTGAGATATTCCGTTTGCAGAAAATTATCTAAATATCTACGCAGGAATATAATTGCCTCCCATCGTTGCTGGTCAGTACATTCATTTTCTTCAACAATTGTTTCCCCGAGAAATTTCGCAGTAAGATGCGTTTTCACATTTGATTCCCATTGCATATAATTTTTTCCATCGACAGTGAGTTCGGTGAAATCTACTTTCGAGAGATTAGACATATTGCAGCTAAATGAACATTAAAACAAACATAATTAGGATCAAGACATTTTATTTTTATACGCAACCACACAAGCACAATTATTACAATAATACAATGTAATTATCTCATCTCTAGCCAAATTTTAAACTCAAACATTATTATGATAAAAGGGAGGAATATCATAGGGACAAACATAGGAGTGTCCTCATCTACAAGCATAAACATAAAAATTGAAAGGTAAATGAGGATCAAGATCGTTGTTGTTGTAGAGATCATTTTGCAAGATGAGAGAAATAAGGTGAAGATTTGTGTGGAGTTTGAGTTATGAAATCTGCATATTTATAGAAGAAAGATATCTATAAGTAGCCATTTTATAGCCGTTAGAAAACGATCATTTTTCTTTATTTTGGCATATTTTATGAACGGTAATGTCTTTAATAATTTAGCAACAAAAATTAATTGTAATGACATGTAAAATAATTTCCGCTGCATTAATGATATTTTAACAGGCATATGGAATAATATTACGATAAGTAAATACACATATATTTTCCGCCACATTACTATGTAAAAACTTTCATGGGCTTGTGGAACAGTGTAAACAACTAACATAATTGAAATAATCTAATTGCATAAATAATTTCCGCCACATTACTATGTAAAAACTTTCATGGGCTTGTGGAATAATGTAAATAACTAACATAATTGAAATAATCTAATTGCGTAAATAATTTCTACCACATTACTATGTTAAAAACTTTCATGGGCTTATGGAATAAATTAAGCAATATAGTAGGAGGTAAAAGTAAAATCTTCCATAATAATTAAGTGTTAGTAGTCGTTTTTAGCTTGGGGTTAACTCAAGCATCAACGAGTGTTAAGATTATCATTAGCGTTAGAGTTAGATAACAATAAAATTATAAAGACATTTTCATTTAATCTTAAAATTATAGATTGGCGGTAGTCCGCACTTGTCTATAATAATGTAGATAGATGAACACGTAAATATAAAACTTTAACAACAAAATTATAAACACATATTCATCTAATCATAAAAATTATAGATTGGCGGTAGTCCGCACTTGTCTATAATAATGTAGATAGATGAACAAGTAATCATAAAACTTTCATACCTTTTGGCGTTTTGACGAAGGAACTTGATTTTTCCGGATCGAGCACTCTCGTGCTGATAACGTGTTATAGATTTAGTAAAACTATGGTGGTGTAACAATATATTCAAGAACTTAGAGAGAAAAGTGTAAGAATAAGCAAGATTTTGTTTCAAATGTGTGTGTTTGCAAATGCATGCTTCTTGCCATTTTATAGTCATTATGGAGACAATAGAAATTAATTCTCCATCATCTTACAACTAATACTATTATTAATAAATAATATCTTTCCATAATTTACAAACAAGGCCACATGCATATTTATAACAGGTATGACATTTTGTGAATACTCTGTTTTGGTTTTGAATTACTTCTTTGTTACACCTGGTCATATTAATATTATTTAGGATTTGGAGAACCGTTAGCACTGCTGGAATGGTTCAGTGTGATAGTTTGACCCTCTAGAATTTAGGAATGAGGAATTCAACTAGGCTATCACTGTGCTTTGACTAGAGTTTGAACAAGTGAAACAGTAATGGACAATCAAATGAACACAAACATTCAAGTTATTCACACATTTGATTAAATATTGTATTAAGTAGTTATTATCAAAACACCATTCCGTACTTAACCACTTTAGATTTAGGTATAAATAATTCACGTCCGATTACTTCATAGTACTCATTAGAAACAATATTCGGGACCTTATCCTACGTACCATTTATTACTTGATTCATATACTTGAGATATTTTTGCACGTTTTTGGAGCACGTGCACATTAGCTTTTCTTCAACTTTCGTGAAGAAAAAATTTGATCGTCATGAAGAACGTATTAAAGATTGATGAAGTTGATGGGGAGATCCAGAGCTTGTTCTCTTCAATAACTTGATTCTTAGAAGTGATTTGGTATTTTCATGGAAGATCACTATTTATAGTTGTAGAAATAGAGTTCTACATAATCACTAGCTTATGAGATTGGTTGTCTTGTCGTCAAGATAAATATGAAAACTTTTACTTTATTTATCAAGGTTCCTCTCCCATTCAACGAAACGCGCCATATTTTTGACATGTACTGATACAATTGACTACTTATTCAACTTTTGTTTTCAAAACCTTTTTGACATTTGGCGCCAAATAAACAACTACTAACAAAAGAATTAGTTTAGCTTTAAAAAAAACTCAAATTGTATAAATTCTAAATTTGAATTAATTTCTAAAACATCCATAAGCCATATCATAAAAGTTGAAAGTATCAAACACCACTTCCAATGATGTTTTCATAATTGCATTACTTTCTTTGCAAGCTTATCAAGAACTTCCTCAATGTAATAATTTAGGAAGAGTGCCTACCCACTATATCCTTGGTGATTTTCATCCAAAATATTACATTAATACGATTCAAGTATTTCTTGTCAAAATTTGTTGAGAACATCTTATTGATAATATTAATTTTACTATTATTACTAAAAATGGTAATGTCAAATACGTAGAGACAAGACATTGTTGATGGTGTCAAGAATCTGTTAGGCTATCAAAACGTTATCGGTACTGCTGCGGCGTGGAGCGAAGGCATTTTGATGAGGGGAGAGTCCATGATCAGGTGGAGTCTGGAAATCAGAAGTTTGGCAATGATTTTTCACCTCACATTGCAGAGGGTAATGGGGCAAAAATACTGGGGAAGCTCCTGGTGATTGCGTTTGGGAATGAGAACGATGGTCGTATGGTTAAGTCCCAGTGGAATATGGCCCTAAGTAAAGAAGTCATGGGCAAAGGTGTTGAAATGAGGCCTAAGGGGGAGGGGCAGGGTCTTCTAGTGTTGAAAGAAATGGCCATTGAGCCCATTGAGGTACAGGGCCTTTGTAGGGCCGAGTTGAATGTTGCCTCCTGGATTTCATCGTTGGTGATCGACGGGCAGATAAGCGCAACACCAAGCCCCAAATTGAGATTCAGAAGAGGAGGGCTGACAGATGTGGTAAGAAAGAGGTAGATTTCTTTAATGATATCACGAGTGGTGTGGACCCAACCTCATGTGGAATGCGAAGGCATGATAGTACTTTGTGTTGTTGTCTCCATCCCATTGGGCCCAATAGAGTTCATGTTGGGCCGGGTGATTCCGCATGAAGTGATTGCTCTACGAGAAGGTTTTGGGAACAAGGTCAGAGATAAGTTGAGGTGAAATATTAACAAGAGCATAATTAAGAGAGATGAGTTGAAAATCGAGATTACCATATGTAGCGTGTTTCCATATCTGGGAAGCAGTTGGAAAGTAGCCACAAGTGGTTATGAACATGAGCTCCATAGTGGTGGGGACCTCACAATCTTGGTCAGGGAGCGAGGGATAACTTGGGTGAAGGTCGGAGGCAATTTCATATCGAGGTTCTGGCAGGGGGCTCAGGGAACAGGACATCAAATAGAATGGGAGAGTGGTCCAAAGTTTGAGAGGCCATGTGACAGACCTGGGCTGAAGGAAAGGCATCGGACCAGGCGAGGTTTTCCAAGAAGCGATCGAGGCGTTCATTGATAAAGGATTAGCCAATACGATGATTGGTCCACGTAAAATGGTGGCCTAAGAAACCAAGGTCGGCGAGACCTCAAGACCCCATGCAAGTGAAAAATCGGGTCATAGAAGACCAGGTTTTGGCGTGACGCGTGTTTCTCTTGTTGGTGTAAAGCAACATTAAAATCACCTACCTACAACCAAGGCAAGGAAACAATATGTGCATAGGTGAGAAGTGAGTCCCATGCTTGTTCCTATCTAGCTAGCTGGGGTGGGTTGTATAGTGCACTAAGCCTGAAATTTTGGTCGTTGTAGAATGTAGATTTCATGTGGAGCCATGGAGGGCACGAGAGTCACCGATGCGAGTCATGAGCATCACCTGTTGTATGTGTCAAAGTACCAATATGCCCCCAAAGTACCCCATTGGTGGAATCGTGAAATGACCATCAAATGAGAGCTAATTGTCGATATTAATGGCATATTCCCAGCGGCATCGGGTTTCTTGTAGAATGAGGATAGTAGGACTGTGTTGCTCAATGAGAGAACGAACACCAGGCTGGAAATCCACTTAGGAAGCACCCCTAATATTCCAGTATATATTCCTTACTTGGAGGTCGGGGATGGGGCATTGAGCGATTCGCTGACACTGGCAGGGACATGGAGAGTCTTTCGAAAGGGCCCGCTTTATGGTTGTGGTATCATAGAAAAGAACTTGATGGTGGACATGGTTCGTACGATGTATAAGCGGTATTGTGCGACATGCCCTTCAACATGTTGAGTAAATTATTGGGCAATACTGGACACTACCCTGGGCAGATGGTTGGGGATAGTGAATACCCGAATCGTTGCCTCTCCCTGTGGTATAGTAAGTTGGAGGTGGTGTTCGTCGTATGATAGGGGTGATATGGGCGTATCGCGCATGTGACGTAACTATAGACCTGCAGTGGTCCATGGGTGGTGGTGGGCCCAGGTAGTGTATGGCATGCTAGAACGGGGCGTTAAACTACAAGTTTGGGCACTGAGCCGTCAGAATTAGTTGGTGAGGGGCATTAGGCATTGCCTGAATCAGGATTGGGTGCGAGGAGGTTCCCAACACATGTGACGGAGGTATCGTCGCATGTAACAACTCGAGGTGAGGGCGTTGTTGGCGTCCTTCTGCTGCTGAGCTCTCAGCCTGATCGAATACACGTTGATGCACTGGGGTAAAGCCAGATATCCCCGGTCGATGATTCAGGGTGGCTAGGTGGTGGAACATCACGATTATGGTTGGCAATGACTAACACGGGGGTAGACTTTCTTTGAATTTGATATATCCTACATCGTCTCCATTGAATTTAGGTTAGGGAGAACTAGGTTCCTGATAGAGCGCAAAGACTCTCCAATAGAACGGGAGGACGTCGTTTGTGGAATCGAGGAAGGGAGCACAAAGAGTCGCTGGAAGATCAGGAGGTCATCGTATGTAGATTCGAGGGAGGGAATTATTGGTTGTCATTAGGCGGCAACAAAGACTCCGAACGATAGCGATACAGTGGTTGAATGGTAGTGGTTGTTGGATGGATGTGGAAAGTGGAGGGTGGGCCAAAGAGGAGTGGTGGAGGTAAGGTGGAGGATGGAGACTGTGGTGGATGGTGGTGGCTGGTGGCAGATGGTGAGGGTGGAGGCAGAGCCGACGTGAGGTGGAAAATGGGTATAGAAGGATAGGGGGAGGGTGGGGTGTCCGAATGTTCCAAGGGGAGACGTGGCACCTCTCGGACAGTTGTGGTACATACGAGTGCTACTTGGCTGCCCGATTGTCACGACGTGAACGTGATGCATGGCGTGTCACAAACGGAAGACATGTTGCCATACATGTCACCCACGTGCTAGTTAGGGTTGTTCGCGGTCGGGTTTTGACGGGTTGTCATAAGAAAAGACAGCATAGCTAGCACTTGCGGTTTACCAATTTTTTCAATTGGGCAGGTGGCTTAATTTTGAAGCCCATGGGGGTTGCAGGTTTGGCGGGTGCGGGCGGTTGGCGGGCGGATTCGCAGGTTATTTTATACATCAAATCACAAATAAAAAAAAATCATGTTTTGAGACACACAAATTATATTTCGCAATGATCCTATATTATTCATATTTAAGAAGTATCCTTTCATTCTTTTGTTGTTTTTTCTTTCGTATGTTTATACTATTTACAAGTTCAATTTATGCATTATTAGTATCGAGTTTTAACTATATGTATGTAAAGTCTTGTCTTAATACGCATCAAATTATTAAATTTTCACGTCATGGATGAACTAGAGTTTTGTGTAGTTATCTCTATTATTTTTCTAGTAAACAATTATGTTCTTTTTCCATGTTTAGAGAAATGAACAAATATATTTTTTATTTTCTTTCATATGCGGTGGGAGGATGGCGGGCGGGTGTTCGTCTCAACCCGCAACCCACCTGCTCAAGGGCTGATTGCCATCTTTTCCAGCCGTGGCACAAGTTAAGAAACTAAAAACATGCGGGTGGAGGTTTGTGGGGGTCGGTCGGGTGGGCGGGTTTATGAACACCTCTAGAATGCCAGTGTCACACGATATGTGAAGATTTGTGGCTTGTGTGGGGCCACAAAGGTTAAAACGTATGACGTGTAGGCTTTATCCGCCACATCATCCTACCACTTGTCACCCTGGTAAAAGTGAGCCAACGTGGAGGTATCAAAGAGTTGTACGGACATTGCTTACGGGGCGATACGGTCTCATATCGTCGCTCCAAAGGTGGTGATGGGTTATGGACTGTGCTATCTTCACAATGGGTGGATTGGGCAGGTTTTTTGGGGGTACCATTTAGGGCTAGGGGAGTGGGGTGTTTGGGCCTCGTAAGATGCAAAATAGGTATTATGCATGTGGGGTTTCTAGGCTGGTTGGGGGCCGTTGGTGGGCTCTAGGTGGACAGGGTGGCATGAAGACGCAGCCAGTTAGTCTCTTAGGCAACGAGATGACAGTCTCTTGGTCATATAGTGCCATTTTGGTGCTTCAGGTGGCGGTTTGGTCAAGGTGCCAAGCGGATGTGTGTTAGTCGATTTGGAGTTGTAATCACTATTTGTGTGACAGAGCTTTCCATACTCCAGGCCGAAGTCGACCTTGATTTCATAGATCACCTCTTGAGGTTGATTGTTTATATTAATCTGGGTTGGAGGGTGGTGGCGGTGTCGATTTGAACACAAATTGTCGCGTAATAGGCACGTGTACGAGACGCGATATGCGTATCATTTCTGATAGGACATAGTATCCAACATTAAAGAACAAGGCCTTGAAGTAGTAAAAGACTAGGGGTAGGCTAGGGAGTTAGATCCAAGTGCAAATTTTGGGAGGTGTAGTCACTGGGCTCAAATACCGTGGGTGCCACTCGCAGACAGCCAAGTGGTGTTTAAAAAGAATCCACGGGCTACCTGCTAGGGCAACAATATAATCTTCCGGGGAGGTCAGTCGGACCACATTGGCACCCTGACCAATATTTGTGATGTTGAAGGGCTAGCTGCTCTTCATGAAGCGTTGAAGTTTATTCGTCATATCTGGAAGGGCCTCCGGTTGCCATTTGTTTGGATTATGAAGGTCTTCTTTCGGGGGCGTGAGTCGGCGGTTTCATTTGGAGTGAATGACACCCTAGAGCCAAAGGCATCATATTAACATCGTCAGAGGCAATCGTTGCTTCGTCTTCTGTGTCTTCAAGTGCTTGAAGCTAGACAGGAAATAAAACATGGTCGATGGAGGAAAGGAGGCGGGATCGGTAGGAAGAGGGCTGGTGTGTAGGGGAAGAATGGTTAGTTACGTTGAAGGAGTGAGGATCTTTTCTTTTGTGGGTTGAGGTAAATTTAAATATTACAATTTTTGTTTTACAACTACCTTGTACTAATTAGAATTTTACTCAACTCTAATTAAAATTAAAACAACGATTTTTGTGTGTGTGTTTTTGTAACGAACCACATGTGTTGTTTAATTATTTTCTTTTGAAAACAAAATAAAAGGCTCTCGGAACTGTATAGTATAAAGTTTATTAACTATGAGGAGCCTGTACATAATGATACGGAATCTCAGAATATATCACATGATTGCATGTGCTTAATTACTCAAATAGTGACATGATTAAGCTGAACACCCCCGTACGTAGTAGTCTAACTTTCCAACGGAAAAACGCAACATGGTTCACGGTCATATTATATGTGGCCTGTCACAAACAAACAATCGATCATTTCAGTTGTGTTGTTTGGTGACTAAATAATTCAATTGAACCTTGAAGGTTGTAGCCTCTGTTTTAGATAATGTGATATTGTGATCTCTCGGTGTTTTTCTTCAAAGAAAACAAAAATCTCCGGTTAAATAACCATTTTATTATCGTCAAAGTTGATATTATTTCAGAAAAGCTTGGTCGTTTGGAGGGGCAACACTGTTCCAGCATTTGATCATCAGAAATCTAAGGATGTCTGGGCATCCCTCTGGAATTTCGGGTCTTAGCCCACAAGCGGCTATTCCAACTGCAGCCTGCACGGGTGAACATGCAGAATAAACAATTTCACCAGTCACCATTTCCCATATTATCATCCCAAAGCTATACGCATTACTCATCCACGCCTCTGTAACGCTTTCTGGATCGCCTGCAATGATCTGTTATGGGTAACAAAAAGTTAGATTACCAACCAGGTTATGGGTTGCAACGCACGACATTAAATACTTGTTGTCAAAATAGTAAGGAATACTACTAGGATATTTAATAGGATATTTAAATGCAATGAAAGTTCAACGGGTAAACGATCAGTTCCAACACCAATATGGTGATCTTATTTATGTACACAATCTTGTACTATAGAGTAAACTGGTTCTCATCAGGTAATAAGAATTAACTAACATTGCAAGTACACTCATTCACCGAATCAATTACAATAACCAGTTTCATGAATCCTTAAATTTGACACAATATAATCGTGACATTGAAAAAGGGAACAAACAGCCACCTAAAACCATCGGTCTCAGACTCCATAGCCTCAACACCATTTTTGCAAGCTGCAACTATTCCCATATCCCCCAAACAAGCATTCCATTGTTTATCCAACAAAATCCTCTGCGTGTTCAAACCCGTGCAAGGAATCCCATGATCATTCATGAACTTAATTCCTTGGGCTACATCTGTCACAATCCTCTTCGTGAACAGATCCTCCTTCCATGCCCACATGTCATCAACCCAAACAAATCTTTCCTTACCACAAAATCATAACTCATAAGCATTTCCTTTATCACACCCCCTGAGGAGCTTCTCGATCCCTACCTTTTTACCTTTAAAAACTCCTTTAAAGGTAGTTGCTCCAATTTGATCTATAATCTCAACATTATCACAACTCAGCAACCACTTCCCAATCTCGTAGTGACCGGAAATTACAGTCTGCCATTCGCTAACGGTAACAACGATCGAATCACGGGACAAAGGTAGGTACCGCCAAATGAACTTCTGGGACTGAAATATCTCCCCCAATCTTATACACCACAGTTCTCTTCAATAATGTCTCCAAGGTTCCTATATATAGAACTCTGTTGTTGGCAGCCGCAAAGCCCAAAAGGGAGCTTAATGGGATTGTTTCGAGGCCTTTTTAGAGCCAACTTAAGGGCGTTCATTCTTTCGTGTCCGTTGTGAACTAAAAGCAAAAAGAATCCCAAGAGTGAACCCTTTCCTCTCAAAGATGTGTAACTTCTTACAACAAATGGAAGAGCTACCGAGTGCCCCCGACATGGCCGGCCAAGAAACGGCATTCTTAGAGGGAAATGTAAGCTTTAAAAAACAGAGCCGAGTTGATCAATTTCTTGAATGATGAATGCGGGACGATGATTCTCCGCTTGGTCTATCAACTTAATGTGCAAGAAAACATCCTTCATTTCAAAACCCGATTGCGTGTAACTTTTAGAGCACGTTTGGATGCATTCATTGGCCCAGATTCATTAATAGTAAGGGTTTAATTTTACGTTTGGATCGGCCCATAGTTAAAATGCAATATCCCGATAAGTGGGCCATCCGGCCCTTATCCCACCACTCCTAATCCTCTTGTCCCCCCCCCCCCCCTGGATTCCTAATAGGTAGTTAACATTAATTGTGAAAAGTCCGTTATACCCCCAAAACAACTAAACTTAAATTTCCCGCTTCTTCCCGTCCCATCCCAAATCTGGCCAAAAGAACCGCCTTTCTCTCACTTTCAGTCCGTCGATGAGTTGCTAGGGTTTGGAGGAGTGGCGATTTTGCTGCGATTTTTACGAAAAAGGTAACAAAAGTCACACTTTAAGTAATTCTTTATGAGCTACCCTTAAATTAAGGAGAACCCTTACCTTTCAAAACCCCGTTTGTTGTTTCCAGGTAATCTTTGGTGGACATTGGCTCAGGCAACGGAATCAATTCAGCTGCAGGTCGCTCATTCTTACTTTTAGCTTTGCCCCTTCTTTTGTCTATTGAGTTTCATGTGTTACGGGTAAATTCCGACTAACGTGGGAGCTATGAATTCTTCCATTAACTGAAAAATGGTGTGCTTCACAAAACAAGTGATATGTGTGGTGTTTTATATTTTGAAGTAATTTGTGGTAACATTGACATTTTGAAGTAATTTGTGGTGTTTTATATTACAAAGTTTAGGACTGTGGTTCCTTTATTTTGCTCCCTGGTATGCTGCAGTGAATGACTGCATTGTTCATATTTCATATGTCCAATTCTATATAGCAAACTACATCCCTTCCTTGCTTTGCACTATCATGGTTAGTGGACCAATTGTTGGTGGTAGTAGAGTTGTCTGGGGCTGTACAATTTGAAAAGAATTAATCATAGCAGTTTACCTTCGTAATGGAGCTACTTCAAACAAAACATCTCCTGCTAAGTGAATTCAACTGTTTTGGTTATGGAGTATTTACCTCTTACAATCTCGTTGTTGAACAGGCTTCGTAATGGGACCAAGGGAGAAATTAATTATTCTCATTTTGATGCACCAAATGGTTTTTAGGGTATCCTTCTTTGCCTTCGTATTAGTTCTAATCTACCCATTCCATACGGGTAGTTTAGGACGTAAACCTAGACGTAGTGGCATCCAGTATAGTATCCTTCGTCGAATCCCACATCAAATCAAATACGTCGACCAGCTATTAAACACTGGTGATACATGGGTAAAAAATTCGTTACGTATAAACCGGGATTGTTTCATGAAACTAGGTTACCTGTTACATAGCTATGGTGGTTTGGAAGAGTCAAAATACGTTGGTATTTCTAGCCAAGTGTCCATGTTTTTAGATACTCTGTCTCATCACACTAAGAATCGAAAAATTAGGGGTCACTTTATAAGGTCGGGTGAGACTGTCAGCCGTTTATTTGGGAAAGTCCTCCTTGCTTTGTTAAAATGCCACCCTATATTGTTGTCTCAACCGGAACCAATTGGCCCCGACGACCTTGATCCCACTTGGAAACCATTCCAGGTATTTGTACATAATCAGCAATATATTATTAAAAAGTAACAGTTAGAAAGCATAGAATATTCACTGAACTTGGTTCCTTTTCAATTAAAAAAATATAGGGTTGCTTAGGAGCTCTTGATGGATCTTTTTTCCAAGTACGAGCGCCAATTGTTGACCAAGGGAGATATCGAACGAGGAAGGGTGTAGTTGCTACAAATCTCCTAGCTGTGTGTGACAGAAATGGGTTATTTGTGTTCTTACTAGCTGGGTGGGAGGGGTCAGCGGCGGATAGTCGCATACTCAAAGATGCTATTCATCGACCCAATGGATTGCGTATCCCTACTGGTATAAACAGTTTGTTATGTATACCCTTCTGAACATAAATTTTTATTTTTAACTAGAATTGTAAAACTGTAGGGACAGCCAATTCTAATTATGTTGCAATGTTTCCCAAACACGTGTTAGGTTGTTATTACTTAGGGGACGGTGGTTATACAAATGGGGAAGGGTTCCTCGTGCCGTACCGTGGAGTGCGTTATCACTTGAGGGACTGGGAACACAGCAACCTCTCGCCACAAAATTTTCGGGAGTATTTCAATTTGAAGCACGCTAGAGCAAGAAACGTAATCGAGTGCGCTTTTGGTGCCTTGAAAGGACGGTGGGGTATATTAAGAAAGCACTCTTGGTTTCCTGTTAAGAGGCATAACCACATAATTATGGCGTGTGCTCTGCTACACAATTTTATTAGAACCAACATGCCAAATGCCATTAATGAGGAGAACTACCCACGCTCACCATCAAACACGGAACGTGAACCAAATTACATTGATGTGGTTGAGCCCTCGCAAGCTTGGTCAGATTTTCGCGATAACACAGCCTTGCAAATGTACAACGAGTGGCAATCTGGGCGAAGGAGGCGTTAATATACTGTCCTTAGTTACTGTTATTTGACAAGGGACAGTGATTAGGTTGTCAAATTTGTGTTACTGCCACTCAAATTTTTACATATGTGTGTGTATCGATGTAATATGGAAAAATCAAACGTGTTATCAATTTATTGTTCAATGCTCAGTAGTTTAAACATTCCAATATGATAGCTTGACAACTAATATATTTAAGTAATATTCCAAAACAATGATGCGCAGTGATTGGGAATGATCAGTACTGTTTTATCCTATATTGAAGGCTGTTTAGAAATGATGATCAGTGCATGTAGCTCACTGGTTAATGTTCTGTAATGTTTGATTATTACAGAAAACGTACACCTTCCTATCATTGCATTCTTGGTTATTCAATTAATTACTCTTTCCAGATCACTATATAAAATTGATTGGCAGCCCTTGATTTGATAGTTTATTTGTATTAATATATGTATTCTCTTTTGTTGTAATAATTGGACCAGTAGGTTGTGATAGATTGAAACATTGTTGGACAAACAAAGCTTAGTATAGTTTATATTCAAATGTGATAACTGATAAACTTGCAGTACTACATGATGAGTAATAGTATGTTTTTACCCCTTGTTGCAGGTGTTCAATGAATGTAGTCTTGGATGACCTCATATTGCAAAAGTCATAACCTGAAATACCATCCTCACAATGTTTTCTTTATTAACTGACACTAAGTACTTTATATTCAAATATAATGTGAATATGAACATACTATTGAAATAACTAACAGATGCAACAAAAAAATGGAACTGAAGACTTGTGTAAAAAATATTGTAATGTAAATTATTACATTGCTTTTTTCACCTGTATATGTTGAGCAGTTCATATATCATGATTTATTTGAACCTATACCTACTTACCTCGTGCAGTGTTAGCATTGATGGAATGAAAACGCAATGTATTCTTTGTTGACGTATAATTATATGTTTTACTGAGTTAATAAGGCTCAATCGTTGAAAATGGCCTTCTCGCAATCTAGCAGTCCAAGCGGCCTCCCTCTTTACAAGAAGCCGGCTGGGACCAGAAGAACGTGGACCACGCCGGAGGAGTTAGTACTAATAGATGCTTTGAAAGAAATATGTGCCAATGGTTGGCGAGCAGCAAACGGGTTTAGACCTGGGTATCTCGGGGCACTAGAGCGTGCAATGGCAGAAAAATTCCCTCTCGCAAGACCAATGATTGAGAAACACATTAACTCGAAATTAACAGTTTGGAAGAAAACCTTCGCTATTGTTCATACCTTGTTCACCACATCCGGCTTTGGTTTTGAGGCAAACAAACAAATGGTCCGCGTGGATTCCGATGACGTTTGGAACGAATATGCTAAGGTAAGTACTGGTTTTAGTTTAATTTATTCCAATTTCAATGATATATTGCCATGTACTGTGCTAAACAAAATGGATTGGTATTGTTGAATAACATGTTACTAGCAGATTTACAACCAGCATCTTACTAGGATATTTATCAACCTTGTGTCTAATTAAATACGTATGGATATTAAACCACAGTACTGTAATCCCAAGTTCTTGGTACTGGCCTGCAAACAGGTTTTCTGAGTTTAGTTATGGCTCTTTAATATCAGTTCCCAATATTGCATGTAACAGGCACACCCTGAGGTGGCGCAGTGGCGTTATAAAAGTTTCCCTTTCTACGAAGATTGGCTACTCATTTTTGGAAATGACAGGGCGGATGGGAAAACGGCACAAACCTTCACTGATGCGGTTCTTGATTTGGAAAGTCCACATGAAGTGTATGACGAGGTTTACGATGTACATGTCATTAGTGGTGCAAAGGGCAAGGAGAAAACTGGGGGAACATATAACTGTAATAGTCAGCCTCGTGACGCAAATTTATGTGACCGTCAAGACACGCAGGAAGTTAGCTCATCCGAGCATCCCAGTGCTGATGCAAAGGGAAGAAAAGCCACAGCTTCAAGTACTGGCCGTAAAAGAAAGGCGCGCGAGGCTCCAAATCTGCTAGACCAACTAGTATCATTGCTAGGGAATCTGTTCGAGAAAAGCAACGACAAATTTGGTGAAATGGCAAACAAGGTCGTTGATAAGCTGACTCCTGAGAAAACAGCTGAAGCACCACCTCCCCCCACAACGCCTACTTCTCCACCCACAAAGAGCAAGAGAGTGTTTGATGCCGTTGCCGAAATAGGAGTAATGCCATTGCAGTTGCGTATTATCGTTGCACACAAGATAGTGAATAACCCTCAAGCTACTGACCTCTTTCTTGGGATGGATAATCAATGTCGATCAGCCTACGTAGACATGGTAGTGACAGGAGCGCTCGACCCGTCCTCGGGGACTGCATTCATGAGCAATGTCCAATAAGTTGGCACCTGATATTTTGTTTAAATTATGTAGGATCACTTAAACCAATTCTCCCTCCCTACATAATCTTTTGTGGCCACGATTGTCATGGAGCGCGTTATGTTTCAGCGTATCATGTTGTAGTATGTATGGGAAATATGATGCTCATTTTTGAATTCCCAAACTAATAGGGGGCTGTAGTAACTTGTATGCAAGGTGGTTTTTTTTTGGCGGTTGTCGTGTTATGGAAAACATAGTCACATTCAGCCTTGTTAATTTGTATTTTTTTGGTATTGGACCAGTGAGTCATTGTTTTCTATAACTAAACCTATATGTATGGGTTGTTATTTTGTAACCAGAACTTTTGTCATCCTAACATGTACTGTGGTTAATTTATCTGTACTGTGATGTTATATGGCTCTATTGCTTTTTATTGTGAAAAGTGCAAATGTTGAAGTAGGATTATGCCACCCTATATACAAGCCATTTCGTGTTATAATATTATTCTGTACAGGATTCAGTCAACATATTTCACTGTTTATATTAGGAAATTCATAACACTTCTAACTGAATGACTGCATAAAAATGAGGGAGAGAGATTGGAGTTATTTGTGAATCTGTGTTCATGAATTCTGTGTTTTGGTTACTCATATTAGGCTCTTTTTTGAAGTGATTGGCTAAGGAAAATGTTTGTAAGCAGGTTAAAAATAAATTGCATATTTGTTTGTCTCACTTTGTGGCAAGTTTGTTATTGACAATAATGAATTAGAACAAGGTAATAAACATACAGTAAACTAAATGTTTTTTAAGCCTTATGGTTTGGAAGCATTACTTGGTCAAGCTCATACATGCACACAACAACATTCTGTGAATTTTAACAATACACAAAATAACACATTCATAATAATAAAACATATTACTGCTGCAATACAAAATAGAAGTTCATAGTCACTTAGTACATCACAATTATGTAGTCCCTACAAACAGAACAGAACACCTGTGAATTAGGAAAGAAACATACTGGAAAGCATAAATAGTAGCCGATAATAATGAAAATTGTTGTGATTCTTCGCGAAACTCCCACCTTCATATGAGATTGTTTAAACCTTGTGCTTACCCTTCATAGAACCTCCATTACCCTTGGAACGCCACGGGCTAGTGACTGAATTTGATGATCCTTGCGAGCTAGTGCGGTCGTTCGAGAACACTGGAGCTCTTGTGGGAGGGTTAACACCACGATTGTCATTGCTAGCTCTATTCTCTGGTATACGGAATAGGGACCTTTGTCTGTCGCGATCACGAAGGTCGTTTGAAACTACTGTAGGGAGTGCTGGAGTGTCTTCGACTACAAAAGTTGGTGTCGGACGTAACGCACCTACATCGTCAAACACTTCTGCGCAGAAGTCGCTGTCTGTGTCGGAATGGAGAATGTCGAAAGTTTCCCTAGAGAATACCTGGACACCTAAAGGAGGTGGTGAGTACGTCCGGCTTGGAACTGGTAACACTTCATCACCACTACGCAGAGCCGGGGCAGCAGGAAAGTTGTTAGAAAAATCATTGGGTTCGCTATTTTCAGGGGTTGTCAAGTCCACAAAAGCAGGTGGTGGAGGTCAGGGGTCCGAAGGTCCAGTGGTGGGAGGATCCGGAGTAGGGGCACCGAACAGCTTGCACAGATTGTACCACGCGGGCTCCCCCTCAATCATGTAAGCCTCCCCAAGCTTGTATTTCTGTATAACAGTATAGTGTGCCAAAAAGGGTAGCCATTTTCAGATACTAGTTAAAAGAAAAAGGGAACAACCTAAGGTATTACATAGAACTCTTACCAGAACAACATAATCCCATACAAAATCCTCAAACGTATGAACAACGTTGTTCGTCTCATCAAAATACACCGAGCTTAGACCAATGATGAATTGGAATACTGTGAAACGTTGCTCGAGCTTACGATACTGAAGCAAACATTGACGAAAGGTGAAGCTTGTGTTGTGAACTGCGTTCACCTTATCAGCGACAACTCTTATCATGTCGCGCATGCTAAACATATCATGGATCGCTGCAGCACGCTCTTTCTCTTCGATGAGGTAGTCAATGAACGTACAATCAACTCCATAAGTCCACGTGCTAGTGTAGAAGAAATGCGATTGTGGCCTCGGGTTAATATGTGCCATTACTGAATCTTATGTTTGGTTTATATTAAGCACTTGGTTGTGAATGCCCAAGATTGAGAGATTTATATATACACAACAGAAGAGAGTTGATGAGAGTGTAGTTTAAAAGTACTTTGATGTTATATCCTGGTGTGTAATTATTCAAAAAGTAACATATTCCCTGATGGTGTAATGTTATATTCCATGGAGCCGTGTGCAATGTCTTTCTATTCATTGTCCAATGAGTTTACCCTATATCCATGCCAAAATCGACTTAGCAGGTTCAATGCTGTTTTATGCTTGTCATGGTCAGATAGGCGAGTACGTATTACACCAAAATATTATACTAGTTGGTCTTCAAAGTTCATGTTTGTGCTAATATTATAATGAGCTGGTACATATGTTTGTTAAGTGAATTGGATTGTGCACACTGGTGAAAGATTCTTGAGCAGAAGCAATCTTTATGGAAAAGGTTGACAAGCCTGACCTCTTCCCCAAATATTCTCCCAAAACACAGATAACCAAAAGAAACTCTTATATGCAATTCTCATTTTGTAACCAGGAATTATTGTTGCGCTCAATTTAATTTACTTAAACTTTTCAAAGCTTGCATAGATATTATTGGATTGTCCCACTAGAACTGCGAAGCTGCTTGTCAATATTTTTGGAAAATCTTCACAAGCCTGACCTCTTCCCCAAATATATGCATTACAATGGAGTCCAAGTCGATATTCAATTAGTTTCCATTTGTACACTTCTACACCAACCGCTTGCACAGTACATTAAGACAAATTAGGGTAGTAGCTTGTTTTTGATCTAAAATTAATTAAATGGGTTGCAGCAAGTAGTTGTTCTGCATTCAAATACATCCTGAAATTATGTAGACTATGTATTTATAGTAGCATTTAACAGTAATAAAACCAAAAGTCACAACTACACAAGCGCAAATTAGTTGGTGTTAATAAAAGATAGTTATATGAATGGCCACAAAATTGCTTCATAATATCAAAAATTGGCACTACAACCCTGTTTTACAATCAAAGATGTGTCACAGTTACAAAGACGGCATGAATCACAATTTATTGTACCACATTTACCAAACAATTCACAACATATGTCAAAGAGAATCCAGGGAATGAAATAGTTAGATACCAAGTAATCAAACAAAACCAATACCAGAAACATGTCAACTGTATGGTACATGATTTCAAAATACGGCATAATAGTATGGGACTACTTTCCCAGTACAAAACCAAACAACGGCAAGTAAACTGATGGGGATGGGGTGCGAAATAAACAGAGTCTTGGTTCAAAACTTAAAACTACAACAAAAAGGTTTTAATTTAGCCAGACTACGATGTTGTTTTTTAACAAAATTGAGCCTGCATCACCCATTTCAGAAAGTCGGCGTCATTTTCCGGACCTGGTGCAATAAAAAGTATAATCGGTCAGCTTTCGAGTAAGAGTTTGCATAAGCAACGAGTAATGAAAATAGCATTACATGTACAATATTTACAATGATGAGAAATGGTAATAATCGCCTGCAAATTAGTGGCGGAAACTTTTTCAAACAAGAACATTAAAGTGTGCGGAGATCATGAAAAAGGTTACAGTTACCACATATGAAGTTGACACGCCCATTTACTTGCGCGTAGATATTTTAAGGTAGGGAAAACAGAGCAAACATTAAAATATTACAAAAAGTATAATTCACTAAAGAATATTATTTAGCAGACTTGGACTATATAAGGTACGTCGCACATTCTGCTCAATGAGTTAAGGAGTCAATTGGAATGAAGGATTCACCTGGAAACTACATTTCTCTTATTTATTCGAAGTAGAAACCATAATAGAGTAGGGGCATGTCTCTGGTGAAATCAAGTGTTTCTTCGGGGAAAAAACTGGCATTCTCTCTTATGTAGAATTCGCGGTGTACTCGGTAGTTGTCGGGGGTCTGTGTATCGTAGTACTCTTGGGCATCACTCTGTAATTGGGGGTAACTAGTCAGTGAAAGGCATTGAGGTACAATGATCAAAAATATTAAACGGTACAGATCCGACATTAACATACTAAAAAAGGCAAATAACACAAATGTATATACTCACTGTCATCTTGTGGTAGATTTCAGACACGCAACACTCAAGACCACGGCGTTTCCAGCATTTAACGAGATCGTTCTCCATGATGAACTCGTAAAACTCCATGAAGGGATAGCGCCTTCTTCGAATTAACCGGCGAATCCTACTTGCGTCGACATTTATTTGTTCACAGGCATAGGCGAGCGACTGCATCAATCCCTCGACGGTATTCACTCCACACACCTGGGAGCTAAACGTAACCAGTGCATCAAATACCCTCTCCTCCTTGAAATAGATCCATGTGAAGCGATCAATGGGTAGATTTAGAAGTCCATCGCGTTTATAGTAAAAGTGGTGTTCCTCTCGCAAGTAAGCGGCATCGTTCTGGATGAAAACAATGTGCATAGGACCTAAGTTGCGCAACCCGTTACTGCGAAATTCTCGCTCAACAATAGTTTCCTACGATATTAGCACGTGAAAGGTCATTCAATGGACACCCCAGGATAAAATTATAAGCAACGAAAGGTAGCGTTTAAAAGAATAATTAAATATTAGGGACAATAAGCGCGTTGCTTACCCTCACGATGTACAGTTCGTAGCTTGGTGTTGCTGTTACGATTCCAGTTTCCCAATCAAAAGGCAGCTTATGAAACACAACAAAGTTCCAGAATCTCAGGAAAAGAAACCTTGAACAGATGAACATATGGCGCACAAGAAGCTGGTTGGGGAATTCAAGACCCCATTCATTGTTCAGCAGCTCAGTAGTATAGTTAAGTGCCCTCTCCATTTCCTTTTCTTCATTGATCTTGTTTTTCAAGGAAATGTCAGCTAGGAGAGACCACATCTTTTCCGTTCTCCATGGCACCCATTGCTCCAGCTCGTACTCACTGTCTTGTAGCGGAACATAGTGTAGTGGCTGCAACAAAAAATTATGATTTAATTCACATAATATACGTGTAATTATGATAATCAGGTACTCAGATAGTGCTCGTACAAAAGTGGATATCATATCTGTTTTTACGATGCAATAGCGAACTGACACTAACCAATATTATATTTAACAGAATTAGGCAATTGAGTAACCGCAATTAATACTAAGTTAAAAATTTATGTCGTTGCCGATGCGTATGGAAAGTAAAGGATTATAAACTACTTGGTGTAAGTTGAGTAACCGCAATGAGCTACCATTCATGACCACATAGTACCCGTACAATATACTCAAGTTGCATTAATACAGGCCCGGATACACAGTTGTGTATTATTGGGAAGGGGATTATGGTCAATTTCAATCATAATAATTGTTTTAACAATAAACAACATAAATTCACGACTCCCTTCATCAATCTATACAAATAGTGCCATCCCCTGAAGTTTGTTAAAATATCCCTAAACACGAATTTGTTATACTGAAGCAAAACCAACTAAATATAACAAAAACAATCACCTATATAATCAAAATGTAGGATTCAAATAATTAGAACTAATCTGATAAACCAAATAGCATCTAATCATAAGAAGCCTGGCGTTTGTAATGCGTGGAAGTTAGAAAAACTCACACCTTTAACGGCAGGGCGGTAGGTTGAACTAAAGTTGGGGTCTTCAACGGCAGACGATTTACGGGTATTCGATTTCCTCTTGCTAATCTTGGACAAGTCTTATCCGCACCGTTTTCGCCCCCGCCCTTCCCGTCGGACGACGATGGACCGTTTCCAGTGTTCTTCATTCTTCGGAATTGTTCAATCGGCGTAGTACAAACAGGATGGTCGATGGATTGAGAAATGGTGGCTTTGATGATTTCTAGGGTTTTCAAGCAGCGCTTCAAAGTATCGGTCTGTGAGAGAGAGAGTCAAAATAGAATTCAGACCAATTCAATGTAGTTACTAGAGGTGCAAATATTAAGGGTAAATTAGGAAATGTGTAATTTAACACAACAAAATAGAGGGAACCAAACATGATATTACAACTTTAAAGTTAAATAGTATGGGTGAATTTTTCAGAACCAAATGTAATATTATTTGGGAGTGGGAGATAGACTATTACCTTATTAATTAAAGCTTATACATTTCAGGGGCATCCAAACGTGCTCTTAGGGGTGAAAAAAAGGTAGCCCAAATTGAGGATTGAGCTAATAAGTTAAATGAAAAAACTTTATTTGGCGAATCGAAAATAGAGGGATGCAGGAGCTGCACAAATGAGTAATGAATGATTAATTCCCTCGAGGCTGGTAGTGGACTAGTGGGAACGGGCAGAAGAAAGTTTTTCGACTTTTATTTTTATTACAAACAAACAACACGACATGATTTTATTAATAAACTAACTAAACCCCTATCCAGTTTGAAGTATCAAGAGTAGATGAGAAACCCCCCGTAACTGGGAGTGAACTGATGATGTATGTATGTGGCCTATTGCCCCAAATCATGATATCACAATTATTAGGTGAATTACTGCTAATTATTGAGCTAAATTCTCGCTCTACACAATCACACTAATTCTGCGCAACATTTTCTCCCCCTTGGATATTTGTAGATGGATACGCCATGCCTCAGTCACACATGCTTTCCGCCTCCAGCCATATTCGTGAAACTTAAAGACTGACTACTCTGCATTGGGCGAACCTGGCCAAATGTATTGGAGTTCTCCGAGACAACAAGTTCATAGGTGCACACGTGTTTCGACGCTACCTCCAACATAATTGGTCATCCTATATCGTCTGACGTCCGAGAAGCGGGTGAATTCAGGGATATAATTACTGTTATTGTTCGGAACGCCGATCTCGAGTTTGAGAAAGAGAGCGACGTAATTTTTATTAAGGGAATAGAGTGAATTACAAAGGGGTTCGTGTGTGAGGGGGATAACTTCTTCTATCGCGGAGAACACTTCTTAGTGCTTTTCTAGGTACATAGATGCATATAGTGAGCTTCACGAATGTTCACTTGGTCCTTTTGGTGTTGATTGTGGTACTATTTATAGTGCTTCTTAACACTAGACATTTCTCCTTCACGATGCCACCAGAGCATCACGAATACCTACCTTGGTATCGATGGCCTTAGATGCTGCACTCGATGTTTGTAAAACGGTACCCACTCCTTCTTCGAATCACGATAGGGACTTATAGGGTACAGCTCCCGTTCGAGGCATTAGAAGTTTTAGATAACTTCACGAATACCCCATAGGGATACGATGCCCTCGCAATTGCAGTATCAAGATACGGTACAGATATATTACAACACGGGGCATCAATACCCCAAGATTCACGATAGGACCTCTCACCCCCTAGGGCAAAGATACTAGCTTCCCCTTCCGAAAGGGTATCAGAACACGATAGCAACATGATCATAACGTGTATCAGCACCTAGAAGACAGCTGTCGAAGATAGAACATGACTACTCAACTCCTAAAAATTGTATGTAACACTTGTCAAGAAACATACATGCATATAAGCCACTTGTATACAATCTCACTCTTATAAAAGGGAAGGGAATAAAAGGAATAAATGGAGAGGACTTCAGAATCATATGAAAGATATATATCATTCTTCGAACTCATGTAAGGTGTTCCAACCCACTCACAAATTGAGAAAAATTGGAATAAATAAATTAATGTTAACCAAATGGCACCGTGTGTGGGAACGCCATGAAATATCGCCTTTGAGTGTGTTTGAGGAATACTTTATATCATACTATGGATAGCCCTGTAATCAGTTGCAGCCTCTAGGACCATCAAGAGCGTATGGAAGAAGAACCATCAGTAGCCCCCTCCCCCTCCCCCCCCCCCCCCGGAACGGAAAGAAGGGATTTCATAAATGTCCCTCGATCTGTGTTTGAGCGTCTCTTAAAAGATATCGCTCGAAGGACTCGGTAAGAAGCTGCATACTCTCACGAGCCCATCTCTCGATGACCTTATCGAGAACGATACGATTCAGAAGAATATGAATCCCGCATGAGGCCATGCCTTCATCGACCTCTCTCTCCCCCCCCCCCCCCGTATCACGATACCCCTCCCCGCGATAGGGAGACATGAACTTACTATGGGGACAATTGTGAGAGAGAACAACTAGATAAGGAAAGGGCTTACCCTCGGGATCACCAGTTGCTGCCTACACACACAGTAGTGGACAACTCCCTGTGGGATATGGTCAATAGTCTGCGCAGAGAAATGCGGGATATAAATAAAAATATAACCCCACGGGAAGAGCTCATGTATCACGACTCTCATTTTGTCTCAAAAATAGCTCAAGCCCTGATCTCCTCGAGGATGCGGCCTGCCAATCTCCCTTTATATACATGTGATAAAGATGGGAGAGAGCCGCAATATCACATCCATCAATACATAGCTAGTGTGGATCTAGCATCGGCACCGAATTTTGCTCTGTGCCGAGTATTTAGGACTACCCTTGCGGGGAGGGCATATGCCTGGTTCTCTAAGCTACACCCCAACACGATATCCCATTTTGACCAATTAGCATGCTTATTTGTACTACAATTCACTTGCAACAAAATATATCCTAAATTCGCGTTGCCATGTGTTCACCATCAAGTAGAGAAAAAATGAGTCCCTGAGAGACTACATGAAGCGCTGTTGGACGAAGCCCTAGATGTTGCGAATGCTAACCCCTCGATAGTAGCGAATATCCTAACCTAAGGGCTCAGAATGGGGGACTTTTCTCGATACCTCATGGGAAACCAGATTAAGGATATGAACGAACTCATGCAAAAGACAGAGATGTACATTATCATGGAAGAAGTTGAGAATTCAAAGATCCAAATAGAGAATAACGATAACGAACATCCGAAGTCGTCTAAATATAAAACGAAGGAAGAAAAACCTCCCTCTCAGCGAAGGGATAATGGAAATACGGTAAATGGCATATGCTGTCGGTACCCATTGCCACCCTTGACGATCACCCCTGCCCAGGTATTGAATGTTTTAAAAAGCCTTATAAAAAGAAAGACCTATGTAAGTTCTCCAAATACCATAAATCATATGGACATACTACAGATAACTGCACGACTTTGAGAAAAGAGATACGCCAGTTGTTAGACGTTGATTACTTGGGAAACTACCTCAAATAGAACAACCAAGAGGCTCCCAAGCCCAATGTTTGGAAAAATACTCAACCAGAAGGGCTAACAGAAGAAGATGACCCTAATACCAAGAATCGAGAGGGAACTTCCCACCAGGATTACCCCCACCCCCAAAATCGTACAAGGATAATCCTCCTTTGAGTAGAACGATAAATATGATTGAAGGAGGGGATATCTCAGTGATACCCTCAGGGAAGAAGAAGAAATATCTAAAAGAAGCTTGACGTACAATATAGGGACCACTGCTCTGCTCGGTACAAGGAGCAAAGGTACCCATCATCACCTTTGGATGGACAATTTGGAGGGTATTATCTATCCTCACGGAGATCCATTGGTGATATAAGCCACCATCTAAGGTATTGAGATCTAGCACATCCTAATCGATACCTGGAGTTCGGTAGATGTTCTCTTCCTGCCCACATATTTGGCTATGGGACTAAAGAGAGAATGCCTGGAATCGGTTGAAGTCCCCTTAGTGGGCATTTTGGGAGAATCGTGTCGCACGTTGGGAGCGATAACACTGCTAATGTCGTGGGGAGAACGAGCACTGTGGCGAATAGATCACACAATATTTTGGGTGGTAGAGGCCTCGTCTCAAACTTATAATGCTATATGCAAAAGACCCTTTATACGAACGTTTGAGGAGATCCTATCCACGCTTCACCTCAAAGTGAAGTTCCCTACGCAGTCAGGGATTCGAGAAGTTAGGGGCAACCAAGTCAAAGCTAGGGAATGCCTCATGAATGCGATCCCAACGGAAGACGAAAAGGGTACCCTTGTGCCCAGCAAAAACCGCAAAGTTGAAGAAGAATTGAAGGTACAACCCGTTGTGGAGCTGAAGATGATTGAAATTGTGGAAGGGGATCATGGAAAAGTGATTGAGATAGGCACATGGATGGATTCTGAGACTAAGCATAAGATAGTTTTTGTTCTAAAAGATTTTCACCATCTCTTTGCCTGGGAAGGAGGACCTTCGGGTAAGATCAGCGACCAGGTTTGTCAACATTTCTTGAACATCAAGACGAGGGCCAAGACAATCCATCAAAATAAGTGAAGTATGGGACCATAAAGAAATAAGATCATACGGTTCGAAGTACAATGACTGTTTAGTCTGCGACAGATCAGGGAAGTCATATATCCCGAATGGCTCGCCAATGTAGTTCTGGTTGCTAAAATGGGAGTAAGATGGAGGATGTGTGTCGACTTCACTAATTTAAACGATGCTTGCCTGAAGGATTGTTATCTATGATGGATGTGGACGAAGGGTACAACCAAATCCCGGTGGCAATGATAGATCAAGATAAGACCAGCTTTATCAGCGATGTAGGCACCTTCTGCTATATGGTAATGCCCTTAGGTCTAAAAATACAGGGGCTACCTATCAACGACCAGTAAACCTCATGTTCGCAGGGCTGATTGGAAAGTCAATGGACGAATACCTTGACGATATGATCGTTAAAAGTCATCAAGATGAAGACCAACCGAAGGACCTGAAGCAGATACTGGCAATCATGGACAAGTTTGGAATGAAGATCAACCCCCAAAAGTGTTCCTTCGGGATCAAAGGAGGAAAATTCCTAGGGTTAATGGTGACCGCAAAGAGAATAGAAGTAAAATGCAATAAGGCTAAAGCTATCATGGAGACGCCAACTCCGAAAACTGTCAAGGACATTCAGAAACTAACAAAGAGGATGGCATCATTGAGTAGGTTCATTTCTAAATTACCTGAAAAAGGCTCACCTTCTTTAAAAACATTAGGGACTTCTAATGGACCGAACAATGTGAGGAAGCTCTTAGTAGGTTGAAGAGTTACTTGGTATGCCCTCCGTTACTAGTAAAGCTCATACCACATGAAGAATTGTTTGTATACCTGGTAGTGTGAGAGGAAGTCGTGACTGCGCTATTAGTAAAAGAGCAAAATAGAGACCACCGCCTTGTGTACTACATTAGAAAAATGCTACAAGGGGGTGGAAGACAGGTATAACCTGACCGAAAAACTAGTGCTAACCCTAATAACTACTGCCCGTAAATTACAACCGTACTTCCTCTCCCATCCCATCACTGTTTTAACTAAGCATGCCTACGCACCATCCTTAACAAGCCTGAGTCCTCATTGCAACTAGTAAAATGGGTAGGGGAGCTCACGGAGTATGATATCTCCTATGCCCTCCGAATTCATCATGGAAATGACGGGCATGGATTCATCAAGTGTTGGCTGAATTCATCATGGAAATGACGGGCATGGATTCATCAAGTGTTGGCTGAATTCATCATGGAAATGACGGGCATGGAAGTAGACGAAAGCCCACCCCTATGGCACGCGTTCGTAGATGGGTTATCAACAACGACACCGGGGGGGTGCAGGAATAGTCTTTTCCAACAATGAATTAGAAGGAAGAAGTGCTCTACTTCACCATCAGATTCGACTATCCACTGTCCAATAATGAAGTAGAGTACGAAGCTCTTCTTATCGGGATGAGATTAGCATAAGAAGGAGGCATCAAGAAATTGATGATCCGCAATGATTCGAAATTGATTGTACATTAGGTTAATGGTGCCTACGAGGACAAGGAAAAGAGAATGCGAGACTATCTTCAGCTAGTCCATCAGAGACGCGACTGGATTGAGGAGTGTGGGATAGTTCAAATTCCCCGCTCTGATAACCAAGAAGCAGATGCCTTATCCAAGATAGTCACCCAAAAGGCTACGATCCATACACGTCGTATCACCCTTCTTCAGGCCTCGAATCTAGAGAAGTCTGAAGCTGAGAAGGTGAATACCACGGTAAATCCAACCGAGAAGGAATGGATGACTAGAATTAAGGCATACTTGAAACATCTAGAGAAGCATTCTGCGAACAAGCCAGGCATAAAAAAAACGCTCCTTACTTTTTGCACGATGATATATTGTTCCTCAGATCCTAGTCCTGCCCACACGTGAGATGCCTCAGCAAAGAAGAAGCTGAACAGGTTATTAGAGAAGTTCTCGAAGGCACCTGTGGGAGCCACACTGGGGAAGACAGCATGGATGGTCGTATAATTTGCTAGGACTATTACTGGACCACGATGACACATGACTGCAAAAGATATGCTAAAAGATGCAAGTCATGTCAAGCCTATGCCCTACGAATCCATCAACCTGTGACACTATGGGAACCCAGCCTGAACCCATGCCTCTTTCACAAAATTTGGCATTGACATCATGGAACCCATGATTCTTGATGGGGGTTAGAAAAAGTTCTTGCTAGTAGTTGTCGATTATTTTACTAAATGGGTAGAAGCGGAGCCATTAGCCAAAATTACTATCGGAGCCGTTAGCCAAAATTACTATCGTCAGCGACAATGGACTTCAGTTCACCAGTATACAATTAGAAGACTGGTGTGACCAGGGGGAAGTAAAACATCATTTCGCTTATGTGGGATACCGCCACGCCAATGGCCAAGTTGAGAGAACTAACCAAACCTTGCAAAGAAATCTTAAATCCATGTTAGATTGGCACAAAGCTTAGTGGGTGGAAGAAGTCTCTGGCATCTTGTGGGCCTATATGACCACTTAAAGAACATCCATGAGAGAAACCCCTTATAGCTTAACTTACACCAGTAAGGCAGTGGTGCCTCTCGAAGTTGTGGTGGAAAGCTAGCGAGTCAAAGAATATGAGGTAGTGAGCAACAACTCTAACCTGGCCTTAGCCTTAGATCTACTGGAAGAACGAAGGGCACGGGCAACTATCCAAATAGAACATTATAAAGCACGCATGGCGCGATACTACAATGCCAAAGTGCAAACCACAACCTTCCAAGTGGGAGACCTCCTGCTAAAAAGAGATGAGGTTTCCAAGAACATTGGAAAGCTTCAACCCAAATGGGAAAGATCCTTTAAGATCTCTAAGATCAACGGGGTCGCCACATATCAGTTGGAGAACCTTAAAGGAAAAATGTTCCACAACACGTGGAATGCGTTTAACCTTATGAAGTACTATGCCTGATGTAAAAATATCAACCATTGTACATAAATAAAAAGACTATTCACAATAGATGACCTTCATATTATCAAAAGGCGAATGTGGCCGCTAATACAAAATTATGGTCCAGAAGAGGACCACAAGCAACCCTATCCTACGATATCATCTATCTACAAACAAAAGTCGATCGAAGGAAGTTACAAGATTCACCTTCACACATAAGTATATACATGTACAAAAACCTATCCTAAGGAGTCTAAGGATCTTCAGCATGACGTTTTTCTTCCTAGATAAGGACAAGAAAACGCAACACCTTTGATGATAATGCAAAATGATGTTATAAAGGACGCAAGGAGAGATGAACACACGATAGAAGAAGTTAGTATGCAAGGGCTTAGAAGGAAGATGCAAAGCTTCTGCACCTTCTTGTAAACCCGCCATCGCAAGAGCTTCAAAGAATTCCAGCAAACCGCATATATCGTAGCTTCATAAAAACAAACCGGTATCGCACAAAACTGCATTTGTTGCACGACTGCTTCAAGACTTAGCACCACATACCCTTACCCCTACTGAATGGGTACCCAACAAAAAGAAGTTGGCTTACCCATAGGCTTCAAAAAGAAAAAAACGATTTTTCTAATTGTCCGATGGGGTAACACTCCTAGTGATGGTGGTAAAAGAGAGAGGGTTGTCCCGATACACTAGATTAAAGAAGGGAAGGCCAATGGGGTAAGGGCGCGAGATGAAGACATGACCCACATAATGGGGGTAAGAGGTTAGTCCAAAAGGTTGATAAACAAAATATACCCTACCAAATAACGATAGGAGTTGGGGACGTAAGCTGGGTGGGACAAATCTGCCAATATCTCAAAATGGACTGCATAAAAGGGTGAAAAAACACGCGAAGCCCACATTGAACTTGATCCGAATATACTTTCATATATCCCGCAGGAGGACCGTACGCGCTTTCATAAGGACGGGGTACGACGATTACATACTTATCGGGATCCAAATGATGCTCGACAAACAAAGTAATGATAGAGTCCAAAAACTCTGCACTCATGGTGGATCCTACTCGACCACCTCAATCATGATACGAGGATTCAGAGAGACGGTATTAAAAATAGAAAAGCAATCAATAGGATGATACACTTCCCTCCTCAGAAACACTATCCTTATGCTCCTCACCAAGGAAGCATCGGTGCGTAGCGGGGCAAAAATGGACGCCATAGAGGGATTCCAGAATATGGCCGATAGACCTCCCTCAGTCCTTTCCCTCAAATTCTGAGTGATGATGCGTAATCTGCCCCACTCTCAGTGAGGGGCAGAAAAATGGGTACCCTACAAAAATTATTTATTGTCTTGCAGGGAGAAACGTCTAAGCCACGACCACCTTTGGCCAAACAGGGGCCCACGGTCCGGGCTTTGGAGAAGGTACCCCCGAGTCACGACTACAAAACACCCTCCAAGGGTACTCGGTCTAAACACTCGGAGAAGGTACCCCCAGACCCGACCAATGCCTCTTAAAGGGATACGGTGAGACCTTAAAGTCTTGGACACGTTTCCCCCAATGACCTGATGCGCACCTGAATCCGGGTAACCATGAGGAACAACCTGAGATTCCCCTCCCCGGTCTGAGAAAATAACAATCCCCAGAGTATTCAATATCTCTTGAAACGCCCGAGGAACCATCACCAACACTTAGTCAGAATTGAGGAAACATGAGCATATAATAAACATTAAAGACACGAGTGAATACAAGGAGGAGTAAAGACCCATCATAATCCTAAGGAAGCAGCTCACACCAAAGAACGACCCCCCGAGGTCCCATCCAAGATAGACGATCCACACTCATTCAAAGATGACCATGACCCACGACCCTACTCGGAAGACACGCCATTCACCATCAACTTACCCTACGTCCCAACCACCCTAATAATGAGGGAAGACCGCCCCCATTGGTCAAACTCATTCATTGGGGCAGTAAACAACCAACCTTATTGGTGTAGGTCAATGATTGAAGCAGATCGATCACCATGCATTGGCTCTGTACCGCCACCGAAGACCATTGGAGCAGATATTATATCGCCCGCACAGACGGACTGCCCGCTATTGGCCACCCTCTTACAGACGACCCCCATTGGTGTAGAAGACCTTCACGCCATTGGACACTAGCACCCTATGGAGCAAAGACGGCAAGATCGGCCACCATTGGCCAAAGACCCCTGGGACTTACACTATAAATAGTCCTTCATTTTTAGCAAGAAAGGTTCAAGCTCAAGTTTAAGCACAAAATCCAACTCCACACAGAAAATACATCATAAGAACACTGTCCAAGACTTAGCACTTTATTGTACTTAAAATTTTTCGCATTCTTCTGCCTCTCACTCGTGTTTTTCACACGACCCTTTTGTACTTCACTCAAAGTCCTTAATAAAATCATTGCGCCTCCTTCCCTCAAACTTGAGATTGGCGTTCCAAACAAAAATACTTGAGTAACAATATTCCCAAATATCCCGACCACACGGGCCCGGACGATATTGCCTCACCAAATGGTGCTGTCTATGGGAATGCCTTAAGTTCTCTGAAAAAGGTTTGAAGAAAGTTGCATGGCCAGAAAAAGAGCTAGAAGAGTACCAGTGCAAGCATCCTCACGATCTTCACGATCCAATACTGAAGTCGAATCAATGGAGAACCACGACAAAGAAACGGAGAAGGAGCTGAGTCTTCCGCCCCCTCATGAGGAAGCTCTACAGCCAGACGGACTTGTGCTTCCCCCTAAAGCGCCAACACCACCTGCTATTGACAATCCCATACCACCAGCCCACCAGCAGGTGCCCCCGGAGACGAGACCCGCTATGGGTTACATACAGGTGCCCTGGGACATGTATCATAATATGTTCGCTCGCTTAAATCGAAACAGTACCATGACCTTCGAAAATGATCAGGGCTGTAATAGAGAACGTTCCGAGGAGCGAAGGCTCCGCGTCGCAAATCAGCACGGCCTCCGAGAGCCCGGTCAGAAGGACTATCACGATGCAATGCCTGAGCATCCCCCTTCTCGTCATAGAAGAGGACAACCCTCATCGAATACTGCAAGTTCGGTCGACACTCGTCAACCTCTGGGAGAAGAACCTCCTAGACCACCCCTTTTCTCAAGGGACAACATTAAATGCTCCCGACCTTCACGATCCCTTTCTATCCTCAGCCTGTTTGAAGGCGCCAGCGTTCACCAACCCTAGACGCTCCTCTGGGAGGCATAATGGAGCAGATGCAGAGAGAGCTACGAGAACTTCACCGTAATCTCAACCCAGGTGAAGAGGTAGCCTACTGGGGATCGCCGTTTGCACATCACATAGCAGAGACCCTCATCCCTCTGACTATGAAGCATACTGGACTTCCAACCTACGCAGGGGATAGTATGTATCGCGATCCCCGTGATCACATCAACCAATACTTAGCATGTATGGACCTGTCATTGGCTCCTGATTATGCTATGTACCGAGTCTTACGCACGACCCTAACTAGTAAAGCCCAATCTTGGTTTTCCCAGTTGCATCTGGGGATCGTACACATCTTCGAACAGATAACACAAATGTTTGTAAGGTAGTTAGCCTGCAATAGGGACTTCCGAAAGACTTGCGGTCACATGTTCAACGTTTGGCAAAATGCGAATGAGGTTCTCTCAAGCCGTAGGAGAATTGGCCCGACTCGGCTCAGGATTACTCCCTGACATCATTTTCCAAGGGTTACTACCAGGGGACTTCGCCAACTACCTCATGAGGAATCGAGCCAAAAATATGGATAACCTATTGCAAAAATTAGGGTCCTTTAGGGATAGAGGAAACACACAAGACCTTGGAAGCTGCCAAGGTCTCGAGGGCCCCGGCCCCTCCAAGGGGAAAGAGAAAAAAGACGATAAAGAAGGAGGCAAGAGGGAAAAAGTCAAGAAGGAGCTAGATCTAGTACCCTTTCCTAGCATGACAATATCCCCCTTGCAAGTCATGACCATCTTGGGGGAAGAACGCTTCTTCAAGTGGCCTCGGGCTGCAAGAGATGCCCACATACAGGAAAATTTTGCACATACCACCGATCATACGAGCATCTAACAAATAAGTACATCCACCTTCAACAAGAGATTTCTAGGCTCCTAAAGCTGGGTTACTTGGATAAATATGTGGTGCCCGACAAACAAAACCCCACAGAGAAGCGGGGACGAGAGGAGACATCTAGGAAGAAAAAGTAGAGGTCGAGGATGCGTGAAGATGATGATGAACAAGAATCTCCAAAGCAGGATTAGATGCCCCCACTTCATCGTGTGTATCGCGACAACGCCCCTACGGGTCGTACTGTAAACATGATCGAATAAGGGGTCATGTCTGTGACCATGGAACAGAAGCGAAACTACATCTGAAAAGCAGAGAATGCTGATAGCAAGCTGTAGGTCTTCGCCGCCAAGGTAGCTAACCAACCGGTCATCTCCTTCAGACCAAAAGACCTCTTGGGTGTTGTATACCCACACGAAAACCCTCTTGTGGTCACAACCACCATACTAGGAACCTAAGTCAGAAGAATACTCGTAGACACGAGAAGCTCAGTTAATGTCCTTTTTCTGCCTACATTCCTGGCTCTAGGCATTTCATAGAGTTGGATGGAGACAATTGAGGTACCTCTTGTTGGTTTCTCCGGAGAACAATGCCAAACGGTGGAAATCATAATTCTGCCAATGTCATGGGGCGAGGGTACCACATGTCGTACTAAGCCCACAAAGTTCTATGTAGTGGACACTCCCTCTCGAACATACAACGCCAAATGTGGACGAATCTCCCTTCGGACCTTCGAAGCGATCGCGTCCACCCTCCATCTGAAAGTCAAATTCTCGACCCTTTCCAGGATATGAAAGCTCAAGGGGGATCATACCCTAGAATGAGAATGCCGCATGAACTCTTTGCCAATCGAGTCTGGCCACCCTGAGGCTCAATCCCCCACCAAGAGGGCCCTCTTGGAAGAAATCTGAGTCCAGCTTGCCGAAGAACTCAAAATGATAGAACTGGTGGAAGGTGCTAAAGGCAAAATAGTAAAAAATGGGTACCCAAATTGTGGAGGATATAGAAAAAGGCATCATTACCACCCTCAGCTCATTCCATCACCTCTTTGCCTAGAAGGACGACCCCCCTACGCAGATCAGTTAAGAAATATGTGTACATGAGCTTAATGTGTAGCCCATGGCCAAGCCGGTCCAACAGAGAAAGAGGAACATGGGACCAGAACCATGCAAAGTTATCCGAGCCAAAGTCCAACGACTAATAGACCTCAACTATATTTAAGAGGTCAGATATCCGAAATGGTTGGCCAATGTTGTCCTAGTTCTGAAAAACGAAGGTCTATGGCATATGTGTGTAGACTTCACTGCCCTTAATAGTGTCTGCCCTAAGGACCGTTATCCTTTGCCCATCATCAACATGTTAGTTGACTCCACGACAGGTTGTGTCGTCCTATCTACCATGGAAGGAGATAAAGGATATAATCAGATCCCGATGGCGAGTCGCGACTAGGAAAAGACTAGCTTCATCGCAGACATTGGCACCTTCTGCTACCTAGTTATGCCTTTTGGGCTCAAAAACGCTAGCACCACGTATTGAAGGTTAGTCAACCTCATGTTCGAGGGGCTGATCAGCGAAACAATGGAGGTCTATGTTGATGACATGATCGTAAAAAGTCAGTGGAAGAGGACCACGCTCGAGCCTTTGGGATCATGGACAAATTTGGAATGAAAATCAACCACTGGATGTGCTATTTCAGCGTCCGAGGAAGAAAATTCTTAACGTACATGGTTACCCGGAAGGGGATCAAGGTCAATCCAGAGAAAGCAGAGGCCATACTCAATGTGGAGTCACCAAAGACAATGGGGGATGTGCAAAAACTGACGGGTAGAATGGCCTCAATGAGCAGGTTCATCTCTCGCTCCTCGGAGAAAGGCCTTCCCCTCTTTAAGCTTTTCAGGAATATAAAAGAGTTCAGGTGGATTGACCAATGTGAAGAAGCCTTCAAAGCACTCACATATTATTTGGTCCATCCGCCCCTCCTGGTGAAACCAGTCCCCAAGGAAATGCTTTTCCTTTACCTACCCGTGGAAAAAGAATTAGTAAGTGCGGTCCTTGTCCGAGCTAAAGGGAGGGAACATCTTCCTGCATACTACATTAGCAACACCCTCCTAGATGTTGAGACCCGATATTCGAGCCTTGAAAAAGTAAGACTAGCCCTTGTTTCCGCAGCCCAAAAGCTCTGGGGCTACATCTTGGCCCATCCAATCACCGTCCTCACAGAACACCCTCTCCGAACCATCCTTAACATCCCTGAGGTGTCCAGACAAATGATCCAAGGGGCCATCGAGTTAGGGGAATTTGACATCACCTATTCCCCCTGACCAGCTATCAAGGCCCAAGCACTAGCTGATTTTATCACTGAAATGCATGAAAAACCTCAGAAAGACGAGCCAGAACCCCTGTGGCACCTCTACACCGATGGGTCATCCTCCAACACCCACAGGAAAGTAGGCATAATCTTCAGGAAAATAGCTCCAGACGAGCTAAAGACTATCCTAGAAATTACCTTGTATTTGGAGTTCCCCGTTTCCAACAAAGAAGTAGAATATGAAGCCCTTCTACTAGGAATGCGCCTAGCCAGCAGATCCAAGGAACGTACGAGGCTCGCGAAGAAAACTTGAAGAAGTGTTTGGAAGTGGTCATGGCAGGAACGATTCTTTTCCAAGAGTTCTGAATTAAGAAGATCCCCAGATCAGAAAATTAAGATGCTGACGCTCTAGGCCCAAACCACCAGCAGTCGGAGGATAACCATCTTCTCGGCCCCAAGACCCGAAAGACAAGGCATGCAGGGAGAAATCCAGATGGTGACACCCATCGAGGGAAATTGGGTGACCGGGATCATTGACTTCATTAGAAATCCCAGGAAGTATGCTCACGATCGAGCCAAGCAATGCACTATGTATCGGTGCACCGCCCAATACTACACAAAAAACGGGGTCTTGTTTTGAAGATCGTTGTCTTATCCGATCGCTCGATGTGTAAACAAGGAAGAAACAAAACTAATTCTGAAAGAAATCCACGATGGATGCTGCGACAACTATTCATGCGGAAGAAGCATGGCCGCCACAATTATTCGTCAAGGATACTACTAGCCGACTATGGCAGTCGACTGCAAAGACTACGTACGAAAGTGTCGTAAATGCCAACTACACACCCCCATGAGGCATCAGTCGGCCACCCCTTGGGAACCAGACAATGTCCCTTGCCCGTTCGCCCGATGGGGAAGAGACATCGTGGGTGCAATGATCCCTGACAGGGGACAAAATAAGTTCTTGCTAGTAGTAGTAGACTAATTCACCAAATGGGTCGAAGCAAAACCCCTCTCTAAGATAACCAGCCAGGTCATAATAAACTTCCTCTGGAGAAATATTTTGATTCAGTTTGGAGTCCCACAATAACTGATGAGCGACAACGACTTGCAGTTCCGTAACGACCTTGTTATAATATGGTGCAACAAATGGGGGATCAAGCACCGCTACATAGGAGTTGGATACCCCCAGGGAAACGGCCAAGTAGAGGTAAATAACAAAACTCTGCTAAAAAATTTAAAAGCTCGCCTTGATCAATACTAGTCGAAGTGGGTTAAGGAAGTCCCCGGAGTATTGTTGGCCTACCGCACTAGCCCACATGCTGTAACAGGCGATACCCCCTACAACTTCATCTACAGTACCGAGTCAATAGTCCCTTCTGAGGTGGTAAAACAGAGTCTGCGGGTCCAATAGTACGAGGAGGCTCAGACCAACGCCAACCTCGCCCTAACCCTACACCTCCTAGAGGAAAGGCGAATTAGAGCTGCCACCCATGGAAAATTCTACAAGGCCCACATGGCCAAATACTATAATACCATGGTCCGACCCCGTTCGTTTCAAGCCGAAGATCTTGTCCACAAAAGAGAAGAGGCCTCCAAGAACGTCGGCAAGCTCCACCGAAAGTGGAAAGGCCCCTATCAGATCTCTAAGATCCTCAGGCCTCCCATCTATCTACTTAAGGATGTGAACGGCCAAGAGCTCGTGTGAGCTTGGAATATCCCTAACCTCCAGGAGTATTACCTTTGAACCGCTCTTTAGCTGACCCTTTATGGCGACTTAATTTTGTTCGCGTACTTATTATGTTTGTATTTTGACTTAACTGTTATACCCGTGTAAAAGCAAACATGCCATCGACAATAAAATAACTATGTTCAAAAACATTTATAGTCTTACGACTCATAACAACAAGAGCCAAATGGTGATCTTCCATTAAAAAAGTTCTAACACGACCATCAAAAAACAAAAAATGAGAATTAAGGGGACTACGCCCATACAAAGCGGCACACAAAAATACAAAACAAGGGCAACGCCCGGCTAAAAACTACTCCATTGCGAGGCACTTTCCAGCCTTGATCCAGGCCCAACGTTCCTCAGCATATAGCTCGGTCGAGTCAAGCATCATCACAACTCTGGAGGGAGCCCTACGAGGGTCCAAAAAAGTAGTACCAGATGAGGCGAAGAAAAATTCCAACCTTGGAAACACCAGATCTCGGGGGACACCAGGGAGTAAAACAAAGGAGGAAACCGCCATCCCATATCCAATACTGACGAGGTCCCTCGTCTTTGACGCCAGTATATGGTTCAGGGGCTGCCCAACCAAGTCAAGACGGGCACTAGCAGCACCCACCTGAAGCTCTCTCATTGCATCCTTGAGCTGGCGGAGCAAACGATCCCGTTCTTCTCGGAGCGAAGGGACCTTCTCCGCGGTCCGAATAGCCTCTCTCGCCCTATGTTCCCACCTCTCGACCTTGGCATCGAATTTAGCTATAGCCTCCTTACGAAAACCATTCAAGTCCCTCAGTCCCGATCCGAGGATGCTCTCATCTCGGCCATACACCCACGAGCTTCCTTTAAAGCCACCTGCGGCTGAGTAATCTCTTCACCAGCATTATTAAGCGAGGCACGGAGAGCATCACACTCCTCTATCGCAGCCTTCGAATAGTTAGGCTGGCCCTATACGTACCCAACGCCTCTCCAAACACAGTGAGCTGCAAAGTAAAAAAGAAGAGTCGCCAGATCTGCGACAAATATAAGTCAAAATACACACCAAGAAGCGGGGCGTTACCTCACAGACGCTCTAGCAGAAGTGCTCCCACAAGGCGGTATCAATATACCCTCACAGGATCTTGGGGTCCCTGGGGTTCACGATACCACTAATAAAAGACTTATAGAGGGAAGGATCTTTGTAGCCCTCAACAAAGATCGAAGGCATAACGCGAGTACGAAGAAACTCTTCCTCCTCCGAGGTTAGCTTAAACTCGCCCCTCTTGGGGGAGATTGCGGTCGGTAGTCTTTCACAGCAGGAAAGGGATCGATCACCCCCCTTCTCTTATCCTTCTTCGAGGACGACGCACCCCCATCTAAACCTCCTCCCCACTTCTTCGAGGGGCTCCCAACGACATGCGCCTTATATAACAGGTTAAACGAAGAAACTGGCAACAACCCAAAATCAGGAGTGGTGCCAAAATGAGGCATAAAGTGACTGGCGAAATGCTTAGCCATCACCGAGTCCATAGTTTGGGGGATACCTTTAGAGTTAGCCCCCTCTTATGCCTTCACCATCACCACATCCGCATCAACAGTGGATGGACTCCCATGAGCCTTGGGGCAATACTTGCTGTCTAATGAACCTGAAGGTTCATGAGACTCAGAAGAGGCGGACAACCCTCGTTCTTCCAAAATAGACAAGTCAGGGCCAACATTAGATAGAGCTAACATGTTGCCTCTAAATGGGCTACGAGCGTGGGAGGCCATCTCCGCACCTGCAGACCAACGTCATAAGAGGTTAGTAAATAAAAAATGGGAGTATACTGTATATACTCGGATAAGAGGTTTCGAGGCACATTCGAAAAAAATTCATAAACAAAAACATGGAGCAAGACCATGGGACTACTTAGCATAAATGACACGTCGTAGAGGCCGTTGAAAAGACAGTTATTCTCCAGATAGGTAGCAGCCTTGATACACATCGATGGAGATGGGTAAACATAACCCAACCCCTAAACCCGGGGTACACCCTCCCAAAGAGTCGACGACTCCCCCAGAGGAGACATGAAAAAATATCTCCAACGCCAGTCCCCATTACTAATAGAATCGTTATTCGCCGAGGTCAGGAACACCCGCTTGTTGTCTCGCACCGATAAGGAAAAGAAGGGTGACCTGTTGGTAGTAGCTCGTAATATGAACGCCACTGCAAAGGTTGCAGGAGTGCAAGGGAGGTTCAGCAAGTGACAGTGGAGAATAAACCCCACCAGTTGGCGATAAGAGGCCGGAGTCAGTTGACTCGGGCAAAGTTTCCAGAACACAAAAAGTTTCCTCACGAGCGGATGAAAAAAGTAGCAAAGGCTGCAATGCACTTGCTCTGTATACACTGTCATGTAACCCTCGGGAGGATCAAATGCCCTATGCATTTTCGAGGGGATGATGATATCCACCTGATGGAAAGGGATATTAAAATTTGCCAATATGGAACCGATCTCCACCATATTGATCACCGAGGCCGTAGATCCAACCTGGAGCCTACTAGTCATGCGTTTCAGGTCCTAATGCTCGCTCTGTAATACTACACCATGTGTCAATTTCTGGTAAGGAGCCTGACGATCGAAAACAGTGAAAACCTGATCTACCACCATCTGCGGCGACTCCGACGAGAAATGGATGTGCTACCCCACTGTGGGAGGGGATGAGAGATAGGAGAATCACGCAAATCCTCATTGCTGGAAAAAACGGTGGTGGCTTGAGAAAACATTGTTGCCAAAAGAAGAGAATGGAGGAGTATGTTTTTGGAAGAAATTTTTGCTTTGAAGTGATGAAGAAGAAGGGTGAAGGTGGTCACGTTTTTATAGGCGGAAGAAATGGTTCGTATCCCAAGTACACGCCCCCAATTCCAATGGTGGTACCCTTCGGTTCCCCACCCACGACCTAGATGAACTGCCACCTTTCCCGAATTAATGCAACTCTAGCATGTCAGACGTCACCATAGACCGGTGCACCAACTCCCCGCGTCCCTTCGAATTAAATAGGCACCTCTTCTCGAGACTCATAGTTGGGAGAACAAAAAGGCGGGCTAATTCAAATCCACGACCACCCCATAATTCGTTCACTTGGCTACTTCCACAAGAAGGCACCAACAACGCTCACAAGCGACCACAAAGGAAATTTAAAATTTCTTTAAGTATGGTAAGATCAATCATCGGAGTTAATGCCTGGTACCTCTCGTGCTACCCCAAGGCCCATAAGGGGATGGCTTATCCGACCTCTCGGCTACCCTCGGATAACTCGTGCAAACAGGGCCACGAAGGCTACTAACCCCGATGATCTTGACTACTAATATAATAGTTTTTTAAGGATTTCAGGCTCATGGTGATCACACAATATGAACAGTGACGAGAGGAACCCTTCCCGTGAAAAGGAAAGGGTCCAGCGTACTCAGGAAGCTAACAAAAAACATTAACAACAACGGCAACAAATGCACAACAGAAAGAAAAAGATATGATGTTTCAGACAATTCAATTCATAATTAAAAACCTAAGAGGGGACGACCTGGTACATCCCCAGAAAAGGAAAAGAAAAAAACTAAAACAAACTAAGGCCAAGAAGGACAAAAGAGTCCCTACGGCAATCTACGCCTGCAGGGTGCGAGCAGGGCCTGCCATGGTTGAAGGTGCGGGAGAACTTTGGACCCCCGGGCCACAACCGGGGAGCAATTTCAAAGTCTCCTCCAGAGTCTCAAGGTGAAGAATATGGGTCGTAGACAACTTTTGGACATTAACATCCGAGTAGAAGAAACCCTTTGCGGAACCCAGCTGTCGACAAGCCCAGAAGCCCCATAGAAGATGACTTTCGAAGAAGGGGCAAGTCGTTCCCTCATCTCTCTCTCATGAGCCGCCAGTCGCTCGTCCTTATCCATCACGGTTTTCTCCAAAACCCCTCGAAGCGACCTCACCAGCTTCTCCGAGGTTTCGAGCTTCTTGGTCTGCTCAGCTTCTTTCGTGGCTAGGACTTCCCTTGCCTTCTCAGAAGCACCCAGGCGATCCCTCAACTCCTGTTATGACCCTTTCAGGGCGTCCCTCTCTTGGGCTGTCTCCTCGTAGAACCAAGACAAACCTCTCATTCTAATGGGGGTTTGTCAAAAGAAGCAAGCGTTAGTCAAAAGAACCTCGAGAAGAAAAAATAAACATGTTCACAATGACTTTGCTTACCAAGGTCGCGCACAGCTGCGTAATCAAGTCCGACTCCTGTCATCTAGTAGAGAAAAAGTCGTAGAAGAGCCAAAAAGAGCTAACTCATGCGAAAGACCTAGAGTTTGGGATCACAAACTCACGACGCTCTTCAAAAGTGACTGCACAGAGGAAAGAGTGACCTGACCCCATGTCCTAACCTCCCAAGCATGAGTGACCTCGAAATTCGAAGGTCCAACACATGGACGTTTAGGAAGAGAGAAGAAGACCTCTTAGCTACTGACTTCGTCCCGACAGTCGGGGGCTGAGGAGTAGCAGAGTACAACCAATGTTAGCCTGTTTTGAAAACCAGTCTCCAACTACGTTTGTGCACCAGGGCATGAGAGGCAGTGGGACTCTCTCCCACTGTGCCAGAACAGAAACCTCATCCTCCGAGTCTTGCAGCAAAATCACCTTGTTCTTGGAAAAAACCTCGTCATGCTCCCAGCGTATCTTTCTTCCTACTAGACCCGCCGCCTTCTCACTCGATTAACTTGTGTAAGAAAGGGTCTCAGCCAAAGAACTCTTCTCGCCAGAGAGATTGTTCGCCGATGCTGCCGAAGTAGTCGACCCTCCAGCCTTCTAAGGCTTTGGAGCAATGGCCTTCTTCTTCTTCTTTGAAGGACAAGGAGAAGGAGCGTCACATTCCAGCGTCTCCATAATAGTTGCTGCGATACCCAGATTCTGACTCAAGAATGAAGAAAAACCTGACGAGGAAATAACTACCAAGAAAAGTCTTAAATAACTTATTAATTTTAGGACGATTGTTCCCACGAAAGGCTCCGTAGACACTTTGTCATTTAGGACACATTTATCATAGAGAGCCGAGAACACGCTCACCAGCGACATCTTGTTCCAGCTAAAGCCTTGCTCGAAAAATCCCTTAGCCACCAACTCCTTTGTGGCCTTTGCATGATCTAGGCCAACCGAAATCCGGGAGTCCAGGTTTCACTCCCTCGGAACATTGACCAAAAGACCCTCCGTGGTGGGTCATATGAAGAAAAATTTCTCCTTCCAGCTGTTGTGGGATCTCGGGAGGTCATGAAGAATTCTCTTCGTCGACTTCCGCATGGTGAAAGCATAAAAGAGCTTCTCCGACAATGAGCTGGCCAAATCGAAGACCCCAAAAGCATATTCACCTAGCAGGGATGTGTGTAGGCCATGCAGATAAAATCAAACGCCTTCATAGCTGACCATCCGTTAGGAGAAAGTTGACTCGGACAGAGCCTGCATGCCTTAAAGACCTCCTGATAGAAAACTGGGAGGAAGGATCTCAACCTCGCCTTGATTTACACAAAATAGGCAGTATAATAACCGGGGCGAGGGAAAGTAGCCTACTCGTGACTCCGGGGTACCACGAGCTCTAGATCGTCAGTATTCGCCCCAAACTTTGTAAAGTTGGCTTTGATCTGATCTAGAGATCTCACTATGCTTTGTATGTCTCCCGTCGAAACCCTATGTGGCACCGCCGCCATCGCCTTTTTTGCCTTTTTGGTGGAGGTTTCTGCTGAACCAGAAACAACGCGACGACGTCGCACCATATATTCAGCAGAAGGCGACACCACCGCTCTGATTGTTGCTACGTCAGACGCCGCCCGACATCTCACCGCACCAGACGCCTCTTCGCTGAAGTTACTCACAGAAGCCATCAGATCGTCGAAAAATTTCAAAGTGAACAAGAGAGAGAAAAGAGAGGGAAAACAGAAATACTCGGGTGAATGAAGACAAATCACTACTAGTCCAGCTCAACGCCATGTGGAACATGCACAATCGCAGAAAAAGCTCGACAGCACATGGACTCATTTCTTAAATTACAAGTGATTTCTACAAAAATACACTCGGAACTGGGGGGACTCCTGATGATGCATAATCTGCCCCACCCTCGGAGAGGGGTGGAAAAATGGGTGCCCTACAAAATTATTTAATGTGTTGCGCAGAGAAACGTCTAAGCCACGACAACCTTTGCACAAACAGGGGCCGACGGTCTGGGCTTTAGAGAATTTATCTCTCAATCACGACTAGAAAACACCTTCCAAGGGTACTCGATCTAAACACTTAGAGAAGGTAACCCTAGACCCGACCAACGCCTCTTAAAGGGATACGGTGAGACCTCAAAGGCTTGGACACGTTTGCCCCATTGACCTAACGCCAACCTGAATCCGGGTACCCACGAGGAACAACATGAGAAACCCCCCCCCCCCCGGTCTGAGAAAATAACACTCCCTGGAGCATTCAATATTTCTCGAAACGCTCGAGGAACCATCACCAACACTCGGTTAGAATTGAGGAAACAAGATCACATAATAAACAATAAGGACACGAGTGAATACAAGGAAGAGTAAAGACTTATCATAATCCTAAGGAAGCAGCTCACACCAGAGAACGACTCCCGGGGTCTCATCCAAGATAGACGATCCACAAGAGTGACCCAATCATTCAAAGCCAACCATGACCCACGACCCTACTCAGAAGATGCGCCACTCATTACCAACTTACCCTACGTCTCAACCACCCTAATAATGAGGGAAGAACGCCCCCCATTGGTCCAACTCATTCATTGGGGCAGAAAACAACCAACCTTATTGGTGCAGGTCAATGATTAGAGCAGATCGATCACCATGCATTGGATCAGTACCGCCACCAAAGACCATTGCAGCAGATATCATCATTGCTCGCTTAGACGGACTGCCTGCTATTAGCCACCCTCTGACAAACGACCCCCATTGGCCAAAGACCCCAGGGACTTACACTATAAATAGTCCCCCATTTTCAGCAAGAAAGGTTCAAGCTCAAGTTCAAGCTCAAAATCCAACTCCACACAGAAAATACATCATAAGAACACCCTTCAAAATTTAACACTTTATTGTACTTAGAATTTATCGCATTCTTCTAGCTCGCACTCGTGTTTTTCACATGGCCCTCTTTTACGTCACTCAAAGTCCTTAACAAAATCATTGTGCCTCATTTTCTCAAACTCGAGACTGGTGTTCTGAGCAAAAATACTTAAGCAATAATATCTCCAAATATCCCGACTACACGGGCCCGGACGATATTGCCTCACTACTGAGGAAAACCTTCAGTAGGAATACAACGCACGGAATACAACGCACGCCATGTAAAGGCGGAAAATATTGAGAAGACAAATAGTTACCTTTGGAGTGAGAAGAACGCGGAGGATTCATAATACATACCATATCACTATGATAGGTTATCACACTGACCAGATCAGCACGATAAATAAAAGAGAAGAAAAAGTGCAAGAAGACAAGAGTTTGCTTTTAACTAAGGTGAGAATATTCTTCTAACAAAAAGGTGTTCTTTGGGTCAGGTGAAAAGGAATGTTCATAGGATTCAGAAATATATAGTGCACAAACACTTAACTGGGTCACGTACCAACTAGATAACCCTGAGTTAAGTGGCAAATCTGACCAATCACCGCCATACACAACTCTTACAAAGGGACGCGTTTCGAAGGCCCCTATGACAAAAGAAGGTATGTTCCCTGTCATCATCCATTCAATGATAGAGCAAATGTACACAACTACTATCCTAGGTGGCCAGGGACATACTCTGAACTCAAAAGTTAATGCGAACTTAACGAGAGAAGCTCAAGTCCTCAAAATGTCAGAAGAATACTAAGTCATTAAGTTGTGCATATTCGTACCGAAATGAGCTAAGTATAAAGTAAGCACGAGGGGAACCAATATTCATAAAATTTAAATATATAAGTACAAACCAAAACACTGAACGCAACAAAAAAAAAAATAGCGAAAAGACAACAATGAAAAATAACAACAAAAAGGCAAACAATCCTACATCTAAATGACTTTAGACATCGAAAGGCGGTGGGGCAGAGGTAGATGGCGGGGATGGCATCACTGATAAAACACTGGTTGATAGTGCTATCGAAGGAAGAGACTGAGGTAGTACAACCCCTGGCGTCACTGGCTTCGGAAGCACCACAGTAACAAGGACTTTTATGTTGGGGTACGACGGTGAATGGGGTACGCGAGAAATATGCCTCTCGAAAAGGGCATAGGCATCCTTTGAAGCGATAAGTTTCACCATCTCATGAACATCCAAACAACATATGTCTATCCCTGACTGTAATATTCCCTTCTTTTGCGCCTTCCCGACACACTGAAGGAAGCCCCAAAGCAGGTGGTCCACCATGATATTTCAGAGCAAAATTGGCCGGAAATTGCTTGAAGTTCTCCTTTTGAGCATACTTGGTCGCGGCATCCAATTTAGCATGCATGACTTTCGATGATATACCCCCCGAAACTGGAGCCTTTGCCAATTCTTCTGTAACTGCATCCACTCGACGAAGAGCCTGTTCCAAATTTCTCTATAACTCCCCTCCCCTTAATGCTCCAAGAGCTTTCTCCTTCTCCAAAAGTGATACCTTCTCTTTCAAAGCCAAGTTAGAAACTTCGAGGTCCGAGTTAGAAGATTGAAGGCGAGTAGTCTCGACATCGAGCTCATGCATCTGACGGGCAGTCTTTTCCCAAGCCGCATAATACTTGGCCAACTTCTCTTGAAGGACACTATGATCTTGTTCCATCTTTTTATACTTCGCCTCAGCCGACCACATTTTCTCGCAATTTTCCAACCTCAATAAAAACAACGGGAAGAACTTTAGGCGCCTAAGAACAAAATAAAAAAGAAAATATAAAAAAAGAAGCCTAAAAGTATCCCGCAAAAACATGGAGAAAAATAGGGAATACCATCAAAGCCATTCAGTTCAAACATGCCTGAAGGAATTACCACCTGTTAATAGTTATTTATTTTTTGGGGATTTGTGGGATTATAATGCCTTGCAAGTATAATATATGCTCTTTTTATGACTTGAAAAGAATGTCTTTTATTCTCCATATTTGCCCCTTTATATAGGAGTCGAATTGAGTACAAATGGCACTTATGCATGTTTCTCTTGTGACAAGTGTTGCATGTATGTTTATGGGAGTTGGGTAGTTTTACTCGGCCGTAGACAACTGTCTCCGGGGATGCTGATAAATTTCAAAAAATCGCCACCCTTGAATTCCAATGCCAGGTGCCTTGAGTAGTTTTAGAAGAGCTGAGCTATTTTCTTCTAGATTTCATGAGTCTATTTTCGGGGGAATGCTTGATGTGGACTAGGAAATTTTGCCATCATCGTATTATGATTCCATTCTTCAGGGAGGAGACTTCGTTTGTGGGGAATACCATCAAGAGACCTATTAAGAGGGTCCGATATACCTTTTATGGGGTATCGTATCTTGATAGGGTAAGTACTAGGGTATCGAATCCCTAAGGGGAATTTGTAAAGCTATTTAAAACTTCTGATACCTCGCGCAGGATCTATACTCTGTGAAATACCTATCATGATTCAAGGAGATAGCGGGGTACCATTTTACCGATATCGGGAGAAACATCTAAGGCTTACCAATACGTGGGTAGGTATTCGTGATGCTTAAAAGCATCATGAAGGAAAAATAGGGTTAACACTACCCCCCCCCCCCCCCCAATTCTTGTTGCCCTCGTTTAAGTGGGAATCAAGCCTAATGTAGTTCATTTACATCACATTTAGTTCCACAGGTCAGAACAGCGCATCGACTCCCACAAGTCGGAATCTCATATTATTTGCAGAAAAATAAACCTACAAACCTACGGCGCTTGCACATCCACCGCTTTATTTGCTTGAAAATTTAAAACTGTCTTTATTCGCGTTACATCACGCATTGTTAAATCCCCCATGAGTAGAAATAACGCAGATTCTGAATGTTCCAAGGTCTCTTCAACATCTTTCTCTCTAGTGACGCTAAGTAATAGTATCCTTTGGTACTTGCCTTGATGACTCTATACGGTCCTTCCCATGTTGGTTGTAGTTTCCCAACATGTCCTCCAACTTCTTCAATCTTCCTTAATACCAGGTCCCCGACTTGGAATTCTTTGAAACATGTTCATAAGCTATCGCCATCACAATCTTGTTGGCTAGGGAACATTGAAAGGATTCTTCCCAGACAGCTTCGATCATATCTAAGTCCAACTTCCTTAGCCTAGCGGCCTCTTTCGCATCGTAACTCTCCATTCTATGTGTTGTCATTCCTGCTTCCACTAGTATGACAGCTTATGACCCATACACCAACATAAATGGAGTCTCTCCAGTTGCTCTCTTTGGCGTAGTCTTGTAAGCCCACAAGATGTGGGGCAAAGTATCAGGCCAAGTTCCTCCAACTTGAAACAAGCGCTTCTGTAGATGGTCTTTTAACGTCTTGTTCATGTATTCCAGTTGTCCAATTGCTTGAGGATGCGAGACTGCTGAAAAATGCTGTTTAATTTTTAACTCTTCAAACCATGATGTAATCTACGATCCTGTGAATTGTTTCATGTTATCCGATGCTATCACCCTTGGAAGGTCAAAACGACAGATATTGTTCCTCAAGATGAACTCAATCACGTTCTTCTCCGTTATGGTTGCTAATTCTTCAGCCTCTACCCATTTGGAGAAGTATTCTACCACCGCTACCATGTATTTCTTGCCCTTTTTTGTCATCGGTAAGGGTCCCATAATGTCTATTCCCCATTAATCAGAAGTACATGTCGCCTCCATTGGGTGTAAAAGTTGAGCCGATACATAGGTTGAATGGGCATGCAATTTACAACTCCTGCACTTCTTGACGTATTCCATCCCATCCTTGCACAAGGTAGGCCAATAGTATCCTTGGCTCAAAATCTTATGACCCAATGACCTGCCACCTGCATGATTTTTGCAGGAACCTTCGATTTATAACATATTCTGCCGGAGTTGGCGATAAACACTTCAATAATGGCCCCTCAAAAGATTGTTTGTATAGTTCCTCATTTAAGGTCACGTATCACGAGGCGCTATATCTCAAACTCCTTATTGCCTGAGGATCTGTAGGCATAATCCCTTCCTCTGGAAACTTGATAATGCCATCCTTTCAGCTAGGTTCCTCAATAATCGGCATCACAAATTCTATCTCTTGCTCTCTTGTCTTCCGTTGAATTATACCTATTGCTGATTGTTTATACGCCAATAACACCACCCGTCGTTCAATGTACACGTCAGTTGAACTGGTAAATCTAGAGAGTTCATCGGCCTTGGGGTTTTATGACATTAGGATTTGACTAAGAATGAGTACCGTGAAGGACTCCGCTCCTTCTTTCAACTTAGCCAAATATCTCACCATGTTCTCTTCCTTTACTTCATAAGTACCAAAAAACTAATTAGCAACTAGCTGCGAGTCAGTAAAGACTGCTAGATGGGTTATACTTATCCCTAAGGATTAACACGTTTCGGTTCCTAGTATGGCCGCCTCACACCTTGCTTCATTATTAGTTACCGTGGCATTGAGGCTAATGGCATACTCGTGTTCCCTTCCTTTAGGGGACCGTAAATAGATCATTATTCCTCCCTTTGAGGTAGTCGCGGACCATCTACGTGAAGAGTCCACAGAACAGTGGAAAAGTCCCTCTCCAAAGCCAATACTTGACCCTGCGTGGTCAATTCTTCCCTTCCACCAAATGATTCAGCAACGAAATTGTCTAGGACTTGTGCCTTAATCGCTTGTCGGGGTCTGTATTATATGCCATACTCAGTTAATTCTATCGCACACTTGATCAGCCTTCATAGCGTCTTCGGTTTTGTCAAAACTTGCTTCAATGGTATGTTTGTAAGACCACTATCGGATGAGCTTGCAAATAAGGCTTAAGTTTTCTTGCCGTGTGTACCACTGCCAGAGCAAACCTCTGGATATCTATGTAGTTTAATTCAGCTCTGTGCAACACCTTGCCTATGTAATAGACATGTAAGTGATGCGTCCCTCTGCCTCGTACTAGAATAGAACTAATGGCATTAGGGGAAATTGCTGGATACAAGTACAATGTTTCCCCCTCCACGGGCTTGGCAAGCAGTGGCAGTGTCACCAAATAGGTCTTGAGTTCCTGCAAAGCATTCTCACAGTCCTCATTCCACTCAAAGTTTCTATTTTCTTCAAATTTTTGGAAACTAGAAGACTATTTTCAGCTGTCGCTGATATGAATCGTCATTAAGCTATCATCCTTACCAATAAGCACTACATGTCCCTCACAGTTTTAGGAGATTGTAACGTAGTAATGGCCACAATCTTGTCAGGATTGGCCTCAATCCCTCGCTAGTTTACCATGTACCCCAAAAATTTCAACAATTCACCGCAAATGTGTACTTCTTCGGTTTTAACTTCATTCCATACATACGCATGATCGCAAAGGTTGTGCATAAATGGTCAACATGATTCTATACCTTGACACTCTTTATAAGTATGTTGTCAATACACCTTCATCATCTTTCCAGTGTGATCATAGAACATCTTGGCCATGAATCTTTTTGAAGGTTGCTCCCACGTTCTTGAGCCCAAATGGCATTACTCAGTAGCAAAACACTCATCTATCAGTCATAAAATCTATTATCGACATATCATACACAACCACCAGGATTTGATGAAAACCACTTTGTGCATCTACCATACTCAACAAAGCACATCCTACTGTGGAGTCCACCAATAAATATATTTGGGGTCACGAGAATGAATCTCTCGGACAGTGCTTGTTCAAGTCTGTGTAGTATACACACATTCTCTACTCTTGATTGGCTTTGGGAACCATTGCTCAGCCACTTCGAGTACCGTGACTTATATATATGCCTTGCTGCCAACTTTGGGTTTACATCATTTTCGGCTAACGAGTTCTTCTCTTTACTAAAGTTCCTTTTCTTTTGGCATCCAGCCTTGCATCTTGGTTCATGTTTACTAGGACTTTCAAGCTACCTTATGATCTCCGCATACTTCACCCACACCTATTGAGGTGTGAAACTTTACCTTCTGATGGTAGGTTGATGTTATTTCCCTGAACGCATTCAATCATGGCCTTTCAATTATCACATTGTAAATGAAAGAGGTGTCACAAGGTACTACAGATTACGAGTTCGCCTAGCGGGATTCTTCCCAAATGAAGTTTGGAGCGTCACTATCCCTATTGGCATCACCGTGGCTTCACCAAACCCTTACAGTGGAGTAGTTACCTTCTTCATGTAGAGTTTCCCTAACACCAACTACACGAGAGTATCGTAAAGGATAATGTTAGCCGAACTCTCTTTATCAATTAAGACTCTCTTCATTATGTAATTTGCAATTTCAATAGTTACTACTAGCGGACAGTTGAGCTCGTGAGACTCATTCTTATGAGGATCTAATCACCCCCGATCCTTCTCATCAAATGTTATTGATTTTTCCAAATCCTCCACCATTCCAACTTGAGACATATTCCTTGTGAGCATTTCTTAACTTATTTTCCTTCTAATTTTCTCCCTTATTTTGTCGGAGCTGCCCCCGTTGGTCCTCCAGATATCACGTTGATCACCCCTCTTAAATGCACATTTTCCATTAGCAGTGATTGCGGATCTGCTTCAATCCTTCTAGATTCATCTCCTTGCATGGAGTCGTCAGTCCTAAACTTTTTACTCGAAGAACTTTATGTCTTGTCATCTCTCAAGTGCCCCTCTTTGATCAGGCTCTCTATCTCTGCAAAGAAAGTGCGACATTGTGAAGTGTCATGCCCATATTACTCATGGTAACAATAATATTCTTTAGATTTGCGAGTTCCCTCGATTGTTTTAAATTTGTTTGGCTTTTTGGTTAACCCGTGCTGTCTAGCCACGGCATATACCTCAAAGATACTTGCATTCAATGTGGTATACTTTGCGGATGATCTAACCATCCTCCTGTCATTTATGTCTTGATATCGGCCGCTCCTCCAAAGGTTGTCATTGCGTCTAGTGTCATTCATCTTGTGCTTTCCATGATCTCTGTAATCTCCTCTGTTATACTGGTTCAATTCATCCACCTCCATCTCATGATGCAACCTGTCCATGATAATCTCAATAGTTAGAGGTGGATTTTGCACTAACTAATTGGCCAAAGCCTTGTTCCTCAAGGTCTTGAAAATGATTCCTCGAATTTCCCTAGGAGTCGGCATTTTAACATTCAACATCTTTACATTAAACTTCTTCGTATATGCACGTAAAGATTCTCTCTCGCCTTGCTTGAGTTGGCACAGATAATTAGCCTCCAAAGGATCCACCGAGAGTATAGAGAATTTGGATCTAAACAAGTCACGCAACGGCTCGTAACTGTAGAAACTGCATGCAGGGATTCACCAAACCACCACTCACACCTGGATTCTAGCATCAAAATCTTCAAGACCTAATATTCTATATAACATATGAAAGTGCGATGATGGATCTCTAGTTCCATCATAATTAGGCATTTTGGGATAACTTGCACCCTACCTAGGACCACACTACGTAGTTTCTCACAGAAAGGTGAGGGTTCAGATACCCTGCTGTCATTTCGATTATAACCAATCGGTCTCCTTCTCTCTTCATTGTATCTTGGTGGAGTGAACTTACGAGGAGCTTGGTAGCACTCCTTCTCTCCAAACTATGGTGATTTCTATCACACCTCTTCGTTCTCTCAGTATCTCTTCTTCTACGAACTCTATTATATGAGTTCACTTCATCATCTATTTCCACCCGCCTTTCGCGTGGCTTAGGAGTTCTTATGTCATTCCCGGGCCTTGGACCGCTCGCACGCCTCACTGAGTGAACATTAGAGGAGGCTTCACAGGTCTCCCTATATGAACATGATATCTTATTTTCCTCTTTGTCTCTATTCTGACAGGATACCCTGGTATGTCAGTGATCAAGCCACTGCGAGTTTTGTGCCTATTGCTCAGTCCTCTTTTGAAGTCCAGGTTGGGCCGGAGGCACAATAGTACGTATAAAACCTAACTGTTGCAGTGTATCCACTATTTCTTCCACATGTTGTTATGGAAAATGAGGTACCACTGTCCGAGCGGTCTATTGATTCTCGACTGATGCAGCATTTCGGCGACCTTGTGTGGTATCAGCTCCAGAAGTTTCAACCTTAATGTCTATCTTTTCGACACAAGTCGAAGGGCTTGGTGGCTGGTTGGTGGATGTAGTCCGAGCCCTAGTGCTTACAGCTATGTTTGAGGGGTCACGTGTGTTTCTAACTCAATGCACTTTAGTGGTTTCCCATAGACGCTCCACTGATGCAAGGTAATTTTGTCTGCTAATATGTCACTCTGCACCAGACTAACCCGAGCTCCTGATTTGTCCCAAGCTAGCTTTGAGTTCAAAAACCTGTATTGGAAACACGACACGTGAACTAGGCGGGGGACTGACCACGCGAAGGCACTCTGATGCCTAAGTCAGTAATGGGTCTCTAATGAAATGGGCCTGTACTGGGATAAGATGCTAAAAATGGGTTGGTTTCAGCTGCAACAAGAATCACTTTGTTCAACTGGAATCACTTGTTTCAGCTCGAGTCACTTGTCTCAACTTTAATCGCTTGTTTCAAGTCGAAAGCTTGCGTAGGAAAAACGTACCACGATAATGATTATTAGTTGGGTATTTATAGGCCTAATTTGTCCTTAATTATCAGAGTGGGCTGCGCTGGGCCCTGACCTTTGCGGGCTAATTAGTTGGCCCAACTCCGATGAGCTTCAACTCGAATAGCTTCTGTTAACGGGTTTGGAATTATTCCCTATTTAACGGAAGATATTTATTTGGGTTAGAACGCCCTGTCCGTGATTCAGAGATAATGATAGGTGGAAATGATAACAATATTTGCAAGAATATTGCCTTCATTTATTCACTGAACTTTTCCTCCTCTTTTTCGGTGTACATGAGTGCCAGTGGTATTTAGTAAGCTAAGTTAAGTTATCTTAGGTTGTTCTCTTCTTTCTGCTGATTACCTCCCTTTATATAGACTTTGGTAAGGGCAGGTGTCATTGTGCATGTGTTTTGGTAAGGACAAGTGTTGTTGTTACCTTGATACAGGTGTGAAAATTAGGATAATGTTTATCTCTTATCGACCAAGCGCTGACTAGATTTAATCTTCATCTCTTCTGATAGCTCCCAGGGCCTTTGATGTAGATTGTTTTGATAGAGCTATTCTTCCGAGGGATTTTATTTCTCATTCTTGATTTGGGTCTTTTCTTCAAGAATCAGGAGTGATCTCTGTGGATGTAAATGTGATCTCCGAGGACCTAGGGTGATCTCCGAGGACATGGTGTGATATCCGAGGGCTGTATTTGCTTTATTTGAAGTGAGATTTTTTCATCGGAGTTCTCGGAGTATGTTATCTGGGCACTCTGTTGTTCACTTCTGATTTTTCTCCGAAAATGGGTCCTTGGGTGATGGTCCGAGTGTCGTCTTTTCCGGGGAGTGTTCAGCAAGGAAGTTTTCTTGTAAGGTCATGGGACTCGGGGTCCATTGTGGTCCCTCTTGGCGTATTGGTGGATATCGGAGTCGTACGGATCCATCGGGGTTTGCTCTTTTTCCGATGCCGTGTTGATATCTGTTTTTCATTCACCGTTTGACTTTCCAAGGGACACTTATGTTTCTCCTCGTGTGCTCTTGTAAACCTTTTCGGGTCAGTGACCGAAAGGTAGGGCAATCCTCCGAGGGGTTTTCTTTATAGGTACATCTCATCGAAAGTACTCGTGACAATAGTATTGTCCATATATTGTTTTTTCCTGGTAAGAGTAATCTTCTTTATTTTATTTTTAGGGTTAACACTAGCCCCCCCAAATTTCGATTGTCCTCGTAGAGACATACGGAATTTTAATCATCGTCCTCAGTGAGGCGAGGGGTTAGTTCTTGTTTTGGTCTTCTTTATATATATTTTTTCGAGGGAATATGCATTAATTTCAAAAACGGATTATAATGAAATTACCTTCTTGCCCCTGGGGGTACTGCCCTCACACATGGAGGTTTCGGAGCAGGGGTTGCAAATAGCCGTTGATTGGCTTCAAACTTCAAAATATCTGACTGTTGGCAACGGTCAGATATGTAACGGCGTGGCGGACGCGGAGCATACGTGGAGCTTTAAATATGCTCCACGTGTGGGAATTTTGTGACCGTTTGGTCTTTATACTCCTATAAATAGGAGAACTATTCATTCCTTTCTCCATTCTCTCACAACATCTTTCTCTTACGGCAATAATCTCCTTCTCTAATCTCCGTTTTTCATCTTTCGCACTTCAAATTCTCAGCAACTATACTCTTTCTTCTTCTGTTCTTCAAAAACATTCTTCTTTTACCACTGTATTGATGGCTTCTTCCGCCAACACTGATCCCGTTGTCGCTGCTACCTCTTCGGAAGTTACTGCTCCGATCAATTCTTCCGCGAATGTGAGGAGTATTCCGGTGGGAGTTGTTACTCGTAAACGCAAGGGAGAAATTGCTGCCGCTGCCGAGGGCGGCGCCACTTCCTCGAAAAAAGCTAGGGTTCCCAAATCGAAGGAGCCGCATCTTCGGACTTTCGCTAAGGTGGAAAAGATGCGGAATATTGCTACTCGTAAGTAGGTAGCGGATCTGTTTACCTCAACCGGGGTCCTTTAGAAGAATATGGTATTCCGAATCCCGACGAAGGATGAGAGGGCATGTTATCCTCCTCCGGGTATGTTGATAGTGTTTTTTGCCCAGGTGAAGTACGGGTGGCGTTCATTTATGTCACCTTTTTTCTGTGAGCTTTTCAAGACTTGTAATATATGCCCGAGTCAAATGGTGCCGAACGGTTTTGCCGCTATTTGCATTTATGTCTTCTGGTGTCAAGTGAATGGACTAGAGTGCACGGTGGACCATTTTCTTTCGATCTTTGATGTGGCGGTGTCACCCGGGGGGTATCCTTTTTATAATGTTCGTCACCGGGACAACACGGGGGATTCCACGAAGAGGATTTTGGGTGCTGCTATTACCTCACATAGCGTCTGGAAGAATAGATACTTCTTCGTGGGACCTGTTAATGGTGAGTGGGATGTGCCCTTCGATTGGCGAGAGGGTACTACTCCCGTGCATGCTCTGGACTAGGAGGTGGTGTTATCTCCTATAATTTCCCAGCACAAATTGATGGAATCAGAGGACTTCACAATGTTGTACGAGACCTCCGGTCTTCACTACGTAGTTTTTACCGACGACGCCGTGGAGAGGCCTTTGTCTTTGTCTCCCGATGCGAGGAGTCTCTTTCGTAAGTCCCTTTATTTATTCTTTTATTCTTTTATTCTTTCTCCGAGTACAGTAGTAAATTATGCTTATACACGTTATTTGTGGGGTTGATGCAGGGGAGGTCATGGCGAACTACTACCTGCAGTCGAGTCCGAGGGAGCCTACTCCTAGTGGTGTCTCAGAGATACCAGAGGAGGGTGATCACGAGGAGGATGAGGTTAATGCTCCCGAGAGTAGGCAGATGGGTTCAGAGAAGGGTAGATTTCACGAGGACCATTCTCTTCTATGTATGGATATGACGGGGGTCATCAGGAGCGCTGTTCCCTTGCGCCAAGTAGCTCCTGCTTCTTGGGATTTGGCTTTGGTACCCGTTTCCAAATCCGAGTCGGGGAATTTACCTGCTTCTGAATCTAATATAGGAACTTCTTCGAGAGTTTCCGAGGAGGGGATTTTTCCGAGTGTTACCGAGGAAGAATCTGCTCAGAAGGTTACAGAAGTAATAGACTTGTCTTCCGAGGGTCCTTCTCCTCAGCCTCCGACAGTTTCCGAATCCGCTCCTCGTGGTAAGTTTCTATGTGGTTTTAATGAGATTTTCATATCTTACTCGTAACACTTGCTGATGTGTTGACGCTTTTTCTTTTGATGCAGCAGCTATGGATAAAGGAAAAGCTCCGATGGTAGAAGAGCCTTCACTATACGGTTAGTATCCGTTATTCGCCCTCTTTCCATAATTTTTTCTAGTTTCATTCTCTTTCTCACTGACAGTGAGTATCTTTTGTAGAGGAGGAGTTTCTGGCCCAGTTCAACATCCCCGAACAGGAAGCTTTACGAGGGGATTCCGAGGATACTCAAGGGGAGTTCGATCCTTCTTCCGAAGACAGAGATGTGAAGGAGGGGATTCTGAATTCACTGTTAGGAAAGACTAGCCCACCCACAACAGTTGGTGGTTCTCGGGCCGTGTTTACGAATTCAGAAGTGATGACTCCCGTAAAGGACGCGACTCCTCCGAGGGGGCATGTTCCGGTGACTTTGTCTCCGAGGGGTCATACATTCCAGGAGCCCGCTCCTCCCAGTGGATCCAGGGGGCAGTTCTCGTCTCGGATGGTGGGGGAAGCTTACCAGGATATTCTCCGGTTTTTCGCCTCCTCCAGTTCAACACCCGCCGAGGGGTACCAATTCTTGTACACCAGTCTTAACTGGTTGGGGCTCATGGTAAGCTTCTCTAAATTAATCCTCTGATATTACACAATATATCTCTGTTAAATTCTTTATTGTTGACTTCTCCGCAGATTGGAAAGACTCAGGAGGCGGTCACTGCCGTTGAAGAGCGCGGTCGGAAAGACATAGAGGAGTTAGAAGTACTCCGAGCGCAATTGGCACCTCTCTTAGTCCGGGATAAAGAGAGTCAAACTAGGGAGGACATTCTTCAAACCAAGATTTCCGACTACGAATTCGCTCTTAATGAAGCAGAGAAGGCGAAAGAGGATTTGCAACATAACTTGAACGCTGCCGAGTCCGCTTATAAAAAGATGGAGGCGTCCGAGAAGGCTGCAGCAGCTAAGGTAGCTCTTCTGGAGAAGGAAAGGAAAGAGTCCGATGGGGTCTTTACTGCTCGTATTGCGGCTCTCGAGAAGGCGGTGGCGGACGGGAATGAGAGAGAGAGGGTTCTCCAGGAGACATTGGGCCAAGTTACTGATAGGGCTGAGTCAGTCGAAGGAAAGTTGGTAAACTTTCTTTCTCCCGAGGACGTGCAGGCTAAGGTGGATGCAGCCGTTCAATTCGCTCAGCGGGAGATTTCACGACAGCAATCAGGAGTATCCGAGATGCCTTCTCACGAGCTTTTGACAGGCCACCTTTTATGGGGTTATTTGGAGTGTGCCAGATTGGCTAAGTCTTTGGTAAGGTCGGATGTTGACTTCCCCAAGTCTTTCGATCTTCGCAAGTTAAAGAAGCCAACTCCTGACGACTGCCATTACTTTGTGGGGAGGTTTGGGGGTTTGCTATCTTCTCGGGATTCTCCGACACCGTCTCCGATGCGCTCTGCCACTAGTCCGAGTCCGAGGGCTAGCGGTTCCGGGGGATATTTTCTCCAATTTCTCGTCTCGCTCCATTGGGTACTTCTGCCGAAGAGACAACTTCTCCCCTCCCTCCTTCCACGGGGGCTTAGTCTTGCTCTCTTTTATTTTTTGTTTTTTTAAATAAATGTTCTCTGTATCTATTACCCCTTCCGAGGGCTCTTCGGCTTAAATAAATAAATATTTTTGTTCAATTTCCTTTTTCTATTTTTTGTTTTTATAATTAAAATTCAACTAAATCAGATAATGATAATTCTTACAAGGTTGATGACTAAGTAAGCTTCCTAAGTAGGAGGTGTTGCTTTGCATGGTTAAGTAGGGTACGTGTCATTCTTAATCAAAAAGTTTTTCAACACGTGTCCCTTAGTTAACATAATAAGAGTCTAAACTTCTTCTTTTAACCAAGAGTTAGAGAGTATATATGCACTTAGGCTTTTTACCAATTATGCACTTATCTCTAATCTTATAATCATAATTAATCATTGATTTTCTTTCAAGTTTGTCCATAATTGCAAGTACGAAGATAATACCTACCTGATAAGATGATGCCTCCTTATTATAGAAGAAGCGGTTCAGTTTCGTCTTGTGGTTCTTCTCGGGATACCGCTCGGAGTCCTTCTGGATCATCAAGGGTTTCTCCGAGGGACAATCTATCCGAAAATCAAGCGACACTTGGTGCTAGTTCCTCTCTTGGGGTAGCTCGTAGGATTCCATCTACAAATTCACGTAGAGTCAATCATATCAGGGAGATATTCATGGGTAGGGAGCCATACCCTTTGGCGGATGAGTCTTCGGAGTTCGATTTGATTGCTCTTAACCCGTCCAGATTAATAGGTAGAGGACGTGTAGGATCCACTATGAGTACAGAATGTGAGAACTCGGTAAGATCTCTTTTCACTGGTTATAACTTGGATTTCGAAAATTATGACATAATAGTACCTTCCTCGGGCCAAAGGGCTTACACACCCCCCTCGGGTTACATGACCGTTTATACCGAACAGATGCGTTGCGGGTTGCGGATGTTTTTTCACCCCTTTTTCCAAATACTTTTTCGGTATTCGCAGGTGTGTCCGAGTCAGTTAACACCAAGTTCCTATAGCCATTTGGTGGGGTACGTCCTTCGTAGTGAGCTTTTAAACCTTCCCATGTCCCCTTATCGGGTGGGAACAATATTTACCCTTCGACCTTGCTCAGAGGGGACTTCCTTTTTTAGCTTGACCTATAGGGACAAGGAAAATACCTTCACTCGTGTATCCAGTTCCCACTCTTGTAGAGGGGATTGGAGGCGTAGATTTTTCTTCGTCCGTCCGAGAGGTCAATCAGCCAGATCATGGGGGGTACCCATCCGATGGGGTCTGGGATATATTGCTCCCAACCTTGAAACACAAGGGCAAGTGAGGGAGATATTGCTTCACTCGGGACTTTTTTCTGGTTCTTATGACATATCCAGGCTACTGGATTTCCCCGAGGCCCTGATTTTAGCAGGTTTACAAGAGGGGGTGGAGGGATGTACTCCTGTTTCTCGTCCTCTTCACAGTAACTTTCATTTTCGTAAGTTCTACTAATCATTCTTTAACTTGTAAATTTTATAGGTGCCCTCGGACCGTTTTCCTACTGACATCTTTTGCAGGAGCGGAGATGGGAGCATTTTCCCTCGGGTCTTCTACCGACGTTTTCCTTGGGAGAGCATTGCATGGTAGTCCCGGGATGGCGGAGATTGGTAATTCCGTTCCTCTCGTGAATGAGGGCATGGTTGAGATTTCCTCGGAGGAGGAGGAACCTATAGCAGCCCCCCCAGTCAGTTATATAATTCCTCCGGGGCCGTCAGATACGATAGCAGCTCTTTCCCCAGCAGACTTTCACGAGAATCCTATAGTGTCACAGCCTATTCCTCGTAGCTCTGCCGTGGTGAATGTGTTAGAGGAGTATCTTCTCTCCCCTGGCACAGAGGTCTTGCAGCCCCGGGAAGATATCCCTGATCGTATTCCTGTACCACCGCCCGAGGAGCACCCTTCCCTCGGGAGAACTCTTCCCCCCGGGGATAGTCAGGATGTTTCTCTTCTTGGATCAGAGGTGGGATTTTGCCGAAACTTTCTCAGCGGTTTATTGAACGTAACAGATTGTGAGCTGATAAAAACCCTTTCGGTACCCGTTCTCCAAGATTTAGCTTGTAAAGACCTGTGTGAGGTATTTATTCATTTTATTTTAATACTAACATGTCGTCCGGTCTGATACCATTCGCTTTGTTTTTCGAGCAGATTTATATGGTGCTAGATGCTCTCGGTTCTTACGGAAGTTCTTCTTCAGATCCAGGCTTAGTATATCGTCGTCGAGACGAGTTAGAGCGAGGTCTCTTGGAGGCTCAAGTGGAGATAACTCATTTGAAGGAAGTTCACGAATCCGCTCAGGAGACTCATATCCATGCGTTACAATCCGAGAAGGATAAGGCGTGGGAATTAGAACGCCAATTAGTGCTTGAAAGAGCCCGTGTACAGAATTTAGGAAGGAGTCTTGAGGAGTTACGTAGTCAAATACGGTCCTTGGAGGAGCAACTAACGCAGGTTACGATGGAAAGAGATGCCTTGAGTCAGCAGTTGCTAGGGATAACTCGTTCTCATGCGGTAGAGGTGGTTATGGCCCGAGTCCAAGCTGTGTTGGAGGTGGTGGGTCCATCCAATCTTCGTGAGTCTCTTCGGGGTGAGATGCGTGACTTAGTGCATATAGGCTATAAATTGTGCCAAGATGCCGTACAAGCTTCGCCAGAGTTCCCCTCGGGCTTGCTCCTTCCTGAGCTCAACATTCATCAGGTCTCCGAGGAGTTTCTTCCTTCACCTATTAGAGATTTTGCGGTCGGAACTGTGTTCTTTGATGACCCAGTCTCTCTTTCCGAGGAGCAGCGCCGAAGACTTATCCGAGAGGGGAAACGTCCCATGGGAGGGTCTTAGCTTGTCGACGAATAGTATACAATTTAGTTCATAATACAGAGGGTTTTTAGTGTTATTGGGTTGTCTCGATGTCTCATTTGTAGAGCCATCATTTTGTCAGACAACTCTAATTTCTTTTGTACTATATCCCCTCGTATATGAACACTCTTTTTATTCATGTATGACTATTACATTAAGCATAATACTTTCTAAGGTTGCTTGCGTTCCACGTGTTGCGAAGTATTGCCTCCTCGGAGTTGGCAAGCCGATAAGTCGCCGGTCCCACAATTTCCACTATCTTGTAGGGTCCTTCCCATCGTGGATCTAGTTTACCCACATTCTTAGAGGCCCCTACTCGTTTCATCACTAAATCTCCAACTTGAAAGGTTCGGGGTTTTACCTTGGTATTATAATATCGTGACATCCGAGCCTTGTACTCTTCCATTCGGAGGGCTACTCGGGTTCTTTTTTCTTCGAGAAGGTCAAGGGCAAAGGCTAAATTTGAGCCATTGGCCACTTCCTCGTATTCCTTGACTCGCCAGCTTTCTATGGAGACCTCCGAGGGCAAAACAGCTTCACACCCGTAGGATAGACTAAAAGGGGTTTCGCCCGTAGCAACACTTTGCGTGGTCCGATAGGCCCACAATATCCCGGGTATCTCCTCAACCCACGTAGCTTTATGCCAATCAAGCCGGGCCTTCATGTTCTTCAAGAGGGTTCTGTTGGTTCTTTCTACTTGGCCATTTGCTTGAGGGTATCCCACGGAGTCAAAGCGATGTTTTATCTCCCAATGATCGCACCATTTTTGTAATCCTTGATCAGTAAACTGCAAACCGTTGTCACTTACCAGGCTCCGAGGGACACCAAAGCGACAAATAATACTCCTCCAGAGAAAATTGATAACGGCCCCCGCGGTTACCCTAGCTAGGGGTTCCGCTTCCACCCATTTGGTAAAGTAGTCAACGGCTACTAGCAGAAATTTCTTTTGACCGGCATCAGGGATGAGGGGTCCAAGTATATTAATACCCCACTTGGAGAATGGGCAAGGGGTCAGGTGGGGTTCCCAAGGAGCTGTGGGTTGATGGGTCCGAGGGGCGTAAGCTTGGCAGGATTTACACCTTTCGGCATGGCTTTTGCTGTCTTTGGCTATCGTGGGCCAGTAGTAGCCTTGTCGAATCAAGCGTCTGACCATGCTTTCACTGTTGGTATGGCTTCCGCATACCCCCTCGTGAGTTTCTGCTAAAGCTAGTTGGGCCTCCTCTTCATTGAGGCATCGAGCATGAGGACATGAATAGGTTCTTCGGAAGAGTATCCCGTCTTTGAGGAAGTATCGGAGAGTTTTTCTGAACATCATTCTCTGAATATTCTTGTTCGAGGAGTATCCCTCGGGATTCTGCAAATAAGCCTTGATAGGGGTCACCCAGCTAGATGGGGGATCTGAAATGGTATTCACATCTTGGCCTTCACTCTTTTCAGATTCATTGACATGAAGTAGAGTAATCTTCCGAGTACGTACAGCGGCTTTTTGTGTAGCCATTTTGGACAAAGCGTCCGCCTCTTGGTTTTCTTTTCGGGGAATTTGAACTATATCATATTCTTCAAACCATTCGGACCTTTGATGAAGAACTCGGAGGTACTCTTGCATTCTTTCTTCTTTTGCCTCATATGACCCCTTAACTTGCTGAACAATCAGTTGGGAGTCACTATGGAGGAGTACTCTCTTCATTCCCCCTTCCCTTGCTAGTCTCATACCAATAAGGAGAGCTTCATACTCAGCTTCATTGTTAGAGAGGGGGTAATCTATTCTAACCGCAAAATGAAGTCTTTCCTCCTCCCCTTCTTGATTTACCAAAACTATTCCAGCCCCCCCATGTGTACTTACCGAGGATCCGTCTACATATACATGCCATCGTGGCTCCTTTTCCTCGGATCCAATGCCCGTAAGTTCTGTTACAAAGTCCGCCAGAACTTGCGCTTTGATTGATGGTCTCGGAGCATAGGAAATATCGTACTCAGTAAGCTCTACGGCCCATTTTATCAGTCTCCCTGATGATTCAGGCTTGTTAAGAATTGCTCTCAGGGGGTGCTTAGTTAGCACGGTAATTGGATGGGATAGAAAGTAGGGACGTAGCTTACGAGCCGTAGTAACCAATGCTAGAACGAGTTTCTCAGTTAGGGTATATCGGGTTTCGGCTCCGAGGAGGGTTTTGCTGACGTAATATACCGGGTGATGTTCTCCATCTTGTTCTTTGACTAAGACAGCGCTAATAGCCTCTTCTCCGACTGATAAATACAGAAACAACTCTTCTTGGGGTATAGGTTTTACCAGCAAAGGTGGTTTCAACATATACCTTTTCAACTCTTCGAGAGCTTCCTCGCATTGGGGGGTCCACTGAAATTCCTTGACATTCCGAAGTATCTTGAAGAAGGGAAGCCCTTTTTCTGCGGACTTGGAGACAAATCGACTCAACGAGGCCATTCTTCCAGTTAACTTTTGGACATCTTTTACCGTCCTCGGGGTAGGTAACCCCATGATAGCTTCTGCTTTTTTGGGGTTTACTTCGATTCCCTTCTCCGTAACCATAAATCCCAAAAATTTTCCTCCCCGGATACCAAAGGAACATTTTCGAGGGTTAACTTTCATACCAAAATTGTTCATAATGACCAACGCTTTCCGTAGGTCCTCGGGATGTTCTTCGGCAGTGTTACTTTTAACTACAGTATCATCTACGTAAACCTCTACTGATTTCCCAATAAGTCATGCGAACATAAGACTTACTAACCTTTGGTAGGTAGCTCCCGCATTCTTCAGCCCAAATGGCATGACTAGATAACAAAATGTGCCTGCATCTGTGATGAAGCTGGTCTTATCTTGGTCAATAGTCGCCATTGGGATTTGGTTATACCCTTGGTCTCCATCTAAAGTTGATAGTAGCGCGCACCCTGCGGTAGAATCAACTAGCTGATCTATGCTCGGTAAGGGATAACAATCTTTTGGGCATGCTTCATTGAGGTTGGAAAAGTCAACACACATTCGCCATCTTCCTCCATGCTTGGGTACTAGCACGACATTAGCTAACCATTCGGGATAAATGACTTCTCGAATTTGTTTCAAACTAAGAAGGCGTTGTATTTCCGAGCGGATAATCTTGTTGCGCTCAGGTCCCATTTTCCTTTTCTTCTGTTGGACAGGTTTAGCCCCGGGCTTTACGTTAAGAAAGTGTTGACATACCTTATTTCTGATTCGCCCGGGCGGTCCACCTTCCCATGCAAAGAGGTGATGAAACTGTTTGAGGAGAGAGATCAGTTGACCTTCTATGATTGGAGCCATATGGGTGCCCATTTTGATTACTTTCTCGGGGCTTCCTTCTACTAATTCCACCATTTTTAACTCTTCCACAGGTTGGACTCGTGTTTCCTCGGTTTTACACTTTTTGTTATTTCCGAGTGAGGGTCCGTCCTCTTCTGAGGGAATGGCATTCATGCAGCATTCTCTGGCTTTTGACTGACTTCCTCGGACTTCTCCGATTCCCGAAGAAGTGGGGAATTTCACTTTAAGATGCAGAGTAGAGGGGATAGCCTCAAAGGCCCGAATAGATGGTCTTCCGCAGATGACATTATACGTTCGTGAGGAAGCTTCCACTACCCAAAACTTAATAGATTCCGTTCTTCGAAGGGCTCCTTTCCCCCATGACATTGGAAGAGTAACAGTTCCGAGGGTTTGACAGGCTTCTCCTGAGAATCCTACTAACGGGACCTCAACGGTTTCCTATGTTTCTTGTTTCAACCTCATAGCAAGATAGGTAGGTAAGAAGAGTACATCCACGGAGCTGCCCGTATCTATAAAGATCCGTTGGATTTCATACCCGTAGATGACAGCAGAAATAACCAATGGATCTTCGTGAGGGTATATTACGTCTGTAAGGTCCTCGGGCCCGAAAGTGATACTAGGCAGTTTTGACCCTTGAATGGAGCAGACAGATAATCCTTGCTCTGCTCGTCGGGCTTCTTTCAGATATTTCTTCTTTTTACCCTGAGGTGCCATAGAGATTTCACCCCCTTCTATCATATTGATGGTTCTCACTGTCGGGGGATTGCTCTTATACGAGTCAGGTGGAGGAGGTAGACTCTGATACCCTGTCGTTTTCTCTCGTGAATTTTGCCGGCGGTCTTTAATTCTCTCTTGGGGTCGGAGACGTCTAGTGGTCCCCTCTCGTGACTTCCGACTAGGCGTCCTTTCTTCCCTTTCTTGCTCCTCCTCTTGCCTTCGTGATCTCTTCCAAACATTTGCCTTGGGCTCCTCAAGGTTATTTTCCTTGAGGTAGTTCTTCAAATACCCTATCTCTAATAGGCGGAGCACTTCTAAACGAAGGGTAGTACATTCTTCCGTAGTGTGCCCATAAGCTTTATGGTATTTACAATATTTCCCAGTGTCCTTGTCTCGGTTAGGAAATTTAGTCGGCCTGGGCCAGTGTAACTCGTTGCTACCCCTCATTATATTGAGCACTTCTGGTGGAGTAACAGTCATCGGAGGTAGGTGCACGGGTCGGAGGAATTTCTTAACCACTCCTCCTTCATCTTTGCGCTGAGGAGGTTTTCCTTCCTTATTCTTTTCTTTGATCTTTGCTTCTTTCTCCGCACGCTCTAAGTGTTCATTATCCTCCTGCTCCATTTGTTTCTTTGTTCCCTCGGCCTCTTCTATCAAAATGTGTACTTCCGCCTTTTGCATTAGCTCATTCATATCCGTGATACGATTTCCCATAAGGTATCTAAAGAAATCTCCCGTTCGGAGTCCCTGAGTTAATATGTCCGCCATGATGGTCGGGCTAACGTTGGGTACATCTAGTGCTTCATCCGTGAAGCGCTTTATATAATCTCGTAAAGATTCATCCTTTTTCTGTTTAATAGTGAAAAGGTGTGTAGCAGATTTAGGGTACCTTCGGTTGCAGGCGAATTGTCGTACGAACAAATGAGCTAATCGATCAAAGCTCGTAATAGAACAAGGTGGAAGGTGAGTAAACCAGGCTTGGGCCCGCCCTCCGAGGGTAACAGGAAACACGCGGCATAACACGTGGTCAGGGGCAGAAGAGAGGTCCATTCCGGCCAGATATTGATGGATGTGATCCTGTGGGTCCCTTCCATCAGCTTCTCCGGTATATAATGGGATATTGACAGGTCGCATCCCCGAGGGGATAGAAGCTGAAGCAATTTCGGGAATGAAAGGAGAGGTCTTGAATGTAGGATCTTCCTCAGGAGCCATGGTCTTCTTGAGGTCACCTAATTCTTTTCGTAAATCATCCATCATTCCCCATAAGGAATGTTCAACCTCTCCTCGATACTCCGAGGGGCGAGAAATTTCTTCCCGACCCCTCTCTGGAATTCTTTCATGACACACATACCTTCGAGGCATCTGTCGGGATTCTCGTTGCCAAGGATTTGAATTTGGGTTCCACGCCATCGGAGGTGCATCTCCCTCCGAGGGGAAATCCCCGTTCTCGAAGAGCACTGAGGACGTGCGTCCGATAGGTTCATTCCTCTGGGGTGTTCGTGCAGCATCTATAAGTCTTTCATAAACAGATCGGGGAATATTAATAAAATCTCTAGTACCTGATTCGTAATTGGACAAAGTTTCTTCTGAGTCGCTGTTCGAGAAAGGAAGGTTGTCACTTTCGAAAAGATCATCCATCCTAGCTGACGTCTGCTGAATTCTCTCGAGGACAGATGTTATGGCGTTCCCACAGACGGCGCCACTTTGTTAACGGGTTTGGAATTATTCCCTATTTAACGGAAGATATTTATTTGGGTTAGAACGCCCTGTCCGTGATTCAGAGATAATGATAGGTGGAAATGATAACAATATTTGCAAGAATATTCCCTTCCTTTATTCACTGAACTTTTCCTCCTCTTTTTCGGTGTACATGAGTGCTAGTGGTATTTAGTAAGCTAAGTTAAGTTATCTTAGGTTGTTCTCTTCTTTCTGCTGATTACCTCCCTTTATATAGACTTTGGTAAGGGCAGGTGTCATTGTGCATGTGTTTTGGTAAGGACAAGTGTTGTTGTTACCTTGATACAGGTGTGAAAATTAGGATAATGTTTATCTCTTATCGACCAAGCACTGACTAGATTTAATCTTCATCTCTTCTGATAGCTCCGAGGGCCTTTGATGTAGATTGTTTTGATATAGCTATTCTTCCGAGGGATTTTATTTCTCATTCTTGATTCGGGTCTTTTCTTCAAGAATCAGGAGTGATCTCTGTGGATGTAAATGTGATCTCCGAGGACCTAGGGTGATCTCCGAGGACATGGTGTGATCTCCGAGGGCTGTATTTGCTTTATTTGAAGTGAGATTTTTTCATCGGAGTTCTCGGAGTATGTTATCTGGGCACTCTGTTGTTCACTTCTGATTTTTCTCCGAAAATGGGTCCTCGGGTGATGGTCCGAGTGTCGTCTTTTCCGAGGAGTGTTCAGCAAGGAAGTTTTCTTGTAAGGTCATGGGACTCGGGGTCCATTGTGGTCCCTCTTGGCGTATTGGTGGATATCGGAGTCGTACGGATCCATCGGGGTTTGCTCTTTTTCCGATGCCGTGTTGATATCTGTTTTTCATTCACCGTTTGACTTTCCAAGGGACACTTATGTTTCTCCTCGTGTGCTCTTGTAAACCTTTTCGGGTCAGTGACCGAAAGGTAGGGCAATCCTCCGAGGGGTTTTCTTTATATGTACATCTCATCGGAAGTACTCGTGACAATAGTATTGTCCATATATTGTTTTTTCCTGATAAGAGTAATCTTCTTTATTTTATTTTTAGGGTTAACAGCTTCCTTCAACTCGAATGACTTTTTTGAACTTGAATAGCCTTTTTCAACTCTAATTGCTCTTCAACTTGAATGACCTTTCCACTCCTTATTGGTTTAATGAGTCGAATTGGGCCCATCGGTGTGATTAGGGCCCAGTTCGGCTCGTTTGTCAAAATTTTGTATAATATCTTTCTCTGGTGTTGCGCATGTATTGGTCTTGCATAATTTTGTATAATATTTTCTAATGCTTCTAGTGTGATGCGAATCGCGATTATAGTTACAGCTCCAAAAATATATTTTAAACTCAATTCTTCGAAGGCTAGGTATTTTTTGTTTTTAATCATAATTCATAAAGGTTAGCTTGTATGATCCATATTACTATTTAGTATTTAATTTATTAACACAAATAGGCATCGGAGACATGCACAACACGCGCATAAGATGCCGAGATGTGGACAACGAATAGAAAATTTGTTAGTTTAACGATTCCTCCTCATATTCCGTAGGATATTACCAACTTCTTTGGTAACAAGGATTCTGATAACCACACATGACTATGTTTGGCGGCATTAATTACTTATCTTTTTTCCTTTGATAAATAATTACTTATCTTGTTACGACAAACCTGTAACATCATTAATCATACGACGATCGAGCTGGTCGCCACAATCCCGTTTAAATAATTCATTAAAACTTCGATGCTCCAGAAAGTTTCACCAAACCCGTGATTTCTAAGTAAATTAGAACATTTTGAGTATCAAAATGCCTATTTATCAAAAAAAAAAAAAAAAGCAAAACTAAATATCAACATGCCTGATTCCACAATAGTTTTGTCTTTTAAAGTTCCAAGTTACAAAATCAGGACTTTGACTTAGGGTACGAAATAACGTTGAAAACTCTTTTTGAAAAATCATACGCACACACATATATATAAAATATGTTACTGTCTTATAAAAAACGTTAATCCACCATGAAAATATAATTAATAATCCATTATTCAACATTGATACGTATGAATGTATAGGAACCTTAAACCTTACAGAGTGTATATGTTTTATATAGAAATTAAATATATAATTTGACAATACATCGTATATAATTTAACAATAGATCGTATTTATATAATATGGTCGGTTTCAAGTGTGGTACAATGAATTTATCACTAAACTAGACCTACTTGAACTATACTAGTGTCGAGTAGGCTTGATCCGCAACACCTCGAACTGACGTTAGATGCAATGGAGGATGTCGAAGGTATATCGGAGATGACGTTGAAGGTATATCGGAGATAACGTCGAAGGTTATATCGGGGACAATATCGGAAGCCTTCTATGTCGAAAATGATCTCCTGCTGACGTCGAGGGTGACGTCGTGATATGGGTATTTTTTGTATTGGGCCGGCCATAGGCCAGACCCATGTTTTTACCTATGTCAGGGATAATACTCGACATATATATTGAACGTGACCTTTGATATAGTTCAGTTCACGTGTCTATCACGTGAGTGGTCCCCGCGTCCCGAGGCCTATAAATGCCCGCATTCCGGTAATCAAGGTAAGCTTTAATTATCCGCAATTACTATAAACCTATATCGACCATACCCTATATAGAGCTCGACATAATACCCAATATATATCTTCGATATATATCACCGACTTACTACGCGGTGTTACTCTCGACGTCAGCAGAAGATCACTCTCAACATAGAAGAATCCCGATGTCACCCTCGACATAACCTTCGACGTCATCTCCGACATACTTGAGGCATCCGCCCTTGCATTTAACGTCAGTTCGAGGTGTTCCGGACCAAGCCTACTCGACACTAGCATAGTCCAAGTAGGTCTAGTTTAGTGATAGACTCGTTGTACCACACTTGTACCCGACTCCATTTTATATATACGATATATTATTAAACTAATGGTGTCGTCTGTGGGAACACCAAGTTCCCGGACGAAGACGTTAAGATGCAACGAAGGATGACCCGCTTGCAGGCTACTAGGCCAGTGGTTGACAATTCTATAGCAGAAAGTGTGTCGTGACACATATCAATGCCACGGTCAAGACCACATTGAAGGCAGCATTGGACACCCTATTACTCCGTCTGAATGGTAGAGGAGCAGGCAACGCACCGCCGCGACCCCAGGAGTCCAGAACTAGGGGTCTTGGATTCGGAATTAGAAGCGGAGAACGTGATGAGATGAGTGATAGCCTGATGGAATGCCTTCAGTCGAGAATTCCCGGGGAGGAGGGTCCTGACCCAATGAGAGATAGGAGAAACATCGCGAGAATGATGGAAAAGTTGGACCACAAGAGGATAGAGATCAGTCGAATACTAGCATTGGCAGAGGGCCACAAGACTTTAACCCTATTTTGTGAAGAAAGCGAGGCGAAAGTGTTGGACAAGGGCGATAAGATCCCTACGATCAAGGCATACGATGGAAAAAGCGATCCAAGGGACCACCTCCACAGTGTCGATAGTGTCTTAAACCTACATAGGTTCTCACGCAACATCAAGGCAAAGATTTTGGCAACGACCCTAATCGAAGCAGCCCTCGATTGGATCAAGAAGATAGAAACATGATCTATCACCAGTTATGAACAGATAAGGCAGAAGTTAGAAAATCAATTCTCCAGTCAAAAAAGGATAAGGACTAACATGCACCATCTGAACGCTATGAAGCAGAAAGAGAAAGAGAACTTAGAAGAGTTTATGAAGAGATTCAATGATGAACTGATGAAGGTGGATGAAACGCAAGGTGACCAGGTGGTGCTCATTCTGTTCAATGCTACAACGTATAAGAGGTTCGCTGGGGAGTTAATCAAGCTCAAGTCACCAACTATTAATCAGATCAATGATCTTGCTTATAATACCATTTACCAATATAATATGATGGCTATAAAGTAAACTCCCCAGCAGGCTAATCGCCACAGATGCAGAGAAGGTTGGAACAGAGATAGGAATGGCAGGGACGGGTCACCGAGAAGATACAATCAACTAAATCATGATGTCTTAACCGTATTTGCAGTAGCTCAGAGGAAGCAATAGTTGAACAAACTGATAAAATTGAGAGAGACTGAAGGCACCAGACGATCGAAGAAGTACTGTGAGTACCACCATCATCAGAAAGGACACGAGGCTAAGTATTGTATAGATATCAAGGATGACATTGAGTGCCTCATTCGCGAGGGCAAGCTGATCGAGATTGAGTGCCTCATTGATCAAGGATGACATTGAGTGCCTCATTCTGAGGATCAAGAGGATCGATCCCGCTCCCTTAGAAGAGACAAGGTGAAGGCCATAGAGGGCCCCAATAGGCGAGGAAATGCAATTGTCAACGCACCTTATAGAGGAGTGATCAACATGATCAGTGGAGGACCTACAAAAGCAGACTCCACCAATGAGAGGAAGAAAATTACAAGAGGACTACAAGAGGACTGCTACATTGGATTCACGTAGCGGATCTATCCTCGAGGCCATTACTTTGAGTGTCAAAGAAGAACATTACTTTGTCAAAGGGACTTAGCGGATCTATCCCCAAGGCCATACAGGCAGGTAAACTTGATTTCCCCTTAGTTGTTAAACTTGACATTACCAATTATGGTGTTTGCAAGGTGCTGATAGACAACGGAAGTTCCACGAACATCATATTTGCACATGCCTTGGAGCAAATGGCATTGGGCCACCATGTATCGGAGCAAATTCGCACCCCTTTGATTGGCTTCGGGGTGCCGAGGTGATACCGTTGGGACATGTGAACCTGCCAACGTCATTTGGGAAAGAGCCACACAGAAGAACCATCAACGTTCAATACACCATTGTGAATCACTGTATAGCCTACAATATCATAATAGGCAGGCCTGCTCTCAATGCCATCTGTGTAGTGGTATCCACATACCACCAAAAAATGAAGTTCCTAGTAGCTGAAGGACTAGGAGAGGTCATCGCAAATCGTGAAGAATGACGGTTTTCCTATATAACTTCCCTCACACTCCCAAGAATATGAGATGCTTCTGGATAGGTGGCGGACCTGGAAGGAAACCATCAAATGGTGGGCTGACCGATGTTGGAGGATCACTTGAACTTTTTTCATTTCCAGTAATGTTGAATAGTTTATAAATTCCCTTAAAATTACCCCATCGTTGAGCTGGACTGTAACTAAAATACGGGGAACTATGCTGGCCCAATTCCCTTACAACGGGATACGTAGGCAGGTTAGGCATACCGAGCATTCGACCATTATCCATTATTAACTCATTTTGTTCCAATCGATACACTCGATTGCATTACGCATTCGTAGTTTGCTACAGGTACATACCTTTTTGAGGTATTAGATGAGATGTGTAGACAAGCACGCATTTATTCTAAGATGTTTTGTCATCTTCTTCTTTGCAAAGATACTCGTTTCACTTATATAAGGTAGGTAAAAATAGATCCTTGCCGATAACAAGGAATGATATTCTCCGCCTACGAGGATAGAATACGAAGTGAGGATTTCATCTTCCTACTATCTCTGACATGGAACGATTATGTTATCTTGTTCATCGACAGGAAACGAAGATCAGAAAATTCGATAGAATCCAAGGAATATCTACTACATATAAGGCATACAAAGTTCTACAAATGCCATGGGATAACCCCCATATCCATCGAGATAGGGAGGAGATAACCTGACATACAAAAGAAAACAAATGCCATTGGGATAACTACCCTATCCATCGAGATAGGGAGGAGACAACCCAGCATACAAAACAAGACAAATGCCATGGGATAACTCCCCTATCCATCGAGATAGAGAGGAGACAAATCGGCATACAAAAGAAGACAAATGCCATGGGATAACTCCCCTATCCATCGAGATACAGAGAAGACAACCCGACATACAAAAGAAGACAAATGTCATGGGATAACTCCCCTATCCATTAAGATAGTGAGGAGATAACCCAGCATACAAAACAAATACAAACACAATGGAATAACTCCCATGTCCATTGAGATAGGGAGGAGACAACTCGATGTACCAAAGAAATAAAGATGCCAGAGGATAACCCTACCTATCCATCGAGATAGGGAGGAGAGAACCCAACACACAGAGCAGCCACAAATACAGCAAAAATAATCTCGCTATCGACTCAGGTAAGGAGGCAAGCTCATTGCGTGAATAAAGCTCTGCACAACCCACGGATAAACAATAATGAACCGACGTAGGTGCGACGGGTGGGACATTCTTTCAAAAAAAGAATAACGCAAATCAGCAACACATGTAAGAGTTCAATACCCCAGATATTGAGGAGAAAAATTCTATTTCAAAACAAGCTTAACATCTACAAAAGCCCAAGGGCAATACACACAACCACCTAAAAAAGAATGCCCCTTAGTCGGGGTAATTAGCAGCACCCTTCATATGGATTAGCACAAGATTCCTCTAGTTCAGAATCTCCTCGTAGACATAATCTACAAGATCATCATCGACCTGAACATCAGAGTCTTCCGGAAGTTTCCCATCCGGGCCCAATAAGGGGTCAAGGGGCTAGGCTCGAAATCATCCTTAAAACCGCCAAGAAGACGGATCTAACCGATAATGGAGTCTTTCGCCTCCTTCTCTCCTGTACTCCACGTTTGGTGCATATTTCCTTGAAAATATCACTCAAAAGGAAGGCTTTGGCATTACCAACCCTCTGCTCTCGAGTGAGCTCCTTGCATCGATTAGCCCTCGCAGCAAGGGCCAATTGTTCTCGTACCCGAAGAAACTCTCCCTCGGCATTCTCCTGCCTCTCCCTCTCTATAATGAGAGATATGTTGGCTTGATCAAGAGCGGCCTCCCACTCCTGATTTCGATTAAGGAGGACATTCACATTCGTTTCGCTAGCACTAAGGATACTAATGGCCTAATCCCGCTCGGCCGCCAATTTGGCAGTTGCGGCCAGATCATAATCAGACATGCTCTCAAGCACAACAATAGCCTGAGAGATAGACTCCACCTGCACGACATTGTTGTTACTCGCCGTCTTCAAGAACCCGGCAAGAAACTTCCCAACCTAGAAGACAAAAACACCTCAATATTCTAAAAAACACCAAAAAGGTATCTTCAAAAATTACCATCCCTATATTTAAAAAAGGGTGATAACACACTTATAGATTGGAACAAGGAGCTATGAGCGACAGCAGAACTACTGCCCTCGTTCTATTTCCTCTTATGGGGGGATGCGTTCGCTCCTGAGGTCCCCAGAGCTTGGCTTCTATTGGAACCCGCACCAGTCCCACCTTGTGTAGGCGCACTGCTACCCAGAATCGCACCTTGTGTGGGCTCTCCGCCCTGCGAGGATCCCCCCAATATTTCCTTAAGGCGATGGCCCTACCGCGCACGTTTCTTATGAATCACGGGAAGTGTTGCATCACTCGTAGCCTCCAATCTCTGGATAGTGTCACGATATGCAATTATATCCAATCTCCGATGCATCACAAGGGCCGCTGCAAACAGACAATAATAATGTCATCAAAACAGAACATAAGATGAAATTATCCAACTAACGGTAGGAGAGAAGCATACCAAGATCAAAAGAGCCTCGATAAGGCATGGGAGAAAGAATGCTTGTGCCAAGCACATCTTCATCACAATGCATTGTGAGGTCATACAGACGAGCCAATAGGTTACTCAAAAAACCGGCCGACCATGGGAGGGCGCCAGTACCAGAAGGCCTCGAATACTTCTCTATCGTAGACCACTGTTGAGAAAGAACATCGAACTCCCCAGCAGTTTTCTCCTCCAAGTAGAAATATTTATGCTTATTACCGAAGCCATAGCTAGACTGGCCAAAGTGCAGGAACTTTTCACATGTTGCGCTCGAATGAAGACCCCTTACCACCACCTTTCTTATTGGTGATAATGGAAAAGAGAGCCCAAACCTCGTTCACTCCATGAGGAACACCGAAGGCCTTCACAACACAAACAAAGCCTACGATGATGCCAAAAGGGTTGGGCAATAGCTGTCCGAGGCAAACCCCAATACTAGACAGGATGGCAACGATGGCAAGATCGATCGAGAATTGCAGACCGTTGGCGAAATGCTTATGCACTGTGATGGAGCCTTGTTACCTAATCATTCTCTCATGTTACCCAGGAAACCTAATCATATACCCGGCATCCACATGTTACGTGGTAGAATAAAAACCAGGGTAATAAGGGACACGGGACACCATGTCCTCATAACTAATAGCCGTCTTGTACTTCTTCACCTCAGGTGACATGGACAAACCTCATTCATTATACTCCACAACTTCATTTATTTGATGCTCGTCAGGACCCTTATCTACACCATCCTCGATGTCATCACCAACCGGCTCGTCTGTACCGAAAATATTGGTGTCAGCAATGGTAGGCTCGGAATTTCCACCATCCACATTCTGAGAACCCAAATTGGCCAAATCAAAATCACTTCCGCTTGACATAGTAATGGTGCACACAGAGGAGCGCGGACAATGCTTTGGAAAGGCTATAGCAAAACCACCAAATTAAAACCTGAAGAATCAAAAAAAATTAAAAGAAAAAATTAACTCTAACACTTATATCGAAGAAACACATCGGAGATACATCGGTTCGAATATCGAACATTGTATCGAAACTTATCTCGGCCAATAAGTTATAAAGGGTAAAATAGTAATCACAGAAACATATCGAAAAGCATATCAAAATTAATGTCGAAAATCCCCGATATACCTCCGCTGACAAACAACTAATTATGCTAGAAGACGAAATTATCTTCTCTTTCCTCACAACCCGCTATTTATAGACGTCGGGTATCAGATACGCATTTATGGCAACCGTATATCGAACCTTAAAGTCGACATATGTATCCAAAAAAAATTCAATATACTGATAAACCCATAAATTTTAAGAATTCAAATGAGGACGTCTCAGATTCGCAAATTGCATTTGGAGGTCCACCAATATTTCTTCAGAGCACAATGAATCCCCGTATCTAGGTTCCGTCAGTTTAACTAGCGGGACGAGAGGTACTGGTAAGCCAAAAATTTAGATCTAATTTGAAGTCATTATCTTCGGATAGTAACTGCCAAATTGGGGGACTACATGATATGGGTATTTCCCGTATGGGCCGACCATGGGCCAGGCCCATGTTTTTACCTATGTCGGGAATCGTACTCGACATATATATCGAATGTGACCTTCGATATAGTACAACTTACGTGTCTATCACGTGAATTGGTCCTCGCGTCCCAAAGCCTATAAATACCCGATTCTGGTAATCAAAGTAAGCTTTAATTATCCACAATTACTGTACACCTATATCGAACATACCTGATATAGAGCTCGACATAATACCCGATATATATCTTCGATATATATCACCGACTTACGACCCAGCGTTACTCTTAAAATGAAGTTGGTAGCACGGTTTGTCCCCTTAGAATCACCTATCTGCTAATGAATCCAGTCAATGTGGTGGAGACTGTTTCAACTATGTCTTGGTTCACGAGTATTTTTTCCAGGGCATGTGAGAAGATAACACTGGAGGAGCTCCCATTGTCAATGAGTACCTTCCACACCTCATGTTTGGCTATATCAATTTCAACAACAAGGAGGCAACCGAGTTTACCTACCATTAACGCCTGATGCGTGAGCTATTCCAAGTCATTTTTTGTGAAGGATATCTCTTGGTCTAGGAAATCTTCCTCATCGGCTACGGTTGTGAAGACCACGTATCTCTGAACGTGCAACTTATGGGTTATCCCTCACACCCTTTGGCTGAGTTAGCACCAACTGGTCCTCCATTAATCACATTGATCATTCCTCTAGTAGGAGCATTGGCGATTGCTCTCCCGCACTCACTAGGAGCTTCGATGGCCCTCTACTTGTCCTTCATGGGCGAACGCGAATGGTCCTTGCGGGGCGAGTGTGATCTATCCTCCCTGTCACTCTCGTCCTTTGAGCTCCTCACGAATTCCACAAATTTGCCTTCTTTGATAAGCCTTTCGATCTCATCTTTGAGGTCAGTACACTCATCGGTCTTATGTCCTGTCTTTCGGTGATATTCGCAGTATTTCCTGGAAAATTTCATTCACTTGCTCTCTCTCAGCTTCCTTGGCTCATTCAGCCACCTGTTCTTTTGCACCACCGCCAATACGGTCATAATCCCTATGTTCAGGGAAGTATACCTCTTAGGGGATCTGTCTCTGCCTTTGACCCATCCTTCCTTTCTTTGTGTTCTATTCTGCGACTGATGCAAAAATTGGTTGGTATCCATCATATTATCCTGTTAAACAGTATCATACGCCAGTGCGTTGAGCTTGATCAGTTCTGTCACGAACCTCTTGTGTGTCATCGCGTTGAATAGAATGAGAACTACTTACTCGCCCTTTCTTTGTCTCTATGCTGCATTGCATTCAAGTGGTTCATACTTGTCCTCATTCTCTTTAGCACATATATAGGTTTACGCCTCATGTATCTCGTCTCGTAGCAATTTGATCTCTTCAGAATCTCATATCTTTGTATAATATGTCCTTTATCGTTAATATATGGGAATCGTATGTACCCCATCAAAGTTTATTGTGATAGTAGCACATAAAGGCTTAATGTTTGATACTTATCCATATATTTGATGCAATAAGAACGATGCATATTTTAAGTCAGGTGGGTGTGAAGGCCATTATTCACTTTATGTGTGGTAGTCACAAAACATGAGTCATTTTTATTGTTCTTTTGAGAGTAGATGTTGCTTAATCTTGTCAAAAGCATGCTCATTTAATACACTCCATCAGCATGTTTAATGAAGTTGTTGATGATGCAATTATTTGGATTTAGTTGATCACAAATTGAAGAGTTATATGTGACCGATGGAGCTCGAGGGATTTAATTTATTGCTTTTTGACATGATCATGAACTTGTAGTTGTTAAGGAAATGAATTAAGTCGAATTTTCTGTTTACGTTTGAGCCTTCCAAGCCTAAAAGCTTTACAAATAAAGTAAACTTTAGTACCCCCACTGAAGCCTTTTCTATGAAGCCTTTTGTTACTAATCACATCTACCTACCTTAAGCCAATTCATGTAATATCCGATCATTTTTCAGAGATGAATTGATTAAATCTAAAGAAAGAAAAGAAAAAGAGAAAACGTGTGGAAGGAAAAAACAAAATATTAGCATAAAAAAAGGCTACAATACCAAACAAAAGAATGAAACAAATAGAGAGCACAATTAGCCCCACCTAAAAATACATGGTGGTACTAAAAAACATTATTGCAGTATAACATGGACCGATTTTGCACAAATGACAAAGCAAAAAGAAAAGAATAAGAGCCTATAAACCAAAGTTCGATGATCAAAATACAGAATTAGGGTAAAACAGAAGAAAGAAAGAAGAGATAGAGTTACGATACATCTCTGGAACTCACAAATTAATCTTTTCCATTTGAAACCACACCCTAATGTCATAAGAAGATAAATAAGACCTAAAAGATCCTCAACACAATAATTTTTACATAAGTTGAAGGTTAAGAGAAAAGCAGAGAATAAGGGTGAAAAAATGAGCTAAAAGAGATCGAAGTCGCATATTCTATCAAAGAGAATCATATGATGCATCCAAAGGATGAAACAATGAGTAATTTTGGGCAATTAATAAAGGACATAAAGGCAGAGCCCTTAGAGTCACACAATAAGGAGAAGTGGAATGAAGAAATTGTTGTAAGACATGGTAACAACTGTGGGAAATGATTCAGAAATCGAGCCATACACCACTGGAAATTTAGTGCGTATTGTTTTCAAAAAAGAAGAGAACACACATTTCAATTCAACATCCAGAAAAAATGTTACGCGTCCCAAAACCCTAAAAACACAAAATTCTCTACAATAACATGAAAAACCAGCTCCTCGCTAATTCCCCACACATTGCTTTTGCAAAATTGTACTTTCTTGTGCCATAAGTAAAGACCCACACAAAGAATTGACTGAGTGCATGGACGAACACATTCCTGATGTAGTCAATAGTGAAATCTACAATGAAGTCGGTGAAGAAAACAATCCTGAAAATTTTTCCATTACTCAAGGGGAATCCAACAATGATGACTCCTTAATGGAATACACATTTACTTGAGGAAAAAGATTTCCAACCATCGAAAGAGTCAATATGTGCTTTAGCACATATATGCAATGCTTATGAGAAACCAAATGGTATAAGAAAATAGTTGAAAATTGTGCTACTATTCTCAATCCAGCCAACTGCAAACTCATGGTAAAAATGAGACGTGTCCTCTCAAATTCACCTGATTTTAAAAAAGACGAAAATGTTTCCTTGACCATTGTTGAATCCAAGGTAAGCAAAGAAGTGTCAATGGAGAAAGGCAAATCATTGAAGAATGACCTTGAACCACTTCTCATCAACGTAGTGGAGATCCAAGAGGCACAATTACACACCATCCTTCTTAAAGTAAAGACTGAGCTTGATCCCATGCCCACAGTTCATACACGAGAATACTTAATGGAGATGCATGTGAGTAGTCCAAAATTGCAGACGAATGACGAAGAAACTAAGTTCTATTTAGAAGCCAGTGTTGGTAATCATGCACAAGTCGAGCGTGTCTCACCAATTGAAGACATGATTGTATTGAAGGAGAAGCCTGTGAGAAATGACACAATCATGAATCGAAATACAGAATGGCTCCTTGATTATGCGCCTATAATTGAAGAGTCCACAAATGAGAGTCATATGAACTAAGACTTCTATACTACCCAATGTGTTGAAGTTGAAAGTTTTACATATGAAAAACTTGGATTTGGAAGTGGAAAGCCACTTCATCAAAAGGCAAGGAGAAAAAAAGCATTGTATGTTGGTACCACTATGTTGATATCTAAAAGGCTACTACATGGAACTTGTGAGCCACTCTATAGAAAGGCAAAAAGAGAGAATTCGTATGCAAACTATGGTGGAAAAGATATGGGTCGGGAGAAGCGTGTTAAGCAACATGGAACTTGTGAGCCACTTCATAGGAATGCCAAAAGAAATACAGTTTGGTATGCAAACAACGATAGAAGAAGATAAGAAGTCGAAGAACAGAGTGATGCACAAGAGTCTCAATTGGAAGAATGCGAGAAAATCGCTTAAAGCTGATACATTGACATCCTATAAAGATTGGAGTCTCCTTCGAATATTCAAACCTCAATGAATGCATCAATTAAGTCAATCTAAATGACGTTAAATTAAGTGCTTCTTGGGAGGCAACCCATGCAAAAAAATCATTTCTTTATTAGTTTATTATTTTTATTCATAGATGTTTCGAGTCTGTTATTTCTTTATATATTTTTGATGTTGTTGTGTAGATAATGACAAGCATTATTGAATGAATAGAAGAAACTATGAAGAGAGAATCGAGTTAGCTATCTCCATCGTGCGAGAGAGATATCATATGGTGCAAGTAACGTGCCTCTCAAGAGAAGACGTGCGAGCAGAGTGCGACTCGGCGTAAGTCGAGTGCCACACTCAACGATCCATGCGAGTAATGACACTAATCGAGTGAGTCGCGCCACTCACTAAATGACCCAAGTGCCAGAAAGAGCAACATCATGCCTAAAAAAAACGAAGAAGAAAAGATGGAGGAAGTTGGACTGCAGTCAAAATTTCTCCATATTTTTGTTTACCCTTTTGATCACTATAGAACTGCTTGATATGCATAATGCTTCCTAGACCATTTTTATATGCCATACTAGGGTTGCTATTAGCTAATTAGGCCAAATTGTATTGCTTTAATCTAATGATGGTGATTCCAGGATATGGACTTGTACACTCTATGGGTTTTGCATTCTAAGGTAGCTCTCAATTGTAGATGTGGACACACATGATTCCATTTCCCCGGAAGACAGTGCCTTAGGAAGGACATATCATGTGAATAATACGAGATTTGAGGAGATCGAGCTACTACGAGGCATGCATGTACACCCACCTACAGTAATTATGCAATTTGAACTTTGAGCTCGCAAGGGGAGTCCTTCTATTCTTCTATTTGTTTTTGGTGCAATGTGGACATCGCATATTTTAAGTGTGGGGGTGTGAGAGTTGTTACTCTTTAAGAAAATTTATATGAAATTCTGCATCTGGAAAATCTGAGAGGATTTTTCTGAAATCATGAATTTTAGTGATATTATATGACGCATGTTTTGATGTAAGTGGTAGTTTATGCGGAGGAAATAGACATGGATCTAATGAAAGTGATATTACTGCTTAACTTTTATCAAAATATGTACACATTCATTAAAAAAGCACATGCTTGCTTAGTGAAAATTAGAGATATTGGAGACTGGTGGAGAGACTAGGAAACTTGGGTTAGCTTTCTTACTTTTAGAGCCTATATAATCCTTTCATGAAGTAAAATGAAGGGGAAAATGGCCAAAAACAGAAGAGCCATCAAACAAAAAAACGGAGAAAGAAAGAAAGAAAATAATGGAAGGCTAAAAATAGAAAAAGCCAATAACAATTAAGCACACATAAGCCCCGATTAAAATATACATGTTGGGGGGTGCGAGAAGAAAAGAGAAGAGTCCCACCTAGATAAGCGGAGAGAAAGCGAGGAAAGTAGAACTATAAACTTTAGAACAATCAACTCGGTGAATTGTCCTATGTTATTCAATATAAGAAACTCAGGTGATCTATGCTTGCATAATTACACACACAATGCACGTGAAGCATGTTTTTCAATCATTTGGGTTAATCTTTGAAATTATGACTATTTGCATGACAATTTGCATCTCTATTTTGATTCATCACATACATTGTCACTGATTCATATTACTCGAAGTATAAGATTTCTGATAGTTGACAAAGAGAGAATCAATTAGACATTTCTGCAGGCTAGTTTTTAGTTGTGTTACTCGAGGAAGAGCAACAAGCTAAGTGTGCGGGTATTTGATGATTATCTAAAGTTTGCATTATTAGACCTCATTATAAGGGCTTAAATAGAGAATTACTTAAGTAATTAGTTTATTTTAGTATGTGTTTGTGTCTTTCAGGCTTTTAGAGTCGTTTGGTGAAAACATATTATTTTCGTGGAAAAACAAGCTATAAGAGAATGAGTTCACACAAAGCTATAAAGGGGAGGATCAAAGGAAGAGTCAGTGGATGAAACTACAAGTAATTTGGGCAAGGAACTAAGCAGGTTGGGTAAAGCACCCAAAAATTATACAATGAGGAGAAGCGAAATGAATTCATTGATTCAAAGACACGGAATTCAGTGTACTAAAGCAAAAGGCTGATATTGATTCCGGCATCCAGAGAATAATTTATAGCCAAATCGTAAAGTCACGCAGAGCATGCAGAACATGGCGTGACCAGGGCCTGTCGAGGCATGTGACTCGTGACGTTTAGAGAGAGAGTCACGCGACCAGTGCCGAAGATGCACAACATGCAAACCAGCGCAACATGGTCCATAAGCTTTCTGCCCAACAACGATAAATAATACTAGCGTTGCATGTTTTCCAGTATCTCAAGCCATCTCAAGCGCCCTACACATTCACAAACACATCAAACTCCTTCACCATCATCTTCTAAACATCAACCACACATCTTTTGAGATCATTAGCAAGAATTCAAGTCAATATTCAGCCAAAAGAAGCGGAGTGGCAAAGATTGAAGACAAAGACGCTAAATCCCTCCGGGATTTTGAGTTTATATATTCTTTATTCTTTTTGGTCACAATATTGTTTTATGTTTAAGATCATGAGCAGCTAATTCTGTATATTTAGAGTTAAAGCGTACTTGTATATGAACCTTTGTGATTTCTTATGTTTTGATTTAGACTTTGATTTCATGTTAGTTTGATGAGTACTTATGTCAGATCCTCTCACCAACTAGGCTTCTTGTCTCAGAGAATTTTCTCTAATGTGGTCATAGTGCCTGCACCACTCCTAACACATTTTGCATGTTCCACTAGCAACTGTATTTGTTGTGCTAGTAGCACCGCTACGTGTAGTGATAGCTCCACTAGTTAAAGCCTTGTGTAACCCAACCAAATCAATGCCTCTCGGACTTGAGATTTCTACAAGTCACATTTGATTTTCCTGTCAAATTACTTTTCATCAAATTTTGCCATATCCGTACCCTTGCTTCCATACATTACTTCTCATCAAATTTTGCCATATCCGTACCCTTGCTTCCATACATTACTTCTCATCAAATTTTGCCATATCCGTACCCTTGCTTCCATACATTGGACCAATGAGTTGGTACATTTTAAGTAGATCAAAGTAGTATAAAGTAAACTCGAAAAAACTGATAGCTCCTCTCTCTTGAGAGGGATTCCATGTTTTTAGGTAATTGGTAGGGTTACAATGGTCCCGCTTAATATCATATTTTCTTTGTATAGACCGCCTTAACAATACATATTCATACTACACCACACCAGGGCTCCATCCTAGCAAACTGCTCCACCTCTAAGAGAACTTGGCCTTTGATACTATTGTTGTATATTTGAACCACCTCAAATAGTACCCCCAATATTTTCAAATCATTGAAATACGAAACAACACGAATAAAAAATTAGCAATAAAAACAACAAAAGATTTAACGTGAAGACTCCAAAACTGGAGAAAAACCATGGGGACCTGAGCAAAATCCACTATGTAGAAAATTGGTACTACTAAATAATTCTCACTTACTCCAACAATCCTCACATAGCCTTTTCACTAACAACACTTTCTAACCACATTTCACCTATTATATAAATACTCCATAAATATAAGAGAGAATAACTTGTAGAAGACTACATTTTAGGTTGTCTTTTTTCCATTAAAATAACCTGGTATTTATAGAAATGAGGGGGAGGTTCTTACACGAGCCTCCCAATGCAATTCCCTCAACCACCTCATAAAATGAGATATTTGAATCTCACCTATCACCCACCTCTTGAAAAAGGTGGATCCACCAACGACTTTATGATCTTATGAACTTTCTACTTAGAGTTGACCAATCACATTCATGTACAATAGTAGCACACCATTGAGCACGTGAAATATTTCATGATCACTACTTGATTAATTTTGACGTGCACGTATTTATTTGTATAATTCTATCCATGTCATGTTCTAAATATAAGTGACATCTTGCGAAAACATCTTAGTTTTATGTATGTTGACATTAAGATGACTTGACCTGTTTAGTTATGTTTAGAGTCAGAGTCTTGCACGAGGAAGAGGAATGGTTTAAGTTTCGGGCTATTTGATGATCGTGTGAAACACGTCTCTTTAACATTACAGATGATGCAAGAGCTAAACAAATCAAAATCACAAACGTTGCCATAATACAGATGAGTAATGCCTAGAATAGGTGAGCAAGGCGTGCCTAAGATATGGAAGGGTGCAAGATCACAATTGTTGCACTAATACAGATGAGTAGCGCCTAGAATAGGTGTGCAAGGTGTGCTGGAGACATGGAAGGGCACGAGTAGCACCCCTCAAGGCGCGCAAGGTGCACTTAAGCCAGAATAGTGCTCGAATCATGCCTAATTTAAGGTGGGATTAGTGTGTCAACTCGTGACATCAAGGTGCAATGTGGGTAAAATGCGTCTGTAGCTTAAATCTAATGCTACACTATTGTGAAAGGAAAACCCATAAGAGAAGAAGAGCATAAGAATTAGCAACATCGTTAACCATCGTAGAAATTGTAACCCCATCGTATTCAATCATAATCATCACATTCGAAAGGCAATAACCCATAATTCACATAACAAAGTTTAAAATGTTCGGATCGAAACTTGATGCATGCATGTTGTTGCGGTAACGTTGACGCAGTGTTATCCTAACACCTATTTTGACTGGATGATAAAAGGCAGCGGAAATGAAAAGAACAAAAATTGATGTATGAATTTTAAGTAGATTATATGAATAATATGTCGAGCCATGGGCAAAATAATCACTATTGAATAATAATTTTAAAAAATTATATTGTAAAAGTTGTAAGCTTCTCACTAAGAAATATTAAGGCAAAATCAATCAAGCAGCTAATGTAACTCCTTACAAGTTTAACTCCTTAACTCTAAATACGTAGACTTAATTTGCTAAACAAAAAGCTTGGAGAGACAATACAAAACACTTAACACTAAAGATATAATCTTTCTGATTCTTTTGCTCTTTTGCCTCGCGTCTTCTCTTAATGTGCTCCATGGATATATATATATATATATATATATATATATATATATATATTGATGTATATTCTTTGAATTCTAAGATATGTTGTACACAGCTTCAAAAGCCTTTGTTTTTCTTGTACTTCATTTGTTTCCTAAATTAGGGTTGAGAGTAGGATCGCTTACCCGATTCTCTGAATCTGGAGTGGCAGTAATAGCAGCAGTCTCTATCCCTCATATGGAATAATCTTTGGTTCAGTGTTGTCGCAGTTGGGTATTGCTCCAACACTGGAGGACTCGTCCTTGGTTCAGTGTTATCGCGGTTGGGTGTTGCTCTAACACTGGAGGATTTGGCCTTCTTCACCTTGACATTATAACATTTATAGGTGGTCGTCTTGCATTTGGGAGCAGCAGGGGCCACTGAAAGATAACTATTGTGAGTGTTGTACCAACGTAACTATGCTCCACCAGCGGCAGTGGTGCCATCCTCTTGACTAAGAGCAGCATTGTCATGATATGCAATTGAATTCGTGCGTTCCATTGTGAGTTCACATGACTTTGCCAAAAAAACTCGAAAATCACGAGAGAAGAGAGAAAATAGGGCACAAACTGCAGTTAAGAAAATAGAATAAAGTGTAGGTGGAGGAATGGGAGGAGATTCCAAATATAAAACGGGCAATGATCATGCAATTGGTAACTTCCCACTTAGAGTAATTTAACACGAGTCAGTGTTTAGTCAAAACTTGACTAGAGCAGTTTCCAAGAAAAGCTTATAAGTCATGGAGTTACGCTTCTGATGTTGTGGCAACACTAAATCTGGTGTTGTCCCAACAATGACGTCTCGGAAGAGTTAACAGTGGTCCAAATGAATGTGGAGGTACATGGCTTAACAAGATATTTTCAAGTGAGAGCATGAGTTTGATCTGAAATAACATATCTGGAACTTAAGATATATAGCAAATTAGAAATCATAATTATCATCCAAATTTGTATAAAAGTACGAGAGTTAGCCAATAGAAAGACACACACATGATAAGAAGTTTGGATTAAAAGTGGTAATGTACTTCCAAGTCATAATAAGGAACAAATTTATGTATCACATGCAGCCAACTCGCCCAAAGTGTATGCCTCAACACATGAAAACAGACTACATACTCCTCCTTATGCCCAGACCGACAAAGACACAGAAGAAGAAAATGTATGCAGGCTTAAGTGAATGCGGAGTGTTATGACGACATGGTAAGATGGTGTTGTCCCGACACAGAGGTTTAACACGAGAAATTAGCTCACTTCAATTTGACAAGTCAATAATCATCAAAACACATTCTCTCTTAAAACACATTTGAAGGTTTTATAAAAGGATAGTGTACCCACAGAATGCAGGTAGTATCAGGACCCCATACACGCTAGTTTCAACACTATCAATTCAAATGCACATGCAAGTACATAGGCTTAAATGAATGAAAAGATATGACTCCAACACCCCATAACCTAATACATACTCGTTTAATGTACAAAGTTAAAGGTTTTAGCACCAATTGAGCAGTAATATAGAGTGCAGGTAGTGCGAAACGTCAAACACTCAAGTATTAAACATCACCATCAAATGTCCCTTTTGCAAAAACATTAAACATGTGAATAAAACACAACTAAATAATAGTGCAGCACTGAACTCCATGTACCACAACTTCTTCACATGTAATGTAGCACTTACTTATGGATAAGACACATTTGAATATCATCTTAACAGTAAACTCTGTGCACCCCAACTTCTCCATAAACAAGTAAATAAGCTCAGATAAATAGAGTTTTCTGTTGAGCTCAAAAATAATGAAGGAAGTTTCAAATGGATGTAATCTCACGGAGTTAGGAGTTCTACCACATAAAACCAAACATGACATAACATTGATGAAGACTCAAAAAAAAAGGAAAACAAAGAAAATGAAATAAAAATCTATGCAATCTAGCAACACCACAAACAGTCTATGGTGTTAGCTAGTGGTGTTATAGCAACACTAGAATGAAACACTAATAACATAAAAATCATGCCGAGAGCCTTGTAAATATAGTAGTAAGATGATTGTTGGTCTCTATGTGCTCAATGTTAATCATTTTATTCTTCTACTTGCAAACCAAGAAAAAAGTTCAGCTTCCAAATCATGCTCATCTCAAATGTTCTCGTCAAAGACTCAACAAACTTATCTAAAGTAGGCTTTTTAGTAGAACCAATGACAATTTGATCAACATATGTTTGAGCAGTGAATACATCACTATTCCTTCATAAGATAAACAAAGTTTTGTCTCCATCGCCTCTATTAAAACCAAAGCTTAATACATATTGTATACCAAGCTATAGGTGCTTGTTTCATCCCATACAAAGCTTTTACAAGCTTATACACATAACAAGGATGAAAAGGGTCAACAAATCATCTTAGATGTTCTACATAAGCTTCTTTATCACAGTAACCATTCAGAAAAGCACCTTTAACATCCACATGATAGAGTTTAATTTTGAGAAAGCAAGAAATAGCTTGTAATAGCCTAATAGACTCAATCTAGCTATTGGTGCAAATGTTTCATCAAAATCAATACCCTCTACCTGCTTATAACCCTGAGCGACCAAACTATCTTTTTTCTCACAATTACACTATTTTTATCACTTTTGTTCTTGAAAATCCATTTAGTTCCTTTACATTTGAGGGCCTAGGAACCAGGTTTCAGACATTATTTTGTTGAATTGTAGCAGTTCTTCTTGCATGTCATTTATCCAGTGACTATCCTTTAGAGCTTCATTTCATTCTCAAGTTCAATGGAAGAGACAAAACATGATGTTTGCAATTGAGAATAGATGGTAGACATACAAACACTAAACCTAACCATATCTATATAGTCTACCATTTCTTTATTGTGTATTCTTATTCCTTCAGTGATCTAACCAATGATCTTAGTTTTTGTTTTGTTCCTTTGAATTATGAAAGAAGGTTCCATTATGAATACTGGAACTTCATCATCATCACTCTCTTAATCAGATTGTTCTAGTGTAGAGGTAACACTGAGGAAAGTGGGTTTTGTGACAACACCTGGTTCAGTAACTGCTTCAGATTCAACAACTGGTTTTGTGGGAACTTTTTCTATAACTAGTGTTGGCGTAACACTAGAGTCCACATAGTTTGTCAATTCTTGTTCACCTGCAACACTTAGCATATCATTAAATACCATGTTTACAGACTCTTGAACAATATGTATTCTAGGATTATACACTCTAAAATCAAGATTGTTCGGAGAGTAACCTATAAAGATGCATTTTTCACCTTTTGGATCAAAATTGCTCAAGTAATCTCTATGATTCAAAAAATAGCAATCACATCCAAACTCATAAAAATGTGCAACATTGGGTTTCTTCTTCTTCAAGATCTTAGAAGATATATCTAGAAATATCTTGAACAATCACAAAAGCATACTTCTTTCCACCATAGCTATTGACTTTTATAGGACCTATTAAATCCATATGCAAGAGTTCAAACCATTTAGAAGTTCCAGTGTGTTGGCTTTGTACCTTCAATGGTGTATGAATGGCTCTAGTCTGCTTACCTTTTAAACAATCATCACAAACTAGCTTATAAGGACTGGACAACTTTTGGAGCCCTCTTACTGCATGAACTTCTGCAGTTTTATCAAATTCATGTAGTCTACATGTCCTAGCTTTCTGTGCCAGATAACATATTCATCCATGTTTGCATGGAAGCATTGGGCTTCATCATTCACCAACTAGCAGGCTTTTTTGGATTTTGTACATTCCATCACATATACATTTTTATTGATAAAAACATCACATGAATCCTTATAAAATTTAACCAGAAGATCATCATCACAAAGTTGAATGCTAATTAAATTTTCTTTAAACCCATCCAGCAACAGAAACAGAACATCCTTCAGGGGTGGGAACCATTCAACATTTAGAACTCCTTTGCCAATGATATTTCTTTTGCTGCCTCCTCTATATGTAACAGTACTAGGGGTCAAGGGAACAAAGTTCTTGAAGTTAGTCTTGGAACATGTCATGTATTTAGAGCATCCACTGTCAAAGTACTACACACCTACAAGTTAGTATATACAGCAGAGAAAACAACATTGGACACAATTTTGATTTTGGGGGTCTTTAGTTTCTCATACCAAGTTCTACATTTCTGTCATACAATAGCGTTACCAGATGTAGAGGCAACACCAAGAACGGATGTTGTCGCAGCACTAGTAATACTATTTCTCAGACATTTCTTTAGCTTTAACAAAATCAGAGGCAGAAATAGAAGTGGTAGATGGACCAGTGAATCCCAAACCTTGTTTACCTTCATTACTAAGGATGTACATATTTTCCATTTAGCAATGGTTTGTTCGGCTTTTTCCTATTTATAATGTACCTTTTCAATCCCAGCATCCTTTCTGGTTACCTTATGTCAAATTAAGTGAGTAGCTCCTTCAACCATTCATTCTCTCTAATAAGTGTCTTCTCATTTTTGCTCAGCTTGTTGTTCTTAAGCAGTGTGTTATGATAGGCGACCTTCAATTCTTCAATGATTTCTTCTTGAGATATTTCTCCTTCAAAGAAATACTCTTAATCCAAATCAATTGTGCCATGAAAGCATTCAAATTCAGATTCATCAGACTCAATTAAATAAATCATAATCATTACAAATAATTTATTCATTTTAATTTCCAAAGTAAATCTCCTAGACTGGTGTTGTTGATTGGGTGTTAGGCACTGGTCTTTGGTGTTGTCCTGACACTCCAGCATGGCATCATCTGTCGATTAAACATGATTGATCAGCGCAGTAGTGTGGATTTCATAATCTTGACCTCTGTTTTAGCACTTGATCCAAAACATGTCTCATCATCTTCATCACCAATTTTAACCCGGTTAGTACTTCACTTTTTCCTTTAGGATGTTAGCACATTCATAAGACAGGTGACTATAACCCTTACCTTCATAACACTGAACTTTCATCACATGTTCAGCATCTTGGGGAGAGTGTTTGATGGCCTAATATCTAGCAAATTTAGGAGGAAATTTCCTTTTCACAACAGTAGGTAGTTTACTTGGAGACTCTTTCTTAGATTTATTTTTCAAGTTCAATCTATTGAATTGTTTAACTACAGTACCATAGTGAGCAAAGATTTTCTTCCCCATCATCATCTTCCTCAACAAATTCAGAGGTTTGTACTTACAGAGCAATGGACTTTTGCTTAACATTAATTATGGGCATATTAATCTCAAATTCTTAGAGTATGTTAAGCTTAACTGGAAAATCTAATGTGGCCAGATTTCTAGATTTTTGCATAGCAAGTTTCTGCATGTTAAATGTTAAAAGTCAAAGTTCTAAAGGCCTTATATGCCCGCTATTTGTTAGACAATGGATGACCTAACATTTGACACTCATTAGAAATCTCTAAAAGTTTTTGAAAATAGCTATTAACACTCTCATTCTCACCCATGTGTAAGTTTTCAAAATTTTCAAGACTAGCCTATGTTTAAATTCATTAATGCTAGAGTCACCTTCACAGTGATTTTCCAAGATATCTCGCGCATGTTTTGCAGCATAAATTTTTTATGTTAAGTTAAACATGTGTGGATCTATCCAGTAGAATATGGTGTTAAGAGCTTTCTCGTTGAAAGTAGCAAGACTTTATCTTATCAATAGTCCAATACGCCTATAGTTTGATGACTACAATATTGTCTGCATCACGAGCTAGCATAGGAATGGAATATCCATCAATCACAGATCTTCATGCTTGCACATTGATTGACTTGATGAATGACATGATTTTGTTCTTCCACAAGGCATAGTTGGATCCATCCAAAAGAGGGAGTATGTTATTTTTCAGATTCACGTTGTCCATCTCTTAGTATAAAATCAAAACATAGTGCTTGGCTCTGACCCTAAATGAAATTGTTCGGACTGGGACTTGATACTTGCACACGTGTTGCGGTAACACATGCACATTTGTATCCTAACACCTACTTTGACTTGATGATAAAAGGCAGCGAATATGAAAAGAACACTAGTAAATGTAAGAATTTTAAGCAGATTAAATGAAGGGATAAATGCATTAAACCCCCTGAACTATGCACGTTTTTGCGTTTTCGTCCTTAAACTAATTTAATAAGCGTTTTCCCCCCTAAACTATGCACGTCTGTGCGATTTGCCCCCTGGCCGGGTTTTTGGCTATTTTTGACCATTTTTTGTCGGAATTTTTCTCCTTACCCGACACATATGTGTTGTACTAGATGTATATTAGTAGTTGATGACAAAAAGAAGGCGAAAAAACACCTCGAAAAAGGGCATTTTCCGGCTAAACGAAATAACATTTTGGCCGGAATATGCCCCGTTCGAGGTGTTTTTTTGCCTTCTTTTTGTCATCAACTACTAATATACATCTAGTACAACACATATGTGTCGGGTAAGTAGAAAAATTCCGGCAAAGAATGGCCAAAAATAGCCGAAAACCCGGCCAGGGGGCAAATCGCACAGACGTGCATAGTTTAGGGGGGAAAACGCTTATTAAATTAGTTTAAGGACGAAAATGCAAAAACGTGCATAGTTCATGGGGTTTAATGCATTTATCCCTTAAATGAATATAATGCCGAGCCTTAGGCAATTTAACCACTATCGAATAATAAATTTACAAAATTGTATCTTGACAATTCTAAGTTCCTCACTAAGAACTATTAAATTAAAGTCAACCAAACGCCTAAGGATGTAAGTCCTTGACTCTAAAAACTTAAAAAAAAATTTTGTTAAACAAAAAGCTTGGAAAAACAAGACAAGACAATCTACTCTAAAGATATAATCTCTCGGGTTCTTGTTCTATTTTGTCACGGGGTTTCTCTTTATATAGATGTATCTTCTTTGAACTCCAAGATAGGTTGTACATGGTTTGGAAAGCCTTTGAATTTTTTGTACTTCATTTGCTTCCTAAATTGTTCTTCGGACTCCAGTAAAGGAAGATTTCCTTATATAACGTAGGAGTTAACTAAGAAAAACTCCTTCTTCAATGTCGACTTCAAACTACAATGTACCTTCACTTGAATCTTGTTTTCATGTTGCATTCTTCATGCTAAAGTCTTTCCTTTTTCATTCATCCAGACGCGACTTCAAACATGGAAAGTATGGATTAAAGAACCATTCACTTAAACTCAATCATTCGCATGATTTCATTGACCCGGAGCATACACAAACAACTAAAATTGTGGAACTAAGCTAGCATGTGAATAAAGGCAAAAAACAAAGATATTAAAAATGTTTTCAGGTTGTTCAGTGTTACGGTGTTATGTTTGGTATTGCGGTAACACTTGACAAACTCAGTGTTGTCCTAACACTGGACCATAACACTTACACTTGCAAAACTGTATTCATTAATTCACCTATCACTACCACCATAGTTTGAGAGAAAGGTGATTAAACGAGATTACAATCATTCAGAGTAAAACAATTGTGAATCAAGGAAAAGACACACTGACACCTTGAATCTTGAATCATTAGCCAATGTACCCAGTGTCTGGGAGTTAGTTATTGATGCACCTTGAACTATGTTTTGCAATTTCTATTGAGTTTATGTTCATTGGATCTTGTTTGTTTTATATTCTACTTGATAGGATTAGAGATTACTAATTTCTGAGAAGCCAACGCAGTGAAACTAAACTATCTCGCATTATCTGAATCTTTGTTTAGTTAACGGTAGCAAGGCGTTTGAATAAATAACTCACTCTAATGCTTTTTAAAAAGATTGTATGGGTTCTTTTCACGATGAAGTTTGGGAGGGTCGTTTGAACTAACAATTAAGCAATTAATTAGGTATTGCTAAAGCAAGAGTAATTAATCGAGTGGCATTAAGAAGAAATACATGAAATTAATAGAAAGAAGCATTGCATGAGAACATTGGGATTTTGTCTATCAAGTATATCCATCAACATGATAACGAAACTCAATTCATGGATACGTTTTTCTCTTATTGATACCAACCTCAATCAATCCAATCAATTATATTTTGTCTTCTTCTAGTTTAGCCAATAGTTTAGTGATTTCATATTTTGATCAATTCTTACATTCAGTAGTATTATTGCTAATCAGATATAACACACTCTATGTTGGATCGATAATTCGGATGTAATCTATATATTATTTTATTTTTACTTGATCGTGCACTTGCGAATATGTAGGCGATAGATACTTTACAATCAATTTATTCACACTACACATGCATGCCACACATTAACGACCATGAGATCTCAAAAAGCATCCACATCATCCTCGTATACAATAAACATTGCCATTTATGAGCACCGAAGACAACCATAGTAAACTCCCCCATCCTCGCTTTTCTGCTCTACCGCCATACCTAATCTTTTTATGGACACACAAGCTGGAGAGTTATTACCCATATGACCGCCTTACTCTTAAATAAATAGCTCACTGCCATTTTAATATGAAACATTTCTACAATCTTGAGCACTTGACACGTACCATCAAGATTTTCTCTTAAAAGGTTCACGAGAACGAAGTTTTGTGTGCTTAAATTTCTATTAGGACCTTTACATTCTCGACCTTTACACTGTAACCCTCATATTCTTTGTGTACTCAACAAATGTCGAAGGTAAAAAACATTCTAAAACAATTAAGAAAATGTTTAGGTGTAATATATTTTTAAAAGTGTCATATTTAATTTCCAACTGTTTATATAATAGTCGTATATACTTTTTTAATCTAATTATGAAGACCCCTAACATAGACTGAGTGAGTACTGGTGGTGAATCGCAACTAGTGCGCTAGTGTGGTTGTGGTAAGAGAAGGATTATGTGACTCTAGGTGGTGACCTAACAAGCGAGGAAAAAGTATGGTGGCTCTAAGAAGGTTGCATGGCGACTACAAAATTGAACATTGAACAAGTTATCCTACCATATTCATTATGTTTAGTTTCCCTACCTAAAGTCAAAAATTTAATTAAAAAATATTATTTTTATACTCTTTTTTAGCAAAATGAGTATTTGTTGTCCGTCGCTATGAAGTACATAATAGTGAAATTTGAAGTAACAATTGTCCTACATTTTGTTTGATGTTTGTGGTTTCTTACACTATGACGTGTGTCCATCGAAGCACCCCATGTTAGACTGGTGTTAGATCGGACAAATGCCACATCGAATTTTGACAAGGTCAACTTTGAGCTTAATATTCTAATGTGAAATGTCGATGTGTTGTGGGAGATGCGATATCATACTGATGAGCTTTTATTTATCCTAATTTAAGTACTTGTTTTCTTAGACTTTTGTATACCTCTTGATGCATATTTACTGATTTTGGTATTATTTTGTTATTTTGTAGGATTTTATCGAGTGAAAACAAAACAAGAAAAAAAGAGCACAAAACAGATGTTTTTGGAATTAATTGCAAATACAGTGTCACGACACAAATTAAGGTGCTACAACACTATGCAAATTGAGGCAACCATAATCGTAACACGTAAAGAAGTCAAAAAGTTGGCCCAATCAAAGATGGGGCTGCGCGACACAAAGGTAGCGGCGCGATAACGGATATAAGACAGTATGTAGTGCGAGCAGCAGAGACATCATCACATCAAAAGGAACAGGCACAGAGCTGCAGTAAAGCAGACAATGCTGTGTGGAGCCACGTGGATACCGTCACGACATGACAATTCGCATATCTCTAGGGCAACACCGACTTTTTCTACTATTTAAGTTGCGGCTACTACAAAATCATGTCAACAAGACTTTCCTATAAATAGGAGAGAACGGCCAGCACTTAGAACAAAATGATTTTATCCCTCACAGTTATTCATAGTCTGTTCTTGAAAGAGTTGTGAGAAGAGAGAAAAATACCATCGAAGCAACGTTCTAGTTTTGTTTTTGTATTCAAAAATTGATAGTTCGTGAAGAAGGAGATAGCACGTAGGGGTCAAGAAGATAGCAAAACGTCAACATTACACTAAATCTGAGAAGCTTTTCCCTATCTCTATACTTCGTTTATGTTATTCACTTCTTTATTAATTGTTGAACACATGACTATGAGGAGCTAACCTAGTCATTTTTTGGAGTAGGGGAATAACTCTAATTTACGAATACGATTATTATTTTTGTTTGAGGTGTTCTTTATTAATTGTTGAACCCATGACTATGAGGAGCTAACCTAGTCATTTTTTGGAGTAGGGGAATAACTCTAATTTACGAATATGATTATTATTTTTGTTTGAGGTGTGTTTGATATATTCTTGTGTCTCGAATGATTAATGTTAATGCTGCATGATTAGTCTTGCTCTCACTAAATGAACGGATGCACTACTCTGGGGGCCAACAGAGTGTAGATGTTAAGCTAATTATGCATATGCGATTTGTGACTTTAGTATGCTAACGCAACTACTGCTCAGCCCCTAGATCACACTAAATCATTCTTTATTACGTACATTTATGTTAACACAATTCGGAAGAGTTAATTAGATTGAAGACTTAATATTTCTACTAAAACAACTGATTCAAGTATACGTCCACCAATCCCTTGAGATACGATACATGGTTCGTAATTATACTTACTATTTTATTATTATTTGAGTCGTGCACTTGCAAATGGAGAAATTTAGATGTAACAATTTAATTGTTAACTATTTATTCATACTCAAAACCTAAATCAAGTTATGTACCCCATCTCCTTAATGTGAGTGGGTATTTGTAAGCTGATTTTTGTCTTAATTATTGGGCAAGATTCAATGGGTTTGGGCCTTCATGTTGGATAATCACTTCGATTTTGCAAATACACATCACACTATCTCGCTTTGGGGGGGGGGGTGTCTGATGTGAAAAATCGATGATGAAATTCAATGCGACTGAAATGTACATGATGCCTTTGTTACTTAAGTGGCAAGTTCTGCCAAGTGTCGTACTATGTTCGATTGACATGTAGTTTTCAAATGATGGCACTCCACACGAGACAAACTTTGTGTATGAAGTTCTAAGTTAAACAATAAATTATTTCATTCTTTTTTCTCGAATATGTTTCACATATTCCCAAAAGTTGATACATTTGTGACTCGTCACTAACATTTGATCTAACATTTGATCGATTCATTAAATTTTGTTTCAAGAAATATTGGGAATTGACGCGACCGTAAGTTTCTTTAGTATTCTCAATTAGATTAATGCACACAAAATTGCAAGTATACGAGTCAAGTAATAATAAAATAGTAAGTAAGTATAACTGACCAAGTATCGAATCCCCTAAGAGTAGATATTTATAATTTAGCAATTATATTGTTGAACACCAAATGCTTTCTATTCTGCTTTGCTTTTGTTTATGAATGAAGGCAGACAAATGAAAATTAGCCAAAGATCTAGACTAGAGTGCAATAATAATATTAACTACTAATTAACTAAAGATTGCAAGTAGAAAGATCAATGAAAAGACTCAAGATAAACTATCAAAGACAATTTAATTGATTGATTGGATGATTGATATCTAAGATTGTAAAACAGATTAATTAAAAGATATCTAAGAGATGTATTTCGTTAATCTCGGATGTATGTACTTCATAGACAAAATACCAATGACTTCTATGCAAGCTTCTACCTATGGATGATTGTTTTGTTTCCAAGTTGATGTGGTAAGTTAGCCACCCTTCATATGTACTAAAGAATCCTCTAAACCCTAATGATGTCAGGTCGTTAAGCACGTTCCTCTCGCCAGAAAGATCACCATGTCATAAGATGCATACAATGTTTTAGAAGTGAATTAGAGTTACCAACTTTGATCTAGATTCCACGAACACGCTAATAGCGAAGGTCTAAAGCTTTATATGCCTGATATTCTATGCTAATGTTGTGCTAACAATCTCCTATGCATAATTCAATATAATACAAGGTTGTTCAACGTCACTACTTTGATGTCATAGAAATGCGTGCATCAATCATACCAAGTAGCATAAGCAACATTTAATATCCAACAAAACAAAGTCATCAATAAATATAATATAAACATAGGTTCAAGGTACATCCATGTGAGATTAACTACATTCTCTTTCAGATACTGAGAGGATTATCTACTCATAGTCATATTCAAACTACAAAATTCATCATAAAGTATTTCAATAAGGAAAAGAAAAGATTAAACTCCTGATCTCCGCCCTACTTTCATCTACTCTGATTATTGGCTCATCTTAATCACCTTTCTCCCTCAACTATGATTGTAGTACTACGAACGGTAGAATTTTTACTCCTCTAACCCTAAAATGCTTTAATAAGTGATTTTAAGATATTGTGAAGTGATAGTAAGCGTGTGTAAGCGGTACCCTGACTGTTGAGCGTCTCCTTATATTTATAATTTTTTCCTGCTTTGTGCTTCATTTAAGAGTTTTTGAAAGTTGGCCCATCTTTTTCCTGGATCGCATCTCGATCACGCATCAATTGCGCATAGAACATGGGATCTGGTCCCGTCGCACCTCTGATCGCATCCGCTTCTGTTTCTTCAGCTTTCTCCTATGATTCTTCATTTGCTCGCCCTGCATTTTGTTTTCTGGTTCCTTTAGTAGCGAGAGTGGTAGTGTTGTGGCTCTACTGCCTCGCAATACTAAACAATGTTGAAATCTTCCAAATAAGCATCATTTTCCTCTGACTCAACTAAAACTACAAAAACAATGAAACAATACTAAAACAAGTAAAATTGCCACTAGAATTATACAAAAGCATAAGTAATCAAGTACTCAAGTCACTGTAAGAATTCGCTTATCAAATACCCATAAACTTAAATCTTTGCTCGTCCCGAGCAAGACATTAAACAAAACAATTTAAATTCTAATGATAACAATTTGCTCCTATTAGGATTTCGTCTCAGAATGCCACCTATGTTTAGAAATTGAAATAATATGAATAATGGATGTCAAGTCATTGCACACCAAGGTTTATCAGGTTGTCATCATAAAATATTTTATTGTGCAAAGTGGTGTGCTCATGTATCACAAGTATAGAATACAAGACTCTCATGTAAAATTCGTAAGATCAAGAAATTTCGCATATAGTTACCTCCCTCTTGCTTTCTACTTTTCTCACTATTTTTCCATGCATGCAAAATTTTCATGTGAAGGGTCATTAGGACTTTATTAGCCTGTAATGATAGGCTTGGGTATGAGCTATATATGAAAAATATATTTATGAGTTCTAGAGATATTTACAGTGAATCTATTCATTAATGTTTTATTTTCCTCCTTTCTTTGTGCCTTCTTCATTTGGTCATACATTTTAGGCTCATTTTTGGCATCTTTTCATTTGCGTTTTTATTTGCGCAAGAATTCAAACCACCCTATACTTCATAGATTTCGGGATGCACCCCAAACTTAAAGTTTTTGCAAGGGTTATTTGTACCCTCTATTATATTCATCCTCATTTTCTGTTAATAAATATTTTTTGTTCATGCTTTTATTTTGAGCTCCTACGTTATTCCGCCTTCAATCCACTACATCCATCTCTAGAAATGGGTAGGTTATGATTTTTTCTTTCAACTCAGTGTAGGTAAGTAGGCTTCATAAACAAACACTCATAGAAAAGACATTAGTGAGGTTCAGTGGATATTTCTCATAAATGGTTTTGGGCTTGAAAGGCTAAAACTCAAATATAAAAAAGACGACCTATTTCATTTCCTCAACAATTCAAATTCACATTTTCTTCAAATAGTAACAGAGAAAATTACTTGAGATTCATAATTTTATTGTAACACCTCTTTTTTCTCATAAATTCCATACAATTATCTCAATTTGTCTACTCATGATCATCGTAAATGGTGTTTATGAAATAATCATGCTTTCAACATAATTAAACAAAGTGTGCTCCTATCATCCACACAAAATTCCTTTCTTCCCAAGTCCTCTTATATTAGGCATACATCATCATAGATCTTACTTTTTGCATGGTTTTATTACTTCAAATTTTATTCTAACATACAGACTCTAAACATGACTAGAAATAGACTCTTAAATCGAAAAACATGGAGTAAAACTAACTTAGATAGCGAAGCTATTCTCACACCCACAAACTTAAATTGTTCAATGTCCCCATTGAACGTCCCTCTAAAAAGAAAAAAAAAAAGAAAAGGAATTAAAAATAGAGGACTCCCCTGAAAATTATATTCTTCCTGCGTGTTGTCTGGTGTTGTGTTGAATACTTCCCCGTTCATCTTATTCAACATGTCCACCACCTCCTTCCAAGAGTCAAAAATATCATTACGAACTTGCTTGATCTCCGTCGAGATGAAGTCTTTTAAGTGCTTTGCCTGCTCCTGCATTGCTTTCTTCACCAACTCCTCTAGAATCATCGACTTTTCTGGTATCGCTTTTGCTTTTCCATACTCGTCAATTTGCTTCTCTGTAATGACATCTTCAGTAAATTCCTTCTGACTAAATTGCTTAATTGGAACTCCCGCTGCTCTACAAATCCCTGTGATCAGCCCTCAATGTGGGATGACTCCTGATGTTCTTCCTGTAGCAAAACTGTTAATCGAATTCATAATATCGTGCCCCATATTTATATGGATTCTATCGCGGATCCGCGTCAAATATTTCACTCCATCCCAATGTGCATTTATAAGAATCAAATATATATTTGTTCTTCATCAAATGACTTTTTAACCCTTAATTTGACTGTTGGCTGGGGTTCAACTAACTGAAGGGAGCTGGATTGAAAAGTTTCAAACTAGAGAGGAGGTGGATGGAGAGACAAGATACCTCACGCGAGATGCATGGAATTTGTCGCAAAATTCAGTCATAAATCTAAAATATCTAAATCCCAAGTTAGCCATATTATTCCTTAATTCTTTTAATCCCTTTATTATTTACCGACATCTCTCTGGAACCACGGAAAGAGTGGTACAATTTTCCTCTATAATTTAGTGCCCCGTGCTAATTTTAAATCATCAATTTGAGAGAGTAATAGTCCAAAAGATGTTTTTGTTACCAGATAACTTTGAAAGTTTATTCCTTATTTTTTTTTTGATAAATAATATAATTGACAATTATTTTCTATAACCTCCAAATTCCATACTTAAATTTCAAGCGTCAATTACTCGTCTTATTAATCACTTGTGATATTTTGGGATATTAGATATAGAGTATAGAGTCTATAGACATATGTATTAGGATACACTTTTATGTAACTCATTCTAATTAAATGAAATTGAAATCCTTTAACATTGTGTAACGGTTGACAAAAAAGTGAACTTATCATACTTGTAATTTTAGAAATCGAAATATCCAAATCTCAGAAGGAATATTTGTATTTGCAATGCAAGACTCGTGGAAGTTCAAATCTACACTTTAAATCAGAAAATAAAATTAAAAAATAGTGCTTTTGCAAGGCACGAGTTAGGCGTTGGTACTTGGCCATTGGCAACTCGAAACAGAAAAAGAAAATAGAAAAAGAAAATAAAAACAATCATAATATTAATGATGAGAGAGAGAAGGAGAAAGACACACACACAAACAGTCCCTTAGCTCAGTCTTATATAGTTTGCCGGTGTGTCATTCTTCTAATTAAGTAAAAAAAATATATATATATTTTCTGAAATTGGTGATCGGCAACACACACACAATCACTCACAAACACAGTGTAAACATCATATGATGATCTTTCTCTATTAAGCTTTTCCAAAACCCTTACTTTACTACTCACATTGCAATGGCGGCTGAACGAGTGCCAAACAATCGCATGAAGCTTCTTCTTCATGAAAAAGTTGAGGTAATCATTATTAATTTCTCTTAATCTTTATCTGGGTATGTTAAAAATCAGTCCTTTTCCCTATTTTCTGCTTTCTTTTGGCGAATTGAAAAATTGATTTTTTTTTTCTCTTAAAAGCGTTTATTTGTCCTATTATCGGCTGTTTGTATTAGTTAGTGATGGTGTTTTGATGAGGTTGCATGTGGGGCCTGTTTGATTTTTCTCATGCAACTTTCAATTTGGAAGTGAAAAATAACATTCTCTTGATATGGCTGTCAGGGCATGCAAACGCCATTTTGAGGTATTATGAATTGTTGTATGGGTATCCCATCCCACCTCTCTTTTTTATTTCTCTGAGAAAAAGGGATTTTTTTTTTAATATATAATGTATTTTTAGATAATTGAGCTACCTATATCATCACAGAAAATTTTCTGTCAATCTGCAGCTATATATAATATGGTCAGTCATTCTATAAATGCATGATGAAGATTACAGAACCTTTCTCTGTTTTAAAATTGTTATTGTATATCAGGTAAGGAGCGTGGAGGATGGATTTCTAGGATCTTGGCACACCGGGACAGTAATTTGTTGCAAAGAATTGTCTCGGGTAGTTCAGTATGACCACCTTCTTAGTGACGATGGGTCTGCTAACTTAATTGAACATGTGAAGGTGACTCCTGCATTAGATGGAATTGGGATTGAGATGTCAGATAATCATCGTGGTTTAATAAGGCCTTTGCCACCTTCATCAGTTCCGGATCCATGCTTTCTCCGCTATGGACAGTGTGTTGACTCGTTCTATGAAGATGCCTGGTGGGAAGGTGTGGTATTTGATAATGCAGATGGGTGCGAACGGAGGAGAATTTTCTTTCCCGATATGGGCGATGAAATTGAAATCCCTATTGATATGTTACGTATAAGTCAAGACTGGGATGAGTTTACCGAAGAGTGGAAACCTCGAGGAAATTGGTTATTCCTTGAGCTTATAGATGAGATTTCGATAAGTTGGCCTTTACCAGTCTCTGTCAAGCAAATTTGGTATGAATTGAGGGTGAAATGTGGCTTCGAAACGATAAGGGAGTGGACTTCTTGTGTAAGGTATATTTGGAGAGATTTGGTGTTGCAAGTTTTACGTGATAATCTCAAGATAACCGTTAAGCATCTCTTCCATGAGTTGAATTCTTCTAGGGAATTAGCAGTACTTGGACAATCATTCCTGGAATTTTCGGAACCGCTGCTTGATGTTGTTCTCACAACCGAAGGACTTCTTCAAAAATCTCTTGTGATTGTCCCCTCTGAAGCCACATGCCAGTTGGATAATAAAGAAATCCCGTTAACTGATCTAAGTAGTCAAATTGATCATCAGGTTTATGAACGTAATGATCCGTCTGATTCTGTTCCCATTTCATCCATGATCACTGGCGAAGAAGCTCCATCTGTTTCACCTGATTCAAGTTTCAAGTTGTCCAGTGTAGACTGCAAAAGTTCGGCAGAGAGAAAGAGACTCAACTGGCTGCCAGCCATACCTGATTTGGTTCCCAGAGCAGAGTTTTTCCCCGATGCCGTTGTTCAGTGTACTAAGATATATAAGTTGAATAAACGGCCTCCATCGGAGGTGATGTTGAAGGCAAGGAAACATCTGTTGCATTTGGGCTGGAAGGTTGAGTTTGTAAAAGACGGGAAGACACTTAGGGTGCGTTATTTTTCTCCTGAGGGGGAATATTTTTCTTCATTTTGTCAGGTTTGTCAATTTTTCGGACATGTGGATGAGGCGTTGGGGTCCGCTTCTCAAATACTTCTGACGAGCCCAGACTATAACGAGAATAGTCTGACCAAGCCAGACGAAGATAAGATATCATCTCCAGTTGTTGAAAGGCTGCAGCGTTCCAGTTATTCTGATTTGATAACTCTTCCTGAGAATTTGCAACCTGCACCTCAAATGTTTTCAGCGAGCCCAGACGATAACCAGGGTAGTCGCATTATATCACCCAAGATTATGGTTTCATCCCCGCATGTTGGAAGGTCCCAATCTTCCAGTGGGTCCAAGTTGCAAAACCCTCGTGATTTCGTTAGCATTGAAAAGGAACTTTGCCCTGAGGCAGTGAAGGATTATTCTTTGCTCTGTCCACCGGATAAAAAATTGTCAGATGGCTCAAAGAGAACTAGTAAATTAATAGCCTTGAAAGCAAAGAAACACCTATCAGCGATTGGATGGTCATTTTATTTTGTAGAGAAAGGAGAGAGGATGGAAATGCGGTTCATGTCACCTAATGGAAAAGTATTCTATAATCTTCGTTCAGCATGCAGATGGTGCGTGCAAGGTGGTAGTGATTGTCGGCCAAATCAAAAAGGAAGGGAAAATGTAAACTGTGTCAAGGATCATGATGACAATTCGTCCACAAAGGAATCAAATCTCGCAATGATTTCCTTGGAGTCTCCGATAAATTCCCCCTTATTAAATGACGCATCTGAGATGCTACCAAATAAATCCTGTGGCATGGCAAAGTCGAGTGGCCTTGTTCAGTCGAAGGAAGCAGAAGTTCACAAACCCAGAATTCGGGGAAAGAGGAGAAAGCATGATCAGCAATGTCATGATGAAGGTTCACCACTGCTCAAGAGAGGAAGAAAACTCTGTGCAGCCATGAAAGTGAGGGGAGACAGAGATGCCGATAAATCCTTCACCCCCATGCTTCGATCACGAAAAAGATCTGCGACAGTGGTTTCTTCTTCTGACCAGAGTCCTCGAACTGTTTTGTCTTTATTAATTGAAAATAATGTGGTTTTGCCAAGATCAAAAGTTCATTATCGTTGTAGGACAGATGGCCGTCCAATTTTAGAAGGCCGAATAACCCATAGGGGAATTAAATGTAAGTGTTGTGGGAAAACCTTTACCCTTAGAGGCTTTGAAGTACACGGTGGCAGCACTAGTGATAGACCTTCAGCCAACCTTTTCTTGAAGGACGGAAGGTCTTTGGTGGAGTGCCAGTTGCAACTGAATCGAATAAGCAACAGATGTTGTAGGTCAGAATCACATGAAATGACAGGAAAACAGCGCAAAAAGTCCAATGACTACATCTGTTCTGTCTGTCACTGTGGAGGTGAATTAGTTTTGTGTGATCAGTGCCCATCCTCATATCATGCTCACTGCGTTGGTTTAAAGGTAATTCCTTGAATTAATTTCCATGCTCTGCTTATTATCTCCTTGACTTTCTTTCCCGCTTTTAGGGGTATCTTCTGTAGCTGTAACTGTTACACATAATTAATTAACATACATTTCATGATTTATCAGGAGATCCCGGAAGGTGATTGGTTCTGCCCATCGTGCTGTTGTGGAATTTGTGACCAGCGTGGGCTTGGCAAAGCAAGTAAATTTTTCAAGGACTCCTCTGTTCTTTTCTGCAGCCAGTGTGAGCACCGATGTAAGTAGTTTAATGGTTTTATGTGAATGTGCTCGTAATATAAAGATCAACTACGCAATGTTATGCTGTGCTATAATGTGTTCACTACATCATATAGATCATGTTGGATGCCTCAGAAGTAAAGGAATCATTAATCTGGCTAGTTATCCTGAAGGATATTGGTTCTGCCAAGATACATGTCAACAGGTACATATTCCTTGAATATAGTGGTAGTTAAGTAGGGTGGCTATCACATCTCACTGATTTTGATGTATACAAATACTATCTGATTAATAGTTTAATGTCGTTAATACTGATAATGGTTCTTGATGATAATAAAATGGTCTGTTGTTTTTTAATTGCAGATATTTTTTGGCCTACGCAGAATTTTGGGAAAACCATATTTTCTGGGGACTGAAAATTTGTGCTGGACTTTGGTGAAGTACATAAAACCCGATGCTTATGATTATGATGCATTTGATACGGAGTCTCTGATGGAGATCCACAGCAAGCTTAACGTGGCCCTCAGCGTGATGCATGAATGTTTCGAACCGGTCAAAGAGCGTGGCAGCAGGAGGGATCTGGTGGAAGATGTCATTTTTAATAGATGGTGAGATCTTTTGGTTTTAGTCTCTCTCTCTCTCTCTCTCTCTCTCTCTCTCTCTCAAACACACACACAAACAAAAAGACTCTGGAGCTTTTTCCTTTGTCTATGATTTTATTGTTTCCTGCTTAAAGATGCACAGGTTTGAGTATCCGGATGGGGTAAGTAGTCTTAAACTAGGTCAAAAAATTAAACTGCAGACTGTAATAATCTATTGTCCCATTCAGCTACTTCGGTACAAAACTCATCTTTATCTTCATTTTATTTTATTGAGCACCTGCTATCATTTCACAAGCCACAACAATATCTGAATTTACAGGTCTGACCTTAGCCGGTTGAACTTTCAAGGGTTTTATACAGTGCTTTTGGAGAAGAACGAAGAACTGATTTCAGCGGCTACTGTGAGGTACCTTATGCTTAAAATTGCTCCATTTTATCAGTATTTTGAAATCTTATGCCACCTTTGGACTTCAGGATCTATGGTAAAACAGTGGCGGAAGTCCCTCTGGTTGCAACACGGTTTCAATATCGACGACTTGGGATGTGTCGGGTTTTAATGAACGAACTTGAGAAGGTTGTACCCCGACAATTTTGAACCAAGTTTATTCGGGTTTCTTTCTTTCTCCATTCAACTTCTTGATGCAACCCGTTAATCGTGATAGGTTTTATTTATATCTGACCACGACGATGAAACTTATTATTATTATTATATCTTACATAGATATAGTCGCATGTCACATGGTTTGTAATTCAACAATTATTTCAGATGTATCCAGTTAAAAACAAATGTCATTCTACTTAGTCAGGATTCATAGTTGTTGATTAAGTTGTTTGGTGCTAAACTGAACTTGACACACTTTCAGCATCGTTATGTCATTAGCTAAATATTCTCGTCAACATGTTTTACAGAAACTTAGCGAATTGGGAGTGGAGAGGCTAGTTTTGCCGGCTGTATCTAGTGTGCTGACTACTTGGACCACTTCATTTGGTTTCTCAGTGATGAATGAGTCAGAGCGATTGGACTATAAGAGCTATACGTTCTTAAACTTCCAGGGCACAACATTTTGTCAGAAATTTTTGACGAGCATACCTTCCTCGATGTCAAGCCTGTCGACTGGTACATTTCATGCCACAATCTTTTGTGAATTAAATTTGTACAATCACAATTAATGAAAAAATGAGAATTTTTATTCTATGGAGTAATTGACAGATGTATCTATCTCCAGGAAGTCGCGAGGAAAACTGTGACCTATTGCACAAAATTTCCAACATTGAAGTGGATGTGAATAGTGAAGTTTTTCAAACAGTCCGTGTAGAGGAGACTGACATTGAAGAGCAAGGAGTTACATGGTAATGCAATTTAGTTTATCTGGATCTTATAATATAAGACAAAAATAATTTTTGGAGGAAAATGAAATCCAAATGATAAAGCCAATTGTTGTTGAAAGTTGAAAAACCTGAGCTAACTCAAAAAAGCCGTACAATTATGGAATTGCATGTTATATTAGTTACATAGTTTAAGAGCGAAAAAGAGTTGTCTTGACTCTTAACAGTTGATGCAATGTCCAATCTAGTTAAAAACAAGTTAAGAGTAACCTTTTCTTTGAGACTTGAAAGTGTTTATAAAGATATCTTCGTAGTCGAGACAGTTGAAAAGATGAGATGTAATTTGGTATTCTAAAAGTATGAGAGCCCTGATTGTTGTGGTCTTTGTTTTTTTTTTTTTTTTTTTGACATATATCTCAGCATTGTGAAGGGCAGTAACGAGAGCAGCAGCAGCAGCAGCAGTGGCTCACCTCAGTTGGCAACCCCGGTACTTGACATTGATTACTCAAGCCAGTTTTAATTATATTACAAACTTTCATCAGGGGCACAAATATTTTTATCAGATGAATCAACCAACTCCTATACACTGCTTACCTTTGCAGACTACGCTTAACTGCCTTGTTGAGACCGCCAATGACAATAATGAACAAAATGAAGATGGCGACAATAAAAACAAAGGTCTTATCAAATGCTATAAACGAAGAAGAATGTTGGCCAGTTAATAAGTGGTTACTTGCTGATCTCTAGTGACTCAGAGTTTTGCATGCTATTGTAGTCGATGCTATGCCCCTTGTAAATGGGGTAACTATCAAAGTTTGGTTGAGGAACAGTTTTAACAAATCACGTGGTGCATATATCATTTCCATTGTTAATTGCAGGATTTTTTGAATTATTTTACAATTGTTTGCTTTTGTTTTCGCGGTTGGTTGTTCTCAGCACCTCGACTTGCGAAAAGCAAAAATGATGTATACTCATAGCTGTTTTCCTAGATTCGAGAGATCATCCTATAACATTAATTGTCCAATATTCTCGTTTTCTTCAATTGTTTGGGTCTTGAGAGTCTAATTTTCAGTCTAAATCCTCTCAATTATGACTTATGAGTCATCACTTCTCAAATCAAGTCCATTTGAAGGTCACAAGAGTATTGTGTCAAACGTTCCTAAGTGTCAGTTCTTTTTGACAAGATTAAGGCTCGCTTACACTTTCACACCAAACTTCCTTATAACTTGGCATTCAAAAGAGTAGCCAAGTCTTAATTGATTTACTTCATGCAGTAGAAAAAGAAATATAGTTCCCCTTGTCAATTTCGGTCGAGTTTGACATTTGTAGGGGCAGTGTGGAAGTGAGCCTAGTATTATTTTATTTTTCTTTGTTTTTGCTTTTCAAAGGTGATTAGTTATCATGTAACATGTTTCATAAAACTAAGTTTTAAGTATCTTTACTAAAAGCATCAAAACCACCAAATAAGTATTAAGTATTAGGTTATAGGTATTGGGTGTTCTGAAAAAATCCCTCCAAACCTTTTTAGAAAAGAAAATACTCCCTAACCTATTTAATAAGATTATTAAACTTCCTTAGAGGTAGAATCTAATAAATGCTGTCATGTCTCAACATCACGCGACTTGTTTAGACACTACGGGAATGTTTGCACATTTCTCTTTTTAAAAGGTTTGGAGCATTTACCCCATATCGTAAGTGGCTAGGGGTTTAATGGGTATTTTGGTCTTATTTCGTCACGGTAATAGAACACAGTAAAACAGTACAATGGGAATATAAATAACCAAAATAATGTTAATTTAATAAAGTTAACCGGACTAACTTTGTCCGAAACACCTACTATCTATTACAGATCTTACACTGATTTAATTATACAGATAACAATGACTATTTAGCGCATCGAATTGCAGTTGTTCGATGTGCGCCTCGAATGGTTCTTGTTCGATGCTGAGCTAATTCGATATGGCCTTAATAACACACTGGAACGTATCGAATAAAGGAGCGTATCGAACAATGGGGCGTATCGAGTACTGGGGCATATCGAATAATGTGATTCGATGTGGTCAGGTTGGGACTCAAGTTCGATCTGCCTCTGAATGCTCAAAACCGTCATATATATAGCAACCTCGCTATGTAGGGCCCGAAGACAGCTGTAAAAAGCGCATCGAATGACGAGTATTCGATGTGCTGAAGGTATCGAATTGGGCCAATTCGATACGATTATGGGCCGGCCCAATCCCTATTGCTGGGCCAGTCCTAAAATACCCCCATCACATAGTCCCCCCAGTTTGGGAGACGTTAATAGAGTGATGACGACTTCCAAACTCAAATCATATTCGCCATAATAAACTATGGGCATCGAATTGTAACAATTCGATGCGTCAGTTTGCAGGCATCGAATTTTGACGAGTTCGATGCGCGCATCGAATTATGAGAATTCGATGTGTTTAGTAAAGTGGCGGCCCATGGGCCTATATACAAGGGTCCACATGTCTGACATTTCTTGTTTTTATTCGCAGAAGGAAATTTTTGCTTGCTTCTTAACCGCATCGAACGGAGTCTGTTCGACACGGTCCGTATCGAATCGTTGGAATTCGACACGCTACCGATTTTTCATTATTATATAAAAATTATTAAAATTCATTATCAGGCTGAAATGGCCCGTACGAAATCTCAAAATCGCAGCAAAATTGTGCTGTCACCTCAGAACATTTATGATGCTCAGGGAAGGAGCGAGCAAAATGAGCCCTCGGGTGCGGGCCCATCTATGAACAATGCTACCATGGAAGAAAATCCGGGGGAAACTGTTAGAAGAGAAGCTGTAAACCCGACCCCTGAAAATATTTCCGACAATTGGGGTGCGGGTCACTCTAATTTATCTCCCCTAGATCATTCTACCATGAGGCTCGGTGGTGTTAGTGCTGGCACTCGGGTGCCTATAGTGAGCGATTTTGAATGCAACGAGAACGTTGATACACGGAGAGTGGTAGTAACATCCACTGCTACTGGTGGACGGATAAAGGTCGGGATTAATCGTCAAATCCGAATAATGAAAGATATCGATATTGAAGACGACAAAATTGCCGCCAATCTGGCCAGGTTTAACGCAGCGAACCCTACATTCAGGCATAGGAGAAATGCAGATGAAGCGAGCTCCTCCCGCTCTTTTGATGAGGATTGGTACACTTTCGCTAAAAGAAAATTAGCGGAGGAAGAATCCGCTCGCGATGCTCAGGGTATTCCGCCGCCAAGACGCCCTCGACCTTCAAGAAATCCAAGACCTGCCCCTCCAGGAAGTCTTATTAATTACGATTTTCTCAATGATGAGCATTCGGAATCATTGAGTGCCACATTGGGCGGATATAGATTGAGAGAGGAGCAAGCTGGAGAAATAATGCAGAGTTTATGGCCTCAGTTGGATCGTCGAACCGTAATAAATCGGTTGGGGTATCAGGATTTGGCGCGCTTCGGGCGCCTATTCTTTGCTGCCGTCATCTTAGCAGTATATCGACTATGCAGGGATTATAGCGGGTTAGTCGAGGTGCAGAACCAACATAATAGTGTTGTCGATAATCTTCGCACTACTATTCGTAATGGGAATTATAGTCACCAAAATGCACTGAAACGCGCCAAGGAGGCGGAAACAAAAGCATCGAAAGCTACTCGCGACAAACATGATGCCGAAGTTAAGGCAAGAAAACAGAAGAGGACGCCGAGGCTCTGCGTGCTGAAATTATTGCACTAAAAAAGGATAACGAATCCCTGAAATGGAAGAACTGTTCTCTTCAGGCTTCAAATACGGATGCTGAAAATGCCATTTCCAATTTGCACCGTCGAATCCAGTATTTCGAATCTGAAGATTACAAATATGAAATCGTTCGAGATTTTATGCAAAGTAACGTATATAAATTTTTGGAATTACTCCGCGGTTCTGCTGATATGAAATATGGAATGGAAGTCGGTGTTGGTCAAGTTGGACATCTTGGATATCTCGGAGATGGTTTCCGGAAGGATATGCTTGATGTAACACGTAACTCTAAAATGGAGATCCCAGAGTGTAGCAGTGATGATGATAATGACAATTTACATACTCCTAAGCCTGGTGATCCATTTTATGCTGTGTGGCGCGACCGTAAAAAACTGAATGTGACCGGTTCAGGTTCCGTAAAATCGAGCTCACCTCAATCCCATAAGGGAAAAGAGAAAAACAGTCCTAGCGCAACTCTGGAGGATTCAGAGAGTATCAAAAAAGCTCTTCACGATGCTTTTGGTTCAAGCGATGATGACTCAAAATTACCTCCGAGAACTTCTAGGTCTACAATTTTTCTCCAAAGTCCTCCAAAGAGAACGGGTTTTGAAAATGTTCCCCCTACAGCCTTGGACAAAAGAAATAGGGCATTAAAGGCACCTAAGACTTCTGGTCCTAAAGGAGTTTTACCAGGAGGAACGCGTTCTACTCAAGGTGACAAGGTTTCTGTGCTGACCAGTAATGTACCTAATCCATCATTTAGTGCACAAAATCTTATTTCTCCTAGTAGATATCAACTTCAAGATCCTTCTGAAAGAACCGGAGTTGTTTTGCCTGATGATTGGGCACAAGAGAATGAATTGATTCTTATAGAGGATCAAATTTAAAGCAATTGTGCTAACTTTGCGCTTTCAGTGGGTGTGGTTCTTCGTCCGGAGTCCCCCCATTCATCGAATGAGTAGTGATATTTTGCTAAACTGAATTATGGATATCAGACCTTTTGTTTTGTATAGAATCTTGTAATTTTAATCAATTGCTCTGTAATGAGAATGACTCAACCGTTTGACATTATAGCTAAGTAATTTAGGTTTACTCCCATATTGTTTCTTTCCGATTATTCCCAAACACAACATTTAATTTATTTGTTTGCTGTTGAGTTAATATTTTTTTGTTGTTTAATAATGTTGTTTGATGTCATGGTGCATATCTAATATTATGATTGTACTTGCCATGAAAAATATGAGCACTTTGAGGTGTTATTATTATCTTTAGGGCAATCATGTTTTACCTGAGAGATCGGATCCCTTTATCTCGCTGTTCTTGCATGCGGGGATGGACCACGTTGGGCCTTCTTATCCCTCCGTCATGTTTTTCTTTCTGGCATGCGGGGGTGGACCACTTTGGGCCTTCTTACCCCTCCGTCATGTTCTTCCTTCTGGCATGCGGGGGTGGACCGCTTTGGGCCTTCTTACCCCTCCGTCATGTTCTTCCTTCTGGCATGCGGGGGTGGACCGCTTTGGGCCTTCTTACCCCTCCGTCATGTTCTTCCTTCTGGCATGCGGGGGTGGACCACTTTGGGCCTTCTTACCCCTCCGTCATGTTCTTTCTTCTGGCATGCGGGGGTGGACCGCTTTGGGCCTTCTTACCCCTCCGTCATGTTCTTCCTTCTGGCATGCGGGGGTGAACCGCTTTGGGCCTTCTTACCCCTCCGTCATGTGCTTCCCTGTATCATTCAATGAATAAAAATTTGCAGTTAATAATTTTTGAAAAATCAATACAAATTAAAGTGTAAGAAACATATATTTGATGAAATTCCTTCAATTTATGCGTAATAACGCCTGAGATGTTGCACATTCCATGGGCGTTTCTGTTGAACTCCTCTTAGAGTCTCCAAATAATAATATCCTCGTGAACTTGCTCGTGTGACTCTGAAAGGCCCTTCCCATTTTGGTTCAAGCTTTCCGATATGCTGTTTAGCTGCAATGTTCCTGAGAACCAAATCTCCTACTTCAAAATTTCTGAATTGAACTCTCTTATCATAACTTTTGGCCATTGCAGCTTTATAAGCAACATTACGCTGATAAGCATCCTCTCTTGTGGATCCTATCATATCCAGATCCATCTGTCGCAACCGGGCCGATTGTTCTGGATCATAGTCAATAATTCTAAGCGTCGGCATACCTATTTCTGCGGGCAATACAGCTTCAGTGCCATAAATAAGAACGAATGGGGTTTCCCATGTGGATGTCCTCGGAGTCGTTCTATATGCCCACAATATTCCTTGAAGCTCTTCTGGCCATGTTTTCCCTGTGGCCCTGATTCTCCTTTCGAGAGAATCCTTCAATGTTTTGTTAGTGGATTCTGTTTGGCCATTGTATTGTGGGTGATATACTGAAGTGAGATTGTGTGATATCTTTAATTCCCCAAACCACGATTTAATCTGCTTTCCAGTAAATTGCGTGCCGTTGTCACATACAATGGACCTCGGTATGCCGAAGCGGCATATGATGTACTTCCAAATAAACTCGATCATATTATTCTCTGTGATCGACGTTATAGGTTCTGCCTCAACCCATTTAGTATAATACTCAACTGCTACTATTAAATATCATTTTTGACCTTTGGCTGGTGGAAACGGACTCACAATATCAATTCCCCACTGATCAAACGGACATGCCACGTCGATGGGTTGCAGTTGACTTCCCGGTCTGTGAATGAGACGAGCATGGTATTGGCAACTATCACATTTTCTCGAATAAGCTGTTGCATCTTTACGTAGAGTTGGCCAATAATATCCTTGACGCAATATTCGTTGAGCTAATGCTCGTCCCCCAGAATGATTTCCGCAACAACCTGTGTGGATCTCTTCCATGACATATTCAGCTTGAGTAGGAGTCAAACATCTTAACAATGGTCCTTCGAAAGATCTTTTATATAACTCTCCATTATTGATGGTAAATCTGTAAGCCTTGTAGCGCATTCTGCGTTGTGCATTCGGATCCGCTGGTAAAATGCCCTGTTGAAGATAGATCATGATTTCATCCTTCCAAGACGGGTCCTCTTGTATCGCCATTATAAACTCCACCCGGACTTCCGTGGTAATATATTTTGATATCCCAATCGACGGTTTATCAACGACCATAAGTGTGATTCGCTTCTCAGCTAAAATCTCTGAAGAACTTGCAAATTTGGAAAGCGCATCTGCTTTCGCATTGTCATCCCTAGGGATTTGGGTTATATCAAAAAACTTGAAGTTCTTCGCTAATTCTTTAACCTTAGCGGCGTACAGCTTCATAGTTTCCTCACGCGTCTCATATTTTCCCGAGAAGTGATTTGCCACCAAGAGCGAATCGGTGAACACGTCTAGATGTTCTACGTTGAGTCCGAGTGCCATTTTGATCCCTGCAATTATTGCTTCGTATTCAGCTTCGTTATTCGTTACCATGTAATTCAGGCTGATAGAAAATTCAAATTCCCTCCGATATGGGGACAAAAAATGTATCCCAAGTCCCCCTCCGTGAGTTGTGGCAGACCCATCTGTGTGTAATATCCATGTCGATGTTGCCCTACTGGTGCCCACTTGATTGGATATAGAGAAAATACAACTTGCGGTCTCAACTACACTGTTTCCGAGAGTTTCGGCCATGAAATCTGCTAGAGCTTGCGCTTTGATTGCAACCCGCGGCTTAAATTCCAATCCGAACTCACTGAGTTCAATTGCCCATTTCACCAATCTGCCCGATGTTTCTGGCTTTGCCAACACTTGCTTTAATGGTTTATCTGTTACCACAGTAATTGGATGAGATTGAAAATACGGTTTCAACTTCCGAGCTGTAACAACAATTGCTAACGCAAATTACTCTATCTTCAAGTAATTTCTCTCTGCCTCCTGCAGTACGCTGCTCACATAATGTATGGGTAATTGTTGAGCTCATTTTTGCTTGAGCAGTACTGTACTGATTGCATTTGCAGATACTGCCAAATAGAGATACAACATTTCATTCTCCTCCGGTTTTGCTAATAACGGCGGGCTTACCAAATAATTCTTCATTTGTCTAAAAGCTACTTCACATTCAGACGTCCAAATAAAATCTTTGCCCCGCTTCATCACTTTAAAGAAAGGGAGATTCTTTTTCGCTAATGTTGATATAAATCTACCCAAGGCCGTCAGTCGGCCGACGAGACATTGAACATCCCTTACTGTTTTTGGTGATGGTAGATCCAGTACTGCGTTTATTTTATCAGGGTTGGCTTCGATTCCTCTTTCATTCACCACATATCCTAGAAATTTCCCAGCCGTTACTCCAAAAGTGCATTTTTTAGGATTTAGTTTCATTCCGTATGTCCTCATTATAGTGAAGGCCTCATTCAGATGTCGCACATGCTCATCGGCTTTCAGACTCTTTACAAGCATATCATCAATATACACTTCCATGGATTTCCCAATTTGATGGTAAAATATTTTAGCCACCAACCTTTGAAAAGTTGCTCCCGCATTCTTCAATCCGAATGGCATTACTCTATAACAATACACCCCGGTATCTGTCACAAATGCTGTCTTACTCTGATCTTGTACTGCCATGAAGATCTGATGGAAACCACTCTTTGCATCCATCATACTTAGCAAAGCACATCCTACTGTAGAATCCACAAGTAGATCTATATGTGGCAAAGGAAAGGGATCTCTTGGGCAATGCTTGTTTAAGTCAGTATAATCCATACACATTCTCCATGTTGCTTCCTTTTTCAAGACCAACACAATATTGCTCAACCATTCTGAGAACCTTATAGCATATATATGCCGTGCTACTAAAAGTTCTTGTACCTTTTTTTTCAGCTGCTTCATTCTTTTCCTTACTAAAATTTCGCTTCTTTTGCCGTATTGGTTTCACGCTCTTATCTACATTCAAATGATGTACTATGATCCTTGAATCGATCCCGAGAATATCAGAATCGGACCATGCAAATATATCTGAATTACGCCGAAGACAATCTACCAATGCCGCCTCTACCATCCAGTCCATTTCTGCTCCAATCTTTATTACTTTCTCAGAACTTTCTTTGAAAAGCTGTACAATTTTGAACTCCCCCAAAGTTCCATCTTACATTCTTGTCATTGCTTTAACAACTGACTTTCTATTTTATCTTGTCCTTGTTCCTTAGGCTCAATCCGCTCTTGACTCAGATTAGCCTTTGTCTTGATCTTTTTCTCTGTTTGCTGCTTTTCAACCGCATTCATGCGCCTTTTATTTGTCATCCTAGCTGCCCTATTTAAAACAGTGTTAACGGTGTTCCCATAGACGACGCCAATATTTTGGTCTTATTTCGTCACGATAATAGAACACAGTAAAACAGTACAATGGGAATATAAATAACCAAAATAATGTTAATCCAATAAAGTTAACCGGACTAACTTTGTCCGAAACACCTACTATCTATTACAGATCTTACACTGATTTAATTATACAGATAACAATGACTATTTAGCGCATCGAATTGCAGTTGTTCGATGTGCACTTCGAATGGTTCTGGTTCGATGCTGAGCTAATTCGATATGGCCTTAATAACACACTGGAACGTATCGAATAAAGGAGCGTATTGAACAATAGGGCGTATCGAGTACTCGGGCGTATCGAATAATGTGATTCGATGTGGTCAGGTTGGGACTCAAGTTCGATTTGCCTCTGAATGCTCAAAACCGTCATATATAGCAACCTCGCTATGTGGGGCCCGAAGACAGCTGTAAAAAGCGCATCGAATCATACCGATTCGATGCGCGCATCGAATGACGAGTATTCGATGCGCTGAAGGTATCGAATTGGGCCAATTCGATACGATTATGGGCCGGCCCAATCTCTATTGCTGGGCCAGTCCTAAAATACCCCCATCAATGGGTTTATTATCCCTAAGCATGTACGTATCTACACATTTCAAATGGATCTTTTCCCGAAGAGATGGTTGATGAACCAAAATGAGAGATCAGAGGTAGGTTGCGCGTGGAAGGTGGTGGTGTTTGATGGAGTTAAATAACTTATATAAATAATCATGTTTTTCTTTCATAATAAATGCTAGTTGTTTATTTTAAAGCTTTATGGCTATTTTCTTCCCCTTTTTGTTTTTCATGTCTATCCCTACAAAATAAAACCCCGTCGTGCTTCTAATTTAGTGCAAAAGGTCGGGAGAAGGTGTAGATCATCTTTGTCGCTGGAAAGCTTGTGAATATCGCACATGCGGTCAAGAGGCACCAAAGTCCACGATAATGTTAATAACCAGTCTCATATATTGTCATGTTAGATTTAACGTGAAATCAATTAAAATGCGACCAAATGAGAATATGAGATGTGGTTTTGACTTCGCTTCCAACAAGTATGTTGTGGTCATAAAAAATGCCACCTCTGTGAGGGTTGCTTTGGAACCCAACCAGAAATTAATTTGCCCTTGTTACCACAACAAGGGCCACAATCACGATTTTCACCAGGATGATCAATGACATATATATGCTAGCCAATCCACCCATAGTCATTTTTCTCTTCACTAACCATCGTCGTGACGTGGTGGTCGTTGAGAGAAACTCTTCCTCTTCGTGGTTCATCTGCATGGCAGGGCACTTGTAGAGAGAAGAAAACAATTTTGTGTCGTTAATAGTTGATGGTTCGCTAATTGCATTCAAATCTAGGGATTAAGTGGTCGAGAGACTCATAACCATGCAACTCTACTCTAATTGATTGCATGCAAATGGTTAGATAGATCTCGTTGATCGCGGATTTGATTAATTTAGATTAACGTATATTGTAATGAGTTTTGTGGTTGATAGAGCAACATAGTAAGTTAGCCTAGTAAATGTCTGAATTCTAATGTTTTAGAATTTTTAAAACTATAAAGCATGCTTTATCTCAAGCTTTCACATGTTTAGTTTTAAAATTATGAAATGTAATGATATATTGATTTTTTATTTTAAAGAAAACAGTAAAGTATTTTAAGTAACTACTACATTTTTATTCGATTTAGTAATATGTTAATTCAAATAATTACATGGACTTCATCTCCCTTATTCACCTCCCACCTCAACATAGAAAGGACGAATTATCAAAAATGTCCGCTGACTTTTTTTTTCAATCTTAAATACCCGTTGTTTCCCAGCATGCTAAAAATGCCATGTATCTTTTTAAATTTCTACGAAAAATGCCCGAAATGAAGAATAAGCACAAAAAAGCCTATTTTGTCTGAAAAATAATGCTAAAATTGCCCTGTATCTTTTAAGATTCTACCAAAATGCCCAAATTTTAAAACGCGACTTTTTAATTCAGCAGTGCGTCTCTTTGACTCGGATGCCACGTCGAATAAAATGTCCGAATTTTTAACATCGGGCATTTTTGTTAGAAAATTTAAAACTTAACGGGCATTTTCAACAGGTTGGGAAATAACGGACATTTAAGATTGAAAAAAAAAATTAGTGGACATTTTTAATATTTCGTCCACATAGAAATTACTTACATGGACCAAGTCCCTCAGACTTTTATGGACCTTGTAGCTACAATTTAACCAAGTCGTTATATGATAAAAAAAATTAGTTAAAAATAATTAACCCAACAAACATTTTGTTGAAGAATCTTTCTCTCCATTTTTCCTCTGCCGTTTTTTCTCATTGCCGAGGGTAAAGATTTCTCCAGCATCACTTTATACGGAGAAGTAATAATCAATCTCTAAGTTGTTTCCTATTCTCCATTACCTCTAAAAGGGCAAACTATTATAGTAAAGTCTCGATCAATAATCTTTTTCAGTAAAGCAAAAACAAAATTGATGGTAAATTTGTATTAGACATATCCTTGGGTCTAACATACAGCGGCTGCACCAAATAATCTCTCCTAAGGAAAGTGTGTTGATGTATACAGAGCAAATTTTAAATTTCCTAAATACATAACAAAATCTTATAAAATCTATTTTTTGTCCTTCATTCAAAACAACAAATCAATCATACTTTAAACAATATATCATTGATTAAAGGAAGTATTGCATAATTAGAGGCAATATATAACAGATCTACAAATTTAACAAGTCGTACAACTAATTAAATCTAGATTATCATTCTGCCTTACATGTCTATTTGAAAACTTATATTTTTCATATTATTTATTTATTTCATAAAAATTTAGTACAACAAAAAACATGCATAGCATCGAGGTAGAAACAGATTCTCTTTCAGCCTATAAACTGTTAAACGACGAACTTGAACCGCCAACGGATCTAGCAAATTTAGTGCGAGAGTGTAGGGTACTGCTACACAAGCCGTGGACATACAAGTTGAGATGGATACCAAGAGAAGCGAATGGGGTGGCCGATCGTCTAACAAAAGAGGGCGCGCATGAACAAGGAAGGAATATAGTTTGGAATAGTCCCCCTCCTAGCATTACTAGTTTTTTAGCTAGAGACTTGGCCTAAGGGCTTTGTGTTTCATTTATTTTTCTACCAAAAAAAAAATATAAAAAAGTTCTAAGCTAAGCAAATATAGTCACTAGTTATTTATATTTACCTATGTGTCAATATTTCTTGCATTATATGTAAATTAAACTTTTAGAATGAATTTTTTGATGACATGATGAAACGAACTAACTTGAAATAATAGCCTTAGCTATCTCATAATTTAGAGAAAGAAAAATGAGTTATTCTGATTATTTGAGATTAAAGTTAAAAATAATTATTTATCTCTTTATTAATAAGTTTATTTTAGTTTTAACTGCTGAAAAGATATACTCATTACTTTAGCTTTAATTCATATATATGAAAAAGGAAAAAAAAAGAAACTAGCTGCTGAAAAGATTATATTGGTTCATTAGTTAAGTTTTAAGTTATTAGAAAATTTATGTATATACATATATATATATATGGTGTGTATATATGTACACTTAACTGTACTATTATATAACGAAAGAAATCCATGTGAAGCCATGTTGACACCAATCTTGTGATTTTCTTATTTTTAAAGACACAATTTCGTCATTAATTCATTATTTAAATATTTTTACTAAAGAAAACAATTATTACCTAATTCTCCCTTATATAAAAAGAAGATTAATATTGTTAACAGGTTTGGAATTACGACCTAATTAACTGAATTATTTATTTGGGTTGGAACACCCTTGCCCGTGGTTCAAAAGCTAAATGCTATTTTAAAAGAGACAAGATGAAAAGAACAATCCTTCCTTTATTCACTATATTTCACTCCTATTGTCAATATGTTTTTTTCTTTTTTCTTCTCCCTTTTTCTCAGTTGATCACTTCTCTTTATATAGGAATTTTTAGGGACATGTGTCTCTATGCATGTTGGCATGTTTTTAGAATGAGTACACGTGTTACAAGGTACACTAATCAATGAGATAATGTCTATCTTGATCTACTAAGTGCGGACTGTGCTGCTTGATCTTCTCCGAGGGGTTTTGCCTTCATTCCGATAGGTGGTTAAGCCGACTTCTTTGCTCCGAGGGCTTACTGCCTCTAGTAATGACTTGAGGGCCAAGTTTGGGTGTCCTCTTAATGATAATACTGCTCCGATAGGGGAGTATCCCGAAGTAAGTGATTTTGGATCTTTCCTCCGAGGGGATGTTCACCCGTGAGTTGAACTCCGAGGAGTGTTTTAGCCTTCGTGGATAGGCTTTTCTCTTTCCAAGTACCCGAAAAGTGTTGTTCTTTGGTTCTTGCATCAATATGCGGTTTCATTCTTTGAGTTGGCCATCTGGGGCATTGCTCCGAGGGCATTTGTGTTAGGAGTGCATAGCAAGGAAGCGTTCTTGTCAAGGTTCTGGGACTCGGGAGTCCGTTGGGGCCCTGCTCGATGTCGTGATGGATATCTGAGTCAGGCGGATCCACTCGGGTTTGCTTTTTATCTGATGCCACCTTGATATATGGTCATGATTCATCGTGACTTTCCGAGGGACGCTAGGTGCCCTCGTCGGATGGCCACTCCTACTGCTTTGGGTTAGTAACCGAGCGGTATTGGTCACACCCGATGGACCTCCTCGTTGGGAGGGGGTACAACTCATCGGAAGTACTCGTGACAATAGTATTGTCCATTTATTAATCTTTCTGATTTAGGACTAATATTTTCTTTAATCTCGTATTTATTTTATACGGTTAACACTAGCCCCCCCAAATTTCGATCGCCATCGTAGAGGCAAGGGAAATTTCAATCTTTGGGGTTTTCGCAAGTCAATGGGTTTTGTGCTTTTCTCTCTTTGTCCATTCTTCGCGGCCATTTTACGAGGAAAGTGAAGTTTTTCCCACTAATTTCTAATTTTTCCGAGGGGGTAAGAAGCCCTGAGTGTTGTCTTTCCTTTTTTCAAGATTTTTCGAAGGCATATGTTCTTTCCTTTTTGCTCATTTATTTTTTGATGATTCTACGAGGGGAGGAGAGTTTCTCCTGTCTTTTTTAGGATTTCCGGGGGTATTATGTATATATAAATATATAATATCGCAAGAAAATTACATGTTTGTCCTTGAGAAGCAACGGTCCAGATAATTGTAACGGCTCTTTCTGACAGTTGGATGCCTTAAATAGTATTTACTCATCTGACCGTTGATCTCCCATAACGGCTAGCGCGTGGAAGGACACGTCACTTCATGAGTGGAGACGTGGGGTGTGAGAAACGGGGCACGTCTTGATGACTGCTGCCTATAAATAGGCTCGTCCGTACCATTCTCATCACTTCATTCTACTTTTCAATCTTCAAACTCTCTCAATCTCTCAATTTTCTTAAGTAAGAAAACGACTTGTACCAAAAAAAAATTCTCTCGCTCTCTTTCTTTATCGATTTGCAAAGTCTCTCTTTTGCCCAAAAAAGAAAATGGCTTCTTCTGTCAATACTTCCGCCGTTGATGTTCCCGCTGTTTCGGTGGCCACTGCTCCCCTCGGGGGGCCTGCTGCCGCTGCTCGTAAGAGGAAGGTTGCTGTCGCTGAGGGGAGCGGCGCCGCCTCGGCTAAGAAAGCTAGGGTTTCAAAATCGAAGAAACCCCCCGTTCGCGATTTCTCTAAAATCGAAAAGATTCGGTCCGTGGTTACTTACGAGCAGGTCATGGGTTTATTTAGAGCCACGGGGACCGCTATGAAGAATGTGACCGTTCACATTCCTACTGAGGATCAGAGTGCGTGTTATCCTCCTGCGGGTATGCTTACGGTGTACTTCGCGCAAGTGAACTACGGGTGGCGCTCATTTATGCCACTCTTCTTTTGTGAGGTGTTCAAGACTTGTGGCATCTGTCCGAGTCAATTGGTGCCCAACGGGTACGCTGCTCTCTGTATTTATGTGTTTTGGTGTCTCGTCAAATGGTACGAGTGCGGAGTAGATCACTTCCTCTCAATTTTTGATGTGGGGGTGTCGCCCGGGGGATACCCCTTTCATTACGTCTGCCATCGGGACAACTCGGGGAATTCCACGAAGAGGATTCTAGGTGCGACAATTAGCTCGCACAGCATTTGGAAGGACAAGTTTTTCTATGTGAAGCCCGTCCGAGGGAGGTGGGACGTTCCTTTCAAGTGGGGGGAGGGTGTGACTCCAATTCGCACCATGGATGAAGATACGGTGCTCTCCCCGGTGATTGCTCAACATATGTTAATGGAGTCGGAAGATTTTCCGAAGTTGTTTGACAGTGTCGGGCTTCACCATGTAGTGTTCACTGATGACAAGGTGAAGAAACCGCTTTTTGTCTCGGCTTTGTAATTGCCAGCTTTCAGTAAGTTTTCCCTCTTTTGTTCTCATGCTTTTTCTTTCGTACTTATTTTCTCAGAGTAGTTTTTTCGTATTTTTCCGTTGTCTGCACTGACTTGCCTTTGTGTGGTGCAGAGGAGATTATGGCGAGGTATTATTTAGTGCCGGGTTCTGAAGAGGCGGCTCCGAGTGGACACAGTGAAGCTTCCGAGGGGGGAGATCACGAGGAGGGAGAAGTACAATCTCCGGGGAAGGCAGGGGTGGACCCGGAGGCTGAGGAAGTTCACGAGGACCTCCCGCGTCTCTTCGTGGATGCTGAGGGGGTATGTCTGGAGGCCGTTCCGCTGCGACAAGTGGATCCTTCGTTTGCTTTGGCCTGGGAGCCAGATCCCGAGTCCAACATTAGCAGCTCTCCGAGGAGCTCTAAGGGGGCGCTATCTCCGAGGGCGGAGGAAGAAGGGCCTTTGTCTCCGGGGCCTGAGGTCGTGCATATCTCTTCTCGGGACCCTTCCCCCTCTCCCCCTAGTAAGTATGGTAACGCATTTATGGTTCCAATTTACTCGGAAAGAATATTCAATATTATTGTTATAAGTATGGCGCCAGTGTGGTAGCGTGATACTTAAAAAAATAAAACGTATGCTGGCTAAAGCATTCTCCAAACGCATAAAATATTTCTCCGTTCGAAAAGGTTATTGTTCGCATTTCTATTGTATTTTAGTGATGCATAATCTATTAATTTTCAAAGTTGCGTTGTTCTTCAACCTTTATATTGTATGGACTTTAATCATATACAATTTTCTTTGGATGAATAGAAGATCAGTTACTGCATAATAATATCAAATTTATTAGTGGCAGCATTAAGTATGTAGCTTTTAACCCAGAACGCAAGAAAAATGTTAATTTATGGCAGTTTAGTTTGCTACCTTCAGTTTCTATTTTCACTAACCTCACGAAACTAGCAATAAAGTTTTAATTGACTGTTTCAATTGATAACAGTTGCAAAACCACACTTAATGCTGAATCTTAATATAGAGAGCTTATAAATACAACACCCTTTCCCTTTCAACTTTACCATTCAAATCAAGCTCATATTTGTAAACCAAACGCTCAAACGAAATGTCTCCAATTGCAATAACACGTTCCTTGGCAGTTTTCTTTGCAGTTCTTCTGATCTCAACCGCACGTATCAATGCTGACTTGTTCGGAGGGTTGCCAAAAATAGTGGAATGCGTGTCAACCATCGTGAGCGTTCCAGGGTGCATCGAAGAGGTGCTGTCCTCGGCTCTACACCTTCAACTGCGGCTGATTGGCCCTGCCTGTTGCAAAGCGTTGTTGAGTGTCGAGGACAATTGTTTGTCGAACTACTTTCCTCAAGATTCTTCGGCGTTGCATTCGACCGTTAAAGACTTCTGTCAGTCAAGACAGGCACTGTCTTCTTAATTAGTGTAAGAACGAAAGAGATAAAATGATTGGATGATGAGTAAGTTAGGGAAATAGGAGATCCGTTTGGTCAATTTGATGTTTCTCCAATTGATTTAATTATTAAAATATATGTAATAATTTAAGGTTCAAAACACAACGCGGTTGGGTTTTCTTTTCATAAAACTAGCGATCGGGCGCACGCAGTGACCGCGTGCAACTTTCTTTCTTCATGTAATGAGTATTTAATATTAACGATATTTGAGTTTAATAAATTGAGTTATTATCATTTCAACTTTTTAGATATATGTGTGTTTTCTTGATATTTAATTGTAACATATTGTTCCTATTTTTTGAAAAATTAAATTTATGCTACTAATAAAAATTAACAAACCTATTCTATCTTGAAACAAATCTCAATCTTCTTGCAAAAAATAAGAAAGAAAGTTTTCCGTGTAATCTAACACCAAAAAGGTTGCATATCATGTTCAAAAGTGAAAATAGGATAGCCGGATCTTCTCCTACACATAAGAACTACATCTTCTCCTACATGCCTTTGATGTTTGACATGTGTCCAATCAATTAACTTAAGTAGAATTTATTTGTTAATTTGCTTAATTTTCTCTGTGTAAGATTGACTTCCCTTCAAATTAGGATTTAAAACCTCATTAACTCGATCCAAAATTTAAGATCTGTAGATTAAACGAAATTTATAATGGAAAGTAAAAATCTTTCTTTTTCTATACGGGTAAACACTAACGTATATAATTTATATTTTATACATTAATTAATTATATATATATATATATAATATAATGTATATTCTTGACATCTTAAGCATTTTGTGACGTGAACAAATTTTATTTTTTATATAATGGCCATTAAAATAAATTGAACGTAGTACAAAGGATAGGATTTACCATGGTAAAAAAAATGTACACAAATGATAGCATATAAGTAAACTTAAAAATTAGTTGTGTAAAAAATAAAATTCCGCTCTACTAATATACGATAGCTTTTGTGAGTAAACCTTTATTTATTGAAAGGCGCTGAATTCACATTTCACAAAGATAAAGGAGTATGTCGAATATGAGAGGATTATCATTTGTTTAGTTTTGCTTTAAAAGACATTATTTGGAATGAATATATACATTGTGAGAAATAATACCACTGAATTAATATTTAGGAAATCATGTTTCAAAAATTCTTCAAATGTATTCACTACAAGAAAACTGGACAATTGGAACCATTAATTATGTTCCAATTGCCCCTTTTTTGGTTCGCGTAGACCATATGGGAACCACTTATGGCCACCAAAGGCTCTATCTCCGTTACCCCGTGGCGATTGCCTTGGGAACGAATTAAACGGTTCCCATTGCTAATAGGAACGAACGTGTTTGGTTTCTATTACGCCTGGGTACCAAAGCTTTTGTTCCCATGTAGAAAACCAATATTTCGTTTCTATTGCTTTATAGGAACGAATATCTGGTTCTCATTGCTTAGGACTGGGACCCCCAATACGGTCATACAAAACACACTGTTCATAGTAACGGGAACTAACTGATCCAAAGAATGGGAACGAAATATTCGTTCCTATTGCTTATTTGAAAATAAAAAAAAAAAAAATGGCGGCAATTTGAAATTTGTTAAAAAAGGGGGGGGGGGGGAATCTGAATACTTTTCAAAACCCTAATATTTTCGAAATTTTCATATTAGCGCTGTTTTGATTTTTAAAAATTTCTAGAAATTGGATTTTTTAATGTTGTTGTTGTTTAATCTGAAATTATCATTATCATATTAATAATCTTAATTTAGTTATTTCTCATATTAACATTGTTGAATAATATTAAAATTATTGTAATTTTAGAATATAACTTATAATATAATAGGTAAAATATGTAATATTATAAATTTAACAATACCATTATACTACACAAATTTGTTGTTAAGAAAATTAAGGATACATATTAATAAAACACAAATTATAATAAAAATAACATAATAATACAACACATATTACTACTAGCTTTAGCAACATAATAAAAATCAAGCATCGGACCATCTTCTTCTTCAGATTTCTTCTTCTTCTTCGGAGTTGTTGTTCTTAACGAGTAACAAGAAAGTGAAAAAAAAAACCTTATGAAGCTTCGGATTTCTTCTTCTTCTTCTCTTCTTCTTCGGATTTCTTCTTCTTCATCATCTTCTTAACGAGAAACAAAGAGGACGAAGCTAAAAAAAAAATGAAGCAGAGCTAATTAAGCTCCGCGCGGCTACTGCAATGGTGATTTGGGGAGAATATAATTAGGTATGAGTGTGGGAGAGATGGGTTGCTATATATAGAAAAGTATTAGCAATGGGAACGAAATTTCGGTTCTCATTACGTTCTATTTTGGTTCCTGTTACTGGCCAGCTGTCGGTAATGTAATTAGTGGTCAACAGGCATTGTACGTGTTACACAATAACTAGCCATACGTGTTACTCAATTATTGGTGCCAGTGGGAACCAGATATTGGTTCCCATGTATTGGTTTCCATTAAAACCCATTCCTATAAAAATAATTATATTTTTTACCACAAATATATTTTAAACGTGTTTCGTTTCCCCATTTCTCGATAAAAATTGAATTAACATGCCTCATTAGTGTTGTGAAAATAGTTGTTCAAGAAAAAACTGAATTTGAAGTTGTTTTGCATCTTTTGTATAATTGCGCTTTTTTCCCCCAAAATCTTTTTTAAACATCTTCCGACATTCCATTTTTTACGAAATTTGTAGGAAAACTCCTATTTTACATATCTTAGTGTATGGTTAAAAAAAATTAAGGATTGAAGGTATTTTACAACCTTTATGTAGGAAAATACATGTTAGAACTATGTTGTCTATAGGTTTTAAGGATAGGGTTTAGGGTTTATAGGGTTTAGGGTTTAGGGTTGAAGAGAGTTATAGTATTGTATATATTAATGTTTGTTTATCTTATTTCGTTACTCCGTTTTGTACGAGATTTGAAATGACACGCAATATTAGTGTTTCCAAAGGATTGGTAAAAGAAAAAACTTAATTCGGATATTTCTCTAACTTTTCTACAATTACATATTCATCCCGTTTATTTGTTTATCTTATTTCGTCACTTCGTTTTGGACGAGATTTGAAATGACACTCAATATTAGTGTTTTCAAAGGATTGGTAAAAGAAAATAATTAGTTCGGATATTTCTTTACATTTTCTATAATTACATATTCCTCTCGTTTATTTGTTTATCTTATTTCGTTACTTCATTTTGGACGAGATTTAGAATAACACGCAATATTAGTGTTTTCAAAGGATTGATAAAAGAAAAAACTTAGTTCAGATATTTCTTTACATTTTCTATAATTACATATTCCTCTCGTTTATTTATTTATCTTATTTCGTTACTTCGTTTTGGACGAGATTTGAAATGACACTCAATATTAGTGTTTTCAAAGGATTGGTAAAAGAAAAAATTTAGTTCGGATATTTCTTTACATTTTCTATAATTATATATTCCTCCCGTTTATTTATTTATCGTATTTCGTTACTCCGTTTTGGACGAGATTTAGAATGACACGCAATATTAGTGTTTTCAAAGGATTGATAAAAGAAAAAACTTAGTTCGGATATTTCTTTACATTTTCTATAATTACATATTCCTCCCGTTTATTTGTTTATCTTATTTCGTTACTTCGTTTTGCACGAGATTTGAAATGACACTCAATATTAGTGTTTTCAAAGGACTGGTAAAAGAAAAAATTTAGTTCGGATATTTCTTTACATTTTCTATAATTATATATTCCTCCCGTTTATTTATTTATCGTATTTGGTTACTGCGTTTTGGACGAGATTTAGAATGACACGCAATATTAGTGTTTTCAAAGGATTGATAAAAGAAAAAACTTAGTTCGGATATTTCTTTACATTTTCTATAATTACATATTCCTCCCGTTTATTTGTTTATCTTATTTCGTTACTTCGTTTTGAACGAGATTTGAAATGACACTCAATATTAGTGTTTTCAAATGATTGGTAAAAAAAAACAATTAGTTCGGATATTTCTTTACATTTTTTGTAATTACATATTCCTCCCGTTTATTTGTTTATCGTATTTCGTTAAACATTACGTATTTTAAATAAGTGATTGATTTGTGAAATAGAATATACAAGAGTTTCAATTGTAATAATTAATGTTTTCGAGATAAAAAAAAAAAGAGATTTATTAAATATGAGTCCAACTAAACTAGATTTAATCATAATACCAATTAACAATCATTATTTATCGACACTACAAAAAATACGCAAACCTACAATAACACCAACACGACATGTATCGAAATCGCACAATCTATCAAATTGTAGGTAAAACGAGTTCTAATAATCTGTCAAAGTTAATCGCATTCATCAAATAATCCAACATTCATCAAAATATTCCAACTTAAATCCAAATAATCCAACATTTATCCAAATATTCCAACTTTGTGCCAAAAAAGGCAACATTCATCAAAATATTCCAACTTAACATAAATATCCCAACCACTACTGTCAAAACACCACAAAACACCATCAAACACCACAAAATCCCATCCTAACAACTTTCACCGCCACAATAACAGAAATTCAAAGTTTACTACTTGTCCCGAAAACGCAAAATATGTAAAAAAACAGTTTGTCCATATATAAGAATTTAAAAGCCACCATTTCCGTCTCCAATGAAGTCATCCAGAACGGAATCTCGTTGCGTCTGATCAAATCCATGTTGCTGTGCCGTCCCTTGTTGTCCACGCACCCCCCCGCGCCTCGACTGTGAACTCTGCCCCTGCATCATTCCAGGCTGCCTCACCATATTCATCCCCTGTTGTTGCATCCCCTGTTGCTGCATCAACTGCTGGTGCATCAAACTCCCTGGAAAAATACCACCACTACCACCAGGCTGCTGGAACTGCTGCTGCATCCCCGTGAAGCTACCCATCTCCTGCTGCTGGCCATGGAAGTTGCTAAAGCCCTACAAGCATCACAAAAATGTTACCAGTGTATAAGTAAACATCCTTATTAAATCTATTTAAATTAAATAAAACATAATATATAATACATATATATACCTGACCAAATCCCATCCCTTGCTGCTGATAAGGGTTAAAACCTCCAATTCCCTGTTGTTGGGCCTGAAATCCACCATTAGGCTGCTGTTGAGACCCCTGGAAACCACCCAACCCACCTTGAGAACCACCTTGCTGCCCCGGAGACCCCTGAAAACCACCCTGATGCTGCTCCGCTGGCAAGAACGGCAACACTGGCCTGTAAACACCTCCATTAGGAGAAGGCTGCTGCTGCTGAAATAGCGGTCACTGTTGTACTCCTCGAACCCTTTGTGGGCTGGCTACATCATTCGGTGACGACCGTTGAGCTGGTGCATGAGGTCTGGCCCAGGGAGTGGAGGTCGAGCCTGCCAACTGCGTTTCCATTCCAGGTGGTGTGATCGGGTACTCCGGTAACTTCGGCATCGGGCATCCATACTGTTGTGTTAACTGTTTAAGACAGTTTTTTATGACTGTCTCAAACTCTATTGTATGCAACATATGTGCCCGAAACTGGGCCGTCAAGTCCTCAGCACAACTGAATGTTCCTGGTGGGGGAGGGGCATTCTGGGCAATGGACTTCACATTTGCATGCTTTGAAAAAGCAGGAACTCTTTTCCCCTTCTTCCCAACAACTTTCAGCCATGTCCTTAGATCCCAAGCAGGCCAATTCCTGGTATCATAACCATACCGGTCTCGCCACCGTTGAAGCGCTTCGTACTGTGACAATAACATATACAAATTCATTAAATAAGAAACAAAAATAATTTACTTATATACATGGATCATTGTACTGAAATGTATATTGAATAATAAATTTTACATAAATATTACAATGATTCAGACACCATCAGATTTAATCATCAGATTATTGTCAAATTATATCATCACATAACTATGGATCATCAGATTATCACTTATCCTAATTCCTAACTATCCATCATATTTTGACTATTTACTATCTTTCATCATATTACTATATGTGATCTGACTATATAGAAAATTCAATTAGGGACTATATAGAAATGACCTGACTATGACCTGACTATATACTAAAATGTACTAAAATATACTGTTGTGTTAATTCATCAATGTACTAAAATGACCTAACTATATAGAAAATTCAATTATAATACAAAGTCATTCAAGGACTGTCATCATCAGATTATCATTTTAACAAATAAACCGCTAATACATGTACACATATCAAGGAAGAAATAGAATCATTTAGGGACTGTCATCATCAGATATTCCAAACAGTAACAAATAAACCACTAATACATGTACACAGATCAAGAAAGAAATAGAATCATTTAGGGACTGTCATCATCAGATATTCCAAACATTAACAAATAAACCACTAACACATCATCATCAGATCATTTAAGGACTGTCAGTTTGTATTATCAGTAGGTTTATATTGCCTTTTTCAAATAGAAAGTCAGGCCGTTCGAGTGGCATGAAAACCATGCTTATATAATATATGTACATATAAAAATGAATGATGTATTTAACAGACTATTTACTTACATATGCTGCCTCCGCATCGGGATCCACCCAGTCACCCGCCGATCCATCAGTATTCGTCTTTTGCCTCTTCAACTTGTAGAGCCACGGCAGAGGGATCTTATTCACCGGAATGCCCAATTTGATTGACTGTAACATAAGACAATTAGACATTAATATACAATCAGAAGATATATTAAATGAACATTATATAGCATTATATTTATGTTAATATTTAATAATTAAATAATTACCTCGCGTCTGGCCCACTCGTCTTGCGTGAGACTTCCACCGTACCAGGTGACTTGCTTCCCTTTTTTCCTGTTGGCACTTGACTGCTTCGCTCGTGCCGCGTGCTTATCGCTTTTCCAGTACTTCATGTACTTCCGACGCATCGCCTTAGGGATCCAGATACGATGGCTCTTCTTCTTCGATGGATCAGCTTCAATTTCAAGGCAGATTGACTTGATCTTGCTCAAAGCACTCTTAAAACGATCTGGTGCTGCTGCTTCATACAGTTCCCAAATGCGGCCTTCGTCAAGCGAATGCCACTGAAAAGTTCTCTGCAACAAGTGAAAAAAAGATCAAGTCAGAAGTCTATAACTACAGATTCTGATAAATGAAGACAGAAGTATGTAATTAAATAAATAATCTTAAAAGTATACATTTATATTACCTTAAACTCATCCCGTGCAAGCTGCTGATCCTTCGGCTTCCACTCCTTGTAGGATTTGTACGGCTTCCTCAAGCACCTCTTAAGAATTGCCCCGATAGTCGTTGTTATCATAAGACTTTCTTCCCACGATCCAGTATTTGGATCAATACGGATCCACCTCCGATCCTCACTTTTCTTAGGCGGCGAAACTCCTTTAGAGGGACCGCGACCACTTTTCTCACCATCACTATCCATCACCTGCCCTAAGCTATCACTGTCATCCTCATCACTGTCATCCTCATCACTGCTCGAGCTCTCGGATGTATCGGATAAATGGTATGATCGATGATGGAAACTAGCACAAGGCATGTAATCTAGAAAAGATGGATCTTCTCAAAGTTCAGAAATGCCCAAGAGAAGTAGTTAGAAGGCCCAAAGTGAATGTTATTGGGTTTAGACTCATTTCAAGTGATGGGCTGAAGCAAAATTAAATTGGAAGACACTTTTTCAAGTCCATGGGCCATCAATTTCGTGGCCAACTTCAAGATTAAGAAAAGAGGATTAAGTTTTGGTCAAATAAACCTTTTGTATGTCCAAGAAGTCAAGTCTTCTTGTTTAGTGTCTCAAGAGTCATTAAGAGAGGCCAAAGGCTTTTTAGTGCTCCCATGTCTTAGATATAAATGTGGGACACTCTAAAGTCATTATCTAGCCTATAAATAAGTCTTACAAGAGTTGTAAAAAAAAGCTTGGACATAAATCCGAAAATGAATATTTCTATGAAATATTTGGACTCTCACTTTGAGAGGAATTAAAATTTTGGAGAACTTATCAAGATCCTTGAGCACGATCTTGTGGCGTTCAACCATACCGAGGTTCTTGGCTGATTCTATAGCCAATGGGTCGAGGTTTATCAAGCTCTAAGTAAGATCAAACCGGATTCTCGATCTGGGGAGACCGCTGCTTATTTATACATTGGGTTCTTAGATCTTTATATCTAATGGGTCCAATGTCTCTATCCTCTCTGTCCTTGATCCACATCATTTGGTATCAGAGCAATCTGGTATTGAATTGATTTTATTTTGTTTTCCTATAAAAAAAAAGTTGAAAAAAAGAGGAAAAAAAAAGGTACAAAAAAAAAAAGAGCTGAAAAACATAAAAGGTACCAAAAAAAAAAGAGAAAAAAAGAGTACAAAAAAAATAGTATAAAAAAAAAGTCCAAAAAAAAAACATCAAGTTTCCATTCATTCTTCATTATACTAAGGTTCTTGTTTTGTATAAAGTAGTGGGTCGCGGTCATTATACCAAGGTTCCTACTTTTACTAAAGCAACGGGTCGAGGTTCCGTCATAGATTCAGATTCGAGGACGAATATTTTCGAAGATGGAGAGAATGATGGAAACTAGCACAAGGCATGTAATCTAGAAAAGATAGATCTTTTCAAAGTTCAGAAATGCCCAAGAGAAGTAGTTAGAAGGCCCAAAGTGAATGTTATTGGGTTTAGACTCATTTCAAGTGATGGGCTGAAGCAAAATTAAATTGGAAGACACTTTTTCAAGTCCATGGGCCATCAATTTCGTGGCCAACTTCAAGATTAAGTAAAGAGGATTAAGTTTTGGTCAAATAAACTTTTTGTATGTCCAAGAAGTCAAGTCTTTTTGTTTAGTGTTTCAAGAGTCATTAAGAGAGACCAAAGGCTTTTTAGTGCTCCCATGTCTTAGATATAAATGTGGGACACTCTAAAGTCATTATCTAGCCTATAAATAAGTCTTACAAGAGTTGTAAAAAAAAGCTTGGACATAAATCCGAAAATGAATATTTCTATGAAATATTTGGACTCTCACTTTGAGAGGAATTAAAATTTTGAAGAACTTATCAAGATTCTTGAGCACGATCTTGTGGCGTTCAACCATACCGAGGTTCTTGGCTGATTCTATAGCCAATGGGTCGAGGTTTATCAAGCTCTAAGTAAGATCAAACCGGATTCTCGATCTGGGGAGACCGCTGCTTATTTATACGTTGGGTTCTTAGATCTTTATATCTAACGGGTCCAATGTCTCTATCCTCTCTGTCCTTGATCCACATCAATCGGGATGTGGAAGGTCCAGCATTGCTCGAGGAAGCACCCATCCCAAAGAAAGGAGCTGAAGCCGAGTGTGCGCCTGGAGAAGGGACGTTAGTGTGAGCTTGAGCTGGTGATGCATTTGACGTCGATCCCCGATGTGAATGATCAGTAGGCCGTGGCAGAGGTCCGTAAGGAATTTGGCCGACCAAAGACCACGGATTCTCCAATATATTCTGAGGGAAGTTAGTGGCTCCTGGAAAATCTGTGACGTCATCTGCGACTCCCGAAGATCCGATAGGCGTCACTGGAGTAGACTCTCTTCTCGCATCAGTCATGGAAGTCGACTCTCTTGGCAGATCAGTGATGGGAGTAGGCTCAATTGGAGGATCAGTCACCATCGGAGTAGGCTCAATTGGAGGATCAGTCACCCTGGGAGTAGGCTCGACACTTGGCTCGGTCACGGGAGTAGGCTCTACTGTCGGCTCTACTATTGGAGTCGGCTCTGTCACCGGAGTTGGCTCTCTTATCAGATTAGTCGCAGGAGGAGGCGTTGTATCCCGAGGGATGCCCCGGTATGAAAGACGGGTAGCAGGACGAGGACGTGCTGCAGGATGTGATTGAACACGTGTTTTAGGACGTGATTTAGGACCTGGTTTAGACCGCAGTTCCTGCGTTTCCTGCACTAGCTCCTTGCCCTTCCTTCGTGCCATCTAAAGATAGAAACAATTTAAGTTAGATCTTCAATTGCAATAATTACTATATATAACACATAAAGTATCTACTTATATAATTAAATCAAACAATCAACTGAACAAAGCAAAGCATGTGCCACAATTAACTTGACTTTGAGCAAGTTTTGTCTGCTGGCAAATTGACTTGTGAAAAAGACTAATTGTAACCGATACTTGATTAATCATTTTGAGATTTGACCCAATCTTCATATGCATGCACACACTCACTTAATTGACCACAAATTTAGAAGCAAAACATAATTGAACATACTCTAATTGTAACCACAGTCCCTGAACTCCCATTTGCACTTGTCCTCCCCAAATTTACACAAATTCAGAATAACCAAGCCTTAATTTCAGAAAATCCCTACAATCTCCTAAATTCCTTTAAAAAAAAAAACCAGAATATAAACAGCATGCAACACCAATCTCTTTCCTTTTTTCTTCAACCCTTAATATAACTACAACAATCACCACAAAACAAAATAACCTTAATATGCAACACCACCACAAAACATACATGAAGCAGGATACAACACCACCACAAAATGGACAGAATACCCTTAATATGCAACACCAAACTATAAACACCCTTAATATGCAACACCAAACACTTAATTAAGACCCTAATCCTAACTTTCCATCTAAACACTAGCATACAGGCAACATGCAGCAACAAAATATACTATATTAACATACTATAAACCATTAATTACAAAAAATTCAAGAAATTTTCAAGAATCGGCCGAAACTAAAAAGGCACAAATTAAACCGACGAAATTTAGGGAAATTACTATCAAATTGAAGCTAATGAAGTGGGGATTACATACCTTCTTCAATTTGTAAGGGAAAACGGCTGATTTGGGGGCGGATTTGAATAATTTTAATGAACCCTAAAGTGTGTGTGTGATTTTTGTGTGTTTAGTGTGTGCGTGTGTTGAGTAATTGAGGAAAGTGATAAGATTACTTAGTGTATACGATTACTTAGTGTACTCTTTTTTTTGTTTATTTTTTTAATCAATGGGAACCACATTTTGGTTCCCATTGCGATGAGGTGTCACTAACGGGCACAACACTCAATGGACATACAATGCTTTAATATATAATATGGATAACAGGCAATGAGAACGGAAATGTCGTTCCAATTAGGTAGGAACGGATTTTGGTGCCCATATTTTCGTCTCCAATGCGGATTATTCTTGTAGTGATTTAAGGATAGCTCTGGTTATTCTATCTCTTTAGTTAATTGTTGCTTGCAAAAAAAATCCTTCTAACTCGACTCAAACTCATTAGTATATAGTATAGACTAGGATAAATTTGTTATATAAATATAAATCATGAAACCAAAGAATCAATCAAAAGATAATAGACGAAGATTCTTCCTAATGGACATACTTAATTTTCTCCATATTTAAATGCATAATAGACGATGCAAGAACTAATCGTCTTCCCTTAATGAAATGTTTTCTTTAGAAAAATAGATATAAATAACTTCTTTGATATTTAAGTAATATATAAACAACAACGTGGTGAATAAGAGAATTATTTACAAAACAAAGATATAAACTTATATTACTAAGATTAAAGACTATAAACGAAATTCCGATATTTAACAGCAAATTATTGTGTAGGAATCCTTAATTCTTGCTGCACAATGTGACTACAGTACGGAAGGATTTAAATGCCCTTGACAAATCAGAAATTAGAAATATAATAAGTTCAATTGCTAATCAAACCAAAACAAATCATCATCATAAAAATAAGAATGACTAAATTTGTCCATACAAAGGGAGTTTGCCTTTGCCGATAATGCGGATTATTTCCGCACGAATCAAATTGGAAGAGGAAAAGTAAACTGTTAGTTCTCTGATAAGTGAAAAAAAAAATTGCCAGAAACCCATGAGGAACGAAAAAATAAATAATTAGGACAGGGAGTCATATGTAACCTTGCCTAGAAAAGGAAACTGATACAAAAGATATTGTCGCGCAAGAAGTCCTACAATCAAAATAAAATAAATTAGTCACAACTGATCAAAATATTATTGGAAACAGAAAGGACGTACATTCAATTTGTGAGAAATAAGAAATCGAAGGAGAGCAATTTTTGAATAAATTTGAAATTGGAGATGTGGAGAACGTGTAGTTTAAGAAATTTTTTTGATTGATTACAATTAAGGAGTTTAAAGAGTTTGAATTTGCATGGTAACCGAATTTTAGTATGTTAATGGGGCACGTGGTTACTTAACATTTGAATTCAACTTTATTTTCATAAATTGTGCTGGAAATGTAGGCTTAACATTTTTTATGCAGTGAAAACTAATAAGGGAAAAGATGAAAACTCAAAAATTGGTCCGACAACTGCTATTTTTATATTAAATTCAAGTTTTGCCCTTTTGCATATGATTGATTGTTTAAATGGTAAAAGTTTCAAAGGATATTTACTGTTAAAAAACACAAAATAACCGTCACCTAGACACAAAAATGGGTTTCTTTTTAGTAGTAATAGATTTCAGGTAATGGTATATTTACTGTTACAAATCGATATGACTTTAACGATAAAGTGTAACGAACAAATACAACATCTCTTCGAGTTGATGTGAAAACTCCTGGAGTATGAACTCACGAATACATATTGCCTCACAAATGAAAGACATAATTTATCCTCCAATTATACTTGTTGCTCTGCCTAACTCTTAGGCATATTAGGCTTTCAGTATTAGCACAATATGACTAGCTATTTTAGCCCGTGACCTACTCACGTATCACTCCTCTCCCCTTCAAAATGACTTTGTCCTCAAGGTCAGTGATGCGGTATAGCAGACTAATCTGGAGAAGTAAAACAATCGATAATCTATCAACAATGGAGAGGTAGAAATCTGACCACGAGTATAATGCTTGCATAAGTCACTCTTTTCAATCAAAATCAGAATTTGATTATGAGATTATTATTAGTTTAGTTGTTGTCATGTTATAAATTCGTTTTATAATAATAATTGTCCCAATATTATTAATTTTAATAGTGTATTTACATTTAATTTGTTGTATTATTTCAATATAAATTATTTTGTAAGGAGCTAAAGATGTTTAATAAGAAAAATATGTAATATTAATAATTTATAATATAAATAATACAATATGTGTGAATATATAATAAGATAGATGAAGATGGATGAAGATGTTGATAAAAATATGGGTGAAGATGGATGAAGAAGATTAAACTATCAAAAAAAAAAGGATGGATGAAGTTATGAAGATAGAGGAGGGTGTTGAATATTTTTGTGTGAGAAAGAACGAAAAGGGTTAAGGGTATTTATATGAATGTATTAGCAAAAGGAAAGAAAATGTTGGTTGCCATTGCTCATAATGGGAACCAAGATTTGGTTTTCGTTGTTGGAAACCACTTTTTCGTTCCCATTGGCAGAAATGGGAACCAAAAGAGTGGTTCCCATGTTAGTTCCCATTGTGTGGGGACAAATATTTTTGGTTCCCTTTGTCAGCAATGGGAACCAAAAATTGTTCCCATTGTCAGCAATGGGAACGAACGTATTCGTTTCCATCAATTTGCTTTCATTGCCTTCCATCTTAAATAAATATTTTCAAAAGCCACCTACTTACTGAATTTTTTAATTATATTTTTTTACCACAAATGTATTTTAAACGTTTTTTATTTTTGACAAAATTTGAATGTACATGTCTCATTAGTGTTGTAAAAATGGCAGTTAAAGAAAAAATGTAATTTGAAGTTGTTTTCAATCTTTTGCATACTTGCGCTTTCCTCCCCAAATATTTTTTTAAACATCTTTCGTTACTCCGTTTTTGACGAAATTTGGAAGAACACTTTTATTTTTAACAACATAGTGTATGGTTCAAACGAATGAGGATCGAAGGTGTTTTACAATCTCTACTGATGATGCATAATCTGCCGCACCCTCGGAGAGGGGCGAAAAAGTGGGTACCCTACAAAAAATATTCTACAGTCTTACGGGAAAGTACGTAATAGCCACGACCCACCTCCGCCCGGATATAGATGGACGGCCCAGACACTGGAGACAGTACCCCCGAATCACGACCCGAAAACACCCACCAAGGATACTCGGTCTAAACACTCGGAGAATGGTACCTCCAGACCCGGCCAACATCTCTTAAAGGGATACGGTGAGGTAACGAAGGCTTGAACATGTTCCCTCCAATGACCCGAGACCTATCTAAAAATTGGGACCCACGACAAACGACCTAGAACCCCTCATCCCAAAAGAATAACTCTCATCGGAGCATTCAATACCCCTCGAGACGCCTGAGGAACCCTCACCGACACTTAGCCAAAATTGAGCAAACAGGAGCACACAACAAATATTAAGGACACGAGTAAAGACAAGCCAATGTCAAATACCCATCATAATCCCATATAAGCATCTCATAATCAGAGAACAGCCCCCGGGTCTTCTTCACGACGAACGACCTGCAAGGACAGACCGAACCAACCATGACCCCTAACCCAACTCGGAAGATGCATCATTTACTGTCAACTCTCCCAACGTCACATCCACCCTAATAATAAGGAAATATTATTCCCCATTGGTCCAACTCATCCATTGGAGCAGAAAGTAACAAACACCACTGGTGCAGACCGAATTACATGCATTGGCTCAGACTACCCCCAAAGACCATTGGGATAGAGATCACAATTACTCGCTCAGATGGACCATTAGCCATTGGTCAACCCCAGACGAACGACTCCATTGGCATAGAAAACTCTCACACCATTGGACACCAGCAAAGATGGCAAGACCGGCCCCATTGGCACCAAAAACCCTCTACAACATGGTCATCACCACACGGGCGGTATAATTTTTCTACCCTCCCAATATAATTCTCTTATCAGGATGTATATTTATCTGACCCCGAGTGGTATAATTCTCGGATCCCCCCCCCCCCTCCCCCCGGTATATTACCCGTGACCCTCATGGGTCTCTTTGCTCTCACATGATACTCTCTCTCCAGAAGGGCACATGATATACCCTAAACCACCAAACCACAAACCAACCCATGGTATTGCTAGCACGTGGTTTTGACACCAGCACGTGGTTTTGACACCAACACTTGTCACACCTTAAACCAACACTTATCAACCAAGCACCAACTATTGACTTCTATAAATAAAGGAGGAGATGGAAGATCACATACACATTAACACACCTAAAAACTACACACAAGATTCATCATCTCCTCTCCTCCAAAAACTACATTTCTCTCCTTAGAGAATTTTGCCCACAACAATATACTTTTTCCCACCAAATACAAGTATATATACATACAAAAATCACATTCTTGCAATATTACCAATATTATACAAATAACAATACCCACCTCTACAACACTAAAAAACCAACAACACTCCTCGTACGAAACACGACCCCCATAAAAAAACCACACTTGAACTACGAATGTCTTGATTCTCTTTCCGAGCGATACGTAGGCAACTCATCCGAGTGCAGCCATCAATCCATAAAAAACCCCTTATCCCCCTCAGGTCGGGATTGGCGTTCCGAATAATAACTCACATGATCTTAATCCTCTTCGATTACCTACCCCGGGGTCGGTGGACGATTTTGCATCCTCATTTACATAGAAAAATACAATATTGACATGTAGAGTGTGTTCTCTAGGGTTTAGGATTTAGGGTTGAAGAGAGATATAGTGTTTTATATTATAACGTTTGTTTAACGTCTTTCGTTACTCCGATTTGGATGAGATTTGAAAGGACACACCTAGTTAGTGTTTTCAAAGTAATGGTTAAAGAAAAAGTAAATTTGGATTTGTTTTGTAACTTTTTGATAATTATATTTTCCTTCCTTTTATTTGTTTAACGTGTTTCGTTACTCCTTTTATGACGAAATTCGATGCAGCACACCTAATTATTATGTTTAAAACGTGGGTTAAAGAAAAATTGAATTCAGAGATGTTTTCAAGCTTTTGCATAATTACGTTTTCCTCCTCAAATGTTTGTTTAACGTCTTTCGTTACTCCAATTTGAACGAGACATGAAAAGACACACCTACGTAGTGTTTTGAAAGTATCGGTGTAAGAAAAATTGAATTCGAAAATGTTTTTAAACTTTTGCATCATGACATTTTCCTCCCCGGACGTTTGTTTAACGTCTTTTGTTACTCGAATTTGGACGAGATTTGCAAGGAGACACCTACTTAGTATTTTGAAAGTAATGGTGAAAGAAAAAGTGAGTTTATAGTTGTTTTGTAACTTTTACATAATTATACTTTTCTTCCCTTTATTTGTTTGGCGTCTTTCGTTACTTCTTTTATGACGAGATTTGATATAGCACACCTACTTTTTATGTTTATAACATGGGTAAATAAAACTTGAATTGAGAGATGTTTTCTAACTTTTACATAGTTATATTTTCCTCCCCAAATGTCTGTTTAACACTTTTCGTTACTCTAATATGGATGAGATTTGAAAGGACACACCTACGTTGAGGTTGTTGAGTTGTGACACCACCTACAAACGCCACGATAAATAATTGGTGGTCATGAGTTTGAGCGGAAAGTGGTGATGGGTCGTAACATGGATGAGGGTTGTGGGTGCCGCGGGGGCTGTAGGAGTGGTGCCATGAGGGCGGGGTGGTTGGAAGATGGCTTGATCACCGTGTGTGTTGCCGGAGTCGGCGGAAGAGTCAGCGGACATGATGGCGGCGCACAAAGAGAGGAAATATTAGGTCGGATCGTAGGAAGATCGTGAGATCACGTAATTAGGATGATACCATGTAAATATATTTCCTTGAGTAATTAAGAATACAAGAGTACAATGTTAGATACAAGAAGTCTTCCATAATATAAGGAAGTAGAATCCTATCTAAAGAATAACAAGATACAAAAAAGATAAGGACAATCCCTTAAACTAGGTAAGTGAATCCAGAGGAGCGGATTCCCTAATATATCGAGGGTAACGATCCAGAGATGCATTTTCACACAGAAAAAAAAAAAAACCCATCGAACCAGATGCAATTCGACCGCACCATGATGCTCGAACTCCATCAATTCGATGGATATTGAAAACCAAATTAGTGCAATTCGACACATTTACACAAATCGAATTCAGAGATATGACGCAATAAAACTATCGAATCTTTTATAGTCCGACAATAAGATTACAATCGAATTGGTCTTAGTTCGATTGTCTTGGAAATCTGATCCTTAACGATTCGGGCATTGCGAAGCACGATAAATATTGGGCACACATGCTTTCGAATCAAGGACACATTTCGGGGGAGTATTTTCAACATTAGCTAAAATCTCGTAGCCAGTTCACTCGGCAGAGAGCAACCATCAGTATAACATAGAAATCTAGAGTCTGGGGGAAATAACACGAACTTTAGAGTTTGGAACCCGCTCCTTACTCAAGACCGACTCCCAAACTGGGGGAACTATTGATGGGGCTATTTTAGGAAGGCCTAAAAATGTGTTGGGCTAGCCCGCTATAGAAAGGCCCAAAAACTGGATGGTTGAACAGGAGACGCTCGACCGTTACAAGGACGGTCGAATCGTACCCATTTGACCGTCACTTGTCAGCTATCACTTGGGGCCACTGGACGGGGTCTATAAATACCTAGTCCTCCGATATTAAAGGGGCCATTCATTTTACGATCGAGCCACTACTCAATATCGAACCTAGCAATTCGATCCATCACAATTCGAGTGTCTTAATTCGATCGTCACGAATTCAACGTCCCCAAATTCGACCATTGTCGATCGAGCCAACCCAATTCGACAGTCATCTCAGTCGAGTACTTATCGTTCGACCGATCTGCCGATTCGAGGCTAATCACCATCGAATCTCCCTGATTTGACCGTTAACAGATTTACAACATTTCTACTTGTATTGCCTAATTAGCTTGTGTAATGTATTCCAGACCAAGCTAGTTTGATTCATGTAATAGATTAGCATTATTTTGGCATCAGTCAGACCCATTGTAATAGCTTGAAGGTGTTTTGTAACCCACACGAAATAAGACCAAAATAATCATGATCAAAAATATTTTCATCTTGAAGCCATATTAATGCATATGATATGCTAATTATAGGTCAGGACAACGCACTTGCATATCAACGTGATCAAATCTTGTAGATATCAATTAAAAGAATTCTGATACTGAGCTAATAACGATATATCTTAATATGTGGGCTAGGGTTTTAATATGGGTTTATACAGTAGGCCCAGACAAGGCGGCCCTGTTGGCAACGCAGAAAGTCCATCAATTGGATAAATAGAGTATTTATGCTCGATGTATCCGCCAATTATACATCGAGAATATTTACTCGATGTATCAAATATTGATATACCCAAGAAATGTGGTATGTGTTCCCGCATTACGAGGCCTATAAATACCATGGATCCCATAATAGAGGTAAGTCATTTAATACATTCTACTGTTCACTCAGCTTACATCGAGCGTGTCCACTCGATGTATAGATTCGACGTATCTCAAGAAGCTCGACATATCCAGATACTCTGATGTATCAGGATAGTTGACGCTGCAGATACTCGACGTATCCGCGGAAATTTAACAAGTCTCCAGAAGTTTGACGTATCCGCAGATATTAGGCGTAGCCTTTAATATTCAATGTATTCCAAAAAGTACGACGTATCATCTAGTGTTGTAGTCTAATAAAGTGTTTCATTCAAATATAATCTCGAAAGCTCTAGATTACCATATGTAGTGTACTTAGTCTATCTTGTATTGCTTACATGTAACCTAGACGATATTGTACGAAACTAGTGGCGTCATCTATGGGGACATCACAAATGCAATAGAGATGTTAGGCTCACACACATGACACGTTCACAATCGCAGAGAGTAGTAGCAGAAAACTCAACCGGCAGGGACCAATAGATCAACACGGGAGAAACAGAACCACCAATCAATCCACTATTGCATTAACGTGAGGTGCCACCGTTGCTTGCCAAAAAGCAAGCCCCGGCCCCAGCCCCAACCCCTATGATCAGACCACCACATATGATGGCTTAGATCATAGCCACAATGTGTGCCTCATTAGCAGACACACTTCTGGACATTTAGACTCCCCGAGTCCAACAACATGAGGGTGTGCCCCAGCCACATCCCAAGAACCCAAAGCTAGGCGCTCACCTAAGAGGTCAAGGGCTTGATCCCCACCAGAGAAAGCGGAGACTCACAAGTGTCTCAGCCACGCAAGAGGAAAGGAAGGGTAGGTCAAAGGATTAACAGCTTCGAGGGTTGATTTCAGAGAGACAACAATGAGAATGTATAGGCTTAATCCAGAGAGAGAAGATGAAATTAACCCAGGCGGTTGGGCATAAGAGGCTCACATCCTTTTGTGAGGATGTTGAATCGGAGGTATTGGACGTTGGTAGAATAAACCACGTTGTTACCCAATGTTTCTTCCATAAAATCCACTATAAACGTGCTTTAATAGTGGTAGACGAAACTCTAATCTGAATTCACTAAGCTCTATAGGGCCTTTTAACCAGGGGACCAGAGGTCTCTGGGCGACCATTACCTGTTTGAGTGGCTTATCCATCACAACTGTAATTGGGTAGGATTGAATATAAGGCCTCAGCTTCCTTGCGGTTACCACAATTTCCAGTGCAAATAGTTTTATCTCTAAGTAGTTTCTCTGCTCCTTGTAATACTCTACTTACATAGTGAATCGGCAACTGGTGCGAGCCTTTCTCTTTCACCAAGATAGTGTCGACGACATTAGGTGCGACTAGCAAATATTGGTAGGGCATTTCTCCCTCCTTCGCCTTGGCTACCAGTGGCGGCGACATCAAATATCGTTTCATCTGCTGGAAGGTAGTTTCACACTCGGTCGTTCAGTGCAAATCCTTCACCTTTTTCATAACTTTAAAGAAAATAGACTTTTCTCAGCCGAGGTTGCTATGAATTGGCCTAGTGCCAAGAGGCGACCTACTAGACATTGGACATCCTTAATTGTTATGGGGGAGGGTAACTCTATCACTACTATAATCTTTTTAGGTTTGGCCTCGATTCCCCTCTTGTTTACCACATACCCCAAAAAATTCCCTTTTGTTACCCCAAAGGTGCATTTCTTCGGATTCAACTTAATACTCATGATTTCAAGGGCCTCCTTCAAGTGCTGGATATGATCTTCTGCCCTCATGCTCTTTACCAACATATCGGTAATGAAGAAACCTCAATGGACTTCTCAATGAGTGTGTAAAACATCTTCTCCATGAGCCTCTGGAAGGTTGCGCATGGGCTTCTCAACCCGTAGGGCATTACTCTTGAAATTGTGGATCGGGTTGATACGTTGTTGTTGTTAACTTAACACTGGAGAGTTAACAGTAGTTTGGTATGTTGTTAGCTCAGCGATGTTACTTTAACAACAGACCAGAGTAATAGTGCAGAGGAATAACCAAACACCAGGTTTAAGAAGTAAATACAAGATTATATTAACTTCCGAGCCGTAGGCAAAATAACCCATTAAGGTTTTAACAAAAGTCGTTCTCTCAATTTTCAAGCTCCTCACTCTCAAATTAATCGAACTAAGCAAAGCACACAAGAATTGCTTCGACTATCTCTAACAGCTCCTCACTCTTTGATCTATTCTCACAACTCACAAACTTTGCTAAAGCAAGACAACACTCAACAACTGTAAATTAATCTCTCGGATTGATTGGATCTTGTCTCATGTTTGTCTTGATGTACTTCACACCTATATATCGGTTCTTGACTTGGACTTCAAGGTGTGTTGTACACGGTTGGTAATTCTCCTTGTTTCCTTCTCGAACTCCTCTTCCTTGTTCTCGCAGTCCTTCTTGAATAATAGTTCCTTCGTTAGAGATCTAACTAAGGAAAGACTCCTTCTTCAAATCAGGACTCAACTTGGAAAGCTTTCCTAGTTGCACACGAACTCTTCTTTCCTTGTAGAGCGGTTTGCATAATTAAGGAAACTTTCCTTCTTGGAAACTTGAGCGTCCAACCTATAACAAGTTTGTTTCCTGAATAATAATCAAAGACAGTCACAACTGTGGAACTCAGTTAGTTAAATGAATAAGGCAAAACAATAGTAATAAATAAAAATAAGATTGTAAATCGGATTCTGCTTCAGCAATGTTACTCTAACATTGACTTCTCAATGTTAATCTAATATTGCCAGAATACTTGCACTTTCAATCTCTCCTTTTTTGCCTTAATCACAAAACCTAAGAACCTGTTCTAATCAGATCAAATTATTCACCCTTCAAGAGTTCATAAAGAGTCATGTTATTTCCAGGTCTAAGATACACCATGTTACTAATGTGACAAGCAGTATTTAAAGCTTCAGCCCAGAGTCTTTTGGATACATCTTTAGCATTGAGTATAACTCTGGCCATCTCTTGAAGAGTCCTGTTCTTTCTCTCAGCAATCCCATTCTGCTGAGGAGTCTTAGGAGCTGAATATTCATGGAAAATACCTTTAGCATTGCAATAGTTATCAAAACTAGCATTTTCAAATTCTTTACCATGATCAGACCTAATCTTAGTCACAGTGGAGCCATACAAGTTTTTAATACTAGCATAAAGAGTTTTGAACTGATCAAAAGCTTCTGACTTTTCTTTAAGAAATTTTACCCAAGTGTATCTAGAGAAGTCATCTACAATCACAAAGGCATATTTCTTACCACTGAGACTACTTACCTCAATTGGACCCATTAAGTCCATGTGCAGCAATTCAAAACACCTACTAGATCTAGGATTAGCATTCTGTACCTATAGGGGTGTATGAACAGCTCTGGTTTGCTTACCTTTGAGGCAATCACCACACACAAGCTTACCTGGACAAGACAGCTTAGGTAAGCCTCTTACAGCATCAACTTTCTTCAGTTTCTCAAGGTTTCTGTAGTGAACATGTCCAAGTTTCCTATGCCATATAGAAGCCTCATCCATTTTGGCATAGAAACACTCTGTTTCCTCTTGGGCTAGGTAGCAGTTATCTTTGGATCTAGTACCTGTCATAACAAGAACATTATCATTATCATAAACATCACAAGATACTTTGTCAAATGTAACCAGTAAGTCATCATCACACAGCTGACTGATACTGATTAGATTTGCCTTTAACCCATCTACCAACAACACATCCTTCAGGGGTGGGAATCCATCAACATCCAATATCTTTCCTTTGGTGCCACCTCCATAGGTCACTGTTCCAGCACTCAAAGGTATCATTTGTTTACGATTTTCTTTGCTGCCTGTCATGTGTCTTGAGCATCCACTGTCGAAGTACCACTTACCTGAAAGGTTAGAGTATACAGCGGAGAAAACAACATTGCATACAACTTTGATCTTAGGGGTTTTAGCTTTTTCAATCCAAGTTCTACTTTTCTGTCCTGCAACTAATGTTAGTCTAACATCAGAACCTGTTGTAGTTTTAACATTGGACACAGATGCTGTTTTCTTACCACATTCTTTTATGAATTTTCTACAGAATGGTTTAACGTGGCCTGGTTGAAAATAGTACTAATAAATAAAAGTAGGTTTACTTTTGACAGTGTTGATGGTACCAGAACTCATTTTACCAGATTCTTTAACAAAGCTTGTAGTTAAATAGGCAGAATTAACATTAGAAGAGGATGGTTTCTCAACAAATCCCAGACCGCATGTACATGTGTTACTCATGTTTAGTACCTCATCAAGTTTTGAAGTACCTCCATTCCATTTGGCTATGATCTGTGAATCCTTTTTGAGTTTCTCCTTTACCTCTTTCAGCTCAGCTTCAGCTTTGTCAAGGTCTCTCTCATAGAGTTTCAACATGTTCTTCAAGCAGTCAATGTCATGCATCAGTGCTTTGTTACTCTTCATGAGTTTGACATTCTCTCTGTCATGTCTGAGAAAGGTTGTATGTAGATCATCTAGGATTTCCTCCTGGAACATTTCTTCTTCATTGAAGTACTTTTCTTCTAGATCAACTGAACCATGAAAACAATCAAAGTTAGTATCATCACAGTCAGAGAATACATCATAGTTAACCTGTGTATCCTTGTTGTTCCAGTCTCCAAAAAAGATTTCCTGCTTTGCTGTTGGTTCTCCAATGTTAGAGTAACATTGAGATTTTTGGCAATTTTTGGAGTCTTCTCCTGACCAGGTGATCCGAGTGCATAGCGCAGCAGTGTTGATTTCCTCTGATTGTTCATCGGCACTTGTTCCAGATTCAAAGTCAACTTCATTGAAGTCATCTACACAAACCCAATGAGAATTCCCTCTTGTTCTGAGGGTGTTAGCACATTTATGTTTAAAGTGACCGTACCCCTTACATTCAAAGCACTGGACATCCTTCAATTTCTCAATATCTTGAGGCGTGCTCTTGGATGCCATGTACTTTACAAACTTTGGGGGCAATTTCTTATAACCTAGGGCAGTATTACCAGATTGTTTTTCTTTATTTTTATCTTTGTAGCCTAATTTACTAAACTTCCTGGTAATGTTTCCATAGTTAGAAGAGATCAACTCATATTCATCCTCATCACTTCCTGTAGAATCTGAGCTAGTTCCTAGTAAGGCTAAGACAGGCTGTTTACTGGACTTTCCTAGGAATTCAAGTTCAAACTTTTTTAAAGTGTTCATTAGTGTTTGAAAGTCCATGTTGGAAAGATATATAGACTCATTCATAGCAATTCTTTTGACAGTGAACTTAGAAGATAATGTTCTAAAAGCTTTATAGACCATGGCTTGATTTGGGATGGTAAAACCTAAGTTTTGACACTGATTAGAAATATCAAGAAGTTTCTCAAAATAACTATCAATGCTTTCATCCTCACTCATCTCTATCTTCTCAAAGTCCCTCAAAAGTTTTCTATATTTAGAGTCCCTCACAGTCACATCACCCTCACAATGTAATTCAAGAACTTCCCATGCAGCTTTAGCAGTAGTACAAGTTTGAATAAGTTTGAACATATGGTTACCTACCCAGCTAAAAATAGCATTGAGAGCCTTTTCATTGAAGTTGTAGAGAGCAATCTCATTGGCTGTCCATTGTCCTCTTGGCTTAGGTACCAGATCAACATCTCCATCTCTTGGTAAGTAGGGGATGGTGTAGCCTTCTAGTACTGCGTCCCAAGCTCTCAGATCGATGGATTTGATGTGGACTCTAAGTCTGATCTTCCAGTAGCCATAGTTGTTGGGACCCTCCAATTCTGGCAACCTGCTCGTATTGGGGTTGCAGTTGTCCATCTTGTCGTATCAACGCCAAACACCGGTGAAGTTGGTGCTTGGCTCTGTTTCCAATTGAAATTGTGGATCGGGTTGATACGTTGTTGTTGTTAACTTAACACTGGAGAGTTAACAGCAGTTTGGTATGTTGTTAGCTCAGCGATGTTACTTTAACAACAGACCAGAGTAATAGTGCAGCGGAATAACCAAACACCAGGTTTAAGAAGTGAATACAAGATTATATTAACTTCCGGGCCGTAGACAAAATAACCCGTTAAGGTTTTAACAAAAGTCGTTCTCTCAATTTTCAAGCTCCTCACTCTCAAATTAATCGAACTAAGCAAAGCACACAAGAATTGCTTCGACTATCTCTAACAGCTCCTCACTCTTTGATCTATTCTCACAACTCACAAACTTTGCTAAAGCAAGACAACACTCAACAACTGTAAATTAATCTCTCGGATTGATTGGATCTTGTCTCATGTTTGTCTTGATGTACTTCACACCTATATATCGGTTCTTGACTTGGACTTCAAGGTGTGTTGTACACGGTTGGTAATTCTCCTTGTTTCCTTCTCGAACTCCTCTTCCTTGTTCTCGCAGTCCTTCTTGAATAATAGTTCCTTCGTTAGAGATCTAACTAAGGAAAGACTCCTTCTTCAAATCAGGACTCAACTTGGAAAGCTTTCCTAGTTGCACACGAACTCTTCTTTCCTTGTAGAGCGGTTTGCATAATGAAGGAAACTTTCCTTCTTGGAAACTTGAGCGTCCAACATATAACAAGTTTGTTTCCTGAATAATAATCAAAGACAATCACAACTGTGGAACTCAGTTAGTTAAATGAATAAGGCAAAACAATAATAATAAATAAAAACAAGATTGTAAATCGGATTCTGCTTCAGCAATGTTACTCTAACATTGACTTCTCAATGTTAATCTAACATTGCTAGAATACCTGCACTTTCAACTCTAAAATAATACACTCTTGTATTTGTACCAAATGTTGTCTTGCTCTAATCATGGTGTTCAATAAAGATATGACAAAAACCACTCTTAGCATGTCATCATGCTAAGGAGTGCATAGCCCCGCCCCCCTCCCGTCGAATCAATGAGTAGGTCGATCATTGGTTAGGGAAAAGGATCATATGGGCAATGCTTTTCAGATCTCTATAATCGATGCACATTCTCCATGTCGCCTCTTTTATAAGGACTAATACAATGTTCCTCAACCATTTGGAATACTGAACCTCATAAATGCGTTGAGCTTCTAGCTTTTCTATCATTTCCTTCTTCGCTGCCTCATTTTCCTCCTTGTTAAAGTTTCTCTTCTTCTGGCTTACTAGCTTAGCCGTTGGGTTGAGATTTAATCTATGGACTATGATTTTCGGATTGATTCCTTTCCAATTGGCATCGTTCCATGAAAATATATCTGCATTACGCCCGAGACAATTTATTAGCATGGCTTCGACGATCGAGTGCATTACCCAATCTAGGCACACCTCTCAGAAAGGCTAGGGATAAGGGAGATAGTCTTGGTTTTTCCTAATGGATCCATCTTCAACTCCCAGTGGTGTTGGAGCAGTAACCTCTCTCTCTCTCTCATTTCATTTTCCACTTTGTCTGACTCTGGCGGGGCGGTGGGTACCAAATTTGATTTCTACCTCGTTCCCTTTTTGCTTGCCTTAATGGGGTCGGGCCTCTTCATCTGTCACGCTTCCTTGCCTAGTTGGTCAAAGAGAACTAGTCATCCCACAGACGGCTCCCCCGACTCGTGATTATATTACACGGTCGTTACCTCCAAAGGTGTTTGGTACAGTAGAAGACTCGCGGCCAGAATGTGTTACCAGTCATCGTTGGAATTTTCATCATTTAGTCTAACTTTCCTTACCGTCGTGTATTGCACAAGATCTATTTTCGAGCCGGTTCAAAGACTTTCTCCCATCTGATAGATCCAATATTCAAGTATCTCAAAGTACATCACTAAAGAACTACAATGTATTGGTCCTCAAGGATAATACTCGCACAAACGAAACAAACGACCACCCCAATTTATTTATTTTTTGTTATCTGACCACCCCAATTGAAATACGAACAACGGGTGAAATAATCCACAAGTGACAAGTTTCAGCCTATTGCGATTGTATCAAAGAATTGCATCAGGTTAATTGCAAAAACATACTCAAGTATTGTAAATTAATATCTAGCCTTAAATACTTCTCTTTTTCTAATTTATACTTCAACACCAAACATATTGTAGTATCAAAGCAACCCCTTGGCTTCTTATCTTTTCCCAAATATCTATATATATATATATATATATATATATATTTGAATGCATCCCTCAACGAGCTCGCCTTCGTCTATTTCCATTATGAAGTACATGTCTTTCTTGGACAAAATTATGAAACATGGATCTTCCTAATGTAGAGGTTATTCCAGTCATGGATACGAAAAGCACACGTCGAAGAAAGGAGCATCTTTAATATCAACAAAGAAGAAGTAGGATAAGGAGAACAAAACCAGAGATTCAAGAGCCTTATCATTTATGCATCTGGAGGTAAGTCGATCCATATTTTTGCATATTGTGTTAAAACTTCAAAAGATGTCTGGATACTTTGCGAAAAGAATTTGGTGCCATGATAAAGTTATCTCCATTAAATTTCAAAATCTATGACGTGAGTTTGGTGATATTTTAATGAAAGATTGTAAAAGAGTATTTTTCAAAAATTTACAATAATTGTGACAAAATACGTGCATACGAAGATAATATTCAAGATAGAAAAATTGTCAAAAAAAGTACTACAGAGCTTGCCAATAAAATTTGAGCACTTAGCAGCCGCCATCGAAGAATCTAAAGATTTATTAAAATAATTTTTATATGAACTCATGGGATCATTTGAAACTCATGAAGAAAACAAAATTGTTGACCGAAACTTGAAAAACGCATTCGAAGTTACAATTACTGCATGTGAAATGAAATAAAAGCCAACAAAGCAACAAAAACGCCTCAGAGGATGTTGAAGCAAGAATTTATATATACTGCAACTACAAATGTAGCACGCGAAATTGTATGGTTTAGAATAATACTAGAGGATTCTTAAACAAAAGCAAAAAAAAATCCAATTACAATCTATTGTGACAATATGTCGACTACTCCAGTGATTATCAGAAATCTCGTTTATCGAGAGTGTGAACTGAAGTTTTTAAGTACAAAAGAACAACTCCTAAAAGATTGGTAAAATTGACAGAAGGTTTGTCAGGAATTATAATTTGCAATATATCAAGACATCGTGATTATATAGGATTATCTAGTTGGATAGATGTTTTATAAAATATTAGCTCCTAACTACCATCATAATAATATGTCTTTATAAAGTTAATTGATAGATTAACAAAAATCTATTATAGTGAGGCGGTTTTTATGTAGTACAAATATATGCAATTGTTTGTAATGTGATCAGGGGGAGAGGAGCCGCGGTATAAAACATATATTCCATGTTATTGCAATATCTCTCTTCAAATATTGCAATATAAATATAGAGTACCAAATATTTTATCTTTTTTTTAATCTAACCCGAAACATGCAACAATTTTTTAAGAGAATAATCAAATAGATTAAACTGGCCAAAAGCCAAAAAGTACTGCATGAAACCCCATGCAAACACGACATCAGAGAACACCAAAGAAACAGGAAAAAACAAGGGCTAACAATACACGTGTTATTTGCTATTGAACTTAAGACTATGAGTAGTTAAACTATTTCGTGTTTGGAGTAAGTAGGTAGATCTGATTTATGAATACGTTAATTTGGTTTGTAGACGAAAGAAAGCAGTACCTTGGGACTGTCGGAGTGTAGATGTTAAGCTAATTGTGTATACATATGATTTGTGACTTTGGTACGCTAACGCGACCATTGCGCAACCCCTAGATCACATTAAATCAATATTAATTATGTATGTTTTGTTAATACGAAGTGGATGAGTTAATTGGATTGCAGACTTAATATCTCTTCTAAAACAATTGACAACTGGACTGGATTACAGACTTAATATCTCTTATAAAACAATTGACAACTGGACTGATTTTGCTAGCGCGGTAGGTCACTAGAGACTTAAGGATTTTATAGTTAGGATAGCTCCAGTTATAGGTCATGGATCCATTAGACACCCATAACTCAAGCACATAATCAAACATCTCAGATAATCATAGGTAGTTTGTCTAGGAACTATTATGGTTAAATCAGTAGTGATATCCAACCTCCAAACACCTTTTACTCATTTGTTTACAACTAAAGCAATCAACCATCAATCATCTTAAATTTTATTTTGTTTACTTTCTGTCTTGCATTAGTTTAGTTAATATGATTCATCATTACATTCAACCTGCTTTCATTCAAGTTCTCATTGCATTCAAATAGTTTTCTTGCATCAAAACCATGCTCTTTGCATGTATTGCATTAGTTTAGTTAATATGATTGCTCATTACATTCAACCTGCTTCATTCAAGTTCTCATTGCATTCAAATAGTTTTCTTTCATCAAAACCATGCTCTTTGCATTCACATTGTTTTCATTTCTAGTTTATTAGTTCTTTGCATACAAAACCATTTTCAAAAACCTGCATTCACATAACATTCTTCCTGCAACATAGAAGACAACTACCATGACAACCATTAGTACTTTTACATTTAAGTGCTTCTAAGTTCTAATAAGCAATCCAACACTTCCTTGTGATACGATACTTGGTTCTTACCACGCTCTTTAGCACGAGATCTTGAGTCTCGCGTGTCTACCATTTCACCACCAAGGCATCTCCTATTACATGAATATGATATCTATCTAGTGTGATGTATGCAATATATGACAATGGGTGGAGTATTTTTATCGATGGGTCATATAGACCCGAGTTGGACATCCAATTGCTTCTATACTTACTGTTTTATTATTAGTTGACTGTGCACTTGCGAAAAAGAACATAGGTGTGATAATTCATTTGCATACCAAATTCATAAACATCGTCTATGTTCGCATCAATGTTCTCTAGCAAAAAAGGCTTAAGATTCTTTTTCTTTTCTTCTCATTCCATTATATTGTTTGTGTCATAACCTCAAAATTTTCGATGTTATTGTAAATATTACAGCTCACGCTAAAAGGGCAAATTAAGGTATAAATATCCTCGTGGAGAAACCTTTAATTAAGTTTATTAAATAAATTCTAGCTATCTTTTTCCTCTATTTCTTTTCAGGATGGAGCCTGTGATTATTGAGCTCGAAAGACAAAGAGCTCATGTTGTGGTGTGGTGGTAATCTCACCAGGATAAATATTCTATTTTACATTTTGTTCTTCCCCTTTGAATGCTTCATGCGCTACATTTATAATCATCACACATCTTATCTTATTTGATACATAATTCTGTCAATAGGCAGTTTTTGGAATATCTCCGTCCTTCGATTCTAAGAAAATGATCCCTATCTACCTATGAACTTTGCAAGCAACTTTTTCCGTGGCTTGTGCCAAATATAGATTAGAACCTATTCTAAACTCTTGGTATTGTAAATTGAACTTGTCATCTCATGGATGATTCAAGTTAACACATTGAGTTGAATCTAAGATTGATTCATGGATCTAGATATAAAAACTCTCAGCTCAACATATGTGCTGATACAGCACATGCATCCATTCAGCAAGACAAAGAGTGCTGATACATACCATGTATCAGCTCTATGAAGAGTGCTGATATAGCAAATGTATCAGCATTATGAAAAGTGCTTATAAAGCACATGTATCAGCACTATGAAGACCATATGCTGATACAACACATGTATCAGCACTATGAAATGAATGTGTTGTATTAGCACTTGTCATATGAGCTGTAATATTCCTTTTTATCATTAGAATAAGTTATCAACCTTCCTATATAAGAGGAACATTTGTACTGATTGAAATATAAGTTAATACAATATCATTTCAGCTTTCTTTCTTTTATCTTTCATTATGTTTTGTCAATCTTCTTTCCTTTTATCATGTTCTATAATTATCAGCAGAACCATTTCTAAAATGGTATTAGAGCAGTAAGAAATGATCTTACTCGCTTCTGAAAAACCAGCTTCCACAACTCTATAACCTTTCTCTTTGTTCCAGCAAATCCTTCATTTGAAATGCCTGATTCTCCAAACACAGAAACCTCACCTGGAACTTCAGGAAACACTTCAGGCACATCAGCATGGCCAGCATTACAACGGCAGCAAAATATGGCAGAGAATCCATCAAATCCTCTTTACATACATCATAGTGAAAATCCAGCTGCAATGATTGTTAATCAACACCTAACACCACAAAACTACCACAAATGGAGCAGATCTATGCATCTTGCTCTTATGGCCAAAAATAAACTTGGCATTGTTGATGGTTCACTGCCACAACCAGCAACAAATGATCCAACTTATGGAGCATGGATATGTTGCGATTGCTTAGTATTGGGTTGGATTTCTGCTAGCCTCTCAGATGGGCTATCAGATAGTGCTCTATTTTCAGATTTTGCTTTTGAAATTTGGAATGATTTAAAGAAACGCTTCTCAAAAATCAGCAACAATAGAATATACATGCTTTAGCAACAGCTAATCAACACTAAACAAAATGGAGATACACTCAGTTTATATTTTTTTAAACTTAAAAGCATATGGGATGAGATCAGTATCTATGATCAATCATACACTTGTGGTAACAACAACTGTGGTGTTTTGGCTGGAATGCACAAAAAGTTTGAAAACAAAAGAGTGATGCAGTTCTTAATGGGATTAAATGATGTTTATATTCAGGTAAGAAATCAGATCCTCTTAAGGGATCCACTACCTCAATTAGATGATGCATTCAACATAGTGCTTCAAGCATAAGCAAATATGGAGCTATCAGCTGCTCTTGTTAGAGCAGTGGATTCATCTGCTATGGCTGCTAAGGTTCAGCAACCACAATCATCTTATTCTAGTTCTAACACTAGACAAGGTCCAACACAACAGCAACCACTGCATCAAATTGCCTACACTGCTAATCAAGGACAGAAGCCAACTTACAAACCATGGCTTAACAAAGGAGTTGGCTCAAAGTATAGAGCTCCTTGCACAAAATGTGGAAAAACCAATCATATAGTTGATTCATGCTATGAGATATATGGTTATCCACCATGCCATAAACTTGCCAGATTCAAGCCAATATACAATGGAAACAGAAGCAGCACCAACAACATCAATTCTACTTCTCAAGTCACAGATTCTATAGAACCAACTATGCCTATCACAACAGAGCAGTTCAATTAGTTATTTGATATGATGCAAAAATCTACCCTTAATCCAAATATGAATAAGTCTGATACACATGGTAATAATTCATCCTCTAACATATCTTCAGGTAAACCTTACACTTACACTTGCACTTTCTCTTTTAAACCTAAAGCTCATTGCCTCACTGTTATGAACTCTAGCATCTAGATTCTTAATTCAGGTGCATCTGACCATATTGTTTGCACGGATAATGCTCTTTTGAACAAACACACACTACATAATACATTTTCCAAACTTCCTGATGGTAATGTTGCAGCTGTTACTCACAAAGGATCCTTGCAGCTGAACTCTAAAATTACTATCCTTAATGTATTATGTGTGCCTTCATTTACTTTCAATCTTATTTCTTCCAGCAAACTCATTCAAGATATGAACTGTTGTATTGTTATGTGGTCTAACCTATGTGTGATACAGGAGCTCAGCACATGGGAAAGGATTGGGACTGCTAAAGTGGAGCATGGGCTGTATTACATGGAGATAGAGCAGAAGACTAGTTATATCAACCAATCTCTTACTGTCCCTCTTCATTCAACAAGTTTACTTTGGCATCTTAGATTAGGTCATGCACCTGTATCCAGATTGTCTTTGCTTCATTCTATTAATAAAGATTTGCCTCAAAAATTATCTTCCATCTTATGTGATTGTTGCCACTATGCCAAACAACACAGGCTGCCATTTCCAGATAATCCACAAAGAAGTGATTCTCCTTTTGATCTTATTCATGCAGATATATGGGGGCCTTTTCCCATAAACTCACTGAACAACTCTAAATACTTCTTAACTTTAGTTGATGATCACTCAAGATTCACCTGGATATTTTTAATGTCAAATAAAGGGCAAACCAGATCCCTTATACAACATTTCTATCAGTTTATAAAGACTCAATTCAACAAAGCCATTAAGGGTTTTAGAACTGATCAAGGCATGAAATTCAGCATGAATGATTTCTTCACTAAACATGGGATATTTCATCAGCAAAGTTGCACATATACCCCTCAACAAAATTCAGTTGTTGAGAGAAAACACAGGCACATTCTTAATGTGGCAAGAGCCATTAGATTGCAGGCTCATCTTCCACTCAAATTTTGGGGTGAATGTGTTACCACTGCCACATATATCATTAACAGAACTCCTTCTATCATTCTATCAAATAAATCTCCATTTCAACTTCTTCATCACAAACCACCTTCTTACAATCATCTCAAAGTATTTGGTTGTTTGTGTTTTGCTTCTGTCCTCCCTCATCCATCTACAAACCTGCACTCCAGGGTTGTAAAATGTATCTTCATTGGCTACCCATCACACATTAAGGGATACAAACTATACAACCTCTCCACTCATCAAATCTTTATCTCCAAAGATGTTACATTTCATGAAAGCATCTATCCATTTGCCCCTTCACTGCCTGATACATCAGCTTCCATCTCACCACTCCATACACCAGCTATTCCATATTTTCCCTTATCTGATTCTCCTTCTCATCATTCTCCACTTCCAATCTCCAATTCTGCTTCATCTTCACCTTCTTCACCTTCCTCACCTTCTTCTTCTTCACCTGATTCTCATAGTTCTGCATCTCCTTCTATTCCTTTACCTATTTCTCCTATGCTTAGAAGATCAACCAGAGTAAAGAACACTCATGCTTATCTCAAGGACTACAATCACAGCCTTGCTCCACTAACAGCAACTCATCCTCCTCTAGTGCCCTCCATTTCACCAGGTAGTCCTCCTAACTCCACTACTATTATATCTAATTGTTTTCTTTCTCCTTCACACTTACATTTTATATCATCCATTGCATCTCACATTACCCCTTCTACTTAGTCACAAGCTGTTTTGGATCCTCAATGGCAATCAGCTATGACGGATGAATTGACTGCTCTTAATGATAGTCATACTTGGTCTCTACAACCACTGCCACCTGGTAAAACTCCTATAGGTTGCAAATGGGTGTATAGAATCAAATACACTTTTACTGGAGCAGTTGAGCGCTTCAAAGCTCGGTTAGTAGCCAAAGGTTACAATCAACAAAAAGGATTAGACTTCTTTGCAACATTTTCTCCCGTGGCTAAACTTACTATTGTAAGAACTCTTCTTGCTTTTGCTGTTGCTCACAACTGGTCCATCTCTCAACTGGATGTAAATAATGCCTTTTTATATGGCACTCTTGATGAGGAAGTCTACATGACTCCTTCACCTGGTCTTATCACTGAAAGTACACAATCAAACCTGGTCTGCAAGTTGCAAAAATCATTGTATGGCTTGAAACAAGCTTCTCACCAATGGAATCACAAGCTCACACAGGTCATAACTCACAAAGGATTTCTTCAGCCCACAGCTGATCATTCTCTCTTTGTTAAACATACAAAAACTAGCACAACCACTTTGCTTGTTTATGTAGATGATATAGTAATTGCAGGAAATAATGATGATGAGATCAACAATCTAAAATTATATCTCAAAGAGCACTTCAAACTAAAGGATCTTGGACCTCTGAAGTTCTTTTTAGGAATAGAAGTGGCAAGAAACAAACATGGAATGTCCATAAGTCAAAGGCAGTATGCCTTAGATATCATTGCAGATTGTGGCATGACAAATGCCAAGAATTCAGAATTTCCCATTGATCAAAATTTGAAGCTATCACAGGAAGGGGGAGAACCTCTTAAGGATCCTACAATCTACAGAAGACTCATAGGAAAACTGGTAGACTTAACTGTAACAAGACCAGACTTGTCTTACACTGTTAACACACTGAGCCAATTTCTATCTAAGCTAGGAGAACTGCACATGCAAGCAGCACTGAGAGTTGTCAGATTTCTCAAAGTTTCACCAGGTCAAGGTTTATTTTTTTCTAGCAACAACAATATCCATTTGAAGGCTTACTGTGATGCTGATTGGGCCTCCTGTGTAGACACCAGAAGATCAGTTACTGGATATTGTATATTCTTAGGTGATGCTTTGATTTCCTGGAAATCAAAGAAACAACATACTATCTCCAGATCTTCTGCAGAAGCAGAATATAGATCAATGGCAGCAACTGTTTGTGAATTAACATGGCTGAAAACTTTGTTGAATGATCTTGGTGACAAGCACCTTCAACCAGCTCTCTTATTCTGTGACAACAAAGCAGCCATCCATATTGCTTCTAATCCAGTTTATCATGAACGCACAAAACACATAGAAATTGATTGTCACCTTGTGAGGGAAAAGCTGCAACAAGGCCTTTTTAAAATGTTCCATGTATCTTCTAAAGGCCAAATAGCTGATATACTTACTAAAGGATTGGGAACAAAGAAGTTTAAAGATTTTGTCATCAAAATGGAAATACACAACATCCATTCTCATCTTGATATAAAAACTCTCAGCTCAACATATGTGCTGATACAACACATGCATCCATTCAGCAAGACAAAGAGCGCTGATACATACCATGTATCAGCTCTATGGAGAGTGCTGATACAACACACGTATCAGCATTATGAAAAGTGATGATACAGCACATGTATTAGCACTATGAAGAACATATGCTGATACATTATCAGTACTATGAAATGAATATGCTGTATTAGCACTTGTCATATGAGCTGTAATATTCCTTTTTATCATCAGAATAAGTTATCAACCTTTCTATATAAGAGGAACATTTGTACTGATTGAAATATAAGTTAATACAATATCATTTCAGCTTTCTTTCTTTTATCTTTCATTATGTTTTGTCAATCTTCTTTTCTTTTATCATGTCATGTAATTATCAGCAGAACCATTTCTAAAACTAGATACAAATTGCCACAACTACCTATATATATACACACAGAAGTGAGACTGTGACCATCAAATTTTACTCGCAATATGCGCGATATTTTTAATAAGAGAAATGGAAGTTTAATTATTTTTTCCTTTATGCGCAACTAACTTGAATAACATATATTTACCACTGTCGCGTGTTACCGGTTACTTGACCATGGAAGGCTTATTTATCATAAAATTAAGCATCCCATCCTCGGTGGTTATGATCACATTCACATGAGCTTGTATCGTTTCTCCTGGACGCCGGTAACCCCCATTTGTATCTCTATTATTGTGTGAAGGGGCATCTGCAAGAATAATAGACAACCAATATAAGTTAAGGAAGAGCAGCTACCCCGCAGCTAAAAAACAACAACAACAAAATATTATAAATAAAACTTTTGGGAACCACTTCAAATATTTCCCATAATAAAGTTATCCGGGTAAATCTATTCCGACTACATGCATCTCATCCAAAAACTCAGGACATTTGAGCTTGGCTGTTGTGTAAAGTTTCATTTTAACATAATTTTGTGACTGAGCTCGACATGTTCTCCAAGAGAAATACTTTATATAACTTAAATCTCCATCTTTTTTATTAAAGCTGAGAAGCAAATGAAAATACCGACTCATTGACCACATATGATTATCAATACCAAGTACCAACAGTTAGAAATAGGTACTAACATATTTTTGGTTCAAGCCACGAAAGAAGCTGCTCGCTATATTCATAGATAGGATCATATTTTTGTATAATTAAAGATATTCCAAAAACACCTATTGATAGAATTGTGTATCAGATAAGATACATGTATGATTATTGTAATAAAGACCAGAGTACTTAAAAACAAACATAAAATTCATATTCCATATGCAAATAATTTGACTGATAACCCATTCATATGATACCTCTATATCAGGAATCTCTTTCAGTGGCCGATCGGCAAAATAAGCATACAAAGCCCTCAAAACAGCCTACAAAATAAATTACAAAAACATCAGTTAGCCCATGAAGCATTTAAAGGGGCAGAACAAATTTTGCAATAAAATGTTTAACCTGGTGAGATACCACCACAACAGGAGCTCTCTGTCGTTCCAGCTCAATAATCACAGGCTCCAACCTGATAAAATAAGAGAGTAAAGGATAGCTAAAAATTAATTTTATAAACTTCAAAGGTTTATTTCAATGAAAAATAGACAATGAGCAATCACCTTTGTATAACATCAAGGTAAGATTCACCGCGAGGATATCTATACCTCAATTTGTCCTTTTTGCGTGAGCTGTAATATTTAGAAAGTTTTGTGGTTACGACACAATGGAAAGAGGAGGAAAAGAAAAAGAATCAAAACAAATTTTGCTAGAGAAATACAACAAACTTTAAATGCACATGTTAAAGAACAAACTGGATGTTACTCTACGCTTACATAAAGTCAAAAATATACGTAAGGAAAAGAGTGCGTAACAATTGATGACTTGCCTCCGGGACAAATCTTGTTTACAACTCATCATTTACTGCTCATGCCACGAATGGTTTGGTAACAAAAATTTCATTATATTGCTAAATTTTGAGCTCATGTACGTGTTTCTAATTGGGACTTAGCTCTGTGCCTTAATTTTGATTAGCATCTTATATGCATGAATTACATGCCATTTTGAAATTGGTTCTTCCTAAAGATGAAATTGAGAAAGTCATATATACTGGTTTTGTAAGACTCTGCTTTTGCTCCGTAAGTTCCTCCCGTACTATAATAGGTACAAAGGCAGCAATTGTTAATCAAGGGAGAAAAAGCCAATACATGAATAATCACCAAAGTAGCAAGGATAAGAAAAATAGATTAAAGGAAAACACAATAATTAAAGTTCCTAAATATACTCTATAGGATGCTAAATTACGAAAGATGTTTTTCAGTGTGATCTTGGCACGAGTAGAAGATTTTTAAAACAAGGCCTAACAATACGTACTTACACAATAGGCAACACTTGTAAGGTCAGTTATGTACCAGTTAAAAATTGAGACAATAATGTGAGAAAAGAGCTAGTTGTGTTTTGTGGTCTCATTTGTTAACTTCAAAAGTCCAATATATTTCACAAGTGATATCATAACAGAATCCAATTACATACTAAAGAAACTCAAGGTTGAAATACACAATGCAGTCAAGATGTTAAGCAACACAGGCAGCTCTAGCCAAAAAAACTTGTGCAATATTATGACAAATGAAAATACATCAAGAGTGATCCAACTTCGTCTCGAAGAAGTTGAACAACAATATTATGCAGCTAAGAATTGTCGCAACAACATTCTTCGATGAATACCAAGGGTCGTTTTTTATGAACTTAAACTCCTATAACATGTCATGTACAACCTAGCTAGAGAGGAGGAGTGTCCAAATTAGTAGTCAACCCTTTGTGTACTTAGTTTGAAAGTTGTTTGTTTCCTTATAACGGGTTTCAGTTTCTTGATTTGGTAGGTTTCTTTCTTTTATGCCCCTGAATCCCATGGGATTCTAGTTTCCTTCTTATGAAGGTTTGTAGATATTAGGATTAGGATGTATCATCATTATTAGCTAAGGTATAAGAATTCTTTTAATTGATATCTTCAAAATTTGATCATGTTGATATGCAGGTAAGATTGTCCTGACCTATAATTAAAATACTATATGCAATTATACTGTTTCAGGTTGAAAATATTTGAACAAGATACGATAAAATTGAACTCTTTAAGGTACTGAAATATACTCGTATTCCTCAGGCATGTTTTTCTTTATTTCTTCGTATGTCATCCCATCACATACACCAGCATTAATTTCATCAAGTGCACGCCATTGTATCTGCAGGAGAACATTAAAAAGAAAATTTCAGATATCACGTACTGAGTATCAATAGCTAATCATTAGAACTAGAATTTGTTCTTCCTATGTATCACCTTTGGGAATCCAACTATTGGACTTGCCGTTATGATTGTTCTCTGCAGCGTGCTAGTCCATATCTATGCCACACGAGAATCAAAATATACAATCATTGAAATTTATCAATATATGGAATGAATGTAACTACCATACTAATCGACAATATATAAATATAATCCCAAAAACAAAAATTTACGATGTTCCTGAAACTTACAGAAGCAGCCCTTTCATTTTTCAGACGTTTCTCTACAAAATTAGCTAGTTTCTTCGAATAAAGCTCTCCGGAATCACTGTTAGAATAAAAGGGAAGCATAGGCATCCTAAGTAACATGATAAGAGGTAAGCAAATTATATTAAGTATGCTAATGAAACCTGATCAGATCATATCATATTACTCTGGAACAAAAACGATTTACAAAGAAGAACAACACTTGGTTGGGTCTAATGGAATATTTATGCGCTTGGGTGAGTGAAACTCCATAGTTTTATTGAAGATATGTGTCAATGACTTATTAAGCTCATGGAATTTAAACTTTCAGAGCATGCCATAAAAACCATAGGTTTATTGCCGAATAGGGTGAAAATATCTTTTAAGTTCACACATCTTAGATGAAATTCAACCAGTAGCATACGAATTTTAGAAAAGGGAACACACCTAATTGAATATGATTGATACTTGGGGATGAAGAATCTGGCAAAGGTAAAGTGAGTTGAATTGTGCTTCGTGTTTATTGACTATTCTATCCAGAATGCTACTTAGAATTTGGACGATAGGAATATTAAGCTAAGCCTAGTATCACCGCATTTAAATATATGAGAGAACCTTATCACACTGTCTCCACCAATCCGGCCTCTAACATTATATCGGCTCTCTCCATGCCTGGTAAGCAAAATCGGACGTGGAGTTAGATGTGTGTTCACCTACAAAATAGCAGGAAATATGATTTGAAGTTGAGTCTTAAACATTGGTAATAAGATCTTTTTTCCCTTTTTGAGAAGGGAGAGACTAAGAAAGAAGAACATAAAACAGATCCAGAACAAGATTTTTTTTAGAGGTCCTATATATATGCTGCACTGTTTTTACATTTTTTGTTCTGCAGATAACTATATTGACCTATACATTCAAAACATTTCTACATGAACAACCTTCAGAGAAGTTTGTTAATTGTCAGTTATGTGTATTATCATTTTCTTCTTTCTATTACAATACAGAAAGTTTAGAGCCGGTAGGGACATAATGGTGATAGCGTGATAGCGTCGAAGAACAATCGCGGAAGTATTTACAATCCTAATTTGCAGATTATAAATGCTCAAAAGATGCATATCAAGAAAGTCTGTAAGAGACTAAGAGCTAGGTGAGAAGTAATATAATTGGACTAGTTATCTGAATACTTGTCATAATTATTTGTTTAATTATGGCACACGCACATGGACAACAGATTTATTATATCATGATTCAATGCTAGTTAACTCAATGACTGAATCAGTAACCCACGCGACCCTGTCATCTTATTACTTTATACTGACAAGAGAAGTTCTCTATACCATGCTAAGATACAAATAAAGGCAAACCCCGGTCTACACATTACACGAAAAAAAAAAGGCTAATGGAATCAGTGACAACCCCAATAAGAAGAAAGAGAGTTTTGAAAGAGACAGTATTGATCCCCAGTTTGCAGCAATAGGTTCATACCTTTTGACATGTCTGGAATAGTAATTTTATGAAATGCTTTGTCATTTAATATTTATGCCAGAATTAAGCAAAGCAGCAGTACTCTCATAGCTTTGGTAAGGTTGAGTCATTCTTGTTGCCTGATTATATCAATGGAGTATATTGTGCTACAAGTACTCTTTTGGGTAGGAAAAAAAACGTTGAAGGTTGAGTATATCTTGTTGCGTTATTATATCATTATATCAATGGCGAAACTGCATATAGTTGGATTGTCTCTTGCAAACTCCTTCATGGGTTTTCTGAAGTCTTTCCTTGCTAGCCATTAACTCATGTTTAAAGTACAGAGAGGCATCATTTCTCCATATTGAGACTGAACAACTTTTAGTGGTTAATGACTGCATAAAACATTTAGTTCAGCAATATTGATCAACTAATCGTATTCTCTTCAGTTTGTTGGATGCAGGTGTTCTGTTACACGATTTAATGCTTTTGGTATAAGACTCCAGCTTCAGTTGCTAGAGGATGAGGTGATTTTGATTTAAAATTGATTAAGCTTTCTTTTATCTAGACTTAAAAAGCACACTGTAAGGTGTGGGTTCCATATTTAATGGGTTCCATATTTAACTTAACTGAGATTCAGTGGTTAGTCTACGCCTATCAGGTGAAAGGGTATTAAAAACAAAAAACAAAAGAGTCATACTCCAAAATGAAAGATGAATTACAACATACCAGGAAGAAAACTATCCTCCCTGGAAGGTAGCCGCTTATGTTGTTCACCTGTATCACGAAATGTTATGTTATACATTAGGCAATTGCTCAGCATCTTACTCCGGAATATGGAAGAAAGAAGGTAAGCCAGTACAATCTATGAAGAAAAGAGGTACAGGAAAGAAATCAAATAAAGTGTCATCTTGAATGGCAGCACAAACACAGCTGCAAAATCTTGCAAAAGCATAAACTATTTAGCATTTTTCTTGTCCTGTGAAATATATAGACTTCAAAATGATGAGCTGACATTTGAACTGATTAACAGGTCAAACCATGGTGAAGTTGCATCTACAAAATCTGCAACAATCTAATATTATTTAGTATAATTCTTGTAAACTATATAATTTTATTTCTGTTTTAACATTGTTCGACTAAAAAACCTAGTAGAAACCACGACCTTATTATTGATTTGGCATCGTTGATCTGATTGCGAACGCAATTTAATCGTATATTCTTTTTTTAGCAGGATGCAGACCACTAGTTCCATATTATGATTATCCCAAAATTTACAATATAGCAAGGATGTGGCCAGCATAAAGGAAGTTACAGTCCTCTGAAAAATAAGAAAAGGAAAAGAGGGTATGACATAGACTTATTTTTCCTTTCCTACTTATTGTTTGTGTTACAATATTTTATTTCATAGCTCTTTTTGGTCATAGCCTGGGACACACAACAAGCTATAATAGGTTTAATTTCATACAAATAGGAAAATAAACTCAAGTCCAACTGTTTCTGAAATAGATATCTATTTTGTGCATAAACAGAAAGACACTGAACAGGAATGGGAAGGGAGGCAGTACTTGAATTTGTCCACCATGGCCACTGACCATATCAATCATCTTGATATAAGAGCCTTCTTCTACTGGCTCATACACCTGGACAGAAAGAAATGGTACTTGTTTTCCAGTCATTAATGGAAATGGACAATATAACAAATAATAATCACAGTATATGTTTTAAGGAGCCACCTTTTCATAGTTTTCTAGCCGGACTTTGAAATCATGATAACCCGCTTCAAAATCTGACCTGAAATGTGCCATGAATGACAATGCTGTACTACTTTGGCCTACCAAAATAACATATTTTATTTTAATTGGGGTCGTACACTTCTGCATAGTCGGGGCTTTGCTGAACTTTGAGACGTATATTTCTTTCAATTATTTGCCGATCATTGCATAATGTTTCCAAAAAGATAATCTGTATGCAAAGAATATACAAGAAAAAAAAAATCAATAGTAAATCATAAACCATTGCTGCTGATACTGGTAAACCACAGAACATATTAACAATACATGCCATTATATAACTGGAACACCCAACTATATGATGATGATCAATATGCAAAATATCGTACTTATTAAACCACTTAATGATCATAATAAAACTTTCTGAGACCAGCTCGCATGTGCAGTTATATAGTATGGCATGGGCCTCTGTCATCTAATGCTGTACCTTGCATTTGCCTTCAGCCATTCTCATAAGCATATTCCTTCTTTTTCTTGTGCTGTTTGTGGCGTCAAGTATACCAACCTGACATAATTAGGAATTTAATAAGAAAGGTTCTAAAACATGGGTAAATTAATGAAACAAAATAGTTAACCTGGCCCCCCTCTTGCATCCAAGAGATCATATCCTCCATCGCTAGTGCTGCTACCTAGTAGCACGTCATGAATTAGAACTATGCGCAAGGGAAAAGATCAATCGGGTTATAAGTCACAAGGTCCAAAGAAACAATGAAACACAAGTTTACACGTTAACTTTTTTAATGTAGAACCTGATTAAAAGAATATAAGTGGAAGCATAATGTGATAATGTACAGCTGGAATATAAAAAGAAATTGATCACCATTGGAACAGAATCACATATTATTGCTGTTATGAATAAATATATGAGATGTTTGGGAATGAAAAATCATAAATGTGGGCTATTCCCGAATGTAAATACAGCACAAACAGGTACAGAAGTAAAAGTTCCAAGGAAGTGCGTATCAAGCACAAAACAACATGCCGGTCAAGCTAATTCAGGACAAATCACAAAGAATATGATGAAGATGTCATAAAACTGAACCATATCTTTAATTGTACACTAACTTAATCATTAAGAAACTGTCTAAGAAAGTTTTCCATGAAAAGAAATTACCTCATTTCGTGCTTCCAGGCCTTCAGGATTGTCGCCTCGAAAAAAATCAGCAGACTGTAAAATAAGATTGGATATTATTAATATTATAAGGTGCAATTTCACAAATTAACTATTACAAGTGGCACGGACAAGCAGAATGGGCACCAATACAACTATTACTGAAAGAACATTCATGGTTCGAGAATACCAGAACCTATCTATCAAGAGCATAATGGCATAGATCAACGGTTCTGTATTTTGTGACTAGTACTTTGAGGTTTACTGGCTAAATCATATTGTATCAAATATATACTGTAAAACAAGAGAAGCTTATAAAAGACATCAAGAAGGGGGGAACCAGACAAAAGGGTACAAGAACAGCTTTTCTTCTTTACTTTTAAAGATGGAGTGACACTGGGGCGATGTAATTTTCTTTGTAATGGTTGAAGGGGGAAATACCATATCTCTTAATCTTCACTAAGAGAGAAACGGGTTGTAATTTCTTCAATCGAATACCAACCGAAATTTCTGAACCCATGTCTGCTTCACTAAAAATCAGATTAAAGAGGAAGACATATCAGTAATTGGAGGTACCTGGTTCACTCCATGCTTTAACCTCCGATACTGCAATAAAGTACACAATAATGCAGTTTCAACGTTTACATAAATCTAAAAGAGAAGACCAAAGGAGACAATATAAATACAAATTACCTTTCCAATGTTGAAGTGTTTAGTGTCATGTCCCAACCATCGAAGATATCGAGTAAGTTTTGCAGCGGTGAAGGTTTTGCCACGTGCAGGCAACCCAACCTGTAGTAAGCATAATTTCACATAACAATTTATATAACCTGTGAACTTTTGGCATTTATTTAAACTGGGAGAATCACACATAAGCAGTTCTAAGTGGTTCTTTGAAACTGTACAGAAAGGACACCAATCTGTAACAAGAATTGCAGAAGAACGATTTTCTTGATAGAAAGAATTCGGGAAGTACCAGAACAATTGCCAGATGCCTATCCTCCTTTGGTCCAAGCATCTGATCTGCTACAGCTCCAGCTGCAACGGCTCCAGCAGCGGCAGGCATAGAGTTCTGATAATAAACTGACTCGTGAAAAGAAGTACAGTACGATTCTCCAGCTATTGGAATAAGAAATATACAGGTATACATTCATTAAGGGTGATGAGTATGAACTTACAAACCTTAGCTTCTCTATCAAGTTTGAGATCAATGTCCAAAGATGTAGAACTTGATGATTTCGGTAATCTAGGGGATCCAACACCCCTATCCACAAAATGTCCTCTGTGACCTTCTTGTTTCTGCAGAGGTGAAAAAGTTCCGACCGTCTTGGACTCAACCAAGCCTGATCCTGGAGAGAGTTTTGAAGGGTCTGGCACAATCACCTCCATTGCCTAATGGTACGTTATTACATCAGTCACATAAAAATCAGACTAATTTTGTCGACAAACATTTGAAGGACTATTAGAAAATTGAAAAAAAGTAAAAACAGCAATGCAACTCAGAGATCAAAACAGAGTTTATGTTCATGCTGCAATATAAAAGCCAATCTATGGACTCATAACATAAATATGGTGGTTAAGTCTCCTTCCACTGGTGGAAAATAAGGAGCTCCCATCTTCAAGATTATGAACTAGAGTAACTGACGGCAGTGTATGGTCTTGGCTAAAGTTTACCTACTGATTCAGGTGCGTTCAAAATTCACAATTTAGGCTAAAGAAAAAGAAAAAGAAAACCATTGCAGCTCGCGAGTTTAAATAAACATAGTAGATCCTCACTCAACTGCCCCTTCCTGGAGAAAAATTAGCAAAGATGAACATGAAGACACTACCACTGTATCAAGTAGCAAATTACAATTTACAGAAATTTTATCCAGACATAAAATTATCGTTTAACCTTAATCCAATGATGCAAATTACCATAGAGGTGGTTCTGAAATAAAAGACACACGAACAAAAATAAAATGTATATTATATGCATGCAAAATATTTAATCACAAATATAGGTAAGATAAGAACAATACTGTGGAAGCGGCAGGTCGATCAGAAACAGTATCTCTCTGGCCAACGCTAGAGCCATCAGCTTTGGAAAATATTCCGACACGCTTTAGTGACCTAGGAGTTTCTGTAGTGTTAGCTGCATAAACTAGGCCTGAATTAGCAGCTGTTGCCGGAGCTGGGACAACATAGTGTTCAAGATCAAGTTCAAGAGTTGCCGAAGATCCATGCTGTAGAAAAGTATGATAATATTTATAAAATGGTCCATCATAATAAATCTCATGCATTATTAGTATGCAATCCACCAAGTAAGGGAATTTAATGAGCAATAACGGCAAAGTGACAAGAATTGGATGATTTGATGCAGAGTTAGGATTTACCAAGAATGGGCTTCATTTTCAAAGTTGTTTCAATTATGAGTACCAACTTAGCTATCCATTTACTACATTGAAAGTTCAGTTCACAACAACAATCTGTTCTCTTTAGTCACCTTTTTTGTTGGTTATAAGAAAACGCTGGTTCATTGGACGCTCCCTTTTCTAGGGAAAAGTCTGAAGACAATATCTTGCAGTTAAACATTAGCTGCTACAGAAAGTCTAAAGTATGAAAGGAAAGAACCTGAAATGCAGTGCAACAAATTCAACTTAAATTGGGGAAAAGTGGTAGCAATCTATATGACATTGTTGAAGACCAAGTCTCCAGTTTCACCAAAATAGCTGCTAGCCTTAACGCATCTAGGATCATTTTGCAGAATTAAATACTCCTACGAATATCCTTATGCGTAAAAGATGCCTGCAGAAAACCGAACTGATACCGCTTTTTGTAAAACCACCTGATTAATGCATTACTAAGAAAGATAAGTCTCGACAAGATTCCAGGGCTATTATGCGTCTTTTTTTGTTAAAGAAAGCCTTATAAAGCAAAATTACCATGTCTCCTATCCAGATATTAAGTGAATGGAGTAGTATTGTCTCCTGTCACTGGAAATACAGGAATAACTTTTCATACCACAATTCAAATACGTTTATAAGCCAGATTTAGGAAAGAAGGATGAGCTCGATCATGCCCAAGCAAGCCAATATATTGCCTGTCTGGTAACACAAATATAGCTGAAACTAGAGAAGTCCGTCACTTACCGTGTTAATGCCTTCAGCGGCTGAATTTATACTGACATCTGGGATTCCACGAACAGTGGATGGCTGGAAATTCTCCTGATAAGCCCGCCAACTAGCTGCAAGATCAAATGGTGAAACCCTGTCTGCTTTGATAAATACAGTGTACTCGAGGATCTCATCTGCAGTCAGTTTAAACATAGCCGCGTGCCTCTCCCCTTGTAATGTACCGGCAATCAGTTGTCGGTTGGGACCCTCCTCCACTATACAAGGCACATTACCATACTTGGGCTTCAACAGGAACTTAAAATCAAGCGTCTCTGTTTATTTAAGATACATATAAGTAATCAGATTAACAACAAACAGACAATTCAATTAGGCGGCCTGGAAGTGGGGATTACGATATAGACATACCGTGGTTGGGGGGAACAACAAAACTGAGTTCCCACCTAGACATGCATTCACGTTCCATGCAGAGCTGCACGGAAAAGAAAGAATGAATGAAGGGATGAATCAAAACAAAGGAATAAGAAACGACGAAACATACGGCTTTGGAGGAGTCCCAAGAGCCGACAAGGGGCACGGAACCGTAGACATGAGGCACGAGGTCTCGTTTGGGCTTATAGTTCTCCATTTTGAGAGAGACGTAGAATTGCGATCCGCCTAACTGGTCGTCTCCATGACAGCTGCTGCTGCTGCTGCTGTCCGGATTCTTTGATGAGCTACTACCCATAACAACAACAACAACAACAACAACAATAACAGTGTACACTGCAACTAGTCAGTCAGTCGTCAATGCAATGCTCATTATATACCTCTCATAAATCATTAATTTGGGTAAACCAATAAATGACAAGATATATTTATATTAATTAATGGAGATAAGAATTGTATGGGGATTATATATTTGTGGGAAGAGAAGATCAGAAGCCGGTATGGTGTGGTGGTGTAATGTATGTGTATCTGTAGCTTTCAAAATACCGGTAAGGAATGTGGGCCACACAATGACGGGTGCTGCTGGGGTTTTAAATCAACGCCAATTTTGTTCGTGGGGCCATAACCATTTTCCCTCACAAGTCACAACCCATTTCTTTACTTCACTATATACACCTAAAATATTTAGATATTTGAGTATTTTAACAAAGAGAAAAAAAAAACATGTGTCTTAGGATAATAATTTCACAAGTGCGTGCACACAAATTATATAGGCTTTGTGAAACCATTAAGTCTCAAATTGAGGTTGTGATATGTCAAAAATCGTGTAATTTAAATTGTCTATATACATATCGTGTTTTAACTATCTACGTTGTTCCTTCTCATGAAAGAACAAAATGTTTAGAATAATCACCTCATTATACTTTAAACCAGACTACAGTTGCTTTAGCATGAGTGTGAAGCCACCATATAAAGATGAAGTGATTAGCGGTGGTACCCTTAGCGGGAGCGACGGAACGAGTTAACTGAAAAAATAATCTTACGTGGTTAATAAGATGCTCTTCATCTGCAACATGTCAATGATAAAGCAAAATAATAAGATAATTTAGAGAGAATGAGTAACTTTGAGAACGAGAGGGCAAAAAAAAAATCGTGAGTGGTATTTTTGAAAGTTAGTTATGTTTGGCAATTTGTTTCGACTTTGAAAGTGTGGTGAAATAAATGGTAATATCCCTTCTTTTAAGGCAAACGCCTAGTTAATCGCGGGAGAGGATCTTCTATTTCACTCTTTTGTTTCACTTTGTAATAATAGTGTTTAATTAAATAAAATTCTTTAATAAATTCTTCTTTCTCCTCTCTCTTATTACCTAACCGACTCTCTCTCTCTCCAACCGACCACTAAAAATTGCCCATGAATTTTTTTTTTCTATTTACCTTTCTCTCTAATTTTATATTTTACTTGAGGTAATTTATTCTACATACTTGTGCCTACTTTTCCTCCATTGTCGGAATAAAATGATTTACTTTTTGACTTTAGCAAACTTTACTATTGAAATATGTATCACTCGTACAATTAAATAAATATAAATCAACAAATATATTTAAGAATCTTTCAAAAACTCTTACTTAAATTTTGAAATCTTAAGTTAGTTTTCACGAGTTATTTAAATGAGGAAGATAATTCAAAAAGAAAAGAAATTAAGGAACAAATATGATTGGCATAATTAAAGTAATAGATAAAGCAACGATATATCTAATTATTATCACATTACATATGAATGGTATAATTAGGGAGTAACAAAAAGATACAGTAAATCAGTATTATCCAATTAAAAAGTTATCTTCAATAAACTTTGACTAGAAGGGTAAATTAGAGAAACTCAGAAAATTATTTTGGCAACAACATTTAGTGCTTTAGTAATATCACTAGCTTTTATTTAAGTCCATGACTGATGAGTTTTGAATTATTGAATTTATATTCACAAATCGTTTTTTAGGTTAGTCGTGGATTGTGATTAACTATTTGTTCAAATTCAAAGTGGTGATGCAATATCGTTCGGGCCCGTGAGGTCGGGATATTCGAGGATATCGTCACTTAGTTTTTGTTCAGAATGCCAATCTCGAGTTTGAGAAAAAAAAAGGAGGAGCGGTTATTTTATTAAGGACTTTGGGTGAATTACAAGGGGGTTGTGTAGTGAGATGGCTAGAGCTAGAGAGAGATAATATTTCTAAGTACAATTGTGCTAAGATTTTAGCAGAACTTGCACTGATTTTGTGTGTGTGTGTGTGTGTGTTTTTCGGACTTCAGACTTGCCTTTGGCGCTGAAAATTGGGGTTATTTATAGGGATAGCCCTGAGGTCTTCAGCCAATAGGAATTGGTCTTTCCGTCTTAACTTCGGATGTCTCTGGCGTCCAATTGTGTGAGGGCCTTCTGCGCCAATGGGGGTCGGGTGTTAGGAGATGACCAATGGCCTGAGTTGACTTTAGTTCGTCTGAGCGTATTGAAGGCATCTGCTCCAATAGTCTTTAGAGGTGGTTCTGAACCAAGATGGGGGATTAGTCTGCCCCAATCATTAGTCTGCACCAGTGAGAGTTGTTGCTTTCTGCCCCAATAGCTGATTCGGGCCAATGAGGGGTGGTCTTCTGTTATAATGAAGGTGGTTGGGAGCTATGTTGAATAAGGGTGGTTGGCACGTCTTCCGAGTCTGGTCGTGCTTGAGGCTCTATCGGGGTGATCGGGTGATTCTTCTGGTCATCGGTCTTGAGAGGGACCCGTGAGGTCATTCTTTCTGGTTGTGTGATTGTCGAGCTTTCTCCTGAGATCATATTTTGAGTGGTCTTGATCCTTCCTTGTATTCACTCGTGTCGTTAGTGTTTTAGTATTTTCCTTCTTTTTCCTTGATATTTTGGCTAAGTGTTTGATGTCTCCTCTCGGGGTCTGAGTAGCGCTTAGCCGTTCGGGGGGTGTTTTAATCGTTGGCCTTGGGGGCTCCGTGATCTTTCCTTGTGGGTGCCTGGGGTTAAGACTGACTTTAGGTCGTGGGGAAGGGTGTACCCGAACCTTTGGGTCCGAGCTGTATTCCCTTTTTGGGGCGTTGGTCGGTCGGGACCCAGGGGTACCCTCGCCGAGTGTTTGAACCGAATACCCTCTTTGGGGTGTTGGTTGGTCATGACCCGGGGGTACCTTCTTCGAATATCGGACCGTGTGCCCTTATTTGGGTAACAGTTGGCCGTGATCTGGGCGTGCCCTTCCTCTAGGCCTTAGTCGTTTTTGTGGAGTACCCTTTTTTCGCCCATGTCCGAGGGCGTGGCGGATTATACGTCATCACAAAGAACTAATAAAATGTGAGAATATGTTATACTTTTTTGCAGTATAATGACTTATATGTTCATATCCAAAGGAATTTTGTACTAGTAATACATATCTCTATAGTAAAGTTTGTTAAAGTTAAAAAGCAAATTATTTTTTCAACAATGGAGGAAAAGTAAGCACAGATATCTAGATTAAATTACCTCAAGTAAAATATAAAATTAGAAAGATAAATAGAAAAAAAATAAGTGTGCAATTTTTAGTGGTGGGTTAGATAGAGAGTGAATGGGTTATGTACTAAGAGAGAGGAGAGAGAATAATTTATTGAAGAATTTTAATTAATTAAATACTATTATTAGAAAGTGGGTTACAAAGTGAAACACAAAAGTGGGATTGAGGCTTATATTTTTTCCATCTAAACTCTTAAGTTATTTTTCTCTTCTGTTAGCCCAAGTGAGAATAAAGACGTCAAGTATCATACATTTCTTCTTAAAATTTAAAACTCAATTATGCACCAAATGATGTTTAAAATGCACTAGTTATTAATGAAGTTAATAATGTTAAGAAGTAAATGTGATTTTTTTATTAAAACGGGATTTTAATATATGACATTACTTAGGAATTCTGATATATTTCATTGAAGAGTTAAATTAACGATAATAAAAGTGTGGCGTTCCTTAAGTAACATGATAAGGAGTGCAAGGTTTGACTTGCAATATGACATAATAACTAATGATAATTTTATTATTTTTTCTCTCACATATACACCCACATCCCCAACAAATAAAGAAATTCCCTCATCCCCAACAAATAAAGAAATTACATGGCTAGATATGGAAGAAAGATAATCATTCTTCTCATTGAGGATTTTGTCGGATGTAACCTAGCTCGAGATTATGAATACCATGCTTTGTTCTCTAATATTAGTCGTGAATAACGAAATTAAGGGTCGTTTTTTTCGCGCTCGTGAAGGTGTTCTAGTGGATTGCGACATTTATCAATTGCCATATTTATCCTCATTTCCAATCTCAAATTTATTGTCACTTATTTTCTTTTCATCAAGCTCATAGAATGCGAGAAACAATTAAATAATTAAACTAATGAAAACAAGTAGAGAGAAATTAAACTAATTAAACTAAACTAAAGAAAAATTGATTGATTGATTGATTAGATTGTGGTTGTAAATGATAATAGCAAAGATTGTTTAGAGGTCGTGATTCACAATGGCTTAACCATAGTAGTTCATTGAAAAACTACATATATTTACTTACAATGCTCGATGATAATTTGATGTTTGCATGTCTAATGGATCTGTGACCAATAGAAGGAGCTATCACAACCATAGATCTATGAGTTTCTAATAACCTACCGTGTTAACAATTCAGCCCAATTTTTCTTTATTTTAGTAGATATATCAAATCTGCAATTTAATAAACTCATCTTAATAGTGTTAACAAAACGTACATAATAAAGATTGATCTAGTGTGATATAGGGGTTGCGCATCAGTTTCTTTAGCACACCAAAGTCACAAATATCATATGTATATATATATATATATATATATATATATATATATTAACTTAGCATCTACACTCTAGTAGTACCTTTGTTAAGTGCATCCGTTATTCCGGTGAGAGCAAGACTAGTTACACAGCATGAATGACTATTCAATCTACACATGTAAGATCATCAAACACACATCAAATAAAATAAATAAACATCATAAATCAGTGTTTCTCTGCTACTCTAAACAACGAGTAGGTTAGCTCATTATAGTCATGAGTTCAACAGTCAATAAAGAAATAAATAACATAGACAAGGTAACGAGAATAAGAAGAGCTTCTCGGATCTGGTGGAACTTCGTTGCAAAACTATCTTCTTGTTTTTTCTATCTTCTTTTTCACAAACTCTTCTCCCAAACAATGACTCAACTAAGCTAGAACAAGACTTTCAATGGTATCTCTCTAAAAACAATCTCACAATGTTTGTAAGCTTTTGTAAGCTATTGGTGGTGGTGGTCTTTTGTGTGTTGGTCGTCCCCTTATATTTATTAGAGAGTCTTGATGCCCTAACTTCGTGAGCATTTGTAACCTAATTGGACAGAATAGCCGTTCAATCCTTGACAAGTGCGATCTCGCCACATCGCGCCTGAATCGCACGTGACATGCGCAATTACTGTGCCATGACGCTTGATGCTTACGCCACCTCATGTTTCTGCCTGCGACCTCCTGATATTATCTTTTTGCTCGCGCTACATTCAATATTTTTAGTGTTTTAGCACTTCTCATAGCGCCTAAAAGTCCTGAAGTAGTGTCTCGACTCTTTTGTTTGTACAAACATTCATTTTGGCCTCTTTTAGTTTCGTTGCGTCTTGACTCAATAAAATCCTAAAAGAAACGAAACACAATAAATATGCAATAATAATTATACAAAAACCTAAGAAAATGAGTACTAAAATCACGCTAAATAAACGCTCATCAACAATGACATCTCAGAAGGAGTGAAAACCCCTAAGGAAATAAAAGAATCAGGAAAAAAAACTTTGTTGTTGTAGTTTCTGAAGAGAATAGGGTACAAGATGATGGTTCTTGGTGGATTGACTCTGGTACCACAAGGCACATGTGCAAAGATGGAAGTTGATTTATCTCTTATGAGCCTATTCATGATTGCAATATCTTGTACATGGGCGACTCGTCAACGGCAGTTGTAAAAGGCTAAGGAATTGTGGTCATGGAATTCACTTATGGAAAGATTTTATTTTTGGTTCAAGTGTATCTTGTTCCTGAAAAAGTGATTCATTCCATCTTATGCATAGTGATTTATGTACTTACATGCTACTCCCACTAAAGGAGGAAATAAACACTTGGCCACATTTATTGATGATTACTCTAAATATTGCTATGTATATTTGTTGCATGAAAAAGATGAAGTACTTGATAATTTAGAATTTATGAAAATAAAGCAAAAACTACTTAAACTCTAACATTAAATGTCTACGATATGATAGAGGAGGTGAATATCTTTTTCCTTCTTTTTGTGAATTATTTGGCATAAAAAATGGAGAGCGGAAAGGAAAAATATAACATTAAAAACAATGGTGATTGCCATGCTTTATAATTTTGGTTTGGATAAGAGTTTCTGGAGTGAAGCATTATTAACGACTTCTCATATTCTTAATAGAACTCTTCATAATAAATCTCATGTTATACCTTATGAACTTTTCAATAAAAGAAAACTTTACTTGAATTATCTTAAAGTTCTGGGTCGTAGAGCAATTGTTAGATTGTCAAAATCTAAGATAAAAAGATTAGGCGAAAAAAATGTAGGTTGTATTTTCTTAAGTTATGTTAATATTAAGTAAAGCCTATAGACTTCTCATATTCTTAATAGAACTCTTCATAATAAATCTCATGTTATACCTTATGAACTTTTCAATAAAAGAAAACTTTACTTGAATTATCTTAAAGTTCTGGGTCGTAGAGCAATTGTTAGATTGTCAAAATCTAAGATAAAAAGATTAGGCGAAAAAAATGTAGGTTGTATTTTCTTAAGTTATGTTAATATTAAGTAAAGCCTATAGACTTTTTGTAGTAGAGCCTAATGATTCAATAAAATTAAATACTATAATTGAATCTAGAGATATGGTGTTCTATGAGAATAGATTTAATTCTATTCCTAAAATCTATGAAAATAGAGATGTAGTGATCTAAATCTTCAACAAAGAAGGAATGATGAAAAAGAGGCTGAAGTTAGGAAGTTTAAAACGATAAGAACTCCAAAATCATTTAGAGTTGATTTGATTGTTTATCTAGTTGAATGAATCAGGGATACTCGTTATACACTTTCTACTCCTTTGTCTAACATTGATCCATACCCTCTTACATATAAACAAGCAATAAAATCGCATGATGCAAGTTTCTGGAATGAAGCAATGAATGATGAGATGGACTCCATTTTAAATAATGATTCATGGATACTTGTAGATTTACCACCAAGGTCCAAACATATTGGATGCAAATGATTTTTTTTAATGAAAATAAAAGTTGATGGACCATTGAAAATAAAGCAAGGCTAGTAGCTAAAGATTTCTCTCCAAATGGAGGTATAGACTACTTTAATATGTATACTTCTGCTGCTAGAATCTCTACGATTCAATTACTTATTTCTTTAGCTTATATTCATAATTTTGCTATACATCAAATGGATGTTAACATCGTTCTTAAATGGTGAACTAGAAGAGGGAATTTATATGGAGCAACCAAAAGGACTTGTTATGCCTAGTCAAGAACAAAAAATTTGCAAATTAATTATGTCTTTATATGGCTTGAAACAAGCTCCTAAATAATTGCATGAAAAAATCGATAAAGTTGTCATCTCTAATGGCTTTATGATACATGAGTCATATAAATGCATTTATGGTAAATTCTATGATGATGGAGGTGTTATTATTTGTTTGTATATCGATGATATGATAATCTTTGGCACTGGTTTAAAATCTTTTGATCATGCTAAACTCTTTTGGTCTTCAGTCTCTGACATGAAAGATATGGGCATAGTTGATGTGATTCTTGGCATCATTTTTTTAAAAAAAATCCACGAAGGTTTGACTCTTTCATAATATCAATACATAGAAAAAGTGCTTAATAAATTTAATCAATATAACTGCTTTTCTATTCACACTCCTTTTGATTCTAGCATTAAGTTGTGTTCTCATCCTGGTGGAGCTGTAAATCGACTTGAGTATGCGAGAGTAATTGGCTGCCTTATGTATGGCACTACTAGTACTAGGCTTGGTATTGTTTATGTTGTTGGTAGACTAAGTAGATACACTAGCAATCCTAGTCATTAACATTGGACTATTGTGAACAGGGTATTAAGATACTTGAGAAAAAACACTGATTATGGTAATTGTTCTAAAGGATATCCTTCGGTTTTAGAAGGACTTATTGATGTCAGTTGGATAATTGAGTTGGAAGATCATCCACGAGTGGGTGGATCTTTACCTTTGGAGTTGGGGCTATCTCATGAAGCTCCAAACATGTCTTACATATTTAAATATGGCGGTTGGATTTGTAGCACTTACTTCAAGTAGCAAGGAGGCAGAAATATCTAAGAAATTTGTTAATTGAAATTCTAATATGGGCAAAACATGTGCCGCAGCATCTATTCATTGTGATAGTGAGGGTCACACTGTCAAAAGTCAATATAATAAGGTGTACAATGAGAAGTCCAAACATATTGGGCAAGGCATAACTATGTTAGACAATTACTCACCGATGGAGTAATTAGTATTGATTTTGTACGATCTTGTAAAAATTTGGTTGATCCTTTGACAAAAGGATTGGCGAGAGATTTGATATTCAAAGCTTCTCAAGCGATGGGACTTCAGCCCATTGACTATAACCATCAATGATGGAACTCAACTCTACTCTTGAGATTCGAGGGACAAAGTTCAACGAGTAAAGTACATCATATGCTTTGTGGTTGAAGCACTTAATAATATTCATCCCAATGTGATTAGTGCATATACATGTAGTGTTAAAGGTAGGTTGGGCATCATGCTCTTAATAGACTTGATGTATTTACGTAAGTATTTATGTTACATGGACACTTTTGATAAGTCTAAGATATGAATGTTGAAGGTGGCACCCCCTTGTACGAGTTATGGGTTTAACCCTAGAGCGTTCATGAAAAAGGTACATAGACAAAGTTAATTCACGTGTCGGCTTCTTGAGTACTAAAAGCACTTGGAATATGTATGTGTTGCGTTTTCGGTTAATCATATGAGAAACTGGTTCAATGACACGTCTACTAGATTTTTCGATTAACTTTGAAATACTTTCACTAGAAAATGGTTCAAGTCATGAGACGCCATTATGGAATTACGTATTCCCGATCCTAAGTTATGTATTTCTCTGTTTATCTGGTTCTGAAAATTGTGGTGGACAGTTAGTAATTTCCAAAACTTAAAAAAAAACCTTTAATTTGAAAACCGTTCAATAACTTTTGAATTATTTTAATTCAGTTTAACCTTTTCCTTCAAATTTGAAATTAATACACATCTCATGTTCTTTCATTTAGTTGTGACTTTAATTGTGATTCTTTTAAAACGTGTTTTAACTCTTTATAAAAAGGAATTGAGGGGGTTGTTAATCCTTTATAAAAAGGAATTGAGGGTCGAGAACAGTGGCGGAGACTTTTGCATTAAAACCTATATACTCTGGCAAACGTTGCCAGAGAAGAGGATTTCATTTTGTCTTCTGAAATAGAACATTTTCTTCTCCTTTTCAAAACATAAATTTATTTTTTTATTTTTACGAAACTGAGTACAATTCAATTTTGTTAGAAATACATAACCTTCTTGATTTATCATTTTGAATATTTGTGGTTATCTCGCTGATAATCGGCAATCTTAAGATTGGGCTTCATCGTATCATGGAAAAATTCGTTGTTAACTCGATTGCATAAATAGTGAGAGCAAATAATATATTGAGGAGAGCGTATATTTTGTACAACTTGGAGCATGTTCGTCGGTGCATATTTCCAGAGTTCGTTGCTTTGGTGTTTTGTGTTTTTTGTTGTTGTTCGTTTGTCAAAAAAGGTGTGTATCATCTAATAAGGTATAGTGGCTGATGGACTAGGATTTTTTATTCTAGGTAATTTTAGATTTATAGAATTATTCCCATAAAGTTTTATCATGATTTAGTAATACATATTAAAAAGGGTAGAATATATCATATAGGAAAAGGAAAGAAATAAGGTAGAGAAACGTATTCCTAAAACTACATTATTGTGCTGACGAAAAAGATGTCGCACTAGCAAGTCGTGTTTTCCCTTATTGCGCCCCGCCACGGCGTGTCTTGTGCTTGTTTTCTAGGAAGTCGCACTCCCCGCGCTTTTCAAGCACATTTCAAACATCAACCCCAGAACCAAGCGCGAAATCAGACCCCTGCTCGCGCGCTACTTGCGCTTGAACTCCAGACTTTGGCAGTGGGAGCGCCTGGTGTCTTTTCATGCGCTACTGACGTACTTCGGTCTTTGCGCATGTGTATCGTCAGCCTATAATGCTTGTCTCTCTGTAATGTCTTCTCTTTCAATCTGATAAAATCATAATTCACTTCCTACAATATGATCATGACTCAAAAACAAGAATAAACAAAAATTCCAAGAAAAATAAACTAAATTTTGGATTGCCTCCCTAAAAGCGCTTGGTATGGACGTTACTTAGCCTGACGCTAGTAATTCTAAAATTTGCCAATGGCTCCACTATGGTGAAGTAGATACACGGTTTCTTCAATGTCTTCATGCGGTTTAGCATGATAATTACGAGTGTTCATTTTAAAGCTAATTTCATCATCCTTCACTCTAAATGTCAGAGTACCACATTCATTCTACGTTAGTAAAAGCTTTTGTTGTTGCTAAAAAGTGTCTCCCTGGAATCATAGAAATTTTATACTTCTCGTTCATCTTCAAAACCACAAAATGAGCTAGAAAAGTAAAGTCGCCTATTTTTGCTAAAACATCATACTAATAGGTTTCATAGCAAACAATTTCAATGTCTCATAGATAGAGTAAGACATGAGATTTATACTAGCACCTAGATTGTATAAAGAATGCTCAAATAATTTTTTTAACATTGCAAGGTATAGTAAAATCCATGGGTTCTTTTGCTTTGTTGGCATGTTGTTCATGAATTGAATTGCATATGCACTATAGAACTCCATCTCATCTATCTTTTTCTTCATTAATCATTAATGAGCCATCACTCAAATATTTGACGTACTCCGATACATTTATGATTGTCTCATCTAATGTCATTGAGCTTGGTAAATCTTTGAACAAAGCTGCAAATTGGCATGCTAACTGAAATCTATTGGGTATAGAATTGGAGGATGATATTCTTTCAACACTAACTTATACGCCTCCCCAATATGTCCTCCTCTGTTGAACTCATATTTATTTGTTCCCTCGAGTTTTTCTTGGTGTTACTTGGCAATCCTCCAGCAGGCTGTACGGTTCACTAAGTTGCAATAGCGTACAAAGAATGAAAAGTCAACAAATTAATTGTTACACCGAAATCCCTCTTCTCGCAAGTGCACAAATCAAGTAATAATAAAATGGTAAGTATAGTTGCGAACAAAATATCGTATCCCAAAAGAGTGGTGGATGTATACTTAAATCACTTAAATATAAGACACAAATCGTTGTCACATTTGCTATCTCTGTATTTGCAGGATGAATGCTAAATGCTTTTATTGCAGAAAACTTATGATTTTATGAAAATTGTTCTGAATGCAGAAGATCACTAAACTAGAATGCAATGAATGACTAAACTATTATGCAATGGGAATAGTTTGAATGAAAGGAAAACCACATGAATGCAACGAAGATGGTTTAAACTAACAATGACTTAAACTAACTAAAAGTGAATGCATAAAACAATTAAATGCTAGAAAGACTTTAATGAGAATTAAGTTGGATGCTAAAGAACTAATCTAACCAATGCAAGAAAGTAAATAAACAAAATTTAAGATGATTGATTGGTCGAATGTTTAAGTTGTAAAACAATAGATTAAAATATTGTTTAGTGGTTGGGTATCACCACTGATTTAACCATAATAGTTCATAAATAAACTACCTATGTTTACTTGAGATGTATGATGATAGTTTGAAGTTCATATGTCTAATGGATCCACGACCTATAGCTGAACCTATCCTAACTATAGAATCTATGAGTCTCTAATAATCTACCGTGTTAGCGGATTCAACCCAATTGTCAGTTATTTTGGTAGAAATGTCAAATCTGCAATCCAATGAACTCATCTGAATTGTGTTAACATAAACGTACATAATCAAGATTGATCTAGTGTGATCTCTCTCTCTCTCTCTCTCTCTCTCTCTATATATATATATATATATATATATACCTAGCTTAACATCTACACTCTAGCCGTCCTACAAGAATGCTTCTATTCATCCAGCGAGAGCAAGGCTAGTTACACATCATAAATAACTATTCAATCTAGACATACGAATTCATCATACACACATCAAACAAAGCAGGTACGCATATTTATGAGTTCCACAATGAGTAGGTTAGCTCCTCACAATCATGAGTTCAACAATCTACAAAGAGTTAAATAACATAAATAAAGTAAGAGATAGAGTAAAGCTTCTGAGATTCGGTGGCAAGTTGATGCTTTGGCTATCTTTTTCACTCATACGTACTTTTAGCTATAGAACAATGACAAAAGCTAAACCAGAACAGAACATTGATGGTGTTTCTCTCTTAAAACAGTTGTGAGCGTTGGTAAGCGGTCTGAATTCATCTTCGGTGGTGTCTTCTAAGTGCTAGTCGTTCTTCCATATTTATATGAAAGTCTTATTACCCTACATTCGTGAATAGTCGCAACTTAAATTGTAGAATAAGATGGTGCTGCTCTAGAGATGTGCGACCATGCATTTTGCTCTGCTATGTCATGCGGCTCGCGCAACTTTTCTCTGATGTCGCACCACTCACTATTTCTTATTTGTGATGTTCTCATACCTTTCGTTGCTCGCGTTGCATTCGGCATTTATGGCATTATTGTGCAGCTACTCCCGTGTCGCGTTGCTTCATCCTCGGCTTTGACTGGCGTTAGGCTTCTTTGCATGATGCAATTAGGGTCTGCCTCGTTTGCGTGGAGCCATGGTCCTAGAAGTTGTGTTGTAACGCCATGTTTCCAAAAATATCTATTTTAGGCTCTTTTAGATTTTGCCTTGACTCGATAAAGTCCTAAGAAAACACAACACAACACTAAAACCAATAAATATGCACCAAGAATTGTACAAAAGTATAAGTAAATGAGTACTAAAATCACGCTAAATAAACATTCATCATTAACCCAATTTCTTTCTCATTGTTCTTCAATTAGGCTTGTGTGTCATGGCCTCGTGATTCAATTTGTACCAATTTTGCATCAGCTTTCATCATATACTTATACACTACTTCATCCAAATTTGATTTTTGTTCGGTTAACTGGAATCCCGGTGACCTTTGTGGTGCATTATTTACTCTTGAGGTTGATTTCTCCATCTCGAATTGTAAACAGTTGCCTGCGTAATTGACTTCTTTGTTATGAAACGTCTTCAATCCTCCGCCTTAGGTGTTTGCATGACTTTCTCCACACAAAGTATAAACGACCAGTGGTGCATTTGAATTCATGAGTTTTAGTTTTATGCTTATTACCTACACTTGTGTAGTTATTGTAAGTGCATCGACTCCGTTTACTCCCATTCGTTCTTCTTGTTGATGGTATATTTTCCAAGCTCCATTTTGCTATGTTGCCATTATATCATTCAAGACTACGAATGCATTTTCGTTTGTTCTCATCACGAAGCTTCCTCCGGCACTAACGCCCAAAGTGCTTTTGTTCACCGTATTCTAAAATGTAGAATTGTTGCAATGGGATCTCACCAAGAAACTGTTGTTGTTGACATTTTCTTATCATCAAATTATATCTCTCTCATGCATCATACGATGATTCATCTTCCGGTTTGGCAGAAGTTTTCTATGCCAGTCCTCATCTTGGCAATCTTTGTTGGTGCACATAATTTCCTTAAGAATAACCTTGCTAGTTACTTCTATCATCGATACAGACTGTTGATAGCTCACATAACCATCGTTTGGCTTCCCCAGTTAAGGAGAATGTAAAGAGTTTCAGTAGTGTAACACTCTCATTAATTTTGAAAACCTTGCAGGTTCCTTAAAAAAAAATCACGAATATGATGTTTGGATTTTCATTAACTCCTCTTACAAACTGATTTGTGCTAACTAGTGGGAATATAATTAGATTGATGTTGTGATGCTTCTCATTATGGATGATGCTCGACCTTGTTCCTTCCAAAGTAGGTAATATCTTCGATCTAGTAGGTCTTAGATAAGCAAGTTGTTCACTTGGTATATTTGCATCCTCAACAACTAGTTGAGCTTGTGCTGGTTGTGTTGTGTTAGTCTGATTCCTTGTTGTTGTAACTGAGTCTTCTTCTTTTTCAGATATGTTGGATTGGTTTTTCAGATTACGTTTACACATTCATTTTTCTTTGGATTGCGAGGTAGTTGTGTTGAATTGTCACTACGGATCATACACCAAACTAAACTGAACCAGAATGAAAGCGATAAGTATTTCTCAAGCTTTAAAAGTCCTACCAAATTACTAAGAAATATTATCCTCGACAATTGCGCCAAAAACTTGATGTGTGGCGAGCGTGTAGTAAATGTGATGTATGTAGGTGAAATGTTACGCCTACGTGTTTGCAAGTGCACAATCAAGTAATAATAAAATGGTTTGTACATTACATCTCAAGTATCGATCCCACAAAGAGTGTGTTATATCTAATTAGTAATAATTGAACTCGATAAAACAAGTAAATCAAAGATGTGTTTGCTAAAAACTAATTAACTAAACTAGAAGAAGACATAATTCAATTGATTTGATTGGGTGTGGTTGTTATCAGTTAAAGGAAAGTGTATTTAGGAGTCGGGTTTCATTATCATATGGATGCATGTACTTCATAGGAAACAAAATATCAATGTTCATGTGCACTATTTCTTTTTATTGAGTTCTTGTTTTGTTTAGCCTTGACTAGTTATGCTCGTGTTCGCAAACCTATTAATCCCCTAATCTCTCAATTGCTTAGATCGTCAGAGAGAATATCCCTCCTGAAATTTACCGTGTCAATGATCCATACAAAATAGATCGAACAATGAGGAGGCTCCCTCATACTTGTTTCTAAAAATAGCATATGTTTGATTCTTTCGATTATGTTATGTGGACTAATATACAAAAAGAACCACCCTTGAGTTAAACTTAATTGGCAAAACAAAACGAAAGTTGACCCTCAACAATATTGTTGAGTGTGGAACAAATTCTTTTCCAAACCCCATAAAGATTTGGAGTTTTGATAATGTTCAAGAAAGAGGCTGGGAACCCGACTTTTACACGGTTCTTGTTAGGTACCTTCAATTTAACTTTAAAGAATAGTTAGCTTCTACTTTTTTTTGTTTAATTTATACACTTCAAACCTTGTAATAAACAATTAATATCAAAGGCATAGAAGCTTTAGTCCCTTTTATACCTTTTTTTTTTCTTTCGAAATCTTATAAAAGGTTATATGTAATATTTAATTTACTCGATTTACAGTAAAATACATATTATTTACATGATATGAAATTTATAAGATAATTATAACTTTCAAGTTTTAATGTATATATAAGTACTAAAAACGTTGACACGCAGTTCTACGTGACTAACAATATATTTTAAGTATAATATAATTAATTTATATGGTAAAGATTATAACTTAAAATATGGATAAAAAATCTACATATCCTAACTTTCTTTTTATGTAAAAGATAATTAAGTAATATTTTTATTCTTATAGAGATAAATAATAATAAAGCTAAAATAAATTACAGTTATATCTAATCTAATATAAAATTTAATAATGTGTATAATAGTATAGATATAGATGATGATCATCAAATATTTTTTTTCTTAATCATATAATGAAAGAGTGATAGTCATAATTTGTTTTGGAAATAGTGGAAAGGAAGAATGTATATTAATATATATAATATGAAATAGTAGTAAACGAGAAAGAGAGCACGTCATTAAGCGTTACGTGTCAACTCTGCATTGGTCTGCAAAGAAAAAACTCCTTACTGCAGGAACATACATATAAGCATAAATAAAACCCTGTAACCAACCACCAGAGAGAAATCAAATCATAAATTGAAGGACGAAAATGGCGAGGAGTGGGAGATTGTTGATTATTTTGAGTGTGTTAGTAGTACTCTTCCTCAGTTCAGCAGTCAGTGAGGTTAGTTAGGGTTCTTCTTCCTTTTTCTGTCCCAGATCTATCTATCTATCTATCTGAATCTGATATATTAATCATATTTAGGTATTATTAGAGATCGTCATTATTAATGATTTTTTTTTTGTTCTGTTTGTTGCAGGCGAAGAAAGCGACGGAGGATTTGAAGCAAGTGACCCATAAGGTTTTCTTTGATGTCGAGATTGATGGAAAACCTGCCGGTATGTATATGCTTTTTATCATTTATTCATTAGAGTAATATTTTTGTTGTCTGGTTTAGATTTCCTCCATTACGTTGGTTCTTGTCGATAATCGAATTCAATCAACAGCTAATTTGCTACTTTAAAAGGCTTGAATTGCATTTTGTTTGGACCTCTACACTGGCTCAACTAGTTTGTTAGATTGTAGATTGCTGCTCGTTCTCTCTAACAGGAGAGATTATTAGGTGCATTCGCTATATGTGGATGTAGGTGCATCCGCTATATGTGCATCCACTACCAATACACAGTTGTGGGTGGTGGGTGGTGGGGATGAGGTGTTGGGTGGTTATTCCTACAATTTAAGGATTTCCATTTAATCTCAACCATCGGTTGTACATACATCAGATGTACAGTCGACCACCCATAGTAGCTCAGCAAAGGGGCAACTTGCGTCATTTCCTTTTCTGCTGCTCAAACCTTGTTTACCCCAAATCATTTGTATTGCTGTTAAATAAGGTTTTTAAGGTTCTGTCTCTTCAAGAAACCCGTAGCTTTCTCCGCTTATGCATATAAAATATATGATTTGACTGTTTGTCAAATATCAGGCTCTTATTATTGTTTTTGTTTGGCTTTTATTCATCCCAGTCTTATGCACATTCTTGTTTTCAGGGCGTATTACTATGGGGCTCTATGGAAACACTGTTCCCAAGACAGTAGGTATGATGGCATTGTTGGATTGAAGTTCTTTTTGTTCCTTTCGCTTCCCTACTTACTATACTAATTTTTTTGATTTCTCCTCTCCTGCAGAAAATTTTAGAGCTTTGTGTACAGGTATAATTTAGTCTTCTTTTTCCATACTTCTTATTCTACCATCACTCCACTCTTTATCATGGATGAAAATTTTGGTCCGGGAGTACGTTTCGGTTAGCTAAAAATTAGAAAACATTTCGTAATATTTCGAGAACTTTTCGGCATGTTTCGAAGAATTCGTAAAATTGTAGTTATAACTATCATGGAAACTACATGTATATTTCGTATCGGTGAAGTCAAAAACGGAAACTTTTCGGTACTTTTCGAGGAAACGCACGGAAATTTTGATCCATGCTCTTTATGTGGATGACTTTTCTTAACTGAACGAGCTGTTTTAAGTTAGATTCCGAGATAAATATGATATTTCAGTTGTTTTATAGGGAAGAAATTCATTACATGGTGGTACCTGTACTTACACTTCTATATATATATATTCAGGCGAGAAAGGTGTTGGCAAATATGGGAAGCCTCTGCATTACAAGGGAAGCAAATTCCACAGAGTAATTCCTAGTTTTATGCTTCAAGGTGGTGACTTTACTATGGGTGATGGAAGAGGCGGAGAATCAATTTATGGGGAGAAGTTTGCTGATGAAAACTTCAAGATCAAACATACTGGACCTGGTACTGGAATCATTTATTGTAGTTAAGATTCATATTAGGAGAAAACCATTGTAAATCTCAATTAATTATGATTGGCCAGCGGGGTGTCTTAAATGTGCACATATAAATTTGATTCAAAATTCTTTAGGTGAAACTTATTTATTTTCGGAAACTTTCAGGGCTTTTGTCCATGGCGAATGCTGGTAGAGGCACAAATGGTTCCCAGTTCTTTATCACAACTGTGACAACCAGCTGGTAATTAATTAACTATTCCTTTTTCGTGGATTAAAATGTCAGTTTTGATGTATTTCTTGACCTACAACATACAAAAACAATTCATTGGTACGAAATGCGTTGTAAAACCTCATGAAAATAGTTATCTCAGTGAACATGGAAAATATACTTCCGTCTCACTTCCACTGAGTAGAAACAAACAGTGTTTCAGCACTTAGAATTGAAATGTTTAGAGACATAGGTCCATGATTCCCCCCCCCCCCCCCCTTTAAGTGCTAAATATTTCTATCTCGAATCAACTCTTGTTATCTTATGATGGTTTTAGTTCGGCCTTTCTGTGCTGAACTGCAAACCATCTTCTAACTATTTTACCGTAAAATCTCACTCTAATTTCTTGCATGTCTAGGTTGGATGGGCGTCATGTTGTGTTTGGGAAAGTACTTTCTGGGATGGATGTGGTGTATAAGATCGAGGCTGAGGGTACACAGAGTGGAACACCTAAAAGCAAAGTTGTGATTGTTGACAGTGGCGAACTTCCCTTGTAATTTGGTCTTTTCCAACAATTTTCTCCTCCTTTCTTCGGTCTTTAGTGTGCACTCTGACTTATAAAGCAATATCAACTTTCCTTAATAATCAATATTTCTGATCTTCAACATCAAATATAGTTGAACAACCTTGTAGTTTGGAGATTGAGGTGGTCTTTTCCACTGAGTAGTTCGTACGGGGTTCTTGACAGTGCCTAGATCAGTTATGATACTATATGAATTTGGTTTTGCAATTTTCATCCTTGGTGATTAAATTACTTGACTGATTGGAGATTTTTGATGGTTCTGGCCTTCTGGGTAACACCCGGCGAATGCAATTTTAAACCTTGGTTGTAATAGTACCTCGTGAAGCATTTATAAATAAGGCACATTTACACCCCTCAGAAGTTTAATATGAATATATGATGAAGTAAACTTAATCTAGTAAATAACTATCGAAACACAACACTTAGTTCACATCTAAAGAATTACGCCGAATTTCTTAATATTGCAGAGAAGCTTAAGAATCAGTTTACCTTAAAAATGTTTTCTGAAAAAGTACCTTCGGGTAAAATGTCACGTTTTTTTAGATTCATATGCGACTAAGGGCTTTTATGATATATTTAGGTGAAATGTATCATAAATTAAATTTCTTGGAGCGAGGTTGCTATTTTCCAAACTTACAAATGTTGATTAGAACGTCTCTTAGGAGGTTTTTGGTCGCCTTGTCGTTTGAATTCGGAAGTTGGACTCCCATTGACTAAAATTGAAGAGACAGCTGACCGGATACACAACATACTTTAATTTCTTTACTTACCATAAGTAAACTTTTTCTTCTTTTTTTTTTTTTTTTGAGAAAAGACATTTCATAAACAGGCCTAAAATTGTCAAAGAGTTTGCATGAAAACCATGTTACAATTGCAAAAATAGAAACAACATATTCCAAAAAACAGAAAGCACAAAGCAAGATAAAAAAGCTAGTCTGGAACCGCATCAATCAGTGCAAACCATGAATTATATCACAAGTTGCCAAACGCGCAAGGATGTGAGCAACATTATTTCTCTCTCGCCGAATCCAACGGAAGAAGAAAGAAGGTTGATCACGACAAAGGTCACATATGTTTGTGATTAAATTTTCTCCTTCCGACCCCAACTCATTTTTAGAAATAATAGGGTTAAGCACCTACAAGTTGTCGCCCTCAAACACTACTTCCGTTCAACTTCGAGAGAGCAAATTGGACCGAAGTTTTACCAAAACAAAAAGAGAAATTTGGACCGAAGTAAATGCAGCCAAATCTCTGAGTTAAGTGGTCCGAGACTACCCAAAATTCTCATTTGAAGTCGTGTAATGCAGTTTTCATTTCAATCTTAGAAAATGACACCAATCTCTGAAGCTCCCTTCTCAACAAAAACAACCCCATCCAAATTGCACTCTATCCATGGTTTACTTAGTGGAGACCGCACGACGGCTTTCGAGTCAGCCAACCCATAGGGCGGATCGGAAATTTCAAGCCAAAAGCTTTGGCGATTAACTCAAAAATGTGCAATCTCCAACTGCCAGGACACCTTCTCAACATGAGAATTCTATTTCGATTATTCCACAAAGTCAACAAAGAATTACGGCTCGAGAAATATTCCTCTGGTCCTTTGTCGCTAAAATATGACCAAATCCCTCCAAAAATATTTCTTCTTCCTTAAGCATAGGCCCCATCGGAAGATGAGAACGCGCCCAAGCTTTTCGTGCCACGTCACACGAGAATAGCACGGGGGGAGGGGGGGGGACGATCTTCTTCACCACTTTCGCAAACCACGCAATCCTTTTCCCACATAACATACATAAAAGAAAAATTGACTAAGCATACCACATAAAATGTTTTAGTTAGTTCGGGCTTTTCACACGCGTTATAGTACTCAAATCAAAACACGAACTACTAGAGGTCTTAGAGATTCTAGAAATCAGTCTTGATTCAAAAAAATCAACGATACGAAATTTTCACCAAAAATTAACACTACTTACTATAGTGCCAAATATGTTCATCGTTGTTATCCCGACTTTCCTACGGAAGAGACAAAATCATCGATGCATCAGCCTCCCAAACTACTTCTCGAATAAGAGCCTAATTCCACCATCCCGTATCTTCATCAATAAGGCCCCGCACTCAAAAATTCGAGACAGACAAACCATCTCTAATTCTTTATTGTAGCTCTCGTGCCAAGATCGAAATTGTTTCCCGAATGCTGCGCTAGAAAAAGAGTGACCACTACCACTCTTTGCCTCAAAGATATAACTGTTTAGAAAATATTTTGCCTTGAAGATTTGGCTAACAAGGGTGTTTGGAAAACCGCTAAACTCTTCACGTCTATTTTGTATGTAACGATTTTGTATGTAACGCTGCCTAGAAAGTATGAAGATTTATATATCCCATGCCACTCACTTTTTTACTTCGACACATCTTGCCCCATGCAACCTAGTGAATTTTGTTGTGTGACACACTATCCTACCAAAATTTTCTAGCCATGGACTCAAAGGTCTGGTAAGCGAAAACACCACATAACAAAGGTTGGTAAAGATTGAGCGATGACTTTGATCAAGACCTCATTTCCTACCCCTGGAAGCGGCATCTTCTCCACCATTAGTATCTGATACCACTTGTCGTGTAGTTGATTGATTCGAAAACATCAACACAAACTAAGTAATTCACAATGCATGCAAAGTGATAAAACAATGAAAGAACTCAAGACAAAATTTGTTTACCCAATTCATTAACAACCTAACTTTGGAATCGATCCAAGCCAAGATCTGCACTATGATGATGATGAACGATCACAAATAAGATACAACACATGTCTCTCATAGATCAATAACAATCTCTCACAATGTCTCTCAGATCTCACAACTGTATTCTCTCTTATTTTATTCCCTCTCTTACTATCTCTTTTGAAAACCGCAAGACCACGCCTTGTCTCACACCTAGCCTAAAAAAACAGTGACATAAATGTCACAAGAATAGCAGCTGGATGCAAACTAGGGCAATTGAATGGAACTGGGCCAAAACTGGACCGTTGTTGGGCTACGCGACGTGCGGGTCACGCCTGAGTAGCAGGATATCACCAAGAGCCGCGCGACTCGCACTACCCTCTTCCAGAGTAGCGCGTATAATGCTCCTAGAGTGCCGCGACCCGCACTGCTCTCTTTTCGAGCAACACGGCCAGTGCTCAAACACGACATGATGTGTCATGTGTCCTTCCTCTGAGCTGCTTTCAAAATATTGTATTCACCATTCAGGCCCTCCGTCTTTGCCCATGTTCTATCCTGGATGTAATTATTAAGCATCTCTTTTTTGTACCTCCCAATCACTAACGACAATTCCAAGTATTTATTATGTTTGCCTGCCACTCGTACCCCATAAAATCTCTTCCACTCCACGACTGCATTCTCCCGATATGTTTTTACTATACACCACCATTGATTTCTACATGTTGATCTCTTTCCCTGACTCCCTCGTAAACCACCCAAGAATGGACATAATTTACCCAGCCATTTTCACCTTCGCCCCCCAAAAGAGCAATGTGTCATCGACAAGTAATATGTGAGATATAACTGAAGCATGTCTACTCACTGCAATACATTTCAGAGTTTTCTTTCTCTCCGAATCATGACCCAAATATGAGAAAACCTTGGCAACACATAAGAACAAATAAGGCGATAAAGGTTTGCTCGGACATAAGCCTCTCTCAAGCTGAATATGTTCGACTTCACAACCATTAATTAAGAGAGCATAAGAAACATACCACACACACATCATAATAAGGTCTACAAAACGTCACTCGAAACCTAGTCTAAGAAGTATATTTTTTAAGAAGGAGCACTCGACCCGATCGTATGCTTTGCTCATGTCCAGCTCGAGTGACATGTGCCTCACCTTCCCTGTTCCCATGTTCTTTAAAAAAAGGTTAATCTCAAAATCCACGAGAATGTTATGCGTAATAAGCTGCCCGACGTAGAAGCTGATTGCATGTAGGAATTAATATAGGAAGGAACGTTTTAATCCTATTTGTTATTGCTTTTTACGCAATTTTATAACTAACATTGCAAAGATAAGTAGGACAGAACTGATCCATAAGCTTCCTAACCCTACATAGGGATAAGCACAATCAAGTAAAGTTCACTGAAAATACTGTTATTTAGGAAATTTAGGACAAGGCAAGTAATATCAAATGTTATAAAGTTCCAGAACTTTTGATAAAACAGAGGGGAGAAACCATCTTAGCCCGGGGATTTGAGAGGGTACATATCAAAAAGAAAATTAGTTACCTCCTTTGGAGTAAAAGGCTTACACAGCCCCCGACTCAACTCTGAACCGACTCTTGTCTAGATGACGCAACAAACATCATCAATCTCATCAATAATGGGGTCGTTCGAGCTGAAAATAGAACAAAAGTAGTCGACCGCAACCTCCTCCATGCCCTGGTGATACTTCTTCCACACCCCTGCTATATCCCTAATATGCTGAATATTGTTCAGCTTCCTCTGTTCTCAGACCTATTATGAAAATATGAGGTATTCATGTTCCCTTCCTTAAGCCACTAATACTTTTCCCATTTGTTTCCAATACAACTACTTTTTGTCCATCATAAGTTCTAGATCTCGGGTTAGTTCTAGTTTGCGTAACTTAGAATCGGTTGTAACGGTGCCCTCCCTTAGGTTTTTTATCTACTGTGAAAGATATCGATGCAATTCTTGATTTTGGACCCTGAGAGGTACGACCATTGAACAGACTTACGCGGTAGCGAACCAACTTAGAATTGTGTCATGCTATTGTTCATTCACATTTTTTCCAGTTCAAAACTGGTCAATTATGCCAATGCATTCATCTGTCTTTGCCCACGCCGATACAAAACAAAAATGTTCTCTCTTTGTCCATTTGTTTCTATGATGTTGACTAGGCTCGAGAGATATCAGATATCAAGATGGCAGAGTGATCTGGGTGCCGCATTGTGAGATTTTCCACCTTTGTCGTGTTGAATAAGACACACCAAGAGTCTGATGCACATTGCCTATATAATCTTTCCCAAATTTTCTCACTCTCCTCCCTTCTGTTGCACCAAGTAAACATTCAACCCTCAGACCCGAGATCAATCAACCATGCATCCAGAATGACCATACTAAAGTTCTTAATGCACCACACCAGTTTAGGGACTCTACCCCATTTCTCCCCTTGGCTCATAATCTCGTTAACGACACCACCAAAAACCCACAGTTTGGATGAAAAAATGCTTTAATCGCTGAAGCAGCTCCCAAGATTTATTTTTCTTAATCGTGTTTGGCTCCCCGTAAAACCTGGTAAATCTCCAATCTCGATTATGATCTTCAAGCTCAATTAAGATAACAATATGGTTTCGCGACAAACCCAACAGACACCCCAATACCCATTTTTTCCACAAAATAGTGAGAGCTCCAAACTTACCTTGCACATCCACCGATATACCAAAATAACACAGTCGTTGTTTTGAGATCTCTAATTTCCTTGAATATAGAATTTTGTCTCCACAAGGAAACCCAGAGAGGGGTTCAAATGGCCAACAGTACCCCAGAGTTCTAGAATTGTCCAAGGGAGCCCCAACCCCTGATAGTTCGAGCATAAAATACTCATTGATCTCGGCAAGACTACTCAGCAGCGACATATAATTTGATTCTCTACATTTTCTATAAGTTGTAGCGTTTTAGGTGGGGGAGAGCCGAATTCTCATAAGATTCACTTGCTTCTTGATATTCCCACTCCCTAGTGAACCAGATGAGGCCTATCTCTATCCCTCGTCTAGCGCATTGATTTCTCTCAACCTCTCCCTCTCCCTCTTGCAGCTGTCCCCCCCATCAAACACCAACACGCTAACACGATTCATCAAAGAATCACTATCTTCCACCATGTTTGTAATTTCCCTAAAAACACGTGGTGCATTTACGGTCGAATCAGATCCTTAATTATTGGAAATTGTTGTCACTCTAAGACAATTGTAACTGGATATTTGTTCCAATACTCACTCTCATGGAAGATCCACCGTCTTCCGTCTACCTATTATATTCAAAACCAACTTTGATATCTTATTCCCTTTAATGCACACTTACGTTTAGAGTACTATGGTTGACCATGCTAGGTTCTTGAGATTGTTCTACATTCGAACTATTCACTAGCTTACGAGGGACTTGAATATTCCCTGCTCTATCATTAGATTTGAGGGATGAAGTCGTTGGGTCCACCTCATATCCTTGCTCCTCTCACTATCAACACGATAATTATCCATGGGCTAAACCCACCTAAGCTCAAAGCTCGTCAGATGTTCGTGAAGCTAAAATCGGTGTCTTTTGAAATCTCCCAAATTCATAATAAATATCACAATCTGCCGCGATATGCCCAATGATTTCGCACATATAACAAAAGTTTGGAAGACGTCCATACACCATAATTTTCTCCCCCCTTAATCCCTGTAGTTTTAAACATCTCACCAATGGTTTAATGGCATCGATCTTCCTTCTAACTCTCAAACTAACCACTACAAAAAGCTTCCATGTCCTCCTCGATAAAAGATCCAAGTTTATTCCTGATCAACCACACCATCTCCTTAGTCTGTCTAAAAAGTGATAGGTCGTAAATATGAATATGCAGTGGACAACAGTCAAAGTTCACTTGCCTTAGATTTTCCTCAAATCCAATCTCATTCAAGATCAAAACAAGTTTGTCAAAGGACCACGAGTAACCCCGAAGAGCCATTGTTTTGTCAATGACATGGCTGAACTAAAAGGTAATACTATATTCTTTGATTATGAATGTCCACCACTCGACATGGATTAAGGAGAGATTTCATGATAGAGCAAAATGATCCAAAGTTGTATGGCCGCTTAGCGAGAAGTCTCTTGACCAATGCAAGTTCTGACAGTCATTCGCATTAAACCAAATGAGTCTGGGAAAATGACTGTGCTGCCTAAACCTTGAAAATTCCGAGTAGTTGCCCCAACCGTTCTATATCAGACTTCGTGTTGTTCGTAGCAAAAAAAATGGCAATAAATAAATGAAAACCGCTCGCAAATCGTCTGAAGGTAAGCCGGGGTTGAATGAGATCTGGGACACCAAAAAAAGACTCGACGAAGAGCAAGAAAATGAGAGCAAAGCAAAAACAAAAGCAATAACTAACTAAATAAACAAAGCAGATAATAAAAACAAAAACAAATCAAAGAAAAATTAAATCCTGGAAGCGAGAAAATCTAATGAACATGCCAAAAATAAGGAGAAACCCATTGAAAGAATAGGAGAACTGATTTGGTGGCAACACCATCACTTCCAATGGACTTGATAGCGACAACGTGATCGAGAAGGCCTTATCGGAGAAGGTACGGTTGCTCCCTCACCAAGAAAGACATGAACATGTGAAGAGACAGTTAACCCACGTTCATACATACTTCATCATAAAATCACAAAACTTTCAGTTAACTCTCTCATATGCATATGCCTTTTCAATGTCAAATTTGAAAAGTAAGCTTTTATAACCTCACTGACAACCTCTTTGCCATCCAACTGCTATCAAGAATAATCAACTAGCCACGAAATGTGATTACTCCACATAAATCACCAAGCTTCTCACTTTTTTTTTTCAATTGGTTAGGCTGAAGTCTTGCTAACACTTTATACTTGCTTCATGTTAGAGATATAGGGCGATAGTCATTCAAACCTTTTGGATTACGAATATCTGAGATAGGTATTATGAAAGAACTATTCATACCTCACGCAAGAATTAACAGAAGTCATCTTTTAAAATATGCAATTCTTTGTTTTGGTTTGCTAAAACTTCCAAAATTACTTGATCAACCTCATATGAACCCATCCTGGAACATTTTGATCCATCATAACTCCAACCGCTTCATTATCTCCACCTTTCAATATTCTAAAGCATTTCATTATTTGCCTTGTCAAATTTATTAAAGTCAATATTGCTCAAGTCCAACATATCTCAATCTCTTATGGAAACAAAGTCTCAATTACTTCAATAGTGTCATCCATCCACCGTCTTTCAAAACACAGCCTCTGCACCTCATTTATCCCTCTGCGATAATTTACCACGGTTAGAAACCTCAAGTTAGTATCCCTCACCTACAACTAATTTATTTCTAAAATAATAACTTTATGTTCTTTCCCTGAATTTCCACATAAACCCAAAATATTCTTTCCTCTCGGTTGCCTCCACATCAAGAAAATTTATCAGTTCTACCACCAATCAAGCTAACCATGTGGCATTTTTAATTTCCTTATGAATCTCACTGAATCTATCCTTCTTCTAGGCTTTCGATTTCAACTTAAGACTTTTCAACTTCTCCAAATAAAAGTACTATCACCTCAACAACTACCGTTGTTCCTGTTATCTTTAAAAAAAATATGCATACGCTAGATGATCGAACCACACATCAAGCACCCAAAAAGGTTTCACCCCAATTGACTTGACATTCTTGAAGTAAAAATAGGTAGTGGTTTGATATTGTTCATCTAAGCCCCCATTGTCTAATTGAAGCATAACATGTGAGTTGATTCTTACATTTTCATTAGTGTATTTAATACACAACAACATATATATGCCTCATTATTAGCATACATACTTTATTATTTAAAACTCCATCTACCTTATGTACCTTATCTAACGTCTGAAATTCTAGTAACTATTTCAAGACACTCTAACTAAATAATCAACAACTTTGAATAAATATCTTCAACAACAACATTTGGCCAATTTTTCAACCAATCATTAGATAATAAAAACCTAACAATACAACTCAAAGATGTCCCATCCAGCTTATACCACATGTACTTTTATCACCTGAACCGCTGCTTTCCTTCCTTGTAGATGCATGAAACAACGTATTCAAATCTTTTGCAACGCATTAAGCTCCATTACTTCTTTGATTTTTCAGCACAATTATTTTATCCCTCAACACATATGTTGATTAGAGATGACACTTAATACTTATGTCGTTAAGTTCCTTGCTACATACACAAAATCATCACCAACACAAGTAACAATATAATTCATCAAACTTACCGCCTAATCGTAATTATTCCTCCTGGTGTCATGTTAGATTCCTTAATAACCTAGCATCAATCTTCATCTCCTAGTGAAAATTATTATTTTCACTCACTTCGAAGTTAGGCTCTTGTAAACATAGTACATCAACATTATACTCTGGTAAACAATGTCAGTGAAAAATTGATGAAGAAGAAAGTTGTAAACTGACTTACCATACGCACCCCTGCACCTCTTCATGTTATTGTGTACAAGAAGTTTAGTAAGTTTGTATCTATAGTGCATCGACTAGAAAACATTAGTCATGTTTGTGTACGACATTGACACCCGTCCACCACTCATCCAACGTGTGTTGGACACATCACGTGTGTGTCTCTAGTAAAATAGATAATAACTAATTCACACATGCAATGTGGCATGTTCCACACTTGAGAATGGCGTACGGTATGTTTTAAAAATGTTCAAGAAAAAATTGCATATTTAACAGTTGTTTTGTTGAACTTATTTAAAAGAAAAAGATTATAAATGGTCAGTTAAAAGCTAAAGAGTTAGTAAAAAAATCTCTAAGACTTAAACAACGAATAAAATTCCTAAGCCTAAATCATTTTCAATTAGTACATGATTTGGATTGAGTAGTGTTTAAGTTCTTGAGTATTGTATAACTCTTGATTTTTTATAAAGCAAACCAACTGATGATGCAAAATCGCCTACCGCCCCTGGGGTACGGACTTGAAGAGATAGTGATCACGTGAGTTATTTTTGGAACACCAATCCCAACCAGAGGAGAATGGTGAGTTATTATAGATTTATGACTGCACTCGGATGAGTTGCCTACGTATCCCTCGTAAGGGAATCAATTCATTCGTAGTTTGTGTGTTTTTTTGAAGGGTGGTGTTTAATGTAAAAAGTGTCGGATTTTTTTGGTGTTGAAGAGATGTATTTGTATTTTGTGAAGTGTTGTTGTTGGACAAAAGTGGGTGATATGAGTGTATAGGATTATTTGTGTTTTTTTTTTTTGAGAAGAAATGTTGATGGGAATGTAGTATTTTAATGGGAGAGAAAATATTATTGGTGGAGAATGTAGTGTAGATTGTGTGTGAAACGATCTTCCATCTCCTCCTTTTCATAGAAGTGGATATTGTGCATGGTGGACAAGTGTCACGGGTAGAGGTGACAAGTGTCATGACAAGTGTTAGTGCATGGAAAACCATGTGCTAGTAATACCATGTGCCATTTAGGAAGAGGTAACATCATGTGAGGAGGGAATGGTGTATCCCACGCGGGTAGGTAACTCCGTGAGGGCGTATCCATGAGGAGGGGGAGTGAACCTTAGTGAGTGGGAAGGATGTAACCTCGAAGAGGTAAAGTGAACCTCTGCGAGGGAAGGATGTACCCAAGGGGAAGTGAACCTCCGTGAAGGAAGGATAAACCCCGAGGAGGGGAAGTTGATGCCCTCTAAATAGATGATCCTTTGATTTCGAAAGGTGTCCTCAGAGATTTCTTAGAAGGTGTACCCGAAGTCTCCTCGGAGAGTGCAATCGGGTGTTACCTGAAGCGTTAGCTTTTTCTAAGCTGCATGTGTGGGATTTGGTCAGGTGTAGCCTATATGGGTGTAACCGAGAGGCATGGTCAGTAGGCGTGCCCGAGGAGGGCATCTTCCTTAGGGAAGGTAATCGGGATACTTTCCAAGCTCCTCGTTTGGGTGGTAGGAGAATTAATTAGGAATTCATGATATTTATCATTAAGAGTCCCCCAGTTCCTAGTGTGCTTCATAGAAAACACTCGAAACTATAAATATGATGTATGTTCATCTTGGGGTGAGTGTTAGTGTAACACACGTGGTTTTTTGCGTACTACTTATTTTTAAGCGGGACGTTTTGAAGATGACGTAGGCTTGGAGAGAGTAACATCGACAATTTCTCGCAGGGAGTATGTTTTGGGTTCCTTGGAAGAAGTATGCTTTTAACTCCTCGGAAGGAGTATATTTTGGGTTCCTCGAAAGATGTAGCCTTTCAATGTTTATAGATGGCGTAGCCTCAGGAGGCGTAGCTTTCTTAGAGATGGCGTAGCCTCAGAGGCATAGCTTTTTTAGTGTTTAAAGATAGCATAGGCTCGAAAGGTGTATCTTTTTTTAAAGATGGCATAGCCTCAGGAGGCGTAGTTGTTTTAGTGTTTAGAGATGGCTTAGCCTCGAAAGGTGTAGCTTTTTTTTATAGATGGCGTAACCTCAAAAGGCATAGATATTTTAGTGTTTAAAGATGGCGTAGCCTCGGAAGGCGTAGCTTTGGGTAGCCTCAGAAGGCATAGATTTTTTAGAGATGGCGTAGCCTCAGAAGGCGTAACTTTTTAAGTGTTTAGAGATTGCGTAGCCTAGGAAAACATAACTTTTTTACTGGTTAGAGATGGCATGGCCTCGCAAGGTGTAGCTTTGGCATAGCCTCAGAAGGTGTAGTTTTTTTTAGAGATGGCGCAGCATCGGAAGGCGTAATTAGTGTCACCTGAAGAGATGGTCCCTCTTACGTTGCCTTTGGGGATTTGATCGTGTGTGGCCTCTGTGGGCGCGACCTAATGCTATCCCGTAGGCATGGTCGACGGGCATGTCCTTGTAATCGGGTGTCGCCTGAAGATGTAGCATGTTGTTTACGGACACGAGGCAGAGTAAATTCTTCTCCGTAGAGAAAAATCCAGAAAATATTCATCGGAGAGTTGTAATTGAGCCTTTTGTGAAATAAGTGTCCTCGTAAATAAAACGAGGCAAGATAGACTTAGCTCCTCGTGGAGAGAATTCCAAAAATTATCCATTTGAAAGTCGTAATTGCACCTTTGAAAGAAATATCCTCGTGTATAAAATGAGGCAAAAAAGACTTAGCTCCTCGTGGAGAGAATCCCAGAAGATTCTCATCAAAATGATGTAGTTGATTTTTTGGTTAAATAAATGTCCTCGTAAATAAAACGAGGTGGAGAACTTAGAACCCCGGTTTCTTGAACACATTTCGATTGAGGCGTATATCATACATGCATATAAAATCATGGAAAAGATCGTTGTCTTGCTCGGAGTCTCCTCAGAAGCGTGAGTGTTCTATAGTAGATAAAGAAGAATTTCGCTTAAATGCAACGATCGAAAAGCTCACGATAGGGAGGGGTCTAATCTGCGGTGTTGAAAAGAAAATAACCCTCATAGGAAGGACTTGAAATCGGGTCACCATTGAGAGAAGGAGCAATCCTTTCCGCGGTGTTGGAGTTCCATTGTTGATTCAGGTACAAATAGTTCACTTTTCTACAAAAGCTTCCAGAGTTGTACTTGTAGAAAAATATATAGGCTACCCGATGTATGAAGCTCGAACCCTGGACTCCGAGGAAGTGAAAAGAGCCTCTTGTCCATCAAGATGGAAGCTTGATTGTGGCTGCTCAAACGCACCATGTTTTAATTTACTAAATCCTCCGAAGCTGAAAAAACAGCCTTCTCCGAATGGGATTCGAACTCGGATCCCTAAGGCAATTGAATTGCTCATGACTAGCAGATCTGCGGATAAGTTAGTTATTGATTTGCTGGCACGAGTAGTAATTTATTTAAAAATTAAAAGTTATAACGAGAAAATGCACAAGCTCCGTTACTAGGAAGGATTCGAACTCGACCCTTGAAAATATGTCTTCCGTCTCAGAACATATTTTTATACCTACCTATAGCATAGAAAAAGTGGTTGCCTTGCTCGGAGTTTCTTCGGCGGCATAAGTGTTCAATATATTAAATAGGGAAAAATGCAGTTTACTATCCAATCTTTGGCCCGTTTTGCACTTACCTATCCAACCTTTTTTTTTTTACACTTTACTGTCCAACTTTGCAATTTTTGACACACGACTGTCCGATCTTTGTTTTCCGGCAAGTATCCACCAAAAAACGTCACTATGCGACCAATGACGTCACTTAGTAAGGGTATTTTCGGTACTTCCAATTAAATCTTAAAAAAAATTACACTTTACGGTCTGATCTTTGAAATAAATTACATCCGAATGCCTTTCATTTAACAATTGCGTCATTAAGCAGCAACGTTTCAAATTAAATGTGTCCCTTCAACTACCCTTCTCTATTATCTTTTACCCTAAATTGAAATCTGCAGAAATGGCCGCCCCACCCCTTCCCCTTCCCAACATCCAATCTACACTTAGAAACACCTACAATGAAGAACTAGAAGATGTTAGTCTAATTTTCTATGATTTCCACAACTTCAGCAGACAATATGAGAAGTTCCTTCTCAAAAGCCTTCGATTCTTGGTCAAAGAATCCACCTGGTACACTGAAGAAATGATGCAGCCCATTTACAGAAGATTGGCAGTGTTGATGACCGCTCGCATGGGTCATGATGTTACCCCTGTGGACATCCTTGACAGGCTTCGCATAATGCGAGCGCGTCTCGACCTTTTCCGCTTGCATGCACTTTTATGAACCAAATTTTAACTATTTCTAATTCTACTACATATAGCCAACTGACATGGAGCGAGCTTTCGCACGTAGTGGAATGCCAAACTACAACCGATCCCTATATTGCCTTGTCGTGAAGGGCCTGCCAATCCCACCGATTAGAGTGTTCACCCGTTATGATTTCTATTACGGGAACCACCTCTAAATCGGTTGTAGTTTCTATTTTGGGCTGTGTAATTATCTACTCTGCTTTTGAACAATTTTCATTTCTGCTGCTGAACTATTTTTATTAAGGTTTGTAATATTAATCTGTTTTGAATGGTTTGGTTTCTATTTCTGCATTTCGCTTTTGTTTAGAGTATAGATGTTAATTATGCATGCCACTATGATTAGTCTTTTAATAAGCCTTAGCACAGTGATTAACACAACAAAAAACAGAACCCTTTATTCTAACCTTCATTATTATTCATCACAACCAGCATTTTCAAGGCTACACAAACACTTCACACCATACACAAACATTTTCCACCCTACACAAACAAAAGTTTGTAAACAACACAACAAATGAAGAAACAGAGACAAAAGCTCAATTTTCTGTTTTTTGATTCAACCATGGCTACATGCTTCTCGAGTTTCTTGTTCCTCTTCTTGAGCTTACTAACATCCAACTCCAACTTCGTGTTCTTTTCCATCAACTCCAATGGGGCGGCCATTTCTGCAGATTTCAATTTAGGGTAAAAGATAATAGAGAAGGGTAGTTGAAGGGACACATTTAATTTGAAACGTTGCTGCTTAATGACGCAATTGTTAAATGAAAGGCATTCGGATGTAATTTATTTCAAAGATCAGACCGTAAAGTGTATTTTTTTTTAAGATTTAATTGGAAGTACCGAAAATACCCTTACTAAGTGACGTCATTGGTCGCATAATGACGTTTTTCGGTGGAGACTTGCCGGAAAACAAAGATCGGACAGTCGCGTGTCAAAAAATGCAAAGTTGGACAGTAAAGTGTAAAAAAAAAAGGTTGGATAGGTAAGTGCAAAACGGGCCAAAGATTGGATAGTAAACTGTATTTTACCCTATTAAATAAAGCATCATCTTAACAATTTTACAACAAAGTTAATCTTAATAATAACAATCTATTTGTTTTTTTTAAATGCAAGCCGGAGAAATATACTGATATATAATTTTGGTACTCCAAGTATTAACGCAAAAGTATTAATAGCAATGAATTGCTAAAAGTGGATGAGCAAGTCCAAACGGAAAGTAGCTTAAAACCAAATCACTTGTGTTGGATCATGCTACATGCGTGTATGTATTGTCACTTACTGGATGCATTAATGGATATCCTAATTTGATATAGGATACATATTTGTTGGAATGAATGGTGAATGAAATTGAGTTGATAAATAAACAAGTAATGAAAATAGTAAATGTGAAGCATGGGCTATAATGTATTGCTGCTTATTGATTGGCAAAGGCTGAGTGTTGAAATAAATTCTTATGATGTGTTAAAAGTTAAAACGGCAAAATGTGCAAGTATATCATGATCTATCTTTATTCAGTGTAATTAACTTAATGAAGCTAGGTTGCTAAGACACTAAATGTGATATAGCTATGTCTAATCAAGATAATAAGGTGAGGGGAGGCTCGAGCTGTTTGCTAATGATTGCTAATGAACACTGATGGGTATTGGTGTCAAGATTGTGAGCTGGTGGTGGTGGCGGTTGTGCCCTGAATCGCGTAGACCATATGATATTTATAGGCAAAAGTAGTTTCTGGACCAAAATTAGGTTTTCTGATGTTTATGGGCCGTGTTTGTGCGATTTTGGTCGTGTCGTGATGCTAGGTCGTGAAGGTCGTGCTGTTTTTGTTTTGGTCGCACTACTCTTTGTTTGTTGTCTGCGTCATGAAGGAAAAGTAGCGCGAGTCGTGCTGTTCTTTTCTGCTCTACGCGACTTCACAGTTTTGGACTGTAACTTCTTCTCTCGATGTTGAAATTAAGATACGTTTGTTGAGTTGGAACACTGACTTCCGTGCTTTCCAATGGTATGAAGTGAAATTGTCGGATCGTGGATTGACACAACAACTTTGAGAGTTAAGCTGGCGTTGCCTTAACTCTATTGTGATCTTCTCGATTAAAGTAATATGCAACGGAATTATAAACAAGAAGATATAAATTTTAAGAAGTTTTCAATATTATTAAAAACTTCCGAGCCTTAGGAGAAATAACTAATAAAGGTTTTAACAAAATGTTCCTCACAACAATTCACTCACGCTCTTTGTTGATCGGACTCAACGAAGCAGACAAGTACGAACTACTTAGCTTCTATGAACTAGACTTAAATAGTTGATACAAAAACTTTTCAAAAGTAAGACTAAGACAATACAATGTATGACTAATCTCTTGGATTGATTTAAACTATTGTCTTGTAATCATCTTGATGAACTTCACACCTTTTATAGATTTCTTGAAACTTGCACGCCAAGGTGTGTTGTTCACAGTTTTGGTAACTCTTGTTGTTTCCTTGTTGAATTTGGACTTCCTTATGAACTCGGTAGCTTTCTTGAATAAGTGTTTCCTTTATTACAAATCTAATAAGGTAACACATCTTCTTCAAATAGGAGTAATCCTGGAAAGAATCCAAGTTGCAGTGGAACGCCAATTTGTTTCCTTCTTTGCAAACCGTGTTGAGTTGACTATTCAACTTAACTTGAATTATGGAAACTTCAAGTAAAGAATCATCCATAGCTCTTCCTTATGATTAAGATACCTTACTGGACATAAACATAAACAACTAAACCGTGGAACTTGATTAATAAGTGAATAAAGGCAAAACTTAAAGTTTTGCAGTTAAATAACAGTTTACACGCAGGTTCTCTGGTTTCAATGTTATCCTCAATGTTGTCCCAACATCGCATAACATTGATTCCAGAATACCTTGCACTTTAAATCTCCCCCTTTTTGCCTTTCTTCACAAAACCAATACCTGTTCCAATCAAGTCTTATATCCAGAAGGTTAGAATCCACAAGAAACAAATTAAAACCACTAAACTGCTCCCCCTCAATGCAAAATAGCATATTCAAAGTCAAAATAACAAAGACAAGTATTAAGGTCATCACTACATCAAAAGATGTTCAGACTCCAACATTCATCAATGTTGCCTCCACATTGAAACCAGTGAGTTTCCTGCATAAAAGGTTAAATAGAAAAATAGTTCAAAATTTGATTTCATAAGCAACAACAGTCAGAGCAGTTCAAACAGTAGTTATACTTAGAGTTACAGACCATAACTAGATAACAAGGACATGTTCCTTGATCAAATCAAACCACATAGAGATAATGTACCATCAACACAAACATAACAACAATTTTAAGAAACAAAACCGAAAACTAGAAAACCAAACTTAAAAATTGGAACTACTCTCCAAATTTTTCACCAAGCTCTCTAGCTCTTTGAGATGTTCCTTCTTATCCTCAATATCCCTCTGAGTATCAACAATGTGCCCCCTAAACCAATTCAGCAGATGATCCACAAAAGTTGAGGTTATGACCATGCAATCTTCCTCTTTGGACATAGGCACTGAAGTTCTAGTAAACTTCTGAGCCTTCTTCTTATCTGTTCTTGGTCTCACCACTTCTTTTGGGTTCCAAGGAAGATCTCTCACTCTTGAACCAGACAAGTAGCTTGGGAGAATTGTAAGTTCAACATCATTCTTCCTCCAGCCCATAGTGACACTTGTCTTCAATCCTTGCTTGATAGGGATTTTGCAGATGAGTGAGGGAAAAGGCAGCATGCCATTCTTCCTTCCAGCAACTTTAGACATTGACTTCAAAATCCTCTCCCCCATATTCACAGCTAGCCCATTATTGATCTTGTACACTAAGATTGGTGATTCCTTAGAAAGTACAGTAACATTCTTGCTTGGCAGCCAGTTGAAGCATGCAATCTTATGCAAGACAACACTAAGGGAAGTGAGTTTTGTAGTTGGCAGAGCATCTTTCCAGACTTTGACCAACCCTCCTGTCAAATCTTCAATCACATCATCATAGTAGGGGTCAATATTGAAGACTCTCCCCCTCACCCAAGCTTTTCCATATTTGGAGATCTGTAATCTCTTATCCACTTGGAGAGATTCAGGTAGAATTCTATAACAATCTCAGGAGCATAATCATTCAACTCCATCACAGATTGATGAATCCCTCGTTCTTCAAGCAATTCCACCACTTTGTGTTCTTTAAAGTTGGCCATCTCTACAGCTCTTTCAAGGTGTATTTCCCTTCTCTTGAAAGAATCCCACTTCTTCTCCAAATCTTTGGTAAGATAATAGAGGGAAAAGTAGTCCTCCTCATCTTCAGGGTAAATCACATACAGTCCATCAGAGTATTCTTCTATCCCCAATGCTGCCTTAACATCATCAGCAACATCAGCAGCAACATCCTTCTCTTCTTCATCAGTCTTCTCTTTTCTTTCTCCTTCTCTTCCACTTCATCCTCAACATCCACAACCTCAATTTCCTCTTCCATAAATTGCTTCCCCTTCCTCTTTCTTTTAGCAGCAGCAGATTTTCGATCTTCCTCAGCCTTTTTCTCACCTTCAGCAGCCCTCTTCCTAGCTAACCTCTCAATTTGCCTCTTTCTAGACTCAACACGTTTCTTGGCAGTTTCAGACATTGTTCGACCACCAATCAACTTCTCACCGGTACCCTTGCTCTTTTTCTTTTGAGCCCTAACCCACTTCCTCACCAATTTATCCACAGATTCACCAACCTTCCCCTCAACAGATACATCAACATTAATCGCAGGGTTAGGTTCAGCCACATTTACCTCAATTTCAGGCTCATTGATGATTGGAGTGGTTGACTCAACAATTGGCTAAACATTAGAAGTCGATTCTCCCTGTTTAGATTTCTTTCCTCGTCGCACGTAGGGGATCGCTTTTCTTTTAGCAGCAACTTGAGCATCCTCGGATTTTGCAGCATCACCTCGAGTGTGAGAGCGGGTGCACACAACTGTGGGTTCACTGCTTAGAGCAACATCTGCAAGAGTATGCATAGGCGACTTGCTTGCCATTGTTAGTGAGAGAGATTTGCAGAGAAAATTTGAGAGAATTTCGAGAGTAGAAAGTAAAATTGCAGAAATTGTAAGCACAAATAAGGAATTTTGGGTTTTGATTCCTAATATAACCGTGAGTAGTGGAGAGAGAGTGAATGTTACTAGGTAGAGACTGATTTTTAACCAAATAAAATCTTCCCACTATGTTTTCCTGCGCACATGCGTCAATGTTTAAGTAACAGGTAACTAGAGCGGTTTCAGAAAATTTGAAAACTTATAAGTTCATGTTTTCAATGTTGCCCTGCGACAATGCACAATGTTGGGATAACATTGGATAAAATTCAAACCAGAAGGTAGAGGTACAGACTTCACCAAGGCAAATTCATGTGAGAGCTTGAGATACATCCAAAAATGCATCTGAAACTTAACCAATATAGCAAGCGAGTACCTCAGACATAATGTTCAGATCAAAATCATGAGTAAGCAGCATAGATAACAAGAAACACACAGAGATAAGCAGTTATGAATTCAAGGAAAAATTCACTTCCACATCATAGAAAGTCACAGAAAAGTGTGTCACCTGCAGTATGTCACCCACCAAATTGTATGCCTCAACACATGAATTATACCCCCCCCCCTACGCCTAAACCGACATAACTCAACAACAACAAGAAAAACAATGCAGTTCTACATGAATGCAACCATGTAATGTCAAATAGGCAGATGGTAAACATTTAAGAAAAACTCATCAAACTAGCACAGTACACATCTCTTTATAATCTTTATTATTTTCATAACTCATCTGAACCAAAAGCTGAAGGTTGCTAAACACAAAGCTAATGTCACTACTGAATGAGGGCAGCCTGAACTCCACACACCACCCCAGTAACAACATTAACTGCAACAAGTTAGGCAAGTACAAAGGCCTTGAATGTTGGCAATTCATTTATCATGCACCCCAACACCCCAATTCCTTATGCATACTTGTTTACCAACCTACATTCAAGAGAATCACCAAGTTATCAGTGCTACTAAATGTAAGAAACCTAAACCTCAAACACCCTAATCGAAAGGATCACCCTCATGTGTTCCTTGGCCAAACAAACAGAAACATGTAAATAAGCACAACTGAGTAACACTGAAGTTGTCAACATCATGTACCCCAGCTTCTCCACATGCCCTGTACACCTTTCATATGAATAAGACACAACTGAATAGACATCAAAGTAGTGAACTTTGTGTACCCCAACTTCTCCATATGTTAGGCTATTACAACCTCAGACAAACAAAAGAGTTTTATAACTTTTTCAAAACAAAGATGTGAAACTGGTAACTAGAAAGAGTTGTTAATCAAAGAGTTCAACCACACAAATCAAATATGAAAAAACAAGGATTAAATGAGACTCACAAGAAAATAAATTCAACAAAGGAAAACAAAAGAATACCTACTACACCACAATCAATATACCAGTGCTAGACAGTGGTGTTATGTCAACACTGGTTTCCTCAACATTCTCACATATTGCACATGCCAAGAGATTTCCTCAAGCTGAAGTATCTCTCACTATCTAAAGGTTTTGTAAACGTATCAGCAAGCTGATTTGTTGTCTCAATATGTTCAATGTTGATCACTTTGTCCTCTACCATATCTCTCAGGAAATGATGCCTAATGTCTATATGCTTAGTTCTAGAATGTTGGACAGGATTCCTAGAGATACTTATGGCACTTAGATTATCATAGAGAATGAGAAGTGTATCACTATCTAACCCATAATCTGAGAGCATGTGTTTGAGCCACACAAGTTGGGTAACACAGCTGCCGGCAACTACATATTCTGATTCGGTTGTTGATAATGAAACACAGTTCTGTTTCTTGCTATACTAGGAGATCAAATTATTCTCCAAATAAAAACAGCCCCCACTTATGGATTTCCAGTCATCCATATCACCTGCCCAGTCAGAGTCACTGAAACCAACCAGGTTAGTATTAGTGTCATAATAATACCAAATGCCTAAAGGTGAAGTTCCAGAGATATATCTAAGAATCCTCTTCACAGCAATCAAGTGAGATTGCCTTGGCTCAGCTTGGTACCTAGCACAAACACATACTGAAAACATGATATCAGGTTTAGAGGCAGAGAGATATAGCAAACTACCAATCATGGATCTGTACAATGTTGGGTCAACATTGTTGCCAGTGCCATCTCTTGTTATCTTCACTGAAGAGGACATAGGAGTTTTGCAAGGCTTGGACTCTTGTAGCTCAAATCTCTTCACTAGATTCCTTGCATACTTCTCCTGGTTCAGGAAGATACCATTCTCCAGCTGCTTGACTTGTAGTCCCAGAAAGTAGTTAAGCTCACCAATCATGCTCATCTCAAATGTTCCTGTCATAGACTCAACAAACTTGTCTAAGGTAGATTTGTTAGTAGAGCCAAATACAATATCATCCACATAAATTTGAGCATAACATATATCAGAGCTTTTTCTAAGGACAAATAATGTTCTATCTCTATCTCCTCTGTTGAAACCTATGCCTAACAGAAAATCAGTTGGCCTCTCATACCAAGCTCTAGAAGCCTGTTTTAAGCCATACAAAGCCTTCTCAAGTTTGTACACATGGTCAGGGTGTTTAGGGTCAGCAAAGCCTTTAGGTTGTTCTACGTAAATCACTTTGTCAATTAAACCATTCAAAAAGGCACCCTTAATATCCATTTGGTAAAGTTTAATCTTAAGATAGCAAGCAATAGCAATAAGTAATCTAATTGATTCTATCCTAGCCACTGGAGCAAAAGTCTCATCAAAATCTATACCTTCTACCTGAGTATAACCTTGAGCAACCAACCTAGCTTTGTTCCTCATAATTACACCATTCTCATCAGTTTTATTTTTGAAAATCCATTTTGTACCTATTACATTCACATGTGAAGGCCTAGGCACTAGATTCCAAACTCATGTTTTTTATGAATTGTCAGAGTTCCTCTTGCATGACATTAATCCAGTAACTATCCTTAAGAGCTTCAGTTACATTCTTAGGTTCAATGGAGGAAACAAAACAAGATACATTTTCAACAGTACATGAAGACATACAAACACACTACTTAACAATATCCTTGTAATTAACCCTTTCTTTGTTCCGTGTTCTAACTCTTTCAGTAATTTGTCCAATTACTTGAGTGGGTGGATGATCTCTTTGTATCCTAGCAGGAGGATCTCCTCTGGATTCAGGAACTATTTCATCTTAGAATCTAACAGCACAGATATTGGCCTAACATTGGGGGTTCCTGGTGTTAAGTCAACATTTGTTCCAGTTTCCAGTTCAGCATCTACAGCTTCTGTGTTCAATGTTGGGTCCAATGTTGGAGCAACATCTGAAACAGTGACTTCTTCAGTACCTGCAGAAACGGTTAAATCATCAAAAATGACATTCACTGATTCTTGTACAGTATGCAATCTTGGATTGTAGACCCTGAAAGCAGCACTATTAGGAGAATATCCAACAAATATACAATTTTCACTTTTGGGATCAAATTTGCTCAAATAATCTCTATCTTTTAGCAAATAGCAGTTAATACCAAATTCATGAAAGTGTGCTACTGTTGGTTTTGAACCCTTCAAGATTTCATAAGGTTTCATAGTAGCACCAGGTCTAAGATAAACTCTATTACTAATATGACACGCAGTATTCAAAGCTTCAGCCCAAAGTTTCTTAGATAAGTTTACTAGAATTCAACATTATCTAGCCATCTCTTGAAGTGTTCTATTCTTCCTTTCAGCAATCTCATTTTTGCTGAGGTGTCTTGGGTGCAGAGAACTCATGGAAAATGCCTTTAGTTTTACTGAAATTAGCAAAGCTTACATTTTCAAACTCTTTTCCATGGTCAGACCTAATTCTTCCTACAGAAGTGCCATAGAGATTTTTGATACTAGCATGCAAAATCTTGAATGTGTTGAATGCTTTTGATTTTTCTTTCAAAAACTTTATCCATGTGTATCTTGAAAAACCATCAACAATAACAAAAGCATACTTCTTACCATTTAGGCTACTAACCTCAATAGGACCCATGAGATCCATATGTAGCAATTCAAAGCACTTATTAGTTCTAGGGTTAGTACTTTGTACCTGGAGTGGTATATGAACAACTTTTGTTTGTTTACCTTTCAGGCAGTCTTCACAAACAATTTTACCTGGACTAGACAACTTAGGCAGACCTCTTACAGCCTCTAACTTCTGCAGTTTCTCTAGATTTCTACATTGCACATGTCCTAGCTTCTTGTGCCACATGACAGATTCATCTACCTTGGCATGGTAGCATTTATATTCATCTTGAGTAAGATAGCAGTTATCCTTTGATCTTGTACCTGTCATAACACAGACATTGTCACTATTAAACACATCACATGAACTTTTATCAAAAGTAACTAGCATGTTATCATCACAAAGTTGACTTATGCTAATTAAATTTGCTTTCAATCCTTCAACCAACAACACATCCTTGAGTGGTAGAAATCCTTCAGCATCAAGTACTCCTTTTCTAATGATTGTCCCTTTAGTGCCTCCTCCATAGGTAACTGTTCCAACAGTCAAAGGGATCACATCTTTCAGGTTGTCAATGTTTCCAGTCATGTGCCTTGAACATCCACTGTCAAAATACCACTTACCTGCAAGGTTAGAGTAAACAGCAGAAAAGACAACATTGCAAACAATTTTAACCTTAGGGGTTTTTATCTTTTCAATCCAAGTTTTACTTTTATGTCCTTCAACTTTGTTACCTAATGTTGGGATAACATTCAGATCAGAGGTTCTCCTAACATTGGTACTGCTATTAATAACTGTTTATTTTTATATTTTTTACAATAAAGCTTAATGTGACCAGGTTGAAAACAATGTTGACAGATAAAAACAGGCTTTTTCACAGTGTTGAAAGGAATTTCACAACTCAAGCTATTACTTTCCTTGATAAAACCAGCTTTCAAATAGACAGAATTAACATCTTCAGAGGGAGGTTTCTCAACATAGCCCAAACCACTTTTACCTTGATTTCCCATACTCAACATCTCATCAAGCTTAGATTTAGATGAGTTCCATTTGGCAATGGTTTGTTCAGCTTTATTAAATTTTACCTTTACCTCCTTCAGTTCAGCCTCAGTTTTGTCAAGGTCTTTCTCATACATTTTCAACATCTCCTTCATGCATACAATCTCTTCCTTCATGCTTTTATTGCTCTTGATGAGTTTGTGATTCTCAAGCAGCAGTTTATGGTAGATAGACTTCAGGTCTTCAATGATTTCCTCCTAGACATTTCACCTTCAAAGAAATATTCTTCATCTAGATCCACTGAGCCATGAAAACAATCAAAGTTAGATTCATCATTATTAGACACAGGATTAGGTTCAATATTAGCATCATATTCATCCCAATCTGCAAAGAAGGTCTCCTGTTCTGATGTTAGATCCTGAATGTTGGGGTAACATTGAAATCCGAGGCAGTTTAGGGAGTCTTCTGGTGTCCAGTCAATCTGAATGAGTAGTGCAGCAACGTGAATCTCTTTTGATTGTTCTTCAGCTTCTCCAGAACTAAAGTCATCTTCATTAAAATCATCTACACAAACTCAATGAGAATTTTCTCTTTTTCTAAGAGTGTTAGCACATTCATTAGCCATATGACCATATCCTTTACATTCAGAATATTGAACATCTTTTAAATTATCAGCTTCTAAAGGAGTAGGTTTTGATGCCATGTACTTCACAAACTTAGGAGGTAATTTCTTATAACCTGGAGAACTATTACTAAGATTCTTTTCTTTGCCTTTTCTTTTAAAGTTCAGCTTATTGAATTTCTTAGTAATATTACCATAGTTTGAAGAAATTAATTCACATTCATCATCACTTTCATTATCAAGACTTGATCCTCTTAAAGCAACAACCCTATGTTTGCTAGGCTGTGAGGCAAGATCCATCTCAAATTCTCTAAGAGTATTCATCAAAACTTAAAATTGTAGATTAGCAAGGTTCCTAGATTCACCCATTGCAATTTTCTTGAGAGCAAATTTAGATGACAGTGTTCTCATTGCTTTATAAACCATCTCTTGATTAGTCATAACAAAACCTAGATTTTCACATTGGTTAGCAATATCAAGAGTTTTCTCAAAATAACTATCAACACTCTCATCTTCTCCCATCTCAAGTTTTTCAAATTGCTGAAGCGGTTGTCTATGTTTAGAATCTTTAACAGCAGAATCTCCTTCACAATGTAATTCAAGTATATCCCAAGCATGTTTGGCTTTTGTACAATTCTGAATTAACTTGAACATGTGATGATTAACCCAACTAAAAATAGCATTAAGAGCCTTTTCATTAGAGTTATAGAGACTTACCTCTGCTGCTGTCCAGTCTGCTTCTGGTTTTGGTACTAGATCACCTTCACCATCTCTTGGTAATGTTGGAAGAGAGTATCCATTGATCACAAATTGCCAGGCTCGAATATCAATAGTTTTGATGTGAGACCTGATCCTGATCTTCTAGTATCCATAATTGGAGCCATCCAAAATTGGAATCTTGTTGACATTAGGATTGACATTGTCCATTGTGTTGTATCACCTCCAAACCACCAGTGCAGTCGGTGTTTGGCTCTAACGCCAATTGAAATTGTCAGATCATGGATTGACACAACAACTTTGAGAGTTAAGCTGGCGTTACCTTAACTCTATTGTGATCTTGTCGATTAAAGTAATATGCAGCGAAATTATAAACAAGAAGATATAAATTTTAAGAAGTTTTCAATATTATTAAAAACTTCTGAGCCTTAGGTGAAATAACTAATAAAGGTTTTAACAAAATGTTCCTCACAATAATTCACTCACGCTCTTTGTTGATCGGACTCAATGAAGCAGACAAGTACGAACTACTTAACTTCTATGAACTAGACTTAAATAGTTGATACAAAAACTTCGCAAAAGCAAGACGAAGACAATACAACGTATGATTAATCTCTTGGATTGATTTGAACTATTGTCTTGTGATCTTCATGATGAACTTCACACCTTTTATAGATTTCTTGAAACTTGCACGCCAAGGTGTGTTGTTCACAGTTTTGGTAACTCTTGTTGTTTCCTTGTTGAATCTGGACTTCCTTATGAACTCGGTATCTTTCTTGAATAAGTGTTTCCTTTATTATAGATCTAATAAGGTAACACATCTTCTTCAAATCGGAGTAATCTTGGAAAGAATCCAAGTTGCAGCGGAACGCCAATTTGTTTCCTTCTTTGTAAACCGTGTTGAGTTGACTATTCAACTTAACTTGAATTATGGAAACTTCAAGTAAGTAATCATCCATAACATAAATTTGGCAGTTAAATAACAGTTTACGCCCAGGTTCTCTGGTTTCAATGTTATCCTCAATGTTGTCCCAACATCGCAAAATATTGATTCCAGAATACCTTGCATTTTCATGTAGCATGGCCTTTGGTTCTTTTTGTGACTTCGTCAACACGTATTTGAATCAATCACTTCACTTGGATTCTATTAATTGTAAAGTTATGTCGTGAAACCATGTTCCCAAAAATATCCATTTTAGGCTATTTTAGCTTTGTTTCGTCTTAACTCACCAAAACCCTAAAAAAATACAAAATTAATACTAACAACAATAAATAAACACCAGTACGTATACAAAAGCATAAGAAACAAGTACTTGAGTCACGCTAAATAAACCTTCATCAGTATGCCAAAACTATGAACTCTCTAGTTTCTCAGCGAGTTGAATCACAACCACTCGCTTTCCCCCCTGACTTCTGATATAGCTTGGGAAAATTTAGAGTACATGCACTTTCCGTTAACAAATTGTTAAGCGTATAAAATAAATACGAGATTAAATAGAATATTAATCCCAAATCAGAAGGATTAATAAACGGACAATACTATTGTCACGAGTACTTCCGAGAAAGTTGTACCCACTCCCAACGAGGAGGCCCATCAGATGTGACCAATATCGCTCGGTTACTAACCCAAAGCGGTATGAGTGGCCATCCGACGAGGGCACCTAGCGTCCCTCAGAAAGTCACGATGAATCAAGACCAGATATCAAGGTGGCATCAGATAAAAAGCAAACCCGGTTGGATCCGCCTGATTCAGATATCCATCACGACGCCAAGCAGGGCCCCAACGGACTCCCGAGTCCCAGAACCTTGACAAGAACACTTCTTTGTTATGCACTTCCAATACAAGTGCCCTCGGAACAATGCTCCGGACAACCAACTCAAAGAACGGAACCACACATTGATGTAAGAACCACAACACAACACTTTCTGGGCACTCGGAAAGAGAAACACCTACCCACGAAGGATAAAAGCCCCTCGGAATTCAGATCACGGGTGAAAAAATGCCCCGAATCACTTACTCCAGGATACGTCCCTATCGGAGCAGCATTATCACTAACGGAACTCCCAAACTTGGCCCTCAAGTCATTACTAGAGGCAGTAAGCCCTCGGAGACAAAGAAGGCGGCCTAACCACCTATCGGAATGAAGGCAAAACCCCTCGGAGGAAGATAAAGCAGCATAGTCAGCACTTAGTAGATCAAGACAGACATTATCTTATTGATTGGTGTACATTATAACACGCGTATTCATCCTAAAACTTGTCAACATGCATAGCGACACGTGTATTTACTAAACACATACATAGAGACACTTGTCCCTAAAAATTTCTATATAAAGGGAGGTGATCAATTAAAGAAGGACAACTCAAGACACATACATACAACATGAGTGAAATATAGTGAATAAAGGAAGGAATGTTCTTGTTATTTTGTCTCCTTTAAAATAGCATTTAGCTTTTGAACCACGGGTAAGGGTGTTCCAACCCGAATAAATAATTCAGCTAATTAGGTCATAATTCCAAACCTGTTAACAAAATGGCGCCGTCTGTGGGAACACCATTAAATTTTTCTTTGAGAGCGTTCAAGAGCGATTCCTATTATGGAGAATTTATTCTACAGCGAAGGCCGTCCTAGCCAATCTCAAAATTCGGAAGAAACTATGTCCAACCGCCAATCCGATGAGAGGGATTTTATCAACATCCCTCGCTCCGCCTTTGAAAGATTTATGGAGACTAGGGCCCGGAGGACACCGCCTGGATACGTGAACCCTCAAGACTTATCCCCTCGGTCCTCCCGCCACCAAAATCCCTGGGCCGAAGAAGGTGGAACTCGAGCTAGATGGAGCCCCGTCTCCAATCCCTGGCGCCAAGGACCCCCGCAGAATGCCCGGAGCACTACAACTACCGGGACACGCGCCGGATTGGCCAACTGGAAGGGAGAACGGCTCCCCCGGACCGTCCTACATCATTCCCATCTCCGGGTGAGGATCATACTATATGGGGAATTCTTGATGGCCTTAGGAGGGAGATGGGCGATATTAAGAAGACGATGGCCCCAAGGAGGATCCTACCTTTAAAACCTCTTATTTTATCCCTGAAATAGCCTTAGCCTCTATCCCAGCGGGGATGCGGCCTGTAAATGGTCCCCTGTATACGAGGGATGCGGATGGAAAGGATCCGCATGATCATATACATCAATACCTAGTCGGAATGGATCTCAATTCTGCCCCGGACCATGTGCTTTGTCGTGTCTTCCCTGTGACCCTCGGAGGACAGGCACAATCGTGGTTTACCCACCTTGCACCCGGCTCCATCGACAGTTTTGATCGACTGGCCCACTTATTCGTGAGGCAGTTTGCTTGCAATCGGAGGTACCCTAAATCTGCCACACATCTCTTCACCGTTAAACAGAAGAAGAATGAACCCCTATGAGGATACATAAAACGCTTTATAGATGAAGCGCTGGATGTCCCGAATGTTATTACCACCATTTTGGCGGATATACTCACACAAGGACTCCGGGCAGGCAAATTCTTCCGCTACCTCACGGGAAATCATATCACGGATATGAACGAACTTATGCATCAAGCGGAGACTTATATCCTGATGGAGGAAGCGGAAGGCGCGAAAAGACGCTTGGAGGGCGATGACAATGAACATCACGAGCGCACTGAACGAGAAGTAAAGGCCAAGGAAAAAAGCCGGGAAGGGAAACCAGTCCAGCGTAAAGACGAGAGTGGCCCGGTCAAGAAATTCCTCAAGTCGGTACCCTTGCCCCCGATGACCATTGCCCCCGTAGAAGTACTCAATGTGATGCGGGGCAGCACCGAGCTGCGATGGCCAAGAGAAGCCCGGTTTCCAGATAGAGACAAGAATACGGGTAAGTATTGTAAATACCATAAAACCTATGGGCATACTACCGAGGAGTGTACCACACTGCGAAGGGAGGTGCTCCGCCTCTTGGAAGTCGGGTACCTGAAGAACTATCTCAAGGCGAACAACCCAGAGAATCCCCCTCAGTATACCTATAAGAGACCTCGAAGGGAAGAAGAAGAAAAAGAAGAAGATTAGATGACTCCCAATCGGAGGTCACGAGAGAGAACGGCGGAACAGCGGAACCCACCCCCTCCCCTAGAATCATATGAAGATAACACCCCATCGGGGCGTACCATCAGTATGATAGAAGGAGGAGATCTCTCCATTACACCACAAGGTAAAAAGAAGCAGTATTTGAAAAAAGCTAGGCGGGCGGAACAAGGATTGTTCATAGGATCCATTCAGGGTGCAAAGCTTCCTAGCTTCACCTTTGGACCCGAAAATTTAAAAGGGGTGATTTATCCCCACGAAGACCCCCTGGTAATAGAAGCCGTGATCTATGGGATAGACATCCAGAGAATACTGGTTGATACCGGTAGTTCCGTGGACGTCCTATTTCTCCCCATCTGTCTAGCCATGGGATTGAAGAAAGAGCGGCTAGAAGTAGCCGAAGTTCCGTTAATAGGTTTCTCGGAAGAAGCCTCCAAAACACTCAAAACCGTGACACTTCCAATGTCGTGGGGAGAAGGGGCCCTTCGAAGAACGGAACCCATAAAATTTTGGGTGGTAGAGGCGTCATCAAGAACGTACAATGCAATCTGTGGGCGGCCATCCATTTGGGCCTTCGAAGCGATCCCTTCAACCCTCAATCTCAAGGTAAAATTCCCAACCTTTTCAGGTATCGGAGAAGTCCAAGGAAACCAGGCAAAGGCCCAGGAGTGCCGCATGAATGCTCTCCCTCCCGAAGAGGACGAACCTATCCTCGGAAGCAGCAAAAAGCGAAAAGCAGAGGAAGTACGAGTACAATCCATAGAAGAGCTAAAGTTGGTGGAACTCGTAGAGGGGAGCCCGGAGAAAGCGGTCAAAGTAGGTACCAAAATGGAGCCTGAAGTGGAAGCCCAACTGGTTCAAATCCTGAAAGAATTCCGCCATATTTTCGTATGGGAAGGCGGACCGCCAGAGCAAATCAGCAATAAGGTATGTCAACATTTCCTTAATGTGAAACCCGGGGCCAAACTGGCCCAACGGAAGAAGAGAAAAATGGGCCCGGAGCGCAATAAAATCTTCCGATCGGAGATTCAACGACTCCTCAGCCTAAGGCAAATCAGAGAAGTCATCTACCCCGAGTGGCTAGCCAACGTAGTCCTAGTCCCAAAGCATGGGGGTAAGTGGTGAATGTGCGTGGATTTCACGAACCTTAATGACGCATGCCCCAAGGACTGCTATCCCCTCCCGAGTATTGACCAACTGGTAGACTCAACAGCGGGCTGCGCACTCTTGTCCACCCTGGATGGGAACCAGGGATATAACCAAATCCCGATGGCCGTCGTGGATCAAGACAAAACTAGTTTTATCACTGATGCGGGCACCTTTTGCTACCTGGTGATGCCCTTCGGACTCAAGAATGCAGGGGCCACTTATCAGCGATTGGTAAGCTTAATGTTTGCAGGACTCATCGGAAACACGGTGGAAGTCTACGTGGATGATACGGTCGTTAAAAGCTGCTCCGCCAAGGACCACCCCGAGGACCTACGAAAGGCATTAGCCATCATGAACCGATTCGGGATGAAGGTTAACCCTAAGAAATGCTCCTTCGGCATCAGAGGAGGCAAGTTCCTAGGATACATGGTTACAGAGAGAGGGATAGAAGTCAACCCCGAGAAGGCCGAAGCCATCCTAGGGTTACCTACCCCAAAGACAGTTAAAGATGTGCAAAAGCTTACAGGTCGAATGGCCTCCCTGAGCCGATTCGTCTCCAAATCGACCGAAAAAGGACTTCCATTCTTCAAGGTGCTACGCAACATCAAGGAGTTCCAATGGACCCCGCAATGCGAAGAAGCTCTCCAACAATTGAAGGATTATATGGAGAAACCGCCCTTACTAATGAAGTCGGCGCCACATGAAGAGCTCTTTGTGTACTTATTGGTCGAAGAGGAGGCTGTAAGTGCGGTACTAGTTAAAGATCAAGACAAGGAACATCACCCCGTGTACTATGTGAGTAAGACTCTTCTCGGGGCCGAAACCAGGTATACCCAAACCGAAAAACTTGTCTTAACTTTAATTACCACAGCCCGGAAGCTCCGCCCATATTTCCTCTCCCACCCCGTAACTGTGTTAACTAAACACCCGTTACGAGAAATTCTCAACAAGCCCGAGACCTCTGGAAGATTGATAAAGTGGGCCGTGGAGCTCACCGAATATGACATTTCTTATGCCCCGAGACCCTCCGTCAAAGCATAAGTCCTAGCGGATTTTGTGACTGAAATGACGAGCATCGGAGCTGAAGAAAAGACACCCATGTGGCATATCTATGTGGACGGCTCCTCTGTGAGCACACACGGGGGGGCTGGGATAGTTCTAGCAAACCAAGAAGTAGAAGAAGAGATACTCCACTTCGCGGTCAGAATCGACTACCCCTTGTTGAATAACGAAGCCGAATATGAGTCCTTACTCATAGGGATGAGACTTGCCCGAGAAGGCGGCATCCGAAAAATACACATCCACAGCGACTCGCAACTAATTGTGCAACAAGTCAATGGCTCGTATGAAGCCAAGGAAGAGAGGATGCAAGCATGCCTCCAAGCGGTTCACCGCAAACGGGAATGGTTCGACGAGTGCAAAGTAGTTCAAATCCCACGAAAGGAGAATCAAGAGGCGGACGCCTTGTCCAAGATGGCCACCCAAACGGCTGCTATCCACACCCGGAAAATCACCCTGCTCCAAGTTACCGAGTCCGAGAAGGCCGAGGGCCACGAAGTGTATGCCACTATAGACTCCCCATCCAGTTGGGTGACCCCAATCAAAGCCTATCTACAGGACCCGGAAGGTTATTCCACGAATAAAGCCGTGCAACGGCTTATGGCCAGAATAACTATCAGGTATTTCCTTAAAGACGGGATATTATTCCGCCGGACATACTCGTGCCCTCACGCCCGATGCCTAAATGAGGAAGAAGCTCAACTGCTATGGCGGAAACCCACGAAGGGACATGCGGCAGTCATACATGCGGTGAAAGTATGGACGGGCGCCTGATTCGCCAAGGCTACTATTGGCCCATGATGGCCAAAGATTGCAAAGGCCATGCCGAAAGGTGCAAGCCGTGCCAAGCTTACGCCCCCCGGGTTCATCAGCTCGCTGCCCCCTGGGAACCGCACCTGACCCCTTGCCCATTTTCCAAGTGGGGCATAGACATAGTGGGACCCCTTATACCCGATGCCAGTCAAAAGAAGTTTCTCCTCGTAGCCATTGATTACTTCACCAAATGGGTGGAAGCAGAGCCCCTAGCTCGGATAACCACGGGCGTCGTTATCAACTTTCTTTCGAGAAGCATCATATGCCGCTTCGGTGTCCCTCGAAACCTGGTAAGTGATAATGGTCTACAATTTACGGATCAAGGGTTAGAAAAATGGTGTGACCACTGGGAGATCAAACACCGCTTTGCTTCGGTGGGATACCCTCAAGCAAACGGTCAAGTGGAAAGGACCAACCGAACCCTCTTGAAGAATATGAAGGCCCGACTTGATTGGCACAAAGCCAAGTGGGTAGAAGAAATACCTGGTATACTGTGGGCCTACCGGACCACGTAGAGCGCCGCCATGGGCGAAACCCCCTTCAGCTTAGCCTATGGCTGCGAAGCTTTTGTACCTTCTGAAGTCTCTATAAAAAGTTGGCGAGTTAAGGAGTACGAGGAAGTAGCTAACAATGCTAACTTGGCCCTTGCCCTTGATCTCCTCGAAGAAAAAAGAATGCGGGTCGCGGTCCAGAATGAAGAATACAAGGGCCGGATGTCCCGATACTACAATGCGAAGGTGAAACCCACAACTTTTCAAGTCGGGGACCTAGTATTGAAAGGAGTCGGGGCTTCTAAAAACGTAGGCAAACTCGAACCACGATGGGAGGGACCGTACAAGAGAGTAGGGATTGTCGGGCCTGCGACTTATCTCCTTGCCGATTCTAAGGATGCCATCCTCAACAATACCTGGAACGCGTTTAACCTTAGAAAGTACTATGCATGATGTAACGAAACAGCTTTGTACATAAATAAAAGTTATTTATATATATAAATGGTGCCTTTACGATACAAGGGAGATAAGATTGCCCGACAAAATAATGACTCCATGCCTACGAGTCATATTGGCAATCTAACCCGAGGGGCCATCTTATACAAACCACGTGACCCCACATACCCAAGGTATATCGGACCACATCCTATATAAAGGCCCTTATACCAAACAAAACACTTATACAAACTAAACACCTTCCATGGGACGCTTCCCCTCCTTGATCAGACGACGGCGGTCCTCCGCGGACATATGATTCGGATCTCCGATAGACACAGTCGGCCCCTACGGAGAAGGAGCCTCCGGGAACACCTGACGGATGTTCAACTCCGGAATCCTGGCAAAGCCTCCACTGCGCCCCGGCACAAGTATTATCCCATACGGACTAAATCGCGTATCTCCTGCGCAAGGGACTCGCGAAGGACAGAAGGCCCTGCAACGCCCAAAACCACTTGGACCCGGGCCACAACTAGCGCCACTTCATGAGCACGAGTTAACTCTAGCACTCGTAAGTTCGCTACATCTCTCTCTCCTGCAACACGCAACAATTGTTCATCAACGGAGCAAACTTTCTCCCGGAGATCACCCAACCTGCCTTCTAAGCTTGCCACCCGGGCTCTTTCCATCACCAAGCGGCGCTCCAAATCCCAGGATTTGTCCTGCTCTGCCTGCAAAATAGAGGCATGAACCCCATCGGAAGTCTCCCGATCGGCCTGCAGTTAATCTATCTCCTCTCGGGCCTCCAGTAGACCCTGCTCCAGTTCATCCCTATGACGATATACCAACTCTGTATCAAAGGATGATTCACCCCTGGATCCGATGGCGTTCAATACCAGATAGATCTGCGGAAAAATAAATGCATAACTACGAAGAGCCTATAAAGGTTAGTATCACACAAATAAGAATATACTATTACCTCGCATAAATCTTTGCAGGCTAAATCCTGGAGGCCCGACAAGGGCAGCGACTTCATAAGCCCGCAATCCGTGGCGTTTAACAGACCGCTCAAATAGTTATGATAAAAGCTAACCGTCCCCGAGACGGAGAGGGACAAAGCACCACTTCCGAGTAGCTCTGACCCCGTAACGGGAAGATTCCCTTCGAGGGGCAGCGTCGGAATGCGGTCGGGACCCCCTCCGGGCGACACAGAAGCTCCCACAATTGGAGACAAAGGACCCTCCTCAACATCATATACAATTCTCGTATCTCCCCAAGAAGAAGAATACGGCACCAACAGAGACAATGGAATATCCACCTGTGCAAGCGCAGCTATTGGATCATACTCAAGAGCCATAGAACTCACTGGGGGGGCTGCCACGGGCAAATCCCCCGCCCCCGAGGGGCCTGCTAACACATCAAAGCTAAGACGCTCGGATGATTCATCATCCGAAGCGTCATACCCATTGTTCATTGTTTCTCCTAGGAAAGCCTTATCAAAAGGCTCAATGGCAAAAGCCCCCATCTCCGCCCCTGGTAAACGAAAAAAGTAGTATGAGTACGAGGACATCAAAAGGTGACACGAAAGGATTGCAAAAGAGAAGAAACTAACGAAAGAAGAAATTGTTGTAGAGAGGCTGTTGCGGAAGATTGAAAATCTCCACCCCCTATTGCAAGCCGGCCATAATCAATGTCTCCGGAAACTCCAATAGACTGTTGATGTCATACACCCCCGAAAATAACCCGCTATCGGACAAGGTGCCCCACTCTCTCCTCAGAATCGTTTCGTTAGGGGTAATATAACTCAGCCCCCACTGAAGTGGTACCCCCCACGACCTGGCTGATAGGCCCCTCGGACGGACAAAGAAGAACGCCCTCTTCCAATCCGTTCTATTATTACGTGAATTGGATACATCCAGAAAGGCCTTCCTCTTGTCCCGATGGGCCAAGCTGAAGAAAGGGAGACCACCCGAGCAGGGGCGAAGGTTGAATATGGCCCCCACCCGATGAGGAGACAGTGGCAACCTTAGCAACTCGGAACACAAAATATACCCCACCAGATAATGGTAGGAGTTCGGAGTCAACTGACTCGGGCACATTTGCCAGTATTGAAACAAAGTTTGAAGGAAAGCGTGAAAAAGCACCCGCAACCCGCACCGCATTTGCTCAGGGTGCGGTATTACTATATCATATTTGTCAATATCCATGTTGTATGTGGCAAAGAGTGTCATGACGGAGGCACCCTGTTCGATTCCAACGGCAGTGCCAACGCGCCCTCGCCCCATCATCCGCTCGGGCTCCAAAATGAGCCTGGTATACACCGACGACTCGTCCACCAACTGATAAGGATCACGGCTCGTGAACACATTGCGGATATGGTTAATACGATAGAGATCATCCTCCGGGGACATAGACACGGCCCTCGCAGAATTACTCCTCCCACCACGCACCCTGCGCTCACTATGCCTACTCCCCTGAGTCGAATTCTCTGAGGCCGCACGGCGCACTCCTAACAGTAAGGAGGGATTCCGGGCAAGACTCCAAGGGGAGTGGCAGGGCGAGGAAGAGTCATCATGCTTGAAAAATGGAGGCATCATTTTGATAAGGTAAATAATTTACTTTCTTTACTTGATTTTCGAAGGAAAACTTAGCTTTTCAAAGAAAATATAATGAGTCTTTAACGGTAAAAATTTTAAGTAATTTTGAAAGAATTATTGAACAACTATTTATACTTTTTCAAAAAGTAAAAAATATAGAAAGCTTGAGCTGTCTAAACTAGTTAATGGGTGGATACACATGTCCAATAATTTTCTTATTGTCGCGACATGCCAAGCGACACCTCATACTTCATTTTTAACCGAGTCAGCAAGCTTTTCCTATTATTTATCCTAAAACAGTAAAAATAGTGGTCAGGTAATTATACTTGCTCAAAAGGGACGAAATCTTAAAAAAGAGCTTGTTCATTAAAAGAAAAATCCGAGAAGCCCTCGGAAAAACTTACAAGACAAAATGTTAAAAGTTCACAAAATAAAAAATACATAGTAGAAAAACAAAAGAAAATCCTATTCTAAACCCCCGTACTCGGAGGAGGCGGGGGCGGAGTGGGGAGGGACTCCTCGGGTAAACCGGCAGACGGACTCGGAGACAGAGCCCCACCAGAACTACTTGCGCCAGGAGCAAATGCGGTCGGAGGAGGTGCAGGAGAAGCCCTTGGCGTCATCGCACCATCAAACATCTCCAGAATATCCTGAACCTGCTCGGGAGATGGCCTAGCAAGCTTTTTAACATCAAAAATGCGGCCGAAGTTCACCCCCGAAGGCACCACCCCACGGGCCAAAGTAGCACACTCCAAGTATCCCCACAGCATGTGCTCGAGTGTATCCCGAGCATGCTCACGAGCGGACAAGGCGGTGTATTGACGTTCTGCCTCCACCGTTGCACACCGAACAGCCTTGTTAATCTGGGCTTGCACGTCCTTCAGTGGCACTACCCCGACTAACTTCAACTCTACTAACTCGTTTAGCCGCGATTGGAGCCCCCGTTCCCTCTCCAACCCCTCGGACTTCTCCTCCAGAGCCTCTACCCGAGCACGAAGGGTTTCCTCGGACTCCGCCTTCTCCTTTTCCAAGTGAGATAATTGCGCCCGGACAACCCCCTCGGAGGCCTCCATCTGGTCGTAGGCCGATTGCACCCGCTGCAAAGTAAGGCGCATCACCTCCTTTACCTCATGATCCTCCTTCCACTTAAAGTCGTGGGCCTCCAGCTTGGTGCGAAGGACTTCGGTCATTGACTCGGCCTCGTGGAGTCGGGCTTGGAGAGAAGCCACCTGCCCCCGAAGAGTACTTACCTCCGCCACCTCCCTTAAATGGCGCTGCTCCACAGTGGTGATGACCTCCCGAGTCTTCTTGGACTACATGACGAGAAAGAGAATATAAGTAACGATACAAGGAAACCGCAGTGAAGATAAAACTAAGAGATAACAGATACTTACGATAGCTTCCATCCAGACGGTGCTGGCCCGTAGAAACTGATACCCCTCCACAGGCGCGGAAAGAGCAGAGCCGAAGAAGTGAAGAATCTAGTGGTAAGCTTCCCCCACGGTCGGTGGCTCCTTCTCGGGTGCCTGGGGAGAAAGGCTTCCCTCGGAAGCAGACCTCCGCAAGGTAGCCCTCTTCGGGAAATCGGTCGTCGGGGGTGGGACAGTCGTAGTGGGAGTCACAGTCACTGCCTCCATCATCACCGCCTCAGGAACCTCCACGGCGGCCGAAGAACCCTCCCCACTGAGCAAGGTGCCCAACACCTCCTTCTTCACCTCCAAGTCCTTCAACAAATCAGCAGAACTCTTGAAAATCCCCTCGGAACCCTCTGATGGCTCCTCCGGGTGCGATTGGAGCAGTTGAGCAAACACGTCAGCACCCGGAAACATAGGGGCCTTTCCCTTATTGATTACCGCTACAAAAACAAGATATATAATTAAGTAACTGTGCGGGACAAGTTCGAACATGATAGCATAGATAGAATCCTAGAACAAGGTAAATAGAGGAGAGAAGGAAACTTACGAGGGGAAGATTGGGAAGGGTCCCGGGAAGAGATGAGCACGACCTCCGACCCAAGAGACAAGGGCTCTTCTTCTTCCGCCCGTGGAGATGGCGCCCCCTTGGAGCTCCTCGGAGAACTGCCAGTGTTAGACTCGGGAGCTAGCACCACGACCAAAGCAGACATAGGGTCCACTTTTCGTAGTGGAACGGCCTCCAAGCATACCCCCTCAGCGTCCACGAAGGGACGCGGGATGTCGTCGTGAACTTCCTCAGCCCCCGAATCCATCCTTGCCTCCCTAGGAGATGGCACTTCCCCTCCCTCGTGATCTCCCCCCTCGGAAGCTTCACTGTGCCCACTCGGAGCCGCTTCTTCAGAACCCGGCAGTAAGTAATATCTCGCCATAACCTCCTCTGCACCACACAAAGACAAGTAAGTACAGACAATGAAATACGAAAAAGAAACTACTCGGAGGAAATAAATACGAAAAGGAGAGCATGAGAATAAAAAAGGGAAACTTACTAAAAGCTGGCAAGTGCAGGGCCGAAACGAAAAACGGTTTCTTCACCTTGTCGTCAGTAAACACTACGTGGTGAAGCTCGGAATCATCAAACAGCTTCGGAAAATCCTCCGACTCCAGTAACAGCTGCTGTGCAATTACCGGGGAGAGCACCGTGTCTTCATCCATGGTGCGAATTGGAGTCACACCCTCCGCCCATGTGAAGCGCACGTCCCACTTCCCTCGGACAGGCTTCAATAGAAGAACTTGTCCTTCCAAACGCTATGCGAGCTGATTGTCGCGCCCAGAATCCTCTTCGTGGAATTCCCCGAGTTGTTCCGGTGGCGGACATGATAAAAGGGGTATCCCCCGGGCGACACCACCACATCAAAAATTGAGAGGAAATGATCCACTCCGCACTCATACCCCTTGATGAGGCACCAAAACACGTAAATACAGAGAGCAGCGAACCCGTTGGGCACCAATTGACTCGGACAGATGCCGCAAGTCTTAAAAACCTCACAAAAGAAGGGTGGCATAAATGAGCGCCACCCGTAATTCACCTGCGCGAAGTACACTGTAAGCATACCCGCGGGAGGATGACAAGCACTCTGATCCTCAGTGGGAATGTGAATAGTCACATTCTTCATAGGGACCATAGCGGTCCCCGTGGCCGTAAACAGATCCATGACCTGCTTGTAGGTAACAAAGGACCGAATCTTCTCGATTTTAGAGAGATCGCGAGCAAGGGGCTTCTTCGATTTTGAAACCCTAGCCTTCTTAGCAGAGGCGGCGCCGCTCCCTTCAGCGACGGTAGCCTTCCTCTTACGAGTAGCAGCAGCAGGCCCCACGAGGGGAGCAGTAGCCACAGAAGCGGCGGAGATCTCGACGGAGGAAGTGTTTATAGAGGAGGCCATTTTCTGTTTTTGGGCAAGAAGAAGATTTTGCAAATTGATAAAGAAAAAGGAAAGAGCGCGAGGAAGAAATTTGAGAGATATAGAAGCTGCTTTCTTAAGTTGAGAGAGTTGAGAAAATTTGAAGGTTGAATGGTAAAGTGACGGGATGAGTACGGAGGGGCCTTATTTATAGGAATAACGATTAAGACATGTCGCGAAATTCGCACCCCACGTCTCCACTCAAAAGACGCGTGTCCTCCACACGTCCCAACCGTTGAAAATCCTCAACGGTCGAAATGCCCACTATCATCAATGATCTAACGGCTGAAGAGAAACCGTCAGGCCTTTAAATGCTACGAACCGTTACTTCTCGACACTATAACTACTCGTCGAAACTGCCACCAAGCCGTTACGCCCCAAGGGCAATTAGGTAATTACCTTTACAAATTTTTAACATGCGCTCGTATGCATTGTAATCCCCTCGGAGACGTGAAAAAAGGTATAAACCCCCTCGGAGAAAACAGGAAAAAATCCTATCCCTTCGGAAAAATCTTGAAAAAAGAAAAGCAACACCCAGGGCTTCTAATCCCCTCGGAAAAATCAAAAAATGGTGGAAAAAGCTTCGCTTCCCTCGTAAAATGGCCACAAAAAATGGGCAGAGAGGAAAAAACATAAAACTCCTCAGCTTACAAAAACCCCAAAATTAAAATTCTCCTCGCCTCTATGATGGCGATGGAAATTTGGGGAGGCTAGTGTTAACCGTATAAAATAAATACGAGATTAAAGAGAATATTAATCCCAAATCACAAGGATTAATAAACGTACAATACTATTGTCACGACTACTTTCGAGAAAGTTGTACCCACTCCCAACGAGGAGGCCCATCAGATGTGACCAATATCGCTCGGTTACTAACCCAAAGCGGTATGAGTGGCCATCCGACGAGGGCACCTAGCGTCCCTCGGAAAGTCACGATGAATCAAGACCAGATATCAAGGTGGCATCGGATAAAAAGCAAACCCGGATGGATCCGCCTGATTCAGATATCCATCACGACGTCGAGCAGGGCCCCAACGGACTCCCGAGTCCCAGAACCTTGACAAGAACACTTCCTTGCTATGCACTCCCAATACAAGTGCCCTCGAAACAATGCCCCGGACAACCAACTCAAAGAACGGAACCACACATTGATGTAAGAACCACAGCACAACACTTTTCGAGCACTCGAAAAGAGAAACACCTACCCACGAAGGATAAAAGCCCTTCGGAATTCAAACCACGGGTGAAAAATGCCCCGAATCACTTACTCCAGGATACGTCCCTATCGGAGCAGCATTATCACTAAGGGAACACCCAAACTTGGCCCTCAAGTCATTACTAGAGGCAGTAAGCCCTCGGAGACAAAGAAGGCAGCCTAACCACCTATTGGAATGAAGGCAAAACCCCTCGGAGGAAGATAAAGCAGCATAGTTTGCACTTGGTAGATCAAGACAGACATTATCTTATTGATTGGTGTACATTATAACACGTGTATTCATCCTAAAACTTGTCAACATGCATAGCGACACGTGTATTTACTAAACACATACATAGAGACACATGTCCCTAAAAAATTCTATATAAAGGGAGATGATCAATTAAAGAAGGACAACTCAAGACACAGACATACAACAGGAGTGAAATATAGTGAATAAAGGAAGGAATGTTCTTGTTATTTTGTCTCCTTTAAAATAGCATTTAGCTTTTGAACCACGGGTAAGGGTGTTCTAACCCGAATAAATAATTCAGTTAATTAGGTCATAATTCCAAACCTGTTAACACAAATATTTACGATAGATCTTCCTTCTGCACTCGAATCGTGTGTTGAAATCTGAATCCCAACGCTGGCAGTGTGAGAATGCCAAATGTGATAACAATCGGCATGGAGTCCAAGTTCTTTAGTGAAGCCAACACAAGTAGTGTCGATCAGATCTCAGAACTTGAATCGCCTATTAGTGTTGTCAAAATAAGAAAATGGACCAACCGCATGGTTAATAATGTTAATCCGTTGAATAGAGAAGAAGTTGAAGCCACGGGTCAGCATCTTCGCCAAAAAATGACGGCGACCCAGGCAATGCGGTGGTGAAGCTGACCGGTGATGGTGCCACGACGAGGGGAGGAGGAGAAAAAGTATGCATTACCATCATCGTACAATGATCTTTGTAGGATTGGCTTCAGCTCACCAAGTGTTTGATGTATTGTCTAAAACAAAATTATCAATTCGTTTCGTTCTGCTGCTTATGCCTTCCTCACACATTTTCATTTTTCTTATCTACCGAATTTCATTTTCTTGAATGTGTTAGGAACATGACCGAAAGAGAAGTTTCCTCCGTTATTTATTTCTCTCCTCGACCTTACTCAAGGATTTATCGACGACGTTCTCATAGACAATGCCAATTGATGATGCAAAATCGCCCCCTGCCCTCGGGGTAGGGAAATGAGTGGATAGTGATCACATGAGTTATTTGCAGAATGTCAATCCCGACCCGAGGAGAATGGTGAGTTTTTATAGATTTATGACTGCACTCGGATGAGTTGTCTACGTATCCCTCGGAAGGGAATCAAGTCATTTGTAGTTCATCTAGTTTTTTTTTGGTGGGGGGGGGGGGGGGTTTAATGTAAGAAGTGTTGTTGGATTTTTTTGGTGTTTAAGAGATGTATTTGTATATTTGTGAAATATTGTTTTTGGAAAAGTGGGTGATATGACTGCATAGGATTATTTGTATTTGTATTTTTTTGTGGAGAAGAAATGTGGTGATGGGAATGTAGTATTTTAGTTGGAGATAAAATGTTGTTTGTGGAGAATGTAGCGTAGATTGTGTGTGAAATGATCTTCCATCTCCTCCTTTTCATAGAAGTGGATAAACGTGCATGGTGGACAAGTGTCAGGGGTAAGGGTGACAAGTGTCATGACAAATATTGGTGCATGTAATACCATGGCTGGTAATACTGTGGGCTGGTAATATACCATGTGCCATTTAGGAAGAGGTAGCATCATGTGCGTAGGGAAGGGTGTATCCCACGAGGGTAGGTAACTTCGTGATGGCGTATCCTTGAGGAGGGGGAGTGAACCTCCATGAGAGGTAAGGATGTAACCCCGAGTCGGGGAAGTGAACCGTAGGTGAGGGAAGGATGTAACCCAGAGGAGGAGAAGTGAACCTCCGTGTGGGAAGGATGTAACCCCGATGAGGGGAAGTGAATGTCCTCTGAAGAGATGATCCTTTGATTTTGAAAGGTAGGATACTTCCTCATGGATTTCATCGAAGGTGTACCCGAAGTCTCCCGAGATGGTGCAATCGGGTGTTACCTGAAGAGTTAGCCTTTTTGACGCTGCATATGTGGGATTTGGTGGGATGTAGCCTCTATGGGTGTAACCTCATCCTATCTCAAAGGCGTGGTCAGTAGGTGTTCCCGATGAGGGCATCTTCCTTAGGGAATGTAATCGGGGTATTTCCTTAGCTCCTCTTTTGGGGAGTAGGAGGATTTATTAGTAAGTCATGATATGTATATTCACCAATTAATTATTAATAAATTATAAAGTTTAAAGGCCCGCACTTCTCAGAAGAAGAATTGCATAATGAGTCCTTTAAACATAATTCTAAAACTCGGTTTGGGATGCACTCGTTTCAACACTCAAAAAGCTCATACGTGGCCATGAAACCATACTAGCTAGGTTGTACTTTTTCTGCAATGTGTTTTCCATGTGAGCACCTTCAATAGATTTGGAGCTGGTTTCCATAACTCCATCACTTGATGTCGTAACCTCTAACAATTGTTTTTCCTCTTCTTTTAGTGTCTCTACTTCTTTTGTTGTCTTCTCATCCTCTATTTTCAATACAATTGGAGACGTTTGACTACCATTCTCCACTTCTTTATTTAGTTGAGGTTGCTGAGTAACCTATTTGTTTGGAATTTCTTGATTTTCTTGAGGGTGCATATGTTTTTCCCCTCTTCTATTCTTTGAGCCTTAGGACATGAATTCACTAGTGGATTAATCTTTTTAGTTGTGTAACATTGTTCTTCACTATGGCCAACATGGCTAAAAAGTGTGCAATAATTTGGCCGATGACCATAGACAAATTTATGCCAAAAGCTATCTTCGGGACCATCAATAAAATATATTTCACTTCTTCATCTAAGAGATTTTATGCACATCTTAGCATAACTACGTAGTGTAACCTTAGCCCTGGGCTCATCAATGCACAATGACTTTCTATCCATCGAAGCAATATAGCAGAGGGTGACTTTATGGTGAAGGACAATCGACAACCTTGGGAGCAAAATACAAATGGGAATAAGAGAAGATTGAGAACACGAGTTAAACGTCGATGTTCACTTAAAAACTTTAAAAGGAAGACATTTGTTCGTCTAAGATCAGCGCGTCCACGGACCAGCGGAATCGTCATCAAATGAAGTTAAATGAAAACATGGTGTGAGTCAATGTCGTCCAAAGAAAATTGACTACTTAACCCTAGTTTGAAAACCAAGATGGTAATATCTCTGGGCGGGGGCAGCCATGTGAGAATTTTCCACCAAGACATACTTGAAATGCACTGCAAAGTAATCATAATTCTTATGTTAAAATCTAATCATCGGCTTCCCTTGATAGGTGAATGGTTTTTTGGATTTTGTTATACGCTTATAAGGACAAAAATTGAATCGTCTTATACGGATTTGATAATCGCTCTTGGAGATAAATCACTCTTACCAATATGAGAATAACCGAGAGTCTCGCGGAAGAACGATTATGAAATTTTGATGGAGCTTGTGTGGTTGGAGCTATTTTTTCCGTGAGGACTATAGGAATTTGAGAATTAAATTTTGGATTGGTCTTTGATGGATAGCTCTCTTCAAGGGAAGGAAGATTGCATTTTTTTTTTTGTTGCTGAGATCACGATGACGGTTTGCGGTGTAGAAATGTTTTCCGACGAAGGGACATTGATTTTGGGAGGAGCATCCTTGATATGAGACTACTCCAAGGTAGCCATTGACAACGCTAATGGAGGACTCCTAGCGGCGCTAAATGTCCAAGTTCAAGTGGAGCTCGAAAAATTATAACTCTTGATTGTGATTCACTTTGGTTTGTATTTGTTTTGACATTGATACTTGAATTTAAGTAAGCATTTAATTTGTACTCTATTTTGGTTAATTAGTAGTGAGTAAGAAGTAACAATTTTGTTTGAATTTAAATAGGAAATGAATTTTTACTTGAGTTTATAGATGTTAATTTATAAGTTTTAAGTAATATTTAACAAATTTTGATGTAAAAACACAGTCGCGTCTTAGCTGTGACGGTTATTTTAAATTTATGTGTCATTGTGTCCATATCCCACCATGTCCGTGCATAATTGATTTTACTTTTAACAAGTATTGTGCTAGCATAATTAAATCATATCTGAATCCATAAGTGTTTTTATTTTTTGATGTCCTGAGAAGAATAAGTAAGTTTATTGATACAATTGAAAGAAGAAAATAGTCTTCCAAAAAATATTGTTTGTTTTAAACTATCATTATTATCTAATACAACACAAATAACCTAAATACATTTTTGAACGATAAACACTCTTTTTTTTTGGTGCGAAAGAAGTCATAAAATTACAACGCGACAAATAAACTACGCCGTATCAGCATCTAACAACTTAATAACTTGGGTCGGGGGTGAATCCCAAAACACATCCCATTCTCGTCCGCCTAATTGCATTTTAGCCAAGTAATCAGTATTTTCACTTTTAGGAATCCAACGAAACTCAATCGTCCATGGTAGTCGAATCAATCTTAACAGCTCCGATTCATTAGCACACATGTTACAAATTCCAGTGGCCATCTTGTAGCAAGTATATGAGTCCGGTTCAATCTCAATGTTAGATTGTCTCTTTTCCCATGCAAGTTCTAACCCATATTTCAATGCATCAAACTCCGCTTAGTCCACCGTTGGCGCAACAATGGATTTCTTGAATCCCCATAATCTGATCACATCACACCCGTATCAGCTTCTAAGTTGGATCTGTAGTGACAACTTTCGTGCACATTCAGTTTTATCCAGCTGGGTTTCGGTTTGAACCACTTTTCCTTCGCTCCAGTCTTCTTATGTAGTTTCTGCGATTAAAAAAGATCATCACCAAGAAGCTTGATATTATGAAATATGATGTTTCTTCTGAACTTTGACTTCTAAAAAAACATCTCATTCCTCGCCTTCCATAGATTCCAAATTGTTGCAATAAAAATCATCGCCCGACTCCCGTATCGAAGTAGAGAACATTTGTAATCTTTTCGTGTCATATTTATCCAGAACCAATCTGCATTACTTATCTCATCAAAATCCTTCAGCTCTTTATTGGTCAGAATCTTGGTCCAAATCACCCATGTAATCAGGCACTCTCTCAACAAATGTAAAACAGATTCTTCCGAGGATCCGCATAGAGGACATATTGTTGAATCCGTCAACTTTCGTATCTTCCTTAGCTTGTTCGTCGCCAAACGGTTGCGGACTGCCAACCAAAGAAAGTGTCGGAGCTTTTATTTATCTTAGCTTTCCAAATTCATTTACACTTCTCATTAGAGCTGAAACTCCCCATTATTTTTTCCTGAATGCTCTGTATGCTGTTTGACATGTGAATATTCCATTACTCGACTCATTCCATAGTACAACATCCTCATTCTCTGTCAGCACAACACTTCTTTTTAGGATCCCCCCCTGCACATTGTCTGGAATAATTGTATGTAAGCTATCAAATTCTCAATCCCCAATATTCGTACAAACCTCGCCAACACACAGCCTTGCATCCCCTGGATCTATGTTTGAAACTAGTTTGCAAAGCCTTTCATCCCCCAACCAAAAATCATACCAAAAAGACGTAGACATACCATCACCTATTCTACAACGCAAAAATGATTTCATCAACTCCATGCACCTCATCACCTCTTTCCACGTCAGACTCGCATTCGCCTTGGGCATATGATTAAGTATAGATCTCCCTTTCAAGTATTTAGCACATATAAGGCTGCTCCACATTGTCTCTTTTTTCCTTAAAATTTTCCATGCAATCTTAGAGAGTAACGCCTCATTCGTAGTTTGGCTCACCCTAATTCCCAATCCTCCCTCACTTTTGGATTTTATAACTTGTTCCCAACCGACTAAATGTATTTTCTTTTGTGCAATGTCAGTAGACCACAAAAAAGCCATATTTAGTTTGTTGAGAGTATCACACACATTTTTTGGCAACCAATAGGCTTGCATGTGGTATATAGACATCGCGAAGAAACCGACTGAATTAATGTACTTCTCCCCGCGGGTGATATAAACTTTCTTTTCCAATTACTGAACCGTTTCAACATTATATCCATTGTCTCAACAAGATTCTCTCTTGTGACTCTCCCATGGATCAAGTTCACTCCCAAATACTTTTCCAGATTCCAGGTTTGGGCGAAACCTAGCAACACACTTATACTTCTCTTCAAACCAGCTCCTTCGCTTTTCGAGAAAAATAGTTTTGACTTTTGAGAGTTTATCTTCAAACCCAAAGCATTACAAAAAGATTCAAGAAATTTTTGTATTGTGCACGTTGTGGCAGCAGTAGCCTTACCCAATAAAATTAAATCGTCCACAAAAAACAAGTGGGATATCTCCGGTCCACCCATGTACGGTACAAACGGTTTCCATTTACACTTTTTGACTTTTTCGTGGACCGCATAAGATAAGCGCTCGACATATAACGCAAACAAGTAGGGCGATAAGGGATCGCCTTGGCGAAGTCCGTATGTATGTTTGAACGCCTCGGTATGGGATCCGTTCCAAAGTATTTGCGTAGCAGCGTTACTGACACATAACATGATAACTTGTCAAGGCATTTGGAAAATCAAAAGAAACCCAAAGTTTCCTCCAAGAAATTCCACCCCAAGTTGTCATATGCCTTCTCAAGACCTAACTTCATAATCTTGTCGCCCGTTTTATTTTTCCTCTTTCCGCGAAGAGAATGAAGTATCTATTGCAAGAAGAAAATGTTATCTTGCATGCTACACCCTTTGATGAAGCTTGATTGCGCAATTATGCAGGGCATGATCTCTTTCAGCCTCAATGTAACACTTTTCGTGATAAACTTGTAGATCACGTTGCATAGCGAAATCGGCCAGAACTATGAAATAAGAGTCGGGTTTGGGACCTTTGGAATCAAATAACGTAGGCTTTACACAGTTTCGGATCAAAGCACATTTCACAGAACACGTCAGTTGCAAATTTGAGAAGTGAATCATGTATCCAATTCCACCTATCTTGATAGAAGATGGATTGGAGTCCATCTGGTCCCGGTGCCTTAAGGGGATGGAGTGCCCAGGCAACTTGCTTTAATTCATCACCATCTAGTGCTCGATATAGATTAATTTTATCCTCCTCTTGGACCTTCGCCTGGAAAATCGAAATCGGCAGATCCGTGTTTCGATTAGTTCTTTGTAAACTACCCCTTGATGTAAAAAGTTTCTTGGAGTAGCAGAGAGCGTGCTCCTTCAATCTTACGTCGGCAGCGAGTGTGCTCCTTCAATCTTACGTCATTTTTTTCCCGTCATCAATTTTCAGCACCGTAATCTTGTTCCTTCTTCTTTGCATCATCGTGGATTGGTGAAAAGTCTTCTCATTTTTCTCCCCCTTCCTAATCTAGTTGATTCTAGATTTTTGCAACCAAAAAATCTCTTCTTGCATAAGAACTTCATTGTACTCTTTGATTAGCGAAAGTTCAAGTGAATTCAAATAGTCGGTCCTCCCATAATTTCTAGTTCGTTGTATACCTTCAATACGTGCAAGGAGTACTCGCTTTCGTTTGAAGATGTTTCCAAACTTTTCTTTGTTCCAGGGGATAAGAACTCGAGGGACCTCTCTAATCGCATCAATAATTCGTGGTTTGGCTTCTCAAGTTCTCTTCAAGATTTCGGCGTACTCCAGATATCTTAACCATATTGCTTCGAAACAAAACGGTCTTACGTCCTTTTTTCTAGAGATACCTTGGCAATAAGCAATCAAAGGTAGATGATCATAATGTTTTCGAGGTAGGTACACTACCGCATTTTCTGGAAACATGTCGATCCAAGCTTAATTTGCTAAAGCTCGATCAATTCTACCTTTTATATTCTCCCCGCTCTCTCTTTTATTTGCCCATGTAAATTCTGGACCATGTAAACCTGGATCAATGAGACCACATCTTGCCATATAATTCTGAAAAGATCTTAACCAGTTTATCGAAACTGTGCGACCCCCTGTCTCTCGTGGGCAAAACCAACTTCATTAAAATCACCAGTAACTATCCAAGGTTCATCTCCCTCCTTAACCCCTTTAACCAAGTTTTCAAAAGCCGTGACTTTATCAATCTTGCACGGTTGCGCATAAACACCCGATATACGCCATGTATTATCGGTATTTGTTCTAATGCAAGCATGGATCGTTTGTTCCTCGATCCTTAATATCACCACCTCAATATGATCTTCATTGCATCCACACACACCCCATCATGTCGTACGTGGGGGCCATGACAAAGTTAGAGTATCCTAAAGTACGGATAATCTCGTTCGCATGTGCTTCATTAACCCTTGTCTCAAGAACAAAGATCATAGATGGTTCGTGAATCTTAATTAACTCTCTGAAGTTCCTACGAAAAGCTTCATTCCCAACCCCTTGGGAACTCCAAGAGATGATCTTCATTGATGCAATATTGAGGTGGTAAGGCCAGATGGGGTACTTAACGACAGCCCTCATCCATATCGTAGTCAAATGTTGCAGAATCTCTAACATGAGATACATCTGCCTTCTTACTTCCATAAGCACACTACTGTCCTCTGTCACCATGGCTCGGTCTGTTCGCCCTCCTCACCAAGAACATCTGGGTCTCTACTTCCCAAACTGATGGAGGATTTTCAGCACACGAATCATTCGTTCCTCTTGCATGTTCGTAATATCCTTAAGAGGCCCCGAAAGTACTGAATCATTGTTCTGAATACCGAAACCACCACCCATCTAGCTATTAGACCTTCGTTTCTGAAGTATACCTCTACCTCCTCCATGTTGCATTCTGGGTGAGGTGGTTGTAGTCTGGAAATTTAGACTTTGATTCAAGTTTTTGAGTTCCGTATCTCTAGTTTCTGCCAGAATGGAATAGGAGTTGGAGTTGTTGGAACTTAAGGTCATGGATTCTCCTTTGTTGCCATCCTTTAGAGTCCTCTTTATACTTGCGTTCAGTCTAAGAGATTTTCCATGCATGGGATTCTTCTTTTCTTTTGTGTTAATGCTCGCTGGGATGACTCTTTTCCCACTACTCTCAGGAGTAATTTTTTCTTTCCCCGTGGCTTTAAAAACCGTATTCCTCTGCCTCCCATGAGTAGGGTTGGACACGTTTTGACTCTCTTTCTCTTTAGTCGTCTCCCTGTGGATATTAGCTTGTTGTTCCCGATTGGAATTTCCTTTCCTTCGCGGTTGAATTGCCATCCACTTCCCGTACAGTCCTTGTTGTGTCTTTTCTATGAGCCAACTTGACGACTTCTCCTTTATTGGTTTCTCCACTATTACTGGATCCCCAGTAACTCTGGGGCCTTTAGTTTCTGGTGTCTAACTTACTTCACAATTATCTCTCATGTGTCCCACTTTACCACATTTGAAACAAAGAGAAGGGAGATTTTCATAAGCCACTTGATAAACCGTATCATCGAGACATGCCCCTAATTCAAGATGCACGTCTATTCTTACTTGAACACATACTCGGGCATATTTCTCCCTCGCCGCATGATAAGTATTACTGTCGATTTTGATCGAATCACCAATGCTTTTGGCTAAATATCGAAGGACATACTTTCTGAAATACTCCACGTGTAAATTAAGAATTCGCACCCATGTTATTGCCTTCTCCACTTTATCCTTCTCTACTTGAAACTTGAGGCACCATTTGAGAATCGAGAGGAAACTCCCCGCAAATTGCCACGGACCCTCCGTTAGAATCTTTTCTCTTTTCTCCTTGTTTGATCCTTTCATACAGTAGCAATTATACCCGAGGTCTATCAACTCGAAATCCCTGTGCAATTTCCACATTGAGTCGAGTCTCGTCAGGAGCGCCGGATAGTACTAGGGTTTCCCTGGAACCCTAATTATGATAGAATCCTCCCATTGTGCTTTCATTATCGCTCAGTGTTCGGGCGAACATGTCACTCGTTTTAAAGGCATTGCTTCAGTAGGTGGTTCCATGGTGAGTAGTCCAAGATCGTCCTACATGCCGTCCTCATCTAATCTCACATGTTCATTATGTTTCTTAATCATGTCCGCATATGAGGATTTTGCATATTGCTTCGGTTCCAACCTTGGGGCGTTGAAATTCAATGTGTTTATATCACCAGCGTAGTCTTCACCTTGCCTGAATCGCTTATGTGTTCGTATATATGTTATCCCTAAGTCTGGTGATACAAACTCCGTCGCAACGTGGTTAATTTTGTCGAGGCGCGATGCGGGTGGCGGTGCTAGGGTTTGCATGATGTTCCAACAATTCACTCTTCAAAAAGCATTGAAAAATAAAAACATATGGTTCCGATAAACACTCTATTAAAAATAATAGAACCTTAGATATACTAAAATTACTTATGATTCTCGATTGAGATATAATATAAAAATTAACAACTAAAGAATATGTAAAAGAATTTGAAATAAAGTCGGTAAGTTGTACATTTGTTGACAAAATTAAAGTTACGATAATTACAAAAGAAGTAATACCTAATGAAAAATTATAATATTTCAATATTTTCGACCATACTTCCCGCCTACTTTGTAGAAGGAAGCACATAAATATCATTTAAGATTTGATAATATTTGTTCTAATCTTCTCTCTTTTTCGAAAATTTCCCTCCTTACTAAAAAATTATTGAATTGCTAAAAAGCTGATGTTTTCCATTTCCTCGCTTTTTCTTTCCCCGCTAGAGAACAGAGATGAATGGTGCACCAGTCGGGCACGAGTAGTAATTTTTCATTCCCCAGACTGAATCAAATAGTTATGTTTTCGTTCGCATTCGACACTGATATATTTCTGTAAAACTCTTTGCCACTTCAATTTTCATTCATAAAGATTTTGTCATACAGTGAAAACAATGTAAAACACTGATAGAACATTTCAATGCTCAATTTTCTGGAAAAATAAATACACTGAATATACATAACAATAATGTTTGTAAAACAACAATACTTCTACCATTAGCTAGAGAACCTGATTACATACAGGAACCATCACTACATGCTAATTATCAAAAGATGGTTCAGGTTCAACTCCAACTTTCTACAATCATCTTCCAGAAACTAAACTGAGGCAAGTTAGTAGCGGTACTTACGACTGCAATGCAGAATTACTACTCAACATCACTCATAGAATCAAGAAAGCTAAAATTTGTCTGACCATTGAGCCTTATGAGCAAAGTTCCACGGTTCTCTTCAGACCACTCCACACCTTCTTTCTTCAAAAGGTCAGTGACCTTAAAATAGCAAACAAAGAACAAACTTAGAACAGGCAACACAAGTCAATCAAAGGCATCGTTCCATAGGTGGTTGTATTTTATGCACAAATAAAAATAATATAAGATTCATATCTCGTTGAAACCCATGGCTTTGTAAATACAGTAGGGATAATCATATTTACACCACCTTTGGTCTGGTCTAATCATAAAAATAATTACATTTAACACCCCTTGAAACTTGAAAAACAGGTAAAGAGAGACCCCTTTGAGGTCTGAAAATTATTAACATTACCTTGGAATTATGAAACATTAAGAAAGACCCCCTAATTGTATATGTTTTTCAGATTTTAGGGGTGTCTATGTGATATAGATGTACTTATCCATAAAAGAAAAAAAGCCTTAATGCAGCCCAATATCGAGTCGTTATCACAGATGAAGTGGTTGAAAACAGGGAGCCTAATCATTTAACTACATCATGAATAAAATCCTTGGTTGCAGAAAATCCTTTTTTCTTTCCTTAATTGCCTCAAGTACTGTTACATTTCAAAATTTGTTACATTGAAATTTTCTTCACCACTATGTATACACATAGTGTTTCTCCTACATGTGCGCGTACACGAAATGCAACCGCTGATACTCGTCATCTAAAAAAGATCTGAGATGATTGGATGACAACAGAAAAATACAAAGCACGTTAATCAACAGACTGGAGTAAAACACTCGTGTCCAATGATGACCTCTAAATATATATCCTGCAATTTTTCCCATTTAAGGTATTGCAGAAATCATTTAGTCCTGAATATACTCCAAGATCCTCCTAGTTCTAGGAATAGACAAATTACTCGAAATAAATTAGATTTGTGACCTTACCGAAATTTTCAGCTTCGACTTGCCGACACCATGACTACCACAGCCAGTGATTACCCTGAATAACCGCACAGCTAGAAATGCACGGTGCAAAAGAGAATAAAATGAAACTCCCAAACCTCTCAAATCTTCCAAAACTTCAATTTTACTAGTTACAAGTGTCAGAGATCCTTACAGCGCACATAAGCTCCAAAAAGAAGGTGCAACTTCAAAAGCCTCATTGCTTGTTCAATATGTTGCCCATGAAGATCGATGGTGATCACATTTTCGATGCTCTTGTTTCTGCAGTTCAAGAGATAGGTAAGGCAATAATACAGAATACTAGCTGAAATTTACTCAATACTCAATAAGCACAGCCTACCGAGCACTAAATATATCCTTGCTAGCCTTTTCATCTGCCTCTCGAGCCATTCTACTCTGTTGCCTGCCCTGGAGAAATTCAGAGGGAAATATGTTTAACATAGCTTGACAAAAGAGTTTGTCACTAAATGTATTATCTTGATAAGAATTGTTATGTGCTAAGTAGTTTACTCCAATTGCATATAACTACAAAGAGCAAATAAAGAACCAAAACTAACAAAGACAACAAAGAGTTTCTCAACACTTCAACAACAACAACCAAGCATGTAATCCCAATTAAATTGGGGTAGGTTATATGAACCATGAATGAATCACGTCGAGTCATGAACATGAATCTTCTGCCTCCATTATGGTTCATATCATAGGATGTGACGGGGTTTTTACGTTGGCTGTCACAAGCCTACCACAACCCTCCTCCTTTATCCTGGCTTGGGACAGGCAGTGAAAGCTCACTGGCAGAGTTTCAACACTTCAACAACAAAAAATAAAAAGAAAATAACAGAAGTGTAGAGTACTTTAGGAAACAAGGAAGCCCTACGAGCACCAGTAGAAATCATGACATAAAAATACCACCACAGAATTGTAATTTTTACAAGAATCTAATTTTTGATGCGAGGATTTCAAATTTACACCAGGAAACTCAAAGGATATCCTATTCTGTAGTGGAAAAGCCACAATTCTGCAATATGATTCAGCAGTTCTCACTGCTAGTACGAAAAGGGTCTAGTATAGTAGTATAGTACAATTCGGACCTACTTGCTCTTTAGAAAATCTTTGATACAAAAAAAGGATATCCTACATGTTGTTCAGTACTTGGATTTTACTCGAGTCTTTATCATCCAAATTATTCACATTTGATCTAATTTGGAAAGACTCAACCAAAGTTCTGATAATCCCGATTGGTAAAATACCATTATGCGGCAAAAAAGGTTAGAATAGAGCTAGAGCCATCAATCTTTTACGTTGAAAGGTATTGAAAGGAAGTTTAGAAGTGAACCATATTTCAGTGATTAAAATGAGGAATTAGTAGTTTGAACTAATCCTAGCCTGTGGTTCTTTCTGAAGATGTAAACCTTTAAAAGATCTCATACAACAATATGCAATGAAATTTTGAGCTTCAAACAACAAATTAATTGCTCTCTCCAATACCATGATTCAATCACCGAATATTATTTAATAAGCAGAAGAATGTAACCAAGAAAACCAAATATGGATACTGCTCAAATATGACAGATAATAGCAGAACCCCAACATGGTAGTAGCAGGCCCAACATGGTAGTAGCATACCTGCTCAGAGAGATAACCCGCATATTCCTTCTCCCCATTTGAATATGCTGTTGCAGCCTGCAGCAAGTTCTTGGTTTTCATACTTACAAATTCATCATTGCTAATCTAAAATTGTGCCTATATATACGATTTTCAGACACTACCTTCTGATAGTAAGATTTCATTGAGTCCCAGTGATGCTTTGCATTTTCCCTGAGCACCTGATATTCCTCTCCTTTAGCTACAAGTTAACAGATGTTAAATGAAGGGAGAGCAACAAATGATAAGAATAGAACCCAAAGCCAAACCTAAAACAAGTGACAGGAAAAATGCAAGAGCAGGCACGGCAACAGCAAAAAAATGATAAGTTTGTTATTTAATTTAATTAAACTATAATGTGCAGTACTAACGCATTAGTTGTGCGCTTACTGAATGCCACTACCAGATCAATATTCAGCACGTGAAGAGAACTCTAATGGTGATATTGTGTTACGCAATGCAATGATCATGCATAGCATCATGCATAGTTCCCAAGACATGAAAATACGTAAATAAGAAGGTACATTAAAGGAGAAAAAAATAATTTTCTTTTAATAAGAAACCGCGGTTATGAGTTCATGTCTAATCGATTGCCTCACGTCTTCGAGATAGAAGTAAAGGATGTAGCTAAAACAAGATGAAGCAACACAACCCACTTCCTTTGTTTCTGGAAATTGATGGGGTAGGAGAAAACATGAAGTACATAATGTACCATTGAGTGACTGCCATTCTTTACTATCACCAGGTTCAAACCTCGGACCGAGGGATGTCATTTGCTTTACTACATTTCTCCAGTTCATGGCGCAAGGTTCATGTTCAGCAGACCGGGGTGTGGGCATATTAAACAATGATTCCAACACCTTCTGAGGAAGTTCCGACTCAGAAGTTCCTGTTTTTGTCAAAAGGTGAGATTCACCAGATACTTTTGAAGGATTCCTGTAAAGTAAGAAAGATAAATGAAATTATGCTTCTCAATTTCATGCTGAGCATTATTGTATCCAGAGCAAGGGAGGTATACAACTAACCAGTATACTCAAACTTGCCAATATGACCATAATAGTTCTCAGAGTAAACAATTATCAATTCACTCGAGATCAGAATACCAAAGAAAACATACCATCTTCATGCTCAGATCAAGAGGTTAAAATGTTGCGTTTTGGCTTAACCAGTAAAGAAGGACAACAAAGAAAATATTATTTGCAATAAACGAGTCTGTTAGTCAAGAAAATATTGGCACTGCAACTCTTTCAAAGAAAACAGAACTAATTCACATATTTTAAAGGCTAGAAATTAACTGCCCGAAAACCTTGAACACCAAGAAATTTGGCTTTGGACCAAAAACAAAATGTTCTTTACTATTAATTAACCTCCCTATAAGGCAAAAAACGTCTACGAAGCAGGAACAGGATATTTAGTTTCAAAAGCGTGATTAGACCTTACTATATCCCAAAGGACACTATGTGCAGGCTTAGCAATGCATTACACAGATGAAGCAAGCAATTTATCGCGAGTTGAACGCATTTCTTTCCCTGGCATGACACGCTTTATGTCTATCACCAAAAGCAATAGCACAGCCAGATAGCTGACCCACCAACAAGTGAACTGAATTACCTGAAAGGATTTCCTGTAAACCATACATTGTCTTGAAGTTCAATTTCCGATGAGTGAGAAGTAGTGTCGGATGTTCTATCAGTCAGCTGCAGGGGAAGGATAATACAGAGAAGAAACTTATGACTTGCAACAATAGGTACTATCTCTAACCATAACTACTTGATGCAAACTGTTACATGAAGCCACAAGAAGACAAGACAGAACTGAATAAATGCTAATTGTTGATACATTTTTCAACACCTTATATCATATCATAGGTGCGCTTTTCCAGTGCTTCAATGCACCAAACAATATACCAATTAAGAGGCACAAACATGACAAACACAAAGTACCAGGACCACACGGCCAAAGCTAAACAAAGATAATTGAATTGTAAAGAAGTCGGAATAAACAATGCTTCAGCACTTTTCTCATTTATGTTGACTACCAAAGAGGACTATACCACGACAAATTTGCTAGAAAGAATCTTGACCAGTGTGGAAACTCTACTAGATCACGTATCATTCTACTTATGATATTGATCGTTTTCTTTCTCTATTGATTTAAGTTGATTTATGTGGGTTGTGATTATGCTGTCACAGAGAGGCAAAGAGAAGCAATACGAAATGAACGGCGCGTGAATGGATAGGTTTAAAGTTACACCCAAAACAGCGGTGTGGTGCCCGTGCTGAAAAAGAGCATTGCCATGGGCCACAGAGAAGAGCCCCTGACGCCAAAAGGCAGTGACTGCCCAAGTCTTTAGCTTCACAAAAACCACTACGACAGGGTTATGAAACCAAATATAAATTCTCAACAACGGAAATACAAGAGATTGACGAGAGATAAACAAGAGACTGAAAATGAAGAAGAAGCATAAGAGGACAAGGAATTGGCTCAACACAAGATGGATTTAGTCTTACCTTCTTATTTCTTTAATTTTGCTATTTTAAAGATGCTGATCATCAACCCATGTAATCATACAGTATTAATTACAAGATAGTTACTTCGTACATAGGTTTCGGATGTTGCCAAGTTTTATCCTGTCGAACTCTGCTTGAAATAGGTCAATTAATTAATGTGACTTTTGCGTTGTATTGATTTTATCTATGCTTTCTAACTAAATGATTGAGAATATGTAAAAGATCTAGGGAAAAGGATCTCACGGAGTTAATGTTTTGGGGATAGATTAACCATATTCTAAAAGTTAGATAGACATATCCACTTCTGCATAACAATAAGATATTCATAAAACTCATTTTGTCGTCCAAGTCTCTTCTATTAACATAAACAAATGTGTGTTATTGCATATGGGTGAGTTTTTAGGCATCAAAAATAAAATTTAAGATAGTTAAAAGAATCATGTATTCAATTATTAATCTCAAGCAACCAATTGAAAGTGTTAAAGACACAACCCGCGACTTCAGGTTAAAATGTTAGGTAGAAAGGTGTTAGGTAAGAATAGTAAAATTGTCGATGAAGCGTTAGATAACAAAGCATGGGTGTCAGATAAGAAGGTAAGGAGGGAATGGTAATTTTTTTTTTCTGGTGAGAGGGATGGTAAGTACTTGTGTAAATAGATCATAGATGCCTCATTGTAATGAAAAGAATCCTATTTTGTTCTCGGACTTATTACATGGTATCAAAAGCTACTTCAGAAATTAAACTAAGAGACAAGGTCTTGGGTAAACTCTAGTCCTAGCTGCTACCATGGTGCCACCTTCAATCTAAGGCACCACCGCCATCAAGAAACCAAATGATATTTGTATGAAGAATGATTGGAGCATCTTATAACCCACACCGTCAAGCAAAAACAACCTTTCCTAAATCGAACATGCCAATATTTCATTTCTGAAAGCTGCTGTTCAAGAAAATGACCATTAGCCAGAATTATCATGTTTCATGTTTCATGTTGCATAGACCACTAACCGAAAGAATCTGACTCTTGTCAGCAGACATGGAAGCATGCACGTGAGACAAATAACATTTAAGCAACCATGGAGCGCAGTAGCAAAGACTATTTAAGTGAAAACAAGATTCCATCAGGCAACTCAGATATTTAATGACAGTTAGATACCATACACTGTCAATTGATTCAAGAATATACTGAGCATCTTCTCTGATGCCAGGCAGACACCCGGAATATTCACTGACTTGCTCCTTTGCGGAAACAGATAACTCAAGCAATATATCTAAAGCCTGGAAAAGAAAAAATACTGTCAAAAGCTTGAAAGACATGCTCAATTGAAGCCATATATTTCTTAACATCTGTGGAAGAAAAAGAAATTGATTACTCTGTGTGAGCACGTAAAGTAAAACAAATTTACATATCAAAAAAACAAGCACGGGATAACCGTACTCTTTCAAAATATAGTGGCGATAACTATATTAAAAAGATGAAACAACATCATAATGACAAGGTTTCAAATGTACTGCAATTGCCACACCAAAATACATCATAAGACATACGCAGAATTTAATCATTGAAGCAACCAAAGAATATCCTAATTATAGTGTAGTAAAGTGATCACATTAATAGCCATTTTACAAGCAAAGCCACCAAAATAACAAGGCCACCAATACATCCCAATTTCTGCAAGAAATTAGCAGGTACTCCTATGCAGCATTAGCAATTCTCACTCGCATGCAACATTAACATAACCATGGTAATATGTAAGCGTTATGAGGTCAAAAATTGCAGTTGAAACACAGTCCATTTAGTTAAAATTGGTGTTAGAATCCTGTTCGTCGCTGCAACATATATTGATGCACCGATGCACCAATAGTGTTCATCCTATGGTGAAACAACATCATAATGACATTGATATAGCATTCGCAGGGTTGAGCTGCAGAGTTTTAAATATAGCTTTATTCCTCGCAGTAAACGGAGAGATGAGTGGTTTTATTTCCTACCTTTTTCCATGTTTAACTGTCAATTGTCACTCTTCTGTGAATTTTTCCGACATGGTATCTTTGGTTTTCAATAGATCCTAATATATATTCTGCTTAAATTGACAAGACTTGTTCTTCTACTAAAACTTATACACAAACAAGCTGGTGTTAAGTCTCAAGGAAGGAACTTTACTTCGAACAAAATTCATTAATTGATGCTACATACAGAACAATTTTTTTTCCAGTATTTAAGTTCACAATTCAGCGAATTAAAGTTATAGTATAAGTGCAACATTACTTCTTGACATTCTTTCTTACGTTTGCTTTAATCTTCTCAAGCCAATCATTGTGATAATTAAGAGGGCAAATAAAACATCAAAAAGGGTAACACAAATGCTTGTGATTGATTTGGATAAGAGGTGAATGGTGAAAGAGATAAATGAAAATGAACAAATTGTTGGGAAGCAGAAATTAGACTAGCATTATTTTGCATAAGTAGAAGGCCTAAATAGACGACTCTTGAACTTGAAACATGATGTAGTAAAATGAATTTTTTTCCAATCACGTAGAGAAACAAGAAATCTAGGGTCCTTACCTTCTCTAGGTTATATCCGCATTGACCTGTCAAAAGCAAAGATGATTGAAGTCACAATTCAATGTCACGCAATCGACCACACTACTACATTCAATAGTATGAATAACATAACAAACCCTCCAAACAGCAAACCAGTAGGGAGACAATTTTCTGATGCTGGAAAAGGTAGAATGCGAAAGAAAATCTCTTGAGACATGAATACAGACAATCTTATTATTATATTGCAAAAACATAAAGCTAACCACCAGCCCGAAGAAGGAAGGATTAATTAAAAGAAACTCACAGAAAACATCGCTAACTACATTTAAGCCCAATTCACACCCGTCTCCAAGCATCGAGCATAAGAACTGCTCAGCTTCCTCCTTGTTCAGATTATCCTCCTCCTTTGATTTGGAGAGAACCTTCTTTGGTGTCGACCTGACGTAGTCTTTCCCCAATACAGTAGACACAGTTCCAGCAGCAGCAATAACTTTCTTCATCTTAGGCTTATTATTATTATTGTTGTTGGACCTCATCATCCTGTCATCATCTCCCAGGAAATTGTCATTTGTGTATGGAAACAACAAAACATCGGACGAGGAAATCGAGCTTGAGCTGGAACCCGCAATGCAAGAAGACCCACTAGAGCTGGCCGTGGAGCAGCAAGTAGTAGTAGTAGTAGTAGTAGTAGTAGTGGCAAGGATTTCAGCAGCCTTGTTGGGATCACCATTGGCTTGTTTGTAAGCTGAAGCAGCTTCTTCCATCGTAACAGAAGAAGCAAATGCTTCAACTAGAATCTCAAGGATCTTTGACTCTCTGCTTACGTCATCATTATCAACAACCGCACGAGGATGAGGATCCCCCTTTCCCGAAACCCTAGATCGGTTCTTCTTCTTCTTCTTCTGATGCTTCATCTTCGAAAACTAATTATAACAATTCGAAAATGACGGCAGAACAACGACAAACAACAACACCAAACAACAAATTGACACGACCTATTAAGAAGATTAAATGACAGCAATATACAAACAATCAAAAAAGTACCTTATCAATAATTAGGGACGAGGACGACAAAGAGAATCTTAATAATAATCCGAGATTCTCTATGATCGATTGATGATTAATGAATGTTTCTTTAAGGAGTCACGTTGCTTGACTTCAATTTGATTTCTTTCTTTTTTTTATTTGATTTGGGGAAAAGAAATCTCGACTTTTCAGGAATCCTTTATTATGCGGAAAAAAAAATGGGTGGTTGGAAAATTGGTACGTAGAGGTTTTTGTTTAAGACTTTCTCTTTTTCAAAGCTTTTTTGTCCTAAAAATGTACAAACACAACATCACCTACATAAGACAATACGTCGGTACGTCGAGCCTGAACAATACGTAGAATATAAATATTCGATATAAAAGCGGTGAATATTTAGGTGGCCCATAACTGAAACTGGGTCGGCCTGCCCCACTAAGAGCCCAAATAGAAAAGAATCGAACTAAGGTGATTCGACTATTTTTGGGACAATCGAACGAAAGACGTTCGATTTTAATTGCTCGTACGCAGAACGGAGTCCCCAACTCGAGATCTATAAATACTCGGCTCTCGGAGATTCACGCAATGCATTAATTATTGTTCACCAACCTTATATCGATCTAACCATGTCGTTTGACTATCTCGTTTCAGTGTTCGATTGTTAACAACCCTCTAGACCTGTTCGAGAGTTTTCAACATCGAACTCCTCGCAGTTCGACTGTTTCCGAGTTCGAGAGATATCTCAGCATCGAACTGCTCGCAGTTCGATTATTTCCGAGTTCGCGAGATATCTCAGCATCGAACTGCTCTCTATTCGACTGTTTTCGTATTCGACCATTCGAGGCTACTTTAGTCATTTTAGGCTCATTTACGTGTAATAGGTGTTCCAGACAAAGTTGGTCCCATTCCTTGTAATAGGCTAGCATAGTTTGATTTATTTCAAGCTCATTTGTATTGTATTTTCGGTGTATTGTAACCCAGACGTATAAGACCAAATTATTGACGTCATTTGTGGGAACACCACATGCATAGTAGCGCAACCCAAGATGTTTAGAGTAACTCGATCATAGAGCATACCCGCAAAGAGTACCGCTTCTGAGATGCACCGCCTCGCTGAGGCACAACTGGCCCCAAGGACGAGGGTGCCCTCCCCTGCAACAGAAAGGATACCACCACCCATTCAGCTGGATCAACCAATGATGGGAACTCAAGATCAGCCAACACCTAGCTTGGGTGCAACGGCGACCGGCGTTGCAGGTCTACATGATGCCTTTAAGGATGAGATCATGTCGATGATTCGAACGGCAGTAGTCGCGACCCTACCCGCTCCACAACCACAGATGCAGCCACCGATTGAGGGCAACGGAGAGGCTCCACGTGAGTAGGCATCAGCTACAAGGGGCCATGCCGATGAGGCTCGGGAGAGGCGACAAATAGAAGGTCGTAGGGCGAGATTTGAATCAGTGGTGGTGGAATCCAGAAGGCACCACGATGCAACAAGGCGTGAGGCTAGTTGAGGAAATGCTGGAGACTCTAGGGCAGCTCAAGTAGAGATCACGAGGAGGTTGGAAAGATTAAACAGGGAAAAGAATGAAGTGGAGAATAGAATGGCGATGATCTAAAGGACCCACAGAAGCACGCCTTTCCGCGCCAAAATTAAGGCCGAGGTATTGGGACACGGTGAAAAGATAATGCAGTTGAAAAAATATGATGGAAAACAAGATCCAATGGAGCATATCTTCTATCTGGATGGACTGCTTTCCTTGCATGGCTTCAGCGATAATGTCGAAGCGCGCATATTCGCGACCACGCTAACTAGAGTGGCTCTAGATTGGTTTTCTAGGATCCCAGAGGGGACGATAACAAGCTATGAGGAGTTGAAGAAGAGGCTTGAGAGTCAGTCTTCAAGCTAGAAAAGGACAATCATGGACCATTCCCACATGTATTCGGTGAAGCAAGGGGAAAAATAATCTCTGAAAGACTTTATTAGGAGGTTTAATTCGGAGCTTTTAAAGATTGACAACCCAAAAGGCAAGATGGTGACAAACATCATCTTTTGTGCGACCAGGAATGCGACTTTCTTTGCATAATTGCTAAAGGCAAAGCCAAGGGCGATTGAGGATATTAACAAGCTAGCATACCAAGTGGTGCATTTTGAGGAGATGACGGCAGCGAAGGCCATCGATCACTCGTTCAGGGTCAGGGACAAACAGAAAAAAGACTGAGGCTAGAATAAGAGCAGGAATGATAGACACAGACATTCGTCGCACAGGCGATACACCCCGTTGAATGCGGACATCATGAATATCTATGGGGTGGAAAAAAGGAAATGGTAGCTGAACGAGCCCAAAAAGATGAAAGACCCGCCTGCAACGAGGCTTTCACCCGATATTACGAGTATCACAAATAGAATGGTCACACGACGAAGGAGTATAATGACTTGAAAAATGAGATAAAGCGGTTAATTAAGGATGGAAAGCTAGCTGAGTATGTAGAGGCTTGAAGGACGAGGCGGATAGGACTAACATGCACAAATCACGATCACCACGAAAAAACAAGCAGAAGGCTACGGACAACCCACATATCCTTGATTACCCGCAATTAATGGATAATCATTCTAGGAAATGAATTATACACATGATCTCGGGGGGTTCCATTCGTGTTGACTCAATTAAGGGACGTTAAAGGGTGATGAGAGAGATAGATGTTAACTGTTATGTTGGCTTCACAGACCTCCTCTAGAATGGGGAGATGGCTCCGGAGGAGACAACTTTCTCGAAAGTAGGCCTGATGAAGTTAAGTCCTCAGGCTATTCAGGCGGGTAAGCTGGATTGACCTTTGGTGATTACAGTTGATATAGCTAACTTTGGTGTTAGGAAAGTATAGACAATGACAACTCAGCCAATGTGCTCTTTGCCTCCACATGGAAACAAATGGCCTTAGGCGATGGAACAATGGAAGCAGTGAGGACTCCGCTGCGCAGCTTCGGGGTCATGAAAGTTGTACCACGAGGATTGGTCAAACTTCCAACCTCGATCGGGACTGACCCACGAAGAAGGACACTGAACACTAATTATTTGATCATAGACGTGTCAATCCCCTACAATGCCATCTTGGGAAGACCCACGATTAACGCCTTCAAAGCAGTGATGTCCACGTACCATCAGAAGGTGAAGTTCCCAACCCCAACAGGAATCAGTGAGGTGATCGACATGGATGGTTAAGCTATGTGGCATCGCTCAAGATACTGCAACCCGAGGATGAGGAGGCACTGATTGCGTTGGCACCGGCAAAGATGGAAGCGATCGATTGATATTTACTTGTATTCTAGAACAATTGAACTATATTTACTATATTCTAGAACAATTGAACAATTGAACAATTGAACTATGTTCTTAAATTTCCATATGTATCAGGGGCTGGCATGTAAAACTTAATACAAGAACTACAACGGCTTGAGTCCCGAGACACCACTTGGGAAACGTAAGCAACCTGGCATCGCGCTAGGCCCGACCTTATCTTTTATTAGATTGCTATCTTTATTGATGCTTTAATCACTACTATCAATGTGCTCAGATTGAAAAGAACGTTACATGTACATGCAAAGAGGGTCATGTGATCCCAAGGCCCAGAGCGGTCATAAAGCAGGCAACTCTAGCCTGAAATATATCCTGATGTTTGTTATGTAATTTTTATTTCTTATTAGGGCTCCCCAACATAAGGGCAACCCAACATGTACTAGAGCATGGCTCTATAGGCAATGAACTGAGGTGATCAACGAATATTGGGCTCGACAAGGTTCGATGCAAATCTGATATCTCGAAGAAACAAATGAGATGGACACTTCGCCAAAATAGGGCAAGTGCAAACCTAAAATCTTGAAACATCAAAGAGATGGATACTTCGCCAAAAATAGGGCAAGTACAAACCTAAAATCTCGAAACATCAAAGAAATGGACACTTCGCCAAAATAAGGCAAGTGCAAACCTGGATTCTTGAAACAACAAAAAGATGGACATCTCGCCCAGCAAGGGCAGGTGCAAACCTAAGATTTCAAAATACCAAAAGAGAGGGACACTTCACCCGACAATGGCAGGTGCAAACCTAAAAACATGCAATGCTCGAAAGCCGACACTTGACCTTCAAAAGGCAGTTAAAAACCAGGATACGCATCCCAAGAAGACGAGCACAAGAAAAAGGTAAGGGGAGACCTTAGATATAGCGCATCTAATCAAACTCCTATCGCAATTATTAAAGCCACCTACTCCAACCCCAACTCAAAGGGAGCAATGTCTGAATGGTTTCACCACGAGGGCGCAGATATAAAAATATGCGCCTAAACAAGAAATTAAACAACGTAATCATAAATAATGCACCCGCACACGGGGCTAGCATACGAACCTACCGCGCTGAAACTCAAAGCACGAAGGTCACAATTTTAGAAAACAAATAAGTAACGTAACAAAATAAAATGTTCAAATCTTAGAATAAGGCGACGTGACGCCTAGTACCAAAACAAATTAAAACAAAATTGTTTATCTGACCAGAGAATAAAACCGACTACACTCAAGCCTCGACATCATCCTCATCATTTTCATAGTGGGGAAATGGATGAGGCAATGAAGAAGGAGACGACATCCCGAGGGTGACCAACTCCCATTTGTCCAACATACTCACAAACTCGTCAGGAAGAGTGGGTTCGTTGCTGGCAACCGCATGCAAGGGTTTCAAATCAGGACTCAGCTCTAGATTTAGCCAACTGGCATCAAAACCACCATGCAAGTAATGCGCGTTATGCATTTGATGCTCAGCACTTGCGCTTTTCTCGCATCTTCAATCCCACGACAGAGGCTGATCTCCTAGAAAGTGTTGCTCTGCATGAACTCTTTGGCGATGGCCAACCGCTGCTGTGGAGTGGGAGGTTGCATTCACCAAATTGGGATGATCCACAAAGGATGTCTAGGCAATATAAAGTGTCATAATATTAAGCGTAACATACCTCATTTAAACCACAAGAATATCCTAGTCCCTCTGCCTGCGCCACTTTCCCCTTCTCCACCTCGAGTTGCTCCACGAGCTCTTTGACATGTGTCTCAAGTGTAATATTTTCCCCCTTTAGCTTGTCGACCTCTTCCTGGAGCTTACATGCCTTCTCTTGTGTGACCTGAGCAACTTCCCGATCAGCACTAGCTCTGGCAGCAGAGTCATGTGCTAACTAAATGGCCTTATCCTTCTCATCCAGCACCGCCTTTAGAGCCTCAAGTTTGCTATCCCGGTACTCCTCCCTCAACTGCTCAATTCCGACCGTATTCTCCTCGTAATCTTGCTCCAAGTCATGAGCCATCGTATCGACCACACCACCTTGATGAAAAAGAACGAATGTACAAACGTAAGACATAAATCTCGCACGAAGAGGATTACATAGTCGAGAGGATGGTCTACTTATCGAACTGACCATCAGTAGGACCAGCCTCTTCATCGCGAGCAAGAAACCCATGATGTGCCCGATCGAATTCGGTGTAAGTTGGCTTGGAACCAGACTTGTGGTTCGAAAGATGTTCGTAACATTGGGAGGGATGGGGAACAACAAACCATAATCCAACTACCCCACTGTTAACGGGTTTTGAATTATTTCCTATTAACTGAATTATTTATTTGGGTTGGAACGCCTTTGCCCGTGGTTCAAAAACTAAATGCTATGCTAACAAGAGAGAAAAATTGACAAGAACCTTCCTTCCTTTTATTAACTATATTCCACTCTCTTTTCCGAGTCTTTCCTCGTATTCTCCGAGTCTATAGGTGTATTTTTCCCCATTGTCCCACCTCTCTTTCTTTCCCTTCTTCTTTTGTTTATATAGAGTTTTTAGGGACAGGTGTCGCTATGCATGTGTTTACAGGTGTCGTTATGCATGTGGTGGTGCTTTACACGCGTTACAATGGTCTTTTAACCAATAAGATAACGTCTATCTTGCTGACTGTATCATTTTATCTTCTTCCGAGAGCTTTTGTCTTTTTTATGATAAGGGGTAGATTGTCTTCTTTGCTTCCGAGAGCTCATTGCTTCAGATGGTGACTCGAAGGCCGAGTCTGAGTGTTCTCTTAGTGATAGTGCTTCTCCGAGAGGTGTATATTCTGGAGTGTTTGCTTCAGGGTATTCTCCGAGGGGGTATGGGTTGATCTCTGAGAGGTTTTTAACTATCGTGGGTAGGTGCTTTCTTTTTTCGAGTGCCCGGAGAGTGTCGTTCTGTAGTTGTTGCATCATTTGTGAAGTTCTGACCTCTGGGTTGGTCGACAGAAGTAGTGTTCCGAGAGCTTTCGTGTTTGGAGTGTATAGCAAGGAAGGGTTTTTTGTCAGGGTTCTGGGACTCTGTTGGTTTCCGATGGCTCCAGTGGGCTTTGATAGATTGGTCCTTTAGCTCATTCTTTCCGAGAGTTCATATTTCTTGGAAAAGCAGTATGAGTGGGGCGGAGTATTTGCCCAATGTTGAAGTAGTTCCGATAGCAGTTAGTCTGAGACTCTGCCTTGGTCTCGTATTCCTTCTGTTGCCTTTGCTCCAATATTTGATGTGTTGGAGATGTGCTCCGAGGGATATTTGAGGCGTGATACCTGAATTGCGAAGGCAGGTCGCATAATCATATAATATATTTGGTAATTCCAGTAATTGATTCATGGTTTATTTCAAGCAGGTGAATTATCATCCTGTTAACAAACCCCCCCAGTTTGTAGTGCAGTTAGTTATCACTACTGCACCAGAAACTTAATAGTTTAAAGGGTACGAGAGTTCTAGTATCGTGCATTTTGTCAAGTATACGGGGAAGGTTTCACAAGGCCTCGTAGAACTCTTCAGGGATGTCGTAAACACTCGTCAGTGACATTTATGTTTTGTTCGACGTTTCCCTCGTTCTTGGCATTACCTTTAAAAAGGCGAGGAGTATAGTGATTACTCTCTCGAGTGATCCCATCGTATTTCCCAGATGTGCCCTCGTAGGTCATTATTGGGGCATTAATTATAATTTAAAGTTATGGCATTTAATTAACTATAATTTAAAATGCAGTTAGTGGTGAATTTAATGCCACGTTTAAGTTGGGTGCGGGAATCGAAGCGTCTTGACCGTTATACTTTCGTTAACCGAGGAGACGTGTCATTAAACACGACTTTTAATTGTGGGGCGTGGGCAGGCTTAATGGTCTTTTAAGACGCTTAGTGGGTGTAGGGTTTTAAAACCCTCTTCTCTTCCCATCATTATCACTTGCAAAATTTTGAGCACACACTCTTTTTCTCTGCAAAAGATTTCTGCTAAAGTATTCTCTTCCTTCTCAAAAATTCTTCCTAATGGCGTCGCAATCTAACACCAATCTGGTTTCGGCCGCTTCGGGTACCGGAGGAACGGCGGGGGTAGGGTTTCAAGTTTCGCGAAAGAGGAGTGTTGCGGCGGTGGGGGCGAGCGGCAGTGGCGGTGCTGGAAAATCAAAGAAGATGAAGAAAAAGGCTGACAAAGGTGGCGCTCCGCGAGCCACCCAGAAGGTGGGTGACATGGCTAGCACCGCCACCGAGAAGGAAATTAAGAATTTGTTCAAGGAGCATGGCACTTCCGGCCGTAATATTGAGCATGGCACTACTCTGGCCAAATTCGATTGCGAGTTCCCAGCGCTGGGTGCTCTTATCGAGCTACTTGACTCAGTAGTGGAGTAATTACTCCAACTACTCCCGATTTCAACATCCGTACTCACATTCTGGTTTGACACTTTGCTTACATAACTGAAAATAAATCAAAGCAAACAAAGCTGACTATTCTAGTTTGATTGGCCTCTACAATGCAAACACAAACAAAAACGCTTGAAAAATTAGGACCTAAGAAGCACATTTAAACTACCTTGGGAACTATGAAGTTGAGCACACCTGCTTGGTGGAGAAGAAACAGAACTGCAAAAAAAAAATACATAGGTGAGAAAAGAGCCACAAAACTTTCTAAGTAAATGATCGAATGAAATGATATCAAACTAAAAAAATGTTGAACGATGCATTCGATACAAAGCAAAGTGTCGAACGCTTACCAGTTTGACACTCCTCAACCCAGCACACAAATTAGACGCGTAATTCCAAATGAGCTTTTTGTCTAGTCGTACAACTATATATAGAGAACTCGATCCACACCACAAGGCCCACGAATGACACAATTGAACTGCTTAGCGTTCGATACTTTCGGAATAATCGAATTACCTTAGATTCGATATTGTTCATAACTATCGAGTTACCTTAGATTCGATAATGTTCATAACTATTGAATTACCTTAGATTCAATATTGTTGATAACTATCAAATCACTCAAGATTAAATATTGTTCATAACAATCGAATCACCCAATATTCGAAACTGTACTAGGCAATCGAATCTATTTTGATTCGACCGTCTTTGAATTTAAAATAGTGACACACCGAAGGGATCAAAAGCAATTGCCGACTTGACGAGTAAACGCGTTGGCAACCGATCCTCCGGATTACGGCTCCCAAATATGGGCCATATTTTGAAGCCAAATATTTTTGTTTGGTAACCGATCCTCTGGATGACGACTCCCAAATGGGGGGAGGGGGCATATTTTGAAGCCATATATTTTTATTTGGAAACCGATCCTCCATATTACGGCTCCCAAATAGGATATTTTGAAGCCAGATATTTTTTTTTGGCAACCGATCCTACGGATTACGGCTCACAAATGGGGGGCATATTTTAAAGCTATTTTAATTTGGCAACCGATCCTCCGGATTATTGCTCCAAAATGGGGGGCATATTTTGAAGCCAAATATTTTTGTTTGGAAACCGATCATCCAGATTACGGCTCTCAGATGGGTGGCATATTTTGAAACTAGATATTTTTATTTGGCAACCGATCCTCCGGATTACGGCTCCCAAATGGGAGGCATATTTTGAAACTAGATATTTTTATTTGGAAATTGATCCTCTGGATTACGGATCCCAAATGGGGGGTATATTTTGAAGCTATATATTTTTATTTGGCAACCGATCCTCTTGATTATGGCTCCCAAATGGAGGGCATATTTTGAAGCAGAACAAAGTCCAATTCTGCGACAACAACAACCGCTATAGAATTTGGCACCCGCTCTTGAATCAAGACCGACTCCCAAATTGGGGGAACTATATGGTGTGGGTGTTTTAGGTGGCCCAAAAGTGAAATGGGTTGACCTGCCCAATTAGAAGCCCAAATAGGAAAGAATCAAACCAAGGTGGTTCGACCATTTTTGGGACAATTGAACGAATACATTCGGTTGTTATTGCTCGTACGCGGAACGGGGCCTGCGACCCGAGATCTATAAATACCTTGCTCCCCGAGATTCACGCTACACATTAATTACTATTCACCATCCTTACATCGATTGAACTAGGTCGTTCGACTGGTTGACTGTTATTGAGTTCGACTGTCTCGTTCCAGTTTTCGATTGTTAACAACCTTCTGGACATGTTCGAGAGTTTTCATCATCGAACTGCTCACAGTTGATTGTTTCTGAGTTTGAGAGTTATCTCAGCATCAAGCTGCTCTATGTTCGACTGTTCCCGGATTCAACCATTCGAGGCTACTTTAATCATTTTATGCTCATTTACGTGTAATAGGTGTTCCGACACAGCTGGGCCCATTTTTTGTAATATGCTATCATAGTTTGGTTTATTTCAGACACATTTGTATCGTATTTTCGGGTGTATTGTAACCCAGACGAAATAAGATCAAATTATATGAACTCTCTTCATTATCGGGTCCATTGTATTTATAGGTCTTGGGATGTGAGACCACGCACCACACATCTCGGGTAAATCGAGTTTTTCTTGTACATCGAGTGTAATGTTCTCTGTATGATTTCCAAATACATCGAGTGTAATACTCGATGTATCTTCGTAATACATGTATCACGGAGTGGGTCGGCCCATGTCCTATCTTACTTATGTCACATATATTAGCTCATATCAGATACTCCTCCAGTTTGGAAGTCGTTCTCGTAGATATTAATTTTCAAATTTAACCGAAGATTGGTTTTCAAATGTAACCGTACTTATGTTCGCAACAGAATTTTCTGATTTTGGTGTGCATCCCTCCCCATTTCATAGCGCAGTAACATGTGTGTACTAGGCTATTAACTTGTAACATGCAATGAAAATTACAAGAATTAGGCAATATACGTGTACTAGGCTATTAACTTGTAAAATGCAATGAAAATATGATGAACGTTTAATTAACGTGAGTTTAGTAGTCGTTTTCTTATGCTTTTGTACATTTCTCGGTGCATATTTATTGGTTTTATTATTATGTTGTGTTTTTTTAGGATTTTAACGAGTCAAGACAAAACGAAGTTACACCGTCTTATTCTGCAGTTTAAGTTGCGACTATTCACGAAATCAAGGCAACTAGACTTTTCTATAAATAAGAGAGAACGACCATCACTTACAACACCATTGTTACCAATTCTTAGACACTACTCAACACTGCTTACAAAGACTTACAATTGCTCACAACCTTTTTTAGAGAGAAACACCATCAAAGTTTCGTTCTAGTTTAGTTTTGTCATTATTCTAGAGCTAATAGTTCGTGGAGAAGAAGATAGCATGTAGGAATCAATAAGATAGCCAAAGCATCAACGTTCCATTGGATTTGAGAAGCTTTCCCCTATCTCTTACTTTGTTTATGTTATTTAACTCTTTATTGATTGTTGAACTCATGATTATAATGAGCTAACCTGCTCGTTGTTTAGAGTAGGGGAGTAACTCTGATTAATGAATATGTGTTATTTGCTTTGTTTGATGTGTGTCTCGTGAATTCATATGTCTAGATTGATTAGTGTTTATGATGTGTAACTAGTCTTGCTCTCGCTGGATGAACGGAAGCACTACCCTAGGACCGCCATAGTGTACGTGTGTTTGGTACGCTAACGCAGCTGATGCGCAACTCCTAGATCACACTAGATCAATCTTGATTATGTACGTTTATGTTAACACGATTCGAATTAGTTAATTGGATTGCAGATTAGATATCTCTACTAAAACAACTGACAATTTGGTTAAATCCGCTAACGCAAGAGGTCATTAGAGACTCTTAGATTCTATAGTTAGGATAGGTTCTGCTATAGGTCACTAATCCATTAGACATACGAACTTCAAACTATCATCAAGCATCCAAAGTAAACATATATAGTGTGTCTATGAGCTATTATGTTTAAACCATCTAAGGCGGAACGCTCCCCTATCGATGTATTTTTACATCCCACAACTTCGGCAGATCGCTTAGCCTCGTTCATCTTCGGCGCAAGAGCGCTCGATCAGTGAGCTATTACGCACTCTTTCAAGGATGGCTGCTTCTAGGCAAACCTCCTGGCTGTCTCTGCACCCCTACCTCCTTTATCACTGAGCGGTCATTTAGGGGCCTTAGCTGGTGATCCGGGCTGATTCCCTCTCGACGATGAAGCTTATCCCCCATCGTCTCACTGGTCGACCTTGACCCCTGTTATTTTGAGGACATATCTAGTATTCAGAGTTTGCCTCGATTTGGTACCGCTCTCGCGGCCCGCACCGAAACAGTGCCAGTGGTGAAACCCAACCTCTAAACAATCTTTTAATCTATTATTTTACAACCTAAGTATTCAACCTACCAATCATCTTAGATTTTGTCTGTTTACATTCTTGCATTAGTTAGATTAGTTCTCTAAGTATTTATCATCGGTTTAGTAATAAAAGTCTCTTTGCGTTCATCTTTAGTAGTTTAAGTCATCTTTATTATAAGCCATCCTTTACATTCGAACTGTTTTGTTTGCATTCAAAATCATTCTTGCATTCTCATTGTTTTCATTGCATAATAGTTTACTTATTCATTGCGTTCTAGTTTAGTGATCTTCATCATTCAAAATTGTTTTCATTAAATCAGCATTCATAGCATTCTGCATTCATATAACATTCATCGTGTAAACACAAAGATAGCAACCGTGACAACCATTAGTGCTTAACCTTTAAGTGATTTAAGCATTCATCCACCACTCCCTTGGGATACGATACTTGGTTCGTAACTGTACTTATCACTTTATTACTACTTAATTTCTGCACTTGCGTGAAGAGAAATTTAGGTGTAACAATTGATTGGTTAACTTATTATGCTTTGTACGCTACACAAAAGTTCCCATCACAATACATCGAGTTTACGATTTGATGTAAAAAAATTCCCAAAGATACATCGAGTTTCGGATTAGATGTATAAAACTTGATATATGTGCATTCAATGCTGAAACAATTGAGATTTTTGCCTATAAATAGGTGGGTGGAGGTTGAGAACCGTTATTTGCAACCTTGACAAATGTTTGAGAATTTTTTTGCACTTACACCGAGTTTCCTGATAGATAGAATTTGGTAGGTTCATCAAGTCTCACACTCTATGTATAATCCTTGGTGTATGTACTTAGCAAAAAAAAAATCTTATTTTTTGCACTAATTTATAAATTTCTCTTTTTTACTTGCAGTGAATTTTCAGTAAAAAAGACTACAAGAAATTACAAAGGTAGTTTTATGCATGTGTACATTCATTTTCTCGCATCATAGCTTCTGCTTTAAAGTAGTTTTTTTTCCTGTATTTCCAGTATTCATCGTGTTTCGTCACAAAGACAATAATATTAGCGAGGTTAGATCAACCTCGAGTAGTGGGTTGAGTAGTTCTGGGTCTAAGTAGAATGCTTATAGCATAGCTCGATCCCGAAATACAGGTCCTTCGGTAGCATATCATGTGCTTATGGAGCCGGTAGCTAAGGCTCCCTCTTGGGATACTTTTGATAAGTATTTAGGAATTTTAGAGATGATCGGGGATTATGGTGGCGAGATGATGCATGATAATTCAATAAACCAGGGTGTCCCTAAAGTTGACATCGAGGATGGGTCGAGGCCGGTCATCAGAAAATATAGGACGAACACTCTTTACCATAATTTGGTATCGTCGGTTCCTCGTACCAAGGCCTACTACAAGAAGTCATATGATATCGATAAGGGGTATGAAATTATATTTCTCAATAAGCACGAAAGAATGCATACTCCATCGCCTAGCTGGATGACGGTGTTCACGAAGTATTTTTAAAAGAATGCAGTGCCCACCATGAACCTGTGGCAGTGTTGCTGAAGAGTATAAAGTTTGTTTCCCTTAACTGATGTTGAATTCAACGGCAAAAATATCTCATCCATCAAGGTGATGAAATTTTTTGAGGTGCTATACAAACTGATGGAGTTTTGGCATCTATTTAATGTGATGTTCAATCCAAAGGCTAGTGACACGAGCTCTTTCTATGTTAGGGCCCATAAGAGTTTTAGCTTCTTTACTAGGGCACAAAGTGGTAACGACAAAAATGGAAACACGAGTATTACTATATCAATAAGAAGAAAAAAAGAGAATTTAGTGGATACCCAAGCGAGTTGTTGATAGACAAATTTATGCACCTCTAGATATAGGGTTGCCTGGTTGGGCTGAGGGTTTGAAGGGCCACCTCGCTAGTCATTCATTTGACCTATTGTTGCTAGTTCATAAGAATGTTATAAGAGTTGGTGGTTTGTCCCCAGTTGTATATGATGGTCATAGAACACTAAGTAAAGTGTTGGCTCTCGCTTACTTCTTTTTTATTTCTACCTTCTAACATTATTTTTCGTATAGTGTGTGTTACGTGTTTTGGAATTCGTGCAATCTTTTATCTGCAGTGGAGCTTATGGTGGGTTGCCAAACACAAATCAGGAGGATTGAGGCCATTGAGGCGGGGAGGGCGAGGGCGAGGGCGACTACTATGATTGTCATTGTCACGGTGAAGAAGACTTGAGGGCGTAAGGGAATGAGGGGCATACAACATGACCCATTTGACACGCAGACGAGCGGTGGAAAGGGTTTCTCTTAGGTCGCCTAGGCTTCAGGGGCTGCAAGGGAAGCCAGTCACTTGCACATGGTGGTGCATCCAGCATGATCCTAGTCATTGAGGTAGGGGATGACCTAGAGGTGGAGATCCTGGTTGGGCAATATAGGGTTGGACCTGATGTGATGCGCAAGTATGATCTTGTGCGTGAAAGAATGCCATCTCCGAGTGGTGCCTGTAGCAAGGCGATCTCGCCTAGATGGAGAATTGTCAGAGACCTGGCGATGAATACCAGACGCCATCAGTTGAGATAAGGACGTTGTTCGCAACATGTGAACCATCTTTCGACCTTGAGTCGCAAACTTGTGGCAAGTGGACGTGCACAAGAGAGGTTGGCTCGGATGTCGTTGCACATGTTTCAGTTGGTAAGAAATTTTTATCATTGTGTCATTAGGTTTTTCTCCTTATTATGATTTCGACGGAGTATTCTTTATCACTAGGTTGGTGGGGTGACCGACGCAATAGCCCTAGCCTTTAAAGAGATTGAGGCAGAATATGAGAAAGAGGTAACAAACTGTTTGTTTCCATGCTAGTATGCTAGATTTATCATTGGGTCTGAATATGGAGCCTCTCGAGGAGTTCCATGATGATGAAGATGTTGGTCTTCTTGATCCTTTTATGCCTCTACTAGACAAGGATCTTATTATGACAGAGATGCATGTTGCTCCGTCACCCCCTACCAACCTCACTACATGAGATAATGAGGAGGTGGATGACTATGCGGCAATTAACTATTTTGAAAATCGTACTAATTATTGTGATCAATCTTAGACCTTGTTGGTTGTTTTAAACTATGTCTAAATCTAAACAATATTTTATTTTTGTCTTAATTTGGGCATTGCATCTCCGTTGACAGAATATTCAGCTTTTGACAATTCATTTATGTTTATGGAATACTTATCTGCATTTAGCTCATGGCTTTTTGTTGAATGCATTCATGTCCTAATCGACACCTGTTTTTGTATATTTAATAGCTTTTTTATAGCTAGTATGCTACCCTTATTATTGTACCCCTTAAGGAAATTGCATCCACCGTCGTAATTAAATGTCCATAATACTATCACATGTTATCACCGTATCGTATCGGATAGATGTCCAAGATATCGATTTGGGTAGGTTTGCGTTATGCCTCGTTTGGAATATGTCCATGAAACCGTTATGTGTATGTTTGCATCGTGTCGCGCTGGGTAGGTGTCCTTAGTACTGCTTTGGGTAGGTTTGCAATGTGACGCGTCGGATAGAAGTTTATAATATCGCTTTGGGTAGGTTTGTATTGTACCGCATTGGTTAGATGTCTAGATACCATTCTGGGTAGGTATATATCGTACGACGTTGGGTAGATGTCCATGATACCACTTTGGGTAGGTTTGTATCGTACCCCATTTGGTAGATGTCCTTGACACCACTTTGGGTAGGTTTATATCATACTGCGTTGAGTAGATATCCATAATACCGCTTTTGGGTAGGTTTTCATCGTACCACATTGAGTAGACATCCATGATACCATTTTGGGTAGGTTTTCATCATACTGCATTGGGTAGATGTCCATGATACCGATTTGGGTAAGTTTGCAGTGTACTACATTGGGTACCTTGGTGAAGTTGCAAATTGATATTGAAGTATGTCATGACTGCATCACATAGATAAGTAAGCAACCTTTACACAAGAAATTGATAGTTTGAAATGAGTGAAAGATTAAACATAATGGGTTAGGCCCAGAGACTCTTCGAGGTGCATACATATCCCGTAGCACGATATGGGAATCAAGTCGTCATAGTTCCAAAACTTAATTACAACACATGGCAATTTAGGGAACCTCATTATTGTTATGGTATAATGCATAAAAATAAATAAAACAGGTAAAGTTTTGGGTAGTGCTCTATTCCACCATAACTTGATTTCCTGTGGCAAGTGCCAATAATACTGTATGATCCTCCCTTCTTTGTGGTTTGCGAGACGCCACATAACAAAATGAGACTTCCCTATAGCCTCCAACAACTTCTTCAGTTTCTCTAGGGGTACAAAATTTCATCTTATGATGATAAGTTTGAACTAAGGCCTTGAAGTCATTCAGAGCAGGGCGCCTGGCGCGGGGTATTTTTGCTATCTCGAGATTACTCCCTCACGAGACTCTCTCACCTTATAGGCTATGGGAAGAGCTTTTGATTCGATGGAAACCTGCACTTTTAGAAACAAGGTTAGGCAATAACAGTTAAATATATAATTAATTAAACTAAGGGGAGGACACAGGGTGTTGCGACTGAACTTGACATGAGGTCAAGTTGCTTACGTATCTCTCTAGGGAGAGAGAATCAAGTCGGATGTAGTTTATTATCCATGGAGCCCGCACGAGGTTGTTTTTGATATTTTTCCTACCAGATTGCATTTGAGCGTATGTAGACTATGTAGACTTATCGAACAACCCTCAGAGGCCTTTGGAGATGTCACTCTAACTGAGAAGTTGTCTGAGTTGTATTTGCTCTTAGGCTTGTTTTGGACGATCTCTTGGAATGTTTGTCACGTAGTCGAGGCCTGATTCACTGTCGAGTCAAACATGTTGACGTGGAATGGTTGATGTGCTAAAACTGTTGACATGCATATTAACGTGGAATGCTCGACGTGCTCGACGTGCTTTCTCACTAGAATTCTAGAAATAAGTCAAAGCATCCAAGCTTCAACCTCCAAAGTAAGCTACCCCTTAAGTGTCCCACCCCTTAAATGAAGAAGTGATGGGGTATTTATAGAAAATGGGCAAGGCCATGGGGTGTGTGTGAACACACTCATGTGAAGAAGAAATGGGTTGCACCAATGTTTTGGTGTAACCATGTGGCACTTTAACCGGCATGCCACGTGGCACGTCGAATTTCGAGGCTCGACGTGGCACGTGGTATGTCAGATTTGACCGACGTGCCCGTGGCACGTCAGATTTAGATTGACGTGGCCCAGAACGCCTGATGCGGTCCATTTTGTGCCATTTTGAGAGTCGTGTCTTTCGAACATCGTCTCGGCATGTTTTAGGCTTATCGTGTTGGGTGTTACTTGCTTTTACGTCCTTGGAGATCCGGATAAGCATCAAAGTAATTTGCATTTTTTAAGGTAGCAACATTATGGCACACCATAAGTCCCCTAGTTTGAGATAGGGTCGTTATCTTTAACGAGCGTATTTCAAATTTCTAAGGTTAGCCATGATTGTTGTATTTATACGCAAGTATGTTGGCTTGATAGCCTTTGGTGCTTCACTTGGAATCTTGCAAGTGTTTCGACACTCTTTGAACAACTCTTCAAGTTATTGAGTGTCACTTATCTTTGCCGATGGAGCGACTTGTCTTTATCTATCCTCACATGTAAAGGAGACGTGTTGGCATCTTGAGCGAACGGCGAGTTGTGTATTTATACAACCATTGATATTTGCTTAACGTGGATAGGGAGATTCAATTTTCTATCACGTAAAATCTCATTTGAAAATGGGATATGAGATAGATAAACACTTTCATGTCATCTGGTACGACACCATACAGATGTCTAGGCGTGAGAGCCTAAAATGTGAAGCATCCCTGAGTGAAAGGAACACATATTGATGAGATCTTCACTCATATTGATATGTCAAGGAGGTATGCCATCTTTATTATTGTTAGGCTTTACATTTTATGCCTACTTTATCAGAGTTTCACCCAATAGGCTCTTCGCCTAGCTTATTTTCTTTTGTACGCGTAATGCCTAGTTGAAAAAAAGGATGTTGTGACTAAGGCCACAAACATATGTTGGGATTAGGCACTCTTGGGTGAAACCAAATTCTTATCGTGGATTGCGTTTAGACACTTAAGTGCGACCAATGCTTCGCCGTATGACTAAGGCCAAAAATATATGTTGGGTTTATGCACTAGGGTGTTCGACCAACTCTGTTTTATGCGACTTATATCACAACCATATGTTGGGGGTGGGAACTCTCGGGTGCTATCGACTTTGCATCCTGGTTTTACATGACTGAAGTCACAACCATATGTTGGGTTTAGGTACTAAGATGCGACCAATGCTTTACCATGTGAGTTAAGTCACAAGCATATGTTGGATTTAGGCACTAAGGTGCGACCAACGTTTCACAGTGTGAATTAAGTCACAACATATGTTGGATTTAGGCACTAAGGTAAGACCAACGCTTTGCAGTGTGAATTAAGTCACAAGCGTGTGTTGGCTTTAGGCACTAAGGTGTGACCAACGCTTTGCAGTGTGAATTAAGTCAAAAGCATGTGTTGGGTTTAGGCATTAAGGTGCGATCAACGTTTTGCCGAGTGAATTAAGTCACAAGCATGTGTTGGGTTTAGGCACTAAGGTGCGACTAACGCTATATCGTATGAATTAAGTCACAAGCATATATTTTGGTAGGGCTTTTTAATGCTTGCTTACTTTATGGGATTTTCACCCAATATGCTCTTCGCCTAGCATGTTTTCGTAGGGCTTTTCAAGGCTTTCCTACTTTATGGGATTTCACCCAATAGGCTCCCCTAGCATATTTTGGTACGGCTTTTCAAAACTCGCATACGTTATGAGATTTTAACCTAATAGGCTCTTCACCTAGCGTGTTTTGGTAGGGCTTTTCAAGGCTCGCCTACTTTATGATATTTTCACCCAATAGGTTCTTCACCTAGCGTGTTTTGGTAAGACTTTTCAAGGATTGTCTACTTTATGGGATTTTTACCCAATAGGCTATTCACCTAGCGCGTTTTGTTTATGTAAAAATAGTACCTACTTTACGAGCTTTGGCTCGTAAGGTTCTTTGCCTTTAAATAAAGTCTGTTGGCATAAAGCCAACTTTACGAGCAAAGGCTTGTAGGGCTCTTTCCTCTTGAATAAAGTCTTTTGGCATAAAGCCAACTTCATGAGCATAGGCTCGTAGAGCTCTTCACCCTTGAATAAAGTCTGTTGGCATAAAGCCAACTTGACGAGCATAGGCTTATAGGGCTCTTTGTCCTTGAACAAAGTCTTTAGGAATAGCTCCTACTTCACGAGCATATACTAATAGGGATCTTTACCCTTGAATAAAGTATTTGTGACTGAATCATAACCGCATATTAGGTTTATGTATCGAGTGCGACCAACTCTTGTACATGGATTTACGTGACTAAGGTCACAAGCCTATGTTGGGTTTAGGCACTCGAGTGCGACAAACTCTCCTTCAAGGTATTACATGACGAAAGTCACAACCACACGTTGGGTTTATGCACTCAAGTGCGACCAACTCTCGTACAGGGCTTTACGTGACTAATATCACATCCATATGTTGGATTTAGGCACTTGGGTGCGACCAACTCTTGATCAAGGTATTACGTGACTAAAGTCACACCCTTTTGTTGGATTTAGGCACTTGGGTGCAACCAACGTCGCATCGTGGAATTACGTGACTAAGTCACAACCATATGTTGGCTTTAGGCACTTAGGTGCGACCAACTCTTGATCGAGGTATTACGTGACTAAAGTCATAACCTTATGTTGGGTTTATGACATTTGGGTGCAACCAATACCACATCGTGGCATTACGTTACTAAGCCACAACCATAAGTTGGGTTTAGGCATTTGGGTGTGACCAACTCTTGATCAAGGTATTACGTGACTAAAGTCACAACCTTATGTTGGATTTAGGCACTTTGGTGCAACCAATGCCACATTGTGGCATTACGTGACTAAGTCACAACTATATATTGGGTTTATGCACTTAGGTGTGACCAACTCTTGATCAAGGTATTACGTGACTAAAGTCACAACCTTTTGTTGGGTTTAGGCACTTGGGTGCAACCAATGCCGCATCGTGGAATTACGTAAACCATATGTTGGGTTTAGGCACTTGGGTGCGACAAACTATTGAACATGGTTTTACGTGACTTATGTCACGACCATATGTCATCTTGGCAATTGCCTTTGGTGTTTTCATATTGCTTTGGATTCTATGACCAACGTCGAAGAGGAGATTATTGCCATTCATCAAGGCCTCTCATATTCTCGTGATTTGGGCTTACATGATATTGATGTTGAAATGAATGCTATGTCCACTATTCCTATTATTAATTCTTCACCAGGTGGACCGTGGAACATCATTCACTATTTGGAGGACATTCGCAGCTGGTTAGTTCAGTTGAGGTGCCGACTTGTTCATTCATTCCGGGAGGGAAATTATGTTGCAGATCAGCTTGCAAATGGGGCGTGCATTCAATGCCTCGACTGGAGGAACAATTTGGAAGCTTCTAGCATTAAAGTGCGCAACCTCATTGCTAAGGATCAGGGTGGTTGGACGTATCTTAGGATGCCAAAACCGCATGAGTAATGGTAATCTTTCTTTGTACTTTTACTGCACTTGTCTTTTCTTTCCGAGTGCGGTATTCTGTATCATTAGTTAATCATGATGATTCACTTTTTATCTCTGTTGATCTTCGATTTTACACGATTGATGTATGTATGCTCTCCTTGGCCACTTTCCACACGTGTGCACATTTCTTCATTATATGCATCTTTCAGATCCCTGCACACTACTACTATTATGTATATTTACTTATATATATATATATATATATATCTTATTATTATTATGGTTATGTTGTGCTTTTCGAGATACACCGATTGATCCTTAAGATGGACCTCAATTTCTTTACAAGCTCTTGTTACCATAGACTTTCTTTTACATATAGCCTTGTTTCAGCTGCATTTAATCATGTGGTTGCACGCTTCTCTATCGCTGTTCATTGCTTCACTCGAGTTCTTCCAATTTTATCTGTTATATTGGTTCACTTATTTACACACACCCACAATTGGAATAACTCGAAGATCTTTGCACACTACGGCTCTATTGTGATTTATTGTACATGGTTACTTCGCATGTCCTTTATTTCTTACTTCCCTGATTCTATATATATTCATACTTTTGGGGTAAGAAATGTTATGTCATTATTTAATCATGACGACTCATATTTTTTCTTGCTATGTTTGTGTCTTACACACATCCTATCCTTCTTGTCATCGTTAGCCACGTTTCACACATGTTGCACATTTTTTATGAATGAAGGGTGCCGCTCTATGCACACTACATGGTTACTTATTGGTCGTCGTTTATGATTATTGATGATATTATTTTTTCTCTCTTTACTTCAATGTTATTTATTCTTTTTGGGAGATACACTGTTAGATTTTCATTTCGACAGCATATGGAAAAAAATGAGATTATTATTCTTTTCTCGGGGGTGATTACATGATCGTGGAGTAGGATGGAAGATTTGTCAATCGACCTTCCTCCTAGTTACTTTCTGGACGAAGATATTGGGACACTGTTGCTGGCTCACTCTCTTGAGCTTTATATTTATTTGCATATCTTGTCCTTTGCTTTTAAAATTTTGTATTATTGTTTTCTTTTCAGTTTTCTCGATGTAACTTGTATGAGGTACCACAATCTCAGGTATGCTCTTACTTGTATTTGTACTCGGATTAGTCTCGGATTAGTCATTTCAAAAGTTGCAACCCCGGCCCCGTGATAGAGTTTGCGTCCATGTTGCACACTCCCTCTTTGGGTGTGATCCATGGCCGCAATGCATTGGCGGGACAGGCTTACAACCTAGACTTGACTTCCTCCTATGCTTGGGGGCATCTTTTTAGACCCCATTAGTTTCGGTTTATTTTACCAGCAGTTATGGTTGGACGCTCCTTTATGACCGGGTTTGTATAGTACTCAAAATATATTTATGTAAAGCCCTTTTTTTTTTCTCTCCCGTTTTTAATTGTATGAGACGTGCTCATTTTATCGAATGAATTATACAATTCCTCCTTAAATAGTCTCTCTTTTTGGAGCTTTCCTTCTGTTAGCTCTTCTTTCTCTATCTCTCTGGTGTGGTCTAACAGATACGAGAATGAAAATAATTACTTCTCACATCACACCAATATGAACAACATATATAAACAGAACTGCAGACTTTGTAAACTGTTAAGAGCTTCTTATTTCATAGTGAAGGCATTAGTACAATTTTATAAGTGTATTCCACTGTAGAAGACTTAAATCTTGAGCTTCTTTGTCATTTCAGCAACATATTTACCCTGATAGAAGGCTTGTTGAAGTTCAAGCTCGATGGGCTTCCGTGATCCATCGGCAGCATAAGTTCCAGCACCATAAGAAGATCCACCCTTAACTTCATTCATCTCAAACATTCCACTGCCAAAAGTGTATCCCAGAGGAACAAATATCATGCCGTGATGTGCGAGCTGTGTTACGGCTGTCAATCTGCACACAATAATTAAGAATTCATCCTGTCTTTTTTCCCTACATATTTAAGAGAGAATCACATTTACATGTCACGAAACTTTAAGGTTTGGTTAATTACAGACACTGAAAAGATTTATCAAACTTCAGGGGTTGTCTTGTCTTGTATCCGGATATCAGGAGAAAAACCTTTTCTACAATAATCTTCTAAATTTCAAGGGCGTCTCTATTATAATTCTTACAGTAAAGGAAGGTTAAGTAATTAGACCAAAAACCGAGTGGTGTAAATATAATTATCCCAATATTATAACTGGGGACTCCTTGTGGAACCGGAGTGGAGGAACAATATGCATAAAGACGACTACATGGGTTCCAACCCGCAACGTGAAAAGGGATTTCCATTTCAAATCAAGGGCATTGAAGAGACAGCGCCTCATCATCTTCGAAACTGGCACATCTACTGGGCAAAACGAAAGGGAAAGGAAAAATAGATTTCTATGAGAAAATGATCTCAATCCTAATAAAAGACTACTCTACAAACTCTTTTGTTTTTATTAATCTAAGCGTTAGTTCATAATAATTAACCACAAAATCTGAAAACAAGACTTAAAAGCAAACAGCACACAGAAAATTAACTGCCAGGCTCAACCATACATCATATCACACTCCTTCGAATATGAACTTCAAACACACTTATGAGCTCATGAATATAAACCAGGTAGTAAATGTAAATATAGAGACAGTTGGGTGATCAGAGCACCAGATTTCTGTTGCAAAGTACAGATGGTGAGAGTTTTAGATTAAATTAAAGAGTGACTAGTCAATGGAACAAAAGAGGAAACACTTATCCTTCTGGTCCCTGCATGAGAAGGTACACTGAAAAAAGAGAAAAAGAAACAGGTGACTATCAGAAACTATAATCTCCTAAATCATATTCACCTTATTTTGCACCAGATCTTGGATTACCAAAATACCTAAGGCAAAAGGATCATAGAGTTTAGCTAATTTATCTCAACTGTTGAAAGCTACATAAATGAATCGGAACAATACATTAAAGATCTTTCAAATAGATCCTACATTCGCGATCTTTCACTTGTTCTTATCTTATAGGCTATCGCAATTCTACTTCTTGTGCTTATTAGCTTGTTTGATCTTACTGTAGAAATTTATTTCCTCTGTTTAATACAATTTACATAGGATACAATGAAATGTAGAAGAAGGAAACTTACGCAGTAAGTTCCTGCCCACCACCATGGAAACCTGTGCTCCAGAAAATTCCTGCAGGCTTCCCGGCAAGTGCTTGGGTAGCCCATAGATCGTTCGTGGCATCGAAGAATGCTTTAAATTGTGCCGCCATAACCCCAAAACGGGAGGGAAAACCAAATAAAAACCCATCAGCCTCCACCAATTGTTCTGGCTTGATCTCTGGCACATCATCAGCTTTTGTAGGAGCTTTCATCTTATCTAGGACCCGGTCAGGTAGAGTTTCGGGTACCTACATACATTTGAATACAATCAACCATTACAACAAGCACAGCAGCAACAACCAAGTCTTTTAGTCCAAATTGATTTAAAGTAAATGCTCTATGAACCAAATGTTATTCACGTGTATGTAGTCAAGCACATAAACTCTCCTTTCCCTCTAATCCTAGAAATGCTTAAACAAGAAATGAAGGATAAGTTACTACGAGCATAGAACACTGCATGCTCTCCTGTGAATAGCCAGCCATCTCCCACCTCCGTATTTGTTTTCATTTTAGCATAATCGACATTTTTACATAATTTTCATAACAAAAGCTCGTATTTTCACATTTATTATTCAATATCTTAGTTCTGGATCTGCTTCTTGGTGGAAATTCAGCCGGAATTGTTGTACTGATCAAATAAGCACCTAATTTTGCTGGCCTGTTTGGACCTCAGTGACAAAGAACAAAGGAGTCTGTCTGTCTACCTTCGATCGAGTTACTGAACATGACTTTCTGAATGGAGAAGCTTAAATTACACGAGTTACTTGTTACTCGATCAAACGTTTTAATTGAACCAATTAATAACAAACTTGCAGGAAAACAAATTTTGGCATGCAATTGATTGAAAAATGGACCAAAGCCTTAACCAACTAATTAACCAATGGAGTATTTAGTTGTACCTGCCAGAGAGTAGCTTGAACATCAGGAACTGAATTGGCACCTCTTTGTATTTCTCTAGCCATGATCTCCACATGTCCGTGCAGGGAGTAATACCTGAAACACACACACACACACACACACACATATATATATATATATATATAATACGATTCTTAATAAGTAAGATAAGATGATAATACATATAATAATTCTTCTGGACTTACACGATATAAACCTTGGTGGGGGTGGGAGGCATTCTCTAGTTCCCGGGAGCAAAGAAAGAGATTTCGGTAAAGTTGGTTGTGTTAAAAGTTAAGGGACTTGTTTTCTAATACATGAAGTGGCTTTACTAATTACGTACTAGGATGGGAAAGAAATCGACGTGTCCTATTGTCCTCTGCTCTGAAACCTTACCCTGTTGATTTCGTGTGGCCTCGTTCTTTTCCCAATTATTGTCACTTCTATTATGTGGAGCAAGATATAATAAATATTAATATCCCCTCTTCGATTTTAAGCGCAGAGAAACATATTGGAAACGATACATACAAAATACTCTTGTTTTATGTTTATTAGATGGAAGTATCCGGACAAGGTACCCCCGCCCGGGGTACGACTCGGATCAAAAGACTTGGGGTATCTTCAGGAAAATCACGAGAGCCTCCCAGGCCGATGCGCAGACCCCCTGATTGGCTAACTCCACCCGAATCTCACGAGACCCGCAATAAGGGACATCTGGGTGGTAGTATCCAACACTTAGTCGAAATATTCTGGACGAAAGAGGACAATACAAAACAATAAGGAAATGAGTGAATATAGGGGTTGAAGGAAAAAGACCACTCATCTAAGGTCTTAATATACCCAAAGACAGACATAATTCAGAAGATCTCGTAGCTACTCAGACGAAGCACGACTCCACGAATCCCCCTCCTAATATACTGGGATAAACACGACCTGGAGAATAGCCAGACCCTCCAGGCGGAACGAACGTCACGACGACACGACGCGACTCGAAGGAAGTGTCAACTACCCATGTTTAAAGCAGCTCCCAACCGCCCCTCATTATAATAGAAGACCACGCCTCATTGGTCCAAGACGGATATTGCAGTAGAAGGTGACAAATCCTATCGGTCTAGACCAACGATTGGAGCAGGACCGACTCTCCCAAATTGGTTAAGAATAACTCACAAAGACGATTGGAGCAGACATCATCATTACTCGGTCAGATGAAACTTATTCAACCCACGCCACTGGGCGCCTCGTGCCAGACGACCCCCATTGGCGCAGAAGGCCCTCGCATCATTTGGCCATCACCTCCACTCGGAGTTAAGACGGAAGACAAACTCTGATTGGCGCAGACCCTCGCAACATTGGCCATCGCTCCCACCCGGAGTTAAGACGGAAGACCGATCCCCATTGGATGAAGACCCAAAGGCTAGCACTATAAATAGTCCATCCTTTCAGCATCAAAAGAACAAGTTCACTTTCGCCAAATCCTGCATACGCACTCAAGTGTACTTTGTAAAATAGCAAAAGAACACTCTTTACAAGAAGTAGTTATCTCCCCCACACGACCCATTTGTAAATCACTCAAGATCCTTAATAAAACAATATTGTCTCATTTTCCTCAAATTTGAGATAGGAGTTCCGACTAATATTTAGTGATAATATCCCCAAAATTTCCGACCCTACGGGCCTTGGACGATATTGCATCACCAAATGGCATCGTCTGTAAAAACGCCGTAAGTTCTCTAAGTAAAGTTTGAGGACATTGCATGGTAAGAAGAAAGACGAGAAGAGCATCCGCGGGTGCATCACCTTGACCGGTTCTGGAACGTGAATTAATGGAGAATCACGACACTATAACGAAGATGCAGTAGAGTCTCCCACCTCCTCAGGAGGAGGCCTATGCTCGAAATGGCCCGCTCCAAATCCAGATGCCCTTATGCCTCAAGATATTGCCGCTTCAGCTCAGGAGGCCGGGCCAGGCATGGGCTACATACAAGTGCCTTGGGACATGTATCGTAACATGTTTACCCGATTTAATAGAAACGGAAGGTTCGCCTTGGAGGAGGGTCACGGACGTGACCAGGATCGCCCAGAAGAGCCTAGAAATCCTCATCGCCACCGATCTGCCCTGCCTTCGCCGGCCAGATTCGATGGCTCACCAGACAGCGATGTCCTCCCTCCCCCCCCCCCCTTTCCATAAAAGGGGGCCACCATCGTTTCACTCAGCAAGCTCGGTGGATGCACCCCCAAAAGCCTTAGCACCGCGATACCCTCCTCGTCCACGTGAAGCAGCCTGGAATCCTCTAGGCCTAGAAGAGGGCTACTATCCTGAGCCCCACGGTTCGGCGCCTTCGTTTACTAGCCCCCGATGGACCTTTGAGGTACATGATGGAAGAAATACAGAGAGAATTGCGCGAGCTCCGACGCAATCTCAATCTTGGGGAAGAAGAAGCATACCAAGGGTCACCTTTCGCACCCCCACATAGCTGACGTTCCCATCCCTACATGGATGAAGCCCGTAGGGCTCCCGACTTATGTGGAGGAGGGTTATGACCGCGATCACCATAATCACATTAACCAATACCTGGCATGTATGGATCTCGTGTTGCCACCTGACCACACCCTCTACCGAATATTTCGGACGACCCTCACTAGTCGGGCACAATCCTGGTTCTCTCAGCTCTCCCCAGGAATGGTGCATACCTTCGAGCAGCTCACCCAGATGTTTGTAAGGCAATTCGCATGCAACCGGGTCTTTTCTAAGACGTGTGGACACCTTTTCAACATACGACAGAAGTCAAACGAGTCCCGCACGGACTACGTGAGGCGGTTCTCACTCATTGATGTTGCGCATGTCGATCCTCGCATGCTCTCTGACATCGTCATTTGAGGGCTCTTGCCAAGAGATTTCCCCACCTCCCCCATGAGGAATCGAGCTAGCAACCTAGAGAGCCTGATGCAAAAAAGAAGAATCCTTCATGGAGTTAGAAGAGACCCGAAAAGTCCTAGAAGTAACAAAGGCTGCCTAGGCTCCGACATCCTCCTCAAAGAAAAAAGAGATGAAAATGATGGAGGCAGAAAAGAGAGTGTCAATATGAATTTGGACATAACGTCTTTACCTCCCATGACGATAACCCTTGTCAGAGTCATGACCATCATGGGGGAAGAGCGGGTCTTCAGATGGCCTCGGGCCCCTAAAAACCCCCAGAGGTACAAAAACTCAAGAAAGTTTTGCACTTACCACCGAGCCTTTGGGCACCTGACAGATTGTTACCACCTCTAAGAAGAGATCGCCTGGTTGCTGGGCTTGAGCTTTCTAGAAAAACACGTGATGTTCAAGAGAGTGTTAAGAATATATTGTTACCACCTCTAAGGATCGGAAGAATATATTCAAATAATCTTCTTAAAATTACATCTGGTGTTTGATTTATTTCCGCTGCAATATTTTGTGATCAAACAAGTGTTAAGATAACATTAGATCTGAGTAGTGTCATCTCAACATCGTCCAAAATCATATCAAGTCCCGATCAAATAATTTCAATTGGTATCTGAGCCAAGCACCGATTTCACTGGTGTTTGGATTTGATACTACAAGATGGACAACGTGAATCTGAACAACAAGCTACCAGTTTTGGATGGATCCAACTATGCATTCTGTAAGACCAGGATCAGAACACATATCAAGTTGATCGACTTGCGAGCTTGGAAATTTGTGATCAATGGATACTCTTTGCTAACACTACTACGAGATGCAGACAATGAAATTATGCTCAAGCCAGAATCAACGTAGGATGCTGCTGAGATAAGTTTTGCTTCTCACAATGAAAAAGCTCTTTTAGTTATTTTTGCCTAGGTTGATCACCATATGTTTAAGTTAATTCAAAATTTCTCTACTGTAAAACAAGCCTAGGATATTCTAGAAGGTCTTTGTGAAGGTGATTCAGGTAAAAAGGAGTCTAAACATAGGCAGATTTTGCAAGATTTTACAAACTTACAAATGGTAAAAAGGAGAGTGTTGAAAGTTACTTTGAGAAAATACTGAAAATGCCTAATCAATGTCAAATGCTAAGTTTTCCCATGTCAAATAAATAGTGGTGTATAAGGCTTATAGAACACCGTCTTCAAGATTTGTTATGAAGAAAATAGCTATGCATGAAGCTAGGAACTTGTCTACCTTAATTCCCATGCCATGTTCAACTCTCTCGGAGAATTTGAGGTGAGCTTAGCATCTCAAACTGGGAAAGGTAAAAATATTGCTCTACAAGCCCATAATTCTGAGTATGAAGAACTTGACGATGAACAAGAAACATTGGGGGGGAAATCCTGAATATTGCTCTACAAGTCCATAATCAGAGACAAAAGTAGCGTTGGAGCCTGCTCGCAATCGTTGAGATTATGGGTTGGGGGATGGGATGGGTTAGTATTTTTGGGTACCCATTGGGTGCTATGGCATCCCGACGAGGTAGTGTTTAAGGCAGTGGATTTAGAATTGGGCTTGTGGGGGCGATAGTGGGTGTTTGGGGGCAAATGAGTGGTCTCGGCGCGCATAGGACTGCGAGAGCGAGGATGTGGGGGGCACTGAGGCGACGAGATGACGGGCGTTCGGTAACAACGTGCCATTTAGAGTCTTTTTGCTCTAGGTTGGCTTTAACTTCGATAGGCTTCATATTCAGCGGTGAGGTACCACACATGTCGCGCGTGTGAGGCAGTAAGCCACAAGCGAAGCAGAAGTCCACCTTGAGTTAATGAACATACTTCAAGTTAGAGTATCAAATGCAGGTACAACAGTATTACCTACGGTTACAAAAATAATGGATACGCTACAAAATATTTTTCTACGAGACCATTAATCCAGAAAAAAGGCACTTATCTATTAACAACGGAGTTTAATTACAATTGGCCATGGTTTTGTTATGCACAACAGGAGATCAAAAAATAAAGAGGTGGCAAAACCCCATCAAGTGTGTTTGCCTTTCCTGTTGCTCATGCTCTGAACAAATCTGCCCACCCTACCTCCCAAAGAGGAGAAAAAAAGAAAGAGAATCTGGAAGAAGAACAAAAGAAACTATATGATGATAACCAACACAAAGAAACTCCTCCTTCCATATATTTCTCATAACAAAGTCCTGTTAGTAGTACAAGGTGAACAACGAAACGTAGAAACTCTGTTGCTTTTCTACAATCCTCTTCAGATATTTCAGCATGAACAGCTCCTACTTATACATCAAAATCTGAATCAGGCGAGCTGAGGGGAAAACAAGTGTCTTCGCCGCCAGTGTTCCATAAGAAATGTGCATAATTTGCTGCATAATAGGTATTGTCGGGCTCCACAGCAATGGCCTCCAAGTAGGTTTCCTCAGCGGCCCAAAGGTCCTGCCTCACAAGCCACAGGAAGTTGGCATATTTGTTTAGTGCTTCTGCATCTTTTGGTTCAACCTTGGTTGCTCGTTTGAAGTAATCTTCCGCTCTGCGCATGTGAAAATAACATAGCAAGTGAATACTCAATTTGTTTAACCTCGACAATTACTAAACAATTCAGAATGGAAACTTTTTATTGAATTTATTCCTTTGAATCTAAATAGATATTGAGAATGCACACGTCGCCCAAGAGCATCTAGCACGTCCTTTGATTGAATTCCAAAAGATATCCTCAGAGAGGGTGGGGTAGGGGGTGTGATGCAATTTTTTGGTTTGATCCACTACATAACAGAAGGTAAAAACCATATATTCAACGTGAATCAAAATACAAACAAGAAAAAGATTTTTCAGATATGCCAATATTTGATGATATTTTGTTAATATAGCCCACGCTGTTTTGGTTCACTAATATCTTTTCCCTTGAAGATGAATGAATCAAATTGCTCCACAAATGGAGCTGTCATGATATTAGCACGACAATTTCCCCACAACAGAAAAGTAGTATTCCATGCCTGCAACTAGCGCTAGTTTCCCCATTGTACTCTTGTTAAGTTTGAAATACAGCAAGCACACAAGTCCAAGACTATCATATTATAACCCAATTATTAAAACTGTAATTGGCTACAACTGTTGAAACACTTGAATTGACAGCCACAACTATTTCTTTAGTGAACTAAAACATGGAAAAAGATCTACAGATACGAGAAAATCGTACCTGTCAAAATCTTGGATGACGAGGTAGAGAAACTGAGCATAATTTGCCAAAAGAAGTGAACTGTTGGGCTCCTGAGCCAATCCGGTTTGGTAAAGAAATTCGGTTCTGAAGTAATCGGCATGATCATCAGATTCAATCTTTACATCCACAGGGGATATAAATCTTTGCGTTATTTCTTTATCAAACACTTCAATACTCGATAAATCTTGCATTCTCGATGCCTCGTCCACCATTGAACTCCACAAGCTCGCCTCTTCATCTTGCCTAGAAACTGACTCTTCTCCGGAAGTCCTTGACCCAATGGATGATGACACCCCATTGGGAACAATAGTCTGGTGATAATTCGATTTATCAAACCTCCCATCTCCATCTGCGTCGCTAGCAACCGGTCTGTATTTCCCTCCATTACCACTGTTTCCTCCTATTGAAGTCGTCTTCCCGCTGGAAGACGACAAATTTAACGTCTTAATAACGGAAGAATCGAACTTTTGCTTCATGGAACTCTGGTCTTGAACAACAGGGACCTCTTCCGAGGTGGATGAATACTCGTGCACCAATGGCGTGGCAGCTATTGCAGCGCTAGTCGACATAGAATACACGCTGTAATTTGCAAGAAGTATCATCACGTATACCATTAGCGTGGGTGTGTGGGAGAACACTTGTTGAAATAACCAAACAAAGGAAGCCTGCATCTCATCTTGAACTCTGGCCAAAATCCCTTGTAAATCTTGGTAAAACAAAACCTCCCGCATCTGCAGAGTATGACTCTGAAGTTCCCGAATTATAAACACCATGGATGAGAAAGCCTTGTTGACGGAACAACAGGCAGACTCTCCAGCTTCCTTAAATCCCTCCTGCCACTGTTGTTTCTTACGCTTAATAATTCTGAGGGAAAGAGGGATGTCAACTCTATTAGCCCTCATCTCGATATTACACGGATTTATCTCATCTCTCTCCGGGAATGCAGGCTGAACATCAAATGGCATCAGAGTTTCAACAGCATCATCATTAGGTGATTCAAAAGATGTCATATCTACATCATTATTATTATTATTATGTTCATCGCCAGATAGCTGGAATCTGAGAGCCAACTCATGAATTTGCTTGGAGAATTCTTCGTCGGAGAAGGAAGCCAAGCTAGCTGCAGTTAAGGCTCGTCGTACTCGTCGTCTTCTCAGATTATTGCAAGATCGAGATGTGTAGATCTTGGAGGAATGGTTGGCACCAAGGAATGGCGACCTGTCGGCGTAGTAGCAGAACAAAGCTCCATCCCTGCGGTGGGTCTTTGAAGAAGAAATGGCAGAAGCTAAAGATGATGATGACGATGATGATGATGATGGGGAGTGAGGAACTGAAGGGTGCAACCAATGTAATGAGCTTGTTGTGCCTACTTTCAATCCTCCCATCTTTCAAAACAAATAAATATATGACAAAAAGCAAGATCCTTTTGATTCTTTCTGGCCTTACAAAAAGAACCCTTTCTTGCTTACAACTCAACAAACCTGCAAAACCAATTAAAACAATAAACAATAAACAAAAAAGCCGACCAATATTTAAGTCCAAACCATCATTACACAACACATGATTTTTTAACCTCAAATATTTATTTAATCAATAATATAATATGATAACAACAACAACACTCTTCCACCATTAAAATCGGATGCACAGAAATTTACAACAAACAATGAAAATGAAAATGAAAATGAAAATGAAAAGAAGATAACTCACCGCCGTGGAGATGTATCTCAGTTCCGGCACCGGACGGCAGAGACAATTACTATTATCAGTAGTAATTAAATAATAAATAATATTTAAAGGTGAAAGAAGCGAAGAAGTACGACGACACGAGCACCGTACCTTCACTTATCAAGAGAGAAGAGATTGGGGGTGTGAGATATTTATATGCAAAATATATATATATATATATATATATGTACATACAGAATTACAGATAGTGTGGTTGATGATATTTTATTACTCAATAATAAAAAAGATCTTGGAGAAAAGTCCAAGGGGAAGGAGGTAGGCAGTAGTATATAGTATGTATGGTATTGGTGTAGCTGTAACCATTAGGGTGGGGTGTGGGGCCCAAGTACAAGTTGATGATTATTACTTTGATATTATTGTTTTTAGGGTTTATCATCAAAATAATAATATTACTTAAATAAGTTTTTACCATTTCTAATATTTTAATAAAAACAAATGATTTACATATTATATATTACATACATACTGATACAATTGACAAATACAATAGTAGTAGAAATACTAATTAATAGTGGAAATGGGTGGTGTGTGATATTTTCCGAGTCACGTGGCGATGAAAGGTGAGTCGGAGGCGGCTGAGTTCACGGGGTTCTTACTTCTTAGTCTCAGAACTGGTAAATAAAAAATAACTATTGATTTCTCACCGACCCTATTTTTCCTTAGACTACTCAGTACTCACTTCCCTTAAATGTTCCACCAATAATTCATTATTACGGAATCTTCAATACTAATTTTGCATATTATCTTCTACATTTCCTTTCCTCACAAATAACGTCTACAATTATGATATTATATAATACGATTACATTCTAAATGTAAATGTAAATGCAATGCAGGAATTTAAATTGTGGGAATTAATTGATACATTAATCGTATCTTGAGATACGGGAAATTTCGAATAGGATTTGTATGCAATTTAAATTTCCACTACCGCCTGACTTTTCTTATTTTGGTGAGATATTTTCTTTTGGAATAATAATAGAAATATATATTCACCTTTGCCGGAATATGTGCCGACTATGAAACTCTATATAAACGAGTATCTACACGGATGATGCAATATCATTCAACCCCTCGGGGAGGACAATTTCGGAATAAAGAACAAATGAGTATTTTTTTGGAACGTTGATCCCGAGCCTGAGAGAGGGAGCAACATTTCATTATTATTTGAGGAGAAGAGGACTACAAGTGGGAGAGTACAATTGAGGAGAGAGATATTCGGCTAAAAAAGTTGAAGGTAAAGTGTAAAAGTGCTAAAAAAAAAGTATGACTTTCTCCTGAAAGCTTAGTGCCAAAGTGTTGCTAAAAAGTTGATGTTGTGGGAAGTCCTAAAAGTCCCCTATTTATATGACTTTCTGGGGGGGTTGATGGCCAATCACGATCGGTCTTCTGCTAGGAGTTATTGTCTGGGTCGGATCAACCATGAGAAAAGATTCTTTATGCGCCAATGGGGGTCTCCGAGGCTGACCTATAACGGGATTTCTTCTGCACCAATAGGGGTCGTCGATTGGGGAAGCCAATCGGGGGCCAATGATGTCTTCAACGGACATGGCCAATGGGGGTCGTTTCTTTTAGGTCCAATAACTTGCCTTTTGTGGTGGTGGCCAGTCAGGTTTGGTCTTCTCCTCATTTATAACGGATAGTTGGGGGTTGGTTCCTTCTGAGTTTGTATATGTATTGTCCCTCTCGTAGCCTCTCGTTAACTAGTTCTGCTTCTCTTCTCATTCTTGTTAAGAGCCAAGAAAACATATCAACACAAGCGTTAGTGACATATTTATGTAAGTGTTGACGCAATAGTTGTTGGGGTGGGTCAGATGGCCTCGAAAGTTTATACGAGTCGGTCGTTCTGAGTGAGATTCGTATAAGATTGTTTAGAGTCGCTTCAGTAGGACTCGTACGGTGTCTGCTAAGGGAGACTTGTGTGAGGTTTGTCTGGAGTCGCTTGGGTAAAACTCGTTAGATAACTGGCGATGGCTCCTAAAAGATGACTCGAAGAAGGGGTGGGTATGATTTTAGGGGTCGTGACCCTGCCGAGGCGAGCGTAGCGGGCGTTAGGGGGTAGATCTTAGAGAGTGGGTCTATGCGGCTTACTCATATACGTCTTTCGAGGTAGAATGAGCAATTGAGTGTCACCGAGAGAAGTGACCCTTGGACACTGCCAGTTAGGAGAGGATCGAGTGAGGCCCGAGGGACACGACCCAATGCCTTCCAGTTGGTGTGGTCGGCGGGCGTGTTTCAAGAGTCTACTCTCCGACCCTGGGATGCCTCACATTGCTGCTCAAATTCCCTCTCGTGGGAAAATTTAATTATATTTTTAGGATATGCATCATGAAGAGTCTCCCGAGTTCTGAGTGTGCTTAGTAGAAAACACTCATAACTAGAGTGTGTTGTCACGCGTTCTTAGGTCTAGGATTCATGTTGACCATGTGGCTCTTTGTTATCCATGCGCCTTGATGCGACGGTTACCCTTCATTGGGCTATACATAGAGGACCCCATCCTTTGCCTTTTTCTCACTTCTACAAATCGATTTAACTTTTCCCTCTTTTTTTCTCGTTCTTCTCTTTTCAAAGCTTTTCACAGCGCAACAATAACGTCCAAGAATTGATTTTGGGGCGGTGATTTGGAGCTTGATGGTCTACTATCCTCAACCAAAGTCCAGGCTTCGATCCATCTTGACTACATTTTACTGCCAGGTCTTCATGGCCTGCATACTGTGTCTGAGTCAGCTCATCCCTAACGGGTATGCTACTCTGGTTATTTATGTTTTTATCTGCCTAGCCTACAATCATCCATGTATTGTGGCTCGGTTTTTTGGGCCTATGATTTGGCCAAGTCCTCGGGGAGCCACATCTTTTACACCTTCACTATGCGGAAGGGAACAAGCGCATCTTGAACAAATTTCCTAGGTCTCACAACGGTTGGAAGGACAAGTTCTTATTTGTCCGACCCAAGGATAAAAGAGTGGTGTGGGGTGTGCCCTTCGAGTAATGAGAGACTATTCATCACCGACTCGTGTGATGTGGACAATGCGATGGTGTAGCTGAATACCGAGAACTTCTTTGATCAATGGCTCGATTGTCGTTTGATGATGAAGGAGGATACTTTCATCTCCCTTTACACCGCCTGCCAATTGGATGACTAGAGCATGGAGGTTGCAAAAGCTGGCACAAAACGCATCGTCCTAAGTAAGTTTACTCGTCTTATCTCCTTGTTGTTTTTTATTCCTCGAATTAAATTATGATGTGTGGATTTTCTCAGAAAACATTATGGATGGGCTGAAGTTTTTGCCTTTGACCCTGCCACCGGTTGGCGTACACCTAGAGCGGGTTAGGAAAAATCATCCCTCCCGTGACTTAGAGGCTTCTGTAGCCTCAAAAACAATTGGTGAAGCTTCTGAGGGTGAAGAGGAGAATGTCGTCTGAGAGGAAATTCTTGAGGACGTAAATCCTGCGAGAGAAGAGGGCGTCGTTCCTTCAGCTTGTCCTAAAATGGGGGATCAACCAGAGGTCACCTCAAAGGATGTTGCGATACTTCTTACGAGTGATTTTGAGGAGAACATGGGTTCTCTGACCCTTGGGGGGGATCGTAAGCTTTTCCCAGGCATTCCAGGGGTCGTGAGGATCCTTCTACTGGATCACTGGTGTCGGAGGCGCTTCTAGGTATTCGAGGACTGGGTGGAGGTTCAACTTGGTTGAACGACTTCATTTTTTAGAAGAGGAGAAGGCAGGGGATAGCCAAACCAATTTGCTTCCTTATGAGGGACGAGAGGTGGTCTGGGTGTCCTTGCCTTCCCTAGTGATCAAGACGATTTTGAGGGTTGTTACGACTCCCTCCCTTCTGGAAGCGGGACGTACAAAGAGGTCTCTACCCCCTACCACATGGGTTTCGATAGTGCCTTCCTCCCTTCGTTCTCTATTGGACGACATTTCTCGACTTGGTCTGAGGTCCACTGTGTTGTTCGATCACGTGGTGACCCCGCCGGTCTTTTCGGCGTCGTCCTCTTATACTCCTGAGGCTTTATGCGACATGGTGTGCCTCTCATATAGTTTGGTAAGTGCACTAATCCTCGTTCCTTTTTTCCTTTGTTCTATTGATCATGCATAAAGGTCTTCATATTTTCTTATGATGTCTTTAGTGTCAGTGACTGGAGGGGGTAAAATGGCTTTTGGTCTCTGTAGCACCAAAATCTCGTTGTCTTTAAAACAAAAGACAAGAAAAATTAAGCACAAATAAACTTTGTATTTCTTCAAACAATGTGGGGTTACAATCTCTAGTAATCCTCTGATTCTTTTCTAATCTTGAAACTTCATTGACTTGAAAGTGAATTTGATTTTGATCTCTTCCACGTTTATTGGAGTTGAACGTTAATCCAAGGGCTTTTGAGCTTGATCTTGAATTAACAAGTTGACTTGATCTTCGCGACGAACAATTTGATATTCGTCTTGACTTCTTGAACTTGTTGAGTGTCAATCTTCTTTGGAGGAATCTTGATCTTCAAAATACTTCGATGCTTGACAAACGTTGATTTGAGGGCTTGACGGATTGATCTCGAATTGAACGGATTTTTGATTTGAAGATCGTTGAAGAACGATATGATATTCGTCTTCAGTTCTTCGGATATGTTGGACTTTGATATTCTTTAAGGGACTTTTGATATTCAAAAACATTTTTTCAAGGGTCTTGTGACTTGATCTCGAATCAAACGGATTTTGACTTGAAGATTGTTGAAGAACGGTATGAACTTAATTTGAATTTGTTGAATTTCTTGAAGCTCGATCTTCTTCGGCAAAAATGCAATTTTCAAAAACGGTTATTTAATGAACTTGAAGCTTGATGCCGGATCAAATAGAGGTTTTCACGAAGAACGCCTTGAATCCCGTAAAGAACACCTTGAAGATTGGTGGACTTGATGGAGAGAAAAAACTTGAGCTTTTCATTCTTCAAACTTGTGAATATTTGGAGTGTTTTTTTTAAGGAAGGGCCTCTATTTATAGTTGTAGAACCTAGAGCTCCTTGCTTGTGATTGGTCGTTTTTCTCTTCAAGATAAACATGGATTTTGTTAACATGATGATAATTCACCTGCTTGAAATAAACAATAAATCAATTACAGGAATTACTAGGTATATTATTATATGATTATGCGACCTGCATTCACGATACAGGTATCACGCCTCAAGTATCCCTCGGAGCACATCTCCAAAACATCAAATACTGGAGCAAAGTCAACAGGAGGAATATGAGACCAAGGCAGGCACCTATCGGATACACTTCCAAAGAGTCTCACAGACTAAACGCTATTGGAACTACTTCAACATTGGGCAAGTACTCCGCCCCACTCATTCTGCCTCTCCAAGAGATATGAACTCTCGAAAAGGATGAGCTAAAAGAACCAATCTATCAAAGCCCATTGGAGCTATCGGAAACCAACAAAGTCCCAGAACCTTGACAAAAACACTTCCTTGCTATGCACTCCCACACAAACGCTCTCGGAACACTACCACAGTACTTCTTTGCTATACACTCCCAACACAAATGCTCTCGGAACATTACTCCTATCGACCCACCCAGAGGTCGGAACTTCACAGTAACGCAACAACTACAGAACAACACTCTCCGGGCACTCAGAGAAAGAAAACACCGACCCACGATAGGTAAAAACCTCTCGGAGATCAACCCATGAACGAACACCCCCTCGGAGAATATCCTGAAGCAAACACTCCAGAATACACACCTCTCGGAGAAGCACTGTCACTAAGAGAACACTTAGACTCGGCCCTCGAGTCACCATTTGAAGCAATGAGCTCTCGGAAGCAAAGAAGGCAGTCTACCCCTTATCATAAAGAAGACCAAAGCCCTCAGAAGAAGAAATAATACAGTCAGCACTTCAGATAAACAAGTTATCTTATTGGTTAAATGAACATTGTAACACGTGTAGAACACCACCACATGCATAACGACATCTGTAAGAACATGCATAACGACACCTGTCCCTGAAAACTCTATATAAACAGAGGAAGAAGGGAGAGGTGAGAGAGGTCAGAGAATTAAGGAAAAACATACATAGACTCGGAAATACGCATATCGACTCAGAAAAGAGAGTGGATCATAGTGAATAAGAGGAAGGAATGTTTTGTCAGTTTTCTCTCCCGTTAAATAGCATTTAGTTTTTGAACCACGGACAAAGGCGTTCCAACCCAAATAAATAATTCAGTTAATTAGGTCATAATTCCAAACCCGTTAACAAAATGGCGCCGTATGTGGGAACGCCATAATATTCGCCATCAAGAGCATTCAAAAGCGATGTCAACCAAGGAGAATTTACTCTCGCGGTCATTAAACCCTTACGCAGGTTCGTGGGATCGTTGCCACAACCAAAAGGGAAAGCAGGTGTTACTGCAATGGAACGATACGCACCAAAGATAAGTATCCTTCTTTCACTAATTGTGGTTCGAGTCAGATTTTAGTTATCTTCGTGAGAAACCATAAGATTCTATAATTTACTATGTAAATACTTGAGGGGAGGGGGGAAGACATGGTCCAGTGACCTAGGAGAATATCTCCGAGAGCAGTTACTCTGGGAAGCTTCACTCGTACTCTCTCATTAAAGGCTTTTCGAAAGTCTAAATAAGTAAAAGAGACCAGGATATAAACAATTCTATTGGAATGATTCTTTGAAAGGACGTGAAAATATTCACTAAACTCTAAGCATCTATACATACTTAGGACCCTTTCCTCGAATAACTGAATTAAGTTGAGCTGCCCAAAGCATACTATAAAAGGCTACGAGAGCGTGTCAGGGGATACTCCTATTTAGGAAAGTATATTTCCCCAAACTTGCACTGCAAATAAACACGCTATGCTAAGAAAGTTGTTTGGCCAGTAAGAGTGAGATGCTCTCTCATTTCTGTAAACTCAATCTTAAAATTCTACAATTGAAGGAAAGGAACCAAGTATCCATAATATGCTGAAAAGTTGTGTGACTATTAACACGAGAAAAAAGCTTCGTTCCAAATGAGAAATGTTTCATTCCAAATAAAAGTTAAAAGTACCATTACACATAAATATAATAATAAAAAAAGTACAATAGTCCTTAAGAAAAAAAAAACGAACTAAAAAACCCCTAAGGCTGGGGGGGTAGAGCACTCGAGGGGACATGAGCTGGCTCAGTGGTGGAAGGAAGAATCGGAGCACTTGCAGGAGGAGGAACGCCAGAAGAGACAGCCTGGACTCCCACTCGGAGAGGGGAAAGCACCGAGGGCCGCAGAAGTACCGCTGCCAAGGGCACCCGAGTCGGGGAAGAGGAGGAGGGAGGAAGTCGAGAGCTACTCTTTTTAAAGAGGTCGTAGGCTTCCTCCAAAGTAGGCCTCTTCATCTTCGTGATATTGACTACCCGCGGGTCTAAATTGGGAGCCACCTTACTGCGCACCTGCCCAAAGCACTGAAGGAACCCCCACATAGCAGATCCTGCTAAGTATCCTTGATGCTTACTAATATACAGTTCCTTCACGTGAGCAGTGGCGTCCTCTCGAGCTTGCTTGACCGCAACATCCACCCTTTGCTGCACTTCCTCGGAAGTGACACCCCCCGAGACCATAGCCTGTGACAGCTTCTCGTTAAGAGTGTCCACCTGGCCCAGTGCCTCTGACAGATCCCGCTCCAACTATTTCTGCTTGGCCTCCCAAGCAACTTTTTCCCCTTCGAAGAAGGTCACCCTATCTTTTAGTACAAGCCCGGAAGCCTCCATCTCCTTTACAGAAGAGTGGAGCTGCTTATTCTCCCCCCTCAAGTCGTGGTTTTGTTTCGTAAGCATGGCCCATGCCTCGTTATACTTCCCCATTCTCTCCCGGATATCCTTGTTCTCAGCCTCCAGCCTGCGAGACTTCTCTTCAGCTGCGCTCGCCAGTTCTTGCAGCTTCTCGACCTCGAGTAACAGAAGAGGAAGCATTTTAGGTGCCTAGGAAAGCAAAACAGAGGAATAAAGATCCCGATAAAGGATCTTAAGTAAATTAGATAAATAAAAACTTACCAGCATAACCACGTTATTGGTACAAGCTCGGACGAATTGCCACCCGTCCGCTGGCAAGGAATTAGCAGCTGTTAAGTATCGAGTGACAGTCTCGAGAGCCACCTGGGCGTCTTCAGAACTAGGCTCTCGTCCTGAGGTTGGAGCGTTGGAAGAAGAGGGCATCTCTGGAGGTACTCCCCCCGACAGTGGAACCTGAGTGACTACAGGGCTGTCCGACAGGATGGCCGCGAGTGGTCTCGGAGCAGGAGCACTCGTAAGCGGGGGACCCGCAGCCAAAATCTCGTCCAGCAGACTCATGGTATCAAAAGCTGGAGGAGGGGCGGGATCTGAGGGAAGTGATCCCCCTTCTAGACCAAAAAGGTCTTCACCTCCTGCGGAATTAGAATTGTTTCTAAGTAAATCTATCCCTTCGTCTATCTAGAGCAGGTTCCCATATAAATAAAAGAAATGTATACTGTTTCAATGCTGTTTAAAGACTAGGGAGAAACGCATACCTTTGGGAGGAGTTGACAGTAACACGTAACCAGAGTCCCCCGATAACTCCGAGGAGGAGGGTATACTGATAACACCGGGGGGTGGTAAAGCCATCCCATCCCCTCTATCCCAACCTCCTCCTCCCCACTCCCTATGACAAATACCCTCGCAAGGCCTTCATCTACAGAAGTCACGCCTAACCCCGCTTCCTCAGGGGTATCAGAAGTCCCGCTAGACGACCGGGACGTAACTGTAGCAACCTTCAAAGGAGTCCCCCCTTGCTCGTCCTCACCAGCACCAAAGGCTTCACCCTCTCCTAGGGTAGACTTCCCCTTCTTGGTTACTACGTCCTCGTTCTCCACCATGAACGGTCGCAGAACATTCACTACAAAGACGATTACAAGTTAGATAAGATAGGAAAAAAACATGTATGCTATAAGAGAGATAAATACTTACCAAAGGTATCGAAGAGCTCCTCGGGGATAGCCAAGGGAGTCTCAATTTTGTCTAAGGGATAATTGTGCCTCAGTCCTGCGGTCCGATAGAGGCGAATAAAATCCTTCGACTCCACGAGAGGCTTCGCGGAGAATACCGGTGAGAACATCAAGGTATCGTCCATCACTCTCTCGGGAAAGGTAGGCTCCCTCCAAGTCAGGGGTATGTCCCACTCTCCCTTAGCAGGACAGATGAAGAAAAACTTGCTTTTCCATGAACTGTGGGAGGTGACCATGCCCTCGGAGATCCGGTCGTCCTTATCCCTATGGGTGAAACAGTAGAAAGGACCCCCCCCAGAGATGGCTTCAACTCAAAGACAGCAAAAAACCTGTCTCTCGTGCACTCGATACCTCTCACCAGACACCAAAACACAAACAACGCCAACGCAGTGAAAGAGTTGTGAGTGAGTTGGCTAGGGCAGAGATTACAGTAGTTGAAAATATCGCAGTAAAAGAGCGGGAAAAAAGAGCGCAGTCCCGCCTTTATGTGTGGATAGTACACCGTCAGGTGCCCCGGCGGAGGAGAGTCACCCCGGTGGTGGGCCTCCGGCACCATCACCTCCACGTCACGGCCAGACGCGCCGTATTCAATAAAAAGATTTCGGATTTCCTTCTTCGTGGCGGTGCTAGCCGTGTCACCCACCTTCTGGGTAGCCCGTGGAACACCACCCTTATCGGCCTTCTTCTTCATTTTTTTCGCTTTTCCGGCACCACCACTGCCGCTCGCCCCCGCCGTCACTGCACTCCTCTTTTGTGAACCTTGAAATGTTGCCCCCGCTGCTCCTCCGATACCGGAAGCAGCCGACACCAGGTTAGCGTTGGATTGTGACGCCATTATAGAGAATTCTTAAAAAACTAGAGAGTACTTTTGCAGAAATTGTTTTGCAGAGAAGAGAATGTTTTTCGCTCAAAAATTGCAAGTGAGGCTAATGAGGAAAGAATAGGGTTTATAAACCCTACGCCCACTAAGTGTCTTAAATGACCACTAAACCCACTCACGCCCCACGATTAAAAGTCATGCCTAGTGCTATTAAATATCACGTCTCCTCGGTTAACGGAAACACAACGGTCAAGACGCTTCGATTCCCGCACAATACATAAACGTGGCATTAAAATTACCATTAATAGCATTTAAATCGCAGTTAAGTAAATGCCATAACTTTAAATTATAATTAATGCCCCGATAATGATCTAACGAGGGCACATTTCAGAATACGACAGGAATCACTCGTAGAGAGTAATCACGATACTCCTCGCCTTTTTTAAAGGTAATGTCACTGACGAGTGTTTACGACATCCCTGAACAGTTCTACGAGGCCTTGTGAAACATTCCCAGTATACCTGATAAAATTTACGATACTAGAGCCCTCGTACCCTTCAACCCATTAAGTTTCTAGTGCAGTAATAATAACCAACTGCACTAAAAATTGGGGGGGGGGGGGGGGGGGGGTTTGTCAACAGGATGATAATTCACCTGCTTGAAATAAACAATAAATCAATTACAGGAATTACCGCGTATATTATTATATGATTATGCGACCTGCATTCACGATACAGGTATCACGCCTCAAGTATCCCTCGGAGCACATCTCCAAAACATCAAATACTGGAGCAAAGTCAACAGGAGGAATACGAGACCAAGGCAGGCACCTATCGGATACACTTCCAAAGAGTCTCACAGACTAACCGCTATCGGAACTACTTCAGCATTGGGCAAGTACTCCGCCCCACTCATTCTGCCTCTCCAAGAGATATGAACTCTCGGAAAGGATGAGCTAAAAGAACCAATCTATCAAAGCCCACTGGAGCTATCGGAAACCAACAAAGTCCCAGAACCTTGACAAAAACACTTCCTTGCTACGCACTTCCAACACAAACGCTCTCGGAACACTACCACAGTACTTCCTTGCTATACACTCCCAACACAAATGCTCTCGGAACATTACTCCTATCGACCCACCCAGAGGTCGGAACTTCACAGTAACGCAACAACTACAGAACAACACTCTCCGGGCACTCGGAGAAAGAAAACACCTACCCACGATAGCTAAAAACCTCTCGGAGATCAACCCATGAACGAACACCCCCTCGGAGAATATCCTGATGCAAACACTCCAGAATACACACCTCTCGGAGAAGCACTGTCACTAAGAGAACACTCAGACTCGGCCCTCGAGTCACCATTTGAAGCAATGAGCTCTCGAAAGCAAAGAAGGCAGTCTACCCCTTATCATAAAGAAGACCAAAGCCCTCGGAAGAAGAAATAATACAGTCAGCACTTCAGATAAACACGTTATCTTATTGGTTAAATGAACATTGTAACACGTGTAGAACACCACCACATGCATAGCGACATCTGTAAGAACATGCATAACGACACATGTCCCTGAAAACTCTATATAAACAGAGGAAGAAGGGAGAGGTGAGAGAGGTCGGAGAATTAAGGAAAAACATACATAGACTCGGAAATACGCATATCGACTCGGAAAAGAGAGTGGATCATAGTGAATAAAAGGAAGGAATGTTTTTGTCAGTTTTCTCTCCCGTTAAATAGCATTTAGTTTTTGAACCACGGACAAAGGCGTTCCAACCCAAATAAATAATTCAGTTAATTAGGTCGTAATTCCAAACCCGTTAACAGATTTAATTTGGCTTGTTTATGAAGCAATCTCTAGAACACATCATATTTTCACGTGGCTTGATATGATTGGTTGCAATACTCCATCTTTTCCACGTGACTTTATTTGATTTGTCAATCAAATATATATTAAAAAATCAATTAGTTTATCTATTTTTAATTGGAATTTAATTTAGTAAAATTCCGAATTAAAAATAAAAATTATTAATTTTATTTCTAATAATTGTTTTGACACTTGTCGATATTTAAATGGAGGAGACAAAATTAATTTGTCTACAGTCTCTTACGAGGAGGTGGTTTGCCAGAGGGATTCTCTCCGAGAAAGAGGAAGATGTCTCTCGTAACAAGGAGGCTAGGATGACTCGTGCGCTGGAAAAGTCTCAACAACTAGTGGAGTCGTTGCGCGAGTAGATATCTACTGTGGTGATAGAGGCTGGCAAAATGTCGACTTCTTAGAAGACTAGCTTGAAGGAGGGGTTCTAACAATGTATTGAGTAATACTACATAGGGCATCTCTTGTGGGGTCACCGTCTTGGTCTGTATGGTGCAGAGGTCAATCTGCAGAGGTTGTCTTCGAAGAACATGCTGACGCCTCCTGATCCAGATGCGACTTTGGTCCTCCTACGGGTTAGCATGCCTGCTCGTAGTCCGAGGGTGTCTCATGATCATTCTTCCAACCTTGGAACCTCTCGCCCTGCTTCCTAGTTGTAGGTAGATCAGGATTTATTTTGTGGTCGTAGTGCCTTAATTTTGTAACCCAAGGGGTTGTATCAGGAGTCCCCCTAATCTTTTATTTATAAATTGTCTTTTTGCGGGCTTATTGATTGTTGTCGTTTTCTTTACGGTTTTTCCTGCTATTGTCACGAGCTATTGTTGTTTTCCACGATGCACTGTTATTTCCTTGTTCATTTAGATCCAATCGTTAGCCTGAGGTACTTCCTTTGGCTTCCGCCATGAGTGTTTTCATACTTAGCATTTTTTGTGGTGGTAATTTCTCGTCTCCACTCGTCTGCGAACGAGTTTACCCTGCTATGCTTTTTATGAGCCACTTCTGACTTTGGTGCCCTTTCATGAACTATGTTAGTGCCTTTTTGCTGGCAACTCCCGATAATTGCTGCCATTGATGGGTGCGGTTGAGGGGAATTAATGGCACCAATTCTGCTCCCTTATCATGACATATGGCGTTTTAGACCATCTGTCATCAGTCGGATGCGATAGTTACGGGGGGTGGGCAGCTGAAGGGTCCCATCCTCACATTCAAGCACTAGGCGGGAACCTGAAGCGGTTCTTCTCCTTTATAAATAAGATGACATTGTCTTCTTCTTCCTTACCACACTTAAGCTTTTATACATTTGTTTCTCCTTGTGAATCCCCTTCTCTTCTGATATTGCCATTGCCATTTCCAATATAATCTTCACTTCTTCCATTGCAATCATGGTTTCTCATGACACTTTTGTTCATTAGAGTGATGAAAGCCTGCAAAGTGCGCGTAGCACTCGTCCTCTACGGTCAAACCACCAGTCCGACTTTGTAGGTGGTTTTGCAGTCCCTCAGCGTACTCGTCAAAGACATGCGACTACTTCTCCTACGCCTCTCACTACATCTGCTGCTCCACCTAGCGGTGGTGCCATTGGTGGTTCAGGGGTGGCAGTGGCTGCACTGTTTGCGGTTGATCAAATTCAAATGTGTTTCTGCGCGACCCCCTACGTCCGACTAACCGATGTGTATGTTTACTTCCTTGGGAGCTTGAACATGCTAGCATGGTCTAGAAAGGTCGAGGGGCTCTTGTGCGAGTATGGAGACAATAGAGGGGGCTCAAACCATCTTGGAGTCGATTAACATTTTCCAGATCGACGTTTGTATTCTGGTTTCGACTAGCGACCAGTTGGCGTACGACCCTCCAGAGGAGTACATGAGTGTATACTCAAAGCAGGTGCGCTATGGGCTTCGGTGTTTTTTCCATCCTACTGTGAGCGAGTTGTTTTCCTACTGACAAGTGTGTCTGAGTCAACTGACTCCTCATTCCTATCGTTATTTGATCGACTTCACTCTTTGTTGCCATATGTTGAACATTCAGTGTACCCCTCAAGTGTGGCATGGGCCTTTGTACTTCAGTCGGCTTCCATCAGGTCTCCTTTTTTTAGTTTGTCTCCTCGTCATAACAAGCTTATGTTTCTGGTGGCTTCTTCTGGCTCCGAATCGCGTGGTGCAACTAACGTTAGAAGTATTTCTTTGTAACCCCTCGGGGTGCGCTTATATCTTAGTGGGGTGTGCCCACGAAGGTCAATTTTGATCTAGAAGACATTAAGTAAGGATAATATAGCACAGAACTCTTTAAGCTATATGAAAAAAGGCAATTAGAAGGAGATTCGGAGGAGGATCTAGATCAACATTCCGATTTATTGGTCAAAACATGCACATACTTGCACGGAAGGCAGAAGACATTGCTTTTCGTCGGTTTCCTATCTCGCTTAAAGGAAGAGCGTGAGAATGGTGCAATGACATCTACAACAAGAAGTCCTAATAATGGAACCAGATGAGGGACACATTTTGCATAAATTTTATAACCATTGAAGGGAAAAGGCAACGTCATGAAGGCATTCTTAGCCTTAGGCAACAAGGTGGGGGATCTGTAGCTCATATGTGGTAACGCTATCAACTCCTGATCTCATCGTTTCCACAATGCGAATTTCGAGATGAGGTATCTTGAAAAAACTTTTACCACGGACTGGAACTTAGATATAAGATGCATATGAATCACATCTCCAAAGAAGGATACCTCAATATGAATGCCGACGATATTCACACCATGATGAGCCAACTTTGCATTGATCAATCCAAATGATGGCAGATTGATATGCTAGATGTCTTGCTTAACATGAACCTCCAAAAAACTAGTACACGCTGCTGATGGGAGGAGAATTCTTTTAAAATTTAGGCACAAGAATGAGTTCATTGCAACAACATGGAGACAGTATAAAAGGACAATGAACTTATGCTCACCTAACACTTTTACTCCACAACACATTCTAATCACGTTCTACTATAATATGAACCCCATTCGCAAATATACTTTAGACAAGTTAGATAACGACAATTTCATGAATCTACCAGTCCAGAAGGGAAGAGACTTGCTAGAAAACTTGGCCTAGTTTAAAAATACACCGTTTCAAACAAGTAGCAATATCACGATTGGTGAAGAATAAGTTTTTGAAAGACTTGAGAAATTGAAGAGGAGGAAGAAGAACAAAGGTACATGAAGTTCACCTAACACAACCTCTAAGATCTTCACCAAAACATCGAGATAAGCGACTTAACTAAGCACAACTTAGAAGGCAACCCATATTGTAAGTTGTTATAGAGTCCTTCCATTTTTTTTTAATTCTTATTTGAGTCTTGTGTAGAAAGGAAGCTAATTTGTGAAACAATTTGAGCTAAGATGGGAGACAATAAGATTTTGAAAAAGAATAACGACAGAGACGTTGAAAACTGCAACGAAAAATATAGAAACAGGCACTGCTAGCGCCAAAACAAGTGTGACATCGCGCTCGAGCACCAGTGTCAAGCGATGCTCGCGCTCCTACCAGAACGCCAGTCGAGCTTGTGCGACAATAGCTAGCGCGAGACATGCCAAAAACCAAAGGTTGCTTTCCATTGAAGCAGAAGCAAGCGCGAGACGCGCCCTATCGCAACTTGTAAGAAAAAATGCATTTTCACGCGTATGAAAAGAGAAACATACATAATCAGGAAATATTAGAATATTGACAAAGGAATCTCGATCTTACCTTTCTTACATGAGCTAAACCTCTTTTTATGATTTAAGTGCCATATTATGTTAGGAGTTTGTATAAATTTTTACTTGTTTGATTAAATTCCTAAGAATTTAGATATTTAAAATTATTTTACCTTTTTAAATAAGAACTCTTGTGCCATAAATATAAGAAAATCTTGCAAGTCTAATTCATTATTCTCACTAGATCAAAACCTTCTCCATATTTGTCTAATATTCTCACAAGATCAAAATCTTTCCTAAATTATTCTCACAAGATCAAAACCTTCATTAGTTCTATTTCATATTTTTGTTAAGACTTTTAGTTTGTATTTGTTTGCACTTTTTTCCTTAAACTTATCTTTTAGTTTGAAAATTTCCTTTTTTTCATGAATCCTTTTATGAATCCAATCTTTGCAGTTTTTTTTTTTTCATAATATTTTTCTCAAGCAGGTATAGTTTTCGCAATACTACATAGTAATTTCTATAAAATAGTTAATCTCATCTCTTCATTTCGGTTTTACTGCATAATTGAAATTTATTTTTCTACCATTTTCAATCTCAACACTTTTTCTCACATATTCTCACATAATTTGTTCCTATCTGCATATACTACAACAAACTTTGCATTTGGTGGCATTGAAATAGGGATACCCACCTACCGCATCAGGGAGTATGACCCCAAGCAATCAGCACGATTACGCCAAATGGATCTAGACATGATAGGTTCTAAAGAGACCACGCATATCAACGGACAATTGCTTTTACGGCGGCTATGGCCAAAACCTTTGATAAGCGCGTTCACTTGTGGATTTTCCAAGTTAGGGACCTCGTTCTCAAGAGCGTAAGAGCCAGTAAGCATGTCGACAAACTTCAACCAAATTAGGATGGACCTATCCGGTTACCCGAGCAAGCTCCATAGGTTATAACTATTTGGAGGATTTGCATGGGGATCCACTACCTCGCCTCTGAAACGTGCAACACTTACAACGTTTCTGTAGTTAAGATTATCATGACTTGTACTAGAACTACGCAAAGCTTGATTCCCAGTTTGGGATACCTAGGCAGCCATTTTTTTCAGGCTCAACATCGATATATTATAAATTCTTATCTCCATACGGCAGGATGTAAGAAAAATCGAAGGGCATCTCAGCAGTCACATGCCGACATGAGGAAAAATTGAGTATACTGATAAGTTATATATATATATATATGAATAAAAAAGAGCCTTCACGGTAGAACGCCTACACTCGGAGAATGATTATACCCTCGTAGTAATTATGTTGACAAAACAACATAAAGTGATGCCTACACTTGGCGAATGAGTATACCCTCGTGGTAAATATGCTGACAAAACAACATAAAGTGATGCCTTCATAGCAGAACGCCTACTTTCGGCGAATGATTATACCCTCGTGATAAATATGTTGACAAAACAACATAAAGTGATGCCTTTATAGCAGAACGCCTACTTCGGCGAATGATTATACCCTCGTGGTAAATATGCTGACAAAATAGCATAAAAGATGCTTTCACGGTAGAACGTCTACACTCGACGAATGATTATACCCTCGTGGTAAATACTATGAAAAAACAGCATAAAGTGATGCCATCAAGGCAGAACGCCGATACTCGGCGTATGTTTATACCTCTAAGGGAGACATGCCAACAACGCATTGGTAAGGACTCATGCCAACTTAATTGAATACTATTAACATGGTAAGTACCACGACTCAATTAACATTGTGCACCTGATAAGAAAAGAACTCAAGAACATTAACAAAACAACACCGATGTGTTATTGATACAAAGAAATATATAACTCAAAGGCAAACACCACACAAACAAATACACATCACGTCTCACAACTGCCTACAATAATTATAACAAAATACTGCTAAAAAAACCTACTCGGTTACAAAATATGTGGATCACGAAACTCAATGTAATACATCAACTAAATCCCTATATTATTCATCGAAAACATCATTACTATAGCCGTCATATATCTCGTCATGAATCTCCTCTGCCGTCAACCCATATGGCATTGAAGAACTTAGGCTACTATCACGGCAAATAACTAAGGCCCGACATTCATTCGCTCTGCCATTTGATATATCGCCACCAGAGCATTTGGGTCGGCGTTTCCTGCTACCCTTTGGATACCAATTCTATTCGATTTTGGAAGAGAGGCAACAACCCACAATAGTCTTCACGTTCAAGCTTGTCGGAACCTCTGTAGGAAACCCGAAGATATTTGCTCTATCACAGCATACTCGACCACTCCCTACACCAGGATCGTGGTTAGAGCCAAATACTTCATCCAACGCCGCTCGAACATCAACATCTCTTGTACCTTGATCATTGTCGCCAGCACAAGCCTCTCCTCGTCCCTTTTGAGAGTCGGGGTAAATCCAACCTTAAACAAACCCCTCTCTTGCGTAAGGAATGAACGGATCTTCTGGACCAGGCTGTCTGAAAACATCATCCACTGAATCTGGCGGAGTGCACATATCTGGCCTTTGTTCGGGGTTCAACATGCTAGCATCGAATCCTGCCCCAAGGAATCCCATATGCCCAATCTGGCCAACTCTGAGATCCGTGCCAAATTTGATATCTATTTCTCTTTCTTATAGGGATTGTATTCGAGATAACCAACACGCTCAACCAAGTTTGCATTTCGTGTCTCAAGCCTATCGACTGAGGACCTATACACATTCCTTTCCCTCTCTAACATCTCATTAAGCCGGCGCAAGCGCTCCAATTCTTCCTTCACATGTTGAAGTTCTTTCTTAATCTTCTCCCTTTCTACTAGAGCCTTAAAGGCTTCTTCCATGGCCTTTTACTCATCGCTCTTGGCTTTTCGCCACTGAGCATGAGACCTGCCTCAAGAGGTCTCGACCAACGCAATTTGATGACGCATTTGATCCATAATACCATCATGTCTAGTTTGGGCCTCTGCTAACAACAAATGATCTTGATAGAGTGCTTGCAAGATATTTCCAAGTTGTAAAAACAAACAGACCAATAAGGCTAGAATATCATGAAATGCACTAATTTGATAGAATACGGGTAAAATCCTCACCGCATAGTACAACATGACACACATGCGGAGGACTCCAGACGCCCCAATGTCATGAATCAGTGCTCAAGGATCAACAATGGGGTATATATGATCCATGTAGGCGATGGCATCTGCTTCCCTCAACAGATGACTACTTATCCTCATGGATAATCGTTCTGAATTGGGCTCGGTAAAGAAGTTGTAGTTATGCCTCTTAGCCCAAATACGATCATAATCAGTTTGGCAGGCATGGTGTTTACGTTGAACCGCACTCATGCTAGGCAGGTCACCAGATACATTACTAGATGATGACGCTTCTGTCCCAGCGGTTTCCCCCACACTTAGCCCAGCATCATCCGAGACAGCATTAGCCCCTTCGAAAGGCCCCGCGCTAAAATTGTCGCCATCCGGTGCCACGGGATCCGTTGGTATATATTCTTGGGGTTCGGTGATAATTGGCCTTTTAGGGCTCCCACTTGGAGAAGCGGTCTTCTCGGCATTCTGATTGTTTGGGTCGGCTCTGCTGGTGCTTGCCTCATTGTTTCCACCACTTGTGCTACAAGCAATTCGCTCTCTAGCGTTAAGGTATCAATAATTAGCTGGAGCATCCAAAGGTAATGGCGGGAACGCCGGTAAATGAGGTGGATTCGTGTCTAATCGCGCCTTGGATGTAGCTTCAAGACACGCATTGCATTGGACATTAACCTCATATTTGTCCACGAGTCCCGACAAATATGCAACCTCCCTCTTCTCTTGGTCTAACAACCAAGTGTCGAGGCTCAAAACGTGACTCTCGCTCATACAGGCAGAGGCGGCGGGGCACCCTTACATGGGCCGATATCCTTGGGACCACCATTGTTGTATTATCCAAATGATCCTCATTCTGGGCAGCTGAGGGTGGTTCTTTTTTAGTCAAGATATTTTCAGGAGGGGGATTCTGCTCTTTAGGATTCATCTTCCAATTTTTGGCTTCATACAGTCTAGGGGGATTCTTTGTACGAACCATTTATAACCTGCAAGAAACATACTTACACAGTTACACACTCATCACGGTGAAGTAAACTGCCACATATCAAAAGGCTGCATATCGAATACCTACAACGAACATCTACATATCAAAACCATATATCGAAAATAGTCTATAATATCGAATCAAGATGTCGAAAGGGCTACATTCGACATACCTCTAATTTTGATATACTTTGGAAATTCGATATTTCTCTCCGGAAAAGACAAGAAATCTCCTAATATAAAAATATGAAGCTGACAAGGGGGAGCATCTTATATAGTGACATGAGATGGACTTTAGTGGGCCTCGCTAGTAATAAATGCCCAACCATATCGGGTAAATTATATCGGACACATATGTTTGATATCCGCTCCCTTAAATCAGGGGTTTGACCCCCCGGCATCATATCGAATCAAAAAAAAATGATAAGATAGATTGGGCCATTTTTGACACCCTGCATGATGTCGAATCACAAAAAGTCGATATCTACAAGGATCGGGTTATTTTCGAGTCCTGCTAGAATTTTTGATTTCTCATCACATCGACAACTCCGAAAAATTGGGGGAGTATCAACGGTTTAATATTTCATCAGTCACCTTGTATCTCGTAACTCGGGGGAATCAGGGGTAGTCAGGGGTGTCCCGCAACACGAAATTTAGAGGTTCACACACCAAACTGGAAAATTTGGAAAACAATAGCTCACGAAAATGAGCGTTTGTAAACGACATCTCCCTAACTGGTGGACAACATGATATGGGTATTTACCGATATGCGGGCTGACCCAAGAGGAAAGCTGGGCTGACCCAACAATTCAGTAATTTACTGTATGTCGGTGATCCTATATCGGGGATCTAGACCCGATATGCAGTTCGATATCGAATATGTATATTCGATATGGTACAGCTCACCTCGGGATTCAAGGAGCTGGTTCCACTCCTCGAGGTCTATATATCACCCTGCTCCACATACCAAGGCATATTCATTAATTAATATGTCACATTCCTTCATATATCGAACATCAATATTCGATATCCGTACATTCGACATCGTCGTACCCGATATACTGATATTTCGATATACCTCATATATTCGACATCACAACACTTTTGACATTCGATCTTCATCGATAGGATCCCCGACATCATGAGACCCGACATCATGAAACCCGACATCTACTAATATTCAACATGCGTAACATTCGACATCAAACATAGACCAGGATTAATATGATATCAAAAATAAGATGAATATACAGCACTCAAACATATCCTAGTCAACTGTAGAGGTGTTCCAGACAAAGTCAATCTCATTAATTAACTCGCCTTTGTTGTAGATTGGTATAGTTTGTATTATATTCAGAGATATTTTTATAATCTTTCACATCCGTGTGTAAGCTACGATCTTGTACCAAACTAAAAGATTACAATTACCGTCCCACATTTACCTCTATCAGACGAAGAATCATATGAGGCCACACCAACTTGGGGTAGGCCGTACATGTTGTGATTGATTTCCCACCTTTTTTTTGTCTTGTGAGATATGTGTTTAGTTTTTTATTTATTTATTATGTTTTAATAATTTATTCTTTTTCTTCAAGAAATGGAGGGTAACGAGTAAATTTTAAAAGAATCCACCCTAATTGGTGAGAAGCGCATGCATAACTTACTTTTTTCTTCGCCATGATGTGATTTCTTTTACAATTTCAGATATTTTTTTCCCTTCATTTCCATCTTCACTTATTTGCTTCATATTCTCATATCCGCGTTTTTTGCCATAATATATTTCCTTTTAGAGTTGCATCATGTTTATCGTATTAATGTAGTGCATATCCTTTGAATTTTCACTAGAGAAGAGTAGTCACAAAATTTTATAAAATTTATGGATTAAACCTAAGCACGATAAATAAATTGAGTTTGTTAGTCTTAATTAGTCACACGTGAATAAAACGTGAGAGGCACTACAATCTCAATTTTTTACTCTTTGAACACCCCCGCCTCCTAGTTTTAAATCTTTTTGTTGTGTATGATCAATATATGGTATATATACGTCCTTCTCGCCCACTCCACGAGAAATTATTAGGTGCAGTTGCTGTATGTGCATCCACTACCAATACACGGTGGAGATTGGATGTTGAGTGGTTATTCCTACAATTTAAGGATCTTCTTTTAATCTCAATCATCGGTTGTACATACAACGGATGTATATAATAATTTCTCCCACTCCACACCCATATAAAAATTCAAATATATATTATCAGAAGATAATCAATTATAAATAAAGGGACATTTAATTTGTTAAATAAAGAAAAACTCACACGCAAATAAATGCGTACTTGTTGCTTTTACCATTTTATGTGACAAATTTATCTTGTCAGAAGACCGTGCGTACATGATTGTTAAGAAAATATTATCAGCCTATATATTATCGACCATTTACCTAAGATCAACTGCTATTTCTCTTTTACAAAAGCTTTTACTAATTAATATCGGTTGCGTGATAATTAATGCAATCCAAATTGAACCTGTATTGCATAATATATATATATATATAAATATATATATGGTATTTATCTAATCTACCCTATGGTTGATAATTTGGGATTTGTCCGGTGTGCTCTTCGTAGCACAAGTCTCTCCACTCACATAGAGGTGGACATGGGACTCATTTCTATGTAAATAGGGAGAGTTGTGCTAGGAAGAGCACACATAGAAACTCCCGTCGTCTACTTATTAGAAGATTAAAAAAGGTAGAGTCCTTTCATAGGGATTGGTCCAACATATTTTTCGTGTAATGACGACGACTTACTAAATGCTAACTTGTCCATGGGAGTGATTTCATGTGACAACCGCTTTCCATGTGACCGTCCATTCCAATGTTTTTAATATACTATAATAGTAAATGTTGCATCTAATTTAATTTTATCAAACGTACGTACAACGGTACAAGTGAACCCTCTCCTATTGTTATCTACCTTCTATACTCAAATTCCGTCCGTGAAATAATGCAATAGTCATTGTTAAAAAAAATAAAAAATAATGCAATAGTTGCGTTAAGTGATGTCCGACTGAAAAATGTTACTTTTAAAGGCCCGAATTTATTCTTTTCTGTATGAAAATTACTGATTATAATTTTACGCCCAAAGGTATTAAGCTTAAGCCCCTAATTGTAAAAACGCCAGTTTAATAAATACTCAAGAAATAGGATATCTATCTGTAATAACTTTTAAACTTCATTATGTTCTTTTGCTTGAACTTTGAACGTGAACTCAATTTTGTAGAGGAGCAGACAATTTAAGGAGAAAATAAAGAGCGACATGGTAACCCCAGCGAACCACAACCCACTAATTTTCGATCAATTGAATTCGGAAACGAATGAATTCGTGCCACCGGATTTCACACTCGCTCCTAGATCACAAAAACGACATCGAAATGAAGGAGAGGTCCAGTTTATCTTCAATGCACAGAATAAGGAGGAAGACATGGGAGAAAAACTAAATTCAAAACCAAAATCGTACGCCGGTCTGTTCACTAGAACGAATCACGTACGTGTGGATGAGAGTGGTACAACTGACGAGGATCTGCTGATATACACTGAGCCGCCATCAGGAGAAATTCCATATAAAAACATCACGTTCACTGACAAATTGGAAACCCTACTGAACGAGCCATGGAAAGACGCAATTGTGGTTCGCATTCTCGGAAAAAGTTGGTACTATCCGACCCTGGTAACAAAGCTTGATATCATGTGGAAATTGAATAACGAATTCGAGTTACCGGACCTAGGGTACGAATGTTTTTGCCTAAGGGGCTTGAGTGCGGCTAATCGAGAAAAGATCCTGACGGAAGGACCATGGCAATTAGCAGGAAGCTTCCTCTCGATCCGTAAATGGTGGCCGAAATTCGACGCTGCCACGAATACAGTGAATAGTGCTATCACATGGATCAGAATTCTCAATCTACCATGTCAGTACTTACGGCACTCGGTGATAAAAGCTCTCTCCAAATGTGTAGGAGATCCAGTAAAGATTGATAAGAACACATTCAATATTACGAGAGGGAGATATGCAAGAATTTGCGTGCAAGTCCGTACGGATATTCCACTCGAACAAGGTGTGTGTGTCAAGGGTAAAGCGTACCAAGTGGTGTACGAGAATTTACCAAATCTCTGCCATAAGTGTGGGAAGATCAGCCACATAACCCAAAATTGCAGCATTGAAAACGGCGCACAAACGAACAAGAAGAAATCCGAGAAAAGTGACAAACAGAACGCAGCTGATATACAAGTGGATAGGGCTGCATGGTTGATCGAAATTGGACAAAAGAAAGACTATGGGGACTGGATGGAGGTTAAACATCGGAAAGGAAAAGCACCGACGGGTAGGGAAACTAAGACAGCTAGCCCGGATAGCCACGGAAAAGGAAAAGAGAAGCAACCGCAGAATTACGGGGCATTAAGTTCGAGCTTTACGTCGGCGAGGGAGCAGACGCAAAAGCGACCAAATTCTACTATAATTAGGGGAAGGGTGTTACCAAAATCAATAACACAAAAAGGCAACAAAGGAAGTGGCTTGAATAAGACTCATAAGGCAGCAGGAAGTCTTGCATTAATAAAAAAGGCAAACCTAAAGTCAACACTTGCAACTAATAACATCAATAACTCCTTTTCCATTCTATTAAGTGGCACGGAAGGGGACAATTTTCAGAATACCGATTTACAGAGAGCTCCAAGTAAAGAATATGGACGACTTGAGAATAATGTTCCGCAACGGGCAGTTGATAGTAGCATGGATACCGAGATTCCTCACAAGGATGCTACTTTTTTTTACCTCTCCAAGATATCACGAATTTTCCGGAACGAACGGGTGGTATACGTCACGAAAATCCCGTCGATGATATGGGAATTCGAAACAAGGATGTTCTTTGTCCAACGGGTGGAAGAGCCGAGCTCATGGTGGCAGAGAACGGGGCTGACTGTATGGGAACTGAGGAGACAGATGGTGCTCATGCTCGAAGCACTCTGACAAATGACTATGATATGCTTGGGGTATCCGATTGATAACCCCGTCCGTCCATACCATGTCAATCGATTATCAATGAATATTATATCGTGGAATTGCCAAGATGCGGGGAATGAAAGTTTTCGTAGTAACTTTCATGAATTAATTCGGGTTCATCAACCGAAGTTAGTTTTAGTATTGGAGACTAGAGTAAGCTAGGAAGTTGCACGCGACATCATAAGACGACTTGGATATACCAATCACGTGATGACGCCAACTACTGGAATGAACGGGGGTATATGGCTTTTGTGGAATGAGGCTGAGTTAGAAGTGGAGGTGACATATGTGAACTATCAAGCCATACACGCACAGGTTAGACCTCGAACAAGTGAGGAATGGCGCGTGTCTGGTATTTATGCACAACCTAGGAGGAATGACAAAATTCGCGCTTTCAATAATTTGGTGGAGGAATCCAAGAGGAGTGATATACCATGGTTAGTTACGGGGGACTTTAATGAAGTCACTTACGCTCATGAGAGACAAGGCGGCAACACGGTTCCTATTAGCCGACTCCGTTTCTTTTGGAACTATTTAGATAGAAGTTGGTTAATCGACCTTGGTTTCCATGGATCTCCTTACACGTGGACAAACAAGAGAGGTGACGGGGCAAATATAAGGGGAAGACTGGATCGCATGCTTGCGAATCAGACTTGGATTGATAAGTTCCCAAATAATACGGTAGTCCACCTCCCAAGAACGCATTCGGATCACCATCCAATAATAACTTATTGTGAAGGCATAACTTTACGAACATGGATGAGACCGTTCAGATTTGAGTCGGTTTGGTTGCGCAATCCAGAGTGCGAACAACTTTTGCGAGAGATTTGGAGGACGGAACAGAATGTTGTTGATGCGGTTCGGGCAGTCCCCAAAGTCTTGGGGCCATGGAATAAGGAACAGTTCGGTAATATTTTCTACCGGAAAAAACGCCTTATAGCGCGACTGGATGGGATTCAAAGGGCGCATAATTATGTACGCTGCGAGTCCCTCCAAAATCTCGAAAGAGTTTTGCTAAAAGATTACAATGAAGTGCTTCACCAGGAGGAGATTTTTTGGCATCAAAAGTCACAGATCAACTGGATTCGGGAAGGGGATAAGAATACAAAATTCTTCCACCAATCGACCTTAGTAAGGAGGAAAAAAAAAGATTATTGGACTTAAGGTTTATGATATTTGGGAAAGGGACGAGAGTCGGCTTCAAATGCATGCTATGGAGTTTTTTCGTAAACTTTTTAACTCGGGGGACGATGGCCGAAATATCACTCATAGGGTGGCTGATTCGGCATCGAGATTTCAGCGATGAGGGGCAGATTTCTTTATGCTGAAGGATTGACATGGAAAAATTAAAGTCCGTAGTCTTTGCGTTGAATCCTCTTAAAGCGCCGGGACACGACGGATTACAAGCAATTGTGTACCAAAAGGGCTGGGATTGGATGAAGGATTCTTTGTTGAACTTCGCTCAAGAGGTTTTTGAGAAAAGATATTTTGATCCGAAACTTTGTGAAGTACACCTATGTCTTATACCGAAAATCAAAAGTCCGGAACTCATTTCCCAATTTCGGCCTATATCGCTGTGCAACGTGTTATATAAATTTATAACAAAGAGTATAACGATGAGAGTTAGAGAGCTTATGCCAAGGTTGGTGTCACCTACTCAATCAACCTTCATCAAAGGCCGTAGCACTCAGGATAATATTTTTATCCTCCAAGAAATCCTACACTCCTTGAGAGAAAAAAAGAAGAATAAAACGGGGGAGATGATTATGAAATTAGACCTTGAGAAGGCCTATGATAAAGTAAGTTGGAATTTACGTGGAAGGGGATAATGCAAAGCTTGGCATTGATGCATCCCTTTTTGCGATGGAAGATCGGCGATGGAAAATCGACATTATTGTGGTTTGATAACTGGATGGAGGAGGAGAGTTTACATTCATTGATTCCCAACATCGACCGACGGGATATTGATCTTAAAGTGGGGGATATAATTTCGGATTCTTGGGAATGGCTATTTGATGAGCTTAAAATGCAGATTCCAAGCGAGATTCAAGAAGAAATCCGAAAGAGATACATCAAATTAACCGATAACGAGGATGTAGTGGTGTGGAGTGAAACGAGAAGCGGGACCTTTAATTGTCAGTCGGCTTACAGGGCGTTTCAACGGTGTTATGGAGAAGTCCAACCTCAAGTCGCAGCTACCAAGTGGATCTGGAAATTGCAAGTGAGTGGTAAAATAAAATATTTCCTATGGCTAGGAGTACAAAAAGACTTGCTACGAACCACTTGAGGAAAGCACGAAAAATCACAAACTCGGCTATGTGTCCAAGGTGCGATAATATACATGAAACCTCAATTCATATCATGCGACATTGCATCATTGCGCGAGAGGTTTGGAAGGAACTGCTGCTGGCAGCAGACTTGCAGGATTTCGAACAAATTAATGAGGACATGTGGTTCTCGGAAAACCTAAGAAAGAAGAGCTATGAGTGTGTGCTAATTCCTAAAGCCAGTTGGACACTTATATTCGCTGCCACGATCTATACATTATGGAAGCTAAGGAACAATCTGGTGTTTCGAGGTGAGCACGAAACTGTGTCAAGCACGATCCACATGATAAGGAGTTTAAGTATAGACCTCGAAGCAAGTCGGAATGCAATCCAGAAAATTGCACCCAAGAAACGGTGGGAGAAGCCGCGACATGGCTGGTCCAAATTAAACGTGGACGGGAGTGTATGTCTTCTAACGAACAGTGGTGCAGCGGAAGGCCTCTTAAGATCGGATAGCGGCGAATTTATTTGGGGGTTTCGGAAAAGATTGAGTACGCCACCGGTGGAGGAAGCTGAATTGGAGGCTCTGAAAAGCGGCTTAACATATGCGAGGGAGCAGCGGAGGAACAACATAGAAATAGAGATGGACTCGGGGGAATGCGTAAAGACACTTACAAGTGTAAGAGACCCGAATGGTACGAAATCGAGGTTGGTACATGAGTGTAGAGAACTTCTGCGTTTACCGTGGAATATCAAGCTTAGATGGATTCCGAGGATCGCGAATAGAGTTGCGGACGCTATAGTGAATATGGCTTCGGAGGAACGGGTACGAGGAGTATTTTGGGATACCCCGCCAATCCGTGTTTGTGAGCTGCTCGAGGAAGACTTAAAGCAGTTTTCTTAGTTCTGTTTGCTTTTACTGTTTCTTTGTTAACTCATCTGTAACTCCATTTATACCAAAAAAAAAAAACTTTTAAACTTCATTGAGTGTCCACAGTCATATATTCCTCAAAAGAACTTATTTGTAGTGCATTTCGAAATCTAAAGAATATTTCTATGATTTGTAATATTATGTAGTACTTGTAAGTCGACCAAGTTCCGGAGATATGTTTACCAAAAAAAAAAAAAATAGTTCCGGAGATATGAATGTAAACATTAAGATTTTGTATTTTATCGGCAAAAAAGCAAATATTATTAAATTAAAAAAAAAGTGGGAGTACAAAAATTACTCCTAAAGTTCAAAAACAAGAAATTATAATGAGCAACTTAAGGAAGAACAATCACAATCCGAAAATGAAGAAGCAAAAACTTGGGTGCTTCGTTTTAGTCCAAATCCAAGTACGAGTTTTGATCAAATCTACCAGTTCTTGAGTCTGCAGACAACTTCCCCTGAAGATCGAGTTGTTGCGGGGCCTTCTCGATATACCAGATAGAGAAGATTCAAATACTGCTTAACGAACGCCTAGCTTCGTTTTTCTATGAAAACTAAAAAATGGGGAGAAATGGGAGAGGGCGTTCCTCTCTATTATGAAAAATAAAAAATATTTTGTAAAGCTTACAAGAACATCGTGTTTAGGCAATTTTAATAATAGTATAGCATAAGTGATTTTATTGGTGGTGTTTGCAAACTCTTAAAAAAAACTATAATCGACTTTTTGTTTAAGTAAGTAATTTTGTGGTGTTTGCAAATCTAATTTTTTCGGTTACACAACTTTTTTAAGCTAAAAAATTCCAAAATCTTAAAGCCGGTGTGGGGATGATTTTTCATTATGACGGGTATTTTTAAATAAAATAATTGAATAATTTCAAACTCAAAATTATTTTGCAAACACTCTCAACTTTTAAATTTAAGTACTTTTGAAACTTAACTTAAAATTGTGAATTTCTATTTTTCTAATAGAGTTTGCAAAAATCACCTAATTGTGCAAAGAACTAACTTCAGTTAAGTTCCTCAAAAGGTATAGCTTAACTCCGTGTATGGAATAGAGAAGTTTTGTCGTGTATTAAAATACATAAATACAGATTATAATATTTTTTTACATAAAAATTAGTCATTGTAAACAGGTTAATATATTCTATACACAACAAAAACGAAAAACAAATTTTTTTTTTTGTGTTTTTTGAATAGTGATCAAGGTTATTTACTGAGCCTAGGTAATTGTTTTAGTACAAGGTTACATGAACAGAAAATACGAGTTACGACAGTCATCAAATCAGACAAAGTGAAAGGTTTTGATGCGGGTGACTTCGTTTGCTGACTAAGCACTCCACGTCAGACTAACCCAAGCTCCCTATTGGTCCCGAGCTAGCTTTGAGTTCGAAAAATCTGCACTGAAAAACACGTACGTGAACTAGGCCGGGGTTGACCTGGCGGAGGCATTCATATGCCTGAGTTAATTGTTGCTCATTGATGGGGTTTATGCCAGGCTAGAAGTCACTGATATGGATTGGGTAGTTTGTTGATTTCAAACTGAACTTGGGGCTAAGTGTTAACGGGTTGGATATTATTCCCTATTTAACGAGTATATTTTTGGGTTGGAACGCCGATCCCGACCCGAGGGGATTGTTGGTTTTTATTGATTTGGGGCTGGACTCAGATATTTTCCGAGGTGCCTACGTATCCCCCGATTGGGAATCAAGCCACTCGTAGTTCTTGTTCTTGGTGTTGATTATTTGGAGTATGTCGATTTTATTGATTGTGTTGATTTTGTATCTGTTGAAAGAGTTGACCTTTGTGAAGCCTTCAGAAAGAAAGGAGTTCGCTCTCCCCTCTGAAGCCTTTTTTTCTTTTAGTTTTATAGAGAACATGAGTTCCCTTGGGAGCGCCCCCTCCTCTTTTTTTTCTATGATCTCTCATCTCTACCTTTTATAGAAGTCTTTTAGGGACATGTGTTACTGTGCATGTGTTCACATGTGTCATTATGCATGTGTGAAGAGATATGTTTTATCTGTTTGGTATATCTGCTGACGGGGTACTGACCAGGATGAATTATCCTCTCCGATAGCTTCAATGTGCTCTGATGAACTGGCTCCTTGGTTTCCTTCTCTCCGATGGGCGGTACCTATTGGAAACACTGGATAAGTGGGAGGGAATGCTCGTCCGATGCTGTTGTAGTTCCGATATTGGTCCATTGTTAGGTTGCCTTCTTCTGATGTGCACTCCGATAGGTGTTTCTATCTTGGTTTTGGGTTCCGTAAATTGGGCATATTTCTGAGAGGTCTGATTTGATTTCCGAGGGCTTTGCTTTGTCTCCGAGGGCTTTGCTTGGCCTTCGTGAAGTAGTGTTTTAGTATCCAAGCCCTCGTAGAATGTCTTCCAACGCTTCTTGTGCTTAGACAAGGTTTTCTTGTTCAGACAAGGCAATGTTCTTACATTCAGGTCTTTATGACGTGCGCTCCGAGGGGTTCTAGATTTTGATAGTGCATTTTTATCGCGCTTTGGCCCTCGGGATGAGTTCTCCGATAGCTTTTAGACATCGGCGGGTGTAGGGGGTGTTCTCGTATTTTGGGGGACTCGGGGTTTTCGCCGTGTGATACGGGTATTTTGTGGTTACGAGTATAAATCATATGATAATATATCTGGAAATTTTAGTAATGGTATGTTTTAAGCACGTGGATTTTTACCCTGTTAACAAACCCCCCCAGTTTTTAGTGCACTCGGTCATTATGACTGCACTAGAAACTTAAAAAAGTCGAGAGTTATGATGGTTCGAGTATCGTAGCCTTCAGTCATCGGGGTCGTCGAAAGCATTGGTTTCGAGTTTTTAGAGTATTGTACGTAGTATCAGGACATCTTAATGTTCTTATAAGCATCGTAGGGACTGCCTTGACCCTTTTAAAGCATCATAGAGTTATCAGGGAACTTGTAGATTTTGGTCAGGTATTATATCGTAAATATCTCATAAGGCATCGTAGATCCTCGAGAGGAATTCGAGTCGCATCCAGGACTTGGAAAACCTTGGGAGGGTATCGTAGAACTCTTCTGGGGTGTCGTAGACATTCGTCATTGACGTTTATGTCAGTTTAACACATGTCTCCCAAGTTCTTGGCCTTGCTTTTGAAGAGACGAGGGGATTATTGTGATTGCCTTTTCCGAGGTGAGAGGTTTTCGATGCCTTTGAAATGTGCCCTTGTGGGATTAATATCGGGGAATTAATTATAATTAATGTCATGGCATTTAATTAACTGGGATTAGATGTAATTAATGGTGGTTTAATGCCACGTTCAGGAGTGGTGCATGGGCCGAGGTATTCGGACCGTTACCCCTTCCCTAACCGAAGAGGCGTGATGGTTTATAACCCAGGCACGATTTCCAATCGTAGGGTGTAAAGAGGTTTAGTGGGTAATTAATGCCTTTATTGGGCCTAGGGTTTATAAATGCTTCTCTTTCCAATTCTATTCTCACTTGCAATTTTTAGGCGAAAATTTTTTCTCCCGCTTAACTTCTCTCTTTGCAAAAAAGCTTTCTAATCTTCTTAAGATCTCTCTAATGGCGTCTCTACCCACAACCAATTTGGTGTCTGCCACTTCTGGCACTGGCGTGGCGACGGGGGCTGTTTTTCCGTCTTCTCGAAAGAGAAGCGAGGCGGCGGTGATGGGGGCCGGTGGTAGTGGCAGTGCAAGGAAGGCAAAAAAGTCGAAGAAAAATGCTGATAAGGGTGGTGCTCCTCGAGCTACCCAGAGGGTTGAAGCGACAGTTAACACTGCTTCAGAGGAGGAGATTCGAAAGTTGTTCACCGAGTATGGTGCTTCAGGCCGGAACGTGGAGGTGACGGTTCCGTTAGCAGATCAAAGGGGTAATTCTCCTCCGCCGAAGCGCTTAACAGTGTACTATTCCCAGGTAAAGGCGGGATTGCGTTCCTTTTTCCCGCATTTTTACTGCGAAATTTTTATGTATTGCAATGTATGCCCTAGTCAACTCACCCCCAATTCTTTCACGGCCCTAGCTTTATTTGTCTTCTGGTGTTTGGTGAGGGGAATTGAATGTACGATGGATAGGTTTTTTTGCAATTTTTGAGTTGAAGGTGTCTCCGGGGGGGGGGGGGGGGGGCTCCTTTCTACTGTTTTTGTCATCGGGACAAAGATGACCGTATCTCCGAGGGCAATGTCAGTTCTCACAGCACATGGAAGAATAAAGTTTTCTACATCTGTCCCGCCGAGGGGAAATGGGACATGCCACTTACTTGGAGGGAGCCCAAATTCCCAGAGAGGGTGTTGGACAATACATTGGTGTTTTCACCTGTGTTTTCTGCGAAACCTTTGGTGGAGTCGAGGGATTTCGCTCGTCTCTATCGGACCGCGGGCTTGCGACATATTACCATGATAGACAGAATCAAGAACCCTCTAGCTGTCCCCGCGAAACACTTCAACACTTTTGGTAAATTATTATACTTATACTTCTTCTTTTATAGGTATTTCTTCTGGTTTATCTAACTTTTAGCTGTTTTTGCAGTGGACATTTTGCGGTCGTATATGGTGGAAGGTGCTAGCGGTTCGGGTGGTAATGAGGAGATGGGAATTCAGGAAGGGAAGTTGACGGTAGGAGAAGACGAAGTCCCCGGGGCTGCGGAGGGTGATACCGAGCAAGCAGGGACTCGTTTAACGACTTTGACAACCATATCCCGATCATCTAGTGGAACGTCTGATACCCCGGAAGAGATGGAGTTGGACGTGACTTCCACGGATGCGGTCCTCGTGGGGGTTTCTCACTAGGAGAAGGGGACGAGGATGTAAGGATAGAGGGGATGCCCTTGCCCCCCTTAGGTGCTGTCGACATATCTTCGCCCTCGGAGGCATCGGGGGATTCGTTGGAGATACTACTGGCAACCCCTCCCAAAGGTACGTATATCTTCTTAGTTTTAAGTGATATTGAGATACTTACATATTTACTTATATGAAACTCTATTTTTGATAGACAAAGGAAAGGCCCTCCCTGCTGAGAACGAAGGAGTATCTCAGGAGGATGCTCCAGATTTGGGTAAGCTTCTCAAGATTAAACATTTCCCTTTTTAGTTTCCCCTTAGGGAACAACTTACTTACTTGGGAAGTCTTAATTCGCAGGGGGTAACAATTTATTTAATTTTGAAGGAGGATCCTTTCCCTCGGGTCCTTATGTTCCTTCAACTTCCGATGATCCGATGCTCTTATTGGATGAGCTGATGGCTGCAGCTCCTTCTTTTACGGATCATCCTACTCCGAATCCGTTTGCCGCTATTCAATCGGACAGTCCCGTGGTTACTCAAGTACCCATATCGGGGGGAGTACCTTTAGGGGGACCTTCATCTTCGAGTATTCCATCCTCGGGACGAGAGCCTAGCTCGGAAGAGGCTAAGGTGGCCCTCGATACAGTCACCCGATACCTATCGGCTGCCAACTCCCTGCCATCAGAGGGGTGGCAATTTGTCCAGGCTTGCACGAATTGTGTGGCTATGCTGGTAAGATTTAGTTTCTACTTATCTAATTCATTCAGGACCCATTGTTGGGATCTTTATTCTTCTATTTTGCTTTCTAGGCGCCTAAAATGCTTCCTCTTCTATTACTCGAGGTTGAAAAGTTGCAAAAGTTGGCGAACGCAGTGGAAGAAAGGTCTCGGAAGATAGAGGAAGAGAAAAAAGATCTCCGAGAGAAGATGGGGATGTATGAAGAAGCGTGGGCTAAGATCACGCAGCAGAACCAAGAGTTAAGGGGGGGAAACAAGCGGCTCCAGTCTTACGTATCGGAGATGGAGGCCTCGGGAGGTAAAGTAGAAGGAGTTGGAGCGTAGTTTGTATCAAGCACTTGGCCAGGTGGATGCTCTTACTGAAGAGTTGTCAAAAGCTCCGGTTTCGGGGGGCACCACCTCCGAGGAGATGCAACAGAGGATGGCTGCTGCTGTAAAGCAAGCCCAGGAGGATGCCATTACCCACGTCAAGGAGCTATATGTCCGTAAAAATCATGGATACTTGATCGGACATGTAATGTGGGGGTTCCTTCAATGCTTCGGGCAAGTGCGTAGAAAGATAGCTCCCAATGTAGATCCGCGTCTGATAAATATAGCGGAGATGCAGAAGCCCACGCTGGAACAAGCCTATAATCTTTTTGTGAAGAGTAGTTCTCAGCTTCCTCCTTCCTCTTCTGTCCCGACTCGGGTTCCTTTAACTGCCGTGGTCCCCCTGCCTACAACTCGTGCTCCTCCCGGTACGGGGGTCCATGCTGGTCCTTCTGGTGCTCCCCCTTCTACAAGTGCTCCGACTCTTGCCTCCACAACTGGGCCAACCCCCACTTTCACGAGTGCTCTACCCCCCCCTCTTATAGGCTTTTTATTATTTTTTAAGCACAATTGTAGTTTGTTTTTTATTGGAATGAAACTTATCTTCTCCGTGTTAATAGTCATCATAACTTTTCAGCACGTTATGAATACTCGGATCCTTTCCTTTAATTCTAGAACTTAAGATTGAGTTTAAAGAAATGAGATAGTATCCCATTCTTACTGGCCAAACAAATTACTTAGCATAACGTGCCTGTTTGCAGTGCAAACTTTGGAGATACATTTTCTCTAAATAGAGGTATCCCCCGACATGTAATCGTAGTTATAACATAGCTTAGACAACTCAAACTTTATTCGATCATCTGAGGAAAGATTCCTATGTATATATAAGAGCTTGGAGTTTAGTGAATATTCTCACGTACTTTTAAAGAATCATTCTGGTAGGATTATTCACATTCTGGTTACTTTAATTATATAGACATTTTTTTTTAAAAAGCCTTCGAGAAGAGGACACGAATAAAGGTTCTCCGGGTAAGCGCCCACAGAGAACCTCTCCGAGGCCACTGGACCACCTCTTTCCTTCCTTTACAAGTCTTTTACAGACTTCGCATATATACTTATATATCAATCAGAAAATCTTATGATTTTCAAGGAGATATCCAAGATTGGAATCGAATCATGCGAGTTTGGAGAAATAAAAACTTATCTTCGGAGCGTATTGCCCCGTGGCAGTAGCACCTGCTTTCTGTTTTGGTTTTGGCGGCGATTTCCTCGGGCTTGCTCAAGGATTCAACGGCGGTTCCCACAGACGGCACCATTTTGTTAACGGGTTGGATATTATTCCCTATTTAACGAGTATATTTTTGGGTTGGAACACCGATCCCGACCCGAGGGGATTGTTGGTTTTTATTGATTTGGGGCTGGACTTTAATATTTTCCGAGGTGCCTACGTATTCCTTGATTGGGAATCAAGCCACTCGTAGTTCTTGTTCTTGGTGGTGATTATTTGGAGTATGTCGATTTTATTGATTGTGTTGATTTTGTATTTGTTGAAAGAGTTGACCTTTGTGAAGCCTTCAGAAAGAAAGGAGTTCGCTATCCCCTCTGAAGCCTTTTTTCTTTTAGTTTTATAGAGAACATGAGTTCCCTTCGGAACGCCCCCTCCTCTTTTTTTTCTCTGATCTCTCATCTCTACCTTTTATAGAAGTCTTTTAGGGACATGTGTCACTGTGCATGTGTTCACAGGTGTCATTATGCATGTGTGAAGAGATAGGTTTTATCTGTTTGGTATATCTGCTGACGGGGTACTAACCAGGATGAATTATCCTCTCCGATAGCTTCAATGTGCTCTGATGAACTGGCTCCTTGGTTTCCTTCTCTCCGATGGGCGGTACCTATCGGAAACGCTGGATAAGTGGGAGGGAATGCTCGTCCGATGCTGTTGTAGTTCCGATAGTGGTCCATTGTTAGGTTGCCTTCTTCTGATGTGCACTCCGATAGGTGTTTCTTTCTTGGTCTTGGGTTTCGTAAATTGGGCATATTTCTGAGGGGTCTGATTTGATTTTCGAGGGCTTTTCTTTGTCTCCGAGGGATTTTCTTGGTCCTCGTGAAGTAGTGTTTTAGTATCCAAGCCCTCGTAGAATGTCTTCCAACGTTCCTTGTGCTTAGACAAGGCTTTCTTGTTCAGACAGGGCAATGTTCTTACATTCAGGTCTTTATGACGTGCGCTCCGAGGGGTTCTAGGTTTTGATAGTGCATTTTTATCGCGCTTTGGCCCTCGGGATGAGTTCTTCGATAGCCTTTAGACATCGGTGGGTGTAGGGGGTGTTCTCGTATTTTGGGGGACTCGGGGTTTTCGCCGTGTGATACGGGTATTTTGTGGTTACGAGTATAAATCATATAATAATATATCCAGAAATTTTAGTAATGGTATGTTTTAAGCATGTGGATTTTTACCCTGTTAACACTAAGATAAAGTGCCTACGTATCCAGTGTAGGGAATCAAGCTGAATGTTGTTCATTATTTCTCGGTGGTTTCCAATCGTGATCGAAGGTGAAGGTTCGACCTTTTCATATCATATATCGATGTCTATACTTGTATGCGATGCTTAAGTCAGTTGATGCCCGTTGAGGGACGAGCCTATAAGCACATTATAGGTCGTAAAGAGCCGTAGAAATGTATATTAAACATGATACATCAAAATGTAGGTCAATTTGGGAGATCATTGAGCTAGGTCAATTTGGGAGATCATTGAAAGTCAATTTGAGAGACCATTGAGCTAGATCAATTTCGGAGATCACTGAGCTAGGTCAATTCTCCTAGGGCAATCTCACCATATGTCAATCTCTATAGGTCATATTCACTATAGGTCAATCTTGAAAGCATGTTCACAGCTTAAGCCTAAGAGGACTTGAAGTTAGACAAAATAGATAGGGAATCTCAGATGACTATTGACGATGCATAATCTGCCCCACCCTCGGAGAGGAGCGAAAAATGGAGACCCTACAAAAAATATTATCCACGGTCTTGCGGGAAAATACGTAATGTCCACGACCCGCCTCCGCCCAAATAAAGGTAGATGGTCCAAACTCTGGAGAGTCACAACCCGATAACACCCACTAAGGGTACTCAGTCTAAACACTCGGAGAAAGGTACCTCCAGACCTGGCCAATGCCTCTTAGGCGGGATGGGGTGAGGCTACGAAGGCTCGACCACGTCCCCCTAACAACCCAAGACATACATGAGATCAGGGTACCCATGACAAAATGACCTGAGACCCCTCAGTCCGAAAGAATAGTCGCCCTTGGAGCAATCGACACCCCACGAGATGCCCGAGGAGCCGTCACCAACACTTATCCAAAATTGAGGAAACATGAGCACATAACCAACATTAAGGGCACAAGTAAAGACAAGGCAAGGTCAAAGACCCACCATAATCAACTCATGATCAAAAAGACGACTTGCAAGGACGTACCGAGTCGACCACGACCTCTGACTCATTTCTCTATTCGTCGTCACCACTCCCATCGTCACAACCACCCTAATAACAAGGAAAGACCATCCCCCATTGGTCCAACTGTCCCAACGTCACTACTACCCTAATAAAGATGGAAAGACCATCCCTCATTGGTCCAACTCATTCAGTGGGGCAGAAAGCAACAAACACTATTAGCGCAAACTATTCATTGGTGCAGACCAAACTACATGCATTGGCTCAGACTACCCCCGAAGACCATTGGCACAGAAGACTCCCACACCATTGGGCACCAGCAAAAGCGACAAAGACCGACCCTCATTGGCCAAAGACCCTTGAACTTACACTATAAATAATCCCCATTTTCTCAGCAGAGGGACAAGCTTCGAGTCAAGCACTAATCCTCTCCACACAAAAACATCAATACTCTTATTATCAAATACTCTACTTGTACTTAGAATTTATCGCATTTTTCTAGCTCTAACATGTGTAGTTCACACGACCCCTTGCACTTTACTCAAAGTCCTTAATAAAAATATTGTGCCTCATTTTCTCAAATTTGAGATTGGCGTTCCGAACACAAATACTTGAGTAACAATATCTACAAACACCCCGAATATCCGGGCTCGGACGATATTGCCTCTCCAAATGGCACCGTCTGTGGGAATGCCTTAAAATTTCTCTAAGAAAAGTTTGAGGAAAGTTCCATGCCCAGAAAAAGAGCTAGAAGAGTACTAGTTCGAGTATCCTCACGGTCCTCACGATCCCACACTTAAGTCGAATATATGGAGAATCACGACAATGAAACATAGAGGGAGCTGAGCCTTCCACTCCCTCCGAACGAGGTCCCACGACCAGATGGTTCGGTGCCTCCCCTTAAAGTCCTGACACCGCCTGTAGTTGAAGCTCATGTACCGCCGGGCCACCAGTAGGTACCTCTACGAGCAGGACCCGCTATGGGTGACGTGTAGGTGCCCCTAGACATGTATTGCAACATATTCGCTCGATTCAACCGACGCGGTGCCACGACCTCCGAAAATGACCGAGGTCGTAACATAGAGCGCTCTAAGGAGAGGAGAAACCCCCCGCATTGCCAATCGACCCCACCTCATAGAGCTCGATCAGAGGGACTGTCGCAAAAAGACACTCGAGCTTCCCCTCCACGACGAAGAAGGAGACAACTCTCATTGGATACTACCAGCTCGATCGGTGCACCACGAGGGGGTAAACCCCCTAGGCCACCCTGTCCGCAAGGGGTAGCGTGGGATGCACCCGACCTTCATGAGCAATATTATTCCGAGCCCCTATAAGGACGCTGGCGCTCGCCGACAACCAATGCCCCGTTACGATGATGATGGAACAAATGTAGAGAAAATTGTAGGAACTCCATCGCAATCTCAACCCAGGCGAATAATCGGTCTATCAAGGGTCGCCATTTGCGTCCGCCATCGCCGAACCTCAGATCCCCCTGACCATGAAGCCCACTGGACTTCCAAGCTACGCTAGAGAGAGCATTGATCGTGATCCCCGTGACTACACCAGCCAGTACCTAACATGCATTGACTTTTTGTTAGCCCCGGACTCCGCCATATGTCGAATCTTCTGTTAGCCCCGGACTACGCCATGTGTCGAATCTTCCGCACAACCCTCACCGGAAGGGCCCAATTCTGGTTCTCTCATCTGCCTCCGAGGACCATCCATAGTTTCGACCAGCTAACCCAAATGTTTGTAAGGCAATTTGCCTGCAAGAGGGTCTTCCCAAAGACTTGCGGTCACTTGTTCAACGTCCGACATAACACAGACGAACCCCTTCAAGACTACATGCACATATTCTTTCAGGTAGTAGGGGAAGTGGTCCGGTTCAACCCAGAAGTGCTCTACGATCTCATCACTCAAGGATTGCTACCAGAGGACTTCGCCAATTACCTCATGAGTAATCGCGCCATCAACCTGGAGGAACTGTTGCAAAAATTAGAATCCTTCATAGAAATGGAGGAAACGCGCAACATCTTGGAGCTGCCAAGACCACGAGGGCCCCTGCTAAGGAAAAAAAAACGCGAAGACAATGAAGGAGGCAAAAGGGAAAGGGCCAAGAAATAACTGGATCTGGTACCCTTGCGTAGCATGACGATATCTTCTATGAATATCATGACCATCGTGGGGGAAAATTTTGCACGTACCACCGTACGGACATTTGAAGATGGACTACTTGAAAAAGTATGTGGTGTCTGACGATCCTCACCCCGTGAAAAAGAAAGGGCGCGAGGAAGCACCCAAGAAGAAAAAATGCAAGTTAGAATCACCCGAAGAAGACGATGAGTCAGAGTCCGTCGAGCCAGGTCAACTTCCCCCACCCCCTCGTACGTATCGTGATAACGCCCCTACAGGTCGCACAATGAATATGATCGAGGGTGGAGTACTATCGGTAACCCTCGAACAAAGAGGAAACTACATTCGGAAAGCCCGCAATGCAGACAACAAGTTGGAAGTCTTCGCCGCTAAAGTAGCCAACCAAATGGTTATCTCCTTTGGCCCCGAGGATCTCCTGGGAATCATATACCCCCACGAAGATCCCCTCGTGGTCACAACTACCATACTGAGGACCAAAGTTAAAAGAGTACTCGTAGACACCGGAAGTTCAGTCAATGTTCTTTTCCTGCCTACATACTTGGCTCTGGGAATTCTGCAGAGTTAGATGGAGACGATCGAGGTATCCCTTGTGGGTTTCTCCGGGGAACAATGCCAAACAGTGGAAATTATAATTCTACCCATGTCGTGGGGAGAAGGGGCCACAGGTCGTACCGAGCCCACAAAATTTTGGGTGGTGGACGCTCCCTCATGAACGCACAACACCATATGTGGGCAACCCGCCCTTCGAACCTTTGAAGCAGTTCCGTCCACTCTCCATCTGAAGGTCAAATTTCTGACGCTGGCTCAAGAGGGATCAGACCCTCTAGCGAGAATGGCACTTGAACACCTTGCCAGTCGTGTCCAACCCACCTGAGCTACAACCCCCCAACAAGAGAGCTTGCTCGGAGGAGATCTGAGTCCAACATGTCAAAGAATTCAAGATGATAGAGCTAGTAGAAGGCGCTGAGGGCAAAATAGTGAATATCGGTACCCAGATCAGAAAAGATATAGAAAAAGCCATTATTGCCACCCTTAGGTCTTTTTACCACCTCTTTGCTTGGAAGGACAGGCCTCCTGGATGCATTAGTCAAAAAATATGTGTACGAGCTCAATGTGTACCCTACGACCAAACCAGTCCAACAAAGAAAGAGGAACATAGGACCAAAGCAAAACAAAGTAATTCGAGCCAAAGTACAACGACTCATAGACCTCCACCAGATCCGCGAAATCAGGTATCTAGAGTGGTTGGCCAATGTGATCCTAGTCCCAAAAGCCCGAGGTCTATGGCGCATGTGCGTTGTCTTAACTGACCTCAATAGTGCGTGTCCTAAAGACTGCTATCCTTTACCTAGTATCGATATGCTAGTCAATTCCACGGCGGGCTGTGCACTCTTGTCCACCATGGATGGATATCAAGGCTATAATCAGATTCCGATGGCAAACAATGATCAGGAAAAGACTAGCTTCATCACTGACATCGATACATTTTGCTACCTAGTCATGTCGTTCGGCCTCAAGAACGCTAGTGCAACATACCAAAGGCTAGTCAACCTCATGTTAGAGGGACTGATCGACGATACCATGGAAGTTTATGTTGACGACATGATCATAAAAAGCTAGAGGAAGGAAGATCACGCTCGTGACCTCGTTAGAGCCTTCGAGGTCATGGAAAAATTTGAAATGAAAATGAACCCTCGGAAATGCTCCTTCAGCATCTGAGGGGAAAAGTTCCTAGGTTATATGGTTACCCAGAAGGGGATCGAGGTTAATCCAAAAAAAGCTGAGGCTATTCTCAACATGGAGTCGCCAAAGACCGTGCGAGACATCCAGAAGCTAACGGGCCAGATGGTCTCACTACGCAAGTTTATTTCCCGCTCTTCGGAAAAAAAGCCTCCCCTTCTTTAAAATCCTCAAGAATATAAAGGTGTTCCAGTGGAGCGACTAATATGAAGAAACCTTCAAAGCACTGAAAGAGTATTTGGTCCGTCTGCCCCTTCTAGTGAAACCTGTCCCCAAGGAAATGCTCTTCATGTACTTAGCCTTGGGAAAAGAATCAGATAGCACAGTTCTGGTCCGAGCTGAAGGAAGGGAACATTTGCATGTGTATTAAGGTTGCAAAACACCTCCTCGATGCTGACCCGATACTAGGGGTTGCAATATGGATCTGATTATGTGGATCATCTATATTTGATCCAGATTTATAGAACTGGATCCATATAAGGTTGAGATGTATCACAACTCAACCATGTTGAGTTGAGATACACTTGAGTTGAGATCTATTTCAACCAGAAACAGATTGAAAGTCAACTTAAATATCAACTCAAACCAGATCTCTATTATTTTTTAAAAACTCAATTTACGTAAAAAACTATAACTACACAAAAAACACACACTACACCCAAATTCATGAAAAAACACACACTACACCTAAAGCGCACACTACGGTCTAAATTTACCAAAAAGATACACGATACACGTAAAATTCACAAAAGATATTTTGTACTGTATATTTTTAGAAACTCGTTTTCGACCAGTGATACTGCTTTTTCGAATGAAAATGGTAATCCAAACATAATGTAAGATTAAAGTCTTACGCCAACGTGATTTTTGCCAAATTTCAACGTTTGGATGGTGAAAACGTCATTTTTCTATTTTTATCGAGATTTTTTTTGTCAACGGAGCCTGCTTTCGACAAGTGATACCACTTTTTCAAGCGAAAACGATCATTTAAGCAAAACGTAAGACTCAAGTCTTACGGCGACGTGATGTTTGCCAAATTTCATCGTTTTGATGGTGAAAAGGTAATTTTCTATTTATTTCGGGATTATTTTTGTCAAAAAGACCCCGTTTTCGACAAGTGACACCACTTTGTCAAGCGGAAACAACCATTTGACCAAAAAGTTACGACGACGTGATTTTTGCCAAGTTCCAACGTTTGGAGGTAGAAAACGTCGTTTTTCTATTTTCAATATGACTTTTTTTTTTTTTTTTTTAGATTATGGATATTTTTTTCATTTTTCATTTTTTGTGAATTTTGGGGCTTATAGATTATAATGTATTTTATAAGATTTTAGGGGTGTTTGACTATTTGAACAATTTTAAAAGTTGAGGTTGAGTCGAAATTGGGTTGAGAATTTCAACCTAAAAAGTTCTTAGATTGAGAAAAAGTTGATGTTGATTAAGATTGAGTTGAAGTTCATATAGGATCCATATTTGTGGATCCAATATAAACTCAATCCTATCTCAACTCAACCCTTTGGATCTCTAAGAAATTCAACTAGTTGAACTATATTGCCACCCCTACCCGATACTCTCGTGTAGAAAATGTCGGATTAACCCTTGTTTCCGCAGCCCGGAAGCTCAGAGGCTACTTCCTGGCCTATCCAATCACCGTCCTTATCGAACATCCTCTCTGGACCATCCTCAATAACCCCGAGGTGTCTGGACAAATGATCAAGTGGGCCATCGAATTATGGGAATTTGATGTTACCTATTCTCCCCCTGACCAGCTATCAAGGCTCAAGGTTCAACAGATCCATGGAACCTACGAGGCTCGCGAGGAAAACATGAAAAAATGCTTTGGAAGCAGCCATGGCAGGAATGGCCCTATTCCAAGAATTCTCCATCAAGCAGATCCCAAGGTCAAAACACCAAGATGCTCACGCCCTATCCAAGTTGGCCAGCCAAGCCCAAGTCATTAGAAGTTGGAGGATAACATTCTTTTCGACCCCTAGACCCAAAATGCAGAGTTAAGACGAAGAGATCCAGATGATAGCTCCCATCGAGGAGGACTGGATGACCGAGATCATCGACTTCATCGGGAATCTCGAAAAGTTCGCTCACAACCGAGCCAAGCAATGCGACATGTACCGGCGTACCCCCCGATACTACGTAAAATTAGGGTTCTATTCTCAAGATCATGGTCCTACCCGACCTCCCGATGTGTAAACAAACAAGATGTGCAATTAATCTTGAAAGAAATTCATGATGGATGTTGTGGCAATCATTTCGGTGGAAGAAGCATGTCCGCGACCATGACAACAGACTGCGAAGACTACGCCCGAAAGTGTCAAAAATGTCAGTTGCATGGATCAGCCTGCCGCCCCTTGGAAACCCGTCAATGTCAATTGTTCGTTTACCCGATGGGAATTGACATCGTGGCAGCTATGGTCCCCGATAGGGGACAAAAAAGGTTCTTACTAGTAGTAGTCGACTACTTCACGAAGTGGGTCGAAGCGGAACCCCTTTCTAAAATCACCAACTAAGTTGTGATAAATTTCCTCTGGAGAAATATCTTGACTCGGTTCGGAGTCCCACAACAGCTGGTGAGCGACAAAAGGTTGCAGTTCCGCAACGACCTCGTTGGAAAATGGTGCGACAAGTAGGGAATCAGACATAGCTTTACAGGGGTCGGATACCCCCAAGGAAACGACCAAGTAGAGGTAACCAAAAAAACCCTCCTAAAAATGATAAAATCCCGCCTAGATCAGTACTAGTCGAAATGGATCAAAGAAGTCCCCGGCGTACTGTTGGCCTATCGCACTACCCTACGTGCTGGGACGGGTGAAGCCCCCTACAGCCTCGTTTTCGGTACCAAGTTGATAGTTCCCTCCGAAATGGTGAAATAAAGTCTATGGGTCCAGAAATACGAGAAACCCTAAAATAGCGCCGACCTCGCCCTAGCAATAGACCTGGAAGAAAGGAGAATAAGAGCTGCTACCCATGCAGAATTTTACAAGGCCTGCATGGCCAAAACACCAATGTTCAACCCCGTTCTTTCCAAGTCGAAGATCTCATCCTTAAAAGGGAGGAGGCCTCCAAGAACGTTGGAAAATTGGACCCAAAGTGGGAAGGCCCCTATCAGATCTCTAAGATCCTTGGGCGTGCCACCTATCTACTTAAGGATGTGAATGGCCAAGAGCTTACACGAGCTTGGAACAGCCTTAACCTCCAGAGAAGTAATACCTTTAAAAGGCGCTCTATAGTCGACCCCTTACGGCGACTCAATTTTGTTCACGTAGCTAGTATGTTTGTATTTTGACTTAAGGGTTATAACCGTGGAAAAGCAAACTTACCATCGACAATAAAATAACTACGTTCGATAAAAATTTTAGTCTTACGACTCACAAAGAGCCCAAAAGGTAATCTTCAATTAACAGGTCTAAAATGACCAACAAAACAAAACGAGAATTGAGGGGACTTCGCCCGTACAAGCGGCAAATTACAAAAAAATGGCCATACATAGCAGCAAAATCACGCTCATACAGAGCGGCATACGAAAAAGAAACAAAGGCAACGCCCGACTAAAACTACTCTTTTGCGGGGCGCTTTCTGACCTTGATCGAGGCCCCATGTTCCTCAACGGATAACTCGGTCGGGTCAGGCATCATCAAAACCCCAGAAGGGTCCCTATGAGGGTCTGAAGAGGTAGCACCGAAGGAGGTAGAGAAAAACTCCAACCTAGGAAGCGCCAGCCCTCAAGGGACGCCATGAGAGAAACAAAAGAGGACACCGCCATTCCATATCCGATCCTGACAAGGTCCCTCGTCTAGGATGCCAATACATGGTTCTAAAGCGGCACGACTGAGTCAAGGTGAGCACTGGAAACACCCACCTAAAGCTCTATCCTTGCATCCTCGAGTTGACGGGTTAATCGATCTCGTTCCTCCCGAAGCGGGCTGACCTTTTTCGCAATTCGAATGGCCTCTCTAGCCCTTTGCTCCCACCTTTTGGCCTCAGCATCGGACTTTGCTACAACCTCCTTCAGGCAACTATTAAAGTCCTCCAAGTCCCAATCCGAGGATGCTCTCAACTCGGGCAGTCTCTTTGCGAGCATGTCTAAGTGAGGATCGGAGAGTGTTACCTCCTCCACCACATCTGTCATGACATTAGGGCTTGCCCTATATGTGCCTATCGCATGCCCAAGCACAGTAAGCTACAAAATAAAAGATTGATCATGAGACCAACGATCATTATAAGAGAAACACCAGCATCAAAGGGGCGGACATTACCTCACATATGCTCTGACAGAAATGCTCCCTCAAAGCGGCATCACCAAAGCCTCCTAGGATCTCACGATCAAATGGATTCAAGATCCCGCTGACAAAAGACCTATAGTGGTCTGGGTCCTACGGGGCATTCGATTTTTGTTAATGGAAGATTACCTTTTGGGCTCTTTGTGAGTCGTAAGACTGAAATTTTTATCGAACATAGTTATTTTTTGCCTATGGTATGTTTGCTTTTCCACGGGTATAACTGCTATATCAAAATACAAACATACTAACTACGTGAACAAAATTGAGTCGCCGTAAGGGGTTAACTACATAGCGCCTTTTAAAGGTAATACTTCTGGAGGTTAAGGCTGTTCCAAGCTCGTGTGAGCTCTTGGCCATTCACATCCTTAAGTAGATATGTGGTAGGCCCGAGGATCTTAGAGATCTGATTGGGGCCTTCCCACTTTGGGTCCAATTTTTCGACATTCTTGGAGGCCTCCTACCTTTTAAGGACGAGATCTGCGACTTGGAAAGAACGGGGTCGAACATTGGTGTTGTAGTGCTTGGCCATGCGGGCCTTGTAAAATTTTTCATGAGTAGCATCTCTTAATCACCTTTCTTCCAGAAGGTCTAGGGCTAGGGCGAGATCGGCACTGTTTCGGGCTTCCTCGTATTCCTGGACCCGTAGACTTTATTTCACAACTTTGGAGGGGACTATCGACTCGATACTGAAAACGAGGCTCTATGGGGTTTCACCCATCGTAGCTCGTGGGGTACTGCGATAGGCCCACAGTACACCGGGGAATTCGTTGACCCATTTCAATTGGTATTCATCTAGGCGGGCTTTTATCATTTTTTGGAGGATTTTGTTGGTTACCTATACTTGGCCGTTTCCTTGGGGGGTATCTGGCCCCTATAAAGCGGTGTCTGATTCCCCACTTGTCGCACCATCTTCCAACGAGGTCACTGCGGAAGTGCAACCCATTGTCGCTCATCAGCTGTTGTGGGACTCCGAACCAAATCAAGATATTTCTTTAGAGGAAGTTTATCACAACTTGGCTGGTGATTTTAGAAAGGGGTTCCGCTTCAACCCACTTGGTGAAGTAGTCGACTGCTACTAGCAAGAACTTTTTTTGTCCCCTATCGGGGACCATAGCTCCCACGATGTCAATTCCCCATCGAGCGAATGGACAAGTGACGTTGTCGGGTTCCCAAGGGGCGGAAGGTTGATGCCTCATGGGGGTGTGCAGCTGACATTTTCGACACTTACGGGCATAATCTTTGCAATCTCCTGTCATGGTCGTCCAGTAGTATCCTTTAAGGATGATGTAACGGCCATGGTTCTTCCACCGGAATGATTGCCACAACATCCATCGTGAATTTCTTTCAGGATTAAATGCGCATCTTGTTAGTTGACACATCATCATGAGGTCGGGCATGGCCATGATCTTCAGAATAGAACCTTGTTCTGTATGTAGTATCAGGTGGTACACCGGTACATGACGCATTGCTTGGCTCGGTCGGGAGCAAACTTTGTGGGATTCCTGATGAAGTCGATGATCTCAGTCATCTAGTCCTCCTCGATAGGGGCTATCATCGGGATCTCTTCGTCTTGACTCTACCTTTTGGGTCTAAGGGTCGAAAAGAAAGTTATCCTCCGACTGCTAATGACTTGGGCTTGGCTAGCCAACTTGGATAGGGCGTCGACATCTTGGTTTTCAGACCTTGGGATCTGCTTGATGGAGAATTCTTGGAACAGGGTTGTTCCTACCATGATTGCTTCGAAGCATTTTTTTCATGTTTTCCTCGCGAGCCTCGTAGGTTCCATGGATTTGTTGAACCACGAGTTGCGAGTCTCTATGCACCAATATTCTTTGTATTTTTGCCTTGTTGGCTAGGCGCATGCCTAGTAAGACGGCTTCATATTCAGCCTCGTTATTGGAAATGGGGTACTACAGACGCACGGCGAACTCCAAAACAGTCTCTGGCTCGTTTGGAGCTATTCTCCTGAAGATTATGCCGACTCCCCCGTGGGTGGTAGTGGACGATACATCAATGTAGAGGTGCCATTGGGGTTCTGGTTTGTCCTCTTCAGTTTTTTCATGCATTTCAGTAATGAAATCAGCTAACACTTGAGCCTTGATAGCTGGTCGGGGGGAATATGTAATATCAAATTCTCTTAATTCGATGGCCAAATTGATCATTTGTCCAGACACCTCGGGGTTGTTGAGGATGGTCCGTAGAGGATGTTTGGTAAGGACGGTGATTGGATGGGCCAGGAAGTAGCCTCTGAGCTTTTAGGCTGCGAAAACGAGGGCTAGTCCGACCTTTTCTACACAAGAGTATCGGGTCTCAGCGTTGAGGAGGGTTTTGCTAACATAATACATAGGCAAATGTTCCCTTCCTTCAACTCGGACCAGAACTGCGCTAACTGATTCTTTTCCCACGACTAAGTACATGAAGAGCATTTCCCTGGGGACGGGTTTCACTAGAAGGGGCGGACGGACCAAATACTATTTCAGTGCTTTGAAGGCTTCTTCACATTGGTCGGTCCACTGGAACTCCTTTATATTCCTGAGAATTTTAAAGAAGACGAGGCATTTTTCCAAAGAGAGAGAAATAAACATACTTAGTGAGGCCATCCTGCCTATTAGCTTCTGGACGTCTCACACGGTCATTGGCGACTCCGTGTTGAGAATGGCTTCAGTTTATTCTGGATTAACCTCGTTCCCCTTCTGGGTAACCATATATCCTAGGAACTTTCCCATTCGGATACCGAAGGAGCATTTTCGAGGGGTAAATTTCATTTCGAGCTTTTTCATGATCTCGAAGGCTCTAGCGAGGTCACGAGCATGATCTTCCTCCCTCTTGCTTTTTATGTTCATGTCGTCAATATAAACTTCCATGGTATCGCCAAACAGTCCTTAGAACATGAGGTTGACTAGCCTTTGGTATGTAGCGCCGACGTTCTTGAGGCCGAACGACATGACTAGGTAACAAAAGGTGTCGATGTCGTAATGAAGCTAGTCTTTTACTGATCGTGGTTTGCCCTCGGAATCTGGTTATAGCCTTTATCTCCATCCATGGTTGACAAGAGGGCACAACCTGCGGTAGAATCGACTAGCATGTTGGTACTAGGTAAAGGATAACAATCTTTGGGACATGACTATTGAGGTCAGTGAAGTCAACGCACATGCGCCACAGACCTCCCGGTTTTGGGACTAGGACCACATTGGCCAACCATTCTGGATACCTAACTTCGCGGATCTGGTGGAGGTCAAATTAGCCGTTGTAGTTTGGCTGGAATTACTTTGTTTCGTTCTGGTCCCATATTCCTCTTTCGATGTTGGACTGTTTGGCCGTAGGATACAAATTGAGCTCGTGCACACATATTTCTTGACTAATGCATCCAGGAGGACCGTCCTTCCAGGCAAAGAGGCGGTGACAAGACCGGAGGGTGGCAATAATGGTTTTTTCTATATCTTCCCCGACCTCGGTACTGATTTTCATTGTTTTTCCCTCAGCGCTTTCCACTAGCTCTATCATCTTGAGATCTTCGGTAGGCTGGACTCGTATTTCCTCCGAGCAAACTCTCTTGTTAGGGGGCTGTAGCTCAGGTGGGTCGGACACGATTGGAAACGCATTCATGTGACATTCTCGCCCGAAGGTCTGATCCCCCTTGAGCACTCTTATTCCCCATGGGGTCGGTTGACTGTCAGATGGAGAGTGGATGAATCCGCTTCTAAGGTTTAAAGGAGGGGGGGTCGTCCACATATGGCATTGTACGTTCGTGATGGAGCGTCCACCACCCAAAATTTTGTGTGCTCAGTACAACATGTGACCCATACTCCCCACGACATGGGCAGAATTATAATTCCCACTGTTTGGCCTTATTCCTCGGAGAAACCCACGAAGGGTACCTCGATCGTCTCCATCTGACTCTGCGGAATTCCTAGAGCCAAGTATGTAGGCAGGAAAATAACATTGACTAAACTTCCCGTGTCTATAAGTGCTCTTCTGAGTTCGGTTCCCAGTATGGTAGCAGTGACCACCAGGGGATCTTCGGGGGGTATATGATTCCCAGGAGATCCTCAGGGCTGAAGGAGGTAACCGGTTAGTTGGCTACCTTAGCGACAAAGGCTTCCAACTTGTTGTCCACATTACGGGCTTTCCGAATGTAGTTTTGCCTCTGTTCGAGGGTTATAGATAATACTCCACCCTTGATCATGTTCACGTTGCAACTTGTAGGGGTATTATCACGATACGTACGAGGGGTTGAGGGAAGCTGTCCCAGCTCGGCGGACTCTGACCCATCGTTTCTTCGGATGATTTTGACCCGTATTTTTTCTTCTTGAGTGCTTTCTCGCGCCCTTTCTTTTTCACGGGGTCATGATCATTGGACACCCTGTATTCTTCCAAGTAGCCCAGCTTCAGGAGCCTGGCTATCTCCCTCTGGAGGTGGACGCAGTCGTTTGTCAAATGCATGTACGTTTGATGGTACATGTAGAATTTGTTTGTGTGCTTAAGCCTCCGGGCATCCCTTGCAGCCCGATGCCACTTAAAGTAGCGCTCTTCCCCCACGATGGTCATGATTTCCATGGGGGATATTGTCATGCTCAACAAGGGTACCAGGTCCAGTTATTTCTTGGTCTTTTCCCTCTAGCCTCCTTCCTTGTCTTTGCGTTTTTCTTTCTCCTTAGCCGGGGCCCTCGTGGTCTCGGCACCTTCCAAGATCTTGCGTGTTTCCTCCATTTCTATGAAGGATTCTAATTCTTGCAACGGTCCTCTAGGTTGATGGTGCAATTCCTCATAAGGTAATTGGCGAAGTCCCGTGAAAGCAATCCTTGAACGATGATATCGGAGAGCACTCCTGGGTCGAACCAGACCACTTCCCCTACTACCTGCAAGAACCGACGCATGTAATCCCAAAGGGGTTCGTCCGTGTTCTGTCGGACGTTGAAGAGGTGACCGAAAGTCTTTGGAAAGACCTTATTGCAGGCGAACTGCCTTACTAACATCTGGGTTAGCTGGTTGAAGATATGGATGGTCCCCGGAGGAAGATGAGAGAACCAGGATTGGGCCCTTTCGGTGAGGGTTGTGCGGAAGATTCAACATATGGCAAAATTCGGCACTGACGACAAGTCCATGCATGCTAGATACAGGCTGATGTGGTCACAGGGATCACAATCAATGCTCTCTCTAGCGTAGCTTGGAAGTCCGGCGGGCTTCATGGTCAGGGGATCTGAGGTTTGGTAATGGCGGGCGCGAATGGCGACCTCTGATAGGCCTGTTCTTTGCCTTTGTTGAGATTGCGATGGAGTTCCCACAATTCTCTATGTATTTGTTCCATCATGCCAAGTAACGGGGCATTAGGTGTCGGCAAGCACCGACGTCTTGCTACGGGCTCTGGATAATATGGCTCATGAAGGTCGGGCGCATCCCATGCTGCCCCTTGTGGACGGGGTGGCCTAAGGGGTTCACCTCCTCGTGGTGCACTGACCGAGCTGACAGTATTGGTGAGGATTGCCTTCTTCTTAGTCGTGGAGCAGAAGCTCGGGTGTCATTTTGCGACGGTCCCACTAATCGAGCCATAAGAGGTGTGGCCTATTTGTGACGCGGGGGTTTCCCTTCTCCTGCGAGCGCTCTCTGTTACGACCTCGGTCATTTTCGGAGGCCGTGGCACCGTGTTGGTTAAATCTTGCGAACATGTTGTGATACATGTCTAGGGGTACCTGCACGTAACACATAGCGGTCCTGTTCCCGAAGGTACCTGTTGATGGCCCGACGGTACTAGAGTTTCAGCTGCAGGTGGAGGGGAGGCACTGGACCATCTGGATGTGGGGCCTTCTCAGGAGGGAGTGGAGGGCTCAACTCCCTCTATGTTTCATCGTCGCGATTCTCCATGGATTCGACATCAGTGTGGGATAGTGAGGACTGTGAGGATACTCGAACTGGTATTCTTCTAGCTCTTTTTCTGGCCATGCAACTTTCCTCAAACTTTTCTATAAGAACTTTTAAGGCGTTCCCACAGACGACACCATTTGGTGAGGTAATATCGTCCGGTCCTGGATAGTCGGGGTGTTTGGGAATATTGTTACTCAAGTATTTGTGTTCGGAACACCAATCTCGAATTTGAGGAAATGAGGCACAATATTTTTATTAAAGACTTTGACTAAAGTACAAGGGGTCGTGTGAAGTGCACGAGTTAGAGCTAGAAAAATGTGATAAATTCTAAGTACAAGTAGAGTGTATGGCAATAGAGAGTATTGCTGTTTTCGTGTAGAGAGGATTAGTGCTTAAATCGAAGCTTGTCCTTTTGCTGAGAAAATGGGGACTATGTATAGTGTAAGTTCAAGGGTCTTTGGCCAATGAGGGCCGGTCTTTGCTACTTTTGCTGGTGCCCAATGGTGTGGGAGTCTTCTGCGCTAATTATGTTCGGGGGTAGTCTCAGCCAATGAATGTAATTCGGTCTGCAGCAATGCATAGTCTGCACCACTGGTGTTTGTTGCTTTCTGCCCCAATGAATGAGTTGAACCAATGTAGGATGGTCTTTCCTTGTTATTAGGGTGGTTGTGATGTTGGGAGTGGTAACGACGAATAGTGTGTCTTTTGAGGTGAGTCGGAGGTTGTGGTCGACTCGATACGTCCTTCCAGGTCATCTTGTTGATCATAAGTTGATTATGGTGGGTCTTTGACCATGCCTTGCCTTTACTCGTGTCCTTAATATTGGTCATGTGGTCTTGTTTCCTCAATTTTGGCTGAGTGTTGGTGACGGCTCTTCGGGCGTCTCGTGGGGTGTCGATTGCTCCGAGGGCGGCTATTTCTTTCGGAATGGGGGGTCTTAGGTCGTTTTGTTGTGGGTACCCTGAACTTAGGTAAGTCTTAGGTCATTGGGGGGGACGTGTTCGAGCCTTCGTGGCCTCACCTCATCCCGTTTAAGAGGTTTTAGTTGGGTCTAGGGTTACCTTTCTCCGAGTGTTTAAACTGAGTACCCTTGGTCGGTGTTTTTTTGGATCATTACTCTATGGTACCATCTCTAGAGTTCGAACCATTTACCTTTATGGTGAGGGAATATCGTGTGGACCCGTATGGTCGGGGTGTTTGGAGATATTGTTACTAAAGTATTTGTGTTTGGAACGCAAATATCGAATTTGAGAAAATGAGGCACAATATTTTTATTAAGGACTTTGAGTAAAGTACAAGGGGTCGTGTGGAGTGTTCGAGTTAGAGCTAAGAAAATGTGACAGATTCTAAGTACAAGTGGTGTGTATGACAATGGAGAACACTACTTTTCTCTTGTGGAGTGAATACGCTTGTGAGTCGTGAAAAGTGATCTCTCTTCTTTGCTGAAAGTGAGGGCTATTTATAGTGTAAACCCTAGGGCCTTTGGCCAATGGGGGACGATCTTGCTGCTTTTGCTGGTTCCAATGGTGTGGGGGTCTTCTGTGCCAATGATCTTTCGGGACAATCTGAGCCAACGCATGCTGTCCGGTCTGCACCAATGAACAGTCTGCACCAATAGTGTTTGTTGCTTTTTGTGCCCAATGAATGAATTGGACCAATGGGGGAATGGTCTTTCCTCGTTATCATGGTAGTCATGGCGTGGGAAGAGCTGACCAATGAGGGGATGGTCTTTCTCGTTATTAAGGTAGCTGTGGCGTTAGGAGTGGTGATGACGAATAATGCGTCCTTCGAGGTGAGTAGGAGGTCGTGATTGATTTGGGCTGTCTTTGTGGGTCGTTCATCGTGAAGGAGTTCCAGGGCTATTATTCAATCATGGACTACTGGTATGAGATTATGGTGGGTCTTTGACAGTGCCTTGCCTTTACTCGTGTCCTCAATGTTCGTTTTGTGCTCATGTTTTCTTAATTTTGGGTAAGTGTTACTGGCGGTTCCTCAGGTGTCTCGAGGGTCGTCGAAGGCTCCGAGGAGAGTTGCTCTTCGGGTTGGGGGGTTTTAGGGGGATAGTTGAGGGTTCCCTATTTTTAGATAGGCCCTGGGTCATTGGGAGGTTGTGTGTAAGCCTTTGTGACCATACCGTATTCCCTTAAAAGGTGTTGGTCGGATCCGAAGGTACATTTCTCCGAGTGTTTGGACCGTGTACCCTTGGTGGGTATTTTCTATTCGTACTCAGGGGTACTGTCTCCGGAGTCTGGGCCATCTACCCTTATCCAGGTGGAGGTGGGTTGTGGCCGCTACGTACATACCGAATCTTTGGTAGGTCTTAGGTCGTTGGGGGGTCATGTGTAAGCCTTTGTGACCGCACTATTTTCCATTAAGAGGTGTTGGTCAGATCCGGGGGTACCTTTCTCCGAGTGTTTGGACCGAGTACTTTAGGTGGGTGTTTTGTGGTCGTACTCGGAGGTACCTTCTCTGGAGTCCGGGCCGTCTAACTCTATCTAGACAGAGGCGGGTCAAGGCCGTTAAGTTCCTTTTCGCAAGACCATGGACAATATTTTTGTAGGGTACCCACTTCGTTGCCCTTCTCCGAGAGTGGGAAAAATTATGCATCATCAGGAGTCCCCCCAGTTCCGAGTGTATTTCGTAGAAATCACTTGGAACTCATTTAATGAGTCTATGTGTTGTCGAATTTTTTTCTCTGAAAATGTGGTTATGCAGGCCACGCATCGAGGGCGTCATTTGGGATGCTCCGCCTATAATTGAGGAGACTCGTAGTGCTTTGGCTTTATTCACACGCGCTTTTCTGTTTTCCCTCTATTTTCTCTCTCTTTGGTGTTTTGAATTTTCATCGGCAATCTGATGGATTCCATGAGAAATTCTGGTGAGGAGGCATCTGGTATGGTAAGGCGGCAGATGTAGTCTGCTGTGGCGATGGTCGGTGTTGTAGTGTCACCTTTCGCTGAGGAGACGTCGCTAAGCCATCGCGTTGTTTTTGGTACAACAGAAGCTTCCACTCTAAAGGCGAAAAAGGCGATGGCGGCGACGGTGCAGTCTAGGGTTTTGGCTGGTGGTGTACGATGTTCAATCAGATCTCTGGATGAGATTAGTGCTGAATTTTCCAAGTAAGGAGCGAGCAGTGATGGTCTGGAGCTCGTGGTGCCCCAGGATCACGAGAGGGCTACTTCTCCTCGCTCCGGCTATTACACTGCCTATTTTGTGCAGATCAAGGCGGGGTTGAGATCTCTCCTCCCTGCTCGTTAGCAAGAGGTCTTCAAGGAATGCTTGCTTTGTTTGAGCCAACTTTCCCCAAACGGATGGTCGGCTTTGGCGGCATTTGTTATTATCTGTTTGGCCTACGGGTATCGGTGCACGGTGGACAAGTTCTTTGGGGCCTTCGATCTGGCGAGCTTGTCGTTGGACAAGATTGAATATACTGTCACTACGCTGAAGTCAACAAAGAGAATTCTTCACGACCTCCCAAGCTCCCAGCGTAGCTGAAATGATAAGTTTTTCTTCATCAGTCCTACCGTAGCGGGTCTTTTGGATGATGTTCCGATGGAGTAGAATCAAGATCCCGGAATTCCTGTTAGCTTAGACCATGCAAAGGCCAATGAGGAGTTAATGGAAGAGGGGTTCTTTGATCAAGGCTTAGCTGGAACAAGATGTTCTAGGTCAAAGTATTTTTGGCGCTTTACCAGAAGTGTAGCCTGAACGACCTACTGGATTCAGAGTCCTCGGAGAAAAACAACCGTCCTCAGTTCACTGAGTGTTTGAGTTTGCGTAAGTATTTTTTCTTCGGGTTTTTCTTCCTTTTGTTGAATCAGAATCTTAATTCCGCAGGGACTATCATGGAAACGCTGAGATGCAACGCTCCCCCCATGTCCTTCAAAGAATAAGAAGAAGAAAGCCATTGATCCCAAGCCTCGGAGGATAGGTGGGTCACCGACTTCTGCTGCATCGACGAATGATCCTTCTGAGGAGAAGAGTGCTTTAGCCAAGACCCCTTCCCATGCGAGTCGGTCGAGCGAGAGGGAGTTATGCCTGATAGGGAGGAAGCGATAACGGGAACAGGTCGAGGTCTACTCTCAGAACAGGGTGATCTTGCTTCAGGATTCCAAGGACGAGGGTCATTTCTGGCACGAGTGGGTGATAGTTCTACCACCTCTCGTCTTTCCCCCTTTGGGTCCGGAGCGGCCAGAGATTGGTTCTTGGTGCACTACCCTTCAACAACATTGGTAAACCTTGGGGGTTTTTCTCTGGGTTAGTCTTCTACTCCTCAACCCCCGACCGCAAAAATAGAGTCAGTGGTTGAGAGGTCTTCTTCGCCACTTCCCAAGCATCGAGAGATGGGACCTTTGGATTTTCAGGTCGCCCATACTCAGGAAGCTAGAGCTTGGGGTCAATTACTTTTCCTTCGGTGAAATCGCTTTTGAGGAGTACTGCGAGCCTAGGAGCTCAAACTGTGGGTTTTGCCAGCGAGTTGCTATGCCTTGGTGCTTCTCTGACCCCTTCTCTACTTGATGCCCAGGAGTTGGGCTTGGTTGCGCAATTGTGTGCGACCTTGGTAAGTGATGTTGTTGGGAATATGCTTTACTACTTCTCGTGTTTCTTTTAGTGATGTTTGTGTCTTTTGACAGGCCCTATGAGAAGTGAGAGGTCTGTCTCAGTTATATGAGGAGGTGGCCTGACAGAGGGATGCGCTGAAGGGATCAGAGAAACAGTTGAGAGAGCGCCTATCAACCTTGGGAAAGGCAAGGGAAGCCTTGGCCGGGAGGGAAGCTGAGTTGGTCAGGAAGCTCGAGGACTCTGAGAAGCTGGTGACTTCACTCCAGGGGCTTGTGGAGAAGATCATAATGGAGTGAGACGAGCGTCTAGCTGCTCACGAGAGGAAGATAAGGAAGCGGCTCAACCCCTTGTTCGAGGGTTACCTTTTGTGGGGTTTCCGAGCTTGCCGACAAATTGCATTGCGAAGAACTTCTTCCGCCCCGAGGTTGATCCCCAAAGACTATCCTCGACCCAGATGTTCTGTCCGGTGTAGCCGGAGGAAACTCTGAATCTCCTCCCTGGTCATAGTGTGGCGGTGCGAAGCTCTCTTGCCCCTTCCACTATAGCAGGCCCCAGCCACACTCCTCAAGCGTAGATAGCTATAAGGAGTTTTGCGGCTGTGTTGGACTTAGCTTGTTTAGACTATTTTTTGCTTTTCCTTTTATGGGGTTGTACCGGGTCGTCCCCACCCAGAATTCATAATTATGAATGAAAACTTTTTTGGAAGTTTCCATATGCTATTTCTTTGAGTTTTTCTATGCCTAACCCTTCGAGGAGATTTTACTTTTGTACTGCTCAATTTTTGTGAACATACGACGACCATAGGGTTTTTGAGTTTGCTATCAGTATCTGTGGTCGTCGGAGCTCGTGGTTGCCTTGGTACTATTTTATGCGACCTATATGAGGGTGTTCAGTTTTGCGGGGGTGTCGTTCGAGCTTTCCCCTTTACAGGCCTCGAAAGATCTCAACAAGCGTTCACTCCGACAGTTGATCCGTACTTAGAAATGTTTTTGAAACTTTCAAGTTGTCCTTGTGGTCGTGGTAGGCATCTTCGGATGAGGGTGGTCGAACTTCGGCGACTGATGGGGTAGTTGTGGATTTGAATTGGCCCGCCTTTTTGTCTCCCACTTACCTGCCTTGGGAAAAGGTGCCTCATTTATTGTGAAGATGTGTGGGGAATTGGTGCGCCGATCTAGCTCCCCTATGGTGACGTCTGACATGCTAGGGTACAGTGATTCGGGGAAGGTAGCGGTTCGTTTGGGTTGTGAGTGGGGATTCGAACGGTCTGCCCTTTTGAACCGAGAGTGTGGAATCGTGATAATTCGGGATATGAACCGTGTCTTCCCGTCTATATAAACACGGCCACCTTCATCCTTCCTCCGTGATGAATATAGTGGAGGTCGCCTCTTTACTGGCGGAGTATAACATTCCCCTTGAGCAGTTTCACATCATCATCCCCTCGGAGACTTATAGGGTGTTTGACCCTGCAGAGGGTCACATGATGGTGTATGCAGAGCAGGTGCATTGTAGACTCTGCTAATCCTTCCATCCCATAGCGAGGATGCTTTTTGAGTTTTGACAATTGTGCCCGAGCGAATTAACTCTGGCCTCGTACCAACAGCTGGTGGGTTTCATTCTTTGCTGTCATTTGTTGAACATCCCCTACACTCCTGCGATCGTAGCGGGGGCATTTATTATGTGGACCACCACGACTGGCTCGTCCCTATTCTCACTCTTGGTAAGGTATAACAAACGGGTGTTTCTTACTGCCACAACCAATGGTCCTGCGAGAAATGGTGATTGGCGTTGGAGATACTTTTTCATAGCTCCTCTGAGAGAGTCATCGACTCTTTGGGAAGGCGTGCCCTGAGTTTGGGGGTTAGGTTATGTTTATCCATCCCCGTCGACAGCTGCGGAGGCTGCTTCCTATTTGGAGGAGAGGGGTCTGTTCGACGGCCTCTATGATGTGTTGTCGATGCTGAACAGCCCCATGGTTCTGCTTCTAGCCGATCTCTAGGACGGATTGGTGGAGGAACGCCCTGAGACGCTAACGCTTCGACAACACTTGGAGTTTTGTAAGTGTTCATTAAATATTTTTTTTTGTAAAATTTTTCGAATGTTCTTCGAAACCTCTTATGCAGGTATACTCAGTATACTCCCTCTTTTTGTTTTTACTGACCCTTCACGGTGCTAGTTTGTAGGTGCAGAGATGGCGTCCCTTTCTAGTCGACCCTTTAGAGGTTACGTGCTTGCGCTATCCGACGGAGACTCGGTGTCTTCTGAATCGGGGGGTCATGGCAGGATCGCCTCCTCGGAGCCAGCTGAGCCCTCGGGTTCTCTAGACAACGAGTACTGCCCCAAGGCTCATAGGAGCCCATCTCCTGCCGATGCGGATATTGTGATGGCGGAAACTAACGGGGGTGTTAGCTCCTAAGGCATGCCTCAACCCATAGGCCCCATTATGGCTAAACACTATGCACCGTATTTTATACCTCCATTTAGCACGAAGCTTGACTTTGAGCCCTTGTTAACATCGTCGTTTAATCTTACAGACAAGGCGCATGCTGTTTGAAATTGTGGATCGGGTTGATACGTTATTGTTGTTACTTTAACACTGGAGAGTTAACAGCAGATTTGTATGTTGTTACTTCAGCGATGTTACTTTAACAACAGACCAGAATAATTGTGCAGTGGAATAAACAAACACCAAGTTTAAGAAGTGAATATAGAATTATATTAACTTCCGAGCCGTAGGCAAAATAACCCGTAAAGGTTTTAACAAAGGTCGTTCTCTCAATTCTCAAGCTCCTCACTCTTAAATTGATTGAACTAAGCAAAGCACACAAGAATTGCTTCGACTATCTCTAAAAGCTCCTCACTCTTAGATCTATTCTAACAACTCACAAACTTTGCTAAAGCAAGACAACACTCAACAACTGTAAATTAATATCTCGGATTGATTGGCTCTTGTCTCATGTTTGTCTTGATGTACTTCACACCTATATATAGGTTCTTGGACTTCGACTTCAAGGTGTGTTGTACATGATTGGTAATTCTCCTAGTTTCCTTCTTGAACTCTTCTTCTTTGTTCTCGCAGTCCTTCTTGAATAATAGTTCCTTCTTTAGTGATCTAACTAGGGAAAGCCTCATTCTTCAAATCAGGACTGATCTTGGAAAGCATTCCTAGTTCCACTCGAACTCAACTTCCCTTGTAGAGTGGTTTGCGTAATTAAGGAAACTTTCCTTCTTGGAAACTTGAGCGTCCAACCTATGACAAGTTTGTTTCCTGAATAATAATCAAAGACAATTACAACTGTGGAACTCAGTTAGTTAAATGAATAAGGTAAAACAATAATAACAAATATACTCAAGATTGTAAATCGGATTCTGCTCCAGCAATGTTACTCTAACATTGACTTCTCAATGTTAAACTAACATTGACAGAATACCTGTACTTTCAATGTTAAACTAACATTGACAGAATACCTGCACTTTCAATCTCCCCCTTTTTGCCTTAATCACAAAACCTAAGAACCTGTTCTAATCAGATCAAATTATTCAGACAAACTTTACTATCAGATCACAATGGAAAATAAGTACGCTCCCCCTGAATGTCAAAAGGGACCAACTCAATGTTATTCTAACGTTGATACTTTCAATGTTGTCATAACATCTGTCTTTGTCAATGTTAACTTAACATTGAAACCAGACAGACGTTCTAACATTGAACATCTCAATGTTATCTTAACATCAGAGACCAGTTAACACCTGCAAAATAGAGTTAGTACTTTGTATCCAAAGTTCAATGAGCATAAGCAGAAGCAGTAAGCAACAAAAATAGAAAAGTACTTAATTACAGACCATACTGAGTAGCAAGGAACATACTCCTTGATGAAACCGAAAACAAACAAAGAAAATAAAATTGTTCATACTGACAGAAGCATAACAGAACTCATAAATTTTGAAAATTTGATCATTCTCCCCCTTTTTGTGAGGAAGGCAGATCCCTCAAATGCTTCCTGAGGCTGTCTATCTTTTGCAGCCTTACTTGCTTGTCTGTTATCTCTCTTTGGGTATCTTTATACTCTCTGTCCAGCCATACCAGGGTCTCTTCCACAAAGGCATCAACAATGACAGAACAATTGTCACCACTAGCCACATGTACTGAAGAAGCAGCAAACTTCTGAGTCTTCTTCTTCTTCTTCTTCCTGCTTGGACCAGCTGCATCAGTGGGATTCCATGGCAGATCCTGAATCCTGACCTGAGTGAAGTAGCTCCTGGTGATGCTCATCTTGGCCTTGTTCTTGATCCAACCTTCTGTCTTCTTTGTCTTGAAGCCTTGCTTCACAAGAATGCTGGATATCAGAGAGGGATATGGAATGATTATCTTTGCCTTGGTTGTGACTTCCCTCATGTGCCTCAGAACCTTCTCCCCTATGTTCACACTTAGCCCATTCTTCAGTTTGTACACCAGCTTTGCGGATTCTTTTGTCATAACAGTGGTGTTTGAAGAGGGCAGCCAGTTGTAGGTGGAGAGTTTGTGTAGTACAACACTTAAGGAAGTCAGCCTTGTAGTTGGAAAACTGTCATTCCATTTCCTTGTGAGTCCACCAGTGAGGTCAGTGATCACCTCATCCATGCTAGGAACCTCTGTCTCTTCAGGATCAGGAAGTCCCCAAGCCTCATTGATGACAGAGGGGCTGATGTCATAGACCTTCATCCTTACCCAAGCTTTGCCAAACTTGGGAGAGTCCTGGTGGGACACCCATTGAGAGAGGTTCATGTAGAACTCTCTGATCACATCAGGGACATATGATGACTGGTTCATCACAGAGCCCAACACTCCTCTAGCTTCCAGCATCTCAAACAACCTATTCTCCTTGAACATTTCCTCATCAATGTTCCTCTCCATGTGAATAACCCTGGCTTGATAAGCCTCCCACTGTTCTTCTGCCTCAGCAGACACATAAAAGCTGGAGTAAGGCCTTTTGGGGTACTCCTCAACAAGCACATCATAGTACTCATCACTGCCTGATGTTGGAGTAACATCAGCAGGGTCATCACCTACCAGTATGTCTTCTTCCTCAACTTCCTCCTCATCTTCTTCTTCCTCCTTATCCTCATCCTCCTCTTTTTCCTCTTCTGAATCAGACTCAGAAGCTTCAACCACCACCTGCTTTCTCTTTCTTTTCTTAGCAGCAGTAGCTAAGGCATAGAGAGTCAGGATCTCTTCTTCTTCTCCCTCAACCTCTTCAGTTTGACTGTCACTCCCATCATCAACATCTTGGTTACCCTCAGTAGCAACCTCCTCAACCACAGTCTCCTCAACCTGATCATCCTCATCAGGAAGAGTCTCCATCTCATCAGCAGTATCCTGCTCAGCAACATCAGCCTCTGTGGGCTCAACCACTTCCTCAGCAACAACCACAGATTCATCTCTAACATTACCCTCAGGGACCTCATGCAAAACCTCAGACTCACCCACAGCAACATGGGCCTCTTTCTCCCCCTCATTACCAACAACAGTAGTAGCAGGCATATCCAGAGTAGGGTTAGCCATCATTACCTCGTTTTGAGGGTTGGTGGGCGTGGAGGTTTGCTCAGCCGTTTTTGATGTTGAATCCACATCACCCTTTGCGGCTTTCTTGCCCTTGCGCCGTTGATAGGTGGATTTCCTCTTTGGTGCGGCGGCGGTAATGGCTTCAGCGGTTGCACTTCTGGTCCTACGACGTCGTGGTTGCTCCATATGTTCGGCAGCAGCTACAAGAGTGTCAATGGAAGACTTGTGGGCCATTGTTAGAGTGATTTTAGAAGAAAAGCGAAACTCGATTTGCAGAGAGAGTTGAATTTTGCAGAAAATTTTGAGCGCGTAAAAAGTGAGAGAAGATTAGGGAAAATTATATACTTAATCAGCTGAAGAATAGTGATAGTGGTGTTGTAACATGTTACCAACATAATCGGACCACTGTCACACGATCATACCCATGTTCACCTTACCACGTGTCAGTGTTAGATTAACGGGTAACCAGAGCGGTCTCCACACCTGAAAACTTATAAGTTACAATGTTTCAATGTTGGACTAACATTGGTAAGTTAACATCGGAGTAGGAAGTTGTAGGTGCAGGGCTTCATCCAAGGCAACATCATGTGAGAGCGTGAGATATTCCTATATACTGATCTGGAACCTCACCCAAGTACTTAGGTACAAAGACATAAATTCAGATCATCAGTATGAGCAAGTAACACATCCAACAGAAAAACACAGAGTGGATACACATATTCAGGGAAAAGATGTTCCCATAGCATAGAAGATCACAAAACATAGTGTTTTACCTACAGTGAGTCACCCAAAAAGTATGCCTCAACACATGATTCCTAGGATTACTACTCCTCCTAAGCTCAAACCGACACAAGGAAAAAAGAATACAGAACTAGAAAGAATGCAACAATGTTATATCAACATTGGGAGATGGTAACCAAGTACAAACAACTTTACTGACTGGGATCTGGACAAATCAATTTATCTTTATGAACTCTTTTGAACAAAAAAAACTAGTGAATGTAAAAGGATACATTTATCATATACTTCTCCACCCCAGCCCCTCATGCATACTTGTTTGCCAACCTGTTTGTAAGGGAAATACCAAGTGAACAATGCTACTGAATGCAAGCAGTCGAGACTTCAAAGCACCCCAGTAGTAAGGCTCACCATCATGCACAACCTTGGCCATAGACAAAACACAAAAATAAGCACAACTGAATGACAATGAAGCTCTCAACATCATGTACCCTAGCTTCTCTTCATGCTTTGTCTAACCTAACATTGATAAGTCACAACTTAATCTCTGTGTACCCTAGCTTCTCCCAGATGTTAGGTTAACATTCACAGACTAACAACAGAGTTCTTACTTTACAAAACTTTTGAAATGTACCTGTCCACCAGTCAACTTAGCCATTCATACAGTTTAACCACACAGCCCAACAGAATCTCTAACAAAGATGTAATATGCAAGAAAGAAGAATGCAGAAAGGAAACGAAAAGAATTACAGACACACCACAACCAATAACCAGTGCTAGACAGTGGTGTTATGTCAACACTGGTGTACTCACATCCCTAGACGATGCACATGCCAAGAGAATTCCTCAAACTGAAGAACCTCTCAGAATCTAAGGGTTTAGTGAACCTATCAGCAAGCTGGTTGTTAGTTTCAATGTGTTCAATGTCAATGAGCTTGTCCTCTACCATGTTTCTCAGAAAGTGATGCCTTATATCAATATGTTTAGTTCTGGAGTGTTGCACAGGGTTCTTAGAGATGCTTATTGCACTAAGATTATCACAAAACATAAGCAAGGTATCACAGTCTAACCCATAATCCAGTAGCATGTGTTTAAGCCATACTAACTGAGTGACACAGCTGCCTGCTGCTATGTATTCAGATTCAGCAGTAGAGAGTGACACACAGTTTTGCTTTCTACTGTACCATGAGACCAAGTTGTTCCCCAGATAAAAGCATCCTCCACTTGTAGACTTTCTGTCATCAGTGTCTCCTGCCCAGTCTGAGTCACTGAAACCTACAAGATTTGTGTTAGTGTCATAAGAATACCATATACCAAGGGCCAAGGTGCCAGAAATGTATCTAAGTATTCTCTTCACAGCAATCAGATGTGACTGCTTTGGACATGCCTGGTACCTAGCACAAACACAAACAGAGAACATTATGTCAGGCCTTGAAGCAGACAGGCAGAGTAAGCTTCCTATCATTGAACGGTACAATGTTGGATCAACATTAGCACCATTAACATCCCTGGATATCTTCACTGATGAAGACATGGGCGTCTTGCAAGGCTTTGAATCTGCCAATTCAAACCTTTTTACCAAATTCTTTGCATACTTTTCCTGACTTAGGAAAATCCCATTACCTGTTTGTTTTACTTGAAGACCAAGGAAGAAGGTTAATTCTCCCATCATACTCATCTCAAACTGCCCTGTCATTGATTTCAACAAAGTTTTCTAGGATAGAATTGTTAGTTGAGCCAAACACAATATCATCTACATATATTTGAGCTATACAGACATGAGAATTTTTCTTCAAGACAAACAGTGTTCTATCTCACTCACCTCTAACAAAGCCAAGACTTAGCAAGAATTTTGTAAGCCTTTCATACCATGCTCTAGGTACTTGTTTAAGCCCATACAGTGCCTTTTCAAGCTTGTACCCATGGTTGGGGTACCTAGGATCTGTGAATCCCTTAGGCTGTTCAACATATACTTCCTTATCAATCAGCCCATTCACAAATGCACCCTTTACATCCATTTGGTATAGTTTTATCTTAAGACTGCATGCTATAGCTAAAAGTAACCTAATAGATTCAATCCTAGCAACTGGGGTAAATGTCTCATCAAAATCTACACCTTCAACCTGTGTGTACCCCTGAGCAACTAGTCTAGCTTTGTTCCTAACTATGACCCCTTCCTCATTACTCTTGTTCTTAAATATCCACTTAGTCCCTATTACATTAGCATTAGGTGGTCTAGGTACAAGTATCCAGACATTCTTCTTAGTAAACTGTAATAGTTCATCCTGCATGGCATTAATCCAGAAGTTATCAAGAAGAGCTTCATTCACATTCTTAGGTTCTATGGTGGAGACAAAACAAGAGGCATTATCAACAGTACAAGTGAAGTTCATACAGACACACAGTTTTACCATATCTCTATAGTCAAGTCTTTCTCTGTTGCGTGTCCTTACCCGTTCAGTGAGTTCACCTATTACCTGGGATGCTGGATGGTCTTTCTGAATCCTAGCAGGGGGGTATCTTCTAGGTTCAGAGACACCTCCATGTTCTGAGTCAGAATCCTCTGTTGTTAGTCTAACATCTGATCTTGCTGGTGTTAGTCTAACATCGTTCTTTGACTCTTGTTCAGTGTTTCCAGCTTCCAGTTCCAATGTTGGAGTAACATTGTCAGGAGTAACATTCTCAGTTTCCGCTGTTGATTCAACATTGGGAACTAAGATGTCATCAGTACCGCTATCAAGAGTGAAATCATCAAACACAACATTCACTAATTCCTGAATTGTCTTCAATCTAAGATTGTAGACTCTAAAGGAAGTACTATTGGCTGAGTATCCTACAAAGATGCATTTTTCACTTTTAGGATCAAATTTACTCAGATAATCCCTGTCATTAAGCAGATAACAATCACATCCAAATTCATGAAAATATGCAACATTTGGTTTAACACCCTTCAAGAGTTCATAGGGAGTCATGTTAGTTCCAGGTCTAAGATACACCCTGTTACTAATGTGACAAGCAGTGTTTAAAGCTTCAGCCCAGAGTCTTTTGGATAAGTCTTTAGCATTGAGCATAACTCTGGCCATCTCTTGAAGAGTCATGTTATTTCTTTCAGCAATCCCATTCTGCTGAGGAGTCTTAGGAGCTGAAAATTCATGGAAAATACCTTTAGTATTGCAGTAGTTATCAAAACTAGCATTTTCAAATTCTTTACCATGATCAGTCCTAATCTTAGTCACAGTGGAGCCATATAAGTTTTTAATACTAGCACAAAGAATTTTGAACTGATCAAAAGCTTCAGACTTTTCTTTAAGAAATTTTACCCAAGTGTATCTAGAGAAGTCATCTACAATCAAAAAGGCATATCTCTTCCCATTGAGACTACTTACCTCAATTGGACCCATTAAGTCCATGTGCATCAATTCAAAACACCTACTAGATCTAGGGTTATCATTCTGTACCTGTAGGGGTGTATGAACTGCTCTCGTTTGCTTACCCTTGAGGCAATCACCACACACAAGCTTACCTGGACAACACAGCTTTGGTAAGCCTCTTACAGCATCAACTTTCTGTAATTTCTCAAGGTTTCTGTAGTGAACATGTCCAAGTTTCCTATGCCATATAGAAGCCTCATCTATCTAGGCATGGAAACATTCTGCTTCCTCCTGGGCTAGGTAGCAGTTATCTTTGGATCTAGTACCTGTCATCACAAGAACATTTTCACTATCATAAACATCACAAGATACCTTGTCAAATGTAACCAGTAGGTCATCATCACACAGCTGACTGATACTGATTAGATTTGCCTTTAACCCATCTATCAACAACACATCCTTCAAGGGTGGAAATCCATCAACATCCAGTGTACCCTTGCCAATGATCTTTCCTTTGGTGCCACCTCCATAGGTCACTGTTCTAGCACTCAAAGGTATCATTTGCTTAAGATTCTCTTTGCTGCCTGTCATGTGTCTTGAGCATCCACTATCGAAGTACCACTTACCTGAAAGGTTAGAGTACACATCAGAGAAAACAACATTGCATATAACTTTAATCTTAGGGGTTTTAGCTTTTTCTGTCCAAGTCCTACTTTTTTGTCCTGCACCTAATGTTAGTCTAACATCAGAACATGTTGTAGTTTTAACATTGGACACATAGGCTGTTTTCTTACCACATTCTTTTATAAATTTTCTACAGAATGGTTTAATGTGTCCTGGTTGAAAACAGTACTGGCAGATAAAAGTAGGTTTACTTTTCACAGTGTTAATGGTTCCATAAAGCATATTATCAGATTCTTTAACAAGGCTTGTAGTTAAATAGGCAGAATTAACATTGGAAGAGGAAGGGTTTTCAACAAATCCCAGACCACATGTACCTGAGTTACTCATGTTCAGTACCTCATCAAGTTTAGAAGTACCTCCATTCCATTTGGCTATGATCTGTGAATCCTTTTTGAGTTTCTCCTTTACCTGTTTCAGCTCAGCTTCAGCTTTATCAAGATCTCTTTCATAGAGTTTCAACATGTTCTTCAAACATTTAATGTCATGCTTCTGTGCTTTGTTTCTTTTTATGAGTCTGCCATTCTCTCTCTCAAGTCTGAGAAAGGTTGTGTGTAGGTCATCAAGAATTTCCTCCCGGGACATCTCTTCTTCATTGAAGTACTCCTCTTCTAGATCAACTGAGCCATGGAAACAATCAAAGTTAGTATCATCACAGTCAGAGAGTGTGTCATGGTTAACCTGTGTATCATTGCTGTTCCAGTCTCCAAAGAAGATCTCCTGCTTTACTGTTGGTTCACTAATGTTAGAATAACATTGAGATTCTTGGCAGTTTCTGGAGTCTTCTCCTGACCAGATGATCCGAGTGCAGAGCGCAGCAGTGTTGATTTCCTCTGATTGTTCATCAACACTTGTTCCAGATTCGAAGTCAGCTTTATTGAAGTCATCTACACAGACCCAATGAGAATTTCCTCTTATTCTGAGGGTGTTAGCACATTCATGTTTAAAGTGACCATACCCCTTACATTTATAACACTGGACATCTATCAATTTCTCAGCATCTTGAGGCGTGCTCTTAGATGCCATGTACTTTACAAACTTTGGGGGCAGTTTCTTATAACCAAGGGCAGCATTACTGGGTTGTTTTTCTTTATTTTTATCTTTGTAACCCAATTTACTAAACTTCCTAGTAATGTTACCATAGTTAGAAGAGATCAACTCATATTCATCCTCATCACTCCCTGTAGAATCTGAGCTAGTACCTAGTAAGGCTAAAGCAAGTTGTTTACTGGACTTTCCTAGGAATTCTAGTTCAAATTCTTTTAGAGTGTTGATTAATGTTTGAAAGTCCATGTTGGCAAGATCTCTAGACTCATTCATAGCAATTCTTTTGACAGTAAACTTAGAAGATAATGTTCTAAAAGCTTTATAGACCATGGTTTGATTAGGGATGTTAAAACCTAAGTTTTGGCACTGATTAGCAATATCTAGAAGTTTCTCAAAATAACTATCAATGCTTTCATCCTCACCCATGTCTATCTTCTCAAAGTCCCTCAAACGTTTTCTATATTTAGAGTCCCTCACAGCCACATCACCCTCACAATGTAATTCAAGAATTTCCCATGCAGCTTTAGCAGTAGAACAAGTTTGAATAAGTTTGAACATATGATTACCTACCCAGCTAAAAATAGCATTGAGGGCCTTTTCATTGAAGTTGTAGAGAGCAATTTCGTTGGCTGTCCATTGTCCCCTTGGCTTAGGTACCAGATCAGCATCTCCATCTCTTGGCAAGTAGGGGACGGTGTAGCCTTCTAGTACTGTGTCCCAAGCTCTTAGGTCGATGGATTTGATGTGGACTCTGAGCCTGATCTTCTAGTAGGCATAGTTGTTGGGACCCTCCAATACAGGCAACCTGCTGGTATTGGGGTTGGAATTGTCCATCTTGTCGTATCAACGCCAAACACCGGTGAAGTTGGTGCTTGGCTCTGATACCAATTGAAATTGTGGATCGGGTTGATACGTTGTTGTTGTTATTTAACACTGGAGAGTTAACAACAGATTTGTATGTTGTTACTTCATCGATGTTACTTTAACAACAGACCAGAATAATTGTGCAGCGGAATAAACAAACACCAAGTTTAAGAAGTGAATATAGAATTATATTAACTTCCGAGTCGTACGCAAAATAACCCGTAAAGGTTTTAACAAAAGTCGTTCTCTCAATTCTCAAGCTCCTCACTCTTAAATTGATTGAACTAAGCAAAGCACACAAGAATTGCTTCGACTATCTCTAAAAGCTCCCCACTCTTAGATCTATTCTAACAACTCACAAACTTTGCTAAAGCAAGACAACACTCAACAACTGTAAATTAATCTCTCGGATTGATTGGCTCTTGTCTCGTGTTTGTCTTGATGTACTTCACACCTATATATAGGTTCTTGGACTTCGACTTCAAGGTGTGTTGTACACGGTTGGTAATTCTCCTAGTTTCCTTCTTGAACTCTTCTTCTTTGTTCTCGCAGTCCTTCTTGAATAATAGTTCCTTCGTTAGTGATCTAACTAGGGAAAGACTCCTTCTTCAAATCAGGACTGATCTTGGAAAGCATTCCTAGTTCCACTCGAACTCAACTTCCCTTGTAGAGTGGTTTGCGTAATTAAGAAAACTTTCCTTATTGGAAACTTGAGCGTCCAACATATGACAAGTTTGTTTCCTGAATAATAATCAAAGACAATTACAACTGTGGAAGTCAGTTAGTTAAATGAATAAGGCAAAATAATAATAACAAATATACTCAAGATTGTAAATCGGATTCTGCTCCAGCAATGTTACTCTAACATTGACTTCTCAATGTTAAACTAACATTGACAGAATACATGTACTTTCAATGTTAAACTAACATTGACAGAATACCTGCACTTTCACTATTGGTGGCCCCTCGAAGAAGAGGGAGAGGGGTCGGGATGTAGGCGCGTCTTCCTCGAAAAAGGATAAGGGGAAATGGGTGATTAAACCCTTCCCGGCTGTAAAGGACTGCTACCCCGAGTTTCCCCCTAAGAAGAGCAAGTTTAAGCTCACCCTGGAGGAGGAAGATTTTCTTCATACTCCTGCAGTTCCTTCAATTTTTACTGAGGGGTAAAAGGATCCAGACCACTATAGGTCGTTTGTCAGTGGAATTTTGAATCACGAGGATCATGAGATCCTATGAGGTTATGATGATGCCGCTCTGTGGGAGCGTTTTTGTCAAAGCCGCTGCGAGGTAACACCCCCCTTTTTTTCTTTCTTTTCCTTGTGCTTTTCTTGTAATAGTTGTTGGGCTCACGACTTGTTTTTTTTTTTTTTGCAGCTTACTGTGCTTGGGGACGCACTTGGCACGTATAGGGCCAGCCGTAGTGTCCTAAAGGTTGTGGTGGAGGAGCGTAATGCTCTCCGAGCCTCGCTTAGACATGCTTGTGAAGAGAATACAATGGTGGAGGCTACCTTAAAGGAGACTTGTGGGCACATGGTAGTAGGGTTGTGCAAAAAGAATCGGATCGATCGAATCGGGTGAAAACCGATCGAACGATCTGATCCTCGGATCGGATCGAATATTTGCTCCGACTTTTGATTTTTGCCTTAGGATCGAACCCCCCTTTTGATTCGGTCCTCGATTTTAGAGGTTGAGAATCGGATCGGATCGAATACTCATCTTATTTTTTAAAACTAAATAAATATATAGTAGTATATATATAATATTATTTTTTATATATAATGCTAAGCCTATTAAGATGCTACTAAGATATTTCTATATTTAATGTTAATATTATATTTTTATATATACACCTACCTAACATCTTTGCCACGTTTCTGTCTTTGGAAAACGTAGACAATTTGTAACACTTTTCTCTCTCCGTAGTCACTAGTATGAGTCTGTACGAAGGATTCACTCAAAAAAGAGGTTTCACTCAAAAATCAAAATGTATGCAAATAAACCCTTTCTCTTTCTGTACGAAGGCCGACAGCTGATGATAAGCCAGTGCATAGTCTGGTGAATGAAAAGTGTAAACTAATGAAAATTAATCTGTGAAAGTGTATCTTTTATAATTGATTTGTGTTTTGTGTCAAAAAGTGTGATAGAGAACCATATAAAAGTGAATTTTGTAATCGAGTAACTCTTTTTGAATGTCGTGGTTGGTCCCATTGATATTAAATTAAATAAGAAAGAAAAGGATCGAAATTGAATCGAGTCGGATCGAAATCAAATGATTTTGAATCGAATCGGATCGTTTTAAATTGATTTGATTTCGATCCTCATTTCTCCAGGATCGAAATCGACTTCCAGCCTCGATTCGATCCAATTCGATCCGATCCGATCAAAATGCACAGCCATACATGGTAGAGTTGAGAACGTCCTCAGATCGGGACTTGGGGGTCTTGAATGGTTGCCTGAGGGTGGTTGTAGCTAACTCCGATACTAAAGTCGCGCTGTGGGAGCAGAAGGCTAAAAAAGACACCCGGATTGCGGAGGAGGTCAACTCGCTTCAGGAGGAACGAGATCGATTAGCTAGCCAACTCGAGGATACGAGGAGAGAGCTTTAGGTGGGTGTTGCCAGTGCCCGCCTTGACCCGACCGGGGCGCTCGAGAACTATGTTCTGGCATCCGAAACTAGGGACCATATCAGGATCGAATACGCGATGGCAGTGTCCTCCTTTGTTTCTCTCCCCGGTGTCCCCCGTGTGCTAGTACTTCCCAAGTTGGAGTTATTTTCTACTTCCTCCGGTGCTGCCTCATCGGACCCTTGTAGGGCCCCTTCCGGAGTGTTGATGATGCATGACCCGACAAAGTTATCTGCTGAAGAGCATTGGGCCTGGAGCAAGGCCTGAAAATTCCCTGCAAATGAGTAGTCTTAGCCGGACATTGCCCTTGTTTCTTTTTATGTGCCATTATGGGCATGACATAGACGCTTAGGGCATGACGTAGCCGCTCTGTATGGGCATCTTTTTGTTTTGTCGATATGTATAAGCGAGGTCCTTGATGAAGTCGATGATCTCGACCATCCAGTCCTCCTCAATGGGGGCTATCATTTGAACCTCCTTGTCTTAGGTCTGGCTTTCAGGCCTTGGGGTTGAGAAGAAGGTTATCCTCAGACTACCGATGGTCTGGGCCTGACTGGCCAACTTAGATGGGGTGTTGACATCTTGATTGTCTGACCTCGAGATCTGTTTAATCAAGAGTTTTTGGAACAAGGTCGTTCCTGCCATGACCGCGTCCATGCACGTTTTCATGTTTTTTACACAGGCCTCATAGGTTCCATGGATCTGTTGAACCATAAGATGTGAATCGCTGTGAACCAACATTCTTTTTATTTTCGCTTCGTTGGCCAGGTGCATCCCAAGTAGGAGAGCTTCATACTCAGCCTCGTTATTGGAGACAGCATACTCCAGTCGTATGACAAATTTTATGATGGTATTTGGCTCGTCTGGAGCTATTTTCCTAAAGATTATGCCTACTCTCCCGTGGGTGTTAGTGGAGGATCTGTCAATATATACATGCCATAGGGGTTCCGTCTCGTCCACTTCAGGCTCCTCTTGCATTTCAGTAATGAAGTCGGCCAACACTTGGGCCTTGATCGCTGGTCGGGGGGAATAAGTGATATCGAATTCCCCTAACTCGATGGCCCATTTAATCATTCGTCCCGACACCTCCGGGTTGTTGAGGATGGTTCAGAGAGGAAGCTCGGTGAGGACTGTGATCGGATGGGCCAAGAAGTAGCCTCTCAGCTTTCGGGCTATGAATATGAGGACTAATCCGACCTTTTCAATACGGGAGTAGCGGGTCTCGGCGTCGAGGAGGGTTTTGCTGACGTAGTAAACGAGAGAGTGTTCCCTTCCCTTGGCACGTACCAAAATTGCGCTGACTAATTCTTTTCCTACGACCAGGTATAGGAAGAGCATCTTCTTGGGGACGGGCTTCACTAGAAGAGGTAGACGGACCAAGTATTATTTTAGCGCTTTGAAGGCTATTTCACACTAGTCGGTCCACTGAAACTCCTTTATGTCCCTAAGAATTTTAAAGAAGGGAAGACCCTTCTCGGAAGAGCGGGAAATGAACATGCTTAGGGAGGCCATTCTGCCTGTTAGCTTCTGAACGTCTCGCATGGTCTTTGGTGCCTCTATTTTGAGTATGGCCTCAGTTTTTTCTATGTTAACCTCGATCCCCCTGTGGGTAACCACGTACCCTAGGAATTTTCCTCATCGTATACCGAAAGAGCACTTACGAGGATTGATCTTCATTCTAAACTTTTCCATGATCTCGAAGGCTCGAGCGAGGTTACGAGCGTGATCCTCCTCCCCTAGACTTTTTACAATCATATCATCGACATAGACATCCATCATGTCGCTGATTAATCCCTCGAACATGAGTTTGACTAACCTTTGATATGGGGTGCCTGCATTTTTGAGGTCGAACGGCATGACTAGGTAGCAGAAGGTGCCAATGTTGGTGATGAAGCTAGTCGTTTCTTGGTCGTGGCTCGCCATCGGGATCTGATTGTAGCCTTGATTCCCATCCATGGTGGATAAGAGGGCGCCACCAGTGGTGGAATCGACTAACATGTCGATGCTTGGTAAAGGATAGCAGTCCTTTGGACATGCGCTATTGAGGTTGGTGATGTCAACGTACATACGCCACATGCCTTTTATTTTTGGGACTAGGACCACGTTAGCCAGCCATTCGGGGTACCTGACTTCATGGATCTGGTGGAGGTCTATGAGCCATTGGACCTCGGCTTGAATTACCTTATTTTGCTCTGGCCCCACGTTCATTTTTCGCTGTTGGACGGGCTTGGTTGTAGGGTACACATTGAGCTCGTGCACACATATTTCTTGGCTGATTCGCCCAGGGGGCCCCGTCCTTCCAAGCGAAGAGGTGGTGGAAAGACCTGAGGGTGGCAACGATGTCCTTTTCAACATCTTCTCCGACCTGGGTACCGATTTTCACGGTTTTGCCCTCGACGCCTTCCACTAATTATATCATTTTGAGCTCTTCAGCAGACTCGACTCATATTTCCTCCAAGCGGGCTCTCTTGTTGGGGAGCTGCGGCTCAAGGTGACCAGATGCAATTGGCAATGCGTTCATGTGGCATTCCTCTCTGAGGGTCTGATCTCCTTTGAGTACTCCGATTCTAGACGTGGTCAAAAATTTCACCTTCAGGTGGAGAGTGGACGGAACGGCTTCGAAGGTTCAAATGGCAGGTTGTCCACATATGGCGTTATACATTCACGAGGGGGCTTCCACTACCTAAAATTTGGTGGGCTCAGTATGACGAGTGGTGCCTTCTCCCCACGTGTGGTGCCTTCTCCCCTATTGTCTGCGAGAATCGACGTATGTAGTCTCGAAAGGGTTCGTCTGCGTTCTGTCCGACGTTGAATAGGTGACTGCAAGTCTTTGGGAAGACCCTGTTGCTGGCAAACTCATTACAAACATCTGGGTTAGCTGGTCGAAACTATGGATGGTACTCGAAGGCAGATGAAAGAACCAGGATTGGGCCCTTTTGGTGAGGGTCGTGCAGAATATTCGGCACATGGCATAGTCTGGGGCTGACGGCAAGTCCATGCATGCTAGATAATGGCTGAAGTGATCACGGGGATCACGATCAGTGCTTTCTCTAGCATAGCTCGAAAGTCCAGCGGGCTTCATGGTCAGGGGGACCTGAGGTTCGGCGATAGAGAGCGCGAATGGCGACCCTTGATAGGCTGGTTCTTCTCTCGGCATCGAGTGTCAGTGAACGTCGTCATCTTGCTATGGGCTCTAGATAATATGGCTCATGGAGGTCAGGCGCATTCCTCGCTGCCACTTGCGGATGGGGTGGTCTGGGGGGTTCACCTCCTCGCGGTGCACCGACCGAGCTGGCAGTATTTAGCGAGGGTTGTCTCCCTCTTCTCCATGGGAGGGAAGCTCGGGTGTTATTTTGTGACAACTCCTCTGATCGAGCCCTAGGAGGTTGTGGCGTTCCCTGTCCTGACCCCAAGTATTCTCCAAGGTTGTGGCTCCTTGCCGGTTGAACCGAGCGAACATGTTGTGATACATGTCCAAGGGCACTTGTACGTAACCCATAGCGGGTCCTGTTCCCAGAGGTACCTGTTGGTGGTGCGGCGGTACATGAGCTTCAGCTGTAGGTGGTGCTAGGATTTCAAGGGGAGGCACCAGACCATCTGGTCATGGGACCTCGTTCGGAGGGAGTGGAAGGCTCAGCTCCCTCTATGTTTTATTGTCGTGATTCTCCATGGATTCGACTTCGGTGTGGGATCGTGAGGACCGTGAGGATACTCGAGCTGTTACTTTTCTAGCTCTTTTTCTGGCCATGCAAGTTTCCTCCAGCTTTTCTCAAAGAACTTTTAATACGTTCCCACAGACGGCGCTATTTGGTGAGGGAATATCGTCCTAGCCTGTATGGTTGTGGTGTTTGGAAATACTATTATTCAAGTACTTGTGTTCGGAACGGCAATCTCGAGCTTGAGGAAATGAGGCACAATATTTTTATTAAGGACTTAAAGTAAGTACAAGGGTCCGTGTGGAGTGAACGAGTTAGAGCTAAGAAAATGTGATAGATTATAAGTACAAGTAGTATGTATGACAATGGAGAACACTGATTTTCTCTTGTGGAGTGAATAATCTTGTGAGTCGTAAAAAGTGGTCTCTATTCTTTGCTGAAAATGAGGGCTATTTATAGTGTAAGCCCTAGGGTCTTTGGCCAATGGGGGCCGGTCTTGCTGTTTTTGCTGGTTCCAATGGTGTGGGGATATTCTGTGCCAATGATCTTCGGGGACAATCTGAGACAACGCATGCGGTCCGGTCTGCACCAATGAACAGTCTGCACATATAGTGTTTCTTACTTTTTGTCCCCAAGGAATGAATTGGATCAATGGGGGAATGGCATTTCCTCGTTATCAGGGTAGCCATGGCGTAGGGAGAGCTGACCGATTGGGGGATGGTCTTTCTCGTTATTGGGGTAGTCGTGGCGTTGAGAGTGGTGATGACAAATAATGCGTCCTTCGATGTGCGTCAGAGGTCGTGGTCGATTTGGGCTGTCTTTGTGGGTCGTTCATCGTGAAGGAGTCCAATGGATACTCTTCAATCATGGAGTGCTGGTATGTGATTATGGTGGGTCTTTGACCATGCCTTGCCTTTACTCGTGTCCTCAATGTTTGTTTTGTGCTCTTGTTTCCTCAATTTTGGCTAAGTGTTGGTGGCGGTTCATCGGGCGTATCGAGGGTCGTCGAAGGCTCCGAGGAGAGTTGCTATTTGGGCTGGGGGTTTCATGGGGATATTTGTGGGTTCCCTGCTTTTAGATAGGCCCTAGTTCGTTGGGGGTTGTGTGTAACGCTCTGTGACCACACCCTATTCCCTTAAGAGGTGTTGGTCGGATCCGGGGGGATCTTTCTCCGAGTGTTTAGACCGAGTACCCTTGGTGGGTATTTTCTGGTTGTACTCGGGGGTACTGTCTCCGGAGTTCGGGCCGTCTACCTCTACCCAGGTGGAGGTGGGTCGTAGCCGTTACGTACATACCAAATCACAGGTAGGTCTTAGGTCATTGGGGGGTCGTTTGTAAGCCTTTGTGACCGCACCGTATTCCCTTAAGAGGTGTTGGTCAGATCCGGGGGTACCTTTCTCCGATTGTTTGGACCTAGTACCCTTGTTGGGTGTTTTCTAGTCGTACTTAGGGTAACCCTCTCCGGAGTCCAGGCCGTTCATATCTATCCAGGCAGAGGTGGGTCGAGGCTGTTATGTACCTTTCTGCAATACCGTGGACAATTTTGTGTAAGGTACCCACTTTTCTGCTCTTCTCCGAGAATAGGGCAGATTATACATCATCACTTTATTTGGGCGGAGGCGGGTCGTTCATCGTGAAGGAGTCTCAGGGCTATTCTTATATCATGGACTGCTGGTATGAGATTATGGTGGGTCTTTGAAAGTGCCTCGCCTTTACTTGTGTCCTCAATGTTTGTTTTGTACTCTTATTTCCTCAATTTAGGCTAAGTGTTGGTGGCGGTTCCTCGGGCATCTCGAGGGTCGTCGAAGGCTCCGAGGAGAGTTGCTCTTCTTGCGGGGGGTTTCAGGGGGATAGTTGTGGGTTCCCTGTTTTTAGATAGGCCATAGGTCGTTGGGGGGTTGTGTGTAAGCCTTTGTGACCACACCGTATTCCCTTAAGAGGTGTTGGTCGGATCTGAGGGTACCTTTCTCCGAGTGTTTGGACCGAGTACCCTTGGTGGGTTTTTTCTGGTCGTACTCGGGGGTACCGTCTCCGAAGTCCAGGCCGTTTACCTCTATCCAGGCGGAGGCGAGTCGAGGTCGTTACGTATGTTTCCGCAAGACCGTGGACAGATTTTTTGTAGGGTACCCACTTTTTCACCCTTCTCCGAGAGTGGGGTAAATTATGCATCATCAATTTATTTGGGCGAAGGCGGGTTGTGGCCATTACGTATTTTTCCGGAAGGCCGTGGACAATCCTTTTTTCTTAGGGTACACATTTTTTCACCCTCTCCGATGGTGGAGCAAATTATCCATCATCACTGAGTATTTCGGCAATCAATCTGGTTGATATGTCGTTAACCAAAAAAATACGTGTCACGTTGTTAAATTGGTTGTTCCTAATATTTCATCATAAGGAACATTGTGTTTGCATGTAATAAACGCAAACGACTTAACGGTTAATGTAAAAGAATGATGTAAACATGGATAAAGAAAGATATAAAAATAAGTAAGTAAGAAGTATACCGTCACGTGCAAAACGATGCAAAATGTAATATATTAGATTAGTATATATATATATTTTAAAACATTTAGTTGGATCAGTAGAGAAACTTAACGGTCCATATTGATTATCCGAAAATAGCAAATCCAATTTGGTCAGGTCGTTTTCAAATGATGTCAATTGACACAGACAAAGAATGATATAAAAATGAGTAAGTAATAAGTATACCGTCAGGTGCAAAACGATGCAAAATGTAATATTAGAGTAGTATATATTTTAAAACATCTAGTTGGGTCAGTACAGAAACTTAACGGTCCATATTGATTCTCCAAAAATAGCAAATCCAACTTGGTCAGGTCGTTTTCAAATGATATCAATCGCCACACGTTACGATCGTTCGAATTAGTACCACCACAAACTAAACGGTGGTAGAGCTCCAATCAGGATTAATGTGGGCCCATGTTAAATTTACTTTGTGCTATTCTTATTGGCTGGTGATATAGCAAAATCTCTATACACAAATCATTAATGAAATTCCTCATTTAACATTTTCTTAACAAAACACGTACATTTAATTATGCTGCAGCCAGATAACCTACATACGTAAAGGGTGGGGGATCGAGGCTTGCGTGGCAGGCGCGTACGTGTACAAGAAATATCACACTGAGCAAAATCTTTCAAGTCGGATGGGCAACTCATCAAAGTTGCACAACAAGATGGTTGTATGGGACAATCCACCTGGGCTCGGCTTGATCTCTGTCGAGTCAGCACGTCCGCGAACCTGTTCGTCTCTCGATATATACATGAGACGACTAGGGTGGTGAAGATGGTCCACATTCTCCATATCTCGTGAATGAGTAGATGTGTCTTTGCCAGGGTCGTGCAGTTCCACTACCGTGTCAAGCTACATAAATCAAATTCAAAGTCAATCTCAATAATGAGACGATGAATTGAAGCACGCATAGTAAAAACTACTCACTGTCAAATAGCTCGGAGTTCGGCTATATTGTTAATGTTGTATCACGTCGCTTCGAAAAATGCACCAACTATTGTCTTTGCGAAATCACGAAACACGCCTTCAATACCTATAGATACTGGGTTTCCCAACGCGGATCCATCACAATTCAACTTGATGACCACCCGTGGGAGCGGGGTCCAAGTCAGGGAGAGGAGATGGGACTTGGGGTGGCCTGGGGGTGGGGCAGGACCAATCTCAAGAAAGGTCTTGCAGATGTAGGTAATGATTTTGAGGATCAGGATAGGCTTTTCGTAGAAGACCAGCTCATTTCAAGCACGCCACAGTGCTCAACACCCGATCAAGCTAACGATATGGGAAACTAGTGTGAGTGAGATGGGGAATTATATATTTCCCCACTCGGTGGTGGTGACAGGTTAGGAAAGGCGGCACGAAATTTCGAGAGATGGAGCATTCGCCAAAGAGGTGGTCCGTAGATTCCAGAGCCGAGCGGAAAAGAGCGCAAATGTTCTAGATTCGTATGTGGCATCGATGAAGAAAGTCGTGGGTGTTGGGTGAGGGGACCCCTCAACTGACATATAGATCCAACGATAGGCAGATTTTACTATAAAGGAACTACTAGGGTTCCATCCCAGCTACTGACGTCTAGGGTGTCGGCACTAGGGAGTGGGATACCACATATTTCTTCTGAAATGTGACGTAGGATGAGCGTCCCGACCTTACCGAGTTAGCGATTTTAATCATACAAGGAATAATTCATTTGAATCTTAATCATGCTATGGAACTTCAATGCATAAAAGAGATGTAAGGAATGAAGAAAATGTAAGAGATAGATATTGCCCAGTCAAATTTTGTAGTTTTTCTGAATATGTAGGTCTGCTCCTTCCGTACGTGAGAAAAATGAGTTTACTGGTGGTGATGGGACCGGCAGTGATATGGCGCGAGGCGTGTAGTACTCTGGATGAACAACATGACATGCGCTGAATGGAGCGCGGCTTGCACAACCTTCTATATGAACAATGCGACCTGGCCACATGTGGCACGACTCTAATACTGTAGCACGGTGCATAAGTTGATTTTGTCGCCTGATCATCTACTTACTTCCCTTTCGTCCTCTTTTTCTTCTTTGTTCCTCAACTCCTCAATTCTGAGATCCATTTATTTCACAAAGTTGCTATACATGACTCAAATAAAGATATCAATAATAAAAAAAAAAAAACTAAATACACTCGATAAAAACTCACGGCATGGGTTGCCTCCCAAGAAGTGATTAATTTTATGTCGGTTAGCTGATTGCTAGGGGTTCTCGGGTGCATTAATTACAACTTTGGATTTTTTCTCAAGTTCCTCTTGTTTTTCTTCCTTCTTCTCCGCTTCTTGAAATTGAGATGGAATGTCTCATTCGGACTTTTCATTTCCATTGATGTCTAACTTCACAATTCTATCCATTTTGTTGAAGCTTGCTTTTCCTTTGAAAATGAACCTTTTCTTTATGGTACTTAGCGTTATTTTGTTCATTATGCACCAAGACTTGGAAGCTTAACAATTGTGGTCTCAAAAGTTGTCTTCCTACTCTACTCATCCAAGTAAAATGCTTCCAAATATTGCTCATCACTTCGCCAATTTGGTGTCATTGACCTGAATTTATGCTTCAACCATTCTTTAGTTATATCATTCCGTGCATCACTTATCGTGGATCCACGCCTTTTCTTGAAAGCGAGTAACCATTCCCTCAAAGTTTTCGTGTGTTGACCGACATAAAACTTTCCTTTGAACTTTTTGATGACTATTTCCCACTCCATTTCTTTATCTATGTTCTCGGTGTACCACTCTGGCCTTTCCCATAAGTGAATAAGGAAAAAATTCCAACAGTTTGTATTCTTCCTTCACTTTGAAATAACGATGTATCTCATTAAATTCTTCTATGTGACTGGTTGGATTTTCATGAGGTTCCCCTTCAAGCCTCTCTCTAGTTACCACACACATCAGTTATGGATTCACCTTTGTTGCATCAAAAATCAGTGGTTAAGGAACTACTTTGTGCCTTCGATTGCCATCTGGTTGTTGGGCCTCGCACCATACCAATTGTTGATGTTCCCGTGGTTGGCTACTTGTGGTGGTTGCACAAATTGTCCTCATCCATTGCCTCTTTCATTGTTTCCATGCCTAATCTTACTTCCCATAGTGGTAAAGTTGTTGTTTTTCCACTTGGGTCCATAATCTCCTAAAATTACAAATGGTAGATCAATGTTCTAACAAATAAGCTTCAACGACTCTAGAAAATAATACTGTTACTCCCCCAACAACGGCAACAAAAACTTTATGCATGGCAGAGTGTGTAGTTTCTCAATATGTATGCAAGTAAATTGCTAAGCCCACGGTTTCACAAGTGCGCGATCAAATAATAATAAAATGGTAAGTATCGTTACCAACCAAGTACCGCAACCCAATGGAGTGGTGAATCAATTCTAGAATCACTTAGATGTGAAAGTAATCATAGTTGTCACAGTTGCTACCTTCGTGGTATGAATGTTGAATGAATGCAGAATGCTTTGAATGCTTTTGAATGGAAAAAATAATGAATGCGGGTTTTGGAGAAGATGGTTTTGAATGTAGAGAACAATGATGTGAATGCAGAAGAATGATTTGAATGCAATGGAAAATAATTTAAATGCAGATAAATGGTTGAATGTAGATTGAATGAGAAGAAAACAACTTAAATGAAAAGAATGCAAAATAGAAAATGAAACAAGACAAAATTGAAGATGATTGATGGTGATTTCAGATTTGTTTAGATTACATATGATTAAAGAGGTGTTTAGAGGTCGGGTTTTACTACTGATTTACCTTCATAGCTCATAAACAAACTACCTATGTTTCCTTGATTTACTCAACCTTGCTTGAGTTCGTATGTGTCTAGTAGATCCGTGACCTATAGAGTTGTTTTGAAATTATAAATCCTTAACTCTCTCATGACCTATGGAGTTGGCAAAATCAGTTTGGTTGACAATTATTTTAGAAGAGAAATTAAGTATGCAACCCGGTTCACTCATCCATTCTTGTTAACAAAATGTACTTAGTCAAGATTAACTTAGTTTGATATAAGTTTTCGCATTGACTGTGTTAGTGTATAAAAGTAACAAATCACATGTATACATAGTAGTTTAACATTGACACACTGGTGGTCCCAGGCTAGTGCTTTCGTTCATCCAACGAGAGTAAATACTAATCATGCAACTTAAAAAATAATTAATCTAGACGCATGAATACTCAAAATCTCAGATAAATCAACTATGCATATGCATAAATTAAAGATACCTCCATTCGCCAAACACGAAGTAGTTCAGCTACACATAGTCATGAAATCAACAAGTAAAGAATTAAACAACATAAATAAAGAACAAGGATAAGAAAAGCTTCTAAGATCCGAAGCAACGTTGATGCTTGTAATCTTGTAGACTCATTTGCTTGGTCTTCTCCCTCACAACTATTTAATCTTGGATATAAGAACAACGTAGAACACATAGTCACAACAGAAGTTTCTTTCAATTCTCTTCGCACTCTCAAGATTCTCTCTTTCACAACTTTGAAAATTGTGTGTAAGCAAGCAATTGAAAGTGATAAAAGTAATGTAAAGAAGTTAAAAGTGATAAAAGCAATGTAAAGCAATTTAAAGTGATAAAAGCGATGTAAAGCAATTAAAGTTGATAAACGTATTTTTAAGTGCTAGTCATACTCCACTTTTATTGGTAAGTCATGTTGTCCTGGGTTAGATCTTTAGTCATCACTTAAAATAGGTCAATTTTCTATTTTGCCCCATGTCGTGCCATCAACTTTGCACCGCGCGGTGATGTTGCTCAGTCAACTTGCGGGTTGTGCCAGTTATTTGCGCGAGTCGCTCCATCCTCTGCCTTTAATGTGCAAGTCGCGCCGCTTAATATGCATGTTGCGTCAGGCTCTATATTGGAGCACGCGAGTCGTGCAACCTCTTGCCTGCTTCGCATGACTCGCACCACTATATTGCATGTCGCGCAACCTTGCCTTCTTTCGGGTCGGCTGATGACCTCTCCTTATGTGCGATTGTAAGGTTGCATTCTCCATTCTCTTAGCATCGTGGTAGCACTATTTATACAATCACTTCCAAAAACTTAAATTTTGTGTTCTTTTTCCTTCATTTTATCCTGACTCGACTAAGAACTGCTAATTTCCAAAACAATACGAAAACCACTAAATATGTACTAAGGATTGATCAAGGTGAAAGAAAACAAGTACTTAAATCATGCTAAATAAATGCTCATCAGAATACACTTGTGAGATCTGAAAGATATTGTGACAAATTGTTCTAGATCTGTGAGAGACATATGTTGTATCTTATTTGTAATCACTCATCATCATCATAGTGGAGATCCTGGCTTGCATCCCCCTAGAGGTAGTTTGAAATGCGGGTTGAATGAGAAGAAAACAATTTAAATGAAAAGAATGCAAGATAGAAAATAAGACAAGATGGAATTGAAGATGTGTAACAGTGATTGCTTTAGATAGTAAGCAGATGATTAAAGAGGTTTTAAGAGGTAGGGTTTCACAACTAATTTACCTTGATAATTCATAGACAAACTACATATGTTTCCTTGATTTACTAAGCCTTGTTTAAGTTCTTCTGTGTCTAATGGATTCGTGATCTATAATCGGAGTTCTTCTGAAACTATAAATCCTTAACTCTCTAATGGCCTATCACGCTAGCCAAATCAGTCTAGTTGTCATTCGCTTTAGAAAAGAAATTAAGTCTGCAATCCGATTCACTCATCCATTCGTGTTAACATAATGTACTTAGTCAGCATTAATTTAATGTGGTCTAAGGTTGCGCATTGACTACAGTAGCGTATTAAAGTCACAAATAACATGTATACATAGTTAGCTTAACATCTATGCTCTGGTGGTCCTAGGGTAGTGCTTTCATTCATCCAACTAGACTTAATACTAATCATGCAACATATAAACTTATCAATCTAGACACCTAAATGCTTTAACAAATCTCAGAAAAAATTTAATATGCACATTCATGAATCAGAGCCACCTCTCTACTCCAAACACTCAGTAGTTTAGCTACTTATAGTCATGAGTTCATCAACAAGTAAATAATTAAAAAACATAAACAACGAACATAGATAAGAAAAGCTTCACAGATCCGGAGGAACGTTGACGCTTTTAATCTTCTAGACATCTTTTCTTTGTCTTCTCACTCATTATCATCATAGTGCAGATCTTGTCTCGCATCCCCCTAGATGTGGTTTGTTAACCAATTGGTTAAGGAAATCGTGTCTTGTGTTCTTTCATTATTTTATCGCTTTCTGTTTGTTGTGAATTTCTTTTCGTGGTTGTTGTTGTTATCAAATATGAAGTATTCTGTTGTGCAACAAGAGTAACTCTTTAGAATTTGTTCATGACAACTCCTAAGGTTGCAAAAGTTATCTTTAATTTTTTCTTTAATTCTCGTATCTGAGCTCAATATAAATTTTTTAGTAAGATATCTTCTCCAAATTCAAATTGTGTAATGTGGAGACCATCATTTGGTATTGCTTCTAAGAGTGTGCAGTAGATTCTCCACCCTTTGGGCGGACACCTTAGATCTATTTAGAACGTCTTTGTTGCCCCGTCTTTCATCCTGAATTTGTTGCAATAAGTCTCATTCATTTACGTTCATGTGTATTCCTCTTATTATAGATATCTTCTTACCAACATGTAACTTTCTCCTTAAGTGATAGTGGAGACCATCGTCGGGCAATATCTTCTTCTTCCCAACCAAATTTAGGGAATCTTTTCCACAATGTTTCCATATTAAATTCATGATCATCTTCCCTCAAATTGTATTCTTTAACTAGCCTGAGGAGTTCCAAGTTGTATTTTTCTTGCTTGATAACTTGTATTTTGGAGTTGCTGTCATTTCAATTTTCAATCGTGGGATAGGCAGGACATGTGCGCTATTACCCAAGTTCTTTGTATTCTCATGTCTAATGATCACCAGAATGCCAAAACCAAATAAAGTTACTATGATCTCTAAGGACCCGACGGGCGGAGGTTCTAAAAAAACATGGAGAAGAGTTTCATGCCACTTAGCTCAAGACAACTATCAATGAGTGACTCATGCAGTTATTACGATTGAAAATGTCGAGGATTGTGTTACCTTTGATAAAGAAGACGAGAATAAATTCGATCCGCAAGCATTGGAAGTAGCAAGCTTTAATTTCCCTCTTGTGGTGAGCCTTGATATCGCCAACTACAACATCAAGAAAATCATTATTGACAATGAAAGCTCGATAAAAGTCATCTAATGCACTAGGGCCAATGGAACTCGACGATACTCACATAAGCAGTGTAGTCACTCCACTATTTGGCTTCGGTGGCTCCAAAGTCACTACTGTAGGTACTAATGTTCTAGCTACCTCATTCGTCACTACTGTAGGTACGAACGTCCTCACATACTTTGTGGCTGAAAATCTAGGAATGGACAAGTTCCATAGGCACAAGTTTCCATTGTCAAGACTAATGAAGCCACATGGATTTTGTACGTCGATGGCTTGGCTACAAATACCAGAGTAGGCATAGGTATTTACACATGATCTTTGGATGCAATAGAATCTGAGTATGCAATAAGTCAAACTTCATTTTGACCAACAACGAGGCAAAATACAAAGTTATTTTCAGTGGTGCCTCATTGGCAATCTCATTGGGAGTAAAACGCCTTGCAGTCTTTACAGACTCGCAACTTGTGGCCAATCACTACATCGTGTCTTACGAAGAAAAAGAGTGCATGATCCTCTACTTAAACAAGCCCAAAGAGGTTGTAAAGTCATTCATGATATTCACCTTATGCTAGATTCCAAGAAGTTAAAATATCAAAGCCAATGCGCTTTCATAGTTTGCCATGTTGACTGAAGTCTTTATAGAGAGGAGAATCATCATATTAGCGACCGGTAAATTCACCATATGTGAGACTAGATATCTTAGACTATGAAGAGAGTCCAACATGTTATGTCTATCATTTCAAAACCTTCCTAGAAGGGTAAAATATACATATACCTCAAAGAAGGTAAACTCCTAAATGACTTCTTCGTGACGGGAAAACTTAAATTCAATGTTCATCTCTTCACCATCTTCAATGATGTGCTTTATGGAAGGTCATTTGAAGGACAACTCTTAATGTGTTTATCACCACAATCGGCTGAAATTCTATTAAAATAAATCCATATAGGATCATGTGGTAATCATTCATGCGGGTGCTCTTTGGCACAAAAGGTTCTATGCCAAGGTTACTATTGGGCCAACGTACCAAACGATGCCCTAAACCTTGATAGAAGGTGCAAGAGTTCCGAAGTCTTTGCCCACATTACGCACGTTCCTACACAACCTCTTAATCCCCTGCAATCATCATGTCCATTTGACCAATGTGGCATCGACATTGTTCGACCCTTTTGCCTAGCGAGGGGATAAAAGATATTTCTAGTTGTAGTAGTCGAATACTTCAAGAAATGGGCCAAAGAACAACTGCTCTTCTCCATCACAGAGAGGAACATCTTTGACTTCATCTGGAAAAAAATCATCTATCACTTTGGTAAACCTCGCGTGATCGTCTCTGGCAACATGACTCAATTTGCAAGTCAGAACGTGAGAGCTTGGTGCAAAGATATGAATATTACACAACATTTTACAAGGGTATACCACCCACAAGCAAATGGTAAAGTAAAAAATACTAACAAAACACTTGTTGAGTATCTCAAGAAACGAATGCATAAGCTCGGGTAGTCATGGACAAAATCACTCCCGGAATATTATGGTCTTATCGCACTACTCCACACACATATCTGGGCCAACCACCATAGCTTTTAGTATACAGTTCCAAGGCAGTCATTCTGATTGAAATAGCCATGCTTACTCAACGAATCCTTACTTACAATGAAGAAGATACCGCAAGAATGCGTTTCCAGGAGATAGAGTTCATTGGCTCTACACGCAAAAAAGTGTATGAGCAAACACAAGCCTATAACACCATGATGGTGAAGGCTTATGATGAGGACGTTTAGTTCAGACAGTTTCAAGTGGGGGACTTAGTCATTGGAAAAATCGAGACACACAAGTGAGTTGGAAAATTCCAACACTCATGGGAAGGACCTTATAAGGTCACTAAAGCAAGCTGCAAAGGCTACTACTGCCTCTAGAAAATGGACAGTCGTGATCTAGCACGTCCTTGGAACATTCAGAATCTGAGGAAATTCTACACTAGAACAACACAAAGAATATTTTGTAGTTCATTTTTTTAGTAGACTTTCACGAATAAAGTGATGTAATAAAAATAGTGAACTACGAATAGTCGATTCCCAAGTTCTACTTGGGATACGTAAGAAACTTGGTCAAAAGCCAAGTGTAGTACAAAAATAAATAAAAATCATTTATTTTGTCTTTGCTATGAACAGGTTTTGTGCAGGACACTTCATCGTTTTCTTTTCGAAGAAGAGAAGAAGTATCACACCTCAACTTTTGAGTTATCGATCTATTTTTCAAGAAAAAAAAGGAAGGTGTAACACCCCATAGCTGGGTCACCTCCAAACTCAACTTCAAATAAACGCCCTCGGTTTTTTCAAGGAAAATGAAAGGGGTAGCACCCTGTGCCTAGGTCTACCACCCTACCACTAAGACAACATATTTTGAAGCAAAAAGTGCAAATACTGACTGCGCAAGGATGAAAACCTCTGAAGAAAATTGCATGAAAACTGCGCATTGATGAAAAGCCTTTATTGCGAATACTTGTTTTTGCTCAGGTTAACAATCTAGCAGTGTTTCTCGTTGGTGTCATGTCATACATGGTTGTGGAGTGCTCATATGGCAAATGAAGGGTAGCAATTGAGTGTGTAACATCCTAAACCCAGGTTGCACTTAAGAATGCGTAGAACCACGATAAGGATTGCATGCACTTGAGTACGTAACATGCTAGATCCAGGTTGTACTCAAGAATGCGTAAAACCACGCAAATGAAGGTAACACTCGAGTGTGTAACATCTTAGACCCATGTTGCACTCAAGAATGGGTCAAACGACGCAAATGATTGGTTGCACCTGGGTACGTAACATCCTAGACCCACGTTGTACTCAAGAGTGCGTAAAATCACGTAAAGTAAGTGTAGCAATTGAGTGTGTAACATCTTAGACCCAGGTTGTACTAAAGAATGCGTAAAACCACTCTAAGGATTGGTTGCATCTGGGTACGTAACATCCTAGATCCAGGTCGTATTCAAGAATGTATAAACTCACGCAATGGAATGGTAACACATGATTGTGTAACATCCTAGACCCAGGTTGCACTCAAGAATGCGTAAAGCCTAGAAGAAAAAATGAAGATACTATGTAAAGCTATGGACATACAAAAATGAATGAAGACCCACACATCGCCATACACGATATATCATGAGTTACTAACGAGTGAAATGCCCTAAGAGATCAAATCTTGCCTAACACACCTACTTAGTGTCTGAACTAGATTGAGCTTAATGCTCATCTAACACACACTTCTAAAAAAAGTCATGCCCAACAGGCTCACGAGCCTAACAAACCTACATGCTATCTAAACTAGATCGGTCTTAGGATTTATCTAACGCATACTTTTCAAGGAGGTTATGCTCTACAGGCATTATTGCCTCACACCTATTCAGGTATAAAAGTAAGATCGAGCCTTGCTCATCTACTGCTGCGAGGAAATTCAAAGTCCTCCACCTATGTTTAAAGAGGATTCTTAGTGCTACTATTCAAGACAAATACATAATGCCAGGATGACTTTCTAAGAAACAAATAAACAGCTCCACAATCAACGATGATCGGTCAAAGCAATAAGTCACTTCATCATTTATGATAAGTTGACAACAACTATCGAGAATAAGCAAGCAAAAAGCATACAAGCCTTATTCAACAATTCAAAATGACTAAAGTGGAAACATGCTAAAGCATAACATTCATGAAACAAATATAAGAAGCACAAGCAATGTGTTTCAAACCTAACTTCCACCAACCACAGGTACGAAAGTACAAATATTCAAATACAAACGCCACGAACCGAAAAAATAACAAAGGGTACAAACACCCAGTAAACATACAAAGTACGAAAAATATAGTACGGATAAAATGGCACAAGTGCCAGACAATGAGCTAACATGGCCAAATCGAGATCTGAACATCCTCAACCTTGCTATTAACGATCCTAGGACCAACTCCTTCAAGTCCGACCTCAGTCTCTAACTCCCTCTCAAATGTCCGACCTCAGTCTCTAACTCCTTCAACTCTTTCTTTTTTATATTATATTTTACTTGAGCTAATTTACTCTATGTATTTGTGCTAATTCACTGTCTCTTATCAACGTAATCCCCCCTCCAACCCACAACTAAAATTGCACAATGAATTTGTTTATTTGTTTATTTCTATTTATGTTTCTTTTTAATTTTATATTTTACTAGAGGTAATTTACTCTATATATTTGTGCCCCCGTTTCTTAGATGTTTGCAAAAAACTGATTTGTTTCTTAACTTTAACATACTTTACTATTGAGATATGTATCGCTAGTACAATAAATGAAATATAAATTAAAAATATATTTAAGAATCTTTCAAAGACTCGTACTAAAAAATTGAAATTATAAGTTAATCTTCACGAGTTATTTAAATGAGGAAGATAATTCAAAAAGAGAAAAAATAAGGAAACGGGAATTAGAATGACACGATCTTACAAATATGATTGGTATAATTAAGAAGTAAAACAAATATATTGTAAAACAATATTATCTAATGAAAAAGTTAAATTCAATAAAATTTGACAAAAAGTGTAAATTAGAGAAACAAAAAATTATTTTAGCAACAACATTTACTGCTTCGGCAATATTACCAGCTTATATTTAAGTCTATGACTCATGGGTTTTAAATGATTGAATTATATATTCACAAATTATCTTTTGGGGTTAAGTTGTGGATTGTGATTAACTATTTGTCCAAATTCAAAGGGTAAAATATGTGAGAATATATTATACTTTTTTGCAGTACAACGTGACTTATATGAGCATATCCAACGTAATTTTGTACTAGTGATAATAATTAGATGTACTATTGTCTTATCTAGTACTTTAAATATGTAAGATCGTATAAATCAAATTCTTTTTTTCTTAATTTTTTCTTTTTTTAATTATATTCCTCGTTTAAATAATCTGTAAAAATTAAGTGGATTTCAGATTTTAAGTACGAGTTTTGAAAAGATTCTCAACTATATTTTTTTTAATTTGTATTTCATTTAATTGTACTAGTGATACATATCTTGACTCGAAAGTTAGTTAAAGTTAAAATGCAAATCAATTTATTGCAACAATGGATGAAAAGTAAGCACAAATACATAGAGTAAATTAGCTCAAGTGAAATATAAAATAAAAATGAAAGATAAATAGAAAGAAAAAAAAACAAATTTACAATTTTTAGTGGCGGGTTGGAGAGAGAGAAGGGGTTACATTGATAAGAGACGGGAGAGAGGAGAGAGAAGAGAGAAGAGTTCATTAAAGAATTTTAATTAATTAAATGTTAAAACTAGTGCTTGCTCATCCACAAAATGTTTTTACTTGGCATCTGATCCTTCAGATTACGGCTCCCAAATGGGTGCATATTTTGAAGTTGGATATTATTAATTGCCACCCGTTCCTTCAGATTATGGCTCCCAAATGGGGGGTATATTTTCAAGCTAAATATTCTTATTTGACAACCGTTCCTTCGGACCACGGCTCCCGAATTTGGGACATATTTTGAAATAAAATATTATTATTTGGCACCCAATCCTTCAGATTACGGCTCCCAAATGGGGGACATATTTTGAAGCTGAATATTATTATTTGGCACCCATTCCTTCAGATTACAACTCTCAAATGTGTGGCATATTTTAAAGCTGAATATTATTATTTAGCACCCATTCCTTTTACGGCTCCTAAATGGGGGCCATATTTTGAAGCCAAATATTATTATTTGGCACCCGATCCTTCGGATTACGGCTCCCAATGAGGGGCCTATTTTCAAGCTAAATATTATTATTTGGCACCCGTTTCTTTGGATTACGACTCCCAAAAGGGGGTGTATTTTAAGCAAAACCGTTTCTGAGCAACATTTCTAGTACATCAGCAAATAATTCTTAAATATGGCACCCGCTCTTGAATCATGACCGACTCCCAAATTGGGAGGACTATATGGTGGGGGTGATTTTGGTGGCCTAGCAGCGAACTAGGCTATCCCCCCATTAGTAGCCCAAATGAGAGAGTATCAAACCACGGTGATTTGACACTTCCTAAACTATCAAACGCTCCAGTTCGATAATTGCCTTTTTTGGAGCAGGGCCCACCCCCTGAGGTTTATAATACCATTAGACCCCCCATATTCATGTCAGATCATTAATTACTATTCACCAACCCGACAAGCATCGAATCAACCGTTCGATACTGCGAGTCCCACCGTTTGATCAACTTGCAGCTCTGTTCAATTGTTATTTTATCAACGTCCCCATTTGAAACTTGAGTTTTCTTGGAACATTCGAAAACCAAAAGCATTAAGCATCATCAAATGTGCAGTTTAAAATAAGATCATCCATAGAATGGGGGTCAATTTTGCCTTTTGCATTCTGAATCGAAACATTCAGCCTAATTATCAACCACATACGTAAACACGTCATCTGTTGAGGCATTAAAAGCTCTTTCGATATCAACCAAAATACCCTTTCCTTTGTCAATAACATTCAGCACACTCTCGGTTTCAACTAGAACTGCGTTGCCTTTGTCAATCTCATTCGCATTATTAGGAATAGTTTCGTGCTCTATGTTTATAACCTCAATAGGTTTCGGCTATGAGAACACCAAAGAGGTTGTCATCCCATTTTTTAACACTATGTAACACCGAACTTGGGGTCCCGCTAGCCGGGATCGTCTGTTCTTTCCGCAATTGGTATCCATTCTTGTCGACTATTGTTTCCTTTTAGGTCAACTTGTTCAATAGGAACATGATCCACATTTATCTCAACATGTTTCTCATAATTTTTCGCAACACCACATTGATTGAAAAGGTGTCCCAATCATTGACATTTACGACAAAATGAGGATAATTTTCATGGACTGAGTTTTTGCTTAACATAAGTTATCTTACCTCCAATTCCTATGGCCCATTCTATCTCCTCTTTCTTTGACACAATTAGATTTACTTCAATGAAAATACGAGGATAGTCGGGCCATGACAAAGTTATAGCACCTTCGTTTAGTCGAAGCGACTTTCCAAGATAACAACCTATTGACATAAGCGCATTTTTTCACAATAATGCATATTAAGATTTGGACGACCAACCCAAACTAGTGCAATCAGAGGCTCTAGGTCCGGATTGAAATTCAGCATCCATTTGAAGATCGTAGTCTTCCTTTTTGTCAAGTCTTATCATGACATGTCGAAGGCCAATTGGACCAATCGTGTAATTCCCATTTAGAGCAAATCTCGTAATCACACGTTGCATGAAAGAATACAACAGCTTAGCAATCGAAAATCAAATAATAAGAACAAGATTCAATCGTGCATCAAGTTCTTTAACTTTATCTTCCTCAAAAATGGTACCATTGAGTTGCCTTTGATCATATGAAACTTTTTAGGTTTGAGAGATGGATCGTCAACAAGCAAACGATTAATTTCGTAATTTTGATTCGGATTAGTGACTTGAGCAAATGAACCTTGCTTCAAAGGTTGTCGAAGTTGAAAAGGCCTCAAATTGTTCGGAGCAACATTAGGGGATCCTTCCATTTACCGACATTTTTTATGAAATTTGAGGAAATTGACCAAGGAATGGGGGAGAATATCTACTGCCCTGATTTTGAGGTTGGGATCCAAATTGGATTCCTCTGTGATGAAACAACTCTCAGAAAGATCCTGGGGTAGAAAATAGAGTAGAAATGACCCCGACAAGAAAGTTGATCGTCGGTGCCAAAATGTAGACCGAAGGCGCCACCGTCTTGACCGCCATAAAAATTTAGTCGACCACAATGGCGGCGCAACTGTTTGGGTGGTGGCGACCACCTTGTCGGTTAACTGAGCGCATTTAAGATGCTACAGACTGGGACCGACAGGGCATCGCGTCCATAATTGCACCCACGTGGGTGTCAGGCTGCGTAATAATGTTGCAGCCTTCAAATCAGTACCCAAACTTAAAATTATGTCAAACAAAGGGAGGTCCACTGGATAACCAACTCACTGGAGAAGACAAACATTGTCTATTAACCCACATTTGACCGCTGAAAAACCTCCAAAATCGTTGTTGATCGCGGTGGCGCAAAGTTTTTTTGTCTTTGAATTGACTGAATCTTTTTCATCCCCTACAGTTCTGCCTCATGATTTGAGTGGTGTGTTCTATTTCGAAAAAAGAAGCGGAACTATGAGTTCTGGTACAAATCCAAGCGTAAGAACACCAACTTGACCTTTGACAAAACTTCACCAAAATGTATGAAAGTAGGTTCAAATTGAAGCTCTCGACTTCCACGGTGCAATAGGGTTAAAATGAATCATACCCAATGAAGGAACAAGGAGGAGATTCGAGAGAAAATAATGGAGAATACAAACTTAAAAAATGAAGATCTTGAAAAAACCTTGTACAAACTTAAAGCATGGTGGCGAGAGGCTTGTGGTGTGATGTATCGACTCTGTGAGGGTGCCAAAAAATACTAAGTTAAGAGAGAGGAGAGAGCTCTTCTAGAGAGAGAAAGCTTATAAGTTACGTTTGATGAAATTGTAAGTTAAGTTTGATGACGAAATAATGGTTTTATATAAATAAAATATGGGCACTATACAAGACTTGTCAGAATGGAGCACCCAACGATGCATGACCAAATAATGAAACCAAAACTACGAGGGTCTAAAAAGATGGCTCAAGAAACGCAAGAAAGCCAAGTCGAAAGTGTAGGCTCATCCTACAAGGGCATTGCGGTCGTGGATCACACCTAAAGATGGAGTGTACAACAGACTCAAACCCTCTATGAGGGACTTGCTTCCATCTTTCAAGTTGACAAACTAAACTGCTATTACAAATAAGAGCATACCTCATTGAGGGGTAACTTAAAAAATATGCATTGTATACAATCACAAATAGATAAGCGTTACTGAAAACATTAGTACATAGAACTGACTTCAAGAAGTGGAATAAGTACATAGAAAGCTCAACAAGGTGCATAACCCCTATTTCTTTGTCCTAAAAATCATTGCAATGACGCTCAAGCAAAATCGAAAGGAGCACTTATCCACAAGTGTCTAGCTGCACGACCGAGTAACCACATCCGGAGAAACAAGAAGAAGAAATATATCTTTTCTGTTCCCGTATGATACCAGAATGTATAATTAACCATATAACTCCAATTAAAGTAACCACCAATGTCGAACAGTGGGCATATCTCTCTACCACAAATATCAATAGTAATCCAACCAAATGTAACCATGTAGTGTGCAAAGACGGGACCAATCCTTCGCAAAAAATGTGCAACGTGTGTGGTACGTGGCCAACAAAGACAAGAAGGATAAGGTGCGTGAAAGGCATAAAAATAGCTAGAAATAAAATGTGATTCATTATGATTAAATAATGAGATAAATTTATGTACCTCGGAAGCATGTATATAGAAAATTGGGGAGGTAGTAAATAAAGGATTGGTGCACTAATCAACGCAAATAAACCACGATAAAACTGTAGTGTGCAAAGATCTTCAAGTTCTCACAATAGTGCATGTATGTGAATAATTGAGAAAGGAAACAATCGATACTGGGAGAACTCGAGTGTAGCAGGCAGCATCAAAATAAAATCGTGCAACCACGTGATTAATGGCAGTTGAGACAAGGCCATATGTGAAAGAAAGGTTAAAGTACCAAAAAAGGAAAAACAAATGAAGGACAAACTCAAGGACCGAGCATTGTATCTTGAGCAGCATACTATCCAACTAACAATAGCAACTATCCAAGCATAAATCATGATAGTAGTGTGCTAAGATTTGAAAGATGCATGTAATCTGAATATGTACTGTGATAAGTGGCCGACAAGAACATACATACGTCAATCTTGTAAAGCCAAACATCAATCAAGAAAGAAATTGAATCGTCAGGGTTAACTAATGATATAATAACGCACTCGAAAAGAAAAGACAAACGCGGTAACAGTGAAAAAGAAAGTTACCATTAATCATGTGGTTTTGGCATTCGAAGATACGTTCATCCACCCTAGTCTTTTGCGATGAGATTTCACTGTTTAATGCTAGAGGCTTCCAAAGTTTTCCTCTCGTTAAGAATTTGAATACATGCCTCATTAGCAAGCTGGTCGACAACATAATTTCCTTCCCGAAAAGAGTGTACTACCTTTCCCTGACTTTAAACTTACCAAGTGTCAAGGTTCTTCAAATAATGAATGATGTTCCACGGACCTCCCGACGAAGCATTAATAATAGGTAGAGTGGCAAGATGATCCGTTTCAAAATCAACATTATGTAACCCCAACTCTCGGGAATAAGATAGGCCTTGGCGAATAGGAATGATTTCAGCTTCGACGTTGGTCATGCAATATGCAAACACCAAAGGCAATTACCAAGATGATCCCGAAGAACCCCACCGCCTCCAGATAAGCCCGAATTTCCTTTTGAACTACTATCTGTGTTGAGTTTGAGGCGACCCTCAACCGGTTTTTGCAAACAGACCGTTATAGGTAGTTTTGCAATCAGCGTAGAAAGCCGAATAGCCCAATCAACTGCCACCTCTCGATTTCCTTTCTAGTATTTTTCATCACAAGGAGATAGAGCAAAAAGATCTCGAACATGCAGAATAACCTTAGAAATAATCCTTGTAGCATTCATATCTACGATGTCGCATATCATTTCAAGCAGTCTAAATAAACCACAATACAAGAATAGGAATAATAATATGAATATGCCTAGGTATTGTGTTTTGCCTCGCCCCAATCAAATAACTAATAATATTATTCCAAAAAATAGACAAATGTTGTTTAATTCTGGAAAGATCAAAGAAGTATACCATCTTGGCAAAATTGCTCGATCAAAATAAATGATCCATGGTTTCAAGGGAAGGAATTGCACTGAGAAACTATTGCAACACGCTTCAACAACGTCTGATCAGAGAATAATATCCTGAAGAAATCTCCAAGCAAGGAAAGAGACATTCGACATTAGATGCTTGTGCCAAAGAACGAAACAAATTCTTCGTGGTTCACATGGTTCTTGCAATGACTTCCAAGTATACTTGGTCGCGAAAATGGCACTCGGATGAGGTTTCCAAAACATAATATCCTTACCCTCTAACCAAATATGTTGATCAAGAAAACGTAGTATATCATTCTCCTCAAGAGCCTGATCCGGCTTGCGTAAATCCCACTAGGTGCCCACAAGTGTCTAGCTCCACGACCGAGTAACCACATCCGAAGAAAAAAGAAGAAGAAATATATCTTTTCTTTTCACGTGTGATACCAGATTGTATAAGTAACCATATAACTCTAATTAAAGTAACCAACAATGTCGAATAGTGGGCATATCTCTCTAGCACAAATATCAATAGTAATCCAACCAAATGTAACCATATAGTGTGCAAAGACGGGACCAATCCTTCTCAAAAAATGTGCAACGTGTGCGTTACGTGGCCAACAAAGACAAGAAGGACAAAGTGCGTGAAAGGCATAAAAATAGCTAGAAATAAAATGTGATTCATTATGATTAAATAATGAAATAAAATTTATGTACCTCGGAAACATGTATATAGAAAATTGGGGAGGTAGTAAATAAAGGATTGGTGCCATAATCAACGCAAATAAACCACGATAAAGCTGTAGTGTGCAAAGATCTTCAAGTTCTCACAATTGTGCATGTATGTGAATAATTGAGAAAGGAAACAATTGATACTGGAAGAACTCGAGTGTAGCAGGCATCATCAAAATAAAATCGTGCAACCACGTGATTAATGGCAGTTGAGACAAGGCCATATATGAAAGAAAGGTTAAAGTACCAAAAAAGGAAAAACAAATTAAGGACAAACTCAAGGATCGAGCATTGTATCTTGAGCAGCATACTATCCAACTAACAATAGCAAGTATCCAAGCATAAATCGTGATAGTAGTGTGCTAAGATTTGAAAGATGCATGTAATCGGAATATGTACTGTGATAAGTGGCCGACAAGAACATACATACGTCAATCTTGTAAATCCAAACATCAATCAAGAACGAAATTGAATCATCAGGGTTAACTAATGATATAATACCGCACTTGAAAAGAAAAGACAAACGCGGTAACAGTGAAGAAGAAAGTTACCATTAATCATGTGGTTTTGGCATCCGAAGATACGCTCATCCACCCTGGTCTTTTGCGATGAGATTTCACACTTTAATGCTAGAGGCTTCCAAAGTTTTCCTCTCGTTAAGGATTTGAATACACGCCTCATTAGCAAACTGGTCGACAACATAATTTTCTTCCCGAAAAGAGTGTACAACATTTCCCTGTATTTAAACTTACGAAGTGTCAAGGTTCTTCAAATAATGAATGATGTTCCATGGACCTCCCGACGAAGCATTAATAATAGGTAGAGTGGCAAGATGACCCGTTTCAAAATCAACATTATGTAACCCCAACTCTCGGCAATAAGATAGGTCTTGGTGAATAGCACTGATTTCGGCTTCGACGTTGGTCATGCAATATGAAAACACCAAAGGCAATTACCAAGATGATCCCAAAGAACCCCACCGCCTCCAGATAAGCTCGAATTTCCTTTTGAACTACTATCTGTGTTGAGTTTGAGACGACCCTCAACCGGTCTTTGCAAACAGACCGTTATAGGTAGTTTTTCAATCAGCGTAGAAAGCCGAATAGCCCAATCAACTGCCACCTCTCGATTTCCTTTCTAGTATTTTTCATCACAAGGAGATAGAGCAAAAAGATCTCGAACATGCAGAATAACCTTAGGAATAATCCTTGTAGCATTCATATCCTACGATGTCGCATATCATTTCAAACAGTCTAAATAAACCACAATACAAGAATAGGAATAATAATATGAATATGTCTAGGTATTGTGTTTTGCCTCGCCCCAATCCAATAACTAATAATATTCTTCCAAAAAATAGACAAATGTTGTTTAATTCTGGAAAGATCAAAGAAGTATACCTTCTTGGCAAGAGTGCTCGATCAAAATAAATGATCCATGGTTTCAAGGGAAGCAATTGCACTGAGAAACTATTGCAACGCACATCAACAACGTCTGATCAGATAATAATATCCTGAAGAAATCTCCAAGCAAAGAAGGAGATATCGGCATTAGATGCTTGTGCCAAAGAAAGAAAGAAATTATCCGTGGTTCACACGGTTCTTGCAATGACTTCCAAGTATACTTGGTGGCGAAAATGGCACTCGGATGAGGTTTCCAAAACATAATATCCTTACCCTCTTATCAAATATGTTGATCAAGAAAATGTAACATATCATTCTCCTCAAGGGCCTGATCCAGCTTGCGTAAATCCCACTAGGTGTCCACAAGTGTCTAGCTTTACGACCGAGTAACCACATCCCGAGAAAATCTTTTCTTTTCTCGTATGATACCAGATTGTATAAGTAACCATATAACTCCAATTAAAGTAACCAACAATGTCGAACAACTGGCATATCCCTCTAGCACAAATATCAATAGTAATCCAACCAAATGTAACCATGTAGTGTGCAAAGACGGGACACATCCTTCACAAAAAATGTGCAACGTGTGTGGTACGTGGCCAACAAAGACAAGAAGGATAAAGTGCGTGAAAGGCATAAAAATAGCTAGAAATAAAATGTGATTCATTATGATTAAATAATGAGATAAAATTTATGTACCTCGGAAGCATGTATATAGAAAATTGGGGCGGTAGTAAATAAAGGGTTGGAGCAGTAATCAACGCAAATAAACCACGCTAAAGTTGTAGTGTGCAAAGATCTTCAAGTTCTCACAATTGTGCATGTATGTGAATAATTGAGAAAGGAAACAATCGATACTGGGAGAACTCGAGTGTAGCAGAGCATCAAAATAAAATCGTGCAACCACGTGATTAATGGCAGTTGAGACAAGGCCATATGTGAAAGAAAGGTTAAAGTACCAAAAAAGTAAAAACAAATTAAGGACAAACTCAAGGATCGAGCATTGTATCTTGAGCAGCATACTATCCAACTAACAATAGCAAGTATCCAAGCATAAATCGTGACAGTAGTGTGCTAAGATTTGAAAGATGCATGTAATCTGAATATGTACTGTGATAAGTGGCCGACAAGAACATACATACATCAATCTTGTAAAGCCAAACATCAATCAAGAAAGAAATTGAATCATCAGGGTTAACTAATGATATAATACCGAACTTGAAAAGAAAAGACAAACACGGTAACAGTGAAGAAGAAAGTTACCATTAATCATGTGGTTTTGGCATCCGAAGATACGTTCATCCACCCTGGTCTTTTGCGATGAGATTTCACACTTTAATGCTAGAGGCTTCCAAAGTTTTCCTCTCGTTGAGGATTTGAATACACGCCTCATTAGCAAACCGGTCGACAACATAATTTCCTTCATGAAAAGAGTGTACAACCTTTCCCTGTATTTAAACTTACCAAGTGTCAAGGTTCTTCAAATAATGAATGATGTTCCACGGACCTCCCGACGAAGCATTAATAATAGGTAGAGTGGCAAGATGATCCGTTTCAAAATCAACATTATGTAACCCCAACTCTCGGCAATAAGATAGGCCTTGGTGAATAGCAATGATTTCGGCTTCGACTTTGGTCATGCAATATGAAAACACCAAAGGCAATTACCAAGATGATCCCGAAGAACCCCACCGCCTCCCGATAAGCCTGAATATCCTTTTGAACTACTATATGTGTTGAGTTTGAGACGACCCTCAACCGGTCTTTGCAAACAGATCGTTATAGGTAGTTTTGCAATCAGCGTAGAAAGCCGAATAGCCCAATCAACTGCCACATGTTGATTTTCTTACTAGTATTTTGCATCACAAGGAGATAGAGCAAAAAGATCTCGAACATGCAGAATAACCTTTGAAATATTCTTTGTAGCATTCATATCCTACGATGTCGCATATCATTTCAAGCAGTCTAAATAAACCTCAATACAATAATAGGAATAATAATATGAATATGCCCAGGTATCGTGTTTTGTCTCGCCCCAATCCAATAACTAATAATATTCTTCCCAAAAATAGACATATGTTATTTAATTCAGGAAAGATCAAAAAAGTATACCTTCTTGGCAAGATTGCTCGATCAAAATAAATGATCCATGGTTTCAAGGGAAGCAATTGCACTGAGAAACTATTGCAACGCACTTCAACAACGTCTGATCAGAGAATAATATCCTGAAGAAATCTCCAAGCAAAGAAGGAGATATTCGGCATTAGATGCTTGTGCCAAAGAAAGAAAAAAATTCTACGTGGTTCACACGATTCTTGCAATGACTTCCAAGTATACTTGGTCGCGAGAATGGCACTCGGATGAGGTTTCCAAAACATAATATCCTTTCCCTCTGGCCAAATATGTTGATCAAGAAAACGTAGCATATCATTCTCCTCAAGGGCCTGATCCAGCTTGCGTAAATCTCACTAGGTGTACATCCAATACTCGTTCACTCGTTTATTCGAATGAACTTGAACATCATCCATCGGGATCAATGGATTGCCCTTCAGCAAAGTATCAAACCAAAAGAACGCATCCCACTTTTGAGGTGCCAATAAATATGTGGTTAAGTAATAGACGCAGCCCTAATATCACGTTTCCAACTCGGTGTCTCCCAGCCAACAATCTCCAAACCGTGCACCCACGCCGTATAATGATGCATCATGTATCTTGCCCACAAAGAATCCTGAGCACATAATATCCACTACAGCTTCATACCAAAAGTCGTTATCATGATATCCAAAGATTTCACATTAAGGCCACCATTACCATAAAGCCTATAAATACGCTCCCAACTACGCCAATGTGAACGGCGTCTTTCATCAGTAGTACCTCAAAGAAATTTGGAGAATATTATTTCAATATCCTCAATGTTAACAGGATGGAAATTCACCTGCTTAAAGTAGACAATAAATCAATTACTGGAATTACCAGATATATTATTATGCAACCTGCACTCACGATACAGATATCATACCCCAAGCATCCCTCGGAAGACCCCCGAGGATCGACAAACGAGAACAATACCCAAATATCTCCTAGCTACATCAAGCGCCCTCGGAACACATCTCCAAACACCAAATACTGGAGCAAAGTCATGCCTAATGGCCCAACAGGCGGAATCCGTAACCAAGGTAGATACCTATCGAAATATACATCTGAAGAAAGCATTCTATAGACTAACCGCTATCGAAACTACCGCATCATCGGACAAACACTCTGCCCCACTCATTCTGCCTCTCCGAGAAGTATGAACCCTCAGAAAGGATGAGTTAAAAGAACCAATCTATCAAAGCCCACTGGAGCTGTCGGAAATCAACAGAGTCCCAGAACCTTGATAAAAACACTTCCTTGCTATACACTCCCAACACAAATGCTCTCGGAACTCTACCCCAGTACTTCCTTGCTATGCACTCCCAATACAAATGCTCTCGGAACACTACCCCAGTCGACCAACCCAGAGGACGGAACTTCACAACAACGCAAAAACTACAGAACAACACTTTCCGGGCACTCGAAGAAAGAAAACACCTACCCACGATAGCTAAAAACCTCTCGGAGATCAACCCATGAACAAACGCCCCCTCGGAGAATATCCTGAACCACTCACTCCAGAATACACACCTATCGGAGAAGCAATGTCACTAAGAGAACACCCAGACTTGGCCCTCGAGTCACCATAAGAAGCAATGAGCCCTCGGAAGCAAAAACGACAGTCTACCCCTTGTCATAAAGGAGACCAAAGCCCTCGGAAAAGGAAAAAATGATACAGTCAGCACTCAAGATAGACGTTATCTTATTGGTTAAATAAACAATGTAACACGTGTAGAACACCACCACATGCATAACGACACCTGTAAAAACGTGCATAACGACACATGTCCCTAAAAACTTTATATAAACAGAGGAAGAAGGGAAAGAAAGGGGGGTCGGACAATAAAGGAAAAACACACGCATAGACTCGGAGACACGCATATTGACTCGGAAAAAGAGTGGATCATAGTGAATAAAAGGAAGGAATGTTCTTGTCATTTTTTCTCTCTTTAAATAGCGCTTAGTTTTTGAACCACGGGCAAAGGCGTTCCAACCCAAATGAATAATTCAGTTAATTAGGTCGTAACTCCAAACCCGTTAACAAAATGGCGCCGTCTGTGGGAACGCCGTAAGATTCGCCTTCAAGAGCATTCAAAAGAGATGCCAATCGGGGAGAATTTATTCTCGCGGTCATTAAACCCTTAAGCAGGTTCGCGGGATCATTGCCACAACCAAAAGGGAAAGCAGGTGCTACAGCAATGGAACGATACGCACCAAAGATAAGTATCCTTCCTTCACTATTGGAATATAAACAGTTCTATTGGAATGATTCTTTGAAAGGACGTGAAAATATTCACTAAACTCTAAGCACCTATATATACTTAGGACCCTTTCCTTGAATAACCGAATTAAGTTGAGCTGCCCAAAGCATACTATAAAAAGCTACGATGGTGTGTCAGGGGATACTCCTATTTAGGAAAGTATATTTCCCCAAACTTGCACTGCAAATGGACACGCTATGCTAAGAAAATTGTTTGGCCAGTAAGAGTGAGATGTTATCTCATTTCTGTGAACTCAATCTTAAAATTCTAAAATTAAGGGAAAAGGACCAAGTATTCATAATATGTTGAAAAGTTATGTGGCTATTAACGGGGAAAAGAAGTTTCATTCCAAATAAGAAAAGTTTCATTCCAAATAAAAAATGTTTCATTCCAAGCGAGAAATAAAAATACCACTACACAAAATAATAAAAAGTACAATGGTCCTTAAGAGAAAAAACAAATTAAAAACCCCTAAGACTGGGGGGGTAGAGCACTCGAGGAGACGGGAGCTGGATCAGTTGTGGAGGGAAGAACCAGAGCACTCGTAGGAGGAGGAACGCCGGAGGAAACAGCCTGGACCCCCACTCGGAGAGGGGCGTGAACTGAAGGCCACGGAAGTACCGTTGCCAAGGGCACCCGAGTCGGGGAAGAGGAGGAGGGAGGAAGTTGAGAGCTACTCTTTTTAAAGAGGTCATAGGCTTGCTCCAGAGTAGGCCTCTGCATCTCCGCAATATTGACTACCCGCGGATCTAAGTTGGGAGCCACCTTACTGCGCACATGCCCAAAGCATTGAAGGAACCCCCACATAGCATATCCTGCTAAGTATCCCTGGTTCTTATTAATGTATAGTTCCTTCACTTGAGCAGTGGCGTCCTCCCGAGCTTGCTTAACAGCAGCATCCACCCTTTGCTGTACCTCCTCGAAAGTGACGCCCCCCGTAACCCTAGCCTGTGACAACCTCTCGTTAAGAGTGTCCACCTGGCCCAGTGCCTGGGACAGATCCCGCTCCAACTCCTTCTGCCTTGCCTCCCGAGCAACTTTTTCCTCCTCGAGGGAGGTCACCCTTTCTTTCAGTACAAGCCCTGAGGCCTCCATCTCCTTTACCGAAGAGTGGAGCTGCTTATTTTCCCCCCTCAGGTCTTGGTTGTGCTGTGTGATCTTGGCCCAAGCCTCTTCGTACTTCCCCACTTTCTCTTGCAGACTCTTGTTCTCCGCCTCTAGCTTCTGAGACCTCTCCTCAGCTGCGCTTGTCAGTTTTTGCAACTTCTCGACCTCGAGTAACAGAAGAGGAAGCATTTTAGGTGCCTAAAAAAGAAAAACAAAGGAATAAAGATCCCGACAAAGGATCTTAAGCGAATTAGGTAAATAAAAACTTACCAGCATAGCCACGTTGTTAGTACAAGCTCGGACGAATTGCCACCCGTCCGCTGGCAGGGAATTGGCAGCCGTTAGATACCTTCGCCCTCGTACCCTTCGACCTATTAAGTTTCTAGTGCAGTCGTAATGACCAACTGCACTAAAAACCAGGGGGGTTTGTTAACAGGATGGAAATTCACCTGCTTAAAGTAGACAATAAATCAATTACTAGAACTACCAGATATATTATTATGCAACCTGCACTCACGATACAGATATCACACCCCAAGCATCCCTCGGAAGACCCCCGAGGATCGAAAAATGAGAACAACACCCAAATATCTCCTAGCTACATCAAGCGCCCTCGGAACACATCTCCAAACACCAAATATTGGAGTAAAGTCATGCCTAATGGCCCAACATGCGGAATCCGTAACCAAGGCAGATACCTATCGGAATATACATATGAAGAAAGCATTCTACAGACTAACCGCTATCGGAACTACCATATCATCGGACAAACACTCCGCCCCTCTCATTCTGCCTCTCCGAGAAGTATGAACCCTCGAAAAGGATGAGTTAAAAGAACCAATCTATCAAAGCCCACTGGAGCTATAGGAAATCAACAAAGTCCCAGAACCTTGACAAAAACACTTCCTTGCTATACACTCCCAACACAAATGCTCTCGGAACTCTACCCCAGTACTTCCTTGCTATGCACTCCCAACACAAATGCTCTCGGAACACTACCCCAGTCGACCAACCCAGAGGACGGAACTTCACAATAACGCAAAAACTACAGAACAACACTTTCCGGGCACTCGGAGAAAGAAAATACCTACCCACGATAGCTAAAAACCTATCGGAGATTAACCCATTAACAAACGCCCCCTCGGAGAATATCCTGAACCACTCACTCCAGAATACACACCTATCGGGGAAGCACTGTCACTAAGAGAACACCCAGACTTGGCCCTCGAGTCACCATTAGAAGCAATGAGCCCTCGGAAGCAAAAACGGCAGTCTACCCCTTGTCATAAAGGAGACCAAAGCCCTCGGAAGAAGAAAAAATGATACAGTCAGCACTCAAGTTAGACGTTATCTTATTGGTTAAATAAACATTGTAACACGTGTAGAACACCACAACATGCATAACGACACATGTCCCTAAAAACTCTATATAAACAGAGGAAGAACGCATAGACTCGGAGACATGCATATCGACTCGGAAAAAGAGTGGATCATAGTGAATAAAAGGAAGGAATGTTCTTGTCATTTTTTCTCTCTTTAAATAGCGCTTAGTTTTTGAACCACGGGCAAAGGCGTTCCAACTCAAATAAATAATTTAGTTAATTAGGTCGTAACTCCAAACCCGTTAACACTCAATAACACCCTTCGGCGGCTCCACTATTTGGCAAAGATAAATAGGGATAGCACAAAGCACACTTTTAATAAGCTTACGCCGCCCCCCAAAATTCAAGAATTTCATTTCCCAACCGCTAATAAGTGATCTGATTTGATCAATCCACATTTGAAAATAATAACACAAAATTTGACCACGAATAAGCGGAGCAATAAGGTAAGTGAGGAGATGGACGAAGTCCATAAGAATAGCAATATTCTCCACAGTTCCTCGGATAAAAATAATGCAATCATCAGCATAGGCAAGATGATAAAGCCAAAGACCACCACTAGTGGTTAAAAGAGCTGCTGATTTTGCTCATAAAGTTGATCAAGACCTCGCGAGAGAAAATCAGCAGCAGGAATGAAAAGCGAGGGTGAAATAGGATCGTGAAAAAACAAATTTCCGCACAGTTCTTCATATGCTAAATACAAGATCGAGAAACTAAACTTTACATACCCAATCAAGCCATTTCATAGGCTTTCTCCATATCCAACTTTACAACGGTATTGAACCTATCCCGACTCCATCTCAGATTAGAACCATTTCTTGTGCAAGTAAAATATTATCACCAATGAGGTTTCCTTTCACAAAACCACTTTGCGAAAGAAGAAACAAGCTTGGGAAGAACCGTAGAAAGCTTATCATTGAGAAGCTTAGAAATAATCTTGTAACTGATGTTACACAAGCTATTAGGCAGGGTAATCCTTCCATTCCTGAGGATCAAATTTTTTGGGATCAGAAAAATGTTGGTAGCCATAAACATTCTCGAAAGAGTCGTACCTCTAAAGAAATCAAGCATACCAGCAAATATATTCGAATAGATAATATCCCAACAATGCTGATAATGTTTAAGAACACGAGTTTTGTGTCGTGATAAGAGGAGAATTATAGTGAATTAAGTACATAATTTCTTAGACTTTTGTACAATCTTTGTGGCAATATTACTTATTTTGAGTCGCAGAAAAACGATGCTTTTATGGAGGATTTTGGCACTTTTTAGTAACAAATGGGAATAGAGCTATGATGCTACCAACCGCGCTACTAAAGGAACCACGAAACAGAATGCAGGGCGAGCATTAGAGCGATCACGCAAGGAGGCAGAAAAAATCGTGCACCTTGCACGGGATCAGACGAATTTTTGTATCGGTGCCAGAAACCCTAAAATGAAGCCCAGGGCAAATAAAAACTATAAAATGAAGCTACGTTCAGCAGCTAGTGTACAGATTCTCAGAGCATAAAAACATCACCAAAAAGAGTTAGAGAGCATTTGAGGGTTAGAGAAAAGAAAAATTCTACCGTTCGTAGCACCACTATCATAGTTGAAGGGAAAAGGTGAACTAAAGGAGTCAACAATGAGAGTAGAGGAAATAAAAAAGGAGATTGGGAGTTTAATCTATTTTTTTCCATACTTGAATAATCTATGATGAATTGTTGCGATTTGAATATGACTATGACTAGCTAATCCTCTCAGTATCTGTCGGAGGGGGGGGGGGGTGTAGTTGATCTCACATGGAAGCACCTTGTACCTATGTTTTGATTATGCTTATTGATGATTTTGTTTTGTTGGATATTGTTTGTTGCTTATGCTACTTGGTTTATTTGATGCACGCATTTCTCTAGCAGCAAAGTAGTGACATTAAATAATTATGTTGAATTATGCATAGGAGATTGTTAATGCAACACTAGCATAGTAGCTCAGCATACATATCTTTAGACCTTCGATCATTAACGTGATTGCATAATCTAGATCGTAATTGGTAACTCTAATTCACTTCTAAAATATTGTATGGATCTTATGACATGGTGAACTTCTGGTGAGGGAAAAGTGCTTAACGGCCTCACATCATTAGGGATTAAAGGGTTCTTTAGTCCATTGAAATGTGGCCAATTTGCTACATCAATGTGGAAACAAAACAACCATCAATAAAAAGCGTCTTGCATAGGAGTCATTGATATTTTGTCTATGAAGTACATGCATCCGAGATCAATGAAATCCATCTCTTAGATACCTTTTACCAAATCCGATTTACAACTTTATATAGAAATCAATCAAACAATCAATCAATTAAATATGTAATGGTTAGTTAGATAGCTTTGTCTTGGTTCTTTAGAAATATCTCCAACCGCAATCTCTAGTTAGTTAATTACAGTGAAGCATTCTAGTTTTAATCTCGAGTCATTAGTTAGTTAGTTAAGCAATGGTTCCTAGTCTTAGTTTCAACGATAAAACCAAAAAGAAAGAAAAAAAATGGATTCATTGAGTGTTCAACAATATAATCGCTAAATTACCAATATCTACTCTCTTGAAATTCGATATTTGGGCAATAATCTTACGTTCCATTTTATTATTACTTTATTCGTGCACTTACGATATCGTGAGACTTAGGTGTAATAACTATGTGCAAACATTTATCCTATTCAATTACACCTAATAAATGCCCCATCAAGTTTTTGGCGCCGTTGCCGGGTAGTAACGGTGTATTTATTAGCGATCATTAATATTATTGTTTTGTGAGAAATACTTACTTATGCATTATTATTTCAGGTACAACAGGCATAACACGAAGAGACATCGTGACATCACTACTATTTGATCTTGAGCAGTGTTGTTAAAGACGCGCCCCGAGCGCCTTAGGCTAAATCAAATATAAAACGCCTTGAAGCGCCATTATGGGGCGCTGTGGCGCCTTAGGCTAAATCAAATATAAAATGCCTTGAAATGCCATTATGGGGCTCTGTAGTTATTAAGCGTGCATTGTTTGGCATAAAGCGCCGCTCAAGATGCAAAAAGAGCCGTTTTACACGTTCATTACGCCTTTGACCACTGGAGTGTGAAGTATTAAATGTCATTTCACTCAAAACTAGAACTTGGCGGTGCCACTCAACAATCCAAAAATAAATCATAAATGATGCCTTAATTGGTTAAATGAATGGTCGTAACTCTTAAGCATCTTTTTAGGTTGAAAAGTCAAAGAGTGGAGGAATATGTGAAATTTATCGGTCTATTTTTCTTTTTTGCTTACTCATATCATATATTTCTTCAGTTAATGCGTATCAAATTGTACAGCTAACTGATTTCTTATATTTTGAATTTTGTCTTTTATATTTCTCACGTTTTCAATAATAGAAAACATAGAATAAATTAAAAAGTCTTCTTACAAACTTTTTATTAGCTTTTTATTTTTAATTTTCTTGTTTTTCTTTGTTACTTTTTTATTTAACACTTAGTAAATTTATATGTTATAGGTTATTGTAGCTCAAAGTTATTTTTAACTCTTTCTCTAGTTATTCATATTTATTATTTGCATTTTAATTAAGTAATTATTTTATCTTTTTAAAATATTACAAATTTACATAGCGTACGCCCCACGCCTCAAAGCTTATGCTTCGCTTCCAAGACTGTAAAACGCCCTACGTACGCTCAACGCCTTTAACAACAGTGATCTTGAGATAGAGAGAATCTGCAGACGTAACCGAAAAGAAACAAGAAGTATGTCGAACAATGAAGACGGAGGAACTTCACCGTAAAAACACCACACGGGCAGCAGACTGAAAGAAACAATGATCAACCCTTGAGAGGAGGATATTTTATTTGACCTACAAGACAAGAAGTCTTACCAACACTCGAAGCCACTAGATCATGCATTGTTACAACTGAAGATCATGAACCAATCAAGTCAGCTGTATTTCTCTATGATCGGCCAGAATCAATTCGGAGAACGAATTACTGAAGATTCGATGACACATTTCAAAGACTTACTGGGACGTGTAAAGTATTTCAACTCATATCTGATTCAGCTAAATTGAAGTTATTTCCATTTGCCTTCAATGGAGTAGCTAAGATGTGGTTGAATGAATTACCAAGTAATAGCATCACAACATGGGAACAGATGGCACAACTATTCTTACAACAACTTTGCCCACCGGCAACGAGAACAAAGATGAGAAGTGAGATAGTTAATTTCTGACAAATGGATGCGGAGTCATTATATGAAGCATGGGAACGATTCAAAGGCATGACAAAGCGGTGTCCACAACACAACTTCACTAACGAGATACTACCCCAACAATTTTACTGCGGGTTCTTTACCGTGTACAAAAACACACTAGATGTTAGCTCAGAAGGGGGCTTTATGCAAATGACCGACAAGGAAGTATTTGCTTTACTAAAGACAATTGCATAGAATATCTCAAAGTGGAATATAGATTAAGGTCCAAGCAAGAGAACAATGGGGGTTCACGAGATCGACACTATCACTTAACTTCATGCACGAGTAGACGCCATTAGCACTAAATTGAAGCATATGAATACAAATTCACCAATCATGGTATGCAACAATTGTGGAGGAAATCTCCCAACTAATGAATGCAAATGAGTAAATGTAGCCATGCATGAAGAAGTTAACTATGCTAGTAATTGTTCGAGGCAAAACAATCCGTACCCGAACAGTTACAATCCAGGGACAATAAACTACCTTAATTTCTCTTGGGGAGGTTAGCAAACTCAACAACAACAAGGAGGTTTTTATAAACCAACAGGATTTCAACCAGTATAGAAAAAGGCAAATCTTGAGGAAACGTTGTATAACTATATGACGAAGACTGATGCAAGGTTGGGACAAATAGAGGCAAGATATCAGAACACCGACAACTCATTGAGGATCATTGAGAAATAACTTGGGCTAATCGCAAATCAGTTCAGTACTCGGCCTAATGGGACTTTGCCTAGCAACACAGAGACTAATCTGAGGGAACAAGTCAACATGGTTTTAAGTGAAGAAGATATTTTGAGCAAAGTCTCAGAGCCACTCGTCACGTGGAACAATTTATTATGATTTTCAAGAATTTATCGGGAACAATGACACTTGAGAAAGCGGTAAGACAAGTACCCGAATATGCTAAATATTTGGGAGATACAAAGATACCCAAAAGAGAGATGGATGAGAGTGAGATTCACAAGATCTTTGCACGTCAAGCAATTGAAGGACTGCCAAAAAAGCTTAAGGATCCAGGGAGCTTTACTATACCATGCACTATTAATGATAATTTACTTGAACATTATTTATGTGATTTAGGTGCTAGTATAAATCTCATGCCATATACTATTTATGAATGTTTGGAATTGCCTACTTTGCGAGCAAATGATCTAACAATTCAACTTGCTAGATAAGAGTATTAAATATCCTAAGAGGGTAATAGAAGATGTTATGGTTAAGATTGATAAATTTACTTTTCCGACATATTTTGTGGTTATTGATATTGAGTGAAAAGTATAATTTTTCTTTGATTTTAGGAAGAGCATTCTTAGCAACTGTTAATGCTTTAATTGATGTGGAAGAGGGAGTTCACACTTTAAAAGTTAACCAGGAGCATGTTAGTTTTAAGGTTGAAAAGGGGTGTATCCAAAAGACCCACCACTCAAAAACTTAGCTAACGAAGAAACTTTGGCGCATCAATTTAACCATAATGGAGTGATTGAGACACCATAGAATTAGTAGTGTCGGGCTAGACGACGTAAAAACTAAGCGTTGTTTGGGAGGCAACCCAAAAAGTTTATGTTTTTCGAGTTATTTATTTTTGTCATTATTTAGATTTGCAACTTTGACTGTTTTGTAGGAGGAATCAACATTTAACATGAGGAAGTAGGAATTACACAAGATAAAGAAGAGTCGGATTTTTAACGAAAATTCAACAACAACAGTTTTTCAACCGAGAGGGAGATGCGATGTAGCTGATAGCGCGTACTGATAGCGCGAGCCTCTGGAAGTTTTGGGCGACGCAGAGACTTCGCGATGTGATAGTGGAACCTACTAGAAAAAGACAACGAATGAATTGTGGACGCGGTTTGATCTCGTGCCAGGCGTGCGATGGGGAGGCGCGATTGTTGTGATCGCACGCCAAGTCTGAACGTTCTGCGTACAATGCTGATACGGGAATAAGCTTTCTTACTTATTTACTACATTTTATCTATTATTCTGGGATTTTATATATTAACATGTTACCTAAATATATTTGTTTTATGAGAGAATGTTTCCCTTACTTTGAAATTATCTATTGGTAGAACCCTAGTCCATCTATACTTATATGTATTACTATACTATTTATATAGGTAAATTTAAGGTTTAGGTCATTATTCTCCCACATAAGTTAAAATTCCAAGATACTCTTCTTCCTTATTATTTTCTTTTCTCTTCTACAAGTATTTTACTTGTTCAAACACGATGACATTGCAAAAAACACCAACAAATACCTTAGGAACTATTCAAGTTTGGACGAGGAGGAATCATCACCATCATCTCCACGCACCAAACCATGCAAGAAAAAGACCATGTATGGCAGGCCTACAAAGAAGCAAAAACTCATGAAGAAATCATTCATCACAGATGATCATAAGGATTTGTAGAGCAGTGGGAGTTTCGGTTAAACAATCCAACAAGAATGACTTTATTGAAGATGTTATTACAAAGAAACAAATTGATGGATATGGAAAAGCAAAAGTGACGCCGCCAAAGCCACAAAGTTTGGAAGAGCTAGTGAATAGAGCAATGGAAGAGCAGACAAACAAATAAAGGAATTCGTCTGAACTGAGCTCAAAAAGGTTCGGGAGGATATCTACAACTCACGGGAAGCGGCGATGGACAGTTTGAACAAGATGAACGGGGAAGAATTAGACACAGCACCAGACAACATTCAAAAAGAATATAATTTCCCACAGAGTCATTTGTTCAAATGTTTTCCTTTATTTATATAGTAGTTCAATGAAAACATTGAACAAGTTAAGTTTGGGGGCCGGGGGGGGGGGGGGGGGGGAGAATAGCTTCACTATTTAAGTTAGTTTTGCTCAATGTTTTTTCAATTTTAGAGCATGTTTTAGTTATTTTTCGAGTCTGTCTATTAGAATAAAGAATTTGAAGTAATAAAAGTGTACTACCCCGTCTTACAAGTTATTTATATTGAAATAACAATTAAGCGGCATGGGAATAAATTTGCCTAAAAAGTGACTATTGTTTCTTTTTAAGTTAAGTTGTTAAGATAAATTGAATATTTATATTAGAATTAATGCTAATGCTAATGCTAATAAACTAAAGCGTTTTTAATCAACTCCGCGAATTTCGAATAAACTTGCTATTAACAGTTTTGTCTAACTGAAGTGTTAATCCAATAGCATAATCCACATTAGGCGTGGAGACTTAAAATTACCTTAATGCATACTACATTATCTTGATTCCTTAATCAAAAAATAAAGTAAACATAAAAATCAATATAGTAACTTGACTGGTAAGTTTGAATTGGATGAAGATAAAAGAAATGTTGCCAACTGTCTAACTTCATTTACACCCGTCGCTTCCCAATCTCAAACTTTGACTATTCAGCCCATTTCCTACTATTAAACACATATCTCTAGTCTTACCTTTTTCATTATATGTATATAAGTTACGAAGAAGAGAAAACCGTAGGGATGGCAGCATATGAAATGGTGAAGTATGATATATGTTAGAAAAGAAATCAGAACTCATGCATACACGAAAGAATACTCCAGGTGAGTGTCCAGTCCAACGTTAATCACGCGTAATTAACTTTATTTAGTCGAATGAATGTTAACGGTTTTCACTTGATCAGTTGATACAGAAAATAGAGAATTATTTAGGATGACTTTATCATATGTAAAGGATTAGATGCACCCGAATGCTTAAAATTTATGTACGACTCAAACTTGCAGTAATTCGTGCAATAGGCATGCAACTGCGTTTGACCGTTGCATGGGTTGGAATTCCCCTTAAGTCTAATGCAATCAAATTATATATGGTCAACCAATTAGTGTTGTTTATCGAAGGGGAGAGCATATTGTAATAGGATTCGAGCGTTATGTTCTTAATCATTATACTTTATACAACTAATAACTTTAAAGTAATGGTGTTTTGTAATTAATATGGTTTACTAAATGTCTAGACCTACAGCTAGCAGAGCAACAATATATATTCTTTAACTTATTTTCTAATGAGAGAACATATATTAATGACGTAGATATCGACATTATATAACTTAGTTGTCAAACAGATTTTGTATCACTACATGTTTTGTAACTGAATAATTGGCGGACTAGAAGGCGTAAAATATTTCATTTAACCAACGCTCAAGCGGATAATTGCTATATATTATGGAGAACAAAGATATCTAAAAAGTATTTCTCATATGTTGGATCCATTGTGTAGGAGGTAGCAAGGTCAATACTAACATGGGTCGAGATGTGCTCCATTAAGATGAGGATTAATTCCATTTAATTACTTAATTAGTTAATAAATCGGATTAGACACTTAGTGTCACCATGTATTGTAGATGGTGTTGGCCAGTGGGTGGCTTTACATGGGAATCAACTGTTAAGTTGCGATTTGAGTTCCACGGGACAGATGTGAGATTAAAATTATATATTTTTTCGCTGGAATGAAAATTATATGTACAAAAGTGTTTTATCCTGAAATATGCAAGCATGATATTTCAAAGAATAATTGTTTACAAATCTTATGGATTCGAGGAATGGTCAAGTACTTGTTTACAAATCATGAAATTGTCGTTTATATTATAGCAATTACATTATCGTATTCTACTGAATTATCCCTTGATGATTCTTGATCTATGTACTGAGCTTCCTGTTTTTAAAAGCATGTCAATATTCTACATGAAATTAGCTTCATGATTGATCAATTCTTAAAGCCACTTTGATGGCAAAATTATTGCCACTGGATGGAATGCCACTTGACGGCTATTGATTGGGCCGTGGCATGGATATGTGGAATTTTCTTGGATAGCATAGGGCTAATAGGTAGGTTTCACAATCCATCGCCGCTTTGAGCAAACTCTATTCTACGTCTGGACGGAGCGTTCCAGCGGGGTGAATCAGAGTTGAGGCATGTACCTGGGCACGTCCTCACCTTTATCTGAGTCGCTCCTAGAAGGGAGGTATAAGGTCGGGAGTTATAAGGCTGGTTTTGTTATGACATGATTGATCTAATAAATGTTATGATTTGGCATGAAAGACTAAATTTCTTTTGAAAAGCATTCTTGTGAAATCATGCTTTGCAAGAAAATACATTTTATAGAAAATCTCCATGCATTAAATCTCACTGAGTCCTTTTGACTCATATAGATTCTTCATATTTCCATTCCAGATTTACAAGAGAAAAGCTTAGAGTTCATGTTATGGGACAAGCCTATCCGAATATCGATGTGAGGTAATTGATTCATGAATATGCCGAGATGCAATTTTTGGGTATAGCTTCCGCTCTACGATGATTTTGGATTAGCTGCAAATTTCAAAAGTGAAGCGAGGTGTTCTCTAATGAATCTTGTGGCGGTGGCGCTTCGAGCCGACCATGGTGCTTAGTAAGGGGCGTTACAGGATGGTATCAGAGCAGGAATAGGATTCTAATAATTTATAAGTTTATCAAAGGCGGCTTGTCCCTATTTAAGTTTGAATTGTGGTGGTTATTATAAACTCAGTGCTGACGAATAATGGATTCTTGCCGGCCTGATCAACTGGTATGTTTTCCTTATAGTTGGTTACTGTGTTGACTACTTATCTATCACATGGGATCTAGGGAGGTGTATGATCATCTATTAGGCTTTAACTGGGTATTGTTAGGTCAACGGTAACATGTAGTGCTCTAGTACTGGGGTGGCCAACTAGTACTTCGTTCACTACATTTTAGTGTTTGTGCTTAGCAACTGCCAATCTTGAAATTGGGGATTAGTATGTGTGAGTAAGTACCCTTTTAAGGATTTCTTGGTGGTGTTTGATTCCTAATAAGGTTTAATACGAATCTATCTAAACAAAGTCGTGGCAATGAAATAAGGTTCTAAACCAAAGTCATTGTGCCAATTGTTAATAAGCGATATTTGGAAGTTAGCGAGTTCTTCGAATTATAAAGTATATACAATGATCTCATTCTGTATTATCTTTAAGAAGACCCGGAGACATATTCTAAATTTAACTTATAAAATAGGTAAATAAAAATTCTAATCTTAATCTAAACACTCGTATAATCTTCAGCTTGTATCACATCATGATGATTGTTAAACATGTTTATCTAACATATTAGTTTTCATTCTAGACTTCTCTAAGCTTGTGTCTTAAATATTGTTTCTGCAGCTAATCTTACCCCGCTATAAACATAACACCTTCAATATTAGAGATCCACTGCGAACAGTCCCTGTCTTTAATATTTGTAACTAGTGTCATATGTAAAGCTTTGACTCTTATAAATATGAATTCGCCATCATTTCTTTTAGTCCTTTAAAAATTATATATCCATTCCCGCTCATATGCAAATCTATCTATTCCATAAGAAAAAAAAAATCCAACTCCAAGGGCTGGCAATAAATACTCAACTCCTAATACTTACTTGTAAGTTCTATAACTTAATCCTTTTAGTATAAAAAAATTTCTTTATCCATGTAAATACATTTTCTTTACCTAAAATATCTATTGCGCTATCCTTTCTTTCATTGTGAAGTACCCTCCTAATAATTCTTTCGAGAAAGATGTTACTCAAACAAAACCTTTTAAATGCATCATTCGACTTCTTAGAGTCTTGATGTATTTTTGTTACCCTGCCAACAATTTCTGAGTCATTTATTGCATCGATCATCACGGCAAGAAGCTCTTTTGATATCTATTTAGATTTTTGAATATCACCCTCCTCTTGTTTTATTTTAGTTCTCATCTATTTGTGTTGTTCGAGAATAAATACAATCAACCAACCTTCTAATATCGGCAATCATCATACGTTTCACATTTGCTCGCAACCTCAATAACTAATTTAACTTGAAGTCCTTTGTTTAATTATGATTTTTCCTTCTTAAACTCTATACTGTCTAAACTTAGAGCTTAGAAGTGTTCCTCTATTATATTACTCGATATGATTTCCTAAATCATATGAGATTTTTGTCCTCCTATAGCCCTTTACGATCTTTTGACTAAATACCCATTGGGAAAAATAAACTCTCTACATATTTTTTGTCTACTTCTATTTCATGTCTTAGATGAGATTAAACTCCCTCTAACGCATTTTTAAACCTGTCCAATAAACCCTTTTATTTTCACATTTTGATTCATGCAGTATTTTTTTTCAACTGGTACCTTGTTTGTTTGAATTCTAACCATTCTTAAAATGAATGAATTGTTCTTATTCATGATCTCCTTTTTTAAATCCTTACCATTCATTATAGCGATCACTTTAAACTAGGGGTGGCAACATTGACCTACTAATTCACTAATCCACCTAACCCATTAAGATTAAATGGGTAATGGGTGACCCATTTAATATATAAGTCATAAATGGGTGACCCATTAGTGACCCATTTACAAACAGGTAAAACCATGGGTAACCAATGAACTCAGTTATGACCCACTAAGTTATTATTTTTGAAAAAATTAAAATTAATATATAAATTATTATTTTTTTGATGACAACATATAAAATATAAGTAATACAAAAAAAATAAAATAAAAAATTACAAAAGAAGTCGTAAGATTAAAAATATGAAAAACATTTCTCTCTCCTCTCTATTGATTCTCTTTCTTTTTCCCCCTTTCAAACCCTAAATCAAAAATCAACCAATTCTCTTTCTCTCTTCGATTCCTCCGTAGATTCGTTGAAAAGGAAGAACTAATTGAAGTGGGCTTCGAGAGGTAAACGATTGTTTTTTTGTCGAAAGATGTTTTCTTTTTTATACCACGAATTGCAATATTTGAGTGATTTTTTTGTATAATTTAGATTGATTCTTGAAAAGGGTCATTGAGAGTGTGATGTTTCTAGATTTACAATATTTTAATACGTGGAAACCTTGTTAGTCTGTTACCATCCGATGGTGACAGGGTTTTCTTTTTTGTATAATTGCAATATTGTTGTGGTACAGCAATCTTTTGTCTTTTTCTTCAACGATTTACAATATTTGAGAATGATTTTGTGTAGTTTTGTTTAATTTAGATTGAATATTGAAAAGGGTCTGTTTTTCTTGACTCTGACGGTTGTCTAATTTGTATTGTTGTTCTGTAAATTATGATAATTTCTTCGTGGGTACTTTGTATTATTGCTTGCTAGTATGGAATTGATTTTTACAATATTTGAGACTGATTGCTGATTTTTTGTGTAATTTAGATTGAATATTGAAAAAGGGTCTGTTTTGTTGTCTAATTTGTATTGTTATTCTGTAAATTCAGATAATTTCATTGATTTCTTTCCTGTTTATGTGAAAAGCAGATTTGATTTCTTTTGCCCTGTTTTGTTCAATTGTAATAATATGGTATCTGTTCAATCTTGAATTATTTTGTAATCAATTGGGGAGACTGATAAATTGTATTGTGGGTATTATTAAAGTTGCTAATTTTATTCCTTTGTGAGAAATAGCTGAATATCAGAATATGAACTTAGTGTGCAAATAGTCTTTTCTTACATCTGTAAATCTGATAATGTTAATTTTTTCTTTTTAAGATGGAAGATCGTAGATCCTCATGTAGTTCGCCTCAGCCTAGGCAAGAAACAGATTTGGAGATTTTTGAGACCATTTTATGACATTACTACCCTGTTCTCTGGAAGTGATTATCCTACTGCAAATTTGTATTTTCATGGAGTATGGAAAATTGAGAGTCTTATAAATAAGGAGTTGTTGAGCAGGGATATAGAAATGAAGGAGATGGCATTTAAAATGCGGGAGAAGTTTGATAAATACTGGAAATGTTATAGCTTTATATTGAGCTTTGCTCTTATATTAGACCCTCGTTTCAAAATGGAATATGTGGAGCATTGCTTTCGAAAATTATATCCCAGAACCACGGCTGATGATCGGGTGAAGGAGATTCGTGAGAAATTTGTGGATTTATTCGATGACTATTCACGTCGTGCTTCATTTGCTGCATCTTCTACACGCCGTATCGGTATGTTTGGAAACAATGATGATATGGATGAGGAGATTGATGATATTACTGAATTTGAGAATGCGCATAGAACTGTAAGGACAAACCAGTCAGAATTGGATAAGTATCTTCGCAAAACTAGAAACTCTGAGAAGCATGAGTTGGATCTTTTACGATATTGGACAGATAAACGTGATCGGTATCCTATCCTTGCTTTGATGGCAAAAGATATCTTGAGCATTCCTATTACCACAGTTGCCTCAGAATCCACTTTTAGCATTGGGGGACGTGTCTTTGGTAAATATCGTAGCTCTATGTTGCCTGATACTGCTGAAGCTTTGGTGTGCACCAGAGATTGGTTGTGTGAGAGTGAAGGTATGTATTATATATATATATATAATACATATATCGTATGTAATAGATACTACTTCTGGAGATCGAGGTATGATGTTTTATTATGTTACTTACACATTATTATATACAACAGCTCATGGCTCAGCGGAAGCGGAGGAAGAATCATTATTTCTAGATTTTGCTCCCCTAGTAGCTCAACTAGATACTACTTCTGGAGATCGAGGTATGATGTTATATATATATATATATATATATATATATATATATATATAATGTGATGTTTATTGCAATGAAAGTGTAATTGGGTGTAGCAACGACTTATGGCATTTTTGTTTTTGATTATACAGGTATAGATTGATTGACTCGTTCATTATGTGGTCGCGGTTGAAGACTTTGATAAGTTGTAATTTGGAAACTTGAATTTTTAAGGATTAGTTTCATTCGATGATTGTAAGAATTATTTGTCGTGGTTACTATGAATTATTTCTGTCCATATTTATTGGTGATTTTTCTGCAAGTGTTGTTTATTTTTTGTTAATATTGGATGTGCAATGTTTGAATTTTTTTGTCGTACAATTTGTGCAATGTTTGAATTTCTGGTACATATGGTTCATTTAGAAATTTAGTTGTTCTGTTAGTTTTTGTTTCATATATCTATCTATCTGGGCATCTGAGGAATAATTTATTTTTTTAGGATTATTGTGATGAATCTGTTTCTTGGTTAGTTGTTGCTGAAAGCTGCTTGGTTAGTTGTTGCTTGTTTTTTGATATTTATTTTTCAAAGTGTAGCATATTTTTTGGTGTAAAACACGTGTTTTTCGATATTTCGTGACAAACCGTATTTTTTGCCGTTATATGTTTATTTTTTTAAGACTTTTGGGCGAAGCAGGTTTTTTATTTTTTATTTTTTTGAAATTTTCGAAGCGTTGCATATTTTTTGGTGTAAAACACGTGTTTTACGATATTTCGTGACACATCGTATTTTTTGTCGTTATATCATATATGTTTATTTAATTTTTATATTTTTGGGCGAAGTAGATTTTTTTAATTTTTTTTTTGAAATTTTCGAAGCGTTGCATATTTTTTGGTGTAAAACACGTGTTTTACGATATTTCGTGACACATCGTATTTTTTGTCGTTATATGTTTAATTTTGATGTTTTTCTACTATTTTTAATATGAAAATGATAAATGGGTCATTAGTGGGTTAATGAGTTGACCCACTTCATATATGACCCAACCCATTAATAACCCATCTAAATGGGTCACTAATGGGTTGGGTTATAAATGGGTTGGGTTGACCCACTTCATATATGACCCAACCCATTAATAACCCATCTAAATGGGTCACTAATGGGTTGAGTTATAAATGAGTTGGGTCATATATGGGTTGACCCATATATGACCCAACCCACCCATTTGCCATCTCTACTTTAAACTTACCTTCTCTGTATTATTGACTATATATTTTTTGTTGAATTCTCCATTGTGTCGTTCATTCTTTCTTGGGAAAAGACTTCGTGCTCAATTCAACCACCAATCTACATGCGTCATTGTTCTTATTCCATTTGATTCTAGTAACACTTCCTTTGGTTTGATTACCAATGAGTTAATTTCTTTATCTTTCAAATAAATGGTTACTCTTAGACCTTTAGTGATCCATGGTTCAATCCACTTCGAACCACTCCTTGAGTTGGAACATTTCATCTCATTAAAGTTTCTTTAAACCTTTTGATGTTATAATAATCTTTGTCACACTGCCATTTTGTAAACATTATGAAACCCATTTCTCGTTACCTTTAGGACCTCCTTAAATTATTTGTTCTTTCGTTGATCAATATATGAGATAAATGTCACCTCGTGTTCATCTGTCAACTTCAAAGCGATAGATTACATTCACCTCCGTTGAAGTGGTCTATAAAACAATCAAGATCTATCCTCATTTCTTTTCATCTCTTGTTCCATTCTATATCACACCATCTTACTCGATAGTTAGTCAACCTTTCTTCTCTTTCAAGAGAGTCATTCCTTGAATTTTCTTTGATACTCGTCTATTGTGATTTTGACAAATCCTGAGACATGGTTAGTATCCCTCTTTAGATTTTTGGTGTTAATTATACCTTCTAGATCAATTGTAGTTGCTTATTCAGATCACGTCTTTCCTTACTTCTGAGCCTTTTGAATCCCCTTCAAACTTCATTTTCATCTCGAGTGAGGCTTTCACCTTATTTTGTTTGATGATATTGAGAAATTCATTTTACCGTTAAGTAATCTTTTTTGTTCCTTACACCTCCACAATTTTATTGAATCTAGAATCCTAACATCAGAGTTGAACCTCATAATTCATGATTATGTGTATCTTCCACACGATCTTTAGCCGAGAAACTTTTGCTTGTCTCCCTTGTTCCCTTTAGATTCAAATTCGTTTAGTTAAGTTGTATTCGCAATAACTAATTTACTCTCACATCAAGACCTTACTATCGGTCCTCATCTTCCAAAATGGGAATAAATTGGTCTTGCGTAACGGTTTAGATTTACAATCAACCTCGACTCCACAATATTTACCACCTCCACTCTCCTCTTGATTACCATAACCTCCCAAGTATAATAGAATTGAATTTGAGAACCAAATTCTTTGAAGGAGTGGTGATTATAATAATACCCCGTCTTACAAGTCATTTGTATTGAAATAACAATTAAACGGCATGGGGAATAAATTTGCCTAAAAAGTGACTATTGTTTCTTTTTAAGTTAAATTGTTAAGATAAATTGAATAATTATATTACAAGTAATGCTAATGCTAATAAACTAAAGCGTTTCTAACCAACTCAGCGAATTTCGTACAAACTTGCTATTAACAGTTTTGTCTAAGTGAAGTGTTAATCCAATAGCATAATCCACATTAGGCGTGGAGACTTAAAAGTACCTTAATGCAAAATACAGTATCTTGATTTCTTAATCAAAAAAATAAAGTAAACATAAATATCAATAGTAATTTGACTGGTAAGTTTGAATTGGATGAAGATAAAAGAAATGTTGTCAGCTGTCTAACTTCATTTACACCCGTCGCTTCCCTATCTCAAACTTTGACTATTCAGCCCATTTCCTACAATTAAACACATATCTCTAGCCTTACCTTTTTCATTATATGTATATAAGTTACGAAATAGAGAAAACCGTAGGGATGGCATCATATTAAATTGTGAAGTGTGATGTATGTTAGAAACGAAATCAGAACTCATGCCTACACTAAAGAATACTCCAGGTGAGTGTCCAGTCCAACGTTAATCACGCATAATTAACTCTATTTAGTCGAATGAATGTTAACGGTTTTCACTTGATCAGTTGATACATATAATAGAAAATTATTTAGGATGACTTTGTCATATGTAAAGGATTAGATGCACCCGGATGCTTAAAATTGATGTACGGCTCGAACTTGCAGTAATTCGTGCAATAGGCATGCAACTGCTTTTGACCGTTCAGTTGGAATTCCCCTGAAGTCAAATGCAATCAAACTGTATATGGTCAACCAATTAGATGTTGTTTATTGAAGTGAAGAGCATATTGTAATAGGAGTCTAGCGTTATGTTCTTAATCATTATAGTTTATACAACTAATAACTTTAAAGTAATGGTGTTTTGTAATTAATATGGTTTACTAAATGTCTACACCAATAGCTAGCAGAGCAGCATTATATATTCTTTAACCTGTTTTCTAATGAGACAGCATATATTAATGACGTAGATATCAACATTATATAATTTAATTGTCTAACAGATTTTGTATCACTACATGTTTCGTAACTGAATAATTGGCGTAAAATATTTCCTTTAACCAACGCTCAAGCGGAGAATTCCTATATATTATGGACGGGCCTTTAATTGAATAAGTTTTTTTGGAGAACAAAGATATCTAAAAACTATTTCTCATTCGAATGTTGGATCCATTGTGTAGGAAGTAGCAAGGTCAATACTAACATGGGTTGAGATATGCTCCATTAAGATGAGGATTAATTCCATTTAATTACTTAATTAGTTAATAAATAGGATTTGACACTTAGTGTCACCATGTATTGTATATGGTGCTGGCCAGTTGGCGGCTTTACATGGGAATCAACTGTTAAGTTGCGATTTGAGTTCCACTGGAAAGATGTGAGATTAAAATTTATATTTTCTCGCTGGAATAGAAATTATACGTATTATGTACCAAAGTGTTTTAATTTGAAATATGCAAGCATGGTATTTCAAAGAATAATTGTTTCAAATCTTATGGATTCGAGGAATGCTCAAGTACTTGTTTACAAATTATGAAATTATCGTTTATATTATGACAAATATATTATCGTGTTCTACCGAATTATTCCTTGAGGATTCTTGATCTTTGTACTTAGCTTCCTGTTTTTAAAAGCATGCCAATATTGTACATGAAATTAGTTTCATGATTGATCAATTCTTAAAACCACTTTGATGGCTAAATTATTGTCGATGGATGGCATGCCGCTTCATGGCTATTGATTGGGCCCTGGCATGGATGTGTGAAATTCTCTTGGATAGCATAAGGCTATCAGGTAGGTTTTACAATCCATCACCGCTTTGAGAAAACTCTATTATACGTCTGGACGGAGCGTTCCAACGGGGTAAATCAGAGTTCAGGCGTGTACATGGGCACGTCCTCACCTTTATCTGGGTCGCTCCTGGAAGGGAGGTATAAGGTCGAGAGTTATAAGGCTGGTGTGTTATGACATGATTGATCTAATAAATGTTATGATTTGGCATGAAAGCATAAATTTCTTTTGAAAATCATTCTTGTGAAATCATGCTTTGCAAGAAAATACATTTTATAGAAAATTCTAATGCACTAAATCTCAGTGAGTCCTTTTGACTTATAAAGATATTTTTCATACATTCCAGATTTACAAGGGAAAAGCTTAGAGTTCATTTTATGGGACAAGCCTAGCCGAATATCGATGTGAGGTAATTGATTCATGAATGTGTTGAGATGCAATTTTTGGGTATAGTTTCCGCTCTACGATGATTTTGGATTAGCTGCAAATTTCAAAAGAGAAGCAAGGTGTTCTCTAATGAATCCTGTGGTGATGGCGCTTCGAGCCCAGCAGGGTGCTTGGTAAGGGTGTAACTAAAAGCATGCAAAAGTTAGGATCTATGATGACAAAATGCCTAATATAGAAGGCTTTTGGAAGAAAGGAATTATGAATGGATGATAGGAGTATACTTTGGTTAATTGGGTTGAAAGCATGATTATTTCATATACACCATTCACGATGAGCATGAGTAGAAAATATTGGATAATTGTATGAGATTTATGAGAAAATAGGATGTCACATAGAACATATGAATCTTAAGTAAATTACTCTATTACTGTTCACGGTAACTGGAAATTTAAAGTGGTAAAGAAATGAAATAGGCCATCTTTCCTATATTTAGGTTTTAGTTTTTCAAGCCCAAAACCCTTTATAAGAAATATCTAGTGAAACCCGCTGAAGCTTTTTTATGGAGCCTTTGTTTATGAAACCTACTCGCTTACCATGAGCCAAAATAAAAAATATATATCCTACCCATTTCTAGAGATGGAAGTAGTGGGTTGAAGGAGGAATAAGGTACGAGCTCAAGACAAAAGCATGAGCTAAAAGAAATCTGTTAACATAAAATGAGGATGAATATAATAAAGAGCACAAATAACCCTTTGCAAGAACACTATATTTAGGGGTGCATCTCGAAAATCTATGAAGTATAGGGTGGATTGAATTCTTACGCAAATGAAAATGCAAATGAAATGATGCCAAAATGAGCCTAAAATGTCTGGCCAAAAGAAAAACGAACAAACAAGTGAGGAAAATGAAACATTATTGAGTAAATCAACTATGGACATCTCTAGAGCTCATAAATATCTTTTCCAATTATAGCCCATCCCGAGCCCATCATTATAAGCTAACAAAGTCTTAAAGATCCCCAACATGAAGAATTTGCATGCATGAAAAACAGTGAGAAAGGTAGAAAGCGAGAGAGGAGTAACTATATGTGAAATTTCTTGATCTTATGAGTTTTATATGAAAGTCTTTTATTCCATACTTGTGAAATATGAGCACACCACTATGCACGATGAAATATTTGTAACAACAACTTGATTAATCTTGGTGTGCGATGACTTGACAGCCATAATTCTTATTATTTTATTTTCCAGTTGTACAATTGTAGGTGGCATTCTGAGATGAAATCCTGATTTGAGCATGTTGTTATTATTAGAATTTGAACGCTTTTGTTTAGAGTCCCCGGAAGGTTTAAGTTTGGGGGTATTTGATAAGAGAAAAATTATAGTGAATTAAGTACCTGATTTCTTAAACTTTTGTACAATCTTTGTGGCAATGTTACTTGTTTTAGTGTCATTTCATTATTTTTGCAGTTTGAGTCGTGTCGGAGCAAATAGATGATTTTATGGAGGATTTTGGCACTTTTAAGTAACAAAGAGGAATAGAGCAACAACGCTACTAACCGCGCTACTAAAGGAACCACGGAACAGAATGCAGAGCGAGCCCTAGAGCGATCGCGCGCCTGACGCGGGATCAGACGAAATTTTGGGCCGACGATAAAAACCCTAAAAACTATAAAAAAAAAATGAGGCTACGTTCAGCAGCTAGGGTACAAATTCTCAGAGCACAAAAACCCCACTAAAAAGAGTTAGAGAGCATTCGAGGGTTAGAGAAGAGTGGAAATTCTACCGTTCGTAGCACCACAATCATAGTTGAAGGAGAAATGTGAACTAAAGGAGTCAACAATCAGAGTAGAGAAAAGCAACAAGGAGATCGAAGTTTAATCTTTTATTTTTCTTACTTGAATAATCTATGATAAATATGACTATGAGTTGCTAATCCTCTCAGTATCTGAGGGGGATGTAGTTGATCTCATATGGAAGCACCTTGAATATATGTTTTGATTATGTTTATTGATGAATTTGTTTTGTTGGATATTTTTTGTTGCTTATGTTACTTTGTTTATTTGATGCACGCATTTCTCTGACAACAAAGTAGTGACATTGAATAACCTTGTATTATGTTGAATTATGCACATGGAATTGTTAATGCAACACTAGCATAGTAGATCAAGCAGAAAGATCTTTAGATCTTCGATCATTAACGTGTTCGTGGAATCTAGATCATAGTTGGTAACTCTAATTCACTTCTAAAATACTGTATGGATCCTATTACATGGGGAACTTCTGGTAAGGGGAAAGTGCTTAATGGCCTGACATCATGGATTAGAGGGTTCTTTAGTACATCGAAAGGTGGCGATTTTGCTACATCAACACGGAAACAAAACAACCATTAACAAATATCGTCTTGCATAGAAGTCATTGGTATTTTGTCTCTGAAGTACATGCATCTGAGATCAATAAAATCCATCTCTTAGATACCTTTTACCAAATCTGATTTACAACTTTAGACAGAAATCAATCAACCAATCAATCAATTAAATTTTATTCTACTTTGTTAGATAACTTAGTCTTAGTTCTTTAGAAATATCTCCAACCACAATCTCTAGTTAGGTAATTACAGTGAAGCAATCTAGTTTAGATCTCGAGTCACTAGTTAGTTAGTTAAGCAATAGTTCCTAGTCTTAGTTTCTATGATAAAGCCAAAAAGAAAAGAAAACTGATTCATTGCGTGTTCAACAATATGATTGCTAAATTATAAATATCTACTGTCTTGGGATTCGATACTTGTGCAGTAATCTTACTTTTCTTTTTATTATTACTTGATTCGTGCACTTGTGATATCATGGAACTTAGGTGTAATAACTTTGAGCTGAAATTTATTCTATTCAGTTACACCTAATAAACGCCCCTTCATGCCACATAAACAAAAGTGCACATGATTGGTTGTGGTAGTGTAGCCGAAGTGATACAACAATGCAAAAATTTCTCATCATTATCAATAACACTAATACCAATATCAGTGACACCAAAAACCCAAATGGTATCATTCACATTTCCAAACACTTTGTCGTACCGAAAACGACGCAGATATACAGATTCATTATTCTCAAGATCCATCTTAGGTTCAATAAGCACCAATATTTTCAGCTTATGATAAAATCAATTTTTGCACAATATCACTCCATTGTTGCCCTCATTCTTTCCCTTCTTGTTGGGCTTGGGTTCCAACAGATTTGTGACGACCGCGCCCCACGAGCCATGCTCCGATCCGAGTTAGTTCAGTGGTGATCAGTCGCTTTACCCAACTCAGACTAAAACGTAATCCATAGGAAGGGGTCTTACTTGTTCAGGATCGAAACCATACACGTTTTCTAAAATATATTTTGATATATACAGCGGAAATCTTGTATTACAAACAATGTGACTTTTTTAATAGTTATGCACTAGTGACAAAACATGAATATTTCAATATGCACGCTCGAATAATTATTCACTTGATCCATGCTTCCATGTTGATTTTTATCATGAGGAATGGACAGAAGAAACGAGGAATAAGTCTTTAATAACATAGTGAGATTCATATAAAAGAACTGCAATGCAAGAATTAACTGTGATTTAATGGATACATTTCGAGAAGTGGTCTTACCGGTAGAAATAGTTCAACTAGATAATTTGATGTAGCAATGATACTTGAATTTTCATAGAATAGTTAATGAACTTGTGCTTAACAATAAACGAATCCAACCTTATGACTTCTAATATTCTACCTTATACCTCTCGACGAGGAGCGACCTCGCAAACAATTAAGAGACATGCTCGAGTACATGTCGATCCAGCACACGGGTTATAGCCAACTCCTGACTGCAAGCGGTGCCTAGATAGATGGGTATCAAGCAAAATTACTTAAACCGACAGTCCTTACTGCCCAGCAGTAACTCGACTCAATCTCTGGGCCCAACTTCCCAAAGGCGTCCCAATGGGTATAACAGATAAACAAAAAAGCTAGTAAACCGGATAATATCCGTTGCTCCTTGAGCTACATGGCCCGAACATAGTTCGTTGCTCTTTGCACCGTTCAAGAACCAGAAAATGAGATTAAAATATTAGGGAATTACCATGATTATGAATCAATATGATAAATAATAAATGATTGGATACGATTTAACGATTAGTAAAAAAATCATGTTATGAGATGAGATGCAAAACGGGATTATGATAAAATATAGGTTGTTCGAGGTTTGGTAACAGAGTAGTGGCTTTTCTGTCCAAGTTCCTAAGGAGCGGATGCCAAACGGGGCTAGAACAAATCACAAATGAAACCTCACCGTAACTAGTACGGGGAACCTGGATAGCGTTGATTAGTTCGTTAAACCTTTAACAAATTTAAATAATATTAATCAATTGAATTTATAATTCAACACAACAAATATTAGTAATTTTCTTCAATTCTCATGTTGGTGAAATTAAGAGTGTTCTTGTTAAGAATGCTAGTTACAATATAAATCTTAGTAAATAACATATAAGCTTAATTTATGTTATTACACAAAACATGAAAATCGTAGATGATGAATTAAAGAAAAACATATGTTTCAATTGAATATTGAATATCTATTGTTTTAACCAGCTTATTTATAACTCAAAACTATATTAAACAACCATACGTTCAAACTTATGACTATGAGTATTCGTGGTAAAGTCATTTTGACGACAAGTCATGATAACAAGTAAGATTTGATTAACTATCCAATTTGATGCATAATCAATCCTTAAAAATATATTACTTAACTAACTCTAGGAAAACTCGCCTTTTTAGCTTTTAATCAATTCAAAACTTTTAATGACCAAACATCAAATAAGTATCATATGAAATAACACCTTAAAATTTCTAACTTAGTCAATTATTACTATATTTTACATAGTTAGTTTAAAATGCACATAATTATGTTATAACTTAAATATAAAGATATTACATGCGAAATTTATCAAAACAGGAGATAAAGAATGCTTATTATGATAAATAATCTTATTTTATGTTAAAGTCATGAAGTGACAAAAATAATCTTGTAAGACTTATGAAAGTAGTATGTTAAACATTATAAATCTACCATTTAAATGCTATAAATAACATCACAAAAATGTCAATTCATGATTATAAATCATAATAATCTAATTATAACTAATATTATATCATGTTAAATTTATGTGTGTGATAAATATTTGAATTATGATGGTGATTAAACTTATAAATTAAAAAAACAAAAGTTGTGCCAAATAAACTGAAAAATCACCGCAGTTTTGGGTTTTACCTTTGATCGAACATCCAAATGAACTTGGTTTTCAAATATTATTATGGTTTATGGTTTCTAGTATCCTAAGAGATGTGGGAATCCAAGACTTTGTGAAAACACAAAGGTTTGCTATGCTAAACAATTCTTGCAATATAAGAGTTGTTATCGGATTTCTTGGCAGCAGTTCATGGTTTATGTATTACGGCCTTCTAGATCATATTATTTGGGAAAGATTTCTTCATACAAAGATAGAAGACACCAATGAGGGTATATATCCGAAAATAGGTAGTAAAATAATGTTTCTACTATTTGATACGGTTTTTCTAAGATGTAAGGGCAGATCGGCATTTTCTGCGCAGTAAAAGTTTTGGCGTCTTTTTAGGTAGAAAATAACAAGAAAAAAATTAGAAAATTTATTTCCCGAATGAAAACACAAAAAGAAACAACTTTTATATCTAGTTACTTTTGCAGAATCGAATTATTTTGGGATGTATAAAATATTGAACAATGGTGAGTATTTATAGGCGAAAATAGTAATTTAATCATAACTATTTATGTCCCACATTGATTATTTTATAATAAATCACAAAAAATCTGAATTTAATCATGCTCTTAAGGATGTCATGGCTTACCTCAGCAAAAATATGTCATGGGTTACTTCATCAATTGGTTAATTGCATATCAAGTCCCTTAATTATTTATAATAAAAATTCAAATAGGTATAATTAGATTTCTTTGTTACATACATATTTACTTATGTAATTTTTCTAGGTAATTCAATCAACTTGATTAATATTTGAAATTGAAATATATGTTTTAAGATTAGAGACCTATAAATTTAATAAAAGACTAACTTTTAATTACATGGGGCTCAAATGCAAATTTTTCTACAGATTTAGGAGCAAAATGGAAATTTTCAAAAGTTCAAGGACTAAAGTATAAATTTATCTCCTTCCTAATTTTTAGGGCGTTACAATCCCCCCTCCTTAAAGGAATCTGGTCCCCAGATTCTTACCTGAATTGTTTTGAAGATAATGAATTACGATTTCACCTCTTCTTTTCTTACTTCACCGGGCTTCTTTGAATTAGTGATTCGTCCTAATAAACCTGCAGCATAAAAATTTTCCGGCCTTTCTGATTTATGTGATCTCAAATTATTAGTACCTATGTAAACCCAATAAACTTATTCCATATATATTTATGTCTTCTCAAGCTTATTGTAAATTCCACCCCAAATTATCAATTTTCTCTTTAACCATTGCTTCAAGAATCATTATATTTTTAATTGAATTAATACTTTGACAATGAACATATCCATAGCTTGACTCGCCTCTAACTCAAATTTATAATGTCTCTTCTAAAAGATTATCAATCCACTCTCAACGTGTGAATATCTAATAACCTCAAAATCAGCTAGATAATTATTCGCTTAAGGTTTTAATAGGGAAAAAATCAAGTTTGGTACCTTAATTTGGCTTCCGTTTCTTTTTGGTACCTTAATTTGTCACGCAACATTTTTGGTACCCTATGTTTCCAAACTTAATCACGTTTGGTACCTCCCTAGCGGCGTCCCCAATTTAACCACCGCGATGTCTACGTGGCTCGCCGTTGACTCCTAAAATCTCAATTTTGACTTTTTTCTTGCCACATGCACATGCTGACTGGATTATTTAATTTAAAAAAATAAAAAAAACTATTAAATCTTATATCACAAATTCTAGTTTTGATATTTTTTATAATTAACTTTATTATATAAATTATAAAAATTTATTATATAGTTCTGTTTTAACAAAATAATTTTTATAACTAATGAATTTAAAAAAACATGAAAAAATGAAAACAAAAAATTAGTCAAAATAATTAACATATATACAAATAATAATAATAATAATAATAACCATTTATATATAAATAATAATAATAAACATATATATAAATAATAATAAACATTTAAATATAAATAATAATAATAAATATATATAAGTAATAATAATAATAACCATTTATATATAAATAATAATAATAAACATATATAAGTAATAATAATAAACATTTTAACAAATATAAAATTAAAAACAAAAAAAAATATAATCATCATCTTCGTCAACACCGCCGCTACCCCCCCACCCCCCCCCCCCCCCCCCCCGCCGCCGCTGTCACCGGCGTCACGAACACCACCACAAATCGCCGCACACCACCACCACCCAAATCAACGGTTAACCACCCTAATGTGAGAGGAGAGGAAGATGAAGAAATATTGTCGACGGAATTCGAGTTGTGTATATATATTTGAAATTTGATTGGAAAAATGTTGGGCAGGTGATGAAGATCCGGTGAAGCGATTTGCGGCGCCGATGAATCGATTGGGCAGGTGGTGGCGCCGATTTGAAGCAATTTGTGGTGGCGTTTGATGAAGATGGTGGTGGTGGTGGTGGCGGTGGCGGGGGGGGGGGGGGGGGGGGGGGAGGTTGAAGATGAGGAATTGATGGTGGGGGTGGGTGGTGGCGGTGGGGGGGGGTGGGGGGGTTGAAGATGAGGAATTGATGGTGGGAGTGGGTGGTGGTCGGGGTGATGGTGGTGGGTATCGGTGGTGGGGGTGATGGTGGCGGTGATGGGGTGGGGGGGGGGGGGGGGGTGAAGATGATTGGTTTTTTATTTTTTTTTAATCAATTTTTTAGATTTGGGTTTTTTTTTATTTTTTGAAACAAAAAACTTATATATATATATATATATATATAATAGTTGTAAAGTTAAGAAATATTTAATTAATGTTTAGGAAAAGAAATATATGATTTTGATTTTGATTTTTTTTAATCCAGTCAGCTTGTCCACATGTGTTAAATTGGGTCAAAATCAAATTTGGGCGGGTCAACGGTGAGCCACGTAGACATCGCGGTGGTTAAATTGGGGACGCCGCTAGGGAGGTACCAAACGTGATTAAGTTTGGAAACATAGGGTACCAAAAATGTTGCGTGACAAATTAAGGTACCAAAAAGAAACGGAAGCCAAATTAAGGTACCAAACTTGATTTTTTCCCGGTTTTAATACATTCCATATGTCTCAAATTTACCTTTCACCTTCAAATTGTCAGTCTGGTAACCACTACTTAAATTTAACAAACTTATATCCATTAACTAGATCAGATTGTCAATCTATATTCTAAATTGAATATCTCTTTGTAATTGATACCTAAAAGTCCCTCTTTCTTTTTTTCTCTTTTTTTTTTTTTTTGGTCCGAACAAGACTAATATATCCCAAAAGAGAAGTATTTCTAACCACTATCTAGATTAATTTTATCTTTAAGGACTAACACTTAACACCATAGGAAGTTGTAAACCCATTTTCTCGGAAGAAGAAAATTAAACTCTTATGATTCTTGTCTAATAATATGCGAGAGTTTAGTAATTTTTTATTTTTATTTTGATTAGCTTAATATAATTATGTTAATCAATTTTTGACGTTTCACACATTAAAACAACTATATAAGTAGAAGAAGACTACTGAAATAAATTTCTTATTATCCAAGAAGCAATATTTCAATTGAACTTACATAATAGTAGTAAACTCATACCAAGAGCAAGAAATACGAAAGGTATTGCGAATTCTAAAAATACAATAGCAAATTCAATTAATGTTTCTTCATCATTTAGAAGAAAAATAAAAATAAAAATAACAAAAATTACAACAAGAATAACTTGAACCTGGTGTTTTCAGACTCGGCCCGGTCACAGAACTGGTGAGGCTACTCGTTAGTGTTTCAGTAGGTCGGACCGGTTGAGCCACTGGTTGAATCGGTTTGTTGACTTTAGTCAACGTTCAATAAAATATATAATTCAAAGTTTCAAACTTCAATGTATAAAAATGTCATAACAAAATACTCAATTCCTCAACTACAAAATCTCTAAATAAATATATCATGCTATTATATTATCACAACTAATCACTAAATACGCAAACCAAATATTAAACAACTCCACTCGGTGAATCGGTAAAGGTTATTTATATTCAGTTATATATTTAAAATATATATTTCATATTTTTCAACTTTTTGTCTTTATAAATATGTATGATCGCTAATAAGTAATATAATTACTTTTTATTAACCTAATAATTTCAAAACTTAAGTAATATGTTAAAAATCTGATAAATAAATTGGATATATTAGTGTGTCATAATTATAAACGTTGTACATTTTTATGTATGTTATATTATAATTGGACTTAAATGTTATGTCGATATCTTAATAAGATTTTTCATAAATAAGTACTCACAATTTAATAAAATCTTGATAGGGAACTAACAAGTTTACATATTTATGTATGAATCATCCTGTTTTAGTATTTTTAAGAATAATAAATATACAAAATGCCTAAAAAATCAAATTGAGAGACCATTAAAGAAACAAAGCCCACATATATAAGATAAAACAGGTCATCACCTCATTAATTCTCTACTTCTATCCATCATTTTCTACAACCGCTCCTCTTCTTCTTCCCTTTTTTTTTTTGTCTTCCATCTTTGTTTTCCTTTCTTTCTTCCTTTTTTTTTTCTTTCTCCCTTTTCTTTTTCTTTTTCTTCTCTCCTAATGTGTCGTACTGTTTTTTTCTTCTTCTTTTTGATGTCTTCCTTTCTTTCTCTACTCGTATTCTTCTTTTTCTTTTTCTTCTTTTTGATTTATCTGGTAATTTGCAAAAAAAAAATAAAGGGGGGGGGGGGGGGTCTGACTGGTTCGCAAGACCGAACCGGACGACCGGTTCTCCGGCCAAACCGGTCTGAGTCGCTGGTTCGGCCGCAGCAGTTTAGCAGCCCGTTTTTTGGACAGACTCGGACCGATAAAGCCACCGGTTTCTGGCCAGACCGGTCGGTCTGGTCCGGGTCTGAAAACAGAGCTGGAACCGTATGATCCATTTTTGGTAGATATGAGTTAGATGAAGATGAGTGTGTGTTTTGTTGTATAAAAATAATGTATTTATAGAAGAAGATATGGCCATTATAGCCGTTTATAACCATTGGAAGAGAAAAAAAAATAAATAAAATTATATATTCTTTTTGAAGGATTTGAATGGTATGATGATTGAGACGAAAATTAAGATTTGAAGTATGTGACTTGTTTGTGAAAAATATGTTAGTTAAAGAAAAGTTTTAACTAACGAGCATAATATACAGTAATTAGAAAAATCTGTAATATTCTTAAAATTTGAGTAGCAAAAATTTTAATCCATTTTTTTATCAGTAAATCATGCTAATTAATATTTTATTTATTTTAAAAAATAACTACCACAAAAAACACTAGTAATTTAATTGTAACATAACATATAAGTTTTTGTGATTTATTATTATTGTTGATATTATTATTATTCCGAAAATTTTATATTCAAATGAATAAACCTGGATATCTAGACAAAACACATGAGAAAAATAAGGCGACATAACTTTTTCTTATAAGTGCATGCTCGTATTTTGAGAATTGTGCAAATATTTAGTTTTTCAGTACAAATAAAACTTAGACGGTATTATCTATACACACACATACACACACACACACACATATATATATATTTTATTTTTAATAGGCACAAATAATAGATGATGGTGTACAACGATATGAATGCCTTTTCTTAGATTGGTAAATGTCATATCATAAAACATGGATTGTAGGAGAAGCTATTCATAAGAGATGGATTGTTGGAGACGCTATTTAATTAATTATTGTTTTTGAAGATGTTGTATTATTATTGTTTCAAAAGCTTCTTCGGTATGCCTACTATGTTTTCTTATAAATAACAGTTTTATGATATCGAAGATCACACATTGACACATACCACATTATCCGGGGAAGAAATATAATTTCAGATGGAAAAATCTTCAACTCGAGAGATAAATACTATTTGTGTCTTTTGTGGATCTAGTTTCGAAAAAGATCCTGAGTTTATAGAGGTAGCAAGTAGTTTGGGGAACACATTGGTAAAGAGAAACATAAAGCTAGTCTACGGAGGAGGAAGTTTAGGGCTAATAGAGTGTGTAGCAAAAAGCACATTTTCTATAGGTGGTAAAGTGTTAAAAATCATACCAAACGCCATAGCGGACATGAATCGCGGTGGTCCAATCATAGGTGAAGAGGTAATTATACCTAGCATGCACGAAAGAATAGCGACTATGTTGTATAATTCTGATGCATTTATAGCATTACATGTGGCCTTAAGAACACTAGAAGAGATTTCTTGCATAGCTTCATGGGCTCAATTAAACTTGTATTGGAAACCTATAGGGTTGTATAATGTTAATGGTTTCTACGACATGTTGTTGTCTTTTCTAGATCATTGCGTGGAGCAGGAGTTTATGAAGTCGTCGGCTCGTGAAATTCTAATCTCTGCATATACTGCAAATGAATTGATTGACAAACTTAAAGCATATGTACCAAAAGTAGATCCCATATCGTCACAAATTATGTGGCAGACAAGTAGTGACTATAGTCGTAGTAAGAAACGTGCTTTAGATGTTGATACGACACTCCGACTGTAACTCTTTTATGTTGATCAGTGTTTGATGTAAAAATATATGTTTTAATCTATATGAATATTTTAGTGAAAACATCTTTGATTGATTAATGTTTGTCCAATTTTTTTAACCAATGGCTCTGAGACCATACTGTGACGACCGCGCCCGACGAGCCATGCTCTGATCCGAGTTGGTTCGGTGGTGATTAGTCACTTTACCCAACTTAGACTAAAACGTAACTCATATGAAGGGGTCTCACTTGTTCAGGATCAAAACCATACACGTTTTCTAAAATATATTTTGATATATACAGCAGAAGTCTTGTATTACAAACAATGTGACTTTTTTAGTGGTTATGCACTAGTGACAAAATACGAATATTCTAAAATGCACGCTTGGATAATTATTAACTTGATTCATGCTGTCATGTTGATTTTTATCCTGAGGATTTGACATAAAAAATGAGGAACAAGTCTTTAATGACTTAGTGAGCTTCATATAAAAGAACCGGCAATGCAAGAATTAATTGTGATTTAATGAATACATTTCGAGGAGTGACCTTACCGGTAGAAACAGTTCAACTAGACAATTTGATGTAGCAATGATACTCGAATTTTCATAGAATAGTTAAGGAACGTGTACTTAACAATAAACGAATTCAACCTTATGACTTCTAATATTATAACTTATACCTCCCGACGAGGAGCGACCTCGCAAACAATCAAAAGACATACTTGAGTACATGTCGACCCAGCACGCGGGTTACAGCCAACTCCTAACTGCAAACAGCACTTAGATAGATGGGTATCAAAACTTAATACGACAGTCCTTACTGCCCAGCAGTAACTCGACTCAATCCCTGCGCCCAACATCTTAAAGGCGTCCTGATGGGTATAACGGATAAACCAATAAGCTAGTAAACCGGATAATATCCGCTTCGCCTTGAGCTACATGTTTCGAACATAGTTCGTTGCTCTTTGCACAGTTCAAGAACCAAAAGATGAGATTAAAATATCGGAGAATTACCATGATTATGAATCAATATGATAAATAATAAATGATTGGATACGATTTAACGATGAGTAAGAAAATCATGTTATGAGATGAGATGCAAAATGGGATTATGATAAAATATAGGTTGTTCGAGGTTTGGTTACGGAGTAGTGGCTTTTCTGTCCAAGTTCCTAAGGATCGGATGCTAAACGGGGCTACAACAAATCACAAATGGAACCTCACCTTAACTCGTACGGGGAACCTTGATGGCATTGATTAGTTCGTCAAACCTTTAACAAATTTAAAAAATATTAATTAACTGAATTTATAATTCACCACAACAAATATTAGTATTTTTTCTTCAATTCTCATGTTAGTGAAATTGAGAGCGTTCTTGTTAAGAATGCTAGTTACAATGTAAATCTTAGTAAATAACATATAAGCTTAATTTATGATTACACAAAACATGAAAATCCTAGATGATGAATTAAAGAAAAACATATGCTTCAATTGAATATTGAATATCTATTGTTTTAACCACCTTATTTATAACTCAAAATTATATTAAACAACAATACGTTCAAACTTATGGCTATGAGTATTCGTGGTAAAGTCATTCTGACGACAAGTCACGGTAACAAGTAAGATTTGATTATCTATCCAATTTGATGCATAATCAATCCTTAAAACATATTACTTAACTAACTCTAGGAAAACTTGTCTTTTTAGTCTTTAATCAATTCAAAACTTTTAATAATCACACATCAAATAAGTATCATATGCAGTAACGTGTTAAAAGGTATAACTTAGTCAATTATTACTTTATTTTACATAGTTAGTTTAAAATGCACATAATTATGTTATAACTTAAATATAAAGATATAACATGGGAAATTTATCAAAACATGTGATCAAGAATGTTTATTATCATAAATAATCTTATTTGATGTTTAAGTCATGAAGTGGCAAAAATAATCTTGTAAGACTTATGAAAGTAGTATGTTAAACATTATAAATCTACCATTTAAATGTTATAAATAAAATCACAAAAATGTCGATTCATGATTATAAATCATAATAATCTAATTATAACTAATACTATATCATGTTAAATTTATATGTGTGATAAATATTTGAATTATGATGGTGATTAAACTTATAAATTAAGAAAACAAATATTGTGCTAAATAAATTGAAAAATCACCACGGTTTTTGGTTTTACCTTTGATCGGACAGCCAAATGAACTTGATTTTCAAATCTTTTTATGGTTTATGATTTTTAGCATCATGAGAGATGTGAGAATCCAAGACTTTGGGAAAACACAAAGGTTTGCAACGCTAACCAATTATTGCAACATAAGAGTTGATATCGGATTTCTTGGCAGCAGTTCACGGTTTATGTATTACGGCCTTCTAGATCATATTATTAAGGAGAGATGTCTTCATACAAAGATAGAAGATACTAGGGAGGTATGTATCTGAAATAGGTAGTAAAATAATGTTTCTACTATTTGATACGATTTTTCTAAGGTTTAAGGGTAGAATCGGCATTTCCTGCGCAATAAACGTTTTGGAGTCTTTTTGGGTAGAAAATGGGAAGATAAAAATCTGGAAAAATTATTTTCGAACAAAAACACAAAACGGAACAACTTTTACTTCTAGTTACTTTTGCAGAATTGGATTATTTTGGGATATATAAAATGTTGAACAATGGTGAGTATTTATAGGCGAAAATAGTAATTTAGTCATAACTATTTATGTCCCACCTTGATTATGACTTAGGGAAATTGTTTAAATTAACTATTTATAACTTAGGGAAATTGTTTAAATTAACTAATTATAACTATTTATGACTTAGGGAAATTGTTTAAATTAACGGGTGTAAAACATAAAAACAATTAAAGTCGAGGCAAGAGTTGGACTCTTTCTCTTTAAAACGATATTTTCCCCGCTCGGTGCTTACGGTTTGATAGGTAATCGCTTCCCATAATGCAAAGATTATCTTCTTAATATGGCAGCACTTCGAATATTAAGAAACTGCAAACTAAAAGATTGTTTTGAACTCTCGGAATAAAACAGACAGAAAGAAAGAATGTATTGATTGAGTGAAAAATTAAAAACTAGGGGGTCTATTTATAGATTATAAAAGTTGGCATCGGGATTAACTTGACGGACATGTCCTTCCCACGTTACAACTTTCCCACCAGATTTTACACCATTTCGGTTGACTGTGCACCCATTCGGATTAAAGGTGACACTTATTCTGCTAATGGAGTGTGTAGGTGACTTGATTTTCCCTCTAGTTTTTGCAGGAACTAGACACACTTATTCGACCAGATTCTGACACCTAATCACGTTTAATTAATTATTAAATTTGTTGCTTATTAACTTTTGAATATTTAATTAATTACTTAATTAAACTTTGTCCAAAGAGATAAGTATTTGATAGGGAAGCCCAATCTCAAGCTCAAACCCAAATCCAAACCCAAGTCCAAGCTCAAGCCCACAGCCCGTGGCCCGCGACCCACGACCCCAACCTTGGCCCAGGCCTGACGTGTTGGCTTGAAGTGAAGCATGGCCCATCTAAGTCTTCACCCTTCAAAGACTTGTGGTACCCCAAAGGGTCTAAACCTTTATGCAAAAAAACAACTTTATAGGTGTACTAGTTTAGCTCAAACTTTCCATGTAAGATGGTGCTTTTCATCTTCCCACCCATTTCCTTTCATTTCTTCAAGATAACTTATTTCTACTAGTTTACTTGTTCATTTAATTTCTCATTCATCCCACATTGGGTTTGGATAATTAAATATACTAGATTCATTTACACGAAACGTAAATTTCATTAAGCAAAAGAAGTTTCACTTTTATAAAGAGGAACCCATTAAAATAAATTATCAAAATCATGGAAAAGTAACATTTTCCAAAAATCCCCCACATGAATGAAAATTCAATGTGTACAATCGAGAGAGTTTAGGCGGAAAGCTTACTACATCAGGATAGGTAGGTTTTTGCTTTGAACCTTCTTAGTGAAATACATCGGATTTTCATAGTTGATCAGTGAACATAATGTCTTGAACCGTTCGATTGTTGGTGTAAACCAAGACAACTGTATCCACACAGTAACTCCTCTAACAAATTTTAATTCTCATGGTTGTGTCCATTTTTGGCCCTAGACAACTCTTGGGTTCATAAGTGTTTTCTTATGAAGCGGCCACACTTCACACTTACATAGGTGATCTTCTTCAAAGAGTATCATGTCATACTCTGCTTATTTAAGCTTAAGAATCATTAAAAGTCAAAATTAACATTACCCTTTCTACAGGTAGCACATTCATCATACACGGGAATGAGTTGGAGTTTACTCCAAAGTGTTATTTTTTAGTCCTTACAATTTCGTTGTCCCATTGAACCAAGATTTTGGGATCTCCAATCAACATGGTTGGGTTCCATCATAAAGATTCTTTAATGTTAAGTTTTAAACCTATTCCCCTCTATAAGCAGTATGTTTGATCTCTTGGTATGCCTTTGGTCAACGGATTCGATAAGTTTTCCTTTGATTTTACATAATCAATGAAAATGACACCATTAGAGATCAACTGCCTTATGGTATTATATCTACGACGTATATGTCTAGACTTACCATTATACATGTGACGTAGCGGAATCTTATAGGAAAGATTGGAACAATTGATTTCTTGTGTTATATAATCTTCCCTTATGTCTTCACCTTGCTACATCAACATGCCACTTTGTACCCTTCCAATAACTGATTGGTTGTCGCAATGTATTAAAATTGTAGGCACTAGCTTATTCCAACAAGGAATGTCATCAAGAAAGTTGTGAAGCCATTATGCTTCTTCACCAGCCTTATCTAAGGCAATGAACTCGGATTCCATCGTGGAACGAGCTATACATGTTTGTTTTAAGGACTTCCACGATACAGCTCCACCTCAAATGGTAAAGACGTGACCACTGGTGGATTTAGTGTCGTTAGAGTCTAATATCCAGTCCGCATCATTGTATCCTTCTAATATAGCTGAATATCTACCGTAATGTAATCCATAATCTAAGGTGTGTTTTAAATATCTAAGTATTCTAATTAACGCCTTCCATTGATCTCTGTTTGGATTACTCGTAAATCTTCTCAATTTATTAACTGAGTAAGCAATATCTGAACGAGTGCAGTTCATGATATACATGAGACAACACATTATCCTGGAATATTCTACTTGATAGACAGGTTCGCCATGGTTTTTGCCTACGTGTAGACACAAGTCTACTAGCGTTTTAGCTGGAGGACCGTCATATGCCTTGTACTTCTTAAGTACAGTCTCAATATAGTGAGATTGTGACAATACGATCCCATTTGATGTCTTAGTGATTTTAGTCCCTAATACGAGTGCAGTCTCAAAATGTTTGGTCAACATTTTCTTGGAATTCATAACTGTGTCATGATTACTTCCCATGATTAACATATCGTCTACGTATAGACAGATGATCATGTAGTCGTTAGGTGTGTCTTTTAGGTATACGCATTTATCACACTCATTAATTCTGAAACCATTCTGAAACAACATCGTTCTGTCAAATTCTTCATGCCACTGCTTTGTGTTTAAGCCCGTACAGTGACTTAATGAGTCTACACGCCTTTTTCTCCTTTCCTGGAGCGACAAACCCTTCAGGTTGCTCCATATAGATTTCTTCATCTAATTCACCATTTAGAAATGTTGTCTTGGCATACATTTGATGTATTTCTAGACCTTCCAACGCAGCAATAACAATGAGCACTCTAATAGATGTGATCCTAGTCACAAGTGAATACGTGTCAAAAAAAGTCAAGGCCTTCTATCTGTCTAAACCCTTTAGCTACCAATCTGACCTTGTACTTATCAATAGATCCATCTGCTTTATACTTTCTCTTCAGTATCCATTTGCAGCCCAAAGGTTTGCTACCCGATGGGAGATCAACCAACTCCCACGTGTGGTTGTACAAAATATACTCTATTTAGCTATTGATAGGTTCTTTCCAAAAGGGAGCTTCTGGAGAGGACAAGGCTTCACTTATTGTCATTGGTTCCTTTTCTAACATATACAACAACAACAATCAAGCCTGTAATCCCAACTAAATTGGGGTAGGCTATATGAACCATGAATGAATCACGTCGAGTCGGGTACATGAATCTTCTGCCTCCATATACCATGATTATTGTGTCTAGGACTAAATTTAGCCCTTTTACTGCATTTAGGTTCTTCATCTTCCTCATGATTATGCCTTGCAGTTTCATAGGTTCTTTATATGGAACTTGATTCTTTCCTTTCTTTGCAAGGAAATATATTTTCAAAGAATGCTGCATTCCTTGATACAATGATCATATTTTCATTAATATCAGGAATTGAAGACTTATATACTGTTGTGCGCATATCCAATGAATATGCAGTTAACAGTCTTAGGTCCCATCTTTACTTGTTTAGGTTTAGGCACTTCTACTTTTGCTAAACACCCCCACATTTTTAAGTATTTATATGAAAGCTTTCGACCTTTCCATAACTCAAAAGGGGTTCCGTTTATACTTTTGTGAGGTAGCTTGTTTAGTATATGATTCTCTGAGAGGATTGCATCCCCCCACAAATTTTGTGGTAAACCAGAACTAATCAACATGCATACATCATCTCCTTAAGAGTACAATTTTTGCGTTCAACAATTCCATTTGATTGTGGTGAATAAGGGGTTGTAGTTTGATGAATGATGCCTGAAGAAGCACAAAATTCGTCAAATTGAGCTCCATATTCTCCACCTCTATCACTTCGGATAGTTTTTATTTGTTTGGCAAGTTAATTTTCAACCTCAAGTTTGTAGATTTTAAAAGCTTGTAGAGCTTCATCTTTACTTCTTAGTACGTAAACTATACAGTATCTTGTGCAGTCATCAATAAAAGTAATGAAGTACTTTTTACCGCCGATAGTTTGCACAAATTTTAAGTCACGTATATTGGTGTGAATTAAGTCTAGAAGTTTAGTGTTTCTTTCAACATAAGGAAACGATATTTTGGTTGATTTAGCCTCTACACAAATCCCACATATATTCTAAGATTCGATATTAAATGAAGGCAATAACTCTAAGCTTACTAGTTTTCATAGAGTATTAAAGTTAACTTATCATAATCTATTAGCCATAAATTTGAACAGTCAACCAAGCAAGCAGAAGTAATAGTTTTATTATTCTTTTTGAGGTCACGTTTTACAGTCATTACATTCATCTTGTACATGAGGTTGACCGCGTAACTTTTCTCAACAAATTGCTCATTCTTAGTGAGCACCAATTTACCAGACTCAAACACTAGTCTAAGCCCACTTGCATCAAGTGCATAACTAGATATCAAATTCTTTCAAATATCTGGAACATGCAGTACATCAATCAAAGTTATCTATTTGCCCGAAGTCATCTTCATCACCACTCTTCCACTTTCGATGATGTCTGACGTTGTAGAGTTCCCCATGTATAACTTCTTCTTGTTGAACGAATAGTACATAGAGAACATGTCTATGTCAGAACAGACGTGGTTGGACTAGTTCTGGTTTTCTTCCTTTGGGAGTCGGCAGTCTTTAGCCATGTGGTTTGGCTTTCACAGTTGTGGCAGTTCTCTTTGAACTTCTTTTTCTTCTGTTGGCCTCCCCCGTTGTCCTGATTCTTTCCCTTCTTGTTGGGCTTGTGTTCCACCACGTTGGCTCTAGCCTTCATCTACATTTTCTTTGGCTTGGCCTTATACGTTCGATTGTCCTCTTCAATCCGATGTGTGACTACCAGGTCTTCAAGATTCATCTCTTTACGCTTTTGCTAAAGATAATTCCTGAACTCCTTCTAGGACGGAGACAACTTCTCTATCATAGCAGCAACTTGGAAGGATTCACTGAGCTTCATGTCCTCTGCATCCAGGTCATGTAGGATTAGTTGTATCTCTTGAACTTGACTCGTCGTCGTCTTCGAGTCGGTCATTTTGAAGCCCAGAAATTTGCCGACGATGAATTTCTTCAACCCAGCATCTTCGATTTTGTACTTCTTATCAAGGGACGTCCAGAGTTCCTTTGATGTCTTGATTGTGGAATAGACGTTGTACAATGAGTTGTCCAATCCATTCAGGATGTAACTTTTGCACATAAAATCACCCTGACTGCATGCCTCAAAAGCAGCCCTTGGACGTGGATCATATTCATCTTCTGGCACCGTAGGGGCATCCTCGGTCAGCATCCTCGACATAATCAAGGTTGTAAGGTACAACAACATCTTCTGTTGCCACCTTTTGAAATCAGTGTTGAAAAACTTTTTCGGCTTTTCCCCGCTACCATGAAAAGGCGAAATAGTAACCATTTTTCTGAAATACACAAGGAGAATATCGTTTAAAAATTGTTGAGATTAACGAGTGTAAAACAGAAAAACAAACACGTATTTAAAGTCGAGGCAAGAGTTGAACTCTTTCTCTTTAAAACGATATTTGCCCCACTCGGTGCTTATGGTTGATTGGCAATTGCTTTCCAGATGCAACGACTATCTTCTTAATAGCACTTCGAATATTAAGAAACGGCGAACTAAAAGATTGTTTGAACTCTCGGAACAAAACAAACAGAAAGAAAGAATGTATTTGATTGAGTGAAAAATGAAGAAGTATGAGGGTCTATTTATAGATTACGAAAGTTGGCATCGGGATTGACTGGACATATATGTCCTTTCCACGTCACAATTTTTTTGCCATATTTTACACCATTTCGGCTGACTGTGCACCCATTCGGATGAAATGTGACACTTATTCTGCTAACGGGGTGTGTAGGTGACTGGATTTTCCCTCTAGTTTTTGCAACCACTAGACACACTTATTCGACCTAATCACGTTTAATCAATTATTAAATTCGTTGCTTATTAATTTGTGATTATTTAATTAATTACTTAATTAAACTTTGTCCAAAAAGATAAGTATTTGATATGGAAGTTCAAACTCAAATCCAAGCCCAAGCACAAGCCCAAACCTACGGCCCGTGACCGATGATATGGACATTCATGGTTTTGAATAATTAATTAAATATAATAGATTCAAATTTTAACATCTATACTATTATCTAAGAGAGGAGCCCCTACACTCACATACGGGTGGTTATGATACCAATTTTTGAGTTCCCTAAAATACCCACACTTTATCCTCTAAGGAATTCAAAACAACATGGACAAAAGAGTCATTTCCTTAAATTTTAAAAACTGCAAACTTTAAATTCTATCCACTTCTCACTTTTTTCTCAACTTCTCTTTATCATATTATTTTCTCTTTCTATGCTACGGCATATTATTTACTTTCTCTCACTCTCTTCATTCTCCACAAATACTTTCTTATTGAATACAATTTGAAAATATAACCACCTACAAATCACTCCAAAAAAAAGTATCCGCACAATTTCAATTGTTTCATTTCCCTTTTTTTGTTCTTGGTTTATTTTCTTCCATTGTTTTGTAAGTTATCGTTTCAAGTAATTATCTTCTATTTTTACATGGATTTATATTGATTTCGTGTTCTTCTTATTGAGTTACTGATTGAATCACTTTAACCCCTTTCAGATTATGTTTATTGACATTATTTTGATATGACTTTGATTGTTATTTCATGTTCTCATGTTCTAAGGATCTTCATTGACTTATTGATTACAATGTTTTAATTTAAAACACTTTACTATCTCTTACGTTACTTGATTTTGCTTTTTAATAATTTTGAGTTATTGATTTTAGTGTTTTAACTTTTATCTCTTTAAGATATTTCACACTATTTATAACAGTGATTAAAGCGTAATTTGGTGATTGATTTTAGTGGTTTTTAAGAATCAATTTAATCACATACTATAATTTTTTTGCTTTATCTATTTTGGAATGGATTTTGATGTGGGGTAATTTCGTCTGCTGACTAGTCACTCCACGCCAGACTAGCCCGAGCTCCTTATTGGTCCTGAGCTAGCTTTGAGTTCGGGAAACCTGCACTTAAAAACACGGCACGTGAACTAGGTCGAGGCTAACCAAGAGTAAGTGCTCTGATGCTGAGTCAGTTGATGCTCGTTGATGGCGTCTACGTCAACTAGAAGTCACTGGTGTGGATTGAGGAGTTTTGTAGATTTCAGACTGAACTTGGGGTTAAGCCAAGCTGCCTACGTATCCCATGTAGGGAATCAAGCCGAACGTAGTTCATTATTTCTCTATGGTGGCCGATCGTGGTCGAAGGTGAAGGTCGGACCTTCATCAATCTTGATAGGTCAATCTCCGTAGATCAATTTCCGTAGATCAATCTTGATAGGTCAATCTCCGAAGATCAATCTATATAGGTCGCATTCACTATAGGTCAATCTCTGTAGATCAGTTTCTGTAGATCAATCTTGATAGGTCAATCTTTGTAGATCAAACTCCCCTTAGATCAATCTCTATAGGTCTCATTCACTATAGGTCAATCTATGTAGATCAAACTCCTCTTAGATCAATCTCTATAGGTCTCATTCACTATAGGTCAATCTTTGTAGATCAAACTCCCCTTAGATCAATCTCTATAGGTCTCATTCACTATAGGTCCACCTCCGTAGATCAATCTCTATAGGTCGCATTCACTATAGGTCCACCTCCGTAGATCAATTTCTATAGGTCGCATTCACTATAGGTCCACCTTCGTAGATCAATCTCTATAGGTCCACCTCCGTAGATCAATCTCTATAGATCGCATTCACTATAGGTCCACCTCCGTAGATCAATCTCAATAGGTCCACCTCCGTAGATCAATCTCTATAGGTCGCATTCACTATAGGTCCACCTCTGTAGATCAATCTCTATAGGTCGCATTCACTATAGGTCCACCTCCGTAGATCAATCTCTATAGGTCCACCTCCGTAGATCAATCTCTATAGGTCGCATTCACTATAGGTCCACCTCCGTAGATAAATCTCTATAGGTCCACCTCCGTAGATCAATCTCTATAGGTCCACCTCCGTAGATCAATCTGAGGAGTGATTATATGAAGAGAAAGAAAAAAAATCCCTTGTAAATGAGGAGGAGTCTGGTATTTATAGATGATCAACCTCCTTGATTGTAGTAGCAGGTATGGGCCTCTGTTGATGGGCCAAGCCCTTATATGTCATATGACATATGTCATAAGTTGTATTCATATGTCATATGGTAAATCGGGCTTGCATAATGGGCTTTTGGGCCCCTTTGTTGGGACAGTTTATTTGGGCCGGTCTGGCTCGTGAATGGGCCTTTTGGGCCGGTACATTTGTAGGACAATAGTGTTTTGATAGGCCCACTAAGGGAATCACACCAAATTATGGTATAACATAAGTCCCCTAGTTTGTAAGGTGGTCGTAGCTTATGGACGCCTTGCAAACTTATACAGTCGAGATGCCATAATTTGCAAGTCCGAATTGTCCTAATATAGGTTGAGACCACTATTGGTGAAAACTTTACCATTAGTGTTGAAACCGAACAAGTTTTCTTTGTCGAAGAGGAAAAATGTCTTGTATAAAGGGTGCTTGAGTAGCAAAAAGCGTTATGCTCTTATTAAGAGGCCAAGAGTAGCAGAGGATGCCGCAAACGAAACTGTGCAAAGAATCACAAGCTGGTGCTAAAGAGCAGAAGAAAATATGCAAAAAGGCTCAAGCTGCGGCCGGAGCCCGGAGGAGCAAATTTAGATACTCTAGGAGGCTGCTGATTAGGCAGCTATAGCCAAAGAAGACCTTGAGGTTGCTTGAGCCAAGCTTGCAAAGCTTCAAATTGATCATAAGTCTATTTTAGATAGGCTCGACAGGCGGGATAGAACCATCAACAAATACCGAGCGGCAAATAAGGCCTATGTAGAGGAAGGCTGTAAGTCGAAGGTGATCATCGCGACTTCGAAGAAACAACTTGTGACTGACATTGCTGTTGTTGTTGTACCCTTCCTCAGGATGATCTTGTGGCATCCGACAATGTTGTTTTTCCTATTGCTAACTCTGGGATTATGACGAGTACCACCCTTTCTACCGATGTTGTCGTAGAGACAGAAGATACGATGGTTCCTTCCTTGACTATTTCTGAGACAGTCGCCACCTCTGAGACAGCATTGACTACTGCTCCAACTTCTTTTGTTTTAAAATCTCATCCTTATGGTCTTGTTTTGATAGCTGCCATGCTCCGATGAGAGATCTAGAGGTAACTAGTCAATCGGTCAGTGTGAATCTCTTACTGGTTCCGGCTTGTGCCTCAAAGAAAATTAGGTTGGCTTCACTGCTGAGGATCATGCACGCATGGAGAAAGAAGTCGAGGAACACCGCCGTAGTTATTCCAAAGTTTTGGTTGGCGGTGGTCTTATAGAAGAGCTCTGCCTTGTCATTGATGCAATAGAAGACTTGGAAGGTGTTACTTATGTGGGGAAAGATGATATTGCCAATGGTGGTCAGGCTTCTTGAGAGTGGAAGGTGGCCTTATTGGCCTTACTTTTTGGCACTTGTGCCTTTATTTTGCTCTTCAACTTCTTGTACATTTGATACTTATTTCTTATCTTTTTGGGACAAGTATAGTTTTGTTCTTCGCGTTTTAATACTTCGATTTGGTTTCTTCTTTTCTTGATCTTCTTTTCTTTCTTTCTTCCTTTCTTGATCTTGGTTTCTTCTTTTCTTGATCTTGTTTCCTTCTTTTCTTGACCTTGCTTTCTTCTTCTATTTGATTTTGTTCTTCCTTTCTTGATCTTGCTTTCTTCTTTTCTTGATCTTGCTTTCTTCATTTCTTGATCTTGATTTCTTCCTTTCTTGATCTTGATTTCTTCTTTTCTTCATCTTGCTTTCTTTTTTTCTTGATTTGGTTCTTCCAATTGTTTAATTCGGTAGGGCTTACGTTGCTTGCCTACTTAACGGGATATTCACCCCATAGGCTCTTCACCTAGTTTAATTTGGTAGGGCTTTTGCAGCTCGCCTACTTTATGAGATTTTCACCCAATAGGCTCTTCACCTAGTTTAGTTCGGTAGGGCTTACGATAATGGCCTACTTTATGGGATATTCACCTAATAGGCTCTTCACCTAGTTTACTTCGGTAGGGCTTACGATAATAGCCTAGTTTATGGGATATTCGCCCAATAGGCTCTTCACCTAGTTTATTTCGGTAGGGCTTACGATAATGGCCTACTTTATGGGATATTCGCCCAATAGGCTCTTCACCTAGTTTAGTTCGGTAGGGCTTATGATAATGGCCTACTTTATGGGATATTCGCCCAATAGGCTCTTCACCTAGTTTAGTTCGGTAGGGCTTACGATAATGGCCTACTTTATGGGATATTCGCCCAATAGGCTCTTCACCTAGTTTAGTTCGGTAGGGTTTACGATAATGGCCTACTTTATGGGATATTCGTCCAATAGGCTCTTCACCTAGTTTAGTTCGGTAGGGCTTACGATAATGGCCTACTTTATGGGATATTCGCCCAATAGGCTCTTCACCTAGTTTAGTTCGGTAGGGCTTACGATAATGGCCTACTTTATGGGATATTCGCCCAATAGGCTCTTCACCTAGTTTATTTTGGTAGGGCTTACGATAATGGCCTACTTTATGGGATATTCGCCCAATAGGCTCTTCACCTAGTTTAGTTCGGTAGGGCTTACGATAATGGCCTACTTTATGGGATATTCGCCCAATAGGCTCTTCACCTAGTTTATTTCGGTAGGGCTTACGATAATGGCCTATTTTATGGGATATTCGCCCAATAGGCTCTTCACCTAGTTTATTTTCATCATCTTGTGTGGTTTTTGTGTCTTCACTTGTATGGGTCTTGCCTTAATTTCATTGCCGATGCTTTGTTCTGATAAGCTAGCGATCATCAGTGTAGCTTTGTTTGCATGAGAGTTTTAGCATTTGTGCATTTTTGCTCATTGCTTGTTGTGTTTTTCGAGTGCGCATGACTTCAATTTATGGAACTTGTAGCCTAAAAGTTTTTATCAGCCATGCCTTGTTTTTCCTTTCCACCATGCCCCTTTGTATGTGAGCAGCGACTGAAATATTGGAATAGAAGTGTTCTTTTGTCATTGTTGAGTGTGGTGATTGGATATTTGAAATAGTTGTTGTGATGCTTGACAAAGTTTGTTGCATGTGTTATCATCATCATTTGCATAGCTATAACAAATTGTGGCAGTTGTTTCAATCATATAGAGAGTCCCCCAGTTTCATATTGCAGTTGAGTTAACAATGATGAAAGTGTCAGGATGTTATCATCTCTACAGTTTGTGGGAGATTTTCGTCCGTTATTCCTTTGTAAAGGTCAAGTGGTCCATGTTGTGCCTTGTGTAGTGTATGTGACTACGCTCTACCACGTTGTGTAGAGTGACGTCGTAGTAGAACGCCTCTTGATTGTTGTCAGATTGTGTGTTATGACTAAGGGGTGCCCCGGGTTAGCCCTAAGCAGGTGCCATGGGTTGACCCTTTGATTGTGATTAATGGGGGTATTTATAAGCTGATTATATCCTTAGTTGTAGGAGTGCAATGTGCTTTCCTTTGATGGGTTGGGCCTCCATGTTGGCCCTAACAGTTGATGTGCATTAGGAGGGACGTTAGCTCTAGGATCAACGTGGTTGACATGATAGGGTTGACGTGTCATTAGCCATATCATGGCGCACCATTAAGTTCCCCAGTTTGTAGCGGGGTCGTCGCAGTCGAGCTCGTTGCAAACTTCATAAGTGTCCATAATTTGATGCTTCACATGCAAGGATTTCTCGTTCGTCGAAGTTTTGCGGCTGTTCTCGGAGTTCGCACGTTGGGAGTTCAGTTGCAGATATGCTCGTGCATGGTGAATTTATGACGGAGAAGATCGCATTGCTGTTGTTCGTCGGCGCAAGTAGGTTACGCGGCTACTGTTGTCGACACAAGGAAACCGTGTTGCTGATGTTTGTCGACACAAGGAAATCGTGTAGCTGCTGTTCATCGGCACGAGGGATTCAGGCGTGTTGTTGTTCGTAGGCAGCATAAGGAGGTCGCGCGGGCTGCTGTTCATTGGCGCAAGGGAGATAGTTGCAAAGCTGCTCGTCGGCACATGGAGGTTAGGTTTGCTGCTGTTTGTCGACGCAAGGAGATTGCGCATCTGTTGTTCATCGACACAAGGAGATCGCGTGACTGCTGTTTGTTGGCGCAAGGAGGTTGGGCTTGCTGCAACGTTGGCGCGAGGAGTAGTCGTACAGCTGTTCCCCGAGGAGATCACTAAGGCTGATGTTCGTGTAAGGAATTCCGGGCGAAGCTTCTGTTCGTTGGCGTTCATTCGAGTCGCAGTGAGGAGTTCGTACGCTGCTAATCTGTTTGGCGATGAAGATTGCGTGTTGCGGGAGTTTGCTTGCGCCGCTGCTTGTTTCGAGTGAGGAGTTTGCTCAAAATCAGTTCGCACGTTCCAGTAAGTTCACAAGAAAAAAGTTATTCCTTGTGAAATACTTAAATTGATTGTTTACATTCTTCTAGTCTTTGGCAATGGGAATTACAGAACATGCATTTGTTTAATTCTTGATGATCATGGCGTCTTCTCTCGGGAATAATAGTAAAATGGAATCTAAGTTATTGAATAAGCAATCTGTTGTAGACTTCACATTTATGAATATGTCGTCTTTAAGTGATGATTCAACTGATGATGAGAGGTCTGAACAAGAGGGCTCTAGTGCTGAATCAGAGTCTGAAAGTGGTGGTAGAGAGTCGAACAATAGCGAGTCCTCTTCTAGTGAAGGTGGTTCATTTGGTGATGCAAATAGTGTTGATTGTTGTAAGTTCGTGTGTTATGAGCTTGAACTTCTTTCTTCCTCGGTAGATGGATTGCGCAACAAGTGACATTATTCCTCTTGAATTTGTTGTTCTGTTATCGTTGTATTGGGGGTCAATAGGTTCAGTCTCTAGATAGAACCTTCGACATTGTTGAGTAGTTGTGGTGGCGCTGGCCTCTTTTGGTTGCTCTTGTAGACCTTACCATAGTGATGAACACGGGTGTTTCTTCTACAGTGCACTTAGTGGTTTCCCACAGACGGCGCCACTGATGCGGGGTAATTTCGTCTGCTGACTAGTCACTCCACGCCAGACTAGCCCGAGCTCCTTATTGGTCCTCAGCTAGCTTTGAGTTCGGGAAACCTGCACTGAAAAACACGGCACGTGAACTAGGTCGAGGCTGACCAAGAGTAAGTGCTCTGATGCTGAGTCAGTTGATGCTCGTTGATGGCGTCTACGTCAACTAGAAGTCACTGGTGTGGATTGAGGAGTTTTGTAGATTTCAGACTGAACTTGGGGTTAAGCCACGCTGCCTACGTATCCCATGTAGGGAATCAAGTCGAACGTAGTTCATTATTTCTCTATGGTGACCGATCGTGGTCGAAGGTGAAGGTCGGACCTTCATCAATCTTGATAGGTCAATCTCCGTAGATCAATTTCCGTAGATCAATCTTGATAGGTCAATCTCCGAAGATCAATCTCTATAGGTCGCATTCACTATAGGTCAATCTCTGTAGATCAGTTTCTGTAGATCAATCTTGATAGGTCAATCTTTGTAGATCAAACTCCCCTTAGATCAATCTCTATAGGTCTCATTCACTATAGGTCAATCTCTGTAGATCAAACTCCTCTTAGATCAATCTCTATAGGTCTCATTCACTATAGGTCAATCTTTGTAGATCAAACTCCCCTTAGATCAATCTCTATAGGTCTCATTCACTATAGGTCCACCTCCGTAGATCAATCTCTATAGGTCGCATTCACTATAGGTCCACCTCCGTAGATCAATCTCTATAGGTCGCATTCACTATAGGTCCACCTCCGTAGATCAATCTCTATAGGTCCACCTCCGTAGATCAATCTCTATAGATCGCATTCACTATAGGTCCACCTCCGTAGATCAATCTCTATAGGTCACATTCACTATAGGTCCACCTCCGTAGATCAATCTCTATAGGTCGCATTCACTATAGGTCCACCTCCGTAGATCAATCTTTATAGGTCCACCTCCGTAGATCAATCTCTATAGGTCGCATTCACTATAGGTCCACCTCCGTAGATCAATCTCTATAGGTCGCATTCACTATAGGTCCACCTCCGTAGATCAATCTCTATAGGTCCACCTCCGTAGATCAATCTCTATAGGTCGCATTCACTATAGGTCCACCTCCGTAGATCAATCTCTATAGGTCCACCTCCGTAGATCAATCTGAGGAGTGATTATATGAAGAGAAAGAAAAAAATCCCTTGTAAATGAGGAGGAGTCTGGTATTTATAGATGATCAACCTCCTTGATTATAGTAGCAGGTATGGGCTTCTGTTGATGGGCCAAGCCCTTATATGTCATATGACATATGTCATAAGTTGTATTCATATGTCATATGGTATATCGGGCTTGCATAATGGGCTTTTGGGCCCCTCTGTTGGGACAGTTTATTTGGGCCGATTTGGCTCGTGAATGGGCCTTTTGGGCCGGTACATTTGTAGGACAATAGTGTTTTGATAGGCCCACTAAGGGAATCACACCAAATTATGGTATAACAGATTTTAACGTGATTATTTTTTGTTTGTGATATTGAGTTGTTGATTTTTGTTGTTTTCAAACTTTGTTGAAATTAAGATATCTTTTGGATGATTTGTTGATTTAAAATTTCTAGAATTTGTTGGGCGTTTTACTTTTTTTTGCAAATCCTTATTTATTTTCAAGATTATTCACACATTTTATTTAGTTGATACAGTGTGGGGGAGAAAATAATTAAAATTGTTGTTTCAGATTTTAAAGATTAACTAAAATGTATCAATCCATGATTTTACTGTTATTCATTATTGCTAATTTATCTTATTGGATTATATTTGGATTTCATGTTCCTGAAATTGGGCTGTTCGGTTTCGTGGTTTTCTATCTCTCAATCACTTCAAGATCTTTTCCATTGTTATTTTGTTATGGATTTGATAGGGATTTTAGAGGTTATTAATTATATCAACTTTAAAATCTTTAGGTTTCTTTATTGATTTGATAATAATTTCATGTTCTTCAATCTTCATTATGAGTTACTGCTGTGTTTTTTGGTTTTTTTTTTCTTAATTCATTTTCACATCTTTGAAATTTTAATTTTGACATTGATTTGATCGTGTATCTACCTATACAAATAAAAGGTCTTTTGATAGAACCTTTACTATTGGTTTTCCAAGTTTTATATTACAACATTTTCTATTTTCATGTGTATTTAATTCTTGAGTTCTTGATTTGGGTGGATTTAGAAAGAAAAGAAAAAGAAGATAGCTATATAGTAATGCATTTACTACATTTTCTTTACTTTCTTTTGTTAGTTTTTTTTTTTCGGACTCCTCACTCCAAGAATCCAAGATTAAAGCAATCTCTTCCACAAACGTTTGCATGTTGTAAACATTAGGGACTTGGTTTGCTGGGTGTGGGAATTGGAAAGAGAATAAATCATTGATTTAGTTTCAGACTTTCTAGGATTAACTAAAATTCAGGTGCATAATTCATGGTTTTGAGAATTAAATACATCTTCCCAAAAAAAAACTACTCGAAATTATTTCATTGCCAAGATTGGATTCTAGAAAAAATACATATTAAGAAATTCAACGAAAACTAATTAGTTTTTTACAACTCCCTGTGAAAAAGATGCACGAAAGTTTTCTTAGGTTGCAGATTTAGTAGTTGTCATAACTCATCACACTATATTTTTCATGTTCTATTGTTATGTTAATTATTATGCGCAATATGATGCCTAAAAGAACAAAGAAATTAAACGCCACGGTTAAGTTTCGCATTTTACTATGAGCATATTGTAATCTATGACAAAAACACTTACCAACATTTTTTTTTATTGGTTTAATACCAAGTTCCCTTTCATTCATATTGCTTCAAAACTTGCAAATTAATTAGGGAATCTAAACTTACATATATTTTAATTTTTGTGAACATGTTCACTCTTTATGACACTCTTTATGAATCTAATTCTTTTTGTAGTGATTAAAACTTTATGACTTGTTTAATTTCACTTTTGTAAGAGATGTATACTGCAATGCTATTGACAAGTTTGGTCCAAACGCCATAGTACAATGGCACATGTCAATATTTTACGTAGCTAAATAATTTATAGGTATGTATTCGATACAATTTTATTTGCTGTCACATAAACTATAAGAAACATATGCGTTAAAATTAAAATATTCTTTACATTAAATAAAGGTTTACACGCGATCTCGGGTGGGTCAAAGTTGCTAGTAATATGAAACATAAGCATAGTTGAAATTCGGAGGAATATATGTAAAGTAAGAAGGCGCCTTTTATCCGGTTGTAATCAGCGGCATGACACGTGTGAAGCCCACAGCCAGTACCAAAAAAAAAAGAAAAAATATCTAGCTTCCTTCTTCTTCAGCTAGTTTTTTCTTTTCTTCCCAACGGCAAACAGACGAGAATCATAAGTTGGACGACGTAAAGAATTTCCTCCTCTGCAATATATTAATATACTTGTTCCGCTCTCCCGCCCGCTATGAGCGCGAGAGCTGTGCTCTTTTCTTACTGCTCTTCAGCTCCCAAAAATCATTCTCATCGCATTTCGTCGACTTTCAATCCTAAAACACCACCCCTGAGATTCGAGTTATGCCCTTGTGGTGGTGGTGGTGGAAGGATTCATTTTCACAACATTTTCTCCTCTTCCTCCTCCTCCACTAAACGGAGTACTAGTGGTGGAAGAGTGTGGGCGGATGTTAAGTCTTCTGAACAAGCTTATGACATTGCGCCCCCGGACTCTGTCAAGTTAAACGACACCGTTTTTGTGACAGACAATGACGTCGTCGACACGTTGCCGTGGTGGGAGCAGTTCCCCAAGCGTTGGGTGATTGTCATACTCTGCTTCTCCGCTTTCCTGCTCTGCAACATGGACAGAGTCAGTACTTTTTACTTCCTTGTTCCTTCTCATATATTCTAGCTTAATCAACAAAAAAAAATATATATTTATATGAACCATTATTATACATTGCAGGTGAACATGAGTATCGCAATACTTCCAATGGCATCGGAGTACCATTGGACTCCCTCAACTGTTGGTTTGATTCAATCCTCCTTCTTCTGGGGTTACCTTCTCACTCAGGTAATTAATAAAAGGAGGAGATATATACTAACATACAACACATTGGTTTTTTTGTTTTTTGTTTATTTATCACCCATTGATAATTAGTTGTTTTAACATTCATTATTAATAACAATGCTTTTGATTACCATTGGTTTCTGATGAACTGTTTATTATCTATGAAGTTCAGATCGCAGGAGGCATATGGGCCGACACTGTTGGTGGGAAATTTGTCCTGGGATTTGGTGTTGTTTGGTGGTCTGTAGCAACAATTCTCACACCTATCGCCGCAAAACTTGGTTTGCCATTCTTACTCGTGGTTCGCGCTTTTATGGGTATTGGTGAGGTTAGTACATTCACGCATGTTCTTCTCAACGCTATTGCCACACACGATTTATCCACTTTAATTGTTATCTTACAGGGTGTCGCAATGCCTGCAATGAATAACATACTGTCAAAGTGGGTTCCTGTATCAGAGAGAAGTAGATCATTGGCATTTGTTTACAGTGGGATGTATCTTGGATCTGTCACCGGTCTAGCATTTTCGCCAATGCTCATCCATAATTTTGGCTGGTCATCTGTTTTTTATTCATTTGGTTCCTTAGGCACAGTGTGGCTTGCTCTTTGGGTTAACCAGGTGAATTCTCAACTAGTAATGTTAGCTTTTGACCTCAAGAAATATTGGCGCCTTATCAATACATATTTTGTTCTTCTCCATACTGTTTACTTTTGACATATTATTCACGACTCATTACAATTTTTTAGGCACACAGTTCGCCTCTTGAGGATCCTCAACTACTGCCCGCTGAAAAGAAGCTGATTCTTGGCAAATGCGCATCAAAGGAAGCTGTTAAATCTATTCCATGGAAATTAATATTGTCAAAACCGCCTGTGTGGGCGTTGATAGTTTCGCATTTCTGTCATAATTGGGGAACATTTATCCTTCTTACATGGATGCCGACATATTATCACCAGGTATATTTGATTTTAAGGTATCAAATGTCCTCATAGAGTACAAAGTAAATAATCATCTTTTTATTCGAAAACGCTTACTACTCGTAATGCCCTTAGCTGGAGAGCAGACTTACATATGATGAAAACTAAATTAAACAAAAATACTATATAAGACACAGGTAACAACAGTTAAGTTCATGGCATGAATTGTTAGAATAGTTCCAATTGATAAAGGGTGATTAAATAACCAGCGGATCCACATAAATAACACTAAACTTTATTTAACTAGGAAGAACACTTGCAAACTCTGTATCGACGCAACATAAGTAAAGAGCTCTGTTCAGCCTATCAAAAAATGAGGTTTCCAGGGCTTTGTTAGAATGAAATAGAGAGGGGAAACAACTACTTTGATTAATGTTCTCTTATGGTTACGTAGGCCAGGAGACTGGTGTTGTAGTGGATACATATTTCTGTCTTATGATATCACAATTGACTTCAGTGATGTTAGTCCTAAAACGTTTTAGGTTCTTTAGTATTCAAATAATTTAAAAATTAAAGTATTTGATCTGCTAAATTGATTGACTGGAAATAACTTTTGTTGTGATTTATTCTTTTGTAGGTGTTGAAGTTTAATCTTACTGAGTCGGGACTCTTTTCTGTATTGCCATGGCTGACTATGGCTATTTCCGCCAATTTTGGTGGTTGGATTGCAGATACTCTTGTGAGCAAAGGTGTATCCGTGACCATTGTTCGAAAGGTGTGCACCGTGTTATTTTTGTATTCAATCGCGTTTTGCTTAGGTGTTTGTTAACATTGACACGTTACAAATTGATGAGGGGCATTGGTCGAACAACTCAATCCATATTTTCAGAAAGATCTGAACACCAAGTCTACTTTTGTATAGTGAAGTAGAAATAAATGGTAGACCATTACGGAAAGTAATAATAGTATTCCATTCGTGCCTTTGGAAAGCTCCTGATGCAGATCTCACAAAATTACAATTAAAATAATGCTGCTTTTTTATATTTTTGGTTAATTCCATTCACAATAATTACATGAAATAACTGAACACCTTCTTTAATCAATATTTCCCTCGGCAGATGATGCAGACAATTGGATTTCTAGGCCCTGCTTTCTTCTTAACTCAGTTGAGCCACATAGATTCTCCTGCAATGGCAGTTTTGTGTATGGCATGCAGTCAGGTTTGTATTTTTCTCTTTTATGTTAGTTATTCAGAATCCTCTACTCACTACAACTTGAACTGTGCGCGACCTCTATTTTTCTGTTTTTGGAGCTTTCTTTGGAAGTTTTCTTAGCATCCTCGATGTTGGGCGATGAATACATTGACGAGTTAAAAGAGATTTCTGAACTGAAAATGAATTCGATTCCACACAGAGCTGTACTTCTTCCCCTGTGTTTTAATTATGTAGCTTCTTTTGGATTTTAAATTTCTTTAGATTTGTTCTTTTTCAGGGAACCGATGCTTTTTCCCAGTCGGGTTTGTACTCCAATCATCAAGATATTGCTCCTCGATATTCAGTAAGTAGTTTAGTCTACGACGTATTAGGCTATTAGCAACGGCATTAAGAGTATAATTGCTGCTAATGATTTAACCAGTGACTAAATTTAGTGGTTATGTAAAATGAATCCTTTGCGTTTATTACTATGGCAATGTAATTTTTTTATTTTCAGCCTTGCGAACATTGCGACTGTTTTCTTTCTCTTATGTTAGTTTGTTACTCGTGAATAATAAGATATTCTCCTCATGAAAAATATTTAATTTGCAGGGTGTATTGCTTGGTCTATCTAACACTGCTGGAGTGCTTGCTGGTGTTTTGGGTACTGCTGCAACTGGTTATATATTGCAACATGGTATGTTCTCCTTTAAAGTAATTTTTGAGTCGTTCATTTTGTTGGTACTGTAATAAGAACATAATACGTATATTCATATGTATATATAGTAGGACTTTTATGAGGAATAGCACCAGGGGACTGCATTTGCTTACTCTTTTTTTTTTCCAAAAGATTTTTAATTGTTACAATTGTCAAATTTCAAAAGAATCTGTTAACTAGATGCCTGATTTTGTTTGATGCGTATCATGGATCCTCTGCATATGAAGACCTGGCAATATACCTATTGTGAGGGAAAAGATAAAGGAACTAACCATTCTATTTTACATTGTCTTCTATTTTATTTAGGGAAAAAATCGAAATTGGTCATTTATTGTGTCTTAGTTACAGTTTTCGTCCTTTATTGTGTCCTTGTTTTATTTTGGTCCTTTATTGTGTGTTTCAGTATGATTTTGGTCCTTCAGATGGAATCTCAGCCGAAAATGTCATGTACGAGCACGTGTTGCCCTCAATTCAATTTTTTTGAATTTTCCACAAACATATTCGCATGTTGGAACAACAATTTTAATTTTTTTTTATTTAAAATTTTGACCCGTCCGATCCGGATAACCCGGTCAAATCGGGTTAGCCGGATCAGAATTTTAAATAAAAAAAAATAAAAAAAAATTGAAACCAGCGTTTCCACATGTGAATTTGCATGTGGGAATTAAAAAAGTTTTTATTTTGGCCGGCAAGTGCTCCCACGTGATATTTTCGACTCTGACTTCTTCCTGAGGACCAAAATTGTAGTGAAATACACAATAAATGACCAAAATAAAACAAGGACACAATAAAAGACCAAAACTGTAACTAGGACACAATAAAGGACTAGTTTCGATTTTTTCCCATTTTATTTATCATGCAAACTTGCTTTACCTTCCACACTTAAAAGGTGCACAATAATAATGTAAAACTTTTTTCTTTTCTGATTAGTAAACACCACATGGAATATTTTTGGATGTAACAGTTCAAATAAGTTATTAGTTATTGGTGCAGTTTGTTATATACTACGTTATCCATTTTTCATTCTAGTCTACCATAATTTGCAGCATGTTTCTCCTTCCACTCCCTCCTAGAAAAACTTTGAATTATCGTTCATCAATTCATTCTCAAATACATAAGTAGTTGGTGAATGATTTCAACCCAAGTTGTTTCAAATGGAGTGATGCCGTGTTCTTTGTCTTTCAGGGTCCTGGGACAATGTCTTTGAGGTTTCTGTTGGGCTTTATTTGGTCGGCACTGTAGTCTGGAATTTGTTCTCGACTGGTGAGAAGATTATTGATTAAATCGCATCTATGGATCACTGTATCAGGCAGGATCAAGGGTCTTAAATTAATACCACTTAACATCGAACTCGATACTCCGGGGAAATTTGTTGTTGTAAAACTTATGTTAAGTGCTCACTGAGATTTCCTTGCTTGTTTCTGGTGTAGAGAAGCAGACCGAGAAGATAGGGAAAGAAAAGATAATACCAAGTAGGAATGATAGTTGTAGACATGCTTTATGTACATAATAATGATGTATGTATATAAACCAAATTTTGTAATTTTTTGAAGGCATCTATTAAAATGCCATGTAACTCTTACTACTTTTGCTTTTTGCCCTGGAACTTATTTGGCCGAAAAAAAAGAGACTATAACTCTCAAATTTGCGACTAAATATACCCTGCTAAAGCCCAACCCAGCCTTCTGCCTTGTTGTCCGCCACGTCCTGATATAGACAAAACGTTGAGCCACATCGAATTTTAATTCTTTTTCAGCAGTTTTCATGCATATACACTATACTTTCAACACTCTGCCTTTCCACGCATTTTCAAGGCTACTAATATTGTGCTTATTTCGAAGAAGAAAGACCCGACGGAATGGAAGGAGTATAGACCGATTAGTCTTTGTAACGTGAGCTACAAGATCATCTCTAAACTCCTCAACGACCGGTTAGCTTCTTTCCTACCCAACATTGTCTCTCTCAATCAAAACGGATTTTTAAAAGGCCGGTTCATTGACGATAACATCCTCCTTGCTCAAGAGTTGGCTACGAATCTCAATAGAAAAAGGAACAAGTATAATTTAGTGGTGAAGCTTGACATGGAGAAGGCTTATGACCGATTAGATTGGGGGTTCTTGTACCAATGCCTTATAAAGTCCGGCTTCTCTCAAAGATGGATTTGGCTCATCAAGAATTGCATCGAGAATTGCTACTTCACCGTTCTTGTCAATGGAGAAAGCCATAGTTTCTTCGAGTCCAAACATGGAGTTCGTCAAGGTGACCCAATTTCTCCTGCTCTTTTTATTATTGCCGCTGAGTTCTTATCTAGAGGGTTGAACCAACTTTACGAACGGAATTATGATATCTATCTCAATTTCGGGGGCGGTATTAATGTGCCACATTTGGCCTATGCGGAGATTGCATTATATATGCAAAGGGGATGGTGGACAACATGGCTAAGATTAAGGATTTCTTACATCTCTACGAAATGGTCTCGGGTCAACTTATCAATGTGGCCAAGAGTTGCTTCATCCTATCGTCTCACGTTAATGGTGCGAATTTCTCATGATATTCACGATCTTACCAGCTTTGAGAAATGTGAGTTCCCCATGACCTATCTTGGTGCTCCTATCATTCGTGGTCGAATGAAATATTCATACTTCACTAGGTGGCTTGACCAAATCAGTGGTCCTATAAGCGGTTGGGAGTTGAAGTTCCTTAATTATGGCGGGCGTCTTACTCTTATCAAAAGTATCATATGCTCTATTTCAGTCTATCTTTGTCAAGTTCTCGAACCTCCGGCGAGCGTTCTTGATGATTTGGAGAGGTTATTTACTTGGTTTCTTTGGGGCTCCACCAAGGAAAGAAGATGGCTACATTGGAGAAGTTGGGAGAAAATTTGCAAACCGTTTGCAATAGGAGGTCTTAATATCTCATCACTTCCTTGCGTAGTTGAAGCATTCGGTCTCAAGCTTTGGTGGAGGTTTAGGTTGCAAGACTTGTTGTGGGCGCAGTGCATGATGACGAGGTATACTATACGTGAGCCGATCTTTAGTAGCAAACTTTGGGAACCTATAGGACGAAGAGATTGATTAAGTCGATCCCTAAAGCTCAACCGCATATTTTTGGAATATCAAGAACGATACTTCCCTTTTTCGGGTTGATCATTGGTTGAAATGCTGTCTTCTCTAACCCCGTGATGGTGCGCATGTTACTTCCCATTCTCGAGTTTGTGATTTTTGGTTGGCGGTGATAGGATATTGTGAAGCTTGAGGAGGTGTTGGATGATGACGAAGTCATGAGGGTTACGGGCCATCCCACTTGGCAAGAGGGTGGAGACGTACTGCTTTGGAAGCTCGATGATAATGGTTTTTTCTCTACTAAATTCGCCTGACGTCCCATTTGTAAACCTTATGTTCCATTCGGCATATATAGATTCCTTTGGCTCAATCTCCTCCTACCAAATATATCTTTCTTCGCTTGGCGTTATGTGAAAAACCTCCTCTCTACGGATCAAAGGATTGCAAAACGCATGGAGATAGTCTCACAATGCAATTGTTGTCGGAGTGTTGAAACTACGGATCACGTCTTTTGGTCAAGCCATCTTGCTCAAGAGGTATGGTCTTATTTTTTTCGCACTTTCCATATCAAGCAACCCATTTTTATCTCTTGGAAAAATTTAATTGCTTATTGGATAAATGCGAGACATCACACCCCACCCTGTCACATTCGCATTCTTGTTCCTATCTTTGTTTTGTGGTACATTTAGACGGCACGGAATGCGGCTTGACATGATGGTGTCCCTATGGATGCTAAGGTTATTATTCATAAGGTAGTTTGACATGTTCTTGATTTACTCACCATCAAACCGTGTTGTGAGAAGTTATAGTAAGGCTCCAAGTATGTGGTGGAGTTGTCGGGGATTAAGCTTACAAGGACCCGTCCCAAACCCCTCATTGTGGTTATGTGGACGAAGCTGAGAGAGGGTCGTTGGAAGCTTAATACGGATAGAAGATCGAAGGGTAATCCCGGATTGGCCGGAGGTGGAGAGGTTCTTGGATTTATCATGTTGCTTTGGAGCCAATGACCAATGTGGAAGCGGAGCTCTAGGCCATTCATCAAGGGCTCAAATATTGTCATACTCTTGGCTTACATGATGTGGATATAGAAACGGATTTTCTTATTACCATTCCTATTGTGAACGCCAGAAAGGGAGGCCCGTGGAAGATTATTCAACAAGTAGAGGAGATTCGTACACTCTTGGTTTTGGTTAATGGTTCCATGCACCACATCTATAGAGAAGGCAACCAAGTAGCGGATCAACTTGCTAATGAGGCATGCATCATCCGCATTAATGGCCGGTATCCAAGCAATTTGGCGAGTCAAAAGGTTTGGGTTCTACTAGAAAAGGACAAGCTCAGTTGGACTTCTCTTCGCAATCCCAAGTCAAATTCATGAAGATTGGAGAAGCTAGCAAAGGACAATTTCGAAGACTTGATTGGAGGATCTTACTTGATAGGTTTAGATGGAAAACTCCTTGTAATAAGTTGTATGTTATTGTTTATTTTCCTAGCTTATTTTATTTTACGATGTATTCACTTTTGAGATACGGGGCCCTGGCCCCACCAACCCCGAAGAAAGTACGGGGAAGAAAAAGAATGTGGAGCACACAAGAGCATTCTGAAGAGACCGTCTGGGTCAACTGGGAGCCAAGGATGCGGATCTGAGGAATTGCATATGCTGGTAGTTCTGCATTGGGTGGGTCAGAGGATTCTGAACCCGATCATGTGATTGAGGTGATGCTGACGTCGAGAATAGGTAGTTACTAGGCATGAAATAGAGACGAGTGGATGAGTCGATGCCCTAAAGCTTCGAAGTGGGTGGGAGTGGTGCTCCTACAAGCGGTCAATCTCGGCTGACGGTTATCAATGCGCCACCCACATTTAGGTCGAGGATTTTTTTTACGGGGGTTCTACTGGTTCCCAATGGACTGGTGGCTCTGGAAATGGAATTGAAGGGTTCAACTTCTCTAAAAGTAAGTGGCAAAAAATCTGCAGAAGTTGTTGCCTATCCTCGTCTCTTGAGCCTCTAACACAGGTTTTGGTCAAAATACCACGATAGCAATCTCGTGGCTCTTAAGGCTGCCCAGACGAGAGGAACAAAGATTTAGTCCGAGTTGCGGACGCACTTCAAAAGGCTACAACTGATCGAGTTTTTGCCGAGGATGCTCAAGCCGCGAAGCAGCTGTTTGAACATGAAGTTATCAATTTGCGTGTAGAGCGATCGGAGTTTGACAGAAAGATAAAAGGGCTGGAGCGACAACTTGAGGAGGAGCAGGTGAATGCTAGGTTGGCTGACGGTTGGGGGTATTCCCTAGGAATTTCTTAGGTGGTTACTATCTCATAAAATATGTAATGTAGTGTCATGTGTGTAATTTTTACGACACTTCTAACTAGGAAAATCTCCAGTATAGGTCCCTACTGTTGAATAGAGGCTTGACATTGCTCAGGAACTTGTGCATAGTCGCACGCTCAAGGAGAACAGTCTGTATAGGGGAATTTCCAATTCAAAAAAGGCGGAAGTGATGACCATTGAGAAAATTAACCAATTAGGTTATTTGCGTGGTGGTTTTGATGCGCGGGAACTGGATTTGGGGTTGAGTCCTGATATGCAACCCTTAGCAGGCGAGCCCCAAAATGCTCTACCAGATGATTTTCCAGCCTTCTCGAAAATAATGAGTTGGTGATGATCGGTATGTCTTCCGTCTCTGGCCTTTCGCCTCTGTTTCTTGACTCCGAAGGAGAAGAAGACGAGACCTTGGCGACCGGGGAAAAGTACAGCCACGATGATAATGTTGCCCCTAAGAGGAGCTTTTTAACTATGTTTTGTGTTGCCTTATTTGAGTACTTATGTTTCTATGAATGTTTAACTATTCTGCCTCTTTTGAATATCTGCACGCGGTGAACGTCTGATCTTGATGTTGATTTCCTTCTATATTATTTGTTTTGTGCATTTGGTATTTTGTATCGTGTGTTGATCATCTTGTATGGTTGCTTGTCACCTTCGACCGTAGTAGGTCATGGTCTTACATTCGTGTAAGCCCCATTTCCACTCTATTGGCTATATTGCCTTTTTCTGAAGTCCTCTGACTAACGTTTGTGTGAGCTAAGATGGAAGTCCCGCCCTCTTGTTGATGAGGATGTTTGTTTGCATCTAACGGTTATTTTAGATGACCATTTTCTTTTGTCATGTTAGCATCATATCGGTTAGTATACACGTCCATCTCTTTTTGCTATGAGGTTTTCGGTTTGCATCTCCATTAAGATAGATGACCATCTCCTTTTGCTGTGAGGTTTTTGGTTTGCATCTGATCTGTTGAGATAGATGACCATCTCCTTTTGCTGTGAGATTTTCAATTTGCACCTGATCCATTAAGGTAGATGTCCATTTTCTTTGTTGTGAGATTTCTGGTTTGCATCTGACCGGTTAAGATGTCCATCCCTTTTTCTTCAATGAGATTTTCGATTTGCATCTGATCGATTAAGATAGATGACCATCTCATTTTTCTTCATGAGATTTTTGATTTGCATCTGATCGATTAAGATGGATGATCTTCTCCTTCTCTTGATCGCATCACCTGCAATTATTTCCAACTTTATGTCCACGTGCAGTGTCATGTAGTAGAGAATAATATGCAGACATAAAGCATTTGAAAATACTGCATTTAATATATGGATTGGACTGAGCTTGGACCAACACCGAGTTGCCTACGTTTCCCGCATGGTGAATTGGGACTCAAACCCTCGTAGTTCGTTCATGTTTTAATATTTACATATCGTTCCAGCATAATGGGACAAATTTATGGAATTAAAGACATACATTGTTCATTGTGTGAGAAAACATAAAAGAACTAGATATGTGGTGGTGAGATCAATCTAGCATTTGCATCTCCACTGGCGTTATAGCCACTAGAGCCTCTTCATCATGTGCCCACTGCGGTTTTAGGGATGCAACATAACAGAGCCAAGTCTCCCGATGGTTTTGTATCACCTTTCCTACTCTGCCAGAGTCGAGAGTTTCATCTTTTGATGGTATATGGACACCACAACTCTAAAATCTTTCAGGGCTGGTTTGTTGATGATGGCGTTGTAGGAAAATCAGCGACTTTCCTTTTGGACGTACCCCTAGAGATGTTGGTAATGTGATAGATCCTTCTGACAAAACATCTGCTCCCCCGAACCCATGGAGCGATGTAGCCACATGGTCGATTCTATTCTTCTCCAAGGCCATTTGGTTCAAGGTACTTGAGAGAAGATGACATTCGCCGAACTACCGTTATCTACTAGTACCTTCACCACGCCATAGTTAGCCATATCAATAGTCACCGCGACATGGCAGTTCAACTTACTGACTTGTATGGCTTGCGGACTAAAATCGATGAGGTCAGATTTGGTGAACGTGATTTTCTCCACCGCCATCTCTACAATTTGCAGAAGCTTTGTGAATCCCACGTAGCGGTCGGTGTTGATTTCTCTGATGACCCTTTTACACCCTTTAATCTAGTCTACTCCCACAGAACCTCCAGAAATCACATAATTTATTCTTTTTCAGGGTTGATTGTCTATCAAGTGTGTGTTGTCGTATTGACGCGGCGCCTCAATGGCCTTTGTCTTGTCATTTTTGGGCCAATGGGATCTGGATCTATCTATGTTGGTCTTGCTGCTTCATCCTTCTGATCTCTCACGTACTTTGCCATCATTCCCTTTCTGATCAGATGTTCTATTTCTTCTTTAAGACGCTTGCAGTCTGGGGTGTTGTGTCCTTTCTAGTGATGATACTTGCTATATTTGGGTGACATTCTGGTGGCCGGTGAGTCATTCATCTTCACTGGCTCGTTCATCCAGCTCTTCTTCATGGCTATCCCGAATACCGTCATGATATCGATGTTCAGTAGAGTGTAGCGCCTCAGAGACGAGTGCATGTATCTGTCGTTTCTATTCTTGTTCCAATTTTATCTTCATTTCCCCTAATCCTACGGTTGATCTCGTTATCCTTTGCTGCCATCATGTTCTCTAAGTGCACCACCAGGTGAGCTAGCTCATTTATCTTCTCAATGGTTCTTGGTTTCTCCTTCAACAGCGTTGTGGCAAATTGTTTATTACGAGTGACATGGAATATGAGATTTGCCACAATTTCCCCCATTGGGTTGTCTATCTTGAGCGGCTCTGCATTGAACCTTCTCACGAAGTTTCTATGAGATTCCTTCCCTTTATGCCAGACAAAATACAGGTGGTTGTGGTCCATGGGGGGGTCCTTTTTCTGACTAGACAATTGGCCCTTAAACTTCCTTCTCATGTCCTCGCAGTTAATGATAGTACCTATTGAAATCCGAGAAAATCAGTTCAGTGTGACCCCGGTGAGGGTAGTGGTAAAAGTGTGCGCATGCACATTGTCGGTGAAACTATTAAATGATAAAATTCCATTCAAATAAAATATGCGTTCCATCGGGTCTTGCCTCCCTTTATAGGTTTTCAAATGTGGAATCTTCTCTCCTCGATTGAGTACCTCTGCCTCTGTCTTAGTGCAGAACGGCATCGCCCTATGTGGCCTAGCCACCATTGCGACCCGTAAATGCACTTCTTCTCTCTCTCTCCAACCTTCTCGAGCATGTCGCCCAGCTATGCCCTAGATCCATTGGTTTGATCCATGCGACTGCCCTCCTGCGTCACCCGTGGGCGGTCACTACGAGATTTGACCTCTATCGAAGGTGAGTGTGTCCTTTGGACCTCAAAGGAACATTTGTTTCTCCCCTCAACATCATTTGGCCTTGCTACAGAAACATGTGCTCACGGGGCCTCCCTCTGACGACCCAAAGGAAGGCGCCTCCGCAACATTCACACCAAGGAGCGATGCTGCCACCGCTGTCTGGACCATGGCCATAATCTGAGCTATTATATCTGATGGGAGTGTCATAACCGGCGCAACTGGGAGTTCTGGGTCAGGTCGCGGCTGATTCTCCACCGCAAGTCGAGGATGGACCTTCTCATTCGGGGGTAACACGATGGGAGGCGATGATGCACAAACTCTTACCCTTGGGACAGGAGGGGCCCCGGTCAGGCGATGCATTTCTGCGTTCGAACTGTGTGCTACCCTCTGACTTTGTGGGCGTGTATCTCTGAACATCCTTTTCTTGCGTGTCTGTGCTTGTGGTGTTCCCACAGACGGCCCCAATAATTGGGTATAATTTCGTTTAGGTTACAAATAAGATACAATCTTGGCCTAATTATACCAAAATATGGTAGTCTATTACAGAATTTGACTAACACGGAAGTACAACTGAGATGAACGAAGTCAAACTAGTCTTGAAAGAAGCCTTGACCGCAGTAACGAAGTCAAGCTACACAAATGTACTCAACGATATTCGGTGTTTATTTGGGCTTAATTCCAGATTTTTTGTAGGTTGGGTGGGTTAGAATTCGAATGCGATAACTCATGAATTAGTGTGCAATGTAATCGAGGATGCACACGGACCGATACAAGTTAGCTGGGCATTTTGGGGTTGTGTCAGTCGTCTATGGTTTTTGGTTTTGTTGAGTTGATTACTGTAGTTCAAAAAAAATAAAAATGGATAGGCTTAGAAAAACTCGGCCGGTTATAATAAAATTATTTACTCGAAACAAATCTCATTCAGTTCGTAGAAGATAGGATAACACATCATAACACAACACAGCACAAAGCTCCTTCCTCCCCACAAGAATGGCAACATCATTATCATCAGCATCAGCATTATCGTCCATCTCCTTCTTCTCCTCCTCCATTTTCGCCTCTACTCCTCCAACCTCCAATAAAAACTCACTGCATTTCCACCGGAGAGCCTCTCCCTCTACCACCACCATCCACGCCGTGCTAACCACCCTCCCAGTACTCTCTTTCGAGGGTACCCAAGTGGGCTCCACCACCCTCAATCTCAAATCCGCCCCTCCCGACACCGCCCGCGCCGTCGTCCACCGTGGTATCACCACCGACCTCAACAACCGCCGTCGTGGCACTGCCTCCACCCTCACTAGGGCCGAGGTCCGCGGTGGTGGCGCCAAACCCTACCCACAAAAGAAGACCGGGCGCGCCCGCCGTGGGTCCCAGACTACCCCTCTCCGCCCTGGTGGTGGTGTCGTTTTCGGGCCCAAACCCAAAGACTGGTCTGTTAAAATCAACAAGAAAGAGAAAAGGCTTGCTATCTCCACAGCCATTGCCAGCGCTTTGGAGAGCCAGAGCGCTCTCGTTGTCGAGGAGTTCAGCGATAAGTTCGACAAGCCTAAGACCAAGGACTTCATCGCCATGATGAAGCGTTTGGGCCTCGACCCTAACAAGAAATCCATGTTCTTAATGACCGAACTTGCCGATGGGGTTATGCGTTCCGCTAGGAACATTGGCACTTTGAAAATGCTCACCCCCAGGACTCTTAATTTGTTCGACATCTTGGATTCCGAGAATTTGGTTCTCACTAAAGGGGCTGTTGACTTCTTGAATGATAGGTATGGCTTGGAGGACGATAATGATAATGATGATGATTTTCAAAACGAAGACGAAGAACAAGGTTAGCTAAGCTAGCTTCTACATTTGTGTCTAAATAAAGATTGGTTTGGTTTCTTCTTCTTATTATTATTATTATTATGCTTTTATTAGTCCTGCTTCATCATCACTGATTTCATACTGTAGTTGTTATATGTATCTGCTGCTGCTATCATTTGTTTATTAAAAGCTACTATGGAAACTGTAATGCCGATCGAGAAAGTGTGTGAGCTTTGTGTATGTATAGTCACTATTTAAGATGGAGAGGGAAGCTAGATGAAGAAGGTGTGGTGTGGTCATGACTCATGAGAGAAGCTTGAAAAAACAGTTCCATTATTTATGGCCATATGCTAGTTTTTGCTCAAGGGAGAGAGGTTTGTTTAGCAGATGTTTTAACTGCTTGTGCTAAAAATCTGATTGGCTTGAAAACATAGAGTGGAATATGATATTTTAAACTTGTAAGAAATATATATGGTGAAAAATCAGAGGATGGCAGAAAGAAAGGAGAGTTCCAATAAATGATGCTTGGGTTTTTCCATACAAGTACGTACGGGTCAGCAGCTATAATTAGAGTTAAAATGCTGATATATTTAATACTTTACTAGAGACGAAACTACCCAAACCTGGGGAGATCCCTGCTTTGCACACATACAAAGAGGAGAGAGTAGCCATTTAAGGTGAGAAAAAGCAAACAGATTTTGCCTCGTTAGAGAAAGGCCCATAGATGGCCATTCTGCAAAGTTAATAGAAGAAGTATACTAGTTGGTGTTGGTTAATGCTTACATAGAGAAATTTACACTTTGCACTTGTGTAGGCTATTGTGAGATTTCACAGTAAGGTAGCTCAAAATGTCAGACTTGAAAACGTGGCTCAACACGTAAACCCCTTCTTCCTGGAATTCTTTTTTGTAGTAGGCTTATTTTCCTCCACTTCGACTTTGATTTGACCTGATCAGTTGATCATACATGTATAGTAACTATGTGAGATATGCTTCTAGAAACTGCAATGCTTAAGATTTGGTGATTGGGTTCATGGGATTACTGTAAGTATGATGACTCTAAATAAGACAAGACTTATTTGGATTGCATTCATACTTCTGTTCTTCCTTGTATCACTGTATTTCATCTCCCTTTTTAGAGAGTTAGAGACCCTCTCCCAGTATAACATTTATCTTTATGCAGATAGATATTGGCTTCTTAGCTGTTATGCAATTATTTCCTAAAGTATCCCGGTTTATACTACTGCACTATTCAGTTACGATTTACATCTAACATACTTACGACATGTGATCAGGAACTGAGGTGGAAGAAACTTCTGAATCAACAGAGTAATGCTGCCATCGATTTCCTTTCAATCGAAGAACCAGTTGGATAGTTTGCCTGAACTAATAGGAATTCTTTTAGAATTAATTCCTCCATGAAAGTGTGTGTAGATGTATTTTATTGTAATCACTGCTGTTTTTTTGCTCGTAAATTACCTGGAACAATTTGAACCTGCAATTTGTCAAGAGTTTGTTCATGGAAAAAACTACATTTTGATTCAAATGGATATTGTTTTTAGGTATTTGGTATGAGAGATTTATTTCAATGACTGTACGATTATAGCGCAACAAATCCGTAAAACAGAAAAGGTGGAGAAGGATTTCAAATCAGTCTTTACATATGGAGTCAATGTCTTGAATAGCTGCACCTCAAAGATGTCTTCGTAGCACGATACGAAATGTATAATTTGACAATCTTTAAGCATAAAAATACGCTTTGCTAATAGGAATATGCCACATGGATTGGAGGAATGAACATTAGTCTAAATCTCAGAATTATAGGTCAACAACAAGCCGTATAGACATTTGAGGCGGCAATATGAGCGTTCTGGCGTGACAAGTTATGATACCAAAATTGAAACTTGCCTACTTAGAGTCTCAGAGTTGATTTTTTCTCTTTCTGGCTTCAAAATGTATTTTTATTCTTAAAAGATTATCAGATACCAAACAAATGGAAAGATTTCCTTACAGATTTTCTTGAAAATGCAGACACAACATTGTAATTTGTATATATGGGTGATAATTAAGTTACCTAAGTGGTTAGTGGTTCCAGCCCCATTTCTGTGTAATGGCTTCTAAAACAAAGACCATGTTCTATGTGATTTTTAGATACAGAGATATAAAGATGCTTCTTCATCCGCAGACCTCGCAAATAAGACCATGACTCCGATGCAAAATTTAAGGATAATAATTCACATTTTGAAAGGATAACAAATAAAGATATTCTTTTAGGAAAAAAAGCATAACATGATGTTTCACCTTACATGTATATATATGTGCATGCATGTTTATATAAAGCAAAACACCCCTAGAGAAAAAGTGCATGGAAACATGGGCACATTTGAAATATGTATTTTCATTAAAGCACAACGCTCATGCAACTTTTACTCAAGTTATCTCCAAACATCTATCCAGATAACTTTGTTGGTTGCCATTTGCCAAAAACAGCAGGAACGGGAGATTAAGCTCAAAGCTCGATGTTTGGTGGTACTACCAATATTTTTCATGTTTTCATGGGAAACGAACTGCTTCATATTTTCATATGCTCCTCGCTCTTAGAAAGTAGCCAAGAAATGTCACGAGTAAAGCTATAAGCATTCTCATTTCCCATGGTAAGCTATAGGGTGAACAGATAAATTTATAAAAAAAAAGTGTATCCTTATACAGATGTTATCTCAAAATGTAACCAAAACCGAATGACTGATTTCAATCAGAGGAAGAAAACCATCTACTCTTTTCCAGTATGCTTACGCAGATGTGAATATATCCCAGATTTGCAAAACTTTGTCAAGAGATCTGAAAACAAGCAGATAATCTGATGCTGAAGCTTATATTATATTGGATACACACTCCAGTAGCAGTCTCGGTAACATACCTGTTACATGACTACAATCAGTGTTTGTTGCAATCCAAGATGGAGTAGCAATAGTTCCATTGGCTCACACTTCGGAAAAACCAAACGAGCGAATGGAGGAAAACCGGCGTCAGTTTCTCGCCTTGATTGACATCATTGAGTCTGTATGTGTTCAGTTAAAGGCGGACATATACTCAGCTCTAGCTGCCAGGGCTCAACTCCTTCATCTGAGGACTCTTAATTAAGCTGTTAAAGAATTACCAGTAATCTTTGCAAGAACAAACACCATCTTGGAAGTGATGGAACCTGTTTATATCTCTAATAACAATTTCTCTCCTTACCAATTTCGATACAAACTTCATAACAGAATGACAATCGGCACATATTCTGAGATTTTTTATTATACGAATAGGGCTTCCGGGGGCTATCCTAACAAGAGCAAAAGCTAAAGCTATTCTTTCACTATGTAACCACAATAGACGTGCCTTTTCATCCTCGTCCACATCAAGCAAAATAGATGCATGATTGGGAGCATAACCTGTTTTTTTGCTTTGGAAGTTCAACCATTCAAGCATTCCCCAAATTAATTTGACATCTGGGTGTGAATCGTCCCCAACAGCAAAATAGTGCACATTTCCCTTATTCTCAATCCAACTAAGCCCTGGTTCTTTTTTTATTCGTTTCTTATTCATACTTTTCCTAACAAATGCCACATTATCCCATCTTTTTCGAGTTGCATATATATTTGACAATAGCACATATGTTGATTCATCTTGGGGTTCCATCTCGAGCACGTGCCCAGCAGCAAATTTCCCGAGCTCGACATTATTTTGGGTGACACAGGCCCCCAATAAGGCGCGCCATACCATAACACTTGGCTCATATGGAATTTCCTTTATCAACTTAACAGCTTTATCGAGATGACCTAATCTCCCAAGAAGTGATACCATACAAGTGTAATGCTCCATGCAAGGCACAATACCATATTCCTTCTCCAAGGAACTGAAATAAAATTGGCCTTGGTCCAATGATCCGGTGTTGCTACATGCGGAAAGCACACCTACAAAGGTCAATTGATTAGGCCTGATGTGTGTCCTTTGCATATCTTCAAACACCTTTAAAGCCTCGACACCAAGACCATGCATTGAGTATGCCGAGATCATCGAGTTCCAGGTGACAACATCTCGCTCCCTCGTAGAGTCAAACACTAAACGAGCATCATTAATCCGCCCACATTTTGCATACATATCAATGAGAGCATTGCTGACAGCATCATCTCCATCGTACATTGTTTTGATAGTCATTGCATGTAACTGAATACCAGGCTCCAAAGCTGCTAAACTGGCAGAAGCACGAAGCAAACTAGAGTATGTAACCTCAGTTGCTCGCGCTTGCTCTGTGCACATATCCAGGAACATCAAGAAGGCCTTCTCTCCATCTCCTAGTTGGACATAGGCAACAATTATTGTATTCCAAGACACCTCATTTTTATTTGTGGACTCCATAAACAATTCCATTGAAGCCTCCATCTTTCCAGATTTGGCATAAACATCCATGAGGGCATTCAGAACAAACACATTTAGGTCCAGACCAACCTTGAACATAAGGCAGTGAATTTGCATCCCAAATTCGAGGTTCTCTGTTGTTGCACAAGCTTGAAGGACACTGGCTAGAGTAAATTGGTTAGGACATACCAGTGTTTTCCTCATTTGAAGAAACAAATCCAAGGCTTCCTCACATCGATCACTCTGAGAGTACCGGGCAATCATAAAACTCCATGGGACCACATCATTTTTGGGGATGTCTTCAAATACCTGCCTTGCATCTTCAATGTCCCCTGACCTGGTGTATAAGTCGAGCAATGAAACACCTACATAAGGATCCATTTCGTAGCACGTCTTTAAAACACAAGCATGAACACTCCTTCCGAGCACAACATTGTCAAGACCAAGACAGGCCTTAATCACACTTGCAAATGTAAAATTATTTGGAAACAGACGTTCCATCCTCATCTCATTAAAGAGACCCAACGCCTCTTTAAAACAATTATTTTCAGCAAAACAAGATACCATTCCAGTCCAGGAAACCATGTCCCTTTTAACAATGCCATTGAAAACTTCCTTGGCAGCATCCACGAAACCACAAACCGAGTAAATATCCACAAGTGCTGTTCCCACAAAAGCGTCGGTATCATGCCCAACCTTGTGAATACAAGCATGAATGCACCAACCTAGCTCTGCCAACTCCATGCTCACGAGCAACTTCAAAACAGTTGTGAAAACAAAGGGATTAAGCTCATGACCCTCTTTATACAACCGAAAGAACAAGTTGATAGCTTTATCGTAATGACCAAGTCGTGAATAACCTTGAATGAGAGTGACAAAAGAAACCATATTTCTCTGCGGCATTTCATCGAACAAGTTAACACCTTGGGAAAGAAGTCCATTTTGAAGGTAGAAATTAAGTAAAATGTTGCGGGCAAACAAGTCTAAACAATTACCAGACTTGATAATGTGGCAATGGAGGTTCATTCCACAAGTGGGGTCGTTGTTTTTTATGCAACGCTGGATCGATTGCGCATATACATGAGAATCGAAGTCATGTGAGTCGGCGGAGGTCGACAACGGTAATTCCCTGTGTTGAGCGGCCAATGATCGGGCCAATGACGACACGTACACAAACCTGCTACCACTCGACCCAAAGCATGAAAATGCATGCTTGCAGTTAGATAACGCCATGGTTGAGGTTCCGGTTCATTTCCCAGAAGAAAAAAAAAATTTAAAAAAATCGTATGAATAAACAATTAGTATCTCATCTTCAAAATTGCAAGTTTTCGACGAAGCCCACCAAGGTTTATTACTGAGTTTCGTATTGAACCATCAAACAATATTTTAAAGGTTGCATCTTTCTTTTCTTCCTGTGCATGTATTTGAATAGATAGATGTTCGTCTTTGAATAGATTTGATGTTCTTCCTAAGACAGAGACTATTTTTTCCTTTGGAACGATACAGAGAAGATTAGCATGGCCCCTGCGCAAGGATGACATAGCACACTATTTTTTCTTTAGGAAAAATGAATAACTACCCGTACCCGTATATTATTATCTCTTAAAAAAAACATTTTGTGTTGTGTTACTCTTATGGATAAACCCATTCATGTATACTGTATTTCACAATGTGTTCGTAACGTTCTAAAAAGAAAAAAAAATGGGACTTTGTGCCATCCACCCCGTCAACATTTAGCCCAAAATTAACAAAATATTTTGTTGTAGATTTCCTCACAAACTATAGTTAAAAGGGCAAAATCACCACTTGGCCTTTTAGTGTGGCAAATGCCTCCTAACATTCCGTCTTTTGTGTTTGTTTGCCCGTTTACGGGCAAAAAATAAAAAATAAATTCTTCTTTTTCTTCTTCAATTGCCAGGTTAGCAATCGGTAGATTCACCGTTTTTTGTCGTCCTTCGTCACCTAACAATAAATTTTCTAGAAAATCAAATAAATGTACTACTCTTATGACTGTCATGTCTCCCTTATATGCTTGACCCATCTTCCTTTTCCCTTTTGTAGTACTCTCCCCTTATTCGACAGATTGCGACAAAAAACATGGAGATGCTATGAAGCTCTCACACGTCAGACAGTCGTGAAGTTTTGCTCACAAATGCAAAGATGAATTACTCCAAGTTGAAAGGAACGCCAATTCCAATTCGATTGAGATCCATGTAGTGGCAAAAAATGTTATTCCGGTATGAGTGAATGGGATCAAATTGCTCATGGAAATTCTCGAGAACAAGGAGTAATTTAAAGTTAGAAGCATTGAGCGTAGTGGGCCCTTAGCTGGCCAGGGATCACCAACATGTTCCCCCACAACAAAACCATTGCCTCTTTGCTAAAAGGAACAAACACTTGATTTTCACCAAAACCGTGATAGGTTGTTTATGTGGGGTGCCATTATCAGAATTACTTTATGAGTCTCTTCATCACAAAAGCCTGTTTAGTAGATCTTCATCCAAAGATGATGAGCTATTATTTTGCATCGATGATATGGAATTAAGCATTCAAAATGCTCTTTCTCTATATCAAACAATATTAGAGCTCAAAGCATCTTCAGTTTCAAGACCAGAATCAGATACATCATGCAAATGATGGAACCAACAAAGAATTCATCTTCAAAGTTGTTGTCTAATTCAACGAAATTTTGTGGCATACGCATATTCTGCACAAATGCAGCCTTGGAACAAGTGGTGCTTAGAGTTGTAAGACGAACTCTTTTTTTGGTTGACCAGCTTGACAATGTTTTTGAGGGAGCTAATTTTCTTGGAGACTTAAGTTCCTGCAACACCATTTTTGCCCTTAATATCTTATAGTCTTAATGAAGAGATACGGAGTCAAGCAATCCTATTGTCACACCATATCAACCTCAAAAAAGTAAATAAGTTGAGGTATGCAAGTGAGCAATTAAGCGTATTCTTACAAAAGAGTAAGTCAAACTCAAAGACTAGTCTAAGAAGCTGGACAATACGATTTCGGAAAACCCAACCTTGCTCACAATACTCATAGAATCGTACTGTTGCAATTAGGCATGTCATGTTTGTAGGACTTGAACATGGGGGTCTACTAGGTCACTAAATTCTTTAACGTGATGGAAGCATGTGAAAGCTGGCTCTTAGAGCTGAGTGAAAGGAGAAACAAGATATATGAAAGTGCAAAAATCTACGAAGATCATACCAAGTTGTGGCATGACCAAAGGATCTGCATAGTAAGTTTCAATAGGCAACAAGTGTTACTTTGCAATTCAAGGTTAAAGTTATATCTAGGCAAACTCCCATCCTATTGGGATGGACCATACACAGTAATCTGTTTCACTCTACATGGCGCAATCGAAGTCTAAAAGAGAGGTGGGAGACTTCATTTATAGTAAATGAACAAAAGATAAAATATTAATATAGTAGCGTGAAGTAGGATTAAAGCAATTTCAATTGACAAAACCTAAATGTTTCATGAGTCAAGCTTAAATAAGTAAATTAAGCACTTCTGGAGGAGACTCAAGCCTTTTTTCGCATCCTAACAGAAAATAAGAAGAAAAAAACCCAAACCTTTGTTTTCTTTAACTTTCATTTAGTTTTCTTTCCCATTTTTTTTTTGTTTACACTACAGGAAAAAAAGGGTTATTGGCTACGGAAGATTCCGTAGCTGTGGGAGTTAGTGACTTAGGCTTAATGGTATTTCCATAATTCTACCAGCTTTGACGTAGTCGCAACTGTGGAAGCCTGTATCGCAGTGAAAGCTTGTATAGCTGTTGCAACTGGGCAACTGCTGCAACTGGGTGGCGATAGTCAGATTAGGGTAGGCAGTTAAGCTAATGGGTCGTGGGCCTCATAAGCTGTTATAACAGACTGCTGTATATATATACTCTGCTACGCAGCCGATTTCACAATGATTTTCTTTTTTGATACGCTTTGTACTCTTGATCTCCTCAATAAAATTGGATCTTGATTTCTCCCTTGGATTAGGGTTCTTCGTCACATTGGTGAGAGAACGCCGGATCAAGTAAATTGCGTATTGTTCTTCGTAATTGTTTAGTTTCTTGTTGCATTATTATTCGAATTTGTTCGTTAACTCTTTGCGATTTGTGTGATTCAATTGGCAATTGAATCCGGTAAATTTTGCATTATGATTTGACCTGATTCACTACAGTAGCCAATAACCACTTTTTCTGTTACCAATAGCTATTAGCAACGGAAGGCCGTTGCCAATGGTCGTTGCCGATACCCTCGTTGCTGATGACATTTGGCTATAGATGGCCGTTTCCAATGGTTCCGTAGCCAATAATGGAAGAGCAAAATACCCTTTGCCATTGGCTACAGATGTTTCCGTTGCCAATAGCCATTGGCAATGGAACTAATCCATAGCCAATGGCTTATTTCCATTGCCAATAATTATTGGCTACCAACCTTTCCGTAGGCAATAGTTATTGGCTACGGAATATTTTCGTAGCCAATAGCCAATAATTTCTAGTTTTTTTTTTTAAACAAATTTGGCCGTCAGCTAGATTTAATCCGTGGCCAATAATATTCATAATATTGGCAACGGATTTAATCTGAGGCCATTAATATTCATAATATTGGGTACAGATTTAATCCGTGGCCAATAATATTTAAAATTATAAAAAAATTGCAAATTTTGAATTCTTTAATTAAAAAAGCAATTATAATCATATCCAAATTAAATAAATGTTTTTTATTGCAGTTAAATAAATTAATGTATTTTATTTCAATTAATTAAATTAATATATTTTATTTCTATTAATTAAATAAATTTATTTTATTTCAATTGACAAAAATTCTTGATTATGATATTTTTTAGTTGTAGAAGTAATTACTAAACAAATTAATTAGATTATTATTATAATTCTATGCTTGAAATAAGCATTTTATAAAATTAGAAGTGAGGAATTTACTAAGGAGGAGTTGTGAAAGAAAGAAGTAGATGGTGAGAATGAATTTATGATTGGATTGGTTGTGTATTTATAGAATATGATAGTATTTTTGGCTATGGAACAATCTGTAGCCAATATTTATTGGCTATGCGAGATTCCGTAGCTAATATTTATTGGCTACGAAAGATTCTGTAGCCAATAGCCATTGGCTACAGACTGTTTTATTGCCAATAGTCATTGGCTATGGAATATTCCGTAGCCAATGTTTAATTTGTAGCTATTTTTTTATTTTCTAAATAATTGTCATTGGCTACGAAAAACTCCTGTAGCCAATAACTATTGGCTACGAAAACTTCCGTAGCCAAACTATTGGCTACGAAGACTCCCATAGCCAAACTATTGGCTACGGAGACACCCGTAGCCAATACGTAGCCAATATATTGGCTACGGATACTATCGTAGCCAATATATTGGCTACGGAACCATTTTTCCTTTTCTTTTGCAAATTAAATGGATGCACATATTCAAATAACCTTGGACAGCTAGCTGTTGTTTATCAGTGATTATTGGTGATGCAATATTGTTACGTACTAAATATCAAAGGCCATTACTTCAAGAGGTAAGTACTTACACTAATACTGTTTTTAGTTTAAGTTGTATGAACTATGTTAATTAATACATGTACGACACGTTTGGATGCTCTCCACTGGGTTTATAAATTAAATAGTGGGGGTTTATTTTACATTTAGTTTACTAAATAAAAAAACCCAAAGCCCCGGTATAACTCCTTATAACCCGATAAAAGTGGGCCCAAAAGATCATTTTCCCACATTAATTATCTCACATTCCCCCCTATGATAATTTAAACCCACAATAACCCACAATTGAATTACCACTTATGCCCTTACTTTACCTTCTCCCCTACTTGGGGTACATAACTTAAGGGTAATTTGAGTAATTAAAGTATGTTGTGTTAATTAGTATATGCAACCAAACATAGGTTTAAGGCAGATTATGGTGGTAAATTGAGAATTTATTTTGCATCCAAATGTAAGATTATTTTATTTATCTTACCTTAATCATGATATTAAATTATAGGGGTTTTGTTCTCATGGAGCATCCAAATGTGCCGGTGTCTTTATTCATTAGCTAGATAAGTAATGTATTCACACGGAGATAGAAGTAGGATGTACGATGCTTAACAGAAAATGGCCATTTGACTCAAAGATTTGTTCATGGGGTTCAACAATTTGTAAAGTTCTCTTTAGATCAAACAAGTTTGTTAGACCGTTATAATAATCCTAGGTGTCCATGTATAAAATGCGACAATAAAAAGTTCTTGCCCGAAGAAGAAGTGGTCGTTCATCTTTGTAAGTTGGGGTTTGTAGAGCAGTACCATGTGTGGGTAGCTCACGGTGAAAATTACACTATAAGTACGGCAAATTTTGTAAGAGAGTCGTCAAGTCGAAATATAGGAAATGACGACTATGGAGTTGGGGACTTTAACGTAGGTTCGATGAGGAATCTAGTTGAGGATGCCTATGGATGGGAGTTTCCTGAGGCCAATTATAATGAAGAGGTGAACTGAGATGCGACAGAGTTTTATAAACCGTTGAAACTCGCTGCGACGAGGTTGCATAAAGACAAAAATAAGTTAGTGTTGCAGTGGATGGCTGAGTTTCTAACATACAAGATTGAGCATAACGTGTCTACAGAAGCAACAAATAAGTACTTACAGTTAAATTGTGATGCAATGGCTCTTGAAGAAGAACAACTATTGCCTGCTACAATGTACAAGTTGGGGAAAATGATGGGTACTTTAGGGCTTGGTTACAAAACAATCGACGTGTGTGAAGATAATTGTTTCTTGTTCTACAGAGAGTACGAGAGTGTTGAATACACAAAGTGTATTGTTTGCGGGAAGGATAGATACGGGCCCGATAGAAGGCAACTAGTTTCAAAAAAGAAATTATGGTACTTTCCTTTGGGTCCACGCCTACAAAGGCTTTTCATGATACGCTCCATCTCAGAGCACATGACGTGGCATCTGAAGTGTAGGGAGTCCAATGACACAATGATTCATCCAACGTCAAGAGAAGCGTGGAAACATTTTGATAGGACTCACACTCAATTTGCATCGGATCCATGTAACGTTCGTTTAGGTATTTGCACTGACGGATTCACTCCTTTTGGAATGTCTTCGTCTCAATACTCGTGTTGGCTTGTATTTGTAACTCCTTATAACCTTCCTCTGGATATGTGCATGCGACAAGGGTATATCTTCTTGAGTTTGATCATACCGGGTCCTAAAAAAAACATTGATGCATTTCTAAGACCACTAATAAATGAGTTGAAAGCATTGTGAGAGGTGGACATACCAACGTACGACAACTTTCGTCAGCGAAATTTCCAAATGCATGCAGTTGTGATGTGGACTATTAGCGATTTTCCAGCTTATGGGATGTTGTCTCAGTGGAGCACACATGGAAGGTTGTCTTATCCTTATTGCATGGAGAACATTAAGACGTTTACGTTGACGCATGGAAAAAAACAAACGTTCTTTGATTGCCATCGTCATTTTCTGCCTGAAAATCACGAATACCGCTATAGTAAAAGATATTTTAGAAAGAATAGAGTGAAACAGATGAGCCTGCACATAGAAAGTCAGAAGAAGACATGGCAGCTATTGTTCTGATTTGCCAGAGGTGCCTTTTGGAGCAAAAATGCATAAGATTCCAGGATTTGGTCGAACACATAATTGGTGTCATAGGAGTATCTTTTGGGAGTTACCTTATTGGTCCACGGACCTAATCTAACATAGCTTGGACGTGATGCACTGTGAAAAAATTTTATTTGAGAATATCAAGAACACAGTGATGGATGATTCCAACAAAACTAAAGACAACTTGAATGCAAGGAGAGACTTGGAGTTGGAAACGTATAAGAGTGGGTTATTTTTGATCCCTAGTGAGGGGACCATGGTGTACAAACGAAGGCCAAGTATTGTCTTAGTAGGGAACAAAAGACAAAGGTGTTGGAGTGGTTAGCTCAATTGGATTTTCTGGATGGGTATGCATCCAACATATCTAATTGTGTACATATGCAGCAGTTGAAGCTAACGGGGATGAAGAGTTATGACTGTCACGTCTTTATGCAAATGTTGATACCTGATCCAATGTAGGGTCCACTTGTAGAGATAAGCATCTTCTTCCACACCCTGTGTGGAACCGAGATTCGGAGGACATGCATGTAATCACAAGAGAAATCTATCGTGGTCACAATGTGCAAGTTGGAGAAGATCTTTCCACCTGGGTATTTTGATTCTATGGAGCACTTGGCGATACACCTCCCATATGAAGCCAAGGTTGGTGGCCCAGTCCAATATTGTTGGATGTACCCTTTTAAGAGGTAAAAATTTATTATATGCAATGTATAAATTTGATGTTTGAGATATACATTAATTTGGTTAGTGATTCATCGTTAATTTTGTTTTATTCGTGTAGGAGTATGTTCGTATTGAAGAAATCGGTAAAGAACAAAGCTCGTGTTGAGGGTTCAATAGCGAATGCCTTTATAATGTCGAAAATCACTAATATGTGTTCTCACTATTTTGGAAAAAATGTAGAAACACGATACAATCACTGAATAGGAATGAAGCTAGAGTTTATGGTGATTTTTCAGGACAACTATCCATTTTCCACAAGAAAGGAGAACCTCTACTTATTGATACAGGCGAGCGATGTCTTACTGCCAAGGAATTTAAACTTGTGGAGTTGTATACGCTCTTAAACTGCCCGGATGTTGACGACTGGGTGAAGTGAGAAATTTAAATTACGTATAGTTTCTTACATTTGTTGATATTTCTTTAATTAAATTCTCATTACTTACGAAATGTTTCTTTCTCATGTTGTTTGAAGACACGTATTGTCAGAATCTTAGTGCAGAACAGACACAACGCAAATGGAATACTGAGTTTGTACAATGGTTCAAACAAATAGTCGAGTCAGGACATTATGAGATTGACCCACACCTCAATGCTCTAGTCAATGGTCCACTGGCAATGGTAAATGTGTATGGGTCCTATAAAGTGAATGGCTTCAGGTTCCATACGGATTCACATAGTGGTGGCCAAAAAACTAATTGCAGCGGCGTGTATGTGAAGAGGGGCGTAGAAGGAGCGACTGAGATGAACTACTATGGCATCATCAAGGAAATAATTGATTATTCTATTGGGGAGGCACGCAGGGGCACTCAATTGTTATGTTCAAATGTTTGTGGTTTGATGTCTATCATGGCGTTAGAGTTCATCCGACTTACAACTTGGTTGACAATAACCCAAGAAAACTGCTAGCAATAAATGAACCATTTATATTTGCAAACCAAGCACTACATGTGTACTACACTCCATATCCTTCGCAAAATGTGAAGGATAGAAGAACACAGTGGTGGGCAGTCCACTCTATTCGTGCTCGGCATGTAGTTGACACATCCTCACTGCCCCAAGAAGAACATGGCACGACCAATCAAATGCATGAATTTTTCCAAGATGATGAGTCGCATGGGCCCAACGAATTTGTGGATTCGAGTTCGTTCGACCCCCGAGGTCAACTGGCAGACGATGAGTTTGAGTTATTTGAAGAACCTATTTTGTCCTAGTTACGTTGGAAAATTGTAATGAATTTCAAATATCTCTTATGTGTTTGTGTTTATTTGGTTATATAATAACGAATGAATGTTCAAGCAACCATATAACTTGATTTTTAAAAGTAAACTAATAAACTAGAATATATAAGTGTTTGGTGAAACATATATATATATATATATATATATATATAATATAACTTGATTTTTAAAAGTAAACTAATAAATAAAAATAGAAACATGAATATTAAAATTAAACTTCGTTTAATACATGCCGATGAAAATTCATCGAAGTCCTTACATGTCGAGGAAAATTTATAGAACCCAAATATACATAAAATTAATAATAAGCAAAACAACCAAATATAAGTTCTTAAGTGCCGAGGAAAGTTCATTGAACCCAAACTAAACACAATAGTAAATATTATCTAATATAATATTAAATATCCATTTAACTAACAACTCGGACCCATTCCATCATCGTAGTTCTGGCGATAGTTGATATCGGGAAGTACGTTCCCGACGACATAGTTAGGGTCTCCGGAAGAGGAATGTTGAGAAAATCACAAACATTGGACCAATTTGCCATGTTCTGACAAACACTGGAGTCTTGACTACTTCCCGCATAGTTGTCACGCTCCAACAATTTTCTCTCCAACTCAGGTATCCGCATATTTGAGGCACGCACTAATTCTTGTGTCTCCAGCAATAGTTTTTCATGTGCGACTAACTTCTCGTTCGTTTCTTTTTCCTTCCTAGTGATCCTTACTTGCTCATCCTGTGACACTTTCCCCGATGAAATGCCACGTGCTGCAGCATTAGCACCGCCAGCAGTCCTCTATACCTCCCCTTATTGACTTTTTCGTTTGCTTCTGCGACAAACTCCGGAATCGACTATGCTGGCCATGTGGCTTCATTAAGCCCATATTCTCTTTTAAGTATGGCACAATATCCTTCCTACACAATACGTCAATAAGAATATTTAGTATATAAAATGACATATACAACACAAATTACTTTTATGTAACGATACACTTACCCAATACGCTCATTGGTCCAACGGTTCGCCCCGTGGACCTTTTTTCACCCGAGTTCACATGTACGACTCATGATATTTCAATTGCCTATCGAAATACTTGTTCTACAACGATATTTTGGAAGACAAATTAATAATATTCTATAATCTATGACTAAATTAGATCACTTCAAAATTAATAATTTGTAAGTAACATACGTGTCTCTGTGAATGCTCCTCGATACTAAGGCTTCCACCGGTGTACGTTGAACTCACATAGTTGTTGTTAGTGTTGCTCTTGTTTGCCTTTCTGTTCTTTGATGCCTTTTAAGAGATTGCCTTTGTGGTACTTATCTCCCAATATGGTTTGTATTCCCGCGTCAAGGATTTAGACATCCAAGAAAAAGGCCGCCCTTCATAAGCAGGATCATCACACCTTGCATAGTATAACTTCTTGGCCCGAGACACATTGCAAGAAAACAGGGTAGCCGCAGATATTCTGAATCTAGCAATTATCATGTCCTCATCATCTTTATCCCACATGTACGTTTCCTTGTAAAATATTAATGACTCATTAAAATAAATTAATAATCTAACATTATATACCAAAGTTGAAAATCAACAAATTTAAATAAGGTATTAAGTACTTGCTTACCCTAAACCTTTTTTCCATAGCAAATTTATCTTGGTCAGTGACTTGGCTATAATTCTCCGCCATAGTCCGATAACACTTCTTGATAGCGGCGCTAATTGTGCTGTTGATTCGGTTTTTTCCACTCTTCCATTCTCCAAACTCATTAACCACGATCTTTTTTCGCTTTGAGTGGTCCGACTGCGGCAGGTCACCTTTCATCAACCCACGACAACCACGAGGAGACGTATTACCCGCACTTAAACATTGCGAACTTGGAGACGGGCGCTCTCTCGACAAAGTTGGCGACGTCATCTCTTGATCTTCATCATCATTTTCATCTTCGTTTTTGTCGTTGTCTTTCGGTTGCACATCCATCAACCCGTGAGCTATGCGCCTAGTTGGAGGAGTCAGAGGAAGGGCCCTCGACGTGGGGACAATTGGCGGCAAAGCCGTTAAGAGCCTTCGATCGGTCATCGTTGTTTGATATGGAATATTAAGGGGTTCTTGCTCAGCAACATTGTTGTGCTCTTCGGTGGAGGCACTCCTTCCACGAAGGGACGTACCAATTCATGTTAGATTTTGTAGACTAATCGTAAAATTTCCTTTAGCATTTTTTCGTGGGGCGGGATTTTTATCGGCCATAACGAAAGCACTACTATATAAAAAAGAGAAAGAGATATAATACTAAATTTAGAAGATAGACGAGAATGGTTTCATATAAAATTGAAGAAATATAGTAGTATTTATAGAGTTATTTTCTACCTTTTTTTAATCACAATGGCAACGGAAGATGTCGTTGTCTTTAGACAAAACGGCTAAGGGTTACGACCAACCGTAGCCCTTGGTACAAGGGCCAAGGACTACGGCCTGGCCGTAGCCCTTGGCTTAGTTGTTGCCTTTAGTTATGGGCAACGGACTGTCCGTTGCCCTTGTTAATAGGTTTTTCTTTTATTTTTTTGTAAAAAAAAAAAAGCCATTGGCTACGGATTCTTTCGTAGCCAATGGCAAAACAGTCATTGGCAACCACACCCGTTGCCAATAACCGTTGCTAATGCTCCTTTTTTCTTGTAACGTTATGTAGTAAGTTTTTCCTGTTTTTGGTTTTCACATCTAATTCTATTGATTGAAGTCCATTTAATGACGAGTTACGAGTGCAAATGACATTTTTGATTATACGTTTTAGCTGCTTCTCGTATTCTAAGTAATTAGAAGGTACTTTGCAATATGATGAACTTGAGCGACCTGCTCTACTTTTCTATTATTTCACTTATTCTGAAAATAAAATAAAATTATCTCATATGTTGAGATTTCTATTTACAAAAAAGATTTTGTAGAACGTGGATAATAATAATATGCAAATGATATAGACACAGCAAATTCCCTAAATACAGAGCAAATTCCTATGAATTCTCATGTTTGCTCTTTGCATAAAAATCTCACATTTTGAGTAAGATGTTAACTAGCCGTATCTAATGGAAATCTGTTGCTTTGGTCAATCTTACCATCTTATCAGCATAAATAACGGATTAGATATTATGCCAATTCAATGGATTACACTTCTTTTTTTCTTTTTCTTTTTTTTTCGTTCTGCACAAATACATTTTGTATTAATTCTCTTAATGACTTGAACTGCCATTAATGATGCAAATATAAGAAATATTTGTTTTTAGGCAACTTAATTTTCCGAAAAATTAAATCAAAAGTATTCCACCTTATATGAATAAACACAAAAAGAAAGGCTCCAGTAAATGAATACTGTGAATCATTTGCTTCATAAAACATAACATGATAAATGTCATAACTTTTTTTTTACCCACCCACACACACATGAACAATATATGCATATAGAAAAAATAAAATTAGGGCTTAGGCTTCAGGCTTTTTTTTTTTAATTTCTCATATCTAGTTTGTTTACATGTTTTTGTGTGCATAAAGATGTATTCGTATTTTTTTTATTCAACCATGTCTAATATCACAGACTATAATAATTAAAAACACATAAATTAATTATTGATACTTATATTGTTGTATTCCACTTGTTTTTTAAGTTGATAAAATAATAACAATCAAATGGTGATTCTAAAAAATAAAATTAAATATATGCAAATATGTTTGGTAGGTATCCCTGATAAAGGAAAACAATGCAATGAAAGAGGAATTCAAGAATAATCTTCCGAGTTTCTTGTTCTGCATAATTACCTTAAATTACGGGATTATGCTGTGAGGTGCTTTTGGCTTATGCTGTGTATTTTTAAATAAAATAGTTGAATAATTTTTAAATTTAAAATTATCTTGCGAACACTCTCAACTTTTAAATTTAAGCGTTTTTAAAACTTAACTTAAAATTATGAACTTCTACTTTTTTACTTGAGTTTGCAAACACCACCTTTTTGCAAATAATTCGTGAATAATGCCGTTGACTGTCTTTTGCATTGAATATACAAATTTAGAAGGTCATGTGAAATAATAGTCAAAGGTGCTACTTACAGTAATTATCCATTTAAAAACAATAAAGAAAACTAATTAAAATCCCACGTACATATCAGTTTTTGGGTGCATGGAAAACGGGGGACCTGGAAAGTACTAACTGATCATGCCCTTGAATACAGGATCAAATGAAGTTACCTACCAGACAAGTATTCCTATATTTTTGCAACACTCCTTAGGTGAAAGATAGAGGCGTTTTTTTGTCTTAACGCTTTACTTCACTGGTCCAAATTTTCACACGTCTATTTTTCCAACAAATTTTCATTATTCGAAACACAATGATTTCTTGATGTTACATAGGGAAACCAATATTCAGTTTCATCTGAATTTGGAGTGAGATTCTTGTGCTGAGCCTTGATCAATCATGATAATATGGCCTTTAATGCATACGATGTTAAAATATTTCTATGGAAGACGACAAAACTATCATCGAAAGCTTGTGCTACATTCATATTAAAACATCCAATCGTCTCATGTGCTTTGTTATGCTTATTCCTTCTATACATGTCCTTTCCATCATTCTTTTGGGTGTTCCTATATTCTTTCCCTCCTTTTGTTGTCATAGCCACAATTGTTAGAATTTATCTCAGTCTTCGAAATGGCAATAACAGCAACAAAGAGGAAAAGACAGGAGGGTCAGTTCTCGACAAGAACAGTAAATCGATGACACGCGTTCACTCTGTTAGAAGAAGAAAAGCAATAAACATTCAGAAGGAAGATGAATTTCAAGACAACGTCAAGGACAAAACTGCTGTTTTCTCGACCTCCTTCAGTTATGCGCCTACGGTTGACAAAAGTGCACTAGTACAAGTTACCCCCAAAGAAATTCAAGAAGTGAAAGTAAGCACTTCATTGGTTAATGATGGTTGTGCCAGTGTTTCTACTCAAAATTTGAAACCTTTATCTGGTGAAGAATCTCAGCTACAAAGCTTAGAGGGGTCGGAAGACGAAGAAGAGGGGCAAAGGGGGAACGAAAACAAGGCAGAAGCCGTCCAATGGACTGAAGAGGATCAAAAGAATGTGATGGATGTTGGAATATCAGAGTCTGAAAGGAACAAAAGGCTCGAGAGTTTAATCGCTAGGCGTAGATCACGCAAACTTTTGAGCCTTCAAGTTAGAAGGACTCTGATGAATATTGATAGAAATGACCCCCCATCTCAACTTACTTCCCTTGTTATACCCCAAAACACCAAAAAGACTTTCCCAACCAGTACTACTTATAACGGTCGGTTTTCGCCAAGCCCTGGGTCGGCCCCTTCAGTTTTGGTACCAATGCGGAACCCATTCGACCTGCCTTATGATCCACAGGAGGAAAAGCTTGATCTCTCAGGGGACAGTTTCCAGCAGGAGTTTTTCACTCCTTCTCTCCACAAGGATATGATGTTTTGCAGGCACGAGAGCTTCAGCTTAGGAGGTTTTTTACCTGGAGAGTTCAATCAGAGTAGAGAGACGGCATCATTCTTCAATGATTATGGATTCAGGCAAAATGATTCTTCCCAAGAGTATCAAGCTTCAAAGTTAGGAGACATATTTGGTAAGCCAAAAGTGAAAGTACATGTGTATATGTTATCTCGGGTGATTTACACTGGTATAAACACCTCATGAGACGTCCCCTTGAAACTTCAAAATCTATATTATTATATGAAGGAAGTCATGTTGACACCAATCATTGATTTTCTTATTTAACCTTCAACACAGTATTAGATTTTTGTATTACTTCGAATATAACTGTAATTTATTTTAACTTCATCATTTTTTTAAACTTGGAAAAATTATTAATTAATCATCTCTTACAAAGAAAGTTAGTAACCAACGGTTGTTGGCTCAAGTGGTAAGGGACTTGAGTTCACTTAAGCAAGGTCTCGGGTTCGAGCCTTGTGGATGTAAAAAACACCGCTGGTAGAGCCGCCCCCTCAAAAAGGGCCCGACAGTGCTCGGCTGGATTAGTCGCATAAGCGGACACCAGTGTAAAATCAAAAAAAAAAAAAAAAAGTTAGTACATATAGATTTTATATCCATATTTAAGTTATAATCTTTACCATACAAATTAATTATAGTATCATATTTAAATAAATAAATTGTTAATCACGTTGGGACTACGTGTCAACGTTTCTAGTATGCATGGGTATCTATGTAATCATCTCTGAAATCTGTAATATTTTACCCCTTGGGAGGTAATGTTCATAGTAGTTAATTTAAACAGTAACGAATGTTTCTGTAATAAGACCAAAACCTATATGCTGATATATAATGACATTTATGCAGACAGGGAGTTGACCAGGGTAGTAAACCAAGAACAGGCAAAAGTGTCTAAACCTGAGTCTGTCACTAACACTGAGGAGGATCACATCAAAGAAGTCATTCAAGTACACAGAAATGGTACAGACAAAAATGCTGAAGAAAAAAGTGGTGAAGTTCAGAAGAAACCAATACCAGATGAGGATTTCAACGCAATGTCGAGTGCTTCACTTGAGAGTGGCACTAACAGTCGTGATAAAGAAGTTATTGATAAATCCCAGAATAAACCAATCTCAGGTGAAGATTATAACACAACGTCAAGTTCTTCATCGTCGTCTGAGGATGAGGCACCATACTTTAAGATAGACAAAGAAGCCGTACTTAGATCTCTTTCTTCGCTCGCTCGAAGAAATGTTGTCCAAGTGAAGGAAATTGATGACAAAATCGACGACCCATTGAGTTTGGACGAGCACCTTTACTATGCTACTAAGACTATGACACATCATTATCCTTCTTATTCCATTGCTTCTGATTTACAAGTTGAGGTCTCAGACATTAGTTCTCCTCCATTAACGATAGATGAAAACTTTACCTCCTATGATGAGGATATTTTAATGCATGAGACGATGGATATGGAAAAGAAAATTAGTTTAGGGAGTGAGTACTTGTGGGAGGGTTCATCTAATATATTTGGGGTGGAACAAAATGGATCCAGTTTAAGACAAGTGAACGAGGGTAGGGAACCAGGCATATTAGAAGTTGGCTTTTCAACAATCAAGAAACCCGAGGAGAGAAATCTACCCATTGAAGATAAAGTGTTCAAAGAACATTTTGTTAATCCATTTTCATCATCATCCACAATTCCTGAGTTAAGGGATAGCGGTAAAGCCGTTAATAAAACTGCTCTTCTCGAGAATATTGCTGAAACTTCACAAAAATCAGTGAGTGCAGATCTGAAGGCAATATTACCTGAAAGTTCAGTGTTACCATCTTCCGACATAACAGAACAATCCTCAAGGGAAGGAGTTACCGCCGCATCACATGCAAATAGCTCTGGAAAGCAAGAGGTAAGTCAGAGATTAACTAGATAACTGTTCTGAAATTATAAAATGATTAAAATTGAACTCAAGGTTTCTATCAAATTCCTTTTGGTAAGACGTTATCACTGGGAGGAGTAGTTTATCATATTTAGACATTTGAACACTTCATTCATGATTTTTGTGGTTATCTTCTCTGTGAAGTGTGAAATAGCCATAATTTGATAATCAGGAAAATATAAGGTCTTCAGAAGATTCTGAAGAAAGACTTACATCAATACCTGAACGCCAGAAAAACTTGATGATATCAACAGTTGTCGAAAGGCATGGCAATCTGGTGACAAATCAACATGATGAAGGAGAAGCGAGTTCTTCAGCTCAAACTCCTCTGAGTTCCAATAATAGGACAATGAGTTCTAATAATCCTCAGTCATTACCTCTCATGCGAAGTGCGGTTGCCGAACAAATTCCGGTTGTTCAAAATTCATCATCGTCTCCCAAGTCTGTACTGCAACCAGCATTCTCAGTGGACAATTTGTCAAGTTTTGATCATGATAATTACCAGGACATCCATCAATTTAGCAGAAATACAGTTGAAGTTTTGAGTCCTGAAACATCCCATGATTCAACGCTATTGGCGGAGAACTCAACAGTTCCCCCACCTAGTGGCCGAGATGTTGAAAACTTACAGGTATGTAAACATGGTACATCCAAGAATAGAAGCCCTGTGAAATTTACATCAAAGTTTTGGATTCTAATCTTAAATGTCTGCCAGTTATATAAACAACTCCTGGAATTAATAAATGGAACTTTTTTGGAAATCACAATTGTTATAATAAAAAGGCTACAAACTCCATCATACAAAATAGAGCAACACGTTCTGCTGTATAAATTTCTGTACAGGGCCAAGAACCTTTAGTTTACAACAATGTACAATATTCGAGAGTGTCGCTGCTTGTTGAACATGAAAGTAGAAAGTATATCTTTACATTTCAAAAGTTATACTCAAAATTAAACAGAAATTAACTGAAAAACATAACGATAGATTAAATCAAAAAACATTTTTTACAGACATGAAAAATTATTATCTGATTTCTATTTTTTTTACGAAAGAATATTGATTTTGACTAGAGTCAACGGAATAATTTTGTGTTTCTGCCTGTAATATATATTTTTCAGGTAAATAAGGGCAATTGCTATTTCTTGAATAACAACAACTAGTGTCTTTGTTTCTACTCTTTTTATAAGACATCTTTTCTATTCAAATAATTACCATAGGAGTGTTCACATAACCATAGATATAATTGTCAGACACTTGTATTACACCATGGATTTAGACTGTGATCTTCTAAAACCACTAAATCCAGTTTAAACTGTACGCTTGGAGCTAAAAAAATGTGATCGTGTAAGATTTTCATGTTTGTTCAAGAAGAAAAAATAGTTATCGCACAAATGTTTGTTAAACAACATAAACACACCTACAAAAATATGTATAGCACAAGTATAAATTTAGAATTTTGACCTCTTGGCAGGGATCAGCTGATTCTTCAATAGCGTCAACTAGCGGAGTTGAAAGTAATAAGCCTACCAACAAACAGAGACTTCACGAAGAAAGTGCAAAACTCAAAGAAGTTGCTAGTAGTAGCATAAATGGGTTGAGCAGTCATGAAACATCATCTGAACAGCTGAAGCCAATTGCAGAAACTAGCTCAAGATGCATTCCAAAGGATGATACAGCCCCTAGCAGGAGTTCCCAAGCTACACATCCAAGTGCAAGTAGCAGACGTATAGATGAAGCAGACCACTCCAGATCATCCCTATCAACTAGTAACGTAAGTTTGCAATTCATACGTCAAATAATATATGAGGATAACTACGTCAACTCAAAGTCATTATTTTTCAATTACAACATTTTTCTCTAATTTGCATAATTATACAGACATCTGTGAAACTGATATTTTAAGGAAATCTAAACAAAAACTCTAATGGACAGTTATGCTCATAATTAAATTTGAGAAACAAACATGGAAAACATTCCAAGAGTGTCAACTCTATTTCATTATTTCCACATTTTCAAAATAAAAGATGAAAAGTTATCCCTAGAGGAACACACAACCAGACTGGAAGTAGCACCACTGACTGACAGGCGTCTGCAATGACGCATTCTGTTCCACAAACCAATGCTCGAGCAACCTTGTTCATGTGAAGAGGGCAGGCTTGCAATGACACAACCCAAAATTGGGGAAGAGGGCGGGGTCATGTGGAAGGAGTGGGGGTGGAATTTGGCAGGAAAGGAGATTATTATTTATTCTTTTAGAATATCAACATATCTTTATTTTTTTACTTTTGTTTATGGCTAATATTAAAACTTGACAAAATTAAAAACTTTATATATCTTCTCGTATTATATAGGGATACAATCAACCCTTGATACTGTCAGTATGTATTACCAATAGACTATCTCTTCCAAACAAGCCATATTCTTTTTTTTTTTAAACATACAATAAAACATGTGATCCTAGAGGTAGCCATGCAAAAGATATTTATCGAACGAAAGTTTCTTCAAGTTCATCATGAACACTAACTATGAAATATAATAAGTATGGGGAAAGCAAGTATTAAATTAGATGTTCATATCATGGCAGGAATTGGCTGAACCTTCAAGAATCTCAACTAAGGGAACTGACATGACCGAATCCCCCAGCGAACTGAGACTTCATGAAGACAGCGCAAAACTCAAAGATGTTGTCAGTAGTAGCACACATGTATTGAGCAGTAATAAAACACCTGCTCAACTGTTGCAGCCAATTCAGGAAACTAGCTCGAGAAGCACTAAAGACAATGATACAACCTCTAGTACAAATCCCGAAGCTACACATCCAACTTCAAGTAGCAGAATTGTAGATGAAGCAAACAACTCAATGTCACAACAATCTACTCATGAGGTATGCTATATTTTCATACTCTTTTTCAATTTACATTAAGCCTTTTAGACTTTCATAACTTAGTAGTCAATCTAGTGAAAATGAAAACTGCTAGAAAAAAATTCATAAAAATCGTTAAAGCACAAGACAATAGTGCAAACAAGTATTAAGGTCATGTTTTAACCTCCTGGCAGGCATCAGCTCCTGAGACTTGTAGAACATTAACTAGAAATGCTGACAATATTGAATCTACCAACAAACAGACCCTACAAGACAATAATAGTACAAAACTTAAAGACGAAGTTGCCAGTAGTGGTTTACGTGAATTGAGTAGTCATGCATCACCTGCTCATGAACCATTGAAGCCGATTCAGGAAGCTACCTCAAGATGCCTCAGAAATGACAACACGGTCCCAAGTACAAACCTTGAAGCTGCACTACCAACTGCAATAAGCACAAACATAGATGAAGCAAAAAACTCAAGGTCACCGCTATATGCCAATGAGGTTAGTTTGTGTTCTTTCGGTTTATATTAAGCCCCAAAATAAATTCAACACTTAGTACTACGTCTAATATACTTTAGGGATAACCACATCAACTTAAAGTTACTAAATTTAAGAGTTTGGATGGCTCAGAGAAATTCGGATAACTTGTACTGCTAGAAATCCTTAACAAGATTTATAAAGTGACGATGTGCTTTTCACTAAATTTGAGTAAAATACTAAAAGTTGAGACAAGAGCAAAAACAAATAGAAGAGAAAGTGCCCTAAATCAAATGAGCAAACCAAAATTTAATGGGTTAAAACTGGTGAAGTGTATTTTTCTATGTTGGAAAATTTCAAAGAGAAAGAAAAAGTAGGTATTCAACCAACTTCCACCGGCCACCACCACCCGCTCCCTGTCAAGGGACCTGCCACGGACCAGCAGTTGCACTGCTGCTGGATTGTGTCAGCAACAACACGTTCTAGCTCACCCACCATGCTGGGTCACTCTGCTTGTGCGACAAAGTGGCACATGCATGTCATGACACAAGCAGGTTCAGGGGAGGGGGACGGGTTGCATGCAAGGGTGTAAGGTACCAGAGAAGGTAGCATCGTATTCATTTTTTAGTAAAGTAAAATGAACTTTTTGCTTATGATTGAAAGTAGAAAATTATCTTGAAAAGATGATAAAGTTTTGGGATAAATGCATTAAACCCCCTGAACTATGCACATTTTTGCGTTTTCGTCCTTAAACTAATTTAATAAGCGTTTTCCCCCTAAACTATACCAGTCTGTGCGATTTGCCCCCTGGCCGGGTTTTCGGCTATTTTTGGCCATTTTTGGCCGAAATTTTTCCCCTTACCCGACACATATGTGTTGTACTAGATGTATTTTAGTAGTTGATGACAAAAAGTAGGTGAAAAAACACCTCGAACGGGACATATTCCAGCTAAAATGTGATTTCCTCTTCAGTGTATTTTAGCCGGAATATGTCCCGTTCGAGGTGTTTTTTCGCCTACTTTTTGTCATCAACTACTAAAATACATCTAGTACAACACATATGTGTCGGGTAAGGGGAAAAATTCCGGCAAAAAATGGTCAAAAATAGCCGAAAACCCGGCCAGGGGGCAAATCGCACAGACTGGTATAGTTTAGGGGGGGAAAACGCTTATTAAATTAGTTTAAGGACGAAAACGCAAAAACGTGCATAGTTCAGGGGTTTAATGCATTTATCCCTAAAGTTTTTGACCTCCTCCAATTTATAAAATATGGATTCAGAACTAGCAATTAATATTTATACTCAATATCTAGTATTACCGTGCATTTTGGTTATAATTATCAAAAAACTGAAATCCATTTTTTCAATGTGTGTTTGGAACAGAAACATGTTTGTCTAGATGGGTACATTAACACATCAAGAATAAATATTGTATTGAAGTTTCAATTTTGTAAAAACAACTATAAAAAAAGATGATTATGGTAAGAAGAACACATATGAAATTAGAATGTACACCTTGTGGCAGGCATCAACTGAATCTTTGGAGACGTCAACAAGTGGATCTGACATAATCGTGATCGCCAACAAACAGAAACTTCATGAAAATAACAGAAAACTCAAAGAAGTTGCCAGTAGTGGTTTACATGAATTAAGTAGTCATCAAACAACTGCTGAAACGTTCAAGCCATATGATGAAACTAGCTTGAGACGCACTGGGTACAGTGATGCTATTTCCCAAACAAATCTTGAAGCTGCCCCTCAAACTGGAATAAGCAAAGGAACAGATGAGGAGAACAACTCCAAGTCACCCCTATCTACCAACGAGGTAAGTTTGTATTTCATACACATCAAGCATATTAGCAGCCACGGTTATTATAATAGAAGCTTGATTGTTTCAAGACTTAGATCAAATAAATATTCAAAATTGATCCAAGGGGTATATCAAGAAAATAGATCAGTTTTTAGAGGATGGAACTACTATATATATGTAAACCTCAAGAAGAATCTTTGTTTGTTATTCTTACATCAAAAGAGGCTTCGATGTTTACACCTAAATCAGACAGTGTAACCGTAATTATCCATAAAGGATAGTTTGATAAAGAGCATCCAGAAGATATTTAAACTGTCTATCAGACAAATGCAATTCTGCAAACTGCACGTGTTATGATTAGTTTGATAAATATTCTTTTGTGTGGCTTGTACTAGCATTTATCCCTATCGAGTCTATAAATTTCAACAAAAAGAAATACAACACTACAATCATAGCTTGAATCCTTACGGCATGACCAACTGATAATGTGCATACATTAATTTCATTCTCATTATGGTTTTTGACCTTACTAAATATTAGAAACATAATTGGAATTCGTGGACTATTCAGAGACAATATTTACGCACGTCGTGAAATATTAACGAATTTCTCACAGAACATTAAAATGCAAAAACAGAAGCTAACTAAAGAGCATTGGTCACATGTGTCTTTTGCCATTTACTCTTTTATGTTTATAAATCTGAATCTCTTTGAGGGCTATGGGTATATCTTTAATAACTATAAAATATCCTCGCCTTCAGATGTCTTCATCATTCTATATTTCTTATGTGTGTTATTATTTGTAGTACTAAGTAGTGTTGAGACCTTGTTTGTGACAATTATAAACAGGAGTCATCGAAGTCGCAAGAGAAGCTCCCTGGAAAATCCATCACGCACAACAACGGTAACACATCAAAGAGTTCTGAGAATCACAGACAACCCACAGAAGATGGTGAACACAAGGGTGAGTTGAAGCATGACATTGATCGTAAAGGAGGCACAACTTCGACAAGTCAAAATTGTTCTGAGAAGACAAAAGATGAAGTTCAAACCACGAATACCGTATCATCAGCAGTGCAAGAAAATGAGAACTCGAAGACTGAACATGATACAAAAAGCAACCAACGTGTTGATTCACATGAGTCATTACAGCAGGACAAGAAGAAAACTTAGAAGTATCGGTCGGCTTCCTTTCCTTGCATGCAGTGTAATATAATAGTGCATGTAGAATATTCTTCTTCAGTGTAAATGTGTTTGGAGATGCATATATATGGACTAGACGTGAACAAGCTACAAAACGAGGTACATTGGTATCGTTAAGTCCAGAATTGAGCGTAAGCCTGAAACTACATGGTCGAGTTTGCAATTTTGAGCTGACTTCCCCTGATAAACGGCAGGGAAGATGAAGATTACATCAAGTTTTGACGCCTTGCACACAAATGAATATTTAATTTGATTTAATATCAAATGAAGACAATTATAAAATCTGATAAAGAAAAATAAATCAATACATTGATCAGCAAAAAAGTGAACATATTTCAGTACAAGTACAGAGAAGAAATGAATCTTGTGTGTTTGCTACTTTGAGGAAGTAGACAAGTATATGTACAACAGCTTAGAGGGAGAGGGAGCAGAATCCTCTGTTCCCGCCAAATTGGTCGGTCTCTCTCCTCTCTCCCCTTCTTTGTCTTGCTCGTTTAATTTGTGTTTTGTATTAATAAAACATGTGTTTTTTGGAAAATAAAACTGAACAATAATAGAAAATTGCCATAACTTTTTAAACTTTTATTGGACAACTAAAATATAAATTCAATTAGGTATCAGATTTTCAGGCTAATTTCACTTGATGCCTCAAATGTTTTGATATATATTATTAGTGAGTGATATCGTCAGAGAAAATTATTGGGTCTAGAGTAATATATTTTTATCTTCTCTAATTTATTCTTCTTATTGAAATAAAAAGTGGGGCGCGATACAAAATGCAATCGAAGAGAAGGTGATCTACAACAAGTGATTACTCTATTCTACATTGTCCAACACGTTTCCAACACGAATATGCTAATGTAGAAACTTTCGCATTAGCAAAGATCTTAATTTGATAAATGTCATAGAATGACATTTAAACTAAGTGGCTGGCTAACTGGCTACAGTATTTGAGTTTAGCTTGTTACCTTGTCAAAGATTCAACCTCGAAATGTAACGTCCCAAAAATTAAGAAAAAAATAAATTTACTTTTGAAAATTTCTATTTTTAACCCTAAATATTTAAAAAAAATTGTCTTTTAGTCCATGAATTTAGAAGTTAGTCCTTTATTATTTTTATAGGTCTCTAATCATCAAACATACTTAAGAATTTTTATAGATTTATCATGTTTAACATACTACTTTCATAAATCTTACAAGATTATTCTTGCTACTTCATGACCTAACCATCAAATAAGATTATTTATCATAAAAACATTCTTTATCACATGTTTTGATAAATTTCCCACGTTTATATCTTTATGTTTAAGTTATAACACAAGTATATGCATTTTAAACTTACTATGTAAAATAAAGCAATAATTGACTAAGTTATACATTTTAAAGTGTTGCTTCATATGATACTTATTTGATGTGTGGTTAATAAAAGTTTTGAATTGATCAAAGGCTAAAAAGACAAGTTTTCTTAGAGTTAGTTAAGTAATATATTTTAAGGATTGATTATGCATCAAATTGGATAGTTAATCAAACTTTACTTGTTGTCGAGACATGTCGTCGGAATGACTTTAACATGAATACTCATAGTCATAAGTTTGAACATATGATTGTTTAATATAATTTTGAGGTATAAATAAGTAGTTAAAACAATATATATTCAATATCCAATCGAAGCATACGCTTTTCTTTAAATTCATCATCTAAGATTTTCATGTTTTGTGTAATGTCATAAATTAAGCTTATGTGTTATTTACTAAGATTTACATTGTAACTAGCATTCTTAACAAGAACGTTCTCGATTTCACCAACATCAGAATTGAAGAAAAAGTATTAATATTTGTTGTGGTGAATTATAAATTCAGTTGGTTAATATTATTTAAATTTGTTAAAGGTTTGACGAACTGATCAACCCATCAAGGTTCCCCGTACGAGTAACAGTGAGGTTCCATTTATGATTTGTTCTAACCCTGTTTGGCATCCGGCCTTGAAGAACTTGGACAAAAAAGTCACTACTCCGTTACCAAATATGTAACGACCTACATTTCATCATATTCTTGTTTGTATCTCATCTCATAACATGATTTTCTTACTCATCGTTAAATCATATTCAATCATTTATTATTTATCATATTAATGTATAATCATGAAAATTCCCCAATATTATAATATCATATGCTGGTTCTTGAACTGTGCAAAAAGCAATGAACTATGTTCAGGACATGTAGCTCAAGGAGCAACGGATATTATCCGGTTTACTAGCTTATTTGTTTATTCGTCAAACCCATTGGGATGCCTTTGAGAAGTTTGGCCTAGGGATTGAGTCGAGTTACTGCCTGACAGTAAGGACCGCCGGTTTAAGCAATTTCGCTTGATACTCATCAATCTAGAAGCCGCTTGAAGTCAGAAGTTGGATGTAACCCGTGTGCTGGATCGGCATGTACTCGAGCATGTCTCTTAATTTGTTTGCGAGGTCGCTCCTCGTCGGGAGGTATAAGGTAGAATAATAGAAGTCATAAGGTTGGATTTGTTTATTGTTAAGCACAAGTTTATTAACTATTCTATGAAAATTTCAGTGTCATTGCTACATCAAATTATCTAGTTGAACTGTTTCTACCAATAATATCTCTCCTCGAAATGCATCTAGTAAATCACAGTTAGTTTCTGCATTGTCAGTTCTTTTATATGAATCTCACTAAGTCATTAAAGACTTATTCCTCATTTCTTCTGTACATTCATCAGCATAAAATCAACACGGCGGCATGGATCAAGTGAATAATTGTCCAAGCGTACATTTTGGAATATTCGTGTTTTGTCACTAGTGCATAACCATTAAAATCGTCACATTGTTTCTAATACCAAGACTTCCGTTGTATATATCAAATAATTTTATAAAACGTGTATGGTTTTGATCCTAAACAAGTGAGCCCCCTTCCTATGAGTTGCGCTTTAGTCTGGATTGGGTAAAGTGGCTGGCCACTATTGAACCAGCTCAGATAAGAGCATAGCTCGTGGGGCGCGGTCGATGATCTACGCCTTCTGAACAAAGGGTTATGTCAGTTAGACCGCAATCCTCGCTCCGATGATCTATGACACGCTCTATTGAGGCTCTAGTATTGATCCCTTCCTTCGAGGAACCACTCTACTCCTTCCAAGGAGCCTAACCATCTATCCTCTTCGAAGGGCCATGTGCCTTTCGAGAAGTGAACATTTGGGACACGACAAGTAGCCAACACTCGCGAACACCTTGAAATAGCAATCACTTCAACAGGTACCCAACTTGAAAGGCTATACCTAAGTGACAGAGGAGAAGGAAACATCAAACATGAGAAACTACTAAGAAGGGCGCGTTGTGCAGTAAATAATGACCAACTGCCAACCACAAAGTAAATCAGAGGAATTACCACACGTGTCCCATGAAAGAAACAATGTGATTGGCAAGAAGGGGGACGTTACCCAATTGGCCAAAGGACCTCTAGGGTCCTCTATAAAAGGGGGGAAGAGGGTAATAGAGAAAACAAGCACTTCCATTCCTTCATAAGCACACATCAACCTTGTATTCTCATAACAAATACATCCTTAGTGTTTAGCTATATGGACTTTTCCCCGCTTCCAATACAACTCTACCCCCCCCTCTCCCCCCATATGTAACAATCTCTCTCTCTCATTAAAAATAATTGATTCTCCCTCTCTCATATCGGGATTAGTGTTCCGTTTATAACTCACGTGATCTTTATCTCAAAATATCATTCCCCAGTTGCGGTGGTCGATATTGCATCATCATTTACGAAGTAGTGAGCCACTACAATGGTGAAATTGATATAGTTGGATTAAAATGAGATTAAAATTATATATTTTCTTATTAGAGTGAAAATTACACGTACTAATATCAATGTTCTATCTTCCGGATTATGCACAAATCACGTTTTAGAAAATAAGTTTTTGTAAATTTTGTTACTTGTGGGAATGCTCAAATACTTATCTTTTATGACTTGATTTCCATATAGAATACTACAAAGTTACTTTATCTTGTTGAAAATGAATTGGTGGATTTCATGATCCACGTACGCCTATCACACGAAGGTACAACATCTGTCACACGAAGCAGCAAGTGGAGCGCAATACTGCCTCCCCAGTCGAGCAAAAATAGTCGCCAAAACATCCCCTGCACCACCCGAGAGCTAGCAAACATAAGTATAATTTATTCCCATAGCAAAGAAGAAAACAAAAACGAAAATGAGATACTTACTGAAAAGATTCAGGGCATCGGAAGATAGGGACAGTGACTTCTCGATCGCGTCGTCAGTAAATACCACGTGGTGGAGCCCGGAGGTCTCGAACAACATCAAAAAGTCGTCCGATTCCATCAGAAGTTGCTGAGAAATTACCGGAGACAAAACTACATCCTGGTCCGAAGTGCACACGGGAGATGCACCTTCTCTCCAGTCCAAAGGCATGTCCCATACGCCTTGTGCGGGTTGCACGAAGAAGTACTTGTTCTTCCAGATGTTGTGCGAGCTTATTGACCCGTCCAGTATCCTCTTCGTGGAATGTTTGGTATTGTCCCGGTGACGAACATGATAAAACAGAAACCCCCCGGGCGAAACCACCACGTCAAATATGGAGAAGAAGTGATCTACTCCGCATCCAGCCCATTCACCTGGCACAGAAGACATAAATGCAAAGAGCAGCGAACCCGTTCGGAACCATCTGGCTCGGACTGATGTTGCACGCCTTGAACACTTCACAGAAGAAGGGTGGCATGAAGGAGCGCCACCCGTATCTTACTTGGGCGAAGTAAACCGTGATCATCCCGGGAGGTGGACGGCAAGCCCTCTCGTCCTTCGTAGGGATTTAAAACACCATATTCTTCTGGAAGGCTCCATTAGTGGTGAAAAAATCCAGTACCTGCTCACGAGTAGCGACACTGGGGATTTTCTCAATCTTGGCAAAGTCGTGAACAGTCGCCTTCTTTGACTTAGGAACCCTAGCTTTTTTAGAAGCGGCGACGCTACTCTCGACAACAGTAGAAGTCTCCCCCTTTCTCTTACGAGTGACTACCCCCGCCAGACTACCCACCCTACCCACCAGAGAGTCAACATGGGCGGTGGCTCCCGAAGTGGTGGAGGCAGTGATGGGGTCAACGTTGGCAGAGGAAGCCATTTATACGAGAATAAAAAAGGAATGTTTTTTCGAAAAGAAAAGAGAAGAATGGCTTGTGAATTCGGTGAAAAATTGAAACGCAGAAGAAGAGGAAGAATAAACTTTTTTGCTCTTAAGAGAGTTTACCGCAAGAGTGAATTGTGAAAGTGAGGAGAAGGTGAACAGTCCACCTATTTATAGACGGAGGAAGCAATGGTCGTGAAACGTGGGTCATCTTTAAAGCTCCACGTGCCTCTCTACACACACGCCACAACGTTACAAATCTGACCGTTGCCAACAGTCAGATGTTTAAACTTTAAACAACCATCGAACGGCTACCTGTAACGGACGTTCCGCAACTTCCGCGCGCGTGAAGACATCACCCCTCAAGGGCAATCAGGTAAATTCCCTATGATCCATTTTCAAATAATTATAAATATATATATGCCCCCTCGGAAAAATATCAGAAAATAAGTGTTAACCGTATAAAATAAAATACGAGATTAAAGAGAATATTAGTCCTAAATCAAAAGGATTAATAAATGGACAATAGTATTGTCACGAATACTTCCGATGAGTTGTACCCACTCCCAACGAGGAGGCCCATCGGATGTGACCAATACCGCTCGGTTATTAACCCAAAGCAGTAGGAGTGGCCATCCGACGAGGGCACCCAGCGTCCCCCGGAAAGTCACGATGAGTCAAAACTCGTATAAAATAAAATACGAGATTAAAGAGAATATTAGTCCTAAATCAAAAGAATAAATAAATGGACAATAGTATTGTCACGAGTACTTCCGATGAGTTGTACCCACTCCCAACGAGGAGGCCCATCGGATGTGACCAATACCGCTCGGTTATTAACCCAAAGCGGTAGGAGTGGCCATCCGACGAGGGCACCCAGCGTCCCCCGAAAAGTCACGATGTGTCAAAACTAGATATCAGGGTGGCATCGGATAAAAAGCAAACTCGGATGGATCCACCTGATTCAGATATCCATCACGACACCGAGCAGGGCCCCAATGGACTCCCGAGTCCCAGAACCTTGACAAAAACACTTCCTTGCTATGCACTCCCAGCAAAAATGCTCTCGGAACACTACCCCAGTCGACCAACCCAGATGACGGAACTTCACAATAACGTAAGAACTACAGAACAACACTTTCCGGGCACTCAGAGAAAGAAAACACCTACCCACGATAGCTAAAAACTCCTCGGAGATCAACCCATGAACAAACACCCCCTCGGAGAATATTCTGAACCACTCACTCCAGAATACACACCTATTGGAGAAGCACTGTCACTAAGAGAACACCCAAACTTTACCCTCGAGTCACCGTTAAAAGCAATGAGCCCTCGGAAGCAAAGAAGGCAGTCTACCCCTTATCATAAAGGAGACCAAAGCCCTCGGAAGAAGAAAAAATGATACAGTCAGCACTTAAGATAGACGTTATCTTATTGGTTAAATAAACATTGTAACACGTGTAAAGCACCACCACATGCATAACGACACCTGTAAACCCATGCACAATGACACCTGTCCCTAAAAACTCTATATAAACAGAGGAAGAAGGGAAAGAAGAGAGAGGTCGGACAATTGGGGAAATCACACGTATAGACTCGGAAATACGCATACCAACTCGGAAAAAGAGTGGACCATAGTGAATAAAAGGAAGGAATGTTCTTGTCATTTTTTCTCTCTTTTTAAATATCGCTTAGTTTTTGAACCACGGGCAAAGGCGTTCCAACCCAAATAAATAATTCAGTTAATTAGGTCGTAATTCCAAACATGTTAACAAAATGGCGCCGTTTGTGGGAACGCCATAAGATTTGTCTTTGAGAGCGTTCAAGAACGATGCCTATCATGGAGAACCTATTCCACAGAGAGAGTCGTCCTCGCCAGTCTCAACATTCGGAAGAAACTCTGTCCAATCGCCAATGCGAAGAAAGGGACTTTATCAACGTCCCTCGTTCCATCTTTGAAAGACTTATAGAGACTAGGGCCCGAAGGACCCCGCCCGAATACGTGGACCCTCACGATTTATCCCCTCGATCCTCTCGCCATCAAAATCCCTGGACCGAGGAAGATCGGGTTCAATCTAGGTGGAGCCCCACCTCCGATCCCTGGCACCACGAACCCCCGCAGAATGGCCAAGCGCACTACGACTATCGGGAAATGCGCCGAACTGGCCAATAAGAGAGAAGAAGAGTGCTTCCGGACCTTCCCGCACCATTCCCCTCTTCAGGTGAGGATCATACCATATGGGGAATTCTTGATGGTCTTAGGAAAGAGGTGGGTGATATTAAAAAAACAATGGGACCCAAGGAAGAACTTACCTTTAAAACATCCCCTTTTATCCCCGAGATAGCCTTAGCCACTATCCCCGCGGGGATGCGGCCTGTAAATGGTCCTCTGTATACTGGGGATGCAGATGGAAAGGATCCGCATGATCATATACACCAATACTTAGTCGGGATGGACCTCAATTCTGCCCCGGACCACGTACTCTGCCGCGTGTTCCCTGTAACCCTTGGAGGACGGGCACAGTCGTGGTTTACCCATCTTGCACCCGGTTCCATCGACAGCTTTGATCGACTAGCCCACCTATTCGTGAGGCATTTTGCTTGCAACCGGCGGTACCCTAAATCCACCACGCACCTCTTCACCGTTAAACAGAAGAAGAATGAACCTCTACGAGAGTACATAAAGCGCTTTACAAATGCGGCGCTGGATGTGTTGAACGTTAGTACCACCATTTTGGCGGATATACTCACGCAAGGGCTCCGGGCGGGCGAATTCTTCCGCTACCTTACGGGAAATCATATCACGTATATGAACGAGCTGATGCAGCAAGCGTAGACTTATATCATAATGGAGGAGGCTGAAGGCACGAAGAGACGCCTGGAGAACAATGACAATGAACATCACGAACCCACCGAACGGGAGGTAAAGGCCAAGGAAAGAAACCGGGAAGGGAAACCACCCCAACGTAAAGACGAGAGTGGCCCGATCAAGAAATTCCTCAAGCCGGTACCCTTGCCCCCAATGACCATTGCCCCCGTAGAAGTACTCAATGTGATGCGAGGCAGCACCGAGTTGCGATGGCCAAGGGAAGCCCGGTTCCCCGACAGAGACAAGAATACGGGTAAGTATTGTAAATACCACAAAACCTATGGGCATACCACCGAGGAGTGTACCACCATGCAAAGGGAGGTGCTCCGCCTCTTAGAGGCCGGATACCTGAAGAACTATCTCAAGGTAAACAACCCCGAGAACCCCCCTCGTTATACCTACAAGAGACCCCGAAAGGAAGAGGAAGAAAAAGATCGGGCGACTCCCCATCGGAAGTCGCGAGAGAGAACTGCGGGGCAGAGGACCCCACCCCTCCCCCGGAAACGTATGAAAATAACACGCCTTTGGGGCGTACCATTAGTATGATAGAAGGAGGAGATCTCTCTGTGACATCGCAAGGTAAAAGGAAGCAATATTTGAAAGAGGCCAGGAGGGCAGAACACGGATTATTCGTGGGGTCTATCCAAGGGGCAAAGCTTCCTAGCATCACCTTCGGACCCGCAGATTTAAAGGGAGTGATTTATCCCCACGAGAATCCCCTAGTAATAGAAGCCGTGATATATGGGATTGACGTCCAAAGAATACTGGTTGATACCGGTAGTTCCGTAGATGTCTTATTTCTTCCCACTTATCTAGCCATGGGATTAAGGAAAGAACGATTAGAAGTAGCTGAAGTTCCGTTAATAGGTTTATCGGGAGAAACCTCCAACACACTCGGAACCGTGACGCTCCCGATGTCATGGGGAGAGGGAGCTCTTCGAAGAACGGAGCCTACAAAATTTTGGGTGGTAGAGGCTTCGTCAAGAACGTACAACGCAATATGCGGGCGGCCCTCCATTCGGGCCTTCGAAGCAATCCCTTCAACCCTCCATCTCAAGGTAAATTTCACAACCTTGTCAGGTATCGAAGAGGTCCGAGGAAGCCAGGCAAGGGCTCGAGAGTGCCGCATGAATGCTCTCCCTCCTGAAGAGGATGAACCCACCCTCGGAAGCAACAAAAAGCGAAAAGCAGAGGAGGTATGAGTACAACCCGTAGAAGAGCTAAAAATGGTGGAACTGGTAGAAGGGAGCCCGGAGAAAGCGGCCAAGGTAGGCACCAAAATGGAGCCTGAAATTGAAATCCAACTCGTTCGCATCCTGAAAGAATTCCACCACATCTTTGCATGGGAAGGTGGACCGCCAGGACAAATCAGTAATAAGGTATGTCAGCATTTCCTTAACGTAAAGCCCGGGGCCAAACCAGTTCAACAGAAAAAGAGGAAAATGGGCCCGGAACGCAGTAAAATCATTCGGTCAGAAATTCAGCGACTTCTCAGCCTGCGGCAAATCAGAGAAGTCATATACCCCGAGTGGCTACCCAACGTAGTCCTAGTCCTGAAGCATGGAGGTAAGTAGCGAATGTGTGTGGATTTCACGAACCTTAACGAAGCATGCCCCAAGGACTGCTACCCCCTCTCAAGTATTGACCAACTAGTAGACTCAATAGCGGGTTGTGCCCTCTTGTCTACCCTGGATGGGAACCAAGGATATAACCAAATTCCGATGGCCGTCTGGACCAGGACAAAACTAGTTTTATCACCGATGCGGGTACCTTTTGTTATCTAGTGATGCTATTCGGACTCAAGAATGCAGGGGCCACCTACCAGCGATTGGTAAGCTTGATGTTTGCAGGACTTATCAGAAACACGGTAGAAGTCTACGTAGATGATACGGTCATTAAAAGTCGCTCCGCCAGAAACCACCCCGAGGACCTACGAAAGGCATTAGCCATCATGAACCACTTCGGGATGAAGGTTAACCCTAAAAAATGCTCCTTCGGTATCCGAGGAGGCAAGTTCCTAGGATATATGGTTACAGAGAAAGGGATAGAAGTCAATCCCGAGAAGGCCGAAGCCATCCTGGGGTTACCTACCCCTAAGACAATTAAAGATGTGCAGAAGCTTACGGGTCGGATGGCCTCTCTGAGCCGATTCGTCTCCAAGTCGACCGAGAAAGGACTTCCCTTCTTCAAGGTGCTGTGTAACATCAAAGAGTTCCAATGGACCCCGCAGTGCGAAGAAGCTCTCCAACAGTTGAAGGAGTATATGGTAAAACCACCATTACTAGTGAAGCCTGCGCCACAAGAAGAGCTCTTTGTGTACTTGTCGGTTGGAGATGAGGCTGTAAGCGCGGTACTAGTCAAAGATCAAGACAAGGAACACCACCCCGTATATTATGTGAGTAAAACTCTACTTGGGGCCGAAACCAGGTATACCCAAACCGAAAAACTTGTCTTGACTTTAGTTACTACCGCCCGGAAGCTTCGCCCATATTTCCTCTCCCACCCCATAACTGTGCTAACTAAGCACCCGCTGAGAGCAATTCTCAACAAGCCGAAGACCTCGGGAAGGTTGATAAAATGGGTCGTAGAACTCACCGAGTATGACATCTCCTATGCCCCAAGGCCCTCCGTCAAAGCACAAGTCTTAGCGGATTTTGTAACCGAATTGACGGGCATCGGAGCCGAAGAAAAAATACCCCTATGGCACATCTATGTGCGGCTTCTCGGTGAGCACACATGAGGGGGGGGGGGCTGGGATAGTTTTGGCAAACCAAGAAGTAGAAGGAGAGATACTCCACTTCGCGGTCAGAATCGACTACCCCTTATCAAACAACGAGGCCGAGTATGAGTCCTTACTCATAGGAATGAGACTGGCCCGAGAAGGCGGCATGAGAAAAATACTTATCCACAGTGACTCGCAATTAATTTTGCAACAAATCAATGGCTCGTACGAAGCCAAGGAAGAAAGGATGCAAGTATATCTCTGAGCGGTTCACCGCAGGCGGGAGTGGTTTGACGAGTGCGGAATAGCTCAAATCCCGCAAAAGGAGAACCAAGAAGCGAACGCCTTGTCCAAAATGGCCACCCAAGCGGTCGCCGTCCGCACCCGAAAAATCACCCTACTCCAAGTTACCGAGTCTGAGAAGGTCGAGGGCCATGAAGTGAGTGCCACTATCGACCCCCCGTCTAGTTGGACGACCCCAATCAAAGCCTACCTACAGGACCCAGAAGGGTATTCCGCGGATAAAACCGTGCAACGGTTTATGTCTAGAAGCACTATCAGGTATTTTCTTAAAGACGAGATATTATTCCGCAGGACATACTCATGCCCTCATACCCGATGCTTGAACGAGGAATAAGCTCAACTGACTATGGCGGAAACCCACGGGGGGACATGCGGCAGCCATACGGGCCGTGAAAGTATGGCCGGACGCCTGATTCGCCAAGGCTATTATTGGCCCACGATGGCCAAATATTGACAAAGCCATGCTGAGAGGTGCAAATCGTGCCAAGCTTACGCCCCCCGGGTTCATCAGCCCGCTGCCCCTTGGGAACCACACCTGACCCCCTGCCCGTTCTCTAAATGGGGCATAGACATAGTGGGATATACCCGATGTCAGGCAAAAGAAGTTTCTCCTCGTAGCAGTGGATTACTTCACCAAGTGGGTAGAAGCGGAGCCCCTGGCCCGTATAACCGCGGGCGCGGTTATCAACTTCCTCTGGAGGAGTATCCTGTGCCGTTTCAATGTCCCTCGGAACCTGGTAAGTGATAATGGTCTACAATTTACAGATCAGGGATTAGAAAAGTGGTGCGACCATTGGGAAATTAAACATCGCTTCGCTTCGGTGGGGTACCCTCAAGCCAACGGTCAAGTAGAGAGGACTAACTGAAGCCTCTTGAAGAATATGAAGGCCCGACTCGACTGGCACAAAGCTAGGTGGGTGGAGGAAATACCTGGCATACTATGGGCCTACCGGACCACGCAAAGCGCGGTTACGGGCGAAACCCCCTTCAGCTTGGCCTATGGCTGCGAAGCTGTTGTACCTACGGAAGTCTCTATAGAGAGCTGGCGAGTTAGGGAATACGAGGAAGTGGCTAACAGTTCTAACTTGGCCCTCGCCCTCGACCTCCTCGAAGAAAAAAGAATGCGGGCCGCTGTCCAAAATGAAGAATACAAGGGCCGGATGTCTCGGTACTACAACTCAAAGGTGAAACCCAGGACTTTTCAAGTCGGGGACCTAGTGTTGAAACGGGTCGGAGCCTCCAAAAACGTAGGCAAACTCGAGCCGCGATGGGAGGGACCATACAAGATAGCGGGGATCGTCAGGCCTGCGACATATCTCCTCGCCAATTCCGAGGACGCTATCCTTAGCAATACTTGGAATGCGTTTAACCTTAGGAAATACTATGCATAATGTAACAAAACAGCTTTGTACATAAATAAAGTTGTTTATAGATGGTGCCTGTACAATACAAGGGAGATAAGGTTGCCCGACAAAATAATGACTCCCTATCTACGAGTCATACTAGCAACCTAACCCGAGGGACCATCAAGCATAAAACGCGAGACCCCACACTAAAAGTATGTCGGACCGTATCCTATACAAGGGCCCTTACACCAACCAAACACTCACACAAACTAAGCATCCTCTATTGGACGCTTTCCCTCCTTAATCAGGCGGCGGCGGTCCTCCGCGGACATGTGATTCGGATCTCCGGTAGATGCGATCGGCCCCTGCGGAGAAGGAGCCTCTGGGAACACCTGATGAATATCCAACTCAGGAATCACCATATCCGAAGGGAATCCCGGCAAAGCCTCCGTTGTATCCCGGCACAAGTAATATCCCATGCGGACTAGATCACGCATCTCCTGCGCAAGGGATTCGCGGAGGACAGAAGGCCCCACAACGCCCAAAACCGCTTGAACCCAGGCCAACACTAACGCAATTTCATGGGCTCGAGTTAACTCCAGCACCTGTAAGTTCGCTACATCTCTTTCCCCGGTAACCCGCAACAATTGTTCGTCGACAGAACGAACTTGCTCCCGGAGATCACCCAACCTGTCCTCCAGACTTTCTACCCGAGCTTTTTCCATCGCCAAAAGACGCTCCAAGTCCCAGGATTTGTTCCGCTCTGACTGCAAGAGGAGTGCATGAGCCTCATCGGAATTCTCCCGATCAGTCCGCAGCTGATCTACCTCCTCTCGAGCCTCCAGCAAACCCTGCTCTAGTTCATCCCTATGACGATACACCAACTCCGTATCCGATGATGATTCACCCCGAGATCCGATGGCGTTCAACACCATGTAGATCTGTGGACAAATAAGTGCATAATTGCAGAAAACCCATAAAGGTTAGTATCACATAAAATAAGAATATATTATTACCTCACATAAATCTTTGCAGGCTAAGTCCTGAAGGCCCGATAAGGGTAACGACTTCATATGCTCGCAATCGGTAGCGTTCAAAAGACCGCTCAGATAGTTGCGGCAAAAGCTAACCGTCTCCAAAATAGAGGGGGACAAGACACCGCTTCCGAGTGGCTCTGGCCCGATAGCAGGGGGATTTCCTTCGAAGGGCTGCCCCGGGATGCGGTCGAAACCCTCTCCGGGCGGCGTAGAGGCTCCCACAATTGGAGACAAAGAACCCTCCTCAATAGCATGCACAATCCTCGTATCCCCCCAAGAGGAAGAATACGGTATCAACGGAGGCAATGGAATATCCGCCCGCGCAAGCGCAACTATTGGATCATCAGGAGCCACAGAACTCACTGGGGGCTGCCACGGGCGAATCCCCTACCCCCGAGGGGCCAGCCACTCCATCTAAACTAAAACTCTCGGATGATTCATCGTCCGAAGTATTATACCCACTATTCATTGTTTTTCCTAGGAAAGCTTCATTGAAAGGCTCAATGGCAAAAGCCCCCATCTCCGCCCCTGTCAAAGCAAGAAAATAACGTGACAATGGGGACATTAAAGTACCACACGAAAAGGTTGTAAAAGAAAAGAAACTAACGAAAAAAGAAATTGATATAGAGAGGTTGTTGTGGAAGATTGAAGAGTTCCACCCCCTGTTGCAAGCCGGCCATGATCAATGTCTCCGGGAACTCCAACAGACTACTGATATCGTACATCCCCAAAAAAAACCCGCTATCGGACAGGATGTCCCACTCTCTCCTCAAAATCGATTCGGCAGGGGTAATATAACCCAGCCCCCATTGAAGCGGTACTCCCCATGACCTAGCCGATAAGCCCATCGGACGGACAAAAAAGAACCCCCTTTTCCAATCCGTTCTATTATTACGGAAGTGGGACACGTCTAGAAAGGCCTTCCTCTTGTCCCGATGGGCCAGGTTGAAGAAGGGAGACCACCCGAACAGCGGCGAAGGTTGAATATAGCCCCCACCCGAGAAGGAGACAGTGGCAACTTTAGTAACTCGGAACACAAAATATATCCCACCAGATAACGATAAGAATTCGGAGTCAGCTGACTTGGGCATATTTGCCAATAGTGAAACAAAGTCTGGAGAAAAGGGTGAAAAAACACCCGCAACCCGCACCGCATTTGCTCCCGGAATACGGTGAGATAGCCCGATGAAGGATCATAAGCCCTCTGCTCGGGGTGCGGTATTACTATGTCATATTCATCAATATCCAGGTTGTATTGAGCAAAAAGCGCCATAACGGAGGCACCGTGCTCACTTCCAACGGCAGTACCGACACGCCTTGGCCCCATCATCCGCTCGGGCTCCAGCACGAGCCTGGTAAATACCGACGACTCATCTACCAATGGATAAAGAATCACGACTCGTGAACACCTGGCGTATATGGTTAATACGGGAGAGAGCATCCTCCGGAGACATAGACACGGTCCTCACAGAATTGCCTCTCCCCCCAAGAACCCTGCGCGCATTATGCCTGCTCCCCTGAACCGAGTTATTCGAGGCCGCGTGACGCACTCCTAACGATAAGGAAGGATTCCGAGCAGAATTCTGAGGAGAATGACGGGACGAAGAAGGATCATCCTCCTTAAAAAACGGGGGCATCATCTTGACAAGGTAAGTAATTTACTTGCTTTACTTAATTTCAAAAGGGAACTCCACTTTTCAGAAAAATGTGACAAGCCTTAAACGGTAAAAACTTTATGTAATTTTGAAAGAATTACTGAACAACTACTTATACCATCTTAAAAAAAAAGAGTGAAAAGCTTGAGCTGTCTAAACTAGTTAATGGGATACATGTGTCCAATAATTTTCTTACTTAAGAAAAGGGGCAACATGCCAAGCGACACCTCACCCTTAATTTTTTAACCTAGTCAGCAAGCCTTTCCTATTATTTTAAAATACTAAAAATAATAAATCAGGTGATTAGACTTGCTCAGGATAGACAAATGCTCGAAAAAAGAGTTTGTTCATTAGGGAAAAATCCGAGAAGCCCTCGGAAAAAACTTACAAGACGGAATATTAAAAATGCGTAAAATAAGTACATAATAAAAACATAAAGAAATCCTATTCTACGCTCTCGTACTCGGAGGGGGCGGGGGTGGAGTGGTGAAAAACTCCTCGGGGATTCCCGTAGAGGGACTTGGGGGCGGAACCCGACCAGAACTACTAGCACCAGGAGCAGAGGTGATCGAATGAGTGATAGGAGAAGCCCTTGGCGTCACCACATTATCAAACATCTCGAGAATGTTCTAAACGTCCTCGGGGGATGGCCTAGCAAGTTTCTTAACATCAAATATGCGGCCGAAATTCACCCCCGAAGGCACCACTTTTCGGGCCAAGGTGGCACACTCCAAATATCCTCATAGCATATGCCCAAGGGTATCCCGAGCGGACAGGGAAGTAAACCAACGCTCCGCCTCTGGTGTCGCACACCTAACAGCCTCATCAATCCGGGGTTGCACATCCTTCAGCGGTATTACATCAACTAATCTCAGCTCCACTAGCTCATGTAGCCGCGATTGGAGCCCCATCTCCTTATCCAAGCCCTCGGATTTCTCCTTCTCCAGAGCCTCTATCCGAGCACGAAGGACTTCCTCGGACTCTGCCTTCTCCTTCTCCAAGCGAGAAAATTGCGCTCGAACAGCCCTCTCGGAGGCCTCCATCTGATCATAGGCCGATTGCACCTTCTGCAAGACAAGACGCGTCACCTCCTTTGCCTTATGATCCTCTTTCCATTTGAAGTCGCTGGCCTCTAACTTGGTACAAAGGGCTGCAGTCAGCGACTCGGCCTCGTGGAGTTGGGCTTGCAGAAAAGCCACTTGCCCCCGAAGAGTGCCCACCTCCGCCACCTCCCTTAAATGACGCTGTTCCACGGAAGTAATAACCTCCCGAGTCGTCTTAGACTGCAGGGCAGAGAGAAGAGTATAAATAAGGATATAAGGAAACCATGGCAAAAGAAGATTAAGAGGCAGTATATACTTACGATAGCCTCCATCCAAATGGTGCTAGCCCGCATAAACTGGTATCCCTCCGCAGGCGCGGAAAGAGCGGGCCCGAAGAAGTGAAGGATCTCGTGATAAGCTTCCCCCATGGTAGGAGGTTCCTTCCCGGGTGTCTGAGAAAAATCTCCCTCGGAAGCAGACCTCCGCAGTATAGCCCTCTTCGGAAGATCAGTAGTAGGAGGGGGGACGGTCGCAGTAGAAGTTACAGTTACTGCCTCCATCATCACCACTTCGGGAACCTCCATGGCGGCCGATGAACCCTCTCCCCTGAACAGGGTGCCCAGCACCTCTTTCTTCACCTCCAAGTCCCTCGACGAGTCAGTAGAACCCTTGGAAAACACCTCGGGACCCTCTGACAACTTCCCCGGGTCCGATTGGAGTAATTGGGCAAATAGATCAGCCCCCGGGAACATAGGGGCCTTTCCCTTATTGACTGTTGCTACCAAAACAATGGATATATTTAAGTAATCATACTAAAAAGATTCGAGGTGGTAAACAAGGAGTAGAAAAAAGAAGAAAACTTACGAGGAGGAGATGGAGAAGGGTCCCGAGAAGAGATATGCACAACCTCTGGCTCGGGAGGTATAGGCCTTGTTTCTCCCACCCTTGGAAACAGAGCCCCCTTAGAGCTCCTCGGAGAACTACCAGCAGTTGAATCGGAAGTTGACCTCCAGGCCAAAGCGAACGTGGGATCCACTTGTCGCAGTGGAACAGCCTCCAGACATACCCCCTCAACATCCACAAAGAGACATGGGGTGTCCCCGTGAACTTCCTCAGCTTCCAGATCCACCCCTGCCTTCGTAGAAAACCGTACTTCTCCGTCCACGTGGTCTCCCCCCTCGAAAGCTTCACTATGCCCACTCGGAACTGCCTCTTCAGAACCCGGCACTAGATAGTATCTCGCCATAACCTCCTCTGCACCACACAAAAGCAAGTCAGTGCGGGCAGCAGAAGAATACAAAAAACTACTCGGAGGAATATCGCAACTAATGGTTGATCATTAATGTTGAAAAGATAAGTACGAAAGAAAAAGCATGAGAATAAGAAAGGAAAAACTTTACTAAAAGCTGGCAGGTACAGAGACGAGACAGAGAGCGGCTTCTTCACCTTATCATCAGTGAACACTACATAGTGAAGCCCGACCCAATCAAATAGCTGCGGAAAATCTTCCGACTCCATTAACATTTGCTGAGCAACCACCGGGGAGAGCACCATATTTTCATCCATAGTGTGAGTTGGAGTCGCACCCTCCCCCCACTTAAAGGGCACGTCCCACCTCCCTCGGACAGGCTTCACGTAGAAGAACTTGTCCTTCCAAACACTGTGTGAGGTAATCATCGCACCCAGAATCCTCTTCGTGGAATTCCCAGAGTTGTCCCGATGGCGGACATGGTAAAATGGGTACCCCCCGGGCGACACCCCCACGTTAAAAATCGAAAGAAAGTGGTCCACCCTCATACCCCTTGGCGTGGCACCAGAACACATAGATACAAAGTGCAGCATATCCGTTGGGCACCAATTGGCTTGGACATATGGCGCAAGTCTTGAAAACTTCACAAAAAAAGGGTGGCATAAACGAGCGCCACCCGTAATTCACCTATGCAAAATACACCGTGAGCATACCCGCGGGAGGATAACAAGCACTCTGATCCTCGGTTGGAATGTGAACAGACACATTCTTCATAGCGGTCCCCGTGGCCTGGAACAGATCCATGACATGTTCGTAGGTGACAACAGACCAAACCCCTTCAATTTTGGAAAAATCACGAACATGGGGCTTCTTCGATTTTGAAACCCTAACTTTATTAGCCAAGACAGAGGCGCTCCCTTCAGCGGCGGAAGATTTTCTCTTACGGGTGGTAGCAGCAGGCCCCGCAAGGGGAGCAGTGACAACCGAAGCGGCGGGAACATCAACGGCGGAATTGTTGACGGAAGAAGCCATTTTCTTTTTTGAGCAAGAAAAAGAGTTAGCAAGTTAGTAAAGAAAGAAAGCAAGAAGAAAAAGTTTGGGATATAAAAGAAGGGTGAAGTGAGGAAGATGGTACGGACGAGCCTAATTATAGACAACAGTCATCAAGACGTGCCCCATTTTCTACGACCCACGTATCCACTCGTGAAGCGACGTGTCCTTGAGATCGACGGACGGATGAGTAAAGCCCCGTTTAAGACATCCAACGATCAAAAAGAATCATTACAATTATCTGGACCGTTGCTTCTTGGGGGCAAAAAGGTAATTTTCTTGCGGTATTATGAATATATGCTTATCTGCACATAATACCCCCGGAAATCCTAAAAAAGGAGAAACTATCCTACCCTCGCAAAAATTGCCAAAGAATAAATAAATAAAAAAGAGTTAGAAAACCCCCTTGCCTCACAGAGGCCACGGAATAAAATTTCCCTCGTCTCTACGAGAGCGATCGAAATTTGGGGGGGCTAGTGTTAACCGTATAACATAAAATACGAGATTAAAGAGAATATTAGTCCTAAATCAAAAGGATTAATAAATGGACAATAGTATTGTCACGAGTACTTCCGATGAGTTGTACCCACTCCCAACGAGGAGGCCCATCGGATGTGACCAATACTGCTCGGTTATTAACCCAAAGCGGTAGGAGTGGCCATCCGACGAGGGCACCCAGCGTCCCCCAGAAAGTCACGATGAGTCAAAACTCGTATAAAATAAAATACGAGATTAAAGAGAATATTAGTCCTAAATCAAAAGAATTAATAAATGGACAATAGTATTGTCACGAGTACTTCCGATGAGTTGTACTCACTCCCAACGAGGAGGCCCATCGGATGTGACCAATACCGCTCGGTTATTAACCCAAAGCGGTAGGAGTGGCCATCCGACGAGGGCACCCAGCGTCCCCCGGAAAGTCACGATGAATCAAAACTAGATATCATGGTGGCATCGGATAAAAAGCAAACCCGGATGGATCCACCTGATTCAGATATCCATCACGACACCGAGCAGGGCCCCGATGGACTCCCGAGTCCCAGAACCTTGACAAAAACACTTCCTTGCTATGCACTCCCAACACAAATGCTCTCGGAACACTACCCCAGTCGACCAACCCAGAGGACGGAACTTCACAATAACGTAAGAACTACAGAACAACACTTTCCGGGCACTCAGAGAAAGAAAACACCTACCCACGATAGCTAAAAACCCCTCGAAGAGCAACCCATGAACAAACACCCCCTCGGAGAATATCCTGAACCACTCACTCCAGAATACACACCTATCGGAGAAGCACTATCACTAAGAGAACACGCAAACTTTACCCTCGAGTCACCGTTAGAAGCAATGAGCCCTCGGAAGCAAAGAAGGCAGGCTACCCCTTATCATAAAGGAGACCAAAGCCCTCGGAAGAAGAAAAAATGATACAGCCAGCACTTAAGATAGACGTTATCTTATTGGTTAAATAAACATTGTAACACGTGTAAAGCACCACCACATGCATAACAACACCTGTAAACCCATGCACAGTGACACTTGTCCCTAAAAACTCTATATAAACAGAGGAAGAAGGGAAAGAAGAGAGAGGTCGGACAATTGGGGAAAACACACGTATAGACTCGGAAATACGCATACCGACTCGAAAAAATAGTGGATCATAGTGAATAAAAGGAAGGAATGTTCTTGTCATTTTTTCTCTCTTTTTAAATATCGCTTAGTTTTTGAACCACGGACAAAGGCGTTCCAACCCAAATAAATAATTTAGCTAATTAGGTCGTAATTCCAAACCTGTTAACAATAAGTACATCGAAGACCAAGACTCGGACTAACCCCTCACCTCACTGAGGACGATGAATAAAATTTCCCTCGCCTCTAGAAGGCGATCGAACTTTGGGGGGGCTAGTATTAACCATAAAAAAATAAATATGAGATTAAGAAGAATATTAATCCTAAAAATAGGAATTAATATATGGACAATACTATTGTCACGAGTACTTCCGATGAGATGTACCCACTCCCACTGAGGAGGCCCCTCGAAGGTTACCACACCATGGTCAATGACCCGAAATGGTACGAAGGAACCTCCGAGGAGACACCTAAGCGTCCCTTGGAAAGTCAACAATGAATAAAAAATAGATATCAACGCGACATCGGAAAAAGAGTAAACCCCGATGGATCCGCGCGACTCGATATCCATCAATGCGCCAAGAGGGACCACAACGGACCCCGAATCCCATAATCTTGCGAGAATGCATCCTTGTTGAACACTCCTCAACGTATATTGCCCTCGGAACATCACTCCGAAGACCAAATCTAAGAACAAAGCCATATCTAACCACAAAAGTCGTTGCAAGACACTCTACGAGGGCTTGGATACTAAAATACTACTTCTCGAAGGCCAAGTCGAGCCCTCAGAGTTCAAACCGAGCCCTCGGAGTTCAAACCAAGCCATTGGAGACCAAGTCAAGCCTTCGGAGACCAAGTCAAACCCTCGGAGATCAAGTCAAGACCCCAAAAGATCAAATCAAACCCCTAAAAAGCCATGCCCAACCCTTGGAACCCAAAACCAAAGCGAAAATACCCCTCGGAGAACACATACAGAAGTCCCTACACCAGAATGAACCTCTACCGAAGCAACAGCACCACCTGAAGAAGATCCTAAACCGGTCCATCAGATCATCACCAAATATAGAGCCCCTCGTGAAACTAACATCTCGAAGAAACAGCCCCTCGGAGACCCTCGGAGACTTTGGAAGAGGCAAAGATCAGCTTAGTCAGCATCTAGTAGATTTAAGATATACCTTATCTTATCTTTTTACACATGTACCCATATTACGACACATGTACTTACTAAACACATGCATAACGACATCCGTCCCTAACAAAGTCTATATAAAGGGAGGTGATCGATTGAAGAAATTTAATTTCGGAGACAGAAAATGATACATACAAAGTTGAGGAGTGAAGTTCAGTGAATAAAGGAAAGAACATTCTCGCATCGTTATCTTCTATAAAATCATTATTTTTCGAATCACGGACAAGGCGTTCCAACCCTAAATAAATCCGTTAAATATGGAATAATATCCAACCTGATAACAATGTGGAAAGACCATGGATCAAAATTTACGTGCGTTTCCTCGAAAAGTATCGAAAAGTTTCCGTTTTTGACTTCACTCGTACGAAATATACATGTAGTTTTCATGATAGTTATAACTATAGTTTTACGAATTCTTCGAAACATGCCAAAAAATTCTCGAAATTTTACGAAATGTTTCTAATTTTTAGCTAACCAAAACATACTACCGAACCGAAATTTTCATCCATGGGAAAGACAGCGTTATTAATTCAGACTTTTTTGTTAACCATGTTCTTATATGGTGAACACGCCTATTGTTTATACAAATATTCTTTGATTTGCGTTGGTGTGCATAAATCATAATCGATATAATAAGCCCTAACTAAGTTTCTAAGTTGGCAAAAACTATATATATATATATATATATATATATATATATATATATTTCATTATTTTTCATATTTTAATCCGCCGGTCACTAGCTAACAAATATATACATATATATTCTACTACATATATGTACGTACTTAAGAATCTTAAAATACGATAATACGATGGTTTTATTTCTATTCTATGTGCACGGTATAATCATGCATATCTTCACATAAAATATGGTTAACAAAACAATCTTAATTTTTGCCGCATACAAGTATAACATTTTGGCTTGCAGACACTCCTTAGTCCTTAGTTGATTTATGGCACGAAACATGGACTTGTTTTATTATAATAATATAGCCAATTTATTTTAATATGAGGTAATTTGCCATATGCTGCATGAGGTAATTTGACAAATTAGCATACATACATAGGGGCTAATTTACCATCAAACCTGATTTTACAACCACATCAGTTATTGCACCTCCCCTAAGATATTTGGTGCGGGACGAGAAACTGACTTCAGTAAATAGTAGACTTAAGACTCGCGTTCCTCTATCTCACTTTTGAACAAGATGTGTGAGATCAAGGTTTCAAGAGGTTCATGTATTGGTGGGAGGCAGCTACTAATCAAAATTCCTAAACATTTCTTAAAAAACTACTAAAAAATTTATATTTAGGAACATATTTGTATTTTGGACTGTGTGAAAAAACGCATTAAACGGTTTTCCCCCATCCAGACCACAAAGGTTTTTACGGACTTTCTTTCTAAAATCTGTTGGAAAGACTTCAACTCAATGGGACCAAATCGCGCCAAAAGCAAGATGTGTGAATGTACAAAGACACAACAGCCTGATATCTCTACTCGAAGGCTGAAGCAGCCTAATGCAGGAATGCGTTAAAAATCAATTCTGATCGAAAAGGTTTCCCAAAACAGTTTGGTTGCATTACTAACTATTGCCATGTTGAAGCCTGTTATGAAGCCTCAACATTTCTTCTAGATATCAGCAACTGAGGCCTTCTAATTCTAAAGACTGCTAGATTAGCAGTATTTAGAACTGAGCAGTGTTGCAATTTAGTGCATATCATCTGATCTATGGAAATTTTAGAACTCTAAAAATATGTTCACCAAGACTTCTCTATTTTACGTTTTTTTAGCATTCTTGGTCTCGGCTTTCAAGATCTGAACGACCATCCTTGGCTTTCCCAGACCTTTACATAACAAACTGTTCATAAGAAGCAATACCAGGTTAACTGAAGATTGATCTTAATTCAACCAAAAATATCAGTTTTCATTTTCTAAGCATCTCATCTACCCTTCTCTTACAAGTCAAGCAAAAAACTACCACTACGCATAGGTGTATAATTCAGATGCTCCACCCTCCTTTTAGCCAGAAAAGATTCAAATGATACAGAGAATTGACATAAACCGACGATACATAACGAAGAGACTTCTCGTATACTGCAATTAACCAGAGCAATACAAACATTTACCTCACGGCATTACAAACTCTATTGCATGAAAGGAGGACAACATTTGAAGGTTCACCAATAGAATTGTCTACCACCTTCATCTCACTTTAATTGCAAAGTCTTCCCCGCAATGGAATGTGAGTTTTGTAGCTTATGTTTTCCGGACTTACTGCACCTCAGGCTCCTCAACGGTGTCATATAGAAAGGCGTTATACCATTTTCAAGGGAATCAGTAGCAAACTCTTCTACTCCCTTATAAGCCCATCCACCTGCACTATCAACACTCCTCCTCCTATAATTTGATCCAATTGCTTCACATGAACCCCTAGGACCAACAACGCTACTGCTGCGGGTGAGCTTCCAATCATTAATGTCTTTGAAATATTCACCAGTCTCATTCCCTTGCTTCTCAGTGACATAGTCAATTGAGGGGTCAATTACATTTTCTTTGGCAGATTCAAACTTGTTCTTTGATCTAAAACCAAAAACATTGTAAATCTTATGCCACCTAACAGACTTCTTATTTGGCACATTCAAGTTACCTGTAGTAACAGTCGGAGTATTATTACCTAGAAAAGATCCAGAGTTTTCCATAGTCTTATCTTTACCAGAATTCAAACGCCAATCTTTCAGCTCATTTTTAACATTGGCAGGAGATACACCATGATTCTCACAACTTTCTACTTTCTTCCCTAAACTCCTAACAGAACTCGACCTATCAAAACTACTTTGCATCATTGAAGATGAAGAATCTGAATTCGAATTCCCGGAACCCCCAGAGCTACTCTCGTCCTCCACTATTGAATGCATCGGCCCATCAATCGACGGCCTATGATTCTCAAACTTATCATCAGCATTTCCAAGAACGCGGTTCTCAACCACAGATAACATTGGAGCAAGCCTTGGGATGGTCCTTGGCTTTGCGATCATATAACCATCCCATGAGGCCCTTGGCTCCTCAACTGAAATCGGACGACCAGCATCAACTGAGAACGTGTCACATGATCGCCTTCCCAAAATCTCATTACGATTGGTATCGCCATCAATGACACTTTTGTGGTGGCTGCTATTATGCATCTTACTATTGTTATTCTTGTGCCTCCATTTCCTGCTGAGAAGGGAGGCTATTATATCCCCAGCAAGTTCTCTCAAGTCCTTGGATTTCTTACTCTTCTTATTTTGGAATTCTAAATCAATGTACTCTTTCATAGTCCTAAATTCTCCGTGTTGATCATCGGTAGAAACGCTAATAATATCTTCTGCATCCACTATGCCACCAAAACCCTCATCGGTAGAAACACTAATAATATTCTTCGATTCAACCGTCGGATCAACCTCGGATCCGGCATTTACGTCGTCGTCGTGATCAAAGAGGTTAGAGAGGGAGCTGCGAGCCGACGAGACGACATCGCAGGAGTTGCGCCGAGGCTCGGTAAAGCTAAAGCTGCTGGATGAAGCTAAAGCCTCGCACACAACTGAGCGGCATCGACGGAGCTCCGGTGCGGCGGCGGTGGAAGAAGAATCGAGACCGGAGAGGCGTTCACGGAGGCAGGAAGGGCAAATGCCGGTATGAGGTTCGTCCGGGTGGCGGTAACAGGGTGAGAGACGGCGGGTGGTACGGATCCCGGATCGCCGGACTGTCATTGGATGAATATGCTAACAGTAGATACTAACATTGCGTGTGTGTGAATTGGAAGATGAAAAAGGGAATGAGAGAGATTGAAAAGTGTCCTTGGGAAGGGAAGAAGGATGGTAGGATAGGACTGGAGCTACGCCATGGCCCACACCAATTCTTCTTAAACCCTTCATTAATTAATTATTAACGGTAGACAATTCTTTTATCTCTGTTCCATTTTTATATCTCACTTTGTATTAATAATGCTAATTAATACTAATTCATTTAAAACTTATTAAACAAAAAACACAACTCTCTCCTCTCTCTTCTCATGCTCCAACTCTTCTCTCCCCTCTCTCATCTCTCTCTTCTTCCTTTCAAAAATAAATTTTTCTTTTTTTTTTTTTTTACTTTAAAACAAACTTTGCTTGTTATTTATAAATAAAAAAGTTTTTACTCTTTATATGTTGAGATGTATATCTAATCTACAAAATTTCTTTATAGACCAAACTTACTACTTTTTTTAATACATTAGTTATAAGATTCCGAGATCTATAACATTATAACATTATAGACTAATCTATTAAAATCTCAAAAAGAAATAATTAAACTAAAAAATCATACAAAAACTTTTCAACTCCTTAAAAATCCTTCACCCTGGCTCCTCTCTCTCTCTCCCACAACCACCACCTCTACCGAAAAAAGAATTGCAGGTAAGATTACAAAGCACATAGTTTTCCCATAAACATAATAAGCATAAATTTAAAAACAAGTAGATCTTAATACGAACACGAGCCACTAAAACATTTGAATATAAATTAACAACATCAAAAAATTAACTAGAGTCCACAATGTTACAAACATGGACCAAAATTTCGATTCACTTCTGATTTGTGAAATTTTAGAAGCATTTCGAAAAGTTTCAGAATAATTTTGAGAAGTTTCGTATACGTTTTCGAAATCAAACTTTTGGCAAACGATACGGAAAATTACAAATAAAAAAGTCACCACTTTTTTATATTTATATTCATGTATAAATTGTGTATCACTTTCATTTACTAATACTTTAAATTATCACATTTAATTTTGTGTTCTATTGTTTTTTTATATGTTTAGAGGTACTAACTAGGAAAATACTTTATTAGTATTTTGTAATAGTAAATATTTAAATTTCAAGGTGGGAGAACAAATAAAATTTAAACTTAAGTGGCCAATGGATGACTCACTTTCGATATATAAGATTCTTGGTAATTTCTTTTATCGGCAAAAAGAGTCATTAAAAGGAGTAAAACTAAAATTTTATGAGTTTTGAAAATAAAAGGGAATAAATAATCTTCACTGAACGGGTACAATTTTAAAAATAATGGGCAATTACGTTTTGGCTACGCTAACTGGAAATTTTTGGAGTTGTCGTATGAAAAGTTTCGAATATTTAATCCATGATTACAGATCTATGAACTCTACAACTAATTTCTCTAATTAGAATTTTTAAGTTTGGTCTTAGAAGAAATTTTGTACAAGAAATATACATCATCTCAATAGATGATAAGCAATTTTTTTTATTATTTTTTGATGTATAACAAACAAAGTTTGTTAAAGTTAAAATAAAAATTATTTTTTAAAAGGAATAAGAGAGAGAGGAGCGAGGGAGAAAGAGGTGAAGAGAGAGGAAAGAGGAGAGAGAATTTTCTTAATTTAATGAGTTTTAGTTTAACTAAAATTAATTAATACTATTAGTAGTAGCGGGACATAAAAGTGGAACACAAAGTGGGATAGATGATCCTCTCCTATTATTAACTAATAACTGGCAAGTAATAACCCAAGTATGTATAATTTTTTGTTGTTTAGAATCGAATATATAGTTTGTTAAGTTGTTGTTTAAAAATTAAAATAGATTTGTAATGTGTTGTTTGGTACGTGTTTAGACAATTTATTTTTATTCTTTGGTAGGTAAATGAGTACATCAATAAGACTATGCTACATTCGAGTGTAGTAAACTAATAACATGGTTCGGGGGTGTATCCCATAATACTTCTCAATCCCTTTCCCCAATCTTAGATCTAGCAATACAATCTGCAAGCTTGTTCGCCTCGCGTGGAATCCATTTAACCCCAACACGCCATGGTAGCCGTATCAGTTCACGACACTTCTTCACCAGGTCCAAGTTCATGCTTGTCGGTTCTCGGATTCCAATCACCAGTTTATGGCAAGTCTCGTAGTCCAGCTCAATCTCAATGTTCGTCAGTCTTCTATCCCAAGCGAGTTCCATCCCCCTACTTAGCGCTTTGAGTTTTGCTTCCTCCAATGTAGTTGTGTTAAGCCGTTTCTTGAATCCCCACATCCAACTCCATCATCAGCTCACATAATGCCCCCCGCAGCTCCTTCGTTACTCTTGAAATCATAGCTTTCATCTACATTAAGTTTGATCCATCCCGACCTTTGCTTTGTCCACTTCGTCGTGACATTCCTCTTCTTCTTTTCCAGGTCCAAGTTCATGTTTGTCGGTTCTCGGATTCCAATCACCAGTTTATGGCAAGTCTCGTAGTCCAGCTCAATCTCAATGTTCGTCAGTCTTCTATCCCAAGCGAGTTCCATCCCCCTACTTAGCGCTTTGAGTTTTGCTTCCTCCAATGTAGTTGTGTTAAGCCGTTTCTTGAATCCCCACATCCAACTCCATCCTCAGCTCACATAATGCCCCCCGCAGCTCCTTCGTTACTCTTGAAATCATAGCTTTCATCTACATTAAGTTTGATCCATCCCGACCTTTGCTTTGTCCACTTCGTCGTGACATTCCTCTTCTTCTTTTTAGCATTCGACATTGTCAACTCATTACTAAGTTGCTTTATTTGATATATAAGGTTTTGGACATTAGCCTTCTTTTTCTTGAACACGAAGTCATTCCATGCTTTCCAAAGATGCCATATTGTGGCCGCAAATATAACTTCCCAGCATGCACTTGGTATGGCGTCACATATGAACTTCCTTTTCTCTAGGTTCGTCTGAAGCCACCTATCGTCTTGAATTTCGTTGAACCTCTCACAATCTTCACGTGACAGTAGAAGCTCCCATATTTCTTGATACCGATAAGTTGGACAAGTAAGGAGGAAACACAAGAGAACACTCAAAAATACTATTTACTCAATGGAAATCCACCAAAGATCGTAGAGCCATTCGTTGCCTTAAGAAATCCACCAAAAGGAATAAGAGGTTAAGAAAAGTCTAAGAGTTTATAAATAAAGTTATAATTTTATTTCAATATGAGTTGTTTCAAACATTACAAGACCATTCACTATTTATAAGAGAAATCTAATTCTAGAATGATCTTTTGGCCCTTCCAACTTCCTAAGCATTAACCAACATAAATTAACTCTAGGAGATATAAATTTTAACTCTAAATGAAGATAAGAACTGGCTCTAAGTAAACACTAAAGGAACTAGCAGCTGAAATTACAAAGGAAGATAAAAGAACTCAAACTAGACAGAATTTGAAGCAGGTATGTGCAACCTTAGTAAATCCGCCATAACTCTCTCTAGAAAATTCTAAATGACCTCTCGCTTGTTTCATTAAAAATAAGACTTGTAGAGCTTTCCAACCATATGTTGCATTATTTCTGGAATCTTCCCAATCAGAGTAATTTTACAAAACAAGTTAGGCTACTTGCTGGACCGAATGCTGAAATTTCGATTTTAGTCCACTAATTTTATGAAGCCAATTTCCCATGATTTCTTCCCGCATCATTTTTTTCGCAAGCTCGCAGTGTCGAAAAATATGTATAACCGACTCCTCCATATCCTTGCACAACAAACATTTGGCAGAAATCGTGATTTTCCTACTCTTCCTTACTTGATTTGTTGCCAACCTATTCTAGACACTCAATCACAAAAAGGGCTTAAGTTTATTGCTGAGATTTTTCTTCCAGATCCATTTATGTTTAGCGCCACTAGAGTCACTTGCTCCCTAATCTCTTTGAAATGCTTTGTACGTGGATTGGCAAGTAAACATCCCGCTACTCGTTTCCTTTCAGATCACCACGTCTTCAATGTCACTAAGCATGATTTGTTGTCTAAATATTTCCCTTTGAGCATCCGTTGGGATCTTAGTTCGCAGGGTAGCAAATTTCCACTCTCCTCGATCTGAAGCTATATCGCATAGTCGAGATCTTGCCTCGTCCAGATGTATGGTATCTACCATATCACATGGTTTTTGATCCCCAAACCAGTAGTCGTACCAAAGTGAGATCGACCTATCGTTGCCAACTTTCCAACGTAGGTACGATTTCATCACGCCATACTTTGCACAATCCCTTTCCAAGTGGTGCTCGTTGTTTGTCTCGGATTATGATTCATAATGGAGTTGCCTCTTAAATATTTGGCACGGATCAGCTGACTCCACATAGTTTCCTCCTCCTTTAGAATTTTCCATGCTAGTTTCGCGAGGAGAGCCTTGTTGCTTGTGCGGCACGTTCGGATCTTCAACCCCCCTTCGTTCTTCAGCTTAGTGACTTTGTTCCATCCCGCTAAGTGCAGTTTTTCTCTTCAATGTTGGTGGACCATAGGAAGTCCCTATTCAACCTATCTAGCTTAGAACAAACGCTTTACGGAAGCCATGAAGATTGCATTTGATATATAGGCATAGATGTGGAAATGGAGCTAATAAGAGTAGCGCATCCCGCGGGAGATAACAATAATTTCTTCCACCTGATAAACCTCTTCAGAACCCAATCGATCGTGTCGGCTAAAACCTGCTTGTCCACCCGCCCATGGACTAACTTAACACCCAAGTATTTGCCCAAGTTTGGCGTTTGTGTGAAGCCAAGAATTCTGCATATATATTCCTCTTCAGCCCGCCACCTTCACTCTTGGGAAAATATTTTTTTGACTTTTCTAGACTGGTTTTTAAACCCGAACTCGCACAGAAACTATTCAAGTCTTTTTTGATCACATGTGTTGTTGATGTCGTAGCCTTCCCCATCATAATAAGGTCGTCGGCGAAGAAGAGATGAGAGATTCGCGGTCCACCCTGACATGGGGTAACAACTTTCCACTTATTTCCCTCTACCGCGTCTTATATCAAGTAAGAAAGTCTCTTGACACAAAGCACAGACAATTACAGTGAAAGTGGATCTCCCTGGCGCAGCCCTCAAGAATGTTTGAACGCCTCAAGAGGAGTCTCGTTCCACAAGATTCTGGTCACGGCATTACGAACAAAGAACATAATAATATCGATAAGCGCCTCAGGGAATTCAAAACACCTTAGTGTATCTTCCGAAAACTCCCAACTTACCTTATCATATGCCTTCTCGAGATCCAATTTCAAAATCATCTCCCCCGTCTTATTTCTCTTTTTTGACCTCAATGAATGGAGAATCTCCTGTAGGATGAAGATGTTATCTTGTGTGCTATGTCCTTTGATAAAGCTCGATTGGGTTTGGGCAATAATCCTCGGCATTATTCCTCTTAATCTTATAGTTATGCTTTTGGTTATGAATTTGTACAGCACATTGCATAATGAGATAGGGCGGAATTGTGTGATATTTTCTGGGGAAGTCACCTTTGGTATCAAACATAGGTGCGCGTGGCAGATTTTTGGATCGAATGCCTTCTTGTCAAACACCTCCTTTGTGAACTCTAAAAGAGAAACCTTAAGCCACTCCCAACCTTCTTGAAAAAATAAAGCTTGCAAGCCATCAGGCCTAGTTGCCTTAAACGGATTCAAAGACCATACTACTACGCACAGTTCCTCCATCTTGAGCTCACGACACAGGCTGCTCCTATCCTCATCGTTCAATGCGGCTTGGAATTGTGATTTTCTAAGTGTATCTTCTCCTCCTCTATGGTTGTTATTAACCGCCGAACTGAAGAGAGCCTCATAGTAATCATGTGCATGAATCTGTAACCTCAAGACATCATTCTCCCAAACGTTATCCACCTTAAGAGTGGTGATCTTGTTCTTCTTATGTCTTGCTAACGTTATTCTGTGGAAGAATTTAATTCCTTTCCCCCTCCCGGATCCAATCTACACGTGACTTCCGATACCAGAATAATTCCTCTTGTGCAAGTATTTCATTATACTCAATAATCAAGGAATTCTCAAGTGTATTAAAGAATGCATGTTTTCCATAATTTAAAGATCTATGTATACTATCCAACCTTGCAAGGATTTTCTTCTTGCGGTGGAATATATTTCCAAATCATTCTTTATTCCAGATAAGGACCTTTGGCACTTCATCAATCGCTTCGACCATATTCGAATTTCTTTCTCATATATTACGCAACAATACTTTGCATTATAAGTTTCTTAGCCAAGCCGCTTCGAAGCAAAACGGGCGTCTACCTACTTGTGTTGGAATTCCATTGCAGTGCGTAATTATGAGGTGGTGATCCAAGTGAGTCATTGGCAAATGAACAACTGTATGATCTAGAAACATATCTTGCCATGCTTGATTTGCCAAAACCCGGTCGATCCGACCTTGGATGTTTGCATCCACACCTCTCTTGTTGGTTTATGTGAATTGCGACCCTCGAAATCCAAGATCGATTAAGCCACATTGATCCATATAATGTTGGAAGAAGTGTAGCCTAGTACGTGATACCGAATTTCCTCCTTGTTTTTCACTTGTGAGTCCCATCTCGTTAAAATCCCCACCGACTAGCCACGGTATGTCAATCCATTTTGATTCTTTGACTATTTCGAATGCACGAATTTTGTCGACTTTGTGCGGTTGCACATAGACGCCAGTGAGTTAATGAATAGTAGCGTGAATCGCTTGGTCCGTGATTGTTGTGACGTCCACTTCAACTTCTTCTTCGTTCCATAACATCCAAATCCCACCATTTCTTTGGGATGTTGGTGCCATGACGAAGTTAGTAAAACCCAGCCTAGACGCGCGATTCTCGCGCTGTATCCGTATTCACTCTAGTGTCCAACACAAATACCACCGTCGACCTATATATCCTCGCTAATTCACTTAAGTTCATATGGAACTCCTCTTTCCCTGCACCTTGACAATTCGAGGATATGAATTTCATTGACATATTAAAAAGTGGTGCGACCAAACCGGATTATCAGTTTGATAACTCATCCATCTCGCGGTCAACTGCCGAAGAATTTTGAGCATGAGGGTCATCTATCTCCTGACCTCCCATATGCTCACCCTTGTCCTCTGCCACCATGAACTCGGTTCCTCCGCTCTCCATATAAAGAACACCATTTTCTGAATTTCCCATACTAATGATGGAATTTCCATGACATAAATCACTTGTTCCTCTCTTAGTGTTCGTGATATCTTCGAGAGGCCCGAAAAAATAGGTGTCTCCTAGTTACGACGACGATAACTCCTGCTATGCTGCGATCAGACATCTATATCGGAATGCCACCCTCAGGTTGTTCATTCGTGCTCTCAAAATTACCAAACCATGGCGGTAGTATGTTGCTCTCTGTTTCGTTTACTATAGTCTGTATACTAATAAAAGGATTACTAGATGGTTGGGTTTCCATGTTTCTTTTAATATGAGCCTTGTCATATTTTCTCAGAGTTCCACTTTGTTTAGGAGTCTTGTGAGTCTGTCCCACTTTCTTTCCTAGTGAGGAAATTCTTTTTGGTAATATTCTCTTTCCACGAACCACATCCTTATCAGGGTTTGCTATTGTGGCTTGAAAATTTGGCGTTCTAATTATAGTATCAGCGTTGAGGTTCCCCTTTGAAGTCTCAGGTGTCCCTTTTGCATGTAACTTCCCTCTCGCTTGTTTAGCATTAGGTTTGCTACTCACTGGGTTTTTACTCTTGCGGTACTTAACCTCAACCCAATCTCCATAGTCACTTTTCCTCCCTATATCCAGAAGCCAATCCAACTTAGTGTCGCCTCTATTCGTACCTGCCACAACCTTTTCCCCTCAACTGCCTTTGAAGTATTAAGTTCTTGTGTAAAGTCGCAACTTTCTTTTGAGTGGTTGATCTTACCACATGTAGGACATAGCGCCGGTAAATTTTCATATACGACTTGATATAGTTTATTACATACTCGAACTCCAAGCTCAAGTGGTATATTCGTTCGTACTTGTACATATACACTTGCGAATTTTCCATATATCGCGTTATTGGTCTTGCCATCAATTTTAATTGGATCCCAAATTATTTTAGCAATTCATTTAATCACTGCCGGTTTGAAGCATTCCGCTAGCAAATTCAAAATTCGAACCCAAGTGATGGCACTATCAACCTTGTCAGTATCCGCTCGGAAGTCCACTTCCCACTTGCGTATCAAAAGAAAACTGCCGGCAATTTGCCATGGGCCTTCTGTTAAGATTTCCTCTCATTTTTCTACTCTCAACCATTTCATGCAAAAACATCCATGTCCTAGGTCGATAAGTTAGAATTCGTTCCGTAGTTTCCACACCATGTCTAACTTGTTTAGTAGGGCTGGATAGAACCAAGCTTTCCCTAAAATTCGTATGATAATGGCCGACTCCCACTGTTCTGCCACTAGGGTTTCCATTTCATCCAAAAAATCAATTTCTTTTGAAAGTGCTGGTGTTGTCAGGAAGTGTCAGTTCAACATTCTGAAAAATGATGTTGGCACAACACTGAACTCAACACTGCTCTATTCAATTTATTTAAGTTGAATATATTATTTTGCCTTTATTCTTAAACTCACCTAGTTCCACGAGTTGTAGTTATATGTGATTATTTTAGGGTATTAAGGATTGTGCAGATCTGTGCTAGCGACGAAGGAATAAACCGAAGATATTCAAAGATACATGAAGATAATACTAGAAGATATTATGAAGATAACAACAAAGAAGATTTTAAAGTTATCCAAATGAAGAAGAAAATGATCACCAGCTCGTGTCTATAACGCCATAAAGCAAGGACGATCAAATCCTATAAGAAGGCGTGCTCGACATCAAGAAAAATAACAAGACTAAAATTAAGGTCTGAAAGAGTAGAAGTAATTCTTGCATTGTATTGGTCTTATTTTACTGAGTTTTATCTAGCTAAACTATAGTGCATAGATTAGTTAGTGTCGAGATTGGGTTCTTTGCTCAGTTGTATTTGGTAAGATCATTAAAGTAACATTTAGTAATTATTTGGCCATAAGGCTCGGCAGGTTATATTTATATAACCTGCTTAAAATTCATCTCATTGTGTTATTTATTCCGCCGCATTATTACTCTACAATGGGTGTTGGGACAACACCGAATATGATCGGTGTTGGCACAACATTCAGTGTACACACATTGTGTGAATCAAACAAAAGGGTCCATACATTTACAATTGGTATCAGAGCCAAGCACCTAATTCATTGGTGTTTGGATTTGGTACCATACTATGGATAATGTGAACCCTAATACAAACAACATCTTACTAGTGCTGGATGGGACAAACTATGCTTATTGGAAGACTAGGCTCAGATAATACATCAAATCCTTAGACCTAAGGGCGTGGAAATCAATCATTGATAGGTACACTCTACCAATGACGGCCAGAGATGACGACAATGGTGTACCCCTGAAGCTTGAAGCTGACTGGACTCAAGCAGAAGTCATTAAAGCAACCAACAATGAGAAAGCACTAAATGCCATCTTCAGTTGGATTGATCCACATATGTTCAGGTTAGTACAATTATGTACAACTGCTAAACAAGCCTGGTTGCTCCTACAAACTTATTGTGAAGGAGATGCTAGTGTCGAAGAAGCTAGACTTCACATTTCCTTACAGAAATTTGAGAGCATTAGGATGGGTGATGATGAGTACGTTACTTCATACTTTGCAAAATTAATGGATTTATCTAATGAATGTCAAAGTCTTGGTGATCCTCCAACTAATAAACAATTTGTTAACAAAGTTATGAGAACTTTGTCTCCTAGGTTTGAGGTCAAGAAGATTGCTATGCAAGAAGCTAGACACATGTCATCACTTAACTTTCACACTCTTCTGAATGTACTACAAGAATTTGAAATGAACTCAGAACCCACTACCAAACATTGAGGCCTTGCATTAAAAACTACTGAAGAAGAAGTAGATGATGAAACTGAAATAAGTGCTAATCTAGGTTCAGTAGTGAAAAAGTTTAATAAAATTGCTTTAAATGATAGAGTCAGAAAGAGAAGAATTTCCTCCTAATCTAAGAAGGAGTTTTCCTAGTAATATGGTTAAGTACTCTTTCAAAAAGTCCATTGAGAGTGACACTAAGAAAATGAAAGAACTCCAATGCTTTGAGTGTAAAGACTTTTGGCACATGTCATATGAGTGTGCTAATACTTTAAGAACCAAAGGTAGTTCTGACTGGGTATGCATAGATGATATTGATGATGAGACAGGTTTGGATTAGTTACCAGAAGAACATGTGTCTGAAGAAGTCCACACAGAAGCTCTGTCTGCCCAAGTCAACTGGACAGAGTGTCAGACCAACATCGGGATGAATGAATGTTGGCCCAACACTCACACAGATCTAGAGGACTAGAAAGACTACTTCGACAGCTGGGAGGATGATGACTATATTTCTAACCCTCAATGTCTTATCTCTGATATAAATGCATCTAAGGAACATTCTAACTTTGTTTGCTTTTGTGGATCTGTAGTTTTAAATGAAGAGTACTTCCTTGAAGGGGAAGTGGATCAAGGCAAAGTGGTTGATGAGCTGAAAGTTGTTTACAGGGAACTTCTCGATGAGGTAAAAAAAATCATAAAAAGGGAAAAAGAGCTCATCAGGGAAAATAGTTTCTTAATTGAAACTATAACTGAACTGGAGAAGAACCTCACCAGAAATGAGTGCCAAATGGAAAAGATGAAGATAAAGCTAGAAGAAGCAAAGAGAATCATTGCCAAGTGGAACTCTAGCACAAAGAGATTGGATGAAGCACTAAGTGTTGGCATCGAAGGAACTAAAGGTTTAGGATACCAAGAAAGGTCGCGTAGACATGATAATGTTATACCTGGTTTTGTAAAGGCTGGTTCTTGCAAAAATAATGGCCACACTAATCAACCTAAGAAGGTATAACCTATATGTGCCAATATTGTTTTCAACCGGGACATTTAAAACCATACTGCCATAAGTACATAAAGTTTTGTGAGAAATATAACTATAGCAGTAATGCTGCATCGAGTGTTGGGACAACTTTGGGTCGCTCAAATGTTGGCTCAACATTCCGAAGCAACACCAGGGAACAAAAACAACAGTTTTCAAAAGAACAGACTTTGGTCTCCTAAAATCAAAATTATCTGTAATGTTGTGTTCTGAGCTACTCATACTCTTACTGATGATTGGTATTTTGATAGTGGTTGTTCTAGACATATAACATGTACCAAGACTAATCTTATGGATCTTGGTCCTGTGTTCACTGGTATTGTTACATATGGTGGAGGAAGCAAAGGAAATATCATGGGTAAAGAGGTTCTCAATGTTGATGGTTTCCCTCATCTTACTGAGGTTCTATTGGTGGATGGTCTAAAGGCTAATCTCATCAGCATTAGTCAGCTTTGTGATGACAATTTTATTGTGAAATTTGACAAGTATTCTTGTGATGTAATGTGTTTGATGAATCTAATAACTGTATTATGTCAGGCAAAATGTCAAAAGACAACTGCTACTTGGTGGATGAGGATGCACAATGCCTACATGTGAAGGTTGATGAATCAGTAATGTGGCACAGAAGGCTAGGACATGTCCACTAAAGGAATCTGGAGAAGATCATCAAGCTAGAAGCTGTGAGGGGCATACCTAAAATGTGGTGCCAACACCAGTAGGAGACTATGTGGACTCAACACCTGGAATTGACACAGAAGACACATGGAATGATGATGTTGAGCTGACACCGGCATATGTTGATGTTGGACCAACACCAGAATACATAGATTCTAACAATGAGGAATTTGCTGGAGAAAATGTTAGGAGGGACACGCCTACCAGGATATATAGAGATCATCCTACTTCTCAGGTTATAGGAAATCTTACTGAAGGTATAAGAACTAGAAACAAAGAAAGAGTAATTTACAGAAATATGGCTAAACTTAGTGTTTGCATGTCATCTATGTGTAATTATGTTACCTGTTTTGTTTCTGCTGTAGAACCTAAGAATGTTAATGAGACTCTTAAAGATTTTCACTGGATAAATGCTATGCAGGAAGAACTCATGCAATTTTCTAAGAATAAAGTGTGGAAACTAGTTCCTAGGCCTACTCCTGCTAATGTAATTGGAACTAAGTGGATCTTTAAAAATAAAAGTGATGAGAATGGAGTGAAAGTGAGGAATAAGGCCAGATTAGTAGCCCAAGGGTACAAGTAGAAGGGATTAATTTTGATGAAACATTTCCCATGTGGCCAGAACAGAATCCATTAGGCTCCTTCTTGCAATTGCTTGTTTCTTAAAAATCAAATTATACCAAATGGATGTTAATGGAGCATTTTTGAACGGTTATGTTAACGGGTTTGGAATTATTTCCTATTTAACGGAAGATATTTATTTGGGTCGGAACGCCCTGTCCGTGATTCAGAGGCAATGACAAGTGGAAATAATAAGAATAACTGCAAGAATATTCCCTTCCTTTATTCACTGAACTTTTCCTCCTCTCTTTCTTTTTATGTATCTGAATGTCAAGTTGTAGTAAGTAAGCTGAGTTATCTTAGGTTGTTTTTTCTTCTACTGATCACCTCCCTTTATATAGACTCTGGTAGGGACAGGTGTTATTGTGCATGTGCTTTGGTAAGGACAGGTGTTGTCGTTACCTTGATACAGGTGTTTAAAATAAGGATAAGGTTTATCTTTTATCAACTAAGCGCTGACTAGATTTAATCTTCATCTCTTCTGATAGCTCCGAGGGCCCTTGATGTAGATTGTTTTGATAGAGCTATTCTTCCGAGGGCTTTTATTTCTCTTTCTTGATTCGGGTCTTTTCTTCAACAATCAAGAGTGATCTCTGTGGATATAGATGTGATCTCCGAGGACCTAGTGTGATCTCCGAGGACATGGTGTGATATCCGAGGGCTGTATTTGCTTTATTTGAAGTGAGATTTTTTCATCGGAGTCCTCGGAATATGTTATCTGGGCACTCTGTTATTTACTTCTGATTTTTCTCCGAAAATGGGTCCTCGGGTGATGGTCCGAGGGTCGTCTTTTCCGAGGAGTGTTCAGCAAGGAAGTTTTCTTGTAAGGTCATGGGACTCGGGGTCCATCGTGGTCCCTCTTGGCGTATTGGTGGATATCGGAGTCGTACGGATCCATCGGGGTTTGCTCTTTTTCCGATGCCGTGTTGATATCTGTTTTTTATTCACCGTTTGACTTTCCAAGGGACGCTTATGTTTCTCCTCGTGTGCTCTTGTAAACCTTTTCGGGTCAGTGACCGAAAGGTAGGGCAATCCTCCGAGGGGGTTTTTTTATAGGTACATCTCATCGAAAGTACTCGTGATAATAGTATTGTCCCTGTACTGTTTTTTCCGAGTAGGAGTAATCTTCTTTATTTTATTTTTAGGGTTAACACTAGCCCCCCCAAATTTCGATTGTCCTCGTAGAGAGAAGCGAAATTTTAAACCATCGTCCTCAGTGAGGCGAGGGGTTATTTCTTGCTTAGTGTCCCTATATTTATTTTTTGATATTTTTCCAAGGGGTAAATATATATATTCAGAGTTTTGCAAGTGATTTTACCTGAATACCCTTAAGGTATGGTTATTAAGCATGCGAGAATCTCGGGGCGCAGGTTGCGGGCTGTTGCTTTGACCAGCTTTGAATTTTGAAGCATCTGACCGTTGGCAACGGTCAGAATTTTGATGGCGTGGCGCGATTATGCGGCAGTTACGTGGAGAGGTAAATGACGGCCACGTCTTGAAGGCATCTGACCGTTGTAGCTCGTGGTTATAAATAGGGACACTGTTGCCCCTTCTTTTCCATTCTCACAAATTTGATAATTCTCTTAAAGTGGAATCTCTTCTCTTATCCTCTATTCTCCATCTTCTTCGATTCAAATTTCCAGCAGATTCATTCATTCCCTTTTCCCTTTTCTCAAAAGCATCCCTCTGTAGCTATGGCTTCTTCCGCCAACACTGATCCCGTTGTTGCTGCTACCTCCTTGGAAGTTACTGCTCCGATCGATTCTTCCGCGAATGTGAGGAGTATTTCGGTGGGAGTTGTTACTCGTAAACGCAAGGGAGAAATTGCTGCCGCTGCCGAGGGCGGCGCCACTTCCTCAAAAAAAGCTAGGGTTCCCAAATCGAAGGAGCCGCCTCTTCGTACTTTCGCTAAGGTGGAAAAGATGCGGAACATTGCTACTCGTAAGCAGGTAGCGGATCTGTTTACCTCAACCGGGGTCCTTCAAAAGAATATGGTATTCCAAATCCCGACGAAGGATGAGAGGGCATGTTATCCTCCTCCGGGTATGTTGACAGTGTTTTTTGCCCAGGTGAAGTACGGGTGGCGTTCATTCATGTCACCTTTCTTCTGTGAGCTTTTCAAGACTTGTAATATCTGCCCGAGTCAAATGGTGCCGAACGGGTTTGCCGTTATTTGCATTTATGTCTTTTGGTGTCAAGTAAATGGACTAGAGTGCACGGTGGACCATTTTCTTTCGATTTTTGACGTGGCGGTGTCACCCGGGGGGTATCCGTTTTATAATGTTCGTCACCGGGACAACACGGGGGACTCCACGAAGAGGATCTTGGGGGCTGCTATTTCCTCACATAGCGTATGGAAGAATAGATACTTCTTCGTGGGACCTGTTAATGGTAAGTGGGATGTGCCCTTCGATTGGCGAGAGGGTACTACTCCCGTGCATGCTCTGGACCAGGAGGTGGTGTTGTCTGCTATAATTTCCCAACACAAATTGATGGAATCAGAGGACTTCACAATGTTGTACGAGACCTCTGGTCTTCACTACGTAGTTTTCACCGATGACGCCGTGGAGAGGCCTTTGTCTTTATCTCCCGATGCGAGGAGTCTCTTTCGTAAGTCCCTTTATTTATTCTTTTACTCTTTATCCGAGTACAGTAGTAAATTATGCTTATACACGTCATTGGTGGGGTTGATGCAGGGGAGGTCATGGCAAACTACTACTTACAGTCGAGTCCGAGGGAGCCTACTCCTAGCGGTGTCTCAGAGATACCAGAGGAGGGTGATCACGAGGAGGATGAAGTTAACGCTCCCGAGAGTAGGCAAATGGGTTCAGAAAAGGGTGAATTTTACGAGGACAACTCTCTTCTATGTATGGATATGACGGGGGTTATCAGGAGCGCTGTTCCCTTGCGCCAAGTAGCTCCTGCTTCTTGGAACTTGGCTTTGGTGCCCGTTTCCAGATCCGAGTCAGGGAACTTACCTGCTTCTGAATCTAACATAGGAACTTCCCCGAGAGTTTCCGAGGAGGGGGTCTTTCCGAGTGTTACCGAAGAAGAAATTGCTCAGAAGGTTACGGAAGTAATAGACTTGTCCTCCGAGGGTCCTTCTCCTCAGCCTCCGACAATTTCCGAATCCGCTCCTCGTGGTAAGTTTCTATGAGGTTTTAATGAGGTTTTCATACCTTACTCGTAACATTCGCTGATGTGTTGACGCTTTTCCTTTTGATGTAGCAGCTATGGATAAAGGAAAAGCTCCGATGGTAGAAGAGCCTTCATTATATGGTGAGTATTCGTTATTCGCCCTTTTTCCATAATTTTTCTAGTTTCATTCTCTCTCTCACTGACAGTTTGTATCTTTTGTAGAGGAGGAGTTTCTGGCCCAGTTCAACATTCCCGAGCAGGAAGCTTTACGAGGGGATTCCGAGGATACTCAAGGGGAGTTCGATCCTTCTTCCGAAGACAGAGATGTGAAGGAGGGGATTCTTAATTCACTGTTGGGTAAGACTAGCCCACCCACAACAGTTGGTGGTTCTCGGGTCGTGTTTACGAATTCAGAAGTGATGACTCCCGTAAAGGATGCGACTCCTCCGAGGGGGCATGTTCCGGTGACTTTGTCTCCGAGGGGTCATACATTCCAGGAGCCCGTTCCTCCCAGTGGATCCGGGGGCAGTTCTCGTCTCGGACGGTGGGGGAAGCTTATCAGGATATTCTCCGGTTTTTCGCCTCCTCCAGTTCAACACCCGCCGAGGGGTACCAATTTTTGTACACCAGTCTTAACTGGTTGGGGCTCATGGTAAGCTTCTCTAAATTAATCCTCTGAAATTACATGATATATCTCTGTTAAATTCTTTATTGTTGACTTCTCTGTAGATTGGAAAGACTCGGGAGGCGGTCACTGCCGTTGAAGAGCGCGGTCGGAAAGACCTAGAGGAGTTAGAAGTACTCCGGGCGCAATTGGCACCTCTCTTAGTCCTGGATAAAGAGAGTCAAACTAGGGAGGACATTCTTCAAAACAGGATTTCCGACTACGAATTTTCTCTTAATGAAGCAGAGAAGACGAGGGCGGATTTGCAAGGTAACTTAAACGCTGCCGAGTCCACTTATAAAAAGATGGAGGCGTCCGAGAAGGCTGCAGCAGCTAAGATAGCTCTTCTGGAGAAGGAAAGGAAGGAGTCCGAGGGGGTCTTTACTGCTCGTATTGCGGCTCTCGAGAAGGCGGTGGCGGACGGGAATGAGAGAGAGAGGGTTCTCCAGGAGACATTGGGCCAAGTTACTGATAGGGCTGAGTCAGCTGAAGAAAAGTTGGTAAACTTTCTTTCTCCCGAGGACGTGCAAGCTAAGGTGGATGCAGCCGTTCAATTCGCTCAGCGGGAGATTTCACGACAGCAATCAGGAGTATCCGAGATGCCTTCTCACGAGCTCTTGACAGGCCATCTTTTATGGGGTTATCTGGAGTGTGCTAGGTTGGCTAAGTCTTTGATAAGGTCGGAGGTTGACTTCTCAAAGTCTTTTGACCTTCGTAAGCTGAAGAGGCCAACTCCCGATGATTGCCAGTACTTTGTGGGGAGATTTGGGGGTTTACTATCTTCTCGGGATTCTCCGGCACCGTCTCCGATGCGATCTGCCACTAGTCCGAGTCCGAGGGCTAGTGGTTCCGGGGGGTATTTTCTCCAATTTCTCGTCTCGCTCCATTGGGTACTTCTGCTGAAGAGACAACTTCTCCCCTCCCTCCTTCCACGGGAGCTTAGTCTTGCTCTCTTTTATCTTTTGTGTTTTTTTTTTAAATAAATGTTCTTTGTATCTATTACCCCTTCCGAGGGCTCTTCGGCTTAAATAAATATTTTTGTTCAATTTCCTTTTTCTATTTTTTGGTTTTATAATTAAAATTTAACTAAATCAGATAATGACAATTCTTATAAGGTTGATGACTAAGTAAGCTTCCTAAGTAGGAGGTGTTGCTTTGCATGGTTAAGTAGGGTACGTGTCATTCTTAATCAAAAAGTTTTTCAACACGTGTCCCTTAGTTAACATAATAAGAATCTAAACTTCTTCTTTTAACCAAGAGTTTAGAGAGTATATATGTACTTAAGCTTTTTACCAATTATGCACTTATCTCTACTTTTGTAATCATAATTAATCATTGATTTTCTTTCATAATTGCAAGTACGAAGATAATACTTACCTGATACGATGATGCCTCCTTATTATAGAAGAAGCGGTTCAGCTTCGTCTTGTAGTTCTTCTCGGGATACCGCTCGGAGTCCTTCTGGATCATCAAGGGTTCCTCCGAGGGACAATCTATCCGAAAATCAAGCGACACTTGGTGCTAGTTCCTCTCTTGGAGTGGCTCGTAGGACTCCATCTACAAATTCACGTAGAGTCAACCATATCAGGGAGATATTCATGAGTAGGGAGCCATATCCTTTGGCGGATGAGTCTTCGGAGTTCGATTTGATTCCTCTTAACCCATCAAGATTGATAGGTAGAGGACGTGTAGGATCCACTATGAGTACAGAATGTGAGAACTCGGTAAGATCTCTTTTCACTGGTTATAACTTAGATTTTGAAGATTATGACATAATAGTGCCTTCCTCGGGCCAAAGGGCTTACGCACCCCCCTCGGGTTACATGACCGTTTATACCGAACAGATGCGTTGCGGGTTGCGGATGTTTTTTCACCCCTTTTTCCAAATACTTTTTCGGTATTGGCAGGTGTGTCCGAGTCAGTTAACACCAAGTTCCTATAGCCATTTGGTGGGGTACATCCTTCGTAGTGAGCTTTTAAACCTTCCAATGTCCCCTTATCGGGTGGGAACAATATTCACCCTTCGACCTTGCTCAGAGGGGACTCCCTTTTTTAGCTTGACCTATAGGGACAAGGAAAATACCTTCACTCGTGTATCCAGCTCCCACTCTTGTAGGAGGGGATTGGAGGCGGAGATTTTTCTTCGTCCGTCCGAGAGGTCAGTCAGCCAGATCATGGGGGGTACCCATCCGATGGGGTCTGGGATATATTGCTCCCAACCTTGAAACACAAGGGCAAGTGAGGGAGATATTGCTTCACTCGGGACTTTTCTCTGGTTCTTATGACATATCCGGGCTACTGGATTTCCCCGAGGCCCTGATTTTGGCAGGTTTACAAGAGGGGGTGGAGGGATGTACTCCTGTTTCTCGTCCTCTTCACAGCAACTTTCATTTTCGTAAGTTCTATTAATCATTCTTTAACTTGTAAATTTTATAAGTGCCCTCGGACCGTTTTCCTACTGACATCTTTTGCAGGAGCGGAGATGGGAGCATTTTCCCTCGGGTCTTCTACCGACGTTTTCCTTGGGAGAGCATTGCATGGTAGTCCCGGGATGGTGGAGATTGGTAATTCCGTTCCTCTCGTGAATGAGGGCATGGTTGAGATTTCCTCGGAGGAGGAGGAACCTGTAGCAGCCCCCCAGTCAGTTATATAATTCCTCTGGGGCCGTCAGATATGATAGCGGCTCTTTCCCCAGCAGACTTTCACGGGAATCCTATAGTGTCACAGCCTAGTCCTCGTAGCCCTGCCATGGTGAGCGTGCTAGAGGAGTATCTTCTCTCCCCTGGCACAGAGGTGTTGCCGCCCCGGGAAGATATCCCTGATCGTATTCCTGTACCACCGCCCGAGGAGCACCCTTCCCTCGGGAGAACTCTTCCCCCCGGGGATAGTCGGGATGTTTCTCTTCTTGGATCAGAGGTGGGATTTTGCCGAAACTTTCTCAGCGGTTTATTGAACGTAACAGATTGTGAACTGATAAAAACCCTTTCGGTACCCGTTCTCCAAGATTTAGCCTGTAAAGACCTGTGTGAGGTATTTATTCATTTTATTTAATACTAACCTGTCTTCCGGTCTGATGCCCCTCGCTTTGTTTTTTGACCAGATTTATATGGTGTTGGATGCTCTTGGTTCTTACGGAAGCTCCTCTTCAGATCCAGGTTTGGTATATCGTCGTCGGGACGAGTTAGAGCAAGGTCTCTTGGAGGCTCAAGTGGAGATAACTCATTTGAAGGAAGTTCACGAGTCCGCTCAGGAGACTCATATCCATGCGTTACAATCCGAGAAGGATAAGGCGTGGGAATTAGAACGCCAATTAGTGCTTGAAAGAGCTCGTGTATTGAATTTAGGGAGGAGCATTGAGGTGTTACGTGGCCAAATGCGGTCCTCGGAGGAGCAACTAACACAGGTTACGATGGAGAGAGATGCCTTGAGTCAGCAGTTTCTAGGAATAACTCGTTCTCATGCGGTAGAGGTGGTTATGGCCCGAGTCCAAGCTGTGCTAGAGGTGGTGGGTCCATCCAATCTTCGTGAGTCTCTTCGGGGTGAGATGCGTGATTTAGTGCATATAGGCTATAAATTGTGCCAAGACGCCGTACAAGCTTCGCCAGAGTTTCCTTCGGGCTTGCTCCTTCCTGAACTCAACATCCGTCAAGTCTCCGAGGAGTTTCTTCCTTCACCTAGTGGAGATTTTGCGGTCGGAACTGTGTTCTTTGATGACCCATTCTCTCTTTCCGAGGAGCAGCGCAGAAGACTCATCCGAGAGGGGAAACGTCCCATGGGAGGGTCTTAGCTTGTAGATGAATGTTATATAGTTTAGTTCATAATACAGAGGGTTTTTAGTATTATCGGGTTGTCCCGATGTCTCATATATAGAGCCATCATTTTGTCGGACAACTCTTATTTCTTTTGTACTATAGCCCCTCGTATATGAACACTCTTTTTATTCATGCATGATTATTACATTAAGCATAGTACTTTCTAAGGTTGCTTGCGTTCCACATGTTGCGAAGTATTGCCTCCTCGGAGTTGGCAACCCGATAAGTCGCCGGTCCCACAATTTCCACTATCTTGTAGGGTCCTTCCCATCGTGGATCTAGTTTACCCACATTCTTAGAGGCCCCGACTCGTTTCATCACTAAATCTCCAACTTGAAAGGTTCGGGGTTTTACCTTGGTATTATAATATCGTGACATCCGAGCCTTGTATTCTTCCATTCGGAGGGCGACTCGGGTTCTTTTTTCTTCGAGAAGATCAAGGGCAAGGGCTAAGTTTGAGCCATTGGCCACTTCCTCGTATTCCTTGACTCGCCAGCTTTCTATGGAGACCTCCGAGGGCAAAACAGCTTCACACCCGTAGGATAGACTAAAAGGGGTTTCGCCCGTAGCAACACTTTGCGTGGTCCGATAGGCCCACAATATCCCGTGTATCTCCTCAACCCACTTAGCTTTATGCCAATCAAGCCGGGCCTTCATGTTCTTCAAGAGGGTTCTGTTGGTTCTTTCTACTTGGCCATTTGCTTGAGGGTATCCCACGGAGGCAAAGCGATGTTTTATCTCCCAATGATCGTACCATTTTTGTAATCCTTGGTCAGTAAACTGCAAACCGTTGTCACTTACCAGGCTCCGAGGGACACCAAAGCGACAAATAATACTCCTCCAGAGAAAATTGATGACGGCCCCTGCGGTTACTCTAGCCAGGGGTTCCGCTTCCACCCATTTGGTGAAGTAGTCAACGGCTACTAATAGAAATTTCTTTTGACCGGCATCGGGAATAAGAGGTCCCAGTATATCAATACCCCACTTGGAGAATGGGCAAGGGGTCAAATGGGGTTCCCAAGGAGCTGTAGGTTGATGGGTCCGAGGGGCGTATGCTTGGCAAGATTTACACCTTTCGGCATGGCTTTTGCTGTCTTTGGTCATCGTGGGCCAGTAATAGCCTTGTCGAATCAAGCGTCCGACCATGCTTTCACTGCTGGTATGGCTTCCGCATACTCCCTCGTGAGTTTCTGCTAAAGCTAGTTGGGCCTCCTCTTCATTAAGGCATCGAGCATGGGGGCATGAGTATGTCCTTCGGAAGAGTATCCCGTCTTTGAGGAAGTATCGGAGAGTTTTTCTGAACATCATTCGCTGAATATTCTTGTCCGAGGAGTATCCCTCGGGATTCTGCAAATAAGCTTTGATAGGGGTCACCCAGCTAGATGAGGGATCTGAAATGGTATTCACCTCTTGGCCTTCGCTCTTTTCAGATTCATTGACATGAAGTAGAGTAATCTTCCGAGTATGTATTGCAGCTGTTTGTGTAGCCATTTTGGACAAAGCGTCCGCCTCTTGGTTTTCTTTTCGGAGAATTTGAATTATATCATATTCTTCAAACCATTCGGATCTTTGACGAACAACTCGGAGGTACTCTTGCATTCTTTCTTCTTTTGCCTCATATGACCCCTTAATTTTCTAAACAATCAGTTGGGAGTCACTATGGAGGAGTACTCTCTTCATTCCCCCTTCCCTTGCTAGTCTCATACCGATAAGGAGAGCTTCATACTCGGCTTCATTGTTAGAAAGGGGGTAATCTATTCTAACCGCAAAATGAAGTCTTTCCTCCTCCCCTTCTTGGTTTACCAAAACTATTCCAGCCCCCCCATGTGTACTTACCGAGGATCCGTCTACATATACATGCCATCGTGGCTCCTTTTCCTCGGGTCTTATGCTCGTAAGTTCTGTTACAAAGTCCGCCAGAACTTGCGCTTTGATTGATGGTCTCGGAGCATAGGAAATATCGTACTCAGTAAGCTCTATGGCCCATTTTATCAGTCTCCCTGATGATTCAGGCTTGTTAAGAATTGCCCTCAGGGGGTGCTTAGTTAGCACGGTAATTGGATGGGATAGAAAGTAGGGACGTAGCTTACGAGCCGTAGTAACCAATGCTAGAACGAGTTTCTCAGTTAGGGTATATCGGGTTTCGGCTCCGAGGAGGGTTTTGCTGACGTAATATACCGGGTGATGTTCTCCCTCCTGTTCTTTGACTAAGACAGCGCTAATAGCCTTTTCTCCGACTGATAAATACAGAAACAACTCTTCTTGGGGTATAGGTTTTACCAGCAAAGGTGGTTTCAACATATACCTTTTCAATTCTTCGAGAGCTTCCTCGCATTGAGGGGTCCACTGAAATTCCTTGACATTTCGAAGTATCTTGAAGAAGGGAAGCCCTTTCTCTGCAGACTTGGAGACAAATCGACTCAACGAGGCCATTCTTCCAGTTAATTTTTGGACATCTTTCACCGTCCTAGGGGTAGGTAACCCCATGATAGCTTCTGCTTTTTCGGGGTTTACTTCGATTCCCTTCTCCGTAACCATAAATCCCAAAAATTTTCCTCATCGGATACCAAAAGAGCACTTCCGAGGGTTAACTTTCATGCCAAAGTTGTTCATAATGACCAACGCTTTCCGTAGGTCCTCGGGATGTTCTTCGGCAGTGTTACTTTTAACTACAGTATCATCTACGTAAACCTCTACTGATTTCCCAATAAGTCCTGCGAACATAAGACTTACTAACCTTTGGTAGGTAGCTCCCGCATTCTTCAGCCCAAATGGCATGACTAAATAACAAAATGTGCCTGCATCTGTGATGAAGCTGGTCTTATCTTGGTCAATAGTCGCCATTGGGATTTGGTTATACCCTTGGTCTCCATCTAAAGTTGATAGTAGCGCGCACCCTGCGGTAGAATCAACTAGCTGATCTATGCTCGGTAAGGGATAACAATCTTTTGGGCATGCTTCATTGAGGTTGGTAAAGTCAACACACATTCGCCATCTTCCTCCATGCTTGGGTACTAGCACGACATTAGCTAACCATTCGGGATAAATGACTTCTCGAATTTGTTTCAAACTAAGAAGGCGTTGTATTTCCGATCGGATAATCTTGTTGCGCTCGGGTCCCATTTTCCTTTTCTTCTGTTGGACAGGTTTAGCCCCGGGCTTTACGTTAAGAAAGTGTTGACATACCTTATTGCTGATTCGCCCGGGTGGTCCACCTTCCCATGCAAAGAGGTGATGAAACTGTTTGAGGAGAGAGATCAGTTGACCTTCTATGATTGGAGCCATATGGGTGCCTATTTTGATTACTTTCTCGGGGCTTCCTTCTACTAATTCCACCATAACTCTTCCACAGGTTGGACTCATGTTTCCTCGGTTTTACACTTTTTGTTCTTTCCGAGTGAGGGTCCGTCCTCTTCTGAGGGAATGGCATTCATGCAGCATTCTCTGGCTTTCGACTGACTTCCTCGGACTTCTCCGATTCCCGAAGAAGTGGGGAATTTCACTTTAAGATGCAGAGTGGAGGGGATAGCCTCAAAGGCCCGAATAGATGGTCTTCCGCAGATGACATTATATGTTCGTGAGGAAGCTTCCACTACCCAAAACTTAATAGATTCCGTTCTTCGAAGGGCTCCTTTCCCCCATGACATTGGAAGAGTAACAGTTCCGAGGGTTTGACAGGCTTCTCCTGAGAATCCTACTAGCGGGACCTCAACGGTTTCCAACGTTTCTTGTTTCAACCTCATAGCAAGATAGGTAGGTAAGAAGAGTACATCCACGGAGCTGCCCGTATCTATAAGGATCCGTTGGATTTCATACCCGTAGATGACAGCAGAAATAACCAATGGATCTTCGTGAGGGTATATTACGTCCATAAGATCCTCGGGCCCAAAAGTGATGCTAGGCAGATTTGATCCTTGAATGGAGCAGACAGACAATCCTTGTTCTGCTCGTCGGGCTTCTTTCAAATATTTCTTCTTTTTACCCTGAGGTGTCATGGAAATTTCACCCCCTTCAATCATATTGATCGTTCTCCCTGTTGGGGGGTTGTTTTTGTAAGGGTTAGGTGGAGGAGGCAAACTCTGATACCCTGTCGTTTTCTCTCGTGAATTTTGCCGACGATCTTTAATTCTCTCTTGGGATCGGAGGCGTCCAGTTGTCCCTTCTCGTGACTTCCGACTAGGTATCCTTTCTTCCCTTTCTTGTTCTTCCTCCTCTCTTCGTGATCTCTTCCAAACATGGGCTTTGGGCTCCTCGGGGTTATTTTCCTTGAGGTAATTCTTCAAATACCCTATTTCTAACAGGCGGAGCACCTCTAGACGAAGGGTAGTACATTCTTCCGTAGTGTGCCCGTAAGTTTTATGGTACTTACAATATTTCCCAGTGTCCTTGTCTCGGTTAGGGAATTTAGTCGGTCTGGGCCAGTGTAACTCGTTGCTACCCCTCATTATATTGAGCATTTCTGGTGGGGTAACAGTCATCGGAGGCAGGTGCACGGGTCAGAGGAACTTCTTAACCACTCCTCCTTCGTCCTTGCGCTGAAGAGGTTTTCCTTCCTTATTCTTTTCTTTGGCCTTTGCCTCTTTCTCGACGCACTCTAGGTGTTCATTATCCTCCTGCTCCATTTGCTTCTTTGTTCCCTCTGCCTCTTCCATCAAGATATGGATTTCTGCCTTTTGCATTAGTTCATTCATGTCCGTGATCCGATTTCCCATAAGGTATCTAAAGAAATCCCCCGTTTGGAGTCCCTGAGTTAATATGTCCGCCATAATGGTCGGGCTAACATTGGGAACATCAAGTGCTTCATCCGTGAAGCGCTTTATATACTCTCGTAAGGATTCATCTTTTTTCTGTTTAATAGTGAATAGGTGTGTGGCAGATTTAGGGTACCTTCGATTGCAGGCGAATTGTCGTACGAACAAATGGGCTAATCGATCAAAGCTCGTAATAGAACAAGGTGGAAGGTGAGTAAACCAGGCTTGGGCCCGCCCTCCGAGGGTAACAGGAAACACGCGGCATAACACGTGGTCAGGGGCAGAAGAGAGGTCCATTCCGGCCAGATATTGATGAATGTGATCCTGTGGGTCCCTTCCATCAGCTTCTCCAGTGTATAACGGGATATTGACAGGTCGCATCCCCGAGGGGATAGAAGCTGAAGCGATTTCGGGAATGAAAGGAGTGGTCTTGAATGTAGGATCCTCTTCAGGGACCATGGTCTTCTTTAGGTCACCTAATTCTTTTCGTAAATCATCCATCATTCCCCATAAGGAATGTTCAACCTCTCCTCGATACTCCGAGGGGCAAGAAATTTCTTCTCGACCCTCTCTGGAATTCTTTCATGACACACATACCTTCGAGGCATCTGTCGGGATTCTCATTGCCAAGGATTCGAATTTGGGTTCCACGCCATCGGAGGTACATCTCCCTCCGAGGGGGAATTCCCATTCTCGAAGAGCACAGAGGATGTGTGTCCGATAGGTTCATTCCTCCGGGGTGTTCGTGCAGCATCTATAAGTCTTTCGTAAACAGATCGGGGAATATTAATAAAATCTCTAGTACCTGGTTCGTAATTGGACAAAGTTTCTTCTGAGTCGCTGTTCGAGAAAGGAAGGTTGTCACTTTCGAAAAGATCGTCCATCCTAGCTGACATCTGCTTGAATTCTCTCGAGGACAGATATTATGGCGTTCCCACAGACGGTGCCACTTTGTTAACGGGTTTGGAATTATTTCCTATTTAACGGAAGATATTTATTTGGGTCGGAACGCCCTGTCCGTGATTCAGAGGCAATGACAAGTGGAAATAATAAGAATAACTGCAAGAATATTCCCTTCCTTTATTCACTGAACTTTTCCTCCTCTCTTTCTTTTTATGTATCTGAATGTCAAGTTGTAGTAAGTAAGCTGAGTTATCTTAGGTTGTTTTTTCTTCTACTGATCACCTCCCTTTATATAGACTCTGGTAGGGACAGGTGTTATTGTGCATGTGCTTTGGTAAGGACAGGTGTTGTCGTTACCTTGATACAGGTGTTTAAAATAAGGATAAGGTTTATCTTTTATCGACTAAGCGCTGACTAGATTTAATCTTCATCTCTTCTGATAGCTCCGAGGGCCCTTGATGTAGATTGTTTTGATAGAGCTATTCTTCCGAGGGCTTTTATTTCTCTTTCTTGATTCGGGTCTTTTCTTCAACAATCAGGAGTGATCTATGTGGATATAGATGTGATCTCCGAGGACCTAGTGTGATCTCCGAGGACATGGTGTGATATCCGAGGGCTGTATTTGCTTTATTTGAAGTGAGATTTTTTCATCGGAGTCCTCGGAATATGTTATCTGGGCACTCTGTTATTTACTTCTGATTTTTCTCCGAAAATGGGTCCTCGGGTGATGGTCCGAGGGTCGTCTTTTCCGAGGAGTGTTCAGCAAGGAAGTTTTCTTGTAAGGTCATGGGACTCGGGGTCCATCGTGGTCCCTCTTGGCGTATTGGTGGATATCGGAGTCGTACGGATCCATCGGGGTTTGCTCTTTTTCCGATGCCGTGTTGATATCTGTTTTTTATTCACCGTTTGACTTTCCAAGGGACGCTTATGTTTCTCCTCGTGTGCTCTTGTAAACATTTTCGGGTCAGTGACCGAAAGGTAGGGCAATCCTCCGAGGGGTTTTTTTTATAGGTACATCTCATCGGAAGTACTCGTGATAATAGTATTGTCCATGTACTGTTTTTTCCGAGTAGGAGTAATCTTCTTTATTTTATTTTTAGGGTTAACAGGTTATATTGACATGGAGGCTTTTGTTGAGCAACCTAAGGGATTCACATATCCTCATCACCCAAACTATGTCTACAAACTTGAAAAAGGCTTTATATGGTTTGAAACAAGCTCCAAAAGCTTGGTATGAGAGGTTAACTGATTTTTTACTGTGTTTTGATTTTTGAAGGGGTAAAGGTGATAGGACACTGTTTATCATGAAAAATAACAAAGAAGTTTTTATAGCTCAAATCTATGTTGATGATATAGTATTTGTCTCTTATAATCAGCGCACCTTGGACAAGTGTGTTAGTACTATGACACCTACATTTGAAATGAGTGATAGGAGAGCTCACCTTCTTCCTAGGACTGCAAGTGAAGCAAAAGGAAACAAGGATGTTTCTATCTCAAGAAGTATGCCAATAATTTGGTGAAGAGATTTGGGTTGCTGGAATCTAAGCCATGTAAGACACCAATGTCCACCACAGTGAAGATTGAGAGGGATGTAGGTTGTGAAGATGTTGACTCAACATTCTACAAGACTCAACACTCTACAGATCAATGATTGGGAGTCTCATGTACTTATCAGCCGCCATACCTGACATAATGTACTCAGTGTGTGTCTGTGCCAGGTATCAAGCAGCACCAAAGGTATATCACTTAACTGTCGTAAAATGAATTCTAAGATATATCTTTGGAACAGCTGAGTTAGGAATCTGGTACTCTCATGATACAAACTCAAACTTGGTTGGCTTTAGTGATAGTGACTGGGCATGGGATTTAGATGATAGAAAATCCACCAGTGGGAGGTGTTTTTATCTAGGAAATAATTTAGTTTCCTGGTACAACAAGAAACAAAATCGTGTGTCTTTGTCTACTGCAGAGTCAGAGTATATAGCAGCTGGCAGCTATGTAACCCAACTAATATGGTTAAAACATATGCTTTGTGATTATGGGTTAACTAGTAATACTCTTCTCATGTTATGTGATAACTTGAGTGCCATTAGTATATCTAAAAATCTTGTGCAGCATTCTAGAACCAAACACATTGACATTAGACATCACTCTTTAAGAGATTTGGTTGAAGATAAAACAATCACAATTGAACACATTGAAACTAACAACCAATTGGCTAACATGTTTACAAAACCATTAGACACTTAGAGATTCTTTAGTTTGAGGAAGGCTCTCGGCATGAGCATGTGGTGAACACACTGAACATACCAGTGTTGCCTTAACATCACAGGCTAATACCAGTGACTGATTGTGATGTACCCAGATTTTTCTCTTGTTTATTTGCTTAGTTCTTGTGATTTCCTTGTAATCTCATGTTTGTTTGTCTCCATTCTTGAACCATGTGGAGTCTCACTTGCATGTCAACATGATTAGATAGTTTACTCTTTACAAAAGCTTTTTGATTTTTTTTGTTAAAACTTTCTTGGCTTTCAGGTAGTGTCTTCTCTAGAAAAAGCTAGGGTACACAGAGCTGACTGCTATGTTGTATTCAGTTGTGTCTTATTCAAGTGTTAGACACACAAAACAATATAAAGAAGTTGGGGTGCACATAGTTGATAGCTATGATGTATTCAGTTGTGACTTATTTATGTAGTTTTGCTTGCAGAAGGTGATGTGGGCTTATTCGGTAAGCCACACTGGTGCATAATGACATTAATCACCCCTAAACTAAGGAGAAACTGAGGAGAAACTGATGGAGGCTTCATTATATTTTGAAGTATGCTTATGTTCCAAAATCACGCTCCAACCTGGGGGACTAAATGGTGTTACATAATGTGTCATGTCAAGAAGAAGCCACGATGGCACGAAACTGACCGATGAGTGTCAAGAAGGCTTAGAGGTAAAGCTACCTTAGCTGTATTTGGGTCACCAATATATCTATATAGCTAATTAGACATTGAGTAATATGACATTAGAAATCCGCATGAGTCTAGGTAGCAACGCAACAAGCGGAATGTGATTCGGAGGTCCAGACAGAAAATTATGCTCAAAATAGTAAAGATGCGCAGATCAATGTCGAACTTGTGCCGTTCGATGCGGGCAAGTGCATCGAACCGCCTCAGTTTGACCTAAGCCCAAATTGACCTTTAAGCCCCTCTAATCATGCTTATATATACCCCCTCACTCCTCACAAGTTGGGGGGACGGACGGAGAAGCCACACATCGAATCCAAGTCAGTTCGATGCACAATCTATCATGCCTCGAACCAAGTCAGTTCGATGCACATGCCACGAACAAAAGTCTATTCGATGCACATGCCCTAAAATCTACATGAGTCAGGTCCCAAATCAAGAAGCAGATCGAGGTTTCGATCATCCTACAAAGAGATATGATCGAAACCGTGAAGTCGCGCCAAGCTGTCTCGAATTCACCATGTTCGACATCGATGCATCGAACCAAGCCAATTCGATGCTCACCAAGATCAAACCCATATATGACCTGAAAGCTACATGAGTTAGGGTCTGTAATCAAGAAGCGGATCGAGGTTTCGATCATCCTACAAAGAGATATGATCAAAACCGTGAATTCGCCCCAATGCTGAACCAAGTGAACCAAGCGGCCCTACCAGGGGTCGACCTAATAGAGGCAACTCAAAAGAGACAAATGAACTACGTTCGGCTTGATTCCCTTAATGGGATACGTAGGCAGCTTGGAAAGTTCCCAAGTTCAGTCCGATATCATAAGTATCTAATGCCCACAATTCAACATACAAAGAGCATCAAATCTCTCCCGTTCCACTGTTCCCTCAACTTGACCATTTAGGGGTTTTCCCATCATCTTATATTGTCTTATGTGTAATAGGTGTTCCGGACCAAGCTAGTCTGTTCATTGTAATAGGATAGCATTATTTTGGTTAAGTTAGGCCCCATTGTATGGACTTCTCGGTGTATTGTAACCTAGACGAAATAAGACCAAAATAGAAGAGGCATATAATGGTGAACCTTTATACTTGGGTGATTGCGGTTCTGTACTGCCTTTCATGCAGTGTATTTGCTCACTTGTGCTAAAACCTTCTTAGTGGTTCTCAGTAAACAAGTATGTGCCAGGTAACTGAGGTGTTGGGGTCCTGAGCTGCCTGCATCTAGCCCTATGTACTTACATGTGCATCTGCACTGATTGTGTTGACACTGAGGCGTTAGGGGTCCTGTTATTGCCTACATTCAGTGAAGACATAATCCTTCTTGTCTCAAAGTGTAAATCTTGAAAGTTATTTATGTTTACTAGGTCTGAAAATAAAGGAAGTAAAGAGTTTCTATCTGTGACTACTGATATGGTGTGTTGGGACAACAATGGACTTATAAATTTTGGACTAACATGCATCTTCGCTTACTACTTCTCTACTTACTTATCCTACTGTGTTATCATGATCTTAAGGAGGAGTATCTCTTGGTTTTATTCAATTCATAAATGTCATATGCAAGGCATATCTCCTAGGTTGCTAGTAACACACAAGTCTGTTTCTCATTGAACTATATGAGTTTAATTATCTCTGTGATGTTAACCCCTCTACTGTTTACTTGTGTATTTTTTCTGTCATCTAACTCCCACTCCAGTTTCAGATCTAAGGCAAGATACTGATTTGAATGGTTCATTCTAACTCTTGAAGTTCCAGGTATCTTGCTTAGACTCTGCTTATGCTAGTATGTGAAGAAAACTTTGGTAAGACCTTGACCACACAAACACTTGGCTAAGTACAGAATGTTGAGTTCGAGTGTTGTGCCAACACTGCGTCTCCGAATGTTGGCTCAACACTCACTACATCACCAAGACTCATAAGTTATACGCATTAACTGCTCTGGTCACGTGTCATGCCAACACGTTCAGCACGTGTTGACTCAACATGGCGGGAATGGCACACGTTCTCAATACTTACCCGCCCATTACTCCTTTAATAATTCCCACTTTCCTTATTCATCATGTTTATATTTTGAGCTTAAATTGTGCAAAATCAATCAAACCCTAGATTTTTACTGACTTCTTATTTTACTCACACAAGCTACAATGGGAAAGAAATCCACAATTGCAGATCTTGCTAACGTTGCAGCTACTATGTCATCGGATGCAAGGGAGTTCAACCTCGTAGAAGCACCCGCACCCGCAACACGGTGGTAAGTACTGAACCACCAAAAAGAGAGGCTCATGTTTATACCGGGAGGAATTTAAAGTCGAAAAAGGGCGCTGCCACAAGTGCTGAGCCAACACCAGTTCCAGAAGATGTTGCGCCAGCACACGAACCAATTGATGTGGTCACAACACCAGCTTCTGAGGATGTTGGCATCACACAAGAACCTGTAGATGCAGAGACTAATCTGAACCCACCAGTCATCATTGAGGATGTACCCCCGACAGATGAACAGGCGAATCCAGAGGTAGTGGTGCCTGAGGAGAATCAACACCCTACTCCTCCTTCTGAAATTGAGGGGGAGAAGGAAGACGAACATTCACAAGATCAAGAGGAAGCTGCTAAGGAAAAAGTTGATGAGGAATAAGTAACTGAGGAAGACACTGCTGCTGAATAAGAAGAATCCTCATCTTCTGAAGAAGATGACTCTGTTGATGAGGATGAGGAAGAGGGTTCGGATGAAGAAGAGGACGAGGATGATGAAGAAACTGAGAAAGAAGCTGAGGACCAGAACCAGCTTGATGTTGTGCCAACATTGGTTGGGCGCAATGTTGGACCAACCCCCACTGATCAGAATGTTGACCCATCACCAGCCGAAGAGGATGAGGACACGGTATTAGATTCTGGGAAGGAGTCTGAGCCTAAACCACCAGAAACATTTGAGGCTGATTTCCTACTGAGTGTCATAATAGGTATTTCTTGACCAAAACCGCAAGTGAGAACTATGATATTTTATGACTGTTAGGAAGATTTGGGTTGAGAGGAACATTGTTATTGATGACTATAAAAAGTACAAAGTGTTTGAGTTTCTTGAGTCTAGTAGTCTGTTATATTCCTTTATAGATGTTGTCCCTTAAGTCCCTGATGTAGTTAGGGAATTTTACTGTAACTTGTCCAAGTTTTTGCATGCTAAAGGGTCACCCAAGTATGGAAGGGTGTATGTGAGGGAACAATTCTACAAGTTCAATCCCTCTATCATCAACAAAACTTGGAGGATGTCTAGAGGACAGGAAACAGAGGTGGAAATTGATGATGACAACATGATGAAGGAATTAACAGGAGGACTGGTGAAGAAGTGGGAAAACAAGCAAAAAGTGACTAGACTCACATCACTCACTTCCATTATGTGCAAGGCTGCCTCATTCAACTGGATACCCTCAACCAACTCCACAATCCTCACTCATGAGAAGGTTGTGCTGGTCTACAAACTGCAAAAAGGGCATCCAGTGAACATGTGTGAAAGAATTTTCAGGATTATCGCTGAGGCTGCGCACAAGAAGGATGCAATATTGCCCTTCCCTTCACTGATTTACAAGATTCTCACTAATCAAGGCTTCAAAAAGAGGGCCAATGAGACCTTTGTGGAGAAGACTGGTCAGCTGCCCATCACCAAACACTACTTTGGAGGAGAAAGAATTAATGATCTCCCACGGAAGGATCCAAATGCTCCAAGAAGTAGTAGAACATGTGCACATCAAGGGAAGAATAAGCCACACAACTTCATCACTGCTTCAGTTGCTGAGGATGAGTCCACCCCATCTGTGGTTATCAGCTCTGCCTTCATTTAGGAAAAGGTGGAGTGGTGTGATAGGATGGTTGCTGATAGAAGGAGGGAGATTGCAGATAGAGAGGAGGAGATCAAGGAGCTGGACACTATCAAGAAGCACATCTTGGCGGTGCTTTCCTCACAAAAAGGGGGAGATTAAGGCCACCAATTTTTTGTTTCTTGTAATTTTAAGTTATTTTGAACAATTCATGTTTTGGCACAGAGAGCATGTTCTTTGTTTTGTTTATGAGGGGATGTAATCTGAATATTGCTATGCACATTGTTAATTATTCTAGTTTACATTGGTTTGTACTGTTGAACTAACTACAAGTGTTAAAATGACAGATGAAAATGTTGAGACAACACAAATGTTAATTGTGTTGACTCAACACTGCCGTTCTTCATTCTTAGATTAAGAGGGAGCAAATTAGAATAAGTAGGTGTTCTTATATTCTGAAATGCATGTACTTAATCAGAATTGGTAGCAGGTGGAGTTTTGTGAAGAAAGGCAAAAAGGGGGAGATTGAAAGTGCAGGTGTTGTCAGGAAGTGTCGGTCCAACATTCTGAAAAGAGATGTTGGCACAACGCTAAACTCAACACTGCTCTGTTCGATTTATTTAAGTTGAATATTTTATTTTGCCTTTATTCTTAAACCCACCTAGTTCTACGAGTTGTAGTTATCTGTGATTATTTCAGGGTATTAAGGATCGTGCAGATCCGTGCTAACGACGAAGGGATAAACCGAGGATATTCAAAGATACATGAAGATAATACTAGAAGATCTTATGAAGATAACATCAAAGAAGATTTCAGAGTTATTCAAATGAAGAATAGAACGATCGCTAACTCGTGTCCATCACGCCACAAAATAAGGACGATCAAATCCTATAAGAAGGCATGCTCGATATCAAGAACAATAACAAGACTAGAATTAAGTTCTGAAAGAGTAGAAGTAATTATTGCATTGTATTGGTCTTGTTTTACTGAGTTTTATCTAGCTAAACTATAGCGCATAGATTAGTTAGTGTTAGGATTGGGTTCCTTGCTCAGTTGTATTGGTAAGATCATTAAAGTAACATTTGGTGATTATTTGGTCGTTAAGGCTCGGCAGGTTATATTTATATAACCTGCTTAAAATTCATCTCACTATGTTCTTTATTCCGCAGTATTATTACTCTACAATGGGTGTTGGGACAACACCGAATACGATCGGTGTTGGCACACCATTTAGTGTACACACAATGTGTGAATCAAACAAAAAAGGCATCAATCTCGGTCCATACATTTACACCTTTGAAGGGCATATCATATGTAGGTGGTGAGTACTTGATGAACCCATCTTCATTAGATGTATCACTTTCGTCGATCCGAACATGGGGATTTTGTGGCTTGACTAAACTTGCATACGAATTTGACTTCGCACTCATCACTTCTGGCATTGCCATATCTCTGTGTGGCATGTTAGGGATAGAGAAATTATCTTCTCCGTAACTTAGCCTCTTTTGATTCCTCGTGTTCTCATTTCCTGTATCTGGTGGATCCGAATCTATGGCACCAAGACACAATTGATCGATCTTTGGTAGGGATGAAGTCGGTAGGGTTAGCATGTCGTTTTCCTAACATATCAAGCTAATCAACAATTAAGACTTTATGTTTAAACAATGTACTTAAGAATATTATACATAGATTACAACAAATCTTAGACCATATTCCATTGTAGCGAAGAAAGTCAAAATTGTTACTATTAATTTTTAGTTTTTCAATATTGGTATCTCAAGTCTCAACTAATGTACCCAAAAAAAAAAATCGCAAAGCCTCGACTAGTCATTCATCGATTTTGATACTCAGTCGTGGTGGGCGGTTTGGTTAAACTGAACCGTTGTTTCAATTTTTTGAAAGAGGATGCGATTTTGGTTCTTTCTATAAGCAAAGCATGTATCGACCATTAGAGATGGTTCTATCTAGTTTAAATTGTCAGTGATTTGGTTTAACCTGGTATATTTCAGTTTTTACTTTCTTTTCTTCTTTTTATCACAAAAAAGTAAAAAATAGTATATATAATAGCATAAAGTAGACCATTAAAAAAACTTGATATACATACATAGAGTAAAATAATATATACTAATGAACACGTATTATTTAATATTTAAATACCGTTAATTAATCACGGACCATCATCAACCATATAAAATTTTAACCATGATGATTCATTAACGATGCACAATAACAAACTACAAACATGTTCAATATAAAGGAAAGATTTGAGAACATATACATCAGAAACCACAAAATAAAGACTTTCATGGTTTATTATAATGCCTAGGATAAAAAAACAGAATTACATATATCAATTTTGGTTTAGTAATGTTAATGGGGACAATAAACTGAGACCATACTATATGTAATATTGATTTTTCTATCCTAACTAAATATCAAACCATTCTTTCAGTTCGACTTTTTACCAAACCAATGATTTGGTCCCTTAACCAAACGGTTCAGATGGTTTCGACTTGTTTACCTACCCCTAGTACTCATGATTGGCATTGTCCTTCAACTAAGGTACCTCTATGACAGCTATTTCGAATTGTCACTCAAGATATCTACGTGTCCGCCTATCAATGCAAAATTTTAGAATTTTAGCCAAATTTCAACCCCCAATCCACGTGGTGCCACTCTTGAAAATCTCTTTACCCCATTTACAATACTTGGACCAATTGTAAACGATTTAGCCAATATTACTTAACTTTATTAATTTCACTAAACTAATTAATTCTTCAGTATTATATTTATATCACTGAAAATTAAATTATATTAACTCATAAACAATATATTTACATCCTAAAATTGTAAACTTATTCAATTCTTAAATATTTATTTACTATATATGCCTAAAACAAATTGACTATTTCAAAATATTTATATTCATATCCATAAGAAATAAATTAATTTATGCTTTAAAATTTATATTATATCCCAAAAGTCTCATCACGTTGTTGAGTGGCAGAGGTCGTGGTGGGCCTACTAGTAGGTCTAGTACAAGACTCTTTTCGCTGCTGAGGCCTAAAGTCGAAAGTGATCTTAGGAACCAATCGCGTTTCGGGAAAAATTCAATATCGTATTCGCTTAGAAGAAAAACAAAAATTGCATTTTTGCTATGGTCTTACAGAACGAGTAGAAGTGGTGTAGGCCCCTTCGGTAGCTCTTGTAGATCTTGCCATTAAGATGAAAGTAGGTGTTCTACGCTGCACTTAGCGGTTTCCATAGATGGTGCCTTTGATGCGAGGTAACTTCGTTTGCTCACTAATCACTCCATGTTAGACTAGCACAAGCTCACTTTTGGTCTTGACTAGCTTTGAGTTTGAAAATTTCGTACTAAAAAACATGACACGTTAACTAAGTCGAAGTTGGCCCAACACAGGCATACAATGTGTGTAAGTCATTTGATCTCTTTTGAAAGACTATAAGCATGCCACAACTTAGATATAATGTAAACGGGATAATACATAATAAGGTCGTATAATTAGCACTTCGAATATTTTACATCAAGCCATTTTGAAGGCTATGTTACTCAAGAGGGAAAATCCGTATAGAGCACCGAACTCTCATGATACCACTATGGAGATAACCATCAACAACCTTAAGGAATCGGGCGGTGAGCTGAAGAAGAGAGTCAAATCTCTGGAAAGAGATAAGATTTCTTGGGGTTAAGAGGAGGGCGCATTAGAGGAACAACTCATGGTGGCTGATGAAAGCTCATGTGGCATTAGAATCGGGTCTATCTCCTCCAGGGTTCATCTCGCAAGATGTGTTGGATCTCAAATTGAAGGAAATGGTGTAGTTGACCAAGGAAGAAATGATGGCTTGGTATAAATGATTTTTCTTCAATCGAACAATATGCACCGATATCTGGTTGGTCATATGCTATGGGGCTTCGTAGAATGTACCTGAATTTCTCGGGAGATGGGTTTGTATAAGCCTGACACTGATTCAACTGTCCTAGATTCTTAGAAGAATGTGAAGCCTCCCAACCTCAAGGTCACACTGGCCAACTTTCGTCTGAGTCCTTCTTCCGAGTCCTCTTCTTCTGGCATAAGGGGGACTTCAGACACAACTTCTCTGATACCCATCTTTGAAATCCTCCTGAAGACTAAGGCGGCCAACGATGCTCCCTCTTCCAAGGACCCTCTGCTCTAAAACTCTTGTCGTTGGACTTATTGTAACTTCTTTTTATTTTCGTTGAAGTAAAACTATTACCTTGTACTTGTTAAAGACTTTGTTTTGAATGAAAGTGTGCTTTTGTCGTTTCTCCATCTGCTATTCCAGAGTTTCAGGTGTTTTGTCATATTCTCTTTATGATCTGCGACATGCATTGGAAATTGAATCCCTTATTTATTATGCATTTATAACTGAATTCATCACATGTCCCCCACTACTTTGGAGTTTTTCTACACGTGTCACTACGGGTCAGCTACATGTTGCTCTTGGTGGGCAGGAAAACCGCCCACTATTCAAGATATTTTAATTTATCGAGTTGAGCAGTTGACACTTCTCCCTATAAATACACCCCTTCAAGAAAACATTCTTCACCAACTTCCATTCCTTGTTTTCAGTTTTTTCCAACTTTCCCCTTTTAAGTAAAAAGGATTTTTTTCTTCTCCAAAAAATTTGTCCTTTTCATCATGACACCTTCTAAATCCAAAAGTTCTTCTGCCCGCTCAAAGAGTTCTTCTCTTCTTCAGACCGTTTGCCAGTCTTCATTAATTGGAGAATTAGGCATCTCTTCCTGTACAAGGGCAAGAAATGAAGCTAAGTTGATGGTAGCGTTTCAACAACATGAAGCACTATATGCTCCCATTGAGATTCATGTAGATGCTTAATGTGCTACCATTGATGCCGTAGAGATTGCCTTTCTCTGGAGGGAGGCCTATCTCGTTGTTGACTCTTTCTCTATTTTTAGCGAGGTTCCTTTGGATGCCCGAGTCATGGTAGGAAGCGGTCGTGTGGGCTCAATTGTGAGCTTTGAGTCTCTAGAATCAGTGAACGTGCCGCTTTTACTGAGTATAGCCTACCTTTCCATCAATATGATATCCTTATCCTTGAAGATCTTGCCGCAACTTCTTTATTTGCAGATCTTTTGGCGTTCTGGGCTAGCAAGCTTCAGAAGATATTAGCAAGTTATTGTGTCGTTTACCCCTCCTTCATTCTTCTAACGATATTGACACGTTGAAGGGGTACCAACCTATCCTTCATATTTCACGCGATATCAATACGTCGAAGAGGTGCCGCTGCTGGTGCTTTGATTCACTGCCCTTTATAGGATATCAATTTGTCGGAGTGTTGCCAGCATATTCTTCGTACTTCATCCGATATTGATACATGAAGGGGTGCTGCCGCTGGTGCTTTGATTCACTACTATTCAAGGGATATCAATATGTCGAACATTGCCAGCATATCCTTCGTACTTCAAGAGATATCAATACGTCAAAGGGATGCCACTGATGGTGTTCCGACTCACTGCTCTCCAGGGTATTTTGTCACGTTGGGGAGATGTTGGTTTTAACTTGATGCATTCGTTTGTGGAGATTCTCCCGAGATCCAGTCGAGATTTTCCTTAATATTTTAGGAGTTCTTCTTAGCTTCATGGAATTTTTGTTGTAGCTTTGCAATTCCTCACTGTACAACTATAATCTTTCGTTCTTTTGTTTAAAAAAATAAAAATTAATCCATTGCGTGAAACAACAAAAAGTATTTTTGCTCATGCGTCTTCTTTATTTTGCCTCTAGCTTTGGTCTTCGATGCCAATATCTTCCAATTGGTCTTGTTTTTGTCAATACGCATTTGCATGGTTTTGTTCGCCAACGCGTGTTTGATTGGTCTTTGCTCGCCAGTACGCGTTTGGCTGTCTTTCGCCAACTTTGTTTCAATTGGACTTAGTTTGCCAATACGCGTTCGGTTGGTCTTTCGCCAATATTTTCCAATTGGTCTTTTTGTCAATATCTTTCAGTTGGACTTATCTCGCCAGCATGCTTTCGGCTAGTCTTTTTGCCAATATTTTTCAATTGGACTTAGCCAATACGTGTTCTATCGGTCTTCCTCTCGTCTGACATTACCAAAAACACTCGAGCAATTAACTATGTTTTTAACTCAAATGCTAGGATTTTTAAGAGTATGGATTTTCTCGGGCTCTATCTTGGGTCGTTTAAATTCCTTTAATGGCATTGCCTCTAGCATTAGCAAGTTAGTCGACTTAGTTTGGTTCAAGGGTCAGGACTTACAGGTGTACGTCTCTTTACCCTTCGTATGGTTCGTGGGTTTTGATTTCTTCCCACCTTATTGGTTGATCGGGGAACTACGAGCATTTCCGTGTTCTATCGGTCTTCCTCTCGTCTGACATTACCAAAAACACTCGAGCAATTAACTATGTTTTTAACTCAAATGCTAGGATTTTTAAGAGTATGGTTTTCTCGGGCTCTCTCTTGGGTCGTTTAAATTCCTTTAATGGCATTGCCTCTAGCATTAGCAAGTTAGTCGACTTAGTTTGGTTCAAGGGTCAGGACTTACAGGTGTACGTCTCTTTACCCTTCGTATGGTTCGTGGGTTTTGATTTCTTCCCACCTTATTGGTTGATCGGGGAACTACGAGCATTTCCTTGTCCGCCAGGCTCCACAAATTCCCCTTTGGAATGATGAATTTGCATGTTCCACCGTCCTTCGATGGGGTTCCCCCAGAAGAGTTTCCCTCATCTCTTCTACTGGAGAGGTCTTTCCCACCAATTCCTGCTTTTGTTGGGAGGGTGATCCTATGCCTTCAATTATCCTCTACTTGTAATTATGTTGGAGGATCCTACTGGTTTTGAAATGACGGCATTCGTTAGCCTCATGTCCCCCGTTCGCGTGATGCATAAAGTATTCTCCCTTGTTCCTGATTCCCTGCTTCTCATGCATTTTGGGAGGGCATGATAGCGAAGGGCTACAAGCCGTAAGGTGGGATGGATAGGGCTTAGCTCATGACCTCGCCATTTTTCTTCGGATACTTCAGACTTCTCTAACCCCTCTCAAAGTGGGGAACTTGATTTTAGGTGCACCGCAGATATGACACCTTCGAATGCTTGGATGACAGATTGTTAGCATATGATGTTGTACAAGGGTTCTATGTTTCCACGACGTGGAAGGCAATGTTCGCCGTCCTTTGACGTGGTCGCTTCATATAGAGCAATATCGTTGCCTTCGTGGTGGTGAAGGCCCCAACAAATCCTTTGAGCGGTATGCTTTGGGACCCCATTTAGGATGTCGTGAGTTCTAACTGCCGATAGGTGGATATGTGCATGATGTTACACACTCCCCGTATTATATGAGGATATATATTACGACGCTTCTTAGAATTAGCGAGCGAATAACGATAGGCTCTACGCGAGAATATCTCAATCCCTCGTCATCGTTGGGCCTGAAGCTAATGAACGATCTTTGTGGTGTGTTATAAATTACATATGATGTGTGGTGTTCGCCGCATGCTTCTTATTTTTTTTGTTTCTTGGAGTGAGAGGGATTCTCACTTCTTGAGAGCTCATTATGGTCCAGTTAGGGAAGGATTTCCCTTCGCCTTTCTTTCTTCTTCGAGGTCCTTTCCTCATGGTCTCGGGGTTTTATCTGGTCCATCCTCCTTAGTTCCTTGTCACGTGTCACGAATTGCTCCCTAGATACTCTGGATTTTCCCCTCTAGGGGTACTGGAGAATTCTTCCTGGGCATTCCTCTTTTGAGGGTAGGGAGCCTGACTTGGATCTGGTATTCGTGCTCCGTGTTGCATCAAACTTTTACTACCTAGGTGACTTGGGCTCCCTTGTCCAATGGTATTTTTAGCCCTCATCCTGGTGGCATTTTGGATCATACAATCAAGTGTTGGGTGGTCGTTCATCGCAAAAGGAGTGGCTTGAATCCATGTATGACTCCTCACGGATTTGGTATCAAGGTAGCGATTGCGCCTTTCGGAAGGTGATTCTCGCCATGTATGTTGGGGTCATGTTGGCTTTTCATTTTTCCTCTAGAATCGTCTTTTAGAATCCTTCTATGGCATTCCTACAGGCGGCATCGAAATGATAACATGAAATTATTCCAGTTGGGCAATTCCTTAATTATTGGAAAGATGTGGTTCGGAAGGCAATTTCTGCGATTCTAAAGTGTATGAATGTAAAGGCTCATACTAGGGAGATCTTTGGGTTACAAAGTCCTTTTATAAGTGAAATAACACGACTAGTGAATGCTAAAAGAATTGGAGTTCAAATGTTATAATTTAGCTTGAGTTGGTTACGATGAGAGGTTCTTTCTCTATTTATAGGACTTCGTAGAGATTCTAACAAGGTAGCGGTTCAACCGTCTTTACCAATAGGTATGGCCCTCATTAATTATGCCCCGTGGGAGATGGGCCAACTGACAGTCTCTTTAATGTCGGTCGACCGTGAGTTAAGGGAGTCGTGTGCTAATAAGTTCTAACATTCCATTATGATAGGCATGACTTTCTTCAAGTGCATCAATTATGAGATCTGACCAAGTGTATGGGATACTTCGTATGACCGGGCGATCTTTTGACCCCTTCCTTTATTCTTTGGTAGACGACGCTCTATCAGATATTTCTTACGAGGGTTCCTTTACAAGGGCCTATTCTCGGGGTCTTATGGTCTTTTCTTTATCCAGTGTTTTTGTGCATTATCACATATACATTAAAGGATTAAGATTATAATTATTTATGCTAAGCGACTAAAATTACAAACAAAACACATTCGAGTTCCTATATTTTGAGAAATTATTTGATTCAACCATTGCACGATGAGGTGACAAAATTATTTGATTCAACCATTGGAGGTGACAAGAAGTGTGTTACTTTTACCAATACATATTGGAGGTTTGTGCTATGAAATGGTTATTTTCGGTAATTGAAGAAATAATTTTTGTTTTTGAATTCTTGTGTGTACCACTCCGTTAATACGATAAAAGAAAATTTTCCCTTGGTGTTCAACAATAAATAAAGGAATTTGGACAACAGGTTGATTGGGGATCAAAAAATCTAATTGTTAGAGGACCCCCAAACTGATGATATATCCCGACAGTATACACTTCCATTACAGTTCTAAATCATCGTAACAAATGGAGAAGGCCCGGGAGTTTCTGGAGAAAAGCGCAACAGGCGAAGAATCCGACGCCGTTTCGCGGCTTACCTTTCCGGCTCACAAACCCCACCACGAGTCGAGCTTTTACGAGTATCTCGTTCTTAAAGGCGTCCGAGTCGACCGTGTCCAACCGGGTTTCATCTCTTGCTCTCTTAAAGTGCCCCCTCGACTCACCGTATGTGTTTGTGTATATGTACCGTACGATCATCTATTTTAATTTGTGTGTAGTTACTAGTTAAGATCGATCTTCGATTAATTCAGGATGCAAGCGGCAACTTGAGCGCTGGGGCGATTGCGTCTTTAGTTGATGAGATTGGGGCTGCAGCTGTGCGCGAGGTGGGTCGCCCGATGGATGTATCCGTGGATATGTCGATTTCGTATGTCTCCACTGCAAAGATGAATGTAAGCCATTTCCTCCTTTAAAACCAAGTGTGTTTGATTTCTAGTTATTGATTTGGGGGTAAGTTAGAGCTGAAACAAGTGTCGTTAAAACTTCTAATTTTCTAAATCAGTGTGAATGAATGGGCCTAGTTGAAACAACTGTTGATCCTCATTGTATAAGAAAGATATTCTTTCAAGTTCAGTTTATCAATTTTCAATGAGGATTGCTTGAGGTGCTTGTTAGTACTATTGCTTTTATGTTTTTCACAAGTGAAATTATGCTTTCTTAGTTATTAATCAAACTTATTATCATCTTACTTTATTCAAACAGGGAAAAGCTTTACTTGCTTTTTCTTTTGGTTTTCTCGGGCACCACTCTTCTGCTGTTTGTAACTTCTGGGGATAGCATTCTACGCACTCATACCTGAGGCGGAAAATTGTTAAAAATGTGTGAACACACACCGCCATATTGGTAGAGAGAAGAGGATTTAAATACAAATACATGCGGTAGAAAAACTTAGTTGAAAGCATAGTTTTATTAATTTCGGAGATGCTGATGGTGGTGACCGGATGTCATAGGAGAGTTAGCTATGCTTGATGTTGGTTAAAAAAGATTTGTGGAGTGGTAGATGACATGGTTAGGTATTTTGGCGGAATACTTGATGTTGTGGAGTTTGAAGTGATGATGTGATATCGGTATTCTCTTGCCCGCAGTGAATAGAGATTGAGTGCGGGTTTTGGGTTTCAGAGCTTGTCTTCATACTCGTTTGCGGTGCTATGTTACTATCTAACAACCCAATTAAATGCCTAACCATAAAAAGTGTAACTTGCCCCCTTGAGTTTGCTATGTTATTCGTTCTGTTTAATCTTAAAATCAACCATTTGAGAATGGAACACATGGTGAACATGTGGATATATGCGTTGGTCTTAATCTTTGTTTCGATAATGCCTTACTTTTTTTCTTTATGTGGTTGATTTGCAGGATGAATTGGAAATCGTCTCGAGGTGTTTGGGGAAGCTAGGTGGTTACTCTGGAACAAACGTTCTCATACGAAACAAAGCAACTGGAGAAGTTGTTGCTGATGGGCGTCACTCATTATTCAGTAAACCTGCCAGCAAAATGTGACTAGATAAATTGTTAGGGAGCCTGGAGTTGGTTTTTCTTGTCATATAAACTGAGTGAGAAGAATTATAGCATGAGACCTGGAGTATACAAATTTATAATGTGTATATCTGCTCATTATACTGTCATCTGGATTTCATTGCGTCTATCTTTATCATATGTACAAAGAAGTTTGGTTCTTTTTATGAACTTAATGTCCATATCTGAATCATGAATTTAAATCCACGACTGAACCTACTCTATAAGAGATGATTAGGTGCAGCCGTTACATCCACTACCAATATTCGATGTGAATGAGGTGTTGGGTGGTTATTTCTACAATTTAGGAATCTCCTTTTAATCTCAACCATCGGTTGTACATTTAGCGGATGTATATAATAAGTTCTCCTATTCTAGGCTTAGGCTATGGGGTAACAGAAATTCGTAAATCTTAAGACATGCATTGAACCTAATTACGGTAAATCTTTAGAAATATAATTAAATATTGATAAGGATATTAATGAGCTTAAAAGCATTTTCTTAAACTAGCTAGATTCTTTAAATAAATAAAAACTCTATAGCTAGATCAACTTAATAAGCTTTTCTTAGCTGTGAACTCGAGTTCAGTTAAGTAGATTGTTTGTGTACTAGAGTATATTTTTAAGGCGTGGCTATATTTCAAAACCAAAATCCAATAAATTTATTTTTGGATTTTGAAGCTCAAAATTATATGCTTTAAATCATAAAAGGAATATTCAAATAATTTAAAGACAATGAGCGAAAAAGGTTAAGGCACCGTCAATGTGTATCTCATGAAAAAATTATTTCTAATGTTAGCAGCAACTACGAGCAACACTCAATTGCGTCAACTATCCTCTATTAGTCTATTGTTGTTTTCGTCTTACCAATCAAAAAGTTGCTCGAGATGTTCTAATTCATTAACTTTCTATTGATCTTCTTGAATTCTGAAACATTTAGTTTTTTTTTTTTGATAATTTTGAAAATATTTATTAGTTACGTAATAATTCCAGACTCTCAAAAACTTCTCACGAAAACTAAGTGCACAAAAGCAAAAAGTTTATTATTACAATTCACCAAAATATTCATGACAATCTTTAAAAAACAGCGATCAATTAAGATCTTTAAAAAAAATAATTATTCACAACGTCATTCATTACACTAATAGATGGTAAACTTACGAGCCAACCACATAGGCTAACCGACCCATGTCGTTTAATTCAAATTAAACATGGGAGGGAGAAGTTTTATCCAGCATTCTTATTTTCCATGTGTAGAAAATAAAAGACAAAATAAGTATTTACGTATTACCGTTTGAGGGTAAAAAGAAAAGGCTTACATAGCCATTTTCACTGTGAAAACTCATCAAAATTAGCTATTGGATCATGACAACTGAATGTCATTCTTTCCCGATTAAATTCAGACTAGTTTGGAGCACCAAATCAAAAAACAAACATTATGACGAGAAGTCGAATTTAATCAACATTCATAGAGCGTCATAAAACCTACTTCATGTGGGTTCAAGGTTAGTAGTTTATTACATTGTTGTTAAAGCCCTAACGATTTTTCTTCGACATTTAAGCATGAACTTATGTGTCTATTATTGTTTCCGGTGCATCTAAATGACTTTCTAAACGCAAATTTTCAAAATAATATAAGAAATATAAATAAACAACAATCTGTTCTATGAAGTGTATGATCAAAATTTAACAAATATGAACATATATCAACAAGGAAGATATAAATACGAGTCAGAAGCTAGCTTATTTCCCTTAAGGTCACTATGTCGCACTACAGTTTCAAGCCCTTTTGCAAAACTGACATCCCAAAGTACAACATCCTTCCCCTAAACAGCCCTGTGAAGCCCGAATCTGCTCTCTTAGCTTGAACACTGGTGATATTTGTAGAACTCTAAAATATTATATGATATGAAAATATGCACAAAACTAATTTTTTTTTTTTGGATGCTTTGCCTTCGGAACGGAAGGACTTAATTAATAGAAGAAAAAGTTGTAACAGCTAACACATCATTAAGAGGATGAATTTAATAAGTTTATAAGCGCGTCTTTCACATTCGATATAGGCGATCTCTCATAAAAGGGTAGGAACTAAATTCTTCGAGGGCTTTCTTCGACTTCACCCCCACAATTTTGTTGTACCATTGAAATTGAAAGTTGGTATATACAGTTCAGGTTGGGTTGCCAATTTATGGTTGGAGATCATTTTTGGTTGCTTCGGTTTCATTTCCCTCAATCAATTGTTTACTTGGTCTCTCATTAGTCTTTTCGTCAATTGGCCTGCTAAGTTTTTGTTAGATCTCACAAAATCTAATGAAATTACTCCAATTTTTGAAAATTCTCGTACACTATTATGTCTTTGATGATATGTCGAGACTTCCCGATGCACACATTATTTTGTGTTCTACCAATAGTTGTCTGAGTATCACAATGCACGCTAATTGGAGGCATGGGTTTTGGCCACATTCGAATTTCTTGAAGAAAATTCCATAGACAATCAACCTCGTTAGTTTCAAGATTCAACGCTATGAAGTATGAACTCAAATTCCATAGTTGATTTTTCTATGCCCATCTACTTCCATGATTTCCAAGGAATTAATGCACTTCGAATAATGAATATATATCTACTCATGGACCATATATTCATGGAGTTTACAATCTCATTGGCATCCAAATAGTGTTCTATGACAGCTGGATGTCTGATATACTGCAATCCATAGTTAGCAGTATGTTTTAGATATCTAATAACACTAACTATTGCTCTTTAGTGCTCATCACATGGATTGATCGTATACATGTTCAGTCTACTCATTGAGTTCTCTATATCAATTCTAGTGCAAATCATGAGCCACATCAGATTGCCTATGATCATTTGAGTATTCCAATAGACACACACTTTCTCCAAAGTTCTCGTGTTTACTAGACACTACTTCAATTGGTGTTCTGGTAATAACATCACTTCCCTTGTCAAACTTATCAATAATTTTCTCAAGATAATCACTCTATAACCATCTAATGTCTTGGAAATTTTTATCCCAAGTATTACATCAGCAAGACCTAAGCTTTCATATCAAAGTTTCATTAAAAACAACTTCTTAATAATATTAGTATTTTTATTATCAACATTGATTGTGTCATTTACGTAGAGACAAACTATTACATAGTCTTTCTCCTTTCTTTTTACGTAGACGCATTTTTCACACTAATTTATATGAAACTCATAATGCTATCAAATATTTTCGTGCCGCTGCTTAGTGTTTGTTTTAACCCATACAAGGATATATTTACACCACCTTGTTCTCTTTACTTGGAACCACGAACCCGTCAGGTGCTTCCAAGTAAAACTCATTTTCTAGGTTTTCATTCAGAAACACCGTCTTAACATTCATTTGATGGATCTCTAGCTTAAACAATGTTGCAAGAGCTATGATTAATTGAATTCACATTTTACTAAAAACATGAGCATAAGTGTCAAAATAATCGACACCATCCGCTTGTCTATCCCCATTGACTACAAATCTCGCGTTGTATTTGTCAAAGGTACCATGAGGTATCATCTTCCTCTTGAAGATCTGCTTTTGTCCTAATAGTTTACTCCCATGAGGAAGATCCATTAGTTCTCGAGTATGATTTTGTACGATAGAGTCTATCTCATACCACTTCTCTCCATAGAGCCAACTCTGGTGAAGACGTATCTCCTTTGAAAGTTGTGTGATCATTTTCTAACACGTAAGTTGGAAAATCTGAGCCAAAAGATTTCTCTTTCCTAACTCTTTTACTTGGACTTTCTTCTTCTTGAGATTCTCTCTCCCCTACATTACTTTCCTTCTCCTCAACCAATGGAGTTTTGTGGTCAAATATCTCCTAAAAAAATAAAAGTCTCGATCCTGAATGATAGTATTCACACTCGTTTCAGAGTTTCTAACTTGTGTACCAGAAAATGGATACTATCTTGCGCATATCCGATGCGTACACAATCATATGTCTTAGGTCCTATCCATATCTTTTTTTAGGTGGAGGGCGGGGGGATCGAAACCTTAGCTAGTCCGCCCAAACTCTTAAAAGCTTTAGGCGCATGGCTCTTCCATAATTCATACGACGTTTTATATAACCTTTTTGTACAATAGTCAGTTTAACACATAGTTGACGAAAATCAAAGCTTCACCCCATATGTTCTGCAATAGGCGAGGACTTACGAGCATATCATTCATCATCTCCTTCAACGTCCTATTATTCCTTTCCTTTCTGCAATACCATTTTGCTTGGGAGAATATAACGATGTACTTTGATGAGTGATCCCACTTTATGCATAGAGTTGTGCAAATGACAACTCATATTCACCTCCTTGGTCACTTCGAAGTTTCTTGATCTTCTTACCAAGTTGGTTTGCAACGTCATTCTTGTTGTGAATGAACATCTCAATTGCTTTATCTTAAATTCTCATTAAATATAATCAGCAATATCTTATACATCATCGATAAATGTTATATAATAAATTTTACGACCTCTTGATTATACATACTTTAGATCACACACATCTGTATGAATAAAACTCATAGGTTATGTGCTTCGCTCAATCTGAGTGAAATAAAGACTAGGCCAGTTTTTGCTGCTACACAAGTTTCACACATGTGATGATTATAATTAATGTTGAACTTCGATAATAAGCTTAGTGAAATCAATCTTAGTAAAGATTTGTAGTTCACACGACTTAGTCTACCATGCTATAAAGACAAAAACGGATTAGTTGCTGATGGGAACACAAATGATGTGGGAAAACTAGTAAGAAATTAAAGTGCTACAACTATGTTCCTTTTTTGCAAGTGCACGAGTCAAGTAATATCTTTGTTGTTGGAAGAATGAGTGCTATATGAATGCATAATGCTATGAATGCAAAATAATTGAATGCGGGTTTTGGAAAATAGTTTTGAATGTAAGAAACTTCTAAACTAGAATGAAAATAATGTAAATGCAGTGAGAATAATTTTGATGCATGCAAACAGTTTGAATGCAACGAGAACTAAATGGAAACATATTGAATGCAAAGAAAACAGATTACTAACTAATGTAAGACAGAAAAGTAAATCTAGGATCTGATTTCATCGTGCCATTCCTTTATGTCGTTTTATCTCCATTTAAAAGAATTGATCGTTGCTCTAGTAGGTCACTACGGGTCGTGAAAGTGTTTTCTTATGTCATTTGTATTATATATTATGCGCCAGGAACTCGCCTCTGAGGCTCATAGTTATGATGGTAACATATCGAAGGGGGAAACAAATAACTAAATTAGCATTTTACTCAAGAAATTACAACAAATACACATAAAAGTTAGTCTACACACACAACTTGCAGAGAGAGAAAGTAAACTGAGAGAAAACCTAGAAAAATATTTTTTTCATAATGGTATGTGCTAATAACCTACAATACAAACAATGGTCCAGTTAACAAAAGAAAAATAAGCGTAACACAACTTATCAAAATGCACTTCAACCCTTGATCTACTCAATTTCCAATTCAGAATGAGAACCCTAATTGGTATTCATCGAAAAAACACATAAAATTGGTAGGTGAACAGAAACATAATTCCGCAACAATCACGAGGTAGTAAAATAATAGTAAGTAGGGATCAAATCATAACAAATTTAATAAGGGTAAATCCGTTAAGCCCCTAATGTATATTGTGTTTTTCACATTGCCCTCAAACGTTTCAAAATTTACATTGTACCTCCCAATGTATTGATAATATTCACATATCCTTGATCAACCGTTCATTTCGGACACATGTTTACATTTTTGCTCGTCGAATTTAATGTAGGGGATATTCATAATACGTTAGTGAACACATTGTTAAATCTGAAACTTTTGATGTCAAAGAGAGAAACACATTATACGCTAAGCTGTTAAACGGATTTTACCCATTTAAATAATTAATTGGTAAATAGACTAGTAGTAGTGGCGATGGACCGGCACCAATATTCACCATTGACTGTACTACCATTCTCATTTCATTCTTCTTCTTCTTCATCTTCTTCTTCTATTCTATTTTATTCTAAATCACACACAGCGTTTAATAATAAAAGCTTGATGATTAGTGCGTAGTGTTAATTTAAGTAAAGTAAGCTAAGCTAAGCATGGCGGCTCTGACCACCCCTCTCAATCTCAATCAACGGCTTCACTCCAGAGTCCCAATTGGCTGCGGCTGCTGCCGTAAACCCCAAATAATTCTTCCATTGGCCGTACGACATCGTTTCGCTCCGTCCTCTACTCATAATCATGCTCATGCTCTTGCTCATGCTCATGTCCATGTATTATTTAATAAAATCAGTAGAAATTGGGGGCCGAGGGCTTCTTCTTCTTCTTCTTCTTCGTCGTCGTCGAACGATGTGCGGGAGCCGAGCTTTGTTGAGTTCATCACTTCGGAGAGAGTCAAAGTGGTTGCGATGCTTGCTCTCGCTCTCGCTCTCTGTAACGCCGATCGAGTCGTCATGTCCGTTGCAATTGTGCCTCTCTCACTCTCTCGTGGTTGGCGCCAGTCTTTCGCCGGTATCGTTCAGGTATGTATCATTTTAATAATTCCTCAAAGTGAATGTGTGTTTAATGTTTTCATTAGCTTGTTTGATTCATTATGTTATATGTCATATGTTGTTCAACTGCATCTGGATTGCGTGAGTTAAAGTCATGTAATGTTTTAGAGTGGTGAAAATGCAATTGAAAGCGTCGTTGCTCAGTAACGATTTATTGGCATGTGATGATACATTTGTAGTTTGGACAACCTACTTTTGTACTAAAGGAGACGTCATATTAGTTTAGAAGTATTCGTTCCATGTTGTGCGTGTTTGACGACGCGGATACGCTTAGATATATGTTAATATTACGTAGATCTGCCACGACATGCGAATAAGCTTCCCCAGTTGAAGCCATAGGCGGTACCTCATTCACTTCTCTTTCTCTGTTTTCAACTCATAGAAAGGATATGGTGATAAACATCTGGATTACGCAAAAACTAGAAAGATTCTTTTGTTCCTTATGTGTATGCTTCATCACCTCTTTGGGCAACAATGCGGACATGTTCTTTATTTTCTAATTTTTTTAATTTTTTTATTTGGTCCCATGTTCATAGTCCATAAGTCCCAACTAAATATAAATAACAGAACATGAAATCAGAAAGGAAAAAAAAAAAAAAAAAACTGAAATCTTACAGATTAGTGGATTGCCAGATTTTCCTAGCTGATAGAGTTGCCAAATGGACTCCTGAAACTGCCAAAAGCAAAATAATTCAATTTTAGATACTTTTCTTTCTTTCTTCTAGCTTAACGATTTTAGGGCCGGAATAGGTTTATTTTATCAAATGTGCATGTTCCTGGCCCAAAACTACCACTACCTTGCCACCAAAATTTTAAAAATTGGGATTAGTTCATAGTATAAGTCGCTTTTCTTTTTATTTGTTTTGATGTAGTACAGAGCGATGCGCTCGTGAGTATATGTATGTAGCAAAAAGATACATTTTTAGTCTTGTTGTTCTCTCTCATTTTTTACCGCATCTTGAGGATCTAATAGTCGCTTCTGGCAGTCATCTTTTCTATGGGGATACCTGATATCACCTATAGCTGGTGGAACTCTAGTGGATTATTATGGTGGTAAGGTTGTAATGGCTTGGGGGGTGGCATTGTGGTCATTGGCCACTTTCTTTACTCCTTATGCTGCTGAAACATCCTTATTCACTCTACTTGCAATGCGGATGCTGCTCGGCATTGCAGAAGGTGTAGCTCTTCCTTGCATGAATAATATGATTGCAAGGTATTCAGTAATCTAAACCTTGGCACATGACTTCTGATTCACATATTCATTTTGGAATATGCTTAAGCTTACGATACTCAAGATGATAAGTATGTGAAATTTTCTCTCAGATGGTTTCCTCAGACAGAAAGATCAAGAGCTGTTGGGCTTGCAATGGCTGGTTTTCAACTTGGAAGTGCTATTGGGCTTGCACTTTCTCCAATCCTCATGGCAAAAGGTGGTATATATGGACCCTTTGTGATATTTGGTTTGTCTGGCTTTCTCTGGGTTTTAGTTTGGATATCAGCAACCTCAAGCTCTCCTGACAGAAGTCCTCAAATTTCACTTTATGAGTTGAGATATATACAGAACAGCTTTTCAGTACCTTCTCTGTCAAAGAGTGAACAGAAAATCAAAAAGATCATTCCTCCATTCAGACGTTTACTCTCTAAGACACCAACTTGGTCTCTAATAGTTGCAAATGCCATGCACAGCTGGGTAATACATCGCCTTTCCTTTAGATTTTCATACAAGTTTACTGCTCGACTGTCAGTATTCTTCAGAATAGTCTTGAATACCATCTCTTAAGCTAAAGATGGACACATTGTGTAGCCACTCTTATAAATTTCACGTGGATTGTTCTGCACTATATTTATATTGTTCCTTACTTTCTTGCAGGGGTTTTTTGTCATACTTTCATGGATGCCTATTTACTTCAGAACGGTAAGATAATTAAAAATATAATTTCAATTTTGAAGTATCATTTAGCTTGTAATCATGAAACATGATTCTGAGAGGCTTGTTTGTGTAGATATATCATGTTGATCTCAGACATGCTGCATGGTTCAGTGCTGTTCCTTGGAGTATGATGGCTTTCGTAGGATATTTTGCTGGTGTTTTGTCAGATATGATGATTCAAAGCGGCACAAGTGTCACTTTGACTCGTAAAATTATGCAGGTTATTTTTGTTTCCTTTTCTTGCTTATGCACACTCGCCTGCACCCTTAAAAGGAAAAAAACTAAAAACGAACAAAAAAAATGCACTAAATATGGGAAAAAAATGAGTATATGTAATTTACTTTACTCGCCCTGCATATAATTTTCAAGCTCATTCTGAGCTGGAGTTATCATCGTCTCAGACATCGCGACTTTGCCTGCGTAATCGTATTAGGTTTTATAAATGTTGTACTCTACTCTCTTATCCTATTCATATTCTCTTTTGTCAGTCAATTGGATTCATTGGTCCTGGCTTGGCTCTCATTGGTTTAACCATGGCAAGAACTCCATTCATAGCATCTGCATGGCTTACGTTAGCTGTTGGGCTAAAAGCATTCAGCCATTGTGGCTTCCTTGTGAACTTTCAGGTTAACATATTCTTTAGTTGCCCATTAGTTAACTTTGGAAACATTTGGATCTTTTAACTCATCTGCCATGCCTCTCTGACCAGGAGATTGCCCCACAATACTCTGGTGTTCTGCATGGTACGTCCTTGAAATTTCCTGAATGTTTCCCTCCAATTTAAGTTTCACTTAGTTTTACACCTTATTATAATTCTTGGGTTTATGGAGAAAAACTGCATACAGGTAGAATATAAATGTGAAAATGCGCATTCAGAAACAATATGCATACATTTATAGTTCTTAACCTTACCCTGTCGATCGGAGAAAAAATTTAAAATGCAGGAAATAGTAATATTATATAGCACCGGGGGTTTTTGGCCCTGAATTCTTACTTCTAAACTGACAAATTTTAAATTGGTTCATTTGCTTGACCCTTTTATCCTTCTTTCTATGAGTCTCAATCTGTATAGTTTATTCACCAAGACATAAGTTTTTATTTGCGACTAGTTTTAGCAATTTTGTCTTGACACCTATACATTTATAGATAACAGTGCTTAGAAGGCGTCTGAAAACAATCAGACTTCAACTATACATTACTAAGAAATAAAAACTGTCTAGTTAAATGTAGGTGGTCTTTACATCCACATGCTCAACATTTGTCTAGTTATAGAAACAACCTAACCTCACGTAAGTAGTTTTGCAGAGACATGCCTTGAGGTCTACACAGACAAGTTGTACTTTTTGGGGCGACTTGTTGTATTTTAGATATAATTATCCCTAAAATTAGTATGTTAACCCCCACCCAACGCCACGTTTTTCTCCTTTTAATGGATGTGCATTTAAATTATAATGTATAAGATATATTCTGGATGCTGGTGATAGATGTATTAGTTGACCTGTTTGGATGGCATGTTAATGTCTTCTGCTTTTGATAGGTATTTCTAATACGGCGGGCACATTCGCTGCTATAGTAGGAACAGTTGGTGCAGGTTTCTTCGTGGAATTAATGGGTTCGTTCAAGGGATTTTTGTTGCTCACAGCATTCTTGTATTTCTCTGCGGCATTATTCTATAATATGTTTTCTACTGGTGAGAGGGTCAATTTTGATGCTACTGGTTAGTGTTTTCGAATTTCTGTTTCGTAAGGTTTACAACTCATTAGATTTGAGAAGGTTGTAGAATTCATTACCGCTGTTGCTATAGGTTTTGCTTCTATAGGGATGTAGTCATGCAAAAGTTCTGCTCTGTTCTGTATATATATAATTAATTGTAACTCTGTATTTGAGAGATTTGGGGTGGCCGAATAAAGGTGATACAAAAAATAGGAAATTCACATATATGTGTGGTATTTGCTCAGATTACGGTTAAGATTATCCCTTATATTTGAAAGAAGATTGTATGGCCAGCTCAGCATCCCGGTCAACAAATACAGAAGTCGTCCCATTTTCTCCAGCAAAAGAAAAAGAAAGATTGCTGTAAAATTTCAAATCCTTTTTAATGAATAGAGCAGAATGAGAGAACAAACAATTTTGCACTAGAAATTATCATAGATAATTGTCATTAAGTTATAAACCTATAAAAGCAATACAAGTATAGTAATGAGTAAAATTCGAAAATCTACCTTGCTTAATGTCTAATTGGTAAAAACCTTCCTGTGTTATATATATTGCAAAGTCTACCAATGTTATTAAAGTGGAAGGCAAAACTATCCCTCCGGCCCAAAATTGTGTCTCACCCTCCTCACCTGCAAGATTTTGTTGCGAATTTACTGTGTCTTTCCTCATTTTTTAATGAAAGAATGAGAATTAAAGAAGAAGGAATGAAAAACAAATGACAAATGGATCTTAAGAAGGGTACGACTAGCTATGGAGGAGAATGTTGATGCCGGCAGATTCGTTTCCATAGTTGTTGTGTTTCTCCACGCCACTGGAAGTAAGACATTTTTATTCTGATCTCTGGAAAAGCAAAGGTTTGAATTCTATCAAAATTTTGTCTATTCAATCTTGAGAATTAATTTTGCAATAAACAAATAGGAACCTCGTAAAACATACAGTACAAAACATAAAGCTCAACTAGAGTTTTGGAGCTATTAGTAGTTGACTGAATTTAGAATAGGGTAACTCCCGTTAAGCTTCAAAACGTATACTGTGATTTTCACTTTGCCCCCTAACGTTTTAAAATTAGCGATGTGTCGCTCAGAATACCTCTGTGGACTAAATTTTACAAACAAGAACATGGTCACGTGTTTACAATGAACTGTTGATTAACAGTCCACCGGAGTATTAACTATACATTCGAGGGCACATTACTAATTTTAAAATCTTAGGAGAGCAAAAGTGAGAAACGTAGTATGCTTTAGAGAGCTTAAGAAAATTTATCCTTTAAAATATTCTCAATAGCCTTTGTGCATATTGCATAACCATTAATATCATATGGTGAACTATATAATAAGAGGTAATCACTCTTGTCTATCCATCTTCATGTGGCTTTTGGCCGGACGTTGGGGTGTGTGTTGGGGAGGAAAGGGTAGAAGTAGATGCCCTGTATTTCTTTTATTATTTGTGGCTATAAAAGAAAAACCTTCTTTAAAAGATTATTGAATGAGTTTCAAGATGTGGAAATGGTTGAATTCAAATTAAGATAATTTTTGTTTTTGGAATCAGTGCAGATCCAAAAACCTTGCTTTACTCAGATCCCCCGAATGACCCTCTGCTCGATGACTTTTAACGATCATATCGTCAATATATACTTCCATTGATTTTCCGATCAGCCCTGCGAACATAAAGTTTACCAGTCGTTGGTAAGTAGCTCCCGCATTCTTGAGGCCAAAGGGCATTACCATATAGCAGAAGGTGCCTGCATCGTTAATGAAGCTGGTCTTATCTTGATCTATTATTGCCATCGGGATTTGGTTATATCCCTGGTCTCCATCCATCGTAGATAGTAGCACGCATCCTTCAGTGGAATCGACCAACTAATCTTTGCTGGGCAACGGATAACAATCCTTCGAGCAGGCGTCATTTAAGTTGGTAAATTCGACGCACATCTACCATCTTCCTCCCGTTTGGGGAACAAGAACTGCATTGTCTAGCCATTCGGGATATATGACTTCTCTACTATGTCGTAGGTTAATCAGTCGTTGTATCTCGGACTGTATGATCTTATTTCTTTCTGGTCTCATATTTCTCTTCTTTTGCTGGACTGGTCTGGCCCCGGTCTTAACATTTAGGAAGTGTTGACAAACCTAGTCACTGGTCTTACCTGGGGAGGCTCCCTCCCATGCCAAGAGGTGATGGAACTTTTTTAGAACAGAATCCATCTCACGCACTGTATCGGAATCCATCCCTATGCCTATCTTAATTGTTTTTCCCGGATCCCCTTCTACGATTTCTATCATTTTCAGCTCCTCAACGGGTTGTACCTTTAATTCTTCTTCAACTTTACGTTTTTTGTTAGACACAGTGGTATACTCTTCGTCTTCCGATGGGATCGCATTCATGCGACACTCCCTCGCTTTGACTTGGTTGCCCCTAACTTCTCCGATCCCTGAATGCGTAGGGAACTTCACTTTGAGATGAAGTGTGGATGATATTGCTTCGAACGCTCGTATGGAGAGTCTTCCGTATATAACGTTATAAGTGTGGACGATGCCTCCACTACCCAAAAGTTTGTATGTACTGTTCGTCGCAGGGCACCTTCTCCCATAACATAGGCAGGGTTATCGTTCCCAGTGTGCGACACAATTCTCCCGAGAAGCCTACTAAGGGAACCTCAGCTGATTCCAGGCGCTCTTTTTTCAATCCTATAGCCAGATATGTGGGCAAAAAAAGGACACCCACCGAACTCCAAGTATCGATTAGAATGCGTTGAATCTCGATACCATATATGGTGGCTTCTATCACCAGCTGATATTTGTGAGGATATATTATCCTTTAAATCGTCCAGTCCGAAGGTGATGATGGGTAACTTTGCTCCCTGTATCGAGCAGATCGGTGGTCCCTGTTCTATTCGTCGAGCTTTTTTCAGATACTTCTTCTTTTTCCCTGAGAGTATTACCGAGATGTCCACCCATTCGATCATATTTATTGTTCTCCCCGAAGGAGGGTTATCCTCATGCGATTCTGGCGGTGGGGGTAATCCTTGGTGAGAAGCTTCTTCTCGATACTCAGTATTAGGGCCATCTTCCTCCGTCATCCCTTATGGTCGTGTTCTTTTCCAAACGCTAGGCTTGGCAGCCTCTTGGTTGTTCTCTTTTACATAGTTCCGCAAGTAACCGACGTCTAACAACCGACGTATCTCTTTTCTTAAAGTTGTGCAGCTATCCGTAATATGTCTATATGCTTTATGGTATTTGCATAACTTACCCGTATCTTTCTTCTTATAAGACTGTTTAACGGGTAGGGGCCATTGCAGGTCGTTACTCCCCTTTAGGGGTGGCAATAGTACCGAACGTAAATGCCTTTTTACCGTATTTCTGCCATCCCTTCGCTGGGGAGGGGTTTTTCCTCCTTTACTTTATCTTTAGACCTCTTTTCATGTTCATTATCGTCATTCTCTGTTCAGATTTTTGAAATCTCGGCTTCTTCCATGATAATGTACGTCTCCACCTTTTGCATGAGTTCGCTCATATCCTTAATTTGATTACCCATGACGTACCGGAAAAAGTCTCTGGTTCTAAGCCCTTGGGTCAGGATATCCGCTACTATCGAGGGGTTAACATTCAGGACATCTAGAACTTCGTCCGAAAAACACTTCCTGTAATCCCTTAGGGATTCATCTTTTCTTTGCTTCATTGTGAATGAAGGGCTGGCGGATTTATGGTATCTTCTGTTGCAAGCGAATTGTCGTACAAACAGACATGCCAATTGATCAAAGTGGGATATCGTGCTGGGTGTATCTGTGAGAACCCAGCTTGAGCTCTCCCAACTAGGGTGGTCCTAAATACCCGACACATGACAAAATCTAGCGTCGATGCTAGGTCCATACTGGCTATGTATTGATGAATGTGATCTTGCGGATCTCTCCCATCACATGTATATATAGGGAGATTGGCAGGCCGCATCCTCGATGAGACAAGGGTTTGGGCTATTTCTGGGACGAAAGGAGAGCCATGATACATGGGTTCTTCCCTGGGGGTTATATTCTTCTTTATATCCCGCATTTCTCTGCGCATGCTATTAACCATATCCCACATGGAGTTTTCCACTCCTAGGGGTGTAGGTGGCAACTGATGATCTCGAGGGTAAGATGCCCTTACTCTTTCGTTATCTTGCAGCTCTCTCTCATGATCTCCCCCACAGTAAGTTCTTGCCTCCCTATCACGTGGAGAAGTATCGTTATATCGAGGGGCCCGATGGAGGCTTGGTCTTATGCGAGATTCATACTCTTTTGATTCGTATCGCTCCCGATAGGGTCGTCGGGAAAGGGGCTCGTGAGAGTATGCGATTTCTTGCCGAGTCCTTCGAGCAACATCTTCTAGTAGGCATTTGAACACGGATCAAAGGACATTTATAAAATCCCTTCTTTCCATTCGGGGTGGAGAGTGGGTTACCGACGATTCTTCTTCCATACGCCCGTGATGGTCCCAGAGGCTACTACTGATTATAGGGCTATTCATAGTACGATATAAAAAATTCCTCAAACACACTCAAATGCAATATTTCATGATGTTACCACAGACGGTGCCATTTTGTTAACAATTATTTATTTGTTTTGTTTTTTCTTGATTTATGAGTGGGTTAGAACGCCTTGCCCGAGTTTGAGAAAAATAAGATGCGTAAAATAATCCAAAAGCCCCCCCCCCCTTTATTCATTTCATTCCCTCCCATTTTATAGGAGTGAGGTTGTATGCAAGTGGCTTTCATGCATGTATGCTTCTTGACAATTGTCGTATGCATGTAATTTTAGGAGCTGGGTAGCTCTGCTTTATCTTTAACAACTGTCCGGGTGCTGACAAGCGTTATTGTACTGCTGCTCGTGTGGCCTATCGTGTTCCGATACCCTTTCGGAGGGGGAAGCTAGTATCTTTGTCCTTCGGGAGTGGGAGGTCATATCGTGAATCTTGAGGTATATATGCCCCGTGTTGCAATATATCCGTACCGTATCTTGATAATGCGACTGGTAGGACATCGTGTCCCTATTGGGTATTCGTGAACTCATCAAAAACTTCCGATACCTCGCGCGGGAGCTGTACCCTGTAAGTCGTTATCGTGATTCTGGAAAAAAATGGGGTACCGTTTTACAAGCATCGAGTCCAACATCTAAGGCCATCTATACTGGGGTAGGTCTTCGTGACGCTTTGGTGGCATCGTGAAGGAAAAGAGTATAGTGTTAATAATCATAATTACCTAGTCAGAAGAATTCAGTCAAACTCACGCTATTGGGCGCCTCGTACTAAACGATCCCCATTGGCGCAGAAGACCCTGTACAACATTGGTCATCGCCACTACTCGAAATTAAAAAGGAACACCGACTCTCATTGGACGAAAGACCTCAAGACCAACACTATAAGTAGCACCTCATTCAACATCAAAAGGACAACTGCATTCTAACAAATTTCACTACACACTATTGTGCTTAGCAAAATACTAAAAAGCACTATCAGTAAAAGAAAAAGCTACCTTACACGACCCCCTTTGTAATTCACTCTAGACTCTTAATAAAATAATATTGCTTCCTTTTTCTCAAACTCGGGATGGACATTCCGAACAATAATCAGTGATAATATCCCCAAATTCCCCCGACTCTACGGGCCTCAGACGATATTACATCGAACATAAATAAATTATAAGAAATTAACAATCAAATTAATAGCTTAATTACGCACGGGCTTGTTTACTAGTAAGTAGTAACATGGAACGAGAGAGTGATAATTCAGTTATCGATTCCTCGAGGTCACATGGAATGTTGAATCTCTCGTGACATTTCCCATTTTCTCACGCAACACCACAAAACCCGTTGGTTCTCCGTCGGTGTAAGAGAAATGCAATAAAACTATATGTGGAGAGTTACAACTGTATAAATTATTATAATGAAATATATCTCTTATTTCGTGTAGAGTCTCGTGACTTGTGAGACCAAGGAAGATGCAAATACAATCCCAGTCATCCTCACACGCGTCGATCCCTCACCCAGTAGTCTGACATGCAGCCAGTCTTTCTGTTCAACTTAGCAGGTGAATAAGTATAATCGTTTTCACTCACTTTTATTATATGAGCGTAGTTATTCAGTTCATTTAACTACATCATATTTTATTTTGAAAAACATTAAGATCTAGTTACTGCCCGGAATCTTAATATTCTGAATCTTAGGCTCAATTGATTCGGCATGAAAAAATCATTTACAAAAACCACCAAATATATACATTTATGAAACAAAACCTTCCACGAGCTGGACGTTTGTTCGATGAAATAACACAGATATATTTTGAGAAACTCTTCTTATCACGAAAATACTACTATATAATATTATTTCTAAAATAGCAAATCACATTCGGAATTGCTAACTAGTACGACGAGTCATATATAACAAGGCTTACACATCAGAACGTAACTAACCTTTTACTTATTATCTAAACCACATGCGTTATTATAAAAACTCTAAAATCACGAGAGAAATAGAGCACCGTTGATTTGTTTTTATATCCCTTAATTAATAATAGTTCACCTAAATTGCAGCGGACCACAAGTAGTAGTTTCGTGACAATGACATTAACAATGGTTACACTATGAGTCCATTGATGGAAGGTAAGTAATGTAGCATTTGCGAGTTAGAATCATAATTTGAACTGGATGTACAAACAATGAAAAAATACGTCAAACAACGTAACTATGTATATAAATTGCTACAATTGTTGGTTCTTTTCTTTTCTCCAATCAGATTTACGTGTATGTATAATAAATGCTAAAAAAAGGCATGTTTCTTGTTACGGCTGTATTATATAGTAAGTTACATTGAAGAAATTATAATAATGGTAATAAATAAAAATAATAAAACGATGGCATGTGAATAAATTGACGAATTTGGTTAAGAAGTTAATAATAATACATTGCAGATATTTTATTTGGAGGAGAGGGTAACATCACGAGTGTGAGTGTGTGTGTGTGTGTGTGTGTGTGTGTTATCTATCATGTTCACTCTTGACCACAGAACTAAAAGAGAAGAAAATCTCTTTTTGCTTTTCTATATATTTTTTTTGTCAATTTCTCTTCCCAAATATCTTCCTCCAAGTATATTATAACATAAAATTACAAAAACCACCCTTGAGTTATGGAGTAATTACACATACTGCCTCTCATATTTCAGAAATTATACGAACTACATTACGTACAATTTTTCATGCTTCCCAATCCTCATTTATTATCATAAGAAATAAAAAATAAATAAAATTACTAAATTAGGTCGCATTTATCTCGTTTAAAAAGACAACACAAAATAAAATAAATAATATTTTGAAAGCAAAAATAAGTTATCTGAGAATTTTAATCTTGGCTATGATTTGAATTTGTAAAGTCGTCTTAATTATTTTAATTTTTTTTACATAAGATAATTTATGTAATTTTTCGGACACGAAAGATAGTTTAATGTAATTACCTCGTAATTCAAGAATAGTTTGTGTAATTGTCTCAAAATATAGTGAATATTCCTTCACATCATTCAGCTCCTTAAATATCACAAACGCTCACACTGACACTCACACTCACACACACTCATGGCACCTGCTACTACAGTAAAAGCAACGAACGAGGGTTCTGATACTGCCGCGCCGGTGAAAATTCCGGCGGTGGCGCATCCGGTGGGCGAAAAGGCAAACGAAATAGCGTCAAATATCAGTTACCATTCAGAATACAGCCCTCATTTCTCCCCTTTCAAGTTTGAACCCGAGCAAGCATACTATGCCACTGCTCAAAGTGTTCGCGATCGACTCATCAAGGTATATATAACTATAATAATAATAATAATTGATATTTTGTTTAAAATACCTGATGGATGCAACAACAATGAAATTTTGCAACTCTATGAATGATCACGTTTGATTAAAGGGTTAAATCACGTTAAGCTCCCTAATGTATACTGTGTTTCTTACTTTGTCCCCTAATGTTTCAAAATTAGCAATGTGCGTAATACCGCCGGGACTGTTACGTGTCCATGTTTTTGTTCATAAGATTTAGTTCGTGGGGTATTAAGTGAGAAACACACTATACGTTAGGGGGCTTAATACGACTTACCCCTTGATTAAATTATGTATTTCAAATCCAGAATTTTGCTTGAAACAACTCTGAGTGCTCTTCTTATCCATCACCTCCTAGTTATTTCGATTGTTAGAAATGTTATTGAATCAACCGCATTATCCTTATAGATAGATACACGAGCAGAAGATGCACCTTTAATGCATCTAAATGAGCTCGTCACCCATATTTGAATAATACAATGGCCAGTTGAGTTGTTTTGCTTTTGATTGAAGAACATGCTTTTCGATGCTAATTCTCATGTTTACGCGCTTTGTGGGCTTTTGCTGTGTACATACATATACTCTACTCTACAAGGCATGTGTATTCATTTGTATGATGGACTTAGGTGTCATCTGTCCTACACTTATGAAACGAACATTAATGCGAAGAAACGAGTTAAGAAGATTATCTCATATGCCTTATTGACCTGCCCCCTAATATAATTTGTCAAGGAAAAGCTCCAAATCGAAGCTGCAGTTTGCTTGTAATGCATTTTCTTAGTGCAAGATCAGAAATACCTGTCTGCTACATTTTATGATGAAATGATAATGTTTTTTTTTGTTGAATATTGTTTCAGCAATGGAATGAGACATATTTTCACTATCACAAAGTCAATCCTAAGCAAACATACTATTTATCCATGGAATATCTGCAAGGCCGAGCTTTGACCAATGCAGTTGGAAACCTTGACGTTCAAAGTGCATATTCAGATGCCTTAAACCAGCTTGGACATCAACTTGAGGATGTTGTCGAGCAGGTACGTTCTATGATACGATAAATCTTCTGCATGGAGCAGAATAACTTATGATTGATACTCCTTTTACATGTGTAAAGCTTGTGATACATACTCCTTTTGACATGTGAAGAACTGTGACAGCAACGCTACATATCTAGAAAGAAAGATTTGCCGGTCGTGACATTTCCTTTAGTTCAAGTCCATTCCATTACAAGCCGATTAATTTCGAATGCTTTCCGTCTGGACATTTTTAGCTGGTCAGACGGTTGGCAACTGACATTCTAGTAGTCTTGCTAAATGCATAGTCAAATATAGGTGGCCATTTTCTGTGATAAGCTATCACTAATATTTCTCCTTTTGGTCCAAGTTCTTAGTCTTTTTCATCTATATTGGATAGCAAATTTTCTACACCTGAGTCTACTTCTATAGGAAAATGATCCTTTTGAATTTGGACTGTGATCTTATCTGACTACATATGGCATACTGGTTGTCCAATTTTTATTATTATTAATTTATTTATTTTAAATGTTACAGGAGAAAGATGCAGCACTTGGGAATGGTGGTCTTGGCAGGCTTGCCTCGTGTTTTTTGGATTCAATGGCTACATTGAATTTGCCTGCATGGGGATATGGTCTGAGGTACAGATATGGTCTATTCAAGCAGCGCATCAGTCATGCAGGTCAAGAGGAGAGTGCAGATGATTGGTTGGAGGTATCCAGAGAAAACCAAAATTTGATAGATTCTAAATTCATTCTTGATTTCACTTACCAAATCCCTGGTTTTCTGGTTTACAAATGCAGAAGTTCAGTCCCTGGGAAGTTGTGAGACATGATGTTGTCTTTCCTATTAGATTTTTTGGTCAAGTGGAGGTCAATCCTTCTGGCTCGTAAGTATAAATGCAAAATGTTTCTTATTTTGCTATGCCGGAGTAATTAGTCATTTGCTAATTCAGATATTAGTTTCTTCAAGGATACTTGTTCATTCAAAACTTTTCATGTAAACATGTTTAGCCGAAAGTGGGTTGGTGGAGAGGTCATACAAGCTCTTGCATATGATGTACCAATTCCTGGATACAAAACCAAGAACACAAACAGTCTTCGTCTCTGGGAAGCCAAAGCTCGTGCTGCAGACTTTGACTTATTTCAATTTAATGATGGGCAGTATGAGACTGCAGCGCTGCTTCATTCAAGGGCTCAGCAGGTGAAGAGTTGTTCTTTTTTCGTACAAGGGCCTGAATGAAAATAGTATGTTAATTTTATATGCTAATTGGTCTAATTTGTATCTCTTTCAACACGCACTTTTCATCTTTTGTAGATTTGTGCTGTTCTATATCCTGGGGATGCTACAGAGGGTGGAAAACTACTACGGTTAAAGCAGCAGTTTTTTCTGTGTAGTGCATCTCTTCAGGTTTGCGGATTGCTTCTTTAGGATGGTTGAATAATCACCTTATTCTTTTTGTTTTGAGTTTGTTTTTTCTGACTAACTTGGATAAAGTTATGCATGATCGGTACACAAATGTGTATTAGTAAACTATCAGCAAAAACTACTATACTTCCCTGGGCAGTTCGTGATATGTAAAGTACTTAAACTACTTGAAAAGTCTACTGTTAAATAAGACAAAAATAATACCATTGCATAAAATGCAATGAACTAGATTACGATTCCTCCATGTAAGTAGTTGTAACTATCTGTAGAAGTTATTTAAAAACCTTTTGAGGCTGCATTAGGCGTTTCGGCTCAATGTTTGGTATCTGGAACTTGGGACAGGTATGTATAGGTTTTCATTGACCCAAATCTGTAACATGCCTTTTTTTTTTTTTTTTTTGCGAAGCCCATCTAAGTTAAAAATGAATATATCATGTATGTTTGCCTGTTCACATATAGTACCCTACCAAAACCAAGATAACCACAGTCGAAGTAATATCATTACTAAAACTTTACATTATTTTGATAACATATAACAGGATCATGGAACACCAAGCATCCTTCTTGTCATCATAGAATTTCATCACATTTTGCATTTACTTCCCCATATTGTATGCATATTCTAAACTGGTAAAATCTTCCAGAGAAAATCGGCTCTCTCAAAGCTCCTTTGTCATGTTGAAACCCTATAAAATCTTCCAAATTTCTAAAAAAATCAGAATACCTTCCAGGCTTGGATTCAGAAAGTTTAGAGCTCTATGATAAGAAGACTGTATCTATTCTAGGAAGTAACATAGTATGAAAGTGGAGAGAATTTACACCCTTAAAACAAAAATGCTGACATGTTTTGACTGTAAGAAATATATCCCCTTAAAGTGATAATGACTGAGAAAGTGGCTAGATATTACTTCTTTTCTCTTATAGCGGTCCAATTTTCAGGACATAATTGCCAGATTTAAGGAGAGGGAAGACAATAAAGATGAGATTCACTGGTCTGAGTTCCCCTCTAAGGTCGCGGTACAACTAAATGACACACATCCTACCCTTGCTATACCAGAGCTTATGCGTTTGCTGATGGACGATGAAGGCCTTGGATGGGATGAAGCTTGGGATATCACTACTAGGTCCGATCTGGACTATATCGCTAGACTACTGTTCTCCAGAAATCTGTTTCTTTGCTTCTTACTGTATGACTAAAGTGTGTATTCTTCCAGGACAATTGCTTACACAAACCATACTGTCCTTCCTGAAGCCTTGGAGAAATGGTCGCAAGCAGTCATGTGGAAGCTTCTTCCACGTCATATGGAAATCATTACAGAAATTGATAAGAGGGTATTTATTTTGATGTGATTCCTTTTCTGTCCGTTGCAAGTAACTTAAATTTTAAATTAAATTATTTCCATGCACGGTGCAGTTTGTTGCAATGATACTGTCGACAAGACCTGACCTTGAGGGTAAACTTCCTGAACTATGCATTTTAGACGACAACCCAAAGAAAGCAGTTGTGCGTATGGCCAACTTATGTGTAGTTTCCGCACACACGGTAAGCATTTATTCCAAGATTGCTTAGAATATACTCAAAGCCAGTTTTAGTTTGGATAAAGTGGATTCAGAAGCAGAGGTTAAAGAAACATATGTCCGTTTTTAGTGGTACTTGTAAATGATAAGCAATAAAAAGAGCAACATTCATGTCAAACTAGCAGTCAGAAACAAAGAGCCATAACGTTGAATGCTTTCTTGCAACTAGAACATTATAATAAATTAGCATCTTCAGTGGATGTATCTTTTTAGCTGTGTGCTACTAATGGCTTTTAGCTGGCACTTATGGAATGATCAGCTATTATTGGGTAATCCTCGTAATGAAGCATCTAACCCGTGACTCTCAAAATTTATCCTAATATCGTGAATTTTGGTATGCAATTTTAAAATGACTTGCTATAGGAAAGGCTATTTGAAACACGTTACATTTTAGTTAAGACGTTGAAAATACTGGACCACTCATTGTCAATGCTTTCAATTCTTAATTTAATTTTGATATCATGTTGCTCTACAATAAGGCACAATTGAGTACTTCGTTACTTTTTCATTATACATGAGAGTGAATTCTCCATGCAGGTGAATGGTGTTGCTCAGCTGCATAGTGACATCTTAAAGGCTGAACTGTTTGCTGATTATGTCTCTATATGGCCATCCAAATTTCAAAACAAGACCAATGGCATTACTCCTCGTCGATGGCTGAGATTTTGCAATCCCGAGCTTAGTCAGATTATCACCAAATGGCTGAAAACAGATAAATGGGTCACTAATCTCGATCTACTAGTGAATCTCCGGCAAGTATGTATGATGAGATTCCAATAAATTATTCTTATTCTTCATTCTTTATTGGTAGATGATTTTATGTTGACCCAATTTTCCAAAGTTTGCTGATGATCCAGATCTTCATGCTGAGTGGGACTCAGCTAAGTTTGCCAGCAAACAGCGACTGGCACAATACATTCTGCAGGTTACTGGTGTGAGCATTGACCCAAACACTCTCTTTGATATTCAAGTCAAACGCATTCACGAATATAAGCGCCAACTGTTAAACATATTGGGTGCTGTCTATCGGTACAAGAAGTTGAAGGTGAGAGTCTTTTAGCTAGAAAAAGAAAATCATGTCATATAATTAGCAAGCGATTATTCAGTCATGAGATAATGTTTTGATCATTCTTGTTTAAGTGCTTGATCAAAATGTTGTCTTTAAATTTATGATTTAAGGCTTAACTCTTCGTTTGTCTCTAAAATGATTTTCGTAACCTTCTCATTTTGGACCCCTATCCAATAACGTGTGGTTAGTCATATCTGTAAGACTTTTGGATACTAATGCAGGAGATGAGCCCTGAAGACCGCGAAAAGACCACACCTCGCACCATCATGATTGGAGGAAAAGCATTTGCCACGTATACAAATGCCAAAAGAATTGTTAAGCTCGTAAATGATGTTGGAGATGTTGTCAACAGTGATCCCGAGGTCAATAAGTTTTTGAAGGTAAATTATTTAATAAATCTTTCTGTTGATGTTCTGATCGCACTTTCCAGTTCCAAAAGAGTTAATAAAAGAATAACTTTTCCTTTGACCATTAGGAAACTTCTGTTTATTCTTTTCCTTTGAGAAGTAAACTTTACAAACGCAATTAGATATTCACATCTTTGGTGAAAGAGAATGAAGTTTTCTATCTTTTTGGTTGTTCTTGACTTTATCCCAGGGTTCATTTGAATCTAATTCATCAGATAAGAGCTGTTCATGTGCCCATGATCTTCGAAAATAAATAAACAAGCAAGAATGATGTCATGGTACTCGAAAAGTAGGGCCTAGAGTTGCATATTAACAAGCACGGCTCTCTAGTAGATGACTGCGATTCCTTCTAAAGCACTTGTCTAACTTCACCTATGCCTCATTAAACAATTGATTTTGTTATGGTGTTTTCATCTGATATTTTGTTTCTTTAATTCAGGTAGTTTTTGTCCCCAACTATAATGTGTCTGTGGCAGAAATGCTTATTCCGGGGAGCGAGTTATCTCAGCACATCAGTACAGCTGGGATGGAGGCAAGTGGTACGAGTAACATGAAATTTGCTCTGAATGGATGCCTCATTATTGGAACACTTGATGGCGCCAATGTCGAAATCAGAGAAGAAATTGGAGAAACAAATTTCTTTCTCTTTGGTGCAACAGCTGATGAAGTTCCTCGCTTGCGCAAAGAAAGAGAGCAAGGATTGGTAAATATACATTGATCTTACTTATCTGTATTCGCCCTATATTTGAGCTTTTATGGATTTTGAATCAGTAACAAAGTCATGCAACGCTACTAAGCACAACATTTCTGCTTTCTGGTTGTGTAGTTCAAACCAGATCATCGATTTGAAGAGGCCAAACAGTTCATAAGATCTGGAGCATTTGGAAGCTACGACTATAATCCACTCCTCGAGTCACTTGAAGGAAATTCTGGCTATGGACGTGGTGATTATTTTCTTGTTGGTCAGGACTTCCCCAGCTACATGGATGCACAAGAATGTGTGGATGAAGCTTACAAGTATGTCTCTAAAGCCATCACATTCCTCTTTTTCTTGTGCTTTCCTTCGTTGAGCTTTATGTACGCTTTTGGCTAATACCCAGCCTGGTCCATCTTTGTTGAGCTTGATTCTACAATTTTTAACCATCTTTATCGAGCTTTAACAATTCTTATTCCTAATTGGAATAGCTAACTTTCAAACTAGAAACTCTTTGTCCACTATTCCTTAAGTCATCCTGTCGTACTACATTGACTCGTAAAATATCCGGTGATTGACCCGTTGAATTGTATTCTTTCAGGGACAGAAAGAGATGGATAAAAATGTCGATACTCAGTACTGCTGGCAGTGGGAAATTCAGCAGTGATCGTACAATTGCCCAGTATGCAAGTGAAATTTGGAAGATAAAGGAGTGCCCTGTACCATTGTCGTAAATGTATTCGGGTGTATCATAAGCTGCATTCAGAAGGAAGAAGCCTGTGCTTACAATACTGCATAAGTTAGTCGACCATGCCTTCACCACATCTTAATAGTTTCATTTGATCTTGATGACTTCTTCCAGTTCATGAGGTGACGTACGCAGTTTTCCATTATATAGGTAAGAGAAATACGACGTCATAGCCCTTTACTCTTATGACCAATATTATAAGTTCAAAACTTTATATATGAACATAATTTCGTATTTATAAATGCAATGTGTATCTTTTGTTTCCCTTGTTAATTTCTGCTATTGTTACACCTGTGTAGGGAGAAAAATTGCGTATTGTTAATTACTTTTGTATCCTTAGGTGCAATGTATGAATTAATCTGTACACGGACCAGAAAGCAAATTCTCTGGCAATCAATGTTTTGGAACAAAAGCGCAAATGGAAAAATCGTGGAATGTTTTATTTTGTGAAGCTACACTCAAAATGGAAGTATGCATGTATCCATTTTGATTTACGAAACTATTGAAAAACAAGACAGGAGTGAAGACAAAAATAAATCAAGTTTCCCACTAGCTTAGTTGTTCACATATCCTTTTGGATATATTTGTTTTTTGATAAATATTATATTTCAAAGACATGTGATTTTAGATCTGATATGGTTCTCAAATAGTTCACAACTTAATATTTTCATTTGATTAGTATTTAATTATAAATGTCATATATATATATATATATAAACAACTGTACATATAACTTTGTAAGCTAATTTCAAAGTTAATCCTATTATGTATGATTTAGAAAAGTAAAGAGCCAAACTAATATGAATCCATCTTTTGAGTTTTAAGACTAAATTAAAAATCTCCAAAACCTATGAGGTCAGAAGTGATGTTTTTGAAATCTTGAAGACTAAACCAAATTTTTTAAAATTGTATTTTTTTTAACCAGATTAAGGGTGGTTGTAGAATCACTGACAGACTTGGACTTTATACCGTTTCATTGACTGCCATTACATGCAGGCCACTTTGGGGGAATAAGAACCATGTCGTGGCTGGAGAATAAACATCAAAATCGGTTACAATTGTAGCTCTGCTTCATCATACGTACGAAAACATCATACATACGAAAATGTGATGAGTTAGACGAAGCGTGACAAATCCGAAAGTATTGGAGGAGACGAAACTGTTGCCTAAACCACCTTGGGTAAGGAGTTAGATTTTTGAGAAAGGTAAAGTCATAAGACTTATGGTACTCTCGCACGATGATAGAGGAAAACTGTGTTGTACGGATACAGTTTCATTTCATTGTGGCTAAATTAGGTGCTAGTAACGCCGAGACATGCACGGTGTTTCTTTTTTGGCCATATATAATGATACAGAGTTTTGAAGGCGACTGTCTAAATGTTTTCATCACATCAACCAACCACCCGCCTAGAGTTCAACCTTTAATGCTAATGTTATAGCAGATATTACGCACAATATGAAAACCTGCGTAACTCATACATTCCGATGGATTAACAGGGCAAGAAACGAAGAAGCACATGTTCTTGCACGTGGGGCTCGAACTAGTTCAATTTGGAACAACGATTCTTTTGAACCTAGCTTATCCTTTCTTTTTTCGTCAAGCATCGTTTTACTTTTTCATTAGTGTTTGATGTTTCCCTTTTTTCCGTCAATTGTGACTAGGATGAGTAATGGAAGGGCATGATATAAATGATCTTACAAGAACCTAATCACAAAAATTAATTGTGAATTCATCTATACACTCTTTTGAAAAGAGAAGTTTTTGAAAGACGAAACCAGGTAACAATCAATCTTTGTCCATAAATCTGATAGCCACTTTTATTAAACACGGGTCTCTAAAAATAGTATAGCTCTTTCTTTATAAACGATACTTAACCCAAGTATACATATTTACGTTTAGATCTTTGTAGAGAAATTTCACTACGTTAATAATAGATTCGTAAAAGTAAAATTAGTGTAAGAATCTAAGTGTCACTCTTTCATCTATCTTTGAATACCTTGTAATATTTCTTTAATCCTTAATACATGGATGTCTTCATTTGTTGAGTTACAACATATAAGTAACCCATATACACAATGAGTTACAAAGGTTAGTTAAACAAGTAATTCAAAGTGATAAGGATGAATTCAGGGGTGAAGGTGGTAGGTGGACAAAAATCCATCATCCCTTTATCTATCCCTTTATCTATGTTGTTGCAAGGAACACATCCTTTCTTTGACAAGATTTTAGTAGAAATCTCCTCCCATCATTGAATTTCACTTAGATTCTCCAAGAGTTGCTCACACTAAGTGATCCAAGATATCAATTTGCTTACATGCGTCTCATTCGGTGCGAATTTTTTCTAGCATGACATGAATGTCATCGACATTCATATTTTGGTATCCCACATTGGAAATGTTATCTATTAACATCTTATTATCAAATTAAAATCCATAAAAGAAATAAAATAAGTTCTTTAAGAGCACCTCCTCTCTGAAATCGCATTGTGGGAATGTTGCAACCATAGTTTGATAGTGTTTCCACAAATCAACTGTGGATGTTGCACCTTTTACGAACGCTCAAAATAGCTTCCTGACGTTGTCTTGTCCACTTTCGTGATCATGAACTTTAGGCGAAAAATATTCTTCATTTGGTTCCACAGTAAGGACCTCTTCTTGTTGTAGATGTCATCATACCATTTTCGAGCGTTTTCTTTAAGTGAAAAACCGAAAACTATCATAATGCAATGTCTTCTTCCTTCACCCAAATATAGTTCACCTTTTCTCTTATAGCTTGAGATGTGGATCAACATCTTCCTTTGGATCACTTTTAAATTGTCGTTCTTCAATAAGTCTAAAATGTTTTAGGTTGTATTTCCCTTGCTTAATTACTTGTAGATCGGGGTTGGACTTCTTTTCTTTAGATTGTTTTGTGTTGATGTAGTTGAAAATCCCGATTTCCACCGTCACTCCCTCGGTACACATGACTTCCTTGATTTTGGTATCGTTCTTTGGATCTTCTTTCATCTCCTTGTTGAAAAGCGATGGTGGCAGATTTTTAAAATGGATCCATTCTTGCTTCCAAACTTAAAACTAAGAAATATCAAGGGTAGTTTAATGTCCTTAAATATATATATATATATATATATATATATATATATATATATATTCTTGTATTAGTACCGTCACTCCTCAACAACAACACAAAAAACTTGAGCATGGAAAACGTGTGTTGTTTGAGTAATATATATAAATAATAAGCTATGACTACGTGTTCACAAGGGAACAATCAAACAATCAAGTAATAATAAAATAGAAAGTAAATTACTTCTCAAGTATCAAGTACCAAGTGAGTGGATGATCAATATCCAGAATCACATATATACAAGACGTGAACAATGAATGATTGATTAAACTACTTCCATACTAATGCTATCTACTCAACTAATGTAGAAGACGGAATTGAGAAAGACCGATCGTCGGATTATTTTAGTGTAAAGCAGATGAATGACAAATGTGTTCAAAGATCGGTTTCACTACAGATTCACTTAGTAGTTCATAAACAAATCACATATGCCAGTTGAGTTCTTATGTGTTCAATGGATTTGTAACCTATAGCCAAAGTTATTCACATATGTAATTTTTTAGTCTTAATTCCCTAGAGTGTTAGTTCGGACAACCCGTCTGTCAATCGTTTTATAAGAGAGATTAAGTTTGGAATCCAATTTAACATAATGTTAACTAAACATACATGTAAAGATGTGAATTTGTATGATCTACGTATTGTGCATGAATTTCAGTTAGCTAGTCCCAATCACAAAGTCGGTTCTAACATCACTAGTTTGGCTTTCCATAAACCCACATAGTTAATCCTAACATGCAAATATAAAAGAAATCACTTTGAACACATCGTTACTCAAGTAACGCGTTATAAGATCATATAGACATCTACATAAATCTGAGCTACTCCCCACTCCAAACACGAAGTAGTTTAGCTACTCATAATCTCAAGTACAACAACCAAATTAAATAACATAGCAAAAGATAAAAGATTAGGAAAACTCTTGAATTCGGTGGAACTTCAATGCTTTCAATCTTTAGATCTCATTTGCTCTTCAAGTTGCTTTTTTCTCGTGCATTCTAATGATTGTATACGATAGTACACCTTTTTGACCTAGATCAACTCCTTCTTTTATAGATGCTTTGTGTTTCCCTAGGGTTGCTTAGCAGCCGTCACTTTATTTATGTGAAGTTATGTTCTTTCTTTTACGGCGCGCTCTGCCAAGCGCTACGTCATGCTTGATCATGTTCAAGCGCTACATCGCGCTGCATCCTGGTCCACTAGCGCGTCGCGCCGCTTCCTCAGTGTTGGGCGCCCTCCTCATTGTTGCACAAGGACGGGTCGCTTCCCTTGTCCAAGCGCAACATTGCGCTTCCCAAGTAGCTCGTGTAATATATTAGGGTTGCAGTCGGGGCCCGTACTGCCTCTCCATTGTGCTATGGTGCTACAGTCCTCCCATTTAGTTTTTTTAGTCCTTAAACTCGTCTCAACATGAATGCATCTATTTTATGCTTCAAAATTATAGTTTTGTCTTGATTCGACATACAACTACAAAATAATAAAATATAACATAAGACACTAGAAATGCTACAAAGTTGAGCAAATGCAAGTAAAAAGAATACTAAAATGACATCATTTAGCACTCAAAGATGGTCTTCTTGGACTTTATTATACCCTCATGTGTGAGTGAGAGATGATAAATTTGATCTACGAGTCGCTCATGGGGGCTATCCCGACCCATGTAGTTTAGATTCAGATTTAAATGTGGTCGAGAGAGAGATTTCTTCAATTTTGAATGAAGAAACCACCTTTTAACACCCCCCCCCCCTCCCAAGCCCCCAAATTTGAATCTCTCCAAAGGGTTTGTAATGCCCCCAAAACTTGGAAGAAAAATATAAATTATAGTTTAGTCCTCAAACTTTAAAAAATATTATTTTAACCCAAAAGTTTAAGAAAATTTACATTTTTGTCCTCAAAACAAAAAGTAACCAGGTTTTATTATCTCATATGCTTTAAATATCTATAAAAAAATATGTTTTATATGTACATATTGATCTTCGAGTTCTTAATTACCTAGAAAACTTTACAAAGTAAATATGTCTAAAAATTGTCTATTTTTTATATTTGATTTTATTATAAATAACAAGAATAATATAGGTTCATAGTTTTAAACTCATCCACATCACCTTTTACATATTGGAATCAGATTTAGTTGTCGATTGATAAAAAATTAAAGTGGGACATTAACCTAATATTGTTTTAAAATGCATAAAAAAATAAATATTTATATATTTATCTATATGTATTTTATTTTAATTAGACATATCATATCATGAGTAAATGAACAAGAATAAGTCAAATCTCTAAATGAGGTGGCTGGGATAAAAGAAACTAAGGTGGGGCCTTAAATCAAAATTATTTTAACATGATTTTTTGGCTACAAATAGTAGACTTTCTTCCAACAATTTTCACACGCAAACCATTTCGATTTTTCAATCTTTCTTCCTATCAATCTCTTAATTTTTGAGTGTACTTTCAAATGAAATTCACCCCAAGGCTTTATTCTATCCGAAAACACCCCAAAACTTTTAGTGTGCATAAATCCTGCACCTTTGAAAATCATAACTAATTGTAGAAAATTCATTTTTATACACCTTCTTCGGCCACATACTCTCCATGACGCCTTTTAACTTTCATATGAACACATGTTTCTCAAATAATGTAATTTAAAGGGTCGTAATGCATAAATCGTAAACGGTTGTTCATAAATATGAAAGCAAGTTCTATGTTAACAACAATTATTTAGCATAGCAAACCTTCGTATTTTCCTTCCAATTTGGGTACACATGTTCCTCATGATGGTAGGGATCAGAAACCACAAAATATTTAGAAACAAAGTTCATTTGGATATCCGATTAAAAGTTTGACAAATAAATCAACGACAGTCAAGATTCTCCGTACAAATAAATGTGAAATTCAATTTCTGATTTTATTTTAGCGCCGTTTGGCATCCGGCCTGAGGAACTTGGACAGAAAAGACATTACTCCATTACCAAACCACGAATAATCTATTATTCATCATATTCCTATTTTTTGCATCCCATCTCATAACAATTATTTTCTTGCTCATCGTTAAATCATATTCAGTCATTAATTATTTATCACATATTAATTCAGAATAATGGTAATTTTTTGATATTATAATCTCTTCTGATGGTTCTTGAACTGTGCAATGAACGACGAACTCTATTTGGGACATGTAGCTTAAGGAGCAACGGATATTATCCGGTTTACTAGCTTATTTTTTTATCACCCATTGGGATGCCTTTAGGAAGTTGGGCTAAGGGATTTAGTCGATTTACTACCGGGCAGTAAGGACTGTCGGTTTAAGTAATTTCGGTTAATACCCATCTATCTAGGCGTCGCTTGCAGTGTCAGGAGTTGGCGGTAACCCGCGTGCTGGATCGGCATGTACACGAGCATGTCGCGTGTTTTGTTTGCAAGGTTGATCTTTGTTCGGAGGTATAAGGTAATATATTGAAAGTCATAAGGTTGGATTTATTTACTGTTAAAGCACATGTTCATTAACTAATCTGTGAATATTTTAGTACAATAGTTACAACAAATTATCTAGTTATCATGTTTCTACCGGTAAGATCACTCCTCGAAATTTACCAATTGAATCGCTGTTAATTCTTGCATTGCCAGTCTTTTACATGAATCTCACTGAGTAATCAAAGACTTATTCCTCGTTTCTCTTGTCTGTCCATTCCTTTGTAGTGAGGCAATATCGTCTGGACCCGTGTGGTCGGGATATTCGGGGATATCATCACTTAATTATTTTTGTTCGGAACGCCACTCTCGAATATGAGGGAAGGAGGCACAGTTATTTTATTAAGGACTTTTGAGTGAATTACAAGGGGTCGTGTGGTGAAACAACTTTGAGCTAGAAGAGCGTGATAAATTCTAAGTATTATAAAGTGTATGAAAATTGCGGAGAATGCTCTTATTTGAGCTTTGTGGTGAAAAAAGTTGTGCTTAAAGTTCTCTCCCCTTTCTGCTGAAATGAGGGATTATTTATAGTGTTAGTCCCAGGGGTCTCTGGCCAATGAGGCCTAGTCTTTTCGTTTAACTCCGAGTGGTGCTGGTAGCCAATGGCGTAAAGGTCTTTTGTGCCAATGAGGGTCGTCTGTCAGGAGGTGACCAATGGTGTGAGTAGACTGTCGTTCACCTGAGCGGATAATGATGACGTATGTTCCAATGGTCTTCAGAGCGGTATTGGGCCAATGAGAGGAGGTTGGTCTGCCCTAATCATTGATATGCACCGGTAAAAGTTGTCGCTTTCTGCTCCAATGGGTGATTTGGACCAATATGGCATGGTCTATCATCATAATTAAGATGGTTGGGAGCAATATTGAATGGTGGTGGTTGGCACATCTTCTTAGCCTGGTCGTGGGCTAGGACATGCCTGGATGATCGGATGGTCTTGTTGATTGCTTATTCTGGTCGGGATCCGGGGGGTCGTTCTTTGTAGTTTTTGAGTCGTTTTCTTTTAGCCTGGGTATCGATGGGTTTTGAATATTCCTTGTATTCACTCGTGTCCTTAACATTGTGCGGTTTCGTGCTCCTTCCTCCTTAATATTTGGTTAAGTGTGGGATGTCGCATCTCGGGGTTCCAAGGGGTACTTAGCGTTTTGAGTAGTATTCATTCCTCGGTCTGGGGGAGGGGGTTCCATGGTCTTTCCTCGTGGGTACCCGAGCTTTAGGCTGACACAAGGTCGTGGGGGAAGGGTGTGTTTGAGTCTTTGCGTCCGAACCGTATTCCCTTTGGGGGCCCCGATCAGACGAGGCTCGGGGGTACCTTCTCTGGGTGTTTAGACCGAATACCCTCTGTAGGGTGTTAGCTAGTCATGACCCGGGGGTACTTCTCCAAAACCCGGGCCATTTACCCTTATCTGGGTAGTGGTTGCCATGACCTGAGCGTACCCTTTCGCTAGGCAATTAGTCGTTTTTGTGGGGTACCTTTTTTTCCGCCATGTCCGAGGGCGTGGCGGATTATGCATCATCACTCAGGATAAGATCGATGTGTTAGCTTGGATCAAGTGAATAATTTTGCCAAGCTTGCCTTTTGGAATTTTCGTGTAATTATTAAAAAAAAGTTTATCATCAGTATGTAATTATTAAAGATGTCAAATTATTGTATTCCCAAGACTTCTGTTGTATATACCAAAAGTTATATCTTTATGATAACATGTATGGTTGATCCTGGACAGTGACACCCCTTCCTATGAGTTGTGTTTCATTCTAAGTTGGGTAAAGTGACTAATCACCACCGAACCAACTCGAATCGGATCACTCCCTTGGAGCGCGGTAGCCACAAATTTTCTCCAACACCCTTATCTTCTAAATGTAGATAATAGAAAATGAGAGAAAATATTCAACTTTTTGTACTACAATTTGAAGGTAAGAAGAAAAGACTTAAATAGCCACCATTCTTCACCTGAAAACTCATCAAATTAGCCCACGAATTGTTCCAATCAAATCCCTTCCGTTTGTGATTGGATTCAAATTAAGCCATATCAACGCTTGTTAATAGCTAGTAACGCACGTCTTACGCCCAATTAATGCTTGAGTATTATTGTGCCCTAAATAGAGTCTAGCAGCCACATCCATAAATGACGTTGGGGCGACATGTTTTTCATTGTCTCAAGCATTCTTGACCCATTTAAAGCCCACGACCCATCTCACACCATCTCCAAACACCCATCTTTCTCTTGAAATCATTAGTTTAGAATAATAAGGTGATTTAAAGCCAAGATCTAGCAATTGAGATTAAAGACAAAGAAACCAAATCCAACTGAGATTGATAGTTTTTCTTTCCTTTACTCTTTTACTATGATGTCCGCTTATGGGTTAAACTTGTAATCATGATTAGCTAATTCTTTATGTTTGGAGTTAAAAAGTCATTTGATTTGTACCTATGTGATTTCCCAGTGTTTTGATTAATACATCATTTGTCTTGATTTCAGTGTTTTTATACATCTCGACTAACGTATGACCAACTACAGTTTCAGAGGACTGCTAACACAACTAGGGAGACAGTCGGGGGGAAATTTGGCCTTGGAAAAAGTTTACAACCAAGGAGACAGTCTGTGGGAAATTTGGCCTTGGAAAAAGTTTACATAGGTGAAATCCAAACTAAATACCATTCTGGCTTGGAAGTGTACATGTATATCAACAAGTTTTATGAATGCATTTAGATGAACATAGGGAAAAATTCAACAAAGCTGAACCTCTAAACATCCATCCGTCTCTAATTCAAATAAAGTAAAATTTCATTTAACTTATATATTATAAAACTTTAATTTATGAATCACTCTAAATAAGAGTAACTGGTAATTAGTTGATTTAGTTGAATACCATACTTGCGATGAAATTTACGAACTAAACTCTTTATTAAAAGACATTTTTAAACTTTTGTTTGATAGATGACGGGCTTCATAATAACCACAAGGTCTATATATATGCTTTATGGACCCAATCCATGTAAGTAATTTTCCACCATCTTAATGGTACAAGACATTGTCGGTAATATAGAACCGTGGTCAACTTCCATATTCATCTTACAGTTACAATATTCTTGCAGCATCAACTTTATAGGAACGAATATGACATTTTGCAACATCTGCTTTTATTATTTGCTTGCATATTGTTGTTCTAAACTGCATGGTGCTGTAGAAATTTCCCCCCCCTTCAAGCTAAAACGTGGGATGTAATGCAAACTTGTCAAATGAAGATTTTCTTGACCTGCAACAGAAAGACATGAATGCTTCATTCCTAATGGAAATACTGATTTATCGACTCTCGTCAACATTATTTATATGATTTGATTTGTAGCGACAACCAAATAATAAAAAAAGAGGTAATGGGTCTGCCGCAGTTACCACAGTCAGTTTTACTTTTCTGGCAGTTATACATCATACTGACAGATATTGTATCTCGTGTGGTACTTTGAGGTTGAACAAAAGCCAATAAATTAGAGACAGGCCATCTTACTTGTTCTAAAGTCAAAAACATGATAACGTTCCATGATCCAAGTCGACTAAAATTTGTGAAGAACCCTTTATAAAAAGCGAAAAGTCCCTGCACAAAGAGTGGATTCACCATCATTATCAGTTTCAAGACTAGACGACCAGGGAACATTAAAGGATGACTCTTTAACTTGGCAGATCCTTTGGCAGTTAATGTTAACATATATTATGTCAAAAAACCTAAAGTGCTCTCAACTGTTTGGGCAAGTTGCATTGGAGAGAATAAAGCTACAACGGTCTTGCAAATAGAACATATACGATTGCAATGGCAGCTAAAGCTGCAAGAGCAAGAGAAAGCATAGTGAAACTAGGAACAAATTGTCACTTATTAAGCCATCAAACCGAACTCCTTGAAGAAAACTTACTCTAAATGCCTGCATGCGCTTTTTGATTCAAATAATGAAGCAAGTGAAATGCCATCAACACACAAAAAGGAATGCATTCATCTCTAGTACGCTATTTCTCAAATTCGGTACATACTCCAATAAATTCCGTAAATAGAAGTAAACACGGAATTTATGAAATTGATATTTTCCCCAACATAACATTTTCATTAAAAATAGAATAATGGAATCTTATATTTATCACGCAAAAAGGATAAACAAAGAAAGTCAGCATTTCAGAACTGTTCTATCACTGAGATTGTTTTACAGGCTCTGCACATGAAGCGAGCATTACTCTAGAGGAAAGAATAATCAAGTGTAGATGTGATTTGGCAAAAAAAAAAAAAAAGGTTGATTCTTACAAAACATTAAGTTAATAATATCGGAGGTTCTCTAGCTTTCTAATCAATTATCTGTTTCCGTCCTATTACAGCTTAAGTGATATCTTACACACTGTAGATCCACATGAAATATTGATTTCTTAATAGCTAATTCTATTACCTTGATTATAGTGTGGGTTTTTGAGTTTGACGAACCTGACTAATTAAGCTTCTTAATCCATTTAACGAGTTCAAAACCTTTTGCAAGAGAATTGATCGAAAGTATACAAATTCTTGTTTGGGGCATATGAATACATGAAACCTCATACATGTAAATACAGTAAAGCTACCAGAACTAGAAGACTAACAGAAAAAAACTTGAGGCCTAGTTAGAGTTATACCAAATGTAAGCTGAATGAAAACCCGAACCTCATTTCTTAATGTTCTGACGAAGCAATCTATGGTGCCCTTGTATACCGAATCTCCCATCATTCTAGATTTAACCTGGAAAAGGAAAAATAAATATTAATATTGTTATTGAGGACCCTCCATTGGTAATGTCTCTCTTAAGACTAGAAACGAATGTTGCTACACTTTTCAAAGAAGAAAGTGTTGCGCAGCAAAATAAATTCTTTTTAAGATACTGATAGAATAAACAATTGCCATGCACAAACTATATGGCCATCCTAGCCTACCTCTGAATACTTACAACATTACCAGCAAATTCCACAACTGTGATTCATAAGAAATTGATCAATGAAATGTAGAGATAAGATATTGTAGAAAAATAGGTTGAAACTTAGTGAACTTTGGATTATAAACTTAAGTGGAAAACATAACACCTATGTAAGTTCAGGTCTATTAGGAAATATGGCTTACAAGGTTATTACTTTTTTTTTTATGACATCAAAACACGAAGCAGCTACCCTTTGGGTGGACACTACGAGGTCACTACTTAAATTGTACGAATAGTAGCTCACTGATGCGTTTCCATTTGAGAACTATCTCGAACTAATCCGTTAACCATACGAAACTACTTTCATCATTTTGTAATTGTAAATTGATTGGGAAAAAATATCAAAAATAAATAAAAATATTGGTACAGAAACAATTACGGCACCTCTATAAATAACAGACTCGTAACACTAGTGACTTAAAAGACTAACACTCTCCTCAAACTGAAGCGTAATACGCTTTTTACAACGGTAAAATATCACTTAACTACGCAATTACAACTGATAGTATAAAGTTAGTTACGGAAAATCCTAGATTTAATGTTCATCGAAGCTCCTCATGGTGACACACAATTGGCAACAACATCAAACAAATGCGGAGCACAAGGTCCACCGATAAAGACTACAGATCCATATCCATCATGTCCAAACAGGTTACATTAACACCAGAAACTTATCAATCCACAAGAATGTAAGTCAAACCATGTAGTCAGTAAAAGACAATGACAACAAACGGCAAAAAAGCATTAACCAACTCCACACTCCCCCTGAGCAACAAATTAAGAGAGTTGCTCGATACCAAATCACAAATAGCGAACTTCAAAACACAGAGACAACATCCAAAGACTCAAAATCCACAAAACATCAAATGGACCAATACTCCAAATGCCATCACCGAGTAAACTCACGGGATACAAACGGTGACTCATACCATTTCAATCTTGTCATTTCACTGGGTTCAACTCATGAACTAAAACCTAGCTAAAGATAGTCAGCTCACAGGGTCATTTGATAACTTACACCAAATTTGATTGAAGCAACTCAAAACATAAAATACGGCTAAATCCGAATATACATCACAGAATGATCTCAACTGGGGTCGAACTGAATATAAAGGACGACACCAGATCTGGACACCACAAACCTGAGCATGCAAAAATTGGATATCTGAGAGGGTGCAAGAAGGTGCTGGGTACTGGACACGAGACAGCGACAGCAGAACTAGAGGATTTAACGCACGAGCGAGGACTAGGGTTTTAGAGGTGAATAAAGCGTGTGCTGGCGGCTATCCAAGGGTTTGATTGTGGTGCTAGGATTGGTCGAAGAGATCTTTACATTAGAAAAATTGGAGTAATATATTCTAAAGATACATAATAGTGTTGCAACTTTAGTAATTCAAAGACTGAAATGTTACTTTAACACTATCACAGTATTACTTCCAAGAGTAAGCTTCATATATGGTCTCATGTTAGTACTATATCTTCATGCGTATGTGATGCAAGGAGAGAGGATATGACAAATGAAACTCTTGTCCTTAAACAACTTACAAACCCATACTTCAGCCATGGAAAACTTTCTCTAATCAAATTTAGGGGAAATAGTTACCACATCAACAGGGGAGCCAATACAGACTGCAAAGAATCCTGCACCTAAGCCAGCTAACATATGTGTTAAAACACTGTCTGAAAAACCAGGAATTCTTAAAATTGCCTGCACACAACATAGATATTAGAACATAAGCAGAGACAAAAACGGGATGGCAAAAGGACGCCATCAATTCCATGAAAGAAGTGAAGGAGAGAAAAAGACCTCCTTGATATGATCATAACTAGCTAATTCTGCAGCATTTACGATTGCGTTTCTTGCAATGTTTGGCCCAAGCCCTGTCCATAAAGACACCACTCCTTCCTGTCAGTGCCAATTAATCATCAAGGTGAGTAAGCATGTAAAATCAAATCTGTTAATTACTGTACTTCAATGCAACCTGCTTGACTATGGTATAATATGCATTTAAAGCACCAGTATAACGCCTCGGTACTCCAGCCGGTAATTTTCCTTCAGCCTGAAGTCGAACTTTCACGAGGTCAGTAGGATTAGCCACGGAAATGGCAATAGCACCTACGCAAAAGGAGAACATATGTCTATTATCTAGTCAAAATGCAACACATAATGTTAATGTACACCAAGAGAGTTAACATCTTATTCACCAGTAAACAGAGCAGCAAGTATTTTACTTAACAAGGACATTCCCCCGAAATAGTAACTCCCAACAAAGAAGGCCTTGACCTGTCCAGCCCATGAGAAAAATGCTTTTTCTTTGTTATTAAGATAAACGGGATCATAATTTCATGCATATGTGGATAACTGGAAAGAAGAAAGAGGTGTACAGACAGGCTCATATAACCCAATTCTTAGTCCTCCATATAGACACTGGCGATGTAAACCAGGTATGATTCCTTTCCAAAGAGCAAATAAACCTTCTTCTTTTACTATAGTTGCAACTGAACCCCATAAACCACTGTATCTTGATACGCCCATTGAGTCCCCTGAAGGAGCTCTCTTTTGTAGTTGAAGCCTTACTTTAGCCGTATCTAAAGGAATGGTACATAGCTGCACATTATCAACAGCTGAAGGTCAGTCATCAGGTTTTGGAATTTCCGAGTGACGAATTTTTCCAAATTGCTGAGAACAGAAAGCATATATATATTGGGTTTCCAGCGACATTTGTTTATTATATACTGCACATCTATTTTTTTAAACTTTCGGTGTACATAGGTAACACCTACTTGGCACATAGGAATACATGTGGTTTGAATTAAAAGTAGCCAAGTTTTATGAACAGTCAAATTAGTAAATGAAACATTCTGTGACCCAAAATATTCAGATTTACTATTTGAACCACGAGAAAGACGTAGCCAGAACTGAATTAAAGCTATAATGTAGTAAAGGAATCATACTAAACTGTATGGTAATCCTATCATACAACAGTTTCCCTAAATTTCCTAATATGCAATCGGACACTGAGACAATGCCGGTCCATAGAGCCACACGTTAGCGTTGCTCCGAACATATAACTCGGATTCCACACATGACTATTTAGGATTCATGGATACCTTGATTTAAACAAGTTGATTTGTAGAACACAGGGCAAGGCAAAGTAAACATCATTTCCAACCTAATCCAAAACTTATTACAGAGTTCATTTTGGTGCAATTGAGCAAAAGAGAACAAATCATAGAAATAAATGATCGATTATTGTGCGGTGAAATGAGAAAAATAGAGTGTTTATATTTATATACTGTAAAAAGGAAAAGTTAGACCTCAGCAAAACAAGCAGCGAATGCACTGCAGAGGAATATTCCGGCGAACGACGTCTCCGATGGATCCGCCATTGATGCAGATCAACAAATCGAGCTTGCATATATTTTTATCTACTTATTATTATTATTATTATTATTAATGATGAAATTTGAATTGATGATGAAGTAAAGGTGCAGTGAAGTGAATAGTGAGCGCACTTTTGTCGTCTTCTGTATCACTCTTGTTATTATTTATCTGAGATCCACATGATATACGGTATGGTATTTGGTATATGCCTGCTGCTGCATCTATCACATAATAATAGCAATACTCAAAATCTTCAATCATATTTAACATTTACCATAAACGGAATTCCTTTCATAATTATAAAGCTAATCCACTCAGTGTAAGGGCTCGTTTGGTTTGTGCTAATAGGCCACTTTAAGCCCATTTAGACTTGTTAGTAGTTGATTTGGTATGTCATTTTAAAATTCGGGTCACCCATTCTCTAACTAGACGACCCGGGTATAGAGGTCATTTAGTGACAGACCTCTGGAGCCGTTTTGAGAAATGTGACTTCTACAGTGTTTCAAATATTACATATGAAATTACCTTGTTCTCCTCATAACTAACGTTAGAAACCCCCTCTTCCACTCTCTCTCCTATCTTGTCAATTTCTCCCTCAAACACAAAAACGCGCAAAGAAAGAAATGCAGTAAACAGTAAACCCTCGTTCAATTTTTCCGCTGTACCACTCCGATTCTTTGTTACCCAGGTATGTACACCATAAAAATACTTTAATTTCTTAGTGGGAGAAAGTGTTTATGGAGACTTTTGTTAGTAATTTCACTACTAGTTTGGGTTTACATGAGCACACCATTTTCGGGAGGATGTAAACCTCATGTATCCTTAAGTACTGTTTTTATAAGAGTTAACGGACATTATTTGTATACATTGTGTGTGTATAGATGTACACGCTTGTTTTTTTTTTTAACCTTTAACCCTACAATTTTTCCCATGTACATGTGTCCTCAATTAATTCACGTGTTGCAGATCGATTTCTTCATGCTAATGGTATGCTTTTCGTTGCGTTGTGATTAGGAGCTGACAGGTACAAATATTCTGAATTTTAAGTTTGTGTTGACTAGAAACTCCATCTGATTTGATTTGTTTTTAAGATTCAATAAAGTTGTCTATGCCATCAACATTGATTTGTTCTTTCTAAGAATTTTCTGTTGATATTGAATATAACAGTTGGTGTTTTGGGTTGAATTGTGCCATGTGGTTCACCATATAATAGTTATTTCATTTATAAATGCAGTTATGTGTATATTATTGTGTTGGAATTTGTCTGTGGTTACAATCTGTCAATACTGTACCACACAAATTTGATTTGCAGCTACAAAAAACTTAAATGTAATCTCCTTGAACATGTCTATTAACTGTGACAGAGGGTATTGGTTTAGTTTTGCTTATTAAGTATTTCTTATGAGTACCAATTAAGCTTCATACACCATTGTAGGATAGATTGGAGGTCACATGCTATGATTATTGCCGGGGCCGAGTTAATTGTTATACTGCTAAGGCTTTTATTGATTTTGAAAACATACTTAATTGCAAGAAGACGTTTGTGTGCCCCTACAAAACATAAACGAGGTTATTCGTATAGCATGATTGCGCGACTACCTAAACAAGTTGACCACATGAGAGACCTTGTGAACATTAACGACACTAATTGTGTAGACATCTTAAGAATGGATAGAAATAGTTTCCATAGGCTTTGCTATTTGTTGGAACATGGTGGTGGTTTAACGAGCTCGAAATATGTTAATGTGAAAGAGATGACATCGGTTTTCTTGCAAACACTAGCACACCACGATAAAAATCGTGTTGTCCGTTTTAACTTTAAGCGGTCGGGTCAAACGGTCAGCCACTATTATCACAAAACTATGGCAGCTCTATTCAGAATTTCAAGTCATTTATGGGTTAAGCCAACTCCCATTACAACTGAGTGTACCGATGATATATGGAAAGTTTTTCCGCTAAGTCTGTATATATATTACCTTAATTTATACCACCAGCATATTTTTCTTTTAAATCCATGTGTTTTATACACCTTCCTCACATAAAATTGATAATTTCTTTAGGACTGTCTTGGTGCATTAGATGGTACCCAAATAACTGTATGTGTGTCGTTAATTGACAAGGAACGGTATTGGACACGTAAGGGAGTTGTCTCAATGAATGTATTGGGCGTGTGTGACATAAATAAGAACTTTGGTTATGTATTGGCGGGGTGGGAAGGTCCTGTTGCTGACAGTATGGTTTTATGCGAGGCTTTAGTAAGGCCCGGTGGTCTCAGGGTCCCTAATGGTATGTAATGGGTTTATATCTTTAGTATTTACTAATAAATTTCCACATTTTATAACATATTAAACTAACAAAGGAATTTAATTTAATACATGACAGTATTATCTTTGTGATCTGGGGTACATGAATGGTGATGGTTTTTTAGCGCCTTATAAGGCTAGGCGGTATCATCTAAATGAGTGAAGTACTGATCGGGATCGACCCGTAGATCGAGAGGAGTTTTTTAACATGAAGCATAGTCGAGCTCGAAATATCATCGAATGCGCTTTTGGCCTCCTCAAGATTAGGTGGCCCATATTAGACGACCCAACACACTACTCCGTAGACACCAAAAGCAGTATTGTTTTAGCTTGTGCTTTACTTCACAATTATATTCGGTTGCATATGGAAGTCGATCCCCTTGAAGCTAGTGGGGTTCAACTACCAGTAGTCCCCCCCGACAACACCGTGTACATCGACTCTGTTGCTCCAACACATGCATGGAATAATAAGCGAAATAACATGGCGGGGGAAATGTTTAACAATTGGCGTTTACGTCGTAATCGCAACTAGTTAACTAGTATAGTCTCATTTGCAATTGTAATATTTTGACATTAACGTAAAAAAAAATGTCTCATACAGCCAATAGTAGCAGTAAGGGCTACCCATGGACCTCCATGCACTACGGCGAAGTCATTAGGCGACGCAACTATTTTTGTGGTGATGATATGGTGTTCAAGACTCATTGGGGGGAGGACGATCCCGGCCGAAGATACTTCAAATGCCGACGTAACGGGGTAGGCTTACATGTTTTTATCTGCCAGTAAAAAATTCATTACATTTCATATCTGTACAAATAACTATGCTGTGTTTACGATGTTATAGGAAGGCAGTTGCGGTGGAAGGGAGTGGCACGACCCTCCCATGTGTTTAAGGGCAAGAAGGATTATTCCAGGCCTTCTACGAAAACTCAACAAGTACGACCATGAATCGGCATCATCTGCATCTCAAGGGAGTTTTGAAACAGAGTCAACAATGAATGCCAGAGAGCTTATCATCAACCATAAAAAAATTCAACTTGATTTGAAAAATGCTTTCAAGAAATCAGAGATGAAACTTAGAGTAATGAGGGTGTTACTAGCTATGTTAATATTACTTTGTACTGCTATTGGCATCGCAAAGAAACAATGCAAGTAAAACATCTGTAATGAATCCAAAGTGGCTGTAGTTGTAATGGCAAAGCAAAAACATCCATCTGTGTATTACAAGTTAGACTAGGAATGTTGAGTTTGTTGTTTTAACACTACCTGATCACTAGTTAATGGATTATTGGATTGGGAGTTGATCTTAATGTTACTAATTGTATGAACCAAAAAACTACAATATGATCAACCAAACAAATGCATCAAGGTAAATCTCTACTTGACATAATAAATACAAACTAAAACGCAAGTAATAAACAGAGGTAGACTAATTATTTTTACACGTAAATGGTTATTTCATATAACTAAAATATACTACTGGTGAATGAGAATTCTAGAATTCTTTTATTAGTCGTGTCCAAAGCAAATGGTGGAATGTACAGTTAATTTATAAGTAAGCTAAAAGGTATAATCACAACTATGGTTATACGATTATGCCATAACTAAGGTCAGAAATTGTTGTCCCTTCCTTCCGTGTGGTTACAACTTTTGGTAAGGATGTTTCTTGACGCTTTTGTTGTATCATGCTTTATCCACTTTCTGGCTGACTTTTGTATTTATGTTTCCGCTGCTGTATAGGGGATACTTTGAAGGAGTTCATTATCGCCCCCGACGATGGTGTCGCTCCTAGCGCTTTACCTTCTTCGGTTGGCGATCATGTTCAGACTCGATCTGTATCGGGGGCGGCTGCATCGATCGTGATGGCATCATCGGAATTTCCAGATGCTACCTCTGATATGCCAATGGATGGTGTTATTACGAAGGTTCCTTCTAGGAGGCTTCTCTCCTTCATTCTTGATGTCGATCCTGCCGAGATAGAATTGGACTTGCCTTTACCGTTGGTGGTCATCACTTCCTCCGAAGGTCATGCAGGTTCTATCACTCTCCCTACTGCTAGCGTTTTATCAATTGTGGTGTCTTCACCGGAGGTGACTAGTTGTGCCCCTCCTCCAACTTCGTTCGAAGGCGGTGATGTATCCCAACCACTAGGGATGATTTCTCCTCTGATGCATTCATCATGAGTCCTCCCTACCACACCCAATTCCCTTCTTGAGATGGAGGCTTCTTTTCGGGTGGAACATCTTACATCTCTGTTAGGTATTTCCCTTATGGCTACCTTTTGTTTTTCTCCTAAGTATTTTCGTGCTTCACCATCAATTTATTTTCCTCTTTTTTCTTATTAGAAGATAAGGGTAAAGCTCCTCTGGACAACAGAAAAGCCCCCCCGGTGTTCGATGATGATGCGCGTCATCTAGGTATGTATTCTCCTTCTTCATTAGATTTTGTATCTCGAGGTGTTTCTTGACCTTCTTGATGTTCTAACTATAGCATGTGGCGCGGATGATGATCTTGGGGTAGCCTCCAAAGGGTTACCTGCAGAGGGAGCCTCGTTATCCTTGTTCGACTTTCTTCCGGAGGATTCCCCTTATGTAGCCATCACCGATGCTCGTGGATCTTCCCATGTTTATCAAAATGGGATGTCCCTTCTAGATGGAATGTTATCTTCTGGTCTTTCGATGCCTATTCCCAATGTTGCGGCCAATGTTTTGACGGTGTTGACGGACTCGCCGGTAACGTCGACTATTCCTCTTCGGATAGGTGTGTCCTTCTCCCATCGATTCATCGTACCTAGGTCTCTATTTTATGACATTTTTTCTGCCAAGAGGGGTCATGGTGAGGGCTCAGTGTCGAATCCAATGGACGGAGATGATGCATTTCGAGTGGTGTTACGATACCTTTCGGCAACCGATGCATTGCCAGAACATACCAAATCATTTGCTCGGGCCCGAACAGAATAGATGGTTATGATGGTATATTCATCGTGCTCCCTTGGTGTATCATTTCTTCTTGTTTCTGCAGTCCCTTAGTATCGGATGGTTACTTCCTCTTAGGTCCCCAAGATCCTTCATGCCATATGGCGAGAGGTCGATTAAGCTCAGACGGTGGTGTTTCTAGCAGAGGACAATCTTCAGAAGAAGAATGAGAGGATCGCTGAGTTTCGTGAATCGGAAGAGAAGCTCCAGATTGCTTTGTCTAGGACTACCTTACATGCCAATGAGCTAAATAGGGAGGTTACCCAACTGCGGGGGACCTTCGAGACTTTAGGAGCTTCTGAACGTGAGCTGAAGAGCAAAGTGGAGGCATTGGAGCGTGAGAAGGCATCATGGGCAGAGAAGGATGGGAAGTTGAAGACAGAGTTGAAACAGGCTCTTCTTAGGGTGGAGGTGGTTATTGAGGAGTTGATGAAGGCTTATGTGGTTTCTGAGGGGTTTATGATGTGGATAAAGGATAGAGACATTGGACCCGTTAGATATATAGATCTAAGAACCCAATGTATAAATAAGCAGCGGTCTCCCCAGATCGAGAATCCGATTTGATCTTACTTAGAGCTGGATAAACCTCGACCCATTGGCTATAGAATCAGCCAAGAACCTCGGTATGGTTGAACGCCACAAGATCGTGCTCAAGGATCTTGATAAGTTCTTCAAAATTTTAATTCCTCTCAAAGTGAGAGTCCAAAATATTTCAAAGAAATATTCATTTTCGAAATATTGTCAAAGCCTTTTTTTTACAACTCTTGTAAGACTTATTTATAGGCTAGATAATGACTTTACAGTGTCCCACATTTATATCTAAGACATGGGAGTCCTAAACAAGCATTTGACCACTCTTAATGACTCTTGAAACGCTAAACAAGACTCTACAACAAGACTTTACTTCTTGGACATACAAAAGGTTTATTTGACCAAAACTTATCCTCTTTTCTTAGTCTTAAAGCTAGCCACGAAATTGATGGATAATGGGCTTTAAAAAGTGTCTTTCACTTTAATTTATCACCAGCCCATCACTTGAATTGAGTCTCAACCCAATAACATTCATTATTGGGCCTTCTAAGTACTTTTCTTGCACATTTCTTGTAATTCAGCAATAAGATTCAACATGGCCTCTCTAATTTGTCTTGGTTTCGAGAGGAACCTCCAGGGGTATCTTATTGGGCACCTTTTGTGTGGTTTTTTAAGGTGCACTAACCAGGCTCAGGATAATAACTCTTAGGGTTCAATCCACGTCAATTGAATGTCCACGAGATATTCAGGGAGCCATCCCCCTTGGAAGAGGCTTATGGAGCTTTTTAGCGATGGGTAGTCGTTCTCCTCCCCCTTCGGGTTCTAGCGTTGGGATGGTGGTTCCCTTATCTATCCCTACGCCTACCATTCCCGGGGGAGTTATACCTTTGAGTATGTTGTCATTTTGGTTGTCTTTGCGGGCGAGCCTTTCTCCAATGTCGTCTTCTCCTCTGGCGTCATCAGCTCCTCTTTCAACGACTACCGCTGCACCCCAGGCTTGCGATGCCTCTCAGGGAAGATTTTAGTTTTTTCTTTCCTTTTTTCTTTGTACTCAGTGCTTTTTTCTTGTACTTGTACTTTTTTCTAGTTGAATGAAAAATGACCTTTTGCTGCTTTGTCAATCTGATACCTTGCGTTACAGCTGTAAGGCTTCTAATAAAATTGAATAGTAACTCTATCATGCCTCGAGGTTTGCACTGTTAGCAATTTTTACGGGGTTTTAGGATTTCAAAACGAGTTGCACACTTATAGTCTGGCCTCTAAAATGCCTTATTTGAGTGTTTATACCTGAAATCAGAGAATGTCGCCCACTATCTGGGACACTAGCACACACGTGCCACAAATTGCCAATTGCATGCTGTGCTGGTTGGTCAAGGATGTCGCCCATTTCTGTCAGTTTCTTAATGGAGGATGACATCGTTCCTTATATGTATGTGCTTTCCTCAATCATTTTCAGCACACACTCCTTCCTTTTCAGTGCCACTTTCACTGCTCTTGCAACTTTTCCCTAAAAGATCTAGAGTTGTCGTTTTTGCTAAAAAGCTTGAAGTTTTCTTTTAGCTAGAAAGTTTAGGATTATCTCCTAGCCAAAAAGTTTAGCTATTTTGTCTTATTGTGAAATGATCTCTTCTCGCTCTTCGCCTCCTTCTTCCCCTTCTCCTATTTCTTCTTCAAAGAGTCCTTTGCATGGCGTAAGACACACCATTTCAAATGCTCATAATTCTTACACTCGCATGGGAATGAGAGAAGAGGGTGGAATATCGCGGTTCCCCCATGATCTTCCATACTTCTCCTTTACACATTGATGCTTCCTTGCTGGATGCTCTAAGGCTGAATTTCTTACGTAGGGATCCATATACTCCCTTGGACCGCTTTTCATTTTTTATCTCCACTCCTATAAATGTTAGAGCTATGGTTGGAGGGCTGTAGGGTGGGATCCTTCATTAAGTGCTGAGTTTATGGAGTCTGTCATCATGCTATTTGTCGAATATCGTTTAAATCTAGATGACTTTGACATCGTCGTGCCATAACCTCATCAAAGGGACTTTGATCCCCCCGGGGTACATGACGGTTTACTCTAATCAAGTCCATAGTGGAGTTCGTTCCTTCTTTCATCCTTTTATTCAATCTCTCTTCCGATATTGGCAAGTCTGTCCCAGCCAACTAACGCCAAATTCGTATCATCATCTGGTGGATATATCATTTGTTGCAAATCTCCAGATATCCTGATAACCCCCTATCGTGTGGGAGCCGTGTTTACCCTTCGTCCTTGCCTGAATGGGCTTCCCTTCTTCAATCTCGTGCATAGAGATCATCGTCGCTACTTTTCTTCTTTTCACGTCAGGTAATTTTTTGGGAGACTAGAAATCGTATGTTCTTTTTTTTCTGAAATCGCGAGGTAAGTCCGTATCTTTGTGGGGGTTCTCATTCAGTGGAGCTTGGGATATGTGGTGCCGAACTCGAAGACGGCAGTCCTTGAGATGGCTTATTTGACACGCATGGGCTTGTATTCTGATTATTATGATGTGTGCACCTTGCTGGAAAGTTTGGAATCGTTGACGATGGTGGGTTTGCAAGAGGGTCCCGATGTTTTGGAATTCACCATGTTACTTTTGCACATCAACCTGATATTTGGTAAGCATAATTCTTGTCTTTACCCTCGTGGTATGATACCTTTTACTCATGTGTTTCCCTATGCAGGGTCGGAGATGAATATATACGCCATCGAATCCTTTGCATATGAGTTTTTGGCTCCAATACCACACAACAGTTCTGATTTTGAGGAAGAGAAGGAGTCATCCCATTCGAGATTTGAAATTGTGCCTCTTAAACAGATTCCAAGTGACATCTTGTCGTGGTAGAAAGCGGCTTGCTAGCCTGGGTGTTAGGAGCTCTCCCAATTGATAAACATCGTTAGGGGAGTTTGCATCCGATGTTTTACCCCTTAATGATGAATTGCATGTTCTCACGGGAGCTTCTTTGAGTCTGCACTTAGCGGTGTCAGCTCCGAAGGTGGGGCCCCTCATTGGTTCAGAAGCCACAAATGCTGCTCCTATTGTCAACGTGGTAGAGAAGCATTCTTTGCCCCTTCGCACTACACACCTTTTCCCATGGTCAGGGTTCTAGTCGGGGTTCCCTACGTGTTAATGTGTCTCCCTCGGTATCATCCGATGTTGGTTTCTATCGTAACTTCGTGAGTGGTTTGATGAACCAGACGGATTGCAAAGTGTTGGGAACATTCTCGATGTTAGTCCTGCAAGATTTGGCTTGTAAAGATCTTTATGAGGTATCTTCTACTATTTCCTTCTTTTTGCCCTTTATTCTGCACGGGTAATAGATCCTCACGTTACAATTGTCTTCTAATTTCAGTTTTTTTATGCGATCATCTCTCACAAAGACTACTCTTTTTCTAACGTTGGGATCCTGTTTTGCCATCAGGATGACTTTGAAAAGGATAACATTGAGGCACGTAAGAAGATTAGCCAGATGGAGGCTGATCGTAGAGTTCTAGAGGGATTTCTCAAGGAGGAGCGAGAGAAGGTGTGGGATCTTAAACATCGTCTTATACTAGAGAGGGCAAGGGTGGTGTGCTTAGAGGAAGGATTGAGAATCTGTATGCCCAGGTTAAGAATTCTAATGAGGTGGCTTTGGTGCTTTCCGTAGACAGGGATGCAGCTAAGTGAAAGGTGGTGGAGATGTGGAAAACGCATGAAGTTGCGTTGGTGATGGCTAGGGCCCAGACGGTGATGGACTTACCTAGACCTTCACGGATACGTGAATCCCTTCATGAAGAGATGTGTGGCATGGTCCGTATAGGATATCGGTGATGTTAAGATGCGATCAGATCTTTACCAAGATTCTTGGCTGACATGGTGATTCCTTGAGCTAGACATTTGTTGCGTGATTCTAGACGCTCAGTGAAAGATGGTACTCTTTATTCATAATGGTGAAAAAAACAAAAGTACAAAATTACGATCCCGCTAAGGGATCACAATGAGATACTAGCTTCACCTAACTGAAATAAGTACCCATCCTACACAAATCACATGTTTATTCACATTCGTTGCGCGATTCCAGATGCTCAGCAAATGCCCTCTCATACTTTGACCATTCGTTCTTCTAACGATGCCGTAGTGCCAACGATAACCATGGCGAATCCCATCAATCTGAAGTTCGAGCAACGTCGTCGAATAATTTGGGCTGGAAAGCGCCCAGAGGAGTCTTAGAGGTATATGTCTATGATGACATCTTTTGTAGATATGGATGTACACAGTTATTCCGTGCAGGGTTATGACCACCAGAATGTGAATAAACATGTGCATAGTGTAGGATGGGTACTTCTTTTCGGTTAGGTGGAGCTAGTATCTCATTGTGATCCCTTAGCGGGATCGTAATTTTGTACTTTTGTTTTGTTCACTGTTATGAATAAAAAGTATCATCTTTCACTCAACACGACTTATTATCTATGTACATTCGCGGTTTCGCCATTACATTAAGCATAATACTTCCTTAAGTTAACCGCATTTACGTATTTGGGTATATCTCGCCTTTTATATTTCCCAACTGATCGATGGCAGGCCCGATGATCTTTGCTATCTTGTAGGGCTTCCCATTTAGGTTGGAGTTTTCTCACATTCTTAGATGCTTCTACCCTTTTAAGTACTAGATCTCCTACTTGGAAAGTTCTGACTTTTACCCTTGCATTATAGTGTCGGGCCATGCTAGCTTTGTAACCTTCTACCCTAACAGCTGCCCGAGTTCTTTTTTCTTCTAGCAAGTCCAATGCTAAAGCTAGATTAGAGCTATTACTTACCTCATCGTATTCTTTGACTCTCCAACTTTCTGCCACAATTTCTGGTGGTATCACGACATCGTTCCTATAGCTAAGGCTATACGGCGTTTCTCATGTGGCTGTTCTTTGAGTAGTCCAATAGGCCCACAAGATGCTTGGAACTTCTTCCACTCATTTCACCTTGTTCCAATCAAGTCGTGCTTTCATATTCTTTAGCAGCATTTGTTTTGTTCTCTCTACCTGACCGTTGGCTTGTGGATAGCCCGCGGAAGCAAAGCGGTGTTTGATTTCCCAATGATCACACCATTTTTAAAGCTCATCACGGGTGAATTGTAGTCCATTGTCACTAACAAGGTATCGAGGAATGCCAAATTGACAAAGTATGTTCCTCCATAGGAAGTTTATAACTGCTTCTGAAGTTACTTTGGTCACGGGTTAAACTTCAACCCATTTAGTGAAGTAATCAACCACAACTAGTAGAAACCTCCTTTGCCATGTGTCTGGGATAAGGGGGCCCATAATATTAATACCCTATTTTGCAAATGGGTATGTTATGACGTTTGGTTCCCAAGGTGCCGCTGGCAGATGGGTTCTTGACGCATGGAACTGGCATCACTGGCACTTCCTTGAGAAGGTTGTGCAATCATGGACTAGTGTAGGCTCGTAATAACCCTGTCATATTATTCGGTGCCCCATGCTTTCCCCCTTAGTATGGCTTCCACAGGTTCCTTCATGGATTTCTCTCATGACCATTTTAGCCTCTATGGGGTTGAGGCATCTGGTATACGAATGAGAGTAGCACCTGCGGTACAACGTGCAATTGTAGGTGAAGTACCGAGCAATTTCTCGCGCCATAGTTTGTTGTACAAACCTATCATCGGAGTATCCTTCTAGATTTTTCAGATATGCTATAAATTTTGTTGTTCAGCCCTCTTCTATGGGGGATATGATGGCACTGACCGCCTTATACTCGGATTTCTTGAATTCAGGGGTTAGTAAAAGGATGATACATCGGGTTTGCACGATCGGCTGGGTAGCAATTTTGGACAGGGCATCCGCTTCTTGATTCTATAGTCGGGGAATCTGAATTACCTTTAACTCCACAAACCATTCCTTCCGCCGTTGCACCACTTAGATGTACTCCTTCATTCTTTCCTCTTTAGCCTCATAGGCCCCATTGATCTGTTGTACGATCAATTGGAATCCTTGTGTATTATCAGTTTTTTGACCTCCCCTTCGTGAGCTAACTTCATGCCTATCAGCAGGTCTTCGTATTTGACTTCGTTATTAGACACGAGATAATCAATCCTTATAGCGAAGCTGAGGATTTCATTTTCTGCTTCGATATTCCTTAGCCTACTCCTACTGCCCCGTGTGTTCCAACAAAAAATCCATCCACAAATACATGCCATAGAGGCATGTGCTCTATGGGTTCTGGCTCACTCATCTCCAAGATGAAGTCTGCCAACACTTGGGCTTTGATAGATGGTCGAGGAGCATAAGAAAAGTCAAACTCTCCGAGTTTCACTACCCATTTTACTAATCATCGTGATACCTTTGGCCTATTGAGGATTGGGCGCAAGGGGTATCGAGTTAAGATCGTGATGTGATGGGAGAGTAGGACCATAGCTTCCTGGCCATCGTCACAAGGGCTTACACCAGTTTTTCCAACTGCGTGTATCTGACTTCAGCTCCTTGTAACGCTTTGCTGACGTAATAAATAGGGAAATGTTCCTTCCTTTTTTCACTTACCAGTACAATGCTTATAGCTTATTCTTCTATGGTGAGGTAGGCAACAATTCCTCTTCCGGCATTGACTTCACGAGCATTGGAGGGCTTACCAAGTGTTATTTTAGATCTTTAGAAGCCTTTTATTTACCGGAGGCTCAGTAGTTGTTGGATCTCTAATCTTATTATTTTATTTCTCTTGGGCCCCACAGTCCGTTTCTTCTGTTGTATCAGTTTGGCATTTGGCTTCACATTTAAGAAGTGCTGACAAACTTTGGCGCTAATACGCCCTGGAGGGCCTCCCTCCCAAGAAAACGGGTGGCTACACTTTTTTTAGACGGTTGTGATCTGTGTCCCCACTCCTGGTTCCATTTCCCAAGTTTGACAACATTCTCGTAGTCTTCTTCTACAATCTCAATCATCTTCCGTTCCTCCACGGGTGTCACTTTAACCTCCTTCAACTTCATTTTTTTTCCTGGTGTGGTAATCCCTTCCTCGGCTTCCAGGGAAATCGCATTCATTCGACATTCCCGAGATTTGACCTGGCTTCCTCTTACTACTCTGATGCCCGATGTGGTGGGGGGTTTTACTTTCAAATGAATGGTGGAAGGTATTGCTTCAAACGCATGAATTGACGGCCTGCCACATATAGCTTTGTATGTTCTTGACGATGCTTCCACTACCCAAGATTTTATGTGTTTGGTGCGCCTCAAGGCCCCTTCTCCCCAATACATGGGCAATGTTATCATACCCATGGTACAACTGAATTCTCCAGAAAATCCTACAAGGGGAACTTCTACTGGTTCCAGTCGCTCTTTCTTCAATCCCATTGCCAAGTATGTTGACATGAACAGAACATCTACCGAGCTGCCAGTATCAACGAGTATTCATTGGACTTCTATCCCAAAGATGGTTGCTTTTATAACAAGAGGGTCATCGTTTGGATACACGACTCCCTTTAAGTCTTCGGGTTCAAAAGAGATGGTGATGAGCTTTGCTGCTTTTACGGAGCAAACTTGGAGCCCATACTCCGTTCTTCTTGCCTCTTTAAGATATCTCCTCTTCTTTCCAGTTGGGATTACTGCTATATCTCCTCCCTCTATCATGTTGATAATTCTTCCAAATGCGGGATTTTCCTCGTAAAACTCGGGAGGTGGGGGAAGTTCATTCTCGCAATCTTCTTCTGCGGACTTTCCTCTGTCATCATCCTCCTCTATCTCTTCCTCTTGAGTTCATGTCATGTTCCTTATATCGGGCTTTCTATTTACCTGGTTGTTTCCTTCCAAGTATTTATTGAGATACCCCAAATCGAGTAACTAGTGTATCTTTTTCCTTAGGGTAGTGCAGTTATCGGTCATGTGCCCGTAGGCCTTATGATATTTGCAAAACTTTCATGGGTCTTTCTTTTTGTAGGGTTGATTGATCGATGTGAGCCATAATAGGTCTTTATGTACCTTCCTCACATTTAACACTTCGGACTGGCCGATCGTTAGGGCAGGCAGCGGGACGGGTTGGAGATTTTTCTTTACGGTGTTCTTGTCATCTTTTCGATGGGAGGAAGCCTTCTCCTCACTTCCTTTAGCTTTTGCATCTTGCTCATCATTTTCTGATTTAATCTTTGAGCTTCTAGCTTCTTCCATTATAATGTAAATCTCGGCTTTTTGCATAAGTTTGTTTATGTCTCTTGTCTAGTTTTCAATAAGATATCAGAAAAAAACACCCGATCTAAGTCTCTGAGCCAGTATGTCGACAATCATAGATAGTTCGACATTGGGGACATCTAGAGCTTCGTCAGAGAAGCGCTTCATATAATTCATAATGATTCGTCTTTTCTTTTTTTAATGGTGAACATATGGCATGCGGATTTAGGGTATCTCCTATTACACGCGAACTGTTGGACAAATAGATTAGCTAGTTGATCAAAGTTTGTTATCGTACCTTGGGGAATTTGCAAGAACTATGCTTGTGCTATCCCCGTTACGGTGGTTCTGAATACTCGGCAGAGTGTAAAGTCAGTTGCCGATACTAGATCTATGCTAGCCAGATATTGATGAATGTGGTCCTACGAATCTCGTCCGTCCTTTTCCTAGAATAGAGTAGTAAGTTAGCAGGTCGCATGCCCATCTGACCAATGCATGTGCTATATTAGGGACGAAGAGGGAACCATGGTAGACCAACTCTTCTCCGACAGTGATTGTCCTTTTCATATCTTGCATCTCTTTTCTTAGGTGATCAATTACACTTCAGGGAGAGGGGCTCTTCCCCTGGGCGATAGGGGGGATCCAGTCCATATCCTGGTGGCAAGATTCCCCCTTGGATCCTGTTTCCTCTATTGGATTTGTATATTGGGTTCTGGTATTACCCTTCTCTGCTCCTATGCATCAGAGTGTGGTGAGAGGGTGTGCGGTATGGGATTCGGGTCATGCGCGATCCTTGCTCTTCTACATGGTACCTCCCGCAATATGGTTGGATATGTTGGGGTTCAACGGGTCATTGTGCGGCGCGTTGTGTTCCCCTGAGGGCGACGTCCATTAGGTATTCGAAGACTTTTTTAGGTATATTGATGAAATGCATGTATTGGTCGGCGGGGGTGTGGGGGCGGATTTTCTGATGGCTCTGGGGAAAACATTTCGCCTTCGACTTAATAGTGGCTATCTAACTCCGGGTTGATGGATCCTTCCATCAGATTGTTACAACAGCTGGCGTTTTCTCGCTCTATTTTAGAAAACGCTCAAAGGTAGTTTTTAAGGCGTTCCCACAGGCGACACCATCTTGTTAACATTTTTATACTGTTTGATATAAGAGTATATAACGTATATTTAGTTGAAATGCCCTACCTAAATTTCGAAAATGTATATGTATCATAAATTTCACGATGGGATAAGAGGGGCATGGATGTGAAAGACATAAGAAAATCGAATATAAAGCTGATTTCTTTTTAGCCAGCTTGCCCCTCAATTGTGAAGGGATCCTTCTATTTATAGGGGTACATGAGGATGCAGGTGTCATGATGCATGGGAGTATATTGATGGGTGATTTTAATTGGGGTGTTTAGTAACTGACTAATCCATCTTGGTATCGACAGCTGGTATCTGCAGGATCACGTGTCTGACTGTTATGTTTTGTTACGTGGAGCATTTTTAAGCCATGTCGTGTTACAATGGCACGTATAAATCCCTTGGTATCGTGAGTGATATCGAGGTAAGTATTTCTTCTGCGTGTTATGTTTGGACGGTAACTGCGAGAATATCGTTGGTTATTATGGGGTATCGTGGGGCATCTAAAGACTTTTTAGTGGCGCATCTTTGATAACCTTCCGAGAGATCTAAGCTTAGGGGTATCTAAGATTTTGCTAGATGTGAAGTAGGGTACCCCTAGGTCACGATGCCCTAGTTAAAATAGGGGTAGCAATATGCTTGACGAGAAAGTATGAAAAATGCTACCGAATAATTACTAAATGAGACTCAAACACAAATTTATAAAGTTTTAATTCATGAACTAATTACAACATTTTGGGATCAACATGCACCCCATGTAATTCTTTATTACAATATAATGTAGTTTAGAATAAATTTTTCTTTTCTAAAACTATACTAAAAATTAAACTATAATTTTAAAATAAAAGCTATGACATTTTCAAGCATTTGTAAAAAAAAAAATCACATATCATTGATCTCCTAGTTGAAAAGATATCTAAGAATTTATGAGATTATTTGTGGTATACAAAACTTAAGGTCGAATTGCTAATTTGTAATTGATCTAACATGAATATGTTAATTAATTACAAAACATTAAGAGCAAAAAATAAGTTAAAAGAGATATTATGGAAGTTCTAAAAAACTGCATTTTATAGAATTTGATTAGTAAGGGTAAATTAGGAATTCTAAAAAATAAATTAAATTTTGTTTTGGCAACAACAATAGTTGCACTGCAATGTCGCTAGCCTTCTTCATTAGCATCATTTAACCACTTATCTGTTAATTCCCATTAGATCTTATCTCCTTTATTTTCTTTTGAAAAGCAGAAATAGATCACTCGACAAACATATTGACACAAATAAATTTAAGAGTCTAACTACGTCTAATTCAGATAGGTTGAATCTAAAAATTCTACTAACATATCTGCACATTTCATATATTACGAATCCATCTACGCATAATTAAAATTTGCGAACTAGTTTTCGACCTGAAGTATCTTACAATCAAAACTTCACTAATTTTGCTGCCAGAGAGAACAACGGACTGAACTTTGTTGAATATCTTCTTCTCTGTAAAATCCCAGAATGTGTCGTTTTTTTCTCACTATTTTCTTTTCCCACATATTTGATCTGGTCTTGTCGTCACATTATAAAACGTTAAAGAGTAGTGTTCTACTAAGACCAAACATCATAGTGATGTCCCACAACTGAACTTAGGTAGAAAAGATTTGAGGTCAAAATTTAAGAAAACGTTCTTGGTGGAAAAAAATGTGAATGAAAGATCCCCACTGAATTGAATTGGGTCCATGAATCTAAGAAATAACGAGAATTATTGATTTCTCTCGATTTGAAAGTCCAGGATTTGAATTGATGGACATACAATCATATTGATAATGACAAAAGCCAATGTTCTTAATTCTGAAATATGCAATTAATTAGACCCATAATCAATATTTAAGCAGAATCAGAAACTGGAACTCTTTTAGCTGTTTCTAACATGGATAACACTGAAAACACAACAAAGAACCATGTATTACGAATTTAACACAGTTGAAGAAAAATCAAAGTTGTCGAGAAATTGCGGAGTTATACCCTACATTTCTGCTATCCCATCATTCGTAACCCTAAAAAAAAAAGAGAGATGAAAAACGATGTGCAGAAGGATCAAAATCATATCTCCAGAATTATGAAAAAAGCATCATCAAACAGTAGGTAACTCAGGTTTAAGGGTACTTTCTTCTACTTGTTTTGCGTTTAAGATATTACTCTCTCCTGTTTTGTTGGAGTTAGGAATATATCTCCAGCAACGCTTGTGAACCCCACTTATTTTCTTGGGAGCATCTGCAGCTACCATACCTGCAATAATAGTTTGATTATCAATATCATTTGATTTTTTTCTTGGACAAGAAGCCAACACTCTGATTCAAACCATCCAAAGCAAGTAAATGAGGAAGTAATGTGACAGTATGCTTGTTGACTGCTATAAGCGCAGAAGCTGCAAGTAATATACCAACTTGTCTCAGTGAAAACTGATGCGCTAAATTATCTTCGTCCAACTCAGAGTTTAGCATTCAACTGTAAAGAGCTTTGCTGCAAATCCAGTGGAACAACTGGATCACATACGCAAATTTCATGGATTGAGAACTTAGATTTATACTTTAAACTAATGTATTTGATGTAATCTTAAGTTTCTTTTGGTGTTTTAGCGAGAATTCATGTCTAAACTAGATCTACGTAGAACTAGTTGCCAAGATTTGGAATTGTATTAATATACAATTACAAAAATTGTATCACAGAACCATCTATTAGTTCTACTAAACTAGGTCTAAGCAAAGAGCGATTTTATATATAAGAATCTCTCCTCGAAAAACGAAAATAAGATTGAGGTCTTCCAAGACAAGATTGAGAAAGATAACATAATCATAACCCATCAAAATAATTTTATATCCAACAATCCATAATAGACCATTTCCCGATATTAATCCTTAAACCAAAATGGATAACTGTGAACAAGGGAGTATCCAAGCTTCCATGAGCTAAAATATATTCCCATAAAAGTGTAAGTTGAATACTATTATGCAAAAGTAGAATATTCTTAATTATTTTTTCAACATTTGAACGTATGCATGAATTAAAAGAATGTAATCACTTTTGATTAAACAAACTAGTATATGAAAATTGAATTTTAAGGACACCGTCAACTAATTATATTAATAAAGCAAGTTATTCAAATCATTTAATGAAAAAGTTGACATATAAGAAAAAAACCAAATTTAAATAATGGCACGAAGAGAAAACACGATAAGTTTTATAATTATCACTCAAAACACAATAAAAGAATAAAAGAGGTGGCTTATCAAAAAGCTCTTCATACATTATCTTAGTTTTAGATTTTTAGTACATAATTTGATTTCGAAAAAAAATGCTGTATTGAGTCAGTGTAAAGTATTATAATTTATCAATAAAAAATCATTTAATATACTTAAGCAATGACAGTAATACCTCCAAAAAAGTTTCTTGCAAACAACAGAACTTAACAGTGAAGTTCCTCTTTTCCATAGCTATGATCATTTTTTGTTCAAAAAGAGAAGACGATTTGATTTGTTAAGATAGGGACTGAGTTGCTTGAGAAAGTTAAACAAGTTGGGTACAGTTAGATTCAGCCGTGCATGTGAAGCATCTTGTAAACATATTCTGTACACATTACAGCAACAATATCAGAGCCTATTGCGGTCTAGTTTCGATAATTCAGATGTCTGTATAAGTTCCTTCATCTGAAAGGTTTTCCAGCAATCGGTTCATTCTAACTTACTGAACACAGTAATCCAAATAGATACCTCCGGATTATCACCCTGATTGTATTGATTTGATTCTACCTTGAACTTCATTGTTCATTCCCCGGAACATCTAAAGCTAAATCATACCAAATCAATCATATAAAAATAACATATATTCGGAACCTTAGAAGGTTTATCTAGAGAATTATCAACCTCGTGTTGGCTCAAAAACAACAAATTAATGACCACTAATGTTCTACCTTAGCCCATATTTGGAGTTTTCTCTCCCATGTTTTACAACAGAACATCTAAAGAGAAATTACTGAATAATATAACAATTACCAAACAAGACTACCACATCCCATTCCTGAACCAGAAACCCTTTTAGAAACAGAATTTTGGAGTAAAGACTGGCAATTATCTCCAAAGCACCATATCACCCCAAGCGACATCGAAGTTTACCGATTAGTATAATATTTGTTAACCGCTAGCAAAAATTGCATATTACAGAGAGATAAAAAATGGCATAGTAAAAGATCCAAAAGAGATTCTAAACCCAGATTGTGGCACATTAAGAAATTCCCTACATGAGTTGTTCTCCATCATTTCACCATAAACCTATCTGCCTCATCATGAATCTCCACCGTACATATGTAAATGAGGTAAACCAAATCAATCTAGGCCATAAACTACTGCAGGTAACATAATTTTCTTGGAGCCTGCTATTTCCGTTGTACTTTTTCCTTTAATACTAAGCAACTAAGGTACTCTGTTTGTTCATTGTTGGTCTGCACAACTACAAATATATTAAGTATAATCCCCTTCAACCATGGACTTAACTGATAAGTGCAGAATCTCGGGTTCTTCATTCAGAAAGAACAGAAGAAAGAATAGGAATGCTTCAGGTAGTGCAAAACAAGAGGAAACTTTTCAGCATTCTCGTCTATGGACTTTCTTTATTAGGTGGTCACCCTTAAGAAATGCTTTTAATGACAACTATCAGATATTCGGTCCAAAGATTGAAACTAAACCAACACAAGCAGGTGGGGATTTTGCTATGCTCGAGATCAAAGAACCATTGAAATAAGACAACAAAAACAACAACCAAGGCCGTGATATCAATTAATTTAGGGTGCGTTATATGAACCAAAAGATAATCAAATCGAGTCGAATACCTAAATTATCTTTTTCCACTTGTTTCGTAGAACGTCTTCATTTAATCTTTTAGGCTTTATACTGGTTCATATATCCTCCTCCAATTTTTTCTTTAGTTGTACCCCGTGGTCTATCAGTTCAGTCCAGATCGAAAGTTTAACGAGTCATACAAGTATGTCTATGGAACTTTGCTTCACATGAATACGATCGTACGTGATTTCCTCACATCTCCTAAATGGGTGCCACACTGAGCTTGTTGTGAATATAATTACTTTTCACCTTATCTCTTCTCGTGTTACTGCACATCTAATGTAACATGCGTATTTGAGCCACACTGTTCTTATGAGCCTATAATGTTCTTATTGGCAAATTGAGAGCCATATAGCAAGAAGGCTCAACGATTTCATAGAAGTTGCCCCTCTATCTATTAACAAAAGTTACGAAAGGCATTCAGTGATATTCTACTTTAATTCAAACACAACTTGAATTTGATGGTTAGCATCATTATATGTAGTCTATTGTTCTTGATTATAGAGCCCATGTATATGAAACTGAGTGTTTCTCTATCATTGTAGATGTTGTTAAATTTAGACTCGAGATATTCCATTTTGGTTCAATTTAGTCGAATACCTTGGAATCGCAACTTTGATCTACACACCTCTAATTAGTCACTCCTACTCTTGTCTCATCCATTAAGATAATACCATTTGCAGACAACATGCTCTGCTTTCTTTGATCTTCCACGACTCACTCCAAATTATACGAAACCATCTTGTGGACGTAAATTCATGATAAAGAATCCATGTAAAGATAAATAAAATAAAATAAAATAAACAAACAAGCAACCAAGCCTATAATCATAATTAGTTCGGGTAGGCACTATCATCAACCAAAGTAAGAATCATATTGATGAAAGGCTCTAACTTCAACACAAAATAAAAACCATGTGAAACAACACTAAAATAACTTGTTAGATGTAATCATAAAAGCCACCACACAGCACAAAGTTAGATGTAACTTGTACAAGTAAAAATGAAGAACATACCATCTTTGTAAGCAATCCCCCATGCCTTGCCATGCCTTCCATCCTGAAAAAAGCACCAATCAACAATAAAATAAAATGTATCCATCATCAATAATTAAGTGGCAGAATCATAAACTAATTAAACCCTAAGTCTCCCAAAAAGATAAGAAAGAAATTAATTAATAAAAAGATGTACTTTGTAGAGATTGATTTTAGTTATCTGGTAAGAGACGGCAGTCCAATGTGTTTTGGCCATGTGAAAGCCAATGCCCCAGTTGGGTAGGAATTGGGCAACCTCGAATAAGTTCTTCTTCTTCTTCTTCCGCTTCGGCTTATTAGCCACAGCCGCCCCTTCCGCCGCCGTCGGGATGGCGGTGCTAAGGCCGCGGAGGTAGCTGAATGATGTTCTGAAGAGGAATGTTGATGATGATCTCACCAGAGCACCTGCCATTTCCACTTGCGGCTGTTAGGACTCTTTATTTCTTCCTAAATTATATACTAGTAGGTAATTGGCCCGTACGGTTGAATAATTTAATTGTAATTTGTAAAAGTGTTATTCTAATTTAACTATAACCAATTTCAATATATAACTTTGGAATTTAATTTTATTATGCATAAGTGATGATGCATAATCAGTCTCACCCTCAAAAGGGTCATAAAAATGGGTACTTAAAAAACGACTCGCCATCTCGCAGAGAGACATGTCTAAGTCACGACCACTTCTACTACCCTAACAGGGGCCAAAGGTCCGGACTTCAGATAAGGTACCCCCGGGTCACGACTAGCGAACACCACCAGAGGGTACTCGGTCTGAACACCCGAAGAAGGTACCCCCAAATCTCGTCCGATCAACGCCTCTTAAAGAGAGCACTGTGAGACCATAAAGGCTTGGACACGTCCCTCCCTTAACGACTTGGCACCTAGTGAACTCGGGTACCCACGACGAACAACCTTGGAACCCCTCCATGCCAAGAAGATAATATTCCTCGGAGCACCCAACATCTCTCGGACTCACGAGAGACCATCACCAACACTTAGCTAAAATTGAAGAAACAGGAGCACATGACAAACACTAAGGACGCGAGCGAATACAAGGAGAAGTCAAGACCTACCACAATCCCGATTAAAGGAAGCAACTCACCCATGTCAGCAGCAAAGAAAGACCCCTGGGTCACATCCAAAACAAACGACCTAGAAGGACTATCCGATCATTCAGGCACCATGGCCCACAACCCTACTCGGAAGACGTGCCAACCATCATCATTCACCCTACGTCCCAACCACCCTAATAATGAGAAAAGACCGCACCCCATCGGTCTAAATCATTCATTGGGGCAGAAAGCAACGAACCTTATTGGTGCAGATCAAGGATTGGAGCAAACCGATTCCCATGCATTGGCTCAGCACCACCACTGAAGAACATTGGAGCCGATATCATCATTACCCGCATCGACGTACTACAGTCAACCCACAATATTGGTCACCTCCTGACAGACGACCCCCATTGGTGCAGAATACCTTCGCACCATTGGTCACCAGCACCCCATGGAGTAAAGACGGCAAGACCGGACTTCATTGGCCAAAGACCCTTAGGACTAACACTATATATAGTCCCCCATTTTCAGCAAATAGAATAAGCACATTATTTACTACAAAGTCAAGACAAGAGCAATCTCCACAATTTTACACTTTATTGTACTTAGAATTTATCGCATTCTTCTAGCTCTCATTCGTGTTTTCACACGACCCCTTGTACTTCACTCAAAGTCCTTAATAAAATCATTGTGCCTCATTTCCTAAAATTCTAGATTGGCGTTCCGAACAAAAATACTTGAGTAACAATATCCCCAAATATCCCCACCACACGGGCCCGGAAGATATTGCCTCACCAAATGGCGCCGTCTGAGGGAACACCTTAAGTTCTCTGAGAAAAGTTTGAGAAAAGTTACACGACCAGGAAAAGAGCTAGAAGAGCACTAGTGCGAGTGTCCTCACAATCCAATACTGAAATTGAATCGATGGAAAACCACGATAATGAAACAGAGGGGGAACAGAGCCTTTCGCCCCCTCCTGAGGAAGTTCCCCAACCAGGCGGTCATGTGCCTTACCCTGATGCGCTAGCACCACCTGGTACTGATGCTCCCATACCACCGGCTGACCAGCAGGCACCCCCGGAGATAGGACCAGCTATGGGTTATGTATAGGTGCCATGTGACATGTATCGTTACATGTTTGCTCGGTTCAATCGAAACGCTGCCACGACCTCAGAGAACGGTCGGGGTCATGATAGGGAACGCTCCCAAGAACGGAGGGACCCTTCGCATCGTTAATCTGCACCTCCTTTGAGGGCTCGATCTGAATGACTATCGCGAGGCGACGCCCGCATGTCCTCTCCCTACCGTAGAAGAAGACAACCATCGCTTGATACTGCAAGCTCGATCGATGTGCCCCTAGGAAAAGAACCTCCCAGGCCACCCCGTCCTCAAGGGGCAGCCTGGAATCCTCTCGGCCTTCACGACCCTTACTATCCTGAGTCCGATGGAAGGCGTCAGCGCTCACCAACCCGGATGTCCCTCTACAAGCCATGATGGAGAAAATACAAAGAGAGATACCAGGTACGGGAACTTTGTCGTAACCTCAACCCGGAGGAGAAGGCGGCCTACTGGGGATCGCCATTTGCACCCCACATAACTGACCCCCTCGTCTCTCTTACCATGAAGCCTACAAAACTTCCGACTTAGGCCGGAGAAAGTACTGATCGCGACCCTCGTGATCATATCAACCAATACTTAGCATGTATGGTCTGGCATCGGCTCCCGATTACATCATGTGTTGGGTCTTTCGAACGACACTTACTGGACGAGCCCAATCTTGGTTTTCTCAACTGCCGCTGGGAACCATCTACAGCTTCGAACAACTAACCCAAATGTTTGTAAGGCAATTCGCCTACAATAGGGTCTTCCCAAAGACGTGTGGGCACCTATTTAACATTCGACATAATATGGATGAGCCCCTTAGAGACTACATGTGATGATTCTCTCAAGCCGTATGAGAAGTGACTCGTTTCGACCCCAGAATGCTCTCCGATGTCATCGCCTGAGGGTTACTACCCAGAGACTTTGCCAACTACCTTATGAGGAACCGGGCCATCAACATGGAAGACTTGTTGTAGAAATCATAGTCTTTCATAGAGGTAGAGGAAACACGCAAGACACTGGAGGCTGTCGAGGCGTCGTGAGCCCCCCCCCCCCCCCTCCAAAGGGAAGGAGAAAAAAGATGATAAAGAAGGAGGTAAGAAAGAGAGAGTCAAGAAGAACCTGGATCCGGTACCCTTACCTCACATGACAATAACTCCTACCAAAGTCATGACCATCATGGGGGAAGAGCGTATCTTTAAGTGGCCCTGAGCGGCGAGAGATGCCTAGAGGCTCAAACACACAGGAAAGTTCTGAACGTATCATCGGGCGTATGGACATCTGACCAACGATTGCATCCACCTCCAACAGGAAATTGCCAGGCTTCTAAAATTGGGCTACTTGGAAAAATATGTGGTGCCCGACAGACGTGACCCCGCTGAAAAATGAGGGAGAGAAGATGCACCTAGAAAGAAAAAGCAGCGCTCGGAGATACCTGATGAGGATGACGAACAAGAGTCTCCAGAGCAGAAACAATTCACGGGGCGTTGTCGCGGTATGCACGAGGAGGCGGGGGTAGTGTCTGTAACCTTAGAAGAAAAGAAAAATTATATCCGAAAAGCATGAAATGCTGATAGCAAGCTGGAGGTCTTTGCCGCTAAGGTACTTAACCAGCCGGTCATCTCCTTCGGACCAGAAGACCTCTTGGGCGTCGTGTACCCCCACGAAGACCCCCTTGTAGTCACAGCCACCATATAGGGAACCAAAGTGAGAAGAATACTCGTGGACACGAGAAGCTCAGTTAATGTCCTCTTCATGCCTACATTCCTAGCTCTAGGCATCTCCCAGAGCCGAATGGAGACAGTCGAGGTACCCCTTGTGGGGTTCTCAGGAGAGCAATGCCAAATAGTGGGACTCATAACTCTTCTAATGTCATGGGGAGAGGGTGCTACAAGCCGTACCGAGCCTACCAATATTGGATAGTAGACGCTCCCTCCCGGACATACAACGCCATATGTGGACGACCAGCCCTTCGGACCTTTGAAGCAGTTACATCCACCCTCCATCTGAAGGTTAAGTTCCCGACCCTTTCCGGGGTAGGAGAACTCAAAGGTGATCAGACTCTAGCCTGTGAATGCCTTACCAATTGAGTCTAATCACCCTGAGGCTCAACCCTCTACCAAGAGGGCCCGCTCGGAGGAGATTCGAACCCAGCCCGCAGAAGAGCTCAAAATGATAGAACTAATGGAGGGTGCTGAAGGTAAAATAGTAAAGATCGGTACCCACATCGGGGAAGATATAAAAAAAGCCACCACCGCCACCCTCAGGTCGTTCCACCACCTCTTCGCCTGGAAGGACGGCCTCCTGGGCGAATCATCTAAGAGATATGCTTACATGAGCTTAACGTTTGTCTCACGGCCAAACCGATACAACAGCAGAAGAGGAACATGGGACTAGAACGAAACAAGGTGATCCGAGCAGAAGCCAACGACTAATAGACCTCCACGAAATCCGAGAAGTGCGATACCCGGAGTGGTTGGCTAATGTGGTCCTCGTCCCAAAAATCTGAGGCATGTGGCGCATATGTGTAGACTTCACTGATCTTAACAGTGCTTGTCCCAAGGACTGTTACCCCCTACCCAACATCGATGTATTGGTCGACTTTATAGTAGGTTGTGCCCTCCTATCCACCATGGATGGAGATCAAGGTTATGACCAGATCCCGATGGCAAGCCACGACCAGGAGAAGACCAGCTTCATCACAAACATCGGTACCTTCTGCTACTTGGTCATGCCTTTCGGGCTCAAGAATGCTCGCGCCACGTATCAGAGGTTGGTCAACCTCATGTTTAAAAGGCTGATCGGGGAGACAATGGAAGTTTATGTCGATGACATGATCGTGAAAATTCAGCAGGAGGAGGATCACGCCCGCGACTTCGCCCGAGCGTTTGAAATCATGGACAAATTTGGAATGAAGATTAACCCTCATAAATGCTCTTTTAGCATCCGAGGGGGAAAGCTCTTAGGGTATATGGTCACCTAGAAGGGAATCGAGGTCAATCCAGAAAAAACAGAGGCCATACTCAACATGAAATCATCAAAGACTGTTCGGGATGTACAAAAACTAATAGGCATAATGGCCTCGCTAAGTAGGTTCATTTCTCGCTCCTCAGAGAAAGGCCTTCCTTTATTTAAGATCCTCAGAAACATAAAAGGCTTCTAGTGGACCGACTAATGTGAAGAAGCCTTCAGAATGCTAAAAGAATACTTGGTCAAGCCACCCCTCTTGGTGAAACCCGTCCCCAAGGAGATGCTTCTTTTATACCTAGCCGTGGGAAAAGAATTGGTGAGTGAGGTCCTTGTCCAGGCTGAAGGAAGGGAGCACCTACCCGTCTACTACATTATTAAGACCTTCTTAGATGCTAAGACACTCCTACATCGAAAAGGTCGGACTAGCCCTTGTCTCTGCGGCGCGAAAGCTTCGGGGTTACTTCCTGGCCCATTCGATTACTGTGCTTACTGAGCACCCTCTCTGGACCATCCTCAATAACCCCGAGGTTTTAGGATGGATGATCAAATGGGCTATCGAGTTAGAAGAGTTCGACATCACATACTCCCCCCGGCCAGCCATCAAAGCTCAGGTACTCGCAGACTTCATTACTGAGATGCACGAGGAACCTGAGGAGGAAGAACCTGAACCCTTGTGGCACCTCTACATCGATGGGTCATCCACCAATACCCATAGAGGGTCGGCATAATCTTCAGTAAAATAGCTCCGGACTAGCCGGGGACCGTCTTAGAGTTCCTCGTACGACTAGAATACCCCGTATCCAATAATGAAGCGGAGTATAAAACCCTCCTACTAGGTAGGAATCCGCTAGCCAGTGAGGCAAAAATACAAAGAATACTGGTCCAAAGCGACTCCCATCTCGTGGTTTAGTAGATCCACGGAACCTACGAGGCGCGTGAAGAAAATATGAAGAAATGCTTAGAATCAGTCCTGGCAGGAGCGACCCTGTTTCAAGAATTTATAATTAAGCAGATCCCTAGGTCGGAAAATCAAGATGCTGACGCCCTATCTAAGCTCACTAGTCAGACCCAAGCCATCAGCAGTCGAAGGATAACCTTTTTCTCGGCCCAGAAGTCAGAAAGGCAAGGCCTGGAAGGAGAAATCCAGATGATTGCGGCCATAAAAGAAGATTGGATGACCGATATCGTCGACTTCATTAGGAACCCCGGGAAGTACGCCCAAGATCGAGCTAAGCAGCGCACTATGTATCAATGCACTGCCTGATACTACATACAAAATGGGATCCTATTTCGAAGATCATGGTCTTATCCGACCTTTCGGTGCGTCAACAAAGAAGAATCACGACTAATCTTGAGGGATATCCACGATGGGTGCTGCGGCAACCACTCGAAAAGAAGGAGCATAGAGGCCAAAATTATCCCCCAAGGATATTACTGACCGATCATGGCAGCTGGCTGTGACGACTACGCATGAAAGTGTCGAAAATGCCAACTGCATGCCCCCATGAGACATCAGTCAGCCATCCAATGGGAGCAGGACAACGTCCCTTGCCCCTTCGATCGTTGGGGAATAAACATCGTGGGAGCCATGATCCCCGACAAAGGCCAAAATAAATTTTTGCTAGTAGCAGTGGACTATATCACTAATTGGGTCGAGGTGGAACCCCTGTCCAAGATAACCAGTCAGGTCGTGATAAACTTCCTCTGGAGGAACATTCTGAGTCGATTCAGGGTTCCACAACAACTAGTGAGCGACAACGGCTTGCAGTTTCGCAACGACCTCATAGAAAAATTGTGTGACAAATGGAGGATCAAGCACCGCTACCCACAGGGAAACGGCCAAGTAGAGGTAACTAACAAAACCCTACTAAAAATGTTAAAGTCACATCTAGATCAGTACCAGTCAAAATGGGTCGGAGAAGTCTCCGGAGTATTGTGGGCCTACCGCACCACTCTATGATTGGCGATGGGTGAAACTCCGTACAACCTCATCTATGGCACTGAGTCAATAGTCCCCTCTGAGGTGGTAAAACAAAGTCTACGGGTCCAGGAATACGAAGAAGTGTAGAACAATGCCAACCTTGCCCTAGCCTTAGACCTTCTGGAAGAGAAGCGAATCAGAGATGCCACCCATGCGGAGTTCTACAAAGCCCGAATGGCCAAGTACTACAATGCCCGGGTCCGACCCCAATCATTCCAAGTCGGAGACCTCGTCCAAAAAGGGAAGAGGCTTCCAAAAACATTGGCAAACTAGACCCGAAGTGGGATGGACCCTATCAGATCGTCAAGATCCTCGGACCCGCTACCTACTCACTTAAAGACATGAACGGCCAAGAGCTCGAACGAGCTTGGAATAGCCTCAATCTCCAGAAATATTATCTTTGAACGCTCTGTAGTTGACCCTTTACGGTGACTCAATTTTGTTCGCTTAGTTATTGTGTTTGTATTTTGACTGAACGGTTATACCCGTGTAAAAGCAAACATACTATCGGCAATAAAATAACTACGTTCAAAAAGAATGGTCTCACGACTTAAAAGAACAAAAAGAGCTAAAAAGTAATATTCCATTAAACAGGCCTAACACGGCCATCAAATAAAAACGAGAATTTGGGGGAGTACATCCATACATATCGGCACACAAAAAAACAACAACAAGGGCTACACCCAGCTAAAATTACTCCTTTGCGGGGCGCTTTTCGACTTTGATCCAAGCTCGTCATTCCCCCGTGGACAGCTCGGTGGAATCAGGCATCATCACAACCCCAGAAGTTGCCCTACGAGGGGCCGATGAAGCACCATCAGAAGAGGGAGAGTAAAAATCTAGCCTCGGTAGCACCAGATCTCGGGGAACACCAGAGAGAAATGCAAAGGTAGAAACCGCCATCCCATTCCCCACCTGGATGAGATCCCTCGTCTCGGACGCTAGTACATGACTCCGGGGTGACCCGACTAAGTCAAATCGGGCACTAGCAACGCCCACCTGAAGCTCTTTCCTTGCGTCCTCGAGCTGACGGAGCAAGCGATCCTGTTCCACCAAGTCCAAATTCGAGGACGCTCTTATTTCAGCCATGCACCCATGAGCCTTCTTCAAAGCCGCCTCCGGCTGAGGAGATTCTTCGCAAGCATGCCTAAGTGAGGCCCAGAGAGCGTCACGCTCCTCGATCGTAGCTTTCAAGACAGTTGGGCTGACCCTATACGTGCCCAAGGGCATCCCCAAGCACAATAAACTACAAGAAAAATGAGGAGTTACGAGATATGTGGCAAGCAGAAATCAAAATATACACCAAGAATAAGGGCGTCACCTTACAGACGCTCTAATAGAATCGCTCCCAAAAAGCCGTGAAACTAAAGCCTCCCAGGATCCCTCGATCACCGGGATTCATAATCCTACTAACAAAAAAAGTGTAGTGGGTAGGATCTTTATAGCCCTCAGTAAAGATCGAAGGCCCAATGGGAGTACGAAGAAACTCTTTCTCCAGGGTGAGCTTAAACTTTCCCCTCTTGGGGGGAGACTGGGGTCGGCAATCCTCCTTCACAACATGAAAGGGGTTGATTACCCTCTTTCCCTTGTCCTTCCTCGAGGACAATTCACCTCTGTCTTGCTTCTCCGAAGGGCTCCCGACGGCATGTGCTTTATCTGTCAGGTTAAATGAAGAAGTTGTCAATGGTCCAAAATCAAGAATGGTGCCAAAAGAAGCATAAAGTGATCGGTGAAATGTTTAGCTATCACGTGATCCATAGGTTGAGGCATACCTTTGGAGTTTGCCTCCTCTTCCACCTCTGCCATTATCACATCTGCGTCAACAGCGGACGGACTCCCAAGGGGCCTTGGGGCAGTACTTGCTGTCCAACGAGCTCAAAGACTCGGAAGAAACAACCTTAGATGACCTCCGAGGCTTCCAACGTCGTTCCATCTCAGCGCATTCAAAATTAGCAGACGAACCGATCCTTTGAGATAAACAGGTCAAAATCAATGTCTGTGCGATGCCATCTCCGCACCTACAAACCAAGGTAGTGGGGGTTAGTAAAAAAAAAAGGGAGTATACTGTATATACTCGGATAAGGGTTTGGAGCCACATTCTATTTTTTTTTTCAAAAAATCATAGACACTTACGAAATTCTGAGTGTTGTCGAAGTCTTATCGGAGAAGGGCGTCCGCCCACCAGCCCATCTTGCAGACTCGCAAGAAGCAAGACCATGGGGCTGTTCAGCATTGAGGATACGTCGTAGAGGCCATCAAAGCGACCTTTGTCCTCTAAGTAGGCAGCAGTCTTCGCGCACACCGTAGGGGAAGGATAAACAAAACATAATCCCCACTCCCGAGGTATGCCTTCCCATTGGGCAGACGACTCTCCGAGGGGAGACATGAAAAAATACCTCCGACGCGAATCCCTATTGCTAGCAGGACCGTTAGTCACTGAGGTCAAACAAACTCATTTGCTGTCTCGTACCGACAAAGAAAAGAAGGGCGAGCCCAATACAGTGGCCCCCAGTATGGAACGCCCCCATCAAGGTCTGTTAAGTACAAGGGATGTTCACCAGATGACAGCAGAATATAAACCCCATCAGTTGGCGATAAGAGGCCAGAGTCAATTGACTTGGGCACAGTTGCCAAAACACAAAAAGGTCCCTCACGACCAGATGGAAAAAGTAGCAAACACTACAACGCACTTGCTCCGCATGCACAGTCATGTATCCCTTGGGAGGATCAAATGCCCTATGTGCATCCGAGGGAATGATGACGTTCACCTGATCAAAAGGAATGTTAAAATTTGCCAACAAGGACCCGACCTCCACAATGTTCATTACTGAGGCTGTGGATCCAACCCAGAGCATATGAGCCATACGCTTTGGGTCCAAATTCTCACTCTGGAACACCGCACCCTCAGTCGAATTCCAGTAAGGAGCCCGACGGCCAAAAATAGCAAACACACGGTCCACCACTGTCATCGGTGGAACCACAGCGTCACCGTTGGCATAAACAACCCTCGCACGCCTCCGTGAAGTAGAGCAAACAGGGGACGAACGCACAACTCTTCTGCAGTGACTCCGACGGGACGCGAAAGCTCTACCCCATTGAGCGGGAAACTGAGAAATAGGAGAATTACGTGAATCTTCATCGCTGGAGAAAACGGTGGTGGCCTGAGAAACCATGATCGCATAAAAAGAGAAGATGAGAGAAATATTTTTGTAGAGGAAGTGTTTGCTTTGTGGTGAAGTGATGAAGAAGAATGATGAAGGTGGCCGCAGTTTTGTAAGCGGGAAAAATGATACGTATCCCGAGTTATTTTGTTTCCACGCCCATGATTCAAACGATGGGACCCTTCAGTTGCCCACTCACGACCCAACTAAACCGCCACTTTCTCAAAATCATTGCAACTCTAGCATGTCAGACGTCACCATAGGAGAGCTAGATTGGTGCCTCAACTCCTCACGTCCCTTCGCATTAAATGGACACCTCTTCCTGATACAGACGGTTGGGATAATGAAAAGGCGGGCCGATTCAAATTCACGACCACCTCAGGAGCCATTCTATCGACCATTCCTCCCACAGGGAACCCCAACGATGCCCACTAATAATCACAATTGAAATCCAAAATTTTTCTAAGTATGGTAAGATCAACCATCGGTGTTAACGCCTGGCACTTTGCGCGATACCCCGGGGCCCTTGCGGGGAAATCTCATCAGACCCCCCCTAAACGGGTTGCCCTCGAATAACTCGCACAAAGAAGACCACGACTGCTACTAAATCCCATGGTCGTGATTACTTACGAAAAAATACTAGCCCTCCAAAATCGCTATAATCGGAAGCATCAAACAATGGTGGAAGGAACCCCTTCCGCAAAAAAGATACTAGCGTACTCAGAAAGCTAATAACAACGTCCTCTAAGTAAGGAACAATGGCAATAAATATGCAGCAGAAGGAAATATGTTGAGATCTGAAAAACTTCATTAATAGTAGAAGGGGGGGGGGGGGGGGGGGCGACCCGCTACACCCCAAAAAGAAAAGAACAAAGGAAAAAGTTAAAACAAGCTAAGGCTAATCCGGCCGCAAGAGTCCCTAGGGTAATCTACGCCCAAGGGGTGCGAGAAGGGCCAGTTGCGGTTGAAGAAGCTAGAGAGCCTCGAATGCCTGGGCCCCCACCAAGGAGCAAGTTTAGGGTCTCCTCGGGGATCTCATGGCAAATCATCAATGTCGTGGATAGCTTCTGGATGTTAACTTCAGAGCGGAAGAAGCCTCTCCGCGATCCTAGCTGCCGACAGGACCGAAATCCCCACCAAAGATGAGCCTCAAAGTAAGGGGCGAGTTGTTCCCTCACCTCTCTCTCACGAGTGGTCAACCGTTCGTCCTGCTCCATCACGGTCTTTGCCAAGGTCTCTCGGAGTGACTTTACTAGCTCCTCCGAGGTCTCAAGTTCCCGAGCCCATTCAACTTCTTTCTCAGCCACAACCTCCTTCTCATTTTCAAAAGAGGGAAGACGGTCATTCAACTGCCGCTCCGACTCCTTCAGGGCATCCCTCTCGTGAACTGCCACCTCGTGAAGACAAGACAAGCCTCGTATCCCGATAGGGCTCTACTAAAAGAAATAAGTATCAACAGAAGGAATATAAAGAAGAAAGAACAAAAGGTACGTGCTTGCAACGATGTTTCTTACCAAGGTCGCACACAATTGTGCAACCAGACCTAGCTCCCGCGCATCAAGGAAATGAGCTGGAGAGGAACCTAAAGCGGCTAGCTCATGAGAAAGGCCCAGTGTCTAGGCTCCCAAGCCCACGACGCTCTTCAAAAGGGACTGCACTAGAGAAAGGGTGGCCCGACCCCAAGTTCCAACCTCCCGATTAGGAGTAGCCTGAAGATCAGAAGGCATAGCTTCTTGGTGCTTGGGAGGAGGAGAGAAAGACCTCTCAGCCACCGACTCCATCCGAGCAGTAGGGGGCTGAGGATTACTTAACAGAGAAGTAATAGTCGGTAAAATAAGTCAACACACATTGTTTTAAGCAAAATGCACTCGATCGAAGCCTATGTGCTTATCTCTTTTATTCTTGTTTAAGTGAAGACTTCCGATCAAGAATATGAAGTTCCCTATAAGTTATGAAAAAAAACTAAGTATTGATACTTAACCCCTATGGGACGGCCTCTCTCCTTGCACAATTTGGTCAAACGTAACTCGTTTACTCTATTACTTAACAAGGAAGTAATAGTTGGTTAAATAAGTCAACACACATTTTCTGAACCTAAACGCACTCGATCGAAGTGATGTGCTTATCTCTCTCAATCTTGCCTAAGTGAAGACTTTCGATCAAGAATATGAAGTTTTTTATAAGTTATGAAAAAAAACTAAGTATGGATAACTAACCCCTATGGGACGACCTCTCTACTTCCACGATTTGGTCAAACGTAACTCGTTTACTCTATTACTTAACAAGGAGATTTTAGATGGTCAAATAAGTTAACACACATTCTTTGCACCTTAACGCACTCGATCGAAGCCTATGAGCTCATCTCTGTTATTCTCGTCTAAGTGAAGACTTCCGATCAAAAATATGAAGTTACATATAAGTTACGAAAAATAAAACTAGGTATGGATACTTAACCCCTATGGGACTACCTCTTTCCTTCCACGATCTGGTCAAACGTAACTCGTTTACTCTATTACTTAACAAGGAAGTAATAGTTTGTCAAATAAGTCAACACACATTCTTTGAACCTAAACGCACTCGATCGAAGCCTATGTGCTTATCTATCTCATTCTTTCCAAACTAAAGACTTCCGATCAAGAATATGAAGTTTCATATAAGTTATGAAAAAAAAACTATGTATGGATAATTAACCCCTATGGGACCGCCTCTCTTCTTCGACGATTAAGTCAAATGGACATTCTTTACTCTATTACTTAACAAGGAAGTAATAGTTGGTCAAATAAGTCAACAAACATTTCTTGAAACAAAACGCACTCGATGGAAGCGTATGTGATTATCTCTTTTATTCTTGCTTAAGTGGACTTCCGATCAAGAATATGAAGTTCCCTATAAGTTATGAAAAACAAAACTAAGTACTGATACTTAACCCCTATGTGACGGCCTCTATCCTTGCACTAATTGGTCAAACGTAACTCGTTTACTCTATTACTTAACAAGGAAGTAATAGTTGGTCAAATAAGTCAACACACATTTTTTGAACCAAAACGCACTCGATCGAAGCCTATGCCTATGTGCTTATCTCTTTTACTCTTACTTAAGTGAAGACTTTCGATCAAGAATATGAAGTTCCCCATTACTTATGAAAAAAACGAAGTATTGATACATAACCCCTATGGGACGGCCTCTCTCCTTGCACAATTTGGCCAAACGTATCTCGTTTACTATATTACTTAACAATGAAGTAATAGTTGGTCAAATAAGTCAACACACATTCTTTGAACCTAAACACACTCGATCGAAGTCTATGTGCTTATCTCTCTCATTCCTCCCAAACTGAAGACTTCCGATCAAGAATATGAAGTTCCATATAAGTTATTAAAAAAAAATCTAAGTATGGATAGTTAACCCCTAAGGGACTACCCCTATCCTTCCACAATTTGGTCAAAAGTAACTTGTTTACTCTATTACTTATGAAATAATAGTTGGACAAATAAGTCAACACACATTCTTTGAACCTAAACGCACTCGATCGAAGTCTATGTGCTTATCTCTCTCATTCTTACCAAACTGAAGACTTTCGATCAAGAATATAACGTTCCATATAAGTTATGAAAAAAAAATAAGTATGGATACTTAACCCCTATGGGACTGCCTCTCTCCTTGCACGATTAAGTTCGTTTTTTCTATTACTTAACAAGAAAGTAATAGTTGGTCAAATAAGTCAACATACATTTTTTGAAGCAAAACGCACTCGATCGAAGCCTATGTGCTTATCTTTTTTATTCTTGCTTAAGTGAAGACTTCCGATCAAGAAAATTTGAAGTTCCCTATAAGTTATGAAAAAAAACTAAGTATTGATACTTAACCCCTATGGGAAGGCCTTTCTCCTTGCACAATTTGGTCAAACGTAACTCATTTACTCTATTACTTAACAAGGAAGTTATAGTTGGTCAAATAAGTCAACACACATTCTTTAAACCTAAACGCACTCGATCGTAGTGATGTGTTTATCGCTCTCAATCTTGCCTAAGTGAAGACTTACGATTAAGAATATGAAGTTTCTTATAAGTTATGAAAAACACTAAGTATGGATATTTAACCCCTATAGGACGGCCTCTCTCCTTCCCCGATTTTTTCAACCGTAACTCATTTACTCTATTACTTATCAATGAGGTAATAGTTGGTCAAATAAGTCAACACACATTCTTTGAACCAAAACTCACTAGATCAAACCTATATGCTTATCTATTTTATTCTTGCCTAAGTGATAACTTCCGATGAAGAATACGAAGTTCCCTATAAGTTACAAAAAAAAGCTAAGTATGGATACTTAACCCCTATGGGACGGCATCTCTACTTGAACAATTTGGTTAAATGTAACTTTTTTACAGTATTACTTAACAAGGAAATAATAGTAGGTTAAAAAAGTCAACAAACATTCTCTAACCCCAAAGACACGCGATCGAAGCCTATGTGCTTATCTCTCTCATTCTTGCCTAAGCGAATATTTTTGATCAAGAATATGAAGTTCTATATAAGTTATGAAGAAAGCACTAAGTATGGATATTTAACCCCTATAGGATGGCCTCTCTCCTTCCCCGATTTGGTCTAACGTAACTCGTTTAATTAACAAGGATGTAATGGTCGGTCAAATAAGTTAATACACATCTTTGAACTTTAACGCACTCGATCGAAGCCTATGTTCTTTTCTCTATTATTCTTGTCCAAGTGAAGAATTCAGATCAAGATTATGAAGTTCCATATAAGTTATGAAAAAAAAACTAAGTATTGATACTTAACCACTATGGGACGGCCTCTCTCCTTCCGCGATTTGGTCAAGCGTAACTCGTTTACTCTATTACTTAACAAGGAAGTAATATTGGTCAAATAAGTCAACACACATTCTTTGAACAAAAATGCAATCGATCGAAGCCTATGTGCGTATCTCTTTTATTCTTGCCTAAGTAAAAACTTCTGATCAAGAATATGAAGTTCCCTATATGTTATGAAAAAAGAACTAAGAGTGGATACTTAATGCCAATGTGACGGATTCTCTCCTTCCATGATTTGGTCAAACGTAACTCATTTACTCTATTACTTAACAACGAAGTAATAGTTGGTCAAATAAGTGAACGCACATTTTTTGAACCAAAACGTACTCGATCGAATCCTATGTGCTTATCTCATTTATTCTTGCCTAAGTAAAGACATCCGATCAAGAATATGAAGTTCCATATAAGTTACAAAAAAAAACACTAAGTATTGATACTTAACCACTATGGGACAACCTCTCTCCTTCCACGATTTGGTCAAGCGTAACTCGTTTACTCTATTACTTAACAAGGATGTAATATTGGTCAAATAAGTCAACACACATTCCTTGAACAAAAACGCAATCGATCGAAGCCTATGTGCGTATCTCTTTTATTCTTGCCTAAGTAAAAACTTCCGATCAAGAATATGAAGTTCCCTATATGTTATGAAAAAAGAACTAAGAGTGGATACTTAATGCTTATGTGACGGATTCTCTCCTTCCTTGATTTGGTCAAACGTAACTCATTTACTCTATTACTTAACAACGAAGTAATAGTTGGTCAAATAAGTGAACGCACATTTTTTGAACCAAAATGTACTCGATCGAAGCCTATGTGCTTATCTCTTTTATTCTTGCCTAAGTGAAGAATTCCGATCAAGAATATGAAGTTCCCTATAAGTTATGAAAAGAAAGCTAACTATTGATACTTAACCCCAATGGGACGACCTCTCTCCTTGCACAACTTGGTCAAACGTAACTCGTTTACTCTATTACTTAACAAGGAAGTAATAGTTGGTCGAATAAGTGAACACATGTTTTTTGAACCAAAACGTACTCGATCGAATCCTATGTGCTTATCTCATTTATTTTTGCCTAAGTGAAGACTTCCGATTAAGAATATGAAATTCCTTATAAGTTAATAAAAAAAAACTAAGTATTGATACTTAACCCCTATGGGACGGCATCTCTCCTTGCACAATGTGGTCAAACGTAAATCGTTTACTCTATTACTTAACAAGGAAGTAATAGTTGGTCAAATAAGTGAACACACAGTTTTTTGAATCAAAACGTACTCGATCGAATCCTATGTGCTTATCTCTTTTATTCTTGCCTAAGTGATGACTTCCGATTAAGAATATGAAGTTCCTTATAAGTTATGAAAAAAAACTAAGTATTGATACTGAACCCCTATGGGACTGTCTCTCTCCTTCCACGATTTCGTCAAACGTAACTCGTTTACTCTATTACTTATCAAGGAGGTAATAGTTGGTCAAATAAGTCAACACACATTCTTTGAACCAAAACTCACTAGATCAAACCTATATGCTTATCTATTTTATTCTTGCCTAAGTGATAACTTCCGATGAAGAATATGAAGTTCCCTATAAGTTACAAAAAAAAAAACTAAGTATGGATACTTAACCCCTATGGGACGGCCTCTTTCCTTCCACGATTGGGTCAAACATAACTCGTTTACTCTATTACTTAACAAGGAAGTAATAGTTAGTCAAATAAGTCAATACATATTTTTTGAATCAAAACGCAATCGATCGAATCCTATGTGCTTATCTCTTTTATTCTTGCCTAAGGAAAGACTTCCGATCAAGAATATGAAGTTCCCTATAAGTTATGAAAAGAAAGCTAACTATTGATACTTAACCCCTATGGGACGACCTCTCTGCTTGCAAAACTTGGTCAAAAGTAACTCGTTTACTCTATTACTTAACAAGGAAGTAATAGTTGGTCGAATAAGTGAACACATGTTTTTTGAACCAAAACGTACTCGATCGAATCCTATGTGCTTATCTCATTTATTCTTGCCTAAGTGAAGACTTCCGATTAAGAATATGAAGTTCCTTATAAGTTATGAAAAAAAAACTATGTATTAATACTTAACCCCTGTGGGACGACATCTCTCCTTGCACAATGTGGTCAAACGTAAATTGTTTACTCTATTACTTAACAAGGAAGTAATAGTTGGTCAAATAAGTGAACACACTGTTTTTTGAACCAAAACGTGCTCGATCGAATCCTATGTGCTTATCTCTTTTATTCTTGCCTAAGTGATGACTTCCGATTAAGAATATGAAGTTCCTTATAAGTTATGAAAAAAAACTTAGTATTGATACTTAACCCCTATGGGATAGTCTCTCTCCTTCCACGATTTCGTCAAACGTAACTCGTTTACTCTATTACTTATCAAGGCGGTAATAGTTGGTCAAATAAGTCAACACACATTCTTTGAACCAAAACTCACTAGATCAAACCTATATGCTTATCTATTTTCTTCTTGCCTAAGTGATAACTTCCGATGAAGAATATGAAGTTCCCTATAAGTTACAAAAAAAAAAAACTAAGTATGGATACTTAACCCCTATGGGACGGCATCTCTACTGGAACAATTTGGTCAAATGTAACTTTTTTACGCTATTACCTAACAAGGAAGTAATAGTAGGTCTAAAAAGTCAACAAACATTCTCTAACCCCAAAGACACGCGATCGAAGCCTATGTGCTTATCTTTCTCATTCTTGCCTAAGCGAATATTTTCGATCAAGAATATGAAGTTCTATATAAGTTATGAAGAAAGCACTAAGTATGGATATTTAACCCCTATAGGATGGCCTCTCTCCTTCCCCGATTTGGTCTAACGTAACTCGTTTAATTAACAAGGATGTAATGGTCGATCAAATAAATTAATACACATCTTTGAACTTTAACGCACTCGATCGAAGCCTATGTTCTTTTCTCTATTATTCTTATCCAAGTGAAGAATTCCGATCAAGAATATGAAGTTCCATATAAGTTATGAAAGAAAAAACTAAGTATTGATACTTAACCACTATAGGACGGCCTCTCTCCTTCCGCGATTTGGTCAAGCGTAACTCGTTTACTCTATTACTTAACAAGGAAGTAATATTGGTCAAATAAGTCAACACACATTCTTTGAACAAAAACGCAATCGATCGAAGCCTATGTGCGTATCTCTTTTATTCTTGCCTAAGTAAAAACTTCTGATCAAGAATATGAAGTTCCCTATATGTTATGAAAAAAGAACTAAGAGTGGATACTTAATGCCAATGTGACGGATTCTCTCCTTCCATGATTTGGTCAAACGTAACTCATTTACTCTATTACTTAACAACGAAGTAATAGTTGGTCAAATAAGTGAACGCACATTTTTTGAACCAAAACGTACTCGATCGAATCCTATGTGCTTATCTCATTTATTCTTGCCTAAGTAAAGACTTCCGATCAAGAATATGAAGTTCCATATAAGTTACAAAAAAAAAACACTAAGTATTGATACTTAACCCCTATGGGACAGCCTCTCTTCTTCCACGATTTGGTCAAACTTAACTCGTTTACTCTATTACTTAGCAAGGAAGTAATAGTTGCTCAAATAAGTCAACACACTTTATTGAACCAAAACGCAATCGATCAAAGCCTATGTGCTTATCTCTTTTATTCTTGTCTATGTGAAGACTTCCGATCTAGAATATGAAGTTCCCTGTAAGTTACCAAAAAACAAACTAAGAAAGGATACTTAAAGCCTATGGGATGACCTCTCTCCTTGCACAATTTGGTCAAACGTAACTCGTTTATTCTATTACTTAAAACAAGGTAATAGTTGGTCAAATAAGTCAACACACATTCTTTGAACCAAAACGCAATCGATCGAAGCCTCTGTGCGTATCTCTTTTATTCTTACCCAAGTAAAGACTTCCGATCAAGAATATGAAGTTCCCTAAATGTTATGAAAAAAAGAATTAAGAATGGATACTTAACGCCTATGTGAAGGATTATCTCCTTCCATGATTTGGTCAAACGAAACTCCGTTACTCTATTACTTAACAAGGAAGTAATAGGTTGTTAAATAAGTCAACACACATTTTTTGAACCAAAACGCACTCGATCGAAGCCTATGAGCTTATCTGTTTTATTCTGGCCTAAGTGAAGACTTTCGATCAAGAATATGAAGTTCCATATACATTACGAAAAAAAGAACTAAATATTTATACTTAACCCCTATGGGACGGTCTCTCTCTTTCCACGATTGGGTCAAACATAACTCGTTTACTCTATTACTTAACAAGGAAGTAATAGTTAGTCAAATAAGTCAATACATATTATTTGAACCAAAACGCAATCGATCGAGGCCTATGTGCTTATCTCTTTTATTCTTGCCTAAGGAAAGACTTCCGATCAAGAATATGAAGTTCCTTATAAGTTATGAAAAGAAAGCTAACTATTGATACTTAACCCCTATGGGACGGCCTCCCTCCTTGCACAACTTGGTCAAACGTAACTCGTTACTCTATTACTTAACAAGGAAGTAATAGTTGGTCGAATAAGTGAACACACGTTTTTTGAACCAAAACGTACTCGATCGAATCCTATGTGCTTATCTCATTTATTCTTGCCTAAGTGAAGACTTCAGATTAAGAATATGAAGTTCCTTATAAGTTATGAAAAAAAACTAAGTATTGATACTTAACCCCTATGGGATAGTCTCTCTCCTTCCACGATTTCGTCAAACGTAACTCGTTTACTCTATTACTTATCAAGGAGGTAATAGTTGGTCAAATAAGTCAACACACATTCTTTGAACCAAAACTCACTAGATCAAACCTATATGCTTATCTATTTTATTCTTGCCTAAGTGATAACTTCTGATGAAGAATATGAAGTTCCCTATAAGTTACAAAAAAAAAAAAAACTAAGTATGGATACTTAACCCCTATGGGACGGCATCTCTACTTGAACAATTTGGTCAAATGTAATTTTTTTACGCTATTACTTAACAAGGAAGTAATAGTAGGTCTAAAAAGTCAACAAACATTCTCTAACCCCAAAGACACGCGATCGAAGCATGTGTGCTTATCTCTCTCATTCTTTCCTAAGCGAATATTTTCGATCAAGAATATGAAGTTCTATATAAGTTATGAAGAAAGCACTAAGTATGGATATTTAACCCCTATAGGATGGCCTCTCTCCTTCCCCGATTTGGTCTAACGTAACTCGTTTAATTAACAAGGATGTAATGGTCGGTCAAATAAGTTAATACACATCTTTGAACTTTAACGCACTAGATCGAAGCCTATGTTCTTTTCACTATTATTCTTGTCCAAGTGAAGAATTCCGATCAAGAATATGAAGTTCCATATAAGTTATGAAAGAAAAAACTAAGTATTGATACTTAACCACTATGGGACGGCCTCTCTCCTTCCGCGATTTGGTCAAGCGTAACTCGTTTACTCTATTACTTAACAAGGAAGTAATATTGGTCAAATAAGTCAACACACATTCTTTGAACAAAAACGCAATCGATCGAAGCCTATGTGTGTATCTCTTTTATTCTTGCCTAAGTAAAAACTTCTGATCAAGAATATGAAGTTCCTTATATGTTATGAAAAAAGAACTAAGAGTGGATACTTAATGCCAATGTGACGGATTCTCTCCTTCCATGATTTGGTCAAACGTAACTCATTTACTCTATTACTTAACAACGAAGTAATAGTTGGTCAAATAAGTGAACGCACATTTTTTGAACCAAAACGTACTCGATCGAATCCTATGTGCTTATCTCATTTATTCTTGCCTAAGTAAAGACTTCCGATCAAGAATATGAAGTTCCATATAAGTTACAAAAAAAAACACTAAGTATTGATACTTAACCCCTATGGGACGGCCTCTCTTTTTCCACGATTTGGTCAAACTTAACTCGTTTACTCTATTACTTAGCAAGGAAGTAATAGTTGCTCAAATAAGTCAACACACTTTATTGAACCAAAACGCAATCGATCAAAGCCTATGTGCTTATCTCTTTTATTCTTGTCTATGTGAAGACTTCCGATCTAGAATATGAAGTTCCCTGTAAGTTACCAAAAAACAAACTAAGAAAGGATACTTAAAGCCTATGGGATGACCTCTCTCCTTGCACAATTTGGTCAAACGTAACTCGTTTATTCTATTACTTAAAACAAGGTAATAGTTGGTCAAATAAGTCAACACACATTCTTTGAACCAAAACGCAATCGATCGAAGCCTCTGTGCGTATCTCTTTTATTCTTACCCAAGTAAAGACTTCCGATCAAGAATATGAAGTTCCCTAAATGTTATGAAAAAAAGAATTAAGAATGGATACTTAACGCCTATGTGACGGATTATCTCCTTCCATGATTTGGTCAAACGAAACTCCGTTACTCTATTACTTAACAAGGAAGTAATAGGTTGTTAAATAAGTCAACACACATTTTTTGAACCAAAACGCACTCGATCGAAGCCTATGAGCTTATCTGTTTTATTCTGGCCTAAGTGAAGACTTTCGATCAAGAATATGAAGTTCCATATACGTTACGAAAAAAAGAACTAAATATTTATACTTAACCAATATGGGACGGTCTATCTCCTTCCACGATTGGGTCAAACATAACTCGTTTACTCTATTACTTAACAAGGAAGTAATAGTTAGTCAAATAAGTCAATACATATTTTTTGAACCAAAACGCAATCGATCGAGGCCTATGTGCTTATCTCTTTTATTCTTGGCTAAGGAAAGACTTCCGATCAAGAATATGAAGTTCCTTATAAGTTATGAAAAGAAAGCTAACTATTGATACTTAACCCCTATGGGACGGCCTCCCTCCTTGCACAACTTGGTCAAACGTAACTCGTTACTCTATTACTTAACAAGGAAGTAATAGTTGGTCGAATAAGTGAACACACGTTTTTTGAACCAAAACGTACTCGATCGAATCCTATGTGCTTATCTCATTTATTCTTGCCTAAGTGAAGACTTCAGATTAAGAATATGAAGTTCCTTATAAGTTATGAAAAAAAACTAAGTATTGATACTTAACCCCTATGGGATAGTCTCTCTCCTTCCACGATTTCGTCAAACGTAACTCGTTTACTCTATTACTTATCAAGGAGGTAATAGTTGGTCAAATAAGTCAACACACATTCTTTGAACCAAAACTCACTAGATCAAACCTATATGCTTATCTATTTTATTCTTGCCTAAGTGATAACTTTCGATGAAGAATATGAAGTTCCCTATAAGTTACAAAAAAAAAAAACTAAGTATGGATACTTAACCCCTATGGGACGGCATCTCTACTTGAACAATTTGGTCAAATGTAACTTTTTTACGCTATTACCTAACAAGGAAGTAATAGTAGGTCTAAAAAGTCAACAAACATTCTCTAACCCCAAAGACACGCGATCGAAGCCTATGTGCTTATATTTCTCATTATTGCCTAAGCGAATATTTTCGATCAAGAATATGAAGTTCTATATAAGTTATGAAGAAAGCACTAAGTATGGATATTTAACCCCTATAGGATGGCCTCTCTCCTTCCCCGATTTGGTCTAACGTAACTCGTTTAATTAACAAGGATGTAATGGTCGGTCAAATAAGTTAATACACATCTTTGAACTTTAACGCACTAGATCGAAGCCTATGTTCTTTTCACTATTATTCTTGTCCAAGTGAAGAATTCCGATCAAGAATATGAAGTTCCATATAAGTTATGAAAGAAAAAACTAAGTATTGATACTTAACCACTATGGGACGGCCTCTCTCCTTCCGCGATTTGGTCAAGCGTAACTCGTTTACTCTATTACTTAACAAGGAAGTAATATTGGTCAAATAAGTCAACACACATTCTTTGAACAAAAACGCAATCGATCGAAGCCTATGTGCGTATCTCTTTTATTCTTGCCTAAGTAAAAACTTCTGATCAAGAATATGAAGTTCCCTATATGTTATGAAAAAAGAACTAAGAGTGGATACTTAATGCCAATGTGACGGATTCTCTCCTTCCATGATTTGGTCAAACGTAACTCATTTACTCTATTACTTAACAACGAAGTAATAGTTGGTCAAATAAGTGAACGCACATTTTTTGAACCAAAACGTACTCGATCGAATCCTATGTGCTTATCTCATTTATTCTTGCCTAAGTAAAGACTTCCGATCAAGAATATGAAGTTCCATATAAGTTACAAAAAAAAACACTAAGTATTGATCCTTAACCCCTATGGGACGGCCTCTCTTCTTCCACGATTTGGTCAAACTTAACTCGTTTACTCTATTACTTAGCAAGGAAGTAATAGTTGCTCAAATAAGTCAACACACTTTTTTGAACCAAAACGCAATCGATCAAAGCCTATGTGCTTATCTCTTTTATTCTTGTCTATGTGAAGACTTCCGATCTAGAATATGAAGTTCCCTGTAAGTTACCAAAAAACAAACTAAGAAAGGATACTTAAAGCCTATGGGATGACCTCTCTCCTTGCACAATTTGGTCAAACGTAACTCGTTTATTCTATTACTTAAAACAAAGTAATAGTTGGTCAAATAAGTCAACACACATTCTTTGAACCAAAACGCAATCGATCGAAGCCTCTGTGCGTATCTCTTTTATTCTTACCCAAGTAAAGACTTCCGATCAAGAATATGAAGTTCCCTAAATGTTATGAAAAAAAGAATTAAGAATGGATACTTAACGCCTATGTGAAGGATTATCTCCTTCCATGATTTGGTCAAACGAAACTCCGTTACTCTATTACTTAACAAGGAAGTAATAGGTTGTTAAATAAGTCAACACACATTTTTTGAACCAAAACGCACTCGATCGAAGCCTATGAGCTTATCTGTTTTATTCTGGCCTAAGTGAAGACTTTCGATCAAGAATATGAAGTTCCATATACATTACGAAAAAAAGAACTAAATATTTATACTTAACCCCTATGGGACGGTCTCTCTCTTTCCACGATTGGGTCAAACATAACTCGTTTACTCTATTACTTAACAAGGAAGTAATAGTTAGTCAAATAAGTCAATACATATTATTTGAACCAAAACGCAATCGATCGAGGCCTATGTGCTTATCTCTTTTATTCTTGCCTAAGGAAAGACTTCCGATCAAGAATATGAAGTTCCTTATAAGTTATGAAAAGAAAGCTAACTATTGATACTTAACCCCTATGGGACGGCCTCCCTCCTTGCACAACTTGGTCAAACGTAACTCGTTACTCTATTACTTAACAAGGAAGTAATAGTTGGTCGAATAAGTGAACACACGTTTTTTGAACCAAAACGTACTCGATCGAATCCTATGTGCTTATCTCATTTATTCTTGCCTAAGTGAAGACTTCAGATTAAGAATATGAAGTTCCTTATAAGTTATGAAAAAAAACTAAGTATTGATACTTAACCCCTATGGGATAGTCTCTCTCCTTCCACGATTTCGTCAAACGTAACTCGTTTACTCTATTACTTATCAAGGAGGTAATAGTTGGTCAAATAAGTCAACACACATTCTTTGAACCAAAACTCACTAGATCAAACCTATATGCTTATCTATTTTATTCTTGCCTAAGTGATAACTTCTGATGAAGAATATGAAGTTCCCTATAAGTTACAAAAAAAAAAAAACTAAGTATGGATACTTAACCCCTATGGGACGGCATCTCTACTTGAACAATTTGGTCAAATGTAATTTTTTTACGCTATTACTTAACAAGGAAGTAATAGTAGGTCTAAAAAGTCAACAAACATTCTCTAACCCCAAAGACACGCGATCGAAGCATGTGTGCTTATCTCTCTCATTCTTTCCTAAGCGAATATTTTCGATCAAGAATATGAAGTTCTATATAAGTTATGAAGAAAGCACTAAGTATGGATATTTAACCCCTATAGGATGGCCTCTCTCCTTCCCCGATTTGGTCTAACGTAACTCGTTTAATTAACAAGGATGTAATGGTCGGTCAAATAAGTTAATACACATCTTTGAACTTTAACGCACTAGATCGAAGCCTATGTTCTTTTCACTATTATTCTTGTCCAAGTGAAGAATTCCGATCAAGAATATGAAGTTCCATATAAGTTATGAAAGAAAAAACTAAGTATTGATACTTAACCACTATGGGACGGCCTCTCTCCTTCCGCGATTTGGTCAAGCGTAACTCGTTTACTCTATTACTTAACAAGGAAGTAATATTGGTCAAATAAGTCAACACACATTCTTTGAACAAAAACGCAATCGATCGAAGCCTATGTGCGTATCTCTTTTATTCTTGCCTAAGTAAAAACTTCTGATCAAGAATATGAAGTTCCTTATATGTTATGAAAAAAGAACTAAGAGTGGATACTTAATGCCAATGTGACGGATTCTCTCCTTCCATGATTTGGTCAAACGTAACTCATTTACTCTATTACTTAACAACGAAGTAATAGTTGGTCAAATAAGTGAACGCACATTTTTTGAACCAAAACGTACTCGATCGAATCCTATGTGCTTATCTCATTTATTCTTGCCTAAGTAAAGACTTCCGATCAAGAATATGAAGTTCCATATAAGTTACAAAAAAAAACACTAAGTATTGATACTTAACCCCTATGGGACGGCCTCTCTTCTTCCACGATTTGGTCAAACTTAACTCGTTTACTCTATTACTTAGAAAGGAAGTAATAGTTGCTCAAATAAGTCAACACACTTTATTGAACCAAAACGCAATCGATCAAAGCCTATGTGCTTATCTCTTTTATTCTTGTCTATGTGAAGACTTCCGATCTAGAATATGAAGTTCCCTGTAAGTTACCAAAAAACAAACTAAGAAAGGATACTTAAAGCCTATGGGATGACCTCTCTCCTTGCACAATTTGGTCAAACGTAACTCGTTTATTCTATTACTTAAAACAAGGTAATAGTTGGTCAAATAAGTCAACACACATTCTTTGAACCAAAACGCAATCGATCGAAGCCTCTGTGCGTATCTCTTTTATTCTTACCCAAGTAAAGACTTCCGATCAAGAATATGAAGTTCCCTAAATGTTATGAAAAAAAGAATTAAGAATGGATACTTAACGCCTATGTGACGGATTATCTCCTTCCATGATTTGGTCAAACGAAACTCCGTTACTCTATTACTTAACAAGGAAGTAATAGGTTGTTAAATAAGTCAACACACATTTTTTGAACCAAAACGCACTCGATCGAAGCCTATGAGCTTATCTGTTTTATTCTGGCCTAAGTGAAGACTTTCGATCAAGAATATGAAGTTCCATATACGTTACGAAAAAAAGAACTAAATATTTATACTTAACCAATATGGGACGGTCTATCTCCTTCCACGATTGGGTCAAACATAACTCGTTTACTCTATTACTTAACAAGGAAGTAATAGTTAGTCAAATAAGTCAATACATATTTTTTGAACCAAAACGCAATCGATCGAGGCCTATGTGCTTATCTCTTTTATTCTTGGCTAAGGAAAGACTTCCGATCAAGAATATGAAGTTCCTTATAAGTTATGAAAAGAAAGCTAACTATTGATACTTAACCACTATGGGACGGCCTCCCTCCTTGCACAACTTGGTCAAACGTAACTCGTTACTCTATTACTTAACAAGGAAGTAATAGTTGGTCGAATAAGTGAACACACGTTTTTTGAACCAAAACGTACTCGATCGAATCCTATGTGCTTATCTCATTTATTCTTGCCTAAGTGAAGACTTCCGATTAAGAATATGAAGTTCCTTATAAGTTATGAAAAAAAACTAAGTATTGATACTTAACCCCTATGGGATAGTCTATCTCCTTCCACGATTTCGTCAAACGTAACTCGTTTACTCTATTACTTATCAAGGAGGTAATAGTTGGTCAAATAAGTCAACACACATTCTTTGAACCAAAACTCACTAGATCAAACCTATATGCTTATCTATTTTATTCTTGCCTAAGTGATAACTTTCGATGAAGAATATGAAGTTCCCTATAAGTTACAAAAAAAAAAAACTAAGTATGGATAATTAACCCCTATGGGACGGCATCTCTACTTGAACAATTTGGTCAAATGTAACTTTTTTACGCTATTACCTAACAAGGAAGTAATAGTAGGTCTAAAAAGTCAACAAACATTCTCTAACCCCAAAGACACGCGATCGAAGCCTATGTGCTTATATTTCTCATTATTGCCTAAGCGAATATTTTCGATCAAGAATATGAAGTTCTATATAAGTTATGAAGAAAGCACTAAGTATGGATATTTAACCCCTATAGGATGGCCTCTCTCCTTCCCCGATTTGGTCTAACGTAACTCGTTTAATTAACAAGGATGTAATGGTCGGTCAAATAAGTTAATACACATCTTTGAACTTTAACGCACTAGATCGAAGCCTATGTTCTTTTCACTATTATTCTTGTCCAAGTGAAGAATTCCGATCAAGAATATGAAGTTCCATATAAGTTATGAAAGAAAAAACTAAGTATTGATACTTAACCACTATGGGACGGCCTCTCTCCTTCCGCGATTTGGTCAAGCGTAACTCGTTTACTCTATTACTTAACAAGGAAGTAATATTGGTCAAATAAGTCAACACACATTCTTTGAACAAAAACGCAATCGATCGAAGCCTATGTGCGTATCTCTTTTATTCTTGCCTAAGTAAAAACTTCTGATCAAGAATATGAAGTTCCCTATATGTTATGAAAAAAGAACTAAGAGTGGATACTTAATGCCAATGTGACGGATTCTCTCCTTCCATGATTTGGTCAAACGTAACTCATTTACTCTATTACTTAACAACGAAGTAATAGTTGGTCAAATAAGTGAACGCACATTTTTTGAACCAAAACGTACTCGATCGAATCCTATGTGCTTATCTCATTTATTCTTGCCTAAGTAAAGACTTCCGATCAAGAATATGAAGTTCCATATAAGTTACAAAAAAAAACACTAAGTATTGATCCTTAACCCCTATGGGACGGCCTCTCTTCTTCCACGATTTGGTCAAACTTAACTCGTTTACTCTATTACTTAGCAAGGAAGTAATAGTTGCTCAAATAAGTCAACACACTTTTTTGAACCAAAACGCAATCGATCAAAGCCTATGTGCTTATCTCTTTTATTCTTGTCTATGTGAAGACTTCCGATCTAGAATATGAAGTTCCCTGTAAGTTACCAAAAAACAAACTAAGAAAGGATACTTAAAGCCTATGGGATGACCTCTCTCCTTGCACAATTTGGTCAAACGTAACTCGTTTATTCTATTACTTAAAACAAAGTAATAGTTGGTCAAATAAGTCAACACACATTCTTTGAACCAAAACGCAATCGATCGAAGCCTCTGTGCGTATCTCTTTTATTCTTACCCAAGTAAAGACTTCCGATCAAGAATATGAAGTTCCCTAAATGTTATGAAAAAAAGAATTAAGAATGGATACTTAACGCCTATGTGACGGATTATCTCCTTCCATGATTTGGTCAAACGAAACTCCGTTACTCTATTACTTAACAAGGAAGTAATAGGTTGTTAAATAAGTCAACACACATTTTTTGAACCAAAACGCACTCGATCGAAGCCTATGAGCTTATCTGTTTTATTCTAGCCTAAGTGAAGACTTTCGATCAAGAATATGAAGTTCCATATACGTTACGAAAAAAAGAACTAAATATTTATACTTAACCCCTATGGGACGGTCTCTCTCCTTCCACAATTGGGTCAAACATAACTCGTTTACTCTATTACTTAACAAGGAAGTAATAGTTAGTCAAATAAGTCAATACATATTTTTTGAACCAAAACGCAATCGATCGAGGCCTATGTGCTTATATCTTTTATTCTTGGCTAAGGAAAGACTTCCGATCAAGAATATGAAGTTCCTTATAAGTTATGAAAAGAAAGCTAACTATTGATACTTAACCACTATGGGACGGCCTCCCTCCTTGCACAACTTGGTCAAACGTAACTCGTTACTCTATTACTTAACAAGGAAGTAATAGTTGGTCGAATAAGTGAACACACGTTTTTTGAACCAAAACGTACTCGATCGAATCCTATGTGCTTATCTCATTTATTCTTGCCTAAGTGAAGACTTCCGATTAAGAATATGAAGTTCCTTATAAGTTATGAAAAAAAACTAAGTATTGATACTTAACCCCTATGGGATAGTCTCTCTCCTTCCACGATTTCGTCAAACGTAACTCGTTTACTCTATTACTTATCAAGGAGGTAATAGTTGGTCAAATAAGTCAACACACATTCTTTGAACCAAAACTCACTAGATCAAACCTATATGCTTATCTATTTTATTCTTGCCTAAGTGATAACTTTCGATGAAGAATATGAAGTTCCCTATAAGTTACAAAAAAAAAAAACTAAGTATGGATACTTAACCCCTATGGGACGGCATATGTACTTGAACAATTTGGTCAAATGTAACTTTTTTACGCTATTACCTAACAAGGAAGTAATAGTAGGTCTAAAAAGTCAACAAACATTCTCTAACCCCAAAGACACGCGATCGAAGCCTATGTGCTTATCTTTCTCATTATTGCCTAAGCGAATATTTTCGATCAAGAATATGAAGTTCTATATAAGTTATGAAGAAAGCACTAAGTATGGATATTTAACCCCTATAGGATGGCCTCTCTCCTTCCCCGATTTGGTCTAACGTAACTCGTTTAATTAACAAGGATGTAATGGTCGGTCAAATAAGTTAATACACATCTTTGAACTTTAACGCACTAGATCGAAGCCTATGTTCTTTTCACTATTATTCTTGTCCAAGTGAAGAATTCCGATCAAGAATATGAACTTCCATATAAGTTTTGAAAGAAAAAACTAAGTATTGATACTTAACCACTATGGGACGGCCTCTCTCCTTCCGCGATTTGGTCAAGCGTAACTCGTTTACTCTATTACTTAACAAGGAAGTAATATTGGTCAAATAAGTCAACACACATTATTTGAAAAAAAACGCAATCGATCGAAGCCTATGTGCGTATCTCTTTTATTCTTGCCTAAGTAAAACCTTCTGATCAAGAATATGAAGTTCCCTATATATTATGAAAAAAGAACTAAGAGTGGATACTTAATGCCAATGTGACGGATTCTCTCCTTCCATGATTTGGTCAAACGTAACTCATTTACTCTATTACTTAACAACGAAGTAATAGTTGGTCAAACAAGTGAACATACATTTTTTGAACCAAAACGTACTCGATCGAATCCTATGTGCTTATCTCATTTATTCTTGCCTAAGTAAAGACTTCCGATCAAGAATATGAAGTTCCATATAAGTTACAAAAAAAAACACTAAGTATTGATACTTAACCCCTATGGGACGGCCTCTCTTCTTCCACGATTTGGTCAAACTTAACTCGTTTACTCTATTACTTAGCAAGGAAGTAATAGTTGCTCAAATAAGTCAACACACTTTTTTGAACCAAAACGCAATCGATCAAAGCCTATGTGCTTATCTCTTTCATTCTTGTCTATGTGAAGACTTCCGATCTAGAATATGAAGTTCCCTGTAAGTTACCAAAAAACAAACTAAGAAAGGATACTTAAAGCCTATGGGATGACCTCTCTCCTTGCACAATTTGGTCAAACGTAACTCGTTTATTCTATTACTTAAAACAAAGTAATAGTTGGTCAAATAAGTCAACACACATTCTTTGAACCAAAACGCAATCGATCGAAGCCTCTGTGCGTATCTCTTTTATTCTTACCCAAGTAAAGACTTCCGATCAAGAATATGAAGTTCCCTAAATGTTATGAAAAAAAGAATTAAGAATGGATACTTAACGCCTGTGTGAAGGATTATCTCCTTCCATGATTTGGTCAAAGGAAACTCCGTTACTCTATTACTTAACAAGGAAGTAATAGGTTGTTAAATAAGTCAACACACATTTTTTGAACCAAAACGCACTCGATCGAAGCCTATGAGCTTATCTGTTTTATTCTGGCCTAAGTGAAGACTTTCGATCAAGAATATGAAGTTCCATATACGTTACGAAAAAAAGAACTAAATATTTATACTTAACCAATATGGGACGGTCTCTCTCCTTCCACGATTGGGCAAACATAACTCGTTTACTCTATTACTTAACAAGGAAGTAATAGTTAGTCAAATAAGTCAATACATATTTTTTGAACCAAAACGCAATCGATCGAGGCGTATGTGCTTATCTCTTTTATTCTTGCCTAAGGAAAGACTTTCGATCAAGAATATGAAGTTCCTTATAAGTTATGAAAAGAAAGCTAACTATTGATACTTAACCCCTATGGGACGGCCTCCCTCCTTGCACAACTTGGTCAAACGTAACTCGTTACTCTATTACTTAACAAGGAAGTAATAGTTGGTCGAATAAGTGAACACACGTTTTTTGAACCAAAACGTACTCGATCGAATCCTATGTGCTTATCTCATTTATTCTTGCCTAAGTGAAGACTTCCGATTAAGAATATGAAGTTCCTTATAAGTTATGAAAAAAAACTAAGTATTGATACTTAACCCCTATGGGACTGTCTCTCTCCTTCCACGATTTCGTCAAACGTAACTCGTTTACTCTATTACTGATCAAGGAGGTAATAGTTGGTCAAATAAGTCAACACACATTCTTTGAACCAAAACTCACTAGATCAAACCTATATGCTTATCTATTTTATTCTTGCCTAAGTGATAACTTCTGATGAAGAATATGAAGTTCCCTATAAGTTACAAAAAAAAAAAAAAAAACTAAGTATGGATACTTAACCCCTATGGGACGGCATCTCTACTTGAACAATTTGGTCAAATGTAATTTTTTTACGCTATTACTTAACAAGGAAGTAATAGTAGGTCTAAAAAGTCAACAAACATTCTCTAACCCCAAAGACACGCGATCGAAGCCTGTGTGCTTATCTCTCTCATTCTTTCCTAAGCGAATATTTTCGATCAAGAATATGAAGTTCTATATAAGTTATGAAGAAAGCACTAAGTATGGATATTTAACCCCTATAGGATGGCCTCTCTCCTTCCCCGATTTGGTCTAACGTAACTCGTTTAATTAACAAGGATGTAATGGTCGGTCAAATAAGTTAATACACATCTTTGAACTTTAACGCACTCGATCGAAGCCTATGTTCTTTTCTCTATTATTCTTGTCCAAGTGAAGAATTCCGATCAAGAATATGAAGTTCCATATAAGTTATGAAAGAAAAAACTAAGTATTGATACTTAACCACTATGGGACGGCCTCTCTCCTTCCACGATTTGGTCAAGCGTAACTCGTTTACTCTATTACTTAACAAGGAAGTAATATTGGTCAAATAAGTCAACACACATTCTTTGAACAAAAACGCAATCGATCGAAGCCTATGTGCGTATCTTATTTATTCTTGCCTAAGTAAAAACTTCTGATCAAGAATATGAAGTTCCCTATATGTTATGAAAAAAGAACTAAGAGTGGATACTTAATGCCAATGTGACGGATTCTCTCCTTCCATGATTTGGTCAAACGTAACTCATTTACTCTATTACTTAACAACGAAGTAATAGTTGGTCAAATAAGTGAACGCACATTTTTTGAACCAAAATGTACTCGATCGAAGCCTATGTGCTTATCTCTTTTATTCTTGCCTAAGTGAAGACTTGCGATCAAGAATAGGAAATTCCTTATAAGTTATGAAAAAAAAACTAAATATTGATACTTAACCCCTATAGGACGGCATCTCTCCTTCCACTATTTGGTCAGACGTAACTCGTTTACTCTATTACTTAACAAGGAAGTAATAGTTAGTGAAATAAGTCAACACACATTCTTTGAACCAAAACGCAATTGATCGAAGTCTCTGTGCGTATCTCTTTTATTCTTACCCAAGTAAAGACTTCCGATCAAGAATATGAAGTTCCCTAAATGTTATGAAAAAAAGAATTAAGAATGGATACTTAACGCCTATGTGACGGATTATCTCCTTCCATGATTTGGTCAAACGAAACTCCGTTACTCTATTACTTAACAAGGAAGTAATAGGTTGTTAAATAAGTCAACACACATTTTTTGAACCAAAACGCACTCGATCGAAGCCTATGAGCTTATCTGTTTTATTCGGGCCTAAGTGAAGACTTTCGATCAAGAATATGAAGTTCCATATACGTTACGAAAAAAAGAACTAAATATTTATACTTAACCCCTATGGGACGGTCTCTCTCCTTCCACAATTGGGTCAAACATAACTCGTTTACTCTATTACTTAACAAGGAAGTAATAGTTAGTCAAATAAGTCAATACATATTTTTTGAACCAAAACGCAATCGATCGAGGCCTATGTGCTTATATCTTTTATTCTTGGCTAAGGAAAGACTTCCGATCAAGAATATGAAGTTCCTTATAAGTTATGAAAAGAAAGCTAACTATTGATACTTAACCCCTATGGGACGGCCTCCCTCCTTGCACAACTTGGTCAAACGTAACTCGTTACTCTATTACTTAACAAGGAAGTAATAGTTGGTCGAATAAGTGAACACACGTTTTTTGAACCAAAACGTACTCGATCGAATCCTATGTGCTTATCTCATTTATTCTTGCCTAAGTGAAGACTTCCGATTAAGAATATGAAGTTCCTTATAAGTTATGAAAAAAAACTAAGTATTGACACTTAACCCCTATGGGATAGTCTCTCTCCTTCCACGATTTCGTCAAACGTAACTCGTTTACTCTATTACTTATCAAGGAGGTAATAGTTGGTCAAATAAGTCAACACACATTCTTTGAACCAAAACTCACTAGATCAAACCTATATGCTTATCTATTTTATTCTTGCCTAAGTGATAACTTCCGATGAAGAATATGAAGTTCCCTATAAGTTACAAAAAAAAAAAACTAAGTATGGATACTTAACCCCTATGGGACGACATCTCTACTTGAACAATTTGGTCAAATGTAACTTTTTTACGCTATTACCTAACAAGGAAGTAATAGTAGGTCTAAAAAGTCAACAAACATTCTCTAACCCCAAAGACATATGATCGAAGCCTATGTGCTTATCTTTCTCATTATTGCCTAAGCGAATATTTTCGATCAAGAATATGAAGTTCTATATAAGTTATGAAGAAAGCACTAAGTATGGATATTTAACCCCTATAGGATGGCCTCTCTCCTTCCCCGATTTGGTCTAACGTAACTCGTTTAATTAACAAGGATGTAATGGTCGGTCAAATAAGTTAATACACATCTTTGAACTTTAACGCACTAGATCGAAGCCTATGTTCTTTTCACTATTATTCTTGTCCAAGTGAAGAATTCCGATCAAGAATATGAAGTTCCATATAAGTTTTGAAAGAAAAAACTAAGTGTTGATACTTAACCACTATGGGACGGCCTCTCTCCTTCCGCGATTTGGTCAAGCGTAACTCGTTTACTCTATTACTTAACAAGGAAGTAATATTGGTCAAATAAGTCAACACACATTCTTTGAAAAAACACGCAATCGATCGAAGCCTATGTGCGTATCTCTTTTATTCTTGCCTAAGTAAAACCTTCTGATCAAGAATATGAAGTTCCCTATATGTTATGAAAAAAGAACTAAGAGTGGATACTTAATGCCAATGTGACGGATTCTCTCCTTCCATGATTTGGTCAAACGTAACTCATTTACTCTATTACTTAACAACGAAGTAATAGTTGGTCAAACAAGTGAACATACATTTTTTGAACCAAAACGTACTCGATCGAATCCTATGTGCTTATCTCATTTATTCTTGCCTAAGTAAAGACTTCCGATCAAGAATATGAAGTTCCATATAAGTTACAAAAAAAAACACTAAGTATTGATACTTAACCCCTATGGGACGGCCTCTCTTTTTCCACGATTTGGTCAAACTTAACTCGTTTACTCTATTACTTAGCAAGGAAGTAATAGTTGCTCAAATAAGTCAACACACTTTTTTGAACCAAAACGCAATCGATCGAAGCCTCTGTGCGTATCTCTTTTATTCTTACCCAAGTAAAGACTTCCGATCAAGAATATGGAGTTCCCTAAATGTTATGAAAAAAAGAATTAAGAATGGATACTTAACGCCTATGTGAAGGATTATCTCCTTCCATGATTTGGTCAAAGGAAACTCCGTTACTCTATTACTTAACAAGGAAGTAATAGGTTGTTAAATAAGTCAACACACATTTTTTGAACCAAAACGCACTCGATCGAAGCCTATGAGCTTATCTGTTTTATTCTGGCCTAAGTGAAGACTTTCGATCAAGAATATGAAGTTCCATATACGTTACGAAAAAAAGAACTAAATATTTATACTTAACCCATATGGGACGGTCTCTCTCCTTCCACGATTGGGTCAAACATAACTCGTTTACTCTATTACTTAACAAGGAAGTAATAGTTAGTCAAATAAGTCAATACATATTTTTTGAACCAAAACGCAATCGATCGAGGCATATGTGCTTATCTCTTTTATTCTTGCCTAAGGAAAGACTTCCGATCAAGAATATGAAGTTCCTTATAAGTTATGAAAAGAAAGCTAACTATTGATACTTAACCCCTATGGGACGGCCTCCCTCCTTGCACAACTTGGTCAAACGTAACTCGTTACTCTATTACTTAACAAGGAAGTAATAGTTGGTCGAATAAGTGAACACACGTTTTTTGAACCAAAACGTACTCGATCGAATCCTATGTGCTTATCTCATTTATTCTTGCCTAAGTGAAGACTTCCGATTAAGAATATGAAGTTCCTTATAAGTTATGAAAAAAAAACTAAGTATTGATACTTAACCCCTATGGGACTGTCTCTCTCCTTCCACGATTTCGTCAAACGTAACTCGTTTACTCTATTACTTATCAAGGAGGTAATAGTTGGTCAAATAAGTCAACACACATTCTTTGAACCAAAACTCACTAGATCAAACCTATATGCTTATCTATTTTATTCTTGCCTAAGTGATAACTTCTGATGAAGAATATGAAGTTCCCTATAAGTTACAAAAAAAAAAAAACTAAGTATGGATACTTAACCCCTATGGGACGGCATCTCTACTTGAACAATTTGGTCAAATGTAATTTTTTTACGCTATTACTTAACAAGGAAGTAATAGTAGGTCTAAAAAGTCAACAAACATTCTCTAACCCCAAAGACATGCGATCGAAGCCTGTGTGCTTATCTCTCTCATTTTTTCCTAAGCGAATATTTTCGATCAAGAATATGAAGTTCTATATAAGTTATGAAGAAAGCACTAAGTATGGATATTTAACCCCTATAGGATGGCCTCTCTCCTTCCCCGATTTGGTCTAACGTAACTCATTTAATTAACAAGGATGTAATGGTCGGTCAAATAAGTTAATACACATCTTTGAACTTTAACGCACTCGATCGAAGCCTATGTTCTTTTCTCTATTATTCTTGTCCAAGTGAAGAATTCCGATCAAGAATATGAAGTTCCATATAAGTTATGAAAGAAAAAACTAAGTATTGATACTTAACCACTATGGGACGGCCTCTCTCCTTCCGCGATTTGGTCGAGCGTAACTCGTTTACTCTATTATTTAACAAGGAAGTAATATTGGTCAAATAAGTCAACACACATTCTTTGAACAAAAACGCAATCGATCGAAGCCTATGTGCGTATCTCTTTTATTCTTGCCTAAGTAAAAACTTCTGATCAAGAATATGAAGTTCCCTATATGTTATGAAAAAAGAACTAAGAGTGGATACTTAATGCCAATGTGACGGATTCTCTCCTTCCATGATTTGGTCAAACGTAACTCATTTACTCTATTACTTAACAACGAAGTAATAGTTGATCAAATAAGTGAACGCACATTTTTTGAACCAAAACGTACTCGATCGAATCCTATGTGCTTATCTCATTTATTCTTGCCTAAGTAAAGACTTCCGATCAAGAATATGAAGTTCCATATAAGTTACAAAAAAAAACACTAAGTATTGATACTTAACCCCTATGGGACGGCCTATCTTCTTCCACGATTTGGTCAAACTTAACTCGTTTACTCTATTACTTATCAAGGAAGTAATAGTTGCTCAAATAAGTCAACACACTTTTTTGAACCAAAACGCAATCGATCAAAGCCTATGTGCTTATCTATTTTATTCTTGTCTATGTGAAGACTTCCGATCTAGAATATGAAGTTCCCTGTAAGTTACCAAAAAACAAACTAAGAAAGGATACTTAAAGCCTATGGGATGACCTCTCTCCTTGCACAATTTGGTCAAACGTAACTCGTTTATTCTATTACTTAAAACAAAGTAATAGTTGGTCAAATAAGTCAACACACATTCTTTGAACCAAAACGCAATCGATCGAAGCCTCTGTGCGTATCTCTTTTATTCTTACCCAAGTAAAGACTTCCGATCAAGAATATGAAGTTCCCTAAATGTTATGAAAAAAAGAATTAAGAATGGATACTTAACGCCTATGTGAAGGATTATCTCCTTCCATGATTTGGTCAAACGAAACTCCGTTACTCTATTACTTAACAAGGAAGTAATAGGTTGTTAAATAAGTCAACACACATTTTTTGAACCAAAACGCACTCGATCGAAGCCTATGAGCTTATCTATTTTATTTTGCCTAAGTGAAGACTTTCGATCAAGAATATGAAGTTCCATATACGTTACGAAAAAAAGAACTAAATATTTATACTTAACCCATATGGGACGGTCTCTCTCCTTCCACGATTGGGTCAAACATAACTCGTTTACTCTATTACTTAACAAGGAAGTAATAGTTAGTCAAATAAGTCAATACATATTTTTTGAACCAAAACGCAATCGATCGAGGCCTATGTGCTTATCTCTTTTATTCTTGGCTAAGGAAAGACTTCCGATCAAGAATATGAAGTTCCTTATAAGTTATGAAAAGAAAGCTAACTATTGATACTTAACCCCTATGGGACGGCCTCCCTCCTTGCACAACTTGGTCAAACGTAACTCGTTACTCTATTACTTAACAAGGAAGTAATAGTTGGTCGAATAAGTGAACACACGTTTTTTGAACCAAAACTTACTCGATCGAATCCTATGTGCTTATCTCATTTATTCTTGCCTAAGTGAAGACTTCCGATTAAGAATATGAAGTTCCTTATAAGTTATGAAAAAAACTAAGTATTGATACTTAACCCCTATGGGACTGTCTCTCTCCTTCCACGATTTCGTCAAACGTAACTCGTTTACTCTATTACTTATCAAGGAGGTAATAGTTGGTCAAATAAGTCAACACACATTCTTTGAACCAAAACTCACTAGATCAAACCTATATGCTTATCTATTTTATTCTTGCCTAAGTGATAACTTCCGATGAAGAATATGAAGTTCCCTATAAGTTACAAAAAAAAAAACTAAGTATGGATACTTAACCCCTATGGGACGACATCTCTACTTGAACAATTTGGTCAAATGTAACTTTTTTACGCTATTACCTAACAAGGAAGTAATAGTAGGTCTAAAAAGTCAACAAACATTCTCTAACCCCAAAGACACGCGATCGAAGCCTATGTGCTTATCTTTCTCATTCTTGCCTAAGCGAATATTTTCGATCAAGAATATGAAGTTCTATATAAGTTATGAAGAAAGCACTAAGTATGGATATTTAACCCCTATAGGATGGCCTCTCTCCTTCCCCGATTTGGTCTAACGTAACTCGTTTAATTAACAAGGATGTAATGGTCGGTCAAATAAGTTAATACACATCTTTGAACTTTAACGCACTCGATCGAAGCCTATGTTCTTTTCTCTATTATTCTTGTCCAAGTGAAGAATTCCGATCAAGAATATGAAGTTCCATATAAGTTATGAAAGAAAAAACTAAGTATTGATACTTAACCACTATGGGACGGCCTCTCTCCTTCCGCGATTTGGTCAAGCGTAACTCGTATACTCTATTACTTAACAAGGAAGTAATATTGGTCAAATAAGTCAACACACATTCTTTGAACAAAAACGCAATCGATCGAAGCCTATGTGCGTATCTCTTTTATTCTTGCCCAAGTAAAGACTTCCGATCAAGAATATGAAGTTCCCTAAATGTTATGAAAAAAAGAATTAAGAATGGATACTTAACGCCTATGTGAAGGATTATCTCCTTCCTTGATTTGGTCAAACGAAACTCCATTTCTCTATTACTTAACAAGAAGTAATAGGTTGTTAAATAAGTCAACACACATTTTTTGAACCAAAACGCACTCGATCGAAGCCTATGAGCTTATCTATTTTATTCTGGCCTAAGTGAAGACTTTCGATCAAGAATATGAAGTTCCATATACGTTACGAAAAAAAGAACTAAATATTTATACTTAACCCATATGGGACGGTCTCACTCCTTCCACGATTGGGTCAAACATAACTCGTTTACTCTATTACTTAACAAGGAAGTAATAGTTAGTCAAATAAGTCAATACATATTTTTTGAACCAAAACGCAATCGATCGAGGCCTATGTGCTTATCTCTTTTATTCTTGGCTAAGGAAAGACTTCCGATCAAGAATATGAAGTTCCTTATAAGTTATGAAAAGAAAGCTAACTATTGATACTTAACCCCTATGGGACGGCCTCCCTCCTTGCACAACTTGGTCAAACGTAACTCGTTACTCTATTACTTAACAAGGAAGTAATAGTTGGTCGAATAAGTGAACACACGTTTTTTGAACCAAAACTTACTCGATCGAATCCTATGTGCTTATCTCATTTATTCTTGCCTAAGTGAAGACTTCCGATTAAGAATATGAAGTTCCTTATAAGTTATGAAAAAAACTAAGTATTGATACTTAACCCCTATGGGACTGTCTCTCTCCTTCCACGATTTCGTCAAACGTAACTCGTTTACTCTATTACTTATCAAGGAGGTAATAGTTGGTCAAATAAGTCAACACACATTCTTTGAACCAAAACTCACTAGATCAAACCTATATGCTTATCTATTTTATTCTTGCCTAAGTGATAACTTCCGATGAAGAATATGAAGTTCCCTATAAGTTACAAAAAAAAAAAACTAAGTATGGATACTTAACCCCTATGGGACGACATCTCTACTTGAACAATTTGGTCAAATGTAACTTTTTTACGCTATTACCTAACAAGGAAGTAATAGTAGGTCTAAAAAGTCAACAAACATTCTCTAACCCCAAAGACACGCGATCGAAGCCTATGTGCTTATCTTTCTCATTCTTGCCTAAGCGAATATTTTCGATAAAGAATATGAAGTTCTATATAAGTTATGAAGAAAGCACTAAGTATGGATATTTAACCCCTATAGGATGGCCTCTCTCCTTCCCCGATTTGGTCTAACGTAACTCATTTAATTAACAAGGATGTAATGGTCGGTCAAATAAGTTAATACACATCTTTGAACTTTAACGCACTAGATCGAAGCCTATGTTCTTTTCTCTATTATTCTTGTCCAAGTGAAGAATTCCGATCAAGAATATGAAGTTCCATATAAGTTTTGAAAGAAAAAACTAAGTATTGATACTTAACCACTATGGGACGGCCTCTCTCCTTCCGCGATTTGGTCAAGCGTAACTCGTTTACTCTATTACTTAACAAGGAAGTAATATTGGTCAAATAAGTCAACACACATTCTTTGAACAAAAACGCAATCGATCGAAGCCTATATGCGTATCTCTTTTATTCTTGCCTAAGTAAAAACTTCTGATCAAGAATATGAAGTTCCCTATATGTTATGAAAAAAGAACTAAGAGTGGATACTTAATGCCAATGTGACGGATTCTCTCCTTCCATGATTTGGTCAAACGTAACTCATTTACTCTATTACTTAACAACGAAGTAATAGTTGGTCAAATAAGTGAACGAACATTTTTTGAACCAAAACGTACTCGATCGAATCCTATGTGCTTATCTCATTTATTCTTGCCTAAGTAAAGACTTCCGATCAAGAATATGAAGTTCCATATAAGTTACAAAAAAAAAACACTAAGTATTGATACTTAACCCCTATGGGACGGCCTCTCTTCTTCCACGATTTGGTCAAACTTAACTCGTTTACTCTATTACTTAGCAAGGAAGAAATAGTTGCTCAAATAAGTCAACACACTTTTTTGAACCAAAACGCAATCGATCAAAGCCTATGTGCTTATCTCTTTTATTCTTGTCTATGTGAAGACTTCCGATCTAGAATATGAAGTTCCCTGTAATTTACCAAAAAACAAACTAAGAAAGGATACTTAAAGCCTATGGGATGACCTCTCTCCTTGCACAATTTGGTCAAACGTAACTCGTTTATTCTATTACTTAAAACAAAGTAATAGTTGGTCAAATAAGTCAACACACATTCTTTGAACCAAAACGCAATCGATCGAAGCCTCTGTGCGTATCTCTTTTATTCTTACCCAAGTAAAGACTTCCGATCAAGAATATGAAGTTCCCTAAATGTTATGAAAAAAAGAATTAAGAATGTATACTTAACGCCTATGTGATGGATTATCTCCTTCTATGATTTGGTCAAACGAAACTCCGTTACTCTATTACTTAACAAGGAAGTAATAGGTTGTTAAATAAGTCAACACACATTTTTTGAACCAAAACGCACTCGATCGAAGCCTATGAGCTTATCTGTTTTATTCTGGCCTAAGTGAAGACTTTCGATCAAGAATTTGAAGTTCCATATACGTTACGAAAAAAAGAACTAAATATTTATACTTAACCCCTATGGGACGGTCTCTCTCCTTCCACGATTGGGTCAAACATAACTCGTTTACTCTATTATTTAACAAGGAAGTAATAGTTAGTCAAATAAGTCAATACATATTTTTTGAACCAAAACACAATCGATCGAGGCCTATGTGCTTATCTCTTTTATTCTTGCCTAAGGAAAGACTTCCGATCAAGAATATGAAGTTCCTTATAAGTTATGAAAAGAAATCTAACTATTGATACTTAACCCCTATGGGACGGCCTCCCTCCTTGCACAACTTGGTCAAACGTAACTCGTTACTCTATTACTTAACAAGGAAGTAATAGTTGGTCGAATAAGTGAACACACGTTTTTGAACCAAAACGTACTCGATCAAATCCTATGTGCTTATCTCATTTATTCTTGCCTAAGTGAAGACTTCCAATTAAGAATATGAAGTTCCTTATAAGTTATGAAAAAAAACTAAGTATTGATACTTAACCCCTATGGGGCTGTCTCTCTCCTTCCACGATTTCGTCAAACGTAACTCGTTTACTCTATTACTTATCAAGGAGGTAATAGTTGGTCAAATAAGTCAACACACATTCTTTGAACCAAAACTCACTAGATCAAACCTATATGCTTATTTATTTTATTCTTGCCTAAGTGATAACTTCCGATGAAGAATATGAAGTTCCCTATAAGTTACAAAAAAAAAAAAAAAACTAAGTATGGATACTTAACCCCTATGGGACGGCATCTCTACTTGAACAATTTGGTCAAATGTAATTTTTTTACGCTATTACTTAACAAGGAAGTAATAGTAGGTCTAAAAAGTCAACAAACATTCTCTAACCCCAAAGACACGCGATCGAAGCCTGTGTGCTTATCTCTCTCATTCTTTCCTAAGCGAATATTTTCGATCAAGAATATGAAGTTCTATATAAGTTATGAAGAAAGCACTAAGTATGGATATTTAACCCCTATAGGATGGCCTCTCTCCTTCCCCGATTTGGTCAAACGTAACTCGTTTAATTAACAAGGATGTAATGGTCGGTCAAATAAGTTAATACACATCTTTGAACTTTAACGCACCTGATCGAAGCCTATGTTCTTTTCTCTATTATTCTTGTCCAAGTCAAGAATTCCGATCAAGAATATGAAGTTCCATATAAGTTATGAAAAAAAAACTAAGTATTGATACTTAACCACTATGGGACGGCCTCTCTCCTTCCACGATTTTGTCAAGCGTAACTCGTTTACTCTATTACTTAACAAGGAAGTAATATTGGTCAAATAAGTCAACACACATTCTTTGAACAAAAACGCAATCGATCGAAGCCTATGTGCGTATCCCTTTTATTCTTGCCTAAGTAAAAACTTCCGATCAAGAATATGAAGTTCCCTATATGTTATGAAAAAAGAACTAAGAGTGGATACTTAATGCCAATGATACGGATTCCCTCCTTCCATGATTTGGTCAAACGTAACTCATTTACTCTACTACTTAACAACGAAGTAATAGTTTGTCAAATAAGTGAACACACATTTTTTGAACTAAAACGTACTCGATCGAAGCCTATGTGCTTATCTCTTTTATTCTTGCCTAAGTGAAGACTTGCGATCAAGAATAAGAAGTTCCTTATAAGTTATGAAAAAAAAACTAAGTATTGATACTTAACCCCTATGGGACTGCATCTCTTCTTCCACTATTTGGTCAGACGTAACTCGTTTACTCTATTACTTAACAAGGTAAGTAATAGTTGGTGAAATAAGTCAACACACAATCTTTGAACCAAAACGCAATCGATCAAAGCCCATGTGCTTATCTCTTTTATTCTTGCCTAAGTAAAGACTTCCGATCAAGAATATGAAGTTCCATATAAGTTACAAAAAAACTAAGTATTGATACTTAACCCCTATGGGACGGCCTCTCTTCTTCCACGATTTGGTCAAACTTTACTCGTTTACTCTATTACTTAGCAAGGAAGTAATAGTTGCTCAAATAAGTCAACACACTTTTTTGAACCAAAACGCAATCGATCAAAGCCTATGTGCTTATCTCTTTTATTCTTGTCTATGTGAAGACTTCCGATCTAGAATATGAAGTTCCCTGTAAGTTACCAAAAAACAAACTAAGAAAGGATACTTAAAGCTTATGGGATGACCTCTCTCCTTGCACAATTTGGTCAAACGTAACTCGTTTATTCTATTACTTAAAAACAAAGTAATAGTTGGTCAAATAAGTCAACACACTTTCTTTGAACCAAAATGCAATCGATCGAAGCCTCTGTGCGTATCTCTTTTATTCTTGCCTAAGTAAAGACTTCCGATCAAGAATATGAAATTCCCTAAATGTTATGAAAAAAAGAATTAAGAATGGATACTTAACGCCTATGTGATGGATTATCTCCTTCCATGATTTGGTCAAACGTAACTCCTTTACACTATTACTTAACAAGGAAGTAATAGGTTGTTAAATAAGTCAACACACATTTTTTGAACCAAAACGCACTCGATCGAAGCCTATGTGCTTATCTGTTTTATTCTTGCCTAAGTGAAGACTTTCGATCAAGAATATGAAGTTCCATATACGTTACGAAAAAAAGAACTAAATATTGATACTTAACCCCTATGGGACGGCTTCTCTCTTTCCACGATTGGGTCAAACATAACTCGTTTACTCTATTACTTAACAAGGAAGTAATAGTTAGTCAAATAAGTCAATACATATTTTTTGAACCAAAACGCAATCGATCGAGGCCTATGTGCATATCTCTTTTATTCTTGCCTAAGGAAAGACTTCCGATCAAGAATATGAAGTTCCCTATAAGTTATGAAAAGAAAGCTAACTATTGATACTTAGCCCCTATGGGACGGCCTCTCTCCTTGCACAACTTGGTCAAACATAACTCGTTTACTCTATTACTTAACAAGGAAGTAATAGTTGGTCGAATAAGTGAACACACGTTTTTTGAACCAAAACGTACTCGATCGAATCCTATGTGCTTATCTCATTTATTCTTGCCTAAGTGAAGACTTTCGATTAAGAATATGAAGTTCCTTATAAGTTATGAAAAAAAAACTAAGTATTGATACTTAACCCCTATGGGACGGCATGTCTCCTTGCACAATGTGGTCAAACATAAATCGTTTACTCTATTACTTAACAAGGAAGAAATAGTTGGTTAAATAAGTGAACACACAATTTTTTGAACCAAAACGTACTCGATCGAATCCTATGTGCTTATCTCTTTTATTCGTGCCTAAGTGATGACTTCCGATTAAGAATATGATGTTCCTTATAAGTTATGAAAAAAAACTAAGTATTGATACTTAACCCCTATGGGATAGTCTCTCTCCTTCCACGATTTCGTCAAACGTAACTCGTTTACTCTATTACTTATCAATGAGGTAATAGTTGGTCAAATAAGTCAACACACATTCTTTGAACCAAAACTCACTAGATCAAACCTATATGCTTCTCTATTTTATTATTGCCTAAGTGATAACTTCCGATGAAGAATATGAAGTTCCCTATAAGTTACAAAAAAAAAAACTAAGTATGGATACTTAACCCCTATGGGACGGCATCTCTACTTGAACAATTTGGTCACATGTAACTTTTTTACAGTATAACTTAACAAGGAAGTAATAGTAGGTTAAAAAAGTCAACAAATATTCTCTAACCCCAAAGACACGCGATCGAAGCCTATGTGCTTATCTCTCTCATTCTTGCCTAAGCGAATATTTTCGATCAAGAATATGAAGTTCTAATATGTGTTATAAAGAAAGCACTAAGTATGGATATTTAACCCCTATAGGATGGCCTAAATCTTTCCCCCATTTGGTCAAACGTAACTCGTTTAATTAACAAGGATGTAATGGTCGGTCAAATAAGTTAATACACATCTTTGAACTTTAACGCACTCGATCGAAGCCTATGTGCTTTTCTCTATTAGTCTTGTCTAAGTGAAGAATTCCGATCAAGAATATGAAGTTCCATATAAGTTATGAAAAGAAAGCTAACTATTGATACTTAGCCCCTATGGGACGGCCTCTCTCCTTGCACAACTTGGTCAAACGTAACTCGTTTACTCTATTACTTAACAAGGAAGTAATAGTTGGTCGAATAAGTGAACACACGTTTTTTGAACCAAAACGTACTCGATCGAATCCTATGTGCTTATCTCATTTATTCTTGCCTAAGTGAAGACTTTCGATTAAGAATATGAAGTTCCTTATAAGTTATGAAAAAAAAACTAAGTATTGATACTTAACCCCTATGGGACGGCATCTCTCCTTGCACAATGTGGTCAAACATAAATCGTTTACTCTATTACTTAACAAGGAAGTAATAGTTGGTTAAATAAGTGAACACACAATTTTTTGAACCAAAACGTACTCGATCGAATCCTATGTGCTTATCTCTTTTATTCTTGCCTAAGTGATGACTTCCGATTAAGAATATGAAGTTCCTTATAAGTTATGAAAAAAAACTAAGTATTGATACTTAACCCCTATGGGATAGTCTCTCTCCTTCCACGATTTCATCAAACGTAACTCGTTTACTCTATTACTTATCAATGAGGTAATAGTTGGTCAAATAAGTCAACACACATTCTTTGAACCAAAACTCACTAGATCAAACCTATATGCTTCTCTATTTTATTATTGCCTAAGTGATAACTTCCGATGAAGAATATGAAGTTCCCTATAAGTTACAAAAAAAAAACTAAGTATGGATACTTAACCCCTATGGGACGGCATCTCCACTTGAACAATTTGGTCAAATGTAACTTTTTTACAGTATAACTTAACAAGGAAGTAATAGTAGGTTAAAAAAGTCAACAAACATTCTCTAACCCCAAAGACACGCGATCGAAGCCTATGTGCTTATCTCTCTCATTCTTGCCTAAGCGAATATTTTCGATCAAGAATATGAAGTTGTAATGTGTTATGAAGAAAGCACTAAGTATGGATATTTAACCCCTATAGGATGGCCTCTATCCTTCCCCGATTTGGTCAAACGTAACTCGTTTAATTAACAAGGATGTAATGGTCGGTCAAATAAGTTAATACACATCTTTGAACTTTAACGCACTCGATCGAAGCCTATGTGCTTTTCTCTATTAGTCTTGTCTAAGTGAAGAATTCCGATCAAGAATATGAAGTTCCATATAAGTTATGAAAAAAAAACCTAAGTATTGATACTTAACCACTATGGGACAGCCTCTCTCCTTCCACGATTTGGTCAAGCGTAACTCGTTTACTCTATTACTTAACAAGGAAATAATATTGGTCAAATAAGTCAACACACATTCTTTGAACAAAAACGCAATCGATCGAAGCCTATGTGCTTATCTCTTTTATTCTTGCCTAAGTAAAGACTTCCGATCAAGAATATGAAGTTCCATATAAGTTACAAAAAAACACTAAGTATTGATACTTAACCCCTATGGGACGACCTCTCTTCTTCCACGATTTGGTCATACTTAACTCGTTTACTCTATTACTTATCAAGGAAGTAATAGTTGCTCAAATAAGTCAACACACTTTTTTGAACCAAAACGCAATCGATCAAAGCCCATGTGCTTATCTCTTTTATTCTTGCCTATGTAAAGACTTCCGATCTAGAATATGAAGTTCCCTGTAAGTTACGAAAAAACAAACTAAGAAAGGATACTTAAAGCCTATGGGATGACCTCTCTCCTTGCCCAATTTGGTCAAACGTAACTCGTTTATTCTATTACTTAAAAACAAAGTAATAGTTGGTCAAATAAGTCAACACACATTCTTTGAACCAAAACGCAACCGATCGAAGCCTCTGTGCGTATCTCTTTTTTTTTCTTGCCTAAGTAAAGACTTCCGATAAAGAATATTAAGTTCCCTAAATGTTATGAAAAAAAGAATTAAGAATGGATACTTAACGCCTATGTGACGGATTATCTCCTTCCATGATTTGGTCAAACGTAACTCCTTTACTCTATTACTTAACAAGGAAGTAATAGGTTGTTAAATAAGTCAACACACATTTTTTGAACCAAAACGCACTCGATCGAAGCCTATGTGCTTATCAGTTTTATTCTTGCCTAAGTGAAGACTTTCAATCAAGAATATGAAGTTCCATATACGTTACGAGAAAAAGAACTAAATATTGATACTTAACCCCTATGGGACGACCTCTCTCCTTCCACGATTGGGTCAAACATAACTCGTTTACTCTATTACTTAACAAGGAAGTAATATTGGTCAAATAAGTCAACACACATTCTTTGAACAAAAACGCAATCGATCTAAGCCTATGTGCGTATCTCTTTTATTCTTGCCTAAGTAAAAACTTTCGATCAAGAATATGAAGTTCCCTATATGTTATGAAAAAAGAACTAAGAGTGGATACTTAATGCCAATGTGATGGATTCTCTCCTTCCATGATTTGGTCAAACGTAACTCATTTACTCTATTACTTAACAACAAAGTAATAGTTTGTCAAATAAGTGAACACACATTTTCTGAACCAAAACGTACTCGATCGAAGCCTATGTGCTTATCTCTTTTATTCTTGCATAAGTGAAGACTTGCGATCAAGAATAGGAAGTTCCTTATAAGTTATGAAAAAGAAACTAAGTATTGATACTTAACCCCTATGGGACTGCATCTCTCCTTCCACTGTTTGGTCAGACGTAACTCGTTTACTCTATTACTTAACAAGGAAGTAATAGTTGGTGAAATAAGTCAACACACAATCTTTGAACCAAAACGCAATCGATCGAAGCCTATGTGCTTATCTCTTTTATTCTTGCCTATGTAAGGACTTCCGATCAAGAATATGAAGTTCCATATAAGTTACAAAAAAAACACTAAGTATTGATACTTAACCCCTATGGGACGGCCTCTCTTCTTCCACGATTTGGTCAAACTTTACTCGTTTACTCTATTACTTCGCAAGGAAGTAATAGTTGCTCAAATAAGTCAACACACTTTTTTGAACCAAAACGCAATCGATCAAAGTCTATGTGCTTATCTCTTTTATTCTTGCCTATGTGAAGACTTCCGATCTAGAATATGAAGTTCCCTGTAAGTTACCAAAAAATAAACTAAGAAAGGATACTTAAAGCCTATGGGATGACCTCTCTCCTTGCACAATTTGGTCAAACGTAACTCGTTTATTATATTACTTAAAAACAAAGTAATAGTTGGTCAAATAAGTCAACACACATTCTTTGAACCAAAACGCAATCGATCGAAGCCTCTGTGTGTATCTCTTTTATTCTTGCCTAAGTAAAGACTTCCGATCAAGAATATGAATTTCCCTATAAGTTACAAAAAAAACACTAAGTATTGATACTTAACCCCTATGGGACGGCCTCTCTTCTTCCACGATTTGGTCAAACTTTACTCGTTTACTCTATTACTTCGCAAGGAAGTAATAGTTGCTCAAATAAGTCAACACACTTTTTTGAACCAAAACGCAATCGATCAAAGCCTATGTGCTTATCTCTTTTATTCTTGCCTATGTGAAGACTTCCGATCTAGAATATGAAGTTCCCTGTAAGTTACCAAAAAACAAACTAAGAAAGGATACTTAAAGCCTATGGGATGACCTCTCTCCTTGCACAATTTTGTCAAACGTAACTCGTTTATTCTATTACTTAAAAACAAAGTAATAGTTGGTTAAATAAGTCAACACACATTCTTTGAACCAAAACGCAATCGATCGAAGCCTCTGTGTGTATCTCTTTTATTCTTGCCTAAGTAAAGACTTCCGATCAAGAATATGAAGCTCCCTATAAGTTACAAAAAAAAACACTAAGTATTGATACTTAACCCCTATGGGACGGCCTCTCTTCTTCCACGATTGGGTCAAACTTAACTCGATTACTCTATTACTTAGCAAGGAAGTAATAGTTGCTCAAATAAGTCAACACACTTTTTTGAACCAAAACGCAATCGATCAAAGCCTATGTCCTTATCTCTTTTATTCTCGCCTATGTGAAGACTTCCGATCTAGAATATGAAGTTCCCTGTAAGTTACGGAATAACAAACTAAGAAAGGATACTTAAAGCCTATGGGATGACCTATCTCCTTGCACAATTTGGTCAAACGTAACTCGTTTATTCTATTATTTAAAAACAATGTAATAGTTGGTCAAATAAGTCAACACACATTCTTTGAACCAAAACGCAATTGATCAAAGCCTCTGTGCGTATCTCTTTTATTCTTGCCTAAGTAAAGACTTCCGATCAAGAATATGACGTTCTCTAGATGTTATGAAAAAAAGAATTAAGAATGGATACTTAACGCCTATGTGACGGATTATCTCCTTCCATGATTTGGTCAAACGCAACTCCTTTACTCTATTACTTAACAAGGAAGTAATAGGTTGTTAAATAAGTCAACACACAATTTTTGAACCAAAACGCACTCGATCGAAGCCTATGTGCTTATCTGTTTTATTCTTACCTATGTGAAGACTTTCGATCAAGAATATGAAGTTCCATATACGTTACGAAAAAAAGAACTAAATATTGATACTTAACCCCTATGGGACGGCCTCTCTCTTCCCACGATTGGGTCAAACATAACTCGTTTACTCTATTACTTAACAAGGAAGTAATAGTTAGTCAAATAAGTCAATACATATTTTTTGAACCAAAACGCAATCGATCGAGGCCTATGTGCTTATCTCTTTTACTCTTGCCTAAGGAAAGACTTCCGATCAAGAATATGAAGTTCCCTATAAGTTATGAAAAGAAAGCTAACTATTAATACTTAGCCCCGATGGGACGGCCTCTCTCCTTGCACAACTTGGTCAAACGTAACTCGTTTACTCTATTACTTAACAAGGAAGTAATAGTTGGTCGAATAAGTGAACACACATTTTTTGAACCAAAACGTACTCGATCGAATCCTATGTGCTTATCTCATTTATTCTTGCCTAAGTGAAGACTTTCGATTAAGAATATGAAGTTCCTTATGAGTTATGAAAAAAAAACTAAGTATTGATACTTAACCCCTATGGGACGGCATCTCTCCTTGCACAATGTGGTCAAACGTAAATCGTTTACTCTATTTCTTAACAAGGAAGTAATAGTTGGTTAAATAACTGAACACACCGTTTTTTGAACCAAAACGTACTCGATCGAATCCTATATGCTTATCTCTGTTATTCTTGCCTAAGTGATGACTTGCGATCAAGAATATGAAGTTCCTTATAAGTTATGAAAAAAAACTAAGTATTGATACTTAACCCCTATGGGATAGTCTCTCTCCTTCCACGCTTTCGTCAAACGTAACTCGTTTACTCTATTACTTATCAAGGAGGTAATAGTTGGTCAAATAAGTCAACACACATTCTTTGAACCAAAACTCATTAGATCAAACCTATATGCTTATCTATTTTATTCTTGCCTAAGTGATAACTTCCGATGAAGAATATGAAGTTCCCTATAAGTTACAAAAAAAAAACTAAGTATGGATACTTAACCCCTATGGGACGGAATCTCTACTTGAACAATTTGGTCAAATGTAACTTTTTTACAGTATAACTTAACAAGGAAGTAATAGTAGGTTAAAAAAGTCAACAAACATTCTCTAACCCCAAAGACACGCGATCGAAGCCTATGTGCTTATCTCTCTCATTCTTGCCTAAGCGAATATTTTCGATCAAGAATATGAAGTTCTATATAAGTTATGAAGAAAGCACTAAGTATGGATATTTAACCCCTATAGGATGGCCTCTCTCCTTCCCCGATTTGGTCAAACGTAACTCGTTTAATTAACAAGGATGTAATGGTCGGTCAAATAAGTTAATACACATCTTTGAACTTTAACGCACTCGATCGAAGCCTATGTGCTTTTCTCTATTATTCTTGTCTAAGTGAAGAATTCCGATCAAGAATATGAAGTTCCATATAAGTTATGAAAAAAAACCTAAGTATTGATACTTAACCACTATGGGACAGCCTCTCTCCTTCCACGATTTGGTCAAGCGTAACTCGTTTACTCTATTACTTAACAAGGATATAATATTGGTCAAATAAGTCAACACATATTCTTTGAACAAAAACGCAATCGATCGAAGCCTATGTGCGTATCTCTTTTATTCTTGCCTAAGTAAAAACTTCCGATCAAGAATATGAAGTTCCCTATATGTTATGAAAAAAGAACTAAGAGTGGATACTTAATGCCTATGTGACGGATTCTCTCCTTCCTTGATTTGGTCAAACGTAACTCATTTACTCTATTACTTAACAATGAAGTAATAGTTGGTCAAATAAGTGAACGCACATTTTTTGAACCAAAATGTACTCGATCGAAGCCTATGTGCTTATCTCTTTTATTCTTGCCTAAGTGAAGACTTGCGATCAAGAATAGGAAATTCCTTATAAGTTATGAAAAAAAAACTAAGTATTGATACTTAACCCCTATGGGACGGCATCTCTCCTTCCACTATTTGGTCAGACGTAACTCATTTACTCTATTACTTAACAAGGAAGTAATAGTTAGTGAAATAAGTCAACACACAATCTTTGAACCAAAACGCAATCGATCGAAGCCTATGTGCTTATCTCTTTTATTCTTGCCTAAGTAAAAGACTTCCGATCAAGAATATGAAGTTCCATATAAGTTACAAAAAAAACACTAAGTATTGATACTTAACCCCTATGGGACGGCCTCTCTTCTTCCACGATTTGGTCAAACTTAACTCGTTTACTCTATTACTTAGCAAGGAAATAATAGTTGCTCAAATAAGTCAACACACTTTTTTGAATCAAAACGCAATCGATCAAAGCCCATGTGCTTATCTCTTTTATTCTTGCCTATGTAAAGACTTTCGATCTAGAATATGAAGTTTCCTGTAAGTTACGAAAAAACAAACTAAGAAAGGATACTTAAAGCCTATGGGATGACCTCTCTCCTTGCACAATTTGGTCAAACGTAACTCGTTTATTCTATTACTTAAAAACAAAGTAATAGTTGGTCAAATAAGTCAACACACATTCTTTGAACCAAAACGCAATCGATCGAAGCCTCTGTGTGTATCTCTTTTATTCTTGCCTAAGTAAAGACTTCCGATCAAGAATATGAAGTTCCCTATAAGTTACAAAAAAAACACTAAGTATTGATACTTAACCCCTATGGGACGGCCTCTCTTCTTCCACGATTTGGTCAAACTTTACTCGTTTACTCTATTATTTCGCAAGGAAGTAATAGTTGCTCAAATAAGTCAACACACTTTTTTGAACCAAAACGCAATCGATCAAAGCCTATGTGCTTATCTCTTTTATTCTTGCCTATGTGAAGACTTCCGATCTAGAATATGAAGTTCCCTGTAAGTTACCAAAAAACAAACTAAGAAAGGATACTTAAAGCCTATGGGATGACCTCTCTCGTTGCACAATTTTGTCAAACGTAACTCGTTTATTCTTACTTAAAAACAAAGTAATAGTTGGTCAAATAAGTCAACACACATTCTTTGAACCAAAACGCAATCGATCGAAGCCTCTGTGTGTATCTCTTTTATTCTTGCCTAAGTAAAGACTTCCGATCAAGAATATGAAGTTCCCTATAAGTTACAAAAAAAAACACTAAGTATTGATACTTAACCCCTATGGGACGGCCTCTCTTCTTCCACGATTGGGTCAAACTTAACTCGATTACTCTATTACTTAGCAAGGAAGTAATAGTTGCTCAAATAGGTCAACACACTTTTTTGAACCAAAACGCAATCGATCAAAGCCTATGTCCTTATCTCTTTTATTCTCGCCTATGTGAAGACTTCCGATCTAGAATATGAAGTTCCCTGTAAGTTACGGAATAACAAACTAAGAAAGGATACTTAAAGCCTATGGGATGACCTATCTCCTTGAACAATTTGGTCAAACGTAACTCGTTTATTCTATTATTTAAAAACAATGTAATAGTTGGTCAAATAAGTCAACACACATTCTTTGAACCAAAACGCAATTGATCAAAGCCTCTGTGCGTATCTCTTTTATTCTTGCCTAAGTAAAGACTTCCGATCAAGAATATGACGTTCTCTAGATGTTATGAAAAAAAGAATTAAGAATGGATACTTAACGCCTATGTGACGGATTATGTCCTTCCATGATTTGGTCAAACGCAACTCCTTTACTCTATTACTTAACAAGGAAGTAATAGGTTGTTAAATAAGTCAACACACATTTTTTGAACCAAAACGCACTCGATCGAAGCCTATGTGCTTATCTGTTTTATTCTTACCTATGTGAAGACTTTCGATCAAGAATATGAAGTTCCATATACGTTACGAAAAAAAGAACTAAATATTGATACTTAACCCCTATGGGACGGCCTCTCTCTTCCCACGATTGGGTCAAACATAACTCGTTTACTCTATTACTTAACAAGGAAGTAATAGTTAGTCAAATAAGTCAATACATATTTTTTGAACCAAAACGCAATCGATCGAGGCCTATGTGCTTATCTCTTTTACTCATGCCTAAGGAAAGACTTCCGATCAAGAATATGAAGTTCCCTATAAGTTATGAAAAGAAAGCTAACTATTGATACTTAGCCCCGATGGGACGGCCTCTCTCCTTGCACAACTTGGTCAAACGTAACTCGTTTACTCTATTACTTAACAAGGAAGTAATAGTTGGTCGAATAAGTGAACACACATTTTTTGAACCAAAACGTACTCGATCGAATCCTATGTGCTTATCTCATTTATTCTTGCCTAAGTGAAGACTTTCGATTAAGAATATGAAGTTCCTTATGAGTTATGAAAAAAAAACTAAGTATTGATACTTAACCCCTATGGGACGGCATCTCTCCTTGCACAATGTGGTCAAACGTAAATCGTTTACTCTATTTCTTAACAAGGAAGTAATAGTTGGTTAAATAACTGAACACACAGTTTTTTGAACCAAAACGTACTCGATCGAATCCTATATGCTTATCTCTGTTATTCTTGCCTAAGTGATGACTTGCGATCAAGAATATGAAGTTCCTTATAAGTTATGAAAAAAAACTAAGTATTGATACTTAACCCCTATGGGATAGTCTCTCTCCTTCCACGCTTTCGTCAAACGTAACTCGTTTACTCTATTACTTATCAAGGAGGTAATAGTTGGTCAAATAAGTCAACACACATTCTTTGAACCAAAACTCATTAGATCAAACCTATATGCTTATCTATTTTATTCTTGCCTAAGTGATAACTTCCGATGAAGAATATGAAGTTCCCTATAAGTTACAAAAAAAAAAACTAAGTATGGATACTTAACCCCTATGGGACGGAATCTCTACTTGAACAATTTGGTCAAATGTAACTTTTTTACAGTATAACTTAACAAGGAAGTAATAGTAGGTTAAAAAAGTCAACAAACATTCTCTAACCCCAAAGACACGCGATCGAAGCCTATGTGCTTATCTCTCTCATTCTTGCCTAAGCGAATATTTTCGATCAAGAATATGAAGTTCTATATAAGTTATGAAGAAAGCACTAAGTATGGATATTTAACCCCTATAGGATGGCCTCTCTCCTTCCCCGATTTGGTCAAACGTAACTCGTTTAATTAACAAGGATGTAATGGTCGGTCAAATAAGTTAATACACATCTTTGAACTTTAACGCACTCGATCGAAGCCTATGTGCTTTTCTCTATTATTCTTGTCTAAGTGAAGAATTCCGATCAAGAATATGAAGTTCCATATAAGTTATGAAAAAAAAACCTAAGTATTGATACTTAACCACTATGGGACAGCCTCTCTCCTTCCACGATTTGGTCAAGCGTAACTCGTTTACTCTATTACTTAACAAGGAAATAATATTGGTCAAATAAGTCAACACATATTCTTTGAACAAAAACGCAATCGATCGAAGCCTATGTGCGTATCTCTTTTATTCTTGCCTAAGTAAAAACTTCCGATCAAGAATATGAAGTTCCCTATATGTTATGAAAAAAGAACTAAGAGTGGATACTTAATGCCTATGTGACGGATTCTCTCCTTCCTTGATTTGGTCAAACGTAACTCATTTACTCTATTACTTAACAACGAAGTAATAGTTGGTCAAATAAGTGAACGCACATTTTTTGAACCAAAATGTACTCGATCGAAGCCTATGTGCTTATCTCTTTTATTCTTGCCTAAGTGAAGACTTGCGATCAAGAATAGGAAATTCCTTATAAGTTATGAAAAAAAAACTAAGTATTGATACTTAACCCCTATGGGACGACATCTCTCCTTCCACTATTTGGTCAGACGTAACTCATTTACTCTATTACTTAACAAGGAAGTAATAGTTAGTGAAATAAGTCAACACACAGTCTTTGAACCAAAACGCAATCGATCGAAGCCTATGTGCTTATCTCTTTTATTCTTGCCTAAGTAAAAGACTTCCGATCAAGAATATGAAGTTCCATATAAGTTACAAAAAAAACACTAAGTATTGATACTTAACCCCTATGGGATGGCCTCTCTTCTTCCACGATTTGGTCAAACTTAACTCGTTTACTCTATTACTTAGCAAGGAAATAATAGTTGCTCAAATAAGTCAACACACTTTTTTGAATCAAAACGCAATCGATCAAAGCCCATGTGCTTATCTCTTTTATTCTTGCCTATGTAAAGACTTTCGATCTAGAATATGAAGTTTCCTGTAAGTTACGAAAAAACAAACTAAGAAAGGATACTTAAAGCCTATGGGATGACCTCTCTCCTTGCACAATTTGGTCAAACGTAACTCGTTTATTCTATTACTTAAAAACAAAGTAATAGTTGGTCAAATAAGTCAACACACATTCTTTGAACCAAAACGCAATCGATCGAAGCCTCTGTGTGTATCTCTTTTATTCTTGCCTAAGTAAAGACTTCCGATCAAGAATATGAAGTTCCCTATAAGTTACAAAAAAAACACTAAGTATTGATACTTAACCCCTATGGGACGGCCTCTCTTCTTCCACGATTTGGTCAAACTTTACTCGTTTACTCTATTATTTCGCAAGGAAGTAATAGTTGCTCAAATAAGTCAACACACTTTTTTGAACCAAAACGCAATCGATCAAAGCCTATGTGCTTATCTCTTTTATTCTTGCCTATGTGAAGACTTCCGATCTAGAATATGAAGTTCCCTGTAAGTTACCAAAAAACAAACTAAGAAAGGATACTTAAAGCCTATGGGATGACCTCTCTCGTTGCACAATTTTGTCAAACGTAACTCGTTTATTCTTACTTAAAAACAAAGTAATAGTTGGTCAAATAAGTCAACACACATTCTTTGAACCAAAACGCAATCGATCGAAGCCTCTGTGTGTATCTCTTTTATTCTTGCCTAAGTAAAGACTTCCGATCAAGAATATGAAGTTCCCTATAAGTTACAAAAAAAAACACTAAGTATTGATACTTAACCCCTATGGGACGGCCTCTCTTCTTCCACGATTGGGTCAAACTTAACTCGATTACTCTATTACTTAGCAAGGAAGTAATAGTTGCTCAAATAGGTCAACACACTTTTTTGAACCAAAACGCAATCGATCAAAGCCTATGTCCTTATCTCTTTTATTCTCGCCTATGTGAAGACTTCCGATCTAGAATATGAAGTTCCCTGTAAGTTACGGAATAACAAACTAAGAAAGGATACTTAAAGCCTATGGGATGACCTATCTCCTTGCACAATTTGGTCAAACGTAACTCGTTTATTCTATTATTTAAAAACAATGTAATAGTTGGTCAAATAAGTCAACACACATTCTTTGAACCAAAACGCAATTGATCAAAGCCTCTGTGCGTATCTCTTTTATTCTTGCCTAAGTAAAGACTTCCGATCAAGAATATGACGTTCTCTAGATGTTATGAAAAAAAGAATTAAGAATGGATACTTAACGCCTATGTGACGGATTATGTCCTTCCATGATTTGGTCAAACGCAACTCCTTTACTCTATTACTTAACAAGGAAGTAATAGGTTGTTAAATAAGTCAACACACATTTTTTGAACCAAAACGCACTCGATCGAAGCCTATGTGCTTATCTGTTTTATTCTTACCTATGTGAAGACTTTCGATCAAGAATATGAAGTTCCATATACGTTACGAAAAAAAGAACTAAATATTGATACTTAACCCCTATGGGACGGCCTCTCTCTTCCCACGATTGGGTCAAACATAACTCGTTTACTCTATTACTTAACAAGGAAGTAATAGTTAGTCAAATAAGTCAATACATATTTTTTGAACCAAAACGCAATCGATCGAGGCCTATGTGCTTATCTCTTTTACTCATGCCTAAGGAAAGACTTCCGATCAAGAATATGAAGTTCCCTATAAGTTATGAAAAGAAAGCTAACTATTGATACTTAGCCCCGATGGGACGGCCTCTCTCCTTGCACAACTTGGTCAAACGTAACTCGTTTACTCTATTACTTAACAAGGAAGTAATAGTTGGTCGAATAAGTGAACACACATTTTTTGAACCAAAACGTACTCGATCGAATCCTATGTGCTTATCTCATTTATTCTTGCCTAAGTGAAGACTTTCGATTAAGAATATGAAGTTCCTTATGAGTTATGAAAAAAAAACTAAGTATTGATACTTAACCCCTATGGGACGGCATCTCTCCTTGCACAATGTGGTCAAACGTAAATCGTTTACTCTATTTCTTAACAAGGAAGTAATAGTTGGTTAAATAACTGAACACACAGTTTTTTGAACCAAAACGTACTCGATCGAATCCTATATGCTTATCTCTGTTATTCTTGCCTAAGTGATGACTTGCGATCAAGAATATGAAGTTCCTTATAAGTTATGAAAAAAAACTAAGTATTGATACTTAACCCCTATGGGATAGTCTCTCTCCTTCCACGCTTTCGTCAAACGTAACTCGTTTACTCTATTACTTATCAAGGAGGTAATAGTTGGTCAAATAAGTCAACACACATTCTTTGAACCAAAACTCATTAGATCAAACCTATATGCTTATCTATTTTATTCTTGCCTAAGTGATAACTTCCGATGAAGAATATGAAGTTCCCTATAAGTTACAAAAAAAAAAACTAAGTATGGATACTTAACCCCTATGGGACGGAATCTCTACTTGAACAATTTGGTCAAATGTAACTTTTTTACAGTATAACTTAACAAGGAAGTAATAGTAGGTTAAAAAAGTCAACAAACATTCTCTAACCCCAAAGACACGCGATCGAAGCCTATGTGCTTATCTCTCTCATTCTTGCCTAAGCGAATATTTTCGATCAAGAATATGAAGTTCTATATAAGTTATGAAGAAAGCACTAAGTATGGATATTTAACCCCTATAGGATGGCCTCTCTCCTTCCCCGATTTGGTCAAACGTAACTCGTTTAATTAACAAGGATGTAATGGTCGGTCAAATAAGTTAATACACATCTTTGAACTTTAACGCACTCGATCGAAGCCTATGTGCTTTTCTCTATTATTCTTGTCTAAGTGAAGAATTCCGATCAAGAATATGAAGTTCCATATAAGTTATGAAAAAAAAACCTAAGTATTGATACTTAACCACTATGGGACAGCCTCTCTCCTTCCACGATTTGGTCAAGCGTAACTCGTTTACTCTATTACTTAACAAGGAAATAATATTGGTCAAATAAGTCAACACATATTCTTTGAACAAAAACGCAATCGATCGAAGCCTATGTGCGTATCTCTTTTATTCTTGCCTAAGTAAAAACTTCCGATCAAGAATATGAAGTTCCCTATATGTTATGAAAAAAGAACTAAGAGTGGATACTTAATGCCTATGTGACGGATTCTCTCCTTCCTTGATTTGGTCAAACGTAACTCATTTACTCTATTACTTAACAACGAAGTAATAGTTGGTCAAATAAGTGAACGCACATTTTTTGAACCAAAATGTACTCGATCGAAGCCTATGTGCTTATCTCTTTTATTCTTGCCTAAGTGAAGACTTGCGATCAAGAATAGGAAATTCCTTATAAGTTATGAAAAAAAAACTAAGTATTGATACTTAACCCCTATGGGACGGCATCTCTCCTTCCACTATTTGGTCAGACGTAACTCATTTACTCTATTACTTAACAAGGAAGTAATAGTTAGTGAAATAAGTCAACACACAGTCTTTGAACCAAAACGCAATCGATCGAAGCCTATGTGCTTATCTCTTTTATTCTTGCCTAAGTAAAAGACTTCCGATCAAGAATATGAAGTTCCATATAAGTTACAAAAAAAACACTAAGTATTGATACTTAACCCCTATGGGACGGCCTCTCTTCTTCCACGATTTGGTCAAACTTAACTCGTTTACTCTATTACTTAGCAAGGAAATAATAGTTGCTCAAATAAGTCAACACACTTTTTTGAATCAAAACGCAATCGATCAAAGCCCATGTGCTTATCTCTTTTATTCTTGCCTATGTAAAGACTTTCGATCTAGAATATGAAGTTTCCTGTAAGTTACGAAAAAACAAACTAAGAAAGGATACTTAAAGCCTATGGGATGACCTCTCTCCTTGCACAATTTGGTCAAACGTAACTCGTTTATTCTATTACTTAAAAACAAAGTAATAGTTGGTCAAATAAGTCAACACACATTCTTTGAACCAAAACGCAATCGATCGAAGCCTCTGTGTGTATCTCTTTTATTCTTGCCTAAGTAAAGACTTCCGATCAAGAATATGAAGTTCCCTATAAGTTACAAAAAAAACACTAAGTATTGATACTTAACCCCTATGGGACGGCCTCTCTTCTTCCACGATTTGGTCAAACTTTACTCGTTTACTCTATTACTTCGCAAGGAAGTAATAGTTGCTCAAATAAGTCAACACACTTTTTTGAATCAAAACGCAATCGATCAAAGCCCATGTGCTTATCTCTTTTATTCTTGCCTATGTAAAGACTTTCGATCTAGAATATGAAGTTTCCTGTAAGTTACGAAAAAACAAACTAAGAAAGGATACTTAAAGCCTATGGGATGACCTCTCTCCTTGCACAATTTGGTCAAACGTAACTCGTTTATTCTATTACTTAAAAACAAAGTAATAGTTGGTCAAATAAGTCAACACACATTCTTTGAACCAAAACGCAATCGATCGAAGCCTCTGTGTGTATCTCTTTTATTCTTGCCTAAGTAAAGACTTCCGATCAAGAATATGAAGTTCCCTATAAGTTACAAAAAAAACACTAAGTATTGATACTTAACCCCTATGGGACGGCCTCTCTTCTTCCACGATTTGGTCAAACTTTACTCGTTTACTCTATTACTTCACAAGGAAGTAATAGTTGCTCAAATAAGTCAACACACTTTTTTGAACCAAAACGCAATCGATCAAAGCCTATGTGCTTATCTCTTTTATTCTTGCCTATGTGAAGACTTCCGATCTAGAATATCAAGTTCCCTGTAAGTTACCAAAAAACAAACTAAGAAAGGATACTTAAAGCCTATGGGATGACCTCTCTCCTTGCACAATTTTGTCAAACGTAACTCGTTTATTCTATTACTTAAAAACAAAGTAATAGTTGGTGAAATAAGTCAACACACATTCTTTGAACCAAAACGCAATCGATCGAAGCCTCTGTGTGTATCTCTTTTATTCTTGCCTAAGTAAAGACTTCCGATCAAGAATATGAAGTTCCCTATAAGTTACAAAAAAAACACTAAGTATTGATACTTAACCCCTATGGGACGGCCTCTCTTCTTCCACGATTTGGTCAAACTTTACTCGTTTACTCTATTACTTCGCAACGAAGTAATAGTTGCTCAAATAAGTCAACACACTTTTTTGAACCAAAACGCAATCGATCAAAGCCTATGTCCTTATCTATTTTATTCTCGCCTATGTAAAGACTTTCGATCTAGAATATGAAGTTTCCTGTAAGTTACGAAAAAACAAACTAAGAAAGGATACTTAAAGCCTATGGGATGACCTCTCTCCTTGCACAATTTGGTCAAACGTAACTCGTTTATTCTATTACTTAAAAACAAAGTAATAGTTGGTCAAATAAGTCAACACACATTCTTTGAACCAAAACACAACCGATCGAAGCCTCTGTGCGTATCTCTTTTTATTCTTGCCTAAGTAAAGACTACCGATCAAGAATATTAAGTTCCCTAAATGTTATGAAAAAAAGAATTAAGAATGGATACTTAACGCCTATGTGACGAATTATCTCCTTCCATGATTTGGTCAAACGTAACTCCTTTACTCTATTACTTAACAAGGAAGTAATAGGTTGTTAAATAAGTCAACACACATTTTTTGAACCAAAACGCACTCGATCGAAGCCTATGTGCTTATCTGTTTTATTCTTGCCTATGTGAAGACTTTCAATCAAGAATATGAAGTTCCATATACGTTACGAGAAAAAGAACTAAATATTGATACTTAACCCCTATGGGACGGCCTCTCTCCTTCCACGATTGGGTCAATCGTAACTCATTTACTCTATTACTTAACAACGAAGTAATAGTTGGTCAAATAAGTGAACGCACATTTTTTGAACCAAAATGTACTCGATCGAAGCCTATGTGCTTATCTCTTTTATTGTTGCCTAAGTGAAGACTTGCGATCAAGAATAGGAAGTTCCTTATAAGTTATGAAAAAAAAACTAAGTATTGATACTTAACCCCTATGGGACAGCATCTCTCCTTCCACGATCTGGTCAGACGTAACTCGTTTACTCTATTACTTAACAAGGAAGTAATAGTTTGTGAAATAAGTCAACACACAATCTTTGAACCAAAACGCAATCGATCGAAGCCTATGTGCTTATCTCTTTTATTCTTGCCTAAGTAAAGACTTCTGATCAAGAATATGAAGTTCCATATAAGTTAAAAAAAAACAAAACTAAGTATTGATTCTTAACCCCTATGGGACGGCCTCTCTTCTTACACGATTTGGTCAAACTTAACTCGTTTACTCTATTACTTAGCAAGGAAGTAATAGTTGCTCAAATAAATCAACACACTTTTTTGAACCAACACGCAATCGATCAAAGCCCATGTGCTTATCTCTTTTATTCTTGCCTATGTAAAGACTTCTGATCTAGAATATGAAGTTCCCTGTAAGTTACGAAAAAACAAACTAAGAAAGGATACTTAAAGCCTATGGGATGACCTCTCTCCTTGCCCAATTTGGTCAAATGTAACTCGTTTATTCTATAACTTAAAAACAAAGTAATAGTTGGTCAAATAAGTCAACACACATTCTTTGAACCAAAACACAACCGATCGAAGCCTCTGTGCGTATCTCTTTTTATTCTTGCCTAAGTAAAGACTACCGATCAAGAATATTAAGTTCCCTAAATGTTATGAAAAAAAGAATTAAGAATGGATACTTAACGCCTATGTGACGAATTATCTCCTTCCATGATTTGGTCAAACGTAACTCCTTTACTCTATTACTTAACAAGGAAGTAATAGGTTGTTAAATAAGTCAACACACATTTTTTGAACCAAAACGCACTCGATCGAAGCCTATGTGCTTATCTGTTTTATTCTTGCCTATGTGAAGACTTTCAATCAAGAATATGAAGTTCCATATACGTTACGAGAAAAAGAACTAAATATTGATACTTAACCCCTATGGGACGGCCTCTCTCCTTCCACGATTGGGTCAATCGTAACTCATTTACTCTATTACTTAACAACGAAGTAATAGTTGGTCAAATAAGTGAACGCACATTTTTTGAACCAAAATGTACTCGATCGAAGCCTATGTGCTTATCTCTTTTATTGTAGCCTAAGTGAAGACTTGCGATCAAGAATAGGAAGTTCCTTATAAGTTATGAAAAAAAAACTAAGTATTGATACTTAACCCCTATGGGACAGCATCTCTCCTTCCACGATCTGGTCAGACGTAACTCGTTTACTCTATTACTTAACAAGGAAGTAATAGTTTGTGAAATAAGTCAACACACAATCTTTGAACCAAGACGCAATCGATCGAAGCCTATGTGCTTATCTCTTTTATTCTTGCCTAAGTAAAGACTTCTGATCAAGAATATGAAGTTCCATATAAGTTAAAAAAAAACAAAACTAAGTATTGATTCTTAACCCCTATGGGACGGCCTCTCTTCTTACACGATTTGGTCAAACTTAACTCGTTTACTCTATTACTTAGCAAGGAAGTAATAGTTGCTCAAATAAATCAACACACTTTTTTGAACCAAAACGCAATCGATCGAAGCCCATGTGCTTATCTCTTTTATTCTTGCCTATGTAAAGACTTCTGATCTAGAATATGAAGTTCCCTGTAAGTTACGAAAAAACAAACTAAGAAAGGATACTTAAAGCCTATGGGATGACCTCTCTCCTTGCCCAATTTGGTCAAATGTAACTCGTTTATTCTATTACTTAAAAACAAAGTAATAGTTGGTCAAATAAGTCAACACACATTCTTTGAACCAAAACACAACCGATCGAAGCCTCTGTGCGTATCTCTTTTTATTCTTGCCTAAGTAAAGACTACCGATCAAGAATATTAAGTTCCCTAAGTGTTATGAAAAAAAGAATTAAGAATGGATACTTAACGCCTATGTGACGAATTATCTCCTTCCATGATTTGGTCAAACGTAACTCCTTTACTCTATTACTTAACAAGGAAGTAATAGGTTGTTAAATAAGTCAACACACATTTTTTGAACCAAAACGCACTCGATCGAAGCCTATGTGCTTATCTGTTTTATTCTTGCCTATGTGAAGACTTTCAATCAAGAATATGAAGTTCCATATACGTTACGAGAAAAAGAACTAAATATTGATACTTAACCCCTATGGGACGGCCTCTCTCCTTCCACGATTGGGTCAATCGTAACTCATTTACTCTATTACTTAACAACGAAGTAATAGTTGGTCAAATAAGTGAACGCACATTTTTTGAACCAAAATGTACTCGATCGAAGCCTATGTGCTTATCTCTTTTATTCTTGCCTAAGTGAAGACTTGCGATCAAGAATAGGAAATTCCTTATAAGTTATGAAAAAAAAACTAAGTATTGATACTTAACCCCTATGGGACGGCATCTCTCCTTCCACTATTTGGTCAGACGTAACTCATTTACTCTATTACTTAACAAGGAAGTAATAGTTAGTGAAATAAGTCAACACACAATCTTTGAACCAAAACGCAATCGATCGAAGCCTATGTGCTTATCTCTTTTATTCTTGCCTAAGTAAAAGACTTCCGATCAAGAATATGAAGTTCCATATAAGTTACAAAAAAAACACTAAGTATTGATACTTAACCCCTATGGGACGGCCTCTCTTCTTCCACGATTTGGTCAAACTTAACTCGTTTACTCTATTACTTAGCAAGGAAATAATAGTTGCTCAAATAAGTCAACACACTTTTTTGAATCAAAACGCAATCGATCAAAGCCCATGTGCTTATCTCTTTTATTCTTGCCTATGTAAAGACTTTCGATCTAGAATATGAAGTTTCCTGTAAGTTACGAAAAAACAAACTAAGAAAGGATACTTAAAGCCTATGGGATGACCTCTCTCCTTGCACAATTTGGTCAAACGTAACTCGTTTATTCTATTACTTAAAAACAAAGTAATAGTTGGTCAAATAAGTCAACACACATTCTTTGAACCAAAACGCAATCGATCGAAGCCTCTGTGTGTATCTCTTTTATTCTTGCCTAAGTAAAGACTTCCGATCAAGAATATGAAGTTCCCTATAAGTTACAAAAAAAACACTAAGTATTGATACTTAACCCCTATGGGACGGCCTCTCTTCTTCCACGATTTGGTCAAACTTTACTCGTTTACTCTATTATTTCGCAAGGAAGTAATAGTTGCTCAAATAAGTCAACACACTTTTTTGAACCAAAACGCAATCGATCAAAGCCTATGTGCTTATCTCTTTTATTCTTGCCTATGTGAAGACTTCCGATCTAGAATATGAAGTTCCCTGTAAGTTACCAAAAAAACAAACTAAGAAAGGATACTTAAAGCCTATGGGATGACCTCTCTCCTTGCACAATTTTGTCAAACGTAACTCGTTTATTCTATTACTTAAAAACAAAGTAATAGTTGGTCAAATAAGTCAACACACATTCTTTGAACCAAAACGCAATCGATCGAAGCCTCTGTGTGTATCTCTTTTATTCTTGCCTAAGTAAAGACTTCCGATCAAGAATATGAAGTTCCCTATAAGTTACAAAAAAAAACACTAAGTATTGATACTTAACCCCTATGGGACGGCCTCTCTTCTTCCACGATTGGGTCAAACTTAACTCGATTACTCTATTACTTAGCAAGGAAGTAATAGTTGCTCAAATAAGTCAACACACTTTTTTGAACCAAAACGCAATCGATCAAAGCCTATGTCCTTATCTCTTTTATTCTCGCCTATGTGAAGACTTCCGATCTAGAATATGAAGTTCCCTGTAAGTTACGGAATAACAAACTAAGAAAGGATACTTAAAGCCTATGGGATGACCTATCTCCTTGCACAATTTGGTCAAACGTAACTCGTTTATTCTATTATTTAAAAACAATGTAATAGTTGGTCAAATAAGTCAACACACATTCTTTGAACCAAAACGCAATTGATCAAAGCCTCTGTGCGTATCTCTTTTATTCTTGCCTAAGTAAAGACTTCCGATCAAGAATATGACGTTCTCTAGATGTTATGAAAAAAAGAATTAAGAATGGATACTTAACGCCTATGTGACGGATTATCTCCTTCCATGATTTGGTCAAACGCAACTCCTTTACTCTATTACTTAACAAGGAAGTAATAGGTTGTTAAATAAGTCAACACACAATTTTTGAACCAAAACGCACTCGATCGAAGCCTATGTGCTTATCTGTTTTATTCTTACCTATGTGAAGACTTTCGATCAAGAATATGAAGTTCCATATACGTTACGAAAAAAAGAACTAAATATTGATACTTAACCCCTATGGGACGGCCTCTCTCTTCCCACGATTGGGTCAAACATAACTCGTTTACTCTATTACTTAACAAGGAAGTAATAGTTAGTCAAATAAGTCAATACATATTTTTTGAACCAAAACGCAATCGATCGAGGCCTATGTGCTTATCTCTTTTACTCTTGCCTAAGGAAAGACTTCCGATCAAGAATATGAAGTTCCCTATAAGTTATGAAAAGAAAGCTAACTATTGATACTTAGCCCCGATGGGACGGCCTCTCTCCTTGCACAACTTGGTCAAACGTAACTCGTTTACTCTATTACTTAACAAGGAAGTAATAGTTGGTCGAATAAGTGAACACACATTTTTTGAACCAAAACGTACTCGATCGAATCCTATGTGCTTATCTCATTTATTCTTGCCTAAGTGAAGACTTTCGATTAAGAATATGAAGTTCCTTATGAGTTATGAAAAAAAAACTAAGTATTGATACTTAACCCCTATGGGACGGCATCTCTCCTTGCACAATGTAGTCAAACGTAAATCGTTTACTCTATTTCTTAACAAGGAAGTAATAGTTGGTTAAATAACTGAACACACAGTTTTTTGAACCAAAACGTACTCGATCGAATCCTATATGCTTATCTCTGTTATTCTTGCCTAAGTGATGACTTGCGATCAAGAATATGAAGTTCCTTATAAGTTATGAAAAAAAACTAAGTATTGATACTTAACCCCTATGGGATAGTCTCTCTCCTTCCACGCTTTCGTCAAACGTAACTCGTTTACTCTATTACTTATCAAGGAGGTAATAGTTGGTCAAATAAGTCAACACACATTCTTTGAACCAAAACTCATTAGATCAAACCTATATGCTTATCTATTTTATTCTTGCCTAAGTGATAACTTCCGATGAAGAATATGAAGTTCCCTATAAGTTACAAAAAAAAAACTAAGTATGGATACTTAACCCCTATGGGACGGAATCTCTACTTGAACAATTTGGTCAAATGTAACTTTTTTACAGTATAACTTAACAAGGAAGTAATAGTAGGTTAAAAAAGTCAACAAACATTCTCTAACCCCAAAGACACGCGATCGAAGCCTATGTGCTTATCTCTCTCATTCTTGCCTAAGCGAATATTTTCGATCAAGAATATGAAGTTCTATATAAGTTATGAAGAAAGCACAAAGTATGGATATTTAACCCCTATAGGATGGCCTCTCTCCTTCCCCGATTTGGTCAAACGTAACTCGTTTAATTAACAAGGATGTAATGGTCGGTCAAATAAGTTAATACACATCTTTGAACTTTAACGCACTCGATCGAAGCCTATGTGCTTTTCTCTATTATTCTTGTCTAAGTGAAGAATTCCGATCAAGAATATGAAGTTCCATATAAGTTATGAAAAAAAAACCTAAGTATTGATACTTAACCACTATGGGACAGCCTCTCTCCTTCCACGATTTGGTCAAGCGTAACTCGTTTACTCTATTACTTAACAAGGAAATAATATTGGTCAAATAAGTCAACACATATTCTTTGAACAAAAACGGAATCGATCGAAGCCTATGTGCGTATCTCTTTTATTCTTGCCTAAGTAAAAACTTCCGATCAAGAATATGAAGTTCCCTATATGTTATGAAAAAAGAACTAAGAGTGGATACTTAATGCCTATGTGACGGATTCTCTCCTTCCTTGATTTGGTCAAACGTAACTCATTTACTCTATTACTTAACAACGAAGTAATAGTTGGTCAAATAAGTGAACGCACATTTTTTGAACCAAAATGTACTCGATCGAAGCCTATGTGCTTATCTCTTTTATTCTTGCCTAAGTGAAAACTTGCGATCAAGAATAGGAAATTCCTTATAAGTTATGAAAAAAAAACTAAGTATTGATACTTAACCCCTATGGGACGGCATCTCTCCTTCCACTATTTGGTCAGACGTAACTCATTTACTCTATTACTTAACAAGGAAGTAATAGTTAGTGAAATAAGTCAACACACAGTCCTTGAACCAAAACGCAATCGATCGAAGCCTATGTGCTTATCTCTTTTATTCTTGCCTAAGTAAAAGACTTCCGATCAAGAATATGAAGTTCCATATAAGTTACAAAAAAAACACTAAGTATTGATACTTAACCCCTATGGGACGGCCTCTCTTCTTCCACGATTTGGTCAAACTTAACTCGTTTACTCTATTACTTAGCAAGGAAATAATAGTTGCTCAAATAAGTCAACACACTTTTTTGAATCAAAACGCAATCGATCAAAGCCCATGTGCTTATCTCTTTTATTCTTGCCTATGTAAAGACTTTCGATCTAGAATATGAAGTTTCCTGTAAGTTACGAAAAAACAAACTAAGAAAGGATACTTAAAGCCTATGGGATGACCTCTCTCCTTGCACAATTTGGTCAAACGTAACTCGTTTATTCTATTACTTAAAAACAAAGTAATAGTTGGTCAAATAAGTCAACACACATTCTTTGAACCAAAACGCAATCGATCGAAGCCTCTGTGTGTATCTCTTTTATTCTTGCCTAAGTAAAGACTTCCGATCAAGAATATGAAGTTCCCTATAAGTTACAAAAAAAAACACTAAGTATTGATACTTAACCCCTATGGGACGGCCTCTCTTCTTCCACGATTTGGTCAAACTTTACTCGTTTACTCCATTACTTCGCAAGGAAGTAATAGTTGCTCAAATAAGTCAACACACTTTTTTGAACCAAAACGCAATCGATCAAAGCCTATGTGCTTATCTCTTTTATTCTTGCCTATGTGAAGACTTCCGATCTAGAATATCAAGTTCCCTGTAAGTTACCAAAAAACAAACTAAGAAAGGATACTTAAAGCCTATGGGATGACCTCTCTCCTTGCACAATTTTGTCAAACGTAACTCGTTTATTCTATTACTTAAAAACAAAGTAATAGTTGGTCAAATAAGTCAACACACATTCTTTGAACCAAAACGCAATCGATCGAAGCCTCTGTGTGTATCTCTTTTATTCTTGCCTAAGTAAAGACTTCCGATCAAGAATATAAAGTTCCCTATAAGTTACAAAAAAAACACTAAGTATTGATACTTAACCCCTATGGGACGGCCTCTCTTCTTCCACGATTTGGTCAAACTTTACTCGTTTACTCTATTACTTCGCAAGGAAGTAATAGTTGCTCAAATAAGTCAACACACTTTTTTGAACCAAAACGCAATCGATCAAAGCCTATGTCCTTATCTCTTTTATTCTCGCCTATGTAAAGACTTTCGATCTAGAATATGAAGTTTCCTGTAAGTTACGAAAAAACAAACTAAGAAAGGATACTTAAAGCCTATGGGATGACCTCTCTCCTTGCACAATTTGGTCAAACGTAACTCGTTTATTCTATTACTTAAAAACAAAGTAATAGTTGGTCAAATAAGTCAACACACATTCTTTGAACCAAAACACAACCGATCGAAGCCTCTGTGCGTATCTCTTTTTATTCTTGCCTAAGTAAAGACTACCGATCAAGAATATTAAGTTCCCTAAATGTTATGAAAAAAAGAATTAAGAATGGATACTTAACGCCTATGTGACGAATTATCTCCTTCCATGATTTGGTCAAACGTAACTCCTTTACTCTATTACTTAACAAGGAAGTAATAGGTTGTTAAATAAGTCAACACACATTTTTTGAACCAAAACGCACTCGATCGAAGCCTATGTGCTTATCTGTTTTATTCTTGCCTATGTGAAGACTTTCAATCAAGAATATGAAGTTCCATATACGTTACGAGAAAAAGAACTAAATATTGATACTTAACCCCTATGGGACGGCCTCTCTCCTTCCACGATTGGGTCAATCGTAACTCATTTACTCTATTACTTAACAACGAAGTAATAGTTGGTCAAATAAGTGAACGCACATTTTTTGAACCAAAATGTACTCGATCGAAGCCTATGTGCTTATCTCTTTTATTGTTGCCTAAGTGAAGACTTGCGATCAAGAATAGGAAGTTCCTTATAAGTTATGAAAAAAAAACTAAGTATTGATACTTAACCCCTATGGGACAGCATCTCTCCTTCCACGATCTGGTCAGACGTAACTCGTTTACTCTATTACTTAACAAGGAAGTAATAGTTTGTGAAATAAGTCAACACACAATCTTTGAACCAAAACGCAATCGATCGAAGCCTATGTGCTTATCTCTTTTATTCTTGCCTAAGTAAAGACTTCTGATCAAGAATATGAAGTTCCATATAAGTTAAAAAAAAACAAAACTAAGTATTGATTCTTAACCCCTATGGGACGGCCTCTCTTCTTACACGATTTGGTCAAACTTAACTCGTTTACTCTATTACTTAGGAAGGAAGTAATAGTTGCTCAAATAAATCAACACACTTTTTTGAACCAAAACGCAATCGATCAAAGCCCATGTGCTTATCTCTTTTATTCTTGCCTATGTAAAGACTTCTGATCTAGAATATGAAGTTCCCTGTAAGTTACGAAAAAACAAACTAAGAAAGGATACTTAAAGCCTATGGGATGACCTCTCTCCTTGCCCAATTTGGTCAAATGTAACTCGTTTATTCTATTACTTAAAAACAAAGTAATAGTTGGTCAAATAAGTCAACACACATTCTTTGAACCAAAACGCAACCGATCGAAGCCTCTGTGCGTATCTTTTTTTTTCTTGCCTAAGTAAAAACTTCCGATAAAGAATATTAAGTTCCCTAAATGTTATGAAAAAGAATGGATACTTAACGCCTATGTGACGAATTATCTCCTTCCATGATTTGGTCAAACGTAACTCCTTTACTCTATTACTTAACAAGGAAGTAATAGGTTGTTAAATAAGTCAACACACAATTTTTGAACCAAAACGCACTCGATCGAAGCCTATGTGCTTATCTGTTTTATTCTTGCCTAAGTGAAGACTTTCAATCAAGAATATGAAGTTCCATATACGTTACGAGAAAAAGAACTAAATATTGATACTTAACCCCTATGGGACGACCTCTCTCCTTCCACGATTGGGTCAAACATAACTCGTTTACTCTATTACTTAACAAGGAAGTAATATTGGTCAAATAAGTCAACACACATTCTTTGAACAAAAACGCAATCGATCGAAGCCTATGTGCGTATCTCTTTTATTCTTGCCTAAGTAAAAACTTCCGATCAAGAATATGAAGTTCCCTATATGTTATGAAAAAAGAACTAAGAGTGGATACTTAATGCCAATGTGATGGATTCTCTTCTTCCATGATTTGGTCAAACGTAACTCATTTACTCTATTACTTAACAACAAAGTAATAGTTTGTCAAATAAGTGAACACACATTTTCTGAACCAAAACGTACTCGATCGAAGCCTATGTGCTTATCTCTTTTATTCTTGCCTAAGTGAAAACTTGCGATCAAGAATAGGAAATTCCTTATAAGTTATGAAAAAAAAACTAAGTATTGATACTTAACCCCTATGGGACGGCATCTCTCCTTCCACTATTTGGTCAGACGTAACTCATTTACTCTATTACTTAACAAGGAAGTAATAGTTAGTGAAATAAGTCAACACACAGTCTTTGAACCAAAACGCAATCGATCGAAGCCTATGTGCTTATCTCTTTTATTCTTGCCTAAGTAAAAGACTTCCGATCAAGAATATGAAGTTCCATATAAGTTACAAAAAAAACACTAAGTATTGATACTTAACCCCTATGGGACGGCCTCTCTTCTTCCACGATTTGGTCAAACTTAACTCGTTTACTCTATTACTTAGCAAGGAAATAATAGTTGCTCAAATAAGTCAACACACTTTTTTGAATCAAAACGCAATCGATCAAAGCCCATGTGCTTATCTCTTTTATTCTTGCCTATGTAAAGACTTTCGATCTAGAATATGAAGTTTCCTGTAAGTTACGAAAAAACAAACTAAGAAAGGATACTTAAAGCCTATGGGATGACCTCTCTCCTTGCACAATTTGGTCAAACGTAACTCGTTTATTCTATTACTTAAAAACAAAGTAATAGTTGGTCAAATAAGTCAACACACATTCTTTGAACCAAAACGCAATCGATCGAAGCCTCTGTGTGTATCTCTTTTATTCTTGCCTAAGTAAAGACTTCCGATCAAGAATATGAAGTTCCCTATAAGTTACAAAAAAAACACTAAGTATTGATACTTAACCCCTATGGGACGGCCTCTCTTCTTCCACGATTTGGTCAAACTTTACTCGTTTACTCTATTACTTCGCAAGGAAGTAATAGTTGCTCAAATAAGTCAACACACTTTTTTGAACCAAAACGCAATCGATCAAAGCCTATGTGCTTATCTCTTTTATTCTTGCCTATGTGAAGACTTCCGATCTAGAATATCAAGTTCCCTGTAAGTTACCAAAAAACAAACTAAGAAAGGATACTTAAAGCCTATGGGATGACCTCTCTCCTTGCACAATTTTGTCAAACGTAACTCGTTTATTCTATTACTTAAAAACAAAGTAATAGTTGGTCAAATAAGTCAACACACATTCTTTGAACCAAAACGCAATCGATCGAAGCCTCTGTGTGTATCTCTTTTATTCTTGCCTAAGTAAAGACTTCCGATCAAGAATATAAAGTTCCCTATAAGTTACAAAAAAAACACTAAGTATTGATACTTAACCCCTATGGGACGGCCTCTCTTCTTCCACGATTTGGTCAAACTTTACTCGTTTACTCTATTACTTCGCAAGGAAGTAATAGTTGCTCAAATAAGTCAAAACACTTTTTTGAACCAAAACGCAATCGATCAAAGCCTATGTCCTTATCTCTTTTATTCTCGCCTATGTAAAGACTTTCGATCTAGAATATGAAGTTTCCTGTAAGTTACGAAAAAACAAACTAAGAAAGGATACTTAAAGCCTATGGGATGACCTCTCTCCTTGCACAATTTGGTCAAACGTAACTCGTTTATTCTATTACTTAAAAACAAAGTAATAGTTGGTCAAATAAGTCAACACACATTCTTTGAACCAAAACACAACCGATCGAAGCCTCTGTGCGTATCTCTTTTTATTCTTGCCTAAGTAAAGACTACCGATCAAGAATATTAAGTTCCCTAAATGTTATGAAAAAAAGAATTAAGAATGGATACTTAACGCCTATGTGACGAATTATCTCCTTCCATGATTTGGTCAAACGTAACTCCTTTACTCTATTACTTAACAAGGAAGTAATAGGTTGTTAAATAAGTCAACACACATTTTTTGAACCAAAACGCACTCGATCGAAGCCTATGTGCTTATCTGTTTTATTCTTGCCTATGTGAAGACTTTCAATCAAGAATATGAAGTTCCATATACGTTACGAGAAAAAGAACTAAATATTGATACTTAACCCCTATGGGACGGCCTCTCTCCTTCCACGATTGGGTCAATCGTAACTCATTTACTCTATTACTTAACAACGAAGTAATAGTTGGTCAAATAAGTGAACGCACATTTTTTGAACCAAAATGTACTCGATCGAAGCCTATGTGCTTATCTCTTTTATTGTTGCCTAAGTGAAGACTTGCGATCAAGAATAGGAAGTTCCTTATAAGTTATGAAAAAAAAACTAAGTATTGATACTTAACCCCTATGGGACAGCATCTCTCCTTCCACGATCTGGTCAGACGTAACTCGTTTACTCTATTACTTAACAAGGAAGTAATAGTTTGTGAAATAAGTCAACACACAATCTTTGAACCAAAACGCAATCGATCGAAGCCTATGTGCTTATCTCTTTTATTCTTGCCTAAGTAAAGACTTCTGATCAAGAATATGAAGTTCCATATAAGTTAAAAAAAAACAAAACTAAGTATTGATTCTTAACCCCTATGGGACGGCCTCTCTTCTTACACGATTTGGTCAAACTTAACTCGTTTACTCTATTACTTAGGAAGGAAGTAATAGTTGCTCAAATAAATCAACACACTTTTTTGAACCAAAACGCAATCGATCAAAGCCCATGTGCTTATCTCTTTTATTCTTGCCTATGTAAAGACTTCTGATCTAGAATATGAAGTTCCCTGTAAGTTACGAAAAAACAAACTAAGAAAGGATACTTAAAGCCTATGGGATGACCTCTCTCCTTGCCCAATTTGGTCAAACGTAACTCGTTTATTCTATTACTTAAAAACAAAGTAATAGTTGGTCAAATAAGTCAACACACATTCTTTGAACCAAAACGCAACCGATCGAAGCCTCTGTGCGTATCTTTTTTTTTCTTGCCTAAGTAAAAACTTCCGATAAAGAATATTAAGTTCCCTAAATGTTATGAAAAAGAATGGATACTTAACGCCTATGTGACGAATTATCTCCTTCCATGATTTGGTCAAACGTAACTCCTTTACTCTATTACTTAACAAGGAAGTAATAGGTTGTTAAATAAGTCAACACACAATTTTTGAACCAAAACGCACTCGATCGAAGCCTATGTGCTTATCTGTTTTATTCTTGCCTAAGTGAAGACTTTCAATCAAGAATATGAAGTTCCATATACGTTACGAGAAAAAGAACTAAATATTGATACTTAACCCCTATGGGACGACCTCTCTCCTTCCACGATTGGGTCAAACATAACTCGTTTACTCTATTACTTAACAAGGAAGTAATATTGGTCAAATAAGTCAACACACATTCTTTGAACAAAAACGCAATCGATCGAAGCCTATGTGCGTATCTCTTTTATTCTTGCCTAAGTAAAAACTTCCGATCAAGAATATGAAGTTCCCTATATGTTATGAAAAAAGAACTAAGAGTGGATACTTAATGCCAATGTGATGGATTCTCTTCTTCCATGATTTGGTCAAACGTAACTCATTTACTCTATTACTTAACAACAAAGTAATAGTTTGTCAAATAAGTGAACACACATTTTCTGAACCAAAACGTACTCGATCGAAGCCTATGTGCTTATCTCTTTTATTCTTGCCTAAGTGAAAACTTGCGATCAAGAATAGGAAATTCCTTATAAGTTATGAAAAAAAAACTAAGTATTGATACTTAACCCCTATGGGACGGCATCTCTCCTTCCACTATTTGGTCAGACGTAACTCATTTACTCTATTACTTAACAAGGAAGTAATAGTTAGTGAAATAAGTCAACACACAGTCTTTGAACCAAAACGCAATCGATCGAAGCCTATGTGCTTATCTCTTTTATTCTTGCCTAAGTAAAAGACTTCCGATCAAGAATATGAAGTTCCATATAAGTTACAAAAAAAACACTAAGTATTGATACTTAACCCCTATGGGACGGCCTCTCTTCTTCCACGATTTGGTCAAACTTAACTCGTTTACTCTATTACTTAGCAAGGAAATAATAGTTGCTCAAATAAGTCAACACACTTTTTTGAATCAAAACGCAATCGATCAAAGCCCATGTGCTTATCTCTTTTATTCTTGCCTATGTAAAGACTTTCGATCTAGAATATGAAGTTTCCTGTAAGTTACGAAAAAACAAACTAAGAAAGGATACTTAAAGCCTATGGGATGACCTCTCTCCTTGCACAATTTGGTCAAACGTAACTCGTTTATTCTATTACTTAAAAACAAAGTAATAGTTGGTCAAATAAGTCAACACACATTCTTTGAACCAAAACGCAATCGATCGAAGCCTCTGTGTGTATCTCTTTTATTCTTGCCTAAGTAAAGACTTCCGATCAAGAATATGAAGTTCCCTATAAGTTACAAAAAAAACACTAAGTATTGATACTTAACCCCTATGGGACGGCCTCTCTTCTTCCACGATTTGGTCAAACTTTACTCGTTTACTCTATTACTTCGCAAGGAAGTAATAGTTGCTCAAATAAGTCAACACACTTTTTTGAACCAAAACGCAATCGATCAAAGCCTATGTGCTTATCTCTTTTATTCTTGCCTATGTGAAGACTTCCGATCTAGAATATCAAGTTCCCTGTAAGTTACCAAAAAACAAACTAAGAAAGGATACTTAAAGCCTATGGGATGACCTCTCTCCTTGCACAATTTTGTCAAACGTAACTCGTTTATTCTATTACTTAAAAACAAAGTAATAGTTGGTCAAATAAGTCAACACACATTCTTTGAACCAAAACGCAATCGATCGAAGCCTCTGTGTGTATCTCTTTTATTCTTGCCTAAGTAAAGACTTCCGATCAAGAATATAAAGTTCCCTATAAGTTACAAAAAAAACACTAAGTATTGATACTTAACCCCTATGGGACGGCCTCTCTTCTTCCACGATTTGGTCAAACTTTACTCGTTTACTCTATTACTTCGCAAGGAAGTAATAGTTGCTCAAATAAGTCAACACACTTTTTTGAACCAAAACGCAATCGATCAAAGCCTATGTCCTTATCTCTTTTATTCTCGCCTATGTAAAGACTTTCGATCTAGAATATGAAGTTTCCTGTAAGTTACGAAAAAACAAACTAAGAAAGGATACTTAAAGCCTATGGGATGACCTCTCTCCTTGCACAATTTGGTCAAACGTAACTCGTTTATTCTATTACTTAAAAACAAAGTAATAGTTGGTCAAATAAGTCAACACACATTCTTTGAACCAAAACACAACCGATCGAAGCCTCTGTGCGTATCTCTTTTTATTCTTGCCTAAGTAAAGACTACCGATCAAGAATATTAAGTTCCCTAAATGTTATGAAAAAAAGAATTAAGAATGGATACTTAACGCCTATGTGACGAATTATCTCCTTCCATGATTTGGTCAAACGTAACTCCTTTACTCTATTACTTAACAAGGAAGTAATAGGTTGTTAAATAAGTCAACACACATTTTTTGAACCAAAACGCACTCGATCGAAGCCTATGTGCTTATCTGTTTTATTCTTGCCTATGTGAAGACTTTCAATCAAGAATATGAAGTTCCATATACGTTACGAGAAAAAGAACTAAATATTGATACTTAACCCCTATGGGACGGCCTCTCTCCTTCCACGATTGGGTCAATCGTAACTCATTTACTCTATTACTTAACAACGAAGTAATAGTTGGTCAAATAAGTGAACGCACATTTTTTGAACCAAAATGTACTCGATCGAAGCCTATGTGCTTATCTCTTTTATTGTTGCCTAAGTGAAGACTTGCGATCAAGAATAGGAAGTTCCTTATAAGTTATGAAAAAAAAACTAAGTATTGATACTTAACCCCTATGGGACAGCATCTCTCCTTCCACGATCTGGTCAGACGTAACTCGTTTACTCTATTACTTAACAAGGAAGTAATAGTTTGTGAAATAAGTCAACACACAATCTTTGAACCAAAACGCAATCGATCGAAGCCTATGTGCTTATCTCTTTTATTCTTGCCTAAGTAAAGACTTCTGATCAAGAATATGAAGTTCCATATAAGTTAAAAAAAAACAAAACTAAGTATTGATTCTTAACCCCTATGGGACGGCCTCTCTTCTTACACGATTTGGTCAAACTTAACTCGTTTACTCTATTACTTAGGAAGGAAGTAATAGTTGCTCAAATAAATCAACACACTTTTTTGAACCAAAACGCAATCGATCAAAGCCCATGTGCTTATCTCTTTTATTCTTGCCTATGTAAAGACTTCTGATCTAGAATATGAAGTTCCCTGTAAGTTACGAAAAAACAAACTAAGAAAGGATACTTAAAGCCTATGGGATGACCTCTCTCCTTGCCCAATTTGGTCAAATGTAACTCGTTTATTCTATTACTTAAAAACAAAGTAATAGTTGGTCAAATAAGTCAACACACATTCTTTGAACCAAAACGCAACCGATCGAAGCCTCTGTGCGTATCTTTTTTTTTCTTGCCTAAGTAAAAACTTCCGATAAAGAATATTAAGTTCCCTAAATGTTATGAAAAAAAGAATTAAGAATGGATACTTAACGCCTATGTGACGAATTATCTCCTTCCATGATTTGGTCAAACGTAACTCCTTTACTCTATTACTTAACAAGGAAGTAATAGGTTGTTAAATAAGTCAACACACAATTTTTGAACCAAAACGCACTCGATCGAAGCCTATGTGCTTATCTGTTTTATTCTTGCCTAAGTGAAGACTTTCAATCAAGAATATGAAGTTCCATATACGTTACGAGAAAAAGAACTAAATATTGATACTTAACCCCTATGGGACGACCTCTCTCCTTCCACGATTGGGTCAAACATAACTCGTTTACTCTATTACTTAACAAGGAAGTAATATTGGTCAAATAAGTCAACACACATTCTTTGAACAAAAACGCAATCGATCGAAGCCTATGTGCGTATCTCTTTTATTCTTGCCTAAGTAAAAACTTCCGATCAAGAATATGAAGTTCCCTATATGTTATGAAAAAAGAACTAAGAGTGGATACTTAATGCCAATGTGATGGATTCTCTTCTTCCATGATTTGGTCAAACGTAACTCATTTACTCTATTACTTAACAACAAAGTAATAGTTTGTCAAATAAGTGAACACACATTTTCTGAACCAAAACGTACTCGATCGAAGCCTATGTGCTTATCTCTTTTATTCTTGCATAAGTGAAGACTTGCGATCAAGAATAGGAAGTTCCTTATAATTTATGAAAAAAAACTAAGTATTGATACTTAACCCCTATGGGACTGCATCTCTCCTTCCACTATTTGGTCAGACGTAACTCGTTTACTCTATTACTTAACAATGAAGTAATAGTTGGTGAAATAAGTCAACACACAATCTTTGAACCAAAACGCAATCGATCGAAGCCTATGTGCTTATCTCTTTTATTCTTGCCAAAGTAAGGACTTCCGATCAAGAATATGAAGTTCCATATAAGTTACAAAAAAAACACTAAGTATTGATACTTAACCCCTATGGGACGGCCTCTCTTCTTCCACGATTTGGTCAAACTTTACTCGTTTACTCTATTACTTCGCAAGGAAGTTATAGTTGCTCAAATAAGTCAACACACTCTTTTGAACCAAAACGCAATCGATCAAAGCCTATGTGCTTATCTCTTTTATTCTTGCCTATGTGAAGACTTCCGATCTAGAATATGAAGTTCCCTGTAAGTTACCAAAAAACAAACTAAGAAAGGATACTTAAAGCCTATGGGATGACCTCTCTCCTTGCACAATTTGGTCAAACGTAACTCGTTTATTCTATTATTTAAAAACAATGTAATAGTTGGTCAAATAAGTCAACACACATTCTTTGAACCAAAACGCAATTGATCAAAGCCTCTGTGCGTATCTCTTTTATTCTTGCCTAAGTAAAGACTTCCGATCAAGAATAGGACGTTCCCTAGATGTTATGAAAAAAAGAATTAAGAATGGTTACTTAACGCCTATGTGACGGATTATCTCCTTCCATGATTTGGTCAAACGCAACTCCTTTACTCTATTACTTAACAAGGAAGTGATAGGTTGTTAAATAAGTCAACACACATTTTTTGAACCAAAACGCACTCGATCGAAGCCTATGTGCTTATCTGTTTTATTCTTACCTATGTGAAGACTTTCGATCAAGAATATGAAGTTCCATATACGTTACGAAAACAAGAACTAAATATTGATACTTAACCCCTATGGGATGGCCTCTCTCTTCCCACGATTGGGTCAAACATAACTCGTTTACTCTATTACTTAACAAGGAAGTAATAGTTAGTCAAATAAGTTAATACATATTTTTTGAACCAAAACGTAATCGATCGAGGCCTATGTGCTTATCTCTTTAACTCTTGCCTAAGGAAAGACTTCCGATCAAGAATATGAAGTTCCCTATAAGTTATGAAAAGAAAGCTAACTATTGATACTTAGCCCCGATGGGACGGCCTCTCTCCTTGCACAACTTGGTCAAACGTAACTCGTTTACTCTATTACTTAACAAGGAAGTAATAGTTGGTCAAATAAGTGAACACACGTTTTTTGAACCAAAACGTACTCGATCGAATTTTATGTGCTTATCTCATTTATTCTTGCCTAAGTGAAGACTTTCGATTAAGAATATGAAGTTCCTTATAAGTTATGAAAAAAAAACTAAGTATTGATACTTAACCCCTATGGTACGGCATCTCTCCTTGCACAATGTGGTCAAACGTAAATCGTTTACTCTATTACTTAACAAGGAAGTAATAGTTGGTTAAATAACTGAACACATAGTTTTTTGAACCAAAACGTACTCGATCGAAACCTATGTGCTTATCTCTGTTATTCTTGCCTAAGTGATGACTTGCGATCAAGAATATGAAGTTCGTTATAAGTTATGAAAAAAAACTAAGTATTGATACTTAACCTCTATGGGATAGTCTCTCTTCTTCCACGATTTCGTCAAACGTAACTCGTTTACTCTATTACTTATCAAGGAGGTAATAGTTGGTCAAATAAGTCAACACACATTCTTTGAACCAAAACTCACTAGATCAAACCTATATGCTTATCTATTTTATTCTTGCCTAAGTGATAACTTCCGATGAAGAATATGAAGTTCCCTATAAGTTACAAAAAAAAAACTAAGTATGGATACTTAACCCCTATGGGACGGCATCTCTACTTGAACAATTTGGTCAAATGTAACTTTTTTACAGTATAACTTAACAAGGAAGTAATAGTAGGTTAAAAAAGTCAACAAACATTCTCTAACCCCAAAGACACGCGATCGAAGCCTATGTGCTTATCTCTCTCATTCTTGCCTAAGCGAATATTTTCGATCAAGAATATGAAGTTCTATATAAGTTATGAAGAAAGCACTAAGTATGGATATTTAACCCCTATAGGATGGCCTCTCTCCTTCCCCGATTTGGTCAAACGTAACTCGTTTAATTAACAAGGATGTAATGGTCGGTCAAATAAGTTAATACACATCTTTGAACTTTAACGCACTCGATTGAAGCCTATGTGCTTTTCTCTATTATTCTTGTCTAAGTGAAGAATTCCGATCAAGAATATGAAGTTCCATATAAGTTATGAAAAAAAAACCTAAGTATTGATACTTAACCACTATGGGACAGCCTCTCTCCTTCCACGAATTGGTCAAGCGTAACTCGTTTACTCTATTACTTAACAAGGAAATAATATTGGTCAAATAAGTCAACACACATTCTTTGAACAAAAACGCAATCGATCGAAGCCTATGTGCGTATCTCTTTTATTCTTGCCTAAGTAAAAACTTCCGATCAAGAATATGAAGTTCCCTATATGTTATGAAAAAAGAACTAAGAGTGGATACTTAATGCCTATGTGACGGATTCTCTCCTTCCTTGATTTGGTCAAACGTAACTCATTTACTCTATTACTTAACAACGAAGTAATAGTTGGTCAAATAAGTGAACGCACATTTTTTGAACCAAAATGTACTCGATCGAAGCCTATGTGCTTATCTCTTTTATTCTTGCCTAAGTGAAGACTTGCGATCAAGAATAGGAAATTCCTTATAAGTTATGAAAAAAAAACTAAGTATTGATACTTAACCCCTATAGGACGGCATCTCTCCTTCCACTATTTGGTCAGACGTAACTCGTTTACTCTATTACTTAACAAAGAAGTAATAGTTAGTGAAATAAGTCAACACACATTCTTTGAACCAAAACGCAATCGATCGAAGCCTCTGTGTGTATCTCTTTTATTCTTGCCTAAGTAAAGACTTCCGATCAAGAATATGAAGTTCCATATAAGTTACAAAAAAAACACTAAGTATTGATACTTAACCCCTATGGGACGGCCTCTCTTCTTCCATGATTTGTTCAAACTTAACTCGTTTACTCTATTACTTAGCAAGGAAGTAATAGTTGCTCAAATAAGTCAACACACTTTTTTGAATCAAAACGCAATCGATCAAAGCCCATGTGCTTATCTCTTTTATTCTTGCCTATGTAAAGACTTTCGATCTAGAATATGAAGTTCCCTGTAAGTTACCAAAAAACAAACTAAGAAAGGATACTTAAAGCTTATGGGATGACCTCTCTCATTGCACAATTTGGTCAAACGTAACTCATTTATTCTATTACTTAAAAACAAAGTAATAGTTGGTCATATAAGTCAACACACATTCTTTGAACCAAAACACAACCGATCGAAGCCTCTGTGCGTATCTCTTTTTATTCTTGCCTAAGTAAAGAGTACCGATCAAGAATATTAAGTTCCTTAAATGTTATGAAAAAAAGAATCAAGAATGGATACTTAACGCCTATGTGACGGATTATCTCCTTCCATGATTTGGTCAAACGTAACTCCTTTACTCTCTTACTTAACAAGGAAGTAATAGGTTGTTAAATAAGTCAACACACATTTTTTGAACCAAAACGCACTCGATCGAAGTCTATGTGCTTATCTGTTTTATTCTTGCCTATGTGAAGACTTTCAATCAAGAATATGAAGTTCCATATACGTTACGAGAAATAGAACTAAATATTGATACTTAACCCCTATGGGACGGCCTCTCTCCTTCCACGATTGGGTCAAACATAACTCGTTTACTCTATTACTTAACAAGGAAGTAATAGTTAGTCAAATAAGTCAATACATATTTTTTGAACCAAAACGCAATCGATCGAGGCCTATGTGCTTATCTCATTTATTCTGGCCTAAGGAAAGACTTCCGATTAAGAATAAGAAGTTCCCTATAAATTATGAAAAGAAAGCTAACTATTGATACTTAACCCCTATGGGATGGCCTCTCTCCTTGCTCAACTTGGTCAAACGTAACTCGTTTACTCTATTACTTAACAAGGAAGTAATAGTTGGTCGAATAAGTGAACACACGTGTTTTGAACCAAAACGTACTCGATCGAATCCTATGTTCTTATCTCATTTATTCTTGCCTAAGTGAAGACTTCCGATTAAGAATATGAAGTTCCTTAGATGTTATGAAAGAAAAACTAAGTATTGATACTTAACCACTATGGGACGGCATCTCTCCTTGCACAATGTGGTCAAGCGTAAATTGTTTACTCTATTACTTAACAAGGAAGTAATAGTTGGTCAAATAAGTGAACAGACAGTTTTTGGAACCAAAATGTACTCGATCGAATCCTTTGTGCTTATCTCTTTTATTCTTGCCTAAGTGAAGACTTGCGATCAAGAATAGGAAGTTCCTTATAAGTTATGAAAAAAAACTAAGTATTGATACTTAACCCCTATGGGATAGTCTCTCTCCTCCCACGATTTCGTTAAAAGTAACTCGTTTACTCTATTACTTATCAAGGAGGTAATTGTTGGTCAAATAAGTCAACACACATTCTTTGAACCAAAACTCACTAGATCAAACCTATATGCTTATCTATTTTATTCTTGCCTAAGTGATAACTTCCGATGAAGAATATGAAGTTCCCTATAAGTTACAAAAAAAAAACTAAGTATGGATACTTCACCCCTATGGGACGGCATCTCTACTTGAACAATTTGGTCAAATGTAACTTTTTTACGGTATTACTTAACAAGGAAGTAATAGTAGGTCTAAAAAGTCAACAAACATTCTCTAACCCCAAAGACACGTGATCGAAGCCTATGTGCTTATCTCTCTCATTCTTGCCTAAGCGAATATTTTCGATCAAGAATATGAAGTTCTATATAAGTTATGAAGAAAGTACTAAGTATGGATATTTAACCCCTATAGGATGGCCTCTCTCCTTCCCCGATTTGGTCAAACGTAACTCGTTTAATTAACAAGGATGTAATGGTTGGTAAAATAAGTTAATACTGATCTTTGAACTTTAACGCACTCGATCGAAGCCTATGTTCTTTTCTCTGTTATTCTGATACTTATCCACTATGGGACGGCCTCTCTCCTTCCGCGATTTGGTCAAGCGTAACTCGTTTACTCTATTACTTAACAAGGAAGTAATATTGGTCAAATAAGTCAACACACATTCTTTGAACAAAAACGCAATCGATCGAAGCCTATGTGTGTATCTCTTTTATTCTTGCCTAAGTAAAAACTTCCGATCAAGAATATGAAGTTCCCTATATGTTATGAAAAAAGAACTAAGAGTGGATACTTAATGCCAATGTGACGGATTCTCTCCTTCCATGATTTGGTCAAACGTAACTCATTCACTCTATTACTTAAGAACGAAGTAATAGTTGGTCAAATAAGTGAACACACATTTTTTGAACCAAAACGTACTCGATCGAAGCCTATGTGCTTATCTCTTTTATTCTTAACTAAGTGAAGACTTGCAATCAAGAATAGGAAGTTCCTTATAAGTTATGAAAAAAAACTAAGTATTGATACTTAACCCCTCTTGGCCGGCATCTCTCCTTCCACTATTTGGTCAGACGTAACTCGTTTACTCTATTACTTAACAAGGAAGTAATAGTTAGTGAAATAAGTCAACACACAATCTTTGAACCAAAACGCAATCGATCGAAGCCTGTGTGCTTATCTCTTTTGTTCTTGCCTAAGGAAAGACTTCCGATCAAGAATAAGAAGTTCCCTATAAGTTATGAAAAGAAAGCTAACTATTGATACTTAACCCCTATGGGATGGCCTCTCTCCTTGCACAACTTTGTCAAACGTAACTCGTTTACTCTATTAGTTAACAAGGATGTAATAGTTGGTCGAATAAGTGAACACACGTTTTTTGAACCAAAACATACTCGATCGAATCCTATGTTCTTATCTCATTTATTCTTGCCTAAGTGAAGACTTCCGATTAAGAATATGGAGTTCCTTAGATGTTATGAAAAAAAACTAAGTATTGATACTTAACCCCTATGGGACGGCATCTCTCCTTGCACAATGTGGTCAAGCGTAAATTGTTTACTCTATTACTTAACAAGGAAGTAATAGTTGGTCAAATAAGTGAACACACAGTTTTTTGAACCAAAATGTACTCGATCGAATCCTATGTGCTTATCTCTTTTATTCTTGCCTAAGTGAAGACTTGCGATCAAGAATAGGAAGTTCCTTATAAGTTACAAAAAAAAACTAAGTATTGATACTTAACCCCTATGGGACGGCCTCTCTTCTTCCACGATTTGGTCAAACTTAACTCGATTACTCTATTACTTAGCAAGGAAGTACTAGTTGCTCAAATAAGTCAACACACTTTTTTGAACCAAAACGCAATCGATCAAAGCCTATGTGCTTATCTCTTTTATTCTTGCCTATGTAAAGACTTCCGATCTAGAATATGAAGTTCCCTAAATGTTATGAAAAAAAGAATTAAGAATGGATACTTAACGCCTATATGACGGATTATCTCCTTCCATGATTTGGTCAAACGTAACTCCTTTACTCTATTACTTAACAAGGAAGTAATATGTTGTTAAATAAGTCAACACACATTTTTTGAACCAAAACGCACTCGATCGAAGCCTATGTGCTTATCTGTTTTATTCTTGCCTATGTGAAGACTTTCAATCAAGAATATGAAGTTCCATATACGTTACGAGAAATAGAACTAAATATTGATACTTAACCCCTATGGGACGGCCTCTCTCCTTCCACGATTGGGTCAAACATAACTCGTTTACTCTATTACTTAACAAGGAAGTAATAGTTAGTCAAATAAGTCAATACATATTTTTTGAACCAAAACGCAATCGATCGAGGCCTATGTGCTTATCTCATTTATTCTGGCCTAAGGAAAGACTTCCGATTAAGAATAAGAAGTTCCCTATAAGTTATGAAAAGAAAGCTAACTATTGATACTTAACCCCTATGGGATGGCCTCTCTCCTTGCACAACTTGGTCAAACGTAACTCGTTTACTCTATTACTTAACAAGGAAGTAATAGTTGGTCGAATAAGTGAACACACGTGTTTTGAACCAAAACGTACTCGATCGAATCCTATGTTCTTATCTCATTTATTCTTGCCTAAGTGAAGACTTCCGATTAAGAATATGAAGTTCCTTAGATGTTATGAAAGAAAAACTAAGTATTGATACTTAACCACTATGGGACGGCATCTCTCCTTGCACAATGTGGTCAAGCGTAAATTGTTTACTCTATTACTTAACAAGGAAGTAATAGTTGGTCAAATAAGTGAACAGACAGTTTTTGGAACCAAAATGTACTCGATCGAATCCTTTGTGCTTATCTCTTTTATTCTTGCCTAAGTGAAGACTTGCGATCAAGAATAGGAAGTTCCTTATAAGTTATGAAAAAAAACTAAGTATTGATACTTAACCCCTATGGGATAGTCTCTCTCCTCCCACGATTTCGTTAAAAGTAACTCGTTTACTCTATTACTTATCAAGGAGGTAATTGTTGGTCAAATAAGTCAACACACATTCTTTGAACCAAAACTCACTAGATCAAACCTATATGCTTATCTATTTTATTCTTGCCTAAGTGATAACTTCCGATGAAGAATATGAAGTTCCCTATAAGTTACAAAAAAAAAACTAAGTATGGATACTTCACCCCTATGGGACGGCATCTCTACTTGAACAATTTGGTCAAATGTAACTTTTTTACGGTATTACTTAACAAGGAAGTAATAGTAGGTCTAAAAAGTCAACAAACATTCTCTAACCCCAAAGACACGTGATCGAAGCCTATGTGCTTATCTCTCTCATTCTTGCCTAAGCGAATATTTTCGATCAAGAATATGAAGTTCTATATAAGTTATGAAGAAAGTACTAAGTATGGATATTTAACCCCTATAGGATGGCCTCTCTCCTTCCCCGATTTGGTCAAACGTAACTCGTTTAATTAACAAGGATGTAATGGTTGGTAAAATAAGTTAATACTGATCTTTGAACTTTAACGCACTCGATCGAAGCCTATGTTCTTTTCTCTGTTATTCTGATACTTATCCACTATGGGACGACCTCTCTCCTTCCGCGATTTGGTCAAGCGTAACTCGTTTACTCTATTACTTAACAAGGAAGTAATATTGGTCAAATAAGTCAACACACATTCTTTGAACAAAAACGCAATCGATCGAAGCCTATGTGTGTATCTCTTTTATTCTTGCCTAAGTAAAAACTTCCGATCAAGAATATGAAGTTCCCTATATGTTATGAAAAAAGAACTAAGAGTGGATACTTAATGCCAATGTGACGGATTCTCTCCTTCCATGATTTGGTCAAACGTAACTCATTCACTCTATTACTTAAGAACGAAGTAATAGTTGGTCAAATAAGTGAACACACATTTTTTGAACCAAAACGTACTCGATCGAAGCCTATGTGCTTATCTCTTTTATTCTTGCCTAAGTGAAGACTTGCAATCAAGAATAGGAAGTTCCTTATAAGTTATGAAAAAAAACTAAGTATTGATACTTAACCCCTATTGGCCGGCATCTCTCCTTCCACTATTTGGTCAGACGTAACTCGTTTACTCTATTACTTAACAAGGAAGTAATAGTTAGTGAAATAAGTCAACACACAATCTTTGAACCAAAACGCAATCGATCGAAGCCTGTGTGCTTATCTCTTTTGTTCTTGCCTAAGGAAAGACTTCCGATCAAGAATAAGAAGTTCCCTATAAGTTATGAAAAGAAAGCTAACTATTGATACTTAACCCCTATGGGATGGCCTCTCTCCTTGCACAACTTTGTCAAACGTAACTCGTTTACTCTATTAGTTAACAAGGATGTAATAGTTGGTCGAATAAGTGAACACACGTTTTTTGAACCAAAACATACTCGATCGAATCCTATGTTCTTATCTCATTTATTCTTGCCTAAGTGAAGACTTCCGATTAAGAATATGGAGTTCCTTAGATGTTATGAAAAAAAACTAAGTATTGATACTTAACCCCTATGGGACGGCATCTCTCCTTGCACAATGTGGTCAAGCGTAAATTGTTTACTCTATTACTTAACAAGGAAGTAATAGTTGGTCAAATAAGTGAACACACAGTTTTTTGAACCAAAATGTACTCGATCGAATCCTATGTGCTTATCTCTTTTATTCTTGCCTAAGTGAAGACTTGCGATCAAGAATAGGAAGTTCCTTATAAGTTACAAAAAAAAACTAAGTATTGATACTTAACCCCTATGGGACGGCCTCTCTTCTTCCACGATTTGGTCAAACTTAACTCGATTACTCTATTACTTAGCAAGGAAGTACTAGTTGCTCAAATAAGTCAACACACTTTTTTGAACCAAAACGCAATCGATCAAAGCCTATGTGCTTATCTCTTTTATTCTTGCCTATGTAAAGACTTCCGATCTAGAATATGAAGTTCCCTAAATGTTATGAAAAAAAGAATTAAGAATGGATACTTAACGCCTATATGACGGATTATCTCCTTCCATGATTTGGTCAAACGTAACTCCTTTACTCTATTACTTAACAAGGAAGTAATATGTTGTTAAATAAGTCAACACACATTTTTTGAACCAAAACGCACTCGATCGAAGCCTATGTGCTTATCTGTTTTATTCTTGCCTAAGTGAAGACTTTCGATCAAGAATATGAAGTTCCATATACGTTACGAAAAAATGAATTATATATTGATACTTAACCCATGTGGGACGGCCTCTCTCTTTCCCCAATTGGGTCAAACATAACTCGTTTACTCTATTACATAACAAGGAAGTAATAGTTAGTCAAATAAGTTAATACATATTTTTTGAACCAAAACGCAATCGATCGAGGCCTATGTGCTTATCTCTTTTATTCTTGCCTAAGGAAAGACTTCCGATCAAGAATATGAAGTTCCCTATAAGTTATGAAAAGAAAGCTAACTATTGATACTTAACCCCTATGGGATGGCCTCTCTCCTTGCACAACTTGGTCAAACGTAACTCGTTTACTCTATTACTTAACAAGGAAGTAATAGTTGGTCGAATAAGTGAACACACGGTTTTTGAACCAAAACATACTCGATCGAATCCTATGTTCTTATCTCATTTATTCTTGCCTAAGTGAAGCCTTCCGATTAAGAATATGAAGTTCCTTATGAGTTATGAAAAAAAACTAAGTATTGATACTTAACCCCTATGGGATAGTCTCTCTCCTTCCACGATTTCGTTAAACGTAACTCGTTTACTCTATTACTTATCAAGGAGGTAATAGTTGGTCAATAAGTCAACACACATTCTTTGAACCAAAACTCACTAGATCAAACCTATATGCTTATCTATTTTATTCTTGCCTGTGTGATAACTTCCGATGAAGAATATGAAGTTCCCTATAAGTTACAAAAAAAAAAACTAAGTATGGATACTTAACCCCTATGGGACGGCATCTCTACTTGAACAATTCGGTCAAATAAGTTAATACACATCTTTGAACTTTAACGCACTCGATCGAAGCCTATGTTCTTTTCTCTATTATTCTTGTCCAAGTGAAGAATTCCGATCAAGAATATGAAGTTCCATATAAGTTATGAAAAAAAAACTAAGTATTGATACTTATCCACTATGGGACGGCCTCTCTCCTTCCGCGATTTGGTCAAGCGTAACTCGTTTACTCTATTACTTAACAAGGAAGTAATATTGATCAAATAAGTCAACACACATTCTTTGAACAAAAACGCAATCGATCGAAGCCTATGTGCGTATCTCTTTTTTTCTTGCCTAAGTAAAAACTTCCGATCAAGAATATGAAGTTCCCTATATGTTATGAAAAAAGAACTAACAGTGAATACTTAATGCCAATGTGACGGATTCTGTCCTTCCATGATTTGGTCATACGTAACTCATTTACTCTATTACTTAACAACGAAGTAATAGTTGGTCAAATAAGTGAACACACATTTTTTGAACCAAAACGTACTCGATCGAAGCCTATGTGCTTATCTCTTTAATTCTTGCCTAAGTGTAGACTTGCGATCAAGAATAGGAAGTTCCTTATAAGTTATGAAAAAAAAAACTAAGTATTGATACTTAACCCCTATGGGACTGCATTTCTCCTTCCACTATTTGGTCAGACGTAACTCGTTTGCTCTATTACTTAACAAGGAAGTAATAGTTGGTGAAATAAGTCAACACACAATCTTTTAACCAAAACGCAATCGATCGAAGCCTATGTGCTTATCTCTTTTATTCTTGCCTAAGTAAAGACTTCCGACCAAGAATATGAAGTTCCATATAAGTTACAAAAAAAACACTAAGTATTGATACTTAACCCCTATGGGACGGCCTCTCTTCTTCCACGATTTGGTCAAACTTTACTCGTTTACTCTATTACTTAGCAAGGAAGTACTAGTTGCTCAAATAAGTCACGACACTTTTTTGAACCAAAACGCAATCGATCAAAGCTTATGTGCTTATCTCTTTTATTCTTGCCTATGTGAAGACTTCCGATCAAGAATATGAAGTTCCCTGTAAGTTACCAAAAACAAACTAAGAAATGATACTTAATGCCTATGGGATGACCTCTCTCCTTGCACAATTTGGTCAAACGTAACTCGTTTATTCTATTATTTAAAAACAAAGTAATAGTTGGTCAAATAAGCCAACACACATTCATTGAACCAAAACGCAATCGATCAAAGTCTCTGTGCGTATCTCTTTTATTCTTGCCTAAGTAAAGACTTCCGATCAAGAATATGAAGTTCCCTAAATGTTATGAAAAAAAGAATTAAGAATGGATACTTAACGCCAATGTGACGGATTATCTCCTTCCATGATTTGGTCAAACGTAACTCATTTACTCTATTACTTAACAAGGAAGTAATAGGTTGTTAAATAAGTCAACACACATTTTTTGAACCAAAACGCACTCGATCGAAGCCTATGTGCTTATCTGTTTTATTCTTGCCTAAGTGAAGACTTTCGATCAAGAATATGAAGTTCCATATACGTTACGAAGAAAAGAACTAAATATTGATACTTAACCCCTGTGGGACGGCCTCTCTCCTTCCACGATTGGGTCAAACATAACTCGTTTACTCTATTACTTAACAAGGAAGTAATAGTTAGTCAAATAAGTCAATACATATTTTTTGAACCAAAACGCAATCGATCGAGGCCTATGTGCTTATCTCTTTTATTCTTGCCTAAGGAAAGACTTCCGATCAAGAATATGAAGTTCCCTATAAGTTATGAAAAGAAAGCTAACTATTGATACTTAACCCCTATGGGATGGCCTCTCTCCTTGCACAACTTGGTCAAACGTAACTCGTTTACTCTATTACTTAACAAGGAAGTAATAGTTGGTCAAATAAGTGAACATACATTTTTTGAACCAAAATGTTCTCGATCGAATCCTATGTGCTTATCTCATTTATTCTTGCCTAAGTGAAGACATCCGATTAAGAATATGAAGTTCCTTAGAAGTTATGAAAAAAAAAACTAAGTATTGATACTTAACCCCTATGGGACGGCATCTCTCCTTGCACGATGTGGTCAAACGTAAATTGTTTACTCTATTACTTAACAAGGAAGTAATAGTTGGTCAAATAAGTGAACACACAGTTTTTTGAACCAAAACGTACTCGATCGAATCCTATGTGCTTATCTCTTTTATTCTTGCCTAAGTGATGACTTCCGATTAAGAATATGAAGTTCCTTATAAGTTATGATAAAAAACTAAGTATTGATACTTAACCCCTATGGGATAGTCTCTCTCCTTCCACGATTTCGTTAAACGTAACTCGTTTACTCTATTACTTATCAAGGAGGTAATAGTTGGTCAAATAAGTCAACACACATTCTTTGAACCAAAACTCACTAGATCAAACCTATATGCTTATCTATTTTATTCTTGCCTAAGTGATAACTTCCGATGAAGAATATGAAGTTCCCTATAAGTTACAAAAAAAAAAAAAAAAAACTAAGTATGGATACAAGGATGTAATGGTCGGTCAAATAAGTTAATACACATCTTTGAACTTTCACGCACCTGATCGAAGCCTATGTTCTTTTCTCTATTATTCTTGTCCAAGTGAAGAATTCCGATCAAGAATATGAAGTTCCATATAAGTTATGAAAAAAAAAACTAAGTATTGATACTTATCCACTATGGGACGGCCTCTCTCCTTCCGCGATTTGGTCAAGCGTAACTCGTTTACTCTATTACTTAACAAGGAATTAATATTGCTCAAATAAGTCAACACACATTCTTTGAACAAAAATGCAATCGATCGAAGCCTATGTGCGTATCTCTTTTATTCTTGCCTAAGTAAAAACTTCCGATTAAGAATATGAAGTTCCCTATATGTTATGAAAAAAGAACTAAGAGTGGATACTTAATGCCAATGTGACGGATTCTCTCCTTCCATGATTTGGTCAAACGTAACTCATTTACTCTATTACTTAACAACGAAGTAATAGTTGGTCAAATAAGTGAACACACATTTTTTGAACCAAAACGTACTCGATCGAAGCCTATGTGCTTATCTCTTTTATTCTTGCCTAAGTGAAGACTTGCGATCAAGAATAGAAAGTTCCTTATAAGTTATGAAAAACAAAATAAGTATTGAAACTTAACCCCTATGGGACTGCATCTCTCCTTCCACTATTTGGTCAGACGTAACTCGTTTACTGTATTACTTAACAAGGATGTAATAGTTGGTGAAATAAGTCAACACACAATCTTTGAACCAAAACGCAATCGATCGAATCCTATGTGCTTATCTCTTTTATTCTTGCCTAAGTAAAGACTTCCGATCAAGAATATGAAGTTCCATATAAGTTACAAAACAAAAACTAAGTATTGATACTTAACCCCTATGAGACGGCCTCTCTTCTTCTACGATTTGGTCAAACTTTACTCGTTTACTCTATTACTTAGCAAGGAAGTAATAGTTGCTCAAATAAGTCAACACACTTTTTTGAACCAAAACGCAATCGATCAAAGCCTATGTGCTTATCTCTTTTATTCTTGTCTATGTGAAGACTTCCGATCTAGAATATGAAGTTCCCTGTAAGTTACCAAAAAACAAACTAAGAAAGGATACTTAAAGCCTATGGGATGACCTCTCTCCTTTTACAATTTGGTCAAACGTAACTCGATTATTCTATTACTTAAAAACAAAGTAATAGTTGGTGAAATAAGTCAACACACATTCTTTGAACCAAAACGCAATCGATCGAAGCCTATGTGCGTATCTCTTTTATTCTTGCCTAAGTAAAGACTTCCGATCAAGAATATAAAGTTCCCTAAATGTTATGAAAAAAATAATTAAGAATGGATACTTAACGCCTATGTGACGGATTATCTCCTTCCATGATTTGGTCAAACGTAACTCCCCTACTCTATTACTTAACAAGGAAGTAATAGGTTGTTAAATAAGTCAACACACATTTTTTGAACCAAAACGCACTCGATCGAAGCCTATGTGCTTATCTGTTTTATTCTTGCCTAAGTGAAGAATTTAGATCAAGAATATGAAGTTCCATATACGTTACGAAAAAAAGAACTAAATATTGATACTTAACCCCTATGGGACGGCCTCTCTCCTTCCACGATTGGGTCAAACATAACTCGTTTACTCTATTACTTAACAAGGAAGTAATAGTTAGTCAAATAAGTCAATACATATTTTTTGAACCAAAACGCAATCGATCGAGGCCTATGTGCTTATCTCTTTTATTCTTGCCTAAGGAAAGAGTTCCGATCAAGACTATGAAGTTCCCTATAAGTTATGAAAAGAAAGCTAACTATTGATACTAAACCACTATGGGATGGCCTCTCTCCTTGCACAACTTGGTCAAACGTAACTCGTTTACTCTATTACTTAACAAGGAAGTAATAGTTGGTCGAATAAGTGACCACATGTTTTTTTGAACCAAAACGTACTCGATCGAATCCTATGTGCTTATCTCATTTATTCTTGCCTAAGTGAAGACTTTCGATTAAGAATATGAAGTTCCTTATAAGTTATGAAAAAAAAACTAGGTATTGATACTTAACCCCTATGGGACGGCATCTCTCCTTGCACAATGTGGTCAAATGTAAATCGTTTACTCTATTACTTAACAAGGAAGTAATAGTTTATCAAATAAGTGAACACACAATTTTTTGAACCAAAACGTACTCGATCGAATCCTATGTGCTTATCTCTTTTATTCTTGCCTTAGGAAAGACTTCCGATCAAGAATATGAAGTTCCCTATAAGTTATGAAAAGAAAGCTAACTATTGATACTTAACCCCTATGGGATGGCCTCTCTCCTTGCACAACTTGGTCAAACCTAACTCGTTTACTCTATTACTTAACAAGAAAGTAATAGTTGGTCGAATAAGTGAACACACGTTTTTTGAACCAAAACGTACTCGATCGAATCCTATGTGCTTATCTCATTTATTCTTGCCTAAGTGAAGAATTTCGATTAAGAATATGAAGTTCCTTATAAGTTATGAAAAAAACAACTAGGTATTGATACTTAACCCCTATGGGACGGCATCTCTCCTTGCACAATGTGGTCAAACGTAAATCGTTTACTCTATTACTTAACAAGGAAGTAATAGTTGGTCAAATAAGTGAACACACAATTTTTTGAACCAAAACGTACTCGATCGAATCCTATGTGCTTATCTCTTTTATTCTTTCCTAAGTGATGACTTCCGATTAACAATATGAAGTTCCTTATAAGTTATGAAAAAAAACTAAGTACTGATACTTAACCCCTATGGGATAGTCTCTCTCCTTCCACGATCTCGTCAAACGTAACTCGTTCACTCTATTACTTATCAAGGAAGTAATAGTTGGTCAAATAAGTCAACACACATTCTTTGAACCAAAACTCACTAGATCAAACCTATATGCTTATCTATTTTATTCTTGCCTAAGTGATAACTTCCAATGAAGAATATGAAGTTCCCTATAAGTTACAAAAAAAAAAAACTATGTATGGATACTTAACCCCTATGGGACGGCATCTCTACTTGAATAATTTGGTCAAATGTAGTATTTTTACGCTATTACTTAACAAGGAAGTAATAGTAGGTCTAAAAAGGCAACAAACATTCTCTAACCCCAAAGACACGCGATCGAAGCCTATGTGCTTATCTCTCTCATTCTTGCCTAAGCGAATATTTTCGATCAAGAATATGAAGTTCTATATAAGTTATGAAGAAAGCACTAAGTATGGATATTTAACCCCTATAGGATGGCCTCTCTCCTTCCCCGATTTGGTCAAACGTAACTCGTTTAATTAACAAGGATGTAATGGTCGGTCAAATAAGTTAATACACATCTTTGAACTTTAATGCACTCGATCGAAGCCTATGTTCTTTTCTCTATTATTCTTGTCCAAGTGAAGAATTTCGATCAAGAATATGAAGTTCCATATAAGTTATGAAAAAAAAAAAAACTAAGTATTGATACTTATCCACTATGGGACGGCCTCTCTCCTTCCGCGATTTGGTCAAGCGTAACTCGTTTACTCTATTACTTAACAAGGAAGTAATATTGGTCAAATAAGTCAACACACATTCATTGAAAAAAACACAATCGATCGAAGTCTATGTGCGTATCTCTTTTATTCTTGCCTACGTAAAAACTTCCGATCAAGAATATGAAGTTCCTTATATGTTATGAAAAATAACTAAGAGTGGATACTTAATGCCAATGTGACGGATTCTCTCCTTCCATGATTTGGTCAAACGTAACTCATTTACTCTATTACTTAACAACGAAGTAATAGTTGGTCAAATAAGTGAACACACATTTTTTGAACCAAAACGTACTCGATCGAAGCCTATGTGCTTATCTCTTTTATTCTTGCCTAAGTGAAGACTTGCGATCAAGAATAGGAAGTTCCTTATAAGTTATGAAAAAAAAACTAAGTATTGATACTTAACCCCTGTGGGACTGCATCTCTCCTTCCACTATTTGGTCAGACGTAACTCGTTTACTCTATTACTTAACAAGGAAGTAATAGTTGGTGAAATAAGTCAACACACAATCTTTGAACCAAAACGCAATCGATCGAAGCCTACGTGGTTATCTCTTTTATTCTTGCCTAAGTAAAGACTTCCGATCAAGAATATGAAGTTCCATATAAGTTACAAAAAAAAAACACTAAGTATTCATACTTAACCCCTATGGGACGGCCTCTCTTCTTCCACGATTTGGTCAAACTTTACTCGTTTACTCTATTACTTAGCAAGGAAGTAATAGTTGCTCAAATAAGTCAACACACTTTTTTGAACCAAAACACAATCGATCAAAGCCTATGTGCTTATCTCTTTTATTCTTGCCTATGTGAAGACTTCCGATCTAGAATATGAAGTTCCGTGTAAGTTACCAAAAAACAAACTAAGAAAGGATATCTAAAGCCTATGGGATGACCTCTCTCCTAGCACAATTTAGTCAAACGTAACTCGTTTATTCTATTACTTAAAAACAAAGTAATAGTTGGTCAAATAAGTCAACACACATTCTTTGAAACAAAACGCAATCGATCGAAGCCTCTGTGCGTATCTCTTTTATTCTTGCCTAAGTAAAGACTTCCGATCAAGAATATGAAGTTCCCTATAAGTTACAAAAAAAACACTAAGTATTGATACTTAATCCCTATGGGACGGCCTCTCTTCTTCCACGATTTGGTCAAACTTAACTCGATTACTCTATTACTTAGCAAGGAAGTAATAGTTGCTCAAATAAGTCAACACACTTTTTTGAACCAAAACGCAATCGATCAAAGCCTATGTGCTTATCTCTTTTATTCTTGCCTATGTGAAGACTTCCGATCCAGAATATGGAGTTCCTTGTAAGTTACGGAAAAACAAACTAAGAAAGGATACTTATAGCCTATGGGATGACCTCTCTCCCTGCACAATCTGGTCAAACGTAACTTGTTTATTCTATTATTTAAAAACAAAGTAATAGTTGGTCAAATAAGTCAACACACATTCTTTGAACCAAAACGCAATCGATCAAAGCCTCTGTGCGTATCTCTTTTATTCTTGCCTAAGTAAAGACTTCCGATCAAGAATATGAAGTTCCCTAAATGTTATGAAAAAAAGAATTAAGAATGGATACTTAACGCCTATATGACGGATTATCTCCTTCCATGATTTGGTGAAACGTAACTCCTTTACTCTATTACTTAACAAGGAAGTAATAGGTTGTTAAATAAGTCAACACACATTTTTTGAACCAAAACGCACTCGATCGAAACCTATGTGCTTATCTGTTTTTTTATTGCCTAAGTGAAGACTTTCGATCAAGAATATGAAGTTCCATATACGTTACGAAAAAAAAGAACTAAATATTGATACTTAACCCCTGTGGGACGACCTCTCTCTTTCCACGATTGGGTCAAACATAACTCGTTTACTCTATTACTTAACAAGGAAGTAATAGTTAGTCAAATAAGTCAATACATATTTTTTGAACCAAAACGCAATCGATCGAGGCCTATGTGCTTATCTCTTTTATTCTTGCCTAAGGAAAGACTTCCGATCAAGAATATGAAGTTCCCTATAAGTTATGAAAAGAAAGCTAACTATTGATACTTATCCCCAATGGGACGGCCTCTCTCCTTGCACAACTTGGTCAAACGTAGCTCGTTTACTCTATTACTTAACAAGGAAGTATTAGTTGGTCGAATAAGTGAACACACGTTTTTTGAACCAAAACGTACTCGATCGAATCCTATGTGCTTATCTCATTTATTCTTGCCTAAGTGAAGACTTTCGATTAAGAATATGAAGTTCCTTATAAGTTATGAAAAAAAAAACTTGGTATTGATACTTAACCCCTATGGGACGGCATCTCTCCTTGCACAATGTGGTCAAACGTAAATCGTTTACTCTATTACTTAACAACGAAGTAATAGTTGGTCAAATTAGTGAACACACAGTTTTTTGAACCAAAACGTACTCGATCGAATCCTATGTGCTTATCTCTTTTATTCTTGCCTAAGTGATGACTTCCGATTAAGAATAAGAAGTTCCTTATAAGTTATGAAAAAAAAAACTAAGTATTGATACTTAACCCCTATGGGATAGTCTCTCTCCTTCCACGATCTCGTCAAACGTAACTCGTTCACTCTATTACTTATCAAGGAGGTAATAGTTGGTCAAATAAGTCAACACACATTCTTTGAACCAAAACTCACTAGATCAAACCTATATGCTTATCTATTTTATTCTTGCCTAAGTGATAACTTCCGATGAAGAATATGAAGTTCCCTATAAGTTACAAAAAAAAAACTATGTATGGATACTTAACCCCTATGGGACGGCATCTCTACTTTAACAATTTGGTCAAATGTAACTTTTTTACGCTATTACTTAACAAGGAAGTAATAGTAGGTCTAAAAGGTCAACAAACATTCTCTAACCCCAAAGACACGCGATCGAAGCCTATGTGCTTATCTCTCTCATTCTTGCCTAAGCGAATATTTTCGATCAAGAATATGAAGTTCTATATAAGTTATGAAGAAAGCACTAAGTGTGGATATTTAACCCCTATAGGATGGCCTCTCTCATTCCCCGATTTGGTCAAACGTAACTCGTTTAATTAACAAGGATGTAATGGTCGGTCAAATAAGTTAATACACATCTTTGAACTTTAATGCACTCGATCGAAGCCTATGTGCTTTTCTCTATTATTCTTGTCCAAGTGAAGAATTCCGATCAAGAATATGAAGTTCCATATAAGTTATGAAAAATAAAAAACTAAGTATTGATACTTAACCACGATTTGGTCAAGCGTAACTCGTTTACTCCTTCCACGATTTGGTCAAGCGTAACTCGTTTACTCTATTACTTAACAAGGAAGTAATATTGGTCAAATAAGTCAATACACATTCTTTGAACAAAAACGCAATCGATCGAAGCCAATGTGCGTATCTCTTTTATTCTTGCCTAAGTAAAGACTTCCGATCAAGAATATGAAGTTCCCTAAATGTTATGAAAAAAAGAATTAAGAATGGATACTTAATGCCTATGTGACGGATTATCTCCTTCCATGATTTGGTCAAACGTAACTCCTTTACTCTATTACTTAACAAGGAAGTAACAGGTTGTTAAATAAGTCAACACACATTTTTTGAACAAAAACGCACTCGATCGAAGCCTATGTGCTTATCTGTTTTATTCTTGCCTAAGAGAAGACTTTCGATCAAGAATATGAAGTTCCATATACGTTACGAAAAAAAAGAACTAAATATTGATACTAAACCCCTATGGGACTGCATCTCTCCTTCCACTATTTGGTCAGACGTAACTCGTTTACTCTATTACTTAACAAGGAAGTAATAGTTGGTGAAATAAGTCAACACACAATCTTTGAACCAAAACGCAATGGATCGAAGCCTATGTGCTTATTTCTTTTATTCTTGCCTAAGTAACGACTTCCGATCAAGAATATGAAGTTCCATATAAGTTACAAAAAACACACTAAGTATTGATACTTAACCCCTATGGGACGGCCTCTCTTCTTCCACAATTTGGTCAAACTTAACTCGTTTACTCTATTACTTAGCAAGGAAGTAATAGTTGCTGAAATAAGTCAACACACTTTTTTGAACCAAAACGCAATCGATCAAAGCCTATGTGCTTATCTCTTTTATTCTTGCCTATGTGAAGACTTCCGATCTAGAATATGAAGTTCCCTGTAAGTTACGAAAAAACAAACTAAGAAAGGATACTTAACGCCTATGGGATGACCTCTCTCCTTGCACAATTTGACCAAGTTGTGCAAGGAGAGAGGCCATCCCATAGGGGTTAAGTATCAATAGTTAGCTTTCTTTTCATAACTTATAGGGAACTTCTTATTCTTGATCGGAAGTCTTTCCTTAGGCAAGAATAAAAGAGATAAGCACATAGGCCTCGATCGATTGCGTTTTGGTTCAAAAAATATGTATTAACTTATTTGACTAACTATTACTTCCTTGTTAAGTAATAGAGTAAACGAGTTATGTTTGACCCAATTGTGGAAAGAGAGAGGCCGTCCCACAGGGGTTAAGTATCAATATTTAATTCTTTTTTTCGTAACGTATATGGAACTTCATATTCTTGATCGAAAGTCTTCACTTAGGCAAGAATAAAACAGATAAGCACATAGGCTTCGATCGAGTGCGTTTTGGTTCAAAAAATGTGTGTTGACTTATTTAATAACCTATACTTAACCCCTATGGGACTGCATCTCTCCTTCCACTATTTGGTCAGACGTAACTCGTTTACTCTATTACTTAACAAGGAAGTAATAGTTGGTGAAATAAGTCAACACACAATCTTTGAAACAAAACGCAATGGATCGAAGCCTATGTGCTTATCTCTTTTATTCTTGCCTAAGTAAAGACTTCCGATCAAGAATATGAAGTTCCATATAAGTTACAAAAAACACACTAAGTATTGATACTTAACCCCTATGGGACGACTCTCTTCTTCCACGATTTGGTCAAACTTAACTCGTTTACTCTATTACTTAGCAAGGAAGTAATAGTTGCTCAAATAAGTCAACACACCTTTTTTGAACCAAAACGCAATCGATCAAAGCCTATGTGCTTATCTCTTTTATTCTTGCCTATGTGAAGACTTCCGATCTAGAATATGAAGTTCCCTGTAAGTTACGAAAAAACAAACTAAGAAAGGATACTTAACGCGTATGGGATGACCTCTCTCCTTGCACAATTTGGTCAAACGTAACTCGTTTATTCTATTACTTAAAAACAAAGTAATAGTTGGTCAAATAAGTCAACACACATTCTTTGAACCAAAACGCAATCGATCGAAGCCTCTGTGCGTATCTCTTTTATTCTTGCCTAAGTAAAGACTTCCGATCAAGAATATGAAGTTCCCTAAATGTTATGAAAAAAAGAATTAAGAATGGATACTTAATGCCTATGTGACGGATTATCTCCTTCCATGATTTGGTCAAACGTAACTCCTTTACTCTATTACTTAACAAGGAAGTAACAGGTTGTTAAATAAGTCAACACACATTTTTTGAACAAAAACGCACTCGATCGAAGCCTATGTGCTTATCTGTTTTATTCTTGCCTAAGAGAAGACTTTCGATCAAGAATATGAAGTTCCATATACGTTACGAAAAAAAAGAACTAAATATTGATACTTAACCCCTGTGGGACGGCCTCTCTCTTTCCACGATTAGGTCAAACATAACTCGTTTACTCTATTACTTAACAAGGAAGTAATAGTTAGTCAAATAAGTCAATACATATTTTTTGAACCAAAACGCAATCGATCGAGGCCTATGTGCTTATCTCTTTTATTCTTGCCTAAGTGAAGACTTGCTATCAAGAATAGGAAGTTCCTAATAAGTTATGAAAAAAAAACTAAGTATTGATACTTAACCCCTATGGGACTGCATCTCTCCTTCCACTATTTGGTCAGACGTAACTCGTTTACTCTATTACTTAATAAGGAAGTAATAGTTGGTGAAATAAGTCAACACACAATCTTTGAACCAAAACGCAATGGATCGAAGCCTATGTGCTTATTTCTTTTATTCTTGCCTAAGTAACGACTTCCGATCAAGAATATGAAGTTCCATATAAGTTACAAAAAACACACTAAGTATTGATACTTAACCCCTATGGGACGGCCTCTCTTCTTCCACAATTTGGTCAAACTTAACTCGTTTACTCTATTACTTAGCAAGGAAGTAATAGTTGCTGAAATAAGTCAACACACTTTTTTGAACCAAAACGCAATCGATCAAAGCCTATGTGCTTATCTCTTTTATTCTTGCCTATGTGAAGACTTCCGATCTAGAATATGAAGTTCCCTGTAAGTTACGAAAAAACAAACTAAGAAAGGATACTTAACGCCTATGGGATGACCTCTCTCCTTGCACAATTTGACCAAGTTGTGCAAGGAGAGAGGCCATCGCATAGGGGTTAAGTATCAATAGTTAGCTTTCTTTTCATAACTTATAGGGAACTTCATATTCTTGATCGGAAGTCTTTCCTTAAGCAAGAATAAAAGAGATAAGCACATAGGCCTCGATCGATTGCGTTTTGGTTCAAAAAATATGTATTAACTTATTTGACTAACTATTACTTCCTTGTTAAGTAATAGAGTAAACGAGTTATGTTTGACCCAATTGTGGAAAGAGAGAGGCCGTCCCACAGGGGTTAAGTATCAATATTTAATTCTTTTTTTCGTAACGTATATGGAACTTCATATTCTTGATCGAAAGTCTTCACTTAGGCAAGAATAAAACAGATAAGCACATAGGCTTCGATCGAGTGCGTTTTGGTTCAAAAAATGTGTGTTGACTTATTTAATAACCTATACTTAACCCCTATGGGACTGCATCTCTCCTTCCACTATTTGGTCAGACGTAACTCGTTTACTCTATTACTTAACAAGGAAGTAATAGTTGGTGAAATAAGTCAACACACAATCTTTGAAACAAAACGCAATGGATCGAAGCCTATGTGCTTATCTCTTTTATTCTTGCCTAAGTAAAGACTTCCGATCAAGAATATGAAGTTCCATATAAGTTACAAAAAACACACTAAGTATTGATACTTGACCCCTATGGGACGACTCTCTTCTTCCACGATTTGGTCAAACTTAACTCGTTTACTCTATTACTTAGCAAGGAAGTAATAGTTGCTCAAATAAGTCAACACACCTTTTTTGAACCAAAACGCAATCGATCAAAGCCTATGTGCTTATCTCTTTTATTCTTGCCTATGTGAAGACTTCCGATCTAGAATATGAAGTTCCCTGTAAGTTACGAAAAAACAAACTAAGAAAGGATACTTAACGCGTATGGGATGACCTCTCTCCTTGCACAATTTGGTCAAACGTAACTCGTTTATTCTATTACTTAAAAACAAAGTAATAGTTGGTCAAATAAGTCAACACACATTCTTTGAACCAAAACGCAATCGATCGAAGCCTCTGTGCGTATCTCTTTTATTCTTGCCTAAGTAAAGACTTCCGATCAAGAATATGAAGTTCCCTAAATGTTATGAAAAAAAGAATTAAGAATGGATACTTAACGCCTATGTGACGATTATCTCCTTCCATGATTTGGTCAAACGTAACTCCTATACTCTATTACTTAACAAGGATGTAATAGGTTGTTAAATAAGTCAACACACATATTTTGAACCAAAACGCACTTTATCGAAGCCTATGTGCTTATCTGTTTTATTCTTGCCTAAGTGAAGACTTTCGATCAAGAATATTAAGTTCCATATACGTTACGAAAAAAAGAACTGAATATTGATACTTAACCCCTCTGGGACGGCCTCTCTCTTTCCACGATTGGGTCAAACATAACTCGTTTACTCTATTACTTAACAAGGAAGTAATAGTTAGTCAAATAAGTCAATACATATTTTTTTACCCAAAACGCAATCGATCGAGGCCTATGTGCTTATCTCTTTTATTCTTGTCTAAGGAAAGACTTACGATCAAGAATATGAAGTTCCCTATAAGTTATAAAAAGAAAGCTAACTATTGATACTTAACCACTATGGGACGGCCTCTCTCCTTGCACAACTTGGTCAAACGTAACTCGTTTACTCTATTACTTAACAAGGAAGTAATAGTTGGTCGAATAATTGAACACACGTTTTTTGAACCAAAACGTACTCGATCGAATCCTATGTGCTTATCTCATTTATTCTTGCCGAAGTGAAGACTTCCGATTAAGAATATGAAGTTCCCTGTAAGTTACGAAAAAACAAACTAAGAAAGGATACTTAATGCCTATGGGATGACCTCTTTCCTTGCACAATTTGGTCAAACGTAACTCGTTTATTCTACTACTTAAAAACTAAGTAATAGTTGGTCAAATAAGTCAACACACATTCTTTGACCCAAAACGGAATCGATCGAAGCTTCTGTGCGTATCTCTATTATTCTTGCCTAAGTAAAGATTTCCGATCAAGAATATGAAGTTCCCTAAATGTTATGAAAAAAAGAATTAAGAATGGATACTTAACGCCTATGTGACGGATTATCTCCTTCCATGATTTGGTCCAACGTAACTCCTTTACTCTATTACTTAACAAAGAAGTAATAGGTTGTTAAATAAGTCAATACACATATTTTGAACCAAAACGCACTTTATCGAAGCCTATGTGCTTATCTGTTTTATTCTTGCCTAAGTGAAGAGTTTCGATCAAGAATATGAAGTTCCATATACGTTACGAAAAAACGAACTAAATATTGATACTTAACCCCTGTGGGACGGCCTCTCTCTTTCCACGATTGGGTCAAACATAACTCGTTTACTCTATTACTTAACAAGGAAGTAATAGTTAGTCAAATAAGTCAATACATATTTTTTGAACCAAAACGCAATCGATCGAGGCATATGTGCTTATCTCTTTTATTCTTACCTAAGGAAAGACTTACGATCAAGAATATGAAGTTCCCTATTAGTTATAAAAAGAAAGCTAACTATTGATACTTAACCCCTATGGGACGGCCTCTCTCCTTGCACAACTTGGTCAAACGTAACTCGTTTACTCTATTACTTAACAAGGAAGTAATAGTTGGTCGAATAATTGAACACACGTTTTTTGAACCAAAACGTACTCGATCGAATCTTATGTGCTTATCTCATTTATTCTTGCCGAAGTGAAGACTTCCGATTAAGAATATGAAGTTCCCTGTAAGTTACGAAAAAACAAACTAAGAAATGATACTTAACGCCTATGGGATGACCTCTCTCCTTGCACAATTTGGTCAAACGTAACTCGTTTATTCTACTACTTAAAAACTAAGTAATAGTTGGTCAAATAAGTCAACACACATTCTTTGACCCAAAACGGAATCGATCGAAGCTTCTGTGCGTATCTCTTTTATTCTTGCCTAAGTAAAGATTTTCGATCAAGAATATGAAGTTCCCTAAATGTTATGAAAAAAAGAATTAAGAATGGATACTTAACGCCTATGTGACGGATTATCTCCTTCCATGATTTGGTCCAACGTAACTCCTTTACTCTATTACTTAACAAAGAAGTAATAGGTTGTTAAATAAGTCAATACACATTTTTTGAACCAAAACGCACTCGATCGAAGCCTATGTGCTTATTTGTTTTATTCTTGCCTAAGTGAAGACTTTCGATCAAGAATATGAAGTTCCATATACGTTACGAAAAAAAGAACTAAATATTGATACTTAACCCCTGTGGGACGGCCTCTCTCTTTCCATGATTGGGTCAAACATAACTCGTTTACTCTATTACTTAACAAGGAAGTAATAGTTAGTCAAATAAGTCAATACATATTTTTTGAACCAAAACGCAATCGATCGAGGCCTATGTGCTTATCTCTTTTATTCTTGCCTAAGGAAAGACTTACGATCAAGAATATGAAGTTCCCTATAAGTTATGAAAAGAAAGCTAACTATTGATACTTAACCCCTATGGGACGGCCTCTCTCCTTGCACAACTTGGTCAAACGTAACTCGTTTACTCTATTACTTAACAAGGAAGTAATAGTTGGTCAAATAAGTGAACACACATTTTCTGAACCAAAACGTACTCGATCGAAGCCTATGTGCTTATCTCTTTTATTCTTGCCTAAGTGAAGACTTGCGATCAAGAATAGGAATTTCCTTATAAGTTATGAAAAAAAAACTAAGTATTGATACTTAACCCCTATGGAACTGCATCTCTCCTTCCACTATTTGGTCAGACGTAACTCGTTTACTCTATTACTTAACAAGGAAGTAATAGTTGGTGAAATAAGTCAACACACAATCTTTGAACCAAAACGCAATGGATCGAAGCCTATGTGCTTATTTCTTTTATTCTTGCCTAAGTAACGACTTCCGATCAAGAATATGAAGTTCCATATAAGTTACAAAAAACACACTAAGTATTGATACTTAACCCCTATGGGACGGCCTCTCTTCTTCCACAATTTGGTCAAACTTAACTCGTTTACTCTATTACTTAGCAAGGAAGTAATAGTTGCTGAAATAAGTCAACACACTTTTTTGAACCAAAACGCAATCGATCAAAGCCTATGTGCTTATCTCTTTTATTCTTGCCTATGTGAAGACTTCCGATCTAGAATATGAAGTTCCCTGTAAGTTACGAAAAAACAAACTAAGAAAGGATACTTAACGCCTATGGGATGACCTCTCTCCTTGCACAATTTGACCAAGTTGTGCAAGGAGAGAGGCCATCCCATAGGGGTTAAGTATCAATAGTTAGCTTTCTTTTCATAACTTATAGGGAACTTCATATTCTTGATCGGAAGTCTTTCCTTAAGCAAGAATAAAAGAGATAAGCACATAGGCCTCGATCGATTGCGTTTTGGTTCAAAAAATATGTATTAACTTATTTGACTAACTATTACTTCCTTGTTAAGTAATAGAGTAAACGAGTTATGTTTGACCCAATTGTGGAAAGAGAGAGGCCGTCCCACAGGGGTTAAGTATCAATATTTAATTCTTTTTTTCGTAACGTATATGGAACTTCATATTCTTGATCGAAAGTCTTCACTTAGGCAAGAATAAAACAGATAAGCACATAAGCTTCGATCGAGTGCGTTTTGGTTCAAAAAATGTGTGTTGACTTATTTAATAACCTATACTTAACCCCTATGGGACTGCATCTCTCCTTCCACTATTTGGTCAGACGTAACTCGTTTACTCTATTACTTAACAAGGAAGTAATAGTTGGTGAAATAAGTCAACACACAATCTTTGAAACAAAAAGCAATGGATCGAAGCCTATGTGCTTATCTCTTTTATTCTTGCCTAAGTAAAGACTTCCGATCAAGAATATGAAGTTCCATATAAGTTACAAAAAACACACTAAGTATTGATACTTGACCCCTATGGGACGACTCTCTTCTTCCACGATTTGGTCAAACTTAACTCGTTTACTCTATTACTTAGCAAGGAAGTAATAGTTGCTCAAATAAGTCAACACACCTTTTTTGAACCAAAACGCAATCGATCAAAGCCTATGTGCTTATCTCTTTTATTCTTGCCTATGTGAAGACTTCCGATCTAGAATATGAAGTTCCCTGTAAGTTACGAAAAAACAAACTAAGAAAGGATACTTAACGCGTATGGGATGACCTCTCTCCTTGCACAATTTGGTCAAACGTAACTCGTTTATTCTATTACTTAAAAACAAAGTAATAGTTGGTCAAATAAGTCAACACACATTCTTTGAACCAAAACGCAATCGATCGAAGCCTCTGTGCGTATCTCTTTTATTCTTGCCTAAGTAAAGATTTCCGATCAAGAATATGAAGTTCCCTAAATGTTATGAAAAAAAGAATTAAGAATGGATACTTAACGCCTATGTGACGATTATCTCCTTCCATGATTTGGTCAAACGTAACTCCTATACTCTATTACTTAACAAGGATGTAATAGGTTGTTAAATAAGTCAACACACATATTTTGAACCAAAACGCACTTTATCGAAGCCTATGTGCTTATCTGTTTTATTCTTGCCTAAGTGAAGACTTTCGATCAAGAATATGAAGTTCCATATACGTTACGAAAAAAAGAACTAAATATTGATACTTAACCCCTGTGGGACGGCCTCTCTCTTTCCACGATTGGGTCAAACATAACTCGTTTACTCTATTACTTAACAAGGAAGTAATAGTTAGTCAAATAAGTCAATACATATTTTTTGAACCAAAACGCAATCGATCGAGGCATATGTGCTTATCTCTTTTATTCTTACCTAAGGAAAGACTTACGATCAAGAATATGAAGTTCCTTATTAGTTATAAAAAGAAAGCTAACTATTGATACTTAACCCCTATGGGACGGCCTCTCTCCTTGCACAACTTGGTCAAACGTAACTCGTTTACTCTATTACTTAACAAGGAAGTAATAGTTGGTCGAATAATTGAACACACGTTTTTTGAACCAAAACGTACTCGATCGAATCTTATGTGCTTATCTCATTTATTCTTGCCGAAGTGAAGACTTCCGATTAAGAATATGAAGTTCCCTGTAAGTTACGAAAAAACAAACTAAGAAATGATACTTAACGCCTATGGGATGACCTCTCTCCTTGCACAATTTGGTCAAACGTAACTCGTTTATTCTACTACTTAAAAACTAAGTAATAGTTGGTCAAATAAGTCAACACACATTCTTTGACCCAAAACGGAATCGATCGAAGCTTCTGTGCGTATCTCTTTTATTCTTGCCTAAGTAAAGATTTCCGATCAAGAATATGAAGTTCCCTAAATGTTATGAAAAAAAGAATTAAGAATGGATACTTAACGCCTATGTGACGGATTATCTCCTTCCATGATTTGGTCCAACGTAACTCCTTTACTCTATTACTTAACAAAGAAGTAATAGGTTGTTAAATAAGTCAATACACATTTTTTGAACCAAAACGCACTCGATCGAAGCCTATGTGCTTATTTGTTTTATTCTTGCCTAAGTGAAGACTTTCGATCAAGAATATGAAGTTCCATATACGTTACGAAAAAAAGAACTAAATATTGATACTTAACCCCTGTGGGACGGCCTCTCTCTTTCCATGATTGGGTCAAACATAACTCGTTTACTCTATTACTTAACAAGGAAGTAATAGTTAGTCAAATAAGTCAATACATATTTTTTGAACCAAAACGCAATCGATCGAGGCCTATGTGCTTATCTCTTTTATTCTTGCCTAAGGAAAGACTTACGATCAAGAATATGAAGTTCCCTATAAGTTATGAAAAGAAAGCTAACTATTGATACTTAACCCCTATGGGACGGCCTCTCTCCTTGCACAACTTGGTCAAACGTAACTCGTTTACTCTATTACTTAACAAGGAAGTAATAGTTGGTCAAATAAGTGAACACACATTTTCTGAACCAAAACGTACTCGATCGAAGCCTATGTGCTTATCTCTTTTATTCTTGCCTAAGTGAAGACTTGCGATCAAGAATAGGAATTTCCTTATAAGTTATGAAAAAAAAACTAAGTATTGATACTTAACCCCTATGGAACTGCATCTCTCCTTCCACTATTTGGTCAGACGTAACTCGTTTACTCTATTACTTAACAAGGAAGTAATAGTTGGTGAAATAAGTCAACACACAATCTTTGAACCAAAACGCAATGGATCGAAGCCTATGTGCTTATTTCTTTTATTCTTGCCTAAGTAACGACTTCCGATCAAGAATATGAAGTTCCATATAAGTTACAAAAAACACACTAAGTATTGATACTTAACCCCTATGGGACGGCCTCTCTTCTTCCACAATTTGGTCAAACTTAACTCGTTTACTCTATTACTTAGCAAGGAAGTAATAGTTGCTGAAATAAGTCAACACACTTTTTTGAACCAAAACGCAATCGATCAAAGCCTATGTGCTTATCTCTTTTATTCTTGCCTATGTGAAGACTTCCGATCTAGAATATGAAGTTCCCTGTAAGTTACGAAAAAACAAACTAAGAAAGGATACTTAACGCCTATGGGATGACCTCTCTCCTTGCACAATTTGACCAAGTTGTGCAAGGAGAGAGGCCATCCCATAGGGGTTAAGTATCAATAGTTAGCTTTCTTTTCATAACTTATAGGGAACTTCATATTCTTGATCGGAAGTCTTTCCTTAAGCAAGAATAAAAGAGATAAGCACATAGGCCTCGATCGATTGCGTTTTGGTTCAAAAAATATGTATTAACTTATTTGACTAACTATTACTTCCTTGTTAAGTAATAGAGTAAACGAGTTATGTTTGACCCAATTGTGGAAAGAGAGAGGCCGTCCCACAGGGGTTAAGTATCAATATTTAATTCTTTTTTTCGTAACGTATATGGAACTTCATATTCTTGATCGAAAGTCTTCACTTAGGCAAGAATAAAACAGATAAGCACATAAGCTTCGATCGAGTGCGTTTTGGTTCAAAAAATGTGTGTTGACTTATTTAATAACCTATACTTAACCCCTATGGGACTGCATCTCTCCTTCCACTATTTGGTCAGACGTAACTCGTTTACTCTATTACTTAACAAGGAAGTAATAGTTGGTGAAATAAGTCAACACACAATCTTTGAAACAAAAAGCAATGGATCGAAGCCTATGTGCTTATCTCTTTTATTCTTGCCTAAGTAAAGACTTCCGATCAAGAATATGAAGTTCCATATAAGTTACAAAAAACACACTAAGTATTGATACTTGACCCCTATGGGACGACTCTCTTCTTCCACGATTTGGTCAAACTTAACTCGTTTACTCTATTACTTAGCAAGGAAGTAATAGTTGCTCAAATAAGTCAACACACCTTTTTTGAACCAAAACGCAATCGATCAAAGCCTATGTGCTTATCTCTTTTATTCTTGCCTATGTGAAGACTTCCGATCTAGAATATGAAGTTCCCTGTAAGTTACGAAAAAACAAACTAAGAAAGGATACTTAACGCGTATGGGATGACCTCTCTCCTTGCACAATTTGGTCAAACGTAACTCGTTTATTCTATTACTTAAAAACAAAGTAATAGTTGGTCAAATAAGTCAACACACATTCTTTGAACCAAAACGCAATCGATCGAAGCCTCTGTGCGTATCTCTTTTATTCTTGCCTAAGTAAAGATTTCCGATCAAGAATATGAAGTTCCCTAAATGTTATGAAAAAAAGAATTAAGAATGGATACTTAACGCCTATGTGACGATTATCTCCTTCCATGATTTGGTCAAACGTAACTCCTATACTCTATTACTTAACAAGGATGTAATAGGTTGTTAAATAAGTCAACACACATATTTTGAACCAAAACGCACTTTATCGAAGCCTATGTGCTTATCTGTTTTATTCTTGCCTAAGTGAAGACTTTCGATCAAGAATATGAAGTTCCATATACGTTACGAAAAAAAGAACTAAATATTGATACTTAACCCCTGTGGGACGGCCTCTCTCTTTCCACGATTGGGTCAAACATAACTCGTTTACTCTATTACTTAACAAGGAAGTAATAGTTAGTCAAATAAGTCAATACATATTTTTTGAACCAAAACGCAATCGATCGAGGCATATGTGCTTATCTCTTTTATTCTTACCTAAGGAAAGACTTACGATCAAGAATATGAAGTTCCTTATTAGTTATAAAAAGAAAGCTAACTATTGATACTTAACCCCTATGGGACGGCCTCTCTCCTTGCACAACTTGGTCAAACGTAACTCGTTTACTCTATTACTTAACAAGGAAGTAATAGTTGGTCGAATAATTGAACACACGTTTTTTGAACCAAAACGTACTCGATCGAATCTTATGTGCTTATCTCATTTATTCTTGCCGAAGTGAAGACTTCCGATTAAGAATATGAAGTTCCCTGTAAGTTACGAAAAAACAAACTAAGAAATGATACTTAACGCCTATGGGATGACCTCTCTCCTTGCACAATTTGGTCAAACGTAACTCGTTTATTCTACTACTTAAAAACTAAGTAATAGTTGGTCAAATAAGTCAACACACATTCTTTGACCCAAAACGGAATCGATCGAAGCTTCTGTGCGTATCTCTTTTATTCTTGCCTAAGTAAAGATTTCCGATCAAGAATATGAAGTTCCCTAAATGTTATGAAAAAAAGAATTAAGAATGGATACTTAACGCCTATGTGACGGATTATCTCCTTCCATGATTTGGTCCAACGTAACTCCTTTACTCTATTACTTAACAAAGAAGTAATAGGTTGTTAAATAAGTCAATACACATTTTTTGAACCAAAACGCACTCGATCGAAGCCTATGTGCTTATTTGTTTTATTCTTGCCTAAGTGAAGACTTTCGATCAAGAATATGAAGTTCCATATACGTTACGAAAAAAAGAACTAAATATTGATACTTAACCCCTGTGGGACGGCCTCTCTCTTTCCATGATTGGGTCAAACATAACTCGTTTACTCTATTACTTAACAAGGAAGTAATAGTTAGTCAAATAAGTCAATACATATTTTTTGAACCAAAACGCAATCGATCGAGGCCTATGTGCTTATCTCTTTTATTCTTGCCTAAGGAAAGACTTACGATCAAGAATATGAAGTTCCCTATAAGTTATGAAAAGAAAGCTAACTATTGATACTTAACCCCTATGGGACGGCCTCTCTCCTTGCACAACTTGGTCAAACGTAACTCGTTTACTCTATTACTTAACAAGGAAGTAATAGTTGGTCAAATAAGTGAACACACATTTTCTGAACCAAAACGTACTCGATCGAAGCCTATGTGCTTATCTCTTTTATTCTTGCCTAAGTGAAGACTTGCGATCAAGAATAGGAATTTCCTTATAAGTTATGAAAAAAAAACTAAGTATTGATACTTAACCCCTATGGAACTGCATCTCTCCTTCCACTATTTGGTCAGACGTAACTCGTTTACTCTATTACTTAACAAGGAAGTAATAGTTGGTGAAATAAGTCAACACACAATCTTTGAACCAAAACGCAATGGATCGAAGCCTATGTGCTTATTTCTTTTATTCTTGCCTAAGTAACGACTTCCGATCAAGAATATGAAGTTCCATATAAGTTACAAAAAACACACTAAGTATTGATACTTAACCCCTATGGGACGGCCTCTCTTCTTCCACAATTTGGTCAAACTTAACTCGTTTACTCTATTACTTAGCAAGGAAGTAATAGTTGCTGAAATAAGTCAACACACTTTTTTGAACCAAAACGCAATCGATCAAAGCCTATGTGCTTATCTCTTTTATTCTTGCCTATGTGAAGACTTCCGATCTAGAATATGAAGTTCCCTGTAAGTTACGAAAAAACAAACTAAGAAAGGATACTTAACGCCTATGGGATGACCTCTCTCCTTGCACAATTTGACCAAGTTGTGCAAGGAGAGAGGCCATCCCATAGGGGTTAAGTATCAATAGTTAGCTTTCTTTTCATAACTTATAGGGAACTTCATATTCTTGATCGGAAGTCTTTCCTTAAGCAAGAATAAAAGAGATAAGCACATAGGCCTCGATCGATTGCGTTTTGGTTCAAAAAATATGTATTAACTTATTTGACTAACTATTACTTCCTTGTTAAGTAATAGAGTAAACGAGTTATGTTTGACCCAATTGTGGAAAGAGAGAGGCCGTCCCACAGGGGTTAAGTATCAATATTTAGTTCTTTTTTTCGTAACGTATATGGAACTTCATATTCTTGATCGAAAGTCTTCACTTAGGCAAGAATAAAACAGATAAGCACATAGGCTTCGATCGAGTGCGTTTTGGTTCAAAAAATGTGTGTTAACTTATTTAATAACCTATACTTAACCCCTATGGGACTGCATCTCTCCTTCCACTATTTGGTCAGACGTAACTCGTTTACTCTATTACTTAACAAGGAAGTAATAGTTGGTGAAATAAGTCAACACACAATCTTTGAAACAAAACGCAATGGATCGAAGCCTATGTGCTTATCTCTTTTATTCTTGCCTAAGTAAAGACTTCCGATCAAGAATATGAAGTTCCATATAAGTTACAAAAAACACACTAAGTATTGATACTTGACCCCTATGGGACGACTCTCTTCTTCCACGATTTGGTCAAACTTAACTCGTTTACTCTATTACTTAGCAAGGAAGTAATAGTTGCTCAAATAAGTCAACACACCTTTTTTGAACCAAAACGCAATCGATCAAAGCCTATGTGCTTATCTCTTTTATTCTTGCCTATGTGAAGACTTCCGATCTAGAATATGAAGTTCCCTGTAAGTTACGAAAAAACAAACTAAGAAAGGATACTTAACGCGTATGGGATGACCTCTCTCCTTGCACAATTTGGTCAAACGTAACTCGTTTATTCTATTACTTAAAAACAAAGTAATAGTTGGTCAAATAAGTCAACACACATTCTTTGAACCAAAACGCAATCGATCGAAGCCTCTGTGCGTATCTCTTTTATTCTTGCCTAAGTAAAGATTTCCGATCAAGAATATGAAGTTCCCTAAATGTTATGAAAAAAAGAATTAAGAATGGATACTTAACGCCTATGTGACGATTATCTCCTTCCATGATTTGGTCAAACGTAACTCCTATACTCTATTACTTAACAAGGATGTAATAGGTTGTTAAATAAGTCAACACACATATTTTGAACCAAAACGCACTTTATCGAAGCCTATGTGCTTATCTGTTTTATTCTTGCCTAAGTGAAGACTTTCGATCAAGAATATGAAGTTCCATATACGTTACGAAAAAAAGAACTAAATATTGATACTTAACCCCTGTGGGACGGCCTCTCTCTTTCCACGATTGGGTCAAACATAACTCGTTTACTCTATTACTTAACAAGGAAGTAATAGTTAGTCAAATAAGTCAATACATATTTTTTGAACCAAAACGCAATCGATCGAGGCATATGTGCTTATCTCTTTTATTCTTACCTAAGGAAAGACTTACGATCAAGAATATGAAGTTCCCTATTAGTTATAAAAAGAAAGCTAACTATTGATACTTAACCCCTATGGGACGGCCTCTCTCCTTGCACAACTTGGTCAAACGTAACTCGTTTACTCTATTACTTAACAAGGAAGTAATAGTTGGTCGAATAATTGAACACACGTTTTTTGAACCAAAACGTACTCGATCGAATCTTATGTGCTTATCTCATTTATTCTTGCCGAAGTGAAGACTTCCGATTAAGAATATGAAGTTCCCTGTAAGTTACGAAAAAACAAACTAAGAAATGATACTTAACGCCTATGGGATGACCTCTCTCCTTGCACAATTTGGTCAAACGTAACTCGTTTATTCTACTACTTAAAAACTAAGTAATAGTTGGTCAAATAAGTCAACACACATTCTTTGACCCAAAACGGAATCGATCGAAGCTTCTGTGCGTATCTCTTTTATTCTTGCCTAAGTAAAGATTTCCGATCAAGAATATGAAGTTCCCTAAATGTTATGAAAAAAAGAATTAAGAATGGATACTTAACGCCTATGTGACGGATTATCTCCTTCCATGATTTGGTCCAACGTAACTCCTTTACTCTATTACTTAACAAAGAAGTAATAGGTTGTTAAATAAGTCAATACATATTTTTTGAACCAAAACGCACTCGATCGAAGCCTATGTGCTTATTTGTTTTATTCTTGCCTAAGTGAAGACTTTCGATCAAGAATATGAAGTTCCATATACGTTACGAAAAAAAGAACTAAATATTGATACTTAACCCCTGTGGGACGGCCTCTCTCTTTCCATGATTGGGTCAAACATAACTCGTTTACTCTATTACTTAACAAGGAAGTAATAGTTAGTCAAATAAGACAATACATATTTTTTGAACCAAAACGCAATCGATCGAGGCCTATGTGCTTATCTCTTTTATTCTTGCCTAAGGAAAGACTTACGATCAAGAATATGAAGTTCCCTATAAGTTATGAAAAGAAACCTAACTATTGATACTTAACCCCTATGGGACGGCCTCTCTCCTTGCACAACTTGGTCAAACGTAACTCGTTTACTCTATTACTTAACAAGGAAGTAATAGTTGGTCAAATAAGTGAACACACATTTTCTGAACCAAAACGTACTCGATCGAAGCCTATGTGCTTATCTCTTTTATTCTTGCCTAAGTGAAGACTTGCGATCAAGAATAGGAATTTCCTTATAAGTTATGAAAAAAAAACTAAGTATTGATACTTAACCCCTATGGAACTGCATCTCTCATTCCACTATTTGGTCAGACGTAACTCGTTTACTCTATTACTTAACAAGGAAGTAATAGTTGGTGAAATAAGTCAACACACAATCTTTGAACCAAAACGCAATGGATCGAAGCCTATGTGCTTATTTCTTTTATTCTTGCCTAAGTAACGACTTCCGATCAAGAATATGAAGTTCCATATAAGTTACAAAAAACACACTAAGTATTGATACTTAACCCCTATGGGACGGCCTCTCTTCTTCCACAATTTGGTCAAACTTAACTCGTTTACTCTATTACTTAGCAAGGAAGTAATAGTTGCTGAAATAAGTCAACACACTTTTTTGAACCAAAACGCAATCGATCAAAGCCTATGTGCTTATCTCTTTTATTCTTGCCTATGTGAAGACTTCCGATCTAGAATATGAAGTTCCCTGTAAGTTACGAAAAAACAAACTAAGAAAGGATACTTAACGCCTATGGGATGACCTCTCTCCTTGCACAATTTGACCAAGTTGTGCAAGGAGAGAGGCCATCCCATAGGGGTTAAGTATCAATAGTTAGCTTTCTTTTCATAACTTATAGGGAACTTCATATTCTTGATCGGAAGTCTTTCCTTAAGCAAGAATAAAATAGATAAGCACATAGGCCTCGATCGATTGCGTTTTGGTTCAAAAAATATGTATTAACTTATTTGACTAACTATTACTTCCTTGTTAAGTAATAGAGTAAACGAGTTATGTTTGACCCAATTGTGGAAAGAGAGAGGCCGTCCCACAGGGGTTAAGTATCAATATTTAATTCTTTTTTTCGTAACGTATATGGAACTTCATATTCTTGATCGAAAGTCTTCACTTAGGCAAGAATAAAACAGATAAGCACATAGGCTTCGATCGAGTGCGTTTTGGTTCAAAAAATGTGTGTTGACTTATTTAATAACCTATACTTAACCCCTATGGGACTGCATCTCTCCTTCCACTATTTGGTCAGACGTAACTCGTTTACTCTATTACTTAACAAGGAAGTAATAGTTGGTGAAATAAGTCAACACACAATCTTTGAAACAAAACGCAATGGATCGAAGCCTATGTGCTTATCTCTTTTATTCTTGCCTAAGTAAAGACTTCCGATCAAGAATATGAAGTTCCATATAAGTTACAAAAAACACACTAAGTATTGATACTTGACCCCTATGGGACGACTCTCTTCTTCCACGATTTGGTCAAACTTAACTCGTTTACTCTATTACTTAGCAAGGAAGTAATAGTTGCTCAAATAAGTCAACACACCTTTTTTGAACCAAAACGCAATCGATCAAAGCCTATGTGCTTATCTCTTTTATTCTTGCCTATGTGAAGACTTCCGATCTAGAATATGAAGTTCCCTGTAAGTTACGAAAAAACAAACTAAGAAAGGATACTTAACGCGTATGGGATGACCTCTCTCCTTGCACCATTTGGTCAACCGTAACTCGTTTATTCTATTACTTAAAAACAAAGTAATAGTTGGTCAAATAAGTCAACACACATTCTTTGAACCAAAACGCAATCGATCGAAGCCTCTGTGCGTATCTCTTTTATTCTTGCCTAAGTAAAGATTTCCGATCAAGAATATGAAGTTCCCTAAATGTTATGAAAAAAAGAATTAAGAATGGATACTTAACGCCTATGTGACGATTATCTCCTTCCATGATTTGGTCAAACGTAACTCCTATACTCTATTACTTAACAAGGATGTAATAGGTTGTTAAATAAGTCAACACACATATTTTGAACCAAAACGCACTTTATCGAAGCCTATGTGCTTATCTGTTTTATTCTTGCCTAAGTGAAGACTTTCGATCAAGAATATGAAGTTCCATATACGTTACGAAAAAAAGAACTAAATATTGATACTTAACCCCTGTGGGACGGCCTCTCTCTTTCCACGATTGGGTCAAACATAACTCGTTTACTCTATTACTTAACAAGGAAGTAATAGTTAGTCAAATAAGTCAATACATATTTTTTGAACCAAAACGCAATCGATCGAGGCATATGTGCTTATCTCTTTTATTCTTACCTAAGGAAAGACTTACGATCAAGAATATGAAGTTCCCTATTAGTTATAAAAAGAAAGCTAACTATTGATACTTAACCCCTATGGGACGGCCTCTCTCCTTGCACAACTTGGTCAAACGTAACTCGTTTACTCTATTACTTAACAAGGAAGTAATAGTTGGTCGAATAATTGAACACACGTTTTTTGAACCAAAACGTACTCGATCGAATCTTATGTGCTTATCTCATTTATTCTTGCCGAAGTGAAGACTTCCGATTAAGAATATGAAGTTCCCTGTAAGTTACGAAAAAACAAACTAAGAAATGATACTTAACGCCTATGGGATGACCTCTCTCCTTGCACAATTTGGTCAAACGTAACTCGTTTATTCTACTACTTAAAAACTAAGTAATAGTTGGTCAAATAAGTCAACACACATTCTTTGACCCAAAACGGAATCGATCGAAGCTTCTGTGCGTATCTCTTTTATTCTTGCCTAAGTAAAGATTTCCGATCAAGAATATGAAGTTCCCTAAATGTTATGAAAAAAAGAATTAAGAATGGATACTTAACGCCTATGTGACGGATTATCTCCTTCCATGATTTGGTCCAACGTAACTCCTTTACTCTATTACTTAACAAAGAAGTAATAGGTTGTTAAATAAGTCAATACACATTTTTTGAACCAAAACGCACTCGATCGAAGCCTATGTGCTTATTTGTTTTATTCTTGCCTAAGTGAAGACTTTCGATCAAGAATATGAAGTTCCATATACGTTACGAAAAAAAGAACTAAATATTGATACTTAACCCCTGTGGGACGGCCTCTCTCTTTCCATGATTGGGTCAAACATAACTCGTTTACTCTATTACTTAACAAGGAAGTAATAGTTAGTCAAATAAGTCAATACATATTTTTTGAACCAAAACGCAATCGATCGAGGCCTATGTGCTTATCTCTTTTATTCTTGCCTAAGGAAAGACTTACGATCAAGAATATGAAGTTCCCTATAAGTTATGAAAAGAAAGCTAACTATTGATACTTAACCCCTATGGGACGGCCTCTCTCCTTGCACAACTTGGTCAAACGTAACTCGTTTACTCTATTACTTAACAAGGAAGTAATAGTTGGTCAAATAAGTGAACACACATTTTCTGAACCAAAACGTACTCGATCGAAGCCTATGTGCTTATCTCTTTTATTCTTGCCTAAGTGAAGACTTGCGATCAAGAATAGGAATTTCCTTATAAGTTATGAAAAAAAAACTAAGTATTGATACTTAACCCCTATGGAACTGCATCTCTCCTTCCACTATTTGGTCAGACGTAACTCGTTTACTCTATTACTTAACAAGGAAGTAATAGTTGGTGAAATAAGTCAACACACAATCTTTGAACCAAAACGCAATGGATCGAAGCCTATGTGCTTATTTCTTTTATTCTTGCCTAAGTAACGACTTCCGATCAAGAATATGAAGTTCCATATAAGTTACAAAAAACACACTAAGTATTGATACTTAACCCCTATGGGACGGCCTCTCTTCTTCCACAATTTGGTCAAACTTAACTCGTTTACTCTATTACTTAGCAAGGAAGTAATAGTTGCTGAAATAAGTCAACACACTTTTTTGAACCAAAACGCAATCGATCAAAGCCTATGTGCTTATCTCTTTTATTCTTGCCTATGTGAAGACTTCCGATCTAGAATATGAAGTTCCCTGTAAGTTACGAAAAAACAAACTAAGAAAGGATACTTAACGCCTATGGGATGACCTCTCTCCTTGCACAATTTGACCAAGTTGTGCAAGGAGAGAGGCCATCCCATAGGGGTTAAGTATCAATAGTTAGCTTTCTTTTCATAACTTATAGGGAACTTCATATTCTTGATCGGAAGTCTTTCCTTAAGCAAGAATAAAAGAGATAAGCACATAGGCCTCGATCGATTGCGTTTTGGTTCAAAAAATATGTATTAACTTATTTGACTAACTATTACTTCCTTGTTAAGTAATAGAGTAAACGAGTTATGTTTGACCCAATTGTGGAAAGAGAGAGGCCGTCCCACAGGGGTTAAGTATCAATATTTAATTCTTTTTTTCGTAACGTATATGGAACTTCATATTCTTGATCGAAAGTCTTCACTTAGGCAAGAATAAAACAGATAAGCACATAGGCTTCGATCGAGTGCGTTTTGGTTCAAAAAATGTGTGTTGACTTATTTAATAACCTATACTTAACCCCTATGGGACTGCATCTCTCCTTCCACTATTTGGTCAGACGTAACTCGTTTACTCTATTACTTAACAAGGAAGTAATAGTTGGTGAAATAAGTCAACACACAATCTTTGAAACAAAACGCAATGGATCGAAGCCTATGTGCTTATCTCTTTTATTCTTGCCTAAGTAAAGACTTCCGATCAAGAATATGAAGTTCCATATAAGTTACAAAAAACACACTAAGTATTGATACTTAACCCCTATGGGACGACTCTCTTCTTCCACGATTTGGTCAAACGTAACTCGTTTACTCTATTACTTAACAAGGAAGTAATAGTTGGTCGAATAATTGAACACACGTTTTTTGAACCAAAACGTACTCGATCGAATCCTATGTGCTTATCTCATTTATTCTTGCCGAAGTGAAGACTTCCGATTAAGAATATGAAGTTCCCTGTAAGTTATGAAAAAACAAACTAAGAAAGGATACTTAACGCCTATGGGATGACCTCTCTCCTTGCACAATTTGGTCAAACGTAACTCGTTTATTCTACTACTTAAAAACACAATAATAGTTGGTCAAATAAGTCAACACACATTCTTTGACCCAAAACGGAATCGAGCGAAGCCTCTGTGCGTATCTCTTTTATTCTTGCCTAAGTAAAGATTTTCGATCAAGAATATGAAGTTCCCTAAATGTTATGAAAAAAAAAGAATTAAGAATGGATACTTAACGCCTATGTGACGGATTATCTCCTTCCATGATTTGGTCAAACGTAACTCATTTACTCTATTACTTAACAAGGAAGTAATAGGTTGTTAAATAAGTCAACACACATTTTTTGAACCAAAACGCACTCGATCGAAGCCTATGTGCTTATCTGTTTTATTCTTGCCTAAGTGAAGACTTTCGATCAAGAATATGAAGTTCCATATACGTTACGAAAAAAAGAACTAAATATTGATACTTAACCCCTGTGGGACGGCCTCTCTCTTTCCACGATTGGGTCAAACATAACTCGTTTACTCTATTACTTAACAAGGAAGTAATAGTTAGTCAAATAAGTCAATATATATTTTTTGAACCAAAATGCAATCGATCGAGGCCCATGTGCTTATCTCTTTTATTCTTGCCTAAGGAAAGACTTTCGATCAAGAATATGAAGTTCCCTATAAGTTATGAAAAGAAAGCTAACTATTGATATTTAACCCCTATGGGACGGCCTCTCTCCTTGCACAACTTGGTCAAACGTAACTCGTTTACTCTATTACTTAACAAGAAAGTAATAGTTGGTCAAATAAGTGAACACATATTTTCTGAACCAAAACGTACTCGATCGAAGCCTATCTGCTTATCTCTTTTATTCTTGCCTAAGTGAAGACTTGCGATCAAGAATAGGAAGTTCCTTAAAACTTATGAAAAAAAACTAAGTATTGATACTTAACCCCTATGGGACTGCATCTCTCCTTCCACTATTTGGTCAGACGTAACTCGTTTACTCTATTACTTAACAAGGAAGTAATAGTTGGTGAAACAAGTCAACACACAATCTTTGAACCAAAACGCAATCGATCGAAGCCTATGTGCTTATCTCTTTTATTCTTGCCTAAGTAAAGACTTCCGACCAAGAATATGAAGTTCCATATAAGTTACAAAAAAAAAACTAAGTATTGATACTTAACCCCTATGGGACGGCCTCTCTTCTTCCACGATTTGGTCAAACTTTACTCGTTTACTCTATTAGTTAGCAAGGAAGTAATAGTTGCTCAAATAAGTCAACACACTTTTTTGAACCAAAACGCAATCGATCAAAGTCTATGTGCTTATCTCTTTTATTCTTGCCTATGAGAAGACTTCCGATCTAGAATATGAAGTTCCGTGTAAGTTAAAAAAAAACAAACTAAGAAAGGATACTTAAAGCCTATGGGATGACCTCTCTCCTTCCCCAATTTGGTCAAACGTAACTCGTTTATTCTATTACTTAAAAACAAAGTAATAGTTGGTCAAATAAGTCAACAAACATTCTTTGAACCAAAACGCAATTGATCGAAGCCTCTGTGCGTATCTCTTTTATTCTTGCCTAAGTAAAGACTTCCGATCAAGAATATGAAGTTCCCTATAAGTTACAAACAAAACACTAAGTATTGATACTTAATCCCTATGGGACGGCCTCTCTTCTTCCACGATTTGGTCAAACTTAACTCGATTACTCTATTACTTAGCAAGGAAGTAATAGTGGCTCAAATAAGTCAACACACTTTTTTGAACCAAAACGCAATCGATCAAAGCCTATGTGCTTATCTCTTTTATTCTTGCCTATGTGAAGACTTCCGATCTAGAATATGAAGTTCCCTGTAAGTTATGGAAAAACAAACTAAGAAAGGATACTTAAAGCCTATGGGATGACCTCTCTCCTTGCACAATTTGGTCAAACGTAACTCGTTTATTCTATTATTTAAAAACAAAGTAATAGTTGATCAAATAAGTCAACACACATTCTATGAACCAAAATGCAATCGATCAAAGCCTCTGTGCGTGTCTCTTTTATTCTTGCCTAAGTAAAGACTTCCGATCAAGAATATGAAGTTCCCTAAATGTTATGAAAACAATAATTAAGAATGGATACTTAAGGCCTATGTGACGGATTATCTCCTTCCATGATTTGGTCAAACATAACTCCTTTACTCTATTACTTAACAAGGAAGTAATAGGTTGTTAAATAAGTCAACACACATTTTTTGAACCAAAACGCACTCGATCGAAGCCTAAGTGCTTATCTGTTTTATTATTGCCTAAGTGAAGACTTTCGATCAAGAATATGAAGTTCCATATACGTTACGAAAAAAAGAACTAAATATTGATACTTAACCCATGTGGGACGGCCTCTCTCTTTCCCCGATTGGGTCAAACATAACTCGTTTACTCTATTACTTAACAAGGAAGTAATAGTTAGTCAAATAAGTCAGTACATATTTTTTGAACTAAAACGCAATCGATCGAGGCCTATGTGCTTATCTCTTTTATTCTTGCCTAAGGAAAGACTTACGATCAAGAATATGAAGTTCCCTATAAGTTATGAAAAGAAGGCTAACTATTGATACTTAACCCCTATGGGACAGCCTCTCTCCTTGCACAACTTGGTCAAACGTAACTCGTTTACTCTATTACTTAACAAGGAAGTAATAGTTGGTCGAATAATTGAACACACGTTTTTTGAACCAAAACGTACTCGATCGAATCCTATGTGCTTATCTCATTTATTCTTGCCGAAGTGAAGACTTCCGATTAAGAATATGAAGTTCCCTGTAAGTTATGAAAAAACAAACTAAGAAAGGATACTTAACGCCTATGGGATGACCTCTCTCCTTGCACAATTTGGTCAAACGTAACTCGTTTATTCTACTACTTAAAAACACAATAATAGTTGGTCAAATAAGTCAACACACATTCTTTGACCCAAAACGGAATCGAGCGAAGCCTCTATGCGTATCTCTTTTATTCTTGCCTAAGTAAAGATTTTCGATCCAGAATATGAAGTTCCCTAAATGTTATGAAAAAAAAAGAATTAAGAATGGATACTTAACGCCTATGTGACGGATTATCTCCTTCCATGATTTGGTCAAACGTAACTCATTTACTCTATTACTTAACAAGGAAGTAATATGTTGTTAAATAAGTCAACACACATTTTTTGAACCAAAACGCACTCGATCGAAGCCTATGTGCTTATCTGTTTTATTCTTGCCTAAGTGAAGACTTTCGATCAAGAATATGAAGTTCCATATACGTTACGAAAAAAAGAACTAAATATTGATACTTAACCCCTGTGGGACGGCCTCTCTCTTTCCACGATTGGGTCAAACATAACTCGTTTACTCTATTACTTAACAAGGAAGTAATAGTTAGTCAAATAAGTCAATATATATTTTTTGAACCAAAATGCAATCGATCGAGGCCCATGTGCTTATCTCTTTTATTCTTGCCTAAGGAAAGACTTTCGATCAAGAATATGAAGTTCCCTATAAGTTATGAAAAGAAAGCTAACTATTGATACTTAACCCCTATGGGACGGCCTCTCTCCTTGCACAACTTGGTCAAACGTAACTCGTTTACTCTATTACTTAACAAGGAAGTAATAGTTGGTCGAATAATTGAACACACGTTTTTTGAACCAAAACGTACTCGATCGAATCCTATGTGCTTATCTCATTTATTCTTGCCGAAGTGAAGACTTCCGATTAAGAATATGAAGTTCCCTGTAAGTTATGAAAAAACAAACTAAGAAAGGATACTTAACGCCTATGGGATGACCTCTCTCCTTGCACAATTTGGTCAAACGTAACTCGTTTATTCTACTACTTAAAAACACAATAATAGTTGGTCAAATAAGTCAACACACATTCTTTGACCCAAAACGGAATCGAGCGAAGCCTCTGTGCGTATCTCTTTTATTCTTGCCTAAGTAAAGATTTTCGATCAAGAATATGAAGTTCCCTAAATGTTATGAAAAAAAAAGAATTAAGAATGGATACTTAACGCCTATGTGACGGATTATCTCCTTCCATGATTTGGTCAAACGTAACTCATTTACTCTATTACTTAACAAGGAAGTAATAGGTTGTTAAATAAGTCAACACACATTTTTTGAACCAAAACGCACTCGATCGAAGCCTATGTGCTTATCTGTTTTATTCTTGCCTAAGTGAAGACTTTCGATCAAGAATATGAAGTTCCATATACGTTACGAAAAAAAGAACTAAATATTGATACTTAACCCCTGTGGGACGGCCTCTCTCTTTCCACGATTGGGTCAAACATAACTCGTTTACTCTATTACTTAACAAGGAAGTAATAGTTAGTCAAATAAGTCAATATATATTTTTTGAACCAAAATGCAATCGATCGAGGCCCATGTGCTTATCTCTTTTATTCTTGCCTAAGGAAAGACTTTCGATCAAGAATATGAAGTTCCCTATAAGTTATGAAAAGAAAGCTAACTATTGATATTTAACCCCTATGGGACGGCCTCTCTCCTTGCACAACTTGGTCAAACGTAACTCGTTTACTCTATTACTTAACAAGAAAGTAATAGTTGGTCAAATAAGTGAACACATATTTTCTGAACCAAAACGTACTCGATCGAAGCCTATCTGCTTATCTCTTTTATTCTTGCCTAAGTGAAGACTTGCGATCAAGAATAGGAAGTTCCTTAAAACTTATGAAAAAAAACTAAGTATTGATACTTAACCCCTATGGGACTGCATCTCTCCTTCCACTATTTGGTCAGACGTAACTCGTTTACTCTATTACTTAACAAGGAAGTAATAGTTGGTGAAACAAGTCAACACACAATCTTTGAACCAAAACGCAATCGATCGAAGCCTATGTGCTTATCTCTTTTATTCTTGCCTAAGTAAAGACTTCCGACCAAGAATATGAAGTTCCATATAAGTTACAAAAAAAAAACTAAGTATTGATACTTAACCCCTATGGGACGGCCTCTCTTCTTCCACGATTTGGTCAAACTTTACTCGTTTACTCTATTAGTTAGCAAGGAAGTAATAGTTGCTCAAATAAGTCAACACACTTTTTTGAACCAAAACACAATCGATCAAAGTCTATGTGCTTATCTCTTTTATTCTTGCCTATGAGAAGACTTCCGATCTAGAATATGAAGTTCCGTGTAAGTTAAAAAAAAACAAACTAAGAAAGGATACTTAAAGCCTATGGGATGACCTCTCTCCTTCCCCAATTTGGTCAAACGTAACTCGTTTATTCTATTACTTAAAAACAAAGTAATAGTTGGTCAAATAAGTCAACAAACATTCTTTGAACCAAAACGCAATTGATCGAAGCCTCTGTGCGTATCTCTTTTATTCTTGCCTAAGTAAAGACTTCCGATCAAGAATATGAAGTTCCCTATAAGTTACAAACAAAACACTAAGTATTGATACTTAATCCCTATGGGACGGCCTCTCTTCTTCCACGATTTGGTCAAACTTAACTCGATTACTCTATTACTTAGCAAGGAAGTAATAGTGGCTCAAATAAGTCAACACACTTTTTTGAACCAAAACGCAATCGATCAAAGCCTATGTGCTTATCTCTTTTATTCTTGCCTATGTGAAGACTTCCGATCTAGAATATGAAGTTCCCTGTAAGTTATGGAAAAACAAACTAAGAAAGGATACTTAAAGCCTATGGGATGACCTCTCTCCTTGCACAATTTGGTCAAACGTAACTCGTTTATTCTATTATTTAAAAACAAAGTAATAGTTGATCAAATAAGTCAACACACATTCTTTGAACCAAAATGCAATCGATCAAAGCCTCTGTGCGTGTCTCTTTTATTCTTGCCTAAGTAAAGACTTCCGATCAAGAATATGAAGTTCCCTAAATGTTATGAAAACAATAATTAAGAATGGATACTTAAGGCCTATGTGACGGATTATCTCCTTCCATGATTTGGTCAAACGTAACTCCTTTACTCTATTACTTAACAAGGAAGTAATAGGTTGTTAAATAAGTCAACACACATTTTTTGAACCAAAACGCACTCGATCGAAGCCTATGTGCTTATCTGTTTTATTATTGCCTAAGTGAAGACTTTCGATCAAGAATATGAAGTTCCATATACGTTACGAAAAAAAGAACTAAATATTGATACTTAACCCATGTGGGACGGCCTCTCTCTTTCCCCGATTGGGTCAAACATAACTCGTTTACTCTATTACTTAACAAGGAAGTAATAGTTAGTCAAATAAGTCAGTACATATTTTTTGAACTAAAACGCAATCGATCGAGGCCTATGTGCTTAGCTCTTTTATTCTTGCCTAAGGAAAGACTTACGATCAAGAATATGAAGTTCCCTATAAGTTATGAAAAGAAGGCTAACTATTGATACTTAACCCCTATGGGACAGCCTCTCTCCTTGCACAACTTGGTCAAACGTAACTCGTTTACTCTATTACTTAACAAGGAAGTAATAGTTGGTCGAATAATTGAACACACGTTTTTTGAACCAAAACGTACTCGATCGAATCCTATGTGCTTATCTCATTTATTCTTGCCGAAGTGAAGACTTCCGATTAAGAATATGAAGTTCCCTGTAAGTTATGAAAAAACAAACTAAGAAAGGATACTTAACGCCTATGGAATGACCTCTCTCCTTGCACAATTTGGTCAAACGTAACTCGTTTATTCTACTACTTAAAAACACAATAATAGTTGGTCAAATAAGTCAACACACATTCTTTGACCCAAAACGGAATCGAGCGAAGCCTCTGTGCGTATCTCTTTTATTCTTGCCTAAGTAAAGATTTTCGATCCAGAATATGAAGTTCCCTAAATGTTATGAAAAAAAAAGAATTAAGAATGGATACTTAACGCCTATGTGACGGATTATCTCCTTCCATGATTTGGTCAAACGTAACTCATTTACTCTATTACTTAACAAGGAAGTAATAGGTTGTTAAATAAGTCAACACACATTTTTTGAACCAAAACGCACTCGATCGAAGCCTATGTGCTTATCTGTTTTATTCTTGCCTAAGTGAAGACTTTCGATCAAGAATATGAAGTTCCATATACGTTACGAAAAAAAGAACTAAATATTGATACTTAACCCCTGTGGGACGGCCTCTCTCTTTCCACGATTGGGTCAAACATAACTCGTTTACTCTATTACTTAACAAGGAAGTAATAGTTAGTCAAATAAGTCAATATATATTTTTTGAACCAAAATGCAATCGATCGAGGCCCATGTGCTTATCTCTTTTATTCTTGCCTAAGGAAAGACTTTCGATCAAGAATATGAAGTTCCCTATAAGTTATGAAAAGAAAGCTAACTATTGATACTTAACCCCTATGGGACGGCCTCTCTCCTTGCACAACTTGGTCAAACGTAACTCGTTTACTCTATTACTTAACAAGGAAGTAATAGTTGGTCGAATAATTGAACACACGTTTTTTGAACCAAAACGTACTCGATCGAATCCTATGTGCTTATCTCATTTATTCTTGCCGAAGTGAAGACTTCCGATTAAGAATATGAAGTTCCCTGTAAGTTATGAAAAAACAAACTAAGAAAGGATACTTAACGCCTATGGGATGACCTCTCTCCTTGCACAATTTGGTCAAACGTAACTCGTTTATTCTACTACTTAAAAACACAATAATAGTTGGTCAAATAAGTCAACACACATTCTTTGACCCAAAACGGAATCGAGCGAAGCCTCTGTGCGTATCTCTTTTATTCTGGCCTAAGTAAAGATTTTCGATCAAGAATATGAAGTTCCCTAAATGTTATGAAAAAAAAAAGAATTAAGAATGGATACTTAACGCCTATGTGACGGATTATCTCCTTCCATGATTTGGTCAAACGTAACTCATTTACTCTATTACTTAACAAGGAAGTAATAGGTTGTTAAATAAGTCAACACACATTTTTTGAACCAAAACGCACTCGATCGAAGCCTATGTGCTTATCTGTTTTATTCTTGCCTAAGTGAAGACTTTCGATCAAGAATATGAAGTTCCATATACGTTACGAAAAAAAGAACTAAATATTGATACTTAACCCCTGTGGGACGGCCTCTCTCTTTCCACGATTGGGTCAAACATAACTCGTTTACTCTATTACTTAACAAGGAAGTAATAGTTAGTCAAATAAGTCAATATATATTTTTTGAACCAAAATGCAATCGATCGAGGCCCATGTGCTTATCTCTTTTATTCTTGCCTAAGGAAAGACTTTCGATCAAGAATATGAAGTTCCCTATAAGTTATGAAAAGAAAGCTAACTATTGATATTTAACCCCTATGGGACGGCCTCTCTCCTTGCACAACTTGGTCAAACGTAACTCGTTTACTCTATTACTTAACAAGAAAGTAATAGTTGGTCAAATAAGTGAACACATATTTTCTGAACCAAAACGTACTCGATCGAAGCCTATCTGCTTATCTCTTTTATTCTTGCCTAAGTGAAGACTTGCGATCAAGAATAGGAAGTTCCTTAAAACTTATGAAAAAAAACTAAGTATTGATACTTAACCCCTATGGGACTGCATCTCTCCTTCCACTATTTGGTCAGACGTAACTCGTTTACTCTATTACTTAACAAGGAAGTAATAGTTGGTGAAACAAGTCAACACACAATCTTTGAACCAAAACGCAATCGATCGAAGCCTATGTGCTTATCTCTTTTATTCTTGCCTAAGTAAAGACTTCCGACCAAGAATATGAAGTTCCATATAAGTTACAAAAAAAAAACTAAGTATTGATACTTAACCCCTATGGGACGGCCTCTCTTCTTCCACGATTTGGTCAAACTTTACTCGTTTACTCTATTAGTTAGCAAGGAAGTAATAGTTGCTCAAATAAGTCAACACACTTTTTTGAACCAAAACACAATCGATCAAAGTCTATGTGCTTATCTCTTTTATTCTTGCCTATGAGAAGACTTCCGATCTAGAATATGAAGTTCCGTGTAAGTTAAAAAAAAACAAACTAAGAAAGGATACTTAAAGCCTATGGGATGACCTCTCTCCTTCCCCAATTTGGTCAAACGTAACTCGTTTATTCTATTACTTAAAAACAAAGTAATAGTTGGTCAAATAAGTCAACAAACATTCTTTGAACCAAAACGCAATTGATCGAAGCCTCTGTGCGTATCTCTTTTATTCTTGCCTAAGTAAAGACTTCCGATCAAGAATATGAAGTTCCCTATAAGTTACAAACAAAACACTAAGTATTGATACTTAATCCCTATGGGACGGCCTCTCTTCTTCCACGATTTGGTCAAACTTAACTCGATTACTCTATTACTTAGCAAGGAAGTAATAGTGGCTCAAATAAGTCAACACACTTTTTTGAACCAAAACGCAATCGATCAAAGCCTATGTGCTTATCTCTTTTATTCTTGCCTATGTGAAGACTTCCGATCTAGAATATGAAGTTCCCTGTAAGTTATGGAAAAACAAACTAAGAAAGGATACTTAAAGCCTATGGGATGACCTCTCTCCTTGCACAATTTGGTCAAACGTAACTCGTTTATTCTATTATTTAAAAACAAAGTAATAGTTGATCAAATAAGTCAACACACATTCTTTGAACCAAAATGCAATCGATCAAAGCCTCTGTGCGTGTCTCTTTTATTCTTGCCTAAGTAAAGACTTCCGATCAAGAATATGAAGTTCCCTAAATGTTATGAAAACAATAATTAAGAATGGATACTTAAGGCCTATGTGACGGATTATCTCCTTCCATGATTTGGTCAAACGTAACTCCTTTACTCTATTACTTAACAAGGAAGTAATAGGTTGTTAAATAAGTCAACACACATTTTTTGAACCAAAACGCACTCGATCGAAGCCTATGTGCTTATCTGTTTTATTATTGCCTAAGTGAAGACTTTCGATCAAGAATATGAAGTTCCATATACGTTACGAAAAAAAGAACTAAATATTGATACTTAACCCATGTGGGACGGCCTCTCTCTTTCCCCGATTGGGTCAAACATAACTCGTTTACTCTATTACTTAACAAGGAAGTAATAGTTAGTCAAATAAGTCAGTACATATTTTTTGAACTAAAACGCAATCGATCGAGGCCTATGTGCTTATCTCTTTTATTCTTGCCTAAGGAAAGACTTACGATCAAGAATATGAAGTTCCCTATAAGTTATGAAAAGAAGGCTAACTATTGATACTTAACCCCTATGGGACAGCCTCTCTCCTTGCACAACTTGGTCAAACGTAACTCGTTTACTCTATTACTTAACAAGGAAGTAATAGTTGGTCTAATAATTGAACACACGTTTTTTGAACCAAAACGTACTCGATCGAATCCTATGTGCTTATCTCATTTATTCTTGCCGAAGTGAAGACTTCCGAATAAGAATATGAAGTTCCCTGTAAGTTACGAAAAAACAAACTAAGAAAGGATACTTAACGCCTATGGGATGACCTCTCTCCTTGCACAATTTGGTCAAACGTAACTCGTTTATTCTACTACTTAAAAACAAAGTAATAGTTGGTCAAATAAGTCAACACACATTCTTTGACCCAAAACGGAATCAAGCGAAGCCTCTGTGCGTATCTCTTTTATTCTTGCCTAAGTAAAGATTTTCGATCAAGAATATGAAGTTCCCTAAATGTTATGAAAAAAAAAGAATTAAGAATGGATACTTAACGCCTATGTGACGGATTATCTCCTTCCATGATTTGGTCAAACGTAACTCATTTACTCTATTACTTAACAAGGAAGTAATAGGTTGTTAAATAAGTCAACACACATTTTTTGAACCAAAACGCACTCGATCGAAGCCTATGTGCTTATCTGTTTTATTCTTGCCTAAGTGAAGACTTTCGATCAAGAATATGAAGTTCCATATACGTTACGAAAAAAAGAACTAAATATTGATACTTAACCCCTGTGGGACGGCCTCTCTCTTTCCACGATTGGGTCAAACATAACTCGTTTACTCTATTACTTAACAAGGAAGTAATAGTTAGTCAAATAAGTCAATATATATTTTTTGAACCAAAATGCAATCGATCGAGGCCCATGTGCTTATCTCTTTTATTCTTGCCTAAGGAAAGACTTTCGATCAAGAATATGAAGTTCCCTATAAGTTATGAAAAGAAAGCTAACTATTGATACTTAACCCCTATGGGACGGCCTCTCTCCTTGCACAACTTGGTCAAACGTAACTCGTTTACTCTATTACTTAACAAGGAAGTAATAGTTGGTCGAATAATTGAACACACGTTTTTTGAACCAAAACGTACTCGATCGAATCCTATGTGCTTATCTCATTTATTCTTGCCGAAGTGAAGACTTCCGATTAAGAATATGAAGTTCCCTGTAAGTTATGAAAAAACAAACTAAGAAAGGATACTTAACGCCTATGGGATGACCTCTCTCCTTGCACAATTTGGTCAAACGTAACTCGTTTATTCTACTACTTAAAAACACAATAATAGTTGGTCAAATAAGTCAACACACATTCTTTGACCCAAAACGGAATCGAGCGAAGCCTCTGTGCGTATCTCTTTTATTCTTGCCTAAGTAAAGATTTTCGATCAAGAATATGAAGTTCCCTAAATGTTATGAAAAAAAAAGAATTAAGAATGGATACTTAACGCCTATGTGACGGATTATCTCCTTCCATGATTTGGTCAAACGTAACTCATTTACTCTATTACTTAACAAGGAAGTAATAGGTTGTTAAATAAGTCAACACACATTTTTTGAACCAAAACGCACTCGATCGAAGCCTATGTGCTTATCTGTTTTATTCTTGCCTAAGTGAAGACTTTCGATCAAGAATATGAAGTTCCATATACGTTACGAAAAAAAGAACTAAATATTGATACTTAACCCCTGTGGGACGGCCTCTCTCTTTCCACGATTGGGTCAAACATAACTCGTTTACTCTATTACTTAACAAGGAAGTAATAGTTAGTCAAATAAGTCAATATATATTTTTTGAACCAAAATGCAATCGATCGAGGCCCATGTGCTTATCTCTTTTATTCTTGCCTAAGGAAAGACTTTCGATCAAGAATATGAAGTTCCCTATAAGTTATGAAAAGAAAGCTAACTATTGATATTTAACCCCTATGGGACGGCCTCTCTCCTTGCACAACTTGGTCAAACGTAACTCGTTTACTCTATTACTTAACAAGAAAGTAATAGTTGGTCAAATAAGTGAACACATATTTTCTGAACCAAAACGTACTCGATCGAAGCCTATCTGCTTATCTCTTTTATTCTTGCCTAAGTGAAGACTTGCGATCAAGAATAGGAAGTTTCTTAAAACTTATGAAAAAAAACTAAGTATTGATACTTAACCCCTATGGGACTGCATCTCTCCTTCCACTATTTGGTCAGACGTAACTCGTTTACTCTATTACTTAAGAAGGAAGTAATAGTTGGTGAAACAAGTCAACACACAATCTTTGAACCAAAACGCAATCGATCGAAGCCTATGTGCTTATCTCTTTTATTCTTGCCTAAGTAAAGACTTCCGACCAAGAATATGAAGTTCCATATAAGTTACAAAAAAAAAACTAAGTATTGATACTTAACCCCTATGGGACGGCCTCTCTTCTTCCACGATTTGGTCAAACTTTACTCGTTTACTCTATTAGTTAGCAAGGAAGTAATAGTTGCTCAAATAAGTCAACACACTTTTTTGAACCAAAACGCAATCGATCAAAGTCTATGTGCTTATCTCTTTTATTCTTGCCTATGAGAAGACTTCCGATCTAGAATATGAAGTTCCGTGTAAGTTAAAAAAAAACAAACTAAGAAAGGATACTTAAAGCCTATGGGATGACCTCTCTCCTTCCCCAATTTGGTCAAACGTAACTCGTTTATTCTATTACTTAAAAACAAAGTAATAGTTGGTCAAATAAGTCAACAAACATTCTTTGAACCAAAACGCAATTGATCGAAGCCTCTGTGCGTATCTCTTTTATTCTTGCCTAAGTAAAGACTTCCGATCAAGAATATGAAGTTCCCTATAAGTTACAAACAAAACACTAAGTATTGATACTTAATCCCTATGGGACGGCCTCTCTTCTTCCACGATTTGGTCAAACTTAGCTCGATTACTCTATTACTTAGCAAGGAAGTAATAGTGGCTCAAATAAGTCAACACACTTTTTTGAACCAAAACGCAATCGATCAAAGCCTATGTGCTTATCTCTTTTATTCTTGCCTATGTGAAGACTTCCAATCTAGAATATGAAGTTCCTTGTAAGTTATGGAAAAACAAACTAAGAAAGGATACTTAAAGCCTATGGGATGACCTCTCTCCTTGCACAATTTGGTCAAACGTAACTCGTTTATTCTATTATTTAAAAACAAAGTAATAGTTGATCAAATAAGTCAACACACATTCTTTGAACCAAAATGCAATCGATCAAAGCCTCTGTGCGTGTCTCTTTTATTCTTGCCTAAGTAAAGACTTCCGATCAAGAATATGAAGTTCCCTAAATGTTATGAAAACAATAATTAAGAATGGATACTTAAGGCCTATGTGACGGATTATCTCCTTCCATGATTTGGTCAAACGTAACTCCTTTACTCTATTACTTAACAAGGAAGTAATAGGTTGTTAAATAAGTCAACACACATTTTTTGAACCAAAACGCACTCGATCGAAGCCTATGTGCTTATCTGTTTTATTATTGCCTAAGTGAAGACTTTCGATCAAGAATATGAAGTTCCATATACGTTACGAAAAAAAGAACTAAATATTGATACTTAACCCATGTGGGACGGCCTCTCTCTTTCCCCGATTGGGTCAAACATAACTCGTTTACTCTATTACTTAACAAGGAAGTAATAGTTAGTCAAATAAGTCAGTACATATTTTTTGAACTAAAACGCAATCGATCGAGGCCTATGTGCTTATCTCTTTTATTCTTGCCTAAGGAAAGACTTACGATCAAGAATATGAAGTTCCCTATAAGTTATGAAAAGAAGGCTAACTATTGATACTTAACCCCTATGGGACAGCCTCTCTCCTTGCACAACTTGGTCAAACGTAACTCGTTTACTCTATTACTTAACAAGGAAGTAATAGTTGGTCGAATAATTGAACACACGTTTTTTGAACCAAAACGTACTCGATCGAATCCTATGTGCTTATCTCATTTATTCTTGCCGAAGTGAAGACTTCCGAATAAGAATATGAAGTTCCCTGTAAGTTACGAAAAAACAAACTAAGAAAGGATACTTAACGCCTATGGAATGACCTCTCTCCTTGCACAATTTGGTCAAACGTAACTCGTTTATTCTACTACTTAAAAACACAGTAATAGTTGGTCAAATAAGTCAACACACATTCTTTGACCCAAAACGGAATCGAGCGAAGCCTCTGTGCGTATCTCTTTTATTCTTGCCTAAGTAAAGATTTTCGATCAAGGATATGAAGTTCCCTAAATGTTATGAAAAAAAGAATTAAGAATGGATACTTAACGCCTATGTGACGGATTATCTCCTTCCATGATTTGGTCAAACGTAACTCATTTACTCTATTACTTAACAAGGAAGTAATAGGTTGTTAAATAAGTCAACACACATTTTTTGAACCAAAACGCACTCGATCGAAGCCTATGTGCTTATCTGTTTTATTCTTGCCTAAGTGAAGACTTTCGATCAAGAATATGAAGTTCCATATACGTTACGAAAAAAAGAACTAAATATTGATACTTAACCCCTGTGGGACGGCCTCTCTCTTTCCATGATTGGGTCAAACATAACTCGTTTACTCTATTACTTAACAAGGAAGTAATAGTTAGTCAAATAAGTCAATACATATTTTTTGAACCAAAACGCAATCGATCGAGGCCTATGTGCTTATCTCTTTTATTCTTGCATAAGGAAAGACTTACGATCAAGAATATGAAGTTCCCTATAAGTTATGAAAAGAAAGCTAACTATTGATACTTAACCTCTATGGGACGGCCTCTCTCCTTGCACAACTTGGTCAAACGTAACTCGTTTACTCTATTACTTAACAAGGAAGTAATAGTTGGTCAAATAAGTCAACACACATTTTCTGAACCAAAACGTACTTGATCGAAGCCTATGTGCTTATCTCTTTTATTCTTGCCTAAGTGAAGACTTGCGATCAAGAATAGGAAGTTCCTTAAAACTAAGTATTGATACTTAACCCCTATGGGACTGCATCTCTCCTTCCACTATTTGGTCAGACGTAACTCGTTTACTCGATTACTTAACAAGGAAGTAATAGTTGGTGAAACAAGTCAACACACAATCTTTAAACCAAAGCGCAATCGATCGAAGCCTATGTGCTTATCTCTTTTATTCTTGCCTAATTAAAGACTTCCAACCAAGAATATGAAGTTCCATATAAGTTACAAAAAAAAACACTAAGTATTGATACTTAACCCCTATGGGACGGCATCTCTTCTTCCACGATTTGGTCAAACTTTACTCGTTTACTCTATTACTTAGCAAGGAAGTAATAGTTGCTCAAATAAGTCAACACACTTTTTTGAACCAAAACGCAATCGATCAAAGCCTATGTGCTTATCTCTTTTATTCTTGCCTATGTGAAGACTTCCGATCTAGAATATGAAGTTTCCTGTAAGTTATGGAAAAACAAACTAAGAAAGGATACTTAAAGCCTATGGGATGACCTCTCTCCTTGCACAATTTGGTCAAACGTAACTCGTTTATTCTATTATTTAAAAACAAAGTAATAGTTGGTCAAATAAGTCAACACACATTCTTTGAACCAAAACGCAATCGATCAAAACATCTGTGCGTATCTCTTTTATTCTTGCCTAAGTAAAGACTTCCGATTAAGAATATGAAGTTCCCTAAATGTTATGAAAAAAAGAATTAAGAATGGATACTTAAGGCCTATGTGATGGATTATCTATTTCCATGATTTGGTCAAACGTAACTCCTTTACTCTATTACTTAACAAGGAAGTAATAGGTTGTTAAATAAGTCAACACACATTTTTGGAACCAAAACACACTCGATCGAAGCCTATGTGATTATCTGTTTTATTATTGCCTAAGTGAAGACTTTCGATCAAGAATATGTAGTTCCATATACGTTACGAAAAAAAGAACTAAATATTGATACTTAACCCCTGTGGGACGGCCTCTCTCTTTCCACGATTGGGTCAAACATAACTCGTTTACTCTATTACTTAACAAGGAAGTAATAGTTAGTCAAATAAGTCAGTACATATTTTTTGAACTAAAACGCAATCGATCGAGGCCTATGTGCTTATCTCTTTTATTCTTGCCTAAGGAAAGACTTACGATCAAGAATATGAAGTTCCCTATAAGTTATGAAAAGAAAGCTAACTATTGATACTTAACCCCTATGGGAGGGCCTCTCTCCTTGCACAACTTGGTCAAACGTAACTCGTTTACTCTATTACTTAACAAGGAAGTAATAGTTGGTCGAATAATTGAACACACGTTTTTTGAACCAAAACGTACTCGATCGAATCCTATGTGCTTATCTCATTTATTCTTGCCGAAGTGAAGACTTCCGATTAAGAATATGAAGTTCCCTGTAAGTTATGAAAAAACAAACTAAGAAAGGATACTTAACGCCTATGGGATGACCTCTCTCCTTGCACAATTTGGTCAAACGTAACTCGTTTATTCTACTACTTAAAAACACAGTAATAGTTGGTCAAATAAGTCAACACACATTCTTTGACCCAAAACGGAATCGAGCGAAGCCTCTGTGCGTATCTCTTTTATTCTTGCCTAAGTAAAGATTTTCGATCAAGAATATGAAGTTCCCTAAATGTTATGAAAAAAAAGAATTAAGAATGGATACTTAAGGCCTATGTGATGGATTATCTATTTCCATGATTTGGTCAAACGTAACTCCTTTACTCTATTACTTAACAAGGAAGTAATAGGTTGTTAAATAAGTCAACACACATTTTTGGAACCAAAACACACTCGATCGAAGCCTATGTGATTATCTGTTTTATTATTGCCTAAGTGAAGACTTTCGATCAAGAATATGTAGTTCCATATACGTTACGAAAAAAAGAACTAAATATTGATACTTAACCCCTGTGGGACGGCCTCTCTCTTTCCACGATTGGGTCAAACATAACTCGTTTACTCTATTACTTAACAAGGAAGTAATAGTTAGTCAAATAAGTCAGTACATATTTTTTGAACTAAAACGCAATCGATCGAGGCCTATGTGCTTATCTCTTTTATTCTTGCCTAAGGAAAGACTTTCGATCAAGAATATGAAGTTCCCTATAAGTTATGAAAAGAAAGCTAACTATTGATACTTAACCCCTATGGGAGGGCCTCTCTCCTTGCACAACTTGGTCAAACGTAACTCGTTTACTCTATTACTTAACAAGGAAGTAATAGTTGGTCGAATAATTGAACACACGTTTTTTGAACCAAAACGTACTCGATCGAATCCTATGTGCTTATCTCATTTATTCTTGCCGAAGTGAAGACTTCCGATTAAGAATATGAAGTTCCCTGTAAGTTATGAAAAAACAAACTAAGAAAGGATACTTAACGCCTATGGGATGACCTCTCTCCTTGCACAATTTGGTCAAACGTAACTCGTTTATTCTACTACTTAAAAAACACAGTAATAGTTGGTCAAATAAGTCAACACACATTCTTTGACCCAAAACGGAATCGAGCGAAGCCTCTGTGCGTATCTCTTTTATTCTTGCCTAAGTAAAGATTTTCGATCAAGAATATGAAGTTCCCTAAATGTTATGAAAAAAAAGAATTAAGAATGGATACTTAACGCCTATGTGACGGATTATCTCCTTCCATGATTTGGTCAAACGTAACTCATTTACTCTATTACTTAACAGGGAAGTAATAGGTTGTTAAATAAGTCAACACACATTTTTTGAACCAAAACGCACTCGATCGAAGCCTATGTGCTTATCTGTTTTATTCTTGCCTAAGTGAAGACTTTCGATCAAGAATATGAGGTTCCATATACGTTACGAAAAAAAGAACTAAATATTGATACTTAACCCATGTGGGACGGCCTCTCTCTTTCCAAGATTGGGTCAAACATAACTCGTTTACTCTATTACTTAACAAGGAAGTAATAGTTGGTGAAACAAGTCAACACACAATCTTTGAACCAAAACGCAATCGATCGAAGCCTATGTGCTTATCACTTTTATTCTTGCCTAAGTAAAGACTTTCGATCAAGAATATGAAGTTCCCTATAAGTTATGAAAAGAAAGCTAACTATTGATATTTAACCCCTATGGGACGGCCTCTCTCCTTGCACAACTTGGTCAAATGTAACTCGTTTACTCTATTACTTAACAAGGAAGTAATAGTTGGTCAAATAAGTGAACACATATTTTCTGAACCAAAACGTACTCGATCGAAGCCTATCTGCTTATCTCTTTTATTCTTGCCTAAGTGAAGACTTGCGATCAAGAATAGGAAGTTCATTAAAAGTTATGAAAAAAAAACTAAGTATTGATACTTAACCCCTATGGGACTGCATCTCTCCTTCCACTATTTGGTCAGGCGTAACTCGTTTACTCTATTACTTAACAAGGAAGTAATAGTTGATCAAATAAGTCAACACACATTCTTTGAACCAAAACGCAATCGATCAAAGCCTCTGTGCGTATCTCTTTTATTCTTGCCTAAGTAAAGACTTCCGATCAAGAATATGAAGTTCCCTAAATGTTATGAAAAAAATAATTAAGAATGGATACTTAAGGCCTATGTGACGGATTATCTCCTTCCATGATTTGGTCAAACGTAACTCCTTTACTCTATTACTTAACAAGGAAGTAATAGGTTGTTAAATAAGTCAACACACATTTTTTGAACCAAAACACACTCGATCGAAGCCTATGTGCTTATCTGTTTTATTATTGCCTAAGTGAAGACTTTCGATCAAGAATATGAAGTTCCATATACGTTACGAAAAAAAGAACTAAATATTGATACTTAACCCCTGTAGGACGGCCTCTCTCTTTCCACGATTGGGTCAAACATAACTCGTTTACTTTATTACTTAACAAGGAAGTAATAGTTAGTCAAATAAGTCAGTACATATTCTTTCAACCAAAACGCAATCGATCGAGGCCTATGTGCTTATCTCTTTTATTCTTGCCTAAGGAAAGACTTACGATCAAGAATATGCAGTTCCCTATAAGTTATGAAAAGAAGGCTAACTATTGATACTTAACCCCTATGGGACAGCCTCTCTCCTTGCACAACTTGGTCAAACGTAACTCGTTTACTCTATTACTTAACAAGGAAGTAATAGTTGGTCGAATAATTGAACACACGTTTGTTGAACCAAAACGTACTCGATCGAATCCTATGTGCTTATCTCATTTATTCTTGCCGAAGTGAAGACTTCCGATTAAGAATATGAAGTTCCCTGTAAGTTATGAAAAAACAAACTAAGAAAGGATACTTAACGCCTATGGAATGACCTCTCTCCTTGCACAATTTGGTCAAACGTAACTCGTTTATTCTACTACTTAAAAACACAGTAATAGTTGGTCAAATAAGTCAACACACATTCTTTGACCCAAAACGGAATCGAGCGAAGCCTCTGTGCGTATCTCTTTTATTCTTGCCTAAGTAAAGATTTTCGATCAAGGATATGAAGTTCCCTAAATGTTATGAAAAAAAGAATTAAGAATGGATACTTAACGCCTATGTGACGGATTATCTCCTTCCATGATTTGGTCAAACGTAACTCATTTACTCTATTACTTAACAAGGAAGTAATAGGTTGTTAAATAAGTCAACACACATTTTTTGAACCAAAACGCACTCGATCGAAGCCTATGTGCTTATCTGTTTTATTCTTGCCTAAGTGAAGACTTTCGATCAAGAATATGAAGTTCCATATACGTTACGAAAAAAAGAACTAAATATTGATACTTAACCCCTGCGGGACGGCCTCTCTCTTTCCACGATTGGGTCAAACATAACTCGTTTACTCTATTACTTAACAAGGAAGTAATAGTTAGTCAAATAAGTCAATATATATTTTTTGAACCAAAACGCAATCGATCGAGGCCCATGTGCTTATCTCTTTTATTCTTGCCTAATGAAAGACTTCCGATCAAGAATATGAAGTTCCCTATAAGTTATGAAAAGAAAGCTAACTATTGATATTTAACCCCTATGGGACGGCCTCTTTCCTTGCACAACTTGGTCAAACGTAACTCGTTTACTCTATTACTTAACAAGGAAGTAATAGTTGGTCAAATAAGTGAACACATATTTTCTGAACCTAAACGTACTCGATCGAAGCCTATCTGCTTATCTCTTTTATTCTTGCCTAAGTGAAGACTTGCGATCAAGAATAGGAAGTTCCTTAAAAGTTATGAAAAAAAAACTAAGTATGGATACTTAACCCCTATGGGACTGCATCTCTCCTTCCACTATTTGGTCAGACGTAACTCGTTTACTCTATTACTTAACAAGGAAGTAATAGTTGGTGAAACAAGTCAACACACAATCTTTGAACCAAAACGCAATCGATCGAAGCCTATGTGCTTATCTCTTTTATTCTTGCCTAAGTAAAGACTTCCGACCAAGAATATGAAGTTCCATATAAGTTACAAAAAAAAACTAAGTATTGATACTTAACCCCTATGGGACGGCCTCTCTTCTTCCACGATTTGGTCAAACTTTACTCGTTTACTCTATTAGTTAGCAAGGAAGTAATAGTTGCTCAAATAAGTCAACACACTTTTTTGAACCAAAACGCAATCGATCAAAGTCTATGTGCTTATCTCTTTTATTCTTGCCTATGAGAAGACTTCCGATCTAGAATATGAAGTTCCCTGTAAGTTACCAAAAAACAAACTAAGAAAGGATACTTAAAGCCTATGGGATGACCTCTCTCCTTCCCCAATTTGGTCAAACGTAACTCGTTTATTCTATTACTTAAAAACAAAGTAATAGTTGGTCAAATAAGTCAACAAACATTCTTTGAACCAAAACGCAATTGATCGAAGCCTCTGTGCGTATCTCTTTTATTCTTGCCTAAGTAAAGACTTCCGATCAAGAATATGAAGTTCCCTATAAGTTACAAACAAAACACTAAGTATTGATACTTAATCCCTATGGGACGGCCTCTCTTCTTCCACGATTTGGTCAAACTTAACTCGATTACTCTATTACTTAGCAAGGAAGTAATAGTGGCTCAAATAAGTCAACACACTTTTTTGAACCAAAACGCAATCGATCAAAGCCTATGTGCTTATCTCTTTTATTCTTGCCTATGTGAAGACTTCCGATCTAGAATATGAAGTTCCATGTAAGTTATGGAAAAACAAACTAAGAAAGGATACTTAAAGCCTATGGGATGACCTCTCTCCTTGCACAATTTGGTCAAACGTAACTCGTTTATTCTACTACTTAAAAACACAGTAATAGTTGGTCAAATAAGTCAACACACATTCTTTGACCCAAAACGGAATCGAGCGAAGCCTCTGTGCGTATCTCTTTTATTCTTGCCTAAGTAAAGATTTTCGATCAAGGATATGAAGTTCCCTAAATGTTATGAAAAAAAGAATTAAGAATGGATACTTAACGCCTATGTGACGGATTATCTCCTTCCATGATTTGGTCAAACGTAACTCATTTACTCTATTACTTAACAAGGAAGTAATAGGTTGTTAAATAAGTCAACACACATTTTTTGAACCAAAACGCACTCGATCGAAGCCTATGTGCTTATCTGTTTTATTCTTGCCTAAGTGAAGACTTTCGATCAAGAATATGAAGTTCCATATACGTTACGAAAAAAAGAACTAAATATTGATACTTAACCCCTGTGGGACGGCCTCTCTCTTTTCACGATTGGGTCAAACATAACTCGTTTACACTATTACTTAACAAGGAAGTAATAGTTAGTCAAATAAGTCAATATATATTTTTTGAACCAAAACGCAATCGATCGAGGCCCATGTGCTTATCTCTTTTATTCTTGCCTAATGAAAGACTTCCGATCAAGAATATGAAGTTCCCTATAAGTTATGAAAAGAAAGCTAACTATTGATATTTAACCCCTATGGGACGGCCTCTTTCCTTGCACAACTTGGTCAAACGTAACTCGTTTACTCTATTACTTAACAAGGAAGTGATAGTTGGTCAAATAAGTGAACACATATTTTCTGAACCTAAACGTACTCGATCGAAGCCTATCTGCTTATCTCTTTTATTCTTACCTAAGTGAAGACTTGCGATCAAGAATAGGAAGTTCCTTAAAAGTTATGAAAAAAAAACTAAGTATGGATACTTAACCCCTATGGGACTGCATCTCTCCTTCCACTATTTGGTCAGACGTAACTCGTTTACTCTATTACTTAACAAGGAAGTAATAGTTGGTGAAACAAGTCAACACACAATCTTTGAACCAAAACGCAATCGATCGAAGCCTATGTGCTTATCTCTTTTATTCTTGCCTAAGTAAAGACTTCCGACCAAGAATATGAAGTTCCATATAAGTTACAAAAAAAAACTAAGTATTGATACTTAACCCCTATGGGACGGCCTCTCTTCTTCCACGATTTGGTCAAACTTTACTCGTTTACTCTATTAGTTAGCAAGGAAGTAATAGTTGCTCAAATAAGTCAACACACTTTTTTGAACCAAAACGCAATCGATCAAAGTCTATGTGCTTATCTCTTTTATTCTTGCCTATGAGAAGACTTCCGATCTAGAATATGAAGTTCCCTGTAAGTTACCAAAAAACAAACTAAGAAAGGATACTTAAAGCCTATGGGATGACCTCTCTCCTTCCCCAATTTGGTCAAACGTAACTCGTTTATTCTATTACTTAAAAACAAAGTAATAGTTGGTCAAATAAGTCAACAAACATTCTTTGAACCAAAACGCAATTGATCGAAGCCTCTGTGCGTATCTCTTTTATTCTTGCCTAAGTAAAGACTTCCGATCAAGAATATGAAGTTCCCTATAAGTTACAAACAAAACACTAAGTATTGACACTTAACCCCTATGGGACGGCCTCTCTTCTTCCACGATTTGGTCAAACTTAACTCGATTACTCTATTACTTAGCAAGGAAGTAATAGTGGCTCAAATAAGTCAACACACTTTTTTGAACCAAAACGCAATCGATCAAAGCCTATGTGCTTATCTCTTTTATTCTTGCCTATGTGAAGACTTCCGATCTAGAATATGAAGTTCCATGTAAGTTATGGAAAAACAAACTAAGAAAGGATACTTAAAGCCTATGGGATGACCTCTCTCCTTGCACAATTTGGTCAAACGTAACTCGTTTATTCTATTATTTAAAAACAAAGTAATAGTTGATCAAATAAGTCAACACACATTCTTTGAACCAAAACGCAATCGATCAAAGCCTCTGTGCGTATCTCTTTTATTCATGTCTAAGTAAAGACTTCCGATCAAGAATATGAAGTTCCCTAAATGTTATGAAAAAAATAATTAAGAATGGATACTTAAGGCCTATCTGACGGATTATCTCCTTCCATGATTTGGTCAAACGTAACTCCTTTACTCTATTACTTAACAAGGAAGTAATAGGTTGTTAAATAAGTCAACACACATTTTTTGAACCAAAACGCACTCGATCGAAGCCTATGTGCTTATCTGTTTTATTATTGCCTAAGTGAAGACTTTCGATCAAGAATATGAAGTTCCATATACGTTACGAAAAAAAGAACTAAATATTGATACTTAACCCCTGTGGGACGGCCTCTCTCTTTCCACGATTGGGTCAAACATAACTCGTTTACTTTATTACTTAACAAGGAAGTAATAGTTAGTCAAATAAGTCAGTACATATTCTTTCAACCAAAACGCAATCGATCGAGGCCTATGTGCTTATCTCTTTTATTCTTGCCTAAGGAAAGACTTACGATCAAGAATATGCAGTTCCCTATAAGTTATGAAAAGAAGGCTAACTATTGATACTTAACCCCTATGGGACAGCCTCTCTCCTTGCACAACTTGGTCAAACGTAACTCGTTTACTCTATTACTTAACAAGGAAGTAATAGTTGGTCGAATAATTGAACACACGTTTGTTGAACCAAAACGTACTCGATCGAATCCTATGTGCTTATCTCATTTATTCTTGCCGAAGTGAAGACTTCCGATTAACAATATGAAGTTCCCTGTAAGTTACGAAAAAACAAACTAAGAAATGATACTTAACGCCTATGGGATGACCTCTCTCGTTGCACAATTTGGTCAAACGTAACTCGTTTATTCTACTACTTAAAAACAAAGTAATAGTTGGTGAAATAAGTCAACACACATTCTTTGACCCAAAACAAAATCGATCGAAGCCTCTGTGCGTATCTCTTTTATTCTTGCCTAAGTAAAGATTTCCGATCAAGAATATGAAGTTCCCTAAATGTTATGAAAAAAAGAATTAAGAATGGATACTTAACGCCTATGTGACGGATTATCTCCTTCCATGATTTGGTCAAACGTAACTCCCCTACTCTATTACTTAACAAGGAAGTAATAGGTTGTTAAATAAGTCAACACACATTTTTTGAACCAAAACACACTCGATCGAAGCCTATGTGCTTATCTGTTTTATTATTGCCTAAGTGAAGACTTTCGATCAAGAATATGAAGTTCCATATACGTTACGAAAAAAAGAACTAAATATTGATACTTGACCCATGTGGGACGGCCTCTCTCTTTCCCCGATTGGGTCAAACATAACTCGTTTACTCTATTACTTAACAAGGAAGTAATAGTTAGTCAAATAAGTCAGTACATGTTTTTTGAACTAAAACGCAATCGATCGAGGCCTATGTGCTTATCTCTTTTATTCTTGCCTAAGGAAAGACTTACGATCAAGAATATGAAGTTCCCTATAAGTTATGAAAAGAACGCTAACTATTGATACTTAACCCCTATGGGACGGCCTCTCTCCTTGCACAACTTGGTCAAACGTAACTCGTTTACTCTATTACTTAACAAGGAAGTAATAGTTGGTCGAATAATTGAACACACGTTTTTTGAACCAAAACGTACTCGATCGAATCCTATGTGCTTATCTCATTTATTCTTGCCGAAGTGAAGACTTCCGATTAAGAATATGAAGTTCCCTGTAAGTTATGAAAAAACAAACTAAGAAAGGATACTTAACGCCTATGGAATGACCTCTCTCCTTGCACAATTTGGTCAAACGTAACTCGTTTATTCTACTACTTAAAAACACAGTAATAGTTGGTCAAATAAGTCAACACACATTCTTTGACCCAAAACGGAATCGAGCGAAGCCTCTGTGCGTATCTCTTTTATTCTTGCCTAAGTAAAGATTTTCGATCAAGGATATGAAGTTCCCTAAATGTTATGAAAAAAAGAATTAAGAATGGATACTTAACGCCTATGTGACGGATTATCTCCTTCCATGATTTGGTCAAACGTAACTCATTTACTCTATTACTTAACAAGGAAGTAATAGGTTGTTAAATAAGTCAACACACATTTTTTGAACCAAAACGCACTCGATCGAAGCCTATGTGCTTATCTGTTTTATTCTTGCCTAAGTGAAGACTTTCGATCAAGAATATGAAGTTCCATATACGTTACGAAAAAAAGAACTAAATATTGATACTTAACCCCTGTGGGACGGCCTCTCTCTTTCCACGATTGGGTCAAACATAACTCGTTTACTCTATTACTTAACAAGGAAGTAATAGTTAGTCAAATAAGTCAATATATATTTTTTGAACCAAAACGCAATCGATCGAGGCCCATGTGCTTATCTCTTTTATTCTTGCCTAATGAAAGACTTCCGATCAAGAATATGAAGTTCCCTATAAGTTATGAAAAGAAAGCTAACTATTGATATTTAACCCCTATGGGACGGCCTCTTTCCTTGCACAACTTGGTCAAACGTAACTCGTTTACTCTATTACTTAACAAGGAAGTAATAGTTGGTCAAATAAGTGAACACATATTTTCTGGACCTAAACGTACTCGATCGAAGCCTATCTGCTTATCTCTTTTATTCTTGCCTAAGTGAAGACTTGCGATCAAGAATAGGAAGTTCCTTAAAAGTTATGAAAAAAAAACTAAGTATGGATACTTAACCCCTATGGGACTGCATCTCTCCTTCCACTATTTGGTCAGACGTAACTCGTTTACTCTATTACTTAACAAGGAAGTAATAGTTGGTGAAACAAGTCAACACACAATCTTTGAACCAAAACGCAATCGATCGAAGCCTATGTGCTTATCTCTTTTATTCTTGCCTAAGTAAAGACTTCCGACCAAGAATATGAAGTTCCATATAAGTTACAAAAAAAAAACTAAGTATTGATACTTAACCCCTATGGGACGACCTCTCTTCTTCCACGATTTGGTCAAACTTTACTCGTTTACTCTATTAGTTAGCAAGGAAGTAATAGTTGCTCAAATAAGTCAACACACTTTTTTGAACCAAAACGCAATCGATCAAAGTCTATGTGCTTATCTCTTTTATTCTTGCCTATGAGAAGACTTCCGATCTAGAATATGAAGTTCCCTGTAAGTTACCAAAAAACAAACTAAGAAAGGATACTTAAAGCCTATGGGATGACCTCTCTCCTTCCCCAATTTGGTCAAACGTAACTCGTTTATTCTATTACTTAAAAACAAAGTAATAGTTGGTCAAATAAGTCAACAAACATTCTTTGAACCAAAACGCAATTGATCGAAGCCTCTGTGCGTATCTCTTTTATTCTTGCCTAAGTAAAGACTTCCGATCAAGAATATGAAGTTCCCTATAAGTTACAAACAAAACACTAAGTATTGATACTTAATCCCTATGGGACGGCCTCTCTTCTTCCACGATTTGGTCAAACTTAACTCGATTACTCTATTACTTAGCAAGGAAGTAATAGTGGCTCAAATAAGTCAACACACTTTTTTGAACCAAAACGCAATCGATCAAAGCCTATGTGCTTATCTCTTTTATTCTTGCCTATGTGAAGACTTCCGATCTAGAATATGAAGTTCCATGTAAGTTATGGAAAAACAAACTAAGAAAGGATACTTAAAGCCTATGGGATGACCTCTCTCCTTGCACAATTTGGTCAAACGTAACTCGTTTATTCTATTATTTAAAAACAAAGTAATAGTTGATCAAATAAGTCAACACACATTCTTTGAACCAAAACGCAATCGATCAAAGCCTCTGTGCGTATCTCTTTTATTCATGTCTAAGTAAAGACTTCCGATCAAGAATATGAAGTTCCCTAAATGTTATGAAAAAAATAATTAAGAATGGATACTTAAGGCCTATCTGACGGATTATCTCCTTCCATGATTTGGTCAAACGTAACTCCTTTACTCTATTACTTAACAAGGAAGTAATAGGTTGTTAAATAAGTCAACACACATTTTTTGAACCAAAACGCACTCGATCGAAGCCTATGTGCTTATCTGTTTTATTATTGCCTAAGTGAAGACTTTCGATCAAGAATATGAAGTTCCATATACGTTACGAAAAAAAGAACTAAATATTGATACTTAACCCCTGTGGGACGGCCTCTCTCTTTCCACGATTGGGTCAAACATAACTCGTTTACTTTATTACTTAACAAGGAAGTAATAGTTAGTCAAATAAGTCAGTACATATTCTTTCAACCAAAACGCAATCGATCGAGGCCTATGTGCTTATCTCTTTTATTCTTGCCTAAGGAAAGACTTACGATCAAGAATATGCAGTTCCCTATAAGTTATGAAAAGAAGGCTAACTATTGATACTTAACCCCTATGGGACAGCCTCTCTCCTTGCACAACTTGGTCAAACGTAACTCGTTTACTCTATTACTTAACAAGGAAGTAATAGTTGGTCGAATAATTGAACACACGTTTGTTGAACCAAAACGTACTCGATCGAATCCTATGTGCTTATCTCATTTATTCTTGCCGAAGTGAAGACTTCCGATTAACAATATGAAGTTCCCTGTAAGTTACGAAAAAACAAACTAAGAAATGATACTTAACGCCTATGGGATGACCTCTCTCGTTGCACAATTTGGTCAAACGTAACTCGTTTATTCTACTACTTAAAAACAAAGTAATAGTTGGTGAAATAAGTCAACACACATTCTTTGACCCAAAACAAAATCGATCGAAGCCTCTGTGCGTATCTCTTTTATTCTTGCCTAAGTAAAGATTTCCGATCAAGAATATGAAGTTCCCTAAATGTTATGAAAAAAAGAATTAAGAATGGATACTTAACGCCTATGTGACGGATTATCTCCTTCCATGGTTTGGTCAAACGTAACTCCCCTACTCTATTACTTAACAAGGAAGTAATAGGTTGTTAAATAAGTCAACACACATTTTTTGAACCAAAACACACTCGATCGAAGCCTATGTGCTTATCTGTTTTATTATTGCCTAAGTGAAGACTTTCGATCAAGAATATGAAGTTCCATATACGTTACGAAAAAAAGAACTAAATATTGATACTTGACCCATGTGGGACGGTCTCTCTTTCCCCGATTGGGTCAAACATAACTCGTTTACTCTATTACTTAACAAGGAAGTAATAGTTAGTCAAATAAGTCAGTACATATTTTTTGAACTAAAACGCAATCGATCGAGGCCTATGTGCTTATCTCTTTTATTCTTGCCTAAGGAAAGACTTACGATCAAGAATATGAAGTTCCCTATAAGTTATGAAAAGAACGCTCACTATTGATACTTAACCCCTATGGGACGGCCTCTCTCCTTGCACAACTTGGTCAAACGTAACTCGTTTACTCTATTACTTAACAAGGAAGTAATAGTTGGTCGAATAATTGAACACACGTTTTTTGAACCAAAACGTACTCGATCGAATCCTATGTGCTTATCTCATTTATTCTTGCCGAAGTGAAGACTTCCGATTAAGAATATGAAGTTCCCTGTAAGTTATGAAAAAACAAACTAAGAAAGGATACTTAACGCCTATGGAATGACCTCTCTCCTTGCACAATTTGGTCAAACGTAACTCGTTTATTCTACTACTTAAAAACACAGTAATAGTTGGTCAAATAAGTCAACACACATTCTTTGACCCAAAACGGAATCGAGCGAAGCCTCTGTGCGTATCTCTTTTATTCTTGCCTAAGTAAAGATTTTCGATCAAGGATATGAAGTTCCCTAAATGTTATGAAAAAAAGAATTAAGAATGGATACTTAACGCCTATGTGACGGATTATCTCCTTCCATGATTTGGTCAAACGTAACTCATTTACTCTATTACTTAACAAGGAAGTAATAGGTTGTTAAATAAGTCAACACACATTTTTTGAACCAAAACGCACTCGATCGAAGCCTATGTGCTTATCTGTTTTATTATTGCCTAAGTGAAGACTTTCGATCAAGAATATGAAGTTCCATATACGTTACGAAAAAAAGAACTAAATATTGATACTTAACCCCTGTGGGACGGCCTCTCTCTTTCCACGATTGGGTCAAACATAACTCGTTTACTCTATTACTTAACAAGGAAGTAATAGTTAGTCAAATAAGTCAATATATATTTTTTGAACCAAAACGCAATCGATCGAGGCCCATGTGCTTATCTCTTTTATTCTTGCCTAAGGAAAGACTTCCGATCAAGAATATGAAGTTCCCTATAAGTTATGAAAAGAAAGCTAACTATTGATATTTAACCCCTATGGGACGGCCTCTTTCCTTGCACAACTTGGTCAAACGTAACTCGTTTACTCTATTACTTAACAAGGAAGTAATAGTTGGTCAAATAAGTGAACACATATTTTCTGAACCTAAACGTACTCGATCGAAGCCTATCTGCTTATCTCTTTTATTCTTGCCTAAGTGAAGACTTGCGATCAAGAATAGGAAGTTCCTTAAAAGTTATGAAAAAAAAACTAAGTATTGATACTTAACCCCTATGGGACTGCATCTCTCCTTCCACTATTTGGTCAGACGTAACTCGTTTACTCTATTACTTAACAAGGAAGTAATAGTTGGTGAAACAAGTCAACACACAATCTTTGAACCAAAACGCAATCGATCGAAGCCTATGTGCTTATCTCTTTTATTCTTGCCTAAGTAAAGACTTCCGACCAAGAATATGAAGTTCCATATAAGTTACAAAAAAAAACTAAGTATTGATACTTAACCCCTATGGGACGGCCTCTCTTCTTCCACGATTTGGTCAAACTTTACTCGTTTACTCTATTAGTTAGCAAGGAAGTAATAGTTGCTCAAATAAGTCAACACACTTTTTTGAACCAAAACGCAATCGATCAAAGTCTATGTGCTTATCTCTTTTATTCTTGCCTATGAGAAGACTTCCGATCTAGAATATGAAGTTCCCTGTAAGTTACCAAAAAACAAACTAAGAAAGGATACTTAAAGCCTATGGGATGACCTCTCTCCTTCCCCAATTTGGTCAAACGTAACTCGTTTATTCTATTACTTAAAAACAAAGTAATAGTTGGTCAAATAAGTCAACAAACATTCTTTGAACCAAAACGCAATTGATCGAAGCCTCTGTGCGTATCTCTTTTATTCTTGCCTAAGTAAAGACTTCCGATCAAGAATATGAAGTTCCCTATAAGTTACAAACAAAACACTAAGTATTGATACTTAATCCCTATGGGACGGCCTCTCTTCTTCCACGATTTGGTCAAACTTAACTCGATTACTCTATTACTTAGCAAGGAAGTAATAGTGGCTCAAATAAGTCAACACACTTTTTTGAACCAAAACGCAATCGATCAAAGCCTATGTGCTTATCTCTTTTATTCTTGCCTATGTGAAGACTTCCGATCTAGAATATGAAGTTCCATGTAAGTTATGGAAAAACAAACTAAGAAAGGATACTTAAAGCCTATGGGATGACCTCTCTCCTTGCACAATTTGGTCAAACGTAACTCGTTTATTCTATTATTTAAAAACAAAGTAATAGTTGATCAAATAAGTCAACACACATTCTTTGAACCAAAACGCAATCGATCAAAGCCTCTGTGCGTATCTCTTTTATTCATGTCTAAGTAAAGACTTCCGATCAAGAATATGAAGTTCCCTAAATGTTATGAAAAAAATAATTAAGAATGGATACTTAAGGCCTATCTGACGGATTATCTCCTTCCATGATTTGGTCAAACGTAACTCCTTTACTCTATTACTTAACAAGGAAGTAATAGGTTGTTAAATAAGTCAACACACATTTTTTGAACCAAAACGCACTCGATCGAAGCCTATGTGCTTATCTGTTTTATTATTGCCTAAGTGAAGACTTTCGATCAAGAATATGAAGTTCCATATACGTTACGAAAAAAAGAACTAAATATTGATACTTAACCCCTGTGGGACGGCCTCTCTCTTTCCACGATTGGGTCAAACATAACTCGTTTACTCTATTACTTAACAAGGAAGTAATAGTTAGTCAAATAAGTCAATATATATTTTTTGAACCAAAACGCAATCGATCGAGGCCCATGTGCTTATCTCTTTTATTCTTGCCTAAGGAAAGACTTCCGATCAAGAATATGAAGTTCCCTATAAGTTATGAAAAGAAAGCTAACTATTGATATTTAACCCCTATGGGACGGCCTCTTTCCTTGCACAACTTGGTCAAACGTAACTCGTTTACTCTATTACTTAACAAGGAAGTAATAGTTGGTCAAATAAGTGAACACATATTTTCTGAACCTAAACGTACTCGATCGAAGCCTATCTGCTTATCTCTTTTATTCTTGCCTAAGTGAAGACTTGCGATCAAGAATAGGAAGTTCCTTAAAAGTTATGAAAAAAAAACTAAGTATTGATACTTAACCCCTATGGGACTGCATCTCTCCTTCCACTATTTGGTCAGACGTAACTCGTTTACTCTATTACTTAACAAGGAAGTAATAGTTGGTGAAACAAGTCAACACACAATCTTTGAACCAAAACGCAATCGATCGAAGCCTATGTGCTTATCTCTTTTATTCTTGCCTAAGTAAAGACTTCCGACCAAGAATATGAAGTTCCATATAAGTTACAAAAAAAAACTAAGTATTGATACTTAACCCCTATGGGACGGCCTCTCTTCTTCCACGATTTGGTCAAACTTTACTCGTTTACTCTATTAGTTAGCAAGGAAGTAATAGTTGCTCAAATAAGTCAACACACTTTTTTGAACCAAAACGCAATCGATCAAAGTCTATGTGCTTATCTCTTTTATTCTTGCCTATGAGAAGACTTCCGATCTAGAATATGAAGTTCCCTGTAAGTTACCAAAAAACAAACTAAGAAAGGATACTTAAAGCCTATGGGATGACCTCTCTCCTTCCCCAATTTGGTCAAACGTAACTCGTTTATTCTATTACTTAAAAACAAAGTAATAGTTGGTCAAATAAGTCAACAAACATTCTTTGAACCAAAACGCAATTGATCGAAGCCTCTGTGCGTATCTCTTTTATTCTTGCCTAAGTAAAGACTTCCGATCAAGAATATGAAGTTCCCTATAAGTTACAAACAAAACACTAAGTATTGATACTTAATCCCTATGGGACGGCCTCTCTTCTTCCACGATTTGGTCAAACTTAACTCGATTACTCTATTACTTAGCAAGGAAGTAATAGTGGCTCAAATAAGTCAACACACTTTTTTGAACCAAAACGCAATCGATCAAAGCCTATGTGCTTATCTCTTTTATTCTTGCCTATGTGAAGACTTCCGATCTAGAATATGAAGTTCCATGTAAGTTATGGAAAAACAAACTAAGAAAGGATACTTAAAGCCTATGGGATGACCTCTCTCCTTGCACAATTTGGTCAAACGTAACTCGTTTATTCTATTATTTAAAAACAAAGTAATAGTTGATCAAATAAGTCAACACACATTCTTTGAACCAAAACGCAATCGATCAAAGCCTCTGTGCGTATCTCTTTTATTCATGTCTAAGTAAAGACTTCCGATCAAGAATATGAAGTTCCCTAAATGTTATGAAAAAAATAATTAAGAATGGATACTTAAGGCCTATCTGACGGATTATCTCCTTCCATGATTTGGTCAAACGTAACTCCTTTACTCTATTACTTAACAAGGAAGTAATAGGTTGTTAAATAAGTCAACACACATTTTTTGAACCAAAACGCACTCGATCGAAGCCTATGTGCTTATCTGTTTTATTATTGCCTAAGTGAAGACTTTCGATCAAGAATATGAAGTTCCATATACGTTACGAAAAAAAGAACTAAATATTGATACTTAACCCCTGTGGGACGGCCTCTCTCTTTCCACGATTGGGTCAAACATAACTCGTTTACTCTATTACTTAACAAGGAAGTAATAGTTAGTCAAATAAGTCAATATATATTTTTTGAACCAAAACGCAATCGATCGAGGCCCATGTGCTTATCTCTTTTATTCTTGCCTAAGGAAAGACTTCCGATCAAGAATATGAAGTTCCCTATAAGTTATGAAAAGAAAGCTAACTATTGATATTTAACCCCTATGGGACGGCCTCTTTCCTTGCACAACTTGGTCAAACGTAACTCGTTTACTCTATTACTTAACAAGGAAGTAATAGTTGGTCAAATAAGTGAACACATATTTTCTGAACCTAAACGTACTCGATCGAAGCCTATCTGCTTATCTCTTTTATTCTTGCCTAAGTGAAGACTTGCGATCAAGAATAGGAAGTTCCTTAAAAGTTATGAAAAAAAAACTAAGTATTGATACTTAACCCCTATGGGACTGCATCTCTCCTTCCACTATTTGGTCAGACGTAACTCGTTTACTCTATTACTTAACAAGGAAGTAATAGTTGGTGAAACAAGTCAACACACAATCTTTGAACCAAAACGCAATCGATCGAAGCCTATGTGCTTATCTCTTTTATTCTTGCCTAAGTAAAGACTTCCGACCAAGAATATGAAGTTCCATATAAGTTACAAAAAAAAACTAAGTATTGATACTTAACCCCTATGGGACGGCCTCTCTTCTTCCACGATTTGGTCAAACTTTACTCGTTTACTCTATTAGTTAGCAAGGAAGTAATAGTTGCTCAAATAAGTCAACACACTTTTTTGAACCAAAACGCAATCGATCAAAGTCTATGTGCTTATCTCTTTTATTCTTGCCTATGAGAAGACTTCCGATCTAGAATATGAAGTTCCCTGTAAGTTACCAAAAAACAAACTAAGAAAGGATACTTAAAGCCTATGGGATGACCTCTCTCCTTGCACAATTTGGTCAAACGTAACTCGTTTATTCTATTATTTAAAAACAAAGTAATAGTTGATCAAATAAGTCAACACACATTCTTTGAACCAAAACGCAATCGATCAAAGCCTCTGTGCGTATCTCTTTTATTCATGTCTAAGTAAAGACTTCCGATCAAGAATATGAAGTTCCCTAAATGTTATGAAAAAAATAATTAAGAATGGATACTTAAGGCCTATCTGACGGATTATCTCCTTCCATGATTTGGTCAAACGTAACTCCTTTACTCTATTACTTAACAAGGAAGTAATAGGTTGTTAAATAAGTCAACACACATTTTTTGAACCAAAACGCACTCGATCGAAGCCTATGTGCTTATCTGTTTTATTATTGCCTAAGTGAAGACTTTCGATCAAGAATATGAAGTTCCATATACGTTACGAAAAAAAGAACTAAATATTGATACTTAACCCCTGTGGGACGGCCTCTCTCTTTCCACGATTGGGTCAAACATAACTCGTTTACTTTATTACTTAACAAGGAAGTAATAGTTAGTCAAATAAGTCAGTACATATTCTTTCAACCAAAACGCAATCGATCGAGGCCTATGTGCTTATCTCTTTTATTCTTGCCTAAGGAAAGACTTACGATCAAGAATATGCAGTTCCCTATAAGTTATGAAAAGAAGGCTAACTATTGATACTTAACCCCTATGGGACAGCCTCTCTCCTTGCACAACTTGGTCAAACGTAACTCGTTTACTCTATTACTTAACAAGGAAGTAATAGTTGGTCGAATAATTGAACACACGTTTGTTGAACCAAAACGTACTCGATCGAATCCTATGTGCTTATCTCATTTATTCTTGCCGAAGTGAAGACTTCCGATTAACAATATGAAGTTCCCTGTAAGTTACGAAAAAACAAACTAAGAAATGATACTTAACGCCTATGGGATGACCTCTCTCGTTGCACAATTTGGTCAAACGTAACTCGTTTATTCTACTACTTAAAAACAAAGTAATAGTTGGTGAAATAAGTCAACACACATTCTTTGACCCAAAACAAAATCGATCGAAGCCTCTGTGCGTATCTCTTTTATTCTTGCCTAAGTAAAGATTTCCGATCAAGAATATGAAGTTCCCTAAATGTTATGAAAAAAAGAATTAAGAATGGATACTTAACGCCTATGTGACGGATTATCTCCTTCCATGATTTGGTCAAACGTAACTCCCCTACTCTATTACTTAACAAGGAAGTAATAGGTTGTTAAATAAGTCAACACACATTTTTTGAACCAAAACACACTCGATCGAAGCCTATGTGCTTATCTGTTTTATTATTGCCTAAGTGAAGACTTTCGATCAAGAATATGAAGTTCCATATACGTTACGAAAAAAAGAACTAAATATTGATACTTGACCCATGTGGGACGGTCTCTCTTTCCCCGATTGGGTCAAACATAACTCGTTTACTCTATTACTTAACAAGGAAGTAATAGTTAGTCAAATAAGTCAGTACATATTTTTTGAACTAAAACGCAATCGATCGAGGCCTATGTGCTTATCTCTTTTATTCTTGCCTAAGGAAAGACTTACGATCAAGAATATGAAGTTCCCTATAAGTTATGAAAAGAACGCTAACTATTGATACTTAACCCCTATGGGACGGCCTCTCTCCTTGCACAACTTGGTCAAACGTAACTCGTTTACTCTATTACTTAACAAGGAAGTAATAGTTGGTCGAATAATTGAACACACGTTTTTTGAACCAAAACGTACTCGATCGAATCCTATGTGCTTATCTCATTTATTCTTGCCGAAGTGAAGACTTCCGATTAAGAATATGAAGTTCCCTGTAAGTTATGAAAAAACAAACTAAGAAAGGATACTTAACGCCTATGGAATGACCTCTCTCCTTGCACAATTTGGTCAAACGTAACTCGTTTATTCTACTACTTAAAAACACAGTAATAGTTGGTCAAATAAGTCAACACACATTCTTTGACCCAAAACGGAATGGAGCGAAGCCTCTGTGCGTATCTCTTTTATTCTTGCCTAAGTAAAGATTTTCGATCAAGGATATGAAGTTCCCTAAATGTTATGAAAAAAAGAATTAAGAATGGATACTTAACGCCTATGTGACGGATTATCTCCTTCCATGATTTGGTCAAACGTAACTCATTTACTCTATTACTTAACAAGGAAGTAATAGGTTGTTAAATAAGTCAACACACATTTTTTGAACCAAAACGCACTCGATCGAAGCCTATGTGCTTATCTGTTTTATTCTTGCCTAAGTGAAGACTTTCGATCAAGAATATGAAGTTCCATATACGTTACGAAAAAAAGAACTAAATATTGATACTTAACCCCTGTGGGACGGCCTCTCTCTTTCCACGATTGGGTCAAACATAACTCGTTTACTCTATTACTTAACAAGGAAGTAATAGTTAGTCAAATAAGTCAATATATATTTTTTGAACCAAAACGCAATCGATCGAGGCCCATGTGCTTATCTCTTTTATTCTTGCCTAATGAAAGACTTCCGATCAAGAATATGAAGTTCCCTATAAGTTATGAAAAGAAAGCTAACTATTGATATTTAACCCCTATGGGACGGCCTCTTTCCTTGCACAACTTGGTCAAACGTAACTCGTTTACTCTATTACTTAACAAGGAAGTAATAGTTAGTCAAATAAGTGAACACATATTTTCTGAACCTAAACGTACTCGATCGAAGCCTATATGCTTATCTCTTTTATTCTTGCCTAAGTGAAGACTTGCGATCAAGAATAGGAAGTTCCTTAAAAGTTATGAAAAAAAAACTAAGTATTGATACTTAACCCCTATGGGACTGCATCTCTCCTTCCACTATTTGGTCAGACGTAACTCGTTTACTCTATTACTTAACAAGGAAGTAATAGTTGGTGAAACAAGTCAACACACAATCTTTGAACCAAAACGCAATCGATCGAAGCCTATGTGCTTATCTCTTTTATTCTTGCCTAAGTAAAGACTTCCGACCAAGAATATGAAGTTCCATATAAGTTACAAAAAAAAACTAAGTATTGATACTTAACCCCTATGGGACGGCCTCTCTTCTTCCACGATTTTGTCAAACTTTACTCGTTTACTCTATTAGTTAGCAAGGAAGTAATAGTTGCTCAAATAAGTCAACACACTTTTTTGAACCAAAACGCAATCGATCAAAGTCTATGTGCTTATCTCTTTTATTCTTGCCTATGAGAAGACTTCCGATCTAGAATATGAAGTTCCCTGTAAGTTACCAAAAAACAAACTAAGAAAGGATACTTAAAGCCTATGGGATGACCTCTCTCCTTCCCCAATTTGGTCAAACGTAACTCGTTTATTCTATTACTTAAAAACAAAGTAATAGTTGGTCAAATAAGTCAACAAACATTCTTTGAACCAAAACGCAATTGATCGAAGCCTCTGTGCGTATCTCTTTTATTCTTGCCTAAGTAAAGACTTCCGATCAAGAATATGAAGTTCCCTATAAGTTACAAACAAAACACTAAGTATTGATACTTAATCCCTATGGGACGGCCTCTCTTCTTCCACGATTTGGTCAAACTTAACTCGATTACTCTATTACTTAGCAAGGAAGTAATAGTGGCTCAAATAAGTCAACACACTTTTTTGAACCAAAACGCAATCGATCAAAGCCTATGTGCTTATCTCTTTTATTCTTGCCTATGTGAAGACTTCCGATCTAGAATATGAAGTTCCATGTAAGTTATGGAAAAACAAACTAAGAAAGGATACTTAAAGCCTATGGGATGACCTCTCTCCTTGCACAATTTGGTCAAACGTAACTCGTTTATTCTATTATTTAAAAACAAAGTAATAGTTGATCAAATAAGTCAACACACATTATTTGAACCAAAACGCAATCGATCAAAGCCTCTGTGCGTATCTCTTTTATTCATGTCTAAGTAAAGACTTCCGATCAAGAATATGAAGTTCCCTAAATGTTATGAAAAAAATAATTAAGAATGGATACTTAAGGCCTATCTGACGGATTATCTCCTTCCATGATTTGGTCAAACGTAACTCCTTTACTCTATTACTTAACAAGGAAGTAATAGGTTGTTAAATAAGTCAACACACATTTTTTGAACCAAAACGCACTTGATCGAAGCCTATGTGCTTATCTGTTTTATTATTGCCTAAGTGAAGACTTTCGATCAAGAATATGAAGTTCCATATACGTTACGAAAAAAAGAACTAAATATTGATACTTAACCCCTGTGGGACGGCCTCTCTCTTTCCACGATTGGGTCAAACATAACTCGTTTACTTTATTACTTAACAAGGAAGTAATAGTTAGTCAAATAAGTCAGTACATATTCTTTCAACCAAAACGCAATCGATCGAGGCCTATGTGCTTATCTCTTTTATTCTTGCCTAAGGAAAGACTTACGATCAAGAATATGCAGTTCCCTATAAGTTATGAAAAGAAGGCTAACTATTGATACTTAACCCCTATGGGACAGCCTCTCTCCTTGCACAACTTGGTCAAACGTAACTCGTTTACTCTATTACTTAACAAGGAAGTAATAGTTGGTCGAATAATTGAACACACGTTTGTTGAACCAAAACGTACTCGATCGAATCCTATGTGCTTATCTCATTTATTCTTGCCGAAGTGAAGACTTCCGATTAACAATATGAAGTTCCCTGTAAGTTACGAAAAAACAAACTAAGAAAGGATACTTAACGCCTATGGGATGACCTCTCTCCTTGCACAATTTGGTCAAACGTAACTCGTTTATTCTACTACTTAAAAACAAAGTAATAGTTGGTAAAATAAGTCAACACACATTCTTTGACCCAAAACGAAATCGATCGAAGCCTCTGTGCGTATCTCTTTTATTCTTGCCTAAGTAAAGATTTCCGATCAAGAATATGAAGTTCCCTAAATGTTATGAAAAAAAGAATTAAGAATGGATACTTAACGCCTATGTGACGGATTATCTCCTTCCATGATTTGGTCAAACGTAACTCCCCTACTCTATTACTTAACAAGGAAGTAAAAGGTTGTTAAATAAGTCAACACACATTTTTTGAACCAAAACACACTCGATCGAAGCCTATGTGCTTATCTGTTTTATTATTGCCTAAGTGAAGACTTTCGATCAAGAATATGAAGTTCCATATACGTTACGAAAAAAAGAACTAAATATTGATACTTAACCCATGTGGGACGGCCTCTCTCTTTCCCCGATTGGGTCAAACATAACTCGTTTACTCTACTACTTAACAAGGAAGTAATAGTTAGTCAAATAAGTCAGTACATATTTTTTGAACTAAAACGCAATCGATCGAGGCCTATGTGCTTATCTCTTTTATTCTTGCCTAAGGAAAGACTTACGATCAAGAATATGAAGTTCCCTATAAGTTATGAAAAGAAAGCTAACTATTGATACTTAACCCCTATGGGACGGCCTCTCTCCTTGCACAACTTGGTCAAACGTAACTCGTTTACTCTATTACTTAACAAGGAAGTAATAGTTGGTCGAATAATTGAACACACGTTTTTTGAACCAAAACGTACTCGATCAAATCCTATGTGCTTATCTCATTTATTCTTGCCGAAGTGAAGACTTCCGATTAAGAATATGAAGTTCCCTGTAAGTTGTGAAAAAACAAACTAAGAAAGGATACTTAACGCCTATGGAATGACCTCTCTCCTTGCACAATTTGGTCAAACGTAACTCGTTTATTCTACTACTTAAAAACACAGTAATAGTTGGTCAAATAAGTCAACACACATTCTTTGACCCAAAACGGAATGGAGCGAAGCCTCTGTGCGTATCTCTTTTATTCTTGCCTAAGTAAAGATTTTCGATCAAGGATATGAAGTTCCCTAAATGTTATGAAAAAAAAGAATTACGAATGGATACTTAACGCCTATGTGACGGATTATCTCCTTCCATGATTTGGTCAAACGTAACTCATTTACTCTATTACTTAACAAGGAAGTAATAGGTTGTTAAATAAGTCAACACACATTTTTTGAACCAAAACGCACTCGATCGAAGCCTATGTGCTTATCTGTTTTATTCTTGCCTAAGTGAAGCCTTTCGATCAAGAATATGAAGTTCCATATACGTTACGAAAAAAAGAACTAAATATTGATACTTAACCCCTGTGGGACGGCCTCTCTCTTTCCACGATTGGGTCAAACATAACTCGTTTACTCTATTACTTAACAAGGAAGTAATAGTAAGTCAAATAAGTCAATATATATTTTTTGAACCAAAACGCAATCGATCGAGGCCCATGTGCTTATCTCTTTTATTCTTGCCTAAGGAAAGACTTCCGATCAAGAATATGAAGTTCCCTATAAGTTATGAAAAGAAAGCTAACTATTGATATTTAACCCCTATGGGACGGCCTCTCTCCTTGCACAACTTGGTCAAACGTAACTCGTTTACTCTATTACTTAACAAGGAAGTAATAGTTGGTCAAATAAGTGAACACATATTTTCTGAACCTAAACGTACTCGATCGAAGCCTATCTGCTTATCTCTTTTATTCTTGCCTAAGTGAAGACTTGCGATCAAGAATAGGAAGTTCCTTAAAAGTTATGAAAAAAAAACTAAGTATTGATACTTAACCCCTATGGGACTGCATCTCTCCTTCCACTATTTGGTCAGACGTAACTCGTTTACTCGATTACTTAACAAGGAAGTAATAGTTGGTGAAACAAGTCAACACACAATCTTTGAACCAAAACGCAATCGATCGAAGCCTATGTGCTTATCTCTTTTATTCTTGCCTAAGTAAAGACTTCCGACCAAGAATATGAAGTTCCATATAAGTTTCAAAAAAAAAACTAAGTATTGATACTTAACCCCTATGGGACGGCCTCTCTTCTTCCACTATTTGGTCAAACTTTACTCGTTTACTCTATTAGTTAGCAAGGAAGTAATAGTTGCTCAAATAAGTCAACACACTTTTTTGAACCAAAACGCAATCGATCAAAGTCTATGTGCTTATCTCTTTTATTCTTGCCTATGAGAAGACTTCCGATCTAGAATATGAAGTTCCCTGTAAGTTACCAAAAAACAAACTAAGAAAGGATACTTAAAGCCTATGGGATGACCTCTCTCCTTCCCCAATTTGGTCAAACGTAACTCGTTTATTCTATTACTTAAAAACAAAGTAATAGTTGGTCAAATAAGTCAACAAACATTCTTTGAACCAAAACGCAATTGATCGAAGCCTCTGTGCGTATCTCTTTTATTCTTGCCTAAGTAAAGACTTCCGATCAAGAATATGAAGTTCCCTATAAGTTACAAACAAAACACTAAGTATTGATACTTAATCCCTATGGGACGGCCTCTCTTCTTCCACGATTTGGTCAAACTTAACTCGATTACTCTATTACTTAGCAAGGAAGTAATAGTGGCTCAAATAAGTCAACACACTTTTTTGAACCAAAACGCAATCGATCAAAGCCTATGCGCTTATCTCTTTTATTCTTGCCTATGTGAAGACTTCCGATCTAGAATATGAAGTTCCATGTAAGTTATGGAAAAACAAACTAAGAAAGGATACTTAAAGCCTATGGGATGACCTCTCTCCTTGCACAATTTGGTCAAACGTAACTCGTTTATTCTATTATTTAAAAACAAAGTAATAGTTGGTCAAATAAGTCAACACACATTATTTGAACCAAAACGCAATCGATCAAAGCCTCTGTGCGTATCTCTTTTATTCTTGCCTAAGTAAAGACTTCCGATCAAGAATATGAAGTTCCCTAAATGTTATGAAAAAAATAATTAAGAATGGGTACTTAAGGCCTATGTGACGGATTATCTCCTTCCATGATTCGGTCAAACGTAACTCCTTTACTCTATTACTTAACAAGGAAGTAATAGGTTGTTAAATAAGTCAACACACATTTTTTGAACCAAAACGCACTCGATCGAAGCCTATGTGCTTATCTGTTTTATTATTGCCTAAGTGAAGACTTTCGATCAAGAATATGAAGTTCCATATACGTTACGAAAAAAAGAACTAAATATTGATACTTAACCCCTGTGGGACGGCCTCTCTCTTTCCACGATTGGGTCAAACATAACTCGTTTACTTTATTACTTAACAAGGAAGTAATAGTTAGTCAAATAAGTCAGTACATATTCTTTCAACCAAAACGCAATCGATCGAGGCCTATGTGCTTATCTCTTTTATTCTTGCCTAAGGAAAGACTTACGATCAAGAATATGCAGTTCCCTATAAGTTATGAAAAGAAGGCTAACTATTGATACTTAACCCCTATGGGACAGCCTCTCTCCTTGCACAACTTGGTCAAACGTAACTCGTTTACTCTATTACTTAACAAGGAAGTAATAGTTGGTCGAATAATTGAACACACGTTTGTTGAACCAAAACGTACTCGATCGAATCCTATGTGCTTATCTCATTTATTCTTGCCGAAGTGAAGACTTCCGATTAACAATATGAAGTTCCCTGTAAGTTGTGAAAAAACAAACTAAGAAAGGATACTTAACGCCTATGGAATGACCTCTCTCCTTGCACAATTTGGTCAAACGTAACTCACTTATTCTACTACTTAAAAACACAGTAATAGTTGGTCACATAAGTCAACACACATTCTTTGACCCAAAACGGAATCGAGCGAAGCCTCTGTGCGTATCTCTTTTATTCTTGCCTAAGTAAAGATTTTCGATCAAGGATATGAAGTTCCCTAAATGTTATGAAAAAAAGAATTAAGAATGGATACTTAACGCCTATGTGACGGATTATCTCCTTGCATGATTTGGTCAAACGTAACTCATTTACTCTATTACTTAACAAGGAAGTAATAGGTTGTTAAATAAGTCAACACACATTTTTTGAACCAAAACGCACTCGATCGAAGCCTATGTGCTTATCTGTTTTATTCTTGCCTAAGTGAAGACTTTCGATCAAGAATATGAAGTTCCATATACGTTACGAAAAAAAGAACTAAATATTGATACTTAACCCCTGTGGGACGGCCTCTCTCTTTCCACGATTGGGTCAAACATAACTCGTTTACTCTATTACTTAAGAAGGAAGTAATAGTTAGTCAAATAAGTCAATATATATTTTTTGAACCAAAACGCAATCGATCGAGGCCCATGTGCTTATCTCTTTTATTCTTGCCTAAGGAAAGACTTCCGATCAAGAATATGAAGTTCCCTATAAGTTATGAAAAGAAAGCTAACTATTGATATTTAACCCCTATGGGACGGTCTCTCTCCTTGCACAACTTGGTCAAACGTAACTCGTTTACTCTATTACTTAACAAGGAAGTAATAGTTGGTCAAATAAGTGAACACATATTTTCTGAACCTAAACGTACTCGATCGAAGCCTATCTGCTTATCTCTTTTATTCTTGCCTAAGTGAAGACTTGCGATCAAGAATAGGAAGTTCCTTAAAAGTTATGAAAAAAAAACTAAGTATTGATACTTAACCCCTATGGGACTGCATCTCTCCTTCCACTATTTGGTCAGACGTAACTCGTTTACTCTATTACTTAACAAGGAAGTAATAGTTGGTGAAACAAGTCAACACACAATCTTTGAACCAAAACGCAATCGATCGAAGCCTATGTGCTTATCTCTTTTATTCTTGCCTAAGTAAAGACTTCCGACCAAGAATATGAAGTTCCATATAAGTTACAACAAAAAAACTAAGTATTGATACTTAACCCCTATGGGACGGCCTCTCTTCTTCCACGATTTGGTCAAACTTTACTCGTTTACTCTATTAGTTAGCAAGGAAGTAATAGTTGCTCAAATAAGTCAACACACTTTTTTGAACCAAAACGCAATCGAACAAAGTCTATGTGCTTATCTCTTTTATTCTTGCCTATGAGAAGACTTCCGATCTAGAATATGAAGTTCCCTGTAAGTTACCAAAAAACAAACTAAGAAAGGATACTTAAAGCCTATGGGATGACCTCTATCCTTCCCCAATTTGGTCAAACGTAACTCGTTTATTCTATTACTTAAAAACAAAGTAATAGTTGGTCAAATAAGTCAACAAACATTCTTTGAACCAAAACGCAATTGATCGAAGCCTCTGTGCGTATCTCTTTTATTCTTGCCTAAGTAAAGACTTCCGATCAAGAATATGAAGTTCCCTATAAGTTACAAAAAAAACACTAAGTATTGATACTTAATCCCTATGGGACGGCCTCTCTTCTTCCACGATTTGGTCAAACTTAACTCGATTACTCTATTACTTAGCAAGGAAGTAATAGTGGCTCAAATAAGTCAACACACTTTTTTGAACCAAAACGCAATCGATCAAAGCCTATGTGCTTATCTCTTTTATTCTTGCCTATGTGAAGACTTCCGATCTAGAATATGAAGTTCCATGTAAGTTATGGAAAAACAAACTAAGAAAGGATACTTAAAGCCTATGGGATGACCTCTCTCCTTGCAAAATTTGGTCAAACGTAACTCGTTTATTCTATTATTTAAAAACAAAGTAATAGTTGATCAAATAAGTCAACACACATTCTTTGAACCAAAACGCAATCGATCAAAGCCTCTGTGCGTATCTCTTTTATTCTTGCCTAAGTAAAGACTTCCGATCAAGAATATGAAGTTCCCTAAATGTTATGAAAAAAATAATTAAGAATGGATACTTAAGGCCTATGTGACGGATTATCTCCTTCCATGATTTGGTCAAACGTAACTCCTTTACTCTATTACTTAACAAGGAAGTAATAGGTTGTTAAATAAGTCAACACACGTTTTTTGAACCAAAACGCACTCGATCGAAGCCTATGTGCTTATCTGTTTTATTATTGCCTAAGTGAAGACTTTCGATCAAGAATATGAAGTTCCATATACGTTACGAAAAAAAGAACTAAATTTTGATACTTAACCCCTGTGGGACGGCCTCTCTCTTTCCACGATTGGGTCAAACATAACTCGTTTACTTTATTACTTAACAAGGAACTAATAGTTAGTCAAATAAGTCATTACATATTTTTTGAACCAAAACGCAATCGATCGAGGCCTATGTGCTTATCTCTTTTATTCTTGCCTAAGGAAAGACTTACGATCAAGAATATGCAGTTCCCTATAAGTTATGAAAAGAAGGCTAACTATTGATACTTAACCCCTATGGGACAGCCTCTCTCCTTGCACAACTTGGTCAAACGTAACTCGTTTACTCTATTACTTAACAAGGAAGTAATAGTTGGTCGAATAATTGAACACACGTTTGTTGAACCAAAACGTACTCGATCGAATCCTATGTGATTATCTCATTTATTCTTGCCGAAGTGAAGACTTCCGATTAACAATATGAAGTTCCTTATAAGTTATGAAAAAGAACTAAGTATTGATACTTAACCCCTATGGGATAGTCTCTCTCCTTCCACGATTTCGTCAAACGTAACTCGTTTACTCTATTACTTATCAAAGAGGTAATAGTTGGTCAAATAAGTCAACACACATTCTTTGAACCAAAACTCACTAGATCAAACCTATATGCTTATCTATTTTATTCTTGCCTAAGTGATAACTTCCGATGAAGAATATGAAGTTCCCTATAAGTTACAAAAAAAAAACTAAGTATGGATACTTAACCCCTATGGGACGGCATCTCTACTTGAACAATTTGGTCAAATGTAACTTTTTTACGCTATTACTTAACAAGGAAGTAATAGTAGGTCTAAAAAGTCAACAAACATTCTCTAACCCCAAAGACACGCGATCGAAGCCTATGTGCTTATCTCTCTCATTCTTGCCTAAGCGAATATTTTCGATCAAGAATATGAAGTTCTATATAAGTTATGAAGAGAGCACTAAGTATAGATATTTAACCCCTATAGGATGGCCTCTCTCCTTCCCCGATTTGGTCAAACGTAACTCGTTTAATTAACTAGGATGTAATGGTCGGTTAAATAAGTTAATAAACATCTTTGAACTTTAACGCACTCGATCGAAGCCTATGTGCTTTTCTCTATTATTCTTGTCTAAGTGAAGAATTCCGATCAAGAATATGAAGTTCCATATAAGTTTTGAAAAATAAAAAACTAACTATTGATACTTAACCACTATGGGACGGCTCTCTTCTTCCACGATTTGGTCAAGCGTAACTCGTTTACTCTATTACTTAACAAGGAAGTAATATTGGTCAAATAAGTCAACACACATTCTTTGAACAAAAACGTAATCGATCGAAGCCTATGTGCGTATCTCTTTAATTCTTGCCTAAGTAAAAACTTCAGATCAAGAATATGAAGTTCCCTATATGTTATGAAAAAAGAACTAAGAGTGGATACTTAATGCCTATGTGACGGATTCTCTCCTTCCATGATTTGGTCAAACGTAACTCATTTACTCTATTACTTAACAACGAAGTAATAGTTGGTCAAATAAGTGAACACACATTTTTTGAACCAAAACGTACTCGATCGAAGCCTATGTGCTTATCTCTTTTATTCTTGCCTAAGTGAAGACTTGCGATCAAGAATAGGAAGTTCCTTATAAGTTATGAAAAAAAAAACTAAGTATTGATACTTAACCCCTATGGGACTGCATCTCTCCTTCCACTATTTGGTCAGACGTAACTCGTTTACTCTATTACTTAACAAGGAAGTAATAGTTGGTGAAATAAGTCAACACACAATCTTTGAACCAAAACGCAATGGATCGAAGCCTATATGCTTATCTCCTTTATTCTTGCCTAAGTAAAGACTTCCGATCAAGAATATGAAGTTCCATATAAGTTACAAAAAACACACTAAGTATTGATACTTGACCCCTATGGGACGGCTCTCTTCTTCTACGATTTGGTCAAACTTAACTCGTTTACTCTATTACTTAGCAAGGAAGTAATAGTTGCTCAAATAAGTCAACACACCTTTTTTGAACCAAAACGCAATCGATCAAAGCCTATGTGCTTATCTCTTTTATTCTTGCCTATGTGAAGACTTCCTATCTAGAATATGAAGTTCCCTGTAAGTTACGAAAAAACAAACTAAGAAAGGATACTTAACGCCTATGGGATAACCTCTCTCCTTGTACAATTTGGTCAAACGTAACTCGTTTATTCTATTACTTAAAAACAAAGTAACAGTTGGTCAAATAAGTCAACACACATTCTTTGAACCAAAACGCAATAGATCGAAGCCTCTGTGCGTATCTCTTTTATTCTTGCCTAAGTAAAGACTTCCGATCAAGAATATGAAGTTCCCTAAATGTTATGAAAAAAAGAATTAAGAATGGATACTTAACGCCTATGTGACGATTATCTCCTTCCATGATTTGGTCAAACGTTACTCCTTTACTCTATTACTTAACAGGGAAGTAATAGGTTGTTAAATAAGTCAACACACATTTTTTGAACCAAAACGCACTCGATCGAAGCCTATGTGCTTGTCTGTTTTATTCTTGCCTAAGTGAAGACTTTCGATCAAGAATATGAAGTTCCATATACGTTACGAAAAAAAGAACTAAATATTGATACTTAACCCCTGTGGGACGACCTCTCTCTTTCCACGATTGGGTCAAACATAACACGTTTACTATATTACTTAACAAGGAAGTAATAGTTAGGCAAATAACTCAATACATATTTTTTGAACCAAAACGCAATCGATCGAGGCCTATGTGCTTATCTCTTTTATTCTTGCCTAAGGAAAGACTTACGATCAAGAATATGAAGTTCCCTATAAGTTATGAAAAGAATGCTAACTATTGATACTTAACCCCTATGGGACGACCTCTCTCCTTGCGCAACTTGGTCAAACGTAACTCGTTTACTCTATTACTTAACAAGGAAGTAATAGTTGGTCGAATAATTGAACACACGTTTTTTGAACCAAAACGTACTCGATCGAATCCTATGTGCTTATCTCATTTATTCTTGCCGAAGTGAAGACTTCCGATTAGGAATATGAAGTTTCCTGTAAGTTACGAAAAAACAAACCAAGAAAGGATATATAACGCCTATGGGATGACCTCTCTCCTTGCACAATATGGTCAAACGTAACTCGTTTATTCAACTACTTAAAAACAAATTAATAGTTGGTCAAATAAGTCAACACATTCTTTGACCCAAAACGGAATCGATGGAAGCCTCTGTGCGTATCTCTTTTATTCTTGCCTATGTAAAGATTTCCGATCAAGAATATGAAGTTCCCTAAATGTTATGAAAAAAGAATTAAGAATGGATACTTAATGCCTATGTGACGGATTATCTCCTTCCATGATTTGGTCAAACGTAACTCCTTTACTGTATTACTTAACAATGAAGTAATAGGTTGTTAAATAAGTCAAACGTAACTTTTTTGCCGTCCCATAGGGGTTAATACTCTATTACTTAACAAGGAAGTAATAGTTGGTCAAATAAGTGAACACACAGTTTTTTGAACCAAAACGTACTCGATCGAATCCTATGTGCTTATCTCTTTTATTCTTGCCTAAGTGATGACTTCCGATTAAGAATATGAAGTTCCTTATAAGTTATTGATACTTAACCCCTATGTGATAGTCTCTTTCCTTCCACGATTTCGTCAAACGTAACTCGATTACTCTATTACTTATCAAGGAGGTAATAGTTGGTCAATTAAGTCAACACACATTCTTTGAACCAAAACTCACTAGATCAAACCTATATGCTTATCTATTTTATTCTTGCCTAAGTGATAACTTCCGATGAAGAATATGAAGTTCCCTATAAGTTACAAAAAAAAAAAACTAAGTATGGATACTTAACCCCTATGGGACGGCATCTCTACTTGAACAATTTGGTCAAATGTAACTTTTTTACGCTATTACTTAACAAGGAAGTAATAGTAGGTCTAAAAAGTCAACAAACATTCTCTAACCCCAAAGACACACGATCGGAGCCTATGTGCTTATCTCTCTCGTTCTTGCCTAAGCGAATATTTTCGATCAAGAATAAGAAGTTCTATATAAGTTATGAAGAAAGCACTAAGTGTGGATATTTAACCCCGATAGGATGGCCTCTCTCCTTCCTCGATTTCGTCAAACATAACTCGTTTAATTAACAAGGATGTAATGGTCGGTAAAATAAGTTAATACACATCTTTGAATTTTAACGCACTCGATCGAAGCCTATGTGCTTTTCTCTATTATTCTTGTCTAAGTGAAGAATTCCGATCAAGAATATGAAGTTCCATATAAGTTATGAAAAATAAAAAACTAAGTATTGATACTTAACCCCTATGGGACTGCATCTCTCCTTCCACTATTTGGTCAGACCTAACTCGTTTACTCTATTACTTAACAAGGAAGTAATAGTTGGTGAAATAAGTCAACACACAATCTTTGAACCAAAACGCAATGGATCGAAGCCTATGTGCTTATCTCTTTTATTCTTGCCTAAGGAAAGACTTCCAATCAAGAATATGAAGTTCCCTATAAGTTACGAAAAGAAAGCTAACTATTGATACTTAACCCCTATGGGACGGCCTCTCTCCTTGCACAACTTGGTCAAACGTAACTCGTTTACTCTATTACTTAACAAGGTAGTAATCGTTGGTCGAATTAGTGAACACACATTTTTTGAACCAAAACGTACTCGATCGAATCCTATGTGCTTATCTCATTTATTCTTGCCTAAGTGAAGACTTTCGATTAAGAATATGAAGTTCCTTATAAGTTGTGGAAAAAAAAAACTAAGTATTGATACTTAACCCCTATGGGACGGCATTTCTCCTTGCACAATGTGGTCAAACGTAAATCATTTACTCTATTACTTAACAACGAAGTAATAGTTGGTCAAATAAGTGAACACACTGTTTTTTGAACCAAAACGTACTCGATCGAATCCTATGTGCTTATCTTTTTTATTCTTGCCTAAGTGATGACTTCCGATTAAGAATAGGAAGTTCCTTATAAGTTATGAAAAAAAACTAAGTATTGATACTTTACCCCTATGGGATAGTCTCTCTCCTTCCACGATTTCGTCAAACGTAACTCGTTTACTCTATTACTTATCAAGGAGGTAAAAGTTGGTCAAATAAGTCAACACACATTCTTTGAACCAAAACTCACTAGATCAAACCTATATGCTTATATATTTTATTCTTGCCGAAGTGATAACTTCCGATGAAGAATATGAAGTTCCCTATAAGTTAAAAAAAAAATTAAGTATGGATACTTAATCCCTATGGGACGGCATCTCTACTTGAACAATTTGGTCAAATATAACGTTTTTACGCTATTACTTAACAAGGAAGTAATAGTAGGTCTAAAAAGTCAACAAACATTTTCTAACCCCAAAGACACGCGATCGAAGCCTATGTGCTTATCTCTGTGATTCTTGCCTAAGCGAATATTTTCGATCAAGAATATGAAGTTCTATATAAGTTATGAAGAAAGCACTAAGTATGGATATTTAACCCCTATGGGACGGCATTTCTTCTTGCACAATGTGGTCAAACGTAAATCATTTACTCTATTACTTAACAACGCAGTAATAGTTGGTCAAATAAGTGAACACACTGTTTTTTGAACCAAAACGTACTCGATCGAATCCTAGGTGCTTATCTCTTTTATTCTTGCCTAAGTGATGACTTCCGATTAAGAATATGAAGTTCCTTATAAGTTATGAAAAAAAACTAAGTATTGATACTTTACCCCTATGGGATAGTCTCTCTCCTTCCACGATTTCGTCAAACGTAACTCGTTTACTCTATTACTTATCAAGGAGGTAATAGTTGGTCAAATAAGTCAACACACATTCTTTGAACCAAAACTCACTAGATCAAACCTATATGCTTATATATTTTATTCTTGCCGAAGTGATAACTTCCGATGAAGAATATGAAGTTCCCTATAAGTTAAAAAAAAAATTAAGTATGGATACTTAATCCCTATGGGACGGCATCTCTACTTGAACAATTTGGTCAAATATAACGTTTTTACGCTATTACTTAACAAGGAAGTAATAGTAGGTCTAAAAAGTCAACAAACATTTTCTAACCCCAAAGACACGCGATCGAAGCCTATGTGCTTATCTCTCTCATTCTTGCCTAAGCGAATATTTTCGATCAAGAATATGAAGTTCTATATAAGTTATGAAGAAAGCACTAAGTATGGATATTTAACCCCTATAGGATGGCCTCTCTCCTTCCCCGATTTGGTCAAACGTAACTCGTTTAATTAACAAGGATGTAATGGTCGGTCAAATAAGTTAATACACATCTTTGAACTTTAACGCACTCGATCGAAGCCTATGTGCTTTTCTCTATTATTCTTGTCTAAGTGAAGAATTCCGATCAAGAATATGAAGTTCCATATAAGTTATGAAAAATAAAAAACTAAGTTTTGATACTTAACCACTATGGGACGGCTTCTCTCCTTCCACGATTTTGTCAAGCGTAACTCGTTTACTCTATTACTTAACAAGGAAGTAATATTGGTCAAATAAGTCAACACATATTCTTTGAAAAAAAAACGCAATCTATCGAAGCCTATGTGCGTATCTCTTTTATTCTTGCCTAAGTAAAGACTTCCGATCAAGAATATGAAGTTCCCTAAATGTTATGAAAAAAAGAATTAAAAATGGATACTTAATGCCTATGTGACGGATTATCTCCTTCCATGATTTGGTCAAACGTAACTCCTTTACTCTATTACTTAACAAGGAAGTAATATGTTGTTAAATAAGTCAATAATCATTTTTTGAACCAAAACGCACTCGATCGAAGCCTATGTGCTTATCTGTTTTATTCTTGCCTAAGTGAAGACTTTCGATCAAGAATATGAAGTTCCATATACGTTACGAAAAAAAGAACTAAATATTGATACTTAACCCCTGTGGGACGACCTCTCTCTTTCCACGATTGGGTCAAACATAACACGTTTACTATATTACTTAACAAGGAAGTAATAGTTAGGCAAATAACTCAATACATATTTTTTGAACCAAAACGCAATCGATCGAGGCCTATGTGCTTATCTATTTTATTCTTGCCTAAGGAAAGACTTCCGATCAAGAATATGAAGTTCCCTATAAGTTACGAAAAGAAAGCTAACTATTGATACTTAACCCCTATGGGACGGCCTCTCTCCTTGCACAACTTGGTCAAACGTAACTCGTTTACTCTATTACTTAACAAGGAAGTAATCGTTGGTGGAATAAGTGAACACACAGTTTTTTGAACCAAAACGTACTCGATCGAATCCTATGTGCTTATCTCTTTTATTCTTGCCTAAGTGATGACTTCCGATTAAGAATATGAAGTTCCTTATAAGTTATGAAAAAAAACTAAGTATTGATACTTAACCCCTATGGGATAGTCTCTCTCCTTCCACGATTTCGTCAAACGTAACTCGTTTACTCTATTACTTATCAAAGAGGTAATAGTTGGTCAAATAAGTCAACACACATTCTTTGAACCAAAACTCACTAGATCAAACCTATATGCTTATCTATTTTATTCTTGCCTAAGTGATAACTTCCGATGAAGAATATGAAGTTCCCTATAAGTTACAAAAAAAAAACTAAGTATGGATACTTAACCCCTATGGGACGGCATCTCTACTTGAACAATTTGGTCAAATGTAACTTTTTTACGCTATTACTTAACAAGGAAGTAATAGTAGGTCTAAAAAGTCAACAAACATTCTCTAACCCCAAAGACACGCGATCGAAGCCTATGTGCTTATCTCTCTCATTCTTGCCTAAGCGAATATTTTCGATCAAGAATATGAAGTTCTATATAAGTTATGAAGAGAGCACTAAGTATAGATATTTAACCCCTATAGGATGGCCTCTCTCCTTCCCCGATTTGGTCAAACGTAACTCGTTTAATTAACTAGGATGTAATGGTCGGTTAAATAAGTTAATAAACATCTTTGAACTTTAACGCACTCGATCGAAGCCTATGTGCTTTTCTCTATTATTCTTGTCTAAGTGAAGAATTCCGATCAAGAATATGAAGTTCCATATAAGTTTTGAAAAATAAAAAACTAACTATTGATACTTAACCACTATGGGACGGCTCTCTTCTTCCACGATTTGGTCAAGCGTAACTCGTTTACTCTATTACTTAACAAGGAAGTAATATTGGTCAAATAAGTCAACACACATTCTTTGAACAAAAACGTAATCGATCGAAGCCTATGTGCGTATCTCTTTAATTCTTGCCTAAGTAAAAACTTCAGATCAAGAATATGAAGTTCCCTATATGTTATGAAAAAAGAACTAAGAGTGGATACTTAATGCCTATGTGACGGATTCTCTCCTTCCATGATTTGGTCAAACGTAACTCATTTACTCTATTACTTAACAACGAAGTAATAGTTGGTCAAATAAGTGAACACACATTTTTTGAACCAAAACGTACTCGATCGAAGCCTATGTGCTTATCTCTTTTATTCTTGCCTAAGTGAAGACTTGCGATCAAGAATAGGAAGTTCCTTATAAGTTATGAAAAAAAAAACTAAGTATTGATACTTAACCCCTATGGGACTGCATCTCTCCTTCCACTATTTGGTCAGACGTAACTCGTTTACTCTATTACTTAACAAGGAAGTAATAGTTGGTGAAATAAGTCAACACACAATCTTTGAACCAAAACGCAATGGATCGAAGCCTATATGCTTATCTCCTTTATTCTTGCCTAAGTAAAGACTTCCGATCAAGAATATGAAGTTCCATATAAGTTACAAAAAACACACTAAGTATTGATACTTGACCCCTATGGGACGGCTCTCTTCTTCTACGATTTGGTCAAACTTAACTCGTTTACTCTATTACTTAGCAAGGAAGTAATAGTTGCTCAAATAAGTCAACACACCTTTTTTGAACCAAAACGCAATCGATCAAAGCCTATGTGCTTATCTCTTTTATTCTTGCCTATGTGAAGACTTCCTATCTAGAATATGAAGTTCCCTGTAAGTTACGAAAAAACAAACTAAGAAAGGATACTTAACGCCTATGGGATAACCTCTCTCCTTGTACAATTTGGTCAAACGTAACTCGTTTATTCTATTACTTAAAAACAAAGTAACAGTTGGTCAAATAAGTCAACACACATTCTTTGAACCAAAACGCAATAGATCGAAGCCTCTGTGCGTATCTCTTTTATTCTTGCCTAAGTAAAGACTTCCGATCAAGAATATGAAGTTCCCTAAATGTTATGAAAAAAAGAATTAAGAATGGATACTTAACGCCTATGTGACGATTATCTCCTTCCATGATTTGGTCAAACGTTACTCCTTTACTCTATTACTTAACAGGGAAGTAATAGGTTGTTAAATAAGTCAACACACATTTTTTGAACCAAAACGCACTCGATCGAAGCCTATGTGCTTATCTGTTTTATTCTTGCCTAAGTGAAGACTTTCGATCAAGAATATGAAGTTCCATATACGTTACGAAAAAAAGAACTAAATATTGATACTTAACCCCTGTGGGACGACCTCTCTCTTTCCACGATTGGGTCAAACATAACACGTTTACTATATTACTTAACAAGGAAGTAATAGTTAGGCAAATAACTCAATACATATTTTTTGAACCAAAACGCAATCGATCGAGGCCTATGTGCTTATCTCTTTTATTCTTGCCTAAGGAAAGACTTACGATCAAGAATATGAAGTTCCCTATAAGTTATGAAAAGAATGCTAACTATTGATACTTAACCCCTATGGGACGACCTCTCTCCTTGCGCAACTTGGTCAAACGTAACTCGTTTACTCTATTACTTAACAAGGAAGTAATAGTTGGTCGAATAATTGAACACACGTTTTTTGAACCAAAACGTACTCGATCGAATCCTATGTGCTTATCTCATTTATTCTTGCCGAAGTGAAGACTTCCGATTAGGAATATGAAGTTTCCTGTAAGTTACGAAAAAACAAACCAAGAAAGGATATATAACGCCTATGGGATGACCTCTCTCCTTGCACAATATGGTCAAACGTAACTCGTTTATTCAACTACTTAAAAACAAATTAATAGTTGGTCAAATAAGTCAACACATTCTTTGACCCAAAACGGAATCGATGGAAGCCTCTGTGCGTATCTCTTTTATTCTTGCCTATGTAAAGATTTCCGATCAAGAATATGAAGTTCCCTAAATGTTATGAAAAAAGAATTAAGAATGGATACTTAATGCCTATGTGACGGATTATCTCCTTCCATGATTTGGTCAAACGTAACTCCTTTACTGTATTACTTAACAATGAAGTAATAGGTTGTTAAATAAGTCAAACGTAACTTTTTTGCCGTCCCATAGGGGTTAATACTCTATTACTTAACAAGGAAGTAATAGTTGGTCAAATAAGTGAACACACAGTTTTTTGAACCAAAACGTACTCGATCGAATCCTATGTGCTTATCTCTTTTATTCTTGCCTAAGTGATGACTTCCGATTAAGAATATGAAGTTCCTTATAAGTTATTGATACTTAACCCCTATGTGATAGTCTCTTTCCTTCCACGATTTCGTCAAACGTAACTCGATTACTCTATTACTTATCAAGGAGGTAATAGTTGGTCAATTAAGTCAACACACATTCTTTGAACCAAAACTCACTAGATCAAACCTATATGCTTATCTATTTTATTCTTGCCTAAGTGATAACTTCCGATGAAGAATATGAAGTTCCCTATAAGTTACAAAAAAAAAAAACTAAGTATGGATACTTAACCCCTATGGGACGGCATCTCTACTTGAACAATTTGGTCAAATGTAACTTTTTTACGCTATTACTTAACAAGGAAGTAATAGTAGGTCTAAAAAGTCAACAAACATTCTCTAACCCCAAAGACACACGATCGGAGCCTATGTGCTTATCTCTCTCGTTCTTGCCTAAGCGAATATTTTCGATCAAGAATAAGAAGTTCTATATAAGTTATGAAGAAAGCACTACGTGTGGATATTTAACCCCGATAGGATGGCCTCTCTCCTTCCTCGATTTCGTCAAACATAACTCGTTTAATTAACAAGGATGTAATGGTCGGTAAAATAAGTTAATACACATCTTTGAATTTTAACGCACTCGATCGAAGCCTATGTGCTTTTCTCTATTATTCTTGTCTAAGTGAAGAATTCCGATCAAGAATATGAAGTTCCATATAAGTTATGAAAAATAAAAAACTAAGTATTGATACTTAACCCCTATGGGACTGCATCTCTCCTTCCACTATTTGGTCAGACCTAACTCGTTTACTCTATTACTTAACAAGGAAGTAATAGTTGGTGAAATAAGTCAACACACAATCTTTGAACCAAAACGCAATGGATCGAAGCCTATGTGCTTATCTCTTTTATTCTTGCCTAAGGAAAGACTTCCAATCAAGAATATGAAGTTCCCTATAAGTTACGAAAAGAAAGCTAACTATTGATACTTAACCCCTATGGGACGGCCTCTCTCCTTGCACAACTTGGTCAAACGTAACTCGTTTACTCTATTACTTAACAAGGTAGTAATCGTTGGTCGAATTAGTGAACACACATTTTTTGAACCAAAACGTACTCGATCGAATCCTATGTGCTTATCTCATTTATTCTTGCCTAAGTGAAGACTTTCGATTAAGAATATGAAGTTCCTTATAAGTTGTGGAAAAAAAAAACTAAGTATTGATACTTAACCCCTATGGGACGGCATTTCTCCTTGCACAATGTGGTCAAACGTAAATCATTTACTCTATTACTTAACAACGAAGTAATAGTTGGTCAAATAAGTGAACACACTGTTTTTTGAACCAAAACGTACTCGATCGAATCCTATGTGCTTATCTTTTTTATTCTTGCCTAAGTGATGACTTCCGATTAAGAATAGGAAGTTCCTTATAAGTTATGAAAAAAAACTAAGTATTGATACTTTACCCCTATGGGATAGTCTCTCTCCTTCCACGATTTCGTCAAACGTAACTCGTTTACTCTATTACTTATCAAGGAGGTAAAAGTTGGTCAAATAAGTCAACACACATTCTTTGAACCAAAACTCACTAGATCAAACCTATATGCTTATATATTTTATTCTTGCCGAAGTGATAACTTCCGATGAAGAATATGAAGTTCCCTATAAGTTAAAAAAAAAATTAAGTATGGATACTTAATCCCTATGGGACGGCATCTCTACTTGAACAATTTGGTCAAATATAACGTTTTTACGCTATTACTTAACAAGGAAGTAATAGTAGGTCTAAAAAGTCAACAAACATTTTCTAACCCCAAAGACACGCGATCGAAGCCTATGTGCTTATCTCTGTGATTCTTGCCTAAGCGAATATTTTCGATCAAGAATATGAAGTTCTATATAAGTTATGAAGAAAGCACTAAGTATGGATATTTAACCCCTATGGGACGGCATTTCTTCTTGCACAATGTGGTCAAACGTAAATCATTTACTCTATTACTTAACAACGCAGTAATAGTTGGTCAAATAAGTGAACACACTGTTTTTTGAACCAAAACGTACTCGATCGAATCCTAGGTGCTTATCTCTTTTATTCTTGCCTAAGTGATGACTTCCGATTAAGAATATGAAGTTCCTTATAAGTTATGAAAAAAAACTAAGTATTGATACTTTACCCCTATGGGATAGTCTCTCTCCTTCCACGATTTCGTCAAACGTAACTCGTTTACTCTATTACTTATCAAGGAGGTAATAGTTGGTCAAATAAGTCAACACACATTCTTTGAACCAAAACTCACTAGATCAAACCTATATGCTTATATATTTTATTCTTGCCGAAGTGATAACTTCCGATGAAGAATATGAAGTTCCCTATAAGTTAAAAAAAAAATTAAGTATGGATACTTAATCCCTATGGGACGGCATCTCTACTTGAACAATTTGGTCAAATATAACGTTTTTACGCTATTACTTAACAAGGAAGTAATAGTAGGTCTAAAAAGTCAACAAACATTTTCTAACCCCAAAGACACGCGATCGAAGCCTATGTGCTTATCTCTCTCATTCTTGCCTAAGCGAATATTTTCGATCAAGAATATGAAGTTCTATATAAGTTATGAAGAAAGCACTAAGTATGGATATTTAACCCCTATAGGATGGCCTCTCTCCTTCCCCGATTTGGTCAAACGTAACTCGTTTAATTAACAAGGATGTAATGGTCGGTCAAATAAGTTAATACACATCTTTGAACTTTAACGCACTCGATCGAAGCCTATGTGCTTTTCTCTATTATTCTTGTCTAAGTGAAGAATTCCGATCAAGAATATGAAGTTCCATATAAGTTATGAAAAATAAAAAACTAAGTATTGATACTTAACCACTATGGGACGGCTTCTCTCCTTCCACGATTTTGTCAAGCGTAACTCGTTTACTCTATTACTTAACAAGGAAGTAATATTGGTCAAATAAGTCAACACATATTCTTTGAAAAAAAACGCAATCTATCGAAGCCTATGTGCGTATCTCTTTTATTCTTGCCTAAGTAAAGACTTCCGATCAAGAATATGAAGTTCCCTAAATGTTATGAAAAAAAGAATTAAAAATGGATACTTAATGCCTATGTGACGGATTATCTCCTTCCATGATTTGGTCAAACGTAACTCCTTTACTCTATTACTTAACAAGGAAGTAATATGTTGTTAAATAAGTCAATAATCATTTTTTGAACCAAAACGCACTCGATCGAAGCCTATGTGCTTATCTGTTTTATTCTTGCCTAAGTGAAGACTTTCGATCAAGAATATGAAGTTCCATATACGTTACGAAAAAAAGAACTAAATATTGATACTTAACCCCTGTGGGACGACCTCTCTCTTTCCACGATTGGGTCAAACATAACACGTTTACTATATTACTTAACAAGGAAGTAATAGTTAGGCAAATAACTCAATACATATTTTTTGAACCAAAACGCAATCGATCGAGGCCTATGTGCTTATCTATTTTATTCTTGCCTAAGGAAAGACTTCCGATCAAGAATATGAAGTTCCCTATAAGTTACGAAAAGAAAGCTAACTATTGATACTTAACCCCTATGGGACGGCCTCTCTCCTTGCACAACTTGGTCAAACGTAACTCGTTTACTCTATTACTTAACAAGGAAGTAATTGTTGGTGGAATAAGTGAACACACAGTTTTTTGAACCAAAACGTACTCGATCGAATCCTATGTGCTTATCTCTTTTATTCTTGCCTAAGTGATGACTTCCGATTAAGAATATGAAGTTCCTTATAAGTTATGAAAAAAAACTAAGTATTGATACTTAACCCCTATGGGATAGTCTCTCTCCTTCCACGATTTCGTCAAACGTAACTCGTTTACTCTATTACTTATCAAAGAGGTAATAGTTGGTCAAATAAGTCAACACACATTCTTTGAACCAAAACTCACTAGATCAAACCTATATGCTTATCTATTTTATTCTTGCCTAAGTGATAACTTCCGATGAAGAATATGAAGTTCCCTATAAGTTACAAAAAAAAAACTAAGTATGGATACTTAACCCCTATGGGACGGCATCTCTACTTGAACAATTTGGTCAAATGTAACTTTTTTACGCTATTACTTAACAAGGAAGTAATAGTAGGTCTAAAAAGTCAACAAACATTCTCTAACCCCAAAGACACGCGATCGAAGCCTATGTGCTTATCTCTCTCATTCTTGCCTAAGCGAATATTTTCGATCAAGAATATGAAGTTCTATATAAGTTATGAAGAGAGCACTAAGTATAGATATTTAACCCCTATAGGATGGCCTCTCTCCTTCCCCGATTTGGTCAAACGTAACTCGTTTAATTAACTAGGATGTAATGGTCGGTTAAATAAGTTAATAAACATCTTTGAACTTTAACGCACTCGATCGAAGCCTATGTGCTTTTCTCTATTATTCTTGTCTAAGTGAAGAATTCCGATCAAGAATATGAAGTTCCATATAAGTTTTGAAAAATAAAAAACTAACTATTGATACTTAACCACTATGGGACGGCTCTCTTCTTCCACGATTTGGTCAAGCGTAACTCGTTTACTCTATTACTTAACAAGGAAGTAATATTGGTCAAATAAGTCAACACACATTCTTTGAACAAAAACGTAATCGATCGAAGCCTATGTGCGTATCTCTTTAATTCTTGCCTAAGTAAAAACTTCAGATCAAGAATATGAAGTTCCCTATATGTTATGAAAAAAGAACTAAGAGTGGATACTTAATGCCTATGTGACGGATTCTCTCCTTCCATGATTTGGTCAAACGTAACTCATTTACTCTATTACTTAACAACGAAGTAATAGTTGGTCAAATAAGTGAACACACATTTTTTGAACCAAAACGTACTCGATCGAAGCCTATGTGCTTATCTCTTTTATTCTTGCCTAAGTGAAGACTTGCGATCAAGAATAGGAAGTTCCTTATAAGTTATGAAAAAAAAAACTAAGTATTGATACTTAACCCCTATGGGACTGCATCTCTCCTTCCACTATTTGGTCAGACGTAACTCGTTTACTCTATTACTTAACAAGGAAGTAATAGTTGGTGAAATAAGTCAACACACAATCTTTGAACCAAAACGCAATGGATCGAAGCCTATATGCTTATCTCCTTTATTCTTGCCTAAGTAAAGACTTCCGATCAAGAATATGAAGTTCCATATAAGTTACAAAAAACACACTAAGTATTGATACTTGACCCCTATGGGACGGCTCTCTTCTTCTACGATTTGGTCAAACTTAACTCGTTTACTCTATTACTTAGCAAGGAAGTAATAGTTGCTCAAATAAGTCAACACACCTTTTTTGAACCAAAACGCAATCGATCAAAGCCTATGTGCTTATCTCTTTTATTCTTGCCTATGTGAAGACTTCCTATCTAGAATATGAAGTTCCCTGTAAGTTACGAAAAAACAAACTAAGAAAGGATACTTAACGCCTATGGGATAACCTCTCTCCTTGTACAATTTGGTCAAACGTAACTCGTTTATTCTATTACTTAAAAACAAAGTAACAGTTGGTCAAATAAGTCAACACACATTCTTTGAACCAAAACGCAATAGATCGAAGCCTCTGTGCGTATCTCTTTTATTCTTGCCTAAGTAAAGACTTCCGATCAAGAATATGAAGTTCCCTAAATGTTATGAAAAAAAGAATTAAGAATGGATACTTAACGCCTATGTGACGATTATCTCCTTCCATGATTTGGTCAAACGTTACTCCTTTACTCTATTACTTAACAGGGAAGTAATAGGTTGTTAAATAAGTCAACACACATTTTTTGAACCAAAACGCACTCGATCGAAGCCTATGTGCTTATCTGTTTTATTCTTGCCTAAGTGAAGACTTTCGATCAAGAATATGAAGTTCCATATACGTTACGAAAAAAAGAACTAAATATTGATACTTAACCCCTGTGGGACGACCTCTCTCTTTCCACGATTGGGTCAAACATAACACGTTTACTATATTACTTAACAAGGAAGTAATAGTTAGGCAAATAACTCAATACATATTTTTTGAACCAAAACGCAATCGATCGAGGCCTATGTGCTTATCTCTTTTATTCTTGCCTAAGGAAAGACTTACGATCAAGAATATGAAGTTCCCTATAAGTTATGAAAAGAATGCTAACTATTGATACTTAACCCCTATGGGACGACCTCTCTCCTTGCGCAACTTGGTCAAACGTAACTCGTTTACTCTATTACTTAACAAGGAAGTAATAGTTGGTCGAATAATTGAACACACGTTTTTTGAACCAAAACGTACTCGATCGAATCCTATGTGCTTATCTCATTTATTCTTGCCGAAGTGAAGACTTCCGATTAGGAATATGAAGTTTCCTGTAAGTTACGAAAAAACAAACCAAGAAAGGATATATAACGCCTATGGGATGACCTCTCTCCTTGCACAATATGGTCAAACGTAACTCGTTTATTCAACTACTTAAAAACAAATTAATAGTTGGTCAAATAAGTCAACACATTCTTTGACCCAAAACGGAATCGATGGAAGCCTCTGTGCGTATCTCTTTTATTCTTGCCTATGTAAAGATTTCCGATCAAGAATATGAAGTTCCCTAAATGTTATGAAAAAAGAATTAAGAATGGATACTTAATGCCTATGTGACGGATTATCTCCTTCCATGATTTGGTCAAACGTAACTCCTTTACTGTATTACTTAACAATGAAGTAATAGGTTGTTAAATAAGTCAAACGTAACTTTTTTGCCGTCCCATAGGGGTTAATACTCTATTACTTAACAAGGAAGTAATAGTTGGTCAAATAAGTGAACACACAGTTTTTTGAACCAAAACGTACTCGATCGAATCCTATGTGCTTATCTCTTTTATTCTTGCCTAAGTGATGACTTCCGATTAAGAATATGAAGTTCCTTATAAGTTATTGATACTTAACCCCTATGTGATAGTCTCTTTCCTTCCACGATTTCGTCAAACGTAACTCGATTACTCTATTACTTATCAAGGAGGTAATAGTTGGTCAATTAAGTCAACACACATTCTTTGAACCAAAACTCACTAGATCAAACCTATATGCTTATCTATTTTATTCTTGCCTAAGTGATAACTTCCGATGAAGAATATGAAGTTCCCTATAAGTTACAAAAAAAAAAAACTAAGTATGGATACTTAACCCCTATGGGACGGCATCTCTACTTGAACAATTTGGTCAAATGTAACTTTTTTACGCTATTACTTAACAAGGAAGTAATAGTAGGTCTAAAAAGTCAACAAACATTCTCTAACCCCAAAGACACACGATCGGAGCCTATGTGCTTATCTCTCTCGTTCTTGCCTAAGCGAATATTTTCGATCAAGAATAAGAAGTTCTATATAAGTTATGAAGAAAGCACTACGTGTGGATATTTAACCCCGATAGGATGGCCTCTCTCCTTCCTCGATTTCGTCAAACATAACTCGTTTAATTAACAAGGATGTAATGGTCGGTAAAATAAGTTAATACACATCTTTGAATTTTAACGCACTCGATCGAAGCCTATGTGCTTTTCTCTATTATTCTTGTCTAAGTGAAGAATTCCGATCAAGAATATGAAGTTCCATATAAGTTATGAAAAATAAAAAACTAAGTATTGATACTTAACCCCTATGGGACTGCATCTCTCCTTCCACTATTTGGTCAGACCTAACTCGTTTACTCTATTACTTAACAAGGAAGTAATAGTTGGTGAAATAAGTCAACACACAATCTTTGAACCAAAACGCAATGGATCGAAGCCTATGTGCTTATCTCTTTTATTCTTGCCTAAGGAAAGACTTCCAATCAAGAATATGAAGTTCCCTATAAGTTACGAAAAGAAAGCTAACTATTGATACTTAACCCCTATGGGACGGCCTCTCTCCTTGCACAACTTGGTCAAACGTAACTCGTTTACTCTATTACTTAACAAGGTAGTAATCGTTGGTCGAATTAGTGAACACACATTTTTTGAACCAAAACGTACTCGATCGAATCCTATGTGCTTATCTCATTTATTCTTGCCTAAGTGAAGACTTTCGATTAAGAATATGAAGTTCCTTATAAGTTGTGGAAAAAAAAAACTAAGTATTGATACTTAACCCCTATGGGACGGCATTTCTCCTTGCACAATGTGGTCAAACGTAAATCATTTACTCTATTACTTAACAACGAAGTAATAGTTGGTCAAATAAGTGAACACACTGTTTTTTGAACCAAAACGTACTCGATCGAATCCTATGTGCTTATCTTTTTTATTCTTGCCTAAGTGATGACTTCCGATTAAGAATAGGAAGTTCCTTATAAGTTATGAAAAAAAACTAAGTATTGATACTTTACCCCTATGGGATAGTCTCTCTCCTTCCACGATTTCGTCAAACGTAACTCGTTTACTCTATTACTTATCAAGGAGGTAAAAGTTGGTCAAATAAGTCAACACACATTCTTTGAACCAAAACTCACTAGATCAAACCTATATGCTTATATATTTTATTCTTGCCGAAGTGATAACTTCCGATGAAGAATATGAAGTTCCCTATAAGTTAAAAAAAAAATTAAGTATGGATACTTAATCCCTATGGGACGGCATCTCTACTTGAACAATTTGGTCAAATATAACGTTTTTACGCTATTACTTAACAAGGAAGTAATAGTAGGTCTAAAAAGTCAACAAACATTTTCTAACCCCAAAGACACGCGATCGAAGCCTATGTGCTTATCTCTGTGATTCTTGCCTAAGCGAATATTTTCGATCAAGAATATGAAGTTCTATATAAGTTATGAAGAAAGCACTAAGTATGGATATTTAACCCCTATGGGACGGCATTTCTTCTTGCACAATGTGGTCAAACGTAAATCATTTACTCTATTACTTAACAACGCAGTAATAGTTGGTCAAATAAGTGAACACACTGTTTTTTGAACCAAAACGTACTCGATCGAATCCTAGGTGCTTATCTCTTTTATTCTTGCCTAAGTGATGACTTCCGATTAAGAATATGAAGTTCCTTATAAGTTATGAAAAAAAACTAAGTATTGATACTTTACCCCTATGGGATAGTCTCTCTCCTTCCACGATTTCGTCAAACGTAACTCGTTTACTCTATTACTTATCAAGGAGGTAATAGTTGGTCAAATAAGTCAACACACATTCTTTGAACCAAAACTCACTAGATCAAACCTATATGCTTATATATTTTATTCTTGCCGAAGTGATAACTTCCGATGAAGAATATGAAGTTCCCTATAAGTTAAAAAAAAAATTAAGTATGGATACTTAATCCCTATGGGACGGCATCTCTACTTGAACAATTTGGTCAAATATAACGTTTTTACGCTATTACTTAACAAGGAAGTAATAGTAGGTCTAAAAAGTCAACAAACATTTTCTAACCCCAAAGACACGCGATCGAAGCCTATGTGCTTATCTCTCTCATTCTTGCCTAAGCGAATATTTTCGATCAAGAATATGAAGTTCTATATAAGTTATGAAGAAAGCACTAAGTATGGATATTTAACCCCTATAGGATGGCCTCTCTCCTTCCCCGATTTGGTCAAACGTAACTCGTTTAATTAACAAGGATGTAATGGTCGGTCAAATAAGTTAATACACATCTTTGAACTTTAACGCACTCGATCGAAGCCTATGTGCTTTTCTCTATTATTCTTGTCTAAGTGAAGAATTCCGATCAAGAATATGAAGTTCCATATAAGTTATGAAAAATAAAAAACTAAGTATTGATACTTAACCACTATGGGACGGCTTCTCTCCTTCCACGATTTTGTCAAGCGTAACTCGTTTACTCTATTACTTAACAAGGAAGTAATATTGGTCAAATAAGTCAACACATATTCTTTGAAAAAAAACGCAATCTATCGAAGCCTATGTGCGTATCTCTTTTATTCTTGCCTAAGTAAAGACTTCCGATCAAGAATATGAAGTTCCCTAAATGTTATGAAAAAAAGAATTAAAAATGGATACTTAATGCCTATGTGACGGATTATCTCCTTCCATGATTTGGTCAAACGTAACTCCTTTACTCTATTACTTAACAAGGAAGTAATATGTTGTTAAATAAGTCAATAATCATTTTTTGAACCAAAACGCACTCGATCGAAGCCTATGTGCTTATCTGTTTTATTCTTGCCTAAGTGAAGACTTTCGATCAAGAATATGAAGTTCCATATACGTTACGAAAAAAAGAACTAAATATTGATACTTAACCCCTGTGGGACGACCTCTCTCTTTCCACGATTGGGTCAAACATAACACGTTTACTATATTACTTAACAAGGAAGTAATAGTTAGGCAAATAACTCAATACATATTTTTTGAACCAAAACGCAATCGATCGAGGCCTATGTGCTTATCTATTTTATTCTTGCCTAAGGAAAGACTTCCGATCAAGAATATGAAGTTCCCTATAAGTTACGAAAAGAAAGCTAACTATTGATACTTAACCCCTATGGGACGGCCTCTCTCCTTGCACAACTTGGTCAAACGTAACTCGTTTACTCTATTACTTAACAAGGAAGTAATTGTTGGTGGAATAAGTGAACACACAGTTTTTTGAACCAAAACGTACTCGATCGAATCCTATGTGCTTATCTCTCTCGTTCTTGCCTAAGCGAATATTTTCGATCAAGAATAAGAAGTTCTATATAAGTTATGAAGAAAGCACTAAGTGTGGATATTTAACCCCGATAGGATGGCCTCTCTCCTTCCTCGATTTCGTCAAACATAACTCGTTTAATTAACAAGGATGTAATGGTCGGTAAAATAAGTTAATACACATCTTTGAATTTTAACGCACTCGATCGAAGCCTATGTGCTTTTCTCTATTATTCTTGTCTAAGTGAAGAATTCCGATCAAGAATATGAAGTTCCATATAAGTTATGAAAAATAAAAAACTAAGTATTGATACTTAACCACTATGGGACGGCCTCTCTCCTTCCACGATTTGGTCAAGCGTAACTCGTTTACTCTATTACTTAACAAGGAAGTAATATTGGTCAAATAAGTCAACACACATTCTTTGAACAAAAACGTAATCGATCGAAGCCTATGTGCGTATCTCTTTAATTCTTGCCTAAGTAAAGACTTCCGATCAAGAATATAAAGTTCCATATAAGTTACAAAAAAAACACTAAGTATTGATACTTAATCCCTATGGGACGGCCTTTCTTCTTCCACGATTTGGTCAAACTTAACTCGTTTACTCTTTTACTTAGCAAGGATGTAATAGTTGTTAAAATATGTCAACACACTTTTTTGAACCAAAACGCAATCGATCAAAGCCTATGTGCTTATCTCTTTTATTCTTGCCTATGTGAAGACTTCCGATCAAGAATATGAAGTTCCCTGTAAGTTACGGAAAAACAAACTAAGAAATGATACTTAAAGCCTATGGGATGACCTCTCTCCTTGCACAATTTGGTCAAACGTAACTCGTTTATTCTATTACTTAAAAACAAAGTAATAGTTGGTCAAATAAGTCAACACACATTCTTTGAACCAAAACGCAATCGATCAAAGCCTCTGTGCGTATCTCTTTTATTCTTGCCTAAGTAAAGACTTCCGATCAAGAATATGAAGTTTCCCTAAATGTTATGAAAAAAAGAACTAAGAGTGGATACTTAATGCCTATGTGACGGATTCTCTCCTTCCATGATTTGGTCAAACGTAACTTATTTACTTTATTACTTAACAAGGAAGTAATAGTTGGTGAAATAAGTCAACACACAATCTTTGAACCAAAACGCAATCGATCGAAGCCTATGTGCTTATCTGTTTTATTCTTGCCTAAGTAAAGACTTCCGATTAAGAATATGAAGTTCCATATAAGTTACAAAACAAGCACTAAGTATTGATACTTAACCCCTATGGGACGACCTCTCTCCTTCCACGACTGGGTCAAACATAACTCGTTTACTCTATTACTTAACAAGGAAGTAATAGTAAGTCAAATAAGTCAATACATATTTTTTGAACCAAAACGCAATCGATCGGGGCCTATGTGCTTATCTATTTTATTCTTGCTTAAGAAAAGACTTCCAATCAAGGATATGAAGTTCCCTATAAGTTATGAATAGAAAGCTAACTATTGATACTTAACCCCTATGGGACGACCTCTCTCCTAGCACAACTTGGTCAAACGTAACTCGTTTACTCTATTACTTAACAAGGAAGTAATAGTTGGTCGAATAATTGAACACACATTTGTTGAACCAAAACGTACTCGATCGAATCCTATGTGCTTATCTCATTTATTCTTGCCTAAGTGAAGACTTCCGATTAAGAATATGAAGTTCCTTATAAGTTATGAAAAAAAAACTAAGTATTGATACTTAACCCCTATGGGACGGCATCTCTCCTTGCACAATGTGGTCAAACGTAAATCGTTTACTCTATTACTTAACAAGAAAGTAATAGTTGGTCAAATAAGTGAACACATAGTTTTTTGAACCAAAACATACTCGATCGAATCCTATGTGCTTATCTCTTTTATTCTTGCCTAAGTGATTACTTCCGATTAAGAATATGAAGTTCCTTATAAGTTATGAAAAAAAACTAAGTATTGATACTTAACCCCTATGGGATAGTCTCTCTCCTTCCACGATTTCGACAATATTAACTCGTTTACTCTATTACTTATCAAGGAGGTAATAGTTGGTCAAATAAGTCAATACACATTCTTCGAACCAAAACTCACTAGATCAAACCTATATGCTTATCTATTTTATTCTTGCCTAAGTGATAACTTCCGATGAAGAATATGAAGTTCCCTATAAGTTACAAAAAAAAAACTAAGTACGGATACTTAACCCTTATAGGACGGCATCTCTAGTTGAACAATTTGGTCAAATGTAAGTTTTTTACGCTATTACTTAACAAGGAAGTAATAGTAGGTCTAAAAAGTCAACAAACATTCTCTATCCCCAAAGACACGCGATCGAAGCCTATGTGCTTATCTCTCTCATTCTTGCCTAAGCGAATATTTTCGATCAAGAATATGAAGTTCTATATAAGTTATGAAGAAAGCACTAAGTATGGATATTTAACCCCTATGGGATGGCCTCTCTCCTTCCCCGATTTGGTCAAACGTAACTCGTTTAATTAACAAGGATGTAATGGTCGGTCAAATAAGTGAATACACATCTTTGAACTTTAACGCACTCGATCGAAGCCTATGTGCTTTTCTCTATTATTCTTGTCTAAGTGAAGAATTCTGATCAAGAATATGAAGTTCCATATAAGTTATGAAAAATAAAAAACTAAGTATTGATACTTAACCACTATGGGACGGCCTCTCTCCTTCCACGATTTGGTCAAGCATAACTTGTTTACTCTATTACTTAACAATGAAGTAATATTGGTCAAATAAGTCAATACACATTCTTTGAACAAAAACGCAATCGATCGAAGCCTATGTGTGTATCTCTTTTATTCTTGCCTAAGTAAAAACTTCCGATCAAGAATATGAAGTTCCCTATATGTTATGAAAAAAGAACTAAGAGTGGATACTTAATGCCTATGTGACGTATTCTCTCCTTCCATGATTTGGTCAAACGTAACTCATTTACTCTATTACTTAATAACGAAGTAATAGTTGGTCAAATAAGTGAACACACTTTTTTTGAACCAAAACGTACTCGATCGAAGCCTATGTGCTTATCTCTTTTATTATTGCCTAAGTGAAGACTTGCGATCAAGAATAGGAAGTTCCTTATAAGTTATGAAAAAAACTAAGTATTGATACTTAACCCCTATGGGACGGCATCTCTCCTTCCACTATTTGGTCAGACATAACTCGTTTACTCTATTACTTAACAAGGAAGTAATAGTTGGTGAAATAAGTCAACACACAATCTTTGAACCAAAAGGCAATCGATCGAAGCCTATGTGCTTATCTCTTTTATTCTTGCCTAAGAAAAGACTTCCGATCAAGAATATGAAGTTCCATATAAGTTACAAAAAAAACACTAAGTATTGATACTTAACCCCAATGGGACGGCCTCTCCTCTTCCACGATTTGGTCAAACTTAACTCGTTTACTCTATTAATTAGCAAGGAAGTAATAGTTGCTCAAATAAGTCAACACACATTCTTTGAACCAAAACGCAATCGATCGAAGCCTATGTGCTTATCTCTTTTATTCTTGCCTAAGTAAAGACTTCCGATCAAGAATATAAAGTTCCATATAAGTTACAAAAAAACACTAAGTATTGATACTTAATCCCTATGGGACGGCCTTTCTTCTTCCACGATTTGGTCAAATTTAACTCGTTTACTCTTTTACTTAGTAAGGATGTAATAGTTGTTAAAATATGTCAACACACTTTTTTGAACCAAAACGCAATCGATCAAAGCCTATGTGCTTATCTCTTTTATTCTTGCCTATGTGAAGACTTCCGATCAAGAATATGAAGTTCCCTGTAAGTTACGGAAAAACAAACTAAGAAATGATACTTAAAGCCTATGGGACGACCTCTCTCCTTGCACAATTTGGTCAAACGTAACTCGTTTATTCTATTACTTAAAAACAAAGTAATAGTTGGTCAAATAAGTCAACACACATTCTTTGAACCAAAACGCAATCGATCAAAGCCTCTGTGCGTATCTCTTTTATTCTTGCCTAAGTAAAGACTTCCGATCAAGAATATGAAGTTTCCCTAAATGTTATGAAAAAAAGAACTAAGAGTGGATACTTAATGCCTATGTGACGGATTCTCTCCTTCCATGATTTGGTCAAACGTAACTTATTTACTTTATTACTTAACAAGGAAGTAATAGTTGGTGAAATAAGTCAACACACAATCTTTGAACCAAAACGCAATCGATCGAAGCCTATGTGCTTATCTGTTTTATTCTTGCCTAAGTAAAGACTTCCGATCAAGAATATGAAGTTCCATATAAGTTACAAAACAAGCACTAAGTATTGATACTTAACCCCTATGGGACGACCTCTCTCCTTCCACGACTGGGTCAAACATAACTCGTTTACTCTATTACTTAACAAGGAAGTAATAGTAAGTCAAATAAGTCAATACATATTTTTTGAACCAAAACGCAATCGATCGGGGCCTATGTGCTTATCTCTTTTATTCTTGCTTAAGAAAAGACTTCCAATCAAGGATATGAAGTTCCCTATAAGTTATGAATAGAAAGCTAACTATTGATACTTAACCCCTATGGGACGACCTCTCTCCTAGCACAACTTGGTCAAACGTAACTCGTTTACTCTATTACTTAACAAGGAAGTAATAGTTGGTCGAATAATTGAACACACATTTGTTGAACCAAAACGTACTCGATCGAATCCTATGTGCTTATCTCATTTATTCTTGCCTAAGTGAAGACTTCCGATTAAGAATATGAAGTTCCTTATAAGTTATGAAAAAAAAACTAAGTATTGATACTTAACCCCTATGGGACGGCATCTCTCCTTGCACAATGTGGTCAAACGTAAATCGTTTACTCTATTACTTAACAAGAAAGTAATAGTTGGTCAAATAAGTGAACACATAGTTTTTTGAACCAAAACATACTCGATCGAATCCTATGTGCTTATCTCTTTTATTCTTGCCTAAGTGATTACTTCCGATTAAGAATATGAAGTTCCTTATAAGTTATGAAAAAAAACTAAGTATTGATACTTAACCCCTATGGGATAGTCTCTCTCCTTCCACGATTTCGACAATATTAACTCGTTTACTCTATTACTTATCAAGGAGGTAATAGTTGGTCAAATAAGTCAATACACATTCTTCGAACCAAAACTCACTAGATCAAACCTATATGCTTATCTATTTTATTCTTGCCTAAGTGATAACTTCCGATGAAGAATATGAAGTTCCCTATAAGTTACAAAAAAAAAACTAAGTACGGATACTTAACCCTTATAGGACGGCATCTCTAGTTGAACAATTTGGTCAAATGTAACTTTTTTACGCTATTACTTAACAAGGAAGTAATAGTAGGTCTAAAAAGTCAACAAACATTCTCTATCCCCAAAGACACGCGATCGAAGCCTATGTGCTTATCTCTCTCATTCTTGCCTAAGCGAATATTTTCGATCAAGAATATGAAGTTCTATATAAGTTATGAAGAAAGCACTAAGTATGGATATTTAACCCCTATGGGATGGCCTCTCTCCTTCCCCGATTTGGTCAAACGTAACTCGTTTAATTAACAAGGATGTAATGGTCGGTCAAATAAGTGAATACACATCTTTGAACTTTAACGCACTCGATCGAAGCCTATGTGCTTTTCTCTATTATTCTTGTCTAAGTGAAGAGTTCTGATCAAGAATATGAAGTTCCATATAAGTTATGAAAAATAAAAAACTAAGTATTGATACTTAACCACTATGGGACGGCCTCTCTCCTTCCACGATTTGGTCAAGCATAACTCGTTTACTCTATTACTTAACAATGAAGTAATATTGGTCAAATAAGTCAATACACATTCTTTGAACAAAAACGCAATCGATCGAAGCCTATGTGTGTATCTCTCTTATTCTTGCCTAAGTAAAAACTTCCGATCAAGAATATGAAGTTCCCTATATGTTATGAAAAAAGAACTAAGAGTGGATACTTAATGCCTATGTGACGTATTCTCTCCTTCCATGATTTGGTCAAACGTAACTCATTTACTCTATTACTTAATAACGAAGTAATAGTTGGTCAAATAAGTGAACACACTTTTTTTGAACCAAAACGTACTCGATCGAAGCCTATGTGCTTATCTCTTTTATTATTGCCTAAGTGAAGACTTGCGATCAAGAATAGGAAGTTCCTTATAAGTTATGAAAAAAACTAAGTATTGATACTTAACCCCTATGGGACGGCATCTCTCCTTCCACTATTTGGTCAGACGTAACTCGTTTACTCTATTACTTAACAAGGAAGTAATAGTTGGTGAAATAAGTCAACACACAATCTTTGAACCAAAAGGCAATCGATCGAAGCCTATGTGCTTATCTCTTTTATTCTTGCCTAAGAAAAGACTTCCGATCAAGAATATGAAGTTCCATATAAGTTACAAAAAAAAACACTAAGTATTGATACTTAACCCCAATGGGACGACCTCTCCTCTTCCACGATTTGGTCAAACTTAACTCGTTTACTCTATTACTTAGCAAGGAAGTAATAGTTGCTCAAATAAGTCAACACACAATCTTTGAACCAAAACGCAATCGATCGAAGCCTATGTGCTTATCTCTTTTATTCTTGCCTAAGTAAAGACTTCCGATCAAGAATATGAAGTTCCATATAAGTTACAAAAAAAAACACTAAGTATTGATACTTAACCCCTATGGGACGGCCTTTCTTCTTCCACGATTTGGTCAAACTTAACTCGTTTACTCTTTTACTTAGCAAGGAAGTAAAAGTTGTTAAAATATGTCAACACACTTTTTTGAACCAAAACGCAATCGATCAAAGCCTATGTGCTTATCTCTTTTATTCTTGCCTATGTGAAGACTTCCGATCAAGAATATGAAGTTCCATGTAAGTTACGGAAAAACAAACTAAGAAATGATACTTAAAGCCTATGGGATGACCTCTCCCCTTGCACAATTTGGTCAAGCGTAACTCGTTTATTCTATTACTTAAAAACAAAGTAATAGTTGGTCAAATAAGTCAACACACATTCTTTGAACCAAAACGCCATCGATCAAAGACTCTGTGCGTATCTCTTTTATTCTTGCCTAAGTAAAGACTTCCGATCAAGAATATGAAGTTCCCTAAATGTTATGAAAAAAAAGAATTAAGAATGGATACTTAACGCATATGTGACGGATTCTCTCCTTCCATGATTTGGTCAAACGTAACTTATTTACTTTATTACTTAACAAGGAAGTAATAGTTGGTGAAATAAGTCAACACACAATCTTTGAACCAAAACGCAATCGATCGAAGCCTATGTGCTTATCTGTTTTATTCTTGCCTAAGTAAAGACTTCCGATCAAGAATATGAAGTTCCATATAAGTTACAAAACAAGCACTAAGTATTGATACTTAACCCCTATGGGACGACCTCTCTCCTTCCACGACTGGGTCAAACATAACTCGTTTACTCTATTACTTAACAAGGAAGTAATAGTAAGTCAAATAAGTCAATACATATTTTTTGAACCAAAACGCAATCGATCGGGGCCTATGTGCTTATCTCTTTTATTCTTGCTTAAGAAAAGACTTCCAATCAAGGATATGAAGTTCCCTATAAGTTATGAATAGAAAGCTAACTATTGATACTTAACCCCTATGGGACGACCTCTCTCCTAGCACAACTTGGTCAAACGTAACTCGTTTACTCTATTACTTAACAAGGAAGTAATAGTTGGTCGAATAATTGAACACACATTTGTTGAACCAAAACGTACTCGATCGAATCCTATGTGCTTATCTCATTTATTCTTGCCTAAGTGAAGACTTCCGATTAAGAATATGAAGTTCCTTATAAGTTATGAAAAAAAAACTAAGTATTGATACTTAACCCCTATGGGACGGCATCTCTCCTTGCACAATGTGGTCAAACGTAAATCGTTTACTCTATTACTTAACAAGAAAGTAATAGTTGGTCAAATAAGTGAACACATAGTTTTTTGAACCAAAACATACTCGATCGAATCCTATGTGCTTATCTCTTTTATTCTTGCCTAAGTGATTACTTCCGATTAAGAATATGAAGTTCCTTATAAGTTATGAAAAAAAACTAAGTATTGATACTTAACCCCTATGGGATAGTCTCTCTCCTTCCACGATTTCGACAATATTAACTCGTTTACTCTATTACTTATCAAGGAGGTAATAGTTGGTCAAATAAGTCAATACACATTCTTCGAACCAAAACTCACTAGATCAAACCTATATGCTTATCTATTTTATTCTTGCCTAAGTGATAACTTCCGATGAAGAATATGAAGTTCCCTATAAGTTACAAAAAAAAAACTAAGTACGGATACTTAACCCTTATAGGACGGCATCTCTAGTTGAACAATTTGGTCAAATGTAACTTTTTTACGCTATTACTTAACAAGGAAGTAATAGTAGGTCTAAAAAGTCAACAAACATTCTCTATCCCCAAAGACACGCGATCGAAGCCTATGTGCTTATCTCTCTCATTCTTGCCTAAGCGAATATTTTCGATCAAGAATATGAAGTTCTATATAAGTTATGAAGAAAGCACTAAGTATGGATATTTAACCCCTATGGGATGGCCTCTCTCCTTCCCCGATTTGGTCAAACGTAACTCGTTTAATTAACAAGGATGTAATGGTCGGTCAAATAAGTGAATACACATCTTTGAACTTTAACGCACTCGATCGAAGCCTATGTGCTTTTCTCTATTATTCTTGTCTAAGTGAAGAGTTCTGATCAAGAATATGAAGTTCCATATAAGTTATGAAAAATAAAAAACTAAGTATTGATACTTAACCACTATGGGACGGCCTCTCTCCTTCCACGATTTGGTCAAGCATAACTCGTTTACTCTATTACTTAACAATGAAGTAATATTGGTCAAATAAGTCAATACACATTCTTTGAACAAAAACGCAATCGATCGAAGCCTATGTGTGTATCTCTCTTATTCTTGCCTAAGTAAAAACTTCCGATCAAGAATATGAAGTTCCCTATATGTTATGAAAAAAGAACTAAGAGTGGATACTTAATGCCTATGTGACGTATTCTCTCCTTCCATGATTTGGTCAAACGTAACTCATTTACTCTATTACTTAATAACGAAGTAATAGTTGGTCAAATAAGTGAACACACTTTTTTTGAACCAAAACGTACTCGATCGAAGCCTATGTGCTTATCTCTTTTATTATTGCCTAAGTGAAGACTTGCGATCAAGAATAGGAAGTTCCTTATAAGTTATGAAAAAAACTAAGTATTGATACTTAACCCCTATGGGACGGCATCTCTCCTTCCACTATTTGGTCAGACGTAACTCGTTTACTCTATTACTTAACAAGGAAGTAATAGTTGGTGAAATAAGTCAACACACAATCTTTGAACCAAAAGGCAATCGATCGAAGCCTATGTGCTTATCTCTTTTATTCTTGCCTAAGAAAAGACTTCCGATCAAGAATATGAAGTTCCATATAAGTTACAAAAAAAACACTAAGTATTGATACTTAACCCCAATGGGACGGCCTCTCCTCTTCCACGATTTGGTCAAACTTAACTCGTTTACTCTATTACTTAGCAAGGAAGTAATAGTTGCTCAAATAAGTCAACACACAATATTTGAACCAAAACGCAATCGATCGAAGCCTATGTGCTTATCTCTTTTATTCTGGCCTAAGTAAAGACTTCCGATCAAGAATATGAAGTTCCATATAAGTTACAAAAAAAAACACTAAGTATTGATACTTAACCCCTATGGGACGACCTTTCTTCTTCCACGATTTGGTCAAACTTAACTCGTTTACTCTTTTACTTAGCAAGGAAGTAAAAGTTGTTAAAATATGTCAACACACTTTTTTGAACCAAAACGCAATCGATCAAAGCCTATGTGCTTATCTCTTTTATTCTTGCCTATGTGAAGACTTCCGATCAAGAATATGAAGTTCCATGTAAGTTACGGAAAAACAAACTAAGAAATGATACTTAAAGCCTATGGGATGACCTCTCCCCTTGCACAATTTGGTCAAGCGTAACTCGTTTATTCTATTACTTAAAAACAAAGTAATAGTTGGTCAAATAAGTCAACACACATTCTTTGAACCAAAACGCCATCGATCAAAGACTCTGTGCGTATCTCTTTTATTCTTGCCTAAGTAAAGACTTCCGATCAAGAATATGAAGTTCCCTAAATGTTATGAAAAAAAAGAATTAAGAATGGATACTTAACGCATATGTGACGGATTCTCTCCTTCCATGATTTGGTCAAACGTAACTTATTTACTTTATTACTTAACAAGGAAGTAATAGTTGGTGAAATAAGTCAACACACAATCTTTGAACCAAAACGCAATCGATCGAAGCCTATGTGCTTATCTGTTTTATTCTTGCCTAAGTAAAGACTTCCGATCAAGAATATGAAGTTCCATATAAGTTACAAAACAAGCACTAAGTATTGATACTTAACCCCTATGGGACGACCTCTCTCCTTCCACGACTGGGTCAAACATAACTCGTTTACTCTATTACTTAACAAGGAAGTAATAGTAAGTCAAATAAGTCAATACATATTTTTTGAACCAAAACGCAATCGATCGGGGCCTATGTGCTTATCTCTTTTATTCTTGCTTAAGAAAAGACTTCCAATCAAGGATATGAAGTTCCCTATAAGTTATGAATAGAAAGCTAACTATTGATACTTAACCCCTATGGGACGACCTCTCTCCTAGCACAACTTGGTCAAACGTAACTCGTTTACTCTATTACTTAACAAGGAAGTAATAGTTGGTCGAATAATTGAACACACATTTGTTGAACCAAAACGTACTCGATCGAATCCTATGTGCTTATCTCATTTATTCTTGCCTAAGTGAAGACTTCCGATTAAGAATATGAAGTTCCTTATAAGTTATGAAAAAAAAACTAAGTATTGATACTTAACCCCTATGGGACGGCATCTCTCCTTGCACAATGTGGTCAAACGTAAATCGTTTACTCTATTACTTAACAAGAAAGTAATAGTTGGTCAAATAAGTGAACACATAGTTTTTTGAACCAAAACATACTCGATCGAATCCTATGTGCTTATCTCTTTTATTCTTGCCTAAGTGATTACTTCCGATTAAGAATATGAAGTTCCTTATAAGTTATGAAAAAAAACTAAGTATTGATACTTAACCCCTATGGGATAGTCTCTCTCCTTCCACGATTTCGACAATATTAACTCGTTTACTCTATTACTTATCAAGGAGGTAATAGTTGGTCAAATAAGTCAATACACATTCTTCGAACCAAAACTCACTAGATCAAACCTATATGCTTATCTATTTTATTCTTGCCTAAGTGATAACTTCCGATGAAGAATATGAAGTTCCCTATAAGTTACAAAAAAAAAACTAAGTACGGATACTTAACCCTTATAGGACGGCATCTCTAGTTGAACAATTTGGTCAAATGTAACTTTTTTACGCTATTACTTAACAAGGAAGTAATAGTAGGTCTAAAAAGTCAACAAACATTCTCTATCCCCAAAGACACGCGATCGAAGCCTATGTGCTTATCTCTCTCATTCTTGCCTAAGCGAATATTTTCGATCAAGAATATGAAGTTCTATATAAGTTATGAAGAAAGCACTAAGTATGGATATTTAACCCCTATGGGATGGCCTCTCTCCTTCCCCGATTTGGTCAAACGTAACTCGTTTAATTAACAAGGATGTAATGGTCGGTCAAATAAGTGAATACACATCTTTGAACTTTAACGCACTCGATCGAAGCCTATGTGCTTTTCTCTATTATTCTTGTCTAAGTGAAGAGTTCTGATCAAGAATATGAAGTTCCATATAAGTTATGAAAAATAAAAAACTAAGTATTGATACTTAACCACTATGGGACGGCCTCTCTCCTTCCACGATTTGGTCAAGCATAACTCGTTTACTCTATTACTTAACAATGAAGTAATATTGGTCAAATAAGTCAATACACATTCTTTGAACAAAAACGCAATCGATCGAAGCCTATGTGTGTATCTCTCTTATTCTTGCCTAAGTAAAAACTTCCGATCAAGAATATGAAGTTCCCTATATGTTATGAAAAAAGAACTAAGAGTGGATACTTAATGCCTATGTGACGTATTCTCTCCTTCCATGATTTGGTCAAACGTAACTCATTTACTCTATTACTTAATAACGAAGTAATAGTTGGTCAAATAAGTGAACACACTTTTTTTGAACCAAAACGTACTCGATCGAAGCCTATGTGCTTATCTCTTTTATTATTGCCTAAGTGAAGACTTGCGATCAAGAATAGGAAGTTCCTTATAAGTTATGAAAAAAACTAAGTATTGATACTTAACCCCTATGGGACGGCATCTCTCCTTCCACTATTTGGTCAGACGTAACTCGTTTACTCTATTACTTAACAAGGAAGTAATAGTTGGTGAAATAAGTCAACACACAATCTTTGAACCAAAAGGCAATCGATCGAAGCCTATGTGCTTATCTCTTCTATTCTTGCCTAAGAAAAGACTTCCGATCAAGAATATGAAGTTCCATATAAGTTACAAAAAAAACACTAAGTATTGATACTTAACCCCAATGGGACGGCCTCTCCTCTTCCACGATTTGGTCAAACTTAACTCGTTTACTCTATTACTTAGCAAGGAAGTAATAGTTGCTCAAATAAGTCAACACACAATATTTGAACCAAAACGCAATCGATCGAAGCCTATGTGCTTATCTCTTTTATTCTTGCCTAAGTAAAGACTTCCGATCAAGAATATGAAGTTCCATATAAGTTACAAAAAAAAACACTAAGTATTGATACTTAACCCCTATGGGACGACCTTTCTTCTTCCACGATTTGGTCAAACTTAACTCGTTTACTCTTTTACTTAGCAAGGAAGTAAAAGTTGTTAAAATATGTCAACACACTTTTTTGAACCAAAACGCAATCGATCAAAGCCTATGTGCTTATCTCTTTTATTCTTGCCTATGTGAAGACTTCCGATCAAGAATATGAAGTTCCATGTAAGTTACGGAAAAACAAACTAAGAAATGATACTTAAAGCCTATGGGATGACCTCTCCCCTTGCACAATTTGGTCAAGCGTAACTCGTTTATTCTATTACTTAAAAACAAAGTAATAGTTGGTCAAATAAGTCAACACACATTCTTTGAACCAAAACGCCATCGATCAAAGACTCTGTGCGTATCTCTTTTATTCTTGCCTAAGTAAAGACTTCCGATCAAGAATATGAAGTTCCCTAAATGTTATGAAAAAAAAGAATTAAGAATGGATACTTAACGCATATGTGACGGATTCTCTCCTTCCATGATTTGGTCAAACGTAACTTATTTACTTTATTACTTAACAAGGAAGTAATAGTTGGTGAAATAAGTCAACACACAATCTTTGAACCAAAACGCAATCGATCGAAGACTATGTGCTTATCTGTTTTATTCTTGCCTAAGTAAAGACTTCCGATCAAGAATATGAAGTTCCATATAAGTTACAAAACAAGCACTAAGTATTGATACTTAACCCCTATGGGACGACCTCTCTCCTTCCACGACTGGGTCAAACATAACTCGTTTACTCTATTACTTAACAAGGAAGTAATAGTAAGTCAAATAAGTCAATACATATTTTTTGAACCAAAACGCAATCGATCGGGGCCTATGTGCTTATCTCTTTTATTCTTGCTTAAGAAAAGACTTCCAATCAAGGATATGAAGTTCCCTATAAGTTATGAATAGAAAGCTAACTATTGATACTCAACCCCTATGGGACGACCTCTCTCCTAGCACAACTTGGTCAAACGTAACTCGTTTACTCTATTACTTAACAAGGAAGTAATAGTTGGTCGAATAATTGAACACACATTTGTTGAACCAAAACGTACTCGATCGAATCCTATGTGCTTATCTCATTTATTCTTGCCTAAGTGAAGACTTCCGATTAAGAATATGAAGTTCCTTATAAGTTATGAAAAAAAAACTAAGTATTGATACTTAACCCCTATGGGACGGCATCTCTCCTTGCACAATGTGGTCAAACGTAAATCGTTTACTCTATTACTTAACAAGAAAGTAATAGTTGGTCAAATAAGTGAACACATAGTTTTTTGAACCAAAACATACTCGATCGAATCCTATGTGCTTATCTCTTTTATTCTTGCCTAAGTGATTACTTCCGATTAAGAATATGAAGTTCCTTATAAGTTATGAAAAAAAACTAAGTATTGATACTTAACCCCTATGGGATAGTCTCTCTCCTTCCACGATTTCGACAATATTAACTCGTTTACTCTATTACTTATCAAGGAGGTAATAGTTGGTCAAATAAGTCAATACACATTCTTCGAACCAAAACTCACTAGATCAAACCTATATGCTTATCTATTTTATTCTTGCCTAAGTGATAACTTCCGATGAAGAATATGAAGTTCCCTATAAGTTACAAAAAAAAAACTAAGTACGGATACTTAACCCTTATAGGACGGCATCTCTAGTTGAACAATTTGGTCAAATGTAACTTTTTTACGCTATTACTTAACAAGGAAGTAATAGTAGGTCTAAAAAGTCAACAAACATTCTCTATCCCCAAAGACACGCGATCGAAGCCTATGTGCTTATCTCTCTCATTCTTGCCTAAGCGAATATTTTCGATCAAGAATATGAAGTTCTATATAAGTTATGAAGAAAGCACTAAGTATGGATATTTAACCCCTATGGGATGGCCTCTCTCCTTCCCCGATTTGGTCAAACGTAACTCGTTTAATTAACAAGGATGTAATGGTCGGTCAAATAAGTGAATACACATCTTTGAACTTTAACGCACTCGATCGAAGCCTATGTGCTTTTCGCTATTATTCTTGTCTAAGTGAAGAATTCTGATCAAGAATATGAAGTTCCATATAAGTTATGAAAAATAAAAAACTAAGTATTGATACTTAACCACTATGGGACGACCTCTCTCCTTCCACGATTTGGTCAAGCATAACTCGTTTACTCTATTACTTAACAATGAAGTAATATTGGTCAAATAAGTCAATACACATTCTTTGAACAAAAACGCAATCGATCGAAGCCTATGTGTGTGTCTCTTTTATTCTTGCCTAAGTAAAAACTTCCGATCAAGAATATGAAGTTCCCTATATGTTATGAAAAAAGAACTAAGAGTGGATACTTAATGCCTATGTGACGTATTCTCTCCTTCCATGATTTGGTCAAACGTAACTCATTTACTCTATTACTTAATAACGAAGTAATAGTTGGTCAAATAAGAGAACACACTTTTTTTGAACCAAAACGTACTCGATCGAAGCCTATGTGCTTATCTCTTTTATTATTGCCTAAGTGAAGACTTGCGATCAAGAATAGGAAGTTCCTTATAAGTTATGAAAAAAACTAAGTATTGATACTTAACCCCTATGGGACGGCATCTCTCCTTCCACTATTTGGTCAGACGTACCTCGTTTACTCTATTACTTAACAAGGAAGTAATAGTTGGTGAAATAAGTCAACACACAATCTTTGAACCAAAAGGCAATCGATCGAAGCCTATGTGCTTATCTCTTTTATTCTTGCCTAAGAAAAGACTTCCGATCAAGAATATGAAGTTCCATATAAGTTACAAAAAAAACACTAAGTACTTAACCCCAATGGGACGGCCTCTCCTCTTCCACGATTTGGTCAAACTTAACTCGTTTACTCTATTACTTAGCAAGGAAGTAATAGTTGCTCAAATAAGTCAACACACAATCTTTGAACCAAAACGCAATCGATCGAAGCCTATGTGCTTATCTCTTTTATTCTTGCCTAAGTAAAGACTTCCGATCAAGAATATGAAGTTCCATATAAGTTACAAAAAAAAACACTAAGTATTGATACTTAACCCCTATGGGACGGCCTTTCTTCTTCCACGATTTGGTCAAACTTAACTCGTTTACTCTTTTACTTAGCAAGGAAGTAAAAGTTGTTAAAATATGTCAACACACTTTTTTGAACCAAAACGCAATCGATCAAACCCTATGTGCTTATCTCTTTTATTCTTGCCTATGTGAAGACTTCCGATCAAGAATATGAAGTTCCATGTAAGTTACGGAAAAACAAACTAAGAAATGATACTTAAAGCCTATGGGATGACCTCTCCCCTTGCACAATTTGGTCAAGCGTAACTCGTTTATTCTATTACTTAAAAACAAAGTAATAGTTGGTCAAACAAGTCAACACACATTCTTTGAACCAAAACGCCATCGATCAAAGACTCTGTGCGTATCTCTTTTATTCTTGCCTAAGTAAAGACTTCCGATCAAGAATATGAAGTTCCCTAAATGTTATGAAAAAAAAGAATTAAGAATGGATACTTAACGCATATGTGACGGATTATCTCCTTCCATGATTTGGTCTAACGTAACTTCTTTACTCTATTACTTAACAAGGAAGTAATAGGTTGTTAAATAAGTCAACACACATTTTTTGAACCAAAACGCACTCGATCGAAGCCTATGTGCTTATCTGTTTTATTCTTGCCTAAGTGAAGACTTTCGATCAAGAATATGAAGTTCCATATACGTTACGAAAAAAAGAACTAAATATTAATACTTAACCCCTGTGGGACGACCTCTCTCTTTCCACGATTGGGTCAAACATAACTCGTTTACTCTATTACTTAACAAGGAAGTAATAGTTAGTCAAATAAGTCAATACATATTTTTTGAACAAAAACGCAATCTATCGAGGCCTATGTGCTTATCTCTTTTATTCTTGCCTAAGGAAAGACTTGCGATCAAGAATATGAAGTTCCCTATAAGTTATGAAAAGAAAGCTAACTATTGATACTTAACCCCTATGGGACGGCCTCTCTCCTAGCATAACTTGGTCAAACGTAACTCGTTTACTCTATTACTTAACAAGGAAGTAATAGTTGGTCGAATAATTGAACACACGTTTTTTGAACCAAAACGTACTCGATCGAATCCTATGTGCTTATCTCATTTATTATTGCCTAAGTGAAGACTTCCGATTAAGAATATGAAGTTCCTTATAAGTTATGAAAAAAAAACTAAGTATTGATACTTAACCCCTATGGGACGGCATCTCTCCTTGCACAATGTGGTCAAACGTAAATCGTTTACTCTATTACTTAACAAGAAAGTAATAGTTGGTCAAATAAGAGAACACATAGTTTTTTGAACCAAAACGTACTCGATCGAATCCTATGTGCTTATCTCTTTTATTCTTGCCTAAGTGATTACTTCCGATTAAGAATATGAAGTTCCTTATAAGTTATGAAAAAAACTAAGTATTGATACTTAACCCCTATGGGATAGTCTCTCTCCTTCCACGATTTCGACAAAATTAACTCGTTTACTCTATTACTTATCAAGGAGGTAATAGTTGGTCAAGTAAGTCAATACACATTCTTCGAACCAAAACTCACTAGATCAAACCTATATGCTTATCTATTTTATTCTTGCCTAAGTGATAACTTCCGATGAAGAATATGAAGTTCCCTATAAGTTACAAAAAAAAAACTAAGTACGGATACTTAACCCTTATAGGACGGCATCTCTAGTTGAACAATTTGGTCAAATGTAACTTTTTTACGCTATTACTTAACAAGGAAGTAATAGTAGGTCTAAAAAGTCAACAAACATTCTCTATCCCCAAAGACACGCGATCGAAGCCTATGTGCTTATCTCTCTCATTCTTGCCTAAGCGAATATTTTCGATCAAGAATATGAAGTTCTATATAAGTTATGAAGAAAGCACTAAGTATGGATATTTAACCCCTATAGGATGGCCTCTCTCCTTCCCCGATTTGGTCAAACGTAACTCGTTTAATTAACAAGGATGTAATGGTCGGTCAAATAAGTGAATACACATCTTTGAACTTTAACGCACTCGATCGAAGCCTATGTGCTTTTCTCTATTATTCTTGTCTAAGTGAAGAATTCTGATCAAGAATATGAAGTTCCATATAAGTTATGAAAAATAAAAAACTAAGTATTGATACTTAACCACTATGGGACGGCCTCTCTCCTTCCACGATTTGGTCAAGCGTAACTCGTTTACTCTATTACTTAACAATGAAGTAATATTGGTCAAATAAGTCAATACACATTCTTTGAACAAAAACGCAATCGATCGAAGCCTATGTGTGTATCTCTTTTATTCTTGCCTAAGTAAAAACTTACGATCAAGAATATGAAGTTCCCTATATGTTATGAAAAAAGAACTAAGAGTGGATACTTAATGCCTATGTGACGTATTCTCTCCTTCCATGATTTGGTCAGACGTAACTCATTTACTCTATTACTTAATAATGAAGTAATAGTTGGTCAAATAAGTGAACACACTTTTTTTGAACCAAAACGTACTCGATCGAAGCCTATGTGCTTATCTCTTTTATTATTGCCTAAGTGAAGACTTGCGATCAAGAATAGGAAGTTCCTTATAAGTTATGAAAAAAACTAAGTATTGATACTTAACCCCTATGGGACGGCATCTCTCCTTGCACAATGTGGTCAAACGTAAATCGTTTACTCTATTACTTAACAAGAAAGTAATAGTTGGTCAAATAAGAGAACACATAGTTTTTTGAACCAAAACGTACTCGATCGAATCCTATGTGCTTATCTCTTTTATTCTTGCCTAAGTGATTACTTCCGATTAAGAATATGAAGTTCCTTATAATTTATGAAAAAAAACTAAGTATTGATACTTAACCCCTATGGGATAGTCTCTCTCCTTCCACGATTTCGACAAAATTAACTCGTTTACTCTATTACTTATCAAGGAGGTAATAGTTGGTCAAGTAAGTCAATACACATTCTTCGAACCAAAACTCACTAGATCAAACCTATATGCTTATCTATTTTATTCTTGCCTAAGTGATAACTTCCGATGAAGAATATGAAGTTCCCTATAAGTTACAAAAAAAAAACTAAGTACGGATACTTAACCCTTATAGGACGGCATCTCTAGTTGAACAATTTGGTCAAATGTAACTTTTTTACGCTATTACTTAACAAGGAAGTAATAGTAGGTCTAAAAAGTCAACAAACATTCTCTATCCCCAAAGACACGCGATCGAAGCCTATGTGCTTATCTCTCTCATTCTTGCCTAAGCGAATATTTTCGATCAAGAATATGAAGTTCTATATAAGTTATGAAGAAAGCACTAAGTATGGATATTTAACCCCTATAGGATGGCCTCTCTCCTTCCCCGATTTGGTCAAACGTAACTCGTTTAATTAACAAGGATGTAATGGTCGGTCAAATAAATGAATACACATCTTTGAACTTTAACGCACTCGATCGAAGCCTATGTGCTTTTCTCTATTATTCTTGTCTAAGTGAAGAATTCTGATCAAGAATATGAAGTTCCATATAAGTTATGAAAAATAAAAAAACTAAGTATTGATACTTAACCACTATGGGACGGCCTCTCTCCTTCCACGATTTGGTCAAGCGTAACTCGTTTACTCTATTACTTAACAATGAAGTAATATTGGTCAAATAAGTCAATACACATTCTTTGAACAAAAACGCAATCGATCGAAGCCTATGTGTGTATCTCTTTTATTCTTGCCTAAGTAAAAACTTCGATCAAGAATATGAAGTTCCCTATATGTTATGAAAAAAGAACTAAGAGTGGATACTTAATGCCTATGTGACGTATTCTCTCCTTCCATGATTTGGTCAAACGTAACTCATTTACTCTATTACTTAATAACGAAGTAATAGTTGGTCAAATAAGTGAACACACTTTTTTTGAACCAAAACGTACTCGATCGAAGCCTATGTGCTTATCTCTTTTATTATTGCCTAAGTGAAGACTTGCGATCAAGAATAGGAAGTTCCTTATAAGTTATGAAAAAAACTAAGTATTGATACTTAACCCCTATGGGACGGCATCTCTCCTTGCACAATGTGGTCAAACGTAAATCGTTTACTCTATTACTTAACAAGAAAGTAATAGTTGGTCAAATAAGAGAACACATAGTTTTTTGAACCAAAACGTACTCGATCGAATCCTATGTGCTTATCTCTTTTATTCTTGCCTAAGTGATTACTTCCGATTAAGAATATGAAGTTCCTTATAAGTTATGAAAAAAAACTAAGTATTGATACTTAACCCCTATGGGATAGTCTCTCTTCTTCCACGATTTCGACAAAATTAACTCGTTTACTCTATTACTTATCAAGGAGGTAATAGTTGGTCAAGTAAGTCAATACACATTCTTCGAACCAAAACTCACTAGATCAAACCTATATGCTTATCTATTTTATTCTTGCCTAAGTGATAACTTCCGATGAAGAATATGAAGTTCCCTATAAGTTACAAAAAAAAAACTAAGTACGGATACTTAACCCTTATAGGACGGCATCTCTAGTTGAACAATTTGGTCAAATGTAACTTTTTTACGCTATTACTTAACAAGGAAGTAATAGTAGGTCTAAAAAGTCAACAAACATTCTCTATCCCCAAAGACACGCGATCGAAGCCTATGTGCTTATCTCTCTCATTCTTGCCTAAGCGAATATTTTCGATCAAGAATATGAAGTTCTATATAAGTTATGAAGAAAGCACTAAGTATGGATATTTAACCCCTATAGGATGGCCTCTCTCCTTCCCCGATTTGGTCAAACGTAATTCGTTTAATTAACAAGGATGTAATGGTCGGTCAAATAAGTGAATACACATCTTTGAACTTTAACGCACTCGATCGAAGCCTATGTGCTTTTCTCTATTATTCTTGTCTAAGTGAAGAATTCTGATCAAGAATATGAAGTTCCATATAAGTTATGAAAAATAAAAAACTAAGTATTGATACTTAACCACTATGGGACGGCCTCTCTCCTTCCACGATTTGGTTAAGCGTAACTCGTTTACTCTATTACTTAACAATGAAGTAATATTGGTCAAATAAGTCAATACACATTCTTTGAACAAAAACGCAATCGATCGAAGCCTATGTGTGTATCTCTTTTATTCTTGCCTAAGTAAAAACTTTCGATCAAGAATATGAAGTTCCCTATATGTTATGAAAAAAGAACTAAGAGTGGATACTTAATGCCTATGTGACGTATTCTCTCCTTCCATGATTTGGTCAAACGTAACTCATTTACTCTATTACTTAATAACGAAGTAATAGTTGGTCAAATAAGTGAACACACTTTTTTTGAACCAAAACGTACTCGATCGAAGCCTATGTGCTTATCTCTTTTATTATTGCCTAAGTGAAGACTTGCGATCAAGAATAGGAAGTTCCTTATAAGTTATGAAAAAAACTAAGTATTGATACTTAACCCCTATGGGACGGCATCTCTCCTTGCACAATGTGGTCAAACGTAAATCGTTTACTCTATTACTTAACAAGAAAGTAATAGTTGGTCAAATAAGAGAACACATAGTTTTTTGAACCAAAACGTACTCGATCGAATCCTATGTGCTTATCTCTTTTATTCTTGCCTAAGTGATTACTTCCGATTAAGAATATGAAGTTCCTTATAAGTTATGAAAAAAAACTAAGTATTGATACTTAACCCCTATGGGATAGTCTCTCTCCTTCCACGATTTCGACAAAATTAACTCGTTTACTCTATTACTTATCAAGGAGGTAATAGTTGGTCAAGTAAGTCAATACACATTCTTCGAACCAAAACTCACTAGATCAAACCTATATGCTTATCTATTTTATTCTTGCCTAAGTGATAACTTCCGATGAAGAATATGAAGTTCCCTATAAGTTACAAAAAAAAAACTAAGTACGGATACTTAACCCTTATAGGACGGCATCTCTAGTTGAACAATTTGGTCAAATGTAACTTTTTTACGCTATTACTTAACAAGGAAGTAATAGTAGGTCTAAAAAGTCAACAAACATTCTCTATCCCCAAAGACACGCGATCGAAGCCTATGTGCTTATCTCTCTCATTCTTGCCTAAGCGAATATTTTCGATCAAGAATATGTAGTTCTATATAAGTTATGAAGAAAGCACTAAGTATGGATATTTAACCCCTATAGGATGGCCTCTCTCCTTCCACGATTTGGTCAAACGTAATTCGTTTAATTAACAAGGATGTAATGGTCGGTCAAATAAGTGAATACACATCTTTGAACTTTAACGCACTCGATCGAAGCCTATGTGCTTTTCTCTATTATTCTTGTCTAAGTGAAGAATTCTGATCAAGAATATGAAGTTCCATATAAGTTATGAAAAATAAAAAACTAAGTATTGATACTTAACCACTATGGGACGGCCTCTCTCCTTCCACGATTTGGTCAAGCGTAACTCGTTTACTCTATTACTTAACAATGAAGTAATATTGGTCAAATAAGTCAATACACATTCTTTGAACAAAAACGCAATCGATCGAAGCCTATGTGTGTATCTCTTTTATTCTTGCCTAAGTAAAAACTTCGATCAAGAATATGAAGTTCCCTATATGTTATGAAAAAAGAACTAAGAGTGGATACTTAATCCCTATGTGACGTATTCTCTCCTTCCATGATTTGGTCAAACGTAACTCATTTACTCTATTACTTAATAACGAAGTAATAGTTGGTCAAATAAGTGAACACACTTTTTTTGAACCAAAACGTACTCGATCGAAGCCTATGTGCTTATCTCTTTTATTATTGCCTAAGTGAAGACTTGCGATCAAGAATAGGAAGTTCCTTATAAGTTATGAAAAAAACTAAGTATTGATACTTAACCCCTATGGGATGGCATCTCTCCTTGCACAATGTGGTCAAACGTAAATCGTTTACTCTATTACTTAACAAGAAAGTAATAGTTGGTCAAATAAGAGAACACATAGTTTTTTGAACCAAAACGTACTCGATCGAATCCTATGTGCTTATCTCTTTTATTCTTGCCTAAGTGATTACTTCCGATTAAGAATATGAAGTTCCTTATAAGTTATGAAAAAAAACTAAGTATTGATACTTAACCCCTATGGGATAGTCTCTCTCCTTCCACGATTTCGACAAAATTAACTCGTTTACTCTATTACTTATCAAGGAGGTAATAGTTGGTCAAGTAAGTCAATACACATTCTTCGAACCAAAACTCACTAGATCAAACCTATATGCTTATCTATTTTATTCTTGCCTAAGTGATAACTTCCGATGAAGAATATGAAGTTCCCTATAAGTTACAAAAAAAAAACTAAGTACGGATACTTAACCCTTATAGGACGGCATCTCTAGTTGAACAATTTGGTCAAATGTAACTTTTTTACGCTATTACTTAACAAGGAAGTAATAGTAGGTCTAAAAAGTCAACAAACATTCTCTATCCCCAAAGACACGCGATCGAAGCCTATGTGCTTATCTCTCTCATTCTTGCCTAAGCGAATATTTTCGATCAAGAATATGAAGTTCTATATAAGTTATGAAGAAAGCACTAAGTATGGATATTTAACCCCTATAGGATGGCCTCTCTCCTTCCCCGATTTGGTCAAACGTAACTCGTTTAATTAACAAGGATGTAATGGTCGGTCAAATAAGTGAATACACATCTTTGAACTTTAACGCACTCGATCGAAGCCTATGTGCTTTTCTCTATTATTCTTGTCTAAGTGAAGAATTCTGATCAAGAATATGAAGTTCCATATAAGTTATGAAAAATAAAAAACTAAGTATTGATACTTAACCACTATGGGACGGCCTCTCTCCTTCCACGATTTGGTTAAGCGTAACTCGTTTACTCTATTACTTAACAATGAAGTAATATTGGTCAAATAAGTCAATACACATTCTTTGAACAAAAACGCAATCGATCGAAGCCTATGTGTGTATCTCTTTTATTCTTGCCTAAGTAAAAACTTTCGATCAAGAATATGAAGTTCCCTATATGTTATGAAAAAAGAACTAAGAGTGGATACTTAATGCCTATGTGACGTATTCTCTCCTTCCATGATTTGGTCAAACGTAACTCATTTACTCTATTACTTAATAACGAAGTAATAGTTGGTCAAATAAGTGAACACACTTTTTTTGAACCAAAACGTACTCGATCGAAGCCTATGTGCTTATCTCTTTTATTATTGCCTAAGTGAAGACTTGCGATCAAGAATAGGAAGTTCCTTATAAGTTATGAAAAAAACTAAGTATTGATACTTAACCCCTATGGGACGGCATCTCTCCTTGCACAATGTGGTCAAACGTAAATCGTTTACTCTATTACTTAACAAGAAAGTAATAGTTGGTCAAATAAGAGAACACATAGTTTTTTGAACCAAAACGTACTCGATCGAATCCTATGTGCTTATCTCTTTTATTCTTGCCTAAGTGATTACTTCCGATTAAGAATATGAAGTTCCTTATAAGTTATGAAAAAAAACTAAGTATTGATACTTAACCCCTATGGGATAGTCTCTCTCCTTCCACGATTTCGACAAAATTAACTCGTTTACTCTATTACTTATCAAGGAGGTAATAGTTGGTCAAGTAAGTCAATACACATTCTTCGAACCAAAACTCACTAGATCAAACCTATATGCTTATCTATTTTATTCTTGCCTAAGTGATAACTTCCGATGAAGAATATGAAGTTCCCTATAAGTTACAAAAAAAAAACTAAGTACGGATACTTAACCCTTATAGGACGGCATCTCTAGTTGAACAATTTGGTCAAATGTAACTTTTTTACGCTATTACTTAACAAGGAAGTAATAGTAGGTCTAAAAAGTCAACAAACATTCTCTATCCCCAAAGACACGCGATCGAAGCCTATGTGCTTATCTCTCTCATTCTTGCCTAAGCGAATATTTTCGATCAAGAATATGAAGTTCTATATAAGTTATGAAGAAAGCACTAAGTATGGATATTTAACCCCTATAGGATGGCCTCTCTCCTTCCCCGATTTGGTCAAACGTAACTCGTTTAATTAACAAGGATGTAATGGTCGGTCAAATAAGTGAATACACATCTTTGAACTTTAACGCACTCGATCGAAGCCTATGTGCTTTTCTCTATTATTCTTGTCTAAGTGAAGAATTCTGATCAAGAATATGAAGTTCCATATAAGTTATGAAAAATAAAAAACTAAGTATTGATACTTAACCACTATGGGACGGCCTCTCTCCTTCCACGATTTGGTCAAGCGTAACCCGTTTACTCTATTACTTAACAATGAAGTAATATTGGTCAAATAAGTCAATACACATTCTTTGAACAAAAACGCAATCGATCGAAGCCTATGTGTGTATCTCTTTTATTCTTGCCTAAGTAAAAACTTCCGATCAAGAATATGAAGTTCCCTATATGTTATGAAAAAAGAACTAAGAGTGGATACTTAATGCCTATGTGACGTATTCTCTCCTTCCATGATTTGGTCAAACGTAACTCATTTACTCTATTACTTAATAACGAAGTAATAGTTGGTCAAATAAGTGAACACACTTTTTTTGAACCAAAACGTACTCGATCGAAGCCTATGTGCTTATCTCTTTTATTATTGCCTAAGTGAAGACTTGCGATCAAGAATAGGAAGTTCCTTATAAGTTATGAAAAAAACTAAGTATTGATACTTAACCCCTATGGGACGGCATCTCTCCTTCCACTATTTGGTCAGACGTAACTCGTTTACTCTATTACTTAACAAGGAAGTAATAGTTGGTGAAATAAGTCAACACACAATCTTTGAACCAAAAGGCAATCGATCGAAGCCTATGTGCTTATCTCTTTTATTCTTGCCTAAGTAAAGACTTCCGATCAAGAATATGAAGTTCCATATAAGTTACAAAAAAAACACTAAGTATTGATACTTAACCCCTATGGGACGGCCTGTCTTCTTCCACGATTTGGTCAAACTTAACTCGTTTACTCTATTACTTAGGAAGGAAGTAATAGTTGCTCAAATAAGTCAACACAATTTTTTGAACCAAAACGCAATCGATCAAAGCCTATGTGCTTATCTCTTTTATTCTTGCCTATGTGAAGACTTCCGATCTAGAATATGAAGTTCCCTGTAAGTTACGGAAAAACAAACTAGGAAAGGATACTTAAAGCCTATGGGATGACCTCTCTCCTTGCACAATTTGGTCAAACGTAACTCGTTTATTCTATTACTTAAAAACAAAGTAATAGTTGGTCAAATAAGTCAACACACATTTTTTGAACAAAAACGCAATCGATCGAAGCCTATGTGTGTATCTCTTTTATTTTTGCCTAAGTAAAAACTTTCGATCAAGAATATGAAGTTCCCTATATGTTATGAAAAAAGAACTAAGAGTGGATACTTAATGCCTATGTGACGTATTCTCTCCTTCCATGATTTGGTCAAACGTAACTCATTTACTCTATTACTTAACAACGAAGTAATAGTTGGTCAAATAAGTGAACACACTTTTTTTGAACCAAAATGTACTCGATCGAAGCTTATGTGCTTATCTCTTTTATTCTTGCCTAAGTGAAGACTTGCGATCAAGAATAGGAAGTTCCTTACAAGTTATGAAAAAAAAACTAAGTATTGATACTTAACCCCTATGGGACGGCATCTCTCCTTCCACTATTTGGTCTGACGTACCTCGTTTACTCTATTACTTAACAAGGAAGTAATAGTTGGTGAAATAAGTCAACACACAATCCTTGAACCAAAACGTAATCGATCGAAGCCTATGTGCTTATCTCTTTTATTCTTTCCTAAGGAAAGACTTCCGATCAAGAATATGAAGTTCCCTACAAGTTATGAAAAGAAAGCTAACTATTGATACTTAACCCCTATGGGACGGCCTCTCACCTTGCACAACTTGGTCAAACGTAACTCGTTTACTCATTTACTTAACAAGGAAGTAATAATTGGTCGAATACGTGAACACACGTTTTTTGAACCAAAACGTACTCGATCGAATCCTATGTGCTTATCTCATTTATTCTTGCCTAAGTGAAGACTTCCGATTAAGAATATGAAGTTCCCTATAAGTTATGAAAAACAAAACTAAGTATTTATACTTAACCCCTAAGGGACGACATCTCTCCTTGCACAATGTGGTCAAACATAAATCGTTTACTCTATTACTTAACAAGGAAGTAATAGTTGGTCAAATAAGTGAACACACTTTTTTTGAAACAAAACGTACTCGATCGAAGACTATGTGCTTATCTCTTTTATTCTTGCCTAAGTGAAGACTTGCGATCAAGAATAGAAAGTTCCTTTTAAGTTATGACAAAAACTAAGTATTGCTACTTAACCCCTATGGGACAAACCTCTCTTCTTCCACGATTTGGTCAAACTTAACTAGTTTACTCTATTACTTAGCAAGGAAGTAATAGTTGCTCAAATAAGTCAACACACAATCTTTGAACCAAAACGCAATCGATCGAAGCCTATGTGCTTATCTCTTTTATTCTTGCCTAAGTAAAGACTTCCGATCAAGAATATGAAGTTTCATATAAGTTACAAAAAAAACACTAAGTATTGATACTTAACCCCTATGGGACGACCTCTCTCATTCCACGAGTGGGTCAAACATAACTCGTTTACTATATTACTTAACAAGGAAGTAATAGTAAGTGAAATAAGTCAATACATATTTTTTGAACCAAAACGCAATCGATCGGGGCCTATGTGCTTATCTCTTTTATTCTTGCTTAAGAGAAGACTTCCGATCAAGGATATGAAGTTCCCTATAAGTTATGAAAAGAAAGCTAACTATTGATACTTAACCCCTATGGAACGGCCTCTCTCCTTGCACAACTTGGTCAAACGTAACTCGTTTACTCTATTACTTAACAAGGAAATAATAGTTGGTCGAATAAGTGAACACATGTTTTTTGAACCAAAACGTACTCGATCGAATCCTATGTGCTTATCTCATTTATTCTTTCCTAAGTAAAGACTTCCGATTAAGAATATGAAGTTCCTTATAAGCTATGAAAAAAAAACTAAGTATTGATACTTAACCCCTATGGGACGGCATCTCTCCTTCCACTATTTGGTCTGACGTACCTCGTTTACTCTATTACTTAACAAGGAAGTAATAGTTGGTGAAATAAGTCAACACACAATCCTTGAACCAAAACGTAATCGATCGAAGCCTATGTGCTTATCTCTTTTATTCTTTCCTAAGGAAAGACTTCCGATCAAGAATATGAAGTTCCCTACAAGTTATGAAAAGAAAGCTAACTATTGATACTTAACCCCTATGGGACGGCCTCTCACCTTGCACAACTTGGTCAAACGTAACTCGTTTACTCATTTACTTAACAAGGAAGTAATAATTGGTCGAATACGTGAACACACGTTTTTTGAACCAAAACGTACTCGATCGAATCCTATGTGCTTATCTCATTTATTCTTGCCTAAGTGAAGACTTCCGATTAAGAATATGAAGTTCCCTATAAGTTATGAAAAACAAAACTAAGTATTTATACTTAACCCCTAAGGGACGACATCTCTCCTTGCACAATGTGGTCAAACATAAATCGTTTACTCTATTACTTAACAAGGAAGTAATAGTTGGTCAAATAAGTGAACACACTTTTTTTGAAACAAAACGTACTCGATCGAAGACTATGTGCTTATCTCTTTTATTCTTGCCTAAGTGAAGACTTGCGATCAAGAATAGAAAGTTCCTTTTAAGTTATGACAAAAACTAAGTATTGATACTTAACCCCTATGGGACAAACCTCTCTTCTTCCACGATTTGGTCAAACTTAACTAGTTTACTCTATTACTTAGCAAGGAAGTAATAGTTGCTCAAATAAGTCAACACACAATCTTTGAACCAAAACGCAATCGATCGAAGCCTATGTGCTTATCTCTTTTATTCTTGCCTAAGTAAAGACTTCCGATCAAGAATATGAAGTTTCATATAAGTTACAAAAAAAACACTAAGTATTGATACTTAACCCCTATGGGACGACCTCTCTCATTCCACGAGTGGGTCAAACATAACTCGTTTACTATATTACTTAACAAGGAAGTAATAGTAAGTGAAATAAGTTAATACATATTTTTTGAACCAAAACGCAATCGATCGGGGCCTATGTGCTTATCTCTTTTATTCTTGCTTAAGAGAAGACTTCCGATCAAGGATATGAAGTTCCCTATAAGTTATGAAAAGAAAGCTAACTATTGATACTTAACCCCTATGGAACGGCCTCTCTCCTTGCACAACTTGGTCAAACGTAACTCGTTTACTCTATTACTTAACAAGGAAATAATAGTTGGTCGAATAAGTGAACACACGTTTTTTGAACCAAAACGTACTCGATCGAATCCTATGTGCTTATCTCATTTATTCTTTCCTAAGTAAAGACTTCCGATTAAGAATATGAAGTTCCTTATAAGCTATGAAAAAAAAACTAAGTATTGATACTTAACCCCTATGGGACGGCATCTCTCCTTCCACTATTTGGTCTGACGTACCTCGTTTACTCTATTACTTAACAAGGAAGTAATAGTTGGTGAAATAAGTCAACACACAATCCTTGAACCAAAACGTAATCGATCGAAGCCTATGTGCTTATCTCTTTTATTCTTTCCTAAGGAAAGACTTCCGATCAAGAATATGAAGTTCCCTACAAGTTATGAAAAGAAAGCTAACTATTGATACTTAACCCCTATGGGACGGCCTCTCTCCTTGCACAACTTGGTCAAACGTAACTCGTTTACTCATTTACTTAACAAGGAAGTAATAATTGGTCGAATACGTGAACACACATTTTTTGAACCAAAACGTACTCGATCGAATCCTATGTGCTTATCTCATTTATTCTTGCCTAAGTGAAGACTTCCGATTAAGAATATGAAGTTCCCTATAAGTTATGAAAAACAAAACTAAGTATTTATACTTAACCCCTAAGGGACGACATCTCTCCTTGCACAATGTGGTCAAACATAAATCGTTTACTCTATTACTTAACAAGGAAGTAATAGTTGGTCAAATAAGTGAACACACTTTTTTTGAAACAAAACGTACTCGATCGAAGACTATGTGCTTATCTCTTTTATTCTTGCCTAAGTGAAGACTTGCGATCAAGAATAGAAAGTTCCTTTTAAGTTATGACAAAAACTAAGTATTGATACTTAACCCCTATGGGACAAACCTCTCTTCTTCCACGATTTGGTCAAACTTAACTAGTTTACTCTATTACTTAGCAAGGAAGTAATAGTTGCTCAAATAAGTCAACACACAATCTTTGAACCAAAACGCAATCGATCGAAGCCTATGTGCTTATCTCTTTTATTCTTGCCTAAGTAAAGACTTCCGATCAAGAATATGAAGTTTCATATAAGTTACAAAAAAAACACTAAGTATTGATACTTAACCCCTATGGGACGACCTCTCTCATTCCACGAGTGGGTCAAACATAACTCGTTTACTATATTACTTAACAAGGAAGTAATAGTAAGTGAAATAAGTCAATACATATTTTTTGAACCAAAACGCAATCGATCGGGGCCTATGTGCTTATCTCTTTTATTCTTGCTTAAGAGAAGACTTCCGATCAAGGATATGAAGTTCCCTATAAGTTATGAAAAGAAAGCTAACTATTGATACTTAACCCCTATGGAACGGCCTCTCTCCTTGCACAACTTGGTCAAACGTAACTCGTTTACTCTATTACTTAACAAGGAAATAATAGTTGGTCGAATAAGTGAACACACGTTTTTTGAACCAAAACGTACTCGATCGAATCCTATGTGCTTATCTCATTTATTCTTTCCTAAGTAAAGACTTCCGATTAAGAATATGAAGTTCCTTATAAGCTATGAAAAAAAAACTAAGTATTGATACTTAACCCCTATGGGACGGCATCTCTCCTTCCACTATTTGGTCTGACGTACCTCGTTTACTCTATTACTTAACAAGGAAGTAATAGTTGGTGAAATAAGTCAACACACAATCCTTGAACCAAAACGTAATCGATCGAAGCCTATGTGCTTATCTCTTTTATTCTTTCCTAAGGAAAGACTTCCGATCAAGAATATGAAGTTCCCTACAAGTTATGAAAAGAAAGCTAACTATTGATACTTAACCCCTATGGGACGGCCTCTCTCCTTGCACAACTTGGTCAAACGTAACTCGTTTACTCATTTACTTAACAAGGAAGTAATAATTGGTCGAATACGTGAACACACGTTTTTTGAACCAAAACGTACTCGATCGAATCCTATGTGCTTATCTCATTTATTCTTGCCTAAGTGAAGACTTCCGATTAAGAATATGAAGTTCCCTATAAGTTATGAAAAACAAAACTAAGTATTTATACTTAACCCCTAAGGGACGACATCTCTCCTTGCACAATGTGGTCAAACATAAATCGTTTACTCTATTACTTAACAAGGAAGTAATAGTTGGTCAAATAAGTGAACACACTTTTTTTGAAACAAAACGTACTCGATCGAAGACTATGTGCTTATCTCTTTTATTCTTGCCTAAGTGAAGACTTGCGATCAAGAATAGAAAGTTCCTTTTAAGTTATGACAAAAACTAAGTATTGATACTTAACCCCTATGGGACAAACCTCTCTTCTTCCACGATTTGGTCAAACTTAACTAGTTTACTCTATTACTTAGCAAGGAAGTAATAGTTGCTCAAATAAGTCAACACACAATCTTTGAACCAAAACGCAATCGATCGAAGCCTATGTGCTTATCTCTTTTATTCTTGCCTAAGTAAAGACTTCCGATCAAGAATATGAAGTTTCATATAAGTTACAAAAAAAACACTAAGTATTGATACTTAACCCCTATGGGACGACCTCTCTCATTCCACGAGTGGGTCAAACATAACTCGTTTACTATATTACTTAACAAGGAAGTAATAGTAAGTGAAATAAGTCAATACATATTTTTTGAACCAAAACGCAATCGATCGGGGCCTATGTGCTTATCTCTTTTATTCTTGCTTAAGAGAAGACTTCCGATCAAGGATATGAAGTTCCCTATAAGTTATGAAAAGAAAGCTAACTATTGATACTTAACCCCTATGGAACGGCCTCTCTCCTTGCACAACTTGGTCAAACGTAACTCGTTTACTCTATTACTTAACAAGGAAATAATAGTTGGTCGAATAAGTGAACACACGTTTTTTGAACCAAAACGTACTCGATCGAATCCTATGTGCTTATCTCATTTATTCTTTCCTAAGTAAAGACTTCCGATTAAGAATATGAAGTTCCTTATAAGCTATGAAAAAAAAACTAAGTATTGATACTTAACCAATATGGGACGGCATCTCTCCTTGCACAATGTGGTCAAACGTAAATCGTTACTTAACAAGGAAGTAATACTTGGTCAAATAAGTGAACACATAGTTTTTTGAACAAAAACGTACTCGATCGAATCCTATGTGCTTATCTCTTTTATTCTTGCCTAAGTAAAGACTTCCGATCAAGAATATGAAGTTCCCTAAAGGTTATGAAAAAAAGAATTAAGAATGGATACTTAACGCCTATGTGACGGATTATCTCCTTCCATGATTTGGTCAAACGTAACTCCTTTACTCTATTACTTAACAAGGAAGTAATAGGTTGTTAAATAAGTCAACACACATTTTTTGAACCAAAACGCACTCGATCGAAGCCTATGTGCTTATCTCTTTATTTCTTGCCTAAGTGAAGACTTTCGATCAAGAATATGAAGTTCCATATACGTTTCGAAAAAAAGAACTAAATATTGATACTTAACCCCTATGGGACGGCCTCTCTCCTTCCACGATTGGGTCAAACATAACTCGTTTACTCTATTACTTAACAAGGAAGTAATAGTTAGTCAAATAAGTCAATACATATTTTTTGAACCAAAACGCAATCGATCGAGTCCTATGTGCTTATCTCTTTTATTCTTGCCTAAGGAAAGACTTTCGGTCAAGAATATGAAGTTCCCTATAAATTATGAAAAGAAAGCTAACTATGGATACTTAACCCCTATGCGACGGCCTCTCTCCTTGCACAACTTGGTCAAACGTAACTGGTTTACTCTATTACTGAACAAGGAAGTAATAGTTGGTCGAATAAGTGAACACACGTTTTTTGAACCAAAACGTACTCGATCGAATCCTATGTGCTTATCTCATTTATTCTTGCCTAAGTGAAGACTTCCGATTAAGAATATGAAGTTCCTTATAAGTTATGAAAAAAAAAACTAAGTATTGATACTTAACCCCTATGGGACGGCATCTCTCCTTGCACAATGTGGTCAAACGTAAACCGTTTACTCTATTACTTAACAAGGAAGTAATAGTTGGTCAAATAAGTGAACACACAGTTTTTTGAACCAAAACGTACTCGATCGAATCCTATGTGCTTATCTCTTTTATTCTTGCCTAAGTGATGACTTCCGATTAAGAATATGAAGTTCCTTATAAGTTATGACCCCAAAGATACGCGATCGAAGCCTATGTGCTTATCTCTCTCATTCTTGCCTAAGCGAATATTTTCGATCAAGAATATGAAGTTCTATATAAGTTATGAAGAAAGCACTAAGTATGGATATTTAACCCCTATAGGATGGCCTCTCTCATTCCCCGATTTGGTCAAACGTAACTCGTTTAATTAACAAGGTTGTAATGGTCGGTCAAATAAGTTAATACACATCTTTGAACTTTAACGCACTCGATCGAAGCCTATGTGCTTTTCTCTATTATTCTTGTCTAAGTGAAGCATTCCGATCAAGAATATGAAGTTCCATATAAGTTATGAAAAATAAAAAACTAAGTATTGCTACTGAACCACTATGGGACGGTCTCTCTCCTTCCACGATTTGGTCAAGCGTAAATCGTTTACTCTATTACTTAACAAGGAAGTAATAGTTGGTCAAATAAGTGAACACACTTTTTTTGAAACAAAACGTACTCGATCGAAGACTATGTGCTTATCTCTTTTATTCTTGCCTAAGTGAAGGCTTGCGATCAAGAATAGGAAGTTCCTTATAAGTTATGAAAAAAAATAAGTATTGATACTTAACCCCTATGGGACGGCATCTCTCCTTCCACTATTTGGTCAGACGTACCTCGTTTACTCTATTACTTAACAAGGAAGTAATAGTTGGTGAAATAAGTCAAACACACAATCTTTGAACCAAAACGTAATCGATCGAAGCCTATGTGCTTATCTCTTTTATTCGTGCCTAAGGAAAGACTTCCGATCAAGAATATGAAGTTCCATATAAGTTATGAAAAGAAAGCTAACTATTGATACTTAACCCTTATGGGACGGCCTCTCTCCTTGCACAACTTGGTCAAACGTAACTCGTTTACTCATTTACTTAACAAGGAAGTAATAATTGGTCGAATAAGTGAACACACGTTTTTTGAACCAAAACGTACTCGATCGAATCCTATGTGCTTATCTCATTTATTCTTGCCTAAGTGAAGACTTCTGATTAAGAATATGAAGTTCCCTATAAGTTATGAAAAACAAAACTAAGTATTGATACTTAACCCCTATGGGACGGCATCTCTCCTTGCACAATGTGGTCAAATGTAAATCGTTTACTCTATTACTTAACAAGGAAGTAATAGTTGGTTGAATAATTGAACACACGTTTTTTGAACCAAAACGTACTCGATCGAATCCTATGTGCTTATCTCTTTTATTCTTGCCTAAGTGATGACTTCCGATTAAGAATATGAAGTTCCTTATAAGTTATGAAAAAAAACTAAGTATTGATACTTAACCCCTATGGGATAGTCTCTCTCCTTCCACGATTTCGTCAAACGTAACTCGTTTACTCTATTACTTATCAAGGAGGTAATAGTTGGTCAAATAAGTCAACACACATTCTTTGAACCAAAACTCACTAGATCAAACGTATATGCTTATCTATTTTATTCTTGCCTAAGTGATAACTTCCGATGAAGAATATGAAGTTCCCTATAAGTTACAAAAAAAAACTAAGTACGGATACTTAACCCCTATAGGACGACATCTCTACTTGAACAATTTGGTCAAATGTAACTTTTTTACGCTATTACTTAACAAGGAAGTAATAGTAGGTCTAAAAAGTCAACAAACATTCTCTAACCCCAAAGACACGCGATCGAAGCCTATGTGCTTATCTCTCTCATTCTTGCCTAAGCGAATATTTTCGATCAAGAATATGAAGTTCTATATAAGTTATGAAGAAAGCACTAAGTATGGATATTTAACCCCTATAGGATGGCCTCTCTCCTTCCCCGATTTGGTCAAACGTAACTCGTTTAATTAACAAGGATTTAATGGTCGGTCAAATAAGTGAATGCACATCTTTGCACTTTAATGCACTCGATCGAAGCCTATGTGCTTTTCTCTATTATTCTTGTCTAAGTGAAGAATTCCGATCAAGAATATGAAGTTCCATATAAGTTATGAAAAATAAAAAACTAAGTATTGACACTTAACCACTATGGGACGGCCTCTCTCCTTCCACGATTTGGTCAAGCGTAACTCGTTTACTCTATTACGTAACAATGAAGTAACATTGGTCAAATAAGTCAACACACATTTTTTGATGCAAAACGCAATCGATCGAAGCCTATGTGTGTATCTCTTTTATTTTTGCCTAAGTAAAAACTTTCGATCAAGAATATGAAGTTCCCTATATGTTATAAAAAAAGAACTAAGAGTGGATACTTAATGCCTATGTGACGTATTCTCTCCTTCCATGATTTGGTCAAACGTAACTCATTTACTCTATATTACTTAACAACGAAGTAATAGTTGGTCAAATAAGTGAACACACTTTTTTTGAACCAAAACGTACTCGATCGAAGCCTATGTGCTTATCTCTTTTATTATTGCCTAAGTGAAGACTTGTGATCAAGAATAGGAAGTTCCTTATAAGTTATGAAAAAAAACTAAGTATTGATACTTAACCCCTATGGGACGGCATCTCTCCTTCCACTATTTTGTCAGACGTAACTCGTTTACTCTATTACTTAACAAGGAAGTAATAGTTGGTGAAATAAGTCAACACACAATCTTTGAACCAAAAGGCAATCGATCGAAGCCTATGTGCTTATCTCTTTTATTCTTGCCTAAGTAAAGACTTCCGATCAAGAATATGAAGTTCCATATAAGTTACAAAAAAAACACTAAGTATTGATACTTAACCCCTATGGGACGGCCTGTCTTCTTCCACGATTTGGTCAAACTTAACTCGTTTACTCTATTACTTAGGAAGGAAGTAATAGTTGCTCAAATAAGTCAACACAATTTTTTGAACCAAAACGCAATCGATCAAAGCCTATGTGCTTATCTCTTTTATTCTTGCCTATGTGAAGACTTCCGATCTAGAATATGAAGTTCCCTGTAAGTTACGGAAAAACAAACTAAGAAAGGATACTTAAAGCCTATGGGATGACCTCTCTCCTTGCACAATTTGGTCAAACGTAACTCGTTTATTCTATTACTTAAAAACAAAGTAATAGTTGGTCAAATAAGTCAACACACATTTTTTGAACAAAAACGCAATCGATCGAAGCCTATGTGTGTATCTCTTTTATTTTTGCCTAAGTAAAAACTTTCGATCAAGAATATGAAGTTCCCTATATGTTATGAAAAAAGAACTAAGAGTGGATACTTAATGCCTATGTGACGTATTCTCTCCTTCCATGATTTGGTCAAACGTAACTCATTTACTCTATTACTTAACAACGAAGTAATAGTTGGTCAAATAAGTGAACACACTTTTTTTGAACCAAAATGTACTCGATCGAAGCCTATGTGCTTATCTCTTTTATTCTTGCCTAAGTGAAGACTTGCGATCAAGAATAGGAAGTTCCTTACAAGTTATGAAAAAAAAACTAAGTATTGATACTTAACCCCTATGGGACGGCATCTCTCCTTCCACTATTTGGTCTGACGTACCTCGTTTACTCTATTACTTAACAAGGAAGTAATCGTTGGTGAAATAAGTCAACACACAATCCTTGAACCAAAACGTAATCGATCGAAGCCTATGTGCTTATCTCTTTTATTCTTGCCTAAGGAAAGACTTCCGATCAAGAATATGAAGTTCCCTACAAGTTATGAAAAGAAAGCTAACTATTGATACTTAACCCCTATGGGACGGCCTCTCTCCTTGCACAACTTGGTCAAACGTAACTCGTTTACTCATTTACTTAACAAGGAAGTAATAATTGGTCGAATACGTGAACACACGTTTTTTGAACCAAAACGTACTCGATCGAATCCTATGTGCTTATCTCATTTATTCTTGCCTAAGTGAAGACTTCCGATTAAGAATATGAAGTTCCCTATAAGTTATGAAAAACAAAACTAAGTATTTATACTTAACCCCTAAGGGACGACATCTCTCCTTGCACAATGTGGTCAAACATAAATCGTTTACTCTATTACTTAACAAGGAAGTAATAGTTGGTCAAATAAGTGAACACACTTTTTTTGAAACAAAACGTACTCGATCGAAGACTATGTGCTTATCTCTTTTATTCTTGCCTAAGTGAAGACTTGCGATCAAGAATAGAAAGTTCCTTATAAGTTATGACAAAAACTAAGTATTGATACTTAACCCCTATGGGACAAACCTCTCTTCTTCCACGATTTGGTCAAACTTAACTAGTTTACTCTATTACTTAGCAAGGAAGTAATAGTTGCTCAAATAAGTCAACACACAATCTTTGAACCAAAACGCAATCGATCGAAGCCTATGTGCTTATCTCTTTTATTCTTGCCTAAGTAAAGACTTCTGATCAAGAATATGAAGTTTCATATAAGTTACAAAAAAAACACTAAGTATTGATACTTAACCCCTATGGGACGACCTCTCTCATTCCACGAGTGGGTCAAACATAACTCGTTTACTATATTACTTAACAAGGAAGTAATAGTAAGTGAAATAAGTCAATACATATTTTTTGAACCAAAACGCAATCGATCGGGGCCTATGTGCTTATCTCTTTTATTCTTGCTTAAGAGAAGACTTCCGATCAAGGATATGAAGTTCCCTATAAGTTATGAAAAGAAAGCTAACTATTGATACTTAACCCCTATGGAACGGCCTCTCTCCTTGCACAACTTGGTCAAACGTAACTCGTTTACTCTATTACTTAACAAGGAAATAATAGTTGGTCGAATAAGTGAACACACATTTTTTGAACCAAAACGTACTCGATCGAATCCTATGTGCTTATCTCATTTATTCTTTCCTAAGTGAAGACTTCCGATTAAGAATATGAAGTTCCTTATAAGCTATGAAAAAAAAACTAAGTATTGATACTTAACCAATATGGGACGACATCTCTCCTTGCACAATGTGGTCAAACGTAAACCGTTTACTCTATTACTTAACAAGGAAGTAATAGTTGGTCAAATAAGTGAACACACAGTTTTTTGAACCAAAACGTACTCGATCGAATCCTATGTGCTTATCTCTTTTATTCTTGCCTAAGTGATGACTTCCGATTAAGAATATGAAGTTCCTTATAAGTTATGACCCCAAAGACACGCGATCGAAGCCTATGTGCTTATCTCTCTCATTCTTGCCTAAGCGAATATTTTCGATCAAGAATATGAAGTTCTGTATAAGTTATGAAGAAAGCACTAAGTATGGATATTTAACCCCTATAGGATGGCCTCTCTCATTCCCCGATTTGGTCAAACGTAACTCGTTTAATTAACAAGGTTGTAATGGTCGGTCAAATAAGTTAATACACATCTTTGAACTTTAACGCACTCGATCGAAGCCTATGTGCTTTTCTCTATTATTCTTGTCTAAGTGAAGCATTCCGATCAAGAATATGAAGTTCCTTATAAGTTATGAAAAATAAAAAACTAAGTATTGCTACTGAACCACTATGGGACGGTCTCTCTCCTTCCACGATTTGGTCAAGCGTAAATCTTTTACTCTATTACTTAACAAGGAAGTAATAGTTGGTCAAATAAGTGAACACACTTTTTTTGAAACAAAACGTACTCGATCGAAGACTATGTGCTTATCTCTTTTATTCTTGCCTAAGTGAAGGCTTGCGATCAAGAATAGGAAGTTCCTTATAAGTTATGAAAAAAAATAAGTATTGATACTTAACCCCTATGGGACGGCATCTCTCCTTCCACTATTTAGTCAGACGTACCTCGTTTACTCTATTACTTAACAAGGAAGTAATAGTTGGTGAAATAAGTTAAACACACAATCTTTGAACCAAAACGTAATCGATCGAAGCCTATGTGCTTATCTCTTTTATTCGTGCCTAAGGAAAGACTTCCGATCAAGAATATGAAGTTCCATATAAGTTATGAAAAGAAAGCTAACTATTGATACTTAACCCTTATGGGACGGCCTCTCTCCTTGCGCAACTTGGTCAAACGTAACTCGTTTACTCATTTACTTAACAAGGAAGTAATAATTGGTCGAATAAGTGAACACACGTTTTTTGAACCAAAACGTACTCGATCGAATCCTATGTGCTTATCTCATTTATTCTTGCCTAAGTGAAGACTTCTGATTAAGAATATGAAGTTCCCTATAATTTATGAAAAACAAAACTAAGTATTGATACTTAACCCCTATGGGACGGCATCTCTCCTTGCACAATGTGGTCAAATGTAAATCGTTTACTCTGTTACTTAACAAGGAAGTAATAGTTGGTCAAATAAGTGAACACACGTTTTTTGAAACAAAACGTACTCGATCGAAGACTATGTGCTTATCTCTTTTATTCTTGCCTAAGTGAAGACTTGCGATCAAGAATAGGAAGTTCCTTATAAGTTATGAAACAAACTAAGTATTGATACTTAACCCCTATGGGACGGCCTCTCTTCTTCCACGATTTGGTCAAACTTAACTAGTTTACTCTATTACTTAGCAAGGAAGTAATAGTTGCTCAAATAAGTCAACACACAATCTTTGAACCAAAACGCAATCGATCGAAGCCTATGTGCTTATCTCTTTTATTCTTGCCTAAGTAAAGACTTTCGATCAAGAATATGAAGTTTCATATAAGTTACAAAAAAAACACTAAGTATTGATACTTAACCCCTATGGTCGACCTCTCTCCTTCCACGACTGGGTCAACCATAACTCGTTTACTCTATTACTTAACAAGGAAGTAATAGTATGTCAAATAAGTCAATACATATTTTTTGAACCAAAACGCAATCGATCGGGGCCTATGTGCTTATCTCTTTTATTCTTCCTTAAGAGAAGACTTCCGATCAAGGATAAGAAGTTCCCTATAAGTTATGAAAAGAAAGCTAACTATTGATACTTAACCCCTATGGGACGGCCTCTCTCCTTGCACAACTTGGTCAAACGTAACTCGTTTACTCTATTACTTAACAAGGAAATAATAGTTGGTCGAATAAGTGAACACACGTTTTTTGAACCAAAACAAACTCGATCGAATCCTATGTGCTTATCTCATTTATTCTTGCCTAAGTGAAGACTTCCGGTTAAGAACCCCTATGGGACGGCATCTCTCCTTGCACAATGTGGTCAAACGTAAATCGTTACTTAACAAGGAAGTAATAGTTGGTCAAATAAGTGAACACACGGTTTTTTGAACAAAAACGTACTCGATCGAATCCTATGTGCTTATCTCTTTTATTCTTGCCTAAGTAAAGACTTCCGATCAAGAATATGAAGTTCCCTAAATGTTATGACAAAAAGAATTAAGAATGGCTACTTAACGCCTATGTGCGGATTATCTCCTTCCATGATTTGGTCAAACATAACTCCTTTACTCTATTACCTAACAAGGAAGTAATAGGTTGTTAAATAAGTCAACACACATTTTTTGAACCAAAACGCACTCGATCGAAGCCTATGTGCTTATCTGTTTATTTCTTGCCTAAGTGAAGACTTTCGATCAAGAATATGAAGTTCCATATATGTTTCGAAAAAAAGAACTAAATATTGATACTTAACCCATATGGGACGGCCTCTCTCCTTCCACGATTGGGTCAAACATAACTCGTTTACTCTATTACTTAACAAGGAAGTAATAGTTAGTCAAATAAGTCAATACATATTTTTTGAACCAAAACGCAATCGATCGAGTCCTATGTGCTTATCTCTTTTATTCTTGCCTAAGGAAAGACTTTCGGTCAAGAATATGAAGTTCCCTATAAATTATGAAAAGAAAGCTAACTATGGATACTTAACCCCTATGCGACGGCCTCTCTCCTTGCACAACTTGGTCAAACGTAACTGGTTTACTCTATTACTGAACAAGGAAGTAATAGTTGGTCGAATAAGTGAACACACGTTTTTTGAACCAAAACGTACTCGATCGAATCCTATGTGCTTATCTCATTTATTCTTGCCTAAGTGAAGACTTCCGATTAAGAATATGAAGTTCCTTATAAGTTATGAAAAAAAAAACTAAGTATTGATACTTAACCCCTATGGGACGGCATCTCTCCTTGCACAATGTGGTCAAACGTAAACCGTTTACTCTATTACTTAACAAGGAAGTAATAGTTGGTCAAATAAGTGAACACACAGTTTTTTGAACCAAAACGTACTCGATCGAATCCTATGTGCTTATCTCTTTTATTCTTGCCTAAGTGATGACTTCCGATTAAGAATATGAAGTTCCTTATAAGTTATGACCCCAAAGATACGCGATCGAAGCCTATGTGCTTATCTCTCTCATTCTTGCCTAAGCGAATATTTTCGATCAAGAATATGAAGTTCTATATAAGTTATGAAGAAAGCACTAAGTATGGATATTTAACCCCTATAGGATGGCCTCTCTCATTCCCCGATTTGGTCAAACGTAACTCGTTTAATTAACAAGGTTGTAATGGTCGGTCAAATAAGTTAATACACATCTTTGAACTTTAACGCACTCGATCGAAGCCTATGTGCTTTTCTCTATTATTCTTGTCTAAGTGAAGCATTCCGATCAAGAATATGAAGTTCCATATAAGTTATGAAAAATAAAAAACTAAGTATTGCTACTGAACCACTATGGGACGGTCTCTCTCCTTCCACGATTTGGTCAAGCGTAAATCGTTTACTCTATTACTTAACAAGGAAGTAATAGTTGGTCAAATAAGTGAACACACTTTTTTTGAAACAAAACGTACTCGATCGAAGACTATGTGCTTATCTCTTTTATTCTTGCCTAAGTGAAGGCTTGAGATCAAGAATAGGAAGTTCCTTATAAGTTATGAAAAAAAATAAGTATTGATACTTAACCCCTATGGGACGGCATCTCTCCTTCCACTATTTGGTCAGACGTACCTCGTTTACTCTATTACTTAACAAGGAAGTAATAGTTGGTGAAATAAGTCAAACACACAATGTTTGAACCAAAACGTAATCGATCGAAGCCTATGTGCTTATCTCTTTTATTCGTGCCTAAGGAAAGACTTCCGATCAAGAATATGAAGTTCCATATAAGTTATGAAAAGAAAGCTAACTATTGATACTTAACCCTTATGGGACGGCCTCTCTCCTTGCACAACTTGGTCAAACGTAACTCGTTTACTCATTTACTTAACAAGGAAGTAATAATTGGTCGAATAAGTGAACACACGTTTTTTGAACCAAAACGTACTCGATCGAATCCTATGTGCTTATCTCATTTATTCTTGCCTAAGTGAAGACTTCTGATTAAGAATATGAAGTTCCCTATAACTTATGAAAAACAAAACTAAGTATTGATACTTAACCCCTATGGGACGGCATCTCTCCTTGCACAATGTGGTCAAATGTAAATCGTTTACTCTATTACTTAACAAGGAAGTAATAGTTGGTTGAATAATTGAACACACGTTTTTTGAACCAAAACGTACTCGATCGAATCCTATGTGCTTATCTCTTTTATTCTTGCCTAAGTGATGACTTCCGATTAAGAATATGAAGTTCCTTATAAGTTATGAAAAAAAACTAAGTATTGATACTTAACCCCTATGGGATAGTCTCTCTCCTTCCACGATTTCGTCAAACGTAACTCGTTTACTCTATTACTTATCAAGGAGGTAATAGTTGGTCAAATAAGTCAACACACATTCTTTGAACCAAAACTCACTAGATCAAACGTATATGCTTATCTATTTTATTCTTGCCTAAGTGATAACTTCCGATGAAGAATATGAAGTTCCCTATAAGTTACAAAAAAAAACTAAGTACGGATACTTAACCCCTATAGGACGGCATCTCTACTTGAACAATTTGGTCAAATGTAACTTTTTTACGCTATTACTTAACAAGGAAGTAATAGTAGGTCTAAAAAGTCAACAAACATTCTCTAACCCCAAAGACACGCGATCGAAGCCTATGTGCTTATCTCTCTCATTCTTGCCTAAGCGAATATTTTCGATCAAGAATATGAAGTTCTATATAAGTTATGAAGAAAGCACTAAGTATGGATATTTAACCCCTATAGGATGGCCTCTCTCCTTCCCCGATTTGGTCAAACGTAACTCGTTTAATTAACAAGGATTTAATGGTCGGTCAAATAAGTGAATGCACATCTTTGCACTTTAATGCACTCGATCGAAGCCTATGTGCTTTTCTCTATTATTCTTGTCTAAGTGAAGAATTCCGATCAAGAATATGAAGTTCCATATAAGTTATGAAAAATAAAAAACTAAGTATTGACACTTAACCACTATGGGACGGCCTCTCTCCTTCCACGATTTGGTCAAGCGTAACTCGTTTACTCTATTACGTAACAATGAAGTAACATTGGTCAAATAAGTCAACACACATTTTTTGATGCAAAACGCAATCGATCGAAGCCTATGTGTGTATCTCTTTTATTTTTGCCTAAGTAAAAACTTTCGATCAAGAATATGAAGTTCCCTATATGTTATAAAAAAAGAACTAAGAGTGGATACTTAATGCCTATGTGACGTATTCTCTCCTTCCATGATTTGGTCAAACGTAACTCATTTACTCTATATTACTTAACAACGAAGTAATAGTTGGTCAAATAAGTGAACACACTTTTTTTGAACCAAAACGTACTCGATCGAAGCCTATGTGCTTATCTCTTTTATTATTGCCTAAGTGAAGACTTGTGATCAAGAATAGGAAGTTCCTTATAAGTTATGAAAAAAAACTAAGTATTGATACTTAACCCCTATGGGACGGCATCTCTCCTTCCACTATTTTGTCAGACGTAACTCGTTTACTCTATTACTTAACAAGGAAGTAATAGTTGGTGAAATAAGTCAACACACAATCTTTGAACCAAAAGGCAATCGATCGAAGCCTATGTGCTTATCTCTTTTATTCTTGCCTAAGTAAAGACTTCCGATCAAGAATATGAAGTTCCATATAAGTTACAAAAAAAACACTAAGTATTGATACTTAACCCCTATGGGACGGCCTGTCTTCTTCCACGATTTGGTCAAACTTAACTCGTTTACTCTATTACTTAGGAAGGAAGTAATAGTTGCTCAAATAAGTCAACACAATTTTTTGAACCAAAACGCAATCGATCAAAGCCTATGTGCTTATCTCTTTTATTCTTGCCTATGTGAAGACTTCCGATCTAGAATATGAAGTTCCCTGTAAGTTACGGAAAAACAAACTAAGAAAGGATACTTAAAGCCTATGGGATGACCTCTCTCCTTGCACAATTTGGTCAAACGTAACTCGTTTATTCTATTACTTAAAAACAAAGTAATAGTTGGTCAAATAAGTCAACACACATTTTTTGAACAAAAACGCAATCGATCGAAGCCTATGTGTGTATCTCTTTTATTTTTGCCTAAGTAAAAACTTTCGATCAAGAATATGAAGTTCCCTATATGTTATGAAAAAAGAACTAAGAGTGGATACTTAATGCCTATGTGACGTATTCTCTCCTTCCATGATTTGGTCAAACGTAACTCATTTACTCTATTACTTAACAACGAAGTAATAGTTGGTCAAATAAGTGAACACACTTTTTTTGAACCAAAATGTACTCGATCGAAGCCTATGTGCTTATCTCTTTTATTCTTGCCTAAGTGAAGACTTGCGATCAAGAATAGGAAGTTCCTTACAAGTTATGAAAAAAAAACTAAGTATTGATACTTAACCCCTATGGGACGGCATCTCTCCTTCCACTATTTGGTCTGACGTACCTCGTTTACTCTATTACTTAACAAGGAAGTAATCGTTGGTGAAATAAGTCAACACACAATCCTTGAACCAAAACGTAATCGATCGAAGCCTATGTGCTTATCTCTTTTATTCTTGCCTAAGGAAAGACTTCCGATCAAGAATATGAAGTTCCCTACAAGTTATGAAAAGAAAGCTAACTATTGATACTTAACCCCTATGGGACGACCTCTCTCCTTGCACAACTTGGTCAAACGTAACTCGTTTACTCATTTACTTAACAAGGAAGTAATAATTGGTCGAATACGTGAACACACGTTTTTTGAACCAAAACGTACTCGATCGAATCCTATGTGCTTATCTCATTTATTCTTGCCTAAGTGAAGACTTCCGATTAAGAATATGAAGTTCCCTATAAGTTATGAAAAACAAAACTAAGTATTTATACTTAACCCCTAAGGGACGACATCTCTCCTTGCACAATGTGGTCAAACATAAATCGTTTACTCTATTACTTAACAAGGAAGTAATAGTTGGTCAAATAAGTGAACACACTTTTTTTGAAACAAAACGTACTCGATCGAAGACTATGTGCTTATCTCTTTTATTCTTGCCTAAGTGAAGACTTGCGATCAAGAATAGAAAGTTCCTTATAAGTTATGACAAAAACTAAGTATTGATACTTAACCCCTATGGGACAAACCTCTCTTCTTCCACGATTTGGTCAAACTTAACTAGTTTACTCTATTACTTAGCAAGGAAGTAATAGTTGCTCAAATAAGTCAACACACAATCTTTGAACCAAAACGCAATCGATCGAAGCCTATGTGCTTATCTCTTTTATTCTTGCCTAAGTAAAGACTTCTGATCAAGAATATGAAGTTTCATATAAGTTACAAAAAAAACACTAAGTATTGATACTTAACCCCTATGGGACGACCTCTCTCATTCCACGAGTGGGTCAAACATAACTCGTTTACTATATTACTTAACAAGGAAGTAATAGTAAGTGAAATAAGTCAATACATATTTTTTGAACCAAAACGCAATCGATCGGGGCCTATGTGCTTATCTCTTTTATTCTTGCTTAAGAGAAGACTTCCGATCAAGGATATGAAGTTCCCTATAAGTTATGAAAAGAAAGCTAACTATTGATACTTAACCCCTATGGAACGGCCTCTCTCCTTGCACAACTTGGTCAAACGTAACTCGTTTACTCTATTACTTAACAAGGAAATAATAGTTGGTCGAATAAGTGAACACACGTTTTTTGAACCAAAACGTACTCGATCGAATCCTATGTGCTTATCTCATTTATTCTTTCCTAAGTGAAGACTTCCGATTAAGAATATGAAGTTCCTTATAAGCTATGAAAAAAAAACTAAGTATTGATACTTAACCAATATGGGACGGCATCTCTCCTTGCACAATGGGGTCAAACGTAAACCGTTTACTCTATTACTTAACAAGGAAGTAATAGTTGGTCAAATAAGTGAACACACAGTTTTTTGAACCAAAACGTACTCGATCGAATCCTATGTGCTTATCTCTTTTATTCTTGCCTAAGTGATGACTTCCGATTAAGAATATGAAGTTCCTTATAAGTTATGACCCCAAAGACACGCGATCGAAGCCTATGTGCTTATCTCTCTCATTCTTGGCTAAGCGAATATTTTCGATCAAGAATATGAAGTTCTGTATAAGTTATGAAGAAAGCACTAAGTATGGATATTTAACCCCTATAGGATGGCCTCTCTCATTCCCCGATTTGGTCAAACGTAACTCGTTTAATTAACAAGGTTGTAATGGTCGGTCAAATAAGTTAATACACATCTTTGAACTTTAACGCACTCGATCGAAGCCTATGTGCTTTTCTCTATTATTCTTGTCTAAGTGAAGCATTCCGATCAAGAATATGAAGTTCCATATAAGTTATGAAAAATAAAAAACTAAGTATTGCTACTGAACCACTATGGGACGGTCTCTCTCCTTCCACGATTTGGTCAAGCGTAAATCGTTTACTCTATTACTTAACAAGGAAGTAATAGTTGGTCAAATAAGTGAACACACTTTTTTTGAAACAAAACGTACTCGATCGAAGACTATGTGCTTATCTCTTTTATTCTTGCCTAAGTGAAGGCTTGCGATCAAGAATAGGAAGTTCCTTATAAGTTATGAAAAAAAATAAGTATTGATACTTAACCCCTATGGGACGGCATCTCTCCTTCCACTATTTAGTCAGACGTACCTCGTTTACTCTATTACTTAACAAGGAAGTAATAGTTGGTGAAATAAGTTAAACACACAATCTTTGAACCAAAACGTAATCGATCGAAGCCTATGTGCTTATCTCTTTTATTCGTGCCTAAGGAAAGACTTCCGATCAAGAATATGAAGTTCCATATAAGTTATGAAAAGAAAGCTAACTATTGATACTTAACCCTTATGGGACGGCCTCTCTCCTTGCACAACTTGGTCAAACGTAACTCGTTTACTCATTTACTTAACAAGGAAGTAATAATTGGTCGAATAAGTGAACACACGTTTTTTGAACCAAAACGTACTCGATCGAATCCTATGTGCTTATCTCATTTATTCTTGCCTAAGTGAAGACTTCTGATTAAGAATATGAAGTTCCCTATAATTTATGAAAAACAAAACTAAGTATTGATACTTAACCCCTATGGGACGGCATCTCTCCTTGCACAATGTGGTCAAATGTAAATCGTTTACTCTGTTACTTAACAAGGAAGTAATAGTTGGTCAAATAAGTGAACACACGTTTTTTGAAACAAAACGTACTCGATCGAAGACTATGTGCTTATCTCTTTTATTCTTGCCTAAGTGAAGACTTGCGATCAAGAATAGGAAGTTCCTTATAAGTTATGAAACAAACTAAGTATTGATACTTAACCCCTATGGGACGGCCTCTCTTCTTCCACGATTTGGTCAAACTTAACTAGTTTACTCTATTACTTAGCAAGGAAGTAATAGTTGCTCAAATAAGTCAACACACAATCTTTGAACCAAAACGCAATCGATCGAAGCCTATGTGCTTATCTCTTTTATTCTTGCCTAAGTAAAGACTTTCGATCAAGAATATGAAGTTTCATATAAGTTACAAAAAAAACACTAAGTATTGATACTTAACCCCTATGGTCGACCTCTCTCCTTCCACGACTGGGTCAACCATAACTCGTTTACTCTATTACTTAACAAGGAAGTAATAGTATGTCAAATAAGTCAATACATATTTTTTGAACCAAAACGCAATCGATCGGGGCCTATGTGCTTATCTCTTTTATTCTTCCTTAAGAGAAGACTTCCGATCAAGGATAAGAAGTTCCCTATAAGTTATGAAAAGAAAGCTAACTATTGATACTTAACCCCTATGGGACGGCCTCTCTCCTTGCACAACTTGGTCAAACGTAACTCGTTTACTCTATTACTTAACAAGGAAATAATAGTTGGTCGAATAAGTGAACACACGTTTTTTGAACCAAAACAAACTCGATCGAATCCTATGTGCTTATCTCATTTATTCTTGCCTAAGTGAAGACTTCCGGTTAAGAACCCCTATGGGACGGCATCTCTCCTTGCACAATGTGGTCAAACGTAAATCGTTACTTAACAAGGAAGTAATAGTTGGTCAAATAAGTGAACACACGGTTTTTTGAACAAAAACGTACTCGATCGAATCCTATGTGCTTATCTCTTTTATTCTTGCCTAAGTAAAGACTTCCGATCAAGAATATGAAGTTCCCTAAATGTTATGACAAAAAGAATTAAGAATGGATACTTAACGCCTATGTGACGGATTATCTCCTTCCATGATTTGGTCAAACATAACTCCTTTACTCTATTACCTAACAAGGAAGTAATAGGTTGTTAAATAAGTCAACACACATTTTTTGAACCAAAACGCACTCGATCGAAGCCTATGTGCTTATCTGTTTATTTCTTGCCTAAGTGAAGACTTTCGATCAAGAATATGAAGTTCCATATATGTTTCGAAAAAAAGAACTAAATATTGATACTTAACCCATATGGGACGGCCTCTCTCCTTCCACGATTGGGTCAAACATAACTCGTTTACTCTATTACTTAACAAGGAAGTAATAGTTAGTCAAATAAGTCAATACATATTTTTTGAACCAAAACGCAATCGATCGAGTCCTATGTGCTTATCTCTTTTATTCTTGCCTAAGGAAAGACTTTCGGTCAAGAATATGAAGTTCCCTATAAGTTATGAAAAGAAAGCTAACTATTGATACTTAACCCCTATGCGACGACCTCTCTCCTTGCACAACTTGGTCAAACGTAACTCGTTTACTCTATTACTTAACAAGGAAGTAATAGTTGGTCGAATAAGTGAACACATGTTTTTTGAACCAAAACGTACTCGATCGAATCCTATGTGCCTATCTCATTTATTCTTGCCTAAGTGAAGACTTCCGATTAAGAATATGAAGTTCCTTATAAGTTATGAAAAAAAACTAAGTATTGATACTTAACCCCTATGGGACGGCATCTCTCCTTGCACAATGTGGTCAAACGTAAACCGTTTACTCTATTACTTAACAAGGAAGTAATAGTTTGTCAAATGAACCAAAACGTACTCGATCGAATTCTATGTGCTTGTCTCTTTTATTCATGCCTAAGTGATGACTTCCGATTAAGAATATGAAGTTCCTTATAAGTTATGACCCCAAAGACACGCGATCGAAGCCTATGTGCTTATCTCTCTCATTCTTGCCTAAGTGAATATTTCGATCAAGAATATGAAGTTCTATATAAGTTATGAAGAAAGCACTAAGTATGGATATTTAACCCCTATCGGATGGCCTCTCTCATTCCCTGATTTGGTCAAACGTAACTCGTTTACTCTATTACTTAGCAAGGAAGTAATAGTTGCTCAAATAAGTCAACACACAATCTTTGAACCAAAACGCAATCGATCGAAGCCTATGTGCTTATCTCTTTTATTCTTGCCTAAGTAAAGACTTCCGATCAAGAATATGAAGTTCCATATAAGTTACAAAAAAAAACACTAAGTATTGATACTTAACCCCTATGGGACGGCCTTTCTTCTTCCACGATTTGGTCAAACTTAACTCGTTTACTCTTTTACTTAGCAAGGAAGTAATAGTTGTTAAAATATGTCAACACACTTTTTTGAACCAAAACGCAATCGATTAAAGCCTATGTGCTTATCTCTTTTATTCTTGCCTATGTGAAGACTTCCGATCAAGAATATGAAGTTCCATGTAAGTTACGGAAAAACAAACTAAGAAATGATACTTAAAGCCTATGGGATGACCTCTCCCCTTGCACAATTTGGCCAAACGTAACTCGTTTATTCTATTACTTAAAAACAAAGTAATAGTTGGTCAAATAAGTCAACACACATTCTTTGAACCAAAACGTAAAGACTTCCGATCAAGAATATGAAGTTCCCTAAATGTTATGAAAAAAAAGAATTAAGAATGGATACTTAACGCCTATGTGACGGATTATCTCATTCCATGATTTGGTCTAACGTAACTACTTTACTCTATTACTTAACAAGGAAGTAATAGGTTGTTAAATAAGTCAACACACATTTTTTGAACCAAAACGCACTCGATCGAAGCCTATGTGCTTATCTGTTTTATTCTTGCCTAAGTGAAGACTTTCGATCAAGAATATGAAGTTCCATATACGTTACGAAAAAAAGAACTAACTATTGATACTTAACCCCTGTGGGACGACCTCTCTCTTTCCACGATTGGGTCTGAAAGTGCAAGTTTTCTGGATGTTAGGATAACATTGAGATTTTCAATGTTAGAGTAACATTGCACGTCCAGAAACTGTTTTACAATCTAGTTATTATTATTATTATTGTTTTGCCTTATTCACTTAACTAACTGAGTTCCACAGTTGTAGTTGTCTTTGATTATTATTCAGGAAACAAACTTGCATTAGGTTGGACGCTCAAAGTTTCCAAGATGAGAAGTTTCCTTAATTAAAGCAAACGGCTTATAAAAGGAAAGAAGAAGTCTAGTGCGACTAGGAAAGCTTCCAAGGGAAAGTCCTGAATTGAAGAAGGAGTCTTTCCTTAGCTAGATCACTGGCGAAGGAACTATTATTCAAGAAGGACTGCGAGAACAAGGAAGAGGAGTTCGAGAAGGAAACAAGGAGAATTACCAACCGTGTACAACACACCTTGAAGTCCAAATCAAGAACCTATATATAGGTGTGAAGTACATCAAGACGAACAACGAGACAAGAGCTAATCAATCCAAGAGATTAATTTACAGTTGTTGAGTGTTGTCTTGCTTTAGCAAAGTTTTTAAGTTGTTAGAATAGATCTAAGAGTGAGGAGCTTTTAGAGATAGTCGAAGCAACTCTTGTGTGCTTTGCTTAGTTTGAACAATTCGAGAGTGAGGAGCTTGAGAGTTGTGAGAACGCCTTTGTTAAACCCTTGTGGTATTTTGCCTACGGCTCGGAAGTTAATATAATCCTATATTCATTTCTTAAATTCGTGTTTGTTTATTCCGCTGCAAACTGTTACTCTGGTCTGCTGTTAAAGTAACATCGTAGAACTAACAGCAAACACAAACTGTTGTTAGAACTTCAGTGTTAAGTTAACATCAACAACGTATCGACCCGATCCACAATTTCAATTGGTATCAGAGCCAAGCACCAACTTCACCGGTGTTTGGCGTTGATACGACAAGATGGACAATTCCAACCCTAATACCAGCAGGTTGCCTGTATTGGAGGGTCCCAACAACTATGCCTACTGGAAGATCAGGCTCAGAGTCCACATCAAATCCATCGACCTAAGAGCTTGGGACGCAGTACTAGAAGGCTACACCATTCCCTACTTGCCAAGAGATGGAGATGCTGATCTGGTACCTAAGCCAAGGGGACAATGGACAGCCAACGAAATTGCTCTCTACAACTTCAATGAAAAGGCTCTCAATGCTATTTTTAGCTGGGTAGGTAATCATATGTTCAAACTGATTCAAACTTGTTCTACTGCTAAATCTGCATGGGAAATTCTTGAATTACATTGTGAGGGTGATGTGGCTGTGAGGGACTCTAAATATAGAAAACTTTTGAGGGACTTTGAGAAGATAGAGATGGGTGAGGATGAAAGCATTGATAGTTATTTTGAGAAACTTCTAGATATTGCTAATCAGTGCCAAAACTTAGGTTTTATCATCCCTAATCAAACCATGGTCTACAAAGCCTTTAGAACATTATCCTCTAAGTTTAATGTCAAAAGAATTGCTATGAATGAGTCTAGAGATCTTGCCAACATGGACTTTCAAACATTAATGAACACTCTAAAAGAATTTGAACTAGAATTCCTAGGAAAGTCCAGTAAACAACTTGCTTTAGCCTTACTAGGTACTAGCTCAGATTCTACAGGGAGTGATGAGGATGAATATGAGTTGATCTCTTCTAACTATGGCAATATTACCAAAAAGTTTAGTAAATTAGGTTTCAAAGGTAAACAGAAAGAAAAACAAACTGGTAATGATAGCCCCGGTTACAAGAAATTGCCCCCAAAGTTTGTAAAATACATGGCATCTAAGAGCACTCCTCAAGATGCTGAGAAATTGAAAGATGTCCAGTGTTATGAATGTAAGGGGTATGGTCACTTTAAACATGAATGTGCTAACACCCTCAGAACAAGAGGGAATTCTCATTGGGTTTGTGTAGATGACTTCAATGAAGATGATTTTGAATCTGGAACAAGTGCCGAGGAACACTCAGAGGAAATCAAAACTACTGCGCTATGCACAACGATCACCTGGTCCAATGAAGACTCCAGAAATTGCCTAAGATCACAATGTTACTCTAACATTGGTGAACCAACAGCAAAGCAGGAAATCTTTTTTGGAGACTGGAACAACAATGATTCCCAGGTTATCTCTGATGAAGTCTCTGATTGTGATGATACTAACTTTGATTGTTTTCATGGTACAGTTGATCTAGAAGAAGAGTACTCCCAAGAAGAAGAATTATCCCAGGAGGAGATTCTTGATGATCTGCACACCACATTCCTCAGGCTTGAGAGAGAGAATGTGAAACTCATAAAGAAGAACAAAGCACTGACTCATGACATTGAATGTTGAAGAACATGTTGAAACTCTATGAAAGAGATCTTGACAAAGCTGAAGCTGAGTTGAAAGAGGTAAAGGATAAACTCAAGAAAGACACACAGATCATAGCTAAATGGAATGCAGGTACTTCTAAACTTGATGAGGTACTTAGCATGGGAAATTCAGGTTCATGTGGTGTGGGATTTGTTGAGAAACCTTCCTCTTCTATAGTAAATTCTGCCTATCTATCTTCTAGCTTTGTTAAAGAATCTGATTCTAAGAGTTTAGGTACCATCAACACTGTGAGAAGTAAACCTACTTTTATCTGTCAATACTGTTACCAACCAGGCCACATAAAACCATTCTGTAGAAAATTTATAAGAGAATGTGGTAAGAAAACAGTTACTGAACCCAATGTTAGAACAACAGCAGTTTCCGATGTTAGACCAACATTAGGTTCAGGACAGAAAGGTAGAACTTGGGTAGAAAAAGTTAAGACCCCTAAGATTAAAGTTGTTTGCAATGTTGTTTTCTCTGCTGTGTATTCTAACCTTTCAGGTAAGTGGTACTTCGACAGTGGATGTTCAAGACACATGACAGGCAACATTGACAATCTTGTGAATATGGTTTCTGTGAGTACTGGCACTGTGACCTATGGTGGTGGTACAAAAGGGAAGATCATTGGAAAGGGGACACTGAATGTTGATGGATTTCCACCCCTGAAGGATGTGTTGTTGGTTGATGGGCTACAAGAAAATTTAATCAGCATCAGTCAACTATGTGATGATGGCTTGCTGGTTACATTTGACAGTTCATCTTGTGATGTTTATGATAGTGATAATGTACTTGTTATGACAGGTACTTGGTCCAAGGACAACTGCTACCTAGCTCAAGAGGAAGCAGAGTGTTTCCATGCTAAAATAGATGAAGCTTCTGTATGGCATAGGAAACTTGGACATGTTCACTACAGAAACCTTGAGAAATTACAGAGAGTTGATGCTGTAAGAGGCTTACCAAAGCTGTCTTGTCCAGGTAAGCTTGTGTGTGGTGATTGCCTCAAGGGTAAGCAAACCAGAGCAGTTCATACACCCCTACAGGTACAGAATGCTAATCCTAGATCTAGTAGGTGTTTTGAATTGCTGCACATGGACTTAATGGGTCCAATTGAGGTAAGTAGTCTCAGTGGGAAGAGATATGCCTTTGTGATTGTAGATGACTTCTCTAGATACACTTGGGTAAAATTTCTTAAAGAAAAGTCAGAAGCTTTTGATCAGTTCAAAATTCTTTGTGCTAGTATTAAAAACTTGTATGGCTCCGCTGTGACTAAAATTAGGTCTGATCATGGTAAAGAATTTGAAAATGCTAGTTTTGATAACTACTGCAATGCTAAAGGTATTTTCCATGAATTTTCAGCTCCTAAGACTCCTCAGCAGAATGGGATTGCTGAGAGAAAGAACAGGACTCTTCAAGAGATGGCCAGAGTTATGCTCAATGCCAAAGACTTATCCAAAAGACTCTGGGCTGAAGCCTTAAATATTGCTTGTCACATTAGTAACAGGGTGTATCTTAGACCTGGAACTAACATGACTCCATATGAACTCTTGAAGGGTGTAAAACCAAATGTTGCATACTTTCATGAATTTGGATGTGATTGTTATCTACTGAATGACAGGGATTATCTGAGTAAATTTGATTCTAAAAGTGAAAAATGCATCTTTGTAGGATACTCAACCAATAGTACTTCCTTTAGAGTCTACAATCTTAGATTGAAGACAATTCAGGAATCAGTGAATGTTGTGTTTGACGATTTCACTCTTGATACAGGTACTGGTGACATCTTAGTTCCCAATGTTGAACCAACAGTGGAAACCGAGAATGTTACTCCTGACAATGTTACACCAACATTGGAACTGGAAGCTGGAAACACTGAACAAGAGTCAGGGAACGATGTTAGACTAACACCAGCGAGATCAGATGTTAGAGTAACATCAGAGGATTCTGACCCAGAACATGAAGGTGTCGCTGAACCTAGAAGAGACCCCCCGGCTAGGATTCAGAAAGACCATCCAGCATCCCAGGTAATAGGTGAACTCACTGAACGGGTAAGGACACGCAATAGAGAAAGACTTGACTATAGAGATATGGTAAAACTGTGTGTCTGTATGAACTTCACTTGTACTGTTGATAATGCCTCTTGTTTTGTCTCCACCATAAAACCTAAAAATGTGAATGAAGCCCTTCTTGATAACTTTTGGATTAATGCCATGCAAGATGAACTATTACAGTTTACTAAGAACAATGTCTGGATACTTGTACCTAGACCACCTAATGTTAATGTAATAGGGACAAAGTGGATATTTAAGAACAAGAGTAATGAGGAAGGGGTTATAGTTAGAAACAAAGCTAGACTAGTTGCTCAGGGGTACACACAGGTTGAAGGTGTAGATTTTGATGAGACTTTTGCTCCAGTTGCTAGGATTGAATCTATTAGGTTACTTCTAGCCATAGCATGTTGTCTTAAGATAAAATTATACCAAATGGATGTAAAGGGTGCGTTTCTGAATGGGCTGATTGATAAGGAAGTATATGTTGAACAACCAAAGGGGTTCACAGATCCTAAGTATCCAAACCATGTGTACAAGCTTGAAAAGGCATTATATGGTCTTAAACAAGCACCTAGAGCATGGTATGAAAGGCTTACAAAATTCCTTGTAAATCTTGGTTTTGTTAGAGGTGATGGAGATAGAACACTGTTTGTCTTGAAGAAAGATTCTCATGTCTGTATTGCTCAAATATATGTAGATGATATTGTGTTTGGCTCAACTAACAATTCTATTCTAGAAAAATTTGTTGAATCAATGACAGGGCAGTTTGAGATGAGTATGATGGGAGAATTAACTTTCTTTCTTGGTCTTCAAGTGAAACAAACAGGTAATGGAATTTTCCTAAGTCAGGAAAAGTATGCAAGAAATTTGGTGAAAAGGTTTGAATTGACAGATTCAAAGCCTTGCAAGACTCCCATGTCTTCAGCTGTGAAGATATCCAGGGATGATACTGGTGTCAATGTTGATCCAACATTGTACCGTTCAATGATAGGAAGCTTGTTATAATTGTCTGCTTCAAGACCTGATATTATGTTCTCTGTGTGTGTATGTGCAAGGTACCAGGGACGTCCAAAGCAGTCACATCTGATTGCTGTGAAGAGAATACTTAGATACATATCTGGCACTTTGGCCCTTGGCATATGGTACTCTTATGATACTAACACAAATCTTGTAGGTTTCAGTGACTCAGACTGGGCAGGTGATACTGATGACAGGAAGTCTACAAGTGGAGGATGTTTTTATCTGGGGAACAACTTGGTCTCATGGTACAGCAGAAAGCAAAACCGTGTGTCACTATCCACTGCTGAGGCTGAATACATTGCAGCAGGTAGTTGTGTCACCCAGTTGGTATGGCTCAAACATATGCTACTGGACTATGGGTTAGACAGTGATACCTTACTTATGTTCTGTGATAACCTTAGCGCTATAAGCATCTCTAAGAATCCTGTTCAGCATTCTAGGACAAAACATATAGACATTAGGCATCACTTTCTGAGAGACATGGTAGAAGACAAGCTTATTGACATTGAACATATAGAAACTAACAATCAGCTAGCTGATATGTTCACTAAACCATTAGATACTGAGAGGTTCTTCAGTCTGAGGAACTCTCTTGGCATGTGCATTGTTTAGAGATGTTAGTTCACCAGTGTTGACATAACACCACTGTCTAGCATTGGTTATTGGTTGTGGTGTAGCTGTAATTCTTTTTTGTTCCTTTTTGCATTCTTCTTTCTTGCAAATTACATCTTTGCTAGAGAAACTGTTGGTTGTGTGGTTGACCTGTATGAATAGCTAAGGTGATTGGTGAACAGGTACATATCAAGAGGTTTGGAAAGAAATAACTCTGATGTTAGTCTGTGAATGTTAACCTAACATCATGGGAGAAGCTGGGATACACAGAGCTCACTACTCTGATGATATTCAGTTGTGTCTTATCCATGTTAGGTTTGACAAGGTATGAAGAGAAGCTGGGGTACATGATGTTGAAGGCCTCATTGTCATTCAGTTGTGCTTATTTTCATATTTTTGTCTATGGCCAAGGTTTTTACATGATAGTGATCTTTCCTACTGGGGTGTATAAAGTTTAGACTGTGTGCATTCAGTAGCATTGATTACTTAGTATTTCCTTGATAAACAGGTTAGTAAACAAGTATGCATGAGGAGTTGGGGTGGAGAAATATTTGATAAAAGTGTTGTCTTCATTCAATTCCTTTGTACTTGCCTGATCTGTAGCTGATAGCTAAGTTGCTGGGGTGTGTGGAGTCCTGTGCTGCCCACATTCAGTGATGAGACTGTCCTTTAACATTCATCAGTTTTTTTTCAAAAGAGTTTCTAAAAATAGTGAAAGTTAAAGATAAATTGATATGTCCTGATCCCAGTTAGCAAGGCGGTTTGTATGTGGTTACCATCTCTCAAATGTTAATCTAACATGGTTGCATTCATTCTAGTTCTGCATATTTCCTTTTGTCGGTTTGGGCTTAGGGGGAGTAGTTAAGTATCATGTGTTGAGGCATACTTCTTGGGTGACCAGCTACAGGTAAAAGCACTATGTTTTGTGATCTTCTTGCTGTGGGAAAATCTTTTCCCTGGATAAGTATATCCTCTGTGTTTTTCTCTGTTTGATTTGTCACTTGCTTATACTGATGATCTTAAGCTGTGTCATTGTACCTGTGTACTTGGTTGAAGCTTCGGATTAGTACAGGAATATCTCACGCTCTCACAAGATGATGCTACTTTGGATGAAGCCCTGCACCTCTAACTTCCCTCCCTGATGTTAACTTGCCAATGTTAGTCCAACATTGTAACATTGTAACTTATAAGTTTTCAGGAATGAAGACTGCTCTGGTTACGTGTTAACCTAACACTGACACGTGGTAAGAATAACATTTAGGGGACGTGTGACAGTGGTCAGATTATTATGGTAACATGTTACAACACCACTATTCCATGCTCTTCATCTGAATCATATATATAATTTGCCCTAATTTCTTCTTCATTCTAACGCTAACAACTGTGCAAAGCAAATTACTCTCTAAATTTTCAAAATCTTCAATCTTTTTATCTCAAAGTTACTCTAACAATGGCACGCAAGTCCAATATTGATGCTCTTGCAGAAGCAGCTGCGCAAGTCGAGCAAGCGCCACGACGCAGTACCAGACGCACCGCCGCTGAAACCACAGTCGCCGCCTCTCCAAAGAGGAAAGCTACCACTCAACGGCGCAAGGGCAAAAAGATTTCAAAGAAAGATGTTGGTTCAACATCAGATGCTGTCGAGCAAGCCCCTGCTCCCACCAATCCTAAAATCGAGGTAACAATGGCTAACCCTACTCCGAGTATACCTGCTGATGTCGATGTTGGTATTGAGGGGGAGACTGAGGCCCCTGTGATTGGGTTGGGTAATGTGGTTGAGGAAGTGGTGGAGCCAACTGTGGCTAGTTCTATTGAGCCTAATGAGGCTAATGATGATGAGTCTGCTGCTGCTGAGGAGAGTGAACATGCTACTGGTGAGCATGATGAGGATTTGTCTGAGGAGATTGCTGCTGATGGCAATCTTGGTGTAAATAATGGGGTTACTACTGAAGGTAACCAAGCTGTTGTGAGTGACCAACCAACTGAGGTTGAAGGAGAAGAAGAGGATGAGGATGAAAACCTTTCCTTGGCTGCCCTTGCAAATGCTGCCAGGAAGAGGAAAGGTAAGGAGGTGATGGCTGAGTCTTCTGAGGATGAGTCAGAAGAAGAAAAAGAAGAAGAAGAGATTGAGGAGGAAGAGGAAGAGGAAGTTGAGGAAGAAGAGCTTGTGGCTGATGAGCCAGAGCAAGCTGATGTTACTCTAACATCAGATGATGATCAGTTTACTGATCTAATGATGAGAGAGTATCCACGTGAAGCTTACTCTGACTTCTATGTGTCTCCTGATGCTGAGGAGCAATGGGAGGCATACCAAGCCAGGGTAATCCACAAGGAAAGGGTTATTGAGGAGGGTATTTTCAAAGAAAACAGGGTGTTTGAGTTGCTTGAGGCTAGAGGAGTCTTGGGGTCTGTGCAGAATCTGTCTGCATATGTTCCTGATGTAGTGAGAGAGTTCTACATGAATCTCTCTGAGTGGGTGATCAACCTGGATTCTCCTAAGTATGGGAAGGCTTGGGTTAGGAAGAAGATCTATGACATCACTCCTGCCATGATCAATGAGGCTTGGGGTCTTCCTGATCCTGAAGAGTCTGAGGATCCGACTATGGAGGAGATCATCACTGATCTTACAGGTGGCCTCACTAGGCAATGGAGAGAGAGCTTTCCCACAACCAGGCTGACTTCTCTTAGTGCCGTGCTTCACAAGATCAGCACTTACAATTGGCTTCCTTCTTCCAACACTACTGTGATGACCAAAGAGTCAGCAAAGTTGGTGTACAAGCTGAAGAATGGAATGAGTGTAAACATTGGTGAAAAAGTGCTGAGACACATGAAGGAAGTCACTATGAAGCCCAAAAGAATCCTTCCTTATCCTTCACTGATCTCATGTCTATTGGTGAAGCAAGGCTTCAAAACCAAGAAGACTGAAGGGTGGATTAGCAACAAAGCTGTAATGTCAATCACCAGGAGCTACTTCACTAATGTGAGGATCCAGGATTTGCCTTGGAACCCTCAAGGAGAAGCTGGTCCCAGCAGGAAGAAGAAGAAGAAGACACACAAGTTTGCTGCTTCTTCAGTTCCAGTGAGCAGTGGTGACAGCTGCTCAGTGATTACAGATGCTTTTGTTGAGGAAACATTGGTCTGGCTGGATAGGGAGTACAAGGACACCTAGAGGGAAATAGCTGACAAGCAAGTCAGACTGCAGGAACTGGACAGCTTGAGGAAACACTTGAAGGATCTGCCTTCCTCACAAAAAGGGGGAGAGTAGATCAAATTTTCAAATTTTCCTGCAAGTTTCTTTAGTTTCTGTTTCTAATGCCTTTTGAACAATTGTTTTCTTTTTATTCTGATCAAGGAGACTGTTCCTTGCTGCTAGTATGGACTGTAATTAAGTACTTTTTATTTTGGGTACTTAGTGTTTCTGCTTATGCTATTATTGAACTGTGATTACTGGTACTGACTCTGTTTTGCAGGTGTTAACTTTCTGATGTTAAACCAACATTGATAAAGCTGGATGTTATAACATTGAAAGTATCAGTGTTAGAATAACATTGGATTAGTTCCTTCTGATATTCAGGGGGAGAGTACTTAGTTTTTCATTGTTATGATATAATGAAGTTTTTCTGAATAATTTGATCTGATAAGAACTGTTTCTTAGGTTTTGTGATTAAGGCAAAAAGGGGGAGATTGAAAGTGCAAGTTTTCTGGATGTTAGGATAACATTGAGATTTTCAATGTTAGAGTAACATTGCATGTCCAGAAACTGTTTTACAATCTAGTTATTATTATTATTATTGTTTTGCCTTATTCACTTAACTAACTGAGTTCCACAGTTGTAGTTGTCTTTGATTATTATTCAGGAAACAAACTTGCATTAGGTTGGACGCTCAAAGTTTCCAAGATGAGAAGTTTCCTTATTTAAAGCAAACGGCTTATAAAAGGAAAGAAGAAGTCTAGTGCGACTAGGAAAGCTTCCAAGGGAAAGTCCTGAATTGAAGAAGGAGTCTTTCCTTAGCTAGATCACTGGCGAAGGAACTATTATTCAAGAAGGACTGCGAGAACAAGGAAGAGGAGTTCGAGAAGGAAACAAGGAGAATTACCAACCGTGTACAACACACCTTGAAGTCCAAATCAAGAACCTATATATAGGTGTGAAGTACATCAAGACGAACAACGAGACAAGAGCTAATCAATCCAAGAGATTAATTTACAGTTGTTGAGTGTTGTCTTGCTTTAACAAAGTTTTTAAGTTGTTAGAATAGATCTAAGAGTGAGGAGCTTTTAGAGATAGTCGAAGCAACTCTTGTGTGCTTTGCTTAGTTTGAACAATTCGAGAGTGAGGAGCTTGAGAGTTGTGAGAACGCCTTTGTTAAACCCTTGTGGTATTTTGCCTACGGCTCGGAAGTTAATATAATCCTATATTCACTTCTTAAATTCGTGTTTGTTTATTCCGCTGCAAACTGTTACTCTGGTCTGCTGTTAAAGTAACATTGTAGAACTAACAGCAAACACAAACTGCTGTCAGAACTTCAGTGTTAAGTTAACATCAACAACGTATCGACCCGATCCACAATTTCAGGGTCAAACATAACTCGTTTACTCTATTACTTAACAAGGAAGTAATAGTTAGTCAAATAAGTCAATACATATTTTTTGAACAAAAACGCAATCTATCGAGGCCTATGTGTTTATCTCTTTTATTCTTGCCTAAGGAAAGACTTGCGATCAAGAATATGAAGTTCCCTATAAGTTATGAAAAGAAAGCTAACTATTGATACTTAACCCCTATGGGACGGCCTCTCTCCTAGCATAACTTGGTCAAACGTAACTCGTTTACTCTATTACTTAACAAGGAAGTAATAGTTGGTCGAATAATTGAACACACATTTTTTGAACCAAAACGTACTCGATCGAATCCTATGTGCTTATCTCATTTATTCTTGCCTAAGTGAAGACTTCCGATTAAGAATATGAAGTTCCTTATAAGTTATGAAAAAAAAACTAAGTATTGATACTTAACCCCTATGGGACGGCATCTCTCCTTGCACAATGTGGTCAAACATCAATCGTTTACTCTATTACTTAACAAGGAAGTAATAGTCGGTCAAATAAGTGAACACATAGTTTTTTGAACCAAAACGTACTCGATCGAATCCTATGTGCTTATCTCTTTTATTCTTGCCTAAGTGATGACTTGCGATTAAGAATATGAGGTTCCTTATAAGTTATGAAAAAAAACTAAGTATTGATACTTAACCCCTATGGGATAGTCTCTCTCCTTCCACGATTTCGTCAAACGTAACTCGTTTACTCTATTACTTATCAAGGAGGTAATAGTTGGTCAAATAAGTCAACACACATTCTTTGAACCAAAACTCACTAGATCAAACCTATATGCTTATCTATTTTATTCTTGCCTAAGTGATAACTTCCGATGAAGAATATGAAGTTCCCTATAAGTTACAAAAAAAAACTAAGTACGGATACTTAACCCTTATAGGACGGCATCTCTAGTTGAACAATTTGGTCAAATGTAACTTTTTTACGCTATTACTTAACAAGGAAGTAATAGTAGGTCTAAAAAGTCAACAAACATTCTCTATCCACAAAGACACGCGATCGAAGCCTATGTGCTTATCTCTCTCATTCTTGCCTAAGCGAATATTTTCGATCAAGAATATGAAGTTCTATATAAGTTATGAAGAAAGCACTAAGTATGGATATTTAACCCCTATAGGATGGCCTCTCTCCTTCCCCGATTTGGTCAAACGTAACTCGTTTAATTAACAAGGATGTAATGGTCGGTCAAATAAGTGAATACACATCTTTGAACTTTAACGCACTCGATCGAAGCCTATGTGCTTTTCTCTATTATTCTTGTCTAAGTGAAGAATTCCGATCAAGAATATGAAGTTCCATATAAGGTATGAAAAATAAAAAACTAAGTATTGATAGTTAACCACTATGGGACGGCCTCTCTCCTTCCACGATTTGGTCAAGCGTAACTTGTTTACTCTATTACTTAACAAGGAAGTAATATTAGTCAAATAAGTCAACACACATTCTTTGAACAAAAATGCAATCGATCTAAGCCTATGTGCGTATCTCTTTTATTCTTGCCTAAGTAAAAGCTTCCGATCAAGAATATGAAGTTCCCTATATATTATGAAAAAAGAACTAAGAGTGGATACTTAATGTCTATGTGACGGATTCTCTCCTTCCATGATTTGGTCAAACGTAACTTATTTACTTTATTACTTAACAAGGAAGTAATAGTTGGTGAAATAAGTCAACACACAATCTTTGAACCAAAACGCAATCGATCGAAGACTATGTGCTTATCTGTTTTATTCTTGCCTAAGTAAAGACTTCTGATCAAGAATATGAAGTTCCATATAAGTTACAAAACAAGCACTAAGTATTGATACTTAACCCCTATGGGACGACCTCTCTCCTTCCACGACTGGGTCAAACATAACTCGTTTACTCTATTACTTAACAAGGAAGTAATAGTTAGTCAAATAAGTCAATACATATTTTTTGAACAAAAACGCAATCTATCGAGGCCTATGTGCTTATCTCTTTTATTCTTGCCTAAGGAAAGACTTGCGATCAAGAATATGAAGTTCCCTATAAGTTATGAAAAGAAAGCTAACTATTGATACTTAACCCCTATGGGACGGCCTCTCTCCTAGCATAACTTGGTCAAACGTAACTCGTTTACTCTATTACTTAACAAGGAAGTAATAGTTGGTCGAATAATTGAACACACGTTTTTTGAACCAAAACGTACTCGATCGAATTCTATGTGCTTATCTCATTTATTCTTGCCTAAGTGAAGACTTCCGATTAAGAATATGAAGTTCCTTATAAGTTATGAAAAAAAAAACTAAGTATTGATACTTAACCCCTATGGGACGACATCTCTCCTTGCACAATGTGGTCAAACGTCAATCGTTTACTCTATTACTTAACAAGGAAGTAATAGTCGGTCAAATAAGTGAACACATAGTTTTTTGAACCAAAACGTACTCGATCGAATCCTATGTGCTTATCTCTTTTATTCTTGCCTAAGTGATGACTTGCGATTAAGAATATGAGGTTCCTTATAAGTTGTGAAAAAAACTAAGTATTGATACTTAACCCCTATGGGATAGTCTCTCTCCTTCCACGATTTCGTCAAACGTAACTCGTTTACTCTATTACTTATCAAGGAGGTAATAGTTGGTCAAATAAGTCAACACACATTCTTTGAACCAAAACTCACTAGATCAAACCTATATGCTTATCTATTTTATTCTTGCCTAAGTGATAACTTCCGATGAAGAATATGAAGTTCCCTATAAGTTACAAAAAAAAAACTAAGTACGGATACTTAACCCTTATAGGACGGCATCTCTAGTTGAACAATTTGGTCAAATGTAACTTTTTTACGCTATTACTTAACAAGGAAGTAATAGTAGGTCTAAAAAGTCAACAAACATTCTCTATCCACAAAGACACGCGATCGAAGCCTATGTGCTTATCTCTCTCATTCTTGCCTAAGCGAATATTTTCGATCAAGAATATGAAGTTCTATATAAGTTATGAAGAAAGCACTAAGTATGGATATTTAACCCCTATAGGATGGCCTCTCTCCTTCCCCGATTTGGTCAAACGTAACTCGTTTAATTAACAAGGATGTAATGGTCGGTCAAATAAGTGAATACACATCTTTGAACTTTAACGCACTCGATCGAAGCCTATGTGCTTTTCTCTATTATTCTTGTCTAAGTGAAGAATTCCGATCAAGAATATGAAGTTCCATATAAGGTATGAAAAATAAAAAACTAAGTATTGATAGTTAACCACTATGGGACGGCCTCTCTCCTTCCACGATTTGGTCAAGCGTAACTTGTTTACTCTATTACTTAACAAGGAAGTAATATTAGTCAAATAAGTCAACACACATTCTTTGAACAAAAATGCAATCGATCTAAGCCTATGTGCGTATCTCTTTTATTCTTGCCTAAGTAAAAGCTTCCGATCAAGAATATGAAGTTCCCTATATATTATGAAAAAAGAACTAAGAGTGGATACTTAATGCCTATGTTACGGATTCTCTCCTTCCATGATTTGGTCAAACGTAACTTATTTACTTTATTACTTAACAAGGAAGTAATAGTTGGTGAAATAAGTCAACACACAATCTTTGAACCAAAACGCAATCGATCGAAGACTATGTGCTTATCTGTTTTATTCTTGCCTAAGTAAAGACTTCCGATCAAGAATATGAAGTTCCATATAAGTTACAAAACAAGCACTAAGTATTGATACTTAACCCCTATGGGACGACCTCTCTCCTTCCACGACTGGGTCAAACATAACTCGTTTACTCTATTACTTAACAAGGAAGTAATAGTTAGTCAAATAAGTCAATACATATTTTTTGAACAAAAACGCAATCTATCGAGGCCTATGTGCTTATCTCTTTTATTCTTGCCTAAGGAAAGACTTGCGATCAAGAATATGAAGTTCCCTATAAGTTATGAAAAGAAAGCTAACTATTGATACTTAACCCCTATGGGACGGCCTCTCTCCTAGCATAACTTGGTCAAACGTAACTCGTTTACTCTATTACTTAACAAGGAAGTAATAGTTGGTCGAATAATTGAACACACGTTTTTTGAACCAAAACGTACTCGATCGAATTCTATGTGCTTATCTCATTTATTCTTGCCTAAGTGAAGACTTCCGATTAAGAATATGAAGTTCCTTATAAGTTATGAAAAAAAAAACTAAGTATTGATACTTAACCCCTATGGGACGACATCTCTCCTTGCACAATGTGGTCAAACGTCAATCGTTTACTCTATTACTTAACAAGGAAGTAATAGTCGGTCAAATAAGTGAACACATAGTTTTTTGAACCAAAACGTACTCGATCGAATCCTATGTGCTTATCTCTTTTATTCTTGCCTAAGTAAAGACTTCCGATCAAGAATATGAAGTTCCCTAAATGTTATGAAAAAAAGAATTAAGAATGGATACTTAACGCCTATGTGACGGATTATCTCCTTCCATGATTTGGTCAAACGTAACTCCTTTACTCTATTACTTAATAAGGAAGTAATAGGTTGTTAAATATGTCAACACACATTTTTTGAACCAAAATGCACTCGATCGAAGCCTATGTGCTTATCTGTTTTATTCTTGCCTAAGTGAAGACTTTCGATCAAGAATATGAAGTTCCATATACGTTACGAAAAAAAGAACTAAATATTGATACTTAACCCCTATGGGACAGCCTCTCTCCTTCCACGATTGGGTCAAACATAACTCGTTTACTCTACTTAACAAGGAAGTAATAGTTAGTCAAATAATTCAATACATATTTTTTAAACCAAAACGCAATCGATCGAGTCCTATGTGCTTATTTCTTTTATTCTTGCCTAAGGAAAGACTTTCGGTCAAGAATATGAAGTTCCCTATAAGTTATGAAAAGAAAGCTAACTATTGATACTTAACCCCTATGGGACGACCTCTCTCCTAGCACAACTTGGTCAAACGTAACTCGTTTACTCTATTACTTAACAAGGAAGTAATAGTTGGTCGAATAATTGAACACACGTTTTTTGAACCAAAACGTACTCGATCGAATCCTATATGCTTATCTCTTTTATTCTTGCCTAAGTGATGACTTCCGATTAAGAATATGAAGTTCCTTATAAGTTATGAAAAAAAACTAAGTATTGATACTTAACCCCTATGGGATAGTCTCTCTCCTTCCACGATTTCGTCAAACGTAACTCGTTTACTCTATTACTTATCAAGGAGGTAATAGTTGGTCAAATAAGTCAACACACATTCTTTGAACCAAAACTCACTAGATCAAACGTATATGCTTATCTATTTTATTCTTGCCTAAGTGATAACTTCCGATGAAGAATATGAAGTTCCCTATAAGTTACAAAAAAAAACTAAGTACGGATACTTAACCCCTATAGGACGGCATCTCTACTTGAACAATTTGGTCAAATGTAACTTTTTTACGCTATTACTTAACAAGGAAGTAATAGTAGGTCTAAAAAGTCAACAAACATTCTCTATCCACAAAGACACGCGATCGAAGCCTATGTGCTTATCTCTCTCATTCTTGCCTAAGCGAATATTTTCGATCAAGAATATGAAGTTCTATATAAGTTATGAAGAAAGCACTAAGTATGGATATTTAACCCCTATAGGATGGCCTCTCTCCTTCCCCGATTTGGTCAAACGTAACTCGTTTAATTAACAAGGATGTAATGGTCGGTCAAATAAGTGAATACACATCTTTGAACTTTAACGCACTCGATCGAAGCCTATGTGCTTTTCTCTATTATTCTTGTCTAAGTGAAGAATTCCGATCAAGAATATGAAGTTCCATATAAGGTATGAAAAATAAAAAACTAAGTATTGATAGTTAACCACTATGGGACGGCCTCTCTCCTTCCACGATTTGGTCAAGCGTAACTTGTTTACTCTATTACTTAACAAGGAAGTAATATTAGTCAAATAAGTCAACACACATTCTTTGAACAAAAATGCAATCGATCTAAGCCTATGTGCGTATCTCTTTTATTCTTGCCTAAGTAAAAGCTTCCGATCAAGAATATGAAGTTCCCTATATATTATGAAAAAAGAACTAAGAGTGGATACGTAATGCCTATGTGACGGATTCTCTCCTTCCATGATTTGGTCAAACGTAACTTATTTACTTTATTACTTAACAAGGAAGTAATAGTTGGTGAAATAAGTCAACACACAATCTTTGAACCAAAACGCAATCGATCGAAGACTATGTGCTTATCTGTTTTATTCTTGCCTAAGTAAAGACTTCCGATCAAGAATATGAAGTTCCATATAAGTTACAAAACAAGCACTAAGTATTGATACTTAACCCCTATGGGACGACCTCTCTCCTTCCACGATTGGGTCAAACATAACTCGTTTACTCTATTACTTAACAAGGAAGTAATAGTTAGTCAAATAAGTCAATACATATTTTTTGAACAAAAACGCAATCTATCGAGGCCTATGTGCTTATCTCTTTTATTCTTGCCTAAGGAAAGACTTGCGATCAAGAATATGAAGTTCCCTATAAGTTATGAAAAGAAAGCTAACTATTGATACTTAACCCCTATGGGACGGCCTCTCTCCTAGCATAACTTGGTCAAACGTAACTCGTTTACTCTATTACTTAACAAGGAAGTAATAGTTGGTCGAATAATTGAACACACGTTTTTTGAACCAAAACGTACTCGATCGAATTCTATGTGCTTATCTCATTTATTCTTGCCTAAGTGAAGACTTCCGATTAAGAATATGAAGTTCCTTATAAGTTATGAAAAAAAAAACTAAGTATTGATACTTAACCCCTATGGGACGACATCTCTCCTTGCACAATGTGGTCAAACGTCAATCGTTTACTCTATTACTTAACAAGGAAGTAATAGTCGGTCAAATAAGTGAACACATAGTTTTTTGAACCAAAACGTACTCGATCGAATCCTATGTGCTTATCTCTTTTATTCTTGCCTAAGTAAAGACTTCCGATCAAGAATATGAAGTTCCCTAAATGTTATGAAAAAAAGAATTAAGAATGGATACTTAACGCCTATGTGACGGATTATCTCCTTCCATGATTTGGTCAAACGTAACTCCTTTACTCTATTACTTAATAAGGAAGTAATAGGTTGTTAAATATGTCAACAAACATTTTTTGAACCAAAATGCACTCGATCGAAGCCTATGTGCTTATCTGTTTTATTCTTGCCTAAGTGAAGACTTTCGATCAAGAATATGAAGTTCCATATACGTTACGAAAAAAAGAACTAAATATTGATACTTAACCCCTATGGGACAGCCTCTCTCCTTCCACGATTGGGTCAAACATAACTCGTTTACTCTACTTAACAAGGAAGTAATAGTTAGTCAAATAATTCAATACATATTTTTTGAACCAAAACGCAATCGATCGAGTCCTATGTGCTTATTTCTTTTATTCTTGCCTAAGGAAAGACTTTCGGTCAAGAATATGAAGTTCCCTATAAGTTATGAAAAGAAAGCTAACTATTGATACTTAACCCCTATGGGACGGCCTCTCTCCTAGCACAACTTGGTCAAACGTAACTCGTTTACTCTATTACTTAACAAGGAAGTAATAGTTGGTCGAATAATTGAACACACGTTTTTTGAACCAAAACGTACACGATCGAATCCTATGTGCTTATCTCTTTTATTCTTGCCTAAGTGATGACTTCCGATTAAGAATATGAAGTTCCTTATAAGTTATGAAAAAAAACTAAGTATTGATACTTAACCCCTATGGGATAGTCTCTCTCCTTCCACGATTTCGTCAAACGTAACTCGTTTACTCTATTACTTATCAAGGAGGTAATAGTTGGTCAAATAAGTCAACACACATTCTTTGAACCAAAACTCACTAGATCAAACGTATATGCTTATCTATTTTATTCTTGCCTAAGTGATAACTTCCGATGAAGAATATGAAGTTCCCTATAAGTTACAAAAAAAAACTAAGTACGGATACTTAACCCCTATAGGACGGCATCTCTACTTGAACAATTTGGTCAAATGTAACTTTTTTACGCTATTACTTAACAAGGAAGTAATAGTAGGTCTAAAAAGTCAACAAACATTCTCTAACCCCAAAGACACGCGATCGAAGCCTATGTGCTTATCTCTCTCATTCTTGCCTAAGCGAATATTTTCGATCAAGAATATGAAGTTCTATATAAGTTATGAAGAAAGCACTAAGTATGGATATTTAACCCCTATAGGATGGCCTCTCTCCTTCCCCGATTTGGTCAAACGTAACTCGTTTAATTAACAAGGATTTAATGGTCTGTCAAATAAGTGAATGCACATCTTTGCACTTTAATGCACTCGATCGAAGCCTATGTGCTTTTCTCTATTATTCTTGTCTAAGTGAAGAATTCCGATCAAGAATATGAAGTTCCATATAAGTTATGAAAAATAAAAAACTAAGTATTGACACTTAACCACTATGGGACGGCCTCTCTCCTTCCACGATTTGGTCAAGCGTAACTCGTTTACTCTATTACTTAACAATGAAGTAACATTGGTCAAATAAGTCAACACACATTTTTTGAACCAAAACGCAATCGATCGAAGCCTATGTGTGTATCTCTTTTATTTTTGCCTAAGTAAAAACTTTCGATCAAGAATATGAAGTTCCCTATATGTTATGAAAAAAGAACTAAGAGTGGATACTTAATGCCTATGTGACGTATTCTCTCCTTCCATGATTTGGTCAAACGTAACTCATTTACTCTATTACTTAACAACGAAGTAATAGTTGGTCAAATAAGTGAACACACTTTTTTTGAACCAAAACGTACTCGATCGAAGCCTATGTGCTTATCTCTTTTATTATTGCCTAAGTGAAGACTTGTGATCAAGAATAGGAAGTTCCTTATAAGTTATGAAAAAAAACTAAGTATTGATGACGGCATCTCTCCTTCCACTATTTTGTCAGACGTAACTCGTTTACTCTATTACTTAACAAGGAAGTAATAGTTGGTGAAATAAGTCAACACACAATCTTTGAACCAAAAGGCAATCGATCGAAGCCTATGTGCTTATCTCTTTTATTCTTGCCTAAGTAAAGACTTCCGATCAAGAATATGAAGTTCCATATAAGTTACAAAAAAAACACTAAATATTGATACTTAACCCCTATGGGACGACCTGTCTTCTTCCACGATTTGGTCAAACTTAACTCGTTTACTCTATTACTTAGGAAGGAAGTAATAGTTGCTCAAATAAGTCAACACAATTTTTTGAACCTAAACGCAATCGATCAAAGCCTATGTGCTTATCTCTTTTATTCTTGCCTATGTGAAGACTTCCGATCTAGAATATGAAAGTTCCCTGTAAGTTACGGAAAAACAAACTAAGAAAGGATACTTAAAGCCTATGGGATGACCTCTCTCCTTGCACAATTTGGTCAAACGTAACTCGTTTATTCTATTACTTAAAAACAAAGTAATAGTTGGTCAAATAAGTCAACACACATTTTTTGAACAAAAACGCAATCGATCGAAGCCTATGTGTGTATCTCTTTTATTTTTGCCTAAGTAAAAACTTTCGATAAAGAATATGAAGTTCCCTATATGTTATGAAAAAAGAACTAAGAGTGGATACTTAATGCCTATGTGACGTATTCTCTCCTTCCATGATTTGGTCAAACGTAACTCATTTACTCTATTACTTAACAACGAAGTAATAGTTGGTCAAATAAGTGAACACACTTTTTTTGAACCAAAATGTACTCGATCGAAGCCTATGTGCTTATCTCTTTTATTCTTGCCTAAGTGAAGACTTGCGATCAAGAATAGGAAGTTCCTTACAAGTTATGAAAAAAAAACTAAGTATTGATACTTAACCCCTATGGGACGGCATCTCTCCTTCCACTATTTGGTCTGACGTACCTCGTTTACTCTATTACTTAACAAGGAAGTAATAGTTGGTGAAATAAGTCAACACACAATCCTTGAACCAAAACGTAATCGATCGAAGCCTATGTGCTTATCTCTTTTATTCTTGCCTAAGGAAAGACTTCCGATCAAGAATATGAAGTTCCCTACAAGTTATGAAAAGAAAGCTAACTATTGATACTTAACCCCTATGGGACGGCCTCTCTCCTTGCACAACTTGGTCAAACGTAACTCGTTTACTCATTTACTTAACAAGGAAGTAATAATTGGTCGAATACGTGAACACACATTTTTTGAACCAAAACGTACTCGATCGAATCCTATGTGCTTATCTCATTTATTCTTGCCTAAGTGAAGACTTCCGATTAAGAATATGAAGTTCCCTATAAGTTATGAAAAACAAAACTAAGTATTTATACATAACCCCTAAGGGACGACATCTCTCCTTGCACAATGTGGTCAAACATAAATCGTTTACTCTATTACTTAACAAGGAAGTAATAGTTGGTCAAATAAGTGAACACACTTTTTTTGAAACAAAACGTACTCGATCGAAGACTATGTGCTTATCTCTTTTATTCTTGCCAACTTGCGATCAAGAATAGAAAGTTCCTTATAAGTTATGACAAAAACTAAGTATTGATACTTAACCCCTATGGGACAAACCTCTCTTCTTCCACGATTTGGTCAAACTTAACTAGTTTACTCTATTACTTAGCAAGGAAGTAATAGTTGCTCAAATAAGTCAACACACAATCTTTGAACCAAAACGCAATCGATCGAAGCCTATGTGCTTATCTCTTTTATTCTTGCCTAAGTAAAGACTTCCGATCAAGAATATGAAGTTTCATATAAGTTACAAAAAAAACACTAAGTATTGATACTTAACCCCTATGGGACGACCTCTCTCATTCCACGACTGGGTCAAACATAACTCGTTTACTATATTACTTAACAAGGAAGTAATAGTAAGTGAAATAAGTCAATACATATTTTTTGAACCAAAACGCAATCGATCGGGGCCTATGTGCTTATCTCTTTTATTCTTGCTTAAGAGAAGACTTCCGATCAAGGATATGAAGTTCCCTATAAGTTATGAAAAGAAAGCTAACTATTGATACTTAACCCCTATGGAACGGCCTCTCTCCTTGCACAACTTGGTCAAACGTAACTCGTTTACTCTATTACTTAACAAGGAAATAATAGTTGGTCGAATAAGTGAACACACGTTTTTTGAACCAAAACGTACTCGATCGAATCCTATGTGCTTATCTCATTTATTCTTGCCTAAGTGAAGACTTCCGATTAAGAATATAAAGTTCCTTATAAGCTATGAAAAAAAAACTAAGTATTGATACTTAACCCATATAGGAAGGCATCTCTCCTTGCACAATGTGGTCAAATGTAAATCGTTACTTAACAAGGAAGTAATAGTTGGTCAAATATGTGAACACATAGTTTTTTGAAAAAAACGTACTCGATCGAATCCTATGTGCTTATCTCTTTTATTCTTGCCTAAGTAAAGACTTCCGATCAAGAATATGAAGTTCCCTAAAGGTTATGAAAAAAAGAATTAAGAATGAATACTTAACGCCTATGGGACGGATTATCTCCTTCCATGATTTGGTCAAACGTAACTCCTTTACTCTATTACTTAACAAGGAAGTAATAGGTTGTTAAATAAGTCAACACACATTTTTTGAACCAAAACGCACTCGATCGAAGCCTATGTGCTTATCTGTTTATTTCTTGCCTAAGTGAAGACTTTCGATCAAGAATATGAAGTTCCACATACGTTTCGAAAAAAAGAACTAAATATTGATACTTAACCCCTATGGGACGGCCTCTCTCCTTCCACGATTGGGTCAAACATAACTCGTTTACTCTATTACTTAACAAGGAAGTAATAGTTAGTCAAATAAGTCAATACATATTTTTTGAACCAAAACGCAATCGATCGAGTCCTATGTGCTTATCTCTTTTATTCTTGCCTAAGGAAAGACTTTCGGTCAAGAATATGAAGTTCCCTATAAATTATGAAAAGAAAGCTAACTATTGATACTTAACCCCTATGCGACGGCCTCTCTCCTTGCACAACTTGGTCAAACGTAACTCGTTTACTCTATTACTTAACAAGGAAGTAATAGTTGGTCGAATAAGTGAACACACGTTTTTTGAACCAAAACGTACTCGATCGAATCCTATGTGCTTATCTCATTTATTCTTGCCTAAGTGAAGACTTCCGATTAAGAATATGAAGTTCCTTATAAGTTATGAAAAAAAAACTAAGTATTGATACTTAACCCCTATGGGACGGCATCTCTCCTTGCACAATGTGGTCAAACGTAAACCGTTTACTCTATTTTTAACAAGGAAGTAATAGTTGGTCAAATAAGTGAACACACAGTTTTTTGAACCAAAACGTACTCGATCGAATCCTATGTGCTTATCTCTTTTATTCTTGCCTAAGTGATGACTTCCGATTAAGAATATGAAGTTCCTTATAAGTTATGACCCCAAAGACACGCGATCGAAGCCTATGTGCTTATCTCTCTTATTCTTGCCTAAGCGAATATTTTCGATCAAGAATATGAAGTTCTATATAAGTTATGAAGAAAGCACTAAGTATGGATATTTAACCCCTATAGGATGGCCTCTCTCATTCCCCGATTAGGTCAAACGTAACTCGTTTAATTAACAAGGTTGTAATGGTCGGTCAAATAAGTTAATACACATCTTTGAACTTTAACGCACTCGATCGAAGCCTATGTGCTTTTCTCTATTATTCTTGTCTAAGTGAAGCATTCCGATCAAGAATACGAAGTTCCATATAAGTTATGAAAAATAAAAAACTAAGTATTGCTACTGAACCACTATGGGACGGTCTCTCTCCTTCCACGATTTGGTCAAGCGTAAATCGTTTACTCTATTACTTAACAAGGAAGTAATAGTTGGTCAAATAAATGAACACACTTTTTTTGAAACAAAACGTACTCGATCGAAGACTATGTGCTTATCTCTTTTATTCTTGCCTAAGTGAAGACTTGCGATCAAGAATAGGAAGTTCCTTATAAGTTATGATAAAAAATAAGTATTGATACTTAACCCCTATGGGACGGCATCTCTCCTTCCACTATTTGGTCAGACGTACCTCGTTTACTCTATTACTTAACAAGGAAGTAATAGTTGGTGAAATAAGTCAAACACACAATCTTTGAACCAAAACGTAATCGATCGAAGCCTATGTGCTTATCTCTTTTATTCGTGCCTAAGGAAAGACTTCCGATCAAGAATATGAAGTTCCATATAAGTTATGAAAAGAAAGCTAACTATTGATACTTAACCCTTATGGGACGGCCTCTCTCCTTGCACAACTTAGTCAAACGTAACTCGTTTACTCATTTACTTAACAAGGAAGTAATAATTGGTCGAATAAGTGAACACACGTTTTTTGAACCAAAACGTACTCGATCGAATCCTATGTGCTTATCTCATTTATTCTTGCCTAAGTGAAGACTTCTGATTAAGAATATGAAGTTCCTTATAAGTTATGAAAAACAAAACTAAGTATTGATACTTAACCCCTATGGGACGGCATCTCTCATTGCACAATGTGGTCAAATGTAAATCGTTTACTCTATTACTTAACAAGGAAGTAATAGTTGGTCAAATAAGTGAACACACTTTTTTTGAAACAAAACGTACTCGATCGAAGACTATGTGCTTATCTCTTTTATTCTTGCCTAAGTGAAGACTTGCGATCAAGAATAGGAAGTTCCTTATAAGTTATGAAAAAAACTAAGTATTGACACTTAACCCCTATGGGACGGCCTCTCTTCTTCCACGATTTGGTCAAACTTAACTAGTTTACTCTATTACTTAGCAAGGAAGTAATAGTTGCTCAAATAAGTCAACACACAATCTTTGAACCAAAACGCAATCGATCGAAGCCTATGTGCTTATCTCTTTTATTCTTGCCTAAGTAAAGACTTTCGATCAAGAATATGAAGTTTCATATAAGTTACAAAAAAAACACTAAGTATTGATACTTAACCCCTATGGTCGACCTCTCTCCTTCCACGACTGGGTCAACCATAACTCGTTTACTCTATTACTTAACAAGGAAGTAATAGTAAGTCAAATAAGTCAAAACATATTTTTTGAACCAAAACGCAATCGATCGGGGCCTATGTGCTTATCTCTTTTATTCTTCCTTAAGAGAAGACTTCCGATCAAGGATAAGAAGTTCCCTATAAGTTATGAAAAGAAAGCTAACTATTGATACTTAAACCCTATGGGACGGCCTCTCTCCTTGCACAACTTGGTCAAACGTAACTCGTTTACTCTATTACTTAACAAGGAAATAATAGTTGGTCGAATAAGTGAACACACGTTTTTTGAACCAAAACAAACTCGATCGAATCCTATGTGCTTATCTCATTTATTCTTGCCTAAGTGAAGACTTCCGATTAAGAACCCCTATGGGACGACATCTCTCCTTGCACAATGTGGTCAAACGTAAATCGTTACTTAACAAGGAAGTAATAGTTGGTCAAATAAGTGAACACACAGTTTTTTGAACAAAAACGTACTCGATCGAATCCTATGTGCTTATCTCTTTTATTCTTGCCTAAGTAAAGACTTCCGATCAAGAATATGAAGTTCCCTAAATGTTATGAAAAAAAGAATTAAGAATGGATACTTAACGCCTATGTGACGGATTATCTCCTTCCATGATTTGGTCAAACGTAACTCCTTTACTCTATTACTTAACAAGGAAGTAATAGGTTGTTAAATAAGTCAACACACATTTTTTGAACCAAAACGCACTCGATCGAAGCCTATGTGCTTATCTGTTTATTTCTTGCCTAAGTGAAGACTTTCGATCAAGAATATGAAGTTCCATATACGTTTCGAAAAAAAGAACTAAATATTGATACTTAACCCCTATGGGACGGCCTCTCTCCTTCCACGATTGGGTCAAACATAACTCGTTTACTCTATTACTTAACAAGGAAGTAATAGTTAGTCAATTAAGTCAATACATATTTTTTGAACCAAAACGCAATCGATCGAGTCCTATGTGCTTATCTCTTTTATTCTTGCCTAAGGAAAGACTTTCGGTCAAGAATATGAAGTTCCCTATAAGTTATGAAAAGAAAGCTAACTATTGATACTTAACCCCTATGCGACGGCCTCTCTCCTTGCACAACTTGGTCAAACGTAACTCGTTTACTCTATTACTTAACAAGGAAGTAATAGTTGGTCGAATAAGTGAACACACGTTTTTTGAACCAAAACGTACTTGTTAACCCTAAAAAATAAAATAAAGGAGATTACTCCTACTCGGAAAAACAATATATGGACAATACTATTGTCACGAGTCCTTCCGATGAGAGGTACCTATAAAGAAAGCCCCTCGGAGGATTGCCCTACCTTTCGGTCACTGACCCGAAAAGGTTTATAAGAGCACCCGAGGAGAAACATAAGAGTCCCTTGGAAAGTCAAACGGTGAATGAAAAGCAGATATCAACACGGCATCGGAAAAAGAGCAAACCTCGATGGACCCGTATGACTCCGATATCCACCAAATGCTCCAAGAGGGACCAAAATGGACCCCGAGTCCTATGAACTTACAAGAAAACTTCCTTGCTGAACACTCCTCGGAAAAGACGACACTCGGATTTATCCGAGGACCCAATTTTGGAGAAAATCAAGAAACAAACACAAGAACATCCAGTGAATACAATCCGAGAACTCTCGTGAAGAAATCTCACTTTCAGTAAAGCAAATACAGCCCTCGGACGCAAAATCACAGTCCTCGGAAGTTATACTAAGTCCTCGGGGATCACATTTACCCCCTCAGAGATCACTCCTGATTGTTGAAGAAAATACCCGAGTCAAGAAGGAGAAATAAGAGCCCTCGGAAGAATAGTCCTATCAGAACAATCTACATCAGAAGCCCTCGGAGATATTAGAGGACACAAAAGCTAATCCAGTCAGCGCCTAGTAGATAAAAGATAAACATTATCCTAGTTTTTACACCTGTATCAAAGTAACAACAACACATGTCCTTACCAAAACGCATGCACAATGACACCTGCCCCTACCAAAGTCTATATAAAGGGAGGTGATCATTAGAAGAGAGACAAGGCTGAAGCCACTTAGCTTACTTATTACAATTTAACATTCAAATATGTAAGAGAGGAGGAAATGTTCAGTGAATAAAGGAAGGGAATATTCTTGCAATTAATGTCATTATGTCCATCCATCATTGCCTCTGAATCACGGACAGGGCGTTCGAACCAAAAATAAATATCTTCCGTTAAATAGGGAATAATTCTAAACCTGTTAACAGTACTCGATCGAATCCTATGTGCTTATCTCATTTATTCTTGCCTAAGTGAAGACTTCCGATTAAGAATATGAAGTTCCTTATAAGTTATGAAAAAAAAAACTAAGTATTGATACTTAACCCCTATGGGACGGCATCTCTCCTTGCACAATGTGGTCAAACGTAAACCGTTTACTCTATTACTTAACAAGGAAGTAATAGTTTGTCAAATGAACCAAAACGTACTCGATCGAATCCTATGTGCTTGTCTCTTTTATTCATGCCTAAGTGATGACTTCCGATTAAGAATATGAAGTTCCTTATAAGTTATGACCCCAAAGACACGCGATCGAAGCCTATGTGCTTATCTCTCTCATTCTTGCCTAAGTGAATATTTCGATCAAGAATATGAAGTTCTATATAAGTTATGAAGAAAGCACTAAGTATGGATATTTAACCCCTATCGGATGGCCTCTCTCATTCCCCGATTTGGTCAAACGTAACTCGTTTAATTAACAAGGATGTAATGGTCGGTCAAATAAGTTAATACACATCTTTGAACTTTAACGCACTCGATCGAAGCCTATGTGCTTTTCTCTATTATTCTTGTCTAAGTGAAGAATTCCGATCAAGAATACGAAGTTCCATATAAGTTATGAAAAATAAAAAACTAAGTATTGATACTGAACCACTATGGGACGGCCTCTCTCCTTCCACGATTTGGTCAAGCGTAAATCGTTTACTCTATTACTTAACAAGGAAGTAATAGTTGGTCAAATAAGTGAACACACTTTTTTTGAAACAAAACGTACTCGATCGAAGACTATGTGCTTAACTCTTATATTCAATCCTAAGTGAAGACTTGCGATCAAGAATAGGAAGTTCCTTATAAGTTATGAAAAAAACTAAGTATTGATACTTAACCCCTATGGGACGGCATCTCTCCTTCCACTATTTGGTCAGACGTACCTCATTTACTCTATTACTTAACAAGGAAGTAATAGTTGGTGAAATAAGTCAACACACAATCTTTGAACCAAAACGCAATCGATCGAAGCCTATGTGCTTATCTCTTTTATTCTTGCCTAAGTAAAGACTTCTGATCAAGAATATGAAATTCCATATAAGTTACAAAAAAAACACTAAGTATTGATAATTAACCCCTATGGGACGACCTCTCTCCTTCCACGACTGGGTCAAACATAACTCGTTTACTCTATTACTTAACAAGGAAGTAATAGTAAGTCAAATAAGTCAATACATATTTTTTGAACCAAAACGCAATCGATCGGGGCCTATGTGCTTATCTCTTTCATTCTTGCTTAAGAAAAGACTTCCGATCAAGGATATGAAGTTCCTTATAAGTTATAAAAAGAAAGCTAACTATTGATACTTAACCCCTATGGGACGGCCTCTCTCCTTGCACAACTTGGTCAAACGTAACTCGTTTACTCTATTACTTAACAAGGAAATAATAGTTGGTCGAATAAGTGAACACACGTTTTTTGAACAAAAACGTACTCGATCGAATCCTATGTGCTTATCTCTTTCATTCTTGCTTAAGAAAAGACTTCCGATCAAAGATATGAAGTTCCCTATATGTTATGAAAAGAAAGCTAACTATTGATACTTAACCCCTATGGGACGGCCTCTCTCCTTGCACAACTTGGTCAAACGTAACTCGTTTACTCTATTACTTAACAAGGAAGTAATAGTTGGTCAAATAAGTGAACACACTTTTTTTGAAACAAAACGTACTCGATCGAAGACTATGTGCTTATCTCTTTTATTCTTGCCTAAGTGAAGACTTGCGATCAAGAATAGGAAGTTCCTTATAAGTTATGAAAAAAACTAAGTATTGACACTTAACCCCTATGGGACGGCCTCTCTTCTTCCACGATTTGGTCAAACTTAACTAGTTTACTCTATTACTTAGCAAGGAAGTAATAGTTGCTCAAATAAGCCAACACACAATCTTTGAACCAAAACGCAATCGATCGAAGCCTATGTGCTTATCTCTTTTATTCTTGCCTAAGTAAAGACTTTCGATCAAGAATATGAAGTTTCATATAAGTTACAAAAAAAACACTAAGTATTGATACTTAACCCCTATGGTCGACCTCTCTCCTTCCACGACTGGGTCAACCATAACTCGTTTACTCTATTACTTAACAAGGAAGTAATAGTAAGTCAAATAAGTCAATACATATTTTTTGAACCAAAACGCAATCGATCGGGGCCTATGTGCTTATCTCTTTCATTCTTGCTTAAGAAAAGACTTCCGATCAAGGATATGAAGTTCCTTATAAGTTATGAAAAGAAAGCTAACTATTGATACTTAACCATTATGGGACGGCCTCTCTCCTTGCACAACTTGGTCAAACGTAACTCGTTTACTCTATTACTTAACAAGGAAATAATAGTTGGTCGAATAAGTGAACACACGTTTTTTGAACAAAAACGTACTCGATCGAATCCTATGTGCTTATCTCTTTCATTCTTGCTTAAGAAAAGACTTCCGATCAAAGATATGAAGTTCCCTATATGTTATGAAAAGAAAGCTAACTATTGATACTTAACCCCTATGGGACGGCCTCTCTCCTTGCACAACTTGGTCAAACGTAACTCGTTTACTCTATTACTTAACAAGGAAGTAATAGTTGGTCAAATAAGTGAACACACTTTTTTTGAAACAAAACGTACTCGATCGAAGACTATGTGCTTATCTCTTTTATTCTTGCCTAAGTGAAGACTTGCGATCAAGAATAGGAAGTTCCTTATAAGTTATGAAAAAAACTAAGTATTGACACTTAACCCCTATGGGACGGCCTCTCTTCTTCCACGATTTGGTCAAACTTAACTAGTTTACTCTATTACTTAGCAAGGAAGTAATAGTTGCTCAAATAAGCCAACACACAATCTTTGAACCAAAACGCAATCGATCGAAGCCTATGTGCTTATCTCTTTTATTCTTGCCTAAGTAAAGACTTTCGATCAAGAATATGAAGTTTCATATAAGTTACAAAAAAAACACTAAATATTGATACTTAACCCCTATGGTCGACCTCTCTCCTTCCACGACTGGGTCAACCATAACTCGTTTACTCTATTACTTAACAAGGAAGTAATAGTAAGTTAAATAAGTCAATACATATTTTCTGAACCAAAACGCAATCGATCGGGGCCTATGTGCTTATCTCTTTTATTCTTGCTTAAGAAAAGACTTTCGATCAAGGATATGAAGTTCCCTATAAGTTATGAAAAGAAAGCTAACTATTGATACTTAACCCCTATGGGACGGCCTCTCTCCTTGCACGACTTGGTCAAACGTAACTCGTTTACTCTATTACTTAACAAGGAAATAATAGTTGGTCGAATAAGTGAACACACGTTTTTTGAACCAAAACGTACTCGATCGAATCCTATGTGCTTATCTCATTTATTCTTGCCTAAGTGAAGACTTCCGATTAAGAATATGAAGTTCCTTATAAGTTATGAAAAAAAAACTAAGTATTGATACTTAACCCCTATGGGACGGCATCTCTCCTTGCACAATGTGGTCAAACGTAAACCGTTTACTCTATTACTTAACAAGGAAGTAATAGTTGGTCAAATGAACCAAAACGTACTCGATCGAATCCGATGTGCTTGTCTCTTTTATTCATGCCTAAGTGATGACTTCCGATTAAGAATATGAAGTTCCTTATAAGTTATGACCCCAAAGACACGCGATCGAAGCCTATGTGCTTATCTCTCTCATTCTTGCCTAAGCGAATATTTCGATCAAGAATATGAAGTTCTATATAAGTTATGAAGAAAGCACTAAGTATGGATATTTAACCCCTATCGGATGGCCTCTCTCATTCCCCGATTTGGTCAAACGTAACTCGTTTAATTAACAAGGATGTAATGGTCGGTCAAATAAGTTAATACACATCTTTGAACTTTAACGCACTCGATCGAAGCCTATGTGCTTTTCTCTATTATTCTTGTCTAAGTGAAGAATTCCGATCAAGAATACGAAGTTCCATATAAGTTATGAAAAATAAAAAACTAAGTATTGATACTGAACCACTATGGGACGGCCTCTCTCCTTCCACGATTTGGTCAAGCGTAAATCGTTTACTCTATTACTTAACAAGGAAGTAATAGTTGGTCAAATAAGTGAACACACTTTTTTTGAAACAAAACGTACTCGATCGAAGACTATGTGCTTAACTCTTATATTCTTGCCTAAGTGAAGACTTGCGATCAAGAATAGAAAGATCCTTATAAGTTATGAAAAAAAACTAAGTATTGATACTTAACCCCTATGGGACGGCATCTCTCCTTCCACTATTTGGTCAGACGTACCTCGTTTACTCTATTACTTAACAAGGAAGTAATAGTTGGTGAAATAAGTCAACACACAATCTTTGAACCAAAACGCAATTGATCGAAGCCTATGTGCTTATCTCTTTTATTCTTGCCTAAGTAAAGACTTTCGATCAAGAATATGAAGTTTCATATAAGTTACAAAAAAAACACTAAGTATTGATACTTAACCCCTATGGTCGACCTCTCTCCTTCCACGACTGGGTCAACCATAACTCGTTTACTCTATTACTTAACAAGGAAGTAATAGTAAGTCAAATAAGTCAATACATATTTTTTGAACCAAAACGCAATCGATCGGGGCCTATGTGCTTATCTCTTTTATTCTTGCTTAAGAAAAGACTTTCGATCAAGGATATGAAGTTCCCTATAAGTTATGAAAAGAAAGCTAACTATTGATACTTAACCCCTATGGGACGGCCTCTCTCCTTGCACAACTTGGTCAAACGTAACTCGTTTACTCTATTACTTAACAAGGAAATAATAGTTGGTCGAATAAGTGAACACACGTTTTTTGAACCAAAACGCAATCGATCGAAGCCTATGTGCTTATCTCTTTTATTCTTGCCTAAGTAAAGACTTCTGATCAAGAATATGAAATTCCATATAAGTTACAAAAAAAACACTAAGTATTGATACTTAACCCCTATGGTCGACCTCTCTCCTTCCACGACTGGGTCAACCATAACTCGTTTACTCTATTACTTAACAAGGAAGTAATAGTAAGTCAAATAAGTCAAAACATATTTTTTGAACCAAAACGCAATCGATCGGGGCCTATGTGCTTATCTCTTTTATTCTTCCTTAAGAGAAGACTTCCGATCAAGGATAAGAAGTTCCCTATAAGTTATGAAAAGAAAGCTAACTATTGATACTTAACCCCTATGGGACGGCCTCTCTCCTTGCACAACTTGGTCAAACGTAACTCGTTTACTCTATTACTTAACAAGGAAATAATAGTTGGTCGAATAAGTGAACACACGTTTTTTGAACAAAAACGTACTCGATCGAATCCTATGTGCTTATCTCTTTCATTCTTGCTTAAGAAAAGACTTCCGATCAAAGATATGAAGTTCCCTATATGTTATGAAAAGAAAGCTAACTATTGATACTTAACCCCTATGGGACGGCCTCTCTCCTTGCACAACTTGGTCAAACGTAACTCGTTTACTCTATTACTTAACAAGGAAGTAATAGTTGGTCAAATAAGTGAACACACTTTTTTTGAAACAAAACGTACTCGATCGAAGACTATGTGCTTATCTCTTTTATTCTTGCCTAAGTGAAGACTTGCGATCAAGAATAGGAAGTTCCTTATAAGTTATGAAAAAAACTAAGTATTGACACTTAACCCCTATGGGACGGCCTCTCTTCTTCCACGATTTGGTCAAACTTAACTAGTTTACTCTATTACTTAGCAAGGAAGTAATAGTTGCTCAAATAAGCCAACACACAATCTTTGAACCAAAACGCAATCGATCGTAGCCTATGTGCTTATCTCTTTTATTCTTGCCTAAGTAAAGACTTTCGATCAAGAATATGAAGTTTCATATAAGTTACAAAAAAAACACTAAGTATTGATACTTAACCCCTATGGTCGACCTCTCTCCTTCCACGACTGGGTCAACCATAACTCGTTTACTCTATTACTTAACAAGGAAGTAATAGTAAGTCAAATAAGTCAATACATATTTTCTGAACCAAAACGCAATCGATCGGGGCCTATGTGCTTATCTCTTTTATTCTTGCTTAAGAAAAGACTTTCGATCAAGGATATGAAGTTCCCTATAAGTTATGAAAAGAAAGCTAACTATTGATACTTAACCCCTATGGGACGGCCTCTCTCCTTGCACGACTTGGTCAAACGTAACTCGTTTACTCTATTACTTAACAAGGAAATAATAGTTGGTCGAATAAGTGAACACACGTTTTTTGAACCAAAACGTACTCGATCGAATCCTATGTGCTTATCTCATTTATTCTTGCCTAAGTGAAGACTTCCGATTAAGAATATGAAGTTCCTTATAAGTTATGAAAAAAAAAACTAAGTATTGATACTTAACCCCTATGGGACGGCATCTCTCCTTGCACAATGTGGTCAAACGTAAACCGTTTACTCTATTACTTAACAAGGAAGTAATAGTTGGTCAAATGAACCAAAACGTACTCGATCGAATCCGATGTGCTTGTCTCTTTTATTCATGCCTAAGTGATGACTTCCGATTAAGAATATGAAGTTCCTTATAAGTTATGACCCCAAAGACACGCGATCGAAGCCTATGTGCTTATCTCTCTCATTCTTGCCTAAGCGAATATTTCGATCAAGAATATGAAGTTCTATATAAGTTATGAAGAAAGCACTAAGTATGGATATTTAACCCCTATCGGATGGCCTCTCTCATTCCCCGATTTGGTCAAACGTAACTCGTTTAATTAACAAGGATGTAATGGTCGGTCAAATAAGTTAATACACATCTTTGAACTTTAACGCACTCGATCGAAGCCTATGTGCTTTTCTCTATTATTCTTGTCTAAGTGAAGAATTCCGATCAAGAATACGAAGTTCCATATAAGTTATGAAAAATAAAAAACTAAGTATTGATACTGAACCACTATGGGACGGCCTCTCTCCTTCCACGATTTGGTCAAGCGTAAATCGTTTACTCTATTACTTAACAAGGAAGTAATAGTTGGTCAAATAAGTGAACACACTTTTTTTGAAACAAAACGTACTCGATCGAAGACTATGTGCTTAACTCTTATATTCTTGCCTAAGTGAAGACTTGCGATCAAGAATAGAAAGATCCTTATAAGTTATGAAAAAAACTAAGTATTGATACTTAACCCCTATGGGACGGCATCTCTCCTTGCACAATGTGGTCAAACGTAAACCGTTTACTCTATTACTTAACAAGGAAGTAATAGTTGGTCAAATGAACCAAAACGTACTCGATCGAATCCGATGTGCTTGTCTCTTTTATTCATGCCTAAGTGATGACTTCCGATTAAGAATATGAAGTTCCTTATAAGTTATGACCCCAAAGACACGCGATCGAAGCCTATGTGCTTATCTCTCTCATTCTTCCCTAAGCGAATATTTCGATCAAGAATATGAAGTTCTATATAAGTTATGAAGAAAGCACTAAGTATGGATATTTAACCCCTATCGGATGGCCTCTCTCATTCCCCGATTTGGTCAAACGTAACTCGTTTAATTAACAAGGATGTAATGGTCGGTCAAATAAGTTAATACACATCTTTGAACTTTAACGCACTCGATCGAAGCCTATGTGCTTTTCTCTATTATTCTTGTCTAAGTGAAGAATTCCGATCAAGAATACGAAGTTCCATATAAGTTATGAAAAATAAAAAACTAAGTATTGATACTGAACCACTATGGGACGGCCTCTCTCCTTCCACGAGTTGGTCAAGCGTAAATCGTTTACTCTATTACTTAACAAGGAAGTAATAGTTGGTCAAATAAGTGAACACACTTTTTTTGAAACAAAACGTACTCGATCGAAGACTATGTGCTTAACTCTTATATTCTTGCCTAAGTGAAGACTTGCGATCAAGAATAGAAAGATCCTTATAAGTTAGGAAAAAAACTAAGTATTGATACTTAACCCCTATGGGACGGCATCTCTCCTTGCACAATGTGGTCAAACGTAAACCGTTTACTCTATTACTTAACAAGGAAGTAATAGTTGGTCAAATGAACCAAAACGTACTCGATCGAATCCGATGTGCTTGTCTCTTTTATTCATGCCTAAGTGATGACTTCCGATTAAGAATATGAAGTTCCTTATAAGTTATGACCCCAAAGACACGCGATCGAAGCCTATGTGCTTATCTCTCTCATTCTTCCCTAAGCGAATATTTCGATCAAGAATATGAAGTTCTATATAAGTTATGAAGAAAGCACTAAGTATGGATATTTAACCCCTATCGGATGGCCTCTCTCATTCCCCGATTTGGTCAAACGTAACTCGTTTAATTAACAAGGATGTAATGGTCGGTCAAATAAGTTAATACACATCTTTGAACTTTAACGCACTCGATCGAAGCCTATGTGCTTTTCTCTATTATTCTTGTCTAAGTGAAGAATTCCGATCAAGAATACGAAGTTCCATATAAGTTATGAAAAATAAAAAACTAAGTATTGATACTGAACCACTATGGGACGGCCTCTCTCCTTCCACGAGTTGGTCAAGCGTAAATCGTTTACTCTATTACTTAACAAGGAAGTAATAGTTGGTCAAATAAGTGAACACACTTTTTTTGAAACAAAACGTACTCGATCGAAGACTATGTGCTTAACTCTTATATTCTTGCCTAAGTGAAGACTTGCGATCAAGAATAGAAAGATCCTTATAAGTTAGGAAAAAAACTAAGTATTGATACTTAACCCCTATGGGACGGCATCTCTCCTTGCACAATGTGGTCAAACGTAAACCGTTTACTCTATTACTTAACAAGGAAGTAATAGTTGGTCAAATGAACCAAAACGTACTCGATCGAATCCGCTGTGCTTGTCTCTTTTATTCATGCCTAAGTGATGACTTCCGATTAAGAATATGAAGTTCCTTATAAGTTATGACCCCAAAGACACGCGATCGAAGCCTATGTGCTTATCTCTCTCATTCTTGCCTAAGCGAATATTTCGATCAAGAATATGAAGTTCTATATAAGTTATGAAGAAAGCACTAAGTATGGATATTTAACCCCTATCGGATGGCCTCTCTCATTCCCCGATTTGGTCAAACGTAACTCGTTTAATTAACAAGGATGTAATGGTCGGTCAAATAAGTTAATACACATCTTTGAACTTTAACGCACTCGATCGAAGCCTATGTGCTTTTCTCTATTATTCTTGTCTAAGTGAAGAATTCCGATCAAGAATACGAAGTTACATATAAGTTATGAAAAATAAAAAACTAAGTATTGATACTGAACCACTATGGGACGGCCTCTCTCCTTCCACGATTTGGTCAAGCGTAAATCGTTTACTCTATTACTTAACAAGGAAGTAATAGTTGGTCAAATAAGTGAACACACTTTTTTTGAAACAAAACGTACTCGATCGAAGACTATGTGCTTAACTCTTATATTCTTGCCTAAGTGAAGACTTGCGATCAAGAATAGAAAGATCCTTATAAGTTATGAAAAAAACTAAGTATTGATACTTAACCCCTATGGGACGGCATCTCTCCTTCCACTATTTGGTCAGACGTACCTCGTTTACTCTATTACTTAACAAGGAAGTAATAGTTGGTGAAATAAGTCAACACACAATCTTTGAACCAAAACGCAATCGATCGAAGCCTATGTGCTTATCTCTTTTATTCTTGCCTAAGTAAAGACTTTCGATCAAGAATATGAAGTTTCATATAAGTTACAAAAAAAACACTAAGTATTGATACTTATCCCCTATGGTCGACCTCTCTCCTTCCACGACTGGGTCAACCATAACTCGTTTACTCTATTACTTAACAAGGAAGTAATAGTAAGTCAAATAAGTCAAAACATATTTTTTGAACCAAAACGCAATCGATCGGGGCCTATGTGCTTATCTCTTTTATTCTTCCTTAAGAGAAGACTTCCGATCAAGGATAAGAAGTTCCCTATAAGTTATGAAAAGAAAGCTAACTATTGATACTTAACCCCTATGGGACGGCCTCTCTCCTTGCACAACTTGGTCAAACGTAACTCGTTTACTCTATTACTTAACAATGAAATAATAGTTGGTCGAATAAGTGAACACACGTTTTTTGAACCAAAACAAACTCGATCGAATCCTATGTGCTTATCTCATTTATTCTTGCCTAAGTGAAGACTTCCGATTAAGAACCCCTATGGGACGGCATCTCTCCTTGCACAATGTGGTCAAACGTAAATCGTTACTTAACAAGGAAGTAATAGTTGGTCAAATAAGTGAACACACAGTTTTTTGAACAAAAACGTACTCGATCGAATCCTATGTGCTTACCTCTTTTATTCTTGCCTAAGTAAAGACTTCCGATCAAGAATATGAAGTTCCCTAAATGTTATGAGAAAAAGAATTAAGAATGGATACTTAACGCCTATGTGACGGATTATCTCCTTCCATGATTTGGTCAAACGTAACTCCTTTACTCTATTACTTAACAAGGAAGTAATAGGTTGTTAAATAAGTCAACACACATTTTTTGAACCAAAACGCACTCGATCGAAGCCTATGTGCTTATCTGTTTATTTCTTGCCTAAGTGAAGACTTTCGATCAAGAATATGAAGTTCCATATACGTTTCGAAAAAAAGAACTAAATATTGATACTTAACCCCTATGGGACGGCCTCTCTCCTTCCACGATTGGGTCAAACATAACTCGTTTACTCTATTACTTAACAAGGAAGTAATAGTTAGTCAATTAAGTCAATACATATTTTTTGAACCAAAACGCAATCGATCGAGTCCTATGTGCTTATCTCTTTTATTCTTGCCTAAGGAAAGACTTTCGGTCAAGAATATGAAGTTCCCTATAAGTTATGAAAAGAAAGCTAACTATTGATACTTAACCCCTATGCGACGGCCTCTCTCCTTGCACAACTTGGTCAAACGTAACTCGTTTACTCTATTACTTAACAAGGAAGTAATAGTTGGTCGAATAAGTGAACACACGTTTTTTGAACCAAAACGTACTCGATCGAATCCTATGTGCTTATCTCATTTATTCTTGCCTAAGTGAAGACTTCCGATTAAGAATATGAAGTTCCTTATAAGTTATGAAAAAAAAAACTAAGTATTGATACTTAACCCCTATGGGACGGCATCTCTCCTTGCACAATGTGGTCAAACGTAAACCGTTTACTCTATTACTTAACAAGGAAGTAATAGTTTGTCAAATGAACCAAAACGTACTCGATCGAATCCTATGTGCTTGTCTCTTTTATTCATGCCTAAGTGATGACTTCCGATTAAGAATATGAAGTTCCTTATAAGTTATGACCCCAAAGACACGCGATCGAAGCCTATGTGCTTATCTCTCTCATTCTTGCCTAAGCGAATATTTCGATCAAGAATATGAAGTTCTATATAAGTTATGAAGAAAGCACTAAGTATGGATATTTAACCCCTATCGGATGGCCTCTCTCATTCCCCGATTTGGTCAAACGTAACTCGTTTAATTAACAAGGATGTAATGGTCGGTCAAATAAGTTAATACACATCTTTGAACTTTAACGCACTCGATCGAAGCCTATGTGCTTTTCTCTATTATTCTTGTCTAAGTGAAGAATTCCGATCAAGAATACGAAGTTCCATATAAGTTAAGAAAAATAAAAAACTAAGTATTGATACTGAACCACTATGGGACGGCCTCTCTCCTTCCACGATTTGGTCAAGCGTAAATCGTTTACTCTATTACTTAACAAGGAAGTAATAGTTGGTGAAATAAGTCAACACACAATCTTTGAACCAAAACGCAATCGATCGAAGCCTATGTGCTTATCTCTTTTATTCTTGCCTAAGTAAAGACTTTCGATCAAGAATATGAAGTTTCATATAAGTTACAAAAAAAACACTAAGTATTGATACTTATCCCCTATGGTCGACCTCTCTCCTTCCACGACTGGGTCAACCATAACTCGTTTACTCTATTACTTAACCAGGAAGTAATAGTAAGTCAAATAAGTCAAAACATATTTTTTGAACCAAAACGCAATCGATCGGGGCCTATGTGCTTATCTCTTTTATTCTTCCTTAAGAGAAGACTTCCGATCAAGGATAAGAAGTTCCCTATAAGTTATGAAAAGAAAGCTAACTATTGATACTTAACCCCTATGGGACGGCCTCTCTCCTTGCACAACTTGGTCAAACGTAACTCGTTTACTCTATTACTTAACAAGGAAATAATAGTTGGTCGAATAAGTGAACACACGTTTTTTGAACCAAAACAAACTCGATCGAATCCTATGTGCTTATCTCATTTATTCTTGCCTAAGTGAAGACTTCCGATTAAGAACCCCTATGGGACGGCATCTCTCCTTGCACAATGTGGTCAAACGTAAATCGTTACTTAACAAGGAAGTAATAGTTGGTCAAATAAGTGAACACACAGTTTTTTGAACAAAAACGTACTCGATCGAATCCTATGTGCTTATCTCTTTTATTCTTGCCTAAGTAAAGACTTCCGATCAAGAATATGAAGTTCCCTAAATGTTATGAAAAAAAGAATTAAGAATGGATACTTAACGCCTATGTGACGGATTATCTCCTTCCATGATTTGGTCAAACGTAACTCCTTTACTCTATTACTTAACAAGGAAGTAATAGGTTGTTAAATAAGTCAACACACATTTTTTGAACCAAAACGTACTCGATCGAAGCCTATGTGCTTATCTGTTTATTTCTTGCCTAAGTGAAGACTTTCGATCAAGAATATGAAGTTCCATATACGTTTCGAAAAAAAGAACTAAATATTGATACTTAACCCCTATGGGACGGCCTCTCTCCTTCCACGATTGGGTCAAACATAACTCGTTTACTCTATTACTTAACAAGGAAGTAATAGTTAGTCAATTAAGTCAATACATATTTTTTGAACCAAAACGCAATCGATCGAGTCCTATGTGCTTATCTGTTTTATTCTTGCCTAAGGAAAGACTTTCGGTCAAGAATATGAAGTTCCCTATAAGTTATGAAAAGAAAGCTAACTATTGATACTTAACCCCTATGCGACGGCCTCTCTCCTTGCACAACTTGGTCAAACGTAACTCGTTTACTCTATTACTTAACAAGGAAGTAATAGTTGGTCGAATAAGTGAACACACGTTTTTTGAACCAAAACGTACTCGATCGAATCCTATGTGCTTATCTCATTTATTCTTGCCTAAGTGAAGACTTCCGATTAAGAATATGAAGTTCCTTATAAGTTATGAAAAAAAAAACTAAGTATTGATACTTAACCCCTATGGGACGGCATCTCTCCTTGCACAATGTGGTCAAACGTAAACCGTTTACTCTATTACTTAACAAGGAAGTAATAGTTTGTCAAATGAACCAAAACGTACTCGATCGAATCCTATGTGCTTGTCTCTTTTATTCATGCCTAAGTGATGACTTCCGATTAAGAATATGAAGTTCCTTATAAGTTATGACCCCAAAGACACGCGATCGAAGCCTATGTGCTTATCTCTCTCATTCTTGCCTAAGCGAATATTTCGATCAAGAATATGAAGTTCTATATAAGTTATGAAGAAAGCACTAAGTATGGATATTTAACCCCTATCGGATGGCCTCTCTCATTCCCCGATTTGGTCAAACGTAACTCGTTTAATTAACAAGGATGTAATGGTCGGTCAAATAAGTTAATACACATCTTTGAACTTTAACGCACTCGATCGAAGCCTATGTGCTTTTCTCTATTATTCTTGTCTAAGTGAAGAATTCCGATCAAGAATACGAAGTTCCATATAAGTTAAGAAAAATAAAAAACTAAGTATTGATACTGAACCACTATGGGACGGCCTCTCTCCTTCCACGATTTGGTCAAGCGTAAATCGTTTACTCTATTACTTAACAAGGAAGTAATAGTTGGTCAAATAAGTGAACACACTTTTTTTGAAACAAAACGTACTCGATCGAAGACTATGTGCTTAACTCTTATATTCTTGCCTAAGTGAAGACTTGCGATCAAGAATAGGAAGTTCCTTATAAGTTATGAAAAAAACTAAGTATTGATACTTAACCCCTATGGGACGGCATCTCTCCTTCCACTATTTGGTTAGACGTACCTCATTTACTCTATTACTTAACAAGGAAGTAATAGTTGGTGAAATAAGTCAACACACAATCTTTGAACCAAAACGCAATCGATCGAAGCCTATGTGCTTATCTCTTTTATTCTTGCCTAAGTAAAGACTTCTGATCAAGAATATGAAATTCCATATAAGTTACAAAAAAAACACTAAGTATTGATACTTAACCCCTATGGGACGACCTCTCTCCTTCCACGACTGGGTCAAACATAACTCGTTTACTCTATTACTTAACAAGGAAGTAATAGTAAGTCAAATAAGTCAATACATATTTTTTGAACCAAAACGCAATCGATCGGGGCCTATGTGCTTATCTCTTTCATTCTTGCTTAAGAAAAGACTTCCGATCAAGGATATGAAGTTCCCTATAAGTTATGAAAAGAAAGCTAACTATTGATACTTAACCCCTATGGGACGGCCTCTCTCCTTGCACAACTTGGTCAAATGTAACTCGTTTACTCTATTACTTAACAAGGAAATAATAGTTGGTCGAATAAGTGAACACACAGTTTTTTGAACAAAAACGTACTCGATCGAATCCTATGTGCTTATCTCTTTCATTCTTGCTTAAGAAAAGACTTCCGATCAAAGATATGAAGTTCCCTATATGTTATGAAAAGAAAGCTAACTATTGATACTTAACCCCTATGGGACGGCCTCTCTCCTTGCACAACTTGGTCAAACGTAACTCGTTTACTCTATTACTTAACAAGGAAGTAATAGTTGGTCAAATAAGTGAACACACTTTTTTTGAAACAAAACGTACTCGATCGAAGACTATGTGCTTATCTCTTTTATTCTTGCCTAAGTGAAGACTTGCGATCAAGAATAGGAAGTTCCTTATAAGTTATGAAAAAAACTAAGTATTGACACTTAACCCCTATGGGACGGCCTCTCTTCTTCCACGATTTGGTCAAACTTAACTAGTTTACTCTATTACTTAGCAAGGAAGTAATAGTTGCTCAAATAAGTCAACACACAATCTTTGAACCAAAACGCAATCGATCGAAGCCTATGTTCTTATCTCTTTTATTCTTGCCTAAGTAAAGACTTTCGATCAAGAATATGAAGTTTCATATAAGTTACAAAAAAAACACTAAGTATTGATACTTAACCCCTATGGTCAACCTCTCTCCTTCCACGACTGGGTCAACCATAACTCGTTTACTCTATTACTTAACAAGGAAGTAATAGTAAGTCAAATAAGTCAATACATATTTTTTGAACCAAAACGCAATCGATCGGGGCCTATGTGCTTATCTCTTTTATTCTTGCTTAAGAAAAGACTTTCGATCAAGGATATGAAGTTCCCTATAAGTTATGAAAAGAAAGCTAACTATTGATACTTAACCCCTATGGGACGGCCTCTCTCCTTGCACAACTTGGTCAAACGTAACTCGTTTACTCTATTACTTAACAAGGAAATAATAGTTGGTCGAATAAGTGAACACACGTTTTTTGAACCAAAACGTACTCGATCGAATCCTATGTGCTTATCTCAATTATTCTTGCCTAAGTGAAGACTTCCGATTAAGAATATGAAGTTCCTTATAAGTTATGAAAAAAAAACTAAGTATTGATACTTAACCCCTATGGGACGGCATCTCTCCTTGCACAATGTGGTCAAACGTAAACCGTTTACTCTATTACTTAACAAGGAAGTAATAGTTGGTCAAATGAACCAAAACGTACTCGATCGAATCCGATGTGCTTGTCTCTTTTATTCATGCCTAAGTGATGACTTCCGATTAAGAATATGAAGTTCCTTATAAGTTATGACCCCAAAGACACGCGATCGAAGCCTATGTGCTTATCTCTCTCATTCTTGCCTAAGCGAATATTTCGATCAAGAATATGAAGTTCTATATAAGTTATGAAGAAAGCACTAAGTATGGATATTTAACCCCTATCGGATGGCCTCTCTCATTCCCCGATTTGGTCAAACGTAACTCGTTTAATTAACAAGGATGTAATGGTCGGTCAAATAAGTTAATACACATCTTTGAACTTTAACGCACTCGATCGAAGCCTATGTGCTTTTCTCTATTATTCTTGTCTAAGTGAAGAATTCCGATCAAGAATACGAAGTTCCATATAAGTTATGAAAAATAAAAAACTAAGTATTGATACTGAACCACTATGGGACGGCCTCTCTCCTTCCACGATTTGGTCAAGCGTAAATCGTTTACTCTATTACTTAACAATGAAGTAATAGTTGGTCAAATAAGTGAACACACTTTTTTTGAAACAAAACGTACTCGATCGAAGACTATGTGCTTAACTCTTATATTCTTGCCTAAGTGAAGACTTGCGATCAAGAATAGGAAGTTCCTTATAAGTTATGAAAAAAACTAAGTATTGATACTTAACCCCTATGGGACGGCATCTCTCCTTCCACTATTTGGTCAGACGTACCTCGTTTACTCTATTACTTAACAAGGAAGTAATAGTTGGTGAAATAAGTCAACACACAATCTTTGAACCAAAACGCAATCGATCGAAGCCTATGTGCTTATCTCTTTTATTCTTGCCTAAGTAAAGACTTCTGATCAAGAATATGAAATTCCATATAAGTTACAAAAAAAACACTAAGTATTGATACTTAACCCCTATGGGACGACCTCTCTCCTTCCACGACTGGGTCAAACATAACTCGTTTACTCTATTACTTAACAAGGAAGTAATAGTAAGTCAAATAAGTCAATACATATTTTTTGAACCAAAACGCAATCGATCGGGGCCTATGTGCTTATCTCTTTCATTCTTGCTTAAGAAAAGACTTCCGATCAAGGATATGAAGTTCCCTATAAGTTATGAAAAGAAAGCTAACTATTGATACTTAACCCCTATGGGACGGCCTCTCTCCTTGCACAACTTGGTCAAACGTAACTCGTTTACTCTATTACTTAACAAGGAAATAATAGTTGGTCGAATAAGTGAACAAACAGTTTTTTGAACAAAAACGTACTCGATCGAATCCTATGTGCTTATCTCTTTCATTCTTGCTTAAGAAAAGACTTCCGATCAAAGATATGAAGTTCCCTATATGTTATGAAAAGAAAGCTAACTATTGATACTTAACCCCTATGGGACGGCCTCTCTCCTTGCACAACTTGGTCAAACGTAACTCGTTTACTCTATTACTTAACAAGGAAGTAATAGTTGGTCAAATAAGTGAACACGCTTTTTTTGAAACAAAACGTACTCGATCGAAGACTATGTGCTTATCTCTTTTATTCTTGCCTAAGTGAAGACTTGCGATCAAGAATAGGAAGTTCCTTATAAGTTATGAAAAAAACTAAGTATTGACACTTAACCCCTATGGGACGGCCTCTCTTCTTCCACGATTTGGTCAAACTTAACTAGTTTACTCTATTACTTAGCAAGGAAGTAATAGTTGCTCAAATAAGTCAACACACAATCTTTGAACCAAAACGCAATCGATCGAAGCCTATGTGCTTATCTCTTTTATTCTTGCCTAAGTAAAGACTTTCGATCAAGAATATGAAGTTTCATATAAGTTACAAAAAAAACACTAAGTATTGATACTTAACCCCTATGGTCAACCTCTCTCCTTCCACGACTGGGTCAACCATAACTCGTTTACTCTATTACTTAACAAGGAAATAATAGTAAGTCAAATAAGTCAATACATATTTTTTGAACCAAAACGCAATCGATCGGGGCCTATGTGCTTATCTCTTTTATTCTTGCTTAAGAAAAGACTTTCGATCAAGGATATGAAGTTCCCTATAAGTTATGAAAAGAAAGCTAACTATTGATACTTAACCCCTATGGGACGGCCTCTCTCCTTGCACAACTTGGTCAAACGTAACTCGTTTACTCTATTACTTAACAAGGAAATAATAGTTGGTCGAATAAGTGAACACACGTTTTTTGAACCAAAACGTACTCGATCGAATCCTATGTGCTTATCTCATTTATTCTTGCCTAAGTGAAGACTTCCGATTAAGAATATGAAGTTCCTTATAAGTTATGAAAAAAAAACTAAGTATTGATACTTAACCCCTATGGGACGGCATCTCTCCTTGCACAATGTGGTCAAACGTAAACCGTTTACTCTATTACTTAACAAGGAAGTAATAGTTGGTCAAATGAACCAAAACGTACTCGATCGAATCCGATGTGCTTGTCTCTTTTATTCATGCCTAAGTGATGACTTCCGATTAAGAATATGAAGTTCCTTATAAGTTATGACCCCAAAGACACGCGATCGAAGCCTATGTGCTTATCTCTCTCATTCTTGCCTAAGCGAATATTTCGATCAAGAATATGAAGTTCTATATAAGTTATGAAGAAAGCACTAAGTATGGATATTTAACCCCTATCGGATGGCCTCTCTCATTCCCCGATTTGGTCAAACGTAACTCGTTTAATTAACAAGGATGTAATGGTCGGTCAAATAAGTTAATACACATCTTTGAACTTTAACGCACTCGATCGAAGCCTATGTGCTTTTCTCTATTATTCTTGTCTAAGTGAAGAATTCCGATCAAGAATACGAAGTTCCATATAAGTTATGAAAAATAAAAAACTAAGTATTGATACTGAACCACTATGGGACGGCCTCTCTCCTTCCACGATTTGGTCAAGCGTAAATCGTTTACTCTATTACTTAACAAGGAAGTAATAGTTGGTCAAATAAGTGAACACACTTTTTTTGAAACAAAACGTACTCGATCGAAGACTATGTGCTTAACTCTTATATTCTTGCCTAAGTGAAGACTTGCGATCAAGAATAGAAAGATCCTTATAAGTTATGAAAAAAACTAAGTATTGATACTTAACCCCTATGGGACGGCATCTCTCCTTCCACTATTTGGTCAGACGTACCTCGTTTACTCTATTACTTAACAAGGAAGTAATAGTTGGTGAAATAAGTCAATACACAATCTTTGAACCAAAACGCAATCGATCGAAGCCTATGTGCTTATCTCTTTTATTCTTGCCTAAGTAAAGACTTTCGATCAAGAATATGAAGTTTCATATAAGTTACAAAAAAAACACTAAGTATTGATACTTAACCCCTATGGTCGACCTCTCTCCTTCCACGACTGGGTCAACCATAACTCGTTTACTCTATTACTTAACAAGGAAGTAATAGTAAGTCAAATAAGTCAAAACATATTTTTTGAACCAAAACGCAATCGATCGGGGCCTATGTGCTTATCTCTTTTATTCTTCCTTAAGAGAAGACTTCCGATCAAGGATAAGAAGTTCCCTATAAGTTATGAAAAGAAAGCTAACTATTGATACTTAACCCCTATGGGACGGCCTCTCTCCTTGCACAACTTGGTCAAACGTAACTCGTTTACTCTATTACTTAACAAGGAAATAATAGTTGGTCGAATAAGTGAACACACGTTTTTTGAACCAAAACAAACTCGATCGAATCCTATGTGCTTATCTCATTTATTCTTGCCTAAGTGAAGACTTCCGATTAAGAACCCCTATGGGACGGCATCTCTCCTTGCACAATGTGGTCAAACGTAAATCGTTACTTAACAAGGAAGTAATAGTTGGTCAAATAAGTGAACACACAATTTTTTGAACAAAAACGTACTCGATCGAATCCTATGTGCTTATCTCTTTTATTCTTGCCTAAGTAAAGACTTCCGATCAAGAATATGAAGTTCCCTAAATGTTATGAAAAAAAGAATTAAGAATGGATACTTAACGCCTATGTGACGGATTATCTCCTTCCATGATTTGGTCAAACGTAACTCCTTTACTCTATTACTTAACAAGGAAGTAATAGGTTGTTAAATAAGTCAACACACATTTTTTGAACCACAACGCACTCGATCGAAGCCTATGTGCTTATCTGTTTATTTCTTGCCTAAGTGAAGACTTTCGATCAAGAATATGAAGTTCCATATACGTTTCGAAAAAAAGAACTAAATATTGATACTTAACCCCTATGGGACGGCCTCTCTCCTTCCACGACTGGGTCAACCATAACTCGTTTACTCTATTACTTAACAAGGAAGTAATAGTAAGTCAAATAAGTCAATACATATTTCTTGAACCAAAACGCAATCGATCGGGGCCTATGTGCTTATCTCTTTTATTCTTGCTTAAGAAAAGACTTTCGATCAAGGATATGAAGTTCCCTATAAGTTATGAAAAGAAAGCTAACTATTGATACTTAACCCCTATGGGACGGCCTCTCTCCTTGCACAACTTGGTCAAACGTAACTCGTTTACTCTATTACTTAACAAGGAAATAATAGTTGGTCGAATAAGTGAACACACGTTTTTTGAACCAAAACGTACTCGATCGAATCCTATGTGCTTATCTCATTTATTCTTGCCTAAGTGAAGACTTCCGATTAAGAATATGAAGTTCCTTATAAGTTATGAAAAAAAAAACTAAGTATTGATACTTAACCCCTATGGGACGGCATCTCTCCTTGCACAATGTGGTCAAACGTAAACCGTTTACTCTATTACTTAACAAGGAAGTAATAGTTGGTCAAATGAACCAAAACGTACTCGATCGAATCCGATGTGCTTGTCTCTTTTATTCATGCCTAAGTGATGACTTCCGATTAAGAATATGAAGTTCCTTATAAGTTATGACCCCAAAGACACGCGATCGAAGCCTATGTGCTTATCTCTCTCATTCTTGCCTAAGCGAATATTTCGATCAAGAATATGAAGTTCTATATAAGTTATGAAGAAAGCACTAAGTATGGATATTTAACCCCTATCGGATGGCCTCTCTCATTCCCCGATTTGGTCAAACGTAACTCGTTTAATTAACAAGGATGTAATGGTCGGTCAAATAAGTTAATACACATCTTTGAACTTTAACGCACTCGATCGAAGCCTATGTGCTTTTCTCTATTATTCTTGTCTAAGTGAAGAATTCCGATCAAGAATACGAAGTTCCATATAAGTTATGAAAAATAAAAAACTAAGTATTGATACTGAACCACTATGGGACGGCCTCTCTCCTTCCACGATTTGGTCAAGCGTAAATCGTTTACTCTATTACTTAACAAGGAAGTAATAGTTGGTCAAATAAGTGAACACACTTTTTTTGAAACAAAACGTACTCGATCGAAGACTATGTGCTTAACTCTTATATTCTTGCCTAAGTGAAGACTTGCGATCAAGAATAGAAAGATCCTTATAAGTTATGAAAAAAACTAAGTATTGATACTTAACCCCTATGGGACGGCATCTCTCCTTCCACTATTTGGTCAGACGTACCTCGTTTACTCTATTACTTAACAAGGAAGTAATAGTTGGTGAAATAAGTCAACACACAATCTTTGAACCAAAACGCAATCGATCGAAGCCTATGTGCTTATCTCTTTTATTCTTTCCTAAGTAAAGACTTCTGATCAAGAATATGAAATTCCATATAAGTTACAAAAAAAACACTAAGTATTGATACTTAACCCCTATGGGACGACCTCTCTCCTTCCACGACTGGGTCAAACATAACTCGTTTACTCTATTACTTAACAAGGAAGTAATAGTAAGTCAAATAAGTCAATACATATTTTTTTGAACCAAAACGCAATCGATCGGGGCCTATGTGCTTATCTATTTCATTCTTGCTTAAGAAAAGACTTCCGATCAAGGATATGAAGTTCCCTATAAGTTATGAAAAGAAAGCTAACTATTGATACTTAACCCCTATGGGACGGCCTCTCTCCTTGCACAACTTGGTCAAACGTAACTCGTTTACTATATTACTTAACAAGGAAATAATAGTTGGTCGAATAAGTGAACACACAGTTTTTTGAACAAAAACGTACTCGATCGAATCCTATGTGCTTATCTGTTTCATTCTTGCTTAAGAAAAGACTTCCGATCAAAGATATGAAGTTCCCTATATGTTATGAAAAGAAAGCGAACTATTGATACTTAACCCCTATGGGACGGCCTCTCTCCTTGCACAACTTGGTCAAACGTAACTCGTTTACTCTATTACTTAACAAGGAAATAATAGTTGGTCGAATAAGTGAACACACGTTTTTTGAACCAAAACGTACTCGATCGAATCCTATGTGCTTATCTCAATTATTCTTGCCTAAGTGAAGACTTCCGATTAAGAATATGAAGTTCCTTATAAGTTATGAAAAAAAAACTAAGTATTGATACTTAACCCCTATGGGACGGCATCTCTCCTTGCACAATGTGGTCAAACGTAAACCGTTTACTCTATTACTTAACAAGGAAGTAATAGTTGGTCAAATGAACCAAAACGTACTCGATCGAATCCGATGTGCTTGTCTCTTTTATTCATGCCTAAGTGATGACTTCCGATTAAGAATATGAAGTTCCTTATAAGTTATGACCCCAAAGACACGCGATCGAAGCCTATGTGCTTATCTCTCTCATTCTTGCCTAAGCGAATATTTCGATCAAGAATATGAAGTTCTATATAAGTTATGAAGAAAGCACTAAGTATGGATATTTAACCCCTATCGGATGGCCTCTCTCATTCCCCGATTTGGTCAAACGTAACTCGTTTAATTAACAAGGATGTAATGGTCGGTCAAATAAGTTAATACACATCTTTGAACTTTAACGCACTCGATCGAAGCCTATGTGCTTTTCTCTATTATTCTTGTCTAAGTGAAGAATTCCGATCAAGAATACGAAGTTCCATATAAGTTATGAAAAATAAAAAACTAAGTATTGATACTGAACCACTATGGGACGGCCTCTCTCCTTCCACGATTTGGTCAAGCGTAAATCGTTTACTCTATTACTTAACAAGGAAGTAATAGTTGGTCAAATAAGTGAACACACTTTTTTTGAAACAAAACGTACTCGATCGAAGACTATGTGCTTAACTCTTATATTCTTGCCTAAGTGAAGACTTGCGATCAAGAATAGGAAGTTCCTTATAAGTTATGAAAAAAACTAAGTATTGATACTTAACCCCTATGGGACGGCATCTCTCCTTCCACTATTTGGTCAGACGTACCTCGTTTACTCTATTACTTAACAAGGAAGTAATAGTTGGTGAAATAAGTCAACACACAATCTTTGAACCAAAACGCAATCGATCGAAGCCTATGTGCTTATCTCTTTTATTCTTGCCTAAGTAAAGACTTCTGATCAAGAATATGAAATTCCATATAAGTTACAAAAAAAACACTAAGTATTGATACTTAACCCCTATGGGACGACCTCTCTCCTTCCACGACTGGGTCAAACATAACTCGTTTACTCTATTACTTAACAAGGAAGTAATAGTAAGTCAAATAAGTCAATACATATTTTTTGAACCAAAACGCAATCGATCGGGGCCTATGTGCTTATCTCTTTCATTCTTGCTTAAGAAAAGACTTCCGATCAAGGATATGAAGTTCCCTATAAGTTATGAAAAGAAAGCTAACTATTGATACTTAACCCCTATGGGACGGCCTCTCTCCTTGCACAACTTGGTCAAACGTAACTCGTTTACTCTATTACTTAACAAGGAAATAATAGTTGGTCGAATAAGTGAACACACAGTTTTTTGAACAAAAACGTACTCGATCGAATCCTATGTGCTTATCTCTTTCATTCTTGCTTAAGAAAAGACTTCCGATCAAAGATATGAAGTTCCCTATATGTTATGAAAAGAAAGCTAACTATTGATACTTAACCACTATGGGACGGCCTCTCTCCTTGCACAACTTGGTCAAACGTAACTCGTTTACTCTATTACTTAACAAGGAAGTAATAGTTGGTCAAATAAGTGAACACACTTTTTTTGAAACAAAACGTACTCGATCGAAGACTATGTGCTTATCTCTTTTATTCTTGCCTAAGTGAAGACTTGCGATCAAGAATAGGAAGTTCCTTATAAGTTATGAAAAAAACTAAGTATTGACACTTAACCCCTATGGGACGGCCTCTCTTCTTCCACGATTTGGTCAAACTTAACTAGTTTACTCTATTACTTAGCAAGGAAGTAATAGTTGCTCAAATAAGTCAACACACAATCTTTGAACCAAAACGCAATCGATCGAAGCCTATGTGCTTATCTCTTTTATTCTTGCCTAAGTAAAGACTTTCGATCAAGAATATGAAGTTTCATATAAGTTACAAAAAAAACACTAAGCATTGATACTTAACCCCTATGGTCAACCTCTCTCCTTCCACGACTGGGTCAACCATAACTCGTTTACTCTATTACTTAACAAGGAAGTAATAGTAAGTCAAATAAGTCAATACATATTTTTTGAACCAAAACGCAATCGATCGGGGCCTATGTGCTTATCTCTTTTATTCTTGCTTAAGAAAAGACTTTCGATCAAGGATATGAAGTTCCCTATAAGTTATGAAAAGAAAGCTAACTATTGATACTTAACCCCTATGGGACGGCCTCTCTCCTTGCACAACTTGGTCAAACGTAACTCGTTTACTCTATTACTTAACAAGGAAATAATAGTTGGTCGAATAAGTGAACACACGTTTTTTGAACCAAAACGTACTCGATCGAATCCTATGTGCTTATCTCATTTATTCTTGCCTAAGTGAAGACTTCCGATTAAGAATATGAAGTTCCTTATAAGTTATGAAAAAAAAAACTAAGTATTGATACTTAACCCCTATGGGACGGCATCTCTCCTTGCACAATGTGGTCAAACGTAAACCGTTTACTCTATTACTTAACAAGGAAGTAATAGTTGGTCAAATGAACCAAAACGTACTCGATCGAATCCGATGTGCTTGTCTCTTTTATTCATGCCTAAGTGATGACTTCCGATTAAGAATATAAAGTTCCTTATAAGTTATGACCCCAAAGACACGCGATCGAAGCCTATGTGCTTATCTCTCTCATTCTTGCCTAAGCGAATATTTCGATCAAGAATATGAAGTTCTATATAAGTTATGAAGAAAGCACTAAGTATGGATATCTAACCCCTATCGGATGGCCTCTCTCATTCCCCGATTTGGTCAAACGAAACTCGTTTAATTAACAAGGATGTAATGGTCGGTCAAATAAGTTAATACACATCTTTGAACTTTAACGCACTCGATCGAAGCCTATGTGCTTTTCTCTATTATTCTTGTCTAAGTGAGGAATTCCGATCAAGAATACGAAGTTCCATATAAGTTATGAAAAATAAAAAACTAAGTATTGATACTGAACCACTATGGGACGGCCTCTCTCCTTCCACGATTTGGTCAAGCGTAAATCGTTTACTCTATTACTTAACAAGGAAGTAATAGTTGGTCAAATAAGTGAACACACTTTTTTTGAAACAAAACGTACTCGATCGAAGACTATGTGCTTAACTCTTATATTCTTGCCTAAGTGAAGACTTGCGATCAAGAATAGAAAGATCCTTATAAGTTATGAAAAAAACTAAGTATTGATACTTAACCCCTATGGGACGGCATCTCTCCTTCCACTATTTGGTCAGACGTACCTCGTTTACTCTATTACTTAACAAGGAAGTAATAGTTGGTGAAATAAGTCAATACACAATCTTTGAACCAAAACGCAATCGATCGAAGCCTATGTGCTTATCTCTTTTATTCTTGCCTAAGTAAAGACTTTCGATCAAGAATATGAAATTCCATATAAGTTACAAAAAAAACACTAAGTATTGATACTTAACCCCTATGGGACGACCTCTCTCCTTCCACGACTGGGTCAAACATAACTCGTTTACTCTATTACTTAACAAGGAAGTAATAGTAAGTCAAATAAGTCAATACATATTTTTTTGAACCAAAACGCAATCGATCGGGGCCTATGTGCTTATCTATTTCATTCTTGCTTAAGAAAAGACTTCCGATCAAGGATATGAAGTTCCCTATAAGTTATGAAAAGAAAGCTAACTATTGATACTTAACCCCTATGGGACGGCCTCTCTCCTTGCACAACGTGGTCAAACGTAACTCGTTTACTATATTACTTAACAAGGAAATAATAGTTGGTCGAATAAGTGAACACACAGTTTTTTGAACAAAAACGTACTCGATCGAATCCTATGTGCTTATCTGTTTCATTCTTGCTTAAGAAAAGACTTCCGATCAAAGATATGAAGTTCCCTATATGTTATGAAAAGAAAGCGAACTATTGATACTTAACCCCTATGGGACGGCCTCTCTCCTTGCACAACTTGGTCAAACGTAACTCGTTTACTCTATTACTTAACAAGGAAATAATAGTTGGTCGAATAAGTGAACACACGTTTTTTGAACCAAAACGTACTCGATCGAATCCTATGTGCTTATCTCAATTATTCTTGCCTAAGTGAAGACTTCCGATTAAGAATATGAAGTTCCTTATAAGTTATGAAAAAAAAACTAAGTATTGATACTTAACCCCTATGGGACGGCATCTCTCCTTGCACAATGTGGTCAAACGTAAACCGTTTACTCTATTACTTAACAAGGAAGTAATAGTTGGTCAAATGAACCAAAACGTACTCGATCGAATCCGTTGTGCTTGTCTCTTTTATTCATGCCTAAGTGATGACTTCCGATTAAGAATATGAAGTTCCTTATAAGTTATGACCCCAAAGACACGCGATCGAAGCCTATGTGCTTATCTCTCTCATTCTTGCCTAAGCGAATATTTCGATCAAGAATATGAAGTTCTATATAAGTTATGAAGAAAGCACTAAGTATGGATATTTAACCCCTATCGGATGGCCTCTCTCATTCCCCGATTTGGTCAAACGTAACTCGTTTAATTAACAAGGATGTAATGGTCGGTCAAATAAGTTAATACACATCTTTGAACTTTAACGCACTCGATCGAAGCCTATGTGCTTTTCTCTATTATTCTTGTCTAAGTGAAGAATTCCGATCAAGAATACGAAGTTCCATATAAGTTATGAAAAATAAAAAACTAAGTATTGATACTGAACCACTATGGGACGGCCTCTCTCCTTCCACGATTTGGTCAAGCGTAAATCGTTTACTCTATTACTTAACAAGGAAGTAATAGTTGGTCAAATAAGTGAACACACTTTTTTTGAAACAAAACGTACTCGATCGAAGACTATGTGCTTAACTCTTATATTCTTGCCTAAGTGAAGACTTGCGATCAAGAATAGGAAGTTCCTTATAAGTTATGAAAAAAACTAAGTATTGATACTTAACCCCTATGGGACGGCATCTCTCCTTCCACTATTTGGTCAGACGTACCTCGTTTACTCTATTACTTAACAAGGAAGTAATAGTTGGTGAAATAAGTCAACACACAATCTTTGAACCAAAACGCAATCGATCGAAGCCTATGTGCTTATCTCTTTTATTCTTGCCTAAGTAAAGACTTCTGATCAAGAATATGAAATTCCATATAAGTTACAAAAAAAAACACTAAGTATTGATACTTAACCCCTATGGGACGACCTCTCTCCTTCCACGACTGGGTCAAACATAACTCGTTTACTCTATTACTTAACAAGGAAGTAATAGTAAGTCAAATAAGTCAATACATATTTTTTGAACCAAAACGCAATCGATCGGGGCCTATGTGCTTATCTCTTTCATTCTTGCTTAAGAAAAGACTTCCGATCAAGGATATGAAGTTCCCTATAAGTTATGAAAAGAAAGCTAACTATTGATACTTAACCCCTATGGGACGGCCTCTCTCCTTGCACAACTTGGTCAAACGTAACTCGTTTACTCTATTACTTAACAAGGAAATAATAGTTGGTCGAATAAGTGAACACACAGTTTTTTGAACAAAAACGTACTCGATCGAATCCTATGTGCTTATCTCTTTCATTCTTGCTTAAGAAAAGACTTCCGATCAAAGATATGAAGTTCCCTATATGTTATGAAAAGAAAGCTAACTATTGATACTTAACCCCTATGGGACGGCCTCTCTCCTTGCACAACTTGGTCAAACGTAACTCGTTTACTCTATTACTTAACAAGGAAGTAATAGTTGGTCAAATAAGTGAACACACTTTTTTTGAAACAAAACGTACTCGATCGAAGACTATGTGCTTATCTCTTTTATTCTTGCCTAAGTGAAGACTTGCGATCAAGAATAGGAAGTTCCTTATAAGTTATGAAAAAAACTAAGTATTGACACTTAACCCCTATGGGACGGCCTCTCTTCTTCCACGATTTGGTCAAACTTAACTAGTTTACTCTATTACTTAGCAAGGAAGTAATAGTTGCTCAAATAAGTCAACACACAATCTTTGAACCAAAACGCAATCGATCGAAGCCTATGTGCTTATCTCTTTTATTCTTGCCTAAGTAAAGACTTTCGATCAAGAATATGAAGTTTCATATAAGTTAAAAAAAAAACACTAAGCATTGATACTTAACCCCTATGGTCAACCTCTCTCCTTCCACGACTGGGTCAACCATAACTCGTTTACTCTATTACTTAACAAGGAAGTAATAGTAAGTCAAATAAGTCAATACATATTTTTTGAACCAAAACGCAATCGATCGGGGCCTATGTGCTTATCTCTTTTATTCTTGCTTAAGAAAAGACTTTCGATCAAGGATATGAAGTTCCCTATAAGTTATGAAAAGAAAGCTAACTATTGATACTTAACCCCTATGGGACGGCCTCTCTCATTGCACAACTTGGTCAAACGTAACTCGTTTACTCTATTACTTAACAAGGAAATAATAGTTGGTCGAATAAGTGAACACACGTTTTTTGAACCAAAACGTACTCGATCGAATCCTATGTGCTTATCTCATTTATTCTTGCCTAAGTGAAGACTTCCGATTAAGAATATGAAGTTCCTTATAAGTTATGAAAAAAAAAACTAAGTATTGATACTTAACCCCTATGGGACGGCATCTCTCCTTGCACAATGTGGTCAAACGTAAACCGTTTACTCTATTACTTAACAAGGAAGTAATAGTTGGTCAAATGAACCAAAACGTACTCGATCGAATCCGATGTGCTTGTCTCTTTTATTCATGCCTAAGTGATGACTTCCGATTAAGAATATGAAGTTCCTTATAAGTTATGACCCCAAAGACACGCGATCGAAGCCTATGTGCTTATCTCTCTCATTCTTGCCTAAGCGAATATTTCGATCAAGAATATGAAGTTCTATATAAGTTATGAAGAAAGCACTAAGTATGGATATCTAACCCCTATCGGATGGCCTCTCTCATTCCCCGATTTGGTCAAACGAAACTCGTTTAATTAACAAGGATGTAATGGTCGGTCAAATAAGTTAATACACATCTTTGAACTTTAACGCACTCGATCGAAGCCTATGTGCTTTTCTCTATTATTCTTGTCTAAGTGAAGAATTCCGATCAAGAATACGAAGTTCCATATAAGTTATGAAAAATAAAAAACTAAGTATTGATACTGAACCACTATGGGACGGCCTCTCTCCTTCCACGATTTGGTCAAGCGTAAATCGTTTACTCTATTACTTAACAAGGAAGTAATAGTTGGTCAAATAAGTGAACACACTTTTTTTGAAACAAAACGTACTCGATCGAAGACTATGTGCTTAACTCTTATATTCTTGCCTAAGTGAAGACTTGCGATCAAGAATAGAAAGATCCTTATAAGTTATGAAAAAAACTAAGTATTGATACTTAACCCCTATGGGACGGCATCTCTCCTTCCACTATTTGGTCAGACGTACCTCGTTTACTCTATTACTTAACAAGGAAGTAATAGTTGGTGAAATAAGTCAATACACAATCTTTGAACCAAAACGCAATCGATCGAAGCCTATGTGCTTATCTCTTTTATTCTTGCCTAAGTAAAGACTTTCGATCAAGAATATGAAATTCCATATAAGTTACAAAAAAAACACTAAGTATTGATACTTAACCCCTATGGGACGACCTCTCTCCTTCCACGACTGGGTCAAACATAACTCGTTTACTCTATTACTTAACAAGGAAGTAATAGTAAGTCAAATAAGTCAATACATATTTTTTTGAACCAAAACGCAATCGATCGGGGCCTATGTGCTTATCTATTTCATTCTTGCTTAAGAAAAGACTTCCGATCAAGGATATGAAGTTCCCTATAAGTTATGAAAAGAAAGCTAACTATTGATACTTAACCCCTATGGGACGGCCTCTCTCCTTGCACAACTTGGTCAAACGTAACTCGTTTACTATATTACTTAACAAGGAAATAATAGTTGGTCGAATAAGTGAACACACAGTTTTTTGAACAAAAACGTACTCGATCGAATCCTATGTGCTTATCTGTTTCATTCTTGCTTAAGAAAAGACTTCCGATCAAAGATATGAAGTTCCCTATATGTTATGAAAAGAAAGCGAACTATTGATACTTAACCCCTATGGGACGGCCTCTCTCCTTGCACAACTTGGTCAAACGTAACTCGTTTACTCTATTACTTAACAAGGAAATAATAGTTGGTCGAATAAGTGAACACACGTTTTTTGAACCAAAACGTACTCGATCGAATCCTATGTGCTTATCTCAATTATTCTTGCCTAAGTGAAGACTTCCGATTAAGAATATGAAGTTCCTTATAAGTTATGAAAAAAAAACTAAGTATTGATACTTAACCCCTATGGGACGGCATCTCTCCTTGCACAATGTGGTCAAACGTAAACCGTTTACTCTATTACTTAACAAGGAAGTAATAGTTGGTCAAATGAACCAAAACGTACTCGATCGAATCCGATGTGCTTGTCTCTTTTATTCATGCCTAAGTGATGACTTCCGATTAAGAATATGAAGTTCCTTATAAGTTATGACCCCAAAGACACGCGATCGAAGCCTATGTGCTTATCTCTCTCATTCTTGCCTAAGCGAATATTTCGATCAAGAATATGAAGTTCTATATAAGTTATGAAGAAAGCACTAAGTATGGATATTTAACCCCTATCGGATGGCCTCTCTCATTCCCCGATTTGGTCAAACGTAACTCGTTTAATTAACAAGGATGTAATGGTCGGTCAAATAAGTTAATACACATCTTTGAACTTTAACGCACTCGATCGAAGCCTATGTGCTTTTCTCTATTATTCTTGTCTAAGTGAAGAATTCCGATCAAGAATACGAAGTTCCATATAAGTTATGAAAAATAAAAAACTAAGTATTGATACTGAACCACTATGGGACGGCCTCTCTCCTTCCACGATTTGGTCAAGCGTAAATCGTTTACTCTATTACTTAACAAGGAAGTAATAGTTGGTCAAATAAGTGAACACACTTTTTTTGAAACAAAACGTACTCGATCGAAGACTATGTGCTTAACTCTTATATTCTTGCCTAAGTGAAGACTTGCGATCAAGAATAGGAAGTTCCTTATAAGTTATGAAAAAAACTAAGTATTGATACTTAACCCCTATGGGACGGCATCTCTCCTTCCACTATTTGGTCAGACGTACCTCGTTTACTCTATTACTTAACAAGGAAGTAATAGTTGGTGAAATAAGTCAACACACAATCTTTGAACCAAAACGCAATCGATCGAAGCCTATGTGCTTATCTCTTTTATTCTTGCCTAACTAAAGACTTCTGATCAAGAATATGAAATTCCATATAAGTTACAAAAAAAACACTAAGTATTGATACTTAACCCCTATGGGACGACCTCTCTCCTTCCACGACTGGGTCAAACATAACTCGTTTACTCTATTACTTAACAAGGAAGTAATAGTAAGTCAAATAAGTCAATACATATTTTTTGAACCAAAACGCAATCGATCGGGGCCTATGTGCTTATCTCTTTCATTCTTGCTTAAGAAAAGACTTCCGATCAAGGATATGAAGTTCCCTATAAGTTATGAAAAGAAAGCTAACATTGATACTTAACCCCTACGGGACGGCCTCTCTCCTTGCACAACTTGGTCAAACGTAACTCGTTTACTCTATTACTTAACAAGGAAATAATAGTTGGTCGAATAAGTGAACACACAGTTTTTTGAACAAAAACGTACTCGATCGAATCCTATGTGCTTATCTCTTTCATTCTTGCTTAAGAAAAGACTTCCGATCAAAGATATGAAGTTCCCTATATGTTATGAAAAGAAAGCTAACTATTGATACTTAACCCCTATGGGACGGCCTCTCTCCTTGCACAACTTGGTCAAACGTAACTCGTTTACTCTATTACTTAACAAGGAAGTAATAGTTGGTCAAATAAGTGAACACACTTTTTTTGAAACAAAACGTACTCGATCGAAGACTATGTGCTTATCTCTTTTATTCTTGCCTAAGTGAAGACTTGCGATCAAGAATAGGAAGTTCCTTATAAGTTATGAAAAAAACTAAGTATTGACACTTAACCCCTATGGGACGGCCTCTCTTCTTCCACGATTTGGTCAAACTTAACTAGTTTACTCTATTACTTAGCAAGGAAGTAATAGTTGCTCAAATAAGTCAACACACAATCTTTGAACCAAAACGCAATCGATCGAAGCCTATGTGCTTATCTCTTTTATTCTTGCCTAAGTAAAGACTTTCGATCAAGAATATGAAGTTTCATATAAGTTACAAAAAAAACACTAAGCATTGATACTTAACCCCTATGGTCAACCTCTCTCCTTCCACGACTGGGTCAACCATAACTCGTTTACTCTATTACTTAACAAGGAAGTAATAGTAAGTCAAATAAGTCAATACATATTTTTTGAACCAAAACGCAATCGATCGGGGCCTATGTGCTTATCTCTTTTATTCTTGCTTAAGAAAAGACTTTCGATCAAGGATATGAAGTTCCCTATAAGTTATGAAAAGAAAGCTAACTATTGATACTTAACCCCTATGGGACGGCCTCTCTCCTTGCACAACTTGGTCAAACGTAACTCGTTTACTCTATTACTTAACAAGGAAATAATAGTTGGTCGAATAAGTGAACACACGTTTTTTGAACCAAAACGTACTCGATCGAATCCTATGTGCTTATCTCATTTATTCTTGCCTAAGTGAAGACTTCCGATTAAGAATATGAAGTTCATTATAAGTTATGAAAAAAAAAACTAAGTATTGATACTTAACCCCTATGGGACGGCATCTCTCCTTGCACAATGTGGTCAAACGTAAACCGTTTACTCTATTACTTAACAAGGAAGTAATAGTTGGTCAAATGAACCAAAACGTACTCGATCGAATCCGATGTGCTTGTCTCTTTTATTCATGCCTAAGTGATGACTTCCGATTAAGAATATGAAGTTCCTTATAAGTTATGACCCCAAAGACACGCGATCGAAGCCTATGTGCTTATCTCTCTCATTCTTGCCTAAGCGAATATTTCGATCAAGAATATGAAGTTCTATATAAGTTATGAAGAAAGCACTAAGTATGGATATCTAACCCCTATCGGATGGCCTCTCTCATTCCCCGATTTGGTCAAACGAAACTCGTTTAATTAACAAGGATGTAATGGTCGGTCAAATAAGTTAATACACATCTTTGAACTTTAACGCACTCGATCGAAGCCTATGTGCTTTTCTCTATTATTCTTGTCTAAGTGAAGAATTCCGATCAAGAATACGAAGTTCCATATAAGTTATGAAAAATAAAAAACTAAGTATTGATACTGAACCACTATGGGACGGCCTCTCTCCTTCCACGATTTGGTCAAGCGTAAATCGTTTACTCTATTACTTAACAAGGAAGTAATAGTTGGTCAAATAAGTGAACACACTTTTTTTGAAACAAAACGTACTCGATCGAAGACTATGTGCTTAACTCTTATATTCTTGCCTAAGTGAAGACTTGCGATCAAGAATAGAAAGATCCTTATAAGTTATGAAAAAAACTAAGTATTGATACTTAACCCCTATGGGACGGCATCTCTCCTTCCACTATTTGGTCAGACGTACCTCGTTTACTCTATTACTTAACAAGGAAGTAATAGTTGGTGAAATAAGTCAATACACAATCTTTGAACCAAAACGCAATCGATCGAAGCCTATGTGCTTATCTCTTTTATTCTTGCCTAAGTAAAGACTTTCGATCAAGAATATGAAATTCCATATAAGTTACAAAAAAAACACTAAGTATTGATACTTAACCCCTATGGGACGACCTCTCTCCTTCCACGACTGGGTCAAACATAACTCGTTTACTCTATTACTTAACAAGGAAGTAATAGTAAGTCAAATAAGTCAATACATATTTTTTTGAACCAAAACGCAATCGATCGGGGCCTATGTGCTTATCTATTTCATTCTTGCTTAAGAAAAGACTTCCGATCAAGGATATGAAGTTCCCTATAAGTTATGAAAAGAAAGCTAACTATTGATACTTAACCCCTATGGGACGGCCTCTCTCCTTGCACAACTTGGTCAAACGTAACTCGTTTACTATATTACTTAACAAGGAAATAATAGTTGGTCGAATAAGTGAACACACAGTTTTTTGAACAAAAACGTACTCGATCGAATCCTATGTGCTTATCTGTTTCATTCTTGCTTAAGAAAAGACTTCCGATCAAAGATATGAAGTTCCCTATATGTTATGAAAAGAAAGCGAACTATTGATACTTAACCCCTATGGGACGGCCTCTCTCCTTGCACAACTTGGTCAAACGTAACTCGTTTACTCTATTACTTAACAAGGAAATAATAGTTGGTCGAATAAGTGAACACACGTTTTTTGAACCAAAACGTACTCGATCGAATCCTATGTGCTTATCTCAATTATTCTTGCCTAAGTGAAGACTTCCGATTAAGAATATGAAGTTCCTTATAAGTTATGAAAAAAAAACTAAGTATTGATACTTAACCCCTATGGGACGGCATCTCTCCTTGCACAATGTGGTCAAACGTAAACCGTTTACTCTATTACTTAACAAGGAAGTAATAGTTGGTCAAATGAACCAAAACGTACTCGATCGAATCCGATGTGCTTGTCTCTTTTATTCATGCCTAAGTGATGACTTCCGATTAAGAATATGAAGTTCCTTATAAGTTATGACCCCAAAGACACGCGATCGAAGCCTATGTGCTTATCTCTCTCATTCTTGCCTAAGCGAATATTTCGATCAAGAATATGAAGTTCTATATAAGTTATGAAGAAAGCACTAAGTATGGATATTTAACCCCTATCGGATGGCCTCTCTCATTCCCCGATTTGGTCAAACGTAACTCGTTTAATTAACAAGGATGTAATGGTCGGTCAAATAAGTTAATACACATCTTTGAACTTTAACGCACAAGATCGAAGCCTATGTGCTTTTCTCTATTATTCTTGTCTAAGTGAAGAATTCCGATCAAGAATACGAAGTTCCATATAAGTTATGAAAAATAAAAAACTAAGTATTGATACTGAACCACTATGGGACGGCCTCTCTCCTTCCACGATTTGGTCAAGCGTAAATCGTTTACTCTATTACTTAACAAGGAAGTAATAGTTGGTCAAATAAGTGAACACACTTTTTTTGAAACAAAACGTACTCGATCGAAGACTATGTGCTTAACTCTTATATTCTTGCCTAAGTGAAGACTTGCGATCAAGAATAGAAAGATCCTTATAAGTTATGAAAAAAACTAAGTATTGATACTTAACCCCTATGGGACGGCATCTCTCCTTCCACTATTTGGTCAGACGTACCTCGTTTACTCTATTACTTAACAAGGAAGTAATAGTTGGTGAAATAAGTCAATACACAATCTTTGAACCAAAACGCAATCGATCGAAGCCTATGTGCTTATCTCTTTTATTCTTGCCTAAGTAAAGACTTTCGATCAAGAATATGAAATTCCATATAAGTTACAAAAAAAACACTAAGTATTGATACTTAACCCCTATGGGACGACCTCTCTCCTTCCACGACTGGGTCAAACATAACTCGTTTACTCTATTACTTAACAAGGAAGTAATAGTAAGTCAAATAAGTCAATACATATTTTTTTGAACCAAAACGCAATCGATCGGGGCCTATGTGCTTATCTATTTCATTCTTGCTTAAGAAAAGACTTCCGATCAAGGATATGAAGTTCCCTATAAGTTATGAAAAGAAAGCTAACTATTGATACTTAACCCCTATGGGACGGCCTCTCTCCTTGCACAACTTGGTCAAACGTAACTCGTTTACTATATTACTTAACAAGGAAATAATAGTTGGTCGAATAAGTGAACACACAGTTTTTTGAACAAAAACGTACTCGATCGAATCCTATGTGCTTATCTGTTTCATTCTTGCTTAAGAAAAGACTTCCGATCAAAGATATGAAGTTCCCTATATGTTATGAAAAGAAAGCGAACTATTGATACTTAACCCCTATGGGACGGCCTCTCTCCTTGCACAACTTGGTCAAACGTAACTCGTTTACTCTATTACTTAACAAGGAAATAATAGTTGGTCGAATAAGTGAACACACGTTTTTTGAACCAAAACGTACTCGATCGAATCCTATGTGCTTATCTCAATTATTCTTGCCTAAGTGAAGACTTCCGATTAAGAATATGAAGTTCCTTATAAGTTATGAAAAAAAAACTAAGTATTGATACTTAACCCCTATGGGACGGCATCTCTCCTTGCACAATGTGGTCAAACGTAAACCGTTTACTCTATTACTTAACAAGGAAGTAATAGTTGGTCAAATGAACCAAAACGTACTCGATCGAATCCGATGTGCTTGTCTCTTTTATTCATGCCTAAGTGATGACTTCCGATTAAGAATATGAAGTTCCTTATAAGTTATGACCCCAAAGACACGCGATCGAAGCCTATGTGCTTATCTCTCTCATTCTTGCCTAAGCGAATATTTCGATCAAGAATATGAAGTTCTATATAAGTTATGAAGAAAGCACTAAGTATGGATATTTAACCCCTATCGGATGGCCTCTCTCATTCCCCGATTTGGTCAAACGTAACTCGTTTAATTAACAAGGATGTAATGGTCGGTCAAATAAGTTAATACACATCTTTGAACTTTAACGCACAAGATCGAAGCCTATGTGCTTTTCTCTATTATTCTTGTCTAAGTGAAGAATTCCGATCAAGAATACGAAGTTCCATATAAGTTATGAAAAATAAAAAACTAAGTATTGATACTGAACCACTATGGGACGGCCTCTCTCCTTCCACGATTTGGTCAAGCGTAAATCGTTTACTCTATTACTTAACAAGGAAGTAATAGTTGGTCAAATAAGTGAACACACTTTTTTTGAAACAAAACGTACTCGATCGAAGACTATGTGCTTAACTCTTATATTCTTGCCTAAGTGAAGACTTGCGATCAAGAATAGAAAGATCCTTATAAGTTATGAAAAAAACTAAGTATTGATACTTAACCCCTATGGGACGGCATCTCTCCTTCCACTATTTGGTCAGACGTACCTCGTTTACTCTATTACTTAACAAGGAAGTAATAGTTGGTGAAATAAGTCAATACACAATCTTTGAACCAAAACGCAATCGATCGAAGCCTATGTGCTTATCTCTTTTATTCTTGCCTAAGTAAAGACTTTCGATCAAGAATATGAAATTCCATATAAGTTACAAAAAAAACACTAAGTATTGATACTTAACCCCTATGGGACGACCTCTCTCCTTCCACGACTGGGTCAAACATAACTCGTTTACTCTATTACTTAACAAGGAAGTAATAGTAAGTCAAATAAGTCAATACATATTTTTTTGAACCAAAACGCAATCGATCGGGGCCTATGTGCTTATCTATTTCATTCTTGCTTAAGAAAAGACTTCCGATCAAGGATATGAAGTTCCCTATAAGTTATGAAAAGAAAGCTAACTATTGATACTTAACCCCTATGGGACGGCCTCTCTCCTTGCACAACTTGGTCAAACGTAACTCGTTTACTATATTACTTAACAAGGAAATAATAGTTGGTCGAATAAGTGAACACACAGTTTTTTGAACAAAAACGTACTCGATCGAATCCTATGTGCTTATCTATTTCATTCTTGCTTAAGAAAAGACTTCCGATCAAAGATATGAAGTTCCCTATATGTTATGAAAAGAAAGCGAACTATTGATACTTAACCCCTATGGGACGGCCTCTCTCCTTGCACAACTTGGTCAAACGTAACTCGTTTACTCTATTACTTAACAAGGAAATAATAGTTGGTCGAATAAGTGAACACACGTTTTTTGAACCAAAACGTACTCGATCGAATCCTATGTGCTTATCTCAATTATTCTTGCCTAAGTGAAGACTTCCGATTAAGAATATGAAGTTCCTTATAAGTTATGAAAAAAAAACTAAGTATTGATACTTAACCCCTATGGGACGGCATCTCTCCTTGCACAATGTGGTCAAACGTAAACCGTTTACTCTATTACTTAACAAGGAAGTAATAGTTGGTCAAATGAACCAAAACGTACTCGATCGAATCCGATGTGCTTGTCTCTTTTATTCATGCCTAAGTGATGACTTCCGATTAAGAATATGAAGTTCCTTATAAGTTATGACCCCAAAGACACGCGATCGAAGCCTATGTGCTTATCTCTCTCATTCTTGCCTAAGCGAATATTTCGATCAAGAATATGAAGTTCTATATAAGTTATGAAGAAAGCACTAAGTATGGATATTTAACCCCTATCGGATGGCCTCTCTCATTCCCCGATTTGGTCAAACGTAACTCGTTTAATTAACAAGGATGTAATGGTCGGTCAAATAAGTTAATACACATCTTTGAACTTTAACGCACAAGATCGAAGCCTATGTGCTTTTCTCTATTATTCTTGTCTAAGTGAAGAATTCCGATCAAGAATACGAAGTTCCATATAAGTTATGAAAAATAAAAAACTAAGTATTGATACTGAACCACTATGGGACGGCCTCTCTCCTTCCACGATTTGGTCAAGCGTAAATCGTTTACTCTATTACTTAACAAGGAAGTAATAGTTGGTCAAATAAGTGAACACACTTTTTTTGAAACAAAACGTACTCGATCGAAGACTATGTGCTTAACTCTTATATTCTTGCCTAAGTGAAGACTTGCGATCAAGAATAGAAAGATCCTTATAAGTTATGAAAAAAACTAAGTATTGATACTTAACCCCTATGGGACGGCATCTCTCCTTCCACTATTTGGTCAGACGTACCTCGTTTACTCTATTACTTAACAAGGAAGTAATAGTTGGTGAAATAAGTCAATACACAATCTTTGAACCAAAACGCAATCGATCGAAGCCTATGTGCTTATCTCTTTTATTCTTGCCTAAGTAAAGACTTTCGATCAAGAATATGAAATTCCATATAAGTTACAAAAAAAACACTAAGTATTGATACTTAACCCCTATGGGACGACCTCTCTCCTTCCACGACTGGGTCAAACATAACTCGTTTACTCTATTACTTAACAAGGAAGTAATAGTAAGTCAAATAAGTCAATACATATTTTTTTGAACCAAAACGCAATCGATCGGGGCCTATGTCCTTATCTATTTCATTCTTGCTTAAGAAAAGACTTCCGATCAAGGATATGAAGTTCCCTATAAGTTATGAAAAGAAAGCTAACTATTGATACTTAACCCCTATGGGACGGCCTCTCTCCTTGCACAACTTGGTCAAACGTAACTCGTTTACTATATTACTTAACAAGGAAATAATAGTTGGTCGAATAAGTGAACACACAGTTTTTTGAACAAAAACGTACTCGATCGAATCCTATGTGCTTATCTGTTTCATTCTTGCTTAAGAAAAGACTTCCGATCAAAGATATGAAGTTCCCTATATGTTATGAAAAGAAAGCGAACTATTGATACTTAACCCCTATGGGACGGCCTCTCTCCTTGCACAACTTGGTCAAACGTAACTCGTTTACTCTATTACTTAACAAGGAAATAATAGTTGGTCGAATAAGTGAACACACGTTTTTTGAACCAAAACGTACTCGATCGAATCCTATGTGCTTATCTCAATTATTCTTGCCTAAGTGAAGACTTCCGATTAAGAATATGAAGTTCCTTATAAGTTATGAAAAAAAAACTAAGTATTGATACTTAACCCCTATGGGACGGCATCTCTCCTTGCACAATGTGGTCAAACGTAAACCGTTTACTCTATTACTTAACAAGGAAGTAATAGTTGGTCAAATGAACCAAAACGTACTCGATCGAATCCGATGTGCTTGTCTCTTTTATTCATGCCTAAGTGATGACTTCCGATTAAGAATATGAAGTTCCTTATAAGTTATGACCCCAAAGACACGCGATCGAAGCCTATGTGCTTATCTCTCTCATTCTTGCCTAAGCGAATATTTCGATCAAGAATATGAAGTTCTATATAAGTTATGAAGAAAGCACTAAGTATGGATATTTAACCCCTATCGGATGGCCTCTCTCATTCCCCGATTTGGTCAAACGTAACTCGTTTAATTAACAAGGATGTAATGGTCGGTCAAATAAGTTAATACACATCTTTGAACTTTAACGCACTCGATCGAAGCCTATGTGCTTTTCTCTATTATTCTTGTCTAAGTGAAGAATTCCGATCAAGAATACGAAGTTCCATATAAGTTATGAAAAATAAAAAACTAAGTATTGATACTGAACCACTATGGGACGGCCTCTCTCCTTCCACGATTTGGTCAAGCGTAAATCGTTTACTCTATTACTTAACAAGGAAGTAATAGTTGGTCAAATAAGTGAACACACTTTTTTTGAAACAAAACGTACTCGATCGAAGACTATGTGCTTAACTCTTATATTCTTGCCTAAGTGAAGACTTGCGATCAAGAATAGGAAGTTCCTTATAAGTTATGAAAAAAACTAAGTATTGATACTTAACCCCTATGGGACGGCATCTCTCCTTCCACTATTTGGTCAGACGTACCTCGTTTACTCTATTACTTAACAAGGAAGTAATAGTTGGTGAAATAAGTCAACACACAATCTTTGAACCAAAACGCAATCGATCGAAGCCTATGTGCTTATCTCTTTTATTCTTGCCTAAGTAAAGACTTCTGATCAAGAATATGAAATTCCATATAAGTTACAAAAAAAACACTAAGTATTGATACTTAACCCCTATGGGACGACCTCTCTCCTTCCACGACTGGGTCAAACATAACTCGTTTACTCTATTACTTAACAAGGAAGTAATAGTAAGTCAAATAAGTCAATACATATTTTTTGAACCAAAACGCAATCGATCGGGGCCTATGTGCTTATCTCTTTCATTCTTGCTTAAGAAAAGACTTCCGATCAAGGATATGAAGTTCCCTATAAGTTATGAAAAGAAAGCTAACTATTGATACTTAACCCCTATGGGACGGCCTCTCTCCTTGCACAACTTGGTCAAACGTAACTCGTTTACTCTATTACTTAACAAGGAAATAATAGTTGGTCGAATAAGTGAACACACAGTTTTTTGAACAAAAACGTACTCGATCGAATCCTATGTGCTTATCTCTTTCATTCTTGCTTAAGAAAAGACTTCCGATCAAAGATATGAAGTTCCCTATATGTTATGAAAAGAAAGCTAACTATTGATACTTAACCCCTATGGGACGGCCTCTCTCCTTGCACAACTTGGTCAAACGTAACTCGTTTACTCTATTACTTAACAAGGAAGTAATAGTTGGTCAAATAAGTGAACACACTTTTTTTGAAACAAAACGTACTCGATCGAAGACTATGTGCTTATCTCTTTTATTCTTGCCTAAGTGAAGACTTGCGATCAAGAATAGGAAGTTCCTTATAAGTTATGAAAAAAACTAAGTATTGACACTTAACCCCTATGGGACGGCCTCTCTTCTTCCACGATTTGGTCAAACTTAACTAGTTTACTCTATTACTTAGCAAGGAAGTAATAGTTGCTCAAATAAGTCAACACACAATCTTTGAACCAAAACGCAATCGATCGAAGCCTATGTGCTTATCTCTTTTATTCTTGCCTAAGTAAAGACTTTCGATCAAGAATATGAAGTTTCATATAAGTTACAAAAAAAACACTAAGCATTGATACTTAACCCCTATGGTCAACCTCTCTCCTTCCACGACTGGGTCAACCATAACTCGTTTACTCTATTACTTAACAAGGAAGTAATAGTAAGTCAAATAAGTCAATACATATTTTTTGAACCAAAACGCAATCGATCGGGGCCTATGTGCTTATCTCTTTTATTCTTGCTTAAGAAAAGACTTTCGATCAAGGATATGAAGTTCCCTATAAGTTATGAAAAGAAAGCTAACTATTGATACTTAACCCCTATGGGACGGCCTCTCTCCTTGCACAACTTGGTCAAACGTAACTCGTTTACTCTATTACTTAACAAGGAAATAATAGTTGGTCGAATAAGTGAACACACGTTTTTTGAACCAAAACGTACTCGATCGAATCCTATGTGCTTATCTCATTTATTCTTGCCTAAGTGAAGACTTCCGATTAAGAACCCCTATGGGACGGCATCTCTCCTTGCACAATGTGGTCAAACGTAAATCGTTACTTAACAAGGAAGTAATAGTTGGTCAAATAAGTGAACACACAATTTTTTGAACAAAAACGTACTCGATCGAATCCTATGTGCTTATCTCTTTTATTCTTGCCTAAGTAAAGACTTCCGATCAAGTATATGAAGTTCCCTAAATGTTATGAAAAAAAGAATTAAGAATGGATACTTAACGCCTATGTGACGGATTATCTCCTTCCATGATTTGGTCAAACGTAACTCCTTTACTCTATTACTTAACAAGGAAGTAATAGGTTGTTAAATAAGTCAACACACATTTTTTGAACCAAAACGCACTCGATCGAAGCCTATGTGCTTATCTGTTTATTTCTTGCCTAAGTGAAGACTTTCGATCAAGAATATGAAGTTCCATATACGTTTCGAAAAAAAGAACTAAATATTGATACTTAACCCCTATGGGACGGCCTCTCTCCTTCCACGACTGGGTCAACCATAACTCGTTTACTCTATTACTTAACAAGGAAGTAATAGTAAGTCAAATAAGTCAATACATATTTCTTGAACCAAAACGCAATCGATCGGGGCCTATGTGCTTATCTCTTTTATTCTTGCTTAAGAAAAGACTTTCGATCAAGGATATGAAGTTCCCTATAAGTTATGAAAAGAAAGCTAACTATTGATACTTAACCCCTATGGGACGGCCTCTCTCCTTGCACAACTTGGTCAAACGTAACTCGTTTACTCTATTACTTAACAAGGAAATAATAGTTGGTCGAATAAGTGAACACACGTTTTTTGAACCAAAACGTACTCGATCGAATCCTATGTGCTTATCTCATTTATTCTTGCCTAAGTGAAGACTTCCGATTAAGAATATGAAGTTCCTTATAAGTTATGAAAAAAAAAACTAAGTATTGATACTTAACCCCTATGGGACGGCATCTCTCCTTGCACAATGTGGTCAAACGTAAACCGTTTACTCTATTACTTAACAAGGAAGTAATAGTTGGTCAAATGAACCAAAACGTACTCGATCGAATCCGATGTGCTTGTCTCTTTTATTCATGCCTAAGTGATGACTTCCGATTAAGAATATGAAGTTCCTTATAAGTTATGACCCCAAAGACACGCGATCGAAGCCTATGTGCTTATCTCTCTCATTCTTGCCTAAGCGAATATTTCGATCAAGAATATGAAGTTCTATATAAGTTATGAAGAAAGCACTAAGTATGGATATTTAACCCCTATCGGATGGCCTCTCTCATTCCCCGATTTGGTCAAACGTAACTCGTTTAATTAACAAGGATGTAATGGTCGGTCAAATAAGTTAATACACATCTTTGAACTTTAACGCACTCGATCGAAGCCTATGTGCTTTTCTCTATTATTCTTGTCTAAGTGAAGAATTCCGATCAAGAATACGAAGTTCCATATAAGTTATGAAAAATCAAAAACTAAGTATTGATACTGAACCACTATGGGACGGCCTCTCTCCTTCCACGATTTGGTCAAGCGTAAATCGTTTACTCTATTACTTAACAAGGAAGTAATAGTTGGTCAAATAAGTGAACACACTTTTTTTGAAACAAAACGTACTCGATCGAAGACTATGTGCTTAACTCTTATATTCTTGCCTAAGTGAAGACTTGCGATCAAGAATAGAAAGATCCTTATAAGTTATGAAAAAAACTAAGTATTGATACTTAACCCCTATGGGACGGCATCTCTCCTTCCACTATTTGGTCAGACGTACCTCGTTTACTGTATTACTTAACAAGGAAGTAATAGTTGGTGAAATAAGTCAACACACAATCTTTGAACCAAAACGCAATCGATCGAAGCCTATGTGCTTATCTCTTTTATTCTTGCCTAAGTAAAGACTTCTGATCAAGAATATGAAATTCCATATAAGTTACAAAAAAAACACTAAGTATTGATACTTAACCCCTATGGGACGACCTCTCTCCTTCCACGACTGGGTCAAACATAACTCGTTTACTCTATTACTTAACAAGGAAGTAATAGTAAGTCAAATAAGTCAATACATATTTTTTTGAACCAAAACGCAATCGATCGGGGCCTATGTGCTTATCTATTTCATTCTTGCTTAAGAAAAGACTTCCGATCAAGGATATGAAGTTCCCTATAAGTTATGAAAAGAAAGCTAACTATTGATATTTAACCCCTATGGGACGGCCTCTCTCCTTGCACAACTTGGTCAAACGTAACTCGTTTACTATATTACTTAACAAGGAAATAATAGTTGGTCGAATAAGTGAACACACAGTTTTTTGAACAAAAACGTACTCGATCGAATCCTATGTGCTTATCTGTTTCATTCTTGCTTAAGAAAAGACTTCCGATCAAAGATATGAAGTTCCCTATATGTTATGAAAAGAAAGCGAACTATTGATACTTAACCCCTATGGGACGGCCTCTCTCCTTGCACAACTTGGTCAAACGTAACTCGTTTACTCTATTACTTAACAAGGAAGTAATAGTTGGTCAAATAAGTGAACACACTTTTTTTGAAACAAAACGTACTCGATCGAAGACTATGTGCTTATCTCTTTTATTCTTGCCTAAGTGAAGACTTGCGATCAAGAATAGGAAGTTCCTTATAAGTTATGAAAAAAACTAAGTATTGACACTTAACCCCTATGGGACGGCCTCTCTTCTTCCACGATTTGGTCAAACTTAACTAGTTTACTCTATTACTTAGCAAGGAAGTAATAGTTGCTCAAATAAGTCAACACACAATCTTTGAACCAAAACGCAATCGATCGAAGCCTATGTGCTTATCTCTTTTATTCTTGCCTAAGTAAAGACTTTCGATCAAGAATATGAAGTTTCATATAAGTTACAAAAAAAACACTAAGTATTGATACTTAACCCCTATGGTCGACCTCTCTCCTTCCACGACTGGGTCAACCATAACTCGTTTACTCTATTACTTAACAAGGAAGTAATAGTAAGTCAAATAAGTCAATACATATTTTTTGAACCAAAACGCAATCGATCGGGGCCTATGTGCTTATCTCTTTTATTCTTGCTTAAGAAAAGACTTTCGATCAAGGATATGAAGTTCCCTATAAGTTATGAAAAGAAAGCTAACTATTGATACTTAACCCCTATGGGACGGCCTCTCTCCTTGCACAACTTGGTCAAACGTAACTCGTTTACTCTATTACTTAACAAGGAAATAATAGTTGGTCGAATAAGTGAACACACGTTTTTTGAACCAAAACGTACTCGATCGAATCCTATGTGCTTATCTTATTTATTCTTGCCTAAGTGAAGACTTCCGATTAAGAATATGAAGTACCTTATAAGTTATGAAAAAAAAAACTAAGTATTGATACTTAACCCCTATGGGACGGCATCTCTCCTTGCACAATGTGGTCAAAAGTAAACCGTTTACTCTATTACTTAACAAGGAAGTAATAGTTGGTCAAATGAACCAAAACGTACTCGATCGAATCCGATGTGCTTGTCTCTTTTATTCATGCCTAAGTGATGACTTCCGATTAAGAATATGAAGTTCCTTATAAGTTATGACCCCAAAGACACGCGATCGAAGCCTATGTGCTTATCTCTCTCATTCTTGCCTAAGCGAATATTTCGATCAAGAATATGAAGTTCTATATAAGTTATGAAGAAAGCACTAAGTATGGATATTTAACCCCTATCGGATGGCCTCTCTCATTCCCCGATTTGGTCAAACGTAACTCGTTTAATTAACAAGGATGTAATGGTCGGTCAAATAAGTTAATACACATCTTTGAACTTTAACGCACTCGATCGAAGCCTATGTGCTTTTCTCTATTATTCTTGTCTAAGTGAAGAATTCCGATCAAGAATACGAAGTTCCATATAAGTTATGAAAAATAAAAAACAAAGTGTTGATACTGAACCACTATGGGACGGCCTCTCTCCTTCCACGATTTGGTCAAGCGTAAATCGTTTACTCTATTACTTAACAAGGAAGTAATAGTTGGTCAAATAAGTGAACACACTTTTTTTGAAACAAAACGTACTCGATCGAAGACTATGTGCTTAACTCTTATATTCTTGCCTAAGTGAAGACTTGCGATCAAGAATAGAAAGATCCTTATAAGTTATGAAAAAAACTAAGTATTGATACTTAACCCCTATGGGACGGCATCTCTCCTTCCACTATTTGGTCAGACGTACCTCGTTTACTCTATTACTTAACAAGGAAGTAATAGTTGGTGAAATAAGTCAACACACAATCTTTGAACCAAAACGCAATCGATCGAAGCCTATGTGCTTATCTCTTTTATTCTTGCCTAAGTAAAGACTTTCGATCAAGAATATGAAGTTTCATATAAGTTACAAAAAAAACACTAAGTATTGATACTTAACCCCTATGGTCGACCTCTCTCCTTCCACGACTGGGTCAACCATAACTCGTTTACTCTATTACTTAACAAGGAAGTAATAGTAAGTCAAATAAGTCAAAACATATTTTTTGAACCAAAACGCAATCGATCGGGGCCTATGTGCTTATCTCTTTTATTCTTCCTTAAGAGAAGACTTCCGATCAAGGATAAGAAGTTCCCTATAAGTTATGAAAAGAAAGCTAACTATTGATACTTAACCCCTATGGGACGGCCTCTCTCCTTGCACAACTTGGTCAAACGTAACTCGTTTACTCTATTACTTAACAAGGAAATAATAGTTGGTCGAATAAGTGAACACACGTTTTTTGAACCAAAACAAACTCGATCGAATCCTATGTGCTTATCTCATTTATTCTTGCCTAAGTGAAGACTTCCGATTAAGAACCCCTATGGGACGACATCTCTCCTTGCACAATGTGGTCAAACGTAAATCGTTACTTAACAAGGAAGTAATAGTTGGTCAAATAAGTGAACACACAATTTTTTGAACAAAAACGTACTCGATCGAATCCTATGTGCTTATCTCTTTTATTCTTGCCTAAGTAAAGACTTCCGATCAAGAATATGAAGTTCCCTAAATGTTATGAAAAAAAGAATTAAGAATGGATACTTAACGCCTATGTGACGGATTATCTCCTTCCATGATTTGGTCAAACGTAACTCCTTTACTCTATTACTTAACAAGGAAGTAATAGGTTGTTAAATAAGTCAACACACATTTTTTGAACCAAAACGCACTCGATCGAAGCCTATGTGCTTATCTGTTTATTTCTTGCCTAAGTGAAGACTTTCGATCAAGAATATGAAGTTCCATATACGTTTCGAAAAAAAGAACTAAATATTGATACTTAACCCCTATGGGACGGCCTCTCTCCTTCCACGACTGTGTCAACCATAACTCGTTTACTCTATTACTTAACAAGGAAGTAATAGTAAGTAAAATAAGTCAATACATATTTCTTGAACCAAAACGCAATCGATCGGGGCCTATGTGCTTATCTCTTTTATTCTTGCTTAAGAAAAGACTTTCGATCAAGGATATGAAGTTCCCTATAAGTTATGAAAAGAAAGCTAACTATTGATACTTAACCCCTATGGGACGGCCTCTCTCCTTGCACAACTTGGTCAAACGTAACTCGTTTACTCTATTACTTAACAAGGAAATAATAGTTGGTCGAATAAGTGAACACACGTTTTTTGAACCAAAACGTACTCGATCGAATCCTATGTGCTTATCTCATTTATTCTTGCCTAAGTGAAGACTTCCAATTAAGAATATGAAGTTCCTTATAAGTTATGAAAAAAAAAACTAAGTATTGATACTTAACCCCTATGGGACGGCATCTCTCCTTGCACAATGTGGTCAAACGTAAACCGTTTACTCTATTACTTAACAAGGAAGTAATAGTTGGTCAAATGAACCAAAACGTACTCGATCGAATCCGATGTGCTTGTCTCTTTTATTCATGCCTAAGTGATGACTTCCGATTAAGAATATGAAGTTCCTTATAAGTTATGACCCCAAAGACACGCGATCGAAGCCTATGTGCTTATCTCTCTCATTCTTGCCTAAGCGAATATTTCGATCAAGAATATGAAGTTCTATATAAGTTATGAAGAAAGCACTAAGTATGGATATTTAACCCCTATCGGATGGCCTCTCTCATTCCCCGATTTGGTCAAACGTAACTCGTTTAATTAACAAGGATGTAATGGTCGGTCAAATAAGTTAATACACATCTTTGAACTTTAACGCACTCGATCGAAGCCTATGTGCTTTTCTCTATTATTCTTGTCTAAGTGAAGAATTCCGATCAAGAATACGAAGTTCCATATAAGTTATGAAAAATAAAAAACTAAGTATTGATACTGAACCACTATGGGACGGCCTCTCTCCTTCCACGATTTGGTCAAGCGTAAATCGTTTACTCTATTACTTAACAAGGAAGTAATAGTTGGTCAAATAAGTGAACACACTTTTTTTGAAACAAAACGTACTCGATCGAAGACTATGTGCTTAACTCTTATATTCTTGCCTAAGTGAAGACTTGCGATCAAGAATAGAAAGATCCTTATAAGTTATGAAAAAAACTAAGTATTGATACTTAACCCCTATGGGACGGCATCTCTCCTTCCACTATTTGGTCAGACGTACCTCGTTTACTCTATTACTTAACAAGGAAGTAATAGTTGGTGAAATAAGTCAACACACAATCTTTGAACCAAAACGCAATCGATCGAAGCCTATGTGCTTATCTCTTTTATTCTTGCCTAAGTAAAGACTTCTGATCAAGAATATGAAATTCCATATAAGTTACAAAAAAAACACTAAGTATTGATACTTAACCCCTATGGTCGACCTCTCTCCTTCCACGACTGGGTCAACCATAACTCGTTTACTCTATTACTTAACAAGGAAGTAATAGTAAGTCAAATAAGTCAAAACATATTTTTTGAACCAAAACGCAATCGATCGGGGCCTATGTGCTTATCTCTTTTATTCTTCCTTAAAAGAAGACTTCCGATCAAGGATAAGAAGTTCCCTATAAGTTATGAAAAGAAAGCTAACTATTGATACTTAACCCCTATGGGACGGCCTCTCTCCTTGCACAACTTGGTCAAACGTAACTCGTTTACTCTATTACTTAACAAGGAAATAATAGTTGGTCGAATAAGTGAACACACGTTTTTTGAACCAAAACAAACTCGATCGAATCCTATGTGCTTATCTCATTTATTCTTGCCTAAGTGAAGACTTCCGATTAAGAACCCCTATGGGACGGCATCTCTCATTGCACAATGTGGTCAAACGTAAATCGTTACTTAACAAGGAAGTAATAGTTGGTCAAATAAGTGAACACACAATTTTTTGAACAAAAACGTACTCGATCGAATCCTATGTGCTTATCTCTTTTATTCTTGCCTAAGTAAAGACTTCCGATCAAGAATATGAAGTTCCCTAAATGTTATGAAAGAAAGAATTAAGAATGGATACTTAACGCCTATGTGACGGATTATCTCCTTCCATGATTTGGTCAAACGTAACTCCTTTACTCTATTACTTAACAAGGAAGTAATAGGTTGTTAAATAAGTCAACACACATTTTTTGAACCAAAACGCACTCGATCGAAGCCTATGTGCTTATCTGTTTATTTCTTGCCTAAGTGAAGACTTTCGATCAAGAATATGAAGTTCCATATACGTTTCGAAAAAAAGAACTAAATATTGATACTTAACCCCTATGGGACGGCCTCTCTCCTTCCACGACTGGGTCAACCATAACTCGTTTACTCTATTACTTAACAAGGAAGTAATAGTAAGTCAAATAAGTCAATACATATTTCTTGAACCAAAACGCAATCGATCGGGGCCTATGTGATTATCTCTTTTATTCTTGCTTAAGAAAAGACTTTCGATCAAGGATATGAAGTTCCCTATAAGTTATGAAAAGAAAGCTAACTATTGATACTTAACCCCTATGGGACGGCCTCTCTCCTTGCACAACTTGGTCAAACGTAACTCGTTTACTCTATTACTTAACAAGGAAATAATAGTTGGTCGAATAAGTGAACACACGTTTTTTGAACCAAAACGTACTCGATCGAATCCTATGTGCTTATCTCATTTATTCTTGCCTAAGTGAAGACTTCCGATTAAGAATATGAAGTTCCTTATAAGTTATGAAAAAAAAAACTAAGTATTGATACTTAACCCCTATGGGACGGCATCTCTCCTTGCACAATGTGGTCAAACGTAAACCGTTTACTCTATTACTTAACAAGGAAGTAATAGTTGGTCAAATGAACCAAAACGTACTCGATCGAATCCGATGTGCTTGTCTCTTTTATTCATGCCTAAGTGATGACTTCCGATTAAGAATATGAAGTTCCCTATAAGTTATGACCCCAAACACACGCGATCGAAGCCTATGTGCTTATCTCTCTCATTCTTGCCTAAGCGAATATTTCGATCAAGAATATGAAGTTCTATATAAGTTATGAAGAAAGCACTAAGTATGGATATTTAACCCCTATCGGATGGCCTCTCTCATTCCCCGATTTGGTCAAACGTAACTCGTTTAATTAACAAGGATGTAATGGTCGGTCAAATAAGTTAATACACATCTTTGAACTTTAACGCACTCGATCGAAGCCTATGTGCTTTTCTCTATTATTCTTGTCTAAGTGAAGAATTCCGATCAAGAATACGAAGTTCCATATAAGTTATGAAAAATAAAAAACTAAGTATTGATATTGAACCACTATGGGACGACTTCTCTCCTTCCACGATTTGGTCAAGCGTAAATCGTTTACTCTATTACTTAACAAGGAAGTAATAGTTGGTCAAATAAGTGAACACACTTTTTTTGAAACAAAACGTACTCGATCGAAGACTATGTGCTTAACTCTTATATTCTTGCCTAAGTGAAGACTTGCGATCAAGAATAGAAAGATCCTTATAAGTTATGAAAAAAACTAAGTATTGATACTTAACCCCTATGGGACGGCATCTCTCCTTCCACTATTTGGTCAGACGTACCTCGTTTACTCTATTACTTAACAAGGAAGTAATAGTTGGTGAAATAAGTCAACACACAATCTTTGAACCAAAACGCAATCGATCGAAGCCTATGTGCTTATCTCTTTTATTCTTGCCTAAGTAAAGACTTCTGATCAAGAATATGAAATTCCATATAAGTTACAAAAAAAACACTAAGTATTGATACTTAACCCCTATGGTCGACCTCTCTCCTTCCACGACTGGGTCAACCATAACTCGTTTACTCTATTACTTAACAAGGAAGTAATAGTAAGTCAAATAAGTCAAAACATATTTTTTGAACCAAAACGCAATCGATCGGGGCCTATGTGCTTATCTCTTTTATTCTTCCTTAAAAGAAGACTTCCGATCAAGGATAAGAAGTTCCCTATAAGTTATGAAAAGAAAGCTAACTATTGATACTTAACCCCTATGGGACGGCCTCTCTCCTTGCACAACTTGGTCAAACGTAACTCGTTTACTCTATTACTTAACAAGGAAATAATAGTTGGTCGAAGAAGTGAACACACGTTTTTGAACCAAAACAAACTCGATCGAATCCTATGTGCTTATCTCATTTATTCTTGCCTAAGTGAAGACTTCCAATTAAGAACCCCTATGGGACGGCATCTCTCCTTGCACAATGTGGTCAAACGTAAATCGTTACTTAACAAGGAAGTAATAGTTGGTCAAATAAGTGAACACACAATTTTTTGAACAAAAACGTACTCGATCGAATCCTATGTGCTTATCTCTTTTATTCTTGCCTAAGTAAAGACTTCCGATCAAGAATATGAAGTTCCCTAAATGTTATGAAAAAAAGAATTAAGAATGGATACTTAACGCCTATGTGACGGATTATCTCCTTCCATGATTTGGTCAAACGTAACTCCTTTACTCTATTACTTAACAAGGAAGTAATAGGTTGTTAAATAAGTCAACACACATTTTTTGAACCAAAACGCACTCGATCGAAGCCTATGTGCTTATCTGTTTATTTCTTGCCTAAGTGAAGACTTTCGATCAAGAATATGAAGTTCCATATACGTTTCGAAAAAAAGAACTAAATATTGATACTTAACCCCTATGGGACGGCCTCTCTCCTTCCACGACTGGGTCAACCATAACTCGTTTACTCTATTACTTAACAAGGAAGTAATAGTAAGTCAAATAAGTCAATACATATTTCTTGAACCAAAACGCAATCGATCGGGGCCTATGTGATTATCTCTTTTATTCTTGCTTAAGAAAAGAATTTCGATCAAGGATATGAAGTTCCCTATAAGTTATGAAAAGAAAGCTAACTATTGATACTTAACCCCTATGGGACGGCCTCTCTCCTTGCACAACTTGGTCAAACGTAACTCGTTTACTCTATTACTTAACAAGGAAATAATAGTTGGTCGAATAAGTGAACACACGTTTTTTGAACCAAAACGTACTCGATCGAATCCTATGTGCTTATCTCATTTATTCTTGCCTAAGTGAAGACTTCCGATTAAGAATATGAAGTTCCTTATAAGTTATGAAAAAAAAAACTAAGTATTGATACTTAACCCCTATGGGACGGCATCTCTCCTTGCACAATGTGGTCAAACGTAAACCGTTTACTCTATTACTTAACAAGGAAGTAATAGTTGGTCAAATGAACCAAAACGTACTCGATCGAATCCGATGTGCTTGTCTCTTTTATTCATGCCTAAGTGATGACTTCCGATTAAGAATATGAAGTTCCCTATAAGTTATGACCCCAAACACACGCGATCGAAGCCTATGTGCTTATCTCTCTCATTCTTGCCTAAGCGAATATTTCGATCAAGAATATGAAGTTCTATATAAGTTATGAAGAAAGCACTAAGTATGGATATTTAACCCCTATCGGATGGCCTCTCTCATTCCCCGATTTGGTCAAACGTAACTCGTTTAATTAACAAGGATGTAATGGTCGGTCAAATAAGTTAATACACATCTTTGAACTTTAACGCACTCGATCGAAGCCTATGTGCTTTTCTCTATTATTCTTGTCTAAGTGAAGAATTCCGATCAAGAATACGAAGTTCCATATAAGTTATGAAAAATAAAAAACTAAGTATTGATATTGAACCACTATGGGACGACTTCTCTCCTTCCACGATTTGGTCAAGCGTAAATCGTTTACTCTATTACTTAACAAGGAAGTAATAGTTGGTCAAATAAGTGAACACACTTTTTTTGAAACAAAACGTACTCGATCGAAGACTATGTGCTTAACTCTTATATTCTTGCCTAAGTGAAGACTTGCGATCAAGAATAGAAAGATCCTTATAAGTTATGAAAAAAACTAAGTATTGATACTTAACCCCTATGGGACGGCATCTCTCCTTCCACTATTTGGTCAGACGTACCTCGTTTACTCTATTACTTAACAAGGAAGTAATAGTTGGTGAAATAAGTCAACACACAATCTTTGAACCAAAACGCAATCGATCGAAGCCTATGTGCTTATCTCTTTTATTCTTGCCTAAGTAAAGACTTCTGATCAAGAATATGAAATTCCATATAAGTTACAAAAAAAACACTAAGTATTGATACTTAACCCCTATGGTCGACCTCTCTCCTTCCACGACTGGGTCAACCATAACTCGTTTACTCTATTACTTAACAAGGAAGTAATAGTAAGTCAAATAAGTCAAAACATATTTTTTGAACCAAAACGCAATCGATCGGGGCCTATGTGCTTATCTCTTTTATTCTTCCTTAAAAGAAGACTTCCGATCAAGGATAAGAAGTTCCCTATAAGTTATGAAAAGAAAGCTAACTATTGATACTTAACCCCTATGGGACGGCCTCTCTCCTTGCACAACTTGGTCAAACGTAACTCGTTTACTCTATTACTTAACAAGGAAATAATAGTTGGTCGAAGAAGTGAACACACGTTTTTGAACCAAAACAAACTCGATCGAATCCTATGTGCTTATCTCATTTATTCTTGCCTAAGTGAAGACTTCCAATTAAGAACCCCTATGGGACGGCATCTCTCCTTGCACAATGTGGTCAAACGTAAATCGTTACTTAACAAGGAAGTAATAGTTGGTCAAATAAGTGAACACACAATTTTTTGAACAAAAACGTACTCGATCGAATCCTATGTGCTTATCTCTTTTATTCTTGCCTAAGTAAAGACTTCCGATCAAGAATATGAAGTTCCCTAAATGTTATGAAAAAAAGAATTAAGAATGGATACTTAACGCCTATGTGACGGATTATCTCCTTCCATGATTTGGTCAAACGTAACTCCTTTACTCTATTACTTAACAAGGAAGTAATAGGTTGTTAAATAAGTCAACACACATTTTTTGAACCAAAACGCACTCGATCGAAGCCTATGTGCTTATCTGTTTATTTCTTGCCTAAGTGAAGACTTTCGATCAAGAATATGAAGTTCCATATACGTTTCGAAAAAAAGAACTAAATATTGATACTTAACCCCTATGGGACGGCCTCTCTCCTTCCACGACTGGGTCAACCATAACTCGTTTACTCTATTACTTAACAAGGAAGTAATAGTAAGTCAAATAAGTCAATACATATTTCTTGAACCAAAACGCAATCGATCGGGGCCTATGTGATTATCTCTTTTATTCTTGCTTAAGAAAAGACTTTCGATCAAGGATATGAAGTTCCCTATAAGTTATGAAAAGAAAGCTAACTATTGATACTTAACCCCTATGGGACGGCCTCTCTCCTTGCACAACTTGGTCAAACGTAACTCGTTTACTCTATTACTTAACAAGGAAATAATAGTTGGTCGAATAAGTGAACACACGTTTTTTGAACCAAAACGTACTCGATCGAATCCTATGTGCTTATCTCATTTATTCTTGCCTAAGTGAAGACTTCCGATTAAGAATATGAAGTTCCTTATAAGTTATGAAAAAAAAAACTAAGTATTGATACTTAACCCCTATGGGACGGCATCTCTCCTTGCACAATGTGGTCAAACGTAAACCGTTTACTCTATTACTTAACAAGGAAGTAATAGTTGGTCAAATGAACCAAAACGTACTCGATCGAATCCGATGTGCTTGTCTCTTTTATTCATGCCTAAGTGATGACTTCCGATTAAGAATATGAAGTTCCTTATAAGTTATGACCCCAAAGACACGCGATCGAAGCCTATGTGCTTATCTCTCTCATTCTTGCCTAAGCGAATATTTCGATCAAGAATATGAAGTTCTATATAAGTTATGAAGAAAGCACTAAGTATGGATATTTAACCCCTATCGGATGGCCTCTCTCATTCCCGGATTTGGTCAAACGTAACTCGTTTAATTAACAAGGATGTAATGGTCGGTCAAATAAGTTAATACACATCTTTGAACTTTAACGCACTCGATCGAAGCCTCTGTGCTTTTCTCTATTATTCTTGTCTAAGTGAAGAATTCCGATCAAGAATACGAAGTTCCATATAAGTTATGAAAAATAAAAAACTAAGTATTGATATTGAACCACTATGGGACGACCTCTCTCCTTCCACGATTTGGTCAAGCGTAAATCGTTTACTCTATTACTTAACAAGGAAGTAATAGTTGGTCAAATAAGTGAACACACTTTTTTTGAAACAAAACGTACTCGATCGAAGACTATGTGCTTAACTCTTATATTCTTGCCTAAGTGAAGACTTGCGATCAAGAATAGAAAGATCCTTATAAGTTATGAAAAAAACTAAGTATTGATACTTAACCCCTATGGGACGGCATCTCTCCTTCCACTATTTGGTCAGACGTACCTCGTTTACTCTATTACTTAACAAGGAAGTAATAGTTAGTGAAATAAGTCAACACACAATCTTTGAACCAAAACGCAATCGATCGAAGCCTATGTGCTTATCTCTTTTATTCTTGCCTAAGTAAAGACTTCTGATCAAGAATATGAAATTCCATATAAGTTACAAAAAAAACACTAAGTATTGATACTTAACCCCTATGGTCGACCTCTCTCCTTCCACGACTGGGTCAACCATAACTCGTTTACTCTATTACTTAACAAGGAAGTAATAGTAAGTCAAATAAGTCAAAACATATTTTTTGAACCAAAACGCAATCGATCGGGGCCTATGTGCTTATCTCTTTTATTCTTCCTTAAGAGAAGACTTCCGATCAAGGATAAGAAGTTCCCTATAAGTTATGAAAAGAAAGCTAACTATTGATACTTAACCCCTATGGGACGGCCTCTCTCCTTGCACAACTTGGTCAAACGTAACTCGTTTACTCTATTACTTAACAAGGAAATAATAGTTGGTCGAAGAAGTGAACACACGTTTTTGAACCAAAACAAACTCGATCGAATCCTATGTGCTTATCTCATTTATTCTTGCCTAAGTGAAGACTTCCAATTAAGAACCCCTATGGGACGGCATCTCTCCTTGCACAATGTGGTCAAACGTAAATCGTTACTTAACAAGGAAGTAATAGTTGGTCAAATAAGTGAACACACAATTTTTTGAACAAAAACGTACTCGATCGAATCCTATGTGCTTATCTCTTTTATTCTTGCCTAAGTAAAGACTTCCGATCAAGAATATGAAGTTCCCTAAATGTTATGAAAAAAAGAATTAAGAATGGATACTTAACGCCTATGTGACGGATTATCTCCTTCCATGATTTGGTCAAACGTAACTCCTTTACTCTATTACTTAACAAGGAAGTAATAGGTTGTTAAATAAGTCAACACACATTTTTTGAACCAAAACGCACTCGATCGAAGCCTATGTCCTTATCTGTTTATTTCTTGCCTAAGTGAAGACTTTCGATCAAGAATATGAAGTTCCATATACGTTTCGAAAAAAAGAACTAAATATTGATACTTAACCCCTATGGGACGGCCTCTCTCCTTCCACGACTGGGTCAACCATAACTCGTTTACTCTATTACTTAACAAGGAAGTAATAGTAAGTCAAATAAGTCAATACATATTTCTTGAACCAAAACGCAATCGATCGGGGCCTATGTGCTTATCTCTTTTATTCTTGCTTAAGAAAAGACTTTCGATCAAGGATATGAAGTTCCCTATAAGTTATGAAAAGAAAGCTAACTATTGATACTTAACCCCTATGGGACGGCCTCTCTCCTTGCACAACTTGGTCAAACGTAACTCGTTTACTCTATTACTTAACAAGGAAATAATAGTTGGTCGAATAAGTGAACACACGTTTTTTGAACCAAAACGTACTCGATCGAATCCTATGTGCTTATCTCATTTATTCTTGCCTAAGTGAAGACTTCCGATTAAGAATATGAAGTTCCTTATAAGTTATGAAAAAAAAAACTAAGTATTGATACTTAACCCCTATGGGACGGCATCTCTCCTTGCACAATGTGGTCAAACGTAAACCGTTTACTCTATTACTTAACAAGGAAGTAATAGTTGGTCAAATGAACCAAAACGTACTCGATCGAATCCGATGTGCTTGTCTCTTTTATTCATGCCTAAGTGATGACTTCCGATTAAGAATATAAAGTTCCTTATAAGTTATGACCCCAAAGACACGCGATCGAAGCCTATGTGCTTATCTCTCTCATTCTTGCCTAAGCGAATATTTCGATCAAGAATATGAAGTTCTATATAAGTTATGAAGAAAGCACTAAGTATGGATATTTAACCCCTATCGGATGGCCTCACTCATTCCCCGATTTGGTCAAATGTAACTCGTTTAATTAACAAGGATGTAATGGTCGGTCAAATAAGTTAATACACATCTTTGAACTTTAACGCACTCGATCGAAGCCTGTGTGCTTTTCTCTATTATTCTTGTCTAAGTGAAGAATTCCGATCAAGAATACGAAGTTCCATATAAGTTATGAAAAATAAAAAACTAAGTATTGATACTGAACCACTATGGGACGGCCTCTCTCCTTCCACGATTTGGTCAAGCGTAAATCGTTTACTCTATTACTTAACAAAGAAGTAATAGTTGGTCAAATAAGTGAACACACTTTTTTTGAAACAAAACGTACTCGATCGAAGACTATGTGCTTAACTCTTATATTCTTGCCTAAGTGAAGACTTGCGATCAAGAATAGAAAGATCCTTATAAGTTATGAAAAAAACTAAGTATTGATACTTAACCCCTATGGGACGGCATCTCTCCTTCCACTATTTGGTCAGACGTACCTCGTTTACTCTATTACTTAACAAGGAAGTAATAGTTGGTGAAATAAGTCAACACACAATCTTTGAACCAAAACGCAATCGATCGAAGCCTATGTGCTTATCTCTTTTATTCTTGCCTAAGTAAAGACTTCTGATCAAGAATATGAAATTCCATATAAGTTACAAAAAAAACACTAAGTATTGATACTTAACCCCTATGGGACGACCTCTCTCCTTCCACGACTGGGTCAAACATAACTCGTTTACTCTATTACTTAACAAGGAAGTAATAGTAAGTCAAATAAGTCAATACATATTTTTTTGAACCAAAACGCAATCGATCGGGGCCTATGTGCTTATCTATTTCATTCTTGCTTAAGAAAAGACTTCCGATCAAGGATATGAAGTTCCCTATAAGTTATGAAAAGAAAGCTAACTATTGATACTTAACCCCTATGGGACGGCCTCTCTCCTTGCACAACTTGGTCAAACGTAACTCGTTTACTATATTACTTAACAAGGAAATAATAGTTGGTCGAATAAGTGAACACACAGTTTTTTGAACAAAAACGTACTCGATCGAATCCTATGTGCTTATCTGTTTCATTCTTGCTTAAGAAAAGACTTCCGATCAAAGATATGAAGTTCCCTATATGTTATGAAAAGAAAGCGAACTATTGATACTTAACCCCTATGGGACGGCCTCTCTCCTTGCACAACTTGGTCAAACGTAACTCGTTTACTCTATTACTTAACAAGGAAGTAATAGTTGGTCAAATAAGTGAACACACTTTTTTTGAAACAAAACGTACTCGATCGAAGACTATGTGCTTATCTCTTTTATTCTTGCCTAAGTGAAGACTTGCGATCAAGAATAGGAAGTTCCTTATAAGTTATGAAAAAAACTAAGTATTGACACTTAACCCCTATGGGACGGCCTCTCTTCTTCCACGATTTGGTCAAACTTAACTAGTTTACTCTATTACTTAGCAAGGAAGTAATAGTTGCTCAAATAAGTCAACACACAATCTTTGAACCAAAACGCAATCGATCGAAGCCTATGTGCTTATCTCTTTTATTCTTGCCTAAGTAAAGACTTTCGATCAAGAATATGAAGTTTCATATAAGTTACAAAAAAAACACTAAGTATTGATACTTAACCCCTATGGTCGACCTCTCTCCTTCCACGACTGGGTCAACCATAACTCGTTTACTCTATTACTTAACAAGGAAGTAATAGTAAGTCAAATAAGTCAATACATATTTTTTGAACCAAAACGCAATCGATCGGGGCCTATGTGCTTATCTCTTTTATTCTTGCTTAAGAAAAGACTTCCGATCTAGGATATGAAGTTCCCTATAAGTTATGAAAAGAAAGCTAACTATTGATACTTAACCCCTATGGGACGGCCTCTCTCCTTGCACAACTTGGTCAAACGTAACTCGTTTACTCTATTACTTAACAAGGAAATAATAGTTGGTCGAATAAGTGAACACACGTTTTTTGAACCAAAACGTACTCGATCGAATCCTATGTGCTTATCTCATTTATTCTTGCCTAAGTGAAGACTTCCGATTAAGAATATGAAGTTCCTTATAAGCTATGAAAAAAAAACTAAGTATTGATACTTAACCCCTATGGGACGGCATCTCTCCTTGCACAATGTGGTTAAACGTAAATCGTTACTTAACAAGGAAGTAATAGTTGGTCAAATAAGTGAACACACAGTTTTTTGAACAAAAACGTACTCGATCGAATCCTATGTGCTTATCTCTTTTATTCTTGCCTAAGTAAAGACTTCCGATCAAGAATATGAAGTTCCCTAAATGTTATGAAAAAAAGAATTAAGAATGGATACTTAACGCCTATGTGACGGATTATCTCCTTCCATGATTTGGTCAAACGTAACTCCTTTACTCTATTACTTAACAAGGAAGTAATAGGTTGTTAAATAAGTCAACACACATTTTTTGAACCAAAACGCACTCAATCGAAGCCTATGTGCTTATCTGTTTATTTCTTGCCTAAGTGAAGACTTTCGATCAAGAATATGAAGTTCCATATACGTTTCGAAAAAAAGAACTAAATATTGATACTTAAGCCCTATGGGACGGCCTCTCTCCTTCCACGATTGGGTCAAACATAACTCGTTTACTCTATTACTTAACAAGGAAGTAATAGTAAGTCAAATAAGTCAATACATATTTTTTGAACCAAAACGCAATCGATCGAGTCCTATGTGCTTATCTCTTTTATTCTTGCCTAAGGAAAGACTTTCGGTCAAGAATATGAAGTTCCCTATAAGTTATGAAAAGAAAGCTAACAAATACTTAACCCCTATGCGACACCCTCTCTCCTTGCACAACTTGGTCAAACGTAACTCGTTTACTCTATTACTTAACAAGGAAGTAATAGTTGGTCGAGTAAGTGAACACACGGTTTTTGAACCAAAACGTACCCGATCGAATCCTATGTGCTTATCTCATTTATTCTTGCCTAAGTGAAGACTTCCGATTAAGAATATGAAGTTCCTTATAAGTTATGAAAAAAAAAACTAAGTACTGATACTTAACCCCTATGGGACGGCATCTCTCCTTGCACAATGTGGTCAAACGTAAACCGTTTACTCTATTACTTAACAAGGAAGTAATAGTTGGTCAAATAAGTGAACACACAGTCTTTTGAACCAAAACGTACTCGATCGAATCCTATGTGCATATCTCTTTTATTCTTGCCTAAGTGATGACTTCTGATTAAGAATTTGAAGTTCCTTATAAGTTATGACCCCAAAGACACGCGATCGAAGCCTATGTGCTTATCTCTCTCATTCTTGCCTAAGAGAATATTTCGATCAAGAATATGAAGTTCTATATAAGTTATGAAGAAAGCACTAAGTATGGATATTTAACCCCTCTAGGATGGCCTCTCTCATTCCCCGATTTGGTCAAACGTAACTCGTTTAATTAACAAGGATGTAATGGTCGGTCAAATAAGTTAATACACATCTTTGAACTTTAACACACTCGATCGAAGCCTATGTGCTTTTCTCTATTATTCTTGTCTAAGTGAAGAATTCCGATCAAGAATACGAAGTTCCATATAAGTTATGAAAAATAAAAAACTAAGTATTGATACTGAACCACTATGGGACGGCCTCTCTCCTTCCACGATTTGGTCAAGCGTAAATCGTTTACTCTATTACTTAACAAAGAAGTAATAGTTGGTCAAATAAGTGAACACACTTTTTTTGAAACAAAACGTACTCGATCGAAGACTATGTGCTTATCTCTTTTATTCTTGCCTAAGTGAAGACTTGCGATCAAGAATAGGAAGTTCCTTATAAGTTATGAAAAAAAACAAAGTATTGATACTTAACCCCTATGGGACGGCATCTCTCCTTGCACAATGTGGTTAAACGTAAATCGTTACTTAACAAGGAAGTAATAGTTGGTCAAATAAGTGAACACACAGTTTTTTGAACAAAAACGTACTCGATCGAATCCTATGTGCTTATCTCTTTTATTCTTGCCTAAGTAAAGACTTCCGATCAAGAATATGAAGTTCCCTAAATGTTATGAAAAAAAGAATTAAGAATGGATACTTAACGCCTATGTGACGGATTATCTCCTTCCATGATTTGGTCAAACGTAACTCCTTTACTCTATTACTTAACAAGGAAGTAATAGGTTGTTAAATAAGTCAACACACATTTTTTGAACCAAAACGCACTCGATCGAAGCCTATGTGCTTATCTGTTTATTTCTTGCCTAAGTGAAGACTTTCGATCAAGAATATGAAGTTCCATATACGTTTCGAAAAAAAGAACTAAATATTGATACTTAAGCCCTATGGGACGGCCTCTCTCCTTCCACGATTGGGTCAAACATAACTCGTTTACTCTATTACTTAACAAGGAAGTAATAGTAAGTCAAATAAGTCAATACATATTTTTTGAACCAAAACGCAATCGATCGTGTCCTATGTGCTTATCTCTTTTATTCTTGCCTAAGGAAAGACTTTCGGTCAAGAATATGAAGTTCCCTATAAGTTATGAAAAGAAAGCTAACAAATACTTAACCCCTATGCGACACCCTCTCTCCTTGCACAACTTGGTCAAACGTAACTCGTTTACTCTATTACTTAACAAGGAAGTAATAGTTGGTCGAGTAAGTGAACACACGGTTTTTGAACCAAAACGTACCCGATCGAATCCTATGTGCTTATCTCATTTATTCTTGCCTAAGTGAAGACTTCCGATTAAGAATATGAAGTTCCTTATAAGTTATGAAAAAAAAAACTAAGTACTGATACTTAACCCCTATGGGACGGCATCTCTCCTTGCACAATGTGGTCAAACGTAAACCGTTTACTCTATTACTTAACAAGGAAGTAATAGTTGGTCAAATAAGTGAACACACAGTCTTTTGAACCAAAACGTACTCGATCGAATCCTATGTGCATATCTCTTTTATTCTTGCCTAAGTGATGACTTCTGATTAAGAATTTGAAGTTCCTTATAAGTTATGACCCCAAAGACACGCGATCGAAGCCTATGTGCTTATCTCTCTCATTCTTGCCTAAGAGAATATTTCGATCAAGAATATGAAGTTCTATATAAGTTATGAAGAAAGCACTAAGTATGGATATTTAACCCCTCTAGGATGGCCTCTCTCATTCCCCGATTTGGTCAAACGTAACTCGTTTAATTAACAAGGATGTAATGGTCGGTCAAATAAGTTAATACACATCTTTGAACTTTAACACACTCGATCGAAGCCTATGTGCTTTTCTCTATTATTCTTGTCTAAGTGAAGAATTCCGATCAAGAATACGAAGTTCCATATAAGTTATGAAAAATAAAAAACTAAGTATTGATACTGAACCACTATGGGACGGCCTCTCTCCTTCCACGATTTGGTCAAGCGTAAATCGTTTACTCTATTACTTAACAAAGAAGTAATAGTTGGTCAAATAAGTGAACACACTTTTTTTGAAACAAAACGTACTCGATCGAAGACTATGTGCTTATCTCTTTTATTCTTGCCTAAGTGAAGACTTGCGATCAAGAATAGGAAGTTCCTTATAAGTTATGAAAAAAAACAAAGTATTGATACTTAACCCCTATGGGACGGCATCTCTCCTTGCACAATGTGGTTAAACGTAAATCGTTACTTAACAAGGAAGTAATAGTTGGTCAAATAAGTGAACACACAGTTTTTTGAACAAAAACGTACTCGATCGAATCCTATGTGCTTATCTCTTTTATTCTTGCCTAAGTAAAGACTTCCGATCAAGAATATGAAGTTCCCTAAATGTTATGAAAAAAAGAATTAAGAATGGATACTTAACGCCTATGTGACGGATTATCTCCTTCCATGATTTGGTCAAACGTAACTCCTTTACTCTATTACTTAACAAGGAAGTAATAGGTTGTTAAATAAGTCAACACACATTTTTTGAACCAAAACGCACTCGATCGAAGCCTATGTGCTTATCTGTTTATTTCTTGCCTAAGTGAAGACTTTCGATCAAGAATATGAAGTTCCATATACGTTTCGAAAAAAAGAACTAAATATTGATACTTAAGCCCTATGGGACGGCCTCTCTCCTTCCACGATTGGGTCAAACATAACTCGTTTACTCTATTACTTAACAAGGAAGTAATAGTAAGTCAAATAAGTCAATACATATTTTTTGAACCAAAACGCAATCGATCGTGTCCTATGTGCTTATCTCTTTTATTCTTGCCTAAGGAAAGACTTTCGGTCAAGAATATGAAGTTCCCTATAAGTTATGAAAAGAAAGCTAACAAATACTTAACCCCTATGCGACACCCTCTCTCCTTGCACAACTTGGTCAAACGTAACTCGTTTACTCTATTACTTAACAAGGAAGTAATAGTTGGTCGAGTAAGTGAACACACGGTTTTTGAACCAAAACGTACCCGATCGAATCCTATGTGCTTATCTCATTTATTCTTGCCTAAGTGAAGACTTCCGATTAAGAATATGAAGTTCCTTATAAGTTATGAAAAAAAAAACTAAGTACTGATACTTAACCCCTATGGGACGGCATCTCTCCTTGCACAATGTGGTCAAACGTAAACCGTTTACTCTATTACTTAACAAGGAAGTAATAGTTGGTCAAATAAGTGAACACACAGTCTTTTGAACCAAAACGTACTCGATCGAATCCTATGTGCATATCTCTTTTATTCTTGCCTAAGTGATGACTTCTGATTAAGAATTTGAAGTTCCTTATAAGTTATGACCCCAAAGACACGCGATCGAAGCCTATGTGCTTATCTCTCTCATTCTTGCCTAAGAGAATATTTCGATCAAGAATATGAAGTTCTATATAAGTTATGAAGAAAGCACTAAGTATGGATATTTAACCCCTCTAGGATGGCCTCTCTCATTCCCCGATTTGGTCAAACGTAACTCGTTTAATTAACAAGGATGTAATGGTCGGTCAAATAAGTTAATACACATCTTTGAACTTTAACACACTCGATCGAAGCCTATGTGCTTTTCTCTATTATTCTTGTCTAAGTGAAGAATTCCGATCAAGAATACGAAGTTCCATATAAGTTATGAAAAATAAAAAACTAAGTATTGATACTGAACCACTATGGGACGGCCTCTCTCCTTCCACGATTTGGTCAAGCGTAAATCGTTTACTCTATTACTTAACAAAGAAGTAATAGTTGGTCAAATAAGTGAACACACTTTTTTTGAAACAAAACGTACTCGATCGAAGACTATGTGCTTATCTCTTTTATTCTTGCCTAAGTGAAGACTTGCGATCAAGAATAGGAAGTTCCTTATAAGTTATGAAAAAAAACAAAGTATTGATACTTAACCCCTATGGGACGGCATCTCTCCTTGCACAATGTGGTTAAACGTAAATCGTTACTTAACAAGGAAGTAATAGTTGGTCAAATAAGTGAACACACAGTTTTTTGAACAAAAACGTACTCGATCGAATCCTATGTGCTTATCTCTTTTATTCTTGCCTAAGTAAAGACTTCCGATCAAGAATATGAAGTTCCCTAAATGTTATGAAAAAAAGAATTAAGAATGGATACTTAACGCCTATGTGACGGATTATCTCCTTCCATGATTTGGTCAAACGTAACTCCTTTACTCTATTACTTAACAAGGAAGTAATAGGTTGTTAAATAAGTCAACACACATTTTTTGAACCAAAACGCACTCGATCGAAGCCTATGTGCTTATCTGTTTATTTCTTGCCTAAGTGAAGACTTTCGATCAAGAATATGAAGTTCCATATACGTTTCGAAAAAAAGAACTAAATATTGATACTTAAGCCCTATGGGACGGCCTCTCTCCTTCCACGATTGGGTCAAACATAACTCGTTTACTCTATTACTTAACAAGGAAGTAATAGTAAGTCAAATAAGTCAATACATATTTTTTGAACCAAAACGCAATCGATCGTGTCCTATGTGCTTATCTCTTTTATTCTTGCCTAAGGAAAGACTTTCGGTCAAGAATATGAAGTTCCCTATAAGTTATGAAAAGAAAGCTAACAAATACTTAACCCCTATGCGACACCCTCTCTCCTTGCACAACTTGGTCAAACGTAACTCGTTTACTCTATTACTTAACAAGGAAGTAATAGTTGGTCGAGTAAGTGAACACACGGTTTTTGAACCAAAACGTACCCGATCGAATCCTATGTGCTTATCTCATTTATTCTTGCCTAAGTGAAGACTTCCGATTAAGAATATGAAGTTCCTTATAAGTTATGAAAAAAAAAACTAAGTACTGATACTTAACCCCTATGGGACGGCATCTCTCCTTGCACAATGTGGTCAAACGTAAACCGTTTACTCTATTACTTAACAAGGAAGTAATAGTTGGTCAAATAAGTGAACACACAGTCTTTTGAACCAAAACGTACTCGATCGAATCCTATGTGCATATCTCTTTTATTCTTGCCTAAGTGATGACTTCTGATTAAGAATTTGAAGTTCCTTATAAGTTATGACCCCAAAGACACGCGATCGAAGCCTATGTGCTTATCTCTCTCATTCTTGCCTAAGAGAATATTTCGATCAAGAATATGAAGTTCTATATAAGTTATGAAGAAAGCACTAAGTATGGATATTTAACCCCTCTAGGATGGCCTCTCTCATTCCCCGATTTGGTCAAACGTAACTCGTTTAATTAACAAGGATGTAATGGTCGGTCAAATAAGTTAATACACATCTTTGAACTTTAACACACTCGATCGAAGCCTATGTGCTTTTCTCTATTATTCTTGTCTAAGTGAAGAATTCCGATCAAGAATACGAAGTTCCATATAAGTTATGAAAAATAAAAAACTAAGTATTGATACTGAACCACTATGGGACGGCCTCTCTCCTTCCACGATTTGGTCAAGCGTAAATCGTTTACTCTATTACTTAACAAAGAAGTAATAGTTGGTCAAATAAGTGAACACACTTTTTTTGAAACAAAACGTACTCGATCGAAGACTATGTGCTTATCTCTTTTATTCTTGCCTAAGTGAAGACTTGCGATCAAGAATAGGAAGTTCCTTATAAGTTATGAAAAAAAACAAAGTATTGATACTTAACCCCTATGGGACGGCATCTCTCCTTGCACAATGTGGTTAAACGTAAATCGTTACTTAACAAGGAAGTAATAGTTGGTCAAATAAGTGAACACACAGTTTTTTGAACAAAAACGTACTCGATCGAATCCTATGTGCTTATCTCTTTTATTCTTGCCTAAGTAAAGACTTCCGATCAAGAATATGAAGTTCCCTAAATGTTATGAAAAAAAGAATTAAGAATGGATACTTAACGCCTATGTGACGGATTATCTCCTTCCATGATTTGGTCAAACGTAACTCCTTTACTCTATTACTTAACAAGGAAGTAATAGGTTGTTAAATAAGTCAACACACATTTTTTGAACCAAAACGCACTCGATCGAAGCCTATGTGCTTATCTGTTTATTTCTTGCCTAAGTGAAGACTTTCGATCAAGAATATGAAGTTCCATATACGTTTCGAAAAAAAGAACTAAATATTGATACTTAAGCCCTATGGGACGGCCTCTCTCCTTCCACGATTGGGTCAAACATAACTCGTTTACTCTATTACTTAACAAGGAAGTAATAGTAAGTCAAATAAGTCAATACATATTTTTTGAACCAAAACGCAATCGATCGTGTCCTATGTGCTTATCTCTTTTATTCTTGCCTAAGGAAAGACTTTCGGTCAAGAATATGAAGTTCCCTATAAGTTATGAAAAGAAAGCTAACAAATACTTAACCCCTATGCGACACCCTCTCTCCTTGCACAACTTGGTCAAACGTAACTCGTTTACTCTATTACTTAACAAGGAAGTAATAGTTGGTCGAGTAAGTGAACACACGGTTTTTGAACCAAAACGTACCCGATCGAATCCTATGTGCTTATCTCATTTATTCTTGCCTAAGTGAAGACTTCCGATTAAGAATATGAAGTTCCTTATAAGTTATGAAAAAAAAAACTAAGTACTGATACTTAACCCCTATGGGACGGCATCTCTCCTTGCACAATGTGGTCAAACGTAAACCGTTTACTCTATTACTTAACAAGGAAGTAATAGTTGGTCAAATAAGTGAACACACAGTCTTTTGAACCAAAACGTACTCGATCGAATCCTATGTGCATATCTCTTTTATTCTTGCCTAAGTGATGACTTCTGATTAAGAATTTGAAGTTCCTTATAAGTTATGACCCCAAAGACACGCGATCGAAGCCTATGTGCTTATCTCTCTCATTCTTGCCTAAGAGAATATTTCGATCAAGAATATGAAGTTCTATATAAGTTATGAAGAAAGCACTAAGTATGGATATTTAACCCCTCTAGGATGGCCTCTCTCATTCCCCGATTTGGTCAAACGTAACTCGTTTAATTAACAAGGATGTAATGGTCGGTCAAATAAGTTAATACACATCTTTGAACTTTAACACACTCGATCGAAGCCTATGTGCTTTTCTCTATTATTCTTGTCTAAGTGAAGAATTCCGATCAAGAATACGAAGTTCCATATAAGTTATGAAAAATAAAAAACTAAGTATTGATACTGAACCACTATGGGACGGCCTCTCTCCTTCCACGATTTGGTCAAGCGTAAATCGTTTACTCTATTACTTAACAAAGAAGTAATAGTTGGTCAAATAAGTGAACACACTTTTTTTGAAACAAAACGTACTCGATCGAAGACTATGTGCTTATCTCTTTTATTCTTGCCTAAGTGAAGACTTGCGATCAAGAATAGGAAGTTCCTTATAAGTTATGAAAAAAAACAAAGTATTGATACTTAACCCCTATGGGACGGCATCTCTCCTTGCACAATGTGGTTAAACGTAAATCGTTACTTAACAAGGAAGTAATAGTTGGTCAAATAAGTGAACACACAGTTTTTTGAACAAAAACGTACTCGATCGAATCCTATGTGCTTATCTCTTTTATTCTTGCCTAAGTAAAGACTTCCGATCAAGAATATGAAGTTCCCTAAATGTTATGAAAAAAAGAATTAAGAATGGATACTTAACGCCTATGTGACGGATTATCTCCTTCCATGATTTGGTCAAACGTAACTCCTTTACTCTATTACTTAACAAGGAAGTAATAGGTTGTTAAATAAGTCAACACACATTTTTTGAACCAAAACGCACTCGATCGAAGCCTATGTGCTTATCTGTTTATTTCTTGCCTAAGTGAAGACTTTCGATCAAGAATATGAAGTTCCATATACGTTTCGAAAAAAAGAACTAAATATTGATACTTAAGCCCTATGGGACGGCCTCTCTCCTTCCACGATTGGGTCAAACATAACTCGTTTACTCTATTACTTAACAAGGAAGTAATAGTAAGTCAAATAAGTCAATACATATTTTTTGAACCAAAACGCAATCGATCGTGTCCTATGTGATTATCTCTTTTATTCTTGCCTAAGGAAAGACTTTCGGTCAAGAATATGAAGTTCCCTATAAGTTATGAAAAGAAAGCTAACAAATACTTAACCCCTATGCGACACCCTCTCTCCTTGCACAACTTGGTCAAACGTAACTCGTTTACTCTATTACTTAACAAGGAAGTAATAGTTGGTCGAATAAGTGAACACACGGTTTTTGAACCAAAACGTACCCGATCGAATCCTATGTGCTTATCTCATTTATTCTTGCCTAAGTGAAGACTTCCGATTAAGAATATGAAGTTCCTTATAAGTTATGAAAAAAAAAACTAAGTACTGATACTTAACCCCTATGGGACGGCATCTCTCCTTGCACAATGTGGTCAAACGTAAACCGTTTACTCTATTACTTAACAAGGAAGTAATAGTTGGTCAAATAAGTGAACACACAGTTTTTTGAACCAAAACGTACTCGATCGAATCCTATGTGCATATCTCTTTTATTCTTGCCTAAGTGATGACTTCTGATTAAGAATTTGAAGTTCCTTATAAGTTATGACCCCAAAGACACGCGATCGAAGCCTATGTGCTTATCTTTCTCATTCTTGCCTAAGAGAATATTTCGATCAAGAATATGAAGTTCTATATAAGTTATGAAGAAAGCACTAAGTATGGATATTTAACCCCTATAGGATGGCCTCTCTCATTCCCCGATTTGGTCAAACGTAACTCGTTTAATTAACAAGGATGTAATGGTCGGTCAAATAAGTTAATACACATCTTTGAACTTTAACGCACTCGATCGAAGCCTATGTGCTTTTCTCTATTATTCTTGTCTAAGTGAAGAATTCCGATCAAGAATACGAAGTTCCATATAAGTTATGAAAAATAAAAAACTAAGTATTGATACTGAACCACTATGGGACGGCCTCTCTCCTTCCACGATTTGGTCAAGCGTAAATCGTTTACTCTATTACTTAACAAAGAAGTAATAGTTGGTCAAATAAGTGAACACACTTTTTTTGAAACAAAACGTACTCGATCGAAGACTATGTGCTTATCTCTTTTATTCTTGCCTAAGTGAAGACTTGCGATCAAGAATAGGAAGTTCCTTATAAGTTATGAAAAAAAACAAAGTATTGATACTTAACCCCTATGGGACGGCATCTCTCCTTGCACAATGTGGTTAAACGTAAATCGTTACTTAACAAGGAAGTAATAGTTGGTCAAATAAGTGAACACACAGTTTTTTGAACAAAAACGTACTCGATCGAATCCTATGTGCTTATCTCTTTTATTCTTGCCTAAGTAAAGACTTCCGATCAAGAATATGAAGTTCCCTAAATGTTATGAAAAAAAGAATTAAGAATGGATACTTAACGCCTATGTGACGGATTATCTCCTTCCATGATTTGGTCAAACGTAACTCCTTTACTCTATTAGTTAACAAGGAAGTAATAGGTTGTTAAATAAGTCAACACACATTTTTTGAACCAAAACGCACTCGATCGAAGCCTATGTGCTTATCTGTTTATTTCTTGCCTAAGTGAAGACTTTCGATCAAGAATATGAAGTTCCATATACGTTTCGAAAAAAAGAACTAAATATTGATACTTAAGCCCTATGGGACGGCCTCTCTCCTTCCACGATTGGGTCAAACATAACTCGTTTACTCTATTACTTAACAAGGAAGTAATAGTAAGTCAAATAAGTCAATACATATTTTTTGAACCAAAACGCAATCGATCGAGTCCTATGTGCTTATCTCTTTTATTCTTGCCTAAGGAAAGACTTTCGGTCAAGAATATGAAGTTCCCTATAAGTTATGAAAAGAAAGCTAACAAATACTTAACCCCTATGCGACACCCTCTCTCCTTGCACAACTTGGTCAAACGTAACTCGTTTACTCTATTACTTAACAAGGAAGTAATAGTTGGTCGAATAAGTGAACACACGGTTTTTGAACCAAAACGTACTCGATCGAATCCTATGTGCTTATCTCATTTATTCTTGCCTAAGTGAAGACTTCCGATTAAGAATATGAAGTTCCTTATAAGTTATGAAAAAAAAAACTAAGTACTGATACTTAACCCCTATGGGACGGCATCTCTCCTTGCACAATGTGGTCAAACGTAAACCGTTTACTCTATTACTTAACAAGGAAGTAATAGTTGGTCAAATAAGTGAACACACAGTTTTTTGAACCAAAACGTACTCGATCGAATCCTATGTGCTTATCTCTTTTATTCTTGCCTAAGTGATGACTTCTGATTAAGAATTTGAAGTTCCTTATAAGTTATGACCCCAAAGACACGCGATCGAAGCCTATGTGCTTATCTCTCTCATTCTTGCCTAAGAGAATATTTCGATCAAGAATATGAAGTTCTATATAAGTTATGAAGAAAGCACTAAGTATGGATATTTAACCCCTATAGGATGGCCTCTCTCATTCCCCGATTTGGTCAAACGTAACTCGTTTAATTAACAAGGATGTAATGGTCGGTCAAATAAGTTAATACACATCTTTGAACTTTAACGCACTCGATCGAAGCCTATGTGCTTTTCTCTATTATTCTTGTCTAAGTGAAGAATTCCGATCAAGAATACGAAGTTCCATATAAGTTATGAAAAATAAAAAACTAAGTATTGATACTGAACCACTATGGGACGGGCTCTCTCCTTCCACGATTTGGTCAAGCGTAAATCGTTTACTCTATTACTTAACAAAGAAGTAATAGTTGGTCAAATAAGTGAACACACTTTTTTTGAAACAAAACGTACTTGATCGAAGACTATGTGCTTATCTCTTTTATTCTTGCCTAAGTGAAGACTTGCGATCAAGAATAGGAAGTTCCTTATAAGTTATGAAAAAAAAAACAAAGTATTGATACTTAACCCCTATGGGACCACATCTCTCCTTCCACTATTTGGTTAGACGTACCTCGTTTACTCTATTACTTAACAAGGAAGTAATAGTTGGTGAAATAAGTCAACACACAATCTTTGAACAAAAACGCAATCGATCGAAGCCTATGTGCTTATCTCTTATATTCTTGCCTAAGTAAAGACTTCTGATCAAGAATATGAAGTTCCATATAAGTCACAAAAAAAACACTAAGTATTGATACTTAACCCCTATGGGACGACCTCTCTCCTTCCACGACTGGGTCAAACATAACTCGTTTACTCTATTACTTAACAAGGAAGTAATAGTAAGTCACATAAGTCAATACATATTTTTTGAACCAAAACGCAATCGATCGGGGCCTATGTGCTTATCTCTATTATTCTTGCTTAAGAAAAGACTTCCGATCAAAGATATGAAGTTCCTTATAAGTTATGAAAAGAAAGCTAACTATTGATACTTAACCCCTATGGGACGGCCTCTCTCCTTGCACAACTTGGTCAAACGTAACTCGTTTACTCTATTACTTAACAAGGAAGTAATCGTTGGTCGAATAAGTGAACACACGTTTTTTGAACCAAAACGTACTCGATCGAATACTATGTGCTTATCTCATTTATTCTTTCCTAGGTGAAGACTTCCGATTAAGAATATGAAGTTCCTTATAAGCTATGAAAAAAAAACTAAGTATTGATACTTAACCCCTTATGGGACGGCATCTCTCCTTGCACAATGTGGTCAAACGTAAATCGTTACTTAACAAGGAAGTAATAGTTGGTCAAATAAGTGAACACACAGTTTTTTAAACAAAAACGTACTCGATCGAATCCTATGTGCTTATCTCTTTTATTCTTGCCTAAGTAAAGACTTCCGTTCAAGAATATGAAGTTCCCTAAATGTTATGAAAAAAAGAATTAAGAATGGATACTTAACGCCTATGTGACGGATTATCTCCTTCCATGATTTGGTCAAACGTAACTCCTTTACTCTATTACTTAACAAGGAAGTAATAGGTTGTTAAATAAGTCAACACACATTTTTTGAACCTAAACGCACTCGATCGAAGCCTATGTGCTTATATGTTTTATTCTTGCCTAAGTGAAGACTTTCGATCAAGAATATGAAGTTCCATATACGTTTCGAAAAAAATAACTAAATATTGATATTTAACCCCTATGGGACGGACTCTCTCCTTCCACGATTGGGTCAAACATAACTCGTTTACTCTATTGCTGAACAAGGAAGTAATAGTTAGTCAAATAAGTCAATACATATTTTTTGAACCAAAACGCAATCGATCGAGTCCTATGTGCTTATCTCTTTTATTCTTGCCTAAGGAAAGACTTTCGGTCAAGAATATGAAGTTCCCTATAAGTTATGAAAAGAAAGCTAACTATTGATACTTAACCCCTATGCGACGGCCTCTCTCCTTGCACAACTTGGTCAAATGTAACTTGTTTACTCTATTACTTAACAAGGAAGTAATAGTTGGTCGAATAAGTGAACACACATTTTTTCAACCAAAACGTACTCGATCGAATCCTATGTGCTTATCCCATATATTCTTGCCTAAGTGAAGACTTCCGATTAAGAATATGAAGTTCCTTATAAGTTATGAAAAAAAAAACTAAGTATTGATACTTAAACCCTATGGGACGGCATCTCTCCTTGCAAAATGTGGTCAAACGTAAACCGTTTACTCTATTACTTAACAAGGAAGTGATATTTGGTCAAATAAGTGAACACACAGTTTTTTGAACCAAAACGTACTCGATCGAATCCTATGTGCTTATCTCTTTTATTCTTCCCTAAGTGATGACTTCCGATTAAGAATATGAAGTTCCTTATAAGTTATGACCCCAAAGACACGCGATCGAAGCCTATGTGCTTATCTCTCTCATTCTTGCCTAAGCGAATATTTTCGATCAAGAATATGAAGTTCTATATAAGTTATGAAGAAAGCACTAAGTATGGATATTTAACCCCTATAGGATGGCCTCTCTCATTCCCCGATTTGGTCAAACGTAACTCGTTTAATTAACAAGGATGTAATGTTCGGTCAAATAAGTTAATACACATCTTTGAACTTTAGCGCACTCGATCGAAGCCTATGTGCTTTTCTCTATTATTCTTGTCTAAGTGAAGAATTCCGATCAAAAATATGAAGTTCCATATAAGTTATGAAAAATAAAAAACTAAGTATTGATACTGAACCACTATGGGACGACCTCTCTCCTTCCACGATTTGGTCAAGCGTAAATCGTTTACTCTATTACTTAACAAGGAAGTAATAGTTGGTCAAATAAGTGAACACACTTTTTTTGAAACAAAACGTACTCGATCGAAGACTATGTGCTTATCTCTTTTATTCTTGCCTAAGTGAAGACTTGCGATCAAGAATAGGAAGTTCCTTATAAGTGATGAAAAAAAACAAAGTATTGATACTTAACCCCTATGGGACGACATCTCTCCTTCCACTATTTGGTCAGACGTACCTCGTTTACTCTATTACTTAACAAGGAAGTAATAGTTGGTGAAATAAGTCAACACACAATCTTTGAACAAAAACGCAATCGATCGAAGCCTATGTGCTTATCTCTTTTATTCTTGCCTAAGTAAAGACTTCTGATCAAGAATATGAAGTTCCATATAAGTCACAAAAAAAACACTAAGTATTGATACTTAACCCCTATGGGACGACCTCTCTCCTTCCACGACTGGGTCAAACATAACTCGTTTACTCTATTACTTAACAAGGAAGTAATAGTAAGTCAAATAAGTCAATACATATTTTTTGAACCAAAACGCAATCGATCGGGGCCTATGTGCTTATCTCTATTATTCTTGCTTAAGAAAAGACTTCCGATCAAAGATATGAAGTTCCTTATAAGTTATGAAAAGAAAGCTAACTATTGATACTTAACCCCTATGGGACGGCCTCTCTCCTTGCACAACTTGGTCAAACGTAACTCGTTTACTCTATTACTTAACAAGGAAGTAATCGTTGGTCGAATAAGTGAACACACGTTTTTGAACCAAAACGTACTCGATCGAATCCTATGTGCTTATCTCATTTATTCTTTCCTAGGTGAAGACTTCCGATTAAGAATATGAAGTTACTTATAAGCTATGAAAAAAAAACTAAGTATTGATACTTAACCCCTTATGGGATGGCATCTCTCCTTGCACAATGTGGTCAAACGTAAATCGTTACTTAACAAGGAAGTAATAGTTGGTCAAATAAGTGAACACACAGTTTTTTGAACAAAAACGTACTCGATCGAATCCTATGTGCTTATCTCTTTTATTCTTGCCTAAGTAAAGACTTCCGTTCAAGAATATGAAGTTCCCTAAATGTTATGAAAAAAAGAATTAAGAATGGATACTTAACGCCTATGTGACGGATTATCTCCTTCCATGATTTGGTCAAACGTAACTCCTTTACTCTATTACTTAACAAGGAAGTAATAGGTTGTTAAATAAGTCAACACACATTTTTTGAACCTAAACGCACTCGATCGAAGCCTATGTGCTTATATGTTTTATTCTTGCCTAAGTGAAGATTTTCGATCAAGAATATGAAGTTCCATATACGTTTCGAAAAAAATAAATAAATATTGATATTTAACCCCTATGGGACGGACTCTCTCCTTCCACGATTGGGTCAAACATAACTCGTTTACTCTATTGCTTAACAAGGAAGTAATAGTTAGTCAAATAAGTCAATACATATTTTTTGAACCAAAACGCAATCGATCGAGTCCTATGTGCTTATCTCTTTTATTCTTGCCTAAGGAAAGACTTTCGGTCAAGAATATGAAGTTCCCTATAAGTTATGAAAAGAAAGCTAACTATTGATACTTAACCCCTATGCGACGGCCTCTCTCCTTGCACAACTTGGTCAAATGTAACTTGTTTACTCTATTACTTAACAAGGAAGTAATAGTTGGTCGAATAAGTGAACACACATTTTTTCAACCAAAACGTACTCGATCGAATCCTATGTGCTTATCCCATATATTCTTGCCTAAGTGAAGACTTCCGATTAGGAATATGAAGTTCCTTATAAGTTATGAAAAAAAAAACTAAGTATTGATACTTAAACCCTATGGGACGGCATCTCTCCTTGCAAAATGTGGTCAAACGTAAACCGTTTACTCTATTACTTAACAAGGAAGTGATATTTGGTCAAATAAGTGAACACACAGTTTTTTGAACCAAAACGTACTCGATCGAATCCTATGTGCTTATCTCTTTTATTCTTCCCTAAGTGATGACTTCCGATTAAGAATATGAAGTTCCTTATAAGTTATGACCCCAAAGACACGCGATCGAAGCCTATGTGCTTATCTCTCTCATTCTTGCCTAAGCGAATATTTTCGATCAAGAATATGAAGTTCTATATAAGTTATGAAGAAAGCACTAAGTATGGATATTTAACCCCTATAGGATGGCCTCTCTCATTCCCCGATTTGGTCAAACGTAACTTGTTTAATTAACAAGGATGTAATGGTCGGTCAAATAAGTTAATACACATCTTTGAACTTTAGCGCACTCGATCGAAGCCTATGTGCTTTTCTCTATTATTCTTGTCTAAGTGAAGAATTCCGATCAAAAATATGAAGTTCCATATAAGTTATGAAAAATAAAAAACTAAGTATTGATACTGAACCACTATGGGACGACCTCTCTCCTTCCACGATTTGGTCAAGCGTAAATCGTTTACTCTATTACTTAACAAGGAAGTAATAGTTGGTCAAATAAGTGAACACACTTTTTTTGAAACAAAACGTACTCGATCGAAGACTATGTGCTTATCTCTTTTATTCTTGCCTAAGTGAAGACTTGCGATCAAGAATAGGAAGTTCCTTATAAGTGATGAAAAAAAACAAAGTATTGATACTTAACCCCTATGGGACGACATCTCTCCTTCCACTATTTGGTCAGACGTACCTCGTTTACTCTATTACTTAACAAGGAAGTAATAGTTGGTGAAATAAGTCAACACACAATCTTTGAACAAAAACGCAATCGATCGAAGCCTATGTGCTTATCTCTTTTATTCTTGCCTAAGTAAAGACTTCTGATCAAGAATATGAAGTTCCATATAAGTCACAAAAAAAACACTAAGTATTGATACTTAACCCCTATGGGACGACCTCTCTCCTTCCACGACTGGGTCAAACATAACTCGTTTACTCTATTACTTAACAAGGAAGTAATAGTAAGTCAAATAAGTCAATACATATTTTTTGAACCAAAACGCAATCGATCGGGGCCTATGTGCTTATCTCTATTATTCTTGCTTAAGAAAAGACTTCCGATCAAAGATATGAAGTTCCTTATAAGTTATGAAAAGAAAGCTAACTATTGATACTTAACCCCTATGGGATGGCCTCTCTCCTTGCACAACTTGGTCAAACGTAACTCGTTTACTCTATTACTTAACAAGGAAGTAATCGTTGGTCGAATAAGTGAACACACGTTTTTTGAACCAAAACGTACTCGATCGAATCCTATGTGCTTATCTCATTTATTCTTTCCTAGGTGAAGACTTCCGATTAAGAATATGAAGTTCCTTATAAGCTATGAAAAAAAAACTAAGTATTGATACTTAACCCCTTATGGGATGGCATCTCTCCTTGCACAATGTGGTCAAACGTAAATCGTTACTTAACAAGGAAGTAATAGTTGGTCAAATAAGTGAACACACAGTTTTTTGAACAAAAACTTACTCGATCGAATCCTATGTGCTTATCTCTTTTATTCTTGCCTAAGTAAAGACTTCCGTTCAAGAATATGAAGTTCCCTAAATGTTATGAAAAAAATAATTAAGAATGGATACTTAACGCCTATGTGACGGATTATCTCCTTCCATGATTTGGTCAAACGTAACTCCTTTACTCTATTACTTAACAAGGAAGTAATAGGTTGTTAAATAAGTCAACACACATTTTTTGAACCTAAACGCACTCGATCGAAGCCTATGTGCTTATATGTTTTATTCTTGCCTAAGTGAAGACTTTCGATCAAGAATAGGAAGTTCCTTATAAGTGATGAAAAAAAACAAAGTATTGATACTTAACCCCTATGGGACGACATCTCTCCTTCCACTATTTGGTCAGACGTACCTCGTTTACTCTATTACTTAACAAGGAAGTAATAGTTGGTGAAATAAGTCAACACACAATCTTTGAACAAAAACGCAATCGATCGAAGCCTATGTGCTTATCTCTTTTATTCTTGCCTAAGTAAAGACTTCTGATCAAGAATATGAAGTTCCATATAAGTCACAAAAAAAACACTAAGTATTGATACTTAACCCCTATGGGACGACCTCTCTCCTTCCACGACTGGGTCAAACATAACTCGTTTACTCTATTACTTAACAAGGAAGTAATAGTAAGTCAAATAAGTCAATACATATTTTTTGAACCAAAACGCAATCGGTCGGGGCCTATGTGCTTATCTCTATTATTCTTGCTTAAGAAAAGACTTCCGATCAAAGATATGAAGTTCCTTATAAGTTATGAAAAGAAAGCTGACTATTGATACTTAACCCCTATGGGACGGCCTCTCTCCTTGCACAACTTGGTCAAACGTAACTCGTTTACTCTATTACTTAACAAGGAAGTAATCGTTGGTCGAATAAGTGAACACACGTTTTTTGAACCAAAACGTACTCGATCGAATCCTATGTGCTTATCTCATTTATTCTTTCCTAGGTGAAGACTTCCGATTAAGAATATGAAGTTCCTTATAAGCTATGAAAAAAAAACTAAGTATTGATACTTAACCCCTTATGGGATGGCATCTCTCCTTGCACAATGTGGTCAAACGTAAATCGTTACTTAACAAGGAAGTAATAGTTGGTCAAATAAGTGAACACACAGTTTTTTGAACAAAAACGTACTCGATCGAATCCTATGTGCTTATCTCTTTTATTCTTGCCTAAGTAAAGACTTCCGTTCAAGAATATGAAGTTCCCTAAATGTTATGAAAAAAAGAATTAAGAATGGATACTTAACGCCTATGTGACGGATTATCTCCTTCCATGATTTGGTCAAACGTAACTCCTTTACTCTATTACTTAACAAGGAAGTAATAGGTTGTTAAATAAGTCAACACACATTTTTTGAACCTAAACGCACTCGATCGAAGCCTATGTGCTTATATGTTTTATTCTTGCCTAAGTGAAGACTTTCGATCAAGAATATGAAGTTCCATATACGTTTCGAAAAAAATAACTAAATATTGATATTTAACCCCTATGGGACGGACTCTCTCCTTCCACGATTGGGTCAAACATAACTCGTTTACTCTATTGCTTAACAAGGAAGTAATAGTTAGTCAAATAAGTCAATACATATTTTTTGAACCAAAACGCAATCGATCGAGTCCTATGTGCTTATCTCTTTTATTCTTGCCTAAGGAAAGACTTTCGGTCAAGAATATGAAGTTCCCTATAAGTTATGAAAAGAAAGCTAACTATTGATACTTAACCCCTATGCGACGGCCTCTCTCCTTGCACAACTTGGTCAAATGTAACTTGTTTACTCTATTACTTAACAAGGAAGTAATAGTTGGTCGAATAAGTGAACACACATTTTTTCAACCAAAACGTACTCGATCGAATCCTATGTGCTTATCCCATTTATTCTTGCCTAAGTGAAGACTTCCGATTAAGAATATGAAGTTCCTTATAAGTTATGAAAAAAAAAACTAAGTATTGATACTTAAACCCTATGGGACGGCATCTCTCCTTGCAAAATGTGGTCAAACGTAAACCGTTTACTCTATTACTTAACAAGGAAGTGATAGTTGGTCAAATAAGTGAACACACAGTTTTTTGAACCAAAACGTACTCGATCGAATCCTATGTGCTTATCTCTTTTATTCTTCCCTAAGTGATGACTTCCGATTAAGAATATGAAGTTCCTTATAAGTTATGACCCCAAAGACACGCGATCGAAGCCTATGTGCTTATCTCTCTCATTCTTGCCTAAGCGAATATTTTCGATCAAGAATATGAAGTTCTATATAAGTTATGAAGAAAGCACTAAGTATGGATATTTAACCCCTATAGGATGGCCTCTCTCATTCCCCGATTTGGTCAAACGTAACTCGTTTAATTAACAAGGATGTAATGGTCGGTCAAATAAGTTAATACACATCTTTGAACTTTAGCGCACTCGATCGAAGCCTATGTGCTTTTCTCTATTATTCTTGTCTAAGTGAAGAATTCCGATCAAGAATATGAAGTTCCATATAAGTTATGAAAAATAAAAAACTAAGTATTGATACTGAACCACTATGGGACGACCTCTCTCCTTCCACGATTTGGTCAAGCGTAAATCGTTTACTCTATTACTTAACAAGGAAGTAATAGTTGGTCAAATAAGTGAACACACTTTTTTTGAAACAAAACGTACTCGATCGAAGACTATGTGCTTATCTCTTTTATTCTTGCCTAAGGGAAGACTTGCGATCAAGAATAGGAAGTTCCTTATAAGTTATGAAAAAAACTAAGTATTGATACTTAACCCCTATGGGACGGCATCTCTCCTTCCACTATTTGGTCAGACGTACCTCGTTTACTCTATTACTTAACAAGGAAGTAATAGTTGGTGAAATAAGTCAACACACAATCTTTGAACCAAAACGCAATCGATCGAAGCCTATGTGCTTATCTCTTTTATTCTTGCCTAAGTAAAGACTTCCGATCAAGAATATGAAGTTCGATATAAGTTACAAGAAAAACACTAAGTATTGATACTTAACCCCTATTGGACGACCTCTCTCCTTCCACAACTGGGTCAAACATAACTCGTTTACTCTATTACTTAACAAGGAAGTAATAGTAAGTCAAATAAGTCAATACATATTTTTTGAACCAAAACGCAATCGATCGGGGCCTATGTGCTTATCTCTTTTATTCTTGCTTAAGAAAAGACTTCCGATCAAAGATATGAAGTTCCCTATAAGTTATGAAAAGAAAGCTAACTATTGATACTTAACCCCTATGGGACGGCCTCTCTCCTTGCACAACTTGGTCAAACGTAACTCGTTTACTCTATTACTTAACAAGGAAGTAATTGTTGGTCGAATAAGTGAACACACGTTTTTTGAACCAAAACGTACTCGATCGAATCCTATGTGCTTATCTCATTTATTCTTGCCTAAACCAAGACTTCCGATTAAGAATATGAAGTTCCTTATAAGCTATGAAAAAAAAACTAAGTATTGATACTTAACCCCTTATGGGACTGCATCTCTCCTTGCACAATGTGGTCAAACGTAAATCGTTACTTAACAAGGAAGTAATAGTTGGTCAAATAAGTGAACACACAGTTTTTTGAACAAAAACATACTCGATCGAATCCTATGTGCTTATCTCTTTTATTCTTGCCTAAGTAAAGACTTTCGTTCAAGAATATGAAGTTCCCTAAATGTTATGAAAAAAAGAATTAAGAATGGATACTTAAGGCCTATGTGACGGATTATCTCCTTCCATGATTTTGTCAAACGTAACTCCTTTACTCTATTACTTAACAAGGAAGTAATAGGTTGTTAAATAAGTCAACACACATTTTTTGAACCTAAACGCACTCGATCGAAGCCTATGTGCTTATATGTTTTATTCTTGCCTAAGTGAAGACTTTCGATCAAGAATAGGAAGTTCCTTATAAGTGATGAAAAAAAACAAAGTATTGATACTTAACCCCTATGGGACGACATCTCTCCTTCCACTATTTGGTCAGACGTACCTCGTTTACTCTATTACTTAACAAGGAAGTAATAGTTGGTGAAATAAGTCAACACACAATCTTTGAACAAAAACGCAATCGATCGAAGCCTATGTGCTTATCTCTTTTATTCTTGCCTAAGTAAAGACTTCTGATCAAGAATATGAAGTTCCATATAAGTCACAAAAAAAACACTAAGTATTGATACTTAACCCCTATGGGACGACCTCTCTCCTTCCACGACTGGGTCAAACATAACTCGTTTACTCTATTACTTAACAAGGAAGTAATAGTAAGTCAAATAAGTCAATACATATTTTTTGAACCAAAACGCAATCGGTCGGGGCCTATGTGCTTATCTCTATTATTCTTGCTTAAGAAAAGACTTCCGATCAAAGATATGAAGTTCCTTATAAGTTATGAAAAGAAAGCTGACTATTGATACTTAACCCCTATGGGACGGCCTCTCTCCTTGCACAACTTGGTCAAACGTAACTCGTTTACTCTATTACTTAACAAGGAAGTAATCGTTGGTCGAATAAGTGAACACACGTTTTTTGAACCAAAACGTACTCGATCGAATCCTATGTGCTTATCTCATTTATTCTTTCCTAGGTGAAGACTTCCGATTAAGAATATGAAGTTCCTTATAAGCTATGAAAAAAAAACTAAGTATTGATACTTAACCCCTTATGGGATGGCATCTCTCCTTGCACAATGTGGTCAAACGTAAATCGTTACTTAACAAGGAAGTAATAGTTGGTCAAATAAGTGAACACACAGTTTTTTGAACAAAAACGTACTCGATCGAATCCTATGTGCTTATCTCTTTTATTCTTGCCTAAGTAAAGACTTCCGTTCAAGAATATGAAGTTCCCTAAATGTTATGAAAAAAATAATTAAGAATGGATACTTAACGCCTATGTGACGGATTATCTCCTTCCATGATTTGGTCAAACGTAACTCCTTTACTCTATTACTTAACAAGGAAGTAATAGGTTGTTAAATAAGTCAACACACATTTTTTGAACCTAAACGCACTCGATCGAAGCCTATGTGCTTATATGTTTTATTCTTGCCTAAGTGAAGACTTTCGATCAAGAATATGAAGTTCCATATACGTTTCGAAAAAAATAACTAAATATTGATATTTAACCCCTATGGGACGGACTCTCTCCTTCCACGATTGGGTCAAACATAACTCGTTTACTCTATTGCTTAACAAGGAAGTAATAGTTAGTCAAATAAGTCAATACATATTTTTTGAACCAAAACGCAATCGATCGAGTCCTATGTGCTTATCTCTTTTATTCTTGCCTAAGGAAAGACTTTCGGTCAAGAATATGAAGTTCCCTATAAGTTATGAAAAGAAAGCTAACTATTGATACTTAACCCCTATGCGACGGCCTCTCTCCTTGCACAACTTGGTCAAATGTAACTTGTTTACTCTATTACTTAACAAGGAAGTAATAGTTGGTCGAATAAGTGAACACACATTTTTTCAACCAAAACGTACTCGATCGAATCCTATGTGCTTATCCCATTTATTCTTGCCTAAGTGAAGACTTCCGATTAAGAATATGAAGTTCCTTATAAGTTATGAAAAAAAAAACTAAGTATTGATACTTAAACCCTATGGGACGGCATCTCTCCTTGCAAAATGTGGTCAAACGTAAACCGTTTACTCTATTACTTAACAAGGAAGTGATAGTTGGTCAAATAAGTGAACACACAGTTTTTTGAACCAAAACGTACTCGATCGAATCCTATGTGCTTATCTCTTTTATTCTTCCCTAAGTGATGACTTCCGATTAAGAATATGAAGTTCCTTATAAGTTATGACCCCAAAGACACGCGATCGAAGCCTATGTGCTTATCTCTCTCATTCTTGCCTAAGCGAATATTTTCGATCAAGAATATGAAGTTCTATATAAGTTATGAAGAAAGCACTAAGTATGGATATTTAACCCCTATAGGATGGCCTCTCTCATTCCCCGATTTGGTCAAACGTAACTCGTTTAATTAACAAGGATGTAATGGTCGGTCAAATAAGTTAATACACATCTTTGAACTTTAGCGCACTCGATCGAAGCCTATGTGCTTTTCTCTATTATTCTTGTCTAAGTGAAGAATTCCGATCAAGAATATGAAGTTCCATATAAGTTATGAAAAATAAAAAACTAAGTATTGATACTGAACCACTATGGGACGACCTCTCTCCTTCCACGATTTGGTCAAGCGTAAATCGTTTACTCTATTACTTAACAAGGAAGTAATAGTTGGTCAAATAAGTGAACACACTTTTTTTGAAACAAAACGTACTCGATCGAAGACTATGTGCTTATCTCTTTTATTCTTGCCTAAGGGAAGACTTGCGATCAAGAATAGGAAGTTCCTTATAAGTTATGAAAAAAACTAAGTATTGATACTTAACCCCTATGGGACGGCATCTCTCCTTCCACTATTTGGTCAGACGTACCTCGTTTACTCTATTACTTAACAAGGAAGTAATAGTTGGTGAAATAAGTCAACACACAATCTTTGAACCAAAACGCAATCGATCGAAGCCTATGTGCTTATCTCTTTTATTCTTGCCTAAGTAAAGACTTCCGATCAAGAATATGAAGTTCGATATAAGTTACAAGAAAAACACTAAGTATTGATACTTAACCCCTATTGGACGACCTCTCTCCTTCCACAACTGGGTCAAACATAACTCGTTTACTCTATTACTTAACAAGGAAGTAATAGTAAGTCAAATAAGTCAATACATATTTTTTGAACCAAAACGCAATCGATCGGGGCCTATGTGCTTATCTCTTTTATTCTTGCTTAAGAAAAGACTTCCGATCAAAGATATGAAGTTCCCTATAAGTTATGAAAAGAAAGCTAACTATTGATACTTAACCCCTATGGGACGGCCTCTCTCCTTGCACAACTTGGTCAAACGTAACTCGTTTACTCTATTACTTAACAAGGAAGTAATTGTTGGTCGAATAAGTGAACACACGTTTTTTGAACCAAAACGTACTCGATCGAATCCTATGTGCTTATCTCATTTATTCTTGCCTAAACCAAGACTTCCGATTAAGAATATGAAGTTCCCTATAAGTTATGAAAAGAAAGCTAACTATTGATACTTAACCCCTATGGGACGGCCTCTCTCCTTGCACAACTTGGTCAAACGTAACTCGTTTACTCTATTACTTAACAAGGAAGTAATTGTTGGTCGAATAAGTGAACACACGTTTTTTGAACCAAAACGTACTCGATCGAATACTATGTGCTTATCTCATTTATTCTTTCCTAGGTGAAGACTTCCGATTAAGAATATGAAGTTCCTTATAAGCTATGAAAAAAAAACTAAGTATTGATACTTAACCCCTTATGGGACGGCATCTCTCCTTGCACAATGTGGTCAAACGTAAATCGTTACTTAACAAGGAAGTAATAGTTGGTCAAATAAGTGAACACACAGTTTTTTGAACAAAAACATACTCGATCGAATCCTATGTGCTTATCTCTTTTATTCTTGCCTAAGTAAAGACTTTCGTTCAAGAATATGAAGTTCCCTAAATGTTATGAAAAAAAGAATTAAGAATGGATACTTAAGGCCTATGTGACGGATTATCTCCTTCCATGATTTTGTCAAACGTAACTCCTTTACTCTATTACTTAACAAGGAAGTAATAGGTTGTTAAATAAGTCAACACACATTTTTTGAACCTAAACGCACTCGATCGAAGCCTATGTGCTTATATGTTTTATTCTTGCCTAAGTGAAGACTTTCGATCAAGAATATGAAGTTCCATATACGTTTCGAAAAAAAGAACTAAATATTGATACTTAACCCCTATGGGACGGACTCTCTCCTTCCACGATTGGGTCAAACATAACTCGTTTACTCTATTGCTTAACAAGGAAGTAATAGTTAGTGAATTAAGTCAATACATATTTTTTGAACCAAAACGCAATCGATCGAGTCCTATGTGCTTATTTCTTTTATTCTTGCCTAAGGAAAGACTTTCGGTCAAGAATATGAAGTTCCCTATAAGTTATGAAAAGAAAGCTAACTATTGATACTTAACCCCTATGCGACGGCCTCTCTCCTTGCACAACTTGGTCAAACGTAACTCGTTTACTCTATTACTTAACAAGGAAGTAATAGTTGGTCGAATAAGTGAACACACGTTTTTTCAACCAAAACGTACTCGATCGAATCCTATGTGCTTATCTCATTTATTCTTGCCTAAGTGAAGACTTCCGATTAAGAATATGAAGTTCCTTATAAGTTATGAAAAAAAAACTAAGTATTGATACTTAAACCCTATGGGACGACATCTCTCCTTGCAAAATGTGGTCAAACGTAAACCGTTTACTCCATTACTTAACAAGGAAGTGATAGTTGGTCAAATAAGTGAACACACATTTTTTTGAACCAAAACGTACTCGATCGAATCCTATGTGCTTATCTCTTTTATTCTTCCCTAAGTGATGACTTCCGATTAAGAATATGAAGTTCCTTATAAGTTATGACCCCAAAGACACGCGATCGAAGCCTATGTGCTTATCTCTCTCATTCTTGCCTAAGCGAATATTTTCGATCAAGAATATGAAGTTCTATGTAAGTTATGAAGAAAGCACTAATTATGGATATTTAACCCCTATAGGATGGCCTCTCTCATTCCCCGATTTGGTCAAACGTAACTCGTTTAATTAACAAGGATGTAATGGTCGGTCAAATAAGTTAATACACATCTTTGAACTTTAACGCACTCGATCGAAGCCTATGTGCTTTTCTCTATTATTCTTGTCTAAGTGAAGAATTCCGATCAAGAATATGAAGTTCCATATAAGTTATGAAAAATAAAAAACTAAGTATTGATACTGAACCACTATGGGACGGCCTCTCTCCTTCCACGATTTGGTCGAGCGTAAATCGTTTACTCTATTACTTAACAAGGAAGTAATAGTTGGTCAAATAAGTGAACACACTTTTTTTGAAACAAAACGTACTCGATCGAAGACTATGTGCTTATCTCTTTTATTCTTGCCTATGTGAAGACTTGCGATCAAGAATAGGAAGTTCCTTATAAGTTATGAAAAAAACTAAGTATTGATACTTAACCCCTATGGGACGGCATCTCTCCTTTCACTATTTGGTCAGACGTACCTCGTTTACTCTATTACTTAACAAGGAGGTAATAGTTGGTGAAATAAGTCAACACACAATCTTTGAACCAAAACGCAATCGATCGAAGCCTATGTGCTTATCTCTTTTATTCTTGCCTAAGTAAAGACTTCCGATCAAGAATATGAAGTTCCATATAAGTTACAAAAAAAACACTAAGTATTGATACTTAACCCCTATGGGACGATCTCTCTCCTTCCACGACTGGGTCAAACATAACTCGTTTACTCTATTACTTAACAAGGAAGTAATAGTAAGTCAAATAAGTCAATACATATTTTTTGAACCAAAACGCAATCGATCGGGGCCTATGTGCTTACCTCTTTTATTCTTGCTTAAGAAAAGACTTCCGATCAAGGATATGAAGTTCCCTATAAGTTATGAAAAGAAAGCTAACTATTGATACTTAACCCCTATGGGACGGCCTCTCTCCTTGCACAACTTGGTCAAACATAACTCGTTTACTCTATTACTTAACAAGGAAGTAATCGTTGGTCGAATAAGTGAACACACGTTTTTTGAACCAAAACGTACTCGATCGAATCCTATGTGCTTATCTCATTTATTCTTGCCTAAGTGAAGACTTCCGATTAAGAATATGAAGTTCCTTATAAGCTATGAAAAAAAAACTAAGTATTGATACTTAACCCCTATGGGACGGCATCTCTCCTTGCACAATGTGGTCAAACGTAAATCGTTACTTAACAAGGAAGTAATACTTGGTCAAATAAGTGAACACACAGTTTTTTGAACAAAAACGTACTCGATCGAATCCTATGTGCTTATCTCTTTTATTCTTGCCTAAGTAAAGACTTCCGTTCAAGAATATGAAGTTCCCTAAATGTTATGAAAAAAAGAATTAAGAATGGATACTTAACGCCTATGTGACGGATTATCTCCTTCCATGATTTGGTCAAACGTAACTCCTTTACTCTATTACTTAACAAGGAAGTAATAGGTTGTTAAATAAGTCAACACACATTTTTTGAACCTAAACGCACTCAATCGAAGCCTATATGCTTATATGTTTTATTCTTGCCTAAGTGAAGACTTTCGATCAAGAATATGAAGTTCCATATACGTTTCGAAAAAAAGAACTAAATATTGATACTTAACCCCTATGGGACGGCCTCTCTCCTTCCACGATTGGGTCAAACATAACTCGTTTACTCTATTGCTTAACAAGGAAGTAATAGTTAGTCAAATAAGTCAATACATATTTTTTGAACAAAAACGCAATCGATCGAGTCCTATGTGCTTATCTCTTTTATTCTTGCCTAAGGAAAGACTTTCGGTCAAGAATATGAAGTTCCCTATAAGTTATGAAAAGAAAGCTAACTATTGATACTTAACCCCTATGCGACGGCCTCTCTCCTTGCACAACTTGGTCTAACGTAACTCGTTTACTCTATTTCTTAACAAGGAAGTAATAGTTGGTCGAATAAGTGAACACACGTTTTTTGAACCAAAACGTACTCGATCGAATCCTATGTGCTTATCTCATTTATGTTTGCCTAAGTGAAGACTTCCGATTAAGAATATGAAGTTCCTTATAAGTTATGAAAAAAAAACTAAGTATTGATACTTAACGCCTAAGGGACGACATCTCTCCTTGCACAATGTAGTCAAACGTAAACCGTTTACTCTATTACTTAACAAGGAAGTAATAGTTGGTCAAATAAGTGAACACACAGTTTTTTGAACCAAAACGTACTCGATCGAATCCTATGTGCTTATCTCTTTTATTCTTGCCTAGGTGATGACTTCCGATTAAGAATATGAAGTTCCTTATAAGTTATGACCCCAAAGACACGCTGTTAACCCTAAAAAATAAATAAGGGATTATATAAAAGATTAACCCTTAAATTAGGGATTAATCCCAAAGACGATACTATCGTCACTCTGGTATGTCACATACCTTGCTATGGTATGACGTGGCACCCGAAGAGATAATAGAATCCCTCGGAACTCACATATCCTACTAGGGTACGACGTGACACCCGAGGGGACACCCAAGCGTCCCTTGGAAAGTCAAGATGAATAAAAATAAGATATCAACGTGGCATCGGAAAAACAGTAAACCCCGATGGATCCACGCGACTCGGATATCCATCACTGCGCCAAGAGGGACCACTATATGAAAATACTTCCTTGCTGAACACTCCCAAAGCCCTCGGAATCATTATCCCGAAGGCCAAAATTCACAAAACAACGTCCTACTCAAAGCACCCACCACTAAACTCCCTTACTCCGAAGGCACCAACCAAGGAGGTCATTAAACAAAGACCAGAAAGCCCTCGGAGAATGATTCCCGAAGGAGCCACTACTCTCACGATAGCAGGAAATGCTCGGAATCCCTACTACGGGGATCATACGCAAGAATACCGCCTTACATGCACATTGATGCCCTCGGAGCCCACCTTACAAGCCTGGCGAGACAAATCTGCCCCTCGGAAAATCTTACTAAAGAGGTCAATAAAGAAATTGCCGTCTCCAGAACAGAAAACTCCTCGGACACCCACTTCACTAGTGGACCTCCTCATGAAATTCAGCCCCTCGGAGAAAAGAAAACAGAAGATTCCGTCTATCAAAGGGAAGAAAACAGAAGAAGTAACCCCTCGGAACTCTCCGCAACCCTCGGACAAGATAAGGATCAGCCTAGTCAGCACCTTGTCAACAAGATATACCTTATCTTATAGAAGGACACTTGTAATACATGCAACATTACACTTGTACCACATGCATGGTGACACATACTCCCTCCCATACCTATATAAGGGAAAGGAAAAAAAGGAAGACATATACAGAAACTCACCCAAAAAAGCATAAAATCATATTTGTGCTCCTCGGAGTAAGGAATTCAGTGAATAAAGGAAGGATATTTTCGTAATTTTCCCAAGTAGTCATTTACTTTCTTTGAACCACGGATAATGGCGTTCCGAACCTCTAAATAAATCAGTTAATCGGGTATTATTCCAAACCTGTTAACAAAATGGCGCCGTCTGTGGGAATGCCATAGAAGTTGTCCTCGAGCGTGTTCAAGAAAGCAAATCCACTATGGAAAATTTGTTTTACAGCGAAAATTATCCGCCCCATTCGGACAATTCGGAGGAAACTGTAGCGAATCGCCGTTCCGATGAAAGGGATTTCATCAATGTTCCCCGATCTGTTTATGAAAGATTAGTGGAAGTTACCACTCGAGTTAATCACCGAGGATTCGAATCTCCCCTGGAAACCGTCCCAGGATCTCCGAACCAAGGAAATCATCCCTCGGAACAAGGCGAAGCTTATGTAAGAAGGGCACAATGCCCTACGCCAATCTCGTGGTACCAGGAAACTCCTCGGAGGACGCCAAGGCGTTATGACCATCTGGAAACTCCGAGGATAATCCAGGGGGAAGAGAGGTCTCTCCCCGTATATCGGCCCCCCCTATTATCACTCCTAACGGAGAACCAACCTTATGGGGAATCCTTGAAGATGTACGAAAAGAAGTAGGAGATCTCAAGAGGACTATAGGGCCCAAGGAAGATCCGACGTTTAAGATATCTCCCTTCATTCCTGAAATAGCATCTGCTCCGATTCCTTCAGGAATGCGGCCTATTAATGTACCATTATATACAGGAGAAGCTGATGGGAGAGATCCGCAAGATCATATACACCAATATTTGGCAGGAATGGACCTATCATCCGCCCCAGACTATGTCCTATGCCGAGTGTTCCCTGTTACCCTCGGAGGACGAGCCCAATCTTGGTTTACCCATCTCCCTCCCAATTCAGTGGCCAACTTTGACCGGTTGGCTCACCTGTTTGTACGCCATTTCGCCTGTAACCGGAGATATCCCAAATCGGCCACACATCTTTTTACTATTAAGCAACGCAAGGATGAATCTCTTCGGGAATATATAAAATGCTTCACGGATGAAGCACTGGATGTTCCGAATGTCAGCTCGACTATTATGGCCGACATTCTGACACAAGGGCTCCGAGCGGGAGAATTCTTCCGATACCTGATGGGGAATCATGTCACGGACATGAATGAACTTATGCAACAAGCTGAAACTCATATTCTTATGGAAGAAGCCGACCATACAAAGAGAGGGCTAGAGAAGGATGACAATGAACGTCACGAGCAGACGGAAAAGGAAACTAAAACCAAAGAGAAGGGCAGAGAAGGGAAACCACCCCTTCCTCCGATGACTCTAGCTCCCGTGGAAATACTCAATGTGATGCGGGGCAATGAAGAAGTGCGCTGGCCCCGGCCCACCAAATTTCCCAACAAAGATAAAGATACGGGTAAGTACTGTAAATTCCATAAAACTTATGGACATACCACCGAGGAATGTACTACCCTGCGAAGAGAAATACTTCGCCTTCTGGAGGCAGGATATCTGCATAATTACCTAAAAAGAAACAATCCCGAAGAGCCTAAAGCACATGTATGGAAAAGGCCCCGAGGAGGACCTAATGAGGAAAAGGATACTCTCCACCGGCAGTCACGGGAACAAACCGCGGAACATCGGAGGAGGTCCCAAGAAGAGACCAGGAAGCGTCAAAGATCCCCCCGGGAGAGAACCGTTGCGTCTCCGTGGCGGTCACGGGAAAGGACCGCAGGGTATCGGAACCTACCTCCTCCTCCCGACACGTACGAGGTCAACCCCTCCTCGGGACGGACGATCAACATGATAGAGGGAGGAGACATTTCCAGGATACCCCAGGGTAAGAAGACAAAATATCTCAAAGAAGCCAGACGAGTGGGACAAGGGCTCCCAGTATGCTCCGCTCAAGGGGCTAGGTTACCAAATATCACTTTCGGACCCGAAGACCTGAAAGGTGTAGTCTACCCCCACGAAGACCCTTTGGTAATTGAAGCTACCATTTATGGATTTGAGATCCAGCGTATCCTCATAGATACGGGCAGCTCCGTGGATGTCTTGTTTTTTCCCACCTATCTAGCCATGGGATTGAAGAAGTAGCAACTGGAAGTGGCTGAAGTCCCTCTAGTAGGCTTCTCTGGCGAAGCCTGTAACACCCTCGGAACTGTGACCCTGCCAATGTCGTGGGGAGAGGGAGCCCTACGAAGAACGGAACACACCAAATTTTGGGTGGTGGAGGCTTCGTCAAGGACATACAACGCTATATGCGGCAGACCCTCCATTCGGTCATTCGAAGCGATCCCCTCTACCCTTCACCTTAAGGTAAAATTTCCTACCTTGGCAGGCATCGGAGAAGTCCGGGGCAATCAAGCTAGAGCCAGAGAATGCCGAATGAATGCCCTACTCCCCGAAGAAGACGAAAACCCCTCGGATAGTGGCAAAAAACGGAAAGTAGAAGAAACCCGAGTCCAACCCATTGAAGAGCTTAAGATGGTAGAACTCGTGGAAGGAAATTCCGCTAGAGCGATCAAGATGGGCACTAATATGGAACCCGAATTGGAGACCCAATTGGTATCTGTTCTAAAGGAATTTTGTCATCTTTTCGCATGGGAAGGAGCCCCCCCCGGACGAATCAGTAATAAGGTATGCCAACACTTCCTTAATATAAAGCCGGGGGCCAAACCCATTCAACAAAAGAAGAGAAGAATGGGACCCGAACGCAACAAGATTATTCGGTCAGAAATTCAACGGCTTCTCAGCCTACGACAAATCCGAGAAGTCGTATATCCTGAGTGGCTGGCCAACGTGGTCCTGGTCCCTAAGTCAGGAGGAAGATGGAGAATGTGCGTTGACTTTACCGATCTCAATGATGCTTGCCCAAAGGACTGCTATCCCTTGCCAAGCATAAACCAATTGGTCGACTCTACTGCTGGTTGCGCACTCCTGTCGACTCTAGATGGGGACCAAGGATACAACCAGATCCCGATGGCATTCCCGGACCAGGACAAAACCAGCTTCATTACGGACGCAGGTACTTTTTGCTATCTAGTTATGCCCTTCGGACTTAAGAACGCAGGAGCTACATACCAACGACTGGTGAATCTCATGTTTGCGGGACTCATTGGAAAAACTGTGGAAGTATATGTAGACGACACAGTCGTCAAAAGTCGCTCCACGAAAGATCATCCCGAAGACTTGCGGAAAGCGTTGGTTATCATGGATCGCTTTGGGATGAAGGTAAACCCTCGGAAATGCTCCTTTGGTATCCGAGGAGGCAAATTTTTGGGATTTATGGTCACTGAGAAGGGAATAGAAGTTAACCCCGAGAAAGCTGAAGCAATTATTGGGTTACCAACCCCGAAATCCATAAAGGACGTGCAGAAATTGACTGGGCGAATGGCCTCCCTCAGTCGATTCGTCTCCAAATCAGCAGAGAAAGAGCTCCCGTTTTTTAAAATCCTTCGGAATATCAAAGAATTTCAATGGACCCCACGATGTGAAGAAGCTCTCCAGGAATTGAAAAACTATATGGTAAGACCACCCTTGCTGGTCAAACCGTCACCCCAGGAAGAACTCTTCGTGTACCTATCCGTAGGAGAGGAGGCTATCGGAGCGGTATTGGTCAAAGAGCACGATGGGGAACATCATCCGGTCTACTACGTTAGCAAAACTCTCCTCGGAGCGGAAACCAGGTATACTCTAGTAGAAAAACTTGTACTCACTTTGGTTACCACGGCGCGTAGATTACGCCCGTATTTTCTATCCCACCCGATCACTGTCTTGACCAAACATCCTCTGCAGGCAATTCTCAATAAACCCGAGACCTCGGGTAGACTGATAAAATGGGCCGTCGAACTAACGGAGTATGATATCTCCTACGCTCCGAGACCTTCCATCAAGGCCCAGGTGCTAGCAGACTTTGTAGTGGAACTTACGGGAATCGGAGTGGAAATGAAAGAACCTCTCTGGTATGTCTACGTGGACGGCTCCTCCGTAAATACGCATGGTGGAGCCGGGATAATCCTGATCAACACGGAAGCCGAAGAGGAGGCGCTACATTTCGCGGTTAGAATTGACTACCCCGTATCCAACAATGACGCTGAATATGAAGCCCTCCTTATCGGAATGAGGCTCGCTCGGGAAGGCGGAATACGAAGAGTCCGCCTGCATAGCGACTCTCAGTTAGTTGTGCAGCAAGTTCAAGGCACATATGAAGCCAAAGAAGAAAGAATGCAGAGTTATCTCCGAGTAGTCCATCGGGCCAAGGCATGGTTCGAGGAGTATCAGTTAGTGCAGATTCCCCGAGGGAATAACCAAGAAGCTGATGCCTTGTCCAAAATGGCTGCACAATTGACCACCATTCGTACCCGGAGAATCACTCTGTTACATATGAGCGAATCAGAGAGGACTGAACCTGAAGAGGTAAGTGTCACCATGACAAATCCTCCGATAAACTGGACAACACCCATTAAAGCATACCTACAAGATCTTGAAGGATACTCCGAGGACAAATCCGTCCAACGAATGATGTCTAAGAAGACTATCCGATATTTCCTCAAAAACGGAATACTATTCCGAAGGACGTACTCCTACCCTCATGCCCGATGTTTAAATGAAGAGGAGGCTCAACATGTTTTGGCAGAAACTCACGAAGGGGTGTGCGGCAGTCATACCAGTGGCGGAAGCATGGTCGGACGAATAATCCGACAGGGTTATTATTGGCCCACGATGGTCAAAGATTGCAAAAACCACGCGGAAAAGTGTAAGTCGTGCCAAGGTTATGCCCCTCGGATTTATCAACCAGCGGCTCCGTGGGAACCCCATTTGACCGCATGTCCTTTTGCTAAATGGGGAATAGACATAGTCGGTCCACTTATTCCCGATGCTGGTCAAAAGAAGTTCTTACTCGTAGCAGTAGACTATTTTACCAAATGGGTAGAGGCGGAGCCCTTAGCGCGAATAACTGCAGGGGCGGTCATTAACTTCTTGTGGAGAAATATTCTGTGCCGTTTTGGAGTCCCTCGGAGCCTAGTAAGTGACAACGGTCTGCAGTTCACTGACCAAGGGTTAGAGAAGTGGTGTGATCATTGGGAAATTAAACACCGTTTTGCTTCGGTGGGATACCCTCAAGCCAACGGACAAGTCGAAAGAACTAATCGCACTCTCCTGAAAAATATGAAGGCTCGACTCGACTGGCACAAAGCCAAATGGGTTGAAGAAATACCCGGTATATTATGGGCCTATCGGACCACGCAAAATACCGCCACGGGCGAAACCCCTTTCAGCCTATCCTATGGTTGTGAGGCAGTCGTACCCTCCGAAGTTTCAATTGAGAGTTGGCGAGTCAAAGAATATGAAGAAGTGGCCAATAGTGCTAACTTAGCTCTGGCCCTTGATCTCTTAGAAGAGAGGAGAATCCGAGCAGCCATTCGGAACGAGGAATACAAAGCTCGGATGGCACGATACTACAATACCAAGGTAAAGCTTCGAACTTTTCAAGTGGGTGATTTAGTGCTAAAACGGGTTGGAGCCTCCAAAAATGTAGGCAAGCTTGAACACCGATGGGAAGGACCTTACAAGATAGCGGGAATTGTCAGACCCGCAACTTATCTACTTGCCAATCCCGAAGGTGCCACTCTTCGTAACACGTGGAATTCCTTCAATCTTAGAAAATACTATGCTTAATGTAACATCTTCATTGTTACATAAATAAAACTGTTTGTTCATAAGTGGATGGTTACGATACGTTCGAATCCGATAGGGTACATACGGTTGCCAAACAAAAGTGATAGCCTTACATAGGAAATCATTACAAGCAACCTAACCCCTAGGAGCCATCTACTATAGATAAACAGCCCTCGGACCCCAAAAGACCACCTACTACAAGTTGAATACCACCTACTACAAACTACTCCTCTTGCAAATGACGCTTTCCTTCTCGGATAAGGCGACGACGCTGCTCCTCGGATAAGGTTAGTGGATCCGCCAATGAAACGCCCTCGGAAACCACGGGACTATCTTCGGGAAAGATGGGATGAAGATTAAGCTCGGGAATAATTAAGTTCCTAGGACACTCTAGCAATGATTGAACCGCATCCGTACCAAGTCGGTACCCGATACGGACTAGATCGCGCATCTCCTTTTGCAAGGACTCCCTCAAAGTTGAAGGACCCGCGATATCCAGAACAGCTTGGACCCGAGCCACCACTAAAGCAACATCATGAGCGCGAGTAATCTCTAGCACCCGATGAGTTGCCGCATCACGCTCCCGAGTCATCTGTAATAATTGCTCATCGGAGTGACGAAGCTGGCTCTTCAACTCCTCCAAACTCGCTTGAAAACTCGTCACCCGGGTCCTCTCTAGCATTAATTGACGCTCCACTTCCCTAGACTTATCCCTCTCAATTTGAAGGACCATATCGTGAATCGCTTTAGCAGCTTCATGCTCCTCTTGCAAACGGGAAATTTCCGTCTGAGCTTCCAACAAACCATGCTCTAACTCATCCCGACGACGATATACCAGGCCAGGATCTGAAGAGGAACACCCCCGAGATCCGATGGCGTCCAGCACCATATAAATCTGGATGAAGAGGAATGGATTACTACTGGAGAAATGAAAGGTAAGTAACCAAAATTTGCAAATAAACTGAGCATTTACCTCACACAGGTTTTTGCAAACTAAATCCTGAAGCCAGGAGGAAGGAAGGGTCCTCATGAGCTCACAATCCGTAACATTTAGTAGACCGCTAAGAAAATTTCGGCAAAACCCCGATACCTCTCCGAGAGGAGAAAACCCCGGGTCCGCACCCGCGGGAGAAGAACCCACGGGAGGAGGATTCCCCCCGGACAGTGACACAGGTACGCGCTCGGGACCTCCTTCCATAACATTCACGATATCGGAAATCCGAGGAAAGGATTGTGACACCAAAGGAGGCACTGGATAGTCTATCGGAGAAAGTGTTGTAGTCGGATTTTCTGCCCTGAGAGGGATTACGAAGCTCACTGGGGGGACTGCCATGGGCGAACCCCCCGATTCCTGCCTCCCCGAGGAGGAATCAGCCCTCGTAACTGCCACGAAGGTATCGGAAAGGCCTTCTGACGCCCGTCGCATACCATGTAGAGCTCGCCCCAGAAAAACACCATTAAATGGATCTATGGAAAAAGCCGCCATCTCAGCACCTATAAGACAAATATAGAGTATATGATGATCCCGAGGACACATAAGTTGATAAAAGAGAAGTCGACAGATCTTCAGACTTACGAAAATAGAAATTGCCATGAAGAGGATGAATTGGCGAATTCTCTCTCCTTATTCCCTCTTGAAGACCTGCCAGAATAAGAGCCTCAGGACACGCAAGCAGACCGGTAATATCGTACGAGCCAGAAAATAACCCGGAATGACTCAGTTCCTCCCACTCCCGCCCCAACGTCTCGGATAGGGGCGAAACGTATCCCAAGCCCCATCGGATAGGCACTCCCCACGATCGGGCCGAACGACCTTTCGAACGGACAAAGAAATACCTCCGCCTCCAGTCCCCCCTACGAGTGCGAGGACTGGAAGTACCAGTGAAGGCTTTTTCGACGTCCCGATAGGCCAGGCTGAAAAGGGGGACTCCATCCGAGCAAGGCCGAAGGATAAAAATTGCCCCCACCCGATACGGTGACAAGGGAAGGTTAAGGAGCTCGCAGCATAAAACGTATCCCACTAAAAGGCGATACGAAGTGGGTGTTAACTGGCTCGGACAGATTTGCCAATACTGGAAGAGCGATCGAAGAAAAGGATGAAAAAACACCCGTAATCCACAGTGCATTTGATCACAATAGACAGTTAGGAATCCAGGAGGATGATCGTATGCTCTCTGATCCGGGGAGGGCACAATCACATCAAAATCATCGAAATTCAGATTGAATTCCGTAAAAAGAGTTACTAGAGACTCTCCGTATACAGTACTAACGGCGGAACCGACCCGTCCCCGACCTATCAACCGTGAGGGACTCAAAGGTATTAAGCTAAACTCAGAACGCTCGTCGGCAAGAGAATACGGTTCTCTACCTAGAAACACATCCCTTATATGGTCTATCCTTCGAGAATCCGTGTACGATGACCTACTCCCCACCCTTGAAGACGAACTTGTCCCAATGATCACTTGATTCTCAACCAACCTATTACGCTGTCCCGGGGAAGAACTCTCCGAGGAGGCACTATAAACCTGGGATCCAGGGCCGACTCGGGCACGACTCCGAGAAGAACTACTTGATGATGTGGACCCCCCATGCCTGCGATGTGGCGGCATCATCTTTAATGGTAAGTTTTCCGTTTACTCTTATACGAAGGTCAAAAATAAAGTATTGAATACAACTACGAGAATGAAAACAAGTCTTACGAAGGTAGATTTCTAAAAGAAGAAAGTAAGATGATTTATCTTGCTAGAGCAAGATAGCTTTTAACGATGAGTATACGTACCATTGTTAACATATTATATGTGATGAATTAATCATATGAAAAAAAGCTGGAGCTCTCCCACCCACTCCTACGAGTATGACACGTGTTAATGAGTGTCCTTAATTAGGATAAATAACTCTTAAACACGCATGTAATTTGACACGTCCTGCTAAGTTATGTACTTAGTCAGCAGGTAAAAGATTTTGTCTTTAGCTTATCTTTTTGAAGAGGAGTAAAAAGAATAAGTTTTATATGTAAGCATGCTAATAATTTATTAATATCTCATGCTAATGGACAAATAAGACAAAATAGAAAGGCAGGAATAGGACAAATTGTTCATTTATAAATCCGAGAAACTCTCAGAAAAGGTTACAAAAGGAGAAAAAATAAAAAAGAAGGGATCCTATTCTAAATCCCTGTACTAGGTGGAGGTGGGGGTGGAGGTGAAATCCTACTTGAACCAGTAGCCCCAAGATCTGACGCGGTCGGAAGAGGAGCAGGGGAGCCTCTAGGTGTCATCACCGCGTCATACATCTCGAGAAGATTCTGAACCTGCTCAGAAGACGGCTTGGCAAGCTTCTTGACGTCAAAAAGACTACCAAAGTTTATCCCCGAGGGCATTACTCCACGGGCTACGGTAGCACACTCTAACCATCCCCATAACATATGCCCAAGGGAATCCCGAGCGGACAAAGAAGCACTTTGACGCTCCGCTTCCACCGCCGCGTACCGAACAGCCTCGTCAATTCGGGCTTGCACCTCCTCCTGAGGCACCATCTTGGCTATTTTCAGATCCACTAACTCCTTGACCCGAGATTGAAGCTCCTGCTCTCGCTCCAACCACCCCAACTTTTCTTTCTCCAGAACCTCCACCCGAGCACGAAGAAGCTCCTCGGATTCCCTCTTCTCCTTCTCCAGAAGAGTCAGTTGGACTCGAACAGCTCCCTCGGACGCTTCCAGCTTGTCGTAAGCCGACTGCATCCTCTGCAAAGTGAGCCGCATCACTTCTTTGGCTCTCTGATCTTCCCTCCAAACGAAGTCGCTGGCCTCCAACTTCGTTCGGAGAACATCTCTCATTGACTCGGCCTCATAGAGTTGGGCCCGGAGAGAAGTCACCTGTCTTCGGAGAGGTCCTAACTCAGCCACCTCCCTCGAATGGCGCTGCTCTACTGCAGTGAGGACCTCTCGAGTCTTCTTGGACTGCAAGACGGGAAAAGAAACATAAGGAAAAATACAGGAAAATTATTTAAAAATAAAGTGGCTAGAGAACTGATACTTACGATTGTTTCCATCCAGACCATGCTGGCCCGCAAAAATTGATACCCTTCTGCGGGCGCAGCAAGAGAAGATCCAAAGAAATGGAGGATCTCGTGGTATGCCTCCCCTACAGTCGAAGGCTCCTTCTCGGGCACTTGAGATGAAAAATCCCCCTCGGAAGCTGACCTCCGCAGGGTAACCCTCTTCGGGAGATCTCCTATAGGAGAAGGAACATCAGTAGCAGGAGTCGTGGCCACGGCTTCCGTTGTGACCGCTTCCGGAGCTTTTGCAGTGGTCGAGGGACCCTCTCCCCGGAACAGAGTATCCCACACTTCCTTCTTCGCTTCAAAATCCTTCAGTAGATCCGTAGGACCTTGGCCGAGCCCCTCGGATGGCTTCTCCGAGTCCGGTTGAAGTAGTTGAGCGAACAGATCCGCGCCCGGAAACATAGGAGCCTTCCCCTTATCAACTTCTACAAGAGCAAGGTAAGCAGTTAAAATAATAAAAACGAAATTCGAATAATGAATCAATATAAATAAGATATTAAAGAAAGCGGAGAAGGATAAGAAGCTTACGAGGGCGAAGGGGAGAAGGATCCGGAATAGCAGGCGAAGGATCCCGAGAGGAGACCAAGATGACATTTGGCCCCGGAGATGAAAATTCTTCCTCTTCGGCTATCGGAGATTGCACCCCCTGCGAACTCCTCAGAAGATTGCTAGTATTGGACTCGGAAGAAGGCATCAAGATCATTGCCGACCTGGGGTCCACCTGTCGCAACGGAGCAACATCCAGACATATGCCCTCGGCATATAGAGAGGGACGTGGGATATTCTCGTATACGCCCTCGACTCCCGCGTCCATCCCTGCTTCCTCGGATTGCGCCTCCGCCTCCTCGTGACCTTCCTCCTCGTGATCTCCCCCCCCCCCCCCCCCCCCCCGTGACCTCCCCCCTCGGAAGCCTCGCTGTGTCCACCTAGAACCACCTCTTCAGAACCAGGTACCAGATAGTACCTCGCCATAACCTCCTCTGCACCACACAAAAACGTATTAGTACGGGTGGCAGAAAAATAAGGAAGACTACTTAAAGAAATAGATATAGAGTAAGAGAAATATGCGAATAAGGAAGAGGAAACTTACTGAAAGCCGCCATGTACATACTCGGAACAAAAAGCGGCTTCTTCATGTTGTCATTGACCCCTACCACAAAGTGAAGCCCAGCCCTCCCAAATAGCCATCGAAAGTCTTCTGACTCCATTAGCGCATGCTGGGCAATCACTGGAGAGAGCACCATATCCTCAGCCAAAGTGTGAATTGGAGTCACACCCTCCCCCCACTTGTAGGGCACATCCCACTTCCCTCGGACGGGCTTCACGTAAAAGAATTTGTCTTTCCAAACGCCGTGCGAGCTTATCGTCGCGCCCAAAATCCTCTTTGAAGAATTAGCCGAGTGATCCCGATGGTGAAAGTGATAAAAGGGATATCCCCCGGGTGACACTCCCACATCAAAAATAGACAGAAAATGGTCCACGTTGCACTCGTACCCCTTAACCATACACCAGAACACGTAAATGCAAAGGGCAGCATAACCATTGGGGACCAACTGACTCGGACAAATCTTGCAAGTCTTGAAGACCTCGCAGAAAAAAGATGGCATAAACGAGCGCTACCCGTAATTCACTTGCGCAAAGTACACGGTAAGCATACCTGCGGGGGGATAGCACGCCCTTTGGTCTTCCGAAGGAATATGAATAGTCGCATTCATCATTGTAGTCCCCGTAGCTTCAAATAAATTCGTGACCTGCTCATAGGTCACCACGGATCGGACATTCTCAATTTTAGAGAAGTCACGGAGAAGGGGTTTCTTCGATTTAGAAACCCTAGCCTTTTTCGCGGCGGCGGCACCACTCCCTTCGGCGACAGCCGCCCTTTTCCTACGAGTAGCGGCAGCAGGTCCCACGAGGGGAACGGTAGTCGCGACGGGAACAGGAGCATCCACAGAAACAGCAGCGGCGGAGGACGTGTTGACAGAGGAAGCCATCTACTTTTTGGGGTGGAGAGAGATTTTTACGAGTTGGGTAAGAGAGAATAAAAAATTGAGAAGAATTAAAGTCACTCTTTTCTGCTTAAGAAAAATTGGAGAAGATTGAAGATTTGGAAGCTTGAAAATTGAAAGATTTTGCGGAGAGAATGGGGAAAAAGAGTACGGACGGGTATATTTATAAGTAGACCGCCATTAAAGACGTGCCCCGTTTCCCACGCCCCACGTCTCCACTCAGGAAGCGACGTGTCAATCCACGCGCTAGCCGTTACTGCAAGTTAATGGAAGGACGAATGAATGACATTTAAGACATCTAACGGCTAGAAAGAGCCGTTATAAAAACAACTTTTCATCTGAACCGCTACTTCCCAAGAACATAACGGTAATTTTACTTCACGGTATTTTAAGTGTATACTTATATACATATAATACCCTCGTAAATCATAAAAAAGAACGGAGAAAATCCTAAGCCCTCGGAAAAATTACCAAAAAATAAAGAAAAAGCCCCTTTTGCCTTATTAAGGCCACGAAATAAAATTTCACTCGTCTCTACGAGAACGATCGAAATTTGGGGGGGCTAGTGTTAACCCTAAAAAATAAATAAGGGATTATATAAAAGATTAACCCTTAAATTAGGGATTAATCCCAAAGACGATACTATCGTCACTCTGGTATGTCACATACCTTGCTATGGTATGACGTGGCACCCGAAGAGATAATAGAATCCCTCGGAACTCACATATCCTACTAGGGTACGACGTGACACCCGATGGGACACCCAAGCGTCCCTTGGAAAGTCAAGATGAATAAAAATAAGATATCAACGTGGCATCGGAAAAAGAGTAAACCCCGATGGATCCACGCGACTCGGATATCCATCACTGCGCCAAGAGGGACCACTATATGAAAATACTTCCTTGCTGAACACTCCCAAAGCCCTCGGAATCATTATCCCGAAGGCCAAAATTCACAAAACAACGTCCTACTCAAAGCACCCACCACTAAACTCCCTTACTCCGAAGGCACCAACCAAGGAGGTCATTAAACAAAGACCAGAAAGCCCTCGGAGAATGATTCCCGAAGGAGCCACTACTCTCACGATAGCAGGAAACGCTCGGAATCCCTACTACGGGGATCCATACGCAAGAATACCGCCTTACATGCACATTGATGCCCTCGGAGCCCACCTTACAAGCCTGGCGAGACAAATCTGCCCCTCGGAAAATCTTACTAAAGAGGTCAATAAAGAAATTGCCGTCTCCAGAACAGAAAACTCCTCGGACACCCACTTCACTAGTGGACCTCCTCATGAAATTCAGCCCCTCGGAGAAAAGAAAACAGAAGATTCCGTCTATCAAAGGGAAGAAAACAGAAGAAGTAACCCCTCGGAACTCCCCGCAACCCTCGGACAAGATAAGGATCAGCCTAGTTAGCACCTTGTCAACAAGATATACCTTATCTTATAGAAGGACACTTGTAATACATGCAACATTACACTTGTACCACATGCATGGTGACACATACTCCCTCCCATACCTATATAAGGGAAAGGAAAAAAAGGAAGACATATACAGAAACTCACCCAAAAAAGCATAAAATCATATTTGTGCTCCTCGGAGTAAGGAATTCAGTGAATAAAGGAAGGATATTTTCGTAATTTTCCCAAGTAGTCATTTACTTTCTTTGAACCACGGATAATGGCGTTCCGAACCTCTAAATAAATCAGTTAATCGGGTATTATTCCAAACCTGTTAACACACGCGATCAAAGCCTATGTGCTTATCTCTCTCATTCTTGCCTAAGCGAATATTTTCAATCAGGAATATGAAGTTCTATATAAGTTATGAAGAAAGCACTAAGTATGGATATTTAACCCCTATAGGATGGCCTCTCTCATTCCCCGATTTGGTCAAACGTAACTCGTTTAATTAACAACTATGTAATGGTCGGTCAAATAAGTTAATACACATCTTTGAACTTTAACGCACTCGATCGAAGCCTATGTGCTTTTCTCTATTATTCTTGTCTAAGTGAAGAATTCCGATCAAGAATATGAAGTTTCATATAAGTTATGAAAAATAAAAAACTAAGTATTGATACTTAACCACTATGGGACGACCTCTCTCATTCCACGATTTGGTCAAGCGTAACTCGTTTACTCTATTACTTAACAAGGAAGTAATATTGGTTAGATAAGTCAACACGCATTCTTTGAACAAAAACGCAATCGATCGAAGCCTATGTGTGTATCTCTTTTATTCTTGCCTAAGTAAAAATTCCGATCAAGAATATGAAGTTCCATATATGTTATGAAAAAAGAACTAAGAGTGGATACTTAATGCCTATGTGACGGATTCTCTCCTTCCATGATTTGGTCAAACGTAACTCATTTACTCTATTACTTAACAACGAAGTAATAGTTGGTCAAATAAGTGAACACACTTTTTTTGAACCAAAACGTACTCGATCGAAGCCTATGTGCTTATCTCTTTTATTCTTGCCTAAGTGAAAACTTGCGATCAAGAATAGGAAGTTCCTTATAAGTTATGAAAAAAAACTAAGTATTGATACTTAACCCCTATGGGACGGCATCTCTCCTTCCACTATTTCGTCAGACGTACCTTGTTTACTCTATTACTTAACAAGGAAGTAATAGTTGGTGAAATAAGTCAACACACAATCTTTGAACCAAAACGTAATCGATTGAAGCCTATGTGCTTATCTCTTTTATTCTTGCCTAAGCAAAGACTTCCGATCAAGAATATGAAGTTCCCTATAAGTTATGAAAAAAAAGCTAACTATTGATGCTTAACCCCTATGGGACGGCCTCTCTCCTTGCACAACTTGGTCAAACGTAACTCGTTTACTCTATTACTTAACAAGGAAGTAATAATTGGTCGAATAAGTGAACACGCGTTTTTTGAACCAAGATGTACTCGATCGAATCCTATGTGCTTATCTCATTTATTCTTGCCTAAGTGAAGACTTCCGATTAAGAATATGAAGTTCCCTATAAGTTATGAAATACAAAACTAAATATTGATACTTAACCCCTATGGGACGGCATCTCTCCTTGCACAATGTGGTCAAACGTAAATCGTTTACTCTATTACTTAACAAGGAAGTAATAGTTGGTCAAATAAGTGAACACACTTTTTTTGAAACAAAACGTACTCGATCGAAGACTATGTGCTTATCTCTTTTATTCTTGCCTAAGTGAAGAGTTGCGATCAAGAATAGGAAGTTCCTTATAAGTTATGAAAAAAACTAAGTATTGATACTTAACCCCTATGGGACGGCCTCTCTTCTTCCACGATTTGGTCAAACTTAACTAGTTTACTCTATTACTTAGCAAGGAAGTAATAGTTGCTCAAATAAGTCAACACACTTTTTTGAACCAAAACGCAATTGATCAAAGCCTATGTGCTTATCTCTTTTATTCTTGCCTATGTGAAGACTTCCGATCTGGAATATGAAGTTCCATGTAAGTTACGGAAAAACAAACTAAGAAAGGATACTTAAAGCCTATGGGATGACCTCTCTCCTTGCATAATTTGGTCAAACATAACTCGTTTATTCTATTACTTAAAAACAAAGTAATAGTTGGTCAAATAAGTCAACACACATTTTTTGAACCAAAACGCAATCGAACAAGGCCTCTGTGCGTATCTATTTTATTCTTGCCTAAGTAAAGACTTCCGATCAAGAATATGAAGTTCCCTAAATGTTATGAAAAAAGGAATTAAGAATGGATACTTAATGCCCATGTAACATATTATCTCCTTCCATGATTTGGTCAAACGTAACTCCTTTACTCTATTACTTAACAAGGAAGTAATAGGTTGTTAAATCAGTCAACACACATTTTTTGAACCAGAACGCACTCGATCGAAGCCTATGTGCTTATCTGTTTTATTCTTGCCTAAGTGAAGACTTTCGATCAAGAATATGAAGTTCCATATACGTTACGAAAAAAAGAACTAAATATTGATACTTAAACCCTATGGGACGGCCTCTCTCCTTCCACGATTGGGTCAAACATAACTCGTTTACTCTATTACTTAACAAGGAAGTAATAGTAAGTCAAATAAGTCAATACATATTTTTTGAACCAAAACGCAATCGATCGAGTCCTATGTGCTTATATCTTTTATTCTTGCCTAAGGAAAGACTTTCGGTCAAGAATATGAAGTTCCCTATAAGTTATGAAAAGAAAGCTAACTATTGATACTTAACCCCTATGCGACGGCCTCTCTCCTTGCACAACTTGGTCAAACGTAACTCGTTTACTCTATTACTTAACAAGGAAGTAATAGTTGGTCGAATAAGTGAACACACGTTTTTTGAACAAAAACGTACTCGATCGAATCCTATGTGCTTATCTCATTTATGCTTGCCTAAGTGAAGACTTCCGATTAAGAATATGAAGTTCCTTATAAGTTATGAAAAAAAAACTAAGTATTGATACTTAACCCCTAAGGGACGACATCTCTCCTTGCACAATGTGGTCAAACGTAAACCGTTTACTCTATTACTTAACAAGGAAGTAATAGTTGGTCAAATAAGTGAACACACAGTTTTTTGAACCAAAACGTACTCGATCGAATCCTATGTGCTTATCTCTTTTATTCTTGCCTAAGTGATGACTTCCGATTAAGAATATGAAGTTCCTTATAAGTTATGATCCCAAAGACACGCGATCGAAGCCTATGTGCTTATCTCTCTCATTCTTGCCTAAGCGAATATTTTCGATCAAGAATATGAAGTTCTATATAAGTTATGAAGAAAGCACTAAGTATGGATATTTAACCCCTATAGGATGGCCTCTCTCATTCCCCGATTTGGTCAAACGTAACTCGTTTAATTAACAAGGATGTAATGGTCGGTCAAATAAGTTAATACACATCTTTGAACTTTAACGCACTCGATCGAAGCCTATGTGCTTTTCTCTATTATTCTTGTCTAAGTGAAGAATTCCGATCAAGAATATGAAGTTTCATATAAGTTATGAAAAATAAAAAACTAAGTATTGATACTTAACCACTATGGGACGGCCTCTCTCCTTCCACGATTTGGTCAAGCGTAACTCGTTTACTCTATTACTTAACAAGGAAGTAATATTGGTCAGATAAGTCAACACGCATTCTTTGAACAAAAACGCAATCGATCGAAGCCTATGTGTGTATCTCTTTTATTCTTGCCTAAGTAAAAACTTCCGATCAAGAATATGAAGTTCCCTATATGTTATGAAAAAAGAACTAAGAGTGGATACTTAATGCCTATGTGACGGATTCTCTCCTTCCATGATTTGGTCAAACGTAACTCATTTACTCTATTACTTAACAACGAAGTAATAGTTGGTCAAATAAGTGAACACACTTTTTTTGAACCAAAACGTACTCGATCGAAGCCTATGTGCTTATCTCTTTTATTCTTGCTTAAGTGAAGACTTGCGATCAAGAATAGGAAGTTCCTTATAAGTTATGAAAAAAAACTAAGTATTGATACTTAACCCGTATGGGACGGCATCTCTCCTTCCACTATTTGGTCAGACGTACGTCGTTTACTCTATTACTTAACAGGGAAGTAATAGTTGGTGAAACAAGTCAACACACAATCTTTGAACCAAAACGTAATCGATCGAAGCCTATGTGCTTATCTCTTTTATTCTTGCCTAAGGAAAGACTTACGATCAAGAATATGAAGTTCCCTATAAGTTATGAAAAGAAAGCTAACTATTGATACTTAACCCCTATGGGACGGCCTCTCTCCTTGCACAATGTGGTCAAACGTAAATCGTTTACTCTATTACTTAACAAGGAAGTAATAATTGGTCGAATAAGTGAACACACGTTTTTTGAACCAAAACGTACTCGATCGAATCCTATGTGCTTATCTCATTTATTCTTGCCTAAGTGAAGACTTCCGATTAAGAATATGAAGTTCCCTATAAGTTATGAAAAACAAAACTAAGTATTGATACTTAACCCCTTTGGGACGGCATCTCTCCTTGCACAATGTGGTCAAACGTAAATCGTTTACTCTATTACTTAACAAGGAAGTAATAGTTGGTCAAATAAGTGAACACACTTTTTTTGAAACAAAACGTACTCGATCGAAGACTATGTGCGTATCTCTTTTATTCTTGCCTAAGTGAAGACTTGCGATCAAGAATAGGAAGTTACTTTTAAGTTATGAAAAAAAGTAAGTATTGATACTTAACCCCTATGGGACGCCCTTTCTTCTTCCACGATTTGGTAAAACTTAACTAGTTTACTCTATTACTTAGCAAGGAAGTAATAGTTGCTCAAATAAGTCAACACACTTTTTTGAACCAAAACGCAATCGATCAAAGCCTATGTGCTTATCTCTTTTATTCTTGCCTACGTGAAGACTTCCGATCTAGAATATGAAGTTCCCTGTAAGTTAGGGAAAAACAAACTAAGAAACGATACTCAAAGCCAATGGGATGACCTCTCTCCTTGCACAATTTGGTCAAACGTAACTCGTTTATTCTATTACTTAAAAACAAAGTAATAGTTGGTCAAATAAGTCAACACACATTCTTTGAACCAAAACGCAATCGATCAAAGCCTCTGTGCGTATCTCTTTTATTCTTGCCTAAGTAAAGACTTCCGATCAAGAATATGAAGTTCCCTAAATGCTATGAAAAAAGGAATTAAGAATGGATACTTAATGCCCATGTGACGTATTATCTTCTTCCATGATTTGGTCAAACGTAACTCCTTTACTCTATTACTTAACAAGGAAGTAATAGGTTGTTAAATAAGTCAACACACATTTTTTGAACCAAAACGCACTCGATCGAAGCCTATGTGCTTATCTGTTTTATTCTTGCCTAAGTGAAGACTTTCGATCAAGAATATGAAGTTCCATATACGTTACGAAAAAAAGAACTAAACATTGATACTTAACCCCTATGGGACGGCCTCTCTCCTTCCACGATTAGGTCAAACACAACTCGTTTACTCTATTACTTAACAAGGAAGTAATAGTAAGTCAAATAAGTCAATACATATTTTTTGAACCAAAACGCAATCGATCGGGGCCTATGTGCTTATCTTTTTTATTCTTGCTTAAGGAAAGACTTCCGATCAAGGATATGAAGTTCCCTATAAGTTATGAAAAGAAAGCTAACTATTGATACTTAACCCCTATGGGACGGCCTCTCTCCTTGCACAACTTGGTCAAACGTAACTCGTTTACTCTATTACTTAACAAAGAAATAATAGTTGGTCGAATAAGTGAACACACGTTTTTTGAACCAAAACGTACTCGATTGAATCCTATGTGCTTATCTCATTTATTCTTGCCTAAGTTAAGACTTCCGATTAAGAATATGAAGTTCCCTATAAGTTATGAAAAACAAAACTAAGTATTGATACTTAACCCCTTTGGGACGGCATCTCTCCTTGCACAATGTGGTCAAACGTAAATCGTTTACTCTATTACTTAACAAGGAAGTAATAGTTGGTCAAATAAGTGAACACACTTTTTTTGAAACAAAACGTACTCGATCGAAGACTATGTGCGTATCTCTTTTATTCTTGCCTAAGTGAAGACTTGCGATCAAGAATAGGAAGTTACTTTTAAGTTATGAAAAAAAGTAAGTACTGATACTTAACCCCTATGGGACGCCCTTTCTTCTTCCACGATTTGGTAAAACTTAACTAGTTTACTCTATTACTTAGCAAGGAAGTAATAGTTGCTCAAATAAGTCAACACACTTTTTTGAACCAATACGCAATCGATCAAAGCCTATGTGCTTATCTCTTTTATTCTTGCCTACGTGAAGACTTCCGATCTAGAATATGAAGTTCCCTGTAAGTTAGGGAAAAACAAACTAAGAAACGATACTCAAAGCCAATGGGATGACCTCTCTCCTTGCACAATTTGGTCAAACGTAACTCGTTTATTCTATTACTTAAAAACAAAGTAATAGTTGGTCAAATAAGTCAACACACATTCTTTGAACCAAAACGCAATCGATCAAAGCCTCTGTGCGTATCTCTTTTATTCTTGCCTAAGTAAAGACTTCCGATCAAGAATATGAAGTTCCCTAAATGCTATGAAAAAAGGAATTAAGAATGGATACTTAATGCCCATGTGACGTATTATCTTCTTCCATGATTTGGTCAAACGTAACTCCTTTACTCTATTACTTAACAAGGAAGTAATAGGTTGTTAAATAAGTCAACACACATTTTTTGAACCAAAACGCACTCGATCGAAGCCTATGTGCTTATCTGTTTTATTCTTGCCTAAGTGAAGACTTTCGATCAAGAATATGAAGTTCCATATACGTTACGAAAAAAAGAACTAAACATTGATACTTAACCCCTATGGGACGGCCTCTCTCCTTCCACGATTAGGTCAAACACAACTCGTTTACTCTATTACTTAACAAGGAAGTAATAGTAAGTCAAATAAGTCAATACATATTTTTTGAACCAAAACGCAATCGATCGGGGCCTATGTGCTTATCTCTTTTATTCTTGCTTAAGGAAAGACTTCCGATCAAGGATATGAAGTTCCCTATAAGTTATGAAAAGAAAGCTAACTATTGATACTTAACCCCTATGGGACGGCCTCTCTCCTTGCACAACTTGGTCAAACGTAACTCGTTTACTCTATTACTTAACAAAGAAATAATAGTTGGTCGAATAAGTGAACACACGTTTTTTGAACCAAAACGTACTCGATTGAATCCTATGTGCTTATCTCATTTATTCTTGCCTAAGTTAAGACTTCCGATTAAGAATATGAAGTTCCCTATAAGTTATGAAAAACAAAACTAAGTATTGATACTTAACCCCTTTGGGACGGCATCTCTCCTTGCACAATGTGGTCAAACGTAAATCGTTTACTCTATTACTTAACAAGGAAGTAATAGTTGGTCAAATAAGTGAACACACTTTTTTTGAAACAAAACGTACTCGATCGAAGACTATGTGCGTATCTCTTTTATTCTTGCCTAAGTGAAGACTTGCGATCAAGAATAGGAAGTTACTTTTAAGTTATGAAAAAAAGTAAGTATTGATACTTAACCCCTATGGGACGCCCTTTCTTCTTCCACGATTTGGTAAAACTTAACTAGTTTACTCTATTACTTAGCAAGGAAGTAATAGTTGCTCAAATAAGTCAACACACTTTTTTGAACCAATACGCAATCGATCAAAGCCTATGTGCTTATCTCTTTTATTCTTGCCTACGTGAAGACTTCCGATCTAGAATATGAAGTTCCCTGTAAGTTAGGGAAAAACAAACTAAGAAACGATACTCAAAGCCAATGGGATGACCTCTCTCCTTGCACAATTTGGTCAAACGTAACTCGTTTATTCTATTACTTAAAAACAAAGTAATAGTTGGTCAAATAAGTCAACACACATTCTTTGAACCAAAACGCAATCGATCAAACCCTCTGTGCGTATCTCTTTTATTCTTGCCTAAGTAAAGACTTCTGATCAAGAATATGAAGTTCCCTAAATGCTATGAAAAAAGGAATTAAGAATGGATACTTAATGCCCATGTGACGTATTATCTTCTTCCATGATTTGGTCAAACGTAACTCCTTTACTCTATTACTTAACAAGGAAGTAATAGGTTGTTAAATAAGTCAACACACATTTTTTGAACCAAAACGCACTCGATCGAAGCCTATGTGCTTATCTGTTTTATTCTTGCCTAAGTGAAGACTTTCGATCAAGAATATGAAGTTCCATATACGTTACGAAAAAAAGAACTAAACATTGATACTTAACCCCTATGGGACGGCCTCTCTCCTTCCACGATTAGGTCAAACACAACTCGTTTACTCTATTACTTAACAAGGAAGTAATAGTAAGTCAAATAAGTCAATACATATTTTTTGAACCAAAACGCAATCGATCGGGGCCTATGTGCTTATCTCTTTTATTCTTGCTTAAGGAAAGACTTCCGATCAAGGATATGAAGTTCCCTATAAGTTATGAAAAGAAAGCTAACTATTGATACTTAACCCCTATGGGACGGCCTCTCTCCTTGCACAACTTGGTCAAACGTAACTCGTTTACTCTATTACTTAACAAAGAAATAATAGTTGGTCGAATAAGTGAACACACGTTTTTTGAACCAAAACGTACTCGATTGAATCCTATGTGCTTATCTCATTTATTCTTGCCTAAGTTAAGACTTCCGATTAAGAATATGAAGTTCCCTATAAGTTATGAAAAACAAAACTAAGTATTGATACTTAACCCCTTTGGGACGGCATCTCTCCTTGCACAATGTGGTCAAACGTAAATCGTTTACTCTATTACTTAACAAGGAAGTAATAGTTGGTCAAATAAGTGAACACACTTTTTTTGAAACAAAACGTACTCGATCGAAGACTATGTGCGTATCTCTTTTATTCTTGCCTAAGTGAAGACTTGCGATCAAGAATAGGAAGTTACTTTTAAGTTATGAAAAAAAGTAAGTATTGATACTTAACCCCTATGGGACGCCCTTTCTTCTTCCACGATTTGGTAAAACTTAACTAGTTTACTCTATTACTTAGCAAGGAAGTAATAGTTGCTCAAATAAGTCAACACACTTTTTTGAACCAATACGCAATCGATCAAAGCCTATGTGCTTATCTCTTTTATTCTTGCCTACGTGAAGACTTCCGATCTAGAATATGAAGTTCCCTGTAAGTTAGGGAAAAACAAACTAAGAAACGATACTCAAAGCCAATGGGATGACCTCTCTCCTTGCACAATTTGGTCAAACGTAACTCGTTTATTCTATTACTTAAAAACAAAGTAATAGTTGGTCAAATAAGTCAACACACATTCTTTGAACCAAAACGCAATCGATCAAAGCCTCTGTGCGTATCTCTTTTATTCTTGCCTAAGTAAAGACTTCCGATCAAGAATATGAAGTTCCCTAAATGCTATGAAAAAAGGAATTAAGAATGGATACTTAATGCCCATGTGACGTATTATCTTCTTCCATGATTTGGTCAAACGTAACTCCTTTACTCTATTACTTAACAAGGAAGTAATAGGTTGTTAAATAAGTCAACACACATTTTTTGAACCAAAACGCACTCGATCGAAGCCTATGTGCTTATCTGTTTTATTCTTGCCTAAGTGAAGACTTTCGATCAAGAATATGAAGTTCCATATACGTTACGAAAAAAAGAACTAAACATTGATACTTAACCCCTATGGGACGGCCTCTCTCCTTCCACGATTAGGTCAAACACAACTCGTTTACTCTATTACTTAACAAGGAAGTAATAGTAAGTCAAATAAGTCAATACATATTTTTTGAACCAAAACGCAATCGATCGGGGCCTATGTGCTTATCTCTTTTATTCTTGCTTAAGGAAAGACTTCCGATCAAGGATATGAAGTTCCCTATAAGTTATGAAAAGAAAGCTAACTATTGATACTTAACCCCTATGGGACGGCCTCTCTCCTTGCACAACTTGGTCAAACGTAACTCGTTTACTCTATTACTTAACAAAGAAATAATAGTTGGTCGAATAAGTGAACACACGTTTTTTGAACCAAAACGTACTCGATTGAATCCTATGTGCTTATCTCATTTATTCTTGCCTAAGTTAAGACTTCCGATTAAGAATATGAAGTTCCCTATAAGTTATGAAAAACAAAACTAAGTATTGATACTTAACCCCTTTGGGACGGCATCTCTCCTTGCACAATGTGGTCAAACGTAAATCGTTTACTCTATTACTTAACAAGGAAGTAATAGTTGGTCAAATAAGTGAACACACTTTTTTTGAAACAAAACGTACTCGATCGAAGACTATGTGCGTATCTCTTTTATTCTTGCCTAAGTGAAGACTTGCGATCAAGAATAGGAAGTTACTTTTAAGTTATGAAAAAAAGTAAGTATTGATACTTAACCCCTATGGGACGCCCTTTCTTCTTCCACGATTTGGTAAAACTTAACTAGTTTACTCTATTACTTAGCAAGGAAGTAATAGTTGCTCAAATAAGTCAACACACTTTTTTGAACCAATACGCAATCGATCAAAGCCTATGTGCTTATCTCTTTTATTCTTGCCTACGTGAAGACTTCCGATCTAGAATATGAAGTTCCCTGTAAGTTAGGGAAAAACAAACTAAGAAACGATACTCAAAGCCAATGGGATGACCTCTCTCCTTGCACAATTTGGTCAAACGTAACTCGTTTATTCTATTACTTAAAAACAAAGTAATAGTTGGTCAAATAAGTCAACACACATTCTTTGAACCAAAACGCAATCGATCAAACCCTCTGTGCGTATCTCTTTTATTCTTGCCTAAGTAAAGACTTCTGATCAAGAATATGAAGTTCCCTAAATGCTATGAAAAAAGGAATTAAGAATGGATACTTAATGCCCATGTGACGTATTATCTTCTTCCATGATTTGGTCAAACGTAACTCCTTTACTCTATTACTTAACAAGGAAGTAATAGGTTGTTAAATAAGTCAACACACATTTTTTGAACCAAAACGCACTCGATCGAAGCCTATGTGCTTATCTGTTTTATTCTTGCCTAAGTGAAGACTTTCGATCAAGAATATGAAGTTCCATATACGTTACGAAAAAAAGAACTAAACATTGATACTTAACCCCTATGGGACGGCCTCTCTCCTTCCACGATTAGGTCAAACACAACTCGTTTACTCTATTACTTAACAAGGAAGTAATAGTAAGTCAAATAAGTCAATACATATTTTTTGAACCAAAACGCAATCGATCGGGGCCTATGTGCTTATCTCTTTTATTCTTGCTTAAGGAAAGACTTCCGATCAAGGATATGAAGTTCCCTATAAGTTATGAAAAGAAAGCTAACTATTGATACTTAACCCCTATGGGACGGCCTCTCTCCTTGCACAACTTGGTCAAACGTAACTCGTTTACTCTATTACTTAACAAAGAAATAATAGTTGGTCGAATAAGTGAACACACGTTTTTTGAACCAAAACGTACTCGATTGAATCCTATGTGCTTATCTCATTTATTCTTGCCTAAGTTAAGACTTCCGATTAAGAATATGAAGTTCCCTATAAGTTATGAAAAACAAAACTAAGTATTGATACTTAACCCCTTTGGGACGGCATCTCTCCTTGCACAATGTGGTCAAACGTAAATCGTTTACTCTATTACTTAACAAGGAAGTAATAGTTGGTCAAATAAGTGAACACACTTTTTTTGAAACAAAACGTACTCGATCGAAGACTATGTGCGTATCTCTTTTATTCTTGCCTAAGTGAAGACTTGCGATCAAGAATAGGAAGTTACTTTTAAGTTATGAAAAAAAGTAAGTATTGATACTTAACCCCTATGGGACGCCCTTTCTTCTTCCACGATTTGGTAAAACTTAACTAGTTTACTCTATTACTTAGCAAGGAAGTAATAGTTGCTCAAATAAGTCAACACACTTTTTTGAACCAATACGCAATCGATCAAAGCCTATGTGCTTATCTCTTTTATTCTTGCCTACGTGAAGACTTCCGATCTAGAATATGAAGTTCCCTGTAAGTTAGGGAAAAACAAACTAAGAAACGATACTCAAAGCCAATGGGATGACCTCTCTCCTTGCACAATTTGGTCAAACGTAACTCGTTTATTCTATTACTTAAAAACAAAGTAATAGTTGGTCAAATAAGTCAACACACATTCTTTGAACCAAAACGCAATCGATCAAAGCCTCTGTGCGTATCTCTTTTATTCTTGCCTAAGTAAAGACTTCCGATCAAGAATATGAAGTTCCCTAAATGCTATGAAAAAAGGAATTAAGAATGGATACTTAATGCCCATGTGACGTATTATCTTCTTCCATGATTTGGTCAAATATTACTTAACAAGGAAGTAATAGGTTGTTAAATAAGTCAACACACATTTTTTGAACCAAAACGCACTCGATCGAAGCCTATGTGCTTATCTGTTTTATTCTTGCCTAAGTGAAGACTTTCGATCAAGAATATGAAGTTCCATATACGTTACGAAAAAAAGAACTAAACATTGATACTTAACCCCTATGGGACGGCCTCTCTCCTTCCACGATTAGGTCAAACACAACTCGTTTACTCTATTACTTAACAAGGAAGTAATAGTAAGTCAAATAAGTCAATACATATTTTTTGAACCAAAACGCAATCGATCGGGGCCTATGTGCTTATCTCTTTTATTCTTGCTTAAGGAAAGACTTCCGATCAAGGATATGAAGTTCCCTATAAGTTATGAAAAGAAAGCTAACTATTGATACTTAACCCCTATGGGACGGCCTCTCTCCTTGCACAACTTGGTCAAACGTAACTCGTTTACTCTATTACTTAACAAAGAAATAATAGTTGGTCGAATAAGTGAACACACGTTTTTTGAACCAAAACGTACTCGATTGAATCCTATGTGCTTATCTCATTTATTCTTGCCTAAGTTAAGACTTCCGATTAAGAATATGAAGTTCCCTATAAGTTATGAAAAACAAAACTAAGTATTGATACTTAACCCCTTTGGGACGGCATCTCTCCTTGCACAATGTGGTCAAACGTAAATCGTTTACTCTATTACTTAACAAGGAAGTAATAGTTGGTCAAATAAGTGAACACACTTTTTTTGAAACAAAACGTACTCGATCGAAGACTATGTGCGTATCTCTTTTATTCTTGCCTAAGTGAAGACTTGCGATCAAGAATAGGAAGTTACTTTTAAGTTATGAAAAAAAGTAAGTATTGATACTTAACCCCTATGGGACGCCCTTTCTTCTTCCACGATTTGGTAAAACTTAACTAGTTTACTCTATTACTTAGCAAGGAAGTAATAGTTGCTCAAATAAGTCAACACACTTTTTTGAACCAATACGCAATCGATCAAAGCCTATGTGCTTATCTCTTTTATTCTTGCCTACGTGAAGACTTCCGATCTAGAATATGAAGTTCCCTGTAAGTTAGGGAAAAACAAACTAAGAAACGATACTCAAAGCCAATGGGATGACCTCTCTCCTTGCACAATTTGGTCAAACGTAACTCGTTTATTCTATTACTTAAAAACAAAGTAATAGTTGGTCAAATAAGTCAACACACATTCTTTGAACCAAAACGCAATCGATCAAAGCCTCTGTGCGTATCTCTTTTATTCTTGCCTAAGTAAAGACTTCCGATCAAGAATATGAAGTTCCCTAAATGCTATGAAAAAAGGAATTAAGAATGGATACTTAATGCCCATGTGGCGTATTATCTTCTTCCATGATTTGGTCAAATATTACTTAACAAGGAAGTAATAGGTTGTTAAATAAGTCAACACACATTTTTTGAACCAAAACGCACTCGATCGAAGCCTATGTGCTTATCTGTTTTATTCTTGCCTAAGTGAAGACTTTCGATCAAGAATATGAAGTTCCATATACGTTACGAAAAAAAGAACTAAACATTGATACTTAACCCCTATGGGACGGCCTCTCTCCTTCCACGATTAGGTCAAACACAACTCGTTTACTCTATTACTTAACAAGGAAGTAATAGTAAGTCAAATAAGTCAATACATATTTTTTGAACCAAAACGCAATCGATCGGGGCCTATGTGCTTATCTCTTTTATTCTTGCTTAAGGAAAGACTTCCGATCAAGGATATGAAGTTCCCTATAAGTTATGAAAAGAAAGCTAACTATTGATACTTAACCCCTATGGGACGGCCTCTCTCCTTGCACAACTTGGTCAAACGTAACTCGTTTACTCTATTACTTAACAAAGAAATAATAGTTGGTCGAATAAGTGAACACACGTTTTTTGAACCAAAACGTACTCGATTGAATCCTATGTGCTTATCTCATTTATTCTTGCCTAAGTTAAGACTTCCGATTAAGAATATGAAGTTCCCTATAAGTTATGAAAAACAAAACTAAGTATTGATACTTAACCCCTTTGGGACGGCATCTCTCCTTGCACAATGTGGTCAAACGTAAATCGTTTACTCTATTACTTAACAAGGAAGTAATAGTTGGTCAAATAAGTGAACACACTTTTTTTGAAACAAAACGTACTCGATCGAAGACTATGTGCGTATCTCTTTTATTCTTGCCTAAGTGAAGACTTGCGATCAAGAATAGGAAGTTACTTTTAAGTTATGAAAAAAAGTAAGTATTGATACTTAACCCCTATGGGACGCCCTTTCTTCTTCCACGATTTGGTAAAACTTAACTAGTTTACTCTATTACTTAGCAAGGAAGTAATAGTTGCTCAAATAAGTCAACACACTTTTTTGAACCAATACGCAATCGATCAAAGCCTATGTGCTTATCTCTTTTATTCTTGCCTACGTGAAGACTTCCGATCTAGAATATGAAGTTCCCTGTAAGTTAGGGAAAAACAAACTAAGAAACGATACTCAAAGCCAATGGGATGACCTCTCTCCTTGCACAATTTGGTCAAACGTAACTCGTTTATTCTATTACTTAAAAACAAAGTAATAGTTGGTCAAATAAGTCAACACACATTCTTTGAACCAAAACGCAATCGATCAAAGCCTCTGTGCGTATCTCTTTTATTCTTGCCTAAGTAAAGACTTCCGATCAAGAATATGAAGTTCCCTAAATGCTATGAAAAAAGGAATTAAGAATGGATACTTAATGCCCATGTGACGTATTATCTTCTTCCATGATTTGGTCAAATATTACTTAACAAGGAAGTAATAGGTTGTTAAATAAGTCAACACACATTTTTTGAACCAAAACGCACTCGATCGAAGCCTATGTGCTTATCTGTTTTATTCTTGCCTAAGTGAAGACTTTCGATCAAGAATATGAAGTTCCATATACGTTACGAAAAAAAGAACTAAACATTGATACTTAACCCCTATGGGACGGCCTCTCTCCTTCCACGATTAGGTCAAACACAACTCGTTTACTCTATTACTTAACAAGGAAGTAATAGTAAGTCAAATAAGTCAATACATATTTTTTGAACCAAAACGCAATCGATCGGGGCCTATGTGCTTATCTCTTTTATTCTTGCTTAAGGAAAGACTTCCGATCAAGGATATGAAGTTCCCTATAAGTTATGAAAAGAAAGCTAACTATTGATACTTAACCCCTATGGGACGGCCTCTCTCCTTGCACAACTTGGTCAAACGTAACTCGTTTACTCTATTACTTAACAAAGAAATAATAGTTGGTCGAATAAGTGAACACACGTTTTTTGAACCAAAACGTACTCGATTGAATCCTATGTGCTTATCTCATTTATTCTTGCCTAAGTTAAGACTTCCGATTAAGAATATGAAGTTCCCTATAAGTTATGAAAAACAAAACTAAGTATTGATACTTAACCCCTTTGGGACGGCATCTCTCCTTGCACAATGTGGTCAAACGTAAATCGTTTACTCTATTACTTAACAAGGAAGTAATAGTTGGTCAAATAAGTGAACACACTTTTTTTGAAACAAAACGTACTCGATCGAAGACTATGTGCGTATCTCTTTTATTCTTGCCTAAGTGAAGACTTGCGATCAAGAATAGGAAGTTACTTTTAAGTTATGAAAAAAAGTAAGTATTGATACTTAACCCCTATGGGACGCCCTTTCTTCTTCCACGATTTGGTAAAACTTAACTAGTTTACTCTATTACTTAGCAAGGAAGTAATAGTTGCTCAAATAAGTCAACACACTTTTTTGAACCAATACGCAATCGATCAAAGCCTATGTGCTTATCTCTTTTATTCTTGCCTACGTGAAGACTTCCGATCTAGAATATGAAGTTCCCTGTAAGTTAGGGAAAAACAAACTAAGAAACGATACTCAAAGCCAATGGGATGACCTCTCTCCTTGCACAATTTGGTCAAACGTAACTCGTTTATTCTATTACTTAAAAACAAAGTAATAGTTGGTCAAATAAGTCAACACACATTCTTTGAACCAAAACGCAATCGATCAAAGCCTCTGTGCGTATCTCTTTTATTCTTGCCTAAGTAAAGACTTCCGATCAAGAATATGAAGTTCCCTAAATGCTATGAAAAAAGGAATTAAGAATGGATACTTAATGCCCATGTGACGTATTATCTTCTTCCATGATTTGGTCAAATATTACTTAACAAGGAAGTAATAGGTTGTTAAATAAGTCAACACACATTTTTTGAACCAAAACGCACTCGATCGAAGCCTATGTGCTTATCTGTTTTATTCTTGCCTAAGTGAAGACTTTCGATCAAGAATATGAAGTTCCATATACGTTACGAAAAAAAGAACTAAACATTGATACTTAACCCCTATGGGACGACCTCTCTCCTTCCACGATTAGGTCAAACACAACTCGTTTACTCTATTACTTAACAAGGAAGTAATAGTAAGTCAAATAAGTCAATACATATTTTTTGAACCAAAACGCAATCGATCGGGGCCTATGTGCTTATCTCTTTTATTCTTGCTTAAGGAAAGACTTCCGATCAAGGATATGAAGTTCCCTATAAGTTATGAAAAGAAAGCTAACTATTGATACTTAACCCCTATGGGACGGCCTCTCTCCTTGCACAACTTGGTCAAACGTAACTCGTTTACTCTATTACTTAACAAAGAAATAATAGTTGGTCGAATAAGTGAACACACGTTTTTTGAACCAAAACGTACTCGATTGAATCCTATGTGCTTATCTCATTTATTCTTGCCTAAGTTAAGACTTCCGATTAAGAATATGAAGTTCCCTATAAGTTATGAAAAACAAAACTAAGTATTGATACTTAACCCCTTTGGGACGGCATCTCTCCTTGCACAATGTGGTCAAACGTAAATCGTTTACTCTATTACTTAACAAGGAAGTAATAGTTGGTCAAATAAGTGAACACACTTTTTTTGAAACAAAACGTACTCGATCGAAGACTATGTGCGTATCTCTTTTATTCTTGCCTAAGTGAAGACTTGCGATCAAGAATAGGAAGTTACTTTTAAGTTATGAAAAAAAGTAAGTATTGATACTTAACCCCTATGGGACGCCCTTTCTTCTTCCACGATTTGGTAAAACTTAACTAGTTTACTCTATTACTTAGCAAGGAAGTAATAGTTGCTCAAATAAGTCAACACACTTTTTTGAACCAATACGCAATCGATCAAAGCCTATGTGCTTATCTCTTTTATTCTTGCCTACGTGAAGACTTCCGATCTAGAATATGAAGTTCCCTGTAAGTTAGGGAAAAACAAACTAAGAAACGATACTCAAAGCCAATGGGATGACCTCTCTCCTTGCACAATTTGGTCAAACGTAACTCGTTTATTCTATTACTTAAAAACAAAGTAATAGTTGGTCAAATAAGTCAACACACATTCTTTGAACCAAAACGCAATCGATCAAAGCCTCTGTGCGTATCTCTTTTATTCTTGCCTAAGTAAAGACTTCCGATCAAGAATATGAAGTTCCCTAAATGCTATGAAAAAAGGAATTAAGAATGGATACTTAATGCCCATGTGACGTATTATCTTCTTCCATGATTTGGTCAAATATTACTTAACAAGGAAGTAATAGGTTGTTAAATAAGTCAACACACATTTTTTGAACCAAAACGCACTCGATCGAAGCCTATGTGCTTATCTGTTTTATTCTTGCCTAAGTGAAGACTTTCGATCAAGAATATGAAGTTCCATATACGTTACGAAAAAAAGAACTAAACATTGATACTTAACCCCTATGGGACGGCCTCTCTCCTTCCACGATTAAGTCAAACACAACTCGTTTACTCTATTACTTAACAAGGAAGTAATAGTAAGTCAAATAAGTCAATACATATTTTTTGAACCAAAACGCAATCGATCGGGGCCTATGTGCTTATATCTTTTATTCTTGCTTAAGGAAAGACTTCCGATCAAGGATATGAAGTTCCCTATAAGTTATGAAAAGAAAGCTAACTATTGATACTTAACCCCTATGGGACGGCCTCTCTCCTTGCACAACTTGGTCAAACGTAACTCGTTTACTCTATTACTTAACAAAGAAATAATAGTTGGTCGAATAAGTGAACACACGTTTTTTGAACCAAAACGTACTCGATTGAATCCTATGTGCTTATCTCATTTATTCTTGCCTAAGTTAAGACTTCCGATTAAGAATATGAAGTTCCCTATAAGTTATGAAAAACAAAACTAAGTATTGATACTTAACCCCTTTGGGACGGCATCTCTCATTGCACAATGTGGTCAAACGTAAATCGTTTACTCTATTACTTAACAAGGAAGTAATAGTTGGTCAAATAAGTGAACACACTTTTTTTGAAACAAAACGTACTCGATCGAAGACTATGTGCGTATCTCTTTTATTCTTGCCTAAGTGAAGACTTGCGATCAAGAATAGGAAGTTACTTTTAAGTTATGAAAAAAAGTAAGTATTGATACTTAACCCCTATGGGACGCCCTTTCTTCTTCCACGATTTGGTAAAACTTAACTAGTTTACTCTATTACTTAGCAAGGAAGTAATAGTTGCTCAAATAAGTCAACACACTTTTTTGAACCAATACGCAATCGATCAAAGCCTATGTGCTTATCTCTTTTATTCTTGCCTACGTGAAGACTTCCGATCTAGAATATGAAGTTCCCTGTAAGTTAGGGAAAAACAAACTAAGAAACGATACTCAAAGCCAATGGGATGACCTCTCTCCTTGCACAATTTGGTCAAACGTAACTCGTTTATTCTATTACTTAAAAACAAAGTAATAGTTGGTCAAATAAGTCAACACACATTCTTTGAACCAAAACGCAATCGATCAAAGCCTCTGTGCGTATCTCTTTTATTCTTGCCTAAGTAAAGACTTCCGATCAAGAATATGAAGTTCCCTAAATGCTATGAAAAAAGGAATTAAGAATGGATACTTAATGCCCATGTGACGTATTATCTTCTTCCATGATTTGGTCAAACGTAACTCCTTTACTCTATTACTTAACAAGGAAGTAATAGGTTGTTAAATAAGTCAACACACATTTTTTGAACCAAAACGCACTCGATCGAAGCCTATGTGCTTATCTGTTTTATTCTTGCCTAAGTGAAGACTTTCGATCAAGAATATGAAGTTCCATATACGTTACGAAAAAAAGAACTAAACATTGATACTTAACCCCTATGGGACGGCCTCTCTCCTTCCACGATTAGGTCAAACACAACTCGTTTACTCTATTACTTAACAAGGAAGTAATAGTAAGTCAAATAAGTCAATACATATTTTTTGAACCAAAACGCAATCGATCGGGGCCTATGTGCTTATCTCTTTTATTCTTGCTTAAGGAAAGACTTCCGATCAAGGATATGAAGTTCCCTATAAGTTATGAAAAGAAAGCTAACTATTGATACTTAACCCCTATGGGACGGCCTCTCTCCTTGCACAACTTGGTCAAACGTAACTCGTTTACTCTATTACTTAACAAAGAAATAATAGTTGGTCGAATAAGTGAACACACGTTTTTTGAACCAAAACGTACTCGATTGAATCCTATGTGCTTATCTCATTTATTCTTGCCTAAGTTAAGACTTCCGATTAAGAATATGAAGTTCCCTATAAGTTATGAAAAACAAAACTAAGTATTGATACTTAACCCCTTTGGGACGGCATCTCTCCTTGCACAATGTGGTCAAACGTAAATCGTTTACTCTATTACTTAACAAGGAAGTAATAGTTGGTCAAATAAGTGAACACACTTTTTTTGAAACAAAACGTACTCGATCGAAGACTATGTGCGTATCTCTTTTATTCTTGCCTAAGTGAAGACTTGCGATCAAGAATAGGAAGTTACTTTTAAGTTATGAAAAAAACTAAGTATTGATACTTAACCCCTATGGGACGCCCTTTCTTCTTCCACGATTTGGTAAAACTTAACTAGTTTACTCTATTACTTAGCAAGGAAGTAATAGTTGCTCAAATAAGTCAACACACTTTTTTGAACCAATACGCAATCGATCAAAGCCTATGTGCTTATCTCTTTTATTCTTGCCTACGTGAAGACTTCCGATCTAGAATATGAAGTTCCCTGTAAGTTAGGGAAAAACAAACTAAGAAACTATACTCAAAGCCAATGGGATGACCTCTCTCCTTGCACAATTTGGTCAAACGTAACTCGTTTATTCTATTACTTAAAAACAAAGTAATAGTTGGTCAAATAAGTCAACACACATTCTTTGAACCAAAACGCAATCGATCAAAGCCTCTGTGCGTATCTCTTTTATTCTTGCCTAAGTAAAGACTTCCGATCAAGAATATGAAGTTCCCTAAATGCTATGAAAAAAGGAATTAAGAATGGATACTTAATGCCCATGTGACGTATTATCTTCTTCCATGATTTGGTCAAATATTACTTAACAAGGAAGTAATAGGTTGTTAAATAAGTCAACACACATTTTTTGAACCAAAACGCACTCGATCGAAGCCTATGTGCTTATCTGTTTTATTCTTGCCTAAGTGAAGACTCTCGATCAAGAATATGAAGTTCCATATACGTTACGAAAAAAAGAACAAAATATTGATACTTAACCCCTATGGGACGGCCTCTCTCCTTCCACGATTAGGTCAAACATAACTAGTTTACTCTATTACTTAACAAGGAAATAATAGTAAGTCAAATAAGTCAATACATATTTTTTGAACCAAAACGCAATCGATCGAGTCCTATGTGCTTATCTCTTTTATTCTTGCCTAAGGAAAGACTTTCGGTCAAGAATATGAAGTTCCCTATAAGTTATGAAAAGAAAGCTAACTATTGATACTTAACCCCTATGGGACGACCTCTCTCCTTGCACAACTTGGTCAAACGTAACTCGTTTACTCTATTACTTAACAAGGAAATAATAGTTGGTCGAATAAGTGAACACACGTTTTTTGAACCAAAACGTACTCGATCGAATCCTATGTGCTTATCTCATTTATTCTTGCCTAAGTGAAGACTTCCGATTAAGAATATGAAGTTCCCTATAAGTTATGAAAAACAAAACTAAGTATTGATACTTAACCCCTTTGGGACGGCATCTCTCCTTGCACAATGTGGTCAAACGTAAATCGTTTACTCTATTACTTAACAAGGAAGTAATAGTTGGTCAAATAAGTGAACACACTTTTTTTGAAACAAAACGTACTCGATCGAAGACTATGTGCGTATCTCTTTTATTCTTGCCTAAGTGAAGATTTGCGATCAAGAATAGGAAGTTACTTTTAAGTTATGAAAAAAACTAAGTATTGATACTTAACCCCTATGGGACGCCCTTTCTTCTTCCACGATTTGGTAAAACTTAACTAGTTTACTCTATTACTTAGCAAGGAAGTAATAGTTGCTCAAATAAGTCAACACACTTTTTTGAACCAAAACGCAATCGATCAAAGCCTATGTGCTTATCTCTTTTATTCTTGCCTACGTGAAGACTTCCGATCTAGAATATGAAGTTCCCTGTAAGTTAGGGAAAAACAAACTAAGAAACGATACTCAAAGCCAATGGGATGACCTCTCTCCTTGCACAATTTGGTCAAACGTAACTCGTTTATTCTATTACTTAAAAACAAAGTAATAGTTGGTCAAATAAGTCAACACACATTCTTTGAACCAAAACGCAATCGATCAAAGCCTCTGTGCGTATCTCTTTTATTCTTGCCTAAGTAAAGACTTCCGATCAAGAATATGAAGTTCCCTAAATGCTATGAAAAAAGGAATTAAGAATGGATACTTAATGCCCATGTGACGTATTATCTTCTTCCATGATTTGGTCAAACGTAACTCCTTTACTCTATTACTTAACAAGGAAGTAATAGGTTGTTAAATAAGTCAACACACATTTTTTGAACCAAAACGCACTCGATCGAAGCCTATGTGCTTATCTGTTTTATTCTTGCCTAAGTGAAGACTTTCGATCAAGAATATGAAGTTCCATATACGTTACGAAAAAAAGAACTAAACATTGATACTTAACCCCTATGGGACGGCCTCTCTCCTTCCACGATTAGGTCAAACACAACTCGTTTACTCTATTACTTAACAAGGAAGTAATAGTAAGTCAAATAAGTCAATACATATTTTTTGAACCAAAACGCAATCGATCGGGGCCTATGTGCTTATCTCTTTTATTCTTGCTTAAGGAAAGACTTCCGATCAAGGATATGAAGTTCCCTATAAGTTATGAAAAGAAAGCTAACTATTGATACTTAACCCCTATGGGACGGCCTCTCTCCTTGCACAACTTGGTCAAACGTAACTCGTTTACTCTATTACTTAACAAAGAAATAATAGTTGGTCGAATAAGTGAACACACGTTTTTTGAACCAAAACGTACTCGATTGAATCCTATGTGCTTATCTCATTTATTCTTGCCTAAGTTAAGACTTCCGATTAAGAATATGAAGTTCCCTATAAGTTATGAAAAACAAAACTAAGTATTGATACTTAACCCCTTTGGGACGACATCTCTCCTTGCACAATGTGGTCAAACGTAAATCGTTACTCTATTACTTAACAAGGAAGTAATAGTTGGTCAAATAAGTGAACACACTTTTTTTGAAACAAAACGTACTCGATCGAAGACTATGTGCGTATCTCTTTTATTCTTGCCTAAGTGAAGACTTGCGATCAAGAATAGGAAGTTACTTTTAAGTTATAAAAAAAACTAAGTATTGATACTTAACCCCTATGGGACGCCCTTTCTTCTTCCACGATTTGGTAAAACTTAACTAGTTTACTCTATTACTTAGCAAGGAAGTAATAGTTGCTCAAATAAGTCAACACACTTTTTTGAACCAATACGCAATCGATCAAAGCCTATGTGCTTATCTCATTTATTCTTGCCTACGTGAAGACTTCCGATCTAGAATATGAAGTTCCCTGTAAGTTAGGGAAAAACAAACTAAGAAAGGATACTTAAAGCCAATGGGATGACCTCTCTCCTTGCACAATTTGGTCAAACGTAACTCGTTTATTCTATTACTTAAAAATAAAGTAATAGTTGGTCAAATAAGTCAACACACATTCTTTGAACCAAAACGCAATCGATCAAAGCCTCTGTGCGTATCTCTTTTATTCTTGCCTAAGTAAAGACTTCCGATCAAGAATATGAAGTTCCCTAAATGCTATGAAAAAAGGAATTAAGAATGGATACACTTAATGCCCATGTGACGTATTATCTTCTTCCATGATTTGGTCAAACGTAACTCCTTTACTCTATTACTTAACAAGGAAGTAATAGGTTGTTAAATAAGTCAACACACATTTTTTGAACCAAAACGCACTCGATCGAAGCCTATGTGCTTATCTGTTTTATTCTTGCCTAAGTGAAGACTCTCGATCAAGAATATGAAGTTCCATATACGTTACGAAAAAAAGAACTAAATATTGATACTTAACCCCTATGGGACGGCCTCTCTCCTTCCACGATTAGGTCAAACATAACTAGTTTACTCTATTACTTAACAAGGAAGTAATAGTAAGTCAAATAAGTCAATACATATTTTTTGAACCAAAACGCAATCGATCGAGTCCTATGTGCTTATCTCTTTTATTCTTGCCTAAGGAAAGACTTTCGGTCAAGAATATGAAGTTCCCTATAAGTTATGAAAAGAAAGCTAACTATTGATACTTAACCCCTATGGGACGACCTCTCTCCTTGCACAACTTGGTCAAAGGTAACTCGTTTACTCTATTACTTAACAAGGAAATAATAGTTGGTCGAATAAGTGAACACACGTTTTTTGAACCAAAACGTACTCGATCGAATCCTATGTGCTTATCTCATTTATTCTTGCCTAAGTGAAGACTTCCGATTAAGAATATGAAGTTCCCTATAAGTTATGAAAAACAAAACTAAGTATTGATACTTAACCCCTTTGGGACGGCATCTCTCCTTGCACAATGTGGTCAAACGTAAATCGTTTACTCTATTACTTAACAAGGAAGTAATAGTTGGTCAAATAAGTGAACACACTTTTTTTGAAACAAAACGTACTCGATCGAAGACTATGTGCGTATCTCTTTTATTCTTGCCTAAGTGAAGACTTGCGATCAAGAATAGGAAGTTACTTTTAAGTTATGAAAAAAACTAAGTATTGATACTTAACCCCTATGGGACGCCCTTTCTTCTTCCACGATTTGGTAAAACTTAACTAGTTTACTCTATTACTTAGCAAGGAAGTAATAGTTGCTCAAATAAGTCAACACACTTTTTTGAACCAATACGCAATCGATCAAAGCCTATGTGCTTATCTCTTTTATTCTTGCCTACGTGAAGACTTCCGATCTAGAATATGAAGTTCCCTGTAAGTTAGGGAAAAACAAACTAAGAAACTATACTCAAAGCCAATGGGATGACCTCTCTCCTTGCACAATTTGGTCAAACGTAACTCGTTTATTCTATTACTTAAAAACAAAGTAATAGTTGGTCAAATAAGTCAACACACATTCTTTGAACCAAAACGCAATCGATCAAAGCCTCTGTGCGTATCTCTTTTATTCTTGCCTAAGTAAAGACTTCCGATCAAGAATATGAAGTTCCCTAAATGCTATGAAAAAAGGAATTAAGAATGGATACTTAATGCCCATGTGACGTATTATCTTCTTCCATGATTTGGTCAAATATTACTTAACAAGGAAGTAATAGGTTGTTAAATAAGTCAACACACATTTTTTGAACCAAAACGCACTCGATCGAAGCCTATGTGCTTATCTGTTTTATTCTTGCCTAAGTGAAGACTCTCGATCAAGAATATGAAGTTCCATATACGTTACGAAAAAAAGAACAAAATATTGATACTTAACCCCTATGGGACGGCCTCTCTCCTTCCACGATTAGGTCAAACATAACTAGTTTACTCTATTACTTAACAAGGAAATAATAGTAAGTCAAATAAGTCAATACATATTTTTTGAACCAAAACGCAATCGATCGAGTCCTATGTGCTTATCTCTTTTATTCTTGCCTAAGGAAAGACTTTCGGTCAAGAATATGAAGTTCCCTATAAGTTATGAAAAGAAAGCTAACTATTGATACTTAACCCCTATGGGACGACCTCTCTCCTTGCACAACTTGGTCAAACGTAACTCGTTTACTCTATTACTTAACAAGGAAATAATAGTTGGTCGAATAAGTGAACACACGTTTTTTGAACCAAAACGTACTCGATCGAATCCTATGTGCTTATCTCATTTATTCTTGCCTAAGTGAAGACTTCCGATTAAGAATATGAAGTTCCCTATAAGTTATGAAAAACAAAACTAAGTATTGATACTTAACCCCTTTGGGACGGCATCTCTCCTTGCACAATGTGGTCAAACGTAAATCGTTTACTCTATTACTTAACAAGGAAGTAATAGTTGGTCAAATAAGTGAACACACTTTTTTTGAAACAAAACGTACTCGATCGAAGACTATGTGCGTATCTCTTTTATTCTTGCCTAAGTGAAGATTTGCGATCAAGAATAGGAAGTTACTTTTAAGTTATGAAAAAAACTAAGTATTGATACTTAACCCCTATGGGACGCCCTTTCTTCTTCCACGATTTGGTAAAACTTAACTAGTTTACTCTATTACTTAGCAAGGAAGTAATAGTTGCTCAAATAAGTCAACACACTTTTTTGAACCAAAACGCAATCGATCAAAGCCTATGTGCTTATCTCTTTTATTCTTGCCTACGTGAAGACTTCCGATCTAGAATATGAAGTTCCCTGTAAGTTAGGGAAAAACAAACTAAGAAACGATACTCAAAGCCAATGGGATGACCTCTCTCCTTGCACAATTTGGTCAAACGTAACTCGTTTATTCTATTACTTAAAAACAAAGTAATAGTTGGTCAAATAAGTCAACACACATTCTTTGAACCAAAACGCAATCGATCAAAGCCTCTGTGCGTATCTCTTTTATTCTTGCCTAAGTAAAGACTTCCGATCAAGAATATGAAGTTCCCTAAATGCTATGAAAAAAGGAATTAAGAATGGATACTTAATGCCCATGTGACGTATTATCTTCTTCCATGATTTGGTCAAACGTAACTCCTTTACTCTATTACTTAACAAGGAAGTAATAGGTTGTTAAATAAGTCAACACACATTTTTTGAACCAAAACGCACTCGATCGAAGCCTATGTGCTTATCTGTTTTATTCTTGCCTAAGTGAAGACTTTCGATCAAGAATATGAAGTTCCATATACGTTACGAAAAAAAGAACTAAACATTGATACTTAACCCCTATGGGACGGCCTCTCTCCTTCCACGATTAGGTCAAACACAACTCGTTTACTCTATTACTTAACAAGGAAGTAATAGTAAGTCAAATAAGTCAATACATATTTTTTGAACCAAAACGCAATCGATCGGGGCCTATGTGCTTATCTCTTTTATTCTTGCTTAAGGAAAGACTTCCGATCAAGGATATGAAGTTCCCTATAAGTTATGAAAAGAAAGCTAACTATTGATACTTAACCCCTATGGGACGGCCTCTCTCCTTGCACAACTTGGTCAAACGTAACTCGTTTACTCTATTACTTAACAAAGAAATAATAGTTGGTCGAATAAGTGAACACACGTTTTTTGAACCAAAACGTACTCGATTGAATCCTATGTGCTTATCTCATTTATTCTTGCCTAAGTTAAGACTTCCGATTAAGAATATGAAGTTCCCTATAAGTTATGAAAAACAAAACTAAGTATTGATACTTAACCCCTTTGGGACGACATCTCTCCTTGCACAATGTGGTCAAACGTAAATCGTTACTCTATTACTTAACAAGGAAGTAATAGTTGGTCAAATAAGTGAACACACTTTTTTTGAAACAAAACGTACTCGATCGAAGACTATGTGCGTATCTCTTTTATTCTTGCCTAAGTGAAGACTTGCGATCAAGAATAGGAAGTTACTTTTAAGTTATAAAAAAAACTAAGTATTGATACTTAACCCCTATGGGACGCCCTTTCTTCTTCCACGATTTGGTAAAACTTAACTAGTTTACTCTATTACTTAGCAAGGAAGTAATAGTTGCTCAAATAAGTCAACACACTTTTTTGAACCAATACGCAATCGATCAAAGCCTATGTGCTTATCTCATTTATTCTTGCCTACGTGAAGACTTCCGATCTAGAATATGAAGTTCCCTGTAAGTTAGGGAAAAACAAACTAAGAAAGGATACTTAAAGCCAATGGGATGACCTCTCTCCTTGCACAATTTGGTCAAACGTAACTCGTTTATTCTATTACTTAAAAATAAAGTAATAGTTGGTCAAATAAGTCAACACACATTCTTTGAACCAAAACGCAATCGATCAAAGCCTCTGTGCGTATCTCTTTTATTCTTGCCTAAGTAAAGACTTCCGATCAAGAATATGAAGTTCCCTAAATGCTATGAAAAAAGGAATTAAGAATGGATACACTTAATGCCCATGTGACGTATTATCTTCTTCCATGATTTGGTCAAACGTAACTCCTTTACTCTATTACTTAACAAGGAAGTAATAGGTTGTTAAATAAGTCAACACACATTTTTTGAACCAAAACGCACTCGATCGAAGCCTATGTGCTTATCTGTTTTATTCTTGCCTAAGTGAAGACTCTCGATCAAGAATATGAAGTTCCATATACGTTACGAAAAAAAGAACTAAATATTGATACTTAACCCCTATGGGACGGCCTCTCTCCTTCCACGATTAGGTCAAACATAACTAGTTTACTCTATTACTTAACAAGGAAGTAATAGTAAGTCAAATAAGTCAATACATATTTTTTGAACCAAAACGCAATCGATCGAGTCCTATGTGCTTATCTCTTTTATTCTTGCCTAAGGAAAGACTTTCGGTCAAGAATATGAAGTTCCCTATAAGTTATGAAAAGAAAGCTAACTATTGATACTTAACCCCTATGGGACGACCTCTCTCCTTGCACAACTTGGTCAAAGGTAACTCGTTTACTCTATTACTTAACAAGGAAATAATAGTTGGTCGAATAAGTGAACACACGTTTTTTGAACCAAAACGTACTCGATCGAATCCTATGTGCTTATCTCATTTATTCTTGCCTAAGTGAAGACTTCCGATTAAGAATATGAAGTTCCCTATAAGTTATGAAAAACAAAACTAAGTATTGATACTTAACCCCTTTGGGACGGCATCTCTCCTTGCACAATGTGGTCAAACGTAAATCGTTTACTCTATTACTTAACAAGGAAGTAATAGTTGGTCAAATAAGTGAACACACTTTTTTTGAAACAAAACGTACTCGATCGAAGACTATGTGCGTATCTCTTTTATTCTTGCCTAAGTGAAGACTTGCGATCAAGAATAGGAAGTTACTTTTAAGTTATGAAAAAAACTAAGTATTGATACTTAACCCCTATGGGACGCCCTTTCTTCTTCCACGATTTGGTAAAACTTAACTAGTTTACTCTATTACTTAGCAAGGAAGTAATAGTTGCTCAAATAAGTCAACACACTTTTTTGAACCAATACGCAATCGATCAAAGCCTATGTGCTTATCTCTTTTATTCTTGCCTACGTGAAGACTTCCGATCTAGAATATGAAGTTCCCTGTAAGTTAGGGAAAAACAAACTAAGAAAGGATACTTAAAGCCAATGGGATGACCTCTCTCCTTGCACAATTTGGTCAAACGTAACTCGTTTATTCTATTACTTAAAAATAAAGTAATAGTTGGTCAAATAAGTCAACACACATTCTTTGAACCAAAACGCAATCGATCAAAGCCTCTGTGCGTATCTCTTTTATTCTTGCCTAAGTAAAGACTTCCGATCAAGAATATGAAGTTCCCTAAATGCTATGAAAAAAGGAATTAAGAATGGATACTTAATGCCCATGTGACGTATTATCTTCTTCCATGATTTGGTCAAACGTAACTCCTTTACTCTATTACTTAACAAGGAAGTAATAGATTTTTAAATAAGTCAACACACATTTTTTGAACCAAAACGCACTCGATCGAAGCCTATGTGCTTATCTGTTTTATTCTTGCCTAAGTGAAGACTCTCGATCAAGAATATGAAGTTCCATATACGTTACGAAAAAAAGAACTAAATATTGATACTTAACCCCTATGGGACGGCCTCTCTCCTTCCACGATTAGGTCAAACATAACTAGTTTACTCTATTACTTAACAAGGAAGTAATAGTAAGTCAAATAAGTCAATACATATTTTTTGAACCAAAACGCAATCGATCGAGTCCTATGTGCTTATCTCTTTTATTCTTGCCTAAGGAAAGACTTTCGGTCAAGAATATGAAGTTCCCTATAAGTTATGAAAAGAAAGCTAACTATTGATACTTAACCCCTATGGGACGACCTCTCTCCTTGCACAACTTAGTCAAACGTAACTCGTTTACTCTATTACTTAACAAAGTAATAATAGTTGGTCGAATAAGTAAACACACGTTTTTTGAACCAAAACGTACTCGATTGAATCCTATGTGCTTATCTCATTTATTCTTGCCTAAGTTAAGACTTCCGATTAAGAATATGAAGTTCCCTATAAGTTATGAAAAACAAAACTAAGTATTGATACTTAACCCCTTTGGGACGGCATCTCTCCTTGCACAATGTGGTCAAACGTAAATCGTTACTCTATGACTTAACAAGGAAGTAATAGTTGGTCAAATAAGTGAACACACTTTTTTTGAAACAAAACGTACTCGATCGAAGACTATGTGCGTATCTCTTTTATTCTTGCCTAAGTGAAGACTTGCGATCAAGAATAGGAAGTTACTTTTAAGTTATGAAAAAAACTAAGTATTGATACTTAACCCCTATGGGACGCCCTTTCTTCTTCCACGATTTGGTAAAACTTAACTAGTTTACTCTATTACTTAGCAAGGAAGTAATAGTTGCTCAAATAAGTCAACACACTTTTTTGAACCAATACGCAATCGATCAAAGCCTATGTGCTTATCTCTTTTATTCTTGCCTACGTGAAGACTTCCGATCTAGAATATGAAGTTCCCTGTAAGTTAGGGAAAAACAAACTAAGAAAGGATACTTAAAGCCAATGGGATGACATCTCTCCTTGCACAATTTGGTCAAACGTAACTCGTTTATTCTATTACTTAAAAATAAAGTAATAGTTGGTCAAATAAGTCAACACACATTCTTTGAACCAAAACGCAATCGATCAAAGCCTCTGTGCGTATCTCTTTTATTCTTGCCTAAGTAAAGACTTCCGATCAAGAATATGAAGTTCCCTAAATGCTATGAAAAAAGGAATTAAGAATGGATACTTAATGCCCATGTGACGTATTATCTTCTTCCATGATTTGGTCAAACGTAACTCCTTTACTCTATTACTTAACAAGGAAGTAATAGATTTTTAAATAAGTCAACACACATTTTTTGAACCAAAACGCACTCGATCGAAGCCTATGTGCTTATCTGTTTTATTCTTGCCTAAGTGAAGACTCTCGATCAAGAATATGAAGTTCCATATACGTTACGAAAAAAAGAACTAAATATTGATACTTAACCCCTATGGGACGGCCTCTCTCCTTCCACGATTAGGTCAAACATAACTAGTTTACTCTATTACTTAACAAGGAAGTAATAGTAAGTCAAATAAGTCAATACATATTTTTTGAACCAAAACGCAATCGATCGAGTCCTATGTGCTTATCTCTTTTATTCTTGCCTAAGGAAAGACTTTCGGTCAAGAATATGAAGTTCCCTATAAGTTATGAAAAGAAAGCTAACTATTGATACTTAACCCCTATGGGACGACCTCTCTCCTTGCACAACTTGGTCAAACGTAACTCGTTTACTCTATTACTTAACAAAGAAATAATAGTTGGTCGAATAAGTGAACACACGTTTTTTGAACCAAAACGTACTCGATTGAATCCTATGTGCTTATCTCATTTATTCTTGCCTAAGTTAAGACTTCCGATTAAGAATATGAAGTTCCCTATAAGTTATGAAAAACAAAACTAAGTATTGATACTTAACCCCTTTGGGACGGCATCTCTCCTTGCACAATGTGGTCAAACGTAAATCGTTACTCTATGACTTAACAAGGAAGTAATAGTTGGTCAAATAAGTGAACACACTTTTTTTGAAACAAAACGTACTCGATCGAAGACTATGTGCGTATCTCTTTTATTCTTGCCTAAGTGAAGACTTGCGATCAAGAATAGGAAGTTACTTTTAAGTTATGAAAAAAACTAAGTATTGATACTTAACCCCTATGGGACGCCCTTTCTTCTTCCACGATTTGGTAAAACTTAACTAGTTTACTCTATTACTTAGCAAGGAAGTAATAGTTGCTCAAATAAGTCAACACACTTTTTTGAACCAATACGCAATCGATCAAAGCCTATGTGCTTATCTCATTTATTCTTGCCTACGTGAAGACTTCCGATCTAGAATATGAAGTTCCCTATAAGTTAGGGAAAAACAAACTAAGAAAGGATACTTAAAGCCAATGGGATGACCTCTCTCCTTGCACAATTTGGTCAAACGTAACTCGTTTATTCTATTACTTAAAAATAAAGTAATAGTTGGTCAAATAAGTCAACACACATTCTTTGAACCAAAACGCAATCGATCAAAGCCTCTGTGCGTATCTCTTTTATTCTTGCCTAAGTAAAGACTTCCGATCAAGAATATGAAGTTCCCTAAATGCTATGAAAAAAGGAATTAAGAATGGATACACTTAATGCCCATGTGACGTATTATCTTCTTCCATGATTTGGTCAAACGTAACTCCTTTACTCTATTACTTAACAAGGAAGTAATAGGTTGTTAAATAAGTCAACACACATTTTTTGAACCAAAACGCACTCGATCGAAGCCTATGTGCTTATCTGTTTTATTCTTGCCTAAGTGAAGACTCTCGATCAAGAATATGAAGTTCCATATACGTTACGAAAAAAAGAACTAAATATTGATACTTAACCCCTATGGGACGGCCTCTCTCCTTCCACGATTAGGTCAAACATAACTAGTTTACTCTATTACTTAACAAGGAAGTAATAGTAAGTCAAATAAGTCAATACATATTTTTTGAACCAAAACGCAATCGATCGAGTCCTATGTGCTTATCTCTTTTATTCTTGCCTAAGGAAAGACTTTCGGTCAAGAATATGAAGTTCCGTATAAGTTATGAAAAGAAAGCTAACTATTGATACTTAACCCCTATGGGACGACCTCTCTCCTTGCACAACTTGGTCAAACGTAACTCGTTTACTCTATTACTTAACAAGGAAATAATAGTTGGTCGAATAAGTGAACACACGTTTTTTGAACCAAAACGTACTCGATCGAATCCTATGTGCTTATCTCATTTATTCTTGCCTAAGTGAAGACTTCCGATTAAGAATATGAAGTTCCCTATAAGTTATGAAAAACAAAACTAAGTATTGATACTTAACCCCTTTGGGACGGCATCTCTCCTTGCACAATGTGGTCAAACGTAAATCGTTTACTCTATTACTTAACAAGGAAGTAATAGTTGGTCAAATAAGTGAACACACTTTTTTTGAAACAAAACGTACTCGATCGAAGACTATGTGCGTATCTCTTTTATTCTTGCCTAAGTGAAGACTTGCGATCAAGAATAGGAAGTTACTTTTAAGTTATGAAAAAAACTAAGTATTGATACTTAACCCCTATGGGACGCCCTTTCTTCTTCCACGATTTGGTAAAACTTAACTAGTTTACTCTATTACTTAGCAAGGAAGTAATAGTTGCTCAAATAAGTCAACACACTTTTTTGAACCAATACGCAATCGATCAAAGCCTATGTGCTTATCTCTTTTATTCTTGCCTACGTGAAGACTTCCGATCTAGAATATGAAGTTCCCTGTAAGTTAGGGAAAAACAAACTAAGAAAGGATACTTAAAGCCAATGGGATGACCTCTCTCCTTGCACAATTTGGTCAAACGTAACTCGTTTATTCTATTACTTAAAAATAAAGTAATAGTTGGTCAAATAAGTCAACACACATTCTTTGAACCAAAACGCAATCGATCAAAGCCTCTGTGCGTATCTCTTTTATTCTTGCCTAAGTAAAGACTTCCGATCAAGAATATGAAGTTCCCTAAATGCTATGAAAAAAGGAATTAAGAATGGATACTTAATGCCCATGTGACGTATTATCTTCTTCCATGATTTGGTCAAACGTAACTCCTTTACTCTATTACTTAACAAGGAAGTAATAGATTTTTAAATAAGTCAACACACATTTTTTGAACCAAAACGCACTCGATCGAAGCCTATGTGCTTATCTGTTTTATTCTTGCCTAAGTGAAGACTCTCGATCAAGAATATGAAGTTCCATATACGTTACGAAAAAAAGAACTAAATATTGATACTTAACCCCTATGGGACGGCCTCTCTCCTTCCACGATTAGGTCAAACATAACTAGTTTACTCTATTACTTAACAAGGAAGTAATAGTAAGTCAAATAAGTCAATACATATTTTTTGAACCAAAACGCAATCGATCGAGTCCTATGTGCTTATCTCTTTTATTCTTGCCTAAGGAAAGACTTTCGGTCAAGAATATGAAGTTCCCTATAAGTTATGAAAAGAAAGCTAACTATTGATACTTAACCCCTATGGGACGACCTCTCTCCTTGCACAACTTGGTCAAACGTAACTCGTTTACTCTATTACTTAACAAAGAAATAATAGTTGGTCGAATAAGTGAACACACGTTTTTTGAACGAAAACGTACTCGATTGAATCCTATGTGCTTATCTCATTTATTCTTGCCTAAGTGAAGACTTCCGATTAAGAATATGAAGTTCCCTATAAGTTATGAAAAACAAAACTAAGTATTGATACTTAACCCCTTTGGGACGGCATCTCTCCTTGCACAATGTGGTCAAACGTAAATCGTTTACTCTATTACTTAACAAGGAAGTAATAGTTGGTCAAATAAGTGAACACACTTTTTTTGAAACAAAACGTACTCGATCGAAGACTATGTGCGTATCTCTTTTATTCTTGCCTAAGTGAAGACTTGCGATCAAGAATAGGAAGTTACTTTTAAGTTATGAAAAAAACTAAGTATTGATACTTAACCCCTATGGGACGCCCTTTCTTCTTCCACGATTTGGTAAAACTTAACTAGTTTACTCTATTACTTAGCAAGGAAGTAATAGTTGCTCAAATAAGTCAACACACTTTTTTGAACCAATACGCAATCGATCAAAGCCTATGTGCTTATCTCTTTTATTCTTGCCTACGTGAAGACTTCCGATCTAGAATATGAAGTTCCCTGTAAGTTAGGGAAAAACAAACTAAGAAAGGATACTTAAAGCCAATGGGATGACCTCTCTCCTTGCACAATTTGGTCAAACGTAACTCGTTTATTCTATTACTTAAAAATAAAGTAATAGTTGGTCAAATAAGTCAACACACATTCTTTGAACCAAAACGCAATCGATCAAAGCCTCTGTGCGTATCTCTTTTATTCTTGCCTAAGTAAAGACTTCCGATCAAGAATATGAAGTTCCCTAAATGCTATGAAAAAAGGAATTAAGAATGGATACTTAATGCCCATGTGACGTATTATCTTCTTCCATGATTTGGTCAAACGTAACTCCTTTACTCTATTACTTAACAAGGAAGTAATAGATTTTTAAATAAGTCAACACACATTTTTTGAACCAAAACGCACTCGATCGAAGCCTATGTGCTTATCTGTTTTATTCTTGCCTAAGTGAAGACTCTCGATCAAGAATATGAAGTTCCATATACGTTACGAAAAAAAGAACTAAATATTGATACTTAACCCCTATGGGACGGCCTCTCTCCTTCCACGATTAGGTCAAACATAACTAGTTTACTCTATTACTTAACAAGGAAGTAATAGTAAGTCAAATAAGTCAATACATATTTTTTGAACCAAAACGCAATCGATCGAGTCCTATGTGCTTATCTCTTTTATTCTTGCCTAAGGAAAGACTTTCGGTCAAGAATATGAAGTTCCCTATAAGTTATGAAAAGAAAGCTAACTATTGATACTTAACCCCTATGGGACGACCTCTCTCCTTGCACAACTTGGTCAAACGTAACTCGTTTACTCTATTACTTAACAAAGAAATAATAGTTGGTCGAATAAGTGAACACACGTTTTTTGAACGAAAACGTACTCGATTGAATCCTATGTGCTTATCTCATTTATTCTTGCCTAAGTGAAGACTTCCGATTAAGAATATGAAGTTCCCTATAAGTTATGAAAAACAAAACTAAGTATTGATACTTAACCCCTTTGGGACGGCATCTCTCCTTGCACAATGTGGTCAAACGTAAATCGTTTACTCTATTACTTAACAAGGAAGTAATAGTTGGTCAAATAAGTGAACACACTTTTTTTGAAACAAAACGTACTCGATCGAAGACTATGTGCGTATCTCTTTTATTCTTGCCTAAGTGAAGACTTGCGATCAAGAATAGGAAGTTACTTTTAAGTTATGAAAAAAACTAAGTATTGATACTTAACCCCTATGGGACGCCCTTTCTTCTTCCACGATTTGGTAAAACTTAACTAGTTTACTCTATTACTTAGCAAGGAAGTAATAGTTGCTCAAATAAGTCAACACACTTTTTTGAACCAATACGCAATCGATCAAAGCCTATGTGCTTATCTCTTTTATTCTTGCCTACGTGAAGACTTCCGATCTAGAATATGAAGTTCCCTGTAAGTTAGGGAAAAACAAACTAAGAAAGGATACTTAAAGCCAATGGGATGACCTCTCTCCTTGCACAATTTGGTCAAACGTAACTCGTTTATTCTATTACTTAAAAATAAAGTAATAGTTGGTCAAATAAGTCAACACACATTCTTTGAACCAAAACGCAATCGATCAAAGCCTCTGTGCGTATCTCTTTTATTCTTGCCTAAGTAAAGACTTCCGATCAAGAATATGAAGTTCCCTAAATGCTATGAAAAAAGGAATTAAGAATGGATACTTAATGCCCATGTGACGTATTATCTTCTTCCATGATTTGGTCAAACGTAACTCCTTTACTCTATTACTTAACAAGGAAGTAATAGATTTTTAAATAAGTCAACACACATTTTTTGAACCAAAACGCACTCGATCGAAGCCTATGTGCTTATCTGTTTTATTCTTGCCTAAGTGAAGACTCTCGATCAAGAATATGAAGTTCCATATACGTTACGAAAAAAAGAACTAAATATTGATACTTAACCCCTATGGGACGGCCTCTCTCCTTCCACGATTAGGTCAAACATAACTAGTTTACTCTATTACTTAACAAGGAAGTAATAGTAAGTCAAATAAGTCAATACATATTTTTTGAACCAAAACGCAATCGATCGAGTCCTATGTGCTTATCTCTTTTATTCTTGCCTAAGGAAAGACTTTCGGTCAAGAATATGAAGTTCCCTATAAGTTATGAAAAGAAAGCTAACTATTGATACTTAACCCCTATGGGACGACCTCTCTCCTTGCACAACTTGGTCAAACGTAACTCGTTTACTCTATTACTTAACAAAGAAATAATAGTTGGTCGAATAAGTGAACACACGTTTTTTGAACCAAAACGTACTCGATTGAATCCTATGTGCTTATCTCATTTATTCTTGCCTAAGTTAAGACTTCCGATTAAGAATATGAAGTTCCCTATAAGTTATGAAAAACAAAACTAAGTATTGATACTTAACCCCTTTGGGACGGCATCTCTCCTTGCACAATGTGGTCAAACGTAAATCGTTACTCTATGACTTAACAAGGAAGTAATAGTTGGTCAAATAAGTGAACACACTTTTTTTGAAACAAAACGTACTCGATCGAAGACTATGTGCGTATCTCTTTTATTCTTGCCTAAGTGAAGACTTGCGATCAAGAATAGGAAGTTACTTTTAAGTTATGAAAAAAACTAAGTATTGATACTTAACCCCTATGGGACGCCCTTTCTTCTTCCACGATTTGGTAAAACTTAACTAGTTTACTCTATTACTTAGCAAGGAAGTAATAGTTGCTCAAATAAGTCAACACACTTTTTTGAACCAATACGCAATCGATCAAAGCCTATGTGCTTATCTCATTTATTCTTGCCTACGTGAAGACTTCCGATCTAGAATATGAAGTTCCCTGTAAGTTAGGGAAAAACAAACTAAGAAAGGATACTTAAAGCCAATGGGATGACCTCTCTCCTTGCACAATTTGGTCAAACGTAACTCGTTTATTCTATTACTTAAAAATAAAGTAATAGTTGGTCAAATAAGTCAACACACATTCTTTGAACCAAAACGCAATCGATCAAAGCCTCTGTGCGTATCTCTTTTATTCTTGCCTAAGTAAAGACTTCCGATCAAGAATATGAAGTTCCCTAAATGCTATGAAAAAAGGAATTAAGAATGGATACACTTAATGCCCATGTGACGTATTATCTTCTTCCATGATTTGGTCAAACGTAACTCCTTTACTCTATTACTTAACAAGGAAGCAATAGGTTGTTAAATAAGTCAACACACATTTTTTGAACCAAAACGCACTCGATCGAAGCCTATGTGCTTATCTGTTTTATTCTTGCCTAAGTGAAGACTCTCGATCAAGAATATGAAGTTCCATATACGTTACGAAAAAAAGAACTAAATATTGATACTTAACCCCTATGGGACGGCCTCTCTCCTTCCACGATTAGGTCAAACATAACTAGTTTACTCTATTACTTAACAAGGAAGTAATAGTAAGTCAAATAAGTCAATACATATTTTTTGAACCAAAACGCAATCGATCGAGTCCTATGTGCTTATCTCTTTTATTCTTGCCTAAGGAAAGACTTTCGGTCAAGAATATGAAGTTCCCTATAAGTTATGAAAAGAAAGCTAACTATTGATACTTAACCCCTATGGGACGACCTCTCTCCTTGCACAACTTGGTCAAAGGTAACTCGTTTACTCTATTACTTAACAAGGAAATAATAGTTGGTCGAATAAGTGAACACACGTTTTTTGAACCAAAACGTACTCGATCGAATCCTATGTGCTTATCTCATTTATTCTTGCCTAAGTGAAGACTTCCGATTAAGAATATGAAGTTCCCTATAAGTTATGAAAAACAAAACTAAGTATTGATACTTAACCCCTTTGGGACGGCATCTCTCCTTGCACAATGTGGTCAAACGTAAATCGTTTACTCTATTACTTAACAAGGAAGTAATAGTTGGTCAAATAAGTGAACACACTTTTTTTGAAACAAAACGTACTCGATCGAAGACTATGTGCGTATCTCTTTTATTCTTGCCTAAGTGAAGACTTGCGATCAAGAATAGGAAGTTACTTTTAAGTTATGAAAAAAACTAAGTATTGATACTTAACCCCTATGGGACGCCCTTTCTTCTTCCACGATTTGGTAAAACTTAACTAGTTTACTCTATTACTTAGCAAGGAAGTAATAGTTGCTCAAATAAGTCAACACACTTTTTTGAACCAATACGCAATCGATCAAAGCCTATGTGCTTATCTCTTTTATTCTTGCCTACGTGAAGACTTCCGATCTAGAATATGAAGTTCCCTGTAAGTTAGGGAAAAACAAACTAAGAAAGGATACTTAAAGCCAATGGGATGACCTCTCTCCTTGCACAATTTGGTCAAACGTAACTCGTTTATTCTATTACTTAAAAATAAAGTAATAGTTGGTCAAATAAGTCAACACACATTCTTTGAACCAAAACGCAATCGATCAAAGCCTCTGTGCGTATCTCTTTTATTCTTGCCTAAGTAAAGACTTCCGATCAAGAATATGAAGTTCCCTAAATGCTATGAAAAAATGAATTAAGAATGGATACTTAATGCCCATGTGACGTATTATCTTCTTCCATGATTTGGTCAAACGTAACTCCTTTACTCTATTACTTAACAAGGAAGTAATAGATTTTTAAATAAGTCAACACACATTTTTTGAACCAAAACGCACTCGATCGAAGCCTATGTGCTTATCTGTTTTATTCTTGCCTAAGTGAAGACTCTCGATCAAGAATATGAAGTTCCATATACGTTACGAAAAAAAGAACTAAATATTGATACTTAACCCCTATGGGACGGCCTCTCTCCTTCCACGATTAGGTCAAACATAACTAGTTTACTCTATTACTTAACAAGGAAGTAATAGTAAGTCAAATAAGTCAATACATATTTTTTGAACCAAAACGCAATCGATCGAGTCCTATGTGCTTATCTCTTTTATTCTTGCCTAAGGAAAGACTTTCGGTCAAGAATATGAAGTTCCCTATAAGTTATGAAAAGAAAGCTAACTATTGATACTTAACCCCTATGGGACGACCTCTCTCCTTGCACAACTTGGTCAAACGTAACTCGTTTACTCTATTACTTAACAAAGAAATAATAGTTGGTCGAATAAGTGAACACACGTTTTTTGAACCAAAACGTACTCGATTGAATCCTATGTGCTTATCTCATTTATTCTTGCCTAAGTTAAGACTTCCGATTAAGAATATGAAGTTCCCTATAAGTTATGAAAAACAAAACTAAGTATTGATACTTAACCCCTTTGGGACGGCATCTCTCCTTGCACAATGTGGTCAAACGTAAATCGTTACTCTATGACTTAACAAGGAAGTAATAGTTGGTCAAATAAGTGAACACACTTTTTTTGAAACAAAACGTACTCGATCGAAGACTATGTGCGTATCTCTTTTATTCTTGCCTAAGTGAAGACTTGCGATCAAGAATAGGAAGTTACTTTTAAGTTATGAAAAAAACTAAGTATTGATACTTAACCCCTATGGGACGCCCTTTCTTCTTCCACGATTTGGTAAAACTTAACTAGTTTACTCTATTACTTAGCAAGGAAGTAATAGTTGCTCAAATAAGTCAACACACTTTTTTGAACCAATACGCAATCGATCAAAGCCTATGTGCTTATCTCATTTATTCTTGCCTACGTGAAGACTTCCGATCTAGAATATGAAGTTCCCTGTAAGTTAGGGAAAAACAAACTAAGAAAGGATACTTAAAGCCAATGGGATGACCTCTCTCCTTGCACAATTTGGTCAAACGTAACTCGTTTATTCTATTACTTAAAAATAAAGTAATAGTTGGTCAAATAAGTCAACACACATTCTTTGAACCAAAACGCAATCGATCAAAGCCTCTGTGCGTATCTCTTTTATTCTTGCCTAAGTAAAGACTTCCGATCAAGAATATGAAGTTCCCTAAATGCTATGAAAAAAGGAATTAAGAATGGATACACTTAATGCCCATGTGACGTATTATCTTCTTCCATGATTTGGTCAAACGTAACTCCTTTACTCTATTACTTAACAAGGAAGTAATAGGTTGTTAAATAAGTCAACACACATTTTTTGAACCAAAACGCACTCGATCGAAGCCTATGTGCTTATCTGTTTTATTCTTGCCTAAGTGAAGACTCTCGATCAAGAATATGAAGTTCCATATACGTTACGAAAAAAAGAACTAAATATTGATACTTAACCCCTATGGGACGGCCTCTCTCCTTCCACGATTAGGTCAAACATAACTAGTTTACTCTATTACTTAACAAGGAAGTAATAGTAAGTCAAATAAGTCAATACATATTTTTTGAACCAAAACGCAATCGATCGAGTCCTATGTGCTTATCTCTTTTATTCTTGCCTAAGGAAAGACTTTCGGTCAAGAATATGAAGTTCCCTATAAGTTATGAAAAGAAAGCTAACTATTGATACTTAACCCCTATGGGACGACCTCTCTCCTTGCACAACTTGGTCAAAGGTAACTCGTTTACTCTATTACTTAACAAGGAAATAATAGTTGGTCGAATAAGTGAACACACGTTTTTTGAACCAAAACGTACTCGATCGAATCCTATGTGCTTATCTCATTTATTCTTGCCTAAGTGAAGACTTCCGATTAAGAATATGAAGTTCCCTATAAGTTATGAAAAACAAAACTAAGTATTGATACTTAACCCCTTTGGGACGGCATCTCTCCTTGCACAATGTGGTCAAACGTAAATCGTTTACTCTGTTACTTAACAAGGAAGTAATAGTTGGTCAAATAAGTGAACACACTTTTTTTGAAACAAAACGTACTCGATCGAAGACTATGTGCGTATCTCTTTTATTCTTGCCTAAGTGAAGACTTGCGATCAAGAATAGGAAGTTACTTTTAAGTTATGAAAAAAACTAAGTATTGATACTTAACCCCTATGGGACGCCCTTTCTTCTTCCACGATTTGGTAAAACTTAACTAGTTTACTCTATTACTTAGCAAGGAAGTAATAGTTGCTCAAATAAGTCAACACACTTTTTTGAACCAATACGCAATCGATCAAAGCCTATGTGCTTATCTCTTTTATTCTTGCCTACGTGAAGACTTCCGATCTAGAATATGAAGTTCCCTGTAAGTTAGGGAAAAACAAACTAAGAAAGGATACTTAAAGCCAATGGGATGACCTCTCTCCTTGCACAATTTGGTCAAACGTAACTCGTTTATTCTATTACTTAAAAATAAAGTAATAGTTGGTCAAATAAGTCAACACACATTCTTTGAACCAAAACGCAATCGATCAAAGCCTCTGTGCGTATCTCTTTTATTCTTGCCTAAGTAAAGACTTCCGATCAAGAATATGAAGTTCCCTAAATGCTATGAAAAAAGGAATTAAGAATGGATACTTAATGCCCATGTGACGTATTATCTTCTTCCATGATTTGGTCAAACGTAACTCCTTTACTCTATTACTTAACAAGGAAGTAATAGATTTTTAAATAAGTCAACACACATTTTTTGAACCAAAACGCACTCGATCGAAGCCTATGTGCTTATCTGTTTTATTCTTGCCTAAGTGAAGACTCTCGATCAAGAATATGAAGTTCCATATACGTTACGAAAAAAAGAACTAAATATTGATACTTAACCCCTATGGGACGGCCTCTCTCCTTCCACGATTAGGTCAAACATAACTAGTTTACTCTATTACTTAACAAGGAAGTAATAGTAAGTCAAATAAGTCAATACATATTTTTTGAACCAAAACGCAATCGATCGAGTCCTATGTGCTTATCTCTTTTATTCTTGCCTAAGGAAAGACTTTCGGTCAAGAATATGAAGTTCCCTATAAGTTATGAAAAGAAAGCTAACTATTGATACTTAACCCCTATGGGACGACCTCTCTCCTTGCACAACTTGGTCAAACGTAACTCGTTTACTCTATTACTTAACAAAGAAATAATAGTTGGTCGAATAAGTGAACACACGTTTTTTGAACCAAAACGTACTCGATTGAATCCTATGTGCTTATCTCATTTATTCTTGCCTAAGTTAAGACTTCCGATTAAGAATATGAAGTTCCCTATAAGTTATGAAAAACAAAACTAAGTATTGATACTTAACCCCTTTGGGACGGCATCTCTCCTTGCACAATGTGGTCAAACGTAAATCGTTACTCTATGACTTAACAAGGAAGTAATAGTTGGTCAAATAAGTGAACACACTTTTTTTGAAACAAAACGTACTCGATCGAAGACTATGTGCGTATCTCTTTTATTCTTGCCTAAGTGAAGACTTGCGATCAAGAATAGGAAGTTACTTTTAAGTTATGAAAAAAACTAAGTATTGATACTTAACCCCTATGGGACGCCCTTTCTTCTTCCACGATTTGGTAAAACTTAACTAGTTTACTCTATTACTTAGCAAGGAAGTAATAGTTGCTCAAATAAGTCAACACACTTTTTTGAACCAATACGCAATCGATCAAAGCCTATGTGCTTATCTCATTTATTCTTGCCTACGTGAAGACTTCCGATCTAGAATATGAAGTTCCCTGTAAGTTAGGGAAAAACAAACTAAGAAAGGATACTTAAAGCCAATGGGATGACCTCTCTCCTTGCACAATTTGGTCAAACGTAACTCGTTTATTCTATTACTTAAAAATAAAGTAATAGTTGGTCAAATAAGTCAACACACATTCTTTGAACCAAAACGCAATCGATCAAAGCCTCTGTGCGTATCTCTTTTATTCTTGCCTAAGTAAAGACTTCCGATCAAGAATATGAAGTTCCCTAAATGCTATGAAAAAAGGAATTAAGAATGGATACACTTAATGCCCATGTGACGTATTATCTTCTTCCATGATTTGGTCAAACGTAACTCCTTTACTCTATTACTTAACAAGGAAGTAATAGGTTGTTAAATAAGTCAACACACATTTTTTGAACCAAAACGCACTCGATCGAAGCCTATGTGCTTATCTGTTTTATTCTTGCCTAAGTGAAGACTCTCGATCAAGAATATGAAGTTCCATATACGTTACGAAAAAAAGAACTAAATATTGATACTTAACCCCTATGGGACGGCCTCTCTCCTTCCACGATTAGGTCAAACATAACTAGTTTACTCTATTACTTAACAAGGAAGTAATAGTAAGTCAAATAAGTCAATACATATTTTTTGAACCAAAACGCAATCGATCGAGTCCTATGTGCTTATCTCTTTTATTCTTGCCTAAGGAAAGACTTTCGGTCAAGAATATGAAGTTCCCTATAAGTTATGAAAAGAAAGCTAACTATTGATACTTAACCCCTATGGGACGACCTCTCTCCTTGCACAACTTGGTCAAACGTAACTCGTTTACTCTATTACTTAACAAGGAAATAATAGTTGGTCGAATAAGTGAACACACGTTTTTTGAACCAAAACGTACTCGATCGAATCCTATGTGCTTATCTCATTTATTCTTGCCTAAGTGAAGACTTCCGATTAAGAATATGAAGTTCCCTATAAGTTATGAAAAACAAAACTAAGTATTGATACTTAACCCCTTTGGGACGGCATCTCTCCTTGCACAATGTGGTCAAACGTAAATCGTTTACTCTATTACTTAACAAGGAAGTAATAGTTGGTCAAATAAGTGAACACACTTTTTTTGAAACAAAACGTACTCGATCGAAGACTATGTGCGTATCTCTTTTATTCTTGCCTAAGTGAAGACTTGCGATCAAGAATAGGAAGTTACTTTTAAGTTATGAAAAAAACTAAGTATTGATACTTAACCCCTATGGGACGCCCTTTCTTCTTCCACGATTTGGTAAAACTTAACTAGTTTACTCTATTACTTAGCAAGGAAGTAATAGTTGCTCAAATAAGTCAACACACTTTTTTGAACCAATACGCAATCGATCAAAGCCTATGTGCTTATCTCTTTTATTCTTGCCTACGTGAAGACTTCCGATCTAGAATATGAAGTTCCCTGTAAGTTAGGGAAAAACAAACTAAGAAATGATACTTAAAGCCAATGGGATGACCTCTCTCCTTGCACAATTTGGTCAAACGTAACTCGTTTATTCTATTACTTAAAAATAAAGTAATAGTTGGTCAAATAAGTCAACACACATTCTTTGAACCAAAACGCAATCGATCAAAGCCTCTGTGCGTATCTCTTTTATTCTTGCCTAAGTAAAGACTTCCGATCAAGAATATGAAGTTCCCTAAATGCTATGAAAAAATGAATTAAGAATGGATACTTAATGCCCATGTGACGTATTATCTTCTTCCATGATTTGGTCAAACGTAACTCCTTTACTCTATTACTTAACAAGGAAGTAATATATTTTTAAATAAGTCAACACACATTTTTTGAACCAAAACGCACTCGATCGAAGCCTATGTGCTTATCTGTTTTATTCTTGCCTAAGTGAAGACTCTCGATCAAGAATATGAAGTTCCATATACGTTACGAAAAAAAGAACTAAATATTGATACTTAACCCCTATGGGACGGCCTCTCTCCTTCCACGATTAGGTCAAACATAACTAGTTTACTCTATTACTTAACAAGGAAGTAATAGTAAGTCAAATAAGTCAATACATATTTTTTTGAACCAAAACGCAATCGATCGAGTCCTATGTGCTTATCTCTTTTATTCTTGCCTAAGGAAAGACTTTCGGTCAAGAATATGAAGTTCCCTATAAGTTATGAAAAGAAAGCTAACTATTGATACTTAACCCCTATGGGACGACCTCTCTCCTTGCACAACTTGGTCAAACGTAACTCGTTTACTCTATTACTTAACAAGGAAATAATAGTTGGTCGAATAAGTGAACACACGTTTTTTGAACCAAAACGTACTCGATCGAATCCTATGTGCTTATCTCATTTATTCTTGCCTAAGTGAAGACTTCCGATTAAGAATATGAAGTTCCCTATAAGGTATGAAAAACAAAACTAAGTATTGATACTTAACCCCTTTGGGACGGCATCTCTCCTTGCACAATGTGGTCAAACGTAAATCGTTACTCTATGACTTAACAAGGAAGTAATAGTTGGTCAAATAAGTGAACACACTTTTTTTGAAACAAAACGTACTCGATCGAAGACTATGTGCGTATCTCTTTTATTCTTGCCTAAGTGAAGACTTGCGATCAAGAATAGGAAGTTACTTTTAAGTTATGAAAAAAACTAAGTATTGATACTTAACCCCTATGGGACGCCCTTTCTTCTTCCACGATTTGGTAAAACTTAACTAGTTTACTCTATTACTTAGCAAGGAAGTAATAGTTGCTCAAATAAGTCAACACACTTTTTTGAACCAATACGCAATCGATCAAAGCCTATGTGCTTATCTCATTTATTCTTGCCTACGTGAAGACTTCCGATCTAGAATATGAAGTTCCCTGTAAGTTAGGGAAAAACAAACTAAGAAAGGATACTTAAAGCCAATGGGATGACCTCTCTCCTTGCACAATTTGGTCAAACGTAACTCGTTTATTCTATTACTTAAAAATAAAGTAATAGTTGGTCAAATAAGTCAACACACATTCTTTGAACCAAAACGCAATCGATCAAAGCCTCTGTGCGTATCTCTTTTATTCTTGCCTAAGTAAAGACTTCCGATCAAGAATATGAAGTTCCCTAAATGCTATGAAAAAAGGAATTAAGAATGGATACACTTAATGCCCATGTGACGTATTATCTTCTTCCATGATTTGGTCAAACGTAACTCCTTTACTCTATTACTTAACAAGGAAGTAATAGGTTGTTAAATAAGTCAACACACATTTTTTGAACCAAAACGCACTCGATCGAAGCCTATGTGCTTATCTGTTTTATTCTTGCCTAAGTGAAGACTCTCGATCAAGAATATGAAGTTCCATATACGTTACGAAAAAAAGAACTAAATATTGATACTTAACCCCTATGGGACGGCCTCTCTCCTTCCACGATTAGGTCAAACATAACTAGTTTACTCTATTACTTAACAAGGAAGTAATAGTAAGTCAAATAAGTCAATACATATTTTTTGAACCAAAACGCAATCGATCGAGTCCTATGTGCTTATCTCTTTTATTCTTGCCTAAGGAAAGACTTTCGGTCAAGAATATGAAGTTCCCTATAAGTTATGAAAAGAAAGCTAACTATTGATACTTAACCCCTATGGGACGACCTCTCTCCTTGCACAACTTGGTCAAAGGTAACTCGTTTACTCTATTACTTAACAAGGAAATAATAGTTGGTCGAATAAGTGAACACACGTTTTTTGAACCAAAACGTACTCGATCGAATCCTATGTGCTTATCTCATTTATTCTTGCCTAAGTGAAGACTTCCGATTAAGAATATGAAGTTCCCTATAAGTTATGAAAAACAAAACTAAGTATTGATACTTAACCCCTTTGGGACGGCATCTCTCCTTGCACAATGTGGTCAAACGTAAATCGTTTACTCTATTACTTAACAAGGAAGTAATAGTTGGTCAAATAAGTGAACACACTTTTTTTGAAACAAAACGTACTCGATCGAAGACTATGTGCGTATCTCTTTTATTCTTGCCTAAGTGAAGACTTGCGATCAAGAATAGGAAGTTACTTTTAAGTTATGAAAAAAACTAAGTATTGATACTTAACCCCTATGGGACGCCCTTTCTTCTTCCACGATTTGGTAAAACTTAACTAGTAATAAAGCCTATGTGCTTATCTCTTTTATTCTTGCCTACGTGAAGACTTCCGATCTAGAATATGAAGTTCCCTGTAAGTTAGGGAAAAACAAACTAAGAAAGGATACTTAAAGCCAATGGGATGACCTCTCTCCTTGCACAATTTGGTCAAACGTAACTCGTTTATTCTATTACTTAAAAATAAAGTAATAGTTGGTCAAATAAGTCAACACACATTCTTTGAACCAAAACGCAATCGATCAAAGCCTCTGTGCGTATCTCTTTTATTCTTGCCTAAGTAAAGACTTCCGATCAAGAATATGAAGTTCCCTAAATGCTATGAAAAAAGGAATTAAGAATGGATACTTAATGCCCATGTGACGTATTATCTTCTTCCATGATTTGGTCAAACGTAACTCCTTTACTCTATTACTTAACAAGGAAGTAATAGATTTTTAAATAAGTCAACACACATTCTTTGAACCAAAACGCAATCGATCAAAGCCTCTGTGCGTATCTCTTTTATTCTTGCCTAAGTAAAGACTTCCGATCAAGAATATGAAGTTCCCTAAATGCTATGAAAAAAGGAATTAAGAATGGATACTTAATGCCCATGTGACGTATTATCTTCTTCCATGATTTGGTCAAACGTAACTCCTTTACTCTATTACTTAACAAGGAAGTAATAGACTTTTAAATAAGTCAACACACATTTTTTGAACCAAAACGCAATCGATCGAGTCCTATGTGCTTATCTCTTTTATTCTTGCCTAAGGAAAGACTTTCGGTCAAGAATATGAAGTTCCCTATAAGTTATGAAAATAAAGCTAACTATTGATACTTAACCCCTATGGGACGACCTCTCTCCTTGCACAACTTGGTCAAACGTAACTCGTTTACTCTATTACTTAACAAAGAAATAATAGTTGGTCGAATAAGTGAACACACGTTTTTTGAACCAAAACGTACTCGATTGAATCCTATGTGCTTATCTCATTTATTCTTGCCTAAGTTAAGACTTCCGATTAAGAATATGAAGTTCCCTATAAGTTATGAAAAACAAAACTAAGTATTGATACTTAACCCCTTTGGGACGGCATCTCTCCTTGCACAATGTGGTCAAACGTAAATCGTTACTCTATGACTTAACAAGGAAGTAATAGTTGGTCAAATAAGTGAACACACTTTTTTTGAAACAAAACGTACTCGATCGAAGACTATGTGCGTATCTCTTTTATTCTTGCCTAAGTGAAGACTTGCGATCAAGAATAGGAAGTTACTTTTAAGTTATGAAAAAAACTAAGTATTGATACTTAACCCCTATGGGACGCCCTTTCTTCTTCCACGATTTGGTAAAACTTAACTAGTTTACTCTATTACTTAGCAAGGAAGTAATAGTTGCTCAAATAAGTCAACACACTTTTTTGAACCAATACGCAATCGATCAAAGCCTATGTGCTTATCTCATTTATTCTTGCCTACGTGAAGACTTCCGATCTAGAATATGAAGTTCCCTGTAAGTTAGGGAAAAACAAACTAAGAAAGGATACTTAAAGCCAATGGGATGACCTCTCTCCTTGCACAATTTGGTCAAACGTAACTCGTTTATTCTATTACTTAAAAATAAAGTAATAGTTGGTCAAATAAGTCAACACACATTCTTTGAACCAAAACGCAATCGATCAAAGCCTCTGTGCGTATCTCTTTTATTCTTGCCTAAGTAAAGACTTCCGATCAAGAATATGAAGTTCCCTAAATGCTATGAAAAAAGGAATTAAGAATGGATACACTTAATGCCCATGTGACGTATTATCTTCTTCCATGATTTGGTCAAACGTAACTCCTTTACTCTATTACTTAACAAGGAAGTAATAGGTTGTTAAATAAGTCAACACACATTTTTTGAACCAAAACGCACTCGATCGAAGCCTATGTGCTTATCTGTTTTATTCTTGCCTAAGTGAAGACTCTCGATCAAGAATATGAAGTTCCATATACGTTACGAAAAAAAGAACTAAATATTGATACTTAACCCCTATGGGACGACCTCTCTCTTTCCACGATTAGGTCAAACATAACTAGTTTACTCTATTACTTAACAAGGAAGTAATAGTAAGTCAAATAAGTCAATACATATTTTTTGAACCAAAACGCAATCGATCGAGTCCTATGTGCTTATCTCTTTTATTCTTGCCTAAGGAAAGACTTTCGGTCAAGAATATGAAGTTCCCTATAAGTTATGAAAAGAAAGCTAACTATTGATACTTAACCCCTATGGGACGACCTCTCTCCTTGCACAACTTGGTCAAACGTAACTCGTTTACTCTATTACTTAACAAGGAAATAATAGTTGGTCGAATAAGTGAACACACGTTTTTTGAACCAAAACGTACTCGATCGAATCCTATGTGCTGATCTCATTTATTCTTGCCTAAGTGAAGACTTCCGATTAAGAATATGAAGTTCCCTATAAGTTATGAAAAACAAAACTAAGTATTGATACTTAACCCCTTTGGGACGGCATCTCTCCTTGCACAATGTGGTCAAACGTAAATCGTTTACTCTATTACTTAACAAGGAAGTAATAGTTGGTCAAATAAGTGAACACACTTTTTTTGAAACAAAACGTACTCGATCGAAGACTATGTGCGTATCTCTTTTATTCTTGCCTAAGTGAAGACTTGCGATCAAGAATAGGAAGTTACTTTTAAGTTATGAAAAAAACTAAGTATTGATACTTAACCCCTATGGGACGCCCTTTCTTCTTCCACGATTTGGTAAAACTTAACTAGTTTACTCTATTACTTAGCAAGGAAGTAATAGTTGCTCAAATAAGTCAACACACTTTTTTGAACCAATACGCAATCGATCAAAGCCTATGTGCTTATCTCTTTTATTCTTGCCTACGTGAAGACTTCCGATCTAGAATATGAAGTTCCCTGTAAGTTAGGGAAAAACAAACTAAGAAAGGATACTTAAAGCCAATGGGATGACCTCTCTCCTTGCACAATTTGGTCAAACGTAACTCGTTTATTCTATTACTTAAAAATAAAGTAATAGTTGGTCAAATAAGTCAACACACATTCTTTGAACCAAAACGCAATCGATCAAAGCCTCTGTGCGTATCTCTTTTATTCTTGCCTAAGTAAAGACTTCCGATCAAGAATATGAAGTTCCCTAAATGCTATGAAAAAAGGAATTAAGAATGGATACTTAATGCCCATGTGACGTATTATCTTCTTCCATGATTTGGTCAAACGTAACTCCTTTACTCTATTACTTAACAAGGAAGTAATAGATTTTTAAATAAGTCAACACACATTTTTTGAACCAAAACGCACTCGATCGAAGCCTATGTGCTTATCTGTTTTATTCTTGCCTAAGTGAAGACTCTCGATCAAGAATATGAAGTTCCATATACGTTACGAAAAAAAGAACTAAATATTGATACTTAACCCCTATGGGACGGCCTCTCTCCTTCCACGATTAGGTCAAACATAACTAGTTTACTCTATTACTTAACAAGGAAGTAATAGTAAGTCAAATAAGTCAATACATATTTTTTTGAACCAAAACGCAATCGATCGAGTCCTATGTGCTTATCTCTTTTATTCTTGCCTAAGGAAAGACTTTCGGTCAAGAATATGAAGTTCCCTATAAGTTATGAAAAGAAAGCTAACTATTGATACTTAACCCCTATGGGACGACCTCTCTCCTTGCACAACTTGGTCAAACGTAACTCGTTTACTCTATTACTTAACAAGGAAATAATAGTTGGTCGAATAAGTGAACACACGTTTTTTGAACCAAAACGTACTCGATCGAATCCTATGTGCTTATCTCATTTATTCTTGCCTAAGTGAAGACTTCCGATTAAGAATATGAAGTTCCCTATAAGTTATGAAAAACAAAACTAAGTATTGATACTTAACCCCTTTGGGACGGCATCTCTCCTTGCACAATGTGGTCAAACGTAAATCGTTTACTCTATTACTTAACAAGAAAGTAATAGTTGGTCAAATAAGTGAACACACTTTTTTTGAAACAAAACGTACTCGATCGAAGACTATGTGCGTATCTCTTTTATTCTTGCCTAAGTGAAGACTTGCGATCAAGAATAGGAAGTTACTTTTAAGTTATGAAAAAAACTAAGTATTGATACTTAACCCCTATGGGACGCCCTTTCTTCTTCCACGATTTGGTAAAACTTAACTAGTTTACTCTATTACTTAGCAAGGAAGTAATAGTTGCTCAAATAAGTCAACACACTTTTTTGAACCAATACGCAATCGATCAAAGCCTATGTGCTTATCTCTTTTATTCTTGCCTACGTGAAGACTTCCGATCTAGAATATGAAGTTCCCTGTAAGTTAGGGAAAAACAAACTAAGAAAGGATACTTAAAGCCAATGGGATGACCTCTCTCCTTGCACAATTTGGTCAAACGTAACTCGTTTATTCTATTACTTAAAAATAAAGTAATAGTTGGTCAAATAAGTCAACACACATTCTTTGAACCAAAACGCAATCGATCAAAGCCTCTGTGCGTATCTCTTTTATTCTTGCCTAAGTAAAGACTTCCGATCAAGAATATGAAGTTCCCTAAATGCTATGAAAAAAGGAATTAAGAATGGATACTTAATGCCCATGTGACGTATTATCTTCTTCCATGATTTGGTCAAACGTAACTCCTTTACTCTATTACTTAACAAGGAAGTAATAGATTTTTAAATAAGTCAACACACATTTTTTGAACCAAAACGCACTCGATCGAAGCCTATGTGCTTATCTGTTTTATTCTTGCCTAAGTGAAGACTCTCGATCAAGAATATGAAGTTCCATATACGTTACGAAAAAAAGAACTAAATATTGATACTTAACCCCTATGGGACGGCCTCTCTCCTTCCACGATTAGGTCAAACATAACTAGTTTACTCTATTACTTAACAAGGAAGTAATAGTAAGTCAAATAAGTCAATACATATTTTTTGAACCAAAACGCAATCGATCGAGTCCTATGTGCTTATCTCTTTTATTCTTGCCTAAGGAAAGACTTTCGGTCAAGAATATGAAGTTCCCTATAAGTTATGAAAAGAAAGCTAACTATTGATACTTAACCCCTATGGGACGACCTCTCTCCTTGCACAACTTGGTCAAACGTAACTCGTTTACTCTATTACTTAACAAGGAAATAATAGTTGGTCGAATAAGTGAACACACGTTTTTTGAACCAAAACGTACTCGATCGAATCCTATGTGCTTATCTCATTTATTCTTGCCTAAGCGAAGACTTCCGATTAAGAATATGAAGTTCCCTATAAGTTATGAAAAACAAAACTAAGTATTGATACTTAACCCCTTTGGGACGGCATCTCTCCTTGCAAAATGTGGTCAAACGTAAATCGTTTACTCTATTACTTAACAAGGAAGTAATAGTTGGTCAAATAATTGAACACACTTTTTTTGAAACAAAACGTACTCGATCGAAGACTATGTGCGTATCTCTTTTATTCTTGCCTAAGTGAAGACTTGCGATCAAGAATAGGAAGTTACTTTTAAGTTATGAAAAAAACTAAGTATTGATACTTAACCCCTATGGGACGCCCTTTCTTCTTCCACGATTTGGTAAAACTTAACTAGTTTACTCTATTACTTAGCAAGGAAGTAATAGTTGCTCAAATAAGTCAACACATTTTTTTGAACCAAAACGCAATCGATCAAAGCCTATGTGCTTATCTCTTTTATTCTTGCCTACGTGAAGACTTCCGATCTAGAATTTGAAGTTCCCTGTAAGTTACGGAAAAACAAACTAAGAAAGGATACTTAAAGCCAATGGGATGACCTCCTACGTGCTTATCTGTTTTATTCTTGCCTAAGTGAAAACTTTCGATCAAGAATATGAAGTTCCATATACGTTACGAAAAAAAGAACTAAATATTGATACTTAACCCCTATGGGACGGCCTCTCTCCTTCCACGATTAGGTCAAACACAACTCGTTTACTCTATTACTTATCAAGAAAGTAATAGTAAGTCAAATAAGTCAATACATATTTTATGAACCAAAACGCAATCGATCGGGGCCTATGTGCTTATCTCTTTTATTCTTGCTTAAGGAAAGACTTCCGATCAAGGATATGAAGTTCCCTATAAGTTATGAAAAGAAAGCTAACTATTGATACTTAACCCCTAGGGGACGGTCTCTCTCCTTGCACAACTTGGTCAAACGTAACTCGTTTACTCTATTACTTAACAAGGAAATAATAGTTGGTCGAATAAGTGAACACACGTTTTTTGAACCAAAACGTACTCGATCGAATCCTATGTGCTTATCTCATTTATTCTTGCCTAAGTGAAGACTTCCGATTAAGAATATGAAGTTCCCTATAAGTTATGAAAAACAAAACTAAGTATTGATACTTAACCCCTATGGCACGCCCTTTCTTCTTCCACGATTTGGTAAAACTTAACTAGTTTACTCTATTACTTAGCAAGGAAGTAATAGTTGCTCAAATAAGTCAACACACTTTTTTGAACCAAAACGCAATCGATCAAAGCCTATGTGCTTATCTCTTTTATTCTTGCCTACGTGAAGACTTCCGATCTAGAATATGAAGTTCCCTGTAAGTTAGGGAAAAACAAACTAAGAAAGGATACTTAGAGCCAATGGGATGACCTCTCTCCTTGCACAATTTGGTCAAACGTAACTCGTTTATTCTATTACTTAAAAACAAAGTAATAGTTGGTCAAATAAGTCAACACACATTCTTTGAACCAAAACGCAATCCATCAAAGCCTCTGTGCGTATCTCTTTTGTTCTTGCCTAAGTAAAGACTTCCGATCAAGAATATGAAGTTCCCTAAATGCTATGAAAAAAGGAATTAAGAATGGATACTTAATGCCCATGTGACGTATTATCTCCTTCCATGATTTGGTCAAACGTAACTCCTTTACTCTATTACTTAACAAGGAAGTAATAGGTTGTTAAATAAGTCAACACACATTTTTTGAACCAAAACGCACTCGATCGAAGCCTATGTGCTTGTCTGTTTTATTCTTGCCTAAGTGAAGACTCCCGATCAAGAATATGAAGTTCCATATACGTTACGAAAAAAAGAACTAAATATTGATACTTAACCCTTATGAGACGGCCTCTCTCCTTCCACGATTAGGTCAAACATAACTAGTTTACTCTATTACTTAACAAGGAAGTAATAGTAAGTCAAATAAGTCAATATATATTTTTTGAACCAAAACGCAATCGATCGAGTCCTATGTGCTTATCTCTTTTATTCTTGCCTAAGGAAAGACTTTCGGTCAAGAATATGAAGTTCCCTATAAGTTATGAAAAGAAAGCTAACTATTGATACTTAACCCCTATGGGACGACCTCTCTCCTTGCACAACTTGGTCAAACGTAACTCGTTTACTCTATTACTTAACAAGGAAATAATAGTTGGTCGAATAATTGAACACACGTTTTTTGAACGAAAACGTACTCGATCGAATCCTATGTGCTTATCTCATTTATTCTTGCCTAAGTGAAGACTTCCGATTAAGAATATGAAGTTCCCTATAAGTTATGAAAAACAAAACTAAGTATTGATACTTAACCCCTTTGGGACGGCATCTCTCCTTGCACAATGTGGTCAAACGTAAATCGTTTACTCTATTACTTAACAAGGAAGTAATAGTTGGTCAAATAAGTGAACACAGTTTTTTGAAACAAAACGTACTCGATCGAAGACTATGTGCTTATCTCTTTTGTTCTTGCCTAAGTGAAGACTTGCGATAAAGAATAGGAAGTTACTTATAAGTTATGAAAAAAACTAAGTATTGATACTTAACCCCTATGGGACGCCTCTCTTCTTCCACGATTTGGTCAAACTTAACTAGTTTACTCTATTACTTAGCAAGGAAGTAATAGTTGCTCAAATAAGTCAACACACCTTTTTGAACCAAAACGCAATCGATCAAAGCCTATGTGCTTATCTCGTTTATTCTTGCCTACGTGAAGACTTCCGATCTAGAATTTGAAGTTCCCTGTAAGTTACGGAAAAACAAACTAAGAAAGGATACTTAAAGCCAATGGGATGACCTCCTACGTGCTTATCTGTTTTATTCTTGCCTAAGTGAAGACTTTCGATCAAGAATATGAAGTTCCATATACGTTAGGAAAAAAAGAACTAAATATTGATACTTAACCCCTATGGGACGGCCTCTCTCCTTCCACGATTAGGTCAAACACAACTCGTTTACTCTATTACTTAACAAGAAAGTAATAGTAAGTCAAATAAGTCAATACATATTTTTTGAACCAAAACGCAATCGATCGGGGCCTATGTGCTTATCTCTTTTATTCTTGCTTAAGGAAAGACTTCTGATCAAGGATATGAAGTTCCCTATAAGTTATGAAAAGAAAGCTAACTATTGATACTTAACCCCTAGGGGACGGCCTCTCTCCTTGCACAACTTGGTCAAACGTAACTCGTTTACTCTATTACTTAACAAGGAAATAATAGTTGGTCGAATAAGTGAACACACGTTTTTTGAACCAAAACGTACTCGATCGAATCCTATGTGCTTATCTCATTTATTCTTGCCTAAGTGAAGACTTCCGATTAAGAATATGAAGTTCCCTATAAGTTATGAAAAACAAAACTAAGTATTGATACTTAACCCCTTTGGGACGGTATCTCTCCTTGCACAATGTGGTCAAACGTAAATCGTTTACTCTATTACTTAACAAGGAAGTAATAGTTGGTCAAATAAGTGAACACACTTTTTTTGAAACAAAACGTACTCGATCGAAGACTATGTGCGTATCTCTTTTATTCTTGCCTAAGTGAAGACTTGCGATCAAGAATAGGAAGTTACTTTTAAGTTATGAAAAAAACTAAGTATTGATACTTAACCCCTATGGGACGCCCTCTCTTCTTCCACGATTTGGTCAAACTTAACTAGTTTACTCTATTACTTAGCAAGGAAGTAATAGTTGCTCAAATAAGTCAACACACTTTTTTGAACCAAAACGCAATCGATCAAAGCCTATGTGCTTATCTCTTTTATTCTTGCCTACGTGAAGACTTCCGATCTAGAATATGAAGTTCCCTGTAAATTATGGAAAAACAAACTAAGAAAGGATACTTAAAGCCAATGGGATGACCTCTCTCCTTGCACAATTTGGTCAAACGTAACTCGTTTATTCTATTACTTAAAAACAAAGTAATAGTTGGTCAAATAAGTCAACACACATTCTTTGAACAAAAACGCAATCGATCAAAGCCTCTGTGCGTATCTCTTTTATTCTTGCCTAAGTAAAGACTTCCGATCAAGAATATGAAGTTCCCTAAATGCTATGAAAAAAGAAATTAAGAATGGATACTTAATGCCCATGTGACGTATTATCTCCTTCCATGATTTGGTCAAACGTAACTCCTTTACTCTATTACTTAACAAGGAAGTGATAGGTTGTTAAATAAGTCAACACACATTTTTTGAACCAAAACGCACTCGATCGAAGCCTATGTGCTTATCTGTTTTATTCTTGCCTAAGTGAAGACTTTCGATCAAGAATATGAAGTTCCATATACGTTACGAAAAAAAGAACTAAATATTGATACTTAACCCCTATGGGACGGCCTCTCTCCTTCCACGGTTAGGTCAAACATAACTCGTTTACTCTATTACTTAACAAGGAAGTAATAGTAAGTCAAATAAGTCAATACATATTTTTTGAACCAAAACGCAATCGATCGAGTCCTATGTGCTTATCTCTTTTATTCTTGCCTAAGGAAAGACTTTCGGTCAAGAATATGAAGTTCCCTATAAGTTATGAAAAGAAAGCTAACTATTGATACTTAACCCCTATGGGACGACCTCTCTCCTTGCACAACTTGGTCAAACGTAACTCGTTTACTCTATTACTTAACAAGGAAATAATAGTTGGTCGAATAAGTGAACACACGTTTTTTGAACCAAAACGTACTCGATCGAATCCTATGTGCTTATCTCATTTATTCTTGCCTAAGTGAAGACTTCCGATTAAGAATATGAAGTTCCCTATAAGTTATGAAAAACAAAACTAAGTATTGATACTTAACCCCTTTGGGACGGCATCTCTCCTTGCACAATGTGGTCAAACGTAAATCGTTTACTCTATTACTTAACAAGGAAGTAATAGTTGGTCAAATAATTGAACACACTTTTTTTGAAACAAAACGTACTCGATCGAAGACTATGTGCGTATCTCTTTTATTCTTGCCTAAGTGAAGACTTGCGATCAAGAATAGGAAGTTACTTTTAAGTTATGAAAAAAACTAAGTATTGATACTTAACCCCTATGGGACGCCATTTCTTCTTCCACGATTTGGTAAAACTTAACTAGTTTACTCTATTACTTAGCAAGGAAGTAATAGTTGCTCAAATAAGTCAACACACTTTTTTGAACCAAAACGCAATCGATCAAAGCCTATGTGCTTATCTCTTTTATTCTTGCCTACGTGAAGACTTCCGATCTAGAATTTGAAGTTCCCTGTAAGATACGGAAAAACAAACTAAGAAAGGATACTTAAAGCCAATGGGATGACCTCCTACGTGCTTATCTGTTTTATTCTTGCCTAAGTGAAAACTTTCGATCAAGAATATGAAGTTCCATATACGTTACGAAAAAAAGAACTAAATATTGATACTTAACCCCTATGGGACGGCCTCTCTCCTTCCACGATTAGGTCAAACACAACTCGTTTACTCTATTACTTATCAAGAAAGTAATAGTAAGTCAAATAAGTCAATACATATTTTATGAACCAAAACGCAATCGATCGGGGCCTATGTGCTTATCTCTTTTATTCTTGCTTAAGGAAAGACTTCCGATCAAGGATATGAAGTTCCCTATAAGTTATGAAAAGAAAGCTAACTATTGATACTTAACCCCTAGGGGACGGCCTCTCTCCTTGCCCAACTTGGTCAAACGTAACTCGTTTACTCTATTACTTAACAAGGAAATAATAGTTGGTCGAATAAGTGAACACACGTTTTTTGAACCAAAACGTACTCGATTGAATCCTATGTGCTTATCTCATTTATTCTTGCCTAAGTGAAGACTTCCGATTAAGAATATGAAGTTCCCTATAAGTTATGAAAAACAAAACTAAGTATTGATACTTAACCCCTATGGCACGCCCTTTCTTCTTCCACGATTTGGTAAAACTTAACTAGTTTACTCTATTACTTAGCAAGGAAGTAATAGTTGCTCAAATAAGTCAACACACTTTTTTGAACCAAAACGCAATCGATCAAAGCCTATGTGCTTATCTCTTTTATTCTTGCCTACGTGAAGACTTCCGATGTAGAATATGAAGTTCCCTGTAAGTTAGGGAAAAACAAACTAAGAAAGGATACTTAAAGCCAATGGGATGACCTCTCTCCTTGCACAATTTGGTCAAACGTAACTCGTTTATTCTATTACTTAAAAACAAAGTAATAGTTGGTCAAATAAGTCAACACACATTCTTTGAACCAAAACGCAATCCATCAAAGCCTCTGTGCGTATCTCTTTTGTTCTTGCCTAAGTAAAGACTTCCGATCAAGAATATGAAGTTCCCTAAATGCTATGAAAAAAGGAATTAAGAATGGATACTTAATGCCCATGTGACGTATTATCTCCTTCCATGATTTGGTCAAACGTAACTCCTTTACTCTATTACTTAACAAGGAAGTAATAGGTTGTGAAATAAGTCAACACACATTTTTTGAACCAAAACGCACTCGATCGAAGCCTATGTGCTTATCTGTTTTATTCTTGCCTAAGTGAAGACTCTCGATCAAGAATATGAAGTTCCATATACGTTACGAAAAAAAGAACTAAATATTGATACTTAACCCCTATGGGACGGCCTCTCTCCTTCCACGATTAGGTCAAACATAACTAGTTTACTCTATTACTTAACAAGGAAGTAATAGTAAGTCAAATAAGTCAATACATATTTTTTGAACCAAAACGCAATCGATCGAGTCCTATGTGCTTATCTCTTTTATTCTTGCCTAAGGAAAGACTTTCGGTCAAGAATATGAAGTTCCCTATAAGTTATGAAAAGAAAGCTAACTATTGATACTTAACCCCTATGGGACGACCTCTCTCCTTGCACAACTTGGTCAAACGTAACTCGTTTACTCTATTACTTAACAAGGAAATAATAGTTGGTCGAATAAGTGAACACACGTTTTTTGAACCAAAACGTACTCGATCGAGTCCTATGTGCTTATCTCATTTATTCTTGCCTAAGTGAAGACTTCCGATTAAGAATATGAAGTTCCCTATAAGTTATGAAAAACAAAACTAAGTATTGATACTTAACCCCTTTGGGACGGCATCTCTCCTTGCACAATGTGGTCAAACGTAAATCGTTTACTCTATTACTTAACAAGGAAGTAATAGTTGGTCAAATAAGTGAACACACTTTTTTTGAAACAAAACGTACTCGATCGAAGACTATGTGCGTATCTCTTTTATTCTTGCCTAAGTGAAGACTTGCGATCAAGAATAGGAAGTTACTTTTAAGTTATGAAAAAAACTAAGTATTGATACTTAACCCCTATGGGACGCCCTCTCTTCTTCCACGATTTGGTCAAACTTAACTAGTTTACTCTATTACTTAGCAAGGAAGTAATAGTTGCTCAAATAAGTCAACACACTTTTTTGAACCAAAACGCAATCGATCAAAGCCTATGTGCTTATCTCTTTTATTCTTGCCTACGTGAAGACTTCCGATCTAGAATATGAAGTTCCCTGTAAATTATGGAAAAACAAACTAAGAAAGGATACTTAAAGCCAATGGGATGACCTCTCTCCTTGCACAATTTGGTCAAACGTAACTCGTTTATTCTATTACTTAAAAACAAAGTAATAGTTGGTCAAATAAGTCAACACACATTCTTTGAACAAAAACGCAATCGATCAAAGCCTCTGTGCGTATCTCTTTTATTCTTGCCTAAGTAAAGACTTCCGATCAAGAATATGAAGTTCCCTAAATGCTATGAAAAAAGAAATTAAGAATGGATACTTAATGCCCATGTGACGTATTATCTCCTTCCATGATTTGGTCAAACGTAACTCCTTTACTCTATTACTTAACAAGGAAGTGATAGGTTGTTAAATAAGTCAACACACATTTTTTGAACCAAAACGCACTCGATCGAAGCCTATGTGCTTATCTGTTTTATTCTTGCCTAAGTGAAAACTTTCGATCAAGAATATGAAGTTCCATATACGTTACGAAAAAAAGAACTAAATATTGATACTTAACCCCTATGGGACGGCCTCTCTCCTTCCACGGTTAGGTCAAACATAACTCGTTTACTCTATTACTTAACAAGGAAGTAATAGTAAGTCAAATAAGTCAATACATATTTTTTGAACCAAAACGCAATCGATCGAGTCCTATGTGCTTATCTCTTTTATTCTTGCCTAAGGAAAGACTTTCGGTCAAGAATATGAAGTTCCCTATAAGTTATGAAAAGAAAGCTAACTATTGATACTTAACCCCTATGGGACGACCTCTCTCCTTGCACAACTTAGTCAAACGTAACTCGTTTACTCTATTACTTAACAAGGAAATAATAGTTGGTCGAATAAGTGAACACACGTTTTTTGAACCAAAACGTACTCGATCGAATCCTATGTGCTTATCTCATTTATTCTTGCCTAAGTGAAGACTTCCGATTAAGAATATGAAGTTCCCTATAAGTTATGAAAAACAAAACTAAGTATTGATACTTAACACCTTTGGGACGGCATCTCTCCTTGCACAATGTGGTCAAACGTAAATCGTTTACTCTATTACTTAACAAGGAAGTAATAGTTCGTCAAATAATTGAACACACTTTTTTTGAAACAAAACGTACTCGATCGAAGACTATGTGCGTATCTCTTTTATTCTTGCCTAAGTGAAGACTTGCGATCAAGAATAGGAAGTTACTTTTAAGTTATGAAAAAAACTAAGTATTGATACTTAACCCCTATGGGACGCCATTTCTTCTTCCACGATTTGGTAAAACTTAACTAGTTTACTCTATTACTTAGCAAGGAAGTAATAGTTGCTCAAATAAGTCAACACACTTTTTTGAACCAAAACGCAATCGATCAAAGCCTATGTGCTTATCTCTTTTATTCTTGCCTACGTGAAGACTTCCGATCTAGAATTTGAAGTTCCCTGTAAGATACGGAAAAACAAACTAAGAAAGGATACTTAAAGCCAATGGGATGACCTCCTACGTGCTTATCTGTTTTATTCTTGCCTAAGTGAAAACTTTCGATCAAGAATATGAAGTTCCATATACGTTACGAAAAAAAGAACTAAATATTGATACTTAACCCCTATGGGACGGCCTCTCTCCTTCCACGATTAGGTCAAACACAACTCGTTTACTCTATTACTTATCAAGAAAGTAATAGTAAGTCAAATAAGTCAATACATATTTTATGAACCAAAACGCAATCGATCGGGGCCTATGTGCTTATCTCTTTTATTCTTGCTTAAGGAAAGACTTCCGATCAAGGATATGAAGTTCCCTATAAGTTATGAAAAGAAAGCTAACTATTGATACTTAACCCCTAGGGGACGGCCTCTCTCCTTGCACAACTTGGTCAAACGTAACTCGTTTACTCTATTACTTAACAAGGAAATAATAGTTGGTCGAATAAGTGAACACACGTTTTTTGAACCAAAACGTACTCGATCGAATCCTATGTGCTTATCTCATTTATTCTTGCCTAAGTGAAGACTTCCGATTAAGAATATGAAGTTCCCTATAAGTTATGAAAAACAAAACTAAGTATTGATACTTAACCCCTATGGCACGCCCTTTCTTCTTCCACGATTTGGTAAAACTTAACTAGTTTACTCTATTACTTAGCAAGGAAGTAATAGTTGCTCAAATAAGTCAACACACTTTTTTGAACCAAAACGCAATCGATCAAAGCCTATGTGCTTATCTCTTTTATTCTTGCCTACGTGAAGACTTCCGATCTAGAATATGAAGTTCCCTGTAAGTTAGGGAAAAACAAACTAAGAAAGGATACTTAAAGCCAATGGGATGACCTCTCTCCTTGCACAATTTGGTCAAACGTAACTCGTTTATTCTATTACTTAAAAACAAAGTAATAGTTGGTCAAATAAGTCAACACACATTCTTTGAACCAAAACGCAATCCATCAAAGCCTCTGTGCGTATCTCTTTTGTTCTTGCCTAAGTAAAGACTTCCGATCAAGAATATGAAGTTCCCTAAATGCTATGAAAAAAGGAATTAAGAATGGATACTTAATGCCCATGTGACGTATTATCTCCTTCCATGATTTGGTCAAACGTAACTCCTTTACTCTATTACTTAACAAGGAAGTAATAGGTTGTTAAATAAGTCAACACACATTTTTTGAACCAAAACGCACTCGATCGAAGCCTATGTGCTTATCTGTTTTATTCTTGCCTAAGTGAAGACTCTCGATCAAGAATATGAAGTTCCATATACGTTACGAAAAAAAGAACTAAATATTGATACTTAACCCCTATGGGACGGCCTCTCTCCTTCCACGATTAGGTCAAACATAACTAGTTTACTCTATTACTTAACAAGGAAGTAATAGTAAGTCAAATAAGTCAATACATATTTTTTGAACCAAAACGCAATCGATCGAGTCCTATGTGCTTATCTCTTTTATTCTTGCCTAAGGAAAGACTTTCGGTCAAGAATATGAAGTTCCCTATAAGTTATGAAAAGAAAGCTAACTATTGATACTTAACCCCTATGGGACGACCTCTCTCCTTGCACAACTTGGTCAAACGTAACTCGTTTACTCTATTACTTAACAAGGAAATAATAGTTGGTCGAATAAGTGAACACACGTTTTTTGAACCAAAACGTACTCGATCGAGTCCTATGTGCTTATCTCATTTATTCTTGCCTAAGTGAAGACTTCCGATTAAGAATATGAAGTTCCCTATAAGTTATGAAAAACAAAACTAAGTATTGATACTTAACCCCTTTGGGACGGCATCTCTCCTTGCACAATGTGGTCAAACGTAAATCGTTTACTCTATTACTTAACAAGGAAGTAATAGTTGGTCAAATAAGTGAACACACTTTTTTTGAAACAAAACGTACTCGATCGAAGACTATGTGCGTATCTCTTTTATTCTTGCCTAAGTGAAGACGTGCGATCAAGAATAGGAAGTTACTTTTAAGTTATGAAAAAAACTAAGTATTGATACTTAACCCCTATGGGACGCCCTCTCTTCTTCCACGATTTGGTCAAACTTAACTAGTTTACTCTATTACTTAGCAAGGAAGTAATAGTTGCTCAAATAAGTCAACACACTTTTTTGAACCAAAACGCAATCGATCAAAGCCTATGTGCTTATCTCTTTTATTCTTGCCTACGTGAAGACTTCCGATCTAGAATATGAAGTTCCCTGTAAATTATGGAAAAACAAACTAAGAAAGGATACTTAAAGCCAATGGGATGACCTCTCTCCTTGCACAATTTGGTCAAACGTAACTCGTTTATTCTATTACTTAAAAACAAAGTAATAGTTGGTCAAATAAGTCAACACACATTCTTTGAACAAAAACGCAATCGATCAAAGCCTCTGTGCGTATCTCTTTTATTCTTGCCTAAGTAAAGAATTCCGATCAAGAATATGAAGTTCCCTAAATGCTATGAAAAAAGAAATTAAGAATGGATACTTAATGCCCATGTGACGTATTATCTCCTTCCATGATTTGGTCAAACGTAACTCCTTTACTCTATTACTTAACAAAGAAGTAATAGGTTGTTAAATAAGTCAACACACATTTTTTGAACCAAAACGCACTCGATCGAAGCCTATGTGCTTATCTGTTTTATTCTTGCCTAAGTGAAGACTTTCGATCAAGAATATGAAGTTCCATATACGTTACGCAAAAAAGAACTAAATATTGATACTTAACCCCTATGGGACGGCCTCTCTCCTTCCACGGTTAGGTCAAACATAACTCGCTTACTCTATTACTTAACAAGGAAGTAATAGTAAGTCAAATAAGTCAATAGATATTTTTTGAACCAAAACGCAATCGATCGAGTTCCCTATAAGTTATGAAAAGAAAGCTAACTATTGATACTTAACCCCTATGGGACGGCCTCTCTCCTTGCACAACTTGGTCAAACGTAACTCGTTTACTCTATTACTTAACAAGGAAATAATAGTTGGTCGAATAAGTGAACACACGTTTTTTGAACCAAAACGTACTCGATCGAGTCCTATGTGCTTATCTCATTTATTCTTGCCTAAGTGAAGACTTCCGATTAAGAATATGAAGTTCCCTATAAGTTATGAAAAACAAAACTAAGTATTGATACTTAACCCCTTTGGGACGGCATCTCTCCTTGCACAATGTGGTCAAACGTAAATCGTTTACTCTATTACTTAACAAGGAAGTAATAGTTCGTCAAATAATTGAACACACTTTTTTTGAAACAAAACGTACTCGATCGAAGACTATGTGCGTATCTCTTTTATTCTTGCCTAAGTGAAGACTTGCGATCAAGAATAGGAAGTTACTTTTAAGTTATGAAAAAAACTAAGTATTGATACTTAACCCCTATGGGACGCCATTTCTTCTTCCACGATTTGGTAAAACTTAACTAGTTTACTCTATTACTTAGCAAGGAAGTAATAGTTGCTCAAATAAGTCAACACACTTTTTTGAACCAAAACGCAATCGATCAAAGCCTATGTGCTTATCTCTTTTATTCTTGCCTACGTGAAGACTTCCGATCTAGAATTTGAAGTTCCCTGTAAGATACGGAAAAACAAACTAAGAAAGGATACTTAAAGCCAATGGGATGACCTCCTACGTGCTTATCTGTTTTATTCTTGCCTAAGTGAAAACTTTCGATCAAGAATATGAAGTTCCATATACGTTACGAAAAAAAGAACTAAATATTGATACTTAACCCCTATGGGACGGCCTCTCTCCTTCCACGATTAGGTCAAACACAACTCGTTTACTCTATTACTTATCAAGAAAGTAATAGTAAGTCAAATAAGTCAATACATATTTTATGAACCAAAACGCAATCGATCGGGGCCTATGTGCTTATCTCTTTTATTCTTGCTTAAGGAAAGACTTCCGATCAAGGATATGAAGTTCCCTATAAGTTATGAAAAGAAAGCTAACTATTGATACTTAACCCCTAGGGGACGGCCTCTCTCCTTGCACAACTTGGTCAAACGTAACTCGTTTACTCTATTACTTAACAAGGAAATAATAGTTGGTCGAATAAGTGAACACACGTTTTTTGAACCAAAACGTACTCGATCGAATCCTATGTGCTTATCTCATTTATTCTTGCCTAAGTGAAGACTTCCGATTAAGAATATGAAGTTCCCTATAAGTTATGAAAAACAAAACTAAGTATTGATACTTAACCCCTATGGCACGCCCTTTCTTCTTCCACGATTTGGTAAAACTTAACTAGTTTACTCTATTACTTAGCAAGGAAGTAATAGTTGCTCAAATAAGTCAACACACTTTTTTGAACCAAAACGCAATCGATCAAAGCCTATGTGCTTATCTCTTTTATTCTTGCCTACGTGAAGACTTCCGATCTAGAATATGAAGTTCCCTGTAAGTTAGGGAAAAACAAACTAAGAAAGGATACTTAAAGCCAATGGGATGACCTCTCTCCTTGCACAATTTGGTCAAACGTAACTCGTTTATTCTATTACTTAAAAACAAAGTAATAGTTGGTCAAATAAGTCAACACACATTCTTTGAACCAAAACGCAATCCATCAAAGCCTCTGTGCGTATCTCTTTTGTTCTTGCCTAAGTAAAGACTTCCGATCAAGAATATGAAGTTCCCTAAATGCTATGAAAAAAGGAATTAAGAATGGATACTTAATGCCCATGTGACGTATTATCTCCTTCCATGATTTGGTCAAACGTAACTCCTTTACTCTATTACTTAACAAGGAAGTAATAGGTTGTTAAATAAGTCAACACACATTTTTTGAACCAAAACGCACTCGATCGAAGCCTATGTGCTTATCTGTTTTATTCTTGCCTAAGTGAAGACTCTCGATCAAGAATATGAAGTTCCATATACGTTACGAAAAAAAGAACTAAATATTGATACTTAACCCCTATGGGACGGCCTCTCTCCTTCCACGATTAGGTCAAACATAACTAGTTTACTCTATTACTTAACAAGGAAGTAATAGTAAGTCAAATAAGTCAATACATATTTTTTGAACCAAAACGCAATCGATCGAGTCCTATGTGCTTATCTCTTTTATTCTTGCCTAAGGAAAGACTTTCGGTCAAGAATATGAAGTTCCCTATAAGTTATGAAAAGAAAGCTAACTATTGATACTTAACCCCTATGGGACGACCTCTCTCCTTGCACAACTTGGTCAAACGTAACTCGTTTACTCTATTACTTAACAAGGAAATAATAGTTGGTCGAATAAGTGAACACACGTTTTTTGAACCAAAACGTACTCGATCGAGTCCTATGTGCTTATCTCATTTATTCTTGCCTAAGTGAAGACTTCCGATTAAGAATATGAAGTTCCCTATAAGTTATGAAAAACAAAACTAAGTATTGATACTTAACCCCTTTGGGACGGCATCTCTCCTTGCACAATGTGGTCAAACGTAAATCGTTTACTCTATTACTTAACAAGGAAGTAATAGTTGGTCAAATAAGTGAACACACTTTTTTTGAAACAAAACGTACTCGATCGAAGACTATGTGCGTATCTCTTTTATTCTTGCCTAAGTGAAGACGTGCGATCAAGAATAGGAAGTTACTTTTAAGTTATGAAAAAAACTAAGTATTGATACTTAACCCCTATGGGACGCCCTCTCTTCTTCCACGATTTGGTCAAACTTAACTAGTTTACTCTATTACTTAGCAAGGAAGTAATAGTTGCTCAAATAAGTCAACACACTTTTTTGAACCAAAACGCAATCGATCAAAGCCTATGTGCTTATCTCTTTTATTCTTGCCTACGTGAAGACTTCCGATCTAGAATATGAAGTTCCCTGTAAATTATGGAAAAACAAACTAAGAAAGGATACTTAAAGCCAATGGGATGACCTCTCTCCTTGCACAATTTGGTCAAACGTAACTCGTTTATTCTATTACTTAAAAACAAAGTAATAGTTGGTCAAATAAGTCAACACACATTCTTTGAACAAAAACGCAATCGATCAAAGCCTCTGTGCGTATCTCTTTTATTCTTGCCTAAGTAAAGAATTCCGATCAAGAATATGAAGTTCCCTAAATGCTATGAAAAAAGAAATTAAGAATGGATACTTAATGCCCATGTGACGTATTATCTCCTTCCATGATTTGGTCAAACGTAACTCCTTTACTCTATTACTTAACAAAGAAGTAATAGGTTGTTAAATAAGTCAACACACATTTTTTGAACCAAAACGCACTCGATCGAAGCCTATGTGCTTATCTGTTTTATTCTTGCCTAAGTGAAGACTTTCGATCAAGAATATGAAGTTCCATATACGTTACGCAAAAAAGAACTAAATATTGATACTTAACCCCTATGGGACGGCCTCTCTCCTTCCACGGTTAGGTCAAACATAACTCGCTTACTCTATTACTTAACAAGGAAGTAATAGTAAGTCAAATAAGTCAATAGATATTTTTTGAACCAAAACGCAATCGATCGAGTTCCCTATAAGTTATGAAAAGAAAGCTAACTATTGATACTTAACCCCTATGGGACGGCCTCTCTCCTTGCACAACTTGGTCAAACGTAACTCGTTTACTCTATTACTTAACAAGGAAATAATAGTTGGTCGAATAAGTGAACACACGTTTTTTGAACCAAAACGTACTCGATCGAGTCCTATGTGCTTATCTCATTTATTCTTGCCTAAGTGAAGACTTCCGATTAAGAATATGAAGTTCCCTATAAGTTATGAAAAACAAAACTAAGTATTGATACTTAACCCCTTTGGGACGGCATCTCTCCTTGCACAATGTGGTCAAACGTAAATCGTTTACTCTATTACTTAACAAGGAAGTAATAGTTGGTCAAATAAGTGAACACACTTTTTTTGAAACAAAACGTACTCGATCGAAGACTATGTGCGTATCTCTTTTATTCTTGCCTAAGTGAAGACTTGCGATCAAGAATAGGAAGTTACTTTTAAGTTATGAAAAAAACTAAGTATTGATACTTAACCCCTATGGGACGCCCTCTCTTCTTCCACGATTTGGTCAAACTTAACTAGTTTACTCTATTACTTAGCAAGGAAGTAATAGTTGCTCAAATAAGTCAACACACTTTTTTGAACCAAAACGCAATCGATCAAAGCCTATAGGCTTATCTCTTTTATTCTTGCCTACGTGAAGACTTCCGATCTAGAATATGAAGTTCCCTGTAAATTATGGAAAAACAAACTAAGAAAGGATACTTAAAGCCAATGGGATGACCTCTCTCCTTGCACAATTTGGTCAAACGTAACTCGTTTATTCTATTACTTAAAAACAAAGTAATAGTTGGTCAAATAAGTCAACACACATTCTTTGAACAAAAACGCAATCGATCAAAGCCTCTGTGCGTATCTCTTTTATTCTTGCCTAAGTAAAGAATTCCGATCAAGAATATGAAGTTCCCTAAATGCTATGAAAAAAGAAATTAAGAATGGATACTTAATGCCCATGTGACGTATTATCTCCTTCCATGATTTGGTCAAACGTAACTCCTTTACTCTATTACTTAACAAGGAAGTAATAGGCTGTTAAATAAGTCAACACACATTTTTTGAACCAAAACGCACTCGATCGAAGCCTATGTGCTTATCTGTTTTATTCTTGCCTAAGTGAAGACTTTCGATCAAGAATATGAAGTTCCATATACGTTACGAAAAAAAGAACTAAATATTGATACTTAACCCCTATGGGACGGCCTCTCTCCTTCCACGGTTAGGTCAAACATAACTCGCTTACTCTATTACTTAACTAGGAAGTAATAGTAAGTCAAATAAGTCAATACATATTTTTTGAACCAAAACGCAATCGATCGAGTTCCCTATAAGTTATGAAAAGAAAGCTAACTATTGATACTTAACCCCTATGGGACGGCCTCTCTCCTTGCACAACTTGGTCAAACGTAACTCGTTTACTCTATTACTTAACAAGGAAATAATAGTTGGTCGAATAAGTGAACACACGTTTTTTGAACCAAAACGTACTCGATCGAGTCCTATGTGCTTATCTCATTTATTCTTGCCTAAGTGAAGACTTCCGATTAAGAATATGAAGTTCCCTATAAGTTATGAAAAACAAAACTAAGTATTGATACTTAACCCCTTTGGGACGGCATCTCTCCTTGCACAATGTGGTCAAACGTAAATCGTTTACTCTATTACTTAACAAGGAAGTAATAGTTGGTCAAATAAGTGAACACACTTTTTTTGAAACAAAACGTACTCGATCGAAGACTATGTGCGTATCTCTTTTATTCTTGCCTAAGTGAAGACTTGCGATCAAGAATAGGAAGTTACTTTTAAGTTATGAAAAAAACTAAGTATTGATACTTAACCCCTATGGGACGCCCTCTCTTCTTCCACGATTTGGTGAAACTTAACTAGTTTACTCTATTACTTAGCAAGGAAGTAATAGTTGCTCAAATAAGTCAACACACTTTTTTGAACCAAAACGCAATCGATCAAAGCCTATGTGCTTATCTCTTTTATTCTTGCCTACGTGAAGACTTCCGATCTAGAATATGAAGTTCCCTGTAAATTATGGAAAAACAAACTAAGAAAGGATACTTAAAGCCAATGGGATGACCTCTCTCCTTGCACAATTTGGTCAAACGTAACTCGTTTATTCTATTACTTAAAAACAAAGTAATAGTTGGTCAAATAAGTCAACACACATTCTTTGAACAAAAACGCAATCGATCAAAGCCTCTGTGCGTATCTCTTTTATTCTTGCCTAAGTAAAGAATTCCGATCAAGAATATGAAGTTCCCTAAATGCTATGAAAAAAGAAATTAAGAATGGATACTTAATGCCCATGTGACGTATTATCTCCTTCCATGATTTGGTCAAACGTAACTCCTTTACTCTATTACTTAACAAGGAAGTAATAGGTTGTTAAATAAGTCAACACACATTTTTTGAACCAAAACGCACTCGATCGAAGCCTATGTGCTTATCTGTTTTATTCTTGCCTAAGTGAAGACTTTCGATCAAGAATATGAAGTTCCATATACGTTACGAAAAAAAGAACTAAATATTGATACTTAACCCCTATGGGACGACCTCTCTCCTTCCACGGTTAGGTCAAACATAACTCGCTTACTCTATTACTTAACTAGGAAGTAATAGTAAGTCAAATAAGTCAATACATATTTTTTGAACCAAAACGCAATCGATCGAGTTCCCTATAAGTTATGAAAAGAAAGCTAACTATTGATACTTAACCCCTATGGGACGGCCTCTCTCCTTGCACAACTTGGTCAAACGTAACTCGTTTACTCTATTACTTAACAAGGAAATAATAGTTGGTCGAATAAGTGAACACACGTTTTTTGAACCAAAACGTACTCGATCGAGTCCTATGTGCTTATCTCATTTATTCTTGCCTAAGTGAAGACTTCCGATTAAGAATATGAAGTTCCCTATAAGTTATGAAAAACAAAACTAAGTATTGATACTTAACCCCTTTGGGACGGCATCTCTCCTTGCACAATGTGGTCAAACGTAAATCGTTTACTCTATTACTTAACAAGGAAGTAATAGTTGGTCAAATAAGTGAACACACTTTTTTTGAAACAAAACGTACTCGATCGAAGACTATGTGCGTATCTCTTTTATTCTTGCCTAAGTGAAGACTTGCGATCAAGAATAGGAAGTTACTTTTAAGTTATGAAAAAAACTAAGTATTGATACTTAACCCCTATGGGACGCCCTCTCTTCTTCCACGATTTGGTCAAACTTAACTAGTTTACTCTATTACTTAGCAAGGAAGTAATAGTTGCTCAAATAAGTCAACACACTTTTTTGAACCAAAACGCAATCGATCAAAGCCTATGTGCTTATCTCTTTTATTCTTGCCTACGTGAAGACTTCCGATCTAGAATATGAAGTTCCCTGTAAATTATGGAAAAACAAACTAAGAAAGGATACTTAAAGCCAATGGGATGACCTCTCTCCTTGCACAATTTGGTCAAACGTAACTCGTTTATTCTATTACTTAAAAACAAAGTAATAGTTGGTCAAATAAGTCAACACACATTCTTTGAACAAAAACGCAATCGATCAAAGCCTCTGTGCGTATCTCTTTTATTCTTGCCTAAGTAAAGACTTCCGATCAAGAATATGAAGTTCCCTAAATGCTATGAAAAAAGAAATTAAGAATGGATACTTAATGCCCATGTGACGTATTATCTCCTTCCATGATTTGGTCAAACGTAACTCCTTTACTCTATTACTTAACAAGGAAGTAATAGGTTGTTAAATAAGTCAACACACATTTTTTGAACCAAAACGCACTCGATCGAAGCCTATGTGCTTATCTGTTTTATTCTTGCCTAAGTGAAGACTTTCGATCAAGAATATGAAGTTCCATATACGTTACGAAAAAAAGAACTAAATATTGATACTTAACCCCTATGGGACGGCCTCTCTCCTTCCACGGTTAGGTCAAACATAACTCGCTTACTCTATTACTTAACAAGGAAGTAATAGTAAGTCAAATAAGTCAATACATATTTTTTGAACCAAAACGCAATCGATCGAGTTCCCTATAAGTTATGAAAAGAAAGCTAACTATTGATACTTAACCCCTATGGGACGGCCTCTCTCCTTGCACAACTTGGTCAAACGTAACTCGTTTACTCTATTACTTAACAAGGAAATAATAGTTGGTCGAATAAGTGAACACACGTTTTTTGAACCAAAACGTACTCGATCGAGTCCTATGTGCTTATCTCATTTATTCTTGCCTAAGTGAAGACTTCCGATTAAGAATATGAAGTTCCCTATAAGTTATGAAAAACAAAACTAAGTATTGATACTTAACCCCTTTGGGACGGCATCTCTCCTTGCACAATGTGGTCAAATGTAAATCGTTTACTCTATTACTTAACAAGGAAGTAATAGTTGGTCAAATAAGTGAACACACTTTTTTTGAAACAAAACGTACTCGATCGAAGACTATGTGCGTATCTCTTTTATTCTTGCCTAAGTGAAGACTTGCGATCAAGAATAGGAAGTTACTTTTAAGTTATGAAAAAAACTAAGTATTGATACTTAACCCCTATGGGACGCCCTCTCTTCTTCCACGATTTGGTGAAACTTAACTAGTTTACTCTATTACTTAGCAAGGAAGTAATAGTTGCTCAAATAAGTCAACACACTTTTTTGAACCAAAACGCAATCGATCAAAGCCTATGTGCTTATCTCTTTTATTCTTGCCTACGTGAAGACTTCCGATCTAGAATATGAAGTTCCCTGTAAATTATGGAAAAACAAACTAAGAAAGGATACTTAAAGCCAATGGGATGACCTCTCTCCTTGCACAATTTGGTCAAACGTAACTCGTTTATTCTATTACTTAAAAACAAAGTAATAGTTGGTCAAATAAGTCAACACACATTCTTTGAACAAAAACGCAATCGATCAAAGCCTCTGTGCGTATCTCTTTTATTCTTGCCTAAGTAAAGACTTCCGATCAAGAATATGAAGTTCCCTAAATGCTATGAAAAAAGAAATTAAGAATGGATACTTAATGCCCATGTGACGTATTATCTCCTTCCATGATTTGGTCAAACGTAACTCCTTTACTCTATTACTTAACAAGGAAGTAATAGGTTGTTAAATAAGTCAACACACATTTTTTGAACCAAAACGCACTCGATCGAAGCCTATGTGCTTATCTGTTTTATTCTTGCCTAAGTGAAGACTTTCGATCAAGAATATGAAGTTCCATATACGTTACGAAAAAAAGAACTAAATATTGATACTTAACCCCTATGGGACGGCCTCTCTCCTTCCACGGTTAGGTCAAACATAACTCGCTTACTCTATTACTTAACAAGGAAGTAATAGTAAGTCAAATAAGTCAATACATATTTTTTGAACCAAAACGTAATCGATCGAGTTCCCTATAAGTTATGAAAAGAAAGCTAACTATTGATACTTAACCCCTATGGGACGGCCTCTCTCCTTGCACAACTTGGTCAAACGTAACTCGTTTACTCTATTACTTAACAAGGAAATAATAGTTGGTCGAATAAGTGAACACACGTTTTTTGAACCAAAACGTACTCGATCGAGTCCTATGTGCTTATCTCATTTATTCTTGCCTAAGTGAAGACTTCCGATTAAGAATATGAAGTTCCCTATAAGTTATGAAAAACAAAACTAAGTATTGATACTTAACCCCTTTGGGACGGCATCTCTCCTTGCACAATGTGGTCAAACGTAAATCGTTTACTCTATTACTTAACAAGGAAGTAATAGTTGGTCAAATAAGTGAACACACTTTTTTTGAAACAAAACGTACTCGATCGAAGACTATGTGCTTATCTCTTTTATTCTTGCCTAAGTGAAGACTTGCGATAAAGAATAGGAAGTTACTTATAAGTTATGAAAAAAACTAAGTATTGATACTTAACCCCTATGGGACGCCTCTCTTCTTCCACGATTTGGTCAAACTTAACTAGTTTACTCTATTACTTAGCAAGGAAGTAATAGTTGCTCAAATAAGTCAACACACTTTTTTGAACCAAAACGCAATCGATCAAAGCCTATGTGCTTATCTCTTTTATTCTTGCCTACGTGCAGACTTCCGATCCAGAATATGAAGTTCCCTGTAAGTTACGGAAAAACAAACTAAGAAAGGACACTTAAACAATGGGATGACCTCTCTCCTTGCACAATTTGGTCAAACGTAACTCGTTTATTCTACTTAATAACAAAGTAATAGTTGGTCAAATAAGTCAACACACATTCTTTGAACCAAAACGCAATCGATCAAAGCCTCTGTGCGTATCTCTTTTATACTTGCCTAAGTAAAGACTTCCGATCAAGAATATGAAGTTCCCTAAATGTTATTAAAAAGAAATTAAGAATGGATACTTAATGCCCATGTGACGTATTATCTCCTTCCATGATTTGGTCGAACGTAACTCCTTTACTCTATTACATAACAAGGAAGTAATAGGTTGTTAAATAAGTCAACACACATTTTTTGAACCAAAACGCACTCGATCAAAGCCTACGTGCTTATCTGTTTTATTCTTGCCTAAGTGAAGACTTTCGATCAAGAATATAAAGTTCCATATACGTTACGAAAAAAAGAACTAAATATTGATACTTAACCCTATGGGACGGCCTCTCTCCTTCCACGATTAGGTCAAACATAACTCGTTTACTCTATTACTTAACAAGGAAGTAATAGTAAGTCAAATAAGTCAATACATATTTTTTGAACCAAAACGCAATCGATCGAGTCCTCTGTACGTATCTCTTTTATTCTTGCCTAAGTAAAGACTTCCGATCAAGAATATGAAGTTCCCTAAATGCTATGAAAAAAGGAATTAAGAATGGATACTTAATGCCCATGTGACGTATTATCTCCTTCCATGATTTGGTCAAACGTAACTCCTTTACTCTATTACTTAGCAAGGAAGTAATAGGTTGTTAAATAAGTCAACACACATTTTTTGAACCAAAACGAACTCGATCGAAGCCTATGTGCTTATCTATTTTATTCTTGCCTAAGTGAAGACTTTCGATCAAGAATATGAAGTTCCATATACGTTACGAAAAAAAGAACTAAATATTGATACTTAACCGCTATGGGACGGCCTCTCTCCTTCCACGATTAGGTCAAACATAACTCGTTTACTCTATTACTTAACAAGGAAGTAATAGTAAGTCAAATAAGTCAATACATATTTTTTGAACCAAAACGCAATCGATCGAGTCCTATGTGCTTAACTCTTTTATTCTTGCCTAAGGAAAGACTTTCGGTCAAGAATATGAAGTTCCCTATAAGTTATGAAAAGAAAGCTAACTATTGATACTTAACCCCTATGGGACGACCTCTCTCCTTGCACAACTTGGTCAAACGTAACTCGTTTACTCTATTACTTAACAAGGAAGTAATAGTTGGTCAAATAAGTGAACACACTTTTTTTGAAACAAAACGTACTCGATCGAAGACTATGTGCGTATCTCTTTTATTCTTGCCTAAGTGAAGACTTGCGATCAAGAATAGGAAGTTACTTTTAAGTTATGAAAAAAACTAAGTATTGATACTTAACCCCTATGGGACGCCCTCTCTTCTTCCACGATTTGGTGAAACTTAACTAGTTTACTCTATTACTTAGCAAGGAAGTAATAGTTGCTCAAATAAGTCAACACACTTTTTTGAACCAAAACGCAATCGATCAAAGCCTATGTGCTTATCTCTTTTATTCTTGCCTACGTGAAGACTTCCGATCTAGAATATGAAGTTCCCTGTAAATTATGGAAAAACAAACTAAGAAAGGATACTTAAAGCCAATGGGATGACCTCTCTCCTTGCACAATTTGGTCAAACGTAACTCGTTTATTCTATTATTTAAAAACAAAGTAATAGTTGGTCAAATAAGTCAACACACATTCTTTGAACAAAAACGCAATCGATCAAAGCCTCTGTGCGTATCTCTTTTATTCTTGCCTAAGTAAAGACTTCCGATCAAGAATATGAAGTTCCCTAAATGCTATGAAAAAAGAAATTAAGAATGGATACTTAATGCCCATGTGACGTATTATCTCCTTCCATGATTTGGTCAAACGTAACTCCTTTACTCTATTACTTAACAAGGAAGTAATAGGTTGTTAAATAAGTCAACACACATTTTTTGAACCAAAACGCACTCGATCGAAGCCTATGTGCTTATCTGTTTTATTCTTGCCTAAGTGAAGACTTTCGATCAAGAATATGAAGTTCCATATACGTTACGAAAAAAAGAACTAAATATTGATACTTAACCCCTATGGGACGGCCTCTCTCCTTCCACGGTTAGGTCAAACATAACTCGCTTACTCTATTACTTAACAAGGAAGTAATAGTAAGTCAAATAAGTCAATACATATTTTTTGAACCAAAACGTAATCGATCGAGTTCCCTATAAGTTATGAAAAGAAAGCTAACTATTGATACTTAACCCCTATGGGACGGCCTCTCTCCTTGCACAACTTGGTCAAACGTAACTCGTTTACTCTATTACTTAACAAGGAAATAATAGTTGGTCGAATAAGTGAACACACGTTTTTTGAACCAAAACGTACTCGATCGAGTCCTATGTGCTTATCTCATTTATTCTTGCCTAAGTGAAGACTTCCGATTAAGAATATGAAGTTCCCTATAAGTTATGAAAAACAAAACTAAGTATTGATACTTAACCCCTTTGGGACGGCATCTCTCCTTGCACAATGTGGTCAAACGTAAATCGTTTACTCTATTACTTAACAAGGAAGTAATAGTTGGTCAAATAAGTGAACACACTTTTTTTGAAACAAAACGTACTCGATCGAAGACTATGTGCTTATCTCTTTTATTCTTGCCTAAGTGAAGACTTGCGATAAAGAATAGGAAGTTACTTATAAGTTATGAAAAAAACTAAGTATTGATACTTAACCCCTATGGGACGCCTCTCTTCTTCCACGATTTGGTCAAACTTAACTAGTTTACTCTATTACTTAGCAAGGAAGTAATAGTTGCTCAAATAAGTCAACACACTTTTTTGAACCAAAACGCAATCGATCAAAGCCTATGTGCTTATCTCTTTTATTCTTGCCTACGTGAAGACTTCCGATCCAGAATATGAAGTTCCCTGTAAGTTACGGAAAAACAAACTAAGAAAGGACACTTAAACAATGGGATGACCTCTCTCCTTGCACAATTTGGTCAAACGTAACTCGTTTATTCTACTTAATAACAAAGTAATAGTTGGTCAAATAAGTCAACACACATTCTTTGAACCAAAACGCAATCGATCAAAGCCTCTGTGCGTATCTCTTTTATACTTGCCTAAGTAAAGACTTCCGATCAAGAATATGAAGTTCCCTAAATGTTATTAAAAAGAAATTAAGAATGGATACTTAATGCCCATGTGACGTATTATCTCCTTCCATGATTTGGTCGAACGTAACTCCTTTACTCTATTACATAACAAGGAAGTAATAGGTTGTTAAATAAGTCAACACACATTTTTTGAACCAAAACGCACTCGATCAAAGCCTACGTGCTTATCTGTTTTATTCTTGCCTAAGTGAAGACTTTCGATCAAGAATATAAAGTTCCATATACGTTACGAAAAAAAGAACTAAATATTGATACTTAACCCTATGGGACGGCCTCTCTCCTTCCACGATTAGGTCAAACATAACTCGTTTACTCTATTACTTAACAAGGAAGTAATAGTAAGTCAAATAAGTCAATACATATTTTTTGAACCAAAACGCAATCGATCGAGTCCTCTGTACGTATCTCTTTTATTCTTGCCTAAGTAAAGACTTCCGATCAAGAATATGAAGTTCCCTAAATGCTATGAAAAAAGGAATTAAGAATGGATACTTAATGCCCATGTGACGTATTATCTCCTTCCATGATTTGGTCAAACGTAACTCCTTTACTCTATTACTTAGCAAGGAAGTAATAGGTTGTTAAATAAGTCAACACACATTTTTTGAACCAAAACGAACTCGATCGAAGCCTATGTGCTTATCTATTTTATTCTTGCCTAAGTGAAGACTTTCGATCAAGAATATGAAGTTCCATATACGTTACGAAAAAAAGAACTAAATATTGATACTTAACCGCTATGGGACGGCCTCTCTCCTTCCACGATTAGGTCAAACATAACTCGTTTACTCTATTACTTAACAAGGAAGTAATAGTAAGTCAAATAAGTCAATACATATTTTTTGAACCAAAACGCAATCGATCGAGTCCTATGTGCTTAACTCTTTTATTCTTGCCTAAGGAAAGACTTTCGGTCAAGAATATGAAGTTCCCTATAAGTTATGAAAAGAAAGCTAACTATTGATACTTAACCCCTATGGGACGACCTCTCTCCTTGCACAACTTGGTCAAACGTAACTCGTTTACTCTATTACTTAACAAGGAAGTAATAGTTGGTCAAATAAGTGAACACACTTTTTTTGAAACAAAACGTACTCGATCGAAGACTATGTGCGTATCTCTTTTATTCTTGCCTAAGTGAAGACTTGCGATCAAGAATAGGAAGTTACTTTTAAGTTATGAAAAAAACTAAGTATTGATACTTAACCCCTATGGGACGCCCTCTCTTCTTCCACGATTTGGTGAAACTTAACTAGTTTACTCTATTACTTAGCAAGGAAGTAATAGTTGCTCAAATAAGTCAACACACTTTTTTGAACCAAAACGCAATCGATCAAAGCCTATGTGCTTATCTCTTTTATTCTTGCCTACGTGAAGACTTCCGATCTAGAATATGAAGTTCCCTGTAAATTATGGAAAAACAAACTAAGAAAGGATACTTAAAGCCAATGGGATGACCTCTCTCCTTGCACAATTTGGTCAAACGTAACTCGTTTATTCTATTATTTAAAAACAAAGTAATAGTTGGTCAAATAAGTCAACACACATTCTTTGAACAAAAACGCAATCGATCAAAGCCTCTGTGCGTATCTCTTTTATTCTTGCCTAAGTAAAGACTTCCGATCAAGAATATGAAGTTCCCTAAATGCTATGAAAAAAGAAATTAAGAATGGATACTTAATGCCCATGTGACGTATTATCTCCTTCCATGATTTGGTCAAACGTAACTCCTTTACTCTATTACTTAACAAGGAAGTAATAGGTTGTTAAATAAGTCAACACACATTTTTTGAACCAAAACGCACTCGATCGAAGCCTATGTGCTTATCTGTTTTATTCTTGCCTAAGTGAAGACTTTCGATCAAGAATATGAAGTTCCATATACGTTACGAAAAAAAGAACTAAATATTGATACTTAACCCGTATGGGACGGCCTCTCTCCTTCCACGGTTAGGTCAAACATAACTCGCTTACTCTATTACTTAACAAGGAAGTAATAGTAAGTCAAATAAGTCAATACATATTTTTTGAACCAAAACGTAATCGATCGAGTTCCCTATAAGTTATGAAAAGAAAGCTAACTATTGATACTTAACCCCTATGGGACGGCCTCTCTCCTTGCACAACTTGGTCAAACGTAACTCGTTTACTCTATTACTTAACAAGGAAATAATAGTTGGTCGAATAAGTGAACACACGTTTTTTGAACCAAAACGTACTCGATCGAGTCCTATGTGCTTATCTCATTTATTCTTGCCTAAGTGAAGACTTCCGATTAAGAATATGAAGTTCCCTATAAGTTATGAAAAACAAAACTAAGTATTGATACTTAACCCCTTTGGGACGGCATCTCTCCTTGCACAATGTGGTCAAACGTAAATCGTTTACTCTATTACTTAACAAGGAAGTAATAGTTGGTCAAATAAGTGAACACACTTTTTTTGAAACAAAACGTACTCGATCGAAGACTATGTGCTTATCTCTTTTATTCTTGCCTAAGTGAAGACTTGCGATAAAGAATAGGAAGTTACTTATAAGTTATGAAAAAAACTAAGTATTGATACTTAACCCCTATGGGACGCCTCTCTTCTTCCACGATTTGGTCAAACTTAACTAGTTTACTCTATTACTTAGCAAGGAAGTAATAGTTGCTCAAATAAGTCAACACACTTTTTTGAACCAAAACGCAATCGATCAAAGCCTATGTGCTTATCTCTTTTATTCTTGCCTACGTGAAGACTTCCGATCTAGAATATGAAGTTCCCTGTAAGTTACGGAAAAACAAACTAAGAAAGGACACTTAAACAATGGGATGACCTCTCTCCTTGCACAATTTGGTCAAACGTAACTCGTTTATTCTACTTAATAACAAAGTAATAGTTGGTCAAATAAGTCAACACACATTCTTTGAACCAAAACGCAATCGATCAAAGCCTCTGTGCGTATCTCTTTTATACTTGCCTAAGTAAAGACTTCCGATCAAGAATATGAAGTTCCCTAAATGTTATTAAAAAGAAATTAAGAATGGATACTTAATGCCCATGTGACGTATTATCTCCTTCCATGATTTGGTCGAACGTAACTCCTTTACTCTATTACATAACAAGGAAGTAATAGGTTGTTAACTAAGTCAACACACATTTTTTGAACCAAAACGCACTCGATCAAAGCCTACGTGCTTATCTGTTTTATTCTTGCCTAAGTGAAGACTTTCGATCAAGAATATAAAGTTCCATATACGTTACGAAAAAAAGAACTAAATATTGATACTTAACCCTATGGGACGGCCTCTCTCCTTCCACGATTAGGTCAAACATAACTCGTTTACTCTATTACTTAACAAGGAAGTAATAGTAAGTCAAATAAGTCAATACATATTTTTTGAACCAAAACGCAATCGATCGAGTCCTCTGTACGTATCTCTTTTATTCTTGCCTAAGTAAAGACTTCCGATCAAGAATATGAAGTTCCCTAAATGCTATGAAAAAAGGAATTAAGAATGGATACTTAACCCCTATGCGACGGCCTCTCTCCTTGCACAACTTGGTCAAACGTAACTCGTTTACTCTATTATTTAACAAGGAAGTAATAGTTGGTCGAATAAGTGAACACACGTTTTTTGAACCAAAACGTACTCGATCGAAGCCTATGTGCTTATCTGTTTTATTCTTGCCTAAGTGAAGACTTTCGATCAAGAATATGAAGTTCCATATACGTTACGAAAAAAAGAACTAAATATTGATACTTAACCGCTATGGGACGGCCTCTCTCCTTCCACGATTAGGTCAAACATAACTCGTTTACTCTATTACTTAACAAGGAAGTAATAGTAAGTCAAATAAGTCAATACATATTTTTTGAACCAAAACGCAATCGATCGAGTCCTATGTGCTTAACTCTTTTATTCTTGCCTAAGGAAAGACTTTCGGTCAAGAATATGAAGTTCCCTATAAGTTATGAAAAGAAAGCTAACTATTGATACTTAACCCCTATGGGACGGCCTCTCTCCTTGCACAACTTGGTCAAACGTAACTCGTTTACTCTATTACTTAACAAGGAAATAATAGTTGGTCGAATAAGTGAACACACGTTTTTTGAAACAAAACGTACTCGATCGAATTCTATGTGCTTATCTCATTTATTCTTGCCTAAGTGAAGGCTTCCGATTAAGAATATGAAGTTCCCTATAAGTTATGAAAAACAAAACTAAGTATTGATACTTAACCCCTTTGGGACGACATCTCTCCTTGCACAATGTGGTCAAACGTAAATCGTTTACTCTATTACTTAACAAGGAAGTAATAGTTGGTCAAATAAGTGAACACACTTTTTTTGAAACAAAACGTACTCGATCGAAGACTATGTGCTTATCTCTTTTATTCTTGCCTAAGTGAAGACTTGCGATAAAGAATAGGAAGTTACTTATAAGTTATGAAAAAAACTAAGTATTGATACTTAACCCCTATAGGACGCCTCTCTTCTTCCACGATTTGGTCAAACTTAACTAGTTTACTCTATTACTTAGCAAGGAAGTAATAGTTGCTCAAATAAGTCAACACACTTTTTTGAACCAAAACGCAATCGATCAAAGCCGATGTGCTTATCTCTTTTATTCTTGCCTACGTGAAGACTTCCGATCTAGAATATGAAGTTCCCTGTAAGTTACGGAAAAACAAACTAAGAAAGGACACTTAAAGCCAATGGGATGACCTCTCTCCTTGCACAATTTGGTCAAACGTAACTCGTTTATTCTACTTAATGACAAAGTAATATTTGGTCAAATAAGTCAACACACATTCTTTGAATCAAAACGCAATCGATCAAAGCCTCTGTGCGTATCTCTTTTATACTTGCCTAAGTAAAGACTTCCGATCAAGAATATGAAGTTCCCTAAATGTTATTAAAAAGAAAGTAAGAATGGATACTTAATGCCCATGTGACGTATTATCTCCTTCCATGATTTGGTCGAACGTAACTCCTTTACTCTATTACTTAACAAGGAAGTAATAGGTTGTTAAATAAGTCAACACACATTTTTTGAACCAAAACGCACTCGATCAAAGCCTACGTGCTTATCTGTTTTATTCTTGCCTAAGTGAAGACTTTCGATCAAGAATATAAAGTTCCATATACGTTACGAAAAAAAGAACTAAATATTGATACTTAACCCTATGGGACGGCCTCTCTCCTTCCACGATTAGGTCAAACATAACTCGTTTACTCTATTACTTAACAAGAAAGTAATAGTAAGTCAAATAAGTCAATACATATTTTTTGAACCAAAACGCAATCGATCGAATCCTCTGTGCGTATCTCTTTTATTCTTGCCTAAGTAAAGACTTCCGATCAAGAATATGAAGTTCCCTAAATGCTATGAAAAAAGGAATTAAGAATGGATACTTAATGCCCATGTGACGTATTATCTCCTTCCATGATTTGGTCAAACGTAACTCCTTTACTCTATTACTTAACAAGGAAGTAATAGGTTGTTAAATAAGTCAACCCACATTTTTTGAACCAAAACGCACTCGATCGAAGCCTATGTGCTTATCTGTTTTATTCTTGCCTAAGTGAAGACTTTCGATCAAGAATATGAAGTTCCATATACGTTACGAAAAAAAGAACTAAATATTGATACTTAACCGCTATGGGACGGCCTCTCTCCTTCTACGATTAGGTCAAACATAACTCGTTTACTATATTACTTAACAAGGAAGTAATAGTAAGTCAAATAAGTCAATACATATATTTTGAACCAAAACGCAATCGATCGAGTCCTATGTTCTTATCTCTTTTATTCTTGCCTACGTGAAGACTTCCGATCTAGAATATGAAGTTCCCTGTAAGTTACGGAAAAATAAACTAAGAAAGGATACTTAAAGCCAATGGGATGACCTCTCTCCTTGCACAATTTGGTCAAACGTAACTCGTTTATTCTATTACTTAAAAACAAAGTAATAGTTGGTCAAATAAGTCAACACACATTCTTTGAACCAAAACGCAATCGATCAAAGCCTCTTTGCGTATCTCTTTTATTCTTGCCTAAGTAAAGACTTCCAATCAAGAATATGAAGTTCCCTAAATGCTATGAAAAAAGGAATTAAGAATGGACACTTAATGCCCATGTGACGTATTATCTCCTTCCATGATTTGGTCAAACGTAACTCCTTTACTCTATTACTTATAGGTTGTTAAATAAGTCAACACACATTTTTTGAACCAAAACGCACTCGATCGAAGCCTATGTGCTTATCTGTTTTATTCTTGCCTAAGTGAAGACTTTCGATCAAGAATATGAATTTCCATATACGTTACGAAAAAAAGAACTAAATATTGATACTTAACCCCTATGGGACGGCCTCTCTCCTTCCACGATTGGGTCAAACATAACTCGTTTACTCTATTACTTAACAAGGAAGTAATAGTAAGTCAAATAAGTCAATACATATTTTTTGAACCAAAACGCAATCGATCGAGGCCTATGTGCTTATCTCTTTTATTCTTGCCTAAGGAAAGACTTTCGGTCAAGAATATGAAGTTCCCTATAAGTTATGAAAAGAAAGCTAACTATTGATACTTAACCCCTATGCGACGGCCTCTCTCCTTGCACAACTTGGTCAAACGTAACTCGTTTACTCTATTATTTAACAAGGAAGTAATAGTTGGTCGAATAAGTGAACACACGTTTTTTGAACCAAAACGTACTCGATCGAAGCCTATGTGCTTATCTGTTTTATTCTTGCCTAAATGAAGACTTTCGATCAAGAATATGAAGTTCCATATACGTTACGAAAAAAAGAACTAAATATTGATACTTAACCGCTATGGGACGGCCTCTCTCCTTCTACGATTAGGTCAAACATAACTCGTTTACTATATTACTTAACAAGGAAGTAATAGTAAGTCAAATAAGTCAATACATATATTTTGAACCAAAACGCAATCGATCGAGTCCTATGTGCTTATCTCTTTTATTCTTGCCTACGTGAAGACTTCCGATCTAGAATATGAAGTTCCCTGTAAGTTACGGAAAAATAAACTAAGAAAGGATACTTAAAGCCAATGGGATGACCTCTCTCCTTGCACAATTTGGTCAAACGTAACTCGTTTATTCTATTACTTAAAAACAAAGTAATAGTTGGTCAAATAAGTCAACACACATTCTTTGAACCAAAACGCAATCGATCAAAGCCTCTTTGCGTATCTCTTTTATTCTTGCCTAAGTAAAGACTTCCAATCAAGAATATGAAGTTCCCTAAATGCTATGAAAAAAGGAATTAAGAATGGACACTTAATGCCCATGTGACGTATTATCTCCTTCCATGATTTGGTCAAACGTAACTCCTTTACTCTATTACTTAACAAGGAAGTAATAGGTTGTTAAATAAGTCAACACACATTTTTTGAACCAAAACGCACTCGATCGAAGCCTATGTGCTTATCTGTTTTATTCTTGCCTAAGTGAAGACTTTCGATCAAGAATATGAATTTCCATATACGTTACGAAAAAAAGAACTAAATATTGATACTTAACCCCTATGGGACGGCCTCTCTCCTTCCACGATTGGGTCAAACATAACTCGTTTACTCTATTACTTAACAAGGAAGTAATAGTAAGTCAAATAAGTCAATACATATTTTTTGAACCAAAACGCAATCGATCGAGGCCTATGTGCTTATCTCTTTTATTCTTGCCTAAGGAAAGACTTTCGGTCAAGAATATGAAGTTCCCTATAAGTTATGAAAAGAAAGCTAACTATTGATACTTAACCCCTATGCGACGGCCTCTCTCCTTGCACAACTTGGTCAAACGTAACTCGTTTACTCTATTATTTAACAAGGAAGTAATAGTTGGTCGAATAAGTGAACACACGTTTTTTGAACCAAAACGTACTCGATCGAAGCCTATGTGCTTATCTGTTTTATTCTTGCCTAAGTGAAGACTTTCGATCAAGAATATGAAGTTCCATATACGTTACGAAAAAAAGAACTAAATATTGATACTTAACCGCTATGGGACGGCCTCTCTCCTTCTACGATTAGGTCAAACATAACTCGTTTACTCTATTACTTAACAAGGAAGTAATAGTAAGTCAAATAAGTCAATACATATATTTTGAACCAAAACGCAATCGATCGAGTCCTATGTGCTTATCTCTTTTATTCTTGCCTACGTGAAGACTTCCGATCTAGAATATGAAGTTCCCTGTAAGTTACGGAAAAATAAACTAAGAAAGGATACTTAAAGCCAATGGGATGACCTCTCTCCTTGCACAATTTGGTCAAACGTAACTCGTTTATTCTATTACTTAAAAACAAAGTAATAGTTGGTCAAATAAGTCAACACACATTCTTTGAACCAAAACGCAATCGATCAAAGCCTCTTTGCGTATCTCTTTTATTCTTGCCTAAGTAAAGACTTCCAATCAAGAATATAAAGTTCCCTAAATGCTATGAAAAAAGGAATTAAGAATGGACACTTAATGCCCATGTGACGTATTATCTCCTTCCATGATTTGGTCAAACGTAACTCCTTTACTCTATTACTTAACAAGGAAGTAATAGGTTGTTAAATAAGTCAACACACATTTTTTGAACCAAAACGCACTCGATCGAAGCCTATGTGCTTATCTGTTTTATTCTTGCCTAAGTGAAGACTTTCGATCAAGAATATGAATTTCCATATACGTTACGAAAAAAAGAACTAAATATTGATACTTAACCCCTATGGGACGGCCTCTCTCCTTCCACGATTGGGTCAAACATAACTCGTTTACTCTATTACTTAACAAGGAAGTAATAGTAAGTCAAATAAGTCAATACATATTTTTTGAACCAAAACGCAATCGATCGAGGCCTATGTGCTTATCTCTTTTATTCTTGCCTAAGGAAAGACTTTCGGTCAAGAATATGAAGTTCCCTATAAGTTATGAAAAGAAAGCTAACTATTGATACTTAACCCCTATGCGACGGCCTCTCTCCTTGCACAACTTGGTCAAACGTAACTCGTTTACTCTATTATTTAACAAGGAAGTAATAGTTGGTCGAATAAGTGAACACACGTTTTTTGAACCAAAACGTACTCGATCGAAGCCTATGTGCTTATCTGTTTTATTCTTGCCTAAGTGAAGACTTTCGATCAAGAATATGAAGTTCCATATACGTTACGAAAAAAAGAACTAAATATTGATACTTAACCGCTATGGGACGGCCTCTCTCCTTCTACGATTAGGTCAAACATAACTCGTTTACTCTATTACTTAACAAGGAAGTAATAGTAAGTCAAATAAGTCAATACATATATTTTGAACCAAAACGCAATCGATCGAGTCCTATGTGCTTATCTCTTTTATTCTTGCCTACGTGAAGACTTCCGATCTAGAATATGAAGTTCCCTGTAAGTTACGGAAAAATAAACTAAGAAAGGATACTTAAAGCCAATGGGATGACCTCTCTCCTTGCACAATTTGGTCAAACGTAACTCGTTTATTCTATTACTTAAAAACAAAGTAATAGTTGGTCAAATAAGTCAACACACATTCTTTGAACCAAAACGCAATCGATCAAAGCCTCTTTGCGTATCTCTTTTATTCTTGCCTAAGTAAAGACTTCCAATCAAGAATATAAAGTTCCCTAAATGCTATGAAAAAAGGAATTAAGAATGGACACTTAATGCCCATGTGACGTATTATCTCCTTCCATGATTTGGTCAAACGTAACTCCTTTACTCTATTACTTAACAAGGAAGTAATAGGTTGTTAAATAAGTCAACACACATTTTTTGAACCAAAACGCACTCGATCGAAGCCTATGTGCTTATCTGTTTTATTCTTGCCTAAGTGAAGACTTTCGATCAAGAATATGAATTTCCATATACGTTACGAAAAAAAGAACTAAATATTGATACTTAACCCCTATGGGACGGCCTCTCTCCTTCCACGATTGGGTCAAACATAACTCGTTTACTCTATTACTTAACAAGGAAGTAATAGTAAGTCAAATAAGTCAATACATATTTTTTGAACCAAAACGCAATCGATCGAGGCCTATGTGCTTATCTCTTTTATTCTTGCCTAAGGAAAGACTTTCGGTCAAGAATATGAAGTTCCCTATAAGTTATGAAAAGAAAGCTAACTATTGATACTTAACCCCTATGCGACGGCCTCTCTCCTTGCACAACTTGGTCAAACGTAACTCGTTTACTCTATTATTTAACAAGGAAGTAATAGTTGGTCGAATAAGTGAACACACGTTTTTTGAACCAAAACGTACTCGATCGAATCCTATGTGCTTATCTCATTTATTCTTGCCTAAGTGAAGACTTCCGATTAAGAATATGAAGTTCCTTATAAGTTATGAAAAAAAAACTAAGTATTGATACTTAACCCCAATGGGACGGCATCTCTCCTTGCACAATGTGGTCAAACGTAAACCGTTTACTCTATTACTTAACAAGGAAGTAATAGTTGGTCAAATAAGTGAACACACAATTTTTTGAACCAAAACGTACTCGATCGAATCCTATGTGCTTATCTCTTTTATTCTTGCCTAAGTGATGAATTCCGATTAAGAATATGAAGTTCCGTATAAGTTATGACCCCAAAGACACGCGATCGAAGCCTATGTGCTTATCTCTCTCATTCTTGCCTAAGCGAATATTTTCGATCAAGAATATGAAGTTCTATATAAGTTATGAAGAAAGCACTAAGTATGGATATTTAACCCCTATAGGATGGCCTCTCTCATTCCCCGATTTGGTCAAACATAACTCGTTTAATTAACAAGGATGTAATGGTCGGACAAATAAGTTAATACACATCTTTGAACTTTAACGCACTCGATCGAAGCCTATGTGCTTTTCTTTATTATTCTTGTCTAAGTGAAGAATTCCGATCAAGAATATGAAGTTCCATATAAGTTATGAATAAAAAAAACTAAGTATTGATACATAACCACTATGAGACGGCCTCTCTCCTTCCACGATTTGGTCAAGCGTAACTCGTTTACTCTATTACTTAACAAGGAATTAATATTGGTCAGATAAGTCAACACACATTCTTTGAACAAAAACGCAATCGATCGAAGCCTATGTGCGTATCTTTTTTATTCTTGCCTAAGTAAAAACTTCCGATCAAGAATATGAAGTTCCCTATAAGTTATGAAAAAGGAACTAAGAGTGGATACTTAATGCCTATGTGACGGATTCTCTCCTTCCATGATTTGGTCAAACGTAACTCATTTACTCTATTACTTAACAACGAAGTAATAGATGGTCAAATAAGTGAACACACTTTTTTTGAACCAAAACGTACTCGATCAAAGCCTATGTGCTTATCTCTTTTATTCTTGCCTAAGTGAAGACTTGCGATCAAGAAAAGGAAGTTCCTTATAAGTTATGAAAAAAAACTAAGTATTGATACTTAACCCCTATGGGACGGCATCTCTCCTTCCACTTTTTGGTCAGACGTACCTCGTTTACTCTATTACTTAACAAGGAAGTAATAGTTGGTGAAATAAGTCAACACACAATCTTTGAACCAAAACGTAATCGATCGAAGCCTATGTGCTTATCTCTATTATTCTTGCCTAAGGAAAGACTTCCGATCAAGAATATTAAGTTCCCTATAAGTTATGAAAAGAAAGCTAACTATTGATACTTAACCCCTATGGGACGGCCTCTCTCCTTGCACAACTTGGTCAAACGTAACTCATTTACTCTATTACTTAACAACGAAGTAATAGTTGGTCAAATAAGTGAACACACTTTTTTTGAACCAAAGCGTACTCTATCGAATCCTATGTGCTTATCTCATTTATTCTTGCCTAAGTGAAGACTTCTGATTAAGAATATGAAGTTCCTTATAAGTTATGAAAAAAAACTAAGTATTGATACTTAACCCCTATGGGACGGCATTTCTCCTTGCACAATGTGGTCAAACGTAAACCGTTTACTCTATTACTTAACAAGGAAGTAATAGTTGGTCAAATAAGTGAACACACAATTTTTTGAACCAAAACGTACTCGATCGAAGACTATGTGCTTATCTCTTTTATTCTTGCCTAAGTGAAGACTTGCGATCAAGAATAGGAAGTTCCTTATAAGTTATGAAAAAAACTAAGTATTGATACTTAACCCCTATGGGACGGCCTCTCTTCTTCCATGATTTGGTCAAACTTAACTAGTTTACTCTATTACTTAGCAAGGAAGTAATAGTTGGTCGAATAAATCAACACACTTTTTTGAACCAAAACGCAATTGATCAAAGCCTATGTGCTTATCTCTTTTATTCTTGCCTATGTGAAGACTTCCGATCTAGAATATGAAGTTCCCTGTAAGTTACGGAAAAACAAACTAAGAAAGGATACATAAAGCCTATGGGATGACCTCTCTCCTTGCACAATTTGGTCAAACGTAACTCGTTTATTCTATTACTTAAAAACAAAGTAATAGTTGGTCAAATAAGTCAACACACATTCTTTGAACCAAAACGCAATCGATCAAAGCCTTTGTGCGTATCTCTTTTATTCTTGCCTAAGTAAAGACTTCCGATCAAGAATATGAAGTTTCCTAAATGTTATGAAAAAAGGAATTAAGAATGGATACTTAATGCCTATGTGACGTATTATCTCTTTCCATGATTTGGTCAAACGTAACTCCTTTACTCTACTACTTAACAAGGAATAATAGGTTGTTAAATAAGTCAACACACATTTTTTGAACCAAAACGCACTCGATCGAAGCCTATGTGCTTCTCTGTTTTATTCTTGCCTAAGTGAAGACTTTCGATCAAGAATATGAAGTTCCATATACGTTACAAAAACAAATAACTAAATATTGATACATAACCCCTATGGGACGGCCTCTCTCCTTCCACGATTGGGTCAAACATAACTCGTTTACTCTATTACTTAACAAGGAAGTAATAGTAAGTCAAATAAGTCAATACATATTTTTTGAACCAAAACGCAATCGATCGGGGCGTACGTGCTTATCTCTTTTATTCTGGCTTAAGGAAAGACTTCCGATCAAGGATATGAAGTTCCCTATAAGTTATGAAAAGAAAGCTAACTATTGATACTTAATCCCTATGGGACGGCCTCTCTCCATGCACAACTTGGTCAAACGTAACTCGTTTACTCTATTTCTTAACAAGGAAATAATAGTTGGTCGAATAAGTGAACACACGTTTTTTGAACCAAAACGTACTCGATCGAATCCTATGTGCTTATCTCATTTATTCTTGCCTAAATGAAGACTTCCGATTAAGAATATGAAGTTCCTTATAATTTATGAAAAAAAACTAGGTATTGATACTTAACCCCTAAGGGACGGCATCTCTCCTTACACAATGTGGTCAAACGTAAACCGTTTACTCTATTACTTAACAAGGAAGTAATAGTTGGTCAAATAAGTGAACACGCAGTTTTTTGAACCAAAACGTACTCGATCGAATCCTATGTGCTTATCTCTTTTATTCTTGCCTAAGTGATGACTTCCGATTAATAATTTGAAGTTCCTTATAAGTTATGACCCCAAAGACACGCGATCGAAGCCTATGTGCTTATCTCTCTCATTCTTGCCTAAGCGAATATTTTCGATCAAGAATATGAAGTTCTATATAAGTTATGAAGAAAGCACTAAGTATGGATATTTAACCCCTATAGGATGGCCTCTCTCATTCCCCGATTTGGTCAAACGTAACTCGTTTAATTAACAAGGATGTAATGGTCGGTCAAATAAGTTAATACACATCTTTGAACTTTAACGCACTCGATCGAAGCCTATGTGCTTCTCTCTATTATTCTTGTCTAAGTGAAGAATTTCGATCAAGAAAATGAAGTTTCATATAAGTTATGAAAAATAAAAACTAAGTATTGATACTTAACCACTATGGGACGGCCTCTCTCCTTCCACGATTTGGTCAAGCGTAACTCGTTTACTCTATTACTTAACAAGGAAGTAATATTGGTCAGATAAGTCAACACGCATTCTTTGAACAAAAACGCAATCGATCGAAGCCTATGTGCGTATCTCTTTTATTCTTGCCTAAGTAAAAACTTCCGATCAAGAATATGAAGTTCCCTATATGTTATGAAAAAAGAACTAAGAGTGGATACTTAATGCCTATGTGACGGATTCTCTCCTTCCATGATTTGGTCAAACGTAACTCATTTACTCCATTACTTAACAACGAAGTAATAGTTGGTCAAATAAGTGAACACACTTTTTTTGAACCAAAACGTACTCGATCAAAGCCTATGTGCTTATCTCTTTTATTCTTGCCTAAGTGAAGACTTGCGATCAAGAATAGGAAGTTCCTTATAAGTTATGAAAAAAACTAAGTATTGATACTTAACCCCTATGGGACGGCCTCTCTTCTTCCATGATTTGGTCAAACTTAACTAGTTTACTCTATTACTTAGCAAGGAAGTAATAGTTGGTCGTATAAGTCAACACACTTTTTTGAACCAAAACGCAATTGATCAAAGCCTATGTGCTTATCTCTTTTATTCTTGCCTATGTGAAGACTTCCGATCTAGAATATGAAGTTCCCTGTAAGTTACGGAAAAACAAACTAAGAAAGGATACATAAAGCCTATGGGATGACCTCTCTCCTTGCACAATTTGGTCAAACGTAACTCGTTTATTCTATTACTTAAAAACAAAGTAATAGTTGGTCAAATAAGTCAACACACATTCTTTGAACCAAAACGCAATCGATCAAAGCCTCTGTGCGTATCTCTTTTATTCTTGCCTAAGTAAAGACTTCCGATCAAGAATATGAAGTTTCCTAAATGTTATGAAAAAAGGAATTAAGAATGGATACTTAATGCCTATGTGACGTATTATCTCTTTCCATGATTTGGTCAAACGTAACTCCTTTACTCTATTACTTAACAAGGAAGTAATAGGTTGTTAAATAAGTCAACACACATTTTTTGAACCAAAACGCACTCGATCGAAGCCTATGTGCTTCTCTGTTTTATTCTTGCCTAAGTGAAGACTTTCGATCAAGAATATGAAGTTCCATATACGTTACAAAAACAAAGAACTAAATATTGATACATAACCCATATGGGACGGCCTCTCTCCTTCCACGATTGGGTCAAACATAACTCGTTTACTCTATTACTTAACAAGGAAGTAATAGTAAGTCAAATAAGTCAATACATATTTTTTGAACCAAAACGCAATCGATCGGGGCGTACGTGCTTATCTCTTTTATTCTGGCTTAAGGAAAGACTTCCGATCAAGGATATGAAGTTCCCTATAAGTTATGAAAAGAAAGCTAACTATTGATACTTAATCCCTATGGGACGGCCTCTCTCCATGCACAACTTGGTCAAACGTAACTCGTTTACTCTATTTCTTAACAAGGAAATAATAGTTGGTCGAATAAGTGAACACACGTTTTTTGAACCAAAACGTACTCGATCGAATCCTATGTGCTTATCTCATTTATTCTTGCCTAAGTGAAGACTTCCGATTAAGAATATGAAGTTCCTTATAAGTTATGAAAAAAAACTAGGTATTGATACTTAACCCCTAAGGGACGGCATCTCTCCTTACACAATGTGGTCAAACGTAAACCGTTTACTCTATTACTTAACAAGGAAGTAATAGTTGGTCAAATAAGTGAACACGCAGTTTTTTGAAGCAAAACGTACTCGATCGAATCCTATGTGCTTATCTCTTTTATTCTTGCCTAAGTGATGACTTCCGATTAATAATTTGAAGTTCCTTATAAGTTATGACCCCAAAGACACGCGATCGAAGCCTATGTGCTTATCTCTCTCATTCTTGCCTAAGCGAATATTTTCGATCAAGAATATGAAGTTCTATATAAGTTATGAAGAAAGCACTAAGTATGGATATTTAACCCCTATAGGATGGCCTCTCTCATTCCCCGATTTGGTCAAACGTAACTCGTTTAATTAACAAGGATGTAATGGTCGGTCAAATAAGTTAATACACATCTTTGAACTTTAACGCACTCGATCGAAGCCTATGTGCTTCTCTCTATTATTCTTGTCTAAGTTAAGAATTCCGATCAAGAAAATGAAGTTTCATATAAGTTATGAAAAATAAAAAACTAAGTATTGATACTTAACCACTATGGGACGGCCTCTCTCCTTCCACGATTTGGTCAAGCGTAACTCGTTTACTCTATTACTTAACAAGGAAGTAATATTGGTCAGATAAGTCAACACGCATTCTTTGAACAAAAACGCAATCGATCGAAGCCTATGTGCGTATCTCTTTTATTCTTGCCTAAGTAAAAACTTCCGATCAAGAATATGAAGTTCCCTATATGTTATGAAAAAAGAACTAAGAGTGGATACTTAATGCCTATGTGACGGATTCTCTCCTTCCATGATTTGGTCAAACGTAACTCATTTACTCCATTACTTAACAACGAAGTAATAGTTGGTCAAATAAGTGAACACACTTTTTTTGAACCAAAACGTACTCGATCGAAGCCTATGTGCTTATCTCTTTTATTCTTGCCTAAGTGAAGACTTGCGATCAAGAATAGGAAGTTCCTTATAAGTTATGAAAAAAACTAAGTATTGATACTTAACCCCTATGGGACGGCCTCTCTTCTTCCATGATTTGGTCAAACTTAACTAGTTTACTCTATTACTTAGCAAGGAAGTAATAGTTGGTCGAATAAGTCAACACACTTTTTTGAACCAAAACGCAATTGATCAAAGCCTATGTGCTTATCTCTTTTATTCTTGCCTATGTGAAGACTTCCGATCTAGAATATGAAGTTCCCTGTAAGTTACGGAAAAACCAACTAAGAAAGGATACATAAAGCCTATGGGATGACCTCTCTCCTTGCACAATTTGGTCAAACGTAACTCGTTTATTCTATTACTTAAAAACAAAGTAATAGTTGGTCAAATAAGTCAACACACATTCTTTGAACCAAAACGCAATCGATCAAAGCCTCTGTGCGTATCTCTTTTATTCTTGCCTAAGTAAAGACTTCCGATCAAGAATATGAAGTTTCCTAAATGTTATGAAAAAAGGAATTAAGAATGGATACTTAATGCCTATGTGACGTATTATCTCTTTCCATGATTTGGTCAAACGTAACTCCTTTACTCTATTACTTAACAAGGAAGTAATAGGTTGTTAAATAAGTCAACACACATTTTTTGAACAATAACGCACTCGATCGAAGCCTATGTGCTTCTCTGTTTTATTCTTGCCTAAGTGAAGACTTTCGATCAAGAATATGAAGTTCCATATACGTTACAAAAACAAATAACTAAATATTGATACATAACCCCTATGGGACGGCCTCTCTCCTTCCACGATTGGGTCAAACATAACTCGTTTACTCTATTACTTAACAAGGAAGTAATAGTAAGTCAAATAAGTCAATACATATTTTTTGAACCAAAACGCAATCGATCGGGGCGTACGTGCTTATCTCTTTTATTCTGGCTTAAGGAAAGACTTCCGATCAAGGATATGAAGTTCCCTATAAGTTATGAAAAGAAAGCTAACTATTGATACTTAATCCCTATGGGACGGCCTCTCTCCATGCACAACTTGGTCAAACGTAACTCGTTTACCCTATTTCTTAACAAGGAAATAATAGTTGGTCGAATAAGTGAACACACGTTTTTTGAACCAAAACGTACTCGATCGAATCCTATGTGCTTATCTCATTAATTCTTGCCTAAGTGAAGACTTCCGATTAAGAATATGAAGTTCCTTATAAGTTATGAAAAAAAACTAGGTATTGATACTTAACCCCTAAGGGACGGCATCTCTCCTTACACAATGTGGTCAAACGTAAACCGTTTACTCTATTACTTAACAAGGAAGTAATAGTTGGTCAAATAAGTGAACACGCAGTTTTTTGAAGCAAAACGTACTCGATCGAATCCTATGTGCTTATCTCTTTTATTCTTGCCTAAGTGATGACTTCCGATTAATAATTTGAAGTTCCTTATAAGTTATGACCCCAAAGACACGCGATCGAAGCCTATGTGCTTATCTCTCTCATTCTTGCCTAAGCGAATATTTTCGATCAAGAATATGAAGTTCTATATAAGTTATGAAGAAAGCACTAAGTATGGATATTTAACCCCTATAGGATGGCCTCTCTCATTCCCCGATTTGGTCAAACGTAACTCGTTTAATTAACAAGGATGTAATGGTCGGTCAAATAAGTTAATACACATCTTTGAACTTTAACGCACTCGATCGAAGCCTATGTGCTTCTCTCTATTATTCTTGTCTAAGTGAAGAATTCCGATCAAGAAAATGAAGTTTCATATAAGTTATGAAAAATAAAAAACTAAGTATTGATACTTAACCACTATGGGACGGCCTCTCTCCTTCCACGATTTGGTCAAGCGTAACTCGTTTACTCTATTACTTAACAAGGAAGTAATATTGGTCAGATAAGTCAACACGCATTCTTTGAACAAAAACGCAATCGATCGAAGCCTATGTGCGTATCTCTTTTATTCTTGCCTAAGTAAAAACTTCCGATCAAGAATATGAAGTTCCCTATATGTTATGAAAAAAGAACTAAGAGTGGATACTTAATGCCTATGTGACGGATTCTCTCCTTCCATGATTTGGTCAAACGTAACTCATTTACTCCATTACTTAACAACGAAGTAATAGTTGGTCAAATAAGTGAACACACTTTTTTTGAACCAAAACGTACTCGATCGAAGCCTATGTGCTTATCTCTTTTATTCTTGCCTAAGTGAAGACTTGCGATCAAGAATAGGAAGTTCCTTATAAGTTATGAAAAAAACTAAGTATTGATACTTAACCCCTATGGGACGGCCTCTCTTCTTCCATGATTTGGTCAAACTTAACTAGTTTACTCTATTACTTAGCAAGGAAGTAATAGTTGGTCGAATAAGTCAACACACTTTTTTGAACCAAAACGCAATTGATCAAAGCCTATGTGCTTATCTCTTTTATTCTTGCCTATGTGAAGACTTCCGATCTAGAATATGAAGTTCCCTGTAAGTTACGGAAAAACAAACTAAGAAAGGATACATAAAGCCTATGGGATGACCTCTCTCCTTGCACAATTTGGTCAAACGTAACTCGTTTATTCTATTACTTAAAAACAAAGTAATAGTTGGTCAAATAAGTCAACACACATTCTTTGAACCAAAAGGCAATCGATCAAAGCCTCTGTGCGTATCTCTTTTATTCTTGCCTAAGTAAAGACTTCCGATCAAGAATATGAAGTTTCCTAAATGTTATGAAAAAAGGAATTAAGAATGGATACTTAATGCCTATGTGACGTATTATCTCTTTCCATGATTTGGTCAAACGTAACTCCTTTACTCTATTACTTAACAAGGAAGTAATAGGTTGTTAAATAAGTCAACACACATTTTTTGAACCAAAACGCACTCGATCGAAGCCTATGTGCTTCTCTGTTTTATTCTTGCCTAAGTGAAGACTTTCGATCAAGAATATGAAGTTCCATATACGTTACAAAAACAAATAACTAAATATTGATACATAACCCCTATGGGACGGCAACTCTCCTTCCACGATTGGGTCAAACATAACTCGTTTACTCTATTACTTAACAAGGAAGTAATAGTAAGTCAAATAAGTCAATACATATTTTTTGAACCAAAACGCAATCGATCGGGGCGTACGTGCTTATCTCTTTTATTCTGGCTTAAGGAAAGACTTCCGATCAAGGATATGAAGTTCCCTATAAGTTATGAAAAGAAAGCTAACTATTGATACTTAATCCCTATGGGACGGCCTCTCTCCATGCACAACTTGGTCAAACGTAACTCGTTTACCCTATTTCTTAACAAGGAAATAATAGTTGGTCGAATAAGTGAACACACGTTTTTTGAACCAAAACGTACTCGATCGAATCCTATGTGCTTATCTCATTAATTCTTGCCTAAGTGAAGACTTCCGATTAAGAATATGAAGTTCCTTATAAGTTATGAAAAAAAACTAGGTATTGATACTTAACCCCTAAGGGACGGCATCTCTCCTTACACAATGTGGTCAAACGTAAACCGTTTACTCTATTACTTAACAAGGAAGTAATAGTTGGTCAAATAAGTGAACACACAGTTTTTTGAACCAAAACGTACTCGATCGAATCCTATGTGCTTATCTCTTTTATTCTTGCCTAAGTGATGACTTCCGATTAATAATTTGAAGTTCCTTATAAGTTATGACCCCAAAGACACGCGATCGAAGCCTATGTGCTTATCTCTCTCATTCTTGCCTAAGCGAATATTTTCGATCAAGAATATGAAGTTCTATATAAGTTATGAAGAAAGCACTAAGTATGGATATTTAACCCCTATAGGATGGCCTCTCTCATTCCCCGATTTGGTCAAACGTAACTCGTTTAATTAACAAGGATGTAATGGTCGGTCAAATAAGTTAATACACATCTTTGAACTTTAACGCACTCGATCGAAGCCTATGTGCTTCTCTCTATTATTCTTGTCTAAGTGAAGAATTCCGATCAAGAAAATGAAGTTTCATATAAGTTATGAAAAATAAAAAACTAAGTATTGATACTTAACCACTATGGGACGGCCTCTCTCCTTCCACGATTTGGTCAAGCGTAACTCGTTTACTCTATTACTTAACAAGGAAGTAATATTGGTCAGATAAGTCAACACGCATTCTTTGAACAAAAACGCAATCGATCGAAGCCTATGTGCGTATCTCTTTTATTCTTGCCTAAGTAAAAACTTCCGATCAAGAATATGAAGTTCCCTATATGTTGTGAAAAAAGAACTAAGAGTGGATACTTAATGCCTATGTGACGGATTCTCTCCTTCCATGATTTGGTCAAACGTAACTCATTTACGACATTACTTAACAACGAAGTAATAGTTGGTCAAATAAGTGAACACACTTTTTTTGAACCAAAACGTACTCGATCGAAGCCTATGTGCTTATCTCTTTTATTCTTGCCTAAGTGAAGACTTGCGATCAAGAATAGGAAGTTCCTTATAAGTTATGAAAAAAACTAAGTATTGATACTTAACCCCTATGGGACGACCTCTCTTCTTCCATGATTTGGTCAAACTTAACTAGTTTACTCTATTACTTAGCAAGGAAGTAATAGTTGGTCGAATAAGTCAACACACTTTTTTGAACCAAAACGCAATTGATCAAAGCCTATGTGCTTATCTCTTTTATTCTTGCCTATGTGAAGACTTCCGATCTAGAATATGAAGTTCCCTGTAAGTTACGGAAAAACAAACTAAGAAAGGATACATAAAGCCTATGGGATGACCTCTCTCCTTGCACAATTTGGTCAAACGTAACTCGTTTATTCTATTACTTAAAAACAAAGTAATAATTGGTCAAATAAGTCAACACACATTCTTTGAACCAAAACGCAATCGATCAAAGCCTCTGTGCGTATCTCTTTTATTCTTGCCTAAGTAAAGACTTCCGATCAAGAATATGAAGTTTCCTAAATGTTATGAAAAAAGGAATTAAGAATGGATACTTAATGCCTATGTGACGTATTATCTCTTTCCATGATTTGGTCAAACGTAACTCCTTTACTCTATTACTTAACAAGGAAGTAATAGGTTGTTAAATAAGTCAACACACATTTTTTGAACCAAAACGCACTCGATCGAAGCCTATGTGCTTCTCTGTTTTATTCTTGCCTAAGTGAAGACTTTCGATCAAGAATATGAAGTTCCATATACGTTACAAAAACAAATAACTAAATATTGATACATAACCCCTATGGGACGGCCTCTCTCCTTCCACGATTGGGTCAAACATAACTCGTTTACTCTATTACTTAACAATGAAGTAATAGTAAGTCAAATAAGTCAATACATATTTTTTGAACCAAAACGCAATCGATCGGGGCGTACGTGCTTATCTCTTTTATTCTGGCTTAAGGAAAGACTTCCGATCAAGGATATGAAGTTCCCTATAAGTTATGAAAAGAAAGCTAACTATTGATACTTAATCCCTATGGGACGGCCTCTCTCCATGCACAACTTGGTCAAACGTAACTCGTTTACCCTATTTCTTAACAAGGAAATAATAGTTGGTCGAATAAGTGAACACACGTTTTTTGAACCAAAACGTACTCGATCGAATCCTATGTGCTTATCTCATTAATTCTTGCCTAAGTGAAGACTTCCGATTAAGAATATGAAGTTCCTTATAAGTTATGAAAAAAAACTAGGTATTGATACTTAACCCCTAAGGGACGGCATCTCTCCTTACACAATGTGGTCAAACGTAAACCGTTTACTCTATTACTTAACAAGGAAGTAATAGTTGGTCAAATAAGTGAACACGCAGTTTTTTGAACCAAAACGTACTCGATCGAATCCTATGTGCTTATCTCTTTTATTCTTGCCTAAGTGATGACTTCCGATTAATAATTTGAAGTTCCTTATAAGTTATGACCCCAAAGACACGCGATCGAAGCCTATGTGCTTATCTCTCTCATTCTTGCCTAAGCGAATATTTTCGATCAAGAATATGAAGTTCTATATAAGTTATGAAGAAAGCACTAAGTATGGATATTTAACCCCTATAGGATGGCCTCTCTCATTCCCCGATTTGGTCAAACGTAACTCGTTTAATTAACAAGGATGTAATGGTCGGTCAAATAAGTTAATACACATCTTTGAACTTTAACGCACTCGATCGAAGCCTATGTGCTTCTCTCTATTATTCTTGTCTAAGTGAAGAATTCCGATCAAGAAAATGAAGTTTCATATAAGTTATGAAAAATAAAAAACTAAGTATTGATACTTAACCACTATGGGACGGCCTCTCTCCTTCCACGATTTGGTCAAGCGTAACTCGTTTACTCTATTACTTAACAAGGAAGTAATATTGGTCAGATAAGTCAACATGCATTCTTTGAACAAAAACGCAATCGATCGAAGCCTATGTGCGTATCTCTTTTATTCTTGCCTAAGTAAAAACTTCCGATCAAGAATATGAAGTTCCCTATATGTTATGAAAAAAGAACTAAGAGTGGATACTTAATGCCTATGTGACGGATTCTCTCCTTCCATGATTTGGTCAAACGTAACTCATTTACTCCATTACTTAACAACGAAGTAATAGTTGGTCAAATAAGTGAACACACTTTTTTTGAACCAAAACGTACTCGATCGAAGCCTATGTGCTTATCTCTTTTATTCTTGCCTAAGTGAAGACTTGCGATCAAGAATAGGAAGTTCCTTATAAGTTATGAAAAAAACTAAGTATTGATACTTAACCCCTATGGGACGGCCTCTCTTCTTCCATGATTTGGTCAAACTTAACTAGTTTACTCTATTACTTAGCAAGGAAGTAATAGTTGGTCGAATAAGTCAACACACTTTTTTGAACCAAAACGCAATTGATCAAAGCCTATGTGCTTATCTCTTTTATTCTTGCCTATGTGAAGACTTCCGATCTAGAATATGAAGTTCCCTGTAAGTTACGGAAAAACAAACTAAGAAAGGATACATAAAGCCTATGGGATGACCTCTCTCCTTGCACAATTTGGTCAAACGTAACTCGTTTATTCTATTACTTAAAAACAAAGTAATAGTTGGTCAAATAAGTCAACACACATTCTTTGAACCAAAACGCAATCGATCAAAGCCTCTGTGCGTATCTCTTTTATTCTTGCCTAAGTAAAAACTTCCGATCAAGAATATGAAGTTCCCTATATGTTGTGAAAAAAGAACTAAGAGTGGATACTTAATGCCTATGTGACGGATTCTCTCCTTCCATGATTTGGTCAAACGTAACTCATTTACTCCATTACTTAACAACGAAGTAATAGTTGGTCAAATAAGTGAACACACTTTTTTTGAACCAAAACGTACTCGATCGAAGCCTATGTGCTTATCTCTTTTATTCTTGCCTAAGTGAAGACTTGCGATCAAGAATAGGAAGTTCCTTATAAGTTATGAAAAAAACTAAGTATTGATACTTAACCACTATGGGACGACCTCTCTTCTTCCATGATTTGGTCAAACTTAACTAGTTTACTCTATTACTTAGCAAGGAAGTAATAGTTGGTCGAATAAGTCAACACACTTTTTTGAACCAAAACGCAATTGATCAAAGCCTATGTGCTTATCTCTTTTATTCTTGCCTATGTGAAGACTTCCGATCTAGAATATGAAGTTCCCTGTAAGTTACGGAAAAACAAACTAAGAAAGGATACATAAAGCCTATGGGATGACCTCTCTCCTTGCACAATTTGGTCAAACGTAACTCGTTTATTCTATTACTTAAAAACAAAGTAATAGTTGGTCAAATAAGTCAACACACATTCTTTGAACCAAAACGCAATCGATCAAAGCCTCTGTGCGTATCTCTTTTATTCTTGCCTAAGTAAAAACTTCCGATCAAGAATATGAAGTTCCCTATATGTTGTGAAAAAAGAACTAAGAGTGGATACTTAATGCCTATGTGACGGATTCTCTCCTTCCATGATTTGGTCAAACGTAACTCATTTACTCCATTACTTAACAACGAAGTAATAGTTGGTCAAATAAGTGAACACACTTTTTTTGAACCAAAACGTACTCGATCGAAGCCTATGTGCTTATCTCTTTTATTCTTGCCTAAGTGAAGACTTGCGATCAAGAATAGGAAGTTCCTTATAAGTTATGAAAAAAACTAAGTATTGATACTTAACCACTATGGGACGACCTCTCTTCTTCCATGATTTGGTCAAACTTAACTAGTTTACTCTATTACTTAGCAAGGAAGTAATAGTTGGTCGAATAAGTCAACACACTTTTTTGAACCAAAACGCAATTGATCAAAGCCTATGTGCTTATCTCTTTTATTCTTGCCTATGTGAAGACTTCCGATCTAGAATATGAAGTTCCCTGTAAGTTACGGAAAAACAAACTAAGAAAGGATACATAAAGCCTATGGGATGACCTCTCTCCTTGCACAATTTGGTCAAACGTAACTCGTTTATTCTATTACTTAAAAACAAAGTAATAATTGGTCAAATAAGTCAACACACATTCTTTGAACCAAAACGCAATCGATCAAAGCCTCTGTGCGTATCTCTTTTATTCTTGCCTAAGTAAAGACTTCCGATCAAGAATATGAAGTTTCCTAAATGTTATGAAAAAAGGAATTAAGAATGGATACTTAATGCCTATGTGACGTATTATCTCTTTCCATGATTTGGTCAAACGTAACTCCTTTACTCTATTACTTAACAAGGAAGTAATAGGTTGTTAAATAAGTCAACACACATTTTTTGAACCAAAACGCACTCGATCGAAGCCTATGTGCTTCTCTGTTTTATTCTTGCCTAAGTGAAGACTTTCGATCAAGAATATGAAGTTCCATATACGTTACAAAAACAAATAACTAAATATTGATACATAACCCCTATGGGACGGCCTCTCTCCTTCCACGATTGGGTCAAACATAACTCGTTTACTCTATTACTTAACAAGGAAGTAATAGTAAGTCAAATAAGTCAATACATATTTTTTGAACCAAAACGCAATCGATCGGGGCGTACGTGCTTATCTCTTTTATTCTGGCTTAAGGAAAGACTTCCGATCAAGGATATGAAGTTCCCTATAAGTTATGAAAAGAAAGCTAACTATTGATACTTAATCCCTATGGGACGGCCTCTCTCCATGCACAACTTGGTCAAACGTAACTCGTTTACCCTATTTCTTAACAAGGAAATAATAGTTGGTCGAATAAGTGAACACACGTTTTTTGAACCAAAACGTACTCGATCGAATCCTATGTGCTTATCTCATTAATTCTTGCCTAAGTGAAGACTTCCGATTAAGAATATGAAGTTCCTTATAAGTTATGAAAAAAAACTAGGTATTGATACTTAACCCCTAAGGGACGGCATCTCTCCTTACACAATGTGGTCAAACGTAAACCGTTTACTCTATTACTTAACAAGGAAGTAATAGTTGGTCAAATAAGTGAACACGCAGTTTTTTGAACCAAAACGTACTCGATCGAATCCTATGTGCTTATCTCTTTTATTCTTGCCTAAGTGATGACTTCCGATTAATAATTTGAAGTTCCTTATAAGTTATGACCCCAAAGACACGCGATCGAAGCCTATGTGCTTATCTCTCTCATTCTTGCCTAAGCGAATATTTTCGATCAAGAATATGAAGTTCTATATAAGTTACGAAGAAAGCACTAAGTATGGATATTTAACCCCTATAGGATGGCCTCTCTCATTCCCCGATTTGGTCAAACGTAACTCGTTTAATTAACAAGGATGTAATGGTCGGTCAAATAAGTTAATACACATCTTTGAACTTTAACGCACTCGATCGAAGCCTATGTGCTTCTCTCTATTATTCTTGTCTAAGTGAAGAATTCCGATCAAGAAAATGAAGTTTCATATAAGTTATGAAAAATAAAAAACTAAGTATTGATACTTAACCACTATGGGACGGCCTCTCTCCTTCCACGATTTGGTCAAGCGTAACTCGTTTACTCTATTACTTAACAAGGAAGTAATATTGGTCAGATAAGTCAACATGCATTCTTTGAACAAAAACGCAATCGATCGAAGCCTATGTGCGTATCTCTTTTATTCTTGCCTAAGTAAAAACTTCCGATCAAGAATATGAAGTTCCCTATATGTTATGAAAAAAGAACTAAGAGTGGATACTTAATGCCTATGTGACGGATTCTCTCCTTCCATGATTTGGTCAAACGTAACTCATTTACTCCATTACTTAACAACGAAGTAATAGTTGGTCAAATAAGTGAACACACTTTTTTTGAACCAAAACGTACTCGATCGAAGCCTATGTGCTTATCTCTTTTATTCTTGCCTAAGTGAAGACTTGCGATCAAGAATAGGAAGTTCCTTATAAGTTATGAAAAAAACTAAGTATTGATACTTAACCCCTATGGGACGGCCTCTCTTCTTCCATGATTTGGTCAAACTTAACTAGTTTACTCTATTACTTAGCAAGGAAGTAATAGTTGGTCGAATAAGTCAACACACTTTTTTGAACCAAAACGCAATTGATCAAAGCCTATGTGCTTATCTCTTTTATTCTTGCCTATGTGAAGACTTCCGATCTAGAATATGAAGTTCCCTGTAAGTTACGGAAAAACAAACTAAGAAAGGATACATAAAGCCTATGGGATGACCTCTCTCCTTGCACAATTTGGTCAAACGTAACTCGTTTATTCTATTACTTAAAAACAAAGTAATAGTTGGTCAAATAAGTCAACACACATTCTTTGAACCAAAACGCAATCGATCAAAGCCTCTGTGCGTATCTCTTTTATTCTTGCCTAAGTAAAGACTTCCGATCAAGAATATGAAGTTTCCTAAATGTTATGAAAAAAGGAATTAAGAATGGATACTTAATGCCTATGTGACGTATTATCTCTTTCCATGATTTGGTCAAACGTAACTCCTTTACTCTATTACTTAACAAGGAAGTAATAGGTTGTTAAATAAGTCAACACACATTTTTTGAACCAAAACGCACTCGATCGAAGCCTATGTGCTTCTCTGTTTTATTCTTGCCTAAGTGAAGACTTTCGATCAAGAATATGAAGTTCCATATACGTTACAAAAACAAATAACTAAATATTGATACATAACCCCTATGGGACGGCCTCTCTCCTTCCACGATTGGGTCAAACATAACTCGTTTACTCTATTACTTAACAAGGAAGTAATAGTAAGTCAAATAAGTCAATACATATTTTTTGAACCAAAACGCAATCGATCGGGGCGTACGTGCTTCTCTCTTTTATTCTGGCTTAAGGAAAGACTTCCGATCAAGGATATGAAGTTCCCTATAAGTTATGAAAAGAAAGCTAACTATTGATACTTAATCCCTATGGGACGGCCTCTCTCCATGCACAACTTGGTCAAACGTAACTCGTTTACCCTATTTCTTAACAAGGAAATAATAGTTGGTCGAATAAGTGAACACACGTTTTTTGAACCAAAACGTACTCGATCGAATCCTATGTGCTTATCTCATTAATTCTTGCCTAAGTGAAGACTTCCGATTAAGAATATGAAGTTCCTTATAAGTTATGAAAAAAAACTAGGTATTGATACTTAACCCCTAAGGGACGGCATCTCTCCTTACACAATGTGGTCAAACGTAAACCGTTTACTCTATTACTTAACAAGGAAGTAATAGTTGGTCAAATAAGTGAACACGCAGTTTTTTGAACCAAAACGTACTCGATCGAATCCTATGTGCTTATCTCTTTTATTCTTGCCTAAGTGATGACTTCCGATTAATAATTTGAAGTTCCTTATAAGTTATGACCCCAAAGACACGCGATCGAAGCCTATGTGCTTATCTCTCTCATTCTTGCCTAAGCGAATATTTTCGATCAAGAATATGAAGTTCTATATAAGTTATGAAGAAAGCACTAAGTATGGATATTTAACCCCTATAGGATGGCCTCTCTCATTCCCCGATTTGGTCAAACGTAACTCGTTTAATTAACAAGGATGTAATGGTCGGTCAAATAAGTTAATACACATCTTTGAACTTTAACGCACTCGATCGAAGCCTATGTGCTTCTCTCTATTATTCTTGTCTAAGTGAAGAATTCCGATCAAGAAAATGAAGTTTCATATAAGTTATGAAAAATAAAAAACTAAGTATTGATACTTAACCACTATGGGACGGCCTCTCTCCTTCCACGATTTGGTCAAGCGTAACTCGTTTACTCTATTACTTAACAAGGAAGTAATATTGGTCAGATAAGTCAACATGCATTCTTTGAACAAAAACGCAATCGATCGAAGCCTATGTGCGTATCTCTTTTATTCTTGCCTAAGTAAAAACTTCCGATCAAGAATATGAAGTTCCCTATATGTTATGAAAAAAGAACTAAGAGTGGATACTTAATGCCTATGTGACGGATTCTCTCCTTCCATGATTTGGTCAAACGTAACTCATTTACTCCATTACTTAACAACGAAGTAATAGTTGGTCAAATAAGTGAACACACTTTTTTTGAACCAAAACGTACTCGATCGAAGCCTATGTGCTTATCTCTTTTATTCTTGCCTAAGTGAAGACTTGCGATCAAGAATAGGAAGTTCCTTATAAGTTATGAAAAAAACTAAGTATTGATACTTAACCCCTATGGGACGGCCTCTCTTCTTCCATTATTTGGTCAAACTTAACTAGTTTACTCTATTACTTAGCAAGGAAGTAATAGTTGGTCGAATAAGTGAACACACAATTTTTTGAACCAAAACGTACTCGATCGAAGACTATGTGCTTATCTCTTTTATTCTTGCCTAAGTGAAGACTTGCGATCAAGAATAGGAAGTTCCTTATAAGTTATGAAAAAAACTAAGTATTGATACTTAACCCCTATGGGACGGCCTCTCTTCTTCCATGATTTGGTCAAACTTAACTAGTTTACTCTATTACTTAGCAAGGAAGTAATAGTTGGTCGAATAAGTCAACACACTTTTTTGAACCAAAACGCAATTGATCAAAGCCTATGTGCTTATCTCTTTTATTCTTGCCTATGTGAAGACTTCCGATCTAGAATATGAAGTTCCCTGTAAGTTACGGAAAAACAAACTAAGAAAGGATACATAAAGCCTATGGGATGACCTCTCTCCTTGCACAATTTGGTCAAACGTAACTCGTTTATTCTATTACTTAAAAACAAAGTAATAGTTGGTCAAATAAGTCAACACACATTCTTTGAACCAAAACGCAATCGATCAAAGCCTCTGTGCGTATCTCTTTTATTCTTGCCTAAGTAAAGACTTCCGATCAAGAATATGAAGTTTCCTAAATGTTATGAAAAAAGGAATTAAGAATGGATACTTAATGCCTATGTGACGTATTATCTCTTTCCATGATTTGGTCAAACGTAACTCCTTTACTCTATTGCTTAACAAGGAAGTAATAGGTTGTTAAATAAGTCAACACACATTTTTTGAACCAAAACGCACTCGATCGAAGCCTATGTGCTTCTCTGTTTTATTCTTGCCTAAGTGAAGACTTTCGATCAAGAATATGAAGTTCCATATACGTTACAAAAACAAAGAACTAAATATTGATACATAACCCCTATGGGACGGCCTCTCTCCTTCCACGATTGGGTCAAACATAACTCGTTTACTCTATTACTTAACAAGGAAGTAATAGTAAGTCAAATAAGTCAATACATATTGTTTGAACCAAAACGCAATCGATCGGGGCCTACGTGCTTATCTCTTTTATTCTTGCTTAAGGAAAGACTTCCGATCAAGGATATGAAGTTCCCTATAAGTTATGAAAAGAAAGCTAACTATTGATACTTAATCCCTATGGGACGGCCTCTCTCCATGCACAACTTGGTCAAACGTAACTCGTTTACTATATTTCTTAACAAGGAAATAATAGTTGGTCGAATAAGTGAACACACGTTTTTTGAACCAAAATGTACTCGATCGAATCCTATGTGCTTATCTCATTTATTCTTGCCTTAGTGAAGACTTCCGATTAAGAATATGAAGTTCCCTATAAGTTATGAAAAACAAAACTAAGTATTGATACTTAACCCCTATGGGACGGCATCTCTCATTGTACACTGTGGTCAAACGTAAATCGTTTACTCTATTACTTAACAAGGAAGTAATAGTTGGTCAAATAAGTGAACACACTTTTTTTTAAACAAAACGTACTCGATCGAAGACTATGTGCTTATCTCTTTTATTCTTGCCTAAGTGAAGACTTGCGATCAAGAATAGAAAGTTCCTTATAAGTTATGAAAAAAACTAAGTATTGATACTTAACCACTATGGGACGGCCTCTCTCCTTCCACGATTTGGTCAAGCGTAACTCGTTTACTCTATTACTTAACAAGGAAGTAATATTGGTCAGATAAGTCAACACACATTCTTTGAACAAAAACGCAATCGATCGAAGCCTATGTGCGTATCTCTTTTATTCTTGCCTAAGTAAAAACTTCCGATCAAGAATATGAAGTTCCCTATAAGTTATGAAAAAAGAACTAAGAGTGGATACTTAATGCCTATGTGACGGATTCTCTCCTTACATGATTTGGTCAAACGTAACTCATTTACTCTATTACTTAACAACGAAGTAATAGTTGGTCAAATAAGTGAACACACTTTTTTTAAACCAAAACATACTCTATCGAATCCTATGTGCTTATCTCATTTATTCTTGCCTAAGTGAAGACTTCCGATTAAGAATATGAAGTTCCTTATAAGTTATGAAAAAAAAACTAAGTATTGATACTTAACCCCTATGGGACGGCATCTCTCCTTGCACAATGTGGTCAAACGTAAACCGTTTACTCTATTACTTAACAAGGAAGTAATAGTTGGTCAAATAAGTGAACACACAATTTTTTGAACTAAAACGTACTCGATCGAATCCTATGTGCTTATCTCTTTTATTCTTGCCTAAGTGATGACTTCCGATTAAGAATATGAAGTTCCGTATAAGTTATGACCCCAAAGACACGCGATCGAAGCCTATGTGCTTATCTCTCTCATTCTTGCCTAAGCGAATATTTTCGATCAAGAATATGAAGTTCTATATAAGTTATGAAGAAAGCACTAAGTATGGATATTTAACCCCTATAGGATGGCCTCTTTCATTCCCCGATTTGGTCAAACGTAACTCGTTTAATTAACAAGGATGTAATGGTCAGTCAAATAAGTTAATACACATCTTTGAACTTTAACGCACTCGATCGAAGCCTATGTGCTTTTCTCTATTATTCTTGTCTAAGTGAAGAATTCCGATCAAGAATATGAAGTTCCATATAAGTTATGAATAAAAAAAACTAAGTATTGATACTTAACCACTATGGGACGGCCTCTCTCCTTCCACGATTTAGTCAAGCGTAACTCGTTTACTCTATTACTTAACAAGGAAGTAATATTGGTCAGATAAGTCAACACACATTCTTTGAACAAAAACGCAATCGATCGAAGCCTATGTGCGTATCTTTTTTATTCTTGCCTAAGTAAAAACTTCCGATCAAGAATATGAAGTTCTCTATAAGTTATGAAAAAGGGAACTAAGAGTGGATACTTAACCCCTATGGGACGGCCTCTCTCCTTGCACAACTTGGTCAAACGTAACTCGTTTACTCTATTACTTAACAAGGAAGTAATAATTGGTCGAATAAGTGAACACACGTTTTTTGAACCAAAATGTACTCGATCGAATCCTATGTGCTTATCTCATTTATTCTTGCGTTAGTGAAGACTTCCGATTAAGAATATGAAGTTCGCTATAAGTTATGAAAAACAAAACTAAGTATTGATACTTAACCCCTATGGGACGGCATCTCTCCTTGCACAACGTGGTCAAACGTAAATCGTTTACTCTATTACTTAACAAGGAAATAATAGTTGGTCAAATAAGTGAACACACTTTTTTTGAAACAAAACGTACTCGATCGAAGACTATGTGCTTATCTCTTTTATTCTTGCCTAAGTGAAGACTTGCGATCAAGAATAGGAAGTTCCTTATAAGTTATGAAAAAAACTAAGTATTGATACTTAACCCCTATGGGACGGCCTCTCTTCTTCCACGATTTGGTCAAACTTAACTAGTTTACTCTATTACTTAGCAAGGAAGTAATAGTTGGTCGAATAAGTCAACACACTTTTTTGAACCAAAACGCAATTGATCAAAGCCTATGTGCTTATCTCTTTTATTCTTGCCTATGTGAAGACTTCCGATCTAGAATATGAAGTTCCCTGTAAGTTACGGAAAAACAAACTAAGAAAGGATACATAAAGCCTATGGGATGACCTTTCTCCTTGCACAATTTGGTCAAACGTAACTCGTTTATTCTATTAGTTAAAAACAAAGTAATAGTTGGTCAAATAAGTCAACACACATTCTTTGAACCAAAACGCAATCGATCAAAGCCTCTGTGCGTATCTCTTTTATTCTTGCCTAAGTAAAGACTTCCGATCAAGAATATGAAGTTTCCTAAATGTTATGAAAAAAGGAATTAAGAATGGATACTTAATGCCTATGTGACGTATTATCTCTTTCCATGATTTGGTCAAACGTAAATCCTTTACTCTATTACTTAACAAGGAAGTAATAGGTTGTTAAATAAGTCAACACACATTTTTTGAACCAAAACGCACTCGATCGAAGCCTATGTGCTTATCTGTTTTATTCTTGCCTAAGTGAAGAATTCCGATCAAGAATATGAAGTTTCATATAAGTTATGAAAAATAAAAAACTAAGTATTGATACTTAACCACTATGGGACGGCCTCTCTCCTTCCACGATTTGGTCAAGCGTAACTCGTTTACTCTATTACTTAACAAGGAAGTAATATTGGTCAGATAAGTCAACATGCATTCTTTGAACAAAAACGCAATCGATCGAAGCCTATGTGCTGATCTCTTTTATTCTTGCCTAAGGAAAGACTTACGATCAAGAATATGAAGTTCCCTATAAGTTATGAAAAGAAAGCTAACTATTGATACTTAAGCCCTATGGGACGGCCTCTCTCCTTGCACAACTTGGTCAAAGATAACTCGTTTACTCTATTACTTAACAAGGAAGTAATAATTGGTCGAATAAGTGAACACACGTTTTTTGAACCAAAACGTACTCGATCGAATCCTATGTGCTTATCTCATTTATTCTTGCCTAAGTGAAGACTTCCGATTAAGAATATGAAGTTCCCTATAAGTTATGAAAAACAAAACTAAGTATTGATACTTAACCCCTATGGGACGGCATCTCTCCTTGCACAATGTGGTCAAACGTAAATCGTTTACTCTATTACTTAACAAGGAAGTAAAAGTTGGTCAAATAAGTGAACACACTTTTTTTGAAACAAAACGTACTCGATCGAAGACTATGTGCTTATCTCTTTTATTCTTGCCTAAGTGAAGACTTGCGATCAAGAATAGGAAGTTCCTTATAAGTTATGAAAAAAACTAAGTATTGATACTTAACCCCTATGGGACGGCCTCTCTTCTTCCACGATTTGGTCAAACTTAACTAGTTTACTCTATTACTTAGCAAGGAAGTAATAGTTGCTCAAATAAGTCAACACACTTTATTGAACCAAAACGCAATCGATCAAAGCCTATGTGCTTATCTCTTTTATTCTTGCCTATGTGAAGACTTCCGATCTAGAATATGAAGTTCCCTGTAAGTTACGGAAAAACAAACTAAGAAAGGATACTTAAAGCCTATGGGATGACCTCTCTCCTTGCACAATTTGGTCAAACGTAACTCGTTTATTCTATTACTTAAAAACAAAGTAATAGTTGGTCAAATAAGTCAACACACATTCTTTGAACCAAAATGCAATCGATCAAAGCCTCTGTGCGTATCTCTTTTATTCTTGCCTAAGTAAAGACTTCCGATCAAGAATATGAAGTTCCCTAAATGTTATGAAAAAAGAAATTAAGAATCGATACTTAATGCCCATGTGACGTATTATCTCCTTCAATGATTTGGTCAAACGTAACTCCTTTACTCTATTACTTAACAAGGAAGTAATAGGTTGTTAAATAAGTCAACACACATTTTTTGAACCAAAACGCACTCGATCGAAGCCTACGTGCTTATCTGTTTTATTCTTGCCTAAGTGATGACTTTTGATCAAGAATATGAAGTTCCATATACGTTACGAAAAAAAGAACTAAATATTGATACTTAACCCCTATGGGACGGCCTCACTCCTTCCACGATTAGGTCAAACACAACTCGTTTACTCTATTACTTAACAAGGAAGTAATAGTAAGTCAAATAAGTCAATACATATTTTTTGAACCAAAATGCAATCGATCGGGGCCTATGTGCTTATCTCTTTTATTCTTGCTTAAGGAAAGACTTCCGATCAAGGATATGAAGTTCCCTATAAGTTATGAAAAGAAAGCTAACTATTGATACTTAACCCCTATGGGACGGCCTCTCTCCTTGCACAACTTGGTCAAATGTAACTCGTTTACTCTATTACTTAACAAGGAAATAATAGTTGGTCGAATAAGTGAACACACGTTTTTTGAATCAAAACGTACTCGATCGAATCCTATGTGCTTATCTCATTTATTCTTGCCTAAGTGAAGACTTCCGATTAAGAATATGAAGTTCCTTATAAGTTATGAAAAAAAAAACTAAGTATTGATACTTAACCCCTATGGGACGGCATCTCTCCTTGCACAATGTGGTCAAACGTAAACCGTTTACTCTATTACTTAACAAGGAAGTAATAGTTGGTCAAATAAGTGAACACACAATTTTTTGAACCAAAACGTACTAGATCGAATCCTATGTGCTTATCTCATTTATTCTTGCCTAAGTGATGACTTCCGATTAAGAATATGAAGTTCCGTATAAGTTATGACCCCAAAGACACGCGATCGAAGCCTATGTGCTTATCTCTCTCATTCTTGCCTAAGCGAATATTTTCGATCAAGAATATGAAGTTCTATATAAGTTATGAAGAAAGCACTAAGTATGGATATTTAACCTCTATAGGATGGCCTCTCTCATTCCCCGATTTGGTCAAACGTAACTCGTTTAATTAACAAGGATGTAATGGTCGGTCAAATAAGTTAATACACATCTTTGAACTTTAACGCACTCGATCGAAGCCTATGTGCTTTTCTCTATTATTCTTGTCTAAGTGAAGAATTCCGATCAAGAATATGAAGTTCCATATAAGTTATGAAAAATAAAAAACTAAGTATTGATACTTAACCGCTATGGGACTGCCTCTCTCCTTCCACGATTTGGTCAAGCGTAACTCGTTTACTCTATTACTTAACAAGGAAGTAATATTGGTCAGATAAGTCAAAACACATTCTTTGAACAAAAATTCAATCGATCGAAGCCTATGTGCGTATCTCTTTTATTCTTGCCTAAGTAAAAACTTCCGATCAAGAATATGAAGTTCCCTATAAGTTATGAAAAAAGAACTAAGAGTGGATACTTAATGCCTATGTGACGGATTCTCTCCTTCCATGATTTGGTCAAACGTAACTCATTTACTCTATTTCTTAACAACGAAGTAATAGTTGGTCAAATAAGTGAACACACTTTTTTTGAACCAAAACGTACTCTATCGAATCCTATGTGCTTATCTCATTTATTCTTGCCTAAGTGAAGACTTCCGATTAAGACTATGAAGTTCCTTATAAGTTATGAAAAAAAACTAAGTATTGATACTTAACCCCTATGGGACGGCATCTCTCCTTGCACAATGTGGTCAAACGTAAACCATTTACTCTATTACTTAACAAGGAAGTAATAGTTGGTCAAATAAGTGAACACAAAATTTTTTGAACCAAAACGTACTCGATCGAATCCTATGTGCTTATCCCTTTTATTCTTGCCTAAGTGATGACTTCCGATTAAGAATATGAAGTTCCGTATAAGTTATGACCCCAAAGACACGCGATCGAAGCCTATGTGCTTATCTCTCTCATTCTTGCCTAAGCGAATATTTTCGATCAAGAATATGAAGTTCTATATAAGTTATGAAGAAAGCACTAAGTATGGATATTTAACCTCTATAGGATGGCCTCTCTCATTCCCCGATTTGGTCAAACGTAACTCGTTTAATTAACAAGGATGTAATGGTCGGTCAAATAAGTTAATACACATCTTTGAACTTTAACGCACTCGATCGAAGCCTATGTGCTTTTCTCTATTATTCTTGTCTAAGTGAAGAATTCCGATCAAGAATATGAAGTTCCATATAAGTTATGAAAAATAAAAAACTAAGTATTGATACTTAACCGCTATGGGACGGCCTCTCTCCTTCCACGATTTGGTCAAGCGTAACTCGTTTACTCTATTACTTAACAAAGAAGTAATATTGGTCAGATAAGTCAAAACACATTCTTTGAACAAAAATGCAATCGATCGAAGCCTATGTGCGTATCTCTTTTATTCTTGCCTAAGTAAAAACTTCCGATCAAGAATATGAAGTTCCCTATAAGTTATGAAAAAAGAACTAAGAGTGGATACTTAATGCCTATGTAACAGATTCTCTCCTTCCATGATTTGGTCAAACGTAACTCATTTACTCTATTACTTAACAACGAAGTAATAGTTGGTCAAATAAGTGAACACACTTTTTTTGAACCAAAACGTACTCTATCGAATCCTATGTGCTTATCTCATTTATTCTTGCCTAAGTGAAGACTTCCGATTAAGAATATGAAGTTCCTTATAAGTTATGAAAAAAAACTAAGTATTTATACTTAACCCCTATGGGACGGCATCTCTCCTTGCACAATGTGGTCAAACGTAAACCGTTTACTCTATTACTTAACAAGGAAGTAATAGTTGGTCAAATAAGTGAACACACAATTTTTTGAACTAAAACGTACTCGATCGAATCCTATGTGCTTATCTCTTTTATTCTTGCGTAAGTGATGACTTCCGATTAAGAATATGAAGTTCCGTATAAGTTATGACCCCAAAGACACGCGATCGAAGCCTATGTGCTTATCTCTCTCATTCTTGCCTAAGCGAATATTTTCGATCAAGAATATGAAGTTCTATATAAGTTATGAAGAAAGCACTAAGTATGGATATTTAACCCCTATAGGATGGCCTCTTTCATTCCCCGATTTGGTCAAACGTAACTCGTTTAATTAACAAGGATGTAATGGTCAGTCAAATAAGTTAATACACATCTTTGAACTTTAACGCACTCGATCGAAGCCTATGTGCTTTTCTCTATTATTCTTGTCTAAGTGAAGAATTCCGATCAAGAATATGAAGTTCCATATAAGTTATGAATAAAAAAAACTAAGTATTGATACTTAACCACTATGGGACGGCCTCTCTCCTTCCACGATTTAGTCAAGCGTAACTCGTTTACTCTATTACTTAACAAGGAAGTAATATTGGTCAGATAAGTCAACACACATTCTTTGAACAAAAACGCAATCGATCGAAGCCTATGTGCGTATCTTTTTTATTCTTGCCTAAGTAAAAACTTCCGATCAAGAATATGAAGTTCTCTATAAGTTATGAAAAAAGGAACTAAGAGTGGATACTTAACCCCTATGGGACGGCCTCTCTCCTTGCACAACTTGGTCAAACGTAACTCGTTTACTCTATTACTTAACAAGGAAGTAATAATTAGTCGAATAAGTGAACACACGTTTTTTGAACCAAAATGTACTCGATCGAATCCTATGTGCTTATCTCATTTATTCTTGCGTTAGTGAAGACTTCCGATTAAGAATATGAAGTTCGCTATAAGTTATGAAAAACAAAACTAAGTATTGATACTTAACCCCTATGGGACGGCATCTCTCCTTGCACAACGTGGTCAAACGTAAATCGTTTACTCTATTACTTAACAAGGAAATAATAATTGGTCAAATAAGTGAACACACTTTTTTTGAAACAAAACGTACTCGATCGAAGACTATGTGCTTATCTCTTTTATTCTTGCCTAAGTGAAGACTTGCGATCAAGAATAGGAAGTTCCTTATAAGTTATGAAAAAAACTAAGTATTGATACTTAACCCCTATGGGACGGCCTCTCTTCTTCCACGATTTGGTCAAACTTAACTAGTTTACTCTATTACTTAGCAAGGAAGTAATAGTTGGTCGAATGAGTCAACACACTTTTTTGAACCAAAACGCAATTGATCAAAGCCTATGTGCTTATCTCTTTTATTCTTGCCTATGTGAAGACTTCCGATCTAGAATATGAAGTTCCCTGTAAGTTACGGAAAAACAAACTAAGAAAGGATACATAAAGCCTATGGGATGACCTATCTCCTTGCACAATTTGGTCAAACGTAACTCGTTTATTCTATTAGTTAAAAACAAAGTAATAGTTGGTCAAATAAGTCAACACACATTCTTTGAACCAAAACGCAATCGATCAAAGCCTCTGTGCGTATCTCTTTTATTCTTGCCTAAGTAAAGACTTCCGATCAAGAATATGAAGTTTCCTAAATGTTATGAAAAAAGGAATTAAGAATGGATACTTAATGCCTATGTGACGTATTATCTCTTTCCATGATTTGGTCAAACGTAAATCCTTTACTCTATTACTTAACAAGGAAGTAATAGGTTGTTAAATAAGTCAACACACATTTTTTGAACCAAAACGCACTCGATCGAAGCCTATGTGCTTATCTGTTTTATTCTTGCCTAAGTGAAGAATTCCGATCAAGAATATGAAGTTTCATATAAGTTATGAAAAATAAAAAACTAAGTATTGATACTTAACCACTATGGGACGGCCTCTCTCCTTCCACGATTTGGTCAAGCGTAACTCGTTTACTCTATTACTTAACAAGGAAGTAATATTGGTCAGATAAGTCAACATGCATTCTTTGAACAAAAACGCAATCAAGAATAGGAAGTTCCTTATAAGTTATGAAAAAAACTAAGTATTGATACTTAACCCCTATGGGACGGCCTCTCTTCTTCCACGATTTGGTCAAACTTAACTAGTTTACTCTATTACTTAGCAAGGAAGTAATAGTTGCTCAAATAAGTCAACACACTTTATTGAACCAAAACGCAATCGATCAAAGCCTATGTGCTTATCTCTTTTATTCTTGCCTATGTGAAGACTTCCGATCTAGAATATGAAGTTCCCTGTAAGTTACGGAAAAACAAACTAAGAAAGGATACTTAAAGCCTATGGGATGACCTCTCTCCTTGCACAATTTGGTCAAACGTAACTCGTTTATTCTATTACTTAAAAACAAAGTAATAGTTGGTCAAATAAGTCAACACACATTCTTTGAACCAAAACGCAATCGATCAAAGCCTCTGTGCGTATCTCTTTTATTCTTGCCTAAGTAAAGACTTCCGATCAAGAATATGAAGTTCCCTAAATGTTATGAAAAAAGAAATTAAGAATCGATACTTAATGCCCATGTGACGTATTATCTCCTTCCATGATTTGGTCAAACGTAACTCCTTTACTCTATTACTTAACAAGGAAGTAATAGGTTGTTAAATAAGTCAACACACATTTTTTGAACCAAAACGCACTCGATCGAAGCCTACGTGCTTATCTGTTTTATTCTTGCCTAAGTGAAGACTTTCGATCAAGAATATGAAGTTCCATATACGTTACGAAAAAAAGAACTAAATATTGATACTTAACCCCTATGGGACGGCCTCACTCCTTCCACGATTAGGTCAAACAGAACTCGTTTACTCTATTACTTAACAAGGAAGTAATAGTAAGTCAAATAAGTCAATACATATTTTTTGAACCAAAATGCAATCGATCGGGGCCTATGTGCTTATCTCTTTTATTCTTGCTTAAGGAAAGACTTCCGATCAAGGATATGAAGTTCCCTATAAGTTATGAAAAGAAAGCTAACTATTGATACTTAACCCCTATGGGACGGCCTCTCTCCTTGCACAACTTGGTCAAATGTAACTCGTTTACTCTATTACTTAACAAGGAAATAATAGTTGGTCGAATAAGTGAACACACTTTTTTTGAACCAAAACGTACTCTATCGAATCCTATGTGCTTATCTCATTTATTCTTGCCTAAGTGAAGACTTCCGATTAAGAATATGAAGTTCCTTATAAGTTATGAAAAAAAACTAAGTATTGTTACTTAACCCCTATGGGACGGCATCTCTCCTTGCACAATGTGGTCAAACGTAAACCGTTTACTCTATTACTTAACAAGGAAGTAATAGTTGGTCAAATAAGTGAACACAAAATTTTTTGAACCAAAACATACTCGATCGAATCCTATGTGCTTATCTCTTTTATTCTTGCCTAAGTGATGACTTCCGATTAAGAATATGAAGTTCCGTATAAGTTATGACCCCAAAGACACGCGATCGAAGCCTATGTGCTTATCTCTCTCATTCTTGCCTAAGCGAATATTTTCGATCAAGAATATGAAGTTCTATATAAGTTATGAAGAAAGCACTAAGTATGGATATTTAACCTCTATAGGATGGCCTCTCTCATTCCCCGATTTGGTCAAACGTAACTCGTTTAATTAACAAGGATGTAATGGTCGGTCAAATAAGTTAATACACATCTTTGAACTTTAACGCACTCGATCGAAGCCTATGTGCTTTTCTCTATTATTCTTGTCTAAGTGAAGAATTCCGATCAAGAATATGAAGTTCCATATAAGTTATGAAAAATAAAAAACTAAGTATTGATACTTAACCGCTATGGGACGGCCTCTCTCCTTCCACGATTTGGTCCAGCGTAACTCGTTTACTCTATTACTTAACAAGGAAGTAATATTGGTCAGATAAGTCAAAACACATTCTTTGAACAAAAATGCAATCGATCGAAGCCTATGTGCGTATCTCTTTTATTCTTGCCTAAGTAAAAACTTCCGATCAAGAATATGAAGTTCCCTATAAGTTATGAAAAAAGAACTAAGAGTGGATACTTAATGCCTATGTGACGGATTCTCTCCTTCCATGATTTGGTCAAACGTAACTCATTTACTCTATTACTTAACAACGAAGTAATAGTTGGTCAAATAAGTGAACACACTTTTTTTGAACCAAAATGTACTCTATCGAATCCTATGTGCTTATCTCATTTATTCTTGACTAAGTGAAGACTTCCGATTAAGAATATGAAGTTCCTTATAAGTTATGAAAAAAAACTAAGTATTGATACTTAACCCCTATGGGACGGCATCTCTCCTTGCACAATGTGGTAAAAACGTAAACCGTTTACTCTATTACTTAACAAGGAAGTAATAGTTGGTCAAATAAGTGAACACACAATTTTTTGAACTAAAACGTACTCGATCGAATCCTATGTGCTTATCTCTTTTATTCTTGCCTAAGTGATGACTTCCGATTAAGAATATGAAGTTCCGTATAAGTTATGACCCCAAAGACACGCGATCGAAGCCTATGTGCTTATCTCTCTCATTCTTGCCTAAGCGAATATTTTCGATCAAAAATATGAAGTTCTATATAAGTTATGAAGAAAGCACTAAGTATGGATATTTCACCCCTATAGGATGGCCTCTTTCATTCCCCGATTTGGTCAAACGTAACTCGTTTAATTAACAAGGATGTAATGGTCAGTCAAATAAGTTAATACACATCTTTGAACTTTAACGCACTCGATCGAAGCCTATGTGCTTTTCTCTATTATTCTTGTCTAAGTGAAGAATTCCGATCAAGAATATGAAGTTCCATATAAGTTATGAATAAAAAAAACTAAGTATTGATACTTAACCACTATGGGACGGCCTCTCTCCTTCCACGATTTAGTCAAGCGTAACTCGTTTACTCTATTACTTAACAAGGAAGTAATATTGGTCAGATAAGTCAACACACATTCTTTGAACAAAAACGCAATCGATCGAAGCCTATGTGCGTATCTTTTTTATTCTTGCCTAAGTAAAAACTTCCGATCAAGAATATGAAGTTCTCTATAAGTTATGAAAAAAGGAACTAAGAGTGGATACTTAACCCCTATGGGACGACCTCTCTCCTTGCACAACTTGGTCAAACGTAACTCGTTTACTCTATTACTTAACAAGGAAGTAATAATTAGTCGAATAAGTGAACACACGTTTTTTGAACCAAAATGTACTCGATCGAATCCTATGTGCTTATCTCATTTATTCTTGCGTTAGTGAAGACTTCCGATTAAGAATATGAAGTTCGCTATAAGTTATGAAAAACAAAACTAAGTATTGATACTTAACCCCTATGGGACGACATCTCTCCTTGCACAACGTGGTCAAACGTAAATCGTTTACTCTATTACTTAACAAGGAAGTAATAGTTGGTCAAATAAGTGAACACACTTTTTTTGAAACAAAACGTACTCGATCGAAGACTATGTGCTTATCTCTTTTATTCTTGCCTAAGTGAAGACTTGCGATCAAGAATAGGAAGTTCCTTATAAGTTATGAAAAAAACTAAGTATTGATACTTAACCCCTATGGGACGGCCTCTCTTCTTCCACGATTTGGTCAAACTTAACTAGTTTACTCTATTACTTAGCAAGGAAGTAATAGTTGCTCAAATAAGTCAACACACTTTATTGAACCAAAACGCAATCGATCAAAGCCTATGTGCTTATCTCTTTTATTCTTGCCTATGTGAAGACTTCCGATCTAGAATATGAAGTTCCCTGTAAGTTACGGAAAAACAAACTAAGAAAGGATACTTAAAGCCTATGGGATGACCTCTCTCCTTGCACAATTTGGTCAAACGTAACTCGTTTATTCTATTACTTAAAAACAAAGTAATAGTTGGTCAAATAAGTCAACACACATTCTTTGAACCAAAACGCAATCGATCAAAGCCTCTGTGCGTATCTCTTTTATTCTTGCCTAAGTAAAGACTTCCGATCAAGAATATGAAGTTCCCTAAATGTTATGAAAAAAGAAATTAAGAATCGATACTTAATGCCCATGTGACGTATTATCTCCTTCCATGATTTGGTCAAACGTAACTCCTTTACTCTATTACTTAACAAGGAAGTAATAGGTTGTTAAATAAGTCAACACACATTTTTTGAACCAAAACGCACTCGATCGAAGCCTACGTGCTTATCTGTTTTATTCTTGCCTAAGTGAAGACTTTCGATCAAGAATATGAAGTTCCATATACGTTACGAAAAAAAGAACTAAATATTGATACTTAACCCCTATGGGACGGCCTCACTCCTTCCACGATTAGGTCAAACACAACTCGTTTACTCTATTACTTAACAAGGAAGTAATAGTAAGTCAAATAAGTCAATACATATTTTTTGAACCAAAATGCAATCGATCGGGGCCTATGTGCTTATCTCTTTTATTCTTGCTTAAGGAAAGACTTCCGATCAAGGATATGAAGTTCCCTATAAGTTATGAAAAGAAAGCTAACTATTGATACTTAACCCCTATGGGACGGCCTCTCTCCTTGCACAACTTGGTCAAATGTAACTCGTTTACTCTATTACTTAACAAGGAAATAATAGTTGGTCGAATAAGTGAACACACTTTTTTTGAACCAAAACGTACTCTATCGAATCCTATGTGCTTATCTCATTTATTCTTGCCTAAGTGAAGACTTCCGATTAAGAATATGAAGTTCCTTATAAGTTATGAAAAAAAACTAAGTATTGATACTTAACCCCTATGGGACGGCATCTCTCCTTGCACAATGTGGTCAAACGTAAACCGTTTACTCTATTACTTAACAAGGAAGTAATAGTTGGTCAAATAAGTGAACACAAAATTTTTTGAACCAAAACGTACTCGATCGAATCCTATGTGCTTATCTCTTTTATTCTTGCCTAAGTGATGACTTCCGATTAAGAATATGAAGTTCCGTATAAGTTATGACCCCAAAGACACGCGATCGAAGCCTATGTGCTTATCTCTCTCATTCTTGCCTAAGCGAATATTTTCGATCAAGAATATGAAGTTCTATATAAGTTATGAAGAAAGCACTAAGTATGGATATTTAACCTCTATAGGATGGCCTCTCTCATTCCCCGATTTGGTCAAACGTAACTCGTTTAATTAACAAGGATGTAATGGTCGGTCAAATAAGTTAATACACATCTTTGAACTTTAACGCACTCGATCGAAGCCTATGTGCTTTTCTCTATTATTCTTGTCTAAGTGAAGAATTCCGATCAAGAATATGAAGTTCCATATAAGTTATGAAAAATAAAAAACTAAGTATTGATACTTAACCGCTATGGGACGGCCTCTCTCCTTCCACGATTTGGCCAAGCGTAACTCGTTTACTCTATTACTTAACAAGGAAGTAATATTGGTCAGATAAGTCAAAACACATTCTTTGAACAAAAATGCAATCGATCGAAGCCTATGTGCGTATCTCTTTTATTCTTGCCTAAGTAAAAACTTCCGATCAAGAATATGAAGTTCCCTATAAGTTATGAAAAAAGAACTAAGAGTGGATACTTAATGCCTATGTGACGGATTCTCTCCTTCCATGATTTGGTCAAACGTAACTCATTTACTCTATTACTTAACAACGAAGTAATAGTTGGTCAAATAAGTGAACACACTTTTTTTGAACCAAAACGTACTCTATCGAATCCTATGTGCTTATCTCATTTATTCTTGACTAAGTGAAGACTTCCGATTAAGAATATGAAGTTCCTTATAAGTTATGAAAAAAAACTAAGTATTGATACTTAACCCCTATGGGACGGCATCTCTCCTTGCACAATGTGGTCAAACGTAAACCGTTTACTCTATTACTTAACAAGGAAGTAATAGTTGGTCAAATAAGTGAACACACAATTTTTTGAACTAAAACGTACTCGATCGAATCCTATGTGCTTATCTCTTTTATTCTTGCCTAAGTGATGACTTCCGATTAAGAATATGAAGTTCCGTATAAGTTATGACCCCAAAGACACGCGATCGAAGCCTATGTGCTTATCTCTCTCATTCTTGCCTAAGCGAATATTTTCGATCAAAAATATGAAGTTCTATATAAGTTATGAAGAAAGCACTAAGTATGGATATTTAACCCCTATAGGATGGCCTCTTTCATTCCCCGATTTGGTCAAACGTAACTCGTTTAATTAACAAGGATGTAATGGTCAGTCAAATAAGTTAATACACATCTTTGAACTTTAACGCACTCGATCGAAGCCTATGTGCTTTTCTCTATTATTCTTGTCTAAGTGAAGAATTCCGATCAAGAATATGAAGTTCCATATAAGTTATGAATAAAAAAAACTAAGTATTGATACTTAACCACTATGGGACGGCCTCTCTCCTTCCACGATTTAGTCAAGCGTAACTCGTTTACTCTATTACTTAACAAGGAAGTAATATTGGTCAGATAAGTCAACACACATTCTTTGAACAAAAACGCAATCGATCGAAGCCTATGTGCGTATCTTTTTTATTCTTGCCTAAGTAAAAACTTCCGATCAAGAATATGAAGTTCTCTATAAGTTATGAAAAAAGGAACTAAGAGTGGATACTTAACCCCTATGGGACGACCTCTCTCCTTGCACAACTTGGTCAAACGTAACTCGTTTACTCTATTACTTAACAAGGAAGTAATAATTAGTCGAATAAGTGAACACACGTTTTTTGAACCAAAACGTACTCGATCGAATCCTATGTGCTTATCTCATTTATTCTTGCGTTAGTGAAGACTTCCGATTAAGAATATGAAGTTCGCTATAAGTTATGAAAAACAAAACTAAGTATTGATACTTAACCCCTATGGGACGGCATCTCTCCTTGCACAACGTGGTCAAACGTAAATCGTTTACTCTATTACTTAACAAGGAAGTAATAGTTGGTCAAATAAGTGAACACACTTTTTTTGAAACAAAACGTACTCGATCGAAGACTATGTGCTTATCTCTTTTATTCTTGCCTAAGTGAAGACTTGCGATCAAGAATAGGAAGTTCCTTATAAGTTATGAAAAAAACTAAGTATTGATACTTAACCCCTATGGGACGGCCTCTCTTCTTCCACGATTTGGTCAAACTTAACTAGTTTACTCTATTACTTAGCAAGGAAGTAATAGTTGCTCAAATAAGTCAACACACTTTATTGAACCAAAACGCAATCGATCAAAGCCTATGTGCTTATCTCTTTTATTCTTGCCTATGTGAAGACTTCCGATCTAGAATATGAAGTTCCCTGTAAGTTACGGAAAAACAAACTAAGAAAGGATACTTAAAGCCTATGGGATGACCTCTCTCCTTGCACAATTTGGTCAAACGTAACTCGTTTATTCTATTACTTAAAAACAAAGTAATAGTTGGTCAAATAAGTCAACACACATTCTTTGAACCAAAACGCAATCGATCAAAGCCTCTGTGCGTATCTCTTTTATTCTTGCCTAAGTAAAGACTTCCGATCAAGAATATGAAGTTCCCTAAATGTTATGAAAAAAGAAATTAAGAATCGATACTTAATGCCCATGTGACGTATTATCTCCTTCCATGATTTGGTCAAACGTAACTCCTTTACTCTATTACTTAACAAGGAAGTAATAGGTTGTTAAATAAGTCAACACACATTTTTTGAACCAAAACGCACTCGATCGAAGCCTACGTGCTTATCTGTTTTATTCTTGCCTAAGTGAAGACTTTCGATCAAGAATATGAAGTTCCATATACGTTACGAAAAAAAGAACTAAATATTGATACTTAACCCCTATGGGACGGCCTCACTCCTTCCACGATTAGGTCAAACACAACTCGTTTACTCTATTACTTAACAAGGAAGTAATAGTAAGTCAAATAAGTCAATACATATTTTTTGAACCAAAATGCAATCGATCGGGGCCTATGTGCTTATCTCTTTTATTCTTGCTTAAGGAAAGACTTCCGATCAAGGATATGAAGTTCCCTATAAGTTATGAAAAGAAAGCTAACTATTGATACTTAACCCCTATGGGACGGCCTCTCTCCTTGCACAACTTGGTCAAATGTAACTCGTTTACTCTATTACTTAACAAGGAAATAATAGTTGGTCGAATAAGTGAACACACTTTTTTTGAACCAAAACGTACTCTATCGAATCCTATGTGCTTATCTCATTTATTCTTGCCTAAGTGAAGACTTCCGATTAAGAATATGAAGTTCCTTATAAGTTATGAAAAAAAACTAAGTATTGATACTTAACCCCTATGGGACGGCATCTCTCCTTGCACAATGTGGTCAAACGTAAACCGTTTACTCTATTACTTAACAAGGAAGTAATAGTTGGTCAAATAAGTGAACACAAATTTTTTTGAACCAAAACGTACTCGATCGAATCCTATGTGCTTATCTCTTTTATTCTTGCCTAAGTGATGACTTCCGATTAAGAATATGAAGTTCCGTATAAGTTATGACCCCAAAGACACGCGATCGAAGCCTATGTGCTTATCTCTCTCATTCTTGCCTAAGCGAATATTTTCGATCAAGAATATGAAGTTCTATATAAGTTATGAAGAAAGCACTAAGTATGGATATTTAACCTCTATAGGATGGCCTCTCTCATTCCCCGATTTGGTCAAACGTAACTCGTTTAATTAACAAGGATGTAATGGTCGGTCAAATAAGTTAATACACATCTTTGAACTTTAACGCACTCGATCGAAGCCTATGTGCTTTTCTCTATTATTCTTGTCTAAGTGAAGAATTCCGATCAAGAATATGAAGTTCCATATAAGTTATGAAAAATAAAAAACTAAGTATTGATACTTAACCGCTATGGGACGGCCTCTCTCCTTCCACGATTTGGTCAAGCGTAACTCGTTTACTCTATTACTTAACAAGGAAGTAATATTGGTCAGATAAGTCAAAACACATTCTTTGAACAAAAATGCAATCGATCGAAGCCTATGTGCGTATCTCTTTTATTCTTGCCTAAGTAAAAACTTCCGATCAAGAATATGAAGTTCCCTATAAGTTATGAAAAAAGAACTAAGAGTGGATACTTAATGCCTATGTGACGGATTCTCTCCTTCCATGATTTGGTCAAACGTAACTCATTTACTCTATTACTTAACAACGAAGTAATAGTTGGTCAAATAAGTGAACACACTTTTTTTGAACCAAAACGTACTCTATCGAATCCTATGTGCTTATCTCATTTATTCTTGACTAAGTGAAGACTTCCGATTAAGAATATGAAGTTCCTTATAAGTTATGAAAAAAAACTAAGTATTGATACTTAACCCCTATGGGACGGCATCTCTCCTTGCACAATGTGGTCAAACGTAAACCGTTTACTCTATTACTTAACAAGGAAGTAATAGTTGGTCAAATAAGTGAACACACAATTTTTTGAACTAAAACGTACTCGATCGAATCCTATGTGCTTATCTCTTTTATTCTTGCCTAAGTGATGACTTCCGATTAAGAATATGAAGTTCCGTATAAGTTATGACCCCAAAGACACGCGATCGAAGCCTATGTGCTTATCTCTCTCATTCTTGCCTAAGCGAATATTTTCGATCAAAAATATGAAGTTCTATATAAGTTATGAAGAAAGCACTAAGTATGGATATTTAACCCCTATAGGATGGCCTCTTTCATTCCCCGATTTGGTCAAACGTAACTCGTTTAATTAACAAGGATGTAATGGTCAGTCAAATAAGTTAATACACATCTTTGAACTTTAATGCACTCGATCGAAGCCTATGTGCTTTTCTCTATTATTCTTGTCTAAGTGAAGAATTCCGATCAAGAATATGAAGTTCCATATAAGTTATGAATAAAAAAAACTAAGTATTGATACTTAACCACTATGGGACGGCCTCTCTCCTTCCACGATTTAGTCAAGCGTAACTCGTTTACTCTATTACTTAACAAGGAAGTAATATTGGTCAGATAAGTCAACACACATTCTTTGAACAAAAACGCAATCGATCGAAGCCTATGTGCGTATCTTTTTTATTCTTGCCTAAGTAAAAACTTCCGATCAAGAATATGAAGTTCTCTATAAGTTATGAAAAAAGGAACTAAGAGTGGATACTTAACCCCTATGGGACGACCTCTCTCCTTGCACAACTTGGTCAAACGTAACTCGTTTACTCTATTACTTAACAAGGAAGTAATAATTAGTCGAATAAGTGAACACACGTTTTTTGAACCAAAACGTACTCGATCGAATCCTATGTGCTTATCTCATTTATTCTTGCGTTAGTGAAGACTTCCGATTAAGAATATGAAGTTCGCTATAAGTTATGAAAAACAAAACTAAGTATTGATACTTAACCCCTATGGGACGGCATCTCTCCTTGCACAACGTGGTCAAACGTAAATCGTTTACTCTATTACTTAACAAGGAAGTAATAGTTGGTCAAATAAGTGAACACACTTTTTTTGAAACAAAACGTACTCGATCGAAGACTATGTGCTTATCTCTTTTATTCTTGCCTAAGTGAAGACTTGCGATCAAGAATAGGAAGTTCCTTATAAGTTATGAAAAAAACTAAGTATTGATACTTAACCCCTATGGGACGGCCTCTCTTCTTCCACGATTTGGTCAAACTTAACTAGTTTACTCTATTACTTAGCAAGGAAGTAATAGTTGCTCAAATAAGTCAACACACTTTATTGAACCAAAACGCAATCGATCAAAGCCTATGTGCTTATCTCTTTTATTCTTGCCTATGTGAAGACTTCCGATCTAGAATATGAAGTTCCCTGTAAGTTACGGAAAAACAAACTAAGAAAGGATACTTAAAGCCTATGGGATGACCTCTCTCCTTGCACAATTTGGTCAAACGTAACTCGTTTATTCTATTACTTAAAAACAAAGTAATAGTTGGTCAAATAAGTCAACACACATTCTTTGAACCAAAACGCAATCGATCAAAGCCTCTGTGCGTATCTCTTTTATTCTTGCCTAAGTAAAGACTTCCGATCAAGAATATGAAGTTCCCTAAATGTTATGAAAAAAGAAATTAAGAATCGATACTTAATGCCCATGTGACGTATTATCTCCTTCCATGATTTGGTCAAACGTAACTCCTTTACTCTATTACTTAACAAGGAAGTAATAGGTTGTTAAATAAGTCAACACACATTTTTTGAACCAAAACGCACTCGATCGAAGCCTACGTGCTTATCTGTTTTATTCTTGCCTAAGTGAAGACTTTCGATCAAGAATATGAAGTTCCATATACGTTACGAAAAAAAGAACTAAATATTGATACTTAACCCCTATGGGACGGCCTCACTCCTTCCACGATTAGGTCAAACACAACTCGTTTACTCTATTACTTAACAAGGAAGTAATAGTAAGTCAAATAAGTCAATACATATTTTTTGAACCAAAATGCAATCGATCGGGGCCTATGTGCTTATCTCTTTTATTCTTGCTTAAGGAAAGACTTCCGATCAAGGATATGAAGTTCCCTATAAGTTATGAAAAGAAAGCTAACTATTGATACTTAACCCCTATGGGACGGCCTCTCTCCTTGCACAACTTGGTCAAATGTAACTCGTTTACTCTATTACTTAACAAGGAAATAATAGTTGGTCGAATAAGTGAACACACTTTTTTTGAACCAAAACGTACTCTATCGAATCCTATGTGCTTATCTCATTTATTCTTGCCTAAGTGAAGACTTCCGATTAAGAATATGAAGTTCCTTATAAGTTATGAAAAAAAACTAAGTATTGATACTTAACCCCTATGGGACGGCATCTCTCCTTGCACAATGTGGTCAAACGTAAACCGTTTACTCTATTACTTAACAAGGAAGTAATAGTTGGTCAAATAAGTGAACACAAATTTTTTTGAACCAAAACGTACTCGATCGAATCCTATGTGCTTATCTCTTTTATTCTTGCCTAAGTGATGACTTCCGATTAAGAATATGAAGTTCCGTATAAGTTATGACCCCAAAGACACGCGATCGAAGCCTATGTGCTTATCTCTCTCATTCTTGCCTAAGCGAATATTTTCGATCAAGAATATGAAGTTCTATATAAGTTATGAAGAAAGCACTAAGTATGGATATTTAACCTCTATAGGATGGCCTCTCTCATTCCCCGATTTGGTCAAACGTAACTCGTTTAATTAACAAGGATGTAATGGTCGGTCAAATAAGTTAATACACATCTTTGAACTTTAACGCACTCGATCGAAGCCTATGTGCTTTTCTCTATTATTCTTGTCTAAGTGAAGAATTCCGATCAAGAATATGAAGTTCCATATAAGTTATGAAAAATAAAAAACTAAGTATTGATACTTAACCGCTATGGGACGGCCTCTCTCCTTCCACGATTTGGTCAAGCGTAACTCGTTTACTCTATTACTTAACAAGGAAGTAATATTGGTCAGATAAGTCAAAACACATTCTTTGAACAAAAATGCAATCGATCGAAGCCTATGTGCGTATCTCTTTTATTCTTGCCTAAGTAAAAACTTCCGATCAAGAATATGAAGTTCCCTATAAGTTATGAAAAAAGAACTAAGAGTGGATACTTAATGCCTATGTGACGGATTCTCTCCTTCCATGATTTGGTCAAACGTAACTCATTTACTCTATTACTTAACAACGAAGTAATAGTTGGTCAAATAAGTGAACACACTTTTTTTGAACCAAAACGTACTCTATCGAATCCTATGTGCTTATCTCATTTATTCTTGCCTAAGTGAAGACTTCCGATTAAGAATATGAAGTTCCTTATAAGTTATGAAAAAAAACTAAGTATTGATACTTAACCCCTATGGGACGGCATCTCTCCTTGCACAATGTGGTCAAACGTAAACCGTTTACTCTATTACTTAACAAGGAAGTAATAGTTGGTCAAATAAGTGAACACACAATTTTTTGAACTAAAACGTACTCGATCGAATCCTATGTGCTTATCTCTTTTATTCTTGCCTAAGTGATGACTTCCGATTAAGAATATGAAGTTCCGTATAAGTTATGACCCCAAAGACACGCGATCGAAGCCTATGTGCTTATCTCTCTCATTCTTGCCTAAGCGAATATTTTCGATCAAAAATATGAAGTTCTATATAAGTTATGAAGAAATCACTAAGTATGGATATTTAACCCCTATAGGATGGCCTCTTTCATTCCCCGATTTGGTCAAACGTAACTCGTTTAATTAACAAGGATGTAATGGTCAGTCAAATAAGTTAATACACATCTTTGAACTTTAACGCACTCGATCGAAGCCTATGTGCTTTTCTCTATTATTCTTGTCTAAGTGAAGAATTCCGATCAAGAATATGAAGTTCCATATAAGTTATGAATAAAAAAAACTAAGTATTGATACTTAACCACTATGGGACGGCCTCTCTCCTTCCACGATTTAGTCAAGCGTAACTCGTTTACTCTATTACTTAACAAGGAAGTAATATTGGTCAGATAAGTCAACACACATTCTTTGAACAAAAACGCAATCGATCGAAGCCTATGTGCGTATCTTTTTTATTCTTGCCTAAGTAAAAACTTCCGATCAAGAATATGAAGTTCTCTATAAGTTATGAAAAAAGGAACTAAGAGTGGATACTTAACCCCTATGGGACGGCCTCTCTCCTTGCACAACTTGGTCAAACGTAACTCGTTTACTCTATTACTTAACAAGGAAGTAATAATTAGTCGAATAAGTGAACACACGTTTTTTGAACCAAAATGTACTCGATCGAATCCTATGTGCTTATCTCATTTATTCTTGCGTTAGTGAAGACTTCCGATTAAGAATATGAAGTTCGCTATAAGTTATGAAAAACAAAACTAAGTATTGATACTTAACCCCTATGGGATGGCATCTCTCCTTGCACAACGTGGTCAAACGTAAATCGTTTACTCTATTACTTAACAAGGAAGTAATAGTTGGTCAAATAAGTGAACACACTTTTTTTGAAACAAAACGTACTCGATCGAAGACTATGTGCTTATCTCTTTTATTCTTGCCTAAGTGAAGACTTGCGATCAAGAATAGGAAGTTCCTTATAAGTTATGAAAAAAACTAAGTATTGATACTTAACCCCTATGGGACGGCCTCTCTTCTTCCACGATTTGGTCAAACTTAACTAGTTTACTCTATTACTTAGCAAGGAAGTAATAGTTGCTCAAATAAGCCAACACACTTTATTGAACCAAAACGCAATCGATCAAAGCCTATGTGCTTATCACTTTTATTCTTGCCTATGTGAAGACTTCCGATCTAGAATATGAAGTTCCCTGTAAGTTACGGAAAAACAAACTAAGAAAGGATACTTAAAGCCTATGGGATGACCTCTCTCCTTGCACAATTTGGTCAAACGTAACTCGTTTATTCTATTGCTTAAAAACAAAGTAATAGTTGGTCAAATAAGTCAACACAAATTCTTTGAACCAAAACGCAATCGATCAAAGCCTCTGTGCGTATCTCTTTTATTCTTGCCTAAGTAAAGACTTCCGATCAAGAATATGAAGTTCCCTAAATGTTATGAAAAAAGAAATTAAGAATCGATACTTAATGCCCATGTGACGTATTATCTCCTTCCATGATTTGGTCAAACGTAACTCCTTTACTCTATTAGTTAACAAGGAAGTAATAGGTTGTTAAATAAGTCAACACACATTTTTTGAACCAAAACGCACTCGATCGAAGCCTACGTGCTTATCTATTTCATTCTTGCCTAAGTGAAGACTTTCGATCAAGAATATGAAGTTCCATATACGTTACGAAAAAAAGAACTAAATATTGATACTTAACCCCTATGGGACGGCCTCACTCCTTCCACGATTAGGTCAAACACAACTCGTTTACTCTATTACTTAACAAGGAAGTAATAGTAAGTCAAATAAGTCAATACATATTTTTTGAACCAAAATGCAATCGATCGGGGCCTATGTGCTTATCTCTTTTATTCTTGCTTAAGGAAAGACTTCCGATCAAGGATATGAAGTTCCCTATAAGTTATGAAAAGAAAGCTAACTATTGATACTTAACCCCTATGGGACGGCCTCTCTCCTTGCACAACTTGGTCAAATGTAACTCGTTTACTCTATTACTTAACAAGGAAATAATAGTTGGTCGAATAAGTGAACACACTTTTTTTGAACCAAAACGTACTCTATCGAATCCTATGTGCTTATCTCATTTATTCTTGCCTAAGTGAAGACTTCAGATTAAGAATATGAAGTTCCTTATAAGTTATGAAAAAAAACTAAGTATTGATACTTAACCCCTATGGGACGGCATCTCTCCTTGCACAATGTGGTCAAACGTAAACCGTTTACTCTATTACTTAACAAGGAAGTAATAGTTGGTCAAATAAGTGAACACAAAATTTTTTGAACCAAAACGTACTCGATCGAATCCTATGTGCTTATCTCTTTTATTCTTGCCTAAGTGATGACTTCCGATTAAGAATATGAAGTTCCGTATAAGTTATGACCCCAAAGACACGCGATCGAAGCCTATGTGCTTATCTCTCTCATTCTTGCCTAAGCGAATATTTTCGATCAAGAATATGAAGTTCTATATAAGTTATGAAGAAAGCACTAAGTATGGATATTTAACCTCTATAGGATGGCCTCTCTCATTCCCCGATTTGGTCAAACGTAACTCGTTTAATTAACAAGGATGTAATGGTCGGTCAAATAAGTTAATACACATCTTTGAACTTTAACGCACTCGATCGAAGCCTATGTGCTTTTCTCTATTATTCTTGTCTAAGTGAAGAATTCCGATCAAGAATATGAAGTTCCATATAAGTTATGAAAAATAAAAAACTAAGTATTGATACTTAACCGCTATGGGACGGCCTCTCTCCTTCCACGATTTGGTCAAGCGTAACTCGTTTACTCTATTACTTAACAAGGAAGTAATATTGGTCAGATAAGTCAAAACACATTCTTTGAACAAAAATGCAATCGATCGAAGCCTATGTGCGTATCTCTTTTATTCTTGCCTAAGTAAAAACTTCCGATCAAGAATATGAAGTTCCCTATAAGTTATGAAAAAAGAACTAAGAGTGGATACTTAATGCCTATGTGACGGATTCTCTCCTTCCATGATTTGGTCAAACGTAACTCATTTACTCTATTACTTAACAACGAAGTAATAGTTGGTCAAATAAGTGAACACACTTTTTTTGAACCAAAACGTACTCTATCGAATCCTATGTGCTTATCTCATTTATTCTTGACTAAGTGAAGACTTCCGATTAAGAATATGAAGTTCCTTATAAGTTATGAAAAAAAACTAAGTATTGATACTTAACCCCTATGGGACGGCATCTCTCCTTGCACAATGTGGTCAAACGTAAACCGTTTACTCTATTACTTAACAAGGAAGTAATAGTTGGTCAAATAAGTGAACACACAATTTTTTGAACTAAAACGTACTCGATCGAATCCTATGTGCTTATCTCTTTTATTCTTGCCTAAGTGATGACTTCCGATTAAGAATATGAAGTTCCGTATAAGTTATGACCCCAAAGACACGCGATCGAAGCCTATGTGCTTATCTCTCTCATTCTTGCCTAAGCGAATATTTTCGATCAAAAATATGAAGTTCTATATAAGTTATGAAGAAAGCACTGAGTATGGATATTTAACCCCTATAGGATGGCCTCTTTCATTCCCCGATTTGGTCAAACGTAACTCGTTTAATTAACAAGGATGTAATGGTCAGTCAAATAAGTTAATACACATCTTTGAACTTTAACGCACTCGATCGAAGCCTATGTGCTTTTCTCTATTATTCTTGTCTAAGTGAAGAATTCCGATCAAGAATATGAAGTTCCATATAAGTTATGAATAAAAAAAACTAAGTATTGATACTTAACCACTATGGGACGGCCTCTCTCCTTCCACGATTTAGTCAAGCGTAACTCGTTTACTCTATTACTTAACAAGGAAGTAATATTGGTCAGATAAGTCAACACACATTCTTTGAACAAAAACGCAATCGATCGAAGCCTATGTGCGTATCTTTTTTATTCTTGCCTAAGTAAAAACTTCCGATCAAGAATATGAAGTTCTCTATAAGTTATGAAAAAAGGAACTAAGAGTGGATACTTAACCCCTATGGGACGACCTCTCTCCTTGCACAACTTGGTCAAACGTAACTCGTTTACTCTATTACTTAACAAGGAAGTAATAATTAGTCGAATAAGTGAACACACGTTTTTTGAACCAAAATGTACTCGATCGAATCCTATGTGCTTATCTCATTTATTCTTGCGTTAGTGAAGACTTCCGATTAAGAATATGAAGTTCGCTATAAGTTATGAAAAACAAAACTAAGTATTGATACTTAACCCCTATGGGACGGCATCTCTCCTTGCACAACGTGGTCAAACGTAAATCGTTTACTCTATTACTTAACAAGGAAGTAATAGTTGGTCAAATAAGTGAACACACTTTTTTTGAAACAAAACGTACTCGATCGAAGACTATGTGCTTATCTCTTTTATTCTTGCCTAAGTGAAGACTTGCGATCAAGAATAGGAAGTTCCTTATAAGTTATGAAAAAAACTAAGTATTGATACTTAACCCCTATGGGACGGCCTCTCTTCTTCCACGATTTGGTCAAACTTAACTAGTTTACTCTATTACTTAGCAAGGAAGTAATAGTTGCTCAAATAAGTCAACACACTTTATTGAACCAAAACGCAATCGATCAAAGCCTATGTGCTTATCACTTTTATTCTTGCCTATGTGAAGACTTCCGATCTAGAATATGAAGTTCCCTGTAAGTTACGGAAAAACAAACTAAGAAAGGATACTTAAAGCCTATGGGATGACCTCTCTCCTTGCACAATTTGGTCAAACGTAACTCGTTTATTCTATTGCTTAAAAACAAAGTAATAGTTGGTCAAATAAGTCAACACACATTCTTTGAACCAAAACGCAATCGATCAAAGCCTCTGTGCGTATCTCTTTTATTCTTGCCTAAGTAAAGACTTCCGATCAAGAATATGAAGTTCCCTAAATGTTATGAAAAAAGAAATTAAGAATCGATACTTAATGCCCATGTGACGTATTATCTCCTTCCATGATTTGGTCAAACGTAACTCCTTTACTCTATTACTTAACAAGGAAGTAATAGGTTGTTAAATAAGTCAACACACATTTTTTGAACCAAAACGCACTCGATCGAAGCCTACGTGCTTATCTGTTTTATTCTTGCCTAAGTGAAGACTTTCGATCAAGAATATGAAGTTCCATATACGTTACGAAAAAAAGAACTAAATATTGATACTTAACCCCTATGGGACGGCCTCACTCCTTCCACGATTAGGTCAAACACAACTCGTTTACTCTATTACTTAACAAGGAAGTAATAGTAAGTCAAATAAGTCAATACATATTTTTTGAACCAAAATGCAATCGATCGGGGCCTATGTGCTTATCTCTTTTATTCTTGCTTAAGGAAAGACTTCCGATCAAGGATATGAAGTTCCCTATAAGTTATGAAAAGAAAGCTAACTATTGATACTTAACCCCTATGGGACGGCCTCTCTCCTTGCACAACTTGGTCAAATGTAACTCGTTTACTCTATTACTTAACAAGGAAATAATAGTTGGTCGAATAAGTGAACACACTTTTTTTGAACCAAAACGTACTCTATCGAATCCTATGTGCTTATCTCATTTATTCTTGCCTAAGTGAAGACTTCCGATTAAGAATATGAAGTTCCTTATAAGTTATGAAAAAAAACTAAGTATTGATACTTAACCCCTATGGGACGGCATCTCTCCTTGCACAATGTGGTCAAACGTAAACCGTTTACTCTATTACTTAACAAGGAAGTAATAGTTGGTCAAATAAGTGAACACAAAATTTTTTGAACCAAAACGTACTCGATCGAATCCTATGTGCTTATCTCTTTTATTCTTGCCTAAGTGATGACTTCCGATTAAGAATATGAAGTTCCGTATAAGTTATGACCCCAAAGACACGCGATCGAAGCCTATGTGCTTATCTCTCTCATTCTTGCCTAAGCGAATATTTTCGATCAAGAATATGAAGTTCTATATAAGTTATGAAGAAAGCACTAAGTATGGATATTTAACCTCTATAGGATGGCCTCTCTCATTCCCCGATTTGGTCAAACGTAACTCGTTTAATTAACAAGGATGTAATGGTCGGTCAAATAAGTTAATACACATCTTTGAACTTTAACGCACTCGATCGAAGCCTATGTGCTTTTCTCTATTATTCTTGTCTAAGTGAAGAATTCCGATCAAGAATATGAAGTTCCATATAAGTTATGAAAAATAAAAAACTAAGTATTGATACTTAACCGCTATGGGACGGCCTCTCTCCTTCCACGATTTGGTCAAGCGTAACTCGTTTACTCTATTACTTAACAAGGAAGTAATATTGGTCAGATAAGTCAAAACACATTCTTTGAACAAAAATGCAATCGATCGAAGCCTATGTGCGTATCTCTTTTATTCTTGCCTAAGTAAAAACTTCCGATCAAGAATATGAAGTTCCCTATAAGTTATGAAAAAAGAACTAAGAGTGGATACTTAATGCCTATGTGACGGATTCTCTCCTTCCATGATTTGGTCAAACGTAACTCATTTACTCTATTACTTAACAACGAAGTAATAGTTGGTCAAATAAGTGAACACACTTTTTTTGAACCAAAACGTACTCTATCGAATCCTATGTGCTTATCTCATTTATTCTTGACTAAGTGAAGACTTCCGATTAAGAATATGAAGTTCCTTATAAGTTATGAAAAAAAACTAAGTATTGATACTTAACCCCTATGGGACGGCATCTCTCCTTGCACAATGTGGTCAAACGTAAACCGTTTACTCTATTACTTAACAAGGAAGTAATAGTTGGTCAAATAAGTGAACACACAATTTTTTGAACTAAAACGTACTCGATCGAATCCTATGTGCTTATCTCTTTTATTCTTGCCTAAGTGATGACTTCCGATTAAGAATATGAAGTTCCGTATAAGTTATGACCCCAAAGACACGCGATCGAAGCCTATGTGCTTATCTCTCTCATTCTTGCCTAAGCGAATATTTTCGATCAAAAATATGAAGTTCTATATAAGTTATGAAGAAAGCACTGAGTATGGATATTTAACCCCTATAGGATGGCCTCTTTCATTCCCCGATTTGGTCAAACGTAACTCGTTTAATTAACAAGGATGTAATGGTCAGTCAAATAAGTTAATACACATCTTTGAACTTTAACGCACTCGATCGAAGCCTATGTGCTTTTCTCTATTATTCTTGTCTAAGTGAAGAATTCCGATCAAGAATATGAAGTTCCATATAAGTTATGAATAAAAAAAACTAAGTATTGATACTTAACCACTATGGGACGGCCTCTCTCCTTCCACGATTTAGTCAAGCGTAACTCGTTTACTCTATTACTTAACAAGGAAGTAATATTGGTCAGATAAGTCAACACACATTCTTTGAACAAAAACGCAATCGATCGAAGCCTATGTGCGTATCTTTTTTATTCTTGCCTAAGTAAAAACTTCCGATCAAGAATATGAAGTTCTCTATAAGTTATGAAAAAAGGAACTAAGAGTGGATACTTAACCCCTATGGGACGACCTCTCTCCTTGCACAACTTGGTCAAACGTAACTCGTTTACTCTATTACTTAACAAGGAAGTAATAATTAGTCGAATAAGTGAACACACGTTTTTTGAACCAAAATGTACTCGATCGAATCCTATGTGCTTATCTCATTTATTCTTGCGTTAGTGAAGACTTCCGATTAAGAATATGAAGTTCGCTATAAGTTATGAAAAACAAAACTAAGTATTGATACTTAACCCCTATGGGACGGCATCTCTCCTTGCACAACGTGGTCAAACGTAAATCGTTTACTCTATTACTTAACAAGGAAGTAATAGTTGGTCAAATAAGTGAACACACTTTTTTTGAAACAAAACGTACTCGATCGAAGACTATGTGCTTATCTCTTTTATTCTTGCCTAAGTGAAGACTTGCGATCAAGAATAGGAAGTTCCTTATAAGTTATGAAAAAAACTAAGTATTGATACTTAACCCCTATGGGACGGCCTCTCTTCTTCCACGATTTGGTCAAACTTAACTAGTTTACTCTATTACTTAGCAAGGAAGTAATAGTTGCTCAAATAAGTCAACACACTTTATTGAACCAAAACGCAATCGATCAAAGCCTATGTGCTTATCACTTTTATTCTTGCCTATGTGAAGACTTCCGATCTAGAATATGAAGTTCCCTGTAAGTTACGGAAAAACAAACTAAGAAAGGATACTTAAAGCCTATGGGATGACCTCTCTCCTTGCACAATTTGGTCAAACGTAACTCGTTTATTCTATTGCTTAAAAACAAAGTAATAGTTGGTCAAATAAGTCAACACACATTCTTTGAACCAAAACGCAATCGATCAAAGCCTCTGTGCGTATCTCTTTTATTCTTGCCTAAGTAAAGACTTCCGATCAAGAATATGAAGTTCCCTAAATGTTATGAAAAAAGAAATTAAGAATCGATACTTAATGCCCATGTGACGTATTATCTCCTTCCATGATTTGGTCAAACGTAACTCCTTTACTCTATTACTTAACAAGGAAGTAATAGGTTGTTAAATAAGTCAACACACATTTTTTGAACCAAAACGCACTCGATCGAAGCCTACGTGCTTATCTGTTTTATTCTTGCCTAAGTGAAGACTTTCGATCAAGAATATGAAGTTCCATATACGTTACGAAAAAAAGAACTAAATATTGATACTTAACCCCTATGGGACGGCCTCACTCCTTCCACGATTAGGTCAAACACAACTCGTTTACTCTATTACTTAACAAGGAAGTAATAGTAAGTCAAATAAGTCAATACATATTTTTTGAACCAAAATGCAATCGATCGGGGCCTATGTGCTTATCTCTTTTATTCTTGCTTAAGGAAAGACTTCCGATCAAGGATATGAAGTTCCCTATAAGTTATGAAAAGAAAGCTAACTATTGATACTTAACCCCTATGGGACGGCCTCTCTCCTTGCACAACTTGGTCAAATGTAACTCGTTTACTCTATTACTTAACAAGGAAATAATAGTTGGTCGAATAAGTGAACACACTTTTTTTGAACCAAAACGTACTCTATCGAATCCTATGTGCTTATCTCATTTATTCTTGCCTAAGTGAAGACTTCCGATTAAGAATATGAAGTTCCTTATAAGTTATGAAAAAAAACTAAGTATTGATACTTAACCCCTATGGGACGGCATCTCTCCTTGCACAATGTGGTCAAACGTAAACCGTTTACTCTATTACTTAACAAGGAAGTAATAGTTGGTCAAATAAGTGAACACAAAATTTTTTGAACCAAAACGTACTCGATCGAATCCTATGTGCTTATCTCTTTTATTCTTGCCTAAGTGATGACTTCCGATTAAGAATATGAAGTTCCGTATAAGTTATGACCCCAAAGACACGCGATCGAAGCCTATGTGCTTATCTCTCTCATTCTTGCCTAAGCGAATATTTTCGATCAAGAATATGAAGTTCTATATAAGTTATGAAGAAAGCACTAAGTATGGATATTTAACCTCTATAGGATGGCCTCTCTCATTCCCCGATTTGGTCAAACGTAACTCGTTTAATTAACAAGGATGTAATGGTCGGTCAAATAAGTTAATACACATCTTTGAACTTTAACGCACTCGATCGAAGCCTATGTGCTTTTCTCTATTATTCTTGTCTAAGTGAAGAATTCCGATCAAGAATATGAAGTTCCATATAAGTTATGAAAAATAAAAAACTAAGTATTGATACTTAACCGCTATGGGACGGCCTCTCTCCTTCCACGATTTGGTCAAGCGTAACTCGTTTACTCTATTACTTAACAAGGAAGTAATATTGGTCAGATAAGTCAAAACACATTCTTTGAACAAAAATGCAATCGATCGAAGCCTATGTGCGTATCTCTTTTATTCTTGCCTAAGTAAAAACTTCCGATCAAGAATATGAAGTTCCCTATAAGTTATGAAAAAAGAACTAAGAGTGGATACTTAATGCCTATGTGACGGATTCTCTCCTTCCATGATTTGGTCAAACGTAACTCATTTACTCTATTACTTAACAACGAAGTAATAGTTGGTCAAATAAGTGAACACACTTTTTTTGAACCAAAACGTACTCTATCGAATCCTATGTGCTTATCTCATTTATTCTTGACTAAGTGAAGACTTCCGATTAAGAATATGAAGTTCCTTATAAGTTATGAAAAAAAACTAAGTATTGATACTTAACCCCTATGGGACGGCATCTCTCCTTGCACAATGTGGTCAAACGTAAACCGTTTACTCTATTACTTAACAAGGAAGTAATAGTTGGTCAAATAAGTGAACACACAATTTTTTGAACTAAAACGTACTCGATCGAATCCTATGTGCTTATCTCTTTTATTCTTGCCTAAGTGATGACTTCCGATTAAGAATATGAAGTTCCGTATAAGTTATGACCCCAAAGACACGCGATCGAAGCCTATGTGCTTATCTCTCTCATTCTTGCCTAAGCGAATATTTTCGATCAAAAATATGAAGTTCTATATAAGTTATGAAGAAAGCACTAAGTATGGATATTTAACCCCTATAGGATGGCCTCTTTCATTCCCCGATTTGGTCAAACGTAACTCGTTTAATTAACAAGGATGTAATGGTCAGTCAAATAAGTTAATACACATCTTTGAACTTTAACGCACTCGATCGAAGCCTATGTGCTTTTCTCTATTATTCTTGTCTAAGTGAAGAATTCCGATCAAGAATATGAAGTTCCATATAAGTTATGAATAAAAAAAACTAAGTATTGATACTTAACCACTATGGGACGGCCTCTCTCCTTCCACGATTTAGTCAAGCGTAACTCGTTTACTCTATTACTTAACAAGGAAGTAATATTGGTCAGATAAGTCAACACACATTCTTTGAACAAAAACGCAATCGATCGAAGCCTATGTGCGTATCTTTTTTATTCTTGCCTAAGTAAAAACTTCCGATCAAGCATATGAAGTTCTCTATAAGTTATGAAAAAAGGAACTAAGAGTGGATACTTAACCCCTATGGGACGACCTCTCTCCTTGCACAACTTGGTCAAACGTAACTCGTTTACTCTATTACTTAACAAGGAAGTAATAATTAGTCGAATAAGTGAACACACGTTTTTTAAACCAAAATGTACTCGATCGAATCCTATGTGCTTATCTCATTTATTCTTGCGTTAGTGAAGACTTCCGATTAAGAATATGAAGTTCGCTATAAGTTATGAAAAACAAAACTAAGTATTGATACTTAACCCCTATGGGACGGCATCTCTCCTTGCACAACGTGGTCAAACGTAAATCGTTTACTCTATTACTTAACAAGGAAGTAATAGTTGGTCAAATAAGTGAACACACTTTTTTTGAAACAAAACGTACTCGATCGAAGACTATGTGCTTATCTCTTTTATTCTTGCCTAAGTGAAGACTTGCGATCAAGAATAGGAAGTTCCTTATAAGTTATGAAAAAAACTAAGTATTGATACTTAACCCCTATGGGACGGCCTCTCTTCTTCCACGATTTGGTCAAACTTAACTAGTTTACTCTATTACTTAGCAAGGAAGTAATAGTTGCTCAAATAAGTCAACACACTTTATTGAACCAAAACGCAATCGATCAAAGCCTATGTGCTTATCTCTTTTATTCTTGCCTATGTGAAGACTTCCGATCTAGAATATGAAGTTCCCTGTAAGTTACGGAAAAACAAACTAAGAAAGGATACTTAAAGCCTATGGGATGACCTCTCTCCTTGCACAATTTGGTCAAACGTAACTCGTTTATTCTATTACTTAAAAACAAAGTAATAGTTGGTCAAATAAGTCAACACACATTCTTTGAACCAAAACGCAATCGATCAAAGCCTCTGTGCGTATCTCTTTTATTCTTGCCTAAGTAAAGACTTCCGATCAAGAATATGAAGTTCCCTAAATGTTATGAAAAAAGAAATTAAGAATCGATACTTAATGCCCATGTGACGTATTATCTCCTTCCATGATTTGGTCAAACGTAACTCCTTTACTCTATTACTTAACAAGGAAGTAATAGGTTGTTAAATAAGTCAACACACATTTTTTGAACCAAAACGCACTCGATCGAAGCCTACGTGCTTATCTGTTTTATTCTTGCCTAAGTGAAGACTTTCGATCAAGAATATGAAGTTCCATATACGTTACGAAAAAAAGAACTAAATATTGATACTTAACCCCTATGGGACGGCCTCACTCCTTCCACGATTAGGTCAAACACAACTCGTTTACTCTATTACTTAACAAGGAAGTAATAGTAAGTCAAATAAGTCAATACATATTTTTTGAACCAAAATGCAATCGATCGGGGCCTATGTGCTTATCTCTTTTATTCTTGCTTAAGGAAAGACTTCCGATCAAGGATATGAAGTTCCCTATAAGTTATGAAAAGAAAGCTAACTATTGATACTTAACCCCTATGGGACGGCCTCTCTCCTTGCACAACTTGGTCAAATGTAACTCGTTTACTCTATTACTTAACAAGGAAATAATAGTTGGTCGAATAAGTGAACACACTTTTTTTGAACCAAAACGTACTCTATCGAATCCTATGTGCTTATCTCATTTATTCTTGCCTAAGTGAAGACTTCCGATTAAGAATATGAAGTTCCTTATAAGTTATGAAAAAAAACTAAGTATTGATACTTAACCCCTATGGGACGGCATCTCTCCTTGCACAATGTGGTCAAACGTAAACCGTTTACTCTATTACTTAACAAGGAAGTAATAGTTGGTCAAATAAGTGAACACACAATTTTTTGAACTAAAACGTACTCGATCGAATCCTATGTGCTTATCTCTTTTATTCTTGCCTAAGTGATGACTTCCGATTAAGAATATGAAGTTCCGTATAAGTTATGACCCCAAAGACACGCGATCGAAGCCTATGTGCTTATCTCTCTCATTCTTGCCTAAGCGAATATTTTCGATCAAAAATATGAAGTTCTATATAAGTTATGAAGAAAGCACTAAGTATGGATATTTAACCCCTATAGGATGGCCTCTTTCATTCCCCGATTTGGTCAAACGTAACTCGTTTAATTAACAAGGATGTAATGGTCAGTCAAATAAGTTAATACACATCTTTGAACTTTAACGCACTCGATCGAAGCCTATGTGCTTTTCTCTATTATTCTTGTCTAAGTGAAGAATTCCGATCAAGAATATGAAGTTCCATATAAGTTATGAATAAAAAAAACTAAGTATTGATACTTAACCACTATGGGACGGCCTCTCTCCTTCCACGATTTAGTCAAGCGTAACTCGTTTACTCTATTACTTAACAAGGAAGTAATATTGGTCAGATAAGTCAACACACATTCTTTGAACAAAAACGCAATCGATCGAAGCCTATGTGCGTATCTTTTTTATTCTTGCCTAAGTAAAAACTTCCGATCAAGCATATGAAGTTCTCTATAAGTTATGAAAAAAGGAACTAAGAGTGGATACTTAACCCCTATGGGACGACCTCTCTCCTTGCACAACTTGGTCAAACGTAACTCGTTTACTCTATTACTTAACAAGGAAGTAATAATTAGTCGAATAAGTGAACACACGTTTTTTAAACCAAAATGTACTCGATCGAATCCTATGTGCTTATCTCATTTATTCTTGCGTTAGTGAAGACTTCCGATTAAGAATATGAAGTTCGCTATAAGTTATGAAAAACAAAACTAAGTATTGATACTTAACCCCTATGGGACGGCATCTCTCCTTGCACAACGTGGTCAAACGTAAATCGTTTACTCTATTACTTAACAAGGAAGTAATAGTTGGTCAAATAAGTGAACACACTTTTTTTGAAACAAAACGTACTCGATCGAAGACTATGTGCTTATCTCTTTTATTCTTGCCTAAGTGAAGACTTGCGATCAAGAATAGGAAGTTCCTTATAAGTTATGAAAAAAACTAAGTATTGATACTTAACCCCTATGGGACGGCCTCTCTTCTTCCACGATTTGGTCAAACTTAACTAGTTTACTCTATTACTTAGCAAGGAAGTAATAGTTGCTCAAATAAGTCAACACACTTTATTGAACCAAAACGCAATCGATCAAAGCCTATGTGCTTATCTCTTTTATTCTTGCCTATGTGAAGACTTCCGATCTAGAATATGAAGTTCCCTGTAAGTTACGGAAAAACAAACTAAGAAAGGATACTTAAAGCCTATGGGATGACCTCTCTCCTTGCACAATTTGGTCAAACGTAACTCGTTTATTCTATTACTTAAAAACAAAGTAATAGTTGGTCAAATAAGTCAACACACATTCTTTGAACCAAAACGCAATCGATCAAAGCCTCTGTGCGTATCTCTTTTATTCTTGCCTAAGTAAAGACTTCCGATCAAGAATATGAAGTTCCCTAAATGTTATGAAAAAAGAAATTAAGAATCGATACTTAATGCCCATGTGACGTATTATCTCCTTCCATGATTTGGTCAAACGTAACTCCTTTACTCTATTACTTAACAAGGAAGTAATAGGTTGTTAAATAAGTCAACACACATTTTTTGAACCAAAACGCACTCGATCGAAGCCTACGTGCTTATCTGTTTTATTCTTGCCTAAGTGAAGACTTTCGATCAAGAATATGAAGTTCCATATACGTTACGAAAAAAAGAACTAAATATTGATACTTAACCCCTATGGGACGGCCTCACTCCTTCCACGATTAGGTCAAACACAACTCGTTTACTCTATTACTTAACAAGGAAGTAATAGTAAGTCAAATAAGTCAATACATATTTTTTGAACCAAAATGCAATCGATCGGGGCCTATGTGCTTATCTCTTTTATTCTTGCTTAAGGAAAGACTTCCGATCAAGGATATGAAGTTCCCTATAAGTTATGAAAAGAAAGCTAACTATTGATACTTAACCCCTATGGGACGGCCTCTCTCCTTGCACAACTTGGTCAAATGTAACTCGTTTACTCTATTACTTAACAAGGAAATAATAGTTGGTCGAATAAGTGAACACACTTTTTTTGAACCAAAACGTACTCTATCGAATCCTATGTGCTTATCTCATTTATTCTTGCCTAAGTGAAGACTTCCGATTAAGAATATGAAGTTCCTTATAAGTTATGAAAAAAAACTAAGTATTGATACTTAACCCCTATGGGACGGCATCTCTCCTTGCACAATGTGGTCAAACGTAAACCGTTTACTCTATTACTTAACAAGGAAGTAATAGTTGGTCAAATAAGTGAACACAAAATTTTTTGAACCAAAACGTACTCGATCGAATCCTATGTGCTTATCTCTTTTATTCTTGCCTAAGTGATGACTTCCGATTAAGAATATGAAGTTCCGTATAAGTTATGACCCCAAAGACACGCGATCGAAGCCTATGTGCTTATCTCTCTCATTCTTGCCTAAGCGAATATTTTCGATCAAGAATATGAAGTTCTATATAAGTTATGAAGAAAGCACTAAGTATGGATATTTAACCTCTATAGGATGGCCTCTCTCATTCCCCGATTTGGTCAAACGTAACTCGTTTAATTAACAAGGATGTAATGGTCGGTCAAATAAGTTAATACACATCTTTGAACTTTAACGCACTCGATCGAAGCCTATGTGCTTTTCTCTATTATTCTTGTCTAAGTGAAGAATTCCGATCAAGAATATGAAGTTCCATATAAGTTATTAAAAATAAAAAACTAAGTATTGATACTTAACCGCTATGGGACGGCCTCTCTCCTTCCACGATTTGGTCAAGCGTAACTCGTTTACTCTATTACTTAACAAGGAAGTAATATTGGTCAGATAAGTCAAAACACATTCTTTGAACAAAAATGCAATCGATCGAAGCCTATGTGCGTATCTCTTTTATTCTTGCCTAAGTAAAAACTTCCGATCAAGAATATGAAGTTCCCTATAAGTTATGAAAAAAGAACTAAGAGTGGATACTTAATGCCTATGTGACGGATTCTCTCCTTCCATGATTTGGTCAAACGTAACTCATTTACTCTATTACTTAACAACGAAGTAATAGTTGGTCGAATAAGTGAACACACTTTTTTTGAACCAAAACGTACTCTATCGAATCCTATGTGCTTATCTCATTTATTCTTGACTAAGTGAAGACTTCCGATTAAGAATATGAAGTTCCTTATAAGTTATGAAAAAAAACTAAGTATTGATACTTAACCCCTATGGGACGGCATCTCTCCTTGCACAATGTGGTCAAACGTAAACCGTTTACTCTATTACTTAACAAGGAAGTAATAGTTGGTCAAATAAGTGAACACACAATTTTTTGAACTAAAACGTACTCGATCGAATCCTATGTGCTTATCTCTTTTATTCTTGCCTAAGTGATGACTTCCGATTAAGAATATGAAGTTCCGTATAAGTTATGACCCCAAAGACACGCGATCGAAGCCTATGTGCTTATCTCTCTCATTCTTGCCTAAGCGAATATTTTCGATCAAAAATATGAAGTTCTATATAAGTTATGAAGAAAGCACTAAGTATGGATATTTAACCCCTATAGGATGGCCTCTTTCATTCCCCGATTTGGTCAAACGTAACTCGTTTAATTAACAAGGATGTAATGGTCAGTCAAATAAGTTAATACACATCTTTGAACTTTAACGCACTCGATCGAAGCCTATGTGCTTTTCTCTATTATTCTTGTCTAAGTGAAGAATTCCGATCAAGAATATGAAGTTCCATATAAGTTATGAATAAAAAAAACTAAGTATTGATACTTAACCACTATGGGACGGCCTCTCTCCTTCCACGATTTAGTCAAGCGTAACTCGTTTACTCTATTACTTAACAAGGAAGTAATATTGGTCAGATAAGTCAACACACATTCTTTGAACAAAAACGCAATCGATCGAAGCCTATGTGCGTATCTTTTTTATTCTTGCCTAAGTAAAAACTTCCGATCAAGAATATGAAGTTCTCTATAAGTTATGAAAAAAGGAACTAAGAGTGGATACTTAACCCCTATGGGACGACCTCTCTCCTTGCACAACTTGGTCAAACGTAACTCGTTTACTCTATTACTTAACAAGGAAGTAATAATTAGTCGAATAAGTGAACACACGTTTTTTAAACCAAAATGTACTCGATCGAATCCTATGTGCTTATCTCATTTATTCTTGCGTTAGTGAAGACTTCCGATTAAGAATATGAAGTTCGCTATAAGTTATGAAAAACAAAACTAAGTATTGATACTTAACCCCTATGGGACGGCATCTCTCCTTGCACAACGTGGTCAAACGTAAATCGTTTACTCTATTACTTAACAAGGAAGTAATAGTTGGTCAAATAAGTGAACACACTTTTTTTGAAACAAAACGTACTCGATCGAAGACTATGTGCTTATCTCTTTTATTCTTGCCTAAGTGAAGACTTGCGATCAAGAATAGGAAGTTCCTTATAAGTTATGAAAAAAACTAAGTATTGATACTTAACCCCTATGGGACGGCCTCTCTTCTTCCACGATTTGGTCAAACTTAACTAGTTTACTCTATTACTTAGCAAGGAAGTAATAGTTGCTCAAATAAGTCAACACACTTTATTGAACCAAAACGCAATCGATCAAAGCCTATGTGCTTATCACTTTTATTCTTGCCTATGTGAAGACTTCCGATCTAGAATATGAAGTTCCCTGTAAGTTACGGAAAAACAAACTAAGAAAGGATACTTAAAGCCTATGGGATGACCTCTCTCCTTGCACAATTTGGTCAAACGTAACTCGTTTATTCTATTGCTTAAAAACAAAGTAATAGTTGGTCAAATAAGTCAACACACATTCTTTGAACCAAAACGCAATCGATCAAAGCCTCTGTGCGTATCTCTTTTATTCTTGCCTAAGTAAAGACTTCCGATCAAGAATATGAAGTTCCCTAAATGTTATGAAAAAAGAAATTAAGAATCGATACTTAATGCCCATGTGACGTATTATCTCCTTCCATGATTTGGTCAAACGTAACTCCTTTACTCTATTACTTAACAAGGAAGTAATAGGTTGTTAAATAAGTCAACACACATTTTTTGAACCAAAACGCACTCGATCGAAGCCTACGTGCTTATCTGTTTTATTCTTGCCTAAGTGAAGACTTTCGATCAAGAATATGAAGTTCCATATACGTTACGAAAAAAAGAACTAAATATTGATACTTAACCCCTATGGGACGGCCTCACTCCTTCCACGATTAGGTCAAACACAACTCGTTTACTCTATTACTTAACAAGGAAGTAATAGTAAGTCAAATAAGTCAATACATATTTTTTGAACCAAAATGCAATCGATCGGGGCCTATGTGCTTATCTCTTTTATTCTTGCTTAAGGAAAGACTTCCGATCAAGGATATGAAGTTCCCTATAAGTTATGAAAAGAAAGCTAACTATTGATACTTAACCCCTATGGGACGGCCTCTCTCCTTGCACAACTTGGTCAAATGTAACTCGTTTACTCTATTACTTAACAAGGAAATAATAGTTGGTCGAATAAGTGAACACACTTTTTTTGAACCAAAACGTACTCTATCGAATCCTATGTGCTTATCTCATTTATTCTTGCCTAAGTGAAGACTTCCGATTAAGAATATGAAGTTCCTTATAAGTTATGAAAAAAAACTAAGTATTGATACTTAACCCCTATGGGACGGCATCTCTCCTTGCACAATGTGGTCAAACGTAAACCGTTTACTCTATTACTTAACAAGGAAGTAATAGTTGGTCAAATAAGTGAACACAAAATTTTTTGAACCAAAACGTACTCGATCGAATCCTATGTGCTTATCTCTTTTATTCTTGCCTAAGTGATGACTTCCGATTAAGAATATGAAGTTCCGTATAAGTTATGACCCCAAAGACACGCGGTCGAAGCCTATGTGCTTATCTCTCTCATTCTTGCCTAAGCGAATATTTTCGATCAAGAATATGAAGTTCTATATAAGTTATGAAGAAAGCACTAAGTATGGATATTTAACCTCTATAGGATGGCCTCTCTCATTCCCCGATTTGGTCAAACGTAACTCGTTTAATTAACAAGGATGTAATGGTCGGTCAAATAAGTTAATACACATCTTTGAACTTTAACGCACTCGATCGAAGCCTATGTGCTTTTCTCTATTATTCTTGTCTAAGTGAAGAATTCCGATCAAGAATATGAAGTTCCATATAAGTTATGAAAAATAAAAAACTAAGTATTGATACTTAACCGCTATGGGACGGCCTCTCTCCTTCCACGATTTGGTCAAGCGTAACACGTTTACTCTATTACTTAACAAGGAAGTAATATTGGTCAGATAAGTCAAAACACATTCTTTGAACAAAAATGCAATCGATCGAAGCCTATGTGCGTATCTCTTTTATTCTTGCCTAAGTAAAAACTTCCGATCAAGAATATGAAGTTCCCTATAAGTTATGAAAAAAGAACTAAGAGTGGATACTTAATGCCTATGTGACGGATTCTCTCCTTCCATGATTTGGTCAAACGTAACTCATTTACTCTATTACTTAACAACGAAGTAATAGTTGGTCGAATAAGTGAACACACTTTTTTTGAACCAAAACGTACTCTATCGAATCCTATGTGCTTATCTCATTTATTCTTGACTAAGTGAAGACTTCCGATTAAGAATATGAAGTTCCTTATAAGTTATGAAAAAAAACTAAGTATTGATACTTAACCCCTATGGGACGGCATCTCTCCTTGCACAATGTGGTCAAACGTAAACCGTTTACTCTATTACTTAACAAGGAAGTAATAGTTGGTCAAATAAGTGAACACAAAATTTTTTGAACCAAAACGTACTCGATCGAATCCTATGTGCTTATCTCTTTTATTCTTGCCTAAGTGATGACTTCCGATTAAGAATATGAAGTTCCGTATAAGTTATGACCCCAAAGACACGCGGTCGAAGCCTATGTGCTTATCTCTCTCATTCTTGCCTAAGCGAATATTTTCGATCAAGAATATGAAGTTCTATATAAGTTATGAAGAAAGCACTAAGTATGGATATTTAACCTCTATAGGATGGCCTCTCTCATTCCCCGATTTGGTCAAACGTAACTCGTTTAATTAACAAGGATGTAATGGTCGGTCAAATAAGTTAATACACATCTTTGAACTTTAACGCACTCGATCGAAGCCTATGTGCTTTTCTCTATTATTCTTGTCTAAGTGAAGAATTCCGATCAAGAATATGAAGTTCCATATAAGTTATGAAAAATAAAAAACTAAGTATTGATACTTAACCGCTATGGGACGGCCTCTCTCCTTCCACGATTTGGTCAAGCGTAACACGTTTACTCTATTACTTAACAAGGAAGTAATATTGGTCAGATAAGTCAAAACACATTCTTTGAACAAAAATGCAATCGATCGAAGCCTATGTGCGTATCTCTTTTATTCTTGCCTAAGTAAAAACTTCCGATCAAGAATATGAAGTTCCCTATAAGTTATGAAAAAAGAACTAAGAGTGGATACTTAATGCCTATGTGACGGATTCTCTCCTTCCATGATTTGGTCAAACGTAACTCATTTACTCTATTACTTAACAACGAAGTAATAGTTGGTCAAATAAGTGAACACACTTTTTTTGAACCAAAACGTACTCTATCGAATCCTATGTGCTTATCTCATTTATTCTTGACTAAGTGAAGACTTCCGATTAAGAATATGAAGTTCCTTATAAGTTATGAAAAAAAACTAAGTATTGATACTTAACCCCTATGGGACGGCATCTCTCCTTGCACAATGTGGTCAAACGTAAACCGTTTACTCTATTACTTAACAAGGAAGTAATAGTTGGTCAAATAAGTGAACACACAATTTTTTGAACTAAAACGTACTCGATCGAATCCTATGTGCTTATCTCTTTTATTCTTACCTAAGTGATGACTTCCGATTAAGAATATGAAGTTCCGTATAAGTTATGACCCCAAAGACACGCGATCGAAGCCTATGTGCTTATCTCTCTCATTCTTGCCTAAGCGAATATTTTCGATCAAAAATATGAAGTTCTATATAAGTTATGAAGAAAGCACTAAGTATGGATATTTAACCCCTATAGGATGGCCTCTTTCATTCCCCGATTTGGTCAAACGTAACTCGTTTAATTAACAAGGATGTAATGGTCGGTCAAATAAGTTAATACACATCTTTGAACTTTAACGCACTCGATCGAAGCCTATGTGCTTTTCTCTATTATTCTTGTCTAAGTGAAGAATTCCGATCAAGAATATGAAGTTCCATATAAGTTATGAAAAATAAAAAACTAAGTATTGATACTTAACCGCTATGGGACGGCCTCTCTCCTTCCACGATTTGGTCAAGCGTAACTCGTTTACTCTATTACTTAACAAGGAAGTAATATTGGTCAGATAAGTCAAAACACATTCTTTGAACAAAAATGCAATCGATCGAAGCCTATGTGCGTATCTCTTTTATTCTTGCCTAAGTAAAAACTTCCGATCAAGAATATGAAGTTCCCTATAAGTTATGAAAAAAGAACTAAGAGTGGATACTTAATGCCTATGTGACGGATTCTCTCCTTCCATGATTTGGTCAAACGTAACTCATTTACTCTATTACTTAACAACGAAGTAATAGTTGGTCAAATAAGTGAACACACTTTTTTTGAACCAAAACGTACTCTATCGAATCCTATGTGCTTATCTCATTTATTCTTGACTAAGTGAAGACTTCCGATTAAGAATATGAAGTTCCTTAAAAGTTATGAAAAAAAACTAAGTATTGATACTTAACCCCTATGGGACGGCATCTCTCCTTGCACAATGTGGTCAAACGTAAACCGTTTACTCTATTACTTAACAAGGAAGTAATAGTTGGTCAAATAAGTGAACACACAATTTTTTGAACTAAAACGTACTCGATCGAATCCTATGTGCTTATCTCTTTTATTCTTGCCTAAGTGATGACTTCCGATTAAGAATATGAAGTTCCGTATAAGTTATGACCCCAAAGACACGCGATCGAAGCCTATGTGCTTATCTCTCTCATTCTTGCCTAAGCGAATATTTTCGATCAAAAATATGAAGTTCTATATAAGTTATGAAGAAAGCACTAAGTATGGATATTTAACCCCTATAGGATGGCCTCTTTCATTCCCCGATTTGGTCAAACGTAACTCGTTTAATTAACAAGGATGTAATGGTCAGTCAAATAAGTTAATACACATCTTTGAACTTTAACGCACTCGATCGAAGCCTATGTGCTTTTCTCTATTATTCTTGTCTAAGTGAAGAATTCCGATCAAGAATATGAAGTTCCATATAAGTTATGAATAAAAAAAACTAAGTATTGATACTTAACCACTATGGGACGGCCTCTCTCCTTCCACGATTTAGTCAAGCGTAACTCGTTTACTCTATTACTTAACAAGGAAGTAATATTGGTCAGATAAGTCAACACACATTCTTTGAACAAAAACGCAATCGATCGAAGCCTATGTGCGTATCTTTTTTATTCTTGCCTAAGTAAAAACTTCCGATCAAGAATATGAAGTTCTCTATAAGTTATGAAAAAAGGAACTAAGAGTGGATACTTAACCCCTATGGGACGACCTCTCTCCTTGCACAACTTGGTCAAACGTAACTCGTTTACTCTATTACTTAACAAGGAAGTAATAATTAGTCGAATAAGTGAACACACGTTTTTTGAACCAAAATGTACTCGATCGAATCCTATGTGCTTATCTCATTTATTCTTGCGTTAGTGAAGACTTCCGATTAAGAATATGAAGTTCGCTATAAGTTATGAAAAACAAAACTAAGTATTGATACTTAACCCCTATGGGACGGCATCTCTCCTTGCACAACGTGGTCAAACGTAAATCGTTTACTCTATTACTTAACAAGGAAGTAATAGTTGGTCAAATAAGTGAACACACTTTTTTTGAAACAAAACGTACTCGATCGAAGACTATGTGCTTATCTCTTTTATTCTTGCCTAAGTGAAGACTTGCGATCAAGAATAGGAAGTTCCTTATAAGTTATGAAAAAAACTAAGTATTGATACTTAACCCCTATGGGACGGCCTCTCTTCTTCCACGATTTGGTCAAACTTAACTAGTTTACTCTATTACTTAGCAAGGAAGTAATAGTTGCTCAAATAAGTCAACACACTTTATTGAACCAAAACGCAATCGATCAAAGCCTATGGGATTATCTCTTTTATTCTTGCCTATGTGAAGACTTCCGATCTAGAATATGAAGTTCCCTGTAAGTTACGGAAAAACAAACTAAGAAAGGATACTTAAAGCCTATGGGATGACCTCTCTCCTTGCACAATTTGGTCAAACGTAACTCGTTTATTCTATTAGTTAAAAACAAAGTAATAGTTGGTCAAATAAGTCAACACACATTCTTTGAACCAAAACGCAATCGACCAAAGCCTCTGTGCGTATCTCTTTTATTCTTGCTTAAGTAAAGACTTCCGATCAAGAATATGAAGTTTCCTAAATGTTATGAAAAAAGGAATTAAGAATGGATACTTAATGCCTATGTGACGTATTATCTCTTTCCATGATTTGGTCAAACGTAAATCCTTTACTCTATTACTTAACAAGGAAGTAATAGGTTGTTAAATAAGTCAACACACATTTTTTGAACCAAAACGCACTCGATCGAAGCCTATGTGCTTATCTGTTTTATTCTTGCCTAAGTGAAGAATTCCGATCAAGAATATGAAGTTTCATATAAGTTATGAAAAATAAAAAACTAAGTATTGATACTTAACCACTATGGGACGGCCTCTCTCCTTCCACGATTTGGTCAAGCGTAACTCGTTTACTCTATTACTTAACAAGGAAGTAATAGTAAGTCAAATAATTCAATACATATTTTTTGAACCAAAATGCAATCGATCGGGGCCTATGTGCTTATCTCTTTTATTCTTGCTTAACGAAAGACTTCCGATCAAGGATATGAAGTTCCCTATAAGTTATGAAAAGAAAGCTAACTATTGATACTTAACCCCTATGGGACGGCCTCTCTCCTTGCACAACTTGGTCAAATGTAACTCGTTTACTCTATTACTTAACAAGGAAATAATAGTTGGTCGAATAAGTGAACACACGTTTTTTGAATCAAAACGTACTCGATCGAATCCTATGTGCTTATCTCATTTATTCTTGCCTAAGTGAAGACTTCCGATTAAGAATATGAAGTTCCCTATAAGTTATGAAAAACAAAACTAAGTATTGATACTTAACCCCTTTGGGACGGCATCTCTTCTTGCACAATGTGGTCAAACGTAAATCGTTTACTCTATTACTTAACAAGGAAGTAATAGTTGGTCAAATAAGTGAACACACTTTTTTTGAAACAAAACGTACTCGATCGAAGACTATGTGCTTATCTCTTTTATTCTTGCCTAAGTGAAGACTTGCGATCAAGAATAAGAAGTTACTTATAAGTTATGAAAAAAACTAAGTATTGATACTTAACCCCTATGGGACGCCCTCTCTTCTTCCCCGATTTGGTCAAACTTAACTAGTTTACTCTATTACTTAGCAAGGAAGTAATAGTTGCTCAAATAAGTCAACACACTTTTTTGAACCAAAACGCAATCGATCAAAGCCTATGTGCTTATCTCTTTTATTCTTGCCTACGTGAAGACTTCCGATCTAGAATATGAAGTTCCCTGTAAGTTACGGAAAAACAAACTAAGAAAGGATACTTAAAGCCAATGGGATGACCCCTCTCCTTGCATAATTTGGTCAAACGTAACTCGTTTATTCTATTACTTAGAAACAAAGTAATAGTTGGTCAAATAAGTCAACACACATTCTTTGAACCAAAACGCAATCGATCAAAGCCTCTGTGCGTATCTCTTTTATTCTTGCCTAAGTAAAGACTTCCGATCAAGAATATGAAGTTCCCTAAATGCTATGAAAAAAGGAATTAAAAAATGGATACTTAATGCCCATGTGACGTATTATCTCCTTCCATTATTTGGTCAAACGTAACTCCTTTACTCTATTACTTAACAAGGAAGTAATAGGTTGTTAAATAAGTCAACACACATTTTTTGAACCAAAACGCACTCGATCGAAGCCTATGTGCTTATCTGTTTTATTCTTGCCTAAGTGAAGACTTTCGATCAAGAATATGAAGTTCCATATACGTTACGAAAAAAAGAACTAAATATTGATACTTAACCCCTATGGGACGGCCTCTCTCCTTCCACGATTAGGTCAAACATAACTCGTTTACTCTATTACTTAACAAGGAAGTAATAGTAAGTCAAATAAGTCAATACATATTTTTTTGAACCAAAACGCAATCGATCGAGGCCTATGTGCTTATCTCTTTTATTCTTGCCTAAGGAAAGACTTTCGGTCAAGAATATGAAGTTCCCTATAAGTTATGAAAAGAAAGCTAACTATTGATACTTAACCCCTATGCGACGGCCTCTCTCCTTGCACAACTTGGTCAAACGTAACTCGTTTACTCTATTACTTAACAAGGAAGTAATAGTTGGTCGAATAAGTGAACACACGTTTTTTGAACCAAAACGCACTCGATCGAATCCTATGTGCTTATCTCATTTATTCTTGCCTAAGTGAAGACTTCCGATTAAGAATATGAAGTTCCTTATAAGTTATGAAAAAAAAAACTAAGTATTGATACTTAACCCCTATGGGATGGCATCTCTCCTTGCACAATGTGGTCAAACGTAAACCGTTTACTCTATTACTTAACAAGGAAGTAATAGTTGGTCAAATAAGTGAACACACAATTTTTTGAACCAAAACGTACTCGATCGAATCCTATGTGCTTATCTCTTTTATTCTTGCCTAAGTGATGACTTCCGATTAAGAATATGAAGTTCCGTATAAGTTATGACCCCAAAGACACGCGATCGAAGCCTATGTGCTTATCTCTCTCATTCTTGCCTAAGCGAATATTTTCGATCAAGAATATGAAGTTCTATATAAGTTATGAATAAAGCACTAAGTATGGATATTTAACCTCTATAGGATGGCCTCTCTCATTCCCCGATTTGGTCAAACGTAACTCGTTTAATTAACAAGGATGTAATGGTCGGTCAAATAAGTTAATACACATCTTTGAACTTTAACGCACTCGATCGAAGCCTATGTCCTTTTCTCTATTATTCTTGTCTAAGTGAAGAATTCCGATCAAGAATATGAAGTTCCATATAAGTTATGAAAAATAAAAAACTAAGTATTCATACTTAACCGCTATGGGACGGCCTCTCTCCTTCCACGATTTGGTCAAGCGTAACTCGTTTACTCTATTACTTAACAAGGAAGTAATATTGGTCAGATAAGTCAAAACACATTCTTTGAACAAAAATGCAATCGATCGAAGCCTATGTGCGTATCTCTTTTATTCTTGCCTAAGTAAAAACTTCCGATCAAGAATATGAAGTTCCCTATAAGTTATGAAAAAAGAACTAAGAGTGGATACTTAATGCCTATGTGACGGATTCTCTCCTTCCATGATTTGGTCAAACGTAACTCATTTACTCTATTTCTTAACAACGAAGTAATAGTTGGTCAAATAAGTGAACACACTTTTTTTGAACCAAAACGTACTCTATCGAATCCTATGTGCTTATCTCATTTATTCTTGCCTAAGTGAAGACTTCCGATTAAGAATATGAAGTTCCTTATAAGTTATGAAAAAAAACTAAGTATTGATACTTAACCCCTATGGGACGGCATCTCTCCTTGCACAATGTGGTCAAACGTAAACCGTTTACTCTATTACTTAACAAGGAAGTAATAGTTGGTCAAATAAGTGAACACACAATTTTTTGAACCAAAACGTACTCGATCGAATCCTATGTGCTTATCTCTTTTATTCTTGCCTAAGTGATGACTTCCGATTAAGAATATGAAGTTCCGTATAAGTTATGACCCCAAAGACACGCGATCGAAGCCTATGTGCTTATCTCTCTCATTCTGCCTAAGCGAATATTTTCGATCAAGAATATGAAGTTCTATATAAGTTATGAAGAAAGCACTAAGTATGGATATTTAACCTCTATAGGATGGCCTCTCTCATTCCCCGATTTGGTCAAACGTAACTCGTTTAATTAACAAGGATGTAATGGTCGGTCAAATAAGTTAATACACATCTTTGAACTTTAACGCACTCGATCGAAGCCTATGTGCTTTTCTCTATTATTCTTGTCTAAGTGAAGAATTCCGATCAAGAATATGAAGTTCCATATAAGTTATGAAAAATAAAAAACTAAGTATTGATACTTAACCGCTATGGGACGGCCTCTCTCCTTCCACGATTTGGTCAAGCGTAACTCGTTTACTCTATTACTTAACAAGGAAGTAATATTGGTCAGATAAGTCAAAACACATTCTTTGAACAAAAACGCAATCGATCGAAGCCTATGTGCGTATCTCTTTTATTCTTGCCTAAGTAAAAACTTCCGATCAAGAATATGAAGTTCCCTATAAGTTATGAAAAAAGAACTAAGAGTGGATACTTAATGCCTATGTGAGGGATTCTCTCCTTCCATGATTTGGTCAAACGTAACTCATTTACTCTATTACTTAACAACGAAGTAATAGTTGGTCAAATAAGTGAACACACTTTTTTTGAACCAAAACGTACTCTATCGAATCCTATGTGCTTATCTCATTTATTCTTGCCTAAGTGAAGACTTCCGATTAAGAATATGAAGTTCCTTATAAGTTATGAAAAAAAACTAGGTATTGATACTTAACCCCTAAGGGACGGCATCTCTCCTTACACAATGTGGTCAAACGTAAACCGTTTACTCTATTACTTAACAAGGAAGTAATAGTTGGTCAAATAAGTGAACACACAATTTTTTGAACCAAAACGTACTCGATCGAATCCTATGTGCTTATCTCTTTTATTCTTGCCTAAGTGATGACTTCCGATTAAGAATATGAAGTTCCGTATAAGTTATGACCCCAAAGACACGCGATCGAAGCCTATGTGCTTATCTCTCTCATTCTTGCCTAAGCGAATATTTTCGATCAAGAATATGAAGTTCTATATAAGTTATGAAGAAAGCACTAAGTATGGATGTTTAACCCCTATAGGATGGCCTCTCTCATTCCCCGATTTGGTCAAACGTAACTCTTTTAATTAACAAGGATGTAATGGTCGGTCAAATAAGTTAATACACATCTTTGAACTTTAACGCACTCGATCGAAGCCTATGTGCTTTTCTCTATTATTCTTGTCTAAGTGAAGAATTCCTATCAAGAATATGAAGTTCCATATAAGTTATGAAAAATAAAAAACTAAGTATTCATACTTAACCACTATGGGACGGCCTCTCTCCTTCCACGATTTGGTCAAGCGTAACTCGTTTACTCTATTACTTAACAAGGAAGTAATATTGGTCAGATAAGTCAACACACATTCTTTGAACAAAAACGCAATCGATCGAAGCCTATGTGCGTATCTCTTTTATTCTTGCCTAAGTAAAAACTTCCGATCAAGAATATGAAGTTCCCTATATGTTATGAAGAAAGAACTAAGAGTGGAAACTTAATGCCTATGTGACGGATTCTCTCCTTCCATGATTTGGTCAAACGTAACTCATTTACTCCATTACTTAACAACGAAGTAATAGTTGGTCAAATAAGTGAACACAGTTTTTTTGAACTAAAACGTACTCGATCGAAGCCTATGTGTTTATATCTTTTATTCTTGCCTAAGTGAAGACTTGCGATCAAGAATAGGAAGTTCCTTATAAGTTATGAAAAAAAACTAAGTATTGATACTTAACCCCTATGGGACGGCATCTCTCCTTCTACTATTTGGTCAGACGTACCTCGTTTACTCTATTACTTAACAGAGAAGTAATAGTTGGTGAAATAAGTCAACACACAATCTTTGAACCAAAACGTAATCGATCGAAGCCTATGTGCTTATCTCTTTTATTGTTGCCTAAGGAAAGACTTACGATCAAGAATATGAAGTTCCCTATAAGTTATGAAAAGAAAGCTAACTATTGATACTTAACCCCTATGGGACGGCCTCTCTCCTTCCACGATTAGGTCAAACATAACTCGTTTACTCTATTACTTAACAAGGAAGTAATAGTAAGTCAAATAAGTCAATACATATTTTTTGAACCAAAACGCAATCGATCGAGGCCTATGTGCTTATCTCTTTTATTCTTGCCTAAGGAAAGACTTTCGGTCAAGAATATGAAGTTCCCTATAAGTTATGAAAAGAAAGCTAACTATTGATACTTAACCCCTATGCGACGGCCTCTCTCCTTGCACAACTTGGTCAAACGTAACTCGTTTACTCTATTACTTAACAAGGAAGTAATAGTTGGTCGAATAAGTGAACACACGTTTTTTGAACCAAAACGCACTCGATCGAATCCTATGTGCTTATCTCATTTATTCTTGCCTAAGTGAAGACTTCCGATTAAGAATATGAAGTTCCTTATAAGTTATGAAAAAAAAAACTAAGTATTGATACTTAACCCCTATGGGACGGCATCTCTCCTTGCACAATGTGGTCAAACGTAAACCGTTTACTCTATTACTTAACAAGGAAGTAATAGTTGGTCAAATAAGTGAACACACAATTTTTTGAACCAAAACGTACTCGATCGAATCCTATGTGCTTATCTCTTTTATTCTTGCCTAAGTGATGACTTCCGATTAAGAATATGAAGTTCCGTATAAGTTATGACCCCAAAGACACGCGATCGAAGCCTATGTGCTTTTCTCTCTCATTCTGCCTAAGCGAATATTTTCGATCAAGAATATGAAGTTCTATATAAGTTATGAAGAAAGCACTAAGTATGGATATTTAACCTCTATAGGATGGCCTCTCTCATTCCCCGATTTGGTCAAACGTAACTCGTTTAATTAACAAGGATGTAATGGTCGGTCAAATAAGTTAATACACATCTTTGAACTTTAACGCACTCGATCGAAGCCTATGTCCTTTTCTCTATTATTCTTGTCTAAGTGAAGAATTCCGATCAAGAATATGAAGTTCCATATAAGTTATGAAAAATAAAAAACTAAGTATTCATACTTAACCGCTATGGGACGGCCTCTCTCCTTCCACGATTTGGTCAAGCGTAACTCGTTTACTCTATTACTTAACAAGGAAGTAATATTGGTCAGATAAGTCAAAACACATTCTTTGAACAAAAATGCAATCGATCGAAGCCTATGTGCGTATCTCTTTTATTCTTGCCTAAGTAAAAACTTCCGATCAAGAATATGAAGTTCCCTATAAGTTATGAAAAAAGAACTAAGAGTGGATACTTAATGCCTATGTGACGGATTCTCTCCTTCCATGATTTGGTCAAACGTAACTCATTTACTCTATTTCTTAACAACGAAGTAATAGTTGGTCAAATAAGTGAACACACTTTTTTTGAACCAAAACGTACTCTATCGAATCCTATGTGCTTATCTCATTTATTCTTGCCTAAGTGAAGACTTCCGATTAAGAATATGAAGTTCCTTATAAGTTATGAAAAAAAACTAAGTATTGATACTTAACCCCTATGGGACGGCATCTCTCCTTGCACAATGTGGTCAAACGTAAACCGTTTACTCTATTACTTAACAAGGAAGTAATAGTTGGTCAAATAAGTGAACACACAATTTTTTGAACCAAAACGTACTCGATCGAATCCTATGTGCTTATCTCTTTTATTCTTGCCTAAGTGATGACTTCCGATTAAGAATATGAAGTTCCGTATAAGTTATGACCCCAAAGACACGCGATCGAAGCCTATGTGCTTATCTCTCTCATTCTGCCTAAGCGAATATTTTCGATCAAGAATATGAAGTTCTATATAAGTTATGAAGAAAGCACTAAGTATGGATATTTAACCTCTATAGGATGGCCTCTCTCATTCCCCGATTTGGTCAAACGTAACTCGTTTAATTAACAAGGATGTAATGGTCGGTCAAATAAGTTAATACACATCTTTGAACTTTAACGCACTCGATCGAAGCCTATGTGCTTTTCTCTATTATTCTTGTCTAAGTGAAGAATTCCGATCAAGAATATGAAGTTCCATATAAGTTATGAAAAATAAAAAACTAAGTATTGATACTTAACCGCTATGGGACGGCCTCTCTCCTTCCACGATTTGGTCAAGCGTAACTCGTTTACTCTATTACTTAACAAGGAAGTAATATTGGTCAGATAAGTCAAAACACATTCTTTGAACAAAAACGCAATCGATCGAAGCCTATGTGCGTATCTCTTTTATTCTTGCCTAAGTAAAAACTTCCGATCAAGAATATGAAGTTCCCTATAAGTTATGAAAAAAGAACTAAGAGTGGATACTTAATGCCTATGTGACGGATTCTCTCCTTCCATGATTTGGTCAAACGTAACTCATTTACTCTATTACTTAACAACGAAGTAATAGTTGGTCAAATAAGTGAACACACTTTTTTTGAACCAAAACGTACTCTATCGAATCCTATGTGCTTATCTCATTTATTCTTGCCTAAGTGAAGACTTCCGATTAAGAATATGAAGTTCCTTATAAGTTATGAAAAAAAACTAGGTATTGATACTTAACCCCTAAGGGACGGCATCTCTCCTTACACAATGTGGTCAAACGTAAACCGTTTACTCTATTACTTAACAAGGAAGTAATAGTTGGTCAAATAAGTGAACACACAATTTTTTGAACCAAAACGTACTCGATCGAATCCTATGTGCTTATCTCTTTTATTCTTGCCTAAGTGATGACTTCCGATTAAGAATATGAAGTTCCGTATAAGTTATGACCCCAAAGACACGCGATCGAAGCCTATGTGCTTATCTCTCTCATTCTTGCCTAAGCGAATATTTTCGATCAAGAATATGAAGTTCTATATAAGTTATGAAGAAAGCACTAAGTATGGATGTTTAACCCCTATAGGATGGCCTCTCTCATTCCCCGATTTGGTCAAACGTAACTCTTTTAATTAACAAGGATGTAATGGTCGGTCAAATAAGTTAATACACATCTTTGAACTTTAACGCACTCGATCGAAGCCTATGTGCTTTTCTCTATTATTCTTGTCTAAGTGAAGAATTCCTATCAAGAATATGAAGTTCCATATAAGTTATGAAAAATAAAAAACTAAGTATTCATACTTAACCACTATGGGACGGCCTCTCTCCTTCCACGATTTGGTCAAGCGTAACTCGTTTACTCTATTACTTAACAAGGAAGTAATATTGGTCAGATAAGTCAACACACATTCTTTGAACAAAAACGCAATCGATCGAAGCCTATGTGCGTATCTCTTTTATTCTTGCCTAAGTAAAAACTTCCGATCAAGAATATGAAGTTCCCTATATGTTATGAAGAAAGAACTAAGAGTGGAAACTTAATGCCTATGTGACGGATTCTCTCCTTCCATGATTTGGTCAAACGTAACTCATTTACTCCATTACTTAACAACGAAGTAATAGTTGGTCAAATAAGTGAACACAGTTTTTTTGAACTAAAACGTACTCGATCGAAGCCTATGTGTTTATATCTTTTATTCTTGCCTAAGTGAAGACTTGCGATCAAGAATAGGAAGTTCCTTATAAGTTATGAAAAAAAACTAAGTATTGATACTTAACCCCTATGGGACGGCATCTCTCCTTCCACTATTTGGTCAGACGTACCTCGTTTACTCTATTACTTAACAGAGAAGTAATAGTTGGTGAAATAAGTCAACACACAATCTTTGAACCAAAACGTAATCGATCGAAGCCTATGTGCTTATCTCTTTTATTGTTGCCTAAGGAAAGACTTACGATCAAGAATATGAAGTTCCCTATAAGTTATGAAAAGAAAGCTAACTATTGATACTTAACCCCTATGGGACGGCCTCTCTCCTTGCACAACTTGGTCAAACGTAACTCGTTTACTCTATTACTTAACAAGGAAGTAATAATTGGTCGAATAAGTGAACACACGTTTTTTGAACCAAAACGTACTCGATCGAATCCTATGTGCTTATCTCATTTATTCTTGCCTAAGTGAAGACTTCCGATTAAGAATCTGAAGTTCCTTATAAGTTATGAAAAACAAAACTAAGTATTGATACTTAACCCCTATGGGACGGCATCTCTCCTTGCACAATGTGGTCAAACGTAAATCGTTTACTCTATTACTTAACAAGGAAGTAATAGTTGGTCAAATAAGTGAACACACTTTTTTTGAAACAAAACGTACTCGATCGAAGACTATGTGCATATCTCTTTTATTCTTGCCTAAGTGAAGACTTGCGATCAAGAATAGGAAGTTCCTTATAAGTTATGAAAAAAACTCAGTATTGATACTTAACCCCTATGGGACGGCTCTCTTCTTCCATGATTTGGTCAAACTTAACTAGTTTACTCTATTACTTAGCAAGGAAGTAATAGTTGGTCGAATAAGTCAACACACTTTTTTGAACCAAAACGCAATTGATCAAAGCCTATGTGCTTATCTCTTTTATTCTTGCCTATGTGAAGACTTCCGATCTAGAATATGAAGTTCCCTGTAAGTTACGGAAAAACAAACTAAGAAAGGATACATAAAGCCTATGGGATGACCTCTCTCCTTGCACAATTTGGTCAAACGTAACTCGTTTATTCTATTACTTAAAAAAAAAGTAATAGTTGGTCAAATAAGTCAACACACATTCTTTGAACCAAAACGCAATCGATCAAAGCCTCTGTGCGTATTTCTTTTATTCTTGCCTAAGTAAAGACTTTCGATCAAGAATATGAAGTTTCCTAAATGTTATGAAAAAAGGAATTAAGAATGGATACTTAATGCCTATGTGACGTATTATCTCCTTCCATGATTTGGTCAAACGTAACTCCTTTACTCTATTACTTAACAAGGAAGTAATAGGTTGTTAAATAAGTCAACACACATTTTTTGAACCAAAACGCACTCGATCGAAGCCTATGTGCTTATCTGTTTTATTCTTGCCTAAGTGAAGACTTTCGATCAAGAATATGAAGTTCCATATACGTTACGAAAACAAAGAACTAAATATTGATACATAACCCCTATGGGACGGCCTCTCTCCTTCCACGATTGGGTCAAACATAACTCGTTTACTCTATTACTTAACAAGGAAGTAATAGTAAGTCAAATAAGTCAATACATATTTTTTGAACCAAAACGCAATCGATCGGGGCCTACGTGCTTATCTCTTTTATTCTTGCTTAAGGAAAGACTTCCGATCAAGGATATGAAGTTCCCTATAAGTTATGAAAAGAAAGCTAACTATTGATACTTAATCCCTATGGGACGACCTCTCTCCATGCACAACTTGGTCAAACGTAACTCGTTTACTCTATTTCTTAACAAGGAAATAATAGTTGGTCGAATAAGTGAACACACGTTTTTTGAACCAAAACGTACTCGATCGAATCCTATGTGCTTATCTCATTTATTCTTGCCTAAGTGAAGACTTTCGATTAAGAATATGAAGTTCCTTATAAGTTATGAAAAAAAAACTAAGTATTGATACTTAACCCCTAAGGGACGGCATCTCTCCTTGCACAATGTGGTCAAACGTAAACCGTTTACTCTATTACTTAACAAGGAAGTAATAGTTGGTCAAATAAGTGAACACACAGTTTTTTGAACCAAAACGCACTCGATCGAATCCTATGTGCGTATCTCTTTTATTCTTGCCTAAGTGATGACTTCCAATTAAGAATATGAAGTTCCTTACAAGTTATGACCCCAAAGACACGCGATCGAAGCCTATGTGCTTATCTCTCTCATTCTTGCCTAAGCGAATATTTTCGATCAAGAATATGAAGTTCTATATAAGTTATGAAGAAAGCACTAAGTATGGATATTTAACCTCTATAGGATGGCCTCTCTCATTCCCCGATTTGGTCAAACGTAACTCGTTTAATTAACAAGGAAGTAATGGTCGGTCAAATAAGTTAATACACATCTTTGAACTTTAACGCACTCGATCGAAGCCTATGTGCTTTTCTCTATTATTCTTGTCTAAGTGAAGAATTCCGATCAAGAATATGAAGTTTCATATATGTTATGAAAAATAAAAAACTAAGTATTGATACTTAACCACTATGGGACGGCCTCTCTCCTTCCACGATTTGGTCAAGCGTAACTCGTTTACTCTATTACTTAACAAGGAAGTAATATTGGTCAGATAAGTCAAAACACATTCTTTGAACAAAAACGCAATCGATCGAAGCCTATGTGCGTATCTCTTTTATTCTTGCCTAAGTAAAAACTTTCGATCAAGAATATGAAGTTCCCTATATGTTATGAAAAAAGAACTAAGAGTGGATACTTAATGCCTATGTGACGGATTCTCTCCTTCCATGATTTGGTCAAACGTAACTCATTTACTCTATTACTTAACAACGAAGTAATAGTTGGTCAAATAAGTTAACACACTTTTTTTGAACCAAAACGTACTCTATCGAATCCTATGTGCTTATCTCATTTATTCTTGCCTAAGTGAAGACTTCCGATTAAGAATATGAAGTTCCTTATAAGTTATGAAAAAAAACTAAGTATTGATACTTAACCCCTATGGGACGGCATCTCTCCTTGCACAATGTGGTCAAACGTAAACCGTTTACTCTATTACTTAACAAGGAAGTAATAGTTGGTCAAATAAGTGAACACACAATTTTTTGAACCAAAACGTACTCGATCGAATCCTATGTGCTTATCTCTTTTATTCTTGCCTAAGTGATGACTTCCGATTAAGAATATGAAGTTCCGTATAAGTTATGACCCCAAAGACACGCGATCGAAGCCTATGTGCTTATCTCTCTCATTCTTGCCTAAGCGAATATTTTCGATCAAGAATATGAAGTTCTATATAAGTTATGAAGAAAGCACTAAGTATGGATGTTTAACCCCTATAGGATGGCCTCTCTCATTCCCCGATTTGGTCAAACGTAACTCTTTTAATTAACAAGGATGTAATGGTCGGTCAAATAAGTTAATACACATCTTTGAACTTTAACGCACTCGATCGAAGCCTATGTGCTTTTCTCTATTATTCTTGTCTAAGTGAAGAATTCCTATCAAGAATATGAAGTTCCATATAAGTTATGAAAAATAAAAAACTAAGTATTCATACTTAACCACTATGGGACGGCCTCTCTCCTTCCACGATTTGGTCAAGCGTAACTCGTTTACTCTATTACTTAACAAGGAAGTAATATTGGTCAGATAAGTCAACACACATTCTTTGAACAAAAACGCAATCGATCGAAGCCTATGTGCGTATCTCTTTTATTCTTGCCTAAGTAAAAACTTCCGATCAAGAATATGAAGTTCCCTATATGTTATGAAAAAAGAACTAAGAGTGGAAACTTAATGCCTATGTGACGGATTCTCTCCTTCCATGATTTGGTCAAACGTAACTCATTTACTCCATTACTTAACAACGAAGTAATAGTTGGTCAAATAAGTGAACACAGTTTTTTTGAACTAAAACGTACTCGATCGAAGCCTATGTGTTTATATCTTTTATTCTTGCCTGAGTGAAGACTTGCGATCAAGAATAGGAAGTTCCTTATAAGTTATGAAAAAAAACTAAGTATTGATACTTAACCCCTATGGGACGGCATCTCTCCTTCCACTATTTGGTCAGACGTACCTCGTTTACTCTATTACTTAACAGAGAAGTAATAGTTGGTGAAATAAGTCAACACACAATCTTTGAACCAAAACGTAATCGATCGAAGCCTATGTGCTTATCTCTTTTATTGTTGCCTAAGGAAAGACTTACGATCAAGAATATGAAGTTCCCTATAAGTTATGAAAAGAAAGCTAACTATTGATACTTAACCCCTATGGGACGGCCTCTCTCCTTGCACAACTTGGTCAAACGTAACTCGTTTACTCTATTACTTAACAAGGAAGTAATAATTGGTCGAATAAGTGAACACACGTTTTTTGAACCAAAACGTACTCGATCGAATCCTATGTGCTTATCTCATTTATTCTTGCCTAAGTGAAGACTTCCGATTAAGAATCTGAAGTTCCTTATAAGTTATGAAAAACAAAACTAAGTATTGATACTTAACCCCTATGGGACGGCATCTCTCCTTGCACAATGTGGTCAAACGTAAATCGTTTACTCTATTACTTAACAAGGAAGTAATAGTTGGTCAAATAAGTGAACACACTTTTTTTGAAACAAAACGTACTCGATCGAAGACTATGTGCATATCTCTTTTATTCTTGCCTAAGTGAAGACTTGCGATCAAGAATAGGAAGTTCCTTATAAGTTATGAAAAAAACTCAGTATTGATACTTAACCCCTATGGGACGGCTCTCTTCTTCCATGATTTGGTCAAACTTAACTAGTTTACTCTATTACTTAGCAAGGAAGTAATAGTTGGTCGAATAAGTCAACACACTTTTTTGAACCAAAACGCAATTGATCAAAGCCTATGTGCTTATCTCTTTTATTCTTGCCTATGTGAAGACTTCCGATCTAGAATATGAAGTTCCCTGTAAGTTACGGAAAAACAAACTAAGAAAGGATACATAAAGCCTATGGGATGACCTCTCTCCTTGCACAATTTGGTCAAACGTAACTCGTTTATTCTATTACTTAAAAACAAAGTAATAGTTGGTCAAATAAGTCAACACACATTCTTTGAACCAAAACGCAATCGATCAAAGCCTCTGTGCGTATTTCTTTTATTCTTGCCTAAGTAAAGACTTTCGATCAAGAATATGAAGTTTCCTAAATGTTATGAAAAAAGGAATTAAGAATGGATACTTAATGCCTATGTGACGTATTATCTCCTTCCATGATTTGGTCAAACGTAACTCCTTTACTCTATTACTTAACAAGGAAGTAATAGGTTGTTAAATAAGTCAACACACATTTTTTGAACCAAAACGCACTCGATCGAAGCCTATGTGCTTATCTGTTTTATTCTTGCCTAAGTGAAGACTTTCGATCAAGAATATGAAGTTCCATATACGTTACGAAAACAAAGAACTAAATATTGATACATAACCCCTATGGGACGGCCTCTCTCCTTCCACGATTGGGTCAAACATAACTCGTTTACTCTATTACTTAACAAGGAAGTAATAGTAAGTCAAATAAGTCAATACATATTTTTTGAACCAAAACGCAATCGATCGGGGCCTACGTGCTTATCTCTTTTATTCTTGCTTAAGGAAAGACTTCCGATCAAGGATATGAAGTTCCCTATAAGTTATGAAAAGAAAGCTAACTATTGATACTTAATCCCTATGGGACGGCCTCTCTCCATGCACAACTTGGTCAAACGTAACTCGTTTACTCTATTTCTTAACAAGGAAATAATAGTTGGTCGAATAAGTGAACACACGTTTTTTGAACCAAAACGTACTCGATCGAATCCTATGTGCTTATCTCATTTATTCTTGCCTAAGTGAAGACTTTCGATTAAGAATATGAAGTTCCTTATAAGTTATGAAAAAAAAACTAAGTATTGATACTTAACCCCTAAGGGACGGCATCTCTCCTTGCACAATGTGGTCAAACGTAAACCGTTTACTCTATTACTTAACAAGGAAGTAATAGTTGGTCAAATAAGTGAACACACAGTTTTTTGAACCAAAACGCACTCGATCGAATCCTATGTGCGTATCTCTTTTATTCTTGCCTAAGTGATGACTTCCGATTAAGAATATGAAGTTCCTTACAAGTTATGACCCCAAAGACACGCGATCGAAGCCTATGTGCTTATCTCTCTCATTCTTGCCTAAGCGAATATTTTCGATCAAGAATATGAAGTTCTATATAAGTTATGAAGAAAGCACTAAGTATGGATATTTAACCTCTATAGGATGGCCTCTCTCATTCCCCGATTTGGTCAAACGTAACTCGTTTAATTAACAAGGATGTAATGGTCGGTCAAATAAGTTAATACACATCTTTGAACTTTAACGCACTCGATCGAAGCCTATGTGCTTTTCTCTATTATTCTTGTCTAAGTGAAGAATTCCGATCAAGAATATGAAGTTTCATATATGTTATGAAAAATAAAAAACTAAATATTGATACTTAACCACTATGGGACGGCCTCTCTCCTTCCACGATTTGGTCAAGCGTAACTCGTTTACTCTATTACTTAACAAGGAAGTAATATTGGTCAGATAAGTCAAAACACATTCTTTGAACAAAAACGCAATCGATCGAAGCCTATGTGCGTATCTCTTTTATTCTTGCCTAAGTAAAAACTTTCGATCAAGAATATGAAGTTCCCTATATGTTATGAAAAAAGAACTAAGAGTGGATACTTAATGCCTATGTGACGGATTCTCTCCTTCCATGATTTGGTCAAACGTAACTCATTTACTCTATTACTTAACAACGAAGTAATAGTTGGTCAAATAAGTGAACACACTTTTTTTGAACCAAAACGTACTCTATCGAATCCTATGTGCTTATCTCATTTATTCTTGCCTAAGTGAAGACTTCCGATTAAGAATATGAAGTTCCTTATAAGTTATGAAAAAAAACTATGTATTGATACTTAACCCCTATGGGACGGCATCTCTCCTTGCACAATGTGGTCAAACGTAAACCGTTTACTCTATTACTTAACAAGGAAGTAATAGTTGGTCAAATAAGTGAACACACAATTTTTTGAACCAAAACGTACTCGATCGAATCCTATGTGCTTATCTCTTTTATTCTTGCCTAAGTGATGACTTCCGATTAAGAATATGAAGTTCCGTATAAGTTATGACCCCAAAGACACGCGATCGAAGCCTATGTGCTTATCTCTCTCATTCTTGCCTAAGCGAATATTTTCGATCAAGAATATGAAGTTCTATATAAGTTATGAAGAAAGCACTAAGTATGGATGTTTAACCCCTATAGGATGGCCTCTCTCATTCCCCGATTTGGTCAAACGTAACTCGTTTAATTAACAAGGATGTAATGGTCGGTCAAATAAGTTAATACACATCTTTGAACTTTAACGCACTCGATCGAAGCCTATGTGCTTTTCTCTATTATTCTTGTCTAAGTGAAGAATTCCGATCAAGAATATGAAGTTTCATATATGTTATGAAAAATAAAAAACTAAGTATTGATACTTAACCACTATGGGACGGCCTCTCTCCTTCCACGATTTGGTCAAGCGTAACTCGTTTACTCTATTACTTAACAAGGAAGTAATATTGGTCAGATAAGTCAACACACATTCTTTGAACAAAAACGCAATCGATTGAAGCCTATGTGCGTATCTCTTTTATTCTTGCCTAAGTAAAAACTTCCGATCAAGAATATGAAGTTCCCTATATGTTATGAAAAAAGAACTAAGAGTGGAAACTTAATGCCTATGTGACGGATTCTCTCCTTCCATGATTTGGTCAAACGTAACTCATTTACTCCATTACTTAACAACGAAGTAATAGTTGGTCAAATAAGTGAACACAGTTTTTTTGAACTAAAACGTACTCGATCGAAGCCTATGTGTTTATATCTTTTATTCTTGCCTGAGTGAAGACTTGCGATCAAGAATAGGAAGTTCCTTATAAGTTATGAAAAAAAACTAAGTATTGATACTTAACCCCTATGGGACGGCATCTCTCCTTCCACTATTTGGTCAGACGTACCTCGTTTACTCTATTACTTAACAGAGAAGTAATAGTTGGTGAAATAAGTCAACACACAATCTTTGAACCAAAACGTAATCGATCGAAGCCTATGTGCTTATCTCTTTTATTGTTGCCTAAGGAAAGACTTACGATCAAGAATATGAAGTTCCCTATAAGTTATGAAAAGAAAGCTAACTATTGATACTTAACCCCTATGGGACGGCCTCTCTCCTTGCACAACTTGGTCAAACGTAACTCGTTTACTCTATTACTTAACAAGGAAGTAATAATTGGTCGAATAAGTGAACACACGTTTTTTGAACCAAAACGTACTCGATCGAATCCTATGTGCTTATCTCATTTATTCTTGCCTAAGTGAAGACTTCCGATTAAGAATCTGAAGTTCCTTATAAGTTATGTAAAACAAAACTAAGTATTGATACTTAACCCCTATGGGACGGCATCTCTCCTTGCACAATGTGGTCAAACGTAAATCGTTTACTCTATTACTTAACAAGGAAGTAATAGTTGGTCAAATAAGTGAACACACTTTTTTTGAAACAAAACGTACTCGATCGAAGACTATGTGCATATCTCTTTTATTCTTGCCTAAGTGAAGACTTGCGATCAAGAATAGGAAGTTCCTTATAAGTTATGAAAAAAACTCAGTATTGATACTTAACCCCTATGGGACGGCTCTCTTCTTCCATGATTTGGTCAAACTTAACTAGTTTACTCTATTACTTAGCAAGGAAGTAATAGTTGGTCGAATAAGTCAACACACTTTTTTGAACCAAAACGCAATTGATCAAAGCCTATGTGCTTATCTCTTTTATTCTTGCCTATGTGAAGACTTCCGATCTAGAATATGAAGTTCCCTGTAAGTTACGGAAAAACAAACTAAGAAAGGATACATAAAGCCTATGGGATGACCTCTCTCCTTGCACAATTTGGTCAAACGTAACTCGTTTATTCTATTACTTAAAAACAAAGTAATAGTTGGTCAAATAAGTCAACACACATTCTTTGAACCAAAACGCAATCGATCAAAGCCTCTGTGCGTATTTCTTTTATTCTTGCCTAAGTAAAGACTTTCGATCAAGAATATGAAGTTTCCTAAATGTTATGAAAAAATGAATTAAGAATGGATACTTAATGCCTATGTGACGTATTATCTCCTTCCATGATTTGGTCAAACGTAACTCCTTTACTCTATTACTTAACAAGGAAGTAATAGGTTGTTAAATAAGTCAACACACATTTTTTGAACCAAAACGCACTCGATCGAAGCCTATGTGCTTATCTGTTTTATTCTTGCCTAAGTGAAGACTTTCGATCAAGAATATGAAGTTCCATATACGTTACGAAAACAAAGAACTAAATATTGATACATAACCCCTATGGGACGGCCTCTCTCCTTCCACGATTGGGTCAAACATAACTCGTTTACTCTATTACTTAACAAGGAAGTAATAGTAAGTCAAATAAGTCAATACATATTTTTTGAACCAAAACGCAATCGATCGGGGCCTACGTGCTTATCTCTTTCATTCTTGCTTAAGGAAAGACTTCCGATCAAGGATATGAAGTTCCCTATAAGTTATGAAAAGAAAGCTAACTATTGATACTTAATCCCTATGGGACGGCCTCTCTCCATGCACAACTTGGTCAAACGTAACTCGTTTACTCTATTTCTTAACAAGGAAATAATAGTTGGTCGAATAAGTGAACACACGTTTTTTGAACCAAAACGTACTCGATCGAATCCTATGTGCTTATCTCATTTATTCTTGCCTAAGTGAAGACTTTCGATTAAGAATATGAAGTTCCTTATAAGTTATGAAAAAAAAACTAAGTATTGATACTTAACCCCTAAGGGACGGCATCTCTCCTTGCACAATGTGGTCAAACGTAAACCGTTTACTCTATTACTTAACAAGGAAGTAATAGTTGGTCAAATAAGTGAACACACAGTTTTTTGAACCAAAACGCACTCGATCGAATCCTATGTGCGTATCTCTTTTATTCTTGCCTAAGTGATGACTTCCGATTAAGAATATGAAGTTCCTTACAAGTTATGACCCCAAAGACACGCGATCGAAGCCTATGTGCTTATCTCTCTCATTCTTGCCTAAGCGAATATTTTCGATCAAGAATATGAAGTTCTATATAAGTTATGAAGAAAGCACTAAGTATGGATATTTAACCTCTATAGGATGGCCTCTCTCATTCCCCGATTTGGTCAAACGTAACTCGTTTAATTAACAAGGATGTAATGGTCGGTCAAATAAGTTAATACACATCTTTGAACTTTAACGCACTCGATCGAAGCCTATGTGCTTTTCTCTATTATTCTTGTCTAAGTGAAGAATTCCGATCAAGAATATGAAGTTTCATATATGTTATGAAAAATAAAAAACTAAGTATTGATACTTAACCACTATGGGACGGCCTCTCTCCTTCCACGATTTGGTCAAGCGTAACTCTTTTACTCTATTACTTAACAAGGAAGTAATATTGGTCAGATAAGTCAAAACACATTCTTTGAACAAAAACGCAATCGATCGAAGCCTATGTGCGTATCTCTTTTATTCTTGCCTAAGTAAAAACTTTCGATCAAGAATATGAAGTTCCCTATATGTTATGAAAAAAGAACTAAGAGTGGATACTTAATGCCTATGTGACGGATTCTCTCCTTCCATGATTTGGTCAAACGTAACTCATTTACTCTATTACTTAACAACGAAGTAATAGTTGGTCAAATAAGTGAACACACTTTTTTTGAACCAAAACGTACTCTATCGAATCCTATGTGCTTATCTCATTTATTCTTGCCTAAGTGAAGACTTCCGATTAAGAATATGAAGTTCCTTATAAGTTATGAAAAAAAACTATGTATTGATACTTAACCCCTATGGGACGGCATCTCTCCTTGCACAATGTGGTCAAACGTAAACCGTTTACTCTATTACTTAACAAGGAAGTAATAGTTGGTCAAATAAGTGAACACACAATTTTTTGAACCAAAACGTACTCGATCGAATCCTATGTGCTTATCTCTTTTATTCTTGCCTAAGTGATGACTTCCGATTAAGAATATGAAGTTCCGTATAAGTTATGACCCCAAAGACACGCGATCGAAGCCTATGTGCTTATCTCTCTCATTCTTGCCTAAGCGAATATTTTCGATCAAGAATATGAAGTTCTATATAAGTTATGAAGAAAGCACTAAGTATGGATGTTTAACCCCTATAGGATGGCCTCTCTCATTCCCCGATTTGGTCAAACGTAACTCTTTTAATTAACAAGGATGTAATGGTCGGTCAAATAAGTTAATACACATCTTTGAACTTTAACGCACTCGATCGAAGCCTATGTGCTTTTCTCTATTATTCTTGTCTAAGTGAAGAATTCCTATCAAGAATATGAAGTTCCATATAAGTTATGAAAAATAAAAAACTAAGTATTCATACTTAACCACTATGGGACGGCCTCTCTCCTTCCACGATTTGGTCAAGCGTAACTCGTTTACTCTATTACTTAACAAGGAAGTAATATTGGTCAGATAAGTCAACACACATTCTTTGAACAAAAACGCAATCGATCGAAGCCTATGTGCGTATCTCTTTTATTCTTGCCTAAGTAAAAACTTCCGATCAAGAATATGAAGTTCCCTATATGTTATGAAAAAAGAACTAAGAGTGGATACTTAATGCCTATGTGACGGATTCTCTCCTTCCATGATTTGGTCAAACGTAACTCATTTACTCCATTACTTAACAACGAAGTAATAGTTGGTCAAATAAGTGAACACAGTTTTTTTGAACTAAAACGTACTCGATCGAAGCCTATGTGTTTATATCTTTTATTCTTGCCTAAGTGAAGACTTGCGATCAAGAATAGGAAGTTCCTTATAAGTTATGAAAAAAAACTAAGTATTGATACTTAACCCCTATGGGACGGCATCTCTCCTTCCACTATTTGGTCAGACGTACCTCGTTTACTCTATTACTTAACAGGGAAGTAATAGTTGGTGAAATAAGTCAACACACAATCTTTGAACCAAAACGTAATCGATCGAAGCCTATGTGCTTATCTCTTTTATTGTTGCCTAAGGAAAGACTTACGATCAAGAATATGAAGTTCCCTATAAGTTATGAAAAGAAAGCTAACTATTGATACTTAACCCCTATGGGACGGCCTCTCTCCTTGCACAACTTGGTCAAACGTAACTCGTTTACTCTATTACTTAACAAGGAAGTAATAATTGGTCGAATAAGTGAAAACACGTTTTTTGAACCAAAACGTACTCGATCGAATCCTATGTGCTTATCTCATTTATTCTTGCCTAAGTGAAGACTTCCGATTAAGAATCTGAAGTTCCTTATAAGTTATGAAAAACAAAACTAAGTATTGATACTTAACCCCTATGGGACGGCATCTCTCCTTGCACAATGTGGTCAAACGTAAATCGTTTACTCTATTACTTAACAAGGAAGTAATAGTTGGTCAAATAAGTGAACACACTTTTTTTGAAACAAAACGTACTCGATCGAAGACTATGTGCTTATCTCTTTTATTCTTGCCTAAGTGAAGACTTGCGATCAAGAATAGGAAGTTCCTTATAAGTTATGAAAAAAACGCAGTATTGATACTTAACCCCTATGGGACGGCTCTCTTCTTCCATGATTTGGTCAAACTTAACTAGTTTACTCTATTACTTAGCAAGGAAGTAATAGTTGGTCGAATAAGTCAACACACTTTTTTGAACCAAAACGCAATTGATCAAAGCCTATGTGCTTATCTCTTTTATTCTTGCCTATGTGAAGACTTCCGATCTAGAATATGAAGTTCCCTGTAAGTTACGGAAAAACAAACTAAGAAAGGATACATAAAGCCTATGGGATGACCTCTCTCCTTGCACAATTTTGTCAAACGTAACTCGTTTATTCTATTACTTAAAAACAAAGTAATAGTTGGTCAAATAAGTCAACACACATTCTTTGAACCAAAACGCAATCGATCAAAGCCTCTGTGCGTATTTCTTTTATTCTTGCCTAAGTAAAGACTTTCGATCAAGAATATGAAGTTTCCTAAATGTTATGAAAAAAGGAATTAAGAATGGATACTTAATGCCTATGTGACGTATTATCTCCTTCCATGATTTGGTCAAACGTAACTCCTTTACTCTATTACTTAACAAGGAAGTAATAGGTTGTTAAATAAGTCAACACACATTTTTTGAACCAAAACGCACTCGATCGAAGCCTATGTGCTTATCTGTTTTATTCTTGCCTAAGTGAAGACTTTCGATCAAGAATATGAAGTTCCATATACGTTACGAAAACAAAGAACTAAATATTGATACATAACCCCTATGGGACGGCCTCTCTCCTTCCACGATTGGGTCAAACATAACTCGTTTACTCTATTACTTAACAAGGAAGTAATAGTAAGTCAAATAAGTCAATACATATTTTTTGAACCAAAACGCAATCGATCGGGGCCTACGTGCTTATCTCTTTTATTCTTGCTTAAGGAAAGACTTCCGATCAAGGATATGAAGTTCCCTATAAGTTATGAAAAGAAAGCTAACTATTGATACTTAATCCCTATGGGACGGCCTCTCTCCATGCACAACTTGGTCAAACGTAACTCGTTTACTCTATTTCTTAACAAGGAAATAATAGTTGGTCGAATAAGTGAACACACGTTTTTTGAACCAAAACGTACTCGATCGAATCCTATGTGCTTATCTCATTTATTCTTGCCTAAGTGAAGACTTTCGATTAAGAATATGAAGTTCCTTATAAGTTATGAAAAACAAACTAAGTATTGATACTTAACCCCTAAGGGACGGCATCTCTCCTTGCACAATGTGGTCAAACGTAAACCGTTTACTCTATTACTTAACAAGGAAGTAATAGTTGGTCAAATAAGTGAACACACAGTTTTTTGAACCAAAACGCACTCGATCGAATCCTATGTGCGTATCTCTTTTATTCTTGCCTAAGTGATGACTTCCGATTAAGAATATGAAGTTCCTTACAAGTTATGACCCCAAAGACACGCGATCGAAGCCTATGTGCTTATCTCTCTCATTCTTGCCTAAGCGAATATTTTCGATCAAGAATATGAAGTTCTATATAAGTTATGAAGAAAGCACTAAGTATGGATATTTAACCCCTATAGGATGGCCTCTCTCATTCCCCGATTTGGTCAAACGTAACTCGTTTAATTAACAAGGATGTAATGGTCGGTCAAATAAGTTAATACACATCTTTGAACTTTAACGCACTCGATCGAAGCGTAAGTGCTTTTCTCTATTATTCTTGTCTAAGTGAAGAATTCCGATCAAGAATATGAAGTTTCATATATGTTATGAAAAATAAAAAACTAAGTATTGATACTTAACCACTATGGGACGGCCTCTCTCCTTCCACGATTTGGTCAAGCGTAACTCGTTTACTCTATTACTTAACAAGGAAGTAATATTGGTCAGATAAGTCAACACGCATTCTTTGAACAAAAACGCAATCGATCGAAGCCTATGTGCGTATCTCTTTTATTCTTGCCTAAGTAAAAACTTCCGATCAAGAATATGAAGTTCCCTATATGTTATGAAAAAAGAACTAAGAGTGGATACCTAATGCCTATGTGACGGATTCTCTCCTTCCATGATTTGGTCAAACGTAACTCATTTACTCCATTACTTAACAACGAAGTAATAGTTGGTCAAATAAGTGAACACAGTTTTTTTGAACCAAAACGTACTCGATCGAAGCCTATGTGCTTATCTCTTTTAATCTTGCCTAAGTGAAGACTTGCGATCAAGAATAGGAAGTTCCTTATAAGTTATCAAAAAAACTAAGTATTGATACTTAACCCCTATGGGACGGCATCTCTCCTTCCACTATTTGGTCAGACGTACCTCGTTTACTCTATTACTTAACAGGGAAGTAATAGTTGGTGAAATAAGTCAACACACAATCTTTGAACCAAAACGTAATCGATCGAAGCCTATGTGCTTATCTCTTTTATTCTTGCCTAAGGAAAGACTTACGATCAAGAATATGAAGTTCCCTATAAGTTATGAAAAGAAAGCTAACTATTGATACTTAACCCCTATGGGACAGCCTCTCTCCTTGCACAACTTGGTCAAACGTAACTCGTTTACTCTATTACATAACAAGGAAGTAATAATTGGTCGAATAAGTGAACACACGTTTTTTGAACCAAAACGTACTCGATCGAATCCTATGTGCTTATCTCATTTATTCTTGCCTAAGTGAAGACTTCCGATTAAGAATATGAAGTTCCTTATAAGTTATGAAAAACAACACTAAGTATTGATACTTAACCCCTATGGGACGGCATCTCTCCTTGCACAATGTGGTCAAACGTAAATCGTTTACTCTATTACTTAACAAGGAAGTAATAGTTGGTCAAATAAGTGAACACACTTTTTTTGAAACAAAACGTACTCGATCGAAGACTATGTGCTTATCTCTTTTATTCTTGCCTAAGTGAAGACTTGCGATCAAGAATAGGAAGTTCCTTATATGTTATGAAAAAAACTAAGTATTGATACTTAACCCCTATGGGACGACCTCTCTTCTTCCACGATTTGGTCAAACTTAACTAGTTTACTCTATTACTTAGCAAGGAAGTAATAGTTGCTCAAATAAGTCAACACACTTTTTTGAACCAAAACGCAATCGATCAAAGCCTATGTGCTTATCTCTTTTATTCTTGCCTATGTGAAGACTTCCGATCTAGAATATGAAGTTCCCTGTAAGTTACGGAAAAACAAACTAAGAAAGCATACTTAAAGCCTATGGGATGACCTCTCTCCTTGCACAATTTGGTCAAACGTAACTCGTTTATTCTATTACTTAAAAACAAAGTAATAGTTGGTCAAATAAGTCAACACACATTTTTTGAACCAAAACGCAATCGATCAAAGCCTCTGTGCGTATCTCTTTTATTCTTCCCTAAGTAAAGACTTCCGATCAAGAATATGAAGTTTCCTAAATGTTATGAAAAAAGGAATTAAGAATGGATACTTAATTCCTATGTGACGTATTATCTCCTTCCATGATTTGGTCAAACGTAACTCCTTTACTCTATTACTTAACAAGGAAGTAATAGGTTGTTAAATAAGTCAACACACATTTTTTGAACCAAAACGCACTCGATCGAAGCCTATGTGCTTATCTGTTTTATTCTTGCCTAAGTGAAGAGTTTCGATCAAGAATATGAAGTTCCATATACGTTACGAAAATAAAGAACTAAATATTGATACATAACCCCTATGGGACGGCCTCTCTCCTTCCAGGATTGGGTCAAACATAACTCGTTTACTCTATTACTTAACAAGGAAGTAATAGTAAGTCAAATAAGTCAATACATATTTTTTGAACCAAAACGCAATAGATCGGGGCCTACGTGCTTATCTCTTTTATTCTTGCTTAAGGAAAGACTTCCGATCAAGGATATGAAGTTCCCTATAAGTTATGAAAAGAGAGCTAACTATTGATACTTAATCCCTATGGGACGGCCTCTCTCCATGCACAACTTGGTCAAACGTAACTCGTTTACTCTATTTCTTAACAAGGAAATAATTGTTGGTCGAATAAGTGAACACACGTTTTTTGAACCAAAACGTACTCGATCGAATCCTATGTGCTTATCTCATTTATTCTTGCCTAAGTGAAGACTTCCGATTAAGAATATGAAGTTCCTTATAAGTTATGAAAAAAAAACTAAGTATTGATACTTAACCCCTAAGGGACGGCATCTCTCCTTGCACAATATGGTCAAACGTAAACCGTTTACTCTATTACTTAACAAGGAAGTAATAGTTGGTCAAATAAGTGAACACACAGTTTTTTGAACCAAAACGTACTCGATCGAATCCTATGTGCGTATCTCTTTTATTCTTGCCTAAGTGATGACTTCTGATTAAGAATATGAAGTTCCTTATAAGTTATGACCCCAAAGACACGCGATCGAAGCCTATGTGCTTATCTCTCTCATTCTTGCCTAAGCGAATATTTTCGATCAAGAATATGAAGTTCTATATAAGTTATGAAGAAAGCACTAAGTATGGATATTTAACCCCTATAGGATGGCCTCTCTCATTCCCCGATTTGGTCAAACGTAACTCGTTTAATTAACAAGGATGTAATAGTTGGTCAAATAAGTTAATACACATCTTTGAACTTTAACGCACTCGATCGAAGCCTATGTGCTTTTCTCAATTATTCTTGTCTAAGTGAAGAATTTCGATCAAGAATATGAAGTTTCATATAAGTTATGAAAAATAAAAAACTAAGTATTGATACTTAACCACTATGGGACGGCCTCTCTCCTTCTACGTTTGGTCAAGCGTAACTCGTTTACTCTATTACTTAACAAGGAAGTAATATTGGTCAGATAAGTCAACACGCATTCTTTGAACAAAAACGCAATCGATCGAAGCCTATGTGCGTATCTCTTTTATTCTTGCCTAAGTAAAAACTTCCGATCAAGAATATGAAGTTCCCTATATGTTATGAAAAAAGAACTAAGAGTGGATACTTAATGCCTATGTGACGGATTCTCTCCTTCCATGATTTGGTCAAACGTAACTCATTTACTCCATTACTTAACAACGAAGTAATAGTTGGTCAAATAAGTGAACACACTTTTTTTGAACCAAAACGTACTCGATCGAAGCCTATGTGCTTATCTCTTTTATTCTTGCCTAAGTGAAGACTTGCGATCAAGAATAGGAAGTTCCTTATAAGTTATGAAAAAAAACTAAGTATTGATACTTAACCCCTATGGGACGGCATCTCTCCTTCCACTATTTGGTCAGACGTACTTCGTTTACTCTATTACTTAACAGGAAAGTAATAGTTGGTGAAATAAGTCAACACACAATCTTTGAACCAAAACGTAATCGATCGAAGCCTATGTGCTTTTCTCTTTTATTCTTGCCTAAGGAAAGACTTACGATCAAGAATATGAAGTTCCCTATAAGTTATGAAAAGAAAGCTAACTATTGATACTTAACCCCTATGGGACGGCCTCTCTCCTTGCACAACTTGGTCAAACGTAACTCGTTTACTCTATTACTTAACAAGGAAGTAATAATTGGTCGAATAAGTGAACACACGTTTTTTGAACCAAAACGTACTCGATCGAATCCTATGTGCTTATCTCATTTATTCTTGCCTAAGTGAAGACTTCCGATTAAGAATATGAAGTTCCCTATAAGTTATGAAAAACAAAACTAAGTATTGATACTTAACCCCTTTGGGACGGCATCTCTCCTTGCACAATGTGGTCAAACGTAAATCGTTTACTCTATTACTTAACAAGGAAGTAATAGTTGGTCAAATAAGTGAACACACTTTTTTTGAAACAAAATGTACTCGATCGAAGACTATGTGCTTATCTCTTTTATTCTTGCCTAAGTGAAGACTTGCGATCAAGAATAGGAAGTTCCTTATATGTTTTATGAAAAAAAACTAAGTATTGATACTTAACCCCTATGGGACGGCCTCTCTTCTTCCACGATTTGGTCAAACTTAACTAGTTTACTTTATTACTTAGCAAGGAAGTAATAGTTGCTCAAATAAGTCAACACACTTTTTTGAACCAAAACGCAATCGATCAAAGCCTATGTGCTTATCTCTTTTATTCTTGCCTATGTGAAGACTTCCGATCTAGAATATGAAGTTCCCTGTAAGTTACGGAAAAACAAACTAAGAAAGGATACTTAAAGCCTATGGGATGACCTCTCTCCTTGCACAATTTGGTGAAACGTAACTCGTTTATTCTATTACTTAAAAACAAAGTAATAGTTAGTCAAATAAGTCAACACACATTTTTTGAACCAAAACGCAATCGATCAAAGCCTCTGTGCGTATCTCTTTTATTCTTCCCTAAGTAAAGACTTCCGATCAAGAATATGAAGTTTCCTAAATGTTATGAAAAAAGGAATTAAGAATGGATACTTAATTCCTATGTGACGTATTATCTCCTTCCATGATTTGGTCAAACGTAACTCCTTTACTCTATTACTTAACAAGGAAGTAATAGGTTGTTAAATAAGTCAACACACATTTTTTGAACCAAAACGCACTCGATCGAAGCCTATGTGCTTATCTGTTTTATTCTTGCCTAAGTGAAGAGTTTCGATCAAGAATATGAAGTTCCATATACGTTACGAAAACAAAGAACTAAATATTGATACATAACCCCTATGGGACGGCCTCTCTCCTTCCAGGATTGGGTCAAACATAACTCGTTTACTCTATTACTTAACAAGGAAGTAATAGTAAGTCAAATAAGTCAATACATATTTTTTGAACCAAAACGCAATAGATCGGAGCCTACGTGCTTATCTCTTTTATTCTTGCTTAAGGAAAGACTTCCGATCAAGGATATGAAGTTCCCTATAAGTTATGAAAAGAAAGCTAACTATTGATACTTAATCCCTATGGGACGGCCTCTCTCCATGCACAACTTGGTCAAACGTAACTCGTTTACTCTATTTCTTAACAAGGAAATAATAGTTGGTCGAATAAGTGAACACACGTTTTTTGAACCAAAACGTACTCGATCGAATCCTATGTGCTTATCTCATTTATTCTTGCCTAAGTGAAGACTTCCGATTAAGAATATGAAGTTCCTTATAAGTTATGAAAAAAAACTAAGTATTGATACTTAACCCCTAAGGGACGGCATCTCTCCTTGCACAATGTGGTCAAACGTAAACCGTTTACTCTATTACTTAACAAGGAAGTAATAGTTGGTCAAATAAGTGAACACACAGTTTTTTGAACCAAAACGTACTCGATCGAATCCTATGTGCGTATCTCTTTTATTCTTGCCTAAGTGATGACTTCTGATTAAGAATATGAAGTTCCTTATAAGTTATGACCCCAAAGACACGCGATCGAAGCCTATGTGCTTATCTCTCTCATTCTTGCCTAAGCGAATATTTTCGATCAAGAATATGAAGTTCTATATAAGTTATGAAGAAAGCACTAAGTATGGATATTTAACCCCTATAGGATGGCCTCTCTCATTCCCCGATTTGGTCAAACGTAACTCGTTTAATTAACAAGGATGTAATAGTTGGTCAAATAAGTTAATACACATCTTTGAACTTTAACGCACTCGATCGAAGCCTATGTGCTTTTCTCAATTATTCTTGTCTAAGTGAAGAATTTCGATCAAGAATATGAAGTTTCATATAAGTTATGAAAAATAAAAAACTAAGTATTGATACTTAACCACTATGGGACGACCTCTCTCCTTCTACGATTTGGTCAAGCGTAACTCGTTTACTCTATTACTTAACAAGGAAGTAATATTGGTCAGATAAGTCAACACGCATTCTTTGAACAAAAACGCAATCGATCGAAGCCTATGTGCGTATCTCTTTTATTCTTGCCTAAGTAAAAACTTCCGATCAAGAATATGAAGTTCCCTATATGTTATGAAAAAAGAACTAAGAGTGGATACTTAATGCCTATGTGACGGATTCTCTCCTTCCATGATTTGGTCAAACGTAACTCATTTACTCCATTACTTAACAACGAAGTAATAGTTGGTCAAATAAGTGAACACACTTTTTTTGAACCAAAACGTACTCGATCGAAGCCTATGTGCTTATCTCTTTTATTCTTGCCTAAGTGAAGACTTGCGATCAAGAATAGGAAGTTCCTTATAAGTTATGAAAAAAAACTAAGTATTGATACTTAACCCCTATGGGACGGCATCTCTCCTTCCACTATTTGGTCAGACGTACTTCGTTTACTCTATTACTTAACAGGAAAGTAATAGTTGGTGAAATAAGTCAACACACAATCTTTGAACCAAAACGTAATCGATCGAAGCCTATGTGCTTTTCTCTTTTATTCTTGCCTAAGGAAAGACTTACGATCAAGAATATGAAGTTCCCTATAAGTTATGAAAAGAAAGCTAACTATTGATACTTAACCCCTATGGGACGGCCTCTCTCCTTGCACAACTTGGTCAAACGTAACTCGTTTACTCTATTACTTAACAAGGAAGTAATAATTGGTCGAATAAGTGAACACACGTTTTTTGAACCAAAACGTACTCGATCGAATCCTATGTGCTTATCTCATTTATTCTTGCCTAAGTGAAGACTTCCGATTAAGAATATGAAGTTCCCTATAAGTTATGAAAAACAAAACTAAGTATTGATACTTAACCCCTTTGGGACGGCATCTCTCCTTGCACAATGTGGTCAAACGTAAATCGTTTACTCTATTACTTAACAAGGAAGTAATAGTTGGTCAAATAAGTGAACACACTTTTTTTGAAACAAAATGTACTCGATCGAAGACTATGTGCTTATCTCTTTTATTCTTGCCTAAGTGAAGACTTGCGATCAAGAATAGGAAGTTCCTTATATGTTTTATGAAAAAAAACTAAGTATTGATACTTAACCCCTATGGGACGGCCTCTCTTCTTCCACGATTTGGTCAAACTTAACTAGTTTACTTTATTACTTAGCAAGGAAGTAATAGTTGCTCAAATAAGTCAACACACTTTTTTGAACCAAAACGCAATCGATCAAAGCCTATGTGCTTATCTCTTTTATTCTTGCCTATGTGAAGACTTCCGATCTAGAATATGAAGTTCCCTGTAAGTTACGGAAAAACAAACTAAGAAAGGATACTTAAAGCCTATGGGATGACCTCTCTCCTTGCACAATTTGGTGAAACGTAACTCGTTTATTCTATTACTTAAAAACAAAGTAATAGTTGGTCAAATAAGTCAACACACATTTTTTGAACCAAAACGCAATCGATCAAAGCCTCTGTGCGTATCTCTTTTATTCTTCCCTAAGTAAAGACTTCCGATCAAGAATATGAAGTTTCCTAAATGTTATGAAAAAAGGAATTAAGAATGGATACTTAATTCCTATGTGACGTATTATCTCCTTCCATGATTTGGTCAAACGTAACTCCTTTACTCTATTACTTAACAAGGAAGTAATAGGTTGTTAAATAAGTCAACACACATTTTTTGAACCAAAACGCACTCGATCGAAGCCTATGTGCTTATCTGTTTTATTCTTGCCTAAGTGAAGAGTTTCGATCAAGAATATGAAGTTCCATATACGTTACGAAAACAAAGAACTAAATATTGATACATAACCCCTATGGGACGGCCTCTCTCCTTCCAGGATTGGGTCAAACATAACTCGTTTACTCTATTACTTAACAAGGAAGTAATAGTAAGTCAAATAAGTCAATACATATTTTTTGAACCAAAACGCAATAGATCGGAGCCTACGTGCTTATCTCTTTTATTCTTGCTTAAGGAAAGACTTCCGATCAAGGATATGAAGTTCCCTATAAGTTATGAAAAGAAAGCTAACTATTGATACTTAATCCCTATGGGACGGCCTCTCTCCATGCACAACTTGGTCAAACGTAACTCGTTTACTCTATTTCTTAACAAGGAAATAATAGTTGGTCGAATAAGTGAACACACGTTTTTTGAACCAAAACGTACTCGATCGAATCCTATGTGCTTATCTCATTTATTCTTGCCTAAGTGAAGACTTCCGATTAAGAATATGAAGTTCCTTATAAGTTATGAAAAAAAACTAAGTATTGATACTTAACCCCTAAGGGACGGCATCTCTCCTTGCACAATGTGGTCAAACGTAAACCGTTTACTCTATTACTTAACAAGGAAGTAATAGTTGGTCAAATAAGTGAACACACAGTTTTTTGAACCAAAACGTACTCGATCGAATCCTATGTGCGTATCTCTTTTATTCTTGCCTAAGTGATGACTTCTGATTAAGAATATGAAGTTCCTTATAAGTTATGACCCCAAAGACACGCGATCGAAGCCTATGTGCTTATCTCTCTCATTCTTGCCTAAGCGAATATTTTCGATCAAGAATATGAAGTTCTATATAAGTTATGAAGAAAGCACTAAGTATGGATATTTAACCCCTATAGGATGGCCTCTCTCATTCCCCGATTTGGTCAAACGTAACTCGTTTAATTAACAAGGATGTAATAGTTGGTCAAATAAGTTAATACACATCTTTGAACTTTAACGCACTCGATCGAAGCCTATGTGCTTTTCTCAATTATTCTTGTCTAAGTGAAGAATTTCGATCAAGAATATGAAGTTTCATATAAGTTATGAAAAATAAAAAACTAAGTATTGATACTTAACCACTATGGGACGGCCTCTCTCCTTCTACGATTTGGTCAAGCGTAACTCGTTTACTCTATTACTTAACAAGGAAGTAATATTGGTCAGATAAGTCAACACGCATTCTTTGAACAAAAACGCAATCGATCGAAGCCTATGTGCGTATCTCTTTTATTCTTGCCTAAGTAAAAACTTCCGATCAAGAATATGAAGTTCCCTATATGTTATGAAAAAAGAACTAAGAGTAGATACTTAATGCCTATGTGACGGATTCTCTCCTTCCATGATTTGGTCAAACGTAACTCATTTACTCCATTACTTAACAACGAAGTAATAGTTGGTCAAATAAGTGAACACACTTTTTTTGAACCAAAACGTACTCGATCGAAGCCTATGTGCTTATCTCTTTTATTCTTGCCTAAGTGAAGACTTGCGATCAAGAATAGGAAGTTCCTTATAAGTTATGAAAAAAAACTAAGTATTGATACTTAACCCCTATGGGACGGCATCTCTCCTTCCACTATTTGGTCAGACGTACTTCGTTTACTCTATTACTTAACAGGAAAGTAATAGTTGGTGAAATAAGTCAACACACAATCTTTGAACCAAAACGTAATCGATCGAAGCCTATGTGCTTTTCTCTTTTATTCTTGCCTAAGGAAAGACTTACGATCAAGAATATGAAGTTCCCTATAAGTTATGAAAAGAAAGCTAACTATTGATACTTAACCCCTATGGGACGGCCTCTCTCCTTGCACAACTTGGTCAAACGTAACTCGTTTACTCTATTACTTAACAAGGAAGTAATAATTGGTCGAATAAGTGAACACACGTTTTTTGAACCAAAACGTACTCGATCGAATCCTATGTGCTTATCTCATTTATTCTTGCCTAAGTGAAGACTTCCGATTAAGAATATGAAGTTCCCTATAAGTTATGAAAAACAAAACTAAGTATTGATACTTAACCCCTTTGGGACGGCATCTCTCCTTGCACAATGTGGTCAAACGTAAATCGTTTACTCTATTACTTAACAAGGAAGTAATAGTTGGTCAAATAAGTGAACACACTTTTTTTGAAACAAAATGTACTCGATCGAAGACTATGTGCTTATCTCTTTTATTCTTGCCTAAGTGAAGACTTGCGATCAAGAATAGGAAGTTCCTTATATGTTTTATGAAAAAAAACTAAGTATTGATACTTAACCCCTATGGGACGGCCTCTCTTCTTCCACGATTTGGTCAAACTTAACTAGTTTACTTTATTACTTAGCAAGGAAGTAATAGTTGCTCAAATAAGTCAACACACTTTTTTGAACCAAAACGCAATCGATCAAAGCCTATGTGCTTATCTCTTTTATTCTTGCCTATGTGAAGACTTCCGATCTAGAATATGAAGTTCCCTGTAAGTTACGGAAAAACAAACTAAGAAAGGATACTTAAAGCCTATGGGATGACCTCTCTCCTTGCACAATTTGGTCAAACGTAACTCGTTTATTCTATTACTTAAAAACAAAGTAATAGTTGGTCAAATAAGTCAACACACATTTTTTGAACCAAAACGCAATCGATCAAAGCCTCTGTGCGTATCTCTTTTATTCTTCCCTAAGTAAAGACTTCCGATCAAGAATATGAAGTTTCCTAAATGTTATGAAAAAAGGAATTAAGAATGGATACTTAATTCCTATGTGACGTATTATCTCCTTCCATGATTTGGTCAAACGTAACTCCTTTACTCTATTACTTAACAAGGAAGTAATAGGTTGTTAAATAAGTCAACACACATTTTTTGAACCAAAACGCACTCGATCGAAGCCTATGTGCTTATCTGTTTTATTCTTGCCTAAGTGAAGAGTTTCGATCAAGAATATGAAGTTCCATATACGTTACGAAAACAAAGAACTAAATATTGATACATAACCCCTATGGGACGGCCTCTCTCCTTCCAGGATTGGGTCAAACATAACTCGTTTACTCTATTACTTAACAAGGAAGTAATAGTAAGTCAAATAAGTCAATACATATTTTTTGAACCAAAACGCAATAGATCGGAGCCTACGTGCTTATCTCTTTTATTCTTGCTTAAGGAAAGACTTCCGATCAAGGATATGAAGTTCCCTATAAGTTATGAAAAGAAAGCTAACTATTGATACTTAATCCCTATGGGACGGCCTCTCTCCATGCACAACTTGGTCAAACGTAACTCGTTTACTCTATTTCTTAACAAGGAAATAATAGTTGGTCGAATAAGTGAACACACGTTTTTTGAACCAAAACGTACTCGATCGAATCCTATGTGCTTATCTCATTTATTCTTGCCTAAGTGAAGACTTCCGATTAAGAATATGAAGTTCCTTATAAGTTATGAAAAAAAACTAAGTATTGATACTTAACCCCTAAGGGACGGCATCTCTCCTTGCACAATGTGGTCAAACGTAAACCGTTTACTCTATTACTTAACAAGGAAGTAATAGTTGGTCAAATAAGTGAACACACAGTTTTTTGAACCAAAACGTACTCGATCGAATCCTATGTGCGTATCTCTTTTATTCTTGCCTAAGTGATGACTTCTGATTAAGAATATGAAGTTCCTTATAAGTTATGACCCCAAAGACACGCGATCGAAGCCTATGTGCTTATCTCTCTCATTCTTGCCTAAGCGAATATTTTCGATCAAGAATATGAAGTTCTATATAAGTTATGAAGAAAGCACTAAGTATGGATATTTAACCCCTATAGGATGGCCTCTCTCATTCCCCGATTTGGTCAAACGTAACTCGTTTAATTAACAAGGATGTAATAGTTGGTCAAATAAGTTAATACACATCTTTGAACTTTAACGCACTCGATCGAAGCCTATGTGCTTTTCTCAATTATTCTTGTCTAAGTGAAGAATTTCGATCAAGAATATGAAGTTTCATATAAGTTATGAAAAATAAAAAACTAAGTATTGATACTTAACCACTATGGGACGGCCTCTCTCCTTCTACGATTTGGTCAAGCGTAACTCGTTTACTCTATTACTTAATAAGGAAGTAATATTGGTCAGATAAGTCAACACGCATTCTTTGAACAAAAACGCAATCGATCGAAGCCTATGTGCGTATCTCTTTTATTCTTGCCTAAGTAAAAACTTCCGATCAAGAATATGAAGTTCCCTATATGTTATGAAAAAAGAACTAAGAGTGGATACTTAATGCCTATGTGACGGATTCTCTCCTTCCATGATTTGGTCAAACGTAACTCATTTACTCCATTACTTAACAACGAAGTAATAGTTGGTCAAATAAGTGAACACACTTTTTTTGAACCAAAACGTACTCGATCGAAGCCTATGTGCTTATCTCTTTTATTCTTGCCTAAGTGAAGACTTGCGATCAAGAATAGGAAGTTCCTTATAAGTTATGAAAAAAAACTAAGTATTGATACTTAACCCCTATGGGACGGCATCTCTCCTTCCACTATTTGGTCAGACGTACTTCGTTTACTCTATTACTTAACAGGAAAGTAATAGTTGGTGAAATAAGTCAACACACAATCTTTGAACCAAAACGTAATCGATCGAAGCCTATGTGCTTTTCTCTTTTATTCTTGCCTAAGGAAAGACTTACGATCAAGAATATGAAGTTCCCTATAAGTTATGAAAAGAAAGCTAACTATTGATACTTAACCCCTATGGGACGGCCTCTCTCCTTGCACAACTTGGTCAAACGTAACTCGTTTACTCTATTACTTAACAAGGAAGTAATAATTGGTCGAATAAGTGAACACACGTTTTTTGAACCAAAACGTACTCGATCGAATCCTATGTGCTTATCTCATTTATTCTTGCCTAAGTGAAGACTTCCGATTAAGAATATGAAGTTCCCTATAAGTTATGAAAAACAAAACTAAGTATTGATACTTAACCCCTTTGGGACGGCATCTCTCCTTGCACAATGTGGTCAAACGTAAATCGTTTACTCTATTACTTAACAAGGAAGTAATAGTTGGTCAAATAAGTGAACACACTTTTTTTGAAACAAAATGTACTCGATCGAAGACTATGTGCTTATCTCTTTTATTCTTGCCTAAGTGAAGACTTGCGATCAAGAATAGGAAGTTCCTTATATGTTTTATGAAAAAAAACTAAGTATTGATACTTAACCCCTATGGGACGGCCTCTCTTCTTCCACGATTTGGTCAAACTTAACTAGTTTACTTTATTACTTAGCAAGGAAGTAATAGTTGCTCAAATAAGTCAACACACTTTTTTGAACCAAAACGCAATCGATCAAAGCCTATGTGCTTATCTCTTTTATTCTTGCCTATGTGAAGACTTCCGATCTAGAATATGAAGTTCCCTGTAAGTTACGGAAAAACAAACTAAGAAAGGATACTTAAAGCCTATGGGATGACCTCTCTCCTTGCACAATTTGGTCAAACGTAACTCGTTTATTCTATTACTTAAAAACAAAGTAATAGTTGGTCAAATAAGTCAACACACATTTTTTGAACCAAAACGCAATCGATCAAAGCCTCTGTGCGTATCTCTTTTATTCTTCCCTAAGTAAAGACTTCCGATCAAGAATATGAAGTTTCCTAAATGTTATGAAAAAAGGAATTAAGAATGGATACTTAATTCCTATGTGACGTATTATCTCCTTCCATGATTTGGTCAAACGTAACTCCTTTACTCTATTACTTAACAAGGAAGTAATAGGTTGTTAAATAAGTCAACACACATTTTTTGAACCAAAACGCACTCGATCGAAGCCTATGTGCTTATCTGTTTTATTCTTGCCTAAGTGAAGAGTTTCGATCAAGAATATGAAGTTCCATATACGTTACGAAAACAAAGAACTAAATATTGATACATAACCCCTATGGGACGGCCTCTCTCCTTCCAGGATTGGGTCAAACATAACTCGTTTACTCTATTACTTAACAAGGAAGTAATAGTAAGTCAAATAAGTCAATACATATTTTTTGAACCAAAACGCAATAGATCGGAGCCTACGTGCTTATCTCTTTTATTCTTGCTTAAGGAAAGACTTCCGATCAAGGATATGAAGTTCCCTATAAGTTATGAAAAGAAAGCTAACTATTGATACTTAATCCCTATGGGACGGCCTCTCTCCATGCACAACTTGGTCAAACGTAACTCGTTTACTCTATTTCTTAACAAGGAAATAATAGTTGGTCGAATAAGTGAACACACGTTTTTTGAACCAAAACGTACTCGATCGAATCCTATGTGCTTATCTCATTTATTCTTGCCTAAGTGAAGACTTCCGATTAAGAATATGAAGTTCCTTATAAGTTATGAAAAAAAACTAAGTATTGATACTTAACCCCTAAGGGACGGCATCTCTCCTTGCACAATGTGGTCAAACGTAAACCGTTTACTCTATTACTTAACAAGGAAGTAATAGTTGGTCAAATAAGTGAACACACAGTTTTTTGAACCAAAACGTACTCGATCGAATCCTATGTGCGTATCTCTTTTATTCTTGCCTAAGTGATGACTTCTGATTAAGAATATGAAGTTCCTTATAAGTTATGACCCCAAAGACACGCGATCGAAGCCTATGTGCTTATCTCTCTCATTCTTGCCTAAGCGAATATTTTCGATCAAGAATATGAAGTTCTATATAAGTTATGAAGAAAGCACTAAGTATGGATATTTAACCCCTATAGGATGGCCTCTCTCATTCCCCGATTTGGTCAAACGTAACTCGTTTAATTAACAAGGATGTAATAGTTGGTCAAATAAGTTAATACACATCTTTGAACTTTAACGCACTCGATCGAAGCCTATGTGCTTTTCTCAATTATTCTTGTCTAAGTGAAGAATTTCGATCAAGAATATGAAGTTTCATATAAGTTATGAAAAATAAAAAACTAAGTATTGATACTTAACCACTATGGGACGGCCTCTCTCCTTCTACGATTTGGTCAAGCGTAACTCGTTTACTCTATTACTTAATAAGGAAGTAATATTGGTCAGATAAGTCAACACGCATTCTTTGAACAAAAACGCAATCGATCGAAGCCTATGTGCGTATCTCTTTTATTCTTGCCTAAGTAAAAACTTCCGATCAAGAATATGAAGTTCCCTATATGTTATGAAAAAAGAACTAAGAGTGGATACTTAATGCCTATGTGACGGATTCTCTCCTTCCATGATTTGGTCAAACGTAACTCATTTACTCCATTACTTAACAACGAAGTAATAGTTGGTCAAATAAGTGAACACACTTTTTTTGAACCAAAACGTACTCGATCGAAGCCTATGTGCTTATCTCTTTTATTCTTGCCTAAGTGAAGACTTGCGATCAAGAATAGGAAGTTCCTTATAAGTTATGAAAAAAAACTAAGTATTGATACTTAACCCCTATGGGACGGCATCTCTCCTTCCACTATTTGGTCAGACGTACTTCGTTTACTCTATTACTTAACAGGAAAGTAATAGTTGGTGAAATAAGTCAACACACAATCTTTGAACCAAAACGTAATCGATCGAAGCCTATGTGCTTTTCTCTTTTATTCTTGCCTAAGGAAAGACTTACGATCAAGAATATGAAGTTCCCTATAAGTTATGAAAAGAAAGCTAACTATTGATACTTAACCCCTATGGGACGGCCTCTCTCCTTGCACAACTTGGTCAAACGTAACTCGTTTACTCTATTACTTAACAAGGAAGTAATAATTGGTCGAATAAGTGAACACACGTTTTTTGAACCAAAACGTACTCGATCGAATCCTATGTGCTTATCTCATTTATTCTTGCCTAAGTGAAGACTTCCGATTAAGAATATGAAGTTCCCTATAAGTTATGAAAAACAAAACTAAGTATTGATACTTAACCCCTTTGGGACGGCATCTCTCCTTGCACAATGTGGTCAAACGTAAATCGTTTACTCTATTACTTAACAAGGAAGTAATAGTTGGTCAAATAAGTGAACACACTTTTTTTGAAACAAAATGTACTCGATCGAAGACTATGTGCTTATCTCTTTTATTCTTGCCTAAGTGAAGACTTGCGATCAAGAATAGGAAGTTCTTTATATGTTTTATGAAAAAAAACTAAGTATTGATACTTAACCCCTATGGGACGGCCTCTCTTCTTCCACGATTTGGTCAAACTTAACTAGTTTACTTTATTACTTAGCAAGGAAGTAATAGTTGCTCAAATAAGTCAACACACTTTTTTGAACCAAAACGCAATCGATCAAAGCCTATGTGCTTATCTCTTTTATTCTTGCCTATGTGAAGACTTCCGATCTAGAATATGAAGTTCCCTGTAAGTTACGGAAAAACAAACTAAGAAAGGATACTTAAAGCCTATGGGATGACCTCTCTCCTTGCACAATTTGGTCAAACGTAACTCGTTTATTCTATTACTTAAAAACAAAGTAATAGTTGGTCAAATAAGTCAACACACATTTTTTGAACCAAAACGCAATCGATCAAAGCCTCTGTGCGTATCTCTTTTATTCTTCCCTAAGTAAAGACTTCCGATCAAGAATATGAAGTTTCCTAAATGTTATGAAAAAAGGAATTAAGAATGGATACTTAATTCCTATGTGACGTATTATCTCCTTCCATGATTTGGTCAAACGTAACTCCTTTACTCTATTACTTAACAAGGAAGTAATAGGTTGTTAAATAAGTCAACACACATTTTTTGAACCAAAACGCACTCGATCGAAGCCTATGTGCTTATCTGTTTTATTCTTGCCTAAGTGAAGAGTTTCGATCAAGAATATGAAGTTCCATATACGTTACGAAAACAAAGAACTAAATATTGATACATAACCCCTATGGGACGGCCTCTCTCCTTCCAGGATTGGGTCAAACATAACTCGTTTACTCTATTACTTAACAAGGAAGTAATAGTAAGTCAAATAAGTCAATACATATTTTTTGAACCAAAACGCAATAGATCGGAGCCTACGTGCTTATCTCTTTTATTCTTGCTTAAGGAAAGACTTCCGATCAAGGATATGAAGTTCCCTATAAGTTATGAAAAGAAAGCTAACTATTGATACTTAATCCCTATGGGACGGCCTCTCTCCATGCACAACTTGGTCAAACGTAACTCGTTTACTCTATTTCTTAACAAGGAAATAATAGTTGGTCGAATAAGTGAACACACGTTTTTTGAACCAAAACGTACTCGATCGAATCCTATGTGCTTATCTCATTTATTCTTGCCTAAGTGAAGACTTCCGATTAAGAATATGAAGTTCCTTATAAGTTATGAAAAAAAACTAAGTATTGATACTTAACCCCTAAGGGACGGCATCTCTCCTTGCACAATGTGGTCAAACGTAAACCGTTTACTCTATTACTTAACAAGGAAGTAATAGTTGGTCAAATAAGTGAACACACAGTTTTTTGAACCAAAACGTACTCGATCGAATCCTATGTGCGTATCTCTTTTATTCTTGCCTAAGTGATGACTTCTGATTAAGAATATGAAGTTCCTTATAAGTTATGACCCCAAAGACACGCGATCGAAGCCTATGTGCTTATCTCTCTCATTCTTGCCTAAGCGAATATTTTCGATCAAGAATATGAAGTTCTATATAAGTTATGAAGAAAGCACTAAGTATGGATATTTAACCCCTATAGGATGGCCTCTCTCATTCCCCGATTTGGTCAAACGTAACTCGTTTAATTAACAAGGATGTAATAGTTGGTCAAATAAGTTAATACACATCTTTGAACTTTAACGCACTCGATCGAAGCCTATGTGCTTTTCTCAATTATTCTTGTCTAAGTGAAGAATTTCGATCAAGAATATGAAGTTTCATATAAGTTATGAAAAATAAAAAACTAAGTATTGATACTTAACCACTATGGGACGGCCTCTCTCCTTCTACGATTTTGTCAAGCGTAACTCGGTTACTCTATTACTTAACAAGGAAGTAATATTGGTCAGATAAGTCAACACGCATTCTTTGAACAAAAACGCAATCGATCGAAGCCTATGTGCGTATCTCTTTTATTCTTGCCTAAGTAAAAACTTCCGATCAAGAATATGAAGTTCCCTATATGTTATGAAAAAAGAACTAAGAGTGGATACTTAATGCCTATGTGACGGATTCTCTCCTTCCATGATTTGGTCAAACGTAACTCATTTACTCCATTACTTAACAGCGAAGTAATAGTTGGTCAAATAAGTGAACACACTTTTTTTGAACCAAAACGTACTCGATCGAAGCCTATGTGCTTATCTCTTTTATTCTTGCCTAAGTGAAGACTTGCGATCAAGAATAGGAAGTTCCTTATAAGTTATGAAAAAAAACTAAGTATTGATACTTAACCCCTATGGGACGGCATCTCTCCTTCCACTATTTGGTCAGACGTACTTCGTTTACTCTATTACTTAACAGGAAAGTAATAGTTGGTGAAATAAGTCAACACACAATCTTTGAACCAAAACGTAATCGATCGAAGCCTATGTGCTTTTCTCTTTTATTCTTGCCTAAGGAAAGACTTACGATCAAGAATATGAAGTTCCCTATAAGTTATGAAAAGAAAGCTAACTATTGATACTTAACCCCTATGGGACGGCCTCTCTCCTTGCACAACTTGGTCAAACGTAACTCGTTTACTCTATTACTTAACAAGGAAGTAATAATTGGTCGAATAAGTGAACACACGTTTTTTGAACCAAAACGTACTCGATCGAATCCTATGTGCTTATCTCATTTATTCTTGCCTAAGTGAAGACTTCCGATTAAGAATATGAAGTTCCCTATAAGTTATGAAAAACAAAACTAAGTATTGATACTTAACCCCTTTGGGACGGCATCTCTCCTTGCACAATGTGGTCAAACGTAAATCGTTTACTCTATTACTTAACAAGGAAGTAATAATTGGTCAAATAAGTGAACACACTTTTTTTGAAACAAAATGTACTCGATCGAAGACTATGTGCTTATCTCTTTTATTCTTGCCTAAGTGAAGACTTGCGATCAAGAATAGGAAGTTCCTTATATGTTTTATGAAAAAAAACTAAGTATTGATACTTAACCCCTATGGGACGGCCTCTCTTCTTCCACGATTTGGTCAAACTTAACTAGTTTACTTTATTACTTAGCAAGGAAGTAATAGTTGCTCAAATAAGTCAACACACTTTTTTGAACCAAAACGCAATCGATCAAAGCCTATGTGCTTATCTCTTTTATTCTTGCCTATGTGAAGACTTCCGATCTAGAATATGAAGTTCCCTGTAAGTTACGGAAAAACAAACTAAGAAAGGATACTTAAAGCCTATGGGATGACCTCTCTCCTTGCACAATTTGGTGAAACGTAACTCGTTTATTCTATTACTTAAAAACAAAGTAATAGTTGGTCAAATAAGTCAACACACATTTTTTGAACCAAAACGCAATCGATCAAAGCCTCTGTGCGTATCTCTTTTATTCTTCCCTAAGTAAAGACTTCCGATCAAGAATATGAAGTTTCCTAAATGTTATGAAAAAAGGAATTAAGAATGGATACTTAATTCCTATGTGACGTATTATCTCCTTCCATGATTTGGTCAAACGTAACTCCTTTACTCTATTACTTAACAAGGAAGTAATAGGTTGTTAAATAAGTCAACACACATTTTTTGAACCAAAACGCACTCGATCGAAGCCTATGTGCTTATCTGTTTTATTCTGGCCTAAGTGAAGAGTTTCGATCAAGAATATGAAGTTCCATATACGTTACGAAAACAAAGAACTAAATATTGATACATAACCCCTATGGGACGGCCTCTCTCCTTCCAGGATTGGGTCAAACATAACTCGTTTACTCTATTACTTAACAAGGAAGTAATAGTAAGTCAAATAAGTCAATACATATTTTTTGAACCAAAACGCAATAGATCGGAGCCTACGTGCTTATCTCTTTTATTCTTGCTTAAGGAAAGACTTCCGATCAAGGATATGAAGTTCCCTATAAGTTATGAAAAGAAAGCTAACTATTGATACTTAATCCCTATGGGACGGCCTCTCTCCATGCACAACTTGGTCAAACGTAACTCGTTTACTCTATTTCTTAACAAGGAAATAATAGTTGGTCGAATAAGTGAACACACGTTTTTTGAACCAAAAAGTACTCGATCGAATCCTATGTGCTTATCTCATTTATTCTTGCCTAAGTGAAGACTTCCGATTAAGAATATGAAGTTCCTTATAAGTTATGAAAAAAAACTAAGTATTGATACTTAACCCCTAAGTGACGGCATCTCTCCTTGCACAATGTGGTCAAACGTAAACCGTTTACTCTATTACTTAACAAGGAAGTAATAGTTGGTCAAATAAGTGAACACACAGTTTTTTGAACCAAAACGTACTCGATCGAATCCTATGTGCGTATCTCTTTTATTCTTGCCTAAGTGATGACTTCTGATTAAGAATATGAAGTTCCTTATAAGTTATGACCCCAAAGACACGCGATCGAAGCCTATGTGCTTATCTCTCTCATTCTTGCCTAAGCGAATATTTTCGATCAAGAATATGAAGTTCTATATAAGTTATGAAGAAAGCACTAAGTATGGATATTTAACCCCTATAGGATGGCCTCTCTCATTCCCCGATTTGGTCAAACGTAACTCGTTTAATTAACAAGGATGTAATAGTTGGTCAAATAAGTTAATACACATCTTTGAACTTTAACGCACTCGATCGAAGCCTATGTGCTTTTCTCAATTATTCTTGTCTAAGTGAAGAATTTCGATCAAGAATATGAAGTTTCATATAAGTTATGAAAAATAAAAAACTAAGTATTGATACTTAACCACTATGGGACGGCCTCTCTCCTTCTACGATTTGGTCAAGCGTAACTCGTTTACTCTATTACTTAACAAGGAAGTAATATTGGTCAGATAAGTCAACACGCATTCTTTGAACAAAAACGCAATCGATCGAAGCCTATGTGCGTATCTCTTTTATTCTTGCCTAAGTAAAAACTTCCGATCAAGAATATGAAGTTCCCTATATGTTATGAAAAAAGAACTAAGAGTGGATACTTAATGCCTATGTGACGGATTCTCTCCTTCCATGATTTGGTCAAACGTAACTCATTTACTCCATTACTTAACAACGAAGTAATAGTTGGTCAAATAAGTGAACACACTTTTTTTGAACCAAAACGTACTCGATCGAAGCCTATGTGCTTATCTCTTTTATTCTTGCCTAAGTGAAGACTTGCGATCAAGAATAGGAAGTTCCTTATAAGTTATGAAAAAAAACTAAGTATTGATACTTAACCCCTATGGGACGGCATCTCTCCTTCCACTATTTGGTCAGACGTACTTCGTTTACTCTATTACTTAACAGGAAAGTAATAGTTGGTGAAATAAGTCAACACACAATCTTTGAACCAAAACGTAATCGATCGAAGCCTATGTGCTTTTCTCTTTTATTCTTGCCTAAGGAAAGACTTACGATCAAGAATATGAAGTTCCCTATAAGTTATGAAAAGAAAGCTAACTATTGATACTTAACCCCTATGGGACGGCCTCTCTCCTTGCACAACTTGGTCAAACGTAACTCGTTTACTCTATTACTTAACAAGGAAGTAATAATTGGTCGAATAAGTGAACACACGTTTTTTGAACCAAAACGTACTCGATCGAATCCTATGTGCTTATCTCATTTATTCTTGCCTAAGTGAAGACTTCCGATTAAGAATATGAAGTTCCCTATAAGTTATGAAAAACAAAACTAAGTATTGATACTTAACCCCTTTGGGACGGCATCTCTCCTTGCACAATGTGGTCAAACGTAAATCGTTTACTCTATTACTTAACAAGGAAGTAATAATTGGTCAAATAAGTGAACACACTTTTTTTGAAACAAAATGTACTCGATCGAAGACTATGTGCTTATCTCTTTTATTCTTGCCTAAGTGAAGACTTGCGATCAAGAATAGGAAGTTCCTTATATGTTTTATGAAAAAAAACTAAGTATTGATACTTAACCCCTATGGGACGGCCTCTCTTCTTCCACGATTTGGTCAAACTTAACTAGTTTACTTTATTACTTAGCAAGGAAGTAATAGTTGCTCAAATAAGTCAACACACTTTTTTGAACCAAAACGCAATCGATCAAAGCCTATGTGCTTATCTCTTTTATTCTTGCCTATGTGAAGACTTCCGATCTAGAATATGAAGTTCCCTGTAAGTTACGGAAAAACAAACTAAGAAAGGATACTTAAAGCCTATGGGATGACCTCTCTCCTTGCACAATTTGGTGAAACGTAACTCGTTTATTCTATTACTTAAAAACAAAGTAATAGTTGGTCAAATAAGTCAACACACATTTTTTGAACCAAAACGCAATCGATCAAAGCCTCTGTGCGTATCTCTTTTATTCTTCCCTAAGTAAAGACTTCCGATCAAGAATATGAAGTTTCCTAAATGTTATGAAAAAAGGAATTAAGAATGGATACTTAATTCCTATGTGACGTATTATCTCCTTCCATGATTTGGTCAAACGTAACTCCTTTACTCTATTACTTAACAAGGAAGTAATAGGTTGTTAAATAAGTCAACACACATTTTTTGAACCAAAACGCACTCGATCGAAGCCTATGTGCTTATCTGTTTTATTCTGGCCTAAGTGAAGAGTTTCGATCAAGAATATGAAGTTCCATATACGTTACGAAAACAAAGAACTAAATATTGATACATAACCCCTATGGGACGGCCTCTCTCCTTCCAGGATTGGGTCAAACATAACTCGTTTACTCTATTACTTAACAAGGAAGGAATAGTAAGTCAAATAAGTCAATACATATTTTTTGAACCAAAACGCAATAGATCGGAGCCTACGTGCTTATCTCTTTTATTCTTGCTTAAGGAAAGACTTCCGATCAAGGATATGAAGTTCCCTATAAGTTATGAAAAGAAAGCTAACTATTGATACTTAATCCCTATGGGACGGCCTCTCTCCATGCACAACTTGGTCAAACGTAACTCGTTTACTCTATTTCTTAACAAGGAAATAATAGTTGGTCGAATAAGTGAACACACGTTTTTTGAACCAAAAAGTACTCGATCGAATCCTATGTGCTTATCTCATTTATTCTTGCCTAAGTGAAGACTTCCGATTAAGAATATGAAGTTCCTTATAAGTTATGAAAAAAAACTAAGTATTGATACTTAACCCCTAAGTGACGGCATCTCTCCTTGCACAATGTGGTCAAACGTAAACCGTTTACTCTATTACTTAACAAGGAAGTAATAGTTGGTCAAATAAGTGAACACACAGTTTTTTGAACCAAAACGTACTCGATCGAATCCTATGTGCGTATCTCTTTTATTCTTGCCTAAGTGATGACTTCTGATTAAGAATATGAAGTTCCTTATAAGTTATGACCCCAAAGACACGCGATCGAAGCCTATGTGCTTATCTCTCTCATTCTTGCCTAAGCGAATATTTTCGATCAAGAATATGAAGTTCTATATAAGTTATGAAGAAAGCACTAAGTATGGATATTTAACCCCTATAGGATGGCCTCTCTCATTCCCCGATTTGGTCAAACGTAACTCGTTTAATTAACAAGGATGTAATAGTTGGTCAAATAAGTTAATACACATCTTTGAACTTTAACGCACTCGATCGAAGCCTATGTGCTTTTCTCAATTATTCTTGTCTAAGTGAAGAATTTCGATCAAGAATATGAAGTTTCATATAAGTTATGAAAAATAAAAAACTAAGTATTGATACTTAACCACTATGGGACGGCCTCTCTCCTTCTACGATTTGGTCAAGCGTAACTCGTTTACTCTATTACTTAACAAGGAAGTAATATTGGTCAGATAAGTCAACACGCATTCTTTGAACAAAAACGCAATCGATCGAAGCCTATGTGCGTATCTCTTTTATTCTTGCCTAAGTAAAAACTTCCGATCAAGAATATGAAGTTCCCTATATGTTATGAAAAAAGAACTAAGAGTGGATACTTAATGCCTATGTGACGGATTCTCTCCTTCCATGATTTGGTCAAACGTAACTCATTTACTCCATTACTTAACAACGAAGTAATAGTTGGTCAAATAAGTGAACACACTTTTTTTGAACCAAAACGTACTCGATCGAAGCCTATGTGCTTATCTCTTTTATTCTTGCCTAAGTGAAGACTTGCGATCAAGAATAGGAAGTTCCTTATAAGTTATGAAAAAAAACTAAGTATTGATACTTAACCCCTATGGGACGGCATCTCTCCTTCCACTATTTGGTCAGACGTACTTCGTTTACTCTATTACTTAACAGGAAAGTAATAGTTGGTGAAATAAGTCAACACACAATCTTTGAACCAAAACGTAATCGATCGAAGCCTATGTGCTTTTCTCTTTTATTCTTGCCTAAGGAAAGACTTACGATCAAGAATATGAAGTTCCCTATAAGTTATGAAAAGAAAGCTAACTATTGATACTTAACCCCTATGGGACGGCCTCTCTCCTTGCACAACTTGGTCAAACGTAACTCGTTTACTCTATTACTTAACAAGGAAGTAATAATTGGTCGAATAAGTGAACACACGTTTTTTGAACCAAAACGTACTCGATCGAATCCTATGTGCTTATCTCATTTATTCTTGCCTAAGTGAAGACTTCCGATTAAGAATATGAAGTTCCCTATAAGTTATGAAAAACAAAACTAAGTATTGATACTTAACCCCTTTGGGACGGCATCTCTCCTTGCACAATGTGGTCAAACGTAAATCGTTTACTCTATTACTTAACAAGGAAGTAATAGTTGGTCAAATAAGTGAACACACTTTTTTTGAAACAAAATGTACTCGATCGAAGACTATGTGCTTATCTCTTTTATTCTTGCCTAAGTGAAGACTTGCGATCAAGAATAGGAAGTTCCTTATATGTTTTATGAAAAAAAACTAAGTATTGATACTTAACCCCTATGGGACGGCCTCTCTTCTTCCACGATTTGGTCAAACTTAACTAGTTTACTTTATTACTTAGCAAGGAAGTAATAGTTGCTCAAATAAGTCAACACACTTTTTTGAACCAAAACGCAATCGATCAAAGCCTATGTGCTTATCTCTTTTATTCTTGCCTATGTGAAGACTTCCGATCTAGAATATGAAGTTCCCTGTAAGTTACGGAAAAACAAACTAAGAAAGGATACTTAAAGCCTATGGGATGACCTCTCTCCTTGCACAATTTGGTCAAACGTAACTCGTTTATTCTATTACTTAAAAACAAAGTAATAGTTGGTCAAATAAGTCAACACACATTTTTTGAACCAAAACGCAATCGATCAAAGCCTCTGTGCGTATCTCTTTTATTCTTCCATAAGTAAAGACTTCCGATCAAGAATATGAAGTTTCCTAAATGTTATGAAAAAAGGAATTAAGAATGGATACTTAATTCCTATGTGACGTATTATCTCCTTCCATGATTTGGTCAAACGTAACTCCTTTACTCTATTACTTAACAAGGAAGTAATAGGTTGTTAAATAAGTCAACACACATTTTTTGAACCAAAACGCACTCGATCGAAGCCTATGTGCTTATCTGTTTTATTCTTGCCTAAGTGAAGAGTTTCGATCAAGAATATGAAGTTCCATATACGTTACGAAAACAAAGAACTAAATATTGATACATAACCCCTATGGGACGGCCTCTCTTCTTCCAGGATTGGGTCAAACATAACTCGTTTACTCTATTACTTAACAAGGAAGTAATAGTAAGTCAAATAAGTCAATACATATTTTTTGAACCAAAACGCAATAGATCGGAGCCTACGTGCTTATCTCTTTTATTCTTGCTTAAGGAAAGACTTCCGATCAAGGATATGAAGTTCCCTATAAGTTATGAAAAGAAAGCTAACTATTGATACTTAATCCCTATGGGACGGCCTCTCTCCATGCACAACTTGGTCAAACGTAACTCGTTTACTCTATTTCTTAACAAGGAAATAATAGTTGGTCGAATAAGTGAACACACGTTTTTTGAACCAAAACGTACTCGATCGAATCCTATGTGCTTATCTCATTTATTCTTGCCTAAGTGAAGACTTCCGATTAAGAATATGAAGTTCCTTATAAGTTATGAAAAAAAACTAAGTATTGATACTTAACCCCTAAGGGACGGCATCTCTCCTTGCACAATGTGGTCAAACGTAAACCGTTTACTCTATTACTTAACAAGGAAGTAATAGTTGGTCAAATAAGTGAACACACAGTTTTTTGAACCAAAACGTACTCGATCGAATCCTATGTGCGTATCTCTTTTATTCTTGCCTAAGTGATGACTTCTGATTAAGAATATGAAGTTCCTTATAAGTTATGACCCCAAAGACACGCGATCGAAGCCTATGTGCTTATCTCTCTCATTCTTGCCTAAGCGAATATTTTCGATCAAGAATATGAAGTTCTATATAAGTTATGAAGAAAGCACTAAGTATGGATATTTAACCCCTATAGGATGGCCTCTCTCATTCCCCGATTTGGTCAAACGTAACTCGTTTAATTAACAAGGATGTAATAGTTGGTCAAATAAGTTAATACACATCTTTGAACTTTAACGCACTCGATCGAAGCCTATGTGCTTTTCTCAATTATTCTTGTCTAAGTGAAGAATTTCGATCAAGAATATGAAGTTTCATATAAGTTATGAAAAATAAAAAACTAAGTATTGATACTTAACCACTATGGGACGGCCTCTCTCCTTCTACGATTTGGTCAAGCGTAACTCGTTTACTCTATTACTTAACAAGGAAGTAATATTGGTCAGATAAGTCAACACGCATTCTTTGAACAAAAACGCAATCGATCGAAGCCTATGTGCGTATCTCTTTTATTCTTGCCTAAGTAAAAACTTCCGATCAAGAATATGAAGTTCCCTATATGTTATGAAAAAAGAACTAAGAGTGGATACTTAATGCCTATGTGACGGATTCTCTCCTTCCATGATTTGGTCAAACGTAACTCATTTACTCCATTACTTAACAACGAAGTAATAGTTGGTCAAATAAGTGAACACACTTTTTTTGAACCAAAACGTACTCGATCGAAGCCTATGTGCTTATCTCTTTTATTCTTGCCTAAGTGAAGACTTGCGATCAAGAATAGGAAGTTCCTTATAAGTTATGAAAAAAAACTAAGTATTGATACTTAACCCCTATGGGACGGCATCTCTCCTTCCACTATTTGGTCAGACGTACTTCGTTTACTCTATTACTTAACAGGAAAGTAATAGTTGGTGAAATAAGTCAACACACAATCTTTGAACCAAAACGTAATCGATCGAAGCCTATGTGCTTTTCTCTTTTATTCTTGCCTAAGGAAAGACTTACGATCAAGAATATGAAGTTCCCTATAAGTTATGAAAAGAAAGCTAACTATTGATACTTAACCCCTATGGGACGGCCTCTCTCCTTGCACAACTTGGTCAAACGTAACTCGTTTACTCTATTACTTAACAAGGAAGTAATAATTGGTCGAATAAGTGAACACACGTTTTTTGAACCAAAACGTACTCGATCGAATCCTATGTGCTTATCTCATTTATTCTTGCCTAAGTGAAGACTTCCGATTAAGAATATGAAGTTCCCTATAAGTTATGAAAAACAAAACTAAGTATTGATACTTAACCCCTTTGGGACGGCATCTCTCCTTGCACAATGTGGTCAAACGTAAATCGTTTACTCTATTACTTAACAAGGAAGTAATAGTTGGTCAAATAAGCGAACACACTTTTTTTGAAACAAAATGTACTCGATCGAAGACTATGTGCTTATCTCTTTTATTCTTGCCTAAGTGAAGACTTGCGATCAAGAATAGGAAGTTCCTTATATGTTTTATGAAAAAAAACTAAGTATTGATACTTAACCCCTATGGGACGGCCTCTCTTCTTCCACGATTTGGTCAAACTTAACTAGTTTACTTTATTACTTAGCAAGGAAGTAATAGTTGCTCAAATAAGTCAACACACTTTTTTGAACCAAAACGCAATCGATCAAAGCCTATGTGCTTATCTCTTTTATTCTTGCCTATGTGAAGACTTCCGATCTAGAATATGAAGTTCCCTGTAAGTTACGGAAAAACAAACTAAGAAAGGATACTTAAAGCCTATGGGATGACCTCTCTCCTTGCACAATTTGGTCAAACGTAACTCGTTTATTCTATTACTTAAAAACAAAGTAATAGTTGGTCAAATAAGTCAACACACATTTTTTGAACCAAAACGCAATCGATCAAAGCCTCTGTGCGTATCTCTTTTATTCTTCCCTAAGTAAAGACTTCCGATCAAGAATATGAAGTTTCCTAAATGTTATGAAAAAAGGAATTAAGAATGGATACTTAATTCCTATGTGACGTATTATCTCCTTCCATGATTTGGTCAAACGTAACTCCTTTACTCTATTACTTAACAAGGAAGTAATAGGTTGTTAAATAAGTCAACACACATTTTTTGAACCAAAACGCACTCGATCGAAGCCTATGTGCTTATCTGTTTTATTCTTGCCTAAGTGAAGAGTTTCGATCAAGAATATGAAGTTCCATATACGTTACGAAAACAAAGAACTAAATATTGATACATAACCCCTATGGGACGGCCTCTCTCCTTCCAGGATTGGGTCAAACATAACTCGTTTACTCTATTACTTAACAAGGAAGTAATAGTAAGTCAAATAAGTCAATACATATTTTTTGAACCAAAACGCAATAGATCGGAGCCTACGTGCTTATCTCTTTTATTCTTGCTTAAGGAAAGACTTCCGATCAAGGATATGAGGTTCCCTATAAGTTATGAAAAGAAAGCTAACTATTGATACTTAATCCCTATGGGACGGCCTCTCTCCATGCACAACTTGGTCAAACGTAACTCGTTTACTCTATTTCTTAACAAGGAAATAATAGTTGGTCGAATAAGTGAACACACGTTTTTTGAACCAAAACGTACTCGATCGAATCCTATGTGCTTATCTCATTTATTCTTGCCTAAGTGAAGACTTCCGATTAAGAATATGAAGTTCCTTATAAGTTATGAAAAAAAACTAAGTATTGATACTTAACCCCTAAGGGACGGCATCTCTCCTTGCACAATGTGGTCAAACGTAAACCGTTTACTCTATTACTTAACAAGGAAGTAATAGTTGGTCAAATAAGTGAACACACAGTTTTTTGAACCAAAACGTACTCGATCGAATCCTATGTGCGTATCTCTTTTATTCTTGCCTAAGTGATGACTTCTGATTAAGAATATGAAGTTCCTTATAAGTTATGACCCCAAAGACACGCGATCGAAGCCTATGTGCTTATCTCTCTCATTCTTGCCTAAGCGAATATTTTCGATCAAGAATATGAAGTTCTATATAAGTTATGAAGAAAGCACTAAGTATGGATATTTAACCCCTATAGGATGGCCTCTCTCATTCCCCGATTTGGTCAAACGTAACTCGTTTAATTAACAAGGATCTAATAGTTGGTCAAATAAGTTAATACACATCTTTGAACTTTAACGCACTCGATCGAAGCCTATGTGCTTTTCTCAATTATTCTTGTCTAAGTGAAGAATTTCGATCAAGAATATGAAGTTTCATATAAGTTATGAAAAATAAAAAACTAAGTATTGATACTTAACCACTATGGGACGGCCTCTCTCCTTCTACGATTTGGTCAAGCGTAACTCGTTTACTCTATTACTTAACAAGGAAGTAATATTGGTCAGATAAGTCAACACGCATTCTTTGAACAAAAACGCAATCGATCGAAGCCTATGTGCGTATCTCTTTATTCTTGCCTAAGTAAAAACTTCCGATCAAGAATATGAAGTTCCCTATATGTTATGAAAAAAGAACTAAGAGTGGATACTTAATGCCTATGTGACGGATTCTCTCCTTCCATGATTTGGTCAAACGTAACTCATTTACTCCATTACTTAACAACGAAGTAATAGTTGGTCAAATAAGTGAACACACTTTTTTTGAACCAAAACGTACTCGATCGAAGCCTATGTGCTTATCTCTTTTATTCTTGCCTAAGTTAAGACTTGCGATCAAGAATAGGAAGTTCCTTATAAGTTATGAAAAAAAACTAAGTATTGATACTTAACCCCTATGGGACGGCATCTCTCCTTCCACTATTTGGTCAGACGTACTTCGTTTACTCTATTACTTAACAGGAAAGTAATAGTTGGTGAAATAAGTCAACACACAATCTTTGAACCAAAACGTAATCGATCGAAGCCTATGTGCTTATCTCTTTTATTCTTGCCTAAGGAAAGACTTACGATCAAGAATATGAAGTTCCCTATAAGTTATGAAAAGAAAGCTAACTATTGATACTTAACCCCTATGGGACGGCCTCTCTCCTTGCACAACTTGGTCAAACGTAACTCGTTTACTCTATTACTTAACAAGGAAGTAATAATTGGTCGAATAAGTGAACACACGTTTTTTGAACCAAAACGTACTCGATCGAATCCTATGTGCTTATCTCATTTATTCTTGCCTAAGTGAAGACTTCCGATTAAGAATATGAAGTTCCCTATAAGTTATGAAAAACAAAACTAAGTATTGATACTTAACCCCTTTGGGACGGCATCTCTCCTTGCACAATGTGGTCAAACGTAAATCGTTTACTCTGTTACTTAACAAGGAAGTAATAGTTGGTCAAATAAGTGAACACACTTTTTTTGAAACAAAATGTACTCGATCGAAGACTATGTGCTTATCTCTTTTATTCTTGCCTAAGTGAAGACTTGCGATCAAGAATAGGAAGTTCCTTATATGTTTTATGAAAAAAAACTAAGTATTGATACTTAACCCCTATGGGACGGCCTCTCTTCTTCCACGATTTGGTCAAACTTAACTAGTTTACTTTATTACTTAGCAAGGAAGTAATAGTTGCTCAAATAAGTCAACACACTTTTTTGAACCAAAACGCAATCGATCAAAGCCTATGTGCTTATCTCTTTTATTCTTGCCTATGTGAAGACTTCCGATCTAGAATATGAAGTTCCCTGTAAGTTACGGAAAAACAAACTAAGAAAGGATACTTAAAGCCTATGGGATGACCTCTCTCCTTGCACAATTTGGTCAAACGTAACTCGTTTATTCTATTACTTAAAAACAAAGTAATAGTTGGTCAAATAAGTCAACACACATTTTTTGAACCAAAACGCAATCGATCAAAGCCTCTGTGCGTATCTCTTTTATTCTTCCCTAAGTAAAGACTTCCGATCAAGAATATGAAGTTTCCTAAATGTTATGAAAAAAGGAATTAAGAATGGATACTTAATTCCTATGTGACGTATTATCTCCTTCCATGATTTGGTCAAACGTAACTCCTTTACTCTATTACTTAACAAGGAAGTAATAGGTTGTTAAATAAGTCAACACACATTTTTTGAACCAAAACGCACTCGATCGAAGCCTATGTGCTTATCTGTTTTATTCTTGCCTAAGTGAAGAGTTTCGATCAAGAATATGAAGTTCCATATACGTTACGAAAACAAAGAACTAAATATTGATACATAACCCCTATGGGACGGCCTCTCTCCTTCCAGGATTGGGTCAAACATAACTCGTTTACTCTATTACTTAACAAGGAAGTAATAGTAAGTCAAATAAGTCAATACATATTTTTTGAACCAAAACGCAATAGATCGGAGCCTACGTGCTTATCTCTTTTATTCTTGCTTAAGGAAAGACTTCCGATCAAGGATATGAAGTTCCCTATAAGTTATGAAAAGAAAGCTAACTATTGATACTTAATCCCTATGGGACGGCCTCTCTCCATGCACAACTTGGTCAAACGTAACTCGTTTACTCTATTTCTTAACAAGGAAATAATAGTTGGTCGAATAAGTGAACACACGTTTTTTCAACCAAAACGTACTCGATCGAATCCTATGTGCTTATCTCATTTATTCTTGCCTAAGTGAAGACTTCCGATTAAGAATATGAAGTTCCTTATAAGTTATGAAAAAAAACTAAGTATTGATACTTAACCCCTAAGGGACGGCATCTCTCCTTGCACAATGTGGTCAAACGTAAACCGTTTACTCTATTACTTAACAAGGAAGTAATAGTTGGTCAAATAAGTGAACACACAGTTTTTTGAACCAAAACGTAGTCGATCGAATCCTATGTGGGTATCTCTTTTATTCTTGCCTAAGTGATGACTTCTGATTAAGAATATGAAGTTCCTTATAAGTTATGACCCCAAAGACACGCGATCGAAGCCTATGTGCTTATCTCTCTCATTCTTGCCTAAGCGAATATTTTCGATCAAGAATATGAAGTTCTATATAAGTTATGAAGAAAGCACTAAGTATGGATATTTAACCCCTATAGGATGGCCTCTCTCATTCCCCGATTTGGTCAAACGTAACTCGTTTAATTAACAAGGATGTAATAGTTGGTCAAATAAGTTAATACACATCTTTGAACTTTAACGCACTCGATCGAAGCCTATGTGCTTTTCTCAATTATTCTTGTCTAAGTGAAGAATTTCGATCAAGAATATGAAGTTTCATATAAGTTATGAAAAATAAAAAACTAAGTATTGATACTTAACCACTATGGGACGGCCTCTCTCCTTCTACGATTTGGTCAAGCGTAACTCGTTTACTCTATTACTTAACAAGGAAGTAATATTGGTCAGATAAGTCAACACGCATTCTTTGAACAAAAACGCAATCGATCGAAGCCTATGTGCGTATCTCTTTATTCTTGCCTAAGTAAAAACTTCCGATCAAGAATATGAAGTTCCCTATATGTTATGAAAAAAGAACTAAGAGTGGATACTTAATGCCTATGTGACGGATTCTCTCCTTCCATGATTTGGTCAAACGTAACTCATTTACTCCATTACTTAACAACGAAGTAATAGTTGGTCAAATAAGTGAACACACTTTTTTTGAACCAAAACGTACTCGATCGAAGCCTATGTGCTTATCTCTTTTATTCTTGCCTAAGTGAAGACTTGCGATCAAGAATAGGAAGTTCCTTATAAGTTATGAAAAAAAACTAAGTATTGATACTTAACCCCTATGGGACGGCATCTCTCCTTCCACTATTTGGTCAGACGTACTTCGTTTACTCTATTACTTAACAGGAAAGTAATAGTTGGTGAAATAAGTCAACACACAATCTTTGAACCAAAACGTAATCGATCGAAGCCTATGTGCTTATCTCTTTTATTCTTGCCTAAGGAAAGACTTACGATCAAGAATATGAAGTTCCCTATAAGTTATGAAAAGAAAGCTAACTATTGATACTTAACCCCTATGGGACGGCCTCTCTCCTTGCACAACTTGGTCAAACGTAACTCGTTTACTCTATTACTTAACAAGGAAGTAATAATTGGTCGAATAAGTGAACACACGTTTTTTGAACCAAAACGTACTCGATCGAATCCTATGTGCTTATCTCATTTATTCTTGCCTAAGTGAAGACTTCGGATTAAGAATATGAAGTTCCCTATAAGTTATGAAAAACAAAACTAAGTATTGATACTTAACCCCTTTGGGACGGCATCTCTCCTTGCACAATGTGGTCAAACGTAAATCGTTTACTCTATTACTTAACAAGGAAGTAATAGTTGGTCAAATAAGAGAACACACTTTTTTTGAAACAAAATGTACTCGATCGAAGACTATGTGCTTATCTCTTTTATTCTTGCCTAAGTGAAGACTTGCGATCAAGAATAGGAAGTTCCTTATATGTTTTATGAAAAAAAACTAAGTATTGATACTTAACCCCTATGGGACGGCCTCTCTTCTTCCACGATTTGGTCAAACTTAACTAGTTTACTTTATTACTTAGCAAGGAAGTAATAGTTGCTCAAATAAGTCAACACACTTTTTTGAACCAAAACGCAATCGATCAAAGCCTATGTGCTTATCTCTTTTATTCTTGCCTATGTGAAGACTTCCGATCTAGAATATGAAGTTCCCTGTAAGTTACGGAAAAACAAACTAAGAAAGGATACTTAAAGCCTATGGGATGACCTCTCTCCTTGCACAATTTGGTCAAACGTAACTCGTTTATTCTATTACTTAAAAACAAAGTAATAGTTGGTCAAATAAGTCAACACACATTTTTTGAACCAAAACGCAATCGATCAAAGCCTCTGTGCGTATCTCTTTTATTCTTCCCTAAGTAAAGACTTCCGATCAAGAATATGAAGTTTCCTAAATGTTATGAAAAAAGGAATTAAGAATGGATACTTAATTCCTATGTGACGTATTATCTCCTTCCATGATTTGGTCAAACGTAACTCCTTTACTCTATTACTTAACAAGGAAGTAATAGGTTGTTAAATAAGTCAACACACATTTTTTGAACCAAAACGCACTCGATCGAAGCCTATGTGCTTATCTGTTTTATTCTTGCCTAAGTGAAGAGTTTCGATCAAGAATATGAAGTTCCATATACGTTACGAAAACAAAGAACTAAATATTGATACATAACCCCTATGGGACGGCCTCTCTCCTTCCAGGATTGGGTCAAACATAACTCGTTTACTCTATTACTTAACAAGGAAGTAATAGTAAGTCAAATAAGTCAATACATATTTTTTGAACCAAAACGCAATAGATCGGAGCCTACGTGCTTATCTCTTTTATTCTTGCTTAAGGAAAGACTTCCGATCAAGGATATGAAGTTCCCTATAAGTTATGAAAAGAAAGCTAACTATTGATACTTAATCCCTATGGGACGGCCTCTCTCCATGCACAACTTGGTCAAACGTAACTCGTTTACTCTATTTCTTAACAAGGAAATAATAGTTGGTCGAATAAGTGAACACACGTTTTTTGAACCAAAACGTACTCGATCGAATCCTATGTGCTTATCTCATTTATTCTTGCCTAAGTGAAGACTTCCGATTAAGAATATGAAGTTCCTTATAAGTTATGAAAAAAAACTAAGTATTGATACTTAACCCCTAAGGGACGGCATCTCTCCTTGCACAATGTGGTCAAACGTAAACCGTTTACTCTATTACTTAACAAGGAAGTAATAGTTGGTCAAATAAGTGAACACACAGTTTTTTGAACCAAAACGTACTCGATCGAATCCTATGTGCGTATCTCTTTTATTCTTGCCTAAGTGATGACTTCTGATTAAGAATATGAAGTTCCTTATAAGTTATGACCCCAAAGACACGCGATCGAAGCCTATGTGCTTATCTCTCTCATTCTTGCCTAAGCGAATATTTTCGATCAAGAATATGAAGTTCTATATAAGTTATGAAGAAAGCACTAAGTATGGATATTTAACCCCTATAGGATGGCCTCTCTCATTCCCCGATTTGGTCAAACGTAACTCGTTTAATTAACAAGGATGTAATAGTTGGTCAAATAAGTTAATACACATCTTTGAACTTTAACGCACTCGATCGAAGCCTATGTGCTTTTCTCAATTATTCTTGTCTAAGTGAAGAATTTCGATCAAGAATATGAAGTTTCATATAAGTTATGAAAAATAAAAAACTAAGTATTGATACTTAACCACTATGGGACGGCCTCTCTCCTTCTACGATTTGGTCAAGCGTAACTCGTTTACTCTATTACTTAACAAGGAAGTAATATTGGTCAGATAAGTCAACACGCATTCTTTGAACAAAAACGCAATCGATCGAAGCCTATGTGCGTATCTCTTTTATTCTTGCCTAAGTAAAAACTTCCGATCAAGAATATGAAGTTCCCTATATGTTATGAAAAAAGAACTAAGAGTGGATACTTAATGCCTATGTGACGGATTCTCTCCTTCCATGATTTGGTCAAACGTAACTCATTTACTCCATTACTTAACAACGAAGTAATAGTTGGTCAAATAAGTGAACACACTTTTTTTGAACCAAAACGTACTCGATCGAAGCCTATGTGCTTATCTCTTTTATTCTTGCCTAAGTTAAGACTTGCGATCAAGAATAGGAAGTTCCTTATAAGTTATGAAAAAAAACTAAGTATTGATACTTAACCCCTATGGGACGGCATCTCTCCTTCCACTATTTGGTCAGACGTACTTCGTTTACTCTATTACTTAACAGGAAAGTAATAGTTGGTGAAATAAGTCAACACACAATCTTTGAACCAAAACGTAATCGATCGAAGCCTATGTGCTTATCTCTTTTATTCTTGCCTAAGGAAAGACTTACGATCAAGAATATGAAGTTCCCTATAAGTTATGAAAAGAAAGCTAACTATTGATACTTAACCCCTATGGGACGGCCTCTCTCCTTGCACAACTTGGTCAAACGTAACTCGTTTACTCTATTACTTAACAAGGAAGTAATAATTGGTCGAATAAGTGAACACACGTTTTTTGAACCAAAACGTACTCGATCGAATCCTATGTGCTTATCTCATTTATTCTTGCCTAAGTGAAGACTTCCGATTAAGAATATGAAGTTCCCTATAAGTTATGAAAAACAAAACTAAGTATTGATACTTAACCCCTTTGGGACGGCATCTCTCCTTGCACAATGTGGTCAAACGTAAATCGTTTACTCTATTACTTAACAAGGAAGTAATAGTTGGTCAAATAAGTGAACACACTTTTTTTGAAACAAAATGTACTCGATCGAAGACTATGTGCTTATCTCTTTTATTCTTGCCTAAGTGAAGACTTGCGATCAAGAATAGGAAGTTCCTTATATGTTTTATGAAAAAAAACTAAGTATTGATACTTAACCCCTATGGGACGGCCTCTCTTCTTCCACGATTTGGTCAAACTTAACTAGTTTACTTTATTACTTAGCAAGGAAGTAATAGTTGCTCAAATAAGTCAACACACTTTTTTGAACCAAAACGCAATCGATCAAAGCCTATGTGCTTATCTCTTTTATTCTTGCCTATGTGAAGACTTCCGATCTAGAATATGAAGTTCCCTGTAAGTTACGGAAAAACAAACTAAGAAAGGATACTTAAAGCCTATGGGATGACCTCTCTCCTTGCACAATTTGGTCAAACGTAACTCGTTTATTCTATTACTTAAAAACAAAGTAATAGTTGGTCAAATAAGTCAACACACATTTTTTGAACCAAAACGCAATCGATCAAAGCCTCTGTGCGTATCACTTTTATTCTTCCCTAAGTAAAGACTTCCGATCAAGAATATGAAGTTTCCTAAATGTTATGAAAAAAGGAATTAAGAATGGATACTTAATTCCTATGTGACGTATTATCTCCTTCCATGATTTGGTCAAACGTAACTCCTTTACTCTATTACTTAACAAGGAAGTAATAGGTTGTTAAATAAGTCAACACACATTTTTTGAACCAAAACGCACTCGATCGAAGCCTATGTGCTTATCTGTTTTATTCTTGCCGAAGTGAAGAGTTTCGATCAAGAATATGAAGTTCCATATACGTTACGAAAACAAAGAACTAAATATTGATACATAACCCCTATGGGACGGCCTCTCTCCTTCCAGGATTGGGTCAAACATAACTCGTTTACTCTATTACTTAACAAGGAAGTAATAGTAAGTCAAATAAGTCAATACATATTTTTTGAACCAAAACGCAATAGATCGGAGCCTACGTGCTTATCTCTTTTATTCTTGCTTAAGGAAAGACTTCCGATCAAGGATATGAAGTTCCCTATAAGTTATGAAAAGAAAGCTAACTATTGATACTTAATCCCTATGGGACGGCCTCTCTCCATGCACAACTTGGTCAAACGTAACTCGTTTACTCTATTTCTTAACAAGGAAATAATAGTTGGTCGAATAAGTGAACACACGTTTTTTGAACCAAAACGTACTCGATCGAATCCTATGTGCTTATCTCATTTATTCTTGCCTAAGTGAAGACTTCCGATTAAGAATATGAAGTTCCTTATAAGTTATGAAAAAAAACTAAGTATTGATACTTAACCCCTAAGGGACGGCATCTCTCCTTGCACAATGTGGTCAAACGTAAACCGTTTACTCTATTACTTAACAAGGAAGTAATAGTTGGTCAAATAAGTGAACACACAGTTTTTTGAACCAAAACGTACTCGATCGAATCCTATGTGCGTATCTCTTTTATTCTTGCCTAAGTGATGACTTCTGATTAAGAATATGAAGTTCCTTATAAGTTATGACCCCAAAGACACGCGATCGAAGCCTATGTGCTTATCTCTCTCATTCTTGCCTAAGCGAATATTTTCGATCAAGAATATGAAGTTCTATATAAGTTATGAAGAAAGCACTAAGTATGGATATTTAACCCCTATAGGATGGCCTCTCTCATTCCCCGATTTGGTCAAACGTAACTCGTTTAATTAACAAGGATGTAATAGTTGGTCAAATAAGTTAATACACATCTTTGAACTTTAACGCACTCGATCGAAGCCTATGTGCTTTTCTCAATTATTCTTGTCTAAGTGAAGAATTTCGATCAAGAATATGAAGTTTCATATAAGTTATGAAAAATAAAAAACTAAGTATTGATACTTAACCACTATGGGACGGCCTCTCTCCTTCTACGATTTGGTCAAGCGTAACTCGTTTACTCTATTACTTAACAAGGAAGTAATATTGGTCAGATAAGTCAACACGCATTCTTTGAACAAAAACGCAATCGATCGAAGCCTATGTGCGTATCTCTTTTATTCTTGCCTAAGTAAAAACTTCCGATCAAGAATATGAAGTTCCCTATATGTTATGAAAAAAGAACTAAGAGTGGATACTTAATGTCTATGTGACGGATTCTCTCCTTCCATGATTTGGTCAAACGTAACTCATTTACTCCATTACTTAACAACGAAGTAATAGTTGGTCAAATAAGTGAACACACTTTTTTTGAACCAAAACGTACTCGATCGAAGCCTATGTGCTTATCTCTTTTATTCTTGCCTAAGTGAAGACTTGCGATCAAGAATAGGAAGTTCCTTATAAGTTATGAAAAAAAACTAAGTATTGATACTTAACCCCTATGGGACGGCATCTCTCCTTCCACTATTTGGTCAGACGTACTTCGTTTACTCTATTACTTAACAGGAAAGTAATAGTTGGTGAAATAAGTCAACACACAATCTTTGAACCAAAACGTAATCGATCGAAGCCTATGTGCTTTTCTCTTTTATTCTTGCCTAAGGAAAGACTTACGATCAAGAATATGAAGTTCCCTATAAGTTATGAAAAGAAAGCTAACTATTGATACTTAACCCCTATGGGACGGCCTCTCTCCTTGCACAACTTGGTCAAACGTAACTCGTTTACTCTATTACTTAACAAGGAAGTAATAATTGGTCGAATAAGTGAACACACGTTTTTTGAACCAAAACGTACTCGATCGAATCCTATGTGCTTATCTCATTTATTCTTGCCTAAGTGAAGACTTCCGATTAAGAATATGAAGTTCCCTATAAGTTATGAAAAACAAAACTAAGTATTGATACTTAACCCCTTTGGGACGGCATCTCTCCTTGCACAATGTGGTCAAACGTAAATCGTTTACTCTATTACTTAACAAGGAAGTAATAGTTGGTCAAATAAGTGAACACACTTTTTTTGAAACAAAATGTACTCGATCGAAGACTATGTGCTTATCTCTTTTATTCTTGCCTAAGTGAAGACTTGCGATCAAGAATAGGAAGTTCCTTATATGTTTTATGAAAAAAAACTAAGTATTGATACTTAACCCCTATGGGACGGCCTCTCTTCTTCCACGATTTGGTCAAACTTAACTAGTTTACTTTATTACTTAGCAAGGAAGTAATAGTTGCTCAAATAAGTCAACACACTTTTTTGAACCAAAACGCAATCGATCAAAGCCTATGTGCTTATCTCTTTTATTCTTGCCTATGTGAAGACTTCCGATCTAGAATATGAAGTTCCCTGTAAGTTACGGAAAAACAAACTAAGAAAGGATACTTAAAGCCTATGGGATGACCTCTCTCCTTGCACAATTTGGTCAAACGTAACTCGTTTATTCTATTACTTAAAAACAAAGTAATAGTTGGTCAAATAAGTCAACACACATTTTTTGAACCAAAACGCAATCGATCAAAGCCTCTGTGCGTATCACTTTTATTCTTCCCTAAGTAAAGACTTCCGATCAAGAATATGAAGTTTCCTAAATGTTATGAAAAAAGGAATTAAGAATGGATACTTAATTCCTATGTGACGTATTATCTCCTTCCATGATTTGGTCAAACGTAACTCCTTTACTCTATTACTTAACAAGGAAGTAATAGGTTGTTAAATAAGTCAACACACATTTTTTGAACCAAAACGCACTCGATCGAAGCCTATGTGCTTATCTGTTTTATTCTTGCCTAAGTGAAGAGTTTCGATCAAGAATATGAAGTTCCATATACGTTACGAAAACAAAGAACTAAATATTGATACATAACCCCTATGGGACGGCCTCTCTCCTTCCAGGATTGGGTCAAACATAACTCGTTTACTCTATTACTTAACAAGGAAGTAATAGTAAGTCAAATAAGTCAATACATATTTTTTGAACCAAAACGCAATAGATCGGAGCCTACGTGCTTATCTCTTTTATTCTTGCTTAAGGAAAGACTTCCGATCAAGGATATGAAGTTCCCTATAAGTTATGAAAAGAAAGCTAACTATTGATACTTAATCCCTATGGGACGGCCTCTCTCCATGCACAACTTGGTCAAACGTAACTCGTTTACTCTATTTCTTAACAAGGAAATAATAGTTGGTCGAATAAGTGAACACACGTTTTTTGAACCAAAACGTACTCGATCGAATCCTATGTGCTTATCTCATTTATTCTTGCCTAAGTGAAGACTTCCGATTAAGAATATGAAGTTCCTTATAAGTTATGAAAAAAAACTAAGTATTGATACTTAACCCCTAAGGGACGGCATCTCTCCTTGCACAATGTGGTCAAACGTAAACCGTTTACTCTATTACTTAACAAGGAAGTAATAGTTGGTCAAATAAGTGAACACACAGTTTTTTGAACCAAAACGTACTCGATCGAATCCTATGTGCGTATCTCTTTTATTCTTGCCTAAGTGATGACTTCTGATTAAGAATATGAAGTTCCTTATAAGTTATGACCCCAAAGACACGCGATCGAAGCCTATGTGCTTATCTCTCTCATTCTTGCCTAAGCGAATATTTTCGATCAAGAATATGAAGTTCTATATAAGTTATGAAGAAAGCACTAAGTATGGATATTTAACCCCTATAGGATGGCCTATCTCATTCCCCGATTTGGTCAAACGTAACTCGTTTAATTAACAAGGATGTAATAGTTGGTCAAATAAGTTAATACACATCTTTGAACTTTAACGCACTCGATCGAAGCCTATGTGCTTTTCTCAATTATTCTTGTCTAAGTGAAGAATTTCGATCAAGAATATGAAGTTTCATATAAGTTATGAAAAATAAAAAACTAAGTATTGATACTTAACCACTATGGGACGGCCTCTCTCCTTCTACGATTTGGTCAAGCGTAACTCGTTTACTCTATTACTTAACAAGGAAGTAATATTGGTCAGATAAGTCAACACGCATTCTTTGAACAAAAACGCAATCGATCGAAGCCTATGTGCGTATCTCTTTTATTCTTGCCTAAGTAAAAACTTCCGATCAAGAATATGAAGTTCCCTATATGTTATGAAAAAAGAACTAAGAGTGGATACTTAATGCCTATGTGACGGATTCTCTCCTTCCATGATTTGGTCAAACGTAACTCATTTACTCCATTACTTAACAACGAAGTAATAGTTGGTTAAATAAGTGAACACACTTTTTTTGAACCAAAACGTACTCGATCGAAGCCTATGTGCTTATCTCTTTTATTCTTGCCTAAGTGAAGACTTGCGATCAAGAATAGGAAGTTCCTTATAAGTTATGAAAAAAAACTAAGTATTGATACTTAACCCCTATGGGACGGCATCTCTCCTTCCACTATTTGGTCAGACGTACTTCGTTTACTCTATTACTTAACAGGAAAGTAATAGTTGGTGAAATAAGTCAACACACAATCTTTGAACCAAAACGTAATCGATCGAAGCCTATGTGCTTATCTCTTTTATTCTTGCCTAAGGAAAGACTTACGATCAAGAATATGAAGTTCCCTATAAGTTATGAAAAGAAAGCTAACTATTGATACTTAACCCCTATGGGACGGCCTCTCTCCTTGCACAACTTGGTCAAACGTAACTCGTTTACTCTATTACTTAACAAGGAAGTAATAATTGGTCGAATAAGTGAACACACGTTTTTTGAACCAAAACGTACTCGATCGAATCCTATGTGCTTATCTCATTTATTCTTGCCTAAGTGAAGACTTCCGATTAAGAATATGAAGTTCCCTATAAGTTATGAAAAACAAAACTAAGTATTGATACTTAACCCCTTTGGGACGGCATCTCTCCTTGCACAATGTGGTCAAACGTAAATCGTTTACTCTATTACTTAACAAGGAAGTAATAGTTGGTCAAATAAGTGAACACACTTTTTTTGAAACAAAATGTACTCGATCGAAGACTATGTGCTTATCTCTTTTATTCTTGCCTAAGTGAAGACTTGCGATCAAGAATAGGAAGTTCCTTATATGTTTTATGAAAAAAAACTAAGTATTGATACTTAACCCCTATGGGACGGCCTCTCTTCTTCCACGATTTGGTCAAACTTAACTAGTTTACTTTATTACTTAGCAAGGAAGTAATAGTTGCTCAAATAAGTCAACACACTTTTTTGAACCAAAACGCAATCGATCAAAGCCTATGTGCTTATCTCTTTTATTCTTGCCTATGTGAAGACTTCCGATCTAGAATATGAAGTTCCCTGTAAGTTACGGAAAAACAAACTAAGAAAGGATACTTAAAGCCTATGGGATGACCTCTCTCCTTGCACAATTTGGTCAAACGTAACTCGTTTATTCTATTACTTAAAAACAAAGTAATAGTTGGTCAAATAAGTCAACACACATTTTTTGAACCAAAACGCAATCGATCAAAGCCTCTGTGCGTATCACTTTTATTCTTCCCTAAGTAAAGACTTCCGATCAAGAATATGAAGTTTCCTAAATGTTATGAAAAAAGGAATTAAGAATGGATACTTAATTCCTATGTGACGTATTATCTCCTTCCATGATTTGGTCAAACGTAACTCCTTTACTCTATTACTTAACAAGGAAGTAATAGGTTGTTAAATAAGTCAACACACATTTTTTGAACCAAAACGCACTCGATCGAAGCCTATGTGCTTATCTGTTTTATTCTTGCCTAAGTGAAGAGTTTCGATCAAGAATATGAAGTTCCATATACGTTACGAAAACAAAGAACTAAATATTGATACATAACCCCTATGGGACGGCCTCTCTCCTTCCAGGATTGGGTCAAACATAACTCGTTTACTCTATTACTTAACAAGGAAGTAATAGTAAGTCAAATAAGTCAATACATATTTTTTGAACCAAAATGCAATAGATCGGGGCCTACGTGCTTATCTCTTTTATTCTTGCTTAAGGAAAGACTTCCGATCAAGGATATGAAGTTCCCTATAAGTTATGAAAAGAAAGCTAACTATTGATACTTAATCCCTATGGGACGGCCTCTCTCCATGCACAACTTGGTCAAACGTAACTCGTTTACTCTATTTCTTAACAAGGAAATAATAGTTGGTCGAATAAGTGAACACACGTTTTTTGAACCAAAACGTACTCGATCGAATCCTATGTGCTTATCTCATTTATTCTTGCCTAAGTGAAGACTTCCGATTAAGAATATGAAGTTCCTTATAAGTTATGAAAAAAAACTAAGTATTGATACTTAACCCCTAAGGGACGGCATCTCTCCTTGCACAATGTGGTCAAACGTAAACCGTTTACTCTATTACTTAACAAGGAAGTAATAGTTGGTCAAATAAGTGAACACACAGTTTTTTGAACCAAAACGTACTCGATCGAATCCTATGTGCGTATCTCTTTTATTCTTGCCTAAGTGATGACTTCTGATTAAGAATATGAAGTTCCTTATAAGTTATGACCCCAAAGACACGCGATCGAAGCCTATGTGCTTATCTCTCTCATTCTTGCCTAAGCGAATATTTTCGATCAAGAATATGAAGTTCTATATAAGTTATGAAGAAAGCACTAAGTATGGATATTTAACCCCTATAGGATGGCCTATCTCATTCCCCGATTTGGTCAAACGTAACTCGTTTAATTAACAAGGATGTAATAGTTGGTCAAATAAGTTAATACACATCTTTGAACTTTAACGCACTCGATCGAAGCCTATGTGCTTTTCTCAATTATTCTTGTCTAAGTGAAGAATTTCGATCAAGAATATGAAGTTTCATATAAGTTATGAAAAATAAAAAACTAAGTATTGATACTTAACCACTATGGGACGGCCTCTCTCCTTCTACGATTTGGTCAAGCGTAACTCGTTTACTCTATTACTTAACAAGGAAGTAATATTGGTCAGATAAGTCAACACGCATTCTTTGAACAAAAACGCAATCGATCGAAGCCTATGTGCGTATCTCTTTTATTCTTGCCTAAGTAAAAACTTCCGATCAAGAATATGAAGTTCCCTATATGTTATGAAAAAAGAACTAAGAGTGGATACTTAATGCCTATGTGACGGATTCTCTCCTTCCATGATTTGGTCAAACGTAACTCATTTACTCCATTACTTAACAACGAAGTAATAGTTGGTTAAATAAGTGAACACACTTTTTTTGAACCAAAACGTACTCGATCGAAGCCTATGTGCTTATCTCTTTTATTCTTGCCTAAGTGAAGACTTGCGATCAAGAATAGGAAGTTCCTTATAAGTTATGAAAAAAAACTAAGTATTGATACTTAACCCCTATGGGACGGCATCTCTCCTTCCACTATTTGGTCAGACGTACTTCGTTTACTCTATTACTTAACAGGAAAGTAATAGTTGGTGAAATAAGTCAACACACAATCTTTGAACCAAAACGTAATCGATCGAAGCCTATGTGCTTATCTCTTTTATTCTTGCCTAAGGAAAGACTTACGATCAAGAATATGAAGTTCCCTATAAGTTATGAAAAGAAAGCTAACTATTGATACTTAACCCCTATGGGACGGCCTCTCTCCTTGCACAACTTGGTCAAACGTAACTCGTTTACTCTATTACTTAACAAGGAAGTAATAATTGGTCGAATAAGTGAACACACGTTTTTTGAACCAAAACGTACTCGATCGAATCCTATGTGCTTATCTCATTTATTCTTGCCTAAGTGAAGACTTCCGATTAAGAATATGAAGTTCCCTATAAGTTATGAAAAACAAAACTAAGTATTGATACTTAACCCCTTTGGGACGGCATCTCTCCTTGCACAATGTGGTCAAACGTAAATCGTTTACTCTATTACTTAACAAGGAAGTAATAGTTGGTCAAATAAGTGAACACACTTTTTTTGAAACAAAATGTACTCGATCGAAGACTATGTGCTTATCTCTTTTATTCTTGCCTAAGTGAAGACTTGCGATCAAGAATAGGAAGTTCCTTATATGTTTTATGAAAAAAAACTAAGTATTGATACTTAACCCCTATGGGACGGCCTCTCTTCTTCCACGATTTGGTCAAACTTAACTAGTTTACTTTATTACTTAGCAAGGAAGTAATAGTTGCTCAAATAAGTCAACACACTTTTTTGAACCAAAACGCAATCGATCAAAGCCTATGTGCTTATCTCTTTTATTCTTGCCTATGTGAAGACTTCCGATCTAGAATATGAAGTTCCCTGTAAGTTACGGAAAAACAAACTAAGAAAGGATACTTAAAGCCTATGGGATGACCTCTCTCCTTGCACAATTTGGTCAAACGTAACTCGTTTATTCTATTACTTAAAAACAAAGTAATAGTTGGTCAAATAAGTCAACACACATTTTTTGAACCAAAACGCAATCGATCAAAGCCTCTGTGCGTATCACTTTTATTCTTCCCTAAGTAAAGACTTCCGATCAAGAATATGAAGTTTCCTAAATGTTATGAAAAAAGGAATTAAGAATGGATACTTAATTCCTATGTGACGTATTATCTCCTTCCATGATTTGGTCAAACGTAACTCCTTTACTCTATTACTTAACAAGGAAGTAATAGGTTGTTAAATAAGTCAACACACATTTTTTGAACCAAAACGCACTCGATCGAAGCCTATGTGCTTATCTGTTTTATTCTTGCCTAAGTGAAGAGTTTCGATCAAGAATATGAAGTTCCATATACGTTACGAAAACAAAGAACTAAATATTGATACATAACCCCTATGGGACGGCCTCTCTCCTTCCAGGATTGGGTCAAACATAACTCGTTTACTCTATTACTTAACAAGGAAGTAATAGTAAGTCAAATAAGTCAATACATATTTTTTGAACCAAAATGCAATAGATCGGGGCCTACGTGCTTATCTCTTTTATTCTTGCTTAAGGAAAGACTTCCGATCAAGGATATGAAGTTCCCTATAAGTTATGAAAAGAAAGCTAACTATTGATACTTAATCCCTATGGGACGGCCTCTCTCCATGCACAACTTGGTCAAACGTAACTCGTTTACTCTATTTCTTAACAAGGAAATAATAGTTGGTCGAATAAGTGAACATATGTTTTTTGAACCAAAACGTACTCGATCGAATCCTATGTGCTTATCTCATTTATTCTTGCCTAAGTGAAGACTTCCGATTAAGAATATGAAGTTCCTTATAAGTTATGAAAAAAAAACTAAGTATTGATACTTAACCCCTAAGGGACGGCATCTCTCCTTGCACAATGTGGTCAAACGTAAACCGTTTACTCTATTACTTAACAAGGAAGTAATAGTTGGTCAAATAAGTGAACACACAGTTTTTTGAACCAAAACGTACTCGATCGAATCCTATGTGCGTATCTCTTTTATTCTTGCCTAAGTGATGACTTCTGATTAAGAATATGAAGTTCCTTATAAGTTATGACCCCAAAGACACGCGATCGAAGCCTATGTTCTTATCTCTCTCATTCTTGCCTAAGCGAATATTTTCGATCAAGAATATGAAGTTCTATATAAGTTATGAAGAAAGCACTAAGTATGGATATTTCACCCCTATAGGATGGCCTCTCTCATTCCCCGATTTGGTCAAACGTAACTCGTTTAATTAACAAGGATGTAATGGTTGGTCAAATAAGTTAATACACATCTTTGAACTTTAACGCACTCGATCGAAGCCTATGTGCTTTTCTCAATTATTCTTGTCTAAGTGAAGAATTCCGATCAAGAATATGAAGTTTCATATAAGTTATGAAAAATAAAAAACTAAGTATTGATACTTAACCACTATGGGACGGCCTCTCTCCTTCCACGATTTGGTCAAGCGTAACTCGTTTACTCTATTACTTAACAAGGAAGTAATATTGGTCAGATAAGTCAACACGCATTCTTTGAACAAAAACGCAATCGATCGAAGCCTATGTGCGTATCTCTTTTATTCTTGCCTAAGTAAAAACTTCCGATCAAGAATATGAAGTTCCCTATATGTTATGAAAAAAGAACTAAGAGTGGATACTTAATGCCTATGTGACGGATTCTCTCCTTCCATGATTTGGTCAAACGTAACTCATTTACTCCATTACTTAACAACGAAGTAATAGTTGGTCAAATAAGTGAACACACTTTTTTTGAACCAAAACGTACTCGATCGAACCCTATGTGCTTATCTCTTTTATTCTTGCCTAAGTGAAGACTTGCGATCAAGAATAGGAAGTTCCTTATAAGTTATGAAAAAAAACTAAGTATTGATACTTAACCCCTATGGGACGGCATCTCTCCTTCCACTATTTGGTCAGACGTACCTCGTTTACTCTATTACTTAACAGGAAAATAATAGTTGGTGAAATAAGTCAACACACAATCTTTGAACCAAAACGTAATCGATCGAAGCCTATGTGCTTATCTCTTTTATTCTTGCCTAAGGAAAGACTTACGATCAAGAATATGAAGTTCCCTATAAGTTATGAAAAGAAAGCTAACTATTGATACTTAACCCCTATGGGACGGCCTCTCTCCTTGCACAACTTGGTCAAACGTAACTCGTTTACTCTATTACTTAACAAGGAAGTAATAATTGGTCGAATAAGTGAACACACGTTTTTTGAACCAAAACGTACTCGATCGAATCCTATGTGCTTATCTCATTTATTCTTGCCTAAGTGAAGACTTCCGATTAAGAATATGAAGTTCCCTATAAGTTATGAAAAACAAAACTAAGTATTGATACTTAACCCCTTTGGGACGGCATCTCTCCTTGCACAATGTGGTCAAACGTAAATCGTTTACTCTATTACTTAACAAGGAAGTAATAGTTGGTCAAATAAGTGAACACACTTTTTTTGAAACAAAATGTACTCGATCGAAGACTATGTGCTTATCTCTTTTATTCTTGCCTAAGTGAAGACTTGCGATCAAGAATAGGAAGTTCCTTATATGTTTTATGAAAAAAAACTAAGTATTGATACTTAACCCCTATGGGACGGCCTCTCTTCTTCCACGATTTGGTCAAACTTAACTAGTTTACTTTATTACTTCGCAAGGAAGTAATAGTTGCTCAAATAAGTCAACACACTTTTTTGAACCAAAACGCAATCGATCAAAGCCTATGTGCTTATCTCTTTTATTCTTGCCTATGTGAAGACTTCCGATCTAGAATATGAAGTTCCCTGTAAGTTACGGAAAAACAAACTAAGAAAGGATACTTAAAGCCTATGGGATGACCTCTCTCCTTGCACAATTTGGTCAAACGTAACTCGTTTATTCTATTACTTAAAAACAAAGTAATAGTTGGTCAAATAAGTCAACACACATTTTTTGAACCAAAACGCAATCGATCAAAGCCTCTGTGCGTATCTCTTTTATTCTTCCCTAAGTAAAGACTTCCGATCAAGAATATGAAGTTTCCTAAATGTTATGAAAAAAGGAATTAAGAATGGATACTTAATTCCTATGTGACGTATTATCTCCTTCCATGATTTGGTCAAACGTAACTCCTTTACTCTATTACTTAACAAGGAAGTAATAGGTTGTTAAATAAGTCAACACACATTTTTTGAACCAAAACGCACTCGATCGAAGCCTATGTGCTTATCTGTTTTATTCTTGCCTAAGTGAAGAGTTTCGATCAAGAATATGAAGTTCCATATACGTTACGAAAACAAAGAACTAAATATTGATACATAACCCCTATGGGACGGCCTCTCTCCTTCCAGGATTGGGTCAAACATAACTCGTTTACTCTATTACTTAACAAGGAAGTAATAGTAAGTCAAATAAGTGAATACATATTTTTTGAACCAAAATGCAATAGATCGGGGCCTACGTGCTTATCTCTTTTATTCTTGCTTAAGGAAAGACTTCCGATCAAGGATATGAAGTTCCCTATAAGTTATGAAAAGAAAGCTAACTATTGATACTTAATCCCTATGGGACGGCCTCTCTCCATGCACAACTTGGTCAAACGTAACTCGTTTACTCTATTTCTTAACAAGGAAATAATAGTTGGTCGAATAAGTGAACATATGTTTTTTGAACCAAAACGTACTCGATCGAATCCTATGTGCTTATCTCATTTATTCTTGCCTAAGTGAAGACTTCCGATTAAGAATATGAAGTTCCTTATAAGTTATGAAAAAAAAACTAAGTATTGATACTTAACCCCTAAGGGACGGCATCTCTCCTTGCACAATGTGGTCAAACGTAAACCGTTTACTCTATTACTTAACAAGGAAGTAATAGTTGGTCAAATAAGTGAACACACAGTTTTTTGAACCAAAACGTACTCGATCGAATCCTATGTGCGTATCTCTTTTATTCTTGCCTAAGTGATGACTTCTGATTAAGAATATGAAGTTCCTTATAAGTTATGACCCCAAAGACACGCGATCGAAGCCTATGTTCTTATCTCTCTCATTCTTGCCTAAGCGAATATTTTCGATCAAGAATATGAAGTTCTATATAAGTTATGAAGAAAGCACTAAGTATGGATATTTCACCCCTATAGGATGGCCTCTCTCATTCCCCGATTTGGTCAAACGTAACTCGTTTAATTAACAAGGATGTAATGGTTGGTCAAATAAGTTAATACACATCTTTGAACTTTAACGCACTCGATCGAAGCCTATGTGCTTTTCTCAATTATTCTTGTCTAAGTGAAGAATTCCGATCAAGAATATGAAGTTTCATATAAGTTATGAAAAATAAAAAACTAAGTATTGATACTTAACCACTATGGGACGGCCTCTCTCCTTCCACGATTTGGTCAAGCGTAACTCGTTTACTCTATTACTTAACAAGGAAGTAATATTGGTCAGATAAGTCAACACGCATTCTTTGAACAAAAACGCAATCGATCGAAGCCTATGTGCGTATCTCTTTTATTCTTGCCTAAGTAAAAACTTCCGATCAAGAATATGAAGTTCCCTATATGTTATGAAAAAAGAACTAAGAGTGGATACTTAATGCCTATGTGACGGATTCTCTCCTTCCATGATTTGGTCAAACGTAACTCATTTACTCCATTACTTAACAACGAAGTAATAGTTGGTCAAATAAGTGAACACACTTTTTTTGAACCAAAACGTACTCGATCGAAGCCTATGTGCTTATCTCTTTTATTCTTGCCTAAGTGAAGACTTGCGATCAAGAATAGGAAGTTCCTTATAAGTTATGAAAAAAAACTAAGTATTGATACTTAACCCCTATGGGACGGCATCTCTCCTTCCACTATTTGGTCAGACGTACCTCGTTTACTCTATTACTTAACAGGAAAGTAATAGTTGGTGAAATAAGTCAACACACAATCTTTGAACCAAAACGTAATCGATCGAAGCCTATGTGCTTATCTCTTTTATTCTTGCCTAAGGAAAGACTTACGATCAAGAATATGAAGTTCCCTATAAGTTATGAAAAGAAAGCTAACTATTGATACTTAACCCCTATGGGACGGCCTCTCTCCTTGCACAACTTGGTCAAACGTAACTCGTTTACTCTATTACTTAACAAGGAAGTAATAATTGGTCGAATAAGTGAACACACGTTTTTTGAACCAAAACGTACTCGATCGAATCCTATGTGCTTATCTCATTTATTCTTGCCTAAGTGAAGACTTCCGATTAAGAATATGAAGTTCCCTATAAGTTATGAAAAACAAAACTAAGTATTGATACTTAACCCCTTTGGGACGGCATCTCTCCTTGCACAATGTGGTCAAACGTAAATCGTTTACTCTATTACTTAACAAGGAAGTAATAGTTGGTCAAATAAGTGAACACACTTTTTTTGAAACAAAATGTACTCGATCGAAGACTATGTGCTTATCTCTTTTATTCTTGCCTAAGTGAAGACTTGCGATCAAGAATAGGAAGTTCCTTATATGTTTTATGAAAAAAAACTAAGTATTGATACTTAACCCCTATGGGACGGCCTCTCTTCTTCCACGATTTGGTCAAACTTAACTAGTTTACTTTATTACTTAGCAAGGAAGTAATAGTTGCTCAAATAAGTCAACACACTTTTTTGAACCAAAACGCAATCGATCAAAGCCTATGTGCTTATCTCTTTTATTCTTGCCTATGTGAAGACTTCCGATCTAGAATATGAAGTTCCCTGTAAGTTACGGAAAAACAAACTAAGAAAGGATACTTAAAGCCTATGGGATGACCTCTCTCCTTGCACAATTTGGTCAAACGTAACTCGTTTATTCTATTACTTAAAAACAAAGTAATAGTTGGTCAAATAAGTCAACACACATTTTTTGAACCAAAACGCAATCGATCAAAGCCTCTGTGCGTATCTCTTTTATTCTTCCCTAAGTAAAGACTTCCGATCAAGAATATGAAGTTTCCTAAATGTTATGAAAAAAGGAATTAAGAATGGATACTTAATTCCTATGTGACGTATTATCTCCTTCCATGATTTGGTCAAACGTAACTCCTTTACTCTATTACTTAACAAGGAAGTAATAGGTTGTTAAATAAGTCAACACACATTTTTTGAACCAAAACGCACTCGATCGAAGCCTATGTGCTTATCTGTTTTATTCTTGCCTAAGTGAAGAGTTTCGATCAAGAATATGAAGTTCCATATACGTTACGAAAACAAAGAACTAAATATTGATACATAACCCCTATGGGACGGCCTCTCTCCTTCCAGGATTGGGTCAAACATAACTCGTTTACTCTATTACTTAACAAGGAAGTAATAGTAAGTCAAATAAGTCAATACATATTTTTTGAACCAAAACGCAATAGATCGGGGCCTACGTGCTTATCTCTTTTATTCTTGCTTAAGGAAAGACTTCCGATCAAGGATATGAAGTTCCTTATAAGTTATGAAAAGAAAGCTAACTATTGATACTTAATCCCTATGGGACGGCCTCTCTCCATGCACAACTTGGTCAAACGTAACTCGTTTACTCTATTTCTTAACAAGGAAATAATAGTTGGTCGAATAAGTGAACATACATTTTTTGAACCAAAACGTACTCGATCGAATCCTATGTGCTTATCTCATTTATTCTTGCCTAAGTGAAGACTTCCGATTAAGAATATGAAGTTCCTTATAAGTTATGAAAAAAAAACTAAGTATTGATACTTAACCCCTAAGGGACGGCATCTCTCCTTGCACAATGTGGTCAAACGTAAACCGTTTACTCTATTACTTAACAAGGAAGTAATAGTTGGTCAAATAAGTGAACACACAGTTTTTTGAACCAAAACGTACTCGATCGAATCCTATGTGCGTATCTCTTTTATTCTTGCCTAAGTGATGACTTCTGATTAAGAATATGAAGTTCCTTATAAGTTATGACCCCAAAGACACGCGATCGAAGCCTATGTGCTTATCTCTCTCATTCTTGCCTAAGCGAATATTTTCGATCAAGAATATGAAGTTCTATATAAGTTATGAAGAAAGCACTAAGTATGGATATTTAACCCCTATAGGATGGCCTCTCTCATTCCCCGATTTGGTCAAACGTAACTCGTTTAATTAACAAGGATGTAATGGTTGGTCAAATAAGTTAATACACATCTTTGAACTTTAACGCACTCGATCGAAGCCTATGTGCTTTTCTCAATTATTCTTGTCTAAGTGAAGAATTCCGATCAAGAATATGAAGTTTCATATAAGTTATGAAAAATAAAAAACTAAGTATTGATACTTAACCACTATGGGACGGCCTCTCTCTCTTTCTACGATTTGGTCAAGCGTAACTCGTTTACTCTATTACTTAACAAGGAAGTAATATTGGTCAGATAAGTCAACACGCATTCTTTGAACAAAAACGCAATCGATCGAAGCCTATGTGCGTATCTCTTTTATTCTTGCCTAAGTAAAAACTTCCGATCAAGAATATGAAGTTCCCTATATGTTATGAAAAAAGAACTAAGATTGGATACTTAATGCCTATGTGACGGATTCTCTCCTTCCATGATTTGGTCAAACGTAACTCATTTACTCCATTACTTAACAACGAAGTAATAGTTGGTCAAATAAGTGAACACACTTTTTTTGAACCAAAACGTACTCGATCGAAGCCTATGTGCTTATCTCTTTTATTCTTGCCTAAGTGAAGACTTGCGATCAAGAATAGGAAGTTCCTTATAAGTTATGAAAAAAAACTAAGTATTGATACTTAACCCCTATGGGACGGCATCTCTCCTTCCACTATTTGGTCAGACGTACCTCGTTTACTCTATTACTTAACAGGAAAGTAATAGTTGGTGAAATAAGTCAACACACAATCTTTGAACCAAAACGTAATCGATCGAAGCCTATGTGCTTATCTCTTTTATTCTTGCCTAAGGAAAGACTTACGATCAAGAATATGAAGTTCCCTATAAGTTATGAAAAGAAAGCTAACTATTGATACTTAACCCCTATGGGACGGCCTCTCTCCTTGCACAACTTGGTCAAACGTAACTCGTTTACTCTATTACTTAACAAGGAAGTAATAATTGGTCGAATAAGTGAACACACGTTTTTTGAACCAAAACGTACTCGATCGAATCCTATGTGCTTATCTCATTTATTCTTGCCTAAGTGAAGACTTCCGATTAAGAATATGAAGTTCCCTATAAGTTATGAAAAACAAAACTAAGTATTGATACTTAACCCCTTTGGGACGGCATCTCTCCTTGCACAATGTGGTCAAACGTAAATCGTTTACTCTATTACTTAACAAGGAAGTAATAGTTGGTCAAATAAGTGAACACACTTTTTTTGAAACAAAATGTACTCGATCGAAGACTATGTGCTTATCTCTTTTATTCTTGCCTAAGTGAAGACTTGCGATCAAGAATAGGAAGTTCCTTATAAGTTATGAAAAAAACTAAGTATTTATACTTAACCCCTATGGGACGACCTCTCTTCTTCCACGATTTGGTCAAACTTAACTAGTTTACTCTATTACTTAGCAAGGAAGTAATAGTTGGTCGAATAAGTCAACACACTTTTTTGAACCAAAACGCAATTGATCAAAGCCTATGTGCTTATCTCTTTTATTCTTGCCTATGTGAAGACTTCCGATCTAGAATATGAAGTTCCCTGTAAGTTACGGAAAAACAAACTAAGAAAGGATACATAAAGCCTATGGGATGACCTCTCTACTTGCACAATTTGGTCAAACGTAACTCGTTTATTCTATTACTTAAAAACAAAGTAATAGTTGGTCAAATAAGTCAACACACATTCTTTGAACCAAAACGCAATCGATCAAAGCCTCTGTGCGTATCTCTTTTATTCTTGCCTAAGTAAAGACTTCCGATCAAGAATATGAAGTTCCCTAAATGTTATGAAAAAAGGAATTAAGAATGGATACTTAATGCCTATGTGACGTATTATCTCTTTCCATGATTTGGTCAAACGTAACTCCTTTACTCTATTACTTAACAAGGAAGTAATAGGTTGTTAAATAAGTCAACACACATTTTTTGAACCAAAACGCACTCGATCGAAGCCTATGTGCTTATCTGTTTTATTCTTGCCTAAGTGAAGACTTTCGATCAAGAATATGAAGTTCCATATACGTTACGAAAAAAAAGAACTAAATATTGATACTTAACCCCTATGGGACGGCCTCTCTCCTTCCATGATTGGATCAAACATAACTCGTTTACTCTATTACTTAACAAGGAAGTAATAGTAAGTCAAATAAGTCAATACATATTTTTTGAACCAAAACGCAATCGATCGGGGCCTACGTGCTTATCTCTTTTATTCTTGCTTAAGGAAAGACTTCCGATCAAGGATATGAAGTTCCCTATAAGTTATGAAAAGAAAGCTAACTATTGATACTTAATCCCTATGGGACGGCCCCTCTCCATGCACAACTTGGTCAAACGTAACTCGTTTACTCTATTTCTTAACAAGGAAATAATAGTTGGTCGAATAAGTGAACACACATTTTTTGAACCAAAACGTACTCGATCGAATCCTATGTGCTTATCTCATTTATTCTTGCCTAAGTGAAGACTTCCGATTAAGAATATGAAGTTCCTTATAAGTTTTGAAAAAAAAAACTAAGTATTGATACTTAACCCCTATGGGACGGCATCTCTCCTTGCACAATGTGGTCAAACGTAAACCGTTTACTCTATTACTTAACAAGGAAGTAATAGTTGGTCAAATAAGTGAACACACAGTTTTTTGAACCAAAACGTACACGATCGAATCCTATGTGCTTATCTCTTTTATTCTTGCCTAAGTGATGACTTCCGATTAAGAATATGTAGTTCCGTATAAGTTATGACCCCAAAGACACGCGATCGAAGCCTATGTGCTTATCTCTCTCATTCTTGCCTAAGCGAATATTTTCGATCAAGAATATGAAGTTCTATATAAGTTATGAAGAAAGCACTAAGTTTGGATATTTAACCCCTATAGGATGGCCTCTCTCAATCCCCGATTTGGTGAAACGTAACTCGTTTAATTAACAAGGATGTAATGGTCGGTCAAATAAGTTAATACACATCTTTGAACTTTAACGCACTCGATCGAAGCCTATGTGCTTTTCTCTATTATTCTTGTCGAAGTGAAGAATTCCGATCAAGAATATAAAGTTCCATATAAGTTATGAAAAATAAAAAACTAAGTATTGATACTTAACCATTATGGGACGGCCTCTCTCCTTCCACGATTTGGTCAAGCGTAACACGTTTACTCTATTACTTAACAAGGAAGTAATATTGGTCAGATAAGTCAACACGCATTCTTTGAACAAAAACGCAATCGATCGAAGCCTATGTGCGTATCTGTTTTATTCTTGCCTAAGTAAAAACTTCCGATCAAGAATATGAAGTTCCCTAGAAGTTATGAAAAAAGAACTAAGAGTGGATACTTAATGCCTATGTGACGGATTCTCTCCTTCCATGATTTGGTCAAACGTAACTCATTTACTCTATTACTTAACAACGAAGTAATAGTTGGTCAAATAAGTGAACACACTTTTTTTGAACCAAACGTACTCGATCAAAGCCTATGTGCTTATCTCTTTTATTCTTGCCTAAGTGAAGACTTGCGATCAAGAATAGGAAGTTCCTTATAAGTTATGAAAAAAAACTAAGTATTGATACTTAACCCATATGGGACGGCATCTCTCCTTCCACTTTTTGGTCAGACGTACCTCGTTTACTCTATTACTTAACAAGGAAGTAATAGTTGGTGAAATAAGTCAACACACAATCTTTGAACCAAAATGTAATCGATCGAAGCCTATGTGCTTATCTCTTTTATTCTTGCCTAAGGAAAGACTTCCGATCAAGAATATGAAGTTCCCTATAAGTTATGAAAAGAAAGCTAACTATTGATACTTAACCCCTATGGGACGGCCTCTCTCCTTGCACAACTTGGTCAAACGTAACTCGTTTACTCTATTACTTAACAAGGAAGTAATAATTGGTCGAATAAGTGAACACACGTTTTTTGAACCAAAATGTACTCGATCGAATCCTATGTGCTTATCTCATTTATTCTTGCGTTAGTGAAGACTTCCGATTAAGAATATGAAGTTCCCTATAAGTTATGAAAAACAAAACTAAGTATTGATACTTAACCCCTATGGGACTGCATCTCTCCTTGCACAACGTGGTCAAACGTAAATCGTTTACTCTATTACTTAACAAGGAAATAATAGTTGGTCAAATAAGTGAACACACTTTTTTTGAAACAAAACGTACTCGATCGAAGACTATGTGCTTATCTCTTTTATTCTTGCCTAAGTGAAGACTTGCGATCAAGAATAGGAAGTTCCTTATAAGTTATGAAAAAAACTAAGTATTTATACTTAACCCCTGTGGGACGACCTCTCTTCTTCCACGATTTGGTCAAACTTAACTAGTTTACTCTATTACTTAGCAAGGAAGTAATAGTTGGTCGAATAAGTCAACACACTTTTTTGAACCAAAACGCAATTGATCAAAGCCTATGTGCTTATCTCTTTTATTCTTGCCTATGTGAAGACTTCCGATCTAGAATATGAAGTTCCCTGTAAGTTACGGAAAAACAAACTAAGAAAGGATACATAAAGCCTACGGGATGACCTCTCTACTTGCACAATTTGGTCAAACGTAACTCGTTTATTCTATTACTTAAAAACAAAGTAATAGTTGGTCAAATAAGTCAACACACATTCTTTGAACCAAAACGCAATCGATCAAAGCCTCTGTGCGTATCTCTTTTATTCTTGCCTAAGTAAAGACTTCCGATCAAGAATATGAAGTTCCCTAAATGTTATGAAAAAAGGAATTAAGAATGGATACTTAATGCCTATGTGACGTATTATCTCTTTCCATGATTTGGTCAAACGTAACTCCTTTACTCTATTACTTAACAAGGAAGTAATAGGTTGTTAAATAAGTCAACACACATTTTTTGAACCAAAACGCACTCGATCGAAGCCTATGTGCTTATCTGTTTTATTCTTGCCTAAGTGAAGACTTTCGATCAAGAATATGAAGTTCCATATACGTTACGAAAAAAAAGAACTAAATATTGATACTTAACCCCTATGGGACGGCCTCTCTCCTTCCATGATTGGATCAAACATAACTCGTTTACTCTATTACTTAACAAGGAAGTAATAGTAAGTCAAATAAGTCAATACATATTTTTTGAACCAAAACGCAATCGATCGGGGCCTACGTGCTTATCTCTTTTATTCTTGCTTAAGGAAAGACTTCCGATCAAGGATATGAAGTTCCCTATAAGTTATGAAAAGAAAGCTAACTATTGATACTTAATCCCTATGGGACGGCCCCTCTCCATGCACAACTTGGTCAAACGTAACTCGTTTACTCTATTTCTTAACAAGGAAATAATAGTTGGTCGAATAAGTGAACACACATTTTTTGAACCAAAACGTACTCGATCGAATCCTATGTGCTTATCTCATTTATTCTTGCCTAAGTGAAGACTTCCGATTAAGAATATGAAGTTCCTTATAAGTTTTGAAAAAAAAAACTAAGTATTGATACTTAACCCCTATGGGACGGCATCTCTCCTTGCACAATGTGGTCAAACGTAAACCGTTTACTCTATTACTTAACAAGGAAGTAATAGTTGGTCAAATAAGTGAACACACAGTTTTTTGAACCAAAACGTACACGATCGAATCCTATGTGCTTATCTCTTTTATTCTTGCCTAAGTGATGACTTCCGATTAAGAATATGTAGTTCCGTATAAGTTATGACCCCAAAGACACGCGATCGAAGCCTATGTGCTTATCTCTCTCATTCTTGCCTAAGCGAATATTTTCGATCAAGAATATGAAGTTCTATATAAGTTATGAAGAAAGCACTAAGTATGGATATTTAACCCCTATAGGATGGCCTCTCTCATTCCCCGATTTGGTGAAACGTAACTCGTTTAATTAACAAGGATGTAATGGTCGGTCAAATAAGTTAATACACATCTTTGAACTTTAACGCACTCGATCGAAGCCTATGTGCTTTTCTCTATTATTCTTGTCTAAGTGAAGAATTCCGATCAAGAATATAAAGTTCCATATAAGTTATGAAAAATAAAAAACTAAGTATTGATACTTAACCATTATGGGACGGCCTCTCTCCTTCCACGATTTGGTCAAGCGTAACACGTTTACTCTATTACTTAACAAGGAAGTAATATTGGTCAGATAAGTCAACACGCATTCTTTGAACAAAAACGCAATCGATCGAAGCCTATGTGCGTATCTGTTTTATTCTTGCCTAAGTAAAAACTTCCGATCAAGAATATGAAGTTCCCTAGAAGTTATGAAAAAAGAACTAAGAGTGGATACTTAATGCCTATGTGACGGATTCTCTCCTTCCATGATTTGGTCAAACGTAACTCATTTACTCTATTACTTAACAACGAAGTAATAGTTGGTCAAATAAGTGAACACACTTTTTTTGAACCAAAACGTACTCGATCAAAGCCTATGTGCTTATCTCTTTTATTCTTGCCTAAGTGAAGACTTGCGATCAAGAATAGGAAGTTCCTTATAAGTTATGAAAAAAAACTAAGTATTGATACTTAACCCATATGGGACGGCATCTCTCCTTCCACTTTTTGGTCAGACGTACCTCGTTTACTCTATTACTTAACAAGGAAGTAATAGTTGGTGAAATAAGTCAACACGCAATCTTTGAACCAAAATGTAATCGATCGAAGCCTATGTGCTTATCTCTTTTATTCTTGCCTAAGGAAAGACTTCCGATCAAGAATATGAAGTTCCCTATAAGTTATGAAAAGAAAGCTAACTATTGATACTTAACCCCTATGGGACGGCCTCTCTCCTTGCACAACTTGGTCAAACGTAACTCGTTTACTCTATTACTTAACAAGGAAGTAATAATTGGTCGAATAAGTGAACACACGTTTTTTGAACCAAAATGTACTCGATCGAATCCTATGTGCTTATCTCATTTATTCTTGCGTTAGTGAAGACTTCCGATTAAGAATATGAAGTTCCCTATAAGTTATGAAAAACAAAACTAAGTATTGATACTTAACCCCTATGGGACTGCATCTCTCCTTGCACAACGTGGTCAAACGTAAATCGTTTACTCTATTACTTAACAAGGAAATAATAGTTGGTCAAATAAGTGAACACACTTTTTTTGAAACAAAACGTACTCTAAGTATTTATACTTAACCCCTATGGGACGACCTCTCTTCTTCCACGATTTGGTCAAACTTAACTAGTTTACTCTATTACTTAGCAAGGAAGTAATAGTTGGTCGAATAAGTCAACACACTTTTTTGAACCAAAACGCAATTGATCAAAGCCTATGTGCTTATCTTTTTTATTCTTGCCTATGTGAAGACTTCCGATCTAGAATATGAAGTTCCCTGTAAGTTACGAAAAAACAAACTAAGAAAGGATACATAAAGCCTATGGGATGACCTCTCTACTTGCACAATATGGTCAAACGTAACTCGTTTATTCTATTACTTAAAAACAAAGTAATAGTTGGTCAAATAAGTCAACACACATTCTTTGAACCAAAACGCAATCGATCAAAGCCTCTGTGCGCATCTCTTTTATTCTTGCCTAAGTAAAGACTTCCGATCAAGAATATGAAGTTTCCTAAATGTTATGAAAAAAGGAATTAAGAATGGATACTTAATGCCTATGTGACGTATTATCTCCTTCCATGATTTGGTCAAACGTAACTCCTTTACTCTATTACTTAACAAGGAAGTAATAGGTTGTTAAATAAGTCAACACACATTTTTTGAACCAAAACGCACTCGATCGAAGCCTATGTGCTTATCTGTTTTATTCTTGCCTAAGTGAAGACTTTCGATCAAGAATATGAAGTTCCATATACGTTACAAAAAAAAAGAACTAAATATTGATACTTAACCCCTATGGGACGGCCTCTCTCCTTCCACGATTGGGTCAAACATAACTCGTTTACTCTATTACTTAACAAGGAAGTAATAGTAAGTCAAATAAGTCAATACATATTTTTTGAACCAAAACGCAATCGATCGGGGCCTACGTGCTTATCTCTTTTATTCTTGCTTAAGGAAAGACTTCCGATCAAGGATATGAAGTTCCTTATAAGTTATGAAAAAAAGCTAACTATTGATACTTAATCCCTATGGGACGGCCTCTCTCCATGCACAACTTGGTCAAACGTAACTCGTTTACTCTATTTCTTAACAAGGAAATAATAGTTGGTCGAATAAGTGAACACACATGTTTTGAACCAAAATGTACTCGATCGAATCCTATGTGCTTATCTCATTTATTCTTGCCTAAGTGAAGACTTCCGATTAAGAATATGAAGTTCCTTATAAGTTATGAAAAAAAAAACTAAGTATTGATACTTAACCCCTATGGGACGGCATCTCTCCTTGCACAATGTGGTCAAACGTAAACCGTTTACTCTATTACTTAACAAGGAAGTAATAGTTGGTCAAATAAGTGAACACACAGTTTTTTGAACCAAAACGTACTCGATCGAATCCTATGTGCTTATCTCTTTTATTCTTGCCTAAGTGATGACTTCCGATTAAGAATATGAAGTTCCGTATAAGTTATGACCCCAAAGACACGCGATCGAAGCCTATGTGCTTATCTCTCTCATTCTTGCCTAAGCGAATATTTTCGATCAAGAATATGAAGTTCTATATAAGTTATGAAGAAAGCACTAAGTATGGATTTTTAACCCCTATAGGATGGCCTCTCTCATTCCCCGATTTGGTGAAACGTAACTCGTTTAATTAACAAGGATGTAATGGTCGGTCAAATAAGTTAATACACATCTTTGAACTTTAACGCACTCGATCGAAGCCTATGTGCTTTTCTCTATTATTCTTGTCTAAGTGAAGAATTCCGATCAAGAATATAAAGTTCCATATAAGTTATGAAAAATAAAAAACTAAGTATTGATACTTAACCATTATGGGATGGCCTCTCTCCTTCCACGATTTGGTCAAGCGTAACACGTTTACTCTATTACTTAACAAGGAAGTAATATTGGTCAGATAAGTCAACACACATTCTTTGAACAAAAACGCAATCGATCGAAGCCTATGTGCGTATCTCTTTTATTCTTGCCTAAGTAAAAACTTCCGATCAAGAATATGAAGTTCCCTAGAAGTTATGAAAAAAGAACTAAGAGTGGATACTTAATGCCTATGTGACGGATTCTCTCCTTCCATGATTTGGTCAAACGTCACTCATTTACTCTATTACTTAACAACGAAGTAATAGTTGGTCAAATAAGTGAACACACTTTTTTTGAACCAAAACGTACTCGATCAAAGCCTATGTGCTTATCTCTTTTATTCTTGCCTAAGTGAAGACTTGCGATCAAGAATAGGAAGTTCCTTATAAGTTATGAAAAAAAACTAAGTATTGATACTTAACCCCTATGGGACGGCATCCCTCCTTCCACTTTTTGGTCAGACGTACCTCGTTTACTCTATTACTTAACAAGGAAGTAATAGTTGGTGAAATAAGTCAACACACAATCTTTGAACCAAAAAGTAATCGATCGAAGCCTATGTGCTTATCTATTTTATTCTTGCCTAAGGAAAGACTTCCGATCAAGAATATGAAGTTCCCTATAAGTTATGAAAAGAAAGCTAACTATTGATACTTAACCCCTATGGGACGGCCTCTCTCCTTGCACAACTTGGTCAAACGTAACTCGTTTACTCTATTACTTAACAAGGAAGTAATAATTGGTCGAATAAGTGAACACACGTTTTTTGAACCAAAATGTACTCGATCGAATCCTATGTGCTTATCTCATTTATTCTTGCCTTAGTGAAGACTTCCGATTAAGAATATGAAGTTCCCTATAAGTTATGAAAAACTAAACTAAGTATTGATACTTAACCCCTATGGGACGACATCTCTCCTTGCACAACGTGGTCAAACGTAAATCGTTTACTCTATTACTTAACAAGGAAATAATAGTTGGTCAAATAAGTGAACACACTTTTTTTGAAACAAAACGTACTCGATCGAAGACTATGTGCTTATCTCTTTTATTCTTGCCTAAGTGAAGACTTGCGATCAAGAATAGGAAGTTCCTTATAAGTTATGAAAAAAAACTAAGTATTGATACTTAACCTCTATGGGACGGCATCTCTCCTTCCACTTTTTGGTCAGACGTACCTCGTTTACTCTATTACTTAACAAGGAAGTAATAGTTGGTGAAATAAGTCAACACACAATCTTTGAACCAAAATGTAATCGATCGAAGCCTATGTGCTTATCTCTTTTATTCTTGCCTAAGGAAAGACTTCCGATCAAGAATATGAAGTTCCCTATAAGTTATGAAAAGAAAGCTAACTATTGATACTTAACCCCTATGGGACGGCCTCTCTCCTTGCACAACTTGGTCAAACGTAACTCGTTTACTCTATTACTTAACAAGGAAGTAATAATTGGTCGAATAAGTGAACACACGTTTTTTGAACCAAAATGTACTCGATCGAATCCTATGTGCTTATCTCATTTATTCTTGCCTTAGTGAAGACTTCCGATTAAGAATATGAAGTTCCCTATAAGTTATGAAAAACAAAACTAAGTATTGATACTTAACCCCTATGGGACGGCATCTCTCCTTGCACAACGTGGTCAAACGTAAATCGTTTACTCTATTACTTAACAAGGAAATAATAGTTGGTCAAATAAGTGAACACACTTTTTTTGAAACAAAACGTACTCGATCGAAGACTATGTGCGTATCTCTTTTATTCTTGCCTAAGTGAAGACTTGCGATCAAGAATAGGAAGTTCCTTATAAGTTATGAAAAAAAACTAAGTATTAATACTTAACCCCTATGGGACGGCATCCCTCCTTCCACTTTTTGGTCAGACGTACCTCGTTTACTCTATTACTTAACAAGGAAGTAATAGTTGGTGAAATAAGTCAACACACAATCTTTGAACCAAAATGTAATCGATCGAAGCCTATGTGCTTATCTATTTTATTCTTGCCTAAGGAAAGACTTCCGATCAAGAATATGAAGTTCCCTATAAGTTATGAAAAGAAAGCTAACTATTGATACTTAACCCCTATGGGACGGCCTCTCTCCTTGCACAACTTGGTCAAACGTAACTCGTTTACTCTATTACTTAACAAGGAAGTAATAGTTGGTCGAATAAGTGAACACACGTTTTTTGAACCAAAACGTACTCGATCGAATCCTATGTGCTTATCTCGTTTATTCCTGCCTAAGTGAAGACTTCCGATTAAGAATATTAAGTTCCTTATAAGTTTTGAAAAAAAAAACTAAGTATTGATACTTAACCTCTATGGGACGACATCTCTCCTTGCACAATGTGGTCAAACGTAAACCGTTTACTCTATTACTTAACAAGGAAGTAATAGTTGGTTAAATAAGTGAACACACTTTTTTTGAACCAAAACGTACTCGATCAAAGCCTATGTGCTTATCTATTTTATTCTTGCCTAAGTGAAGACTTGCGATCAAGAATAGGAAGTTCCTTATAAGTTATGAAAAAAAACTAAGTATTGATACTTAACCCCTATGGGACGGCATCTCTCCTTCCACTTTTTGGTCAGACGTACCTCGTTTACTCTATTACTTAACAAGGAAGTAATAGTTGGTGAAATAACTCAACACACAATCTTTGAACCAAAATGTAATCGATCGAAGCCTATGTGCTTATCTCTTTTATTCTTGCCTAAGGAAAGACTTCCGATCAAGAATATGAAGTTCCCTATAAGTTATGAAAAGAAAGCTAACTATTGATACTTAACCCCTATGGGACGGCCTCTCTCCTTGCACAACTTGGTCAAACGTAACTCGTTTACTCTATTACTTAACAAGGAAGTAATAATTGGTCGAATAAGTGAACACACGTTTTTTGAACCAAAATGTACTCGATCGAATCCTATGTGCTTATCTCATTTATTCTTGCCTTAGTGAAGACTTCCGATTAAGAATATGAAGTTCCCTATAAGTTATGAAAAACAAAACTAAGTATTGATACTTAACCCCTATGGGACGGCATCTCTCCTTGCACAACGTGGTCAAACGTAAATCGTTTACTCTATTACTTAACAAGGAAATAATAGTTGGTCAAATAAGTGAACACACTTTTTTTTGAAACAAAACGTACTCGATCGAAGACTATGTGCTTATCTCTTTTATTCTTGCCTAAGTGAAGACTTGCGATCAAGAATAGGAAGTTCCTTATAAGTTATGAAAAAAACTAAGTATTGATACTTAACCCCTATGGGACGGCCTCTCTTCTTCCACGATTTGGTCAAACTTAACTAGTTTACTCTATTACTTAGCAAGGAAGTAATAGTTGGTCGAATAAGTCAACACACTTTTTTGAATCAAAACGCAATTGATCAAAGCCTATGTGCTTATCTCTTTTATTCTTGCCTATGTGAAGACTTCCGATCTAGAATATGAAGTTCCCTGTGAGTTACGGAAAAACAAACTAAGAAAGGATACATAAAGCCTATGGGATGACCTCTCTACTTGCACAATTTGGTCAAACGTAACTCGTTTATTCTATTACTTAAAAACAAAGTAATAGTTGGTCAAATAAGTCAACACACATTCTTTGAACCAAAACGCAATCGATCAAAGCCTTTGTGCGTATCTCTTTTATTCTTGCCTAAGTAAAGACTTCCGATCAAGAATATGAAGTTCCCTAAATGTTATGAAAAAAGGAATTAAGAATGGATACTTAATGCCTATGTGACGTATTATCTCCTTCCATGATTTGGTCAAACGTAACTCCTTTACTCTATTACTTAACAAGGAAGTAATAGGTTGTTAAATAAGTCAACACACATTTTTTGAACCAAAACGCACTCGATCGAAGCCTATGTGCTTATCTGTTTTATTCTTGCCTAAGTGAAGACTTTCGATCAAGAATATGAAGTTCCATATACGTTACGAAAACAAAGAACTAAATATTGATACTTAACCCCTATGGGACGGCCTCTCTCCTTCCACGATTGGGTCAAACATAACTCGTTTACTCTATTACTTAACAAGGAAGTAATAGTAAGTCAAATACGTCAATACATATTTTTTGAACCAAAACGCAATCGATCGGGGCCTACGTGCTTATCTCTTTTATTCTTGCTTAAGGAAAGACTTCCGATCAAGGATATGAAGTTCCTTATAAGTTATGAAAAGAAAGCTAACTATTGATACATAATCCCTATGGGACGGCCCCTCTCCATGCACAACTTGGTCAAACGTAACTCGTATACTCTATTTCTTAACAAGGAAATAATAGTTGGTCGAATAAGTGAACACACGTTTTTTGAACCAAAACGTACTCGATCGAATCCTATGTGCTTATCTCATTTATTCTTGCCTAAGTGAAGACTTTCGATTAAGAATATGAAGTTCTTTATAAGCTATGAAAAAAAAACTAAGTATTGATACTTAACCCCTATGGGACGGCATCTCTCCTTGCACAATGTGGTCAAACGTAAATCGTTTACTCTATTACTTAAAAAGGAAGTAATAGTTGGTCAAATAAGTCAACACTGTTTTTTGAACCAAAACATACTCGATCAAATCCTATGTGCTTATCTCTTTTATTCTTGCCTAAGTAAAGACTTCCGATCAAGAATATGAAGTTCCCTAAATATTATGAAAAAAAGAATTAAGAATGGATACTTAACGCCTATGTGACGGATTATCTCCTTTCTGATTTGGTCAAATGTAACTCCTTTACTCTATTACTTAACAAGGAAGTAATAGGTTGTTAAATAAGTCAACACACATTTTTTGAACCAAAACGCACTCGATCGAAGCCTATGTGCTTATCTGTTTTATTCTTGCCTAAGTGAAGACTTTCGATCAAGAATATGAAGTTCCATATACGTTACAAAAAAAAAAGAACTAAATATTGATACTTAACCCCTATGGGACGGCCTCTCTCCTTCCACGATTGGGTCAAACATAACTCGTTTACTCTATTACTTAACAAGGAAGTAATAGTAAGTAAAATAAGTCAATACATATTTTTTGAACCAAAACGCAATCGATCGAGTCCTATGTGCTTATCTCTTTTATTCTTGCCTAAGGAAAGACTTTCGGTCAAGAATATGAAGTTCCCTATAAGTTATGAAAAGAAAGCTAACTATTGATACTTAACCCCTATGCGACGGCCTCTCTCCTTGCACAACTTGGTCAAACGTAACTCGTTTACTCTATTACTTAACAAGGAAGTAATAGTTGGTCGAATAAGTGAACACACGTTTTTTGAACCAAAACGTACTCGATCGAATCCTATGTGCTTATCTCGTTTATTCCTGCCTAAGTGAAGACTTCCGATTAAGAATATTAAGTTCCTTATAAGTTTTGAAAAAAAAAACTAAGTATTGATACTTAACCTCTATGGGACGACATCTCTCCTTGCACAATGTGGTCAAACGTAAACCGTTTACTCTATTACTTAACAAGGAAGTAATAGTTGGTTAAATAAGTGAACACACTTTTTTTGAACCAAAACGTACTCGATCAAAGCCTATGTGCTTATCTATTTTATTCTTGCCTAAGTGAAGACTTGCGATCAAGAATAGGAAGTTCCTTATAAGTTATGAAAAAAAACTAAGTATTGATACTTAACCCCTATGGGACGGCATCTCTCCTTCCACTTTTTGGTCAGACGTACCTCGTTTACTCTATTACTTAACAAGGAAGTAATAGTTGGTGAAATAACTCAACACACAATCTTTGAACCAAAATGTAATCGATCGAAGCCTATGTGCTTATCTCTTTTATTCTTGCCTAAGGAAAGACTTCCGATCAAGAATATGAAGTTCCCTATAAGTTATGAAAAGAAAGCTAACTATTGATACTTAACCCCTATGGGACGGCCTCTCTCCTTGCACAACTTGGTCAAACGTAACTCGTTTACTCTATTACTTAACAAGGAAGTAATAATTGGTCGAATAAGTGAACACACGTTTTTTGAACCAAAATGTACTCGATCGAATCCTATGTGCTTATCTCATTTATTCTTGCCTTAGTGAAGACTTCCGATTAAGAATATGAAGTTCCCTATAAGTTATGAAAAACAAAACTAAGTATTGATACTTAACCCCTATGGGACGGCATCTCTCCTTGCACAACGTGGTCAAACGTAAATCGTTTACTCTATTACTTAACAAGGAAATAATAGTTGGTCAAATAAGTGAACACACTTTTTTTTGAAACAAAACGTACTCGATCGAAGACTATGTGCTTATCTCTTTTATTCTTGCCTAAGTGAAGACTTGCGATCAAGAATAGGAAGTTCCTTATAAGTTATGAAAAAAACTAAGTATTGATACTTAACCCCTATGGGACGGCCTCTCTTCTTCCACGATTTGGTCAAACTTAACTAGTTTACTCTATTACTTAGCAAGGAAGTAATAGTTGGTCGAATAAGTCAACACACTTTTTTGAACCAAAACGCAATTGATCAAAGCCTATGTGCTTATCTCTTTTATTCTTGCCTATGTGAAGACTTCCGATCTAGAATATGAAGTTCCCTGTAAGTTACGGAAAAACAAACTAAGAAAGGATACATAAAGCCTATGGGATGACCTCTCTACTTGCACAATTTGGTCAAACGTAACTCGTTTATTCTATTACTTAAAAACAAAGTAATAGTTGGTCAAATAAGTCAACACACATTCTTTGAACCAAAACGCAATCGATCAAAGCCTCTGTGTGTATCTCTTTTATTCTTGCCTAAGTAAAGACTTCCGATCAAGAATATGAAGTTCCCTAAATGTTATGAAAAAAGGAATTAAGAATGGATACTTAATGCCTATGTGACGTATTATCTCCTTCCATGATTTGGTCAAACGTAACTCCTTTACTCTATTACTTAACAAGGAAGTAATAGGTTGTTAAATAAGTCAACACACATTTTTTGAACCTGAAAGTGTAAGATTTTCTGTTATCAATGTAGGATGGATGTTGTGCCAACATCCAGAGGACAACATTGAAAACCGAGAACAGTCTTAACCTAAAACATGTATCTGAAATTCTGAACATGAGTAAAGTATTCGGGTTTAAATATTGGATGGATGTTGAGCCAACATTCACAGGGCAACATTGAAACCAGTATATATTCTGTCAATCTGTCTTTAACTGCTTTATTTTAGTTTTGCCTTTATTCACCTATTAATCAAGTTCCACGATTTTAGTTGTCTTTGTTTATGTCCAGGAACATCTCTTAATCATAAGGAAGAACATTACAAGTTTCCTAAGTTGAAGTTTCCATAATTCAAGAGGAGGAGATCGGTCAAGTCAACACGGTTTCAAAGAAGGAAAGTTTTGGAGTTCAAGAGCAACTAGGAATCTTTCCAAGATCAACTCTGAATTGAAGAAGGAGTATTTCCTTATTAGAACTCAATCTAATAAAGGGAACTATTATTCAAGAAGGAGATCGAGTTCAAGAATGAAAGTAGAGTTCAACAAGGAAACAACATAAGTTACCAAAACTGTGTACAACACACCTTGGAGATCAAGTTTGAAGAAACCTATATATAAGGTGTGAAGTACATCAAGATACATAGAGAAACAATAGAGCTTATAAATCCGTAGAGATTTTATCTTAAGCATTGTTGCTATGTTTCTTGTTTTGCAAAGTTTGTGAGTTTTCGAGTTAAGTCTAGGATTAGATTTAAGGAGAAAATTCTTGTCTGCTTTGCTGAGTCCAATCTACAAAAGAGCGAGAGTGATTTTGTGGTGAGGAACATCTTTGGTAAAACCTGCGTGGTTATTTTGCCGTAAGGCTAGATGGTTGATTATTTATAATAAACCATTGAAAATTTATCTTCTTGCGTTCTTTAATTCCGCTGCACATTATACTCTATCAAGAAGATTGTTTGAGATCAAGTTAAGGCAACGCTAGCTTAACTTGAGCTCTGAAACGTGGAAAAGTTGTATCAATCCCGATCCAACAATTTCAGAACCAAAACGCACTCGATCGAAGCCTATGTGCTTATCTGTTTTATTCTTGCCTAAGTGAAGACTTTCGATCAAGAATATAAAGTTCCATACACGTTACCAAAACCGAAGTCACAATGGACAGCAAACGAGGTAACACTGTACAACTACAATGAGAAAGCTCTTAATGCTATTTTTAGTTATGTTACCAATCAGATGTTTAAGTTAATTCAGAACTGCACCACAGCTAAATCAGCTTGGGATATCCTTGAACTTCATTGTGAAGGAGATATAGCAGTTAGGAACTCTAAACATAGACAATTGCTTAAATATTTTGAAAAACTTGAGATGGGTGATGAAGAGAGTATAGATAGTTATTTTGAGAAAATCCTTGACATTACAAATCAATGTGAAAATCTAGGATTTCCTGTTTCAAATCAAACTATGGTTTATAAAGCTTTTAGATCTTTGTCACCTAGATTTGCTCTCAAGAGAATTGCCATGGGAGAGACAAGAGATATTGCCAACATGGAATTTCAATCCTTGTTAAACACTCTTAGAGAATTTGAGCTAGAGTTTTCTGCTAGGACTACCAAACAACAAGCTATTGCTTTGTTAGGAACAAATTATCATGAGAGTGAAGATGAGGATGAAATTATTTCTTCTAACTATGGAAATATTAGCAAGAAACTCAGTAGGTTGAACTTTAAAGATAAATCCAAAGGGAAACAACCTAGCAATACTTCCACTGGTTATAGAAAATTGCCTCCCAAATTTGTTAAATATATGGCAACAAAATCTAGTCCTGAAGAAATTGAAAAGTTGAAAACTACTCAATGTTATGAATGTAAAGGTTATGGTCATATTGTTGTTGAATGTGCTAACACCCTCCGCAAGAAGGGAAAGTCTCATTGGGTTTGTGTAGATGATTTCAATGAAGAGGATTTTAACTCTGGAACAAGTGCTGATACTGAAGAAAACCTTGAAGAGATTCATACAGCTGCGCTATTTACTCATGTCAACTGGACAGAAGAAGATCTCCATAACTGCCACGGGTCTCAATGTTACTCCAACATCCAGGACTCAACATCAGAACATGAGACTTTCTTTGGGAATTGGACTGAATATGATACCCATATTGATCTCAATTCTTTGTCTGATAATGATGAATCTAACTTTGAATGTTTTCATGGCTCAGTTGATCTAGACGAAGAGTATTACTTTGAAGGTGAAATGTCCCAGGAGGAAATCATTGAAGACTTGAAGTCTACTTTTCATAATCTTCTGAAAGAAAATCAGAAACTCACCAAGAAGAATGAAGCTCAGAGGCTGGAGATTGATGGACTGAAGAAATTGATGAGGATGTATGAAAGAGACCTTGACAAGACAGAAGCTGAACTTAAAGAGGTAAAAGGAAAGCTTGAAAAAGATAATCAGATCATTGCTAAATGGAACTCAGGTACATCTAAACTTGATGACGTACTGAGCATGGGTAATCAAGGAACAAATGGTCTTGGATATATTGAGAAACCTACCTCTAAAGTTGCTAATCCTGTTTTCATTAAAGAAGGTTTTGTTAAGGAATCAAAAGACTTGAGCAGTGCTAATCCCAACAAAAGTAAACCTACTTATATCTGTCAATTTTGTTTTCAACCAGGTCACATAAAACCTTATTGCAAGAAATATTTGAAAGAAAATGTGAAGAAAACAGAAACTGTCTCTAATGTTGAGTTGGTCAGTGGTACAGATGTTATCCCAACATTAGGAACAGGACAGAAAAGTAGAACTTGGATTGAAAAATTAAAGACTCCTAAGATGAAACTTGTATGCAATGTTGTGTTTTCTGCTGTGTACTCTAACCTTGCAGGTAAGTGGTACTTTGACAGTGGATGCTCAAGACACATGACAGGAGACAAGGAAAATCTTAAAGAATTGATTCCTCTCAATGTTGGAACTGTCACCTATGGTGGAGGCACCAAGGGAAGAATCATTGGAAATGGAGTACTAGATGTTGAAGGATTTCCACCTCTCAAAGATGTTTTGCTAGTTGAAGGATTGAAAACAAATCTAATAAGCATTAGTCAACTTTGTGATGATAACTTGCTTGTTACATTTGATAAAAGTTCTTGTGATGTATTTAATAGTGAAAATGTCCTTGTTATGACAGGTACTAGATCTAAAGATAATTGCTACCTTGCACATGAAGAAGCAGATTGCTTTCATGCTAAAGTTGATGATGCAGTTCTGTGGCATAGGAAGCTAGGACATGTTCACTATAGGAACCTTGAGAAGCTACAGAAAGTTGATGCTGTAAGAGGCTTACCAAAGATATCCAGCCCAGGTAAGGTTGTATGTGGGGACTGCCTAAAGGGTAAGCAAACAAAAGCTATTCATACACCCCTCCAGGTACAAAGTACAATTCCCAGGACTGGTAAGTGTTTTGAATTATTACACATGGATCTCATGGGTCCTATTGAGGTGAGCAGCCTAAGTGGTAAGAGATATGCCTTTGTTATTGTAGATGATTTCTCTAGATATACATGGGTTAAGTTTCTTAAAGAAAAATCTGATGCATTCAACACATTTAGGATCTTACATGCTAGCATCAAAAATCTGTATGGTTCCTCTGTTTGTAAAATTAGGTCTGATCATGGGAAAGAATTTGAAAATGCTAGTTTCAGTGATTTCTGTGATAAGAATGGAATTTTCCATGAGTTTTCAGCACCTAAGACACCTCAGCAAAATGGGATAGCTGAGAGGAAAAATAGGACACTTCAAGAGATGGCCAGAGTTATGCTTAATGCTAGAAATCTATCTAAAAGACTTTGGGCTGAAGCTTTAAATACTGCATGTCATATAAGTAATAGGGCTTATCTTAGACCTGGTACAAATATGACACCATATGAAATCTTGAAGGGTTTGAAACCAAATATTGCTCATTTTCATGAATTTGGATGTGATTGTTACTTGTTGAAAGATAGAGACTATCTTAGTAAGTTTGATCCAAAGAGTGAAAAGTGCATATTTGTTGGTTATTCTGTAAATAGTTCTGCTTTCAGGGTTTATAATCCAAGATTGAAGACTATTCAAGAATCAGTAAATATAGTGTTTGATGATTCCACCTTTGATTCAGGTACTGATGAAGTCACTGTCTCTGATGTTGCCCCAACATTGGAAACAGAGACTGTCCCAACATCAGGAGCAGAAGTTGGAGACACTGAAATTGAGACTGGTTCTAATGTTGAGATGACACCTGCTGCTGTTAGGCCAACATCCCCACAGTCCAATTCAGAGGATGACATTGTTGATGAACCTAGGAGAGATCCCCCTACTAGGATTCAAAAGGACCATCCAGCTTCACAAGTGATAGGTGAAATCACTGGACGCATGAAGACTCGCAACAAAGACAGGGTAAACTATAAAAATATGGTAAGGTTGTGTGTCTGCATGTCTTCCACTTGCACTGTAAGTAATGCTTCCTGTTTTGTCTCAAATATTGAACCTAAGAATGTGAATGAAGCTCTTAAGGATAGTAAATGGATAAATGCTATGCAAGATGAACTGTTGCAATTCACCAAAAATCATGTTTGGAATCTAGTGCCTAAACCTTCTAATGTGAATGTTATAGGAACTAAGTGGATTTTCAAGAACAAAACTAATGAAGATGGTGTAATTGTAAGAAACAAAGCTAGGCTTGTTGCACAAGGTTATACTCAGGTAGAAGGAATTGACTTTGATGAGACATTTGCTCCAGTAGCTAGGATAGAATCTATTAGATTACTTCTTGCTATTGCATGTTGTCTTAAGATTAAGCTCTACCAGATGGATGTGAAGGGTGCTTTCCTTAATGGTTTGATAGACAAAGAAGTATATGTTGAACAACCTAAAGGTTTTGCTGATCCTAAATATCCTAATTATGTGTATAAACTTGAGAAAGCTTTGTATGGTTTAAAACAGGCACCTAGAGCTTGGTATGAAAGACTAACTCAATTTTTGTTAAGTCTTGGGTTCAATAGAGGAGATGGAGACAGAACCTTGTTTATTCTAAGAAAGAGTTCTGATGTTTGTATTGCTCAGATCTATGTGGATGATATTGTATTTGGTTCTACTAACAAGTCTACTCTAGACAAGTTTGTTGAGTCAATGACAGGGACATTTGAGATGAGCATGATTGGAGAGCTAAACTACTTTCTGGGATTGCAAGTGAAGCAACTGGAGAATGGTATGTTCTTAAACCAGGAGAAGTATGCAAGGAACCTGGTAAAGAGATTTGAGCTGCATGAGTCAAAACCTTGCAAAACTCCCATGTCTTCTTCTATGAAGATTACTAAAGATGGCACTGGAGACAATGTTGACCCAACATTGTACAGATCTATGATTGGTAGTCTTCTATATCTCTCTGCCTCTAGACCAGATATTATGTTTTCTGTTTGTGTTTGTGCTAGGTGCCAAGCTGATCCAAAGCAATCTCACTTGATTGCTGTGAAGAGAATATTAAGATATATATCTGGAACTTCATCATTGGGCATTTGGTATTCTTTTGATACAAATACAAATCTTGTTGGTTTTAGTGATTCTGATTGGGCAGGTGATGTAGATGACAGAAAATCCACAAGTGGGGGCTGTTTCTATTTGGGAAACAATCTAGTTTCATGGTATAGTAGGAAACAGAATTGTGTGTCATTATCTACAGCTGAATCTGAATATATAGCTGCTGGCAGTTGTGTTACCCAGCTAGTATGGCTTAAACACATGTTGCTGGACTATGGGCTAGATAGTGATACTCTCCTCATGTTTTGTGACAATCTTAGTGCCATTAGTATCTCAAGGAATCCTGTTCAGCATTCTAGAACTAAGCATATAGATATAAGACATCATTACTTGAGAGACATGGTTGAGGACAAAATGATCAACATTGAGCATATTGAGACAAATAATCAGCTTGCTGATATGTTTACTAAACCTTTAGATAGTGAGAGATTCTTCAGTTTGAGGAAATCTCTCGGCATGTGCAATATGTGAGAATGTTAGGAGCCCAGTGTTGACATAACACCACTGTCTAGCACTGGTTAATGGTTGTGGTGTAGGATGTAACTTTTTGTTTTTTTTTGTTTCTTTTCTTTTCTTTTTGAGTCACATTGATCTTTGTTTTGGCATATTTGATTGTGTGGTTGATCACTGTGTTTTACTAATCTTTCTAGCTTGCAGATTCACATCTAAGTTTTGAAAAGTATAAATCTCTAAAGTGTGTCTGAGGTTGTGTTAGCCTAACATATGGAGAAGCTGGGGTACACAAAGTTCACTACTTTGATGTCTATTCAGTTGTGTCTTATTCATATGAAAAGGTTTTACAGGACATGTGGAGAAGCTGGGGTTCATGATGTTGACAGCTTCAATGATATTCAGTTGTGCTTATTTGCATGTCTCTGTTTAGTTTGGCCAAGGGGTACATAAAAGTGGTTCTTTCTACTAGGGTGTTTGGGGTTTCGATTGCCTTCACTTGGTAGCATTGATCACTTAGTGCTCTCTTGTATGCAGGTTGGTAAACAAGTATGCATAAGGAATTAGGGTATTGGGGTACATGATAAATGTGTTGCCAGTATTCAAGACCTTTGTACTTGCCTAACTTGCTGCTGATAATGTTGTTACTGGGGTGTGTGGAGTCTAGTGCTGCCCTCATTCAGTAATGTCATTATCCTTTTTTTAAAAACAACCCTCAGTTTTTGTTCTAAAGAGATAATGAAAATAGTGAAGATTTGAAGTGATGTGAACTGTTGCTGGTTTGAAAAGTGATTCACTGTGTATACCATCTGTCAATGTTGTCATAACATTGTTGCATTCATTCTAGAACTGCATTGTCTTTCATCTTTGGTTAGTATGGTTGACTAGGTTTGGGCTTAGGGGGAGTATATAGTCCCTTTCATGTGTTGAGGCATACTCTTTGGGTGACATTCTGCAGGTGACACACTATTTGTGACCTTCTATGCTGTGGAAGTGGATTAATTCTCTAATTCATAACTGCTTATCTCTGTGTGTTCTCTGTTTGATATGTTGCTTATTCATGATTTTGATCTAAATCTTAATGTTTTTGATACTCACTTGCTACTTTGGTGAAGTTTCAGATATAAGTTTGGATATATCTCACGCTCTCACATAAAATTGCCTTGAAGAAGCCCAAAACCTCAAATATTATGGTTTGAAAACTTTCTGGTTTGAATGTTACTCTACTCTCTGATCTGAATGTTGTTCCAACATTGCCACACGGTATGCACAACATTGAAGTCAGTAACTTATAAGTTTGTTTAAAATTTTAAAAACTGAGTTTTTATTGTTTTATTGTGAACTGCTATGGTTACTTGTTGTGTTTAAGTGACACGTGGTGAAGTTCTTACGCGGGAATAGAGGAGTGGGAAAACTTAATTGATCATATTCCATAATCCTACTTACATTCTTTCCTTCTCTCTCCACTCTTCACAACTTAAAAGAACAACTTGCCCTAATTTCTGTCACTTGTGCAATTTGTCCTTCTTTCTGCAAATAATTATCTAAAAATCTCTCATATTTTTCTCTCAATTCTCAAAACTAACATGGCAAGCAAGACTCCTTTAGACACTCTTGCAGATTTGGCCGTGAATGTCAAGAAAACAACAACACGCACCAGGGCTGCTGCGCGTGAGGATCAAGGACGGCCTACTGCTCAAGTTGATGCAAAACGACCAACGATTCCTTATCAACGATGGGCAAAGCGAGCTAAGAATGTGGAATCTAAGTCGAATGTTGGCGCAACATCAGAAGCCCATGAATCTGAATCTGAGGTAGATGTGGCTAACCCTAAACCCCAAGTGAATACAACAACAACAACAACCAAGCCTGTAATCCCAATTAAATTGGGGTAGGCTATATGAACCATGAATGAATCACGTCGAGTCGTGAACATGAATCTTCTGCCTCCATAGGTTTCGGTTGACGAGCATGTCTTCATTTAGATCTTTTAGCTTCATGTCGTTCCGTATGACCTCCATCCACGTCTTTTTCGGTCTCCCACGAGCTCTAGCCGTCTGTCCTAAGTCGAGATCTTCAACTCGTCGTACCGGTGCATCTATGGGTCTGCGTTTAACATGCCCAAACCATCTTAAACGATTTTCTCGCATTTTCTCGTCAATGGCCTAAACCCCAAGTGAATAATGTTGATAATATAATTGAGGGGGAGGGATCTGGAGCTGGTTCTGGAAGAAAGAGAACACCTATGGGGTCTAGGCCAATGAGTAAAATAGCCTTGCTAAGAGCTGAGGCTAGAAGAGCTCAAAGAGAGAGACTTGAGAAGAAAAAGGCTAAGGCTAAGGCTGAGGCTGAGAGAGTGAGGAAAGGGAAACAGATTGTGGATGAGGAAGTTGAGGTAGTTGATATAGAAGAAGAGAAGAAAGAGGAAGAGGAAACTGCTACTGAAGAGTCTGAAGCTAGTGGTGATGATGATGAGAATGAAGAAGAGTACTGTGACACTCTTGCATTATCCTATTTTAGTAAGGAAGCTAGGTCTAGATACTATCTTAATAAGGAGATAGAGGACAAGGCTTATGACTTTAGAAAGAGGGATTTTCACAAAGAGAGGGTCATGGACATGGACACCTTTAAGAGAAACAGAGTTTTTGAGTTGTTGAAAGCAAGAGGGGTTCAGAATTCAATGAAGAAGCATGGTGATTATGCTCCTGAGCTTGTACAAGAATTCTACCTGAATCTCTCAAAGTATATCACTTGTGAGTTGTCTCCCAAATATGGTCAAGCATGGGTAAGAGGACAAGTGTTTGACATTAGTCCTAAGAAGATAAATGAGATTTGGGGACTGCCACATGTTAAGGAATCTGATGATCCAAAGCCAGATGAGGTGATTGAGGATATCACAGGTGGTCTAGAGAGAACCTGGGTTGAACAATTACCAACAACAAAGCTCACTGCCCTAAGTGCTGTTCCGCACAAATGTGCATCATATAATTGGCTGCCTACTAAAAATTCTACTGTTTTGACTAAGGAGTCAGCTTACTTGGTCTACAAACTGAAGAATGGGCTTGTTGTGAATATTGGGGTGAGAATTTTAAAGGCTATGGAAGATGCTGCTGGGAGGAAGCAAGGGATTCTACCATTTCCTTCTTTGATCACAACTCTGCTGCTAAAACAGAAGATGAACAAGAAAGAGTTTGGAGGAATGTCAGAGAACAAGGCTAGGTTCACCATCACTCAATCCTACTTATCTAGCACAAGAGTGAAGGACTTGCCTTGGAATCCTGAAGATGGAGTTGCACCTGGAGAGGAAAAGGAGGCTCAACCATTTTTGGAGCTTCAGTGCCTCAATCTGATGAGGAAGAAACCAGGGTAACAACAAAATCTTTTGTTGATCAGCAGTTGACTTGGTATAGAAGTGCTTATGCCAATCTTCAGAGAGAAATTGCTTTCAAGGAAAAACAAATGCAGGAGCTGGATGTCTTGATTAAGAACATGGAGGAGCTTTCTTCACAAAAAGGGGGAGAGTGATCTAGTTTTTAATTTTTGATTTCTGGTTTTTATGTTTTTGTTTTGATATGTTTTGAACTGTTTCTATTTTGCTGTTAGTCCTTCTTATTTGTTTTGGTTTGTAATGGTAATGCTACTTAGCTTTAACTGCTCTTAATGCTTTTGCTTATGAAGATAGTCTATATCTGCTGTTTCTGCTGATAAACTAATGTGCAGGTACATTCTGGTCTTAATGTTGAGACAACATTGATGAGTTAAATGTCTGAACAACTTTTTTTGAGTTGTGGTGATGACTTTAATGATTAATCTTTGTTATGCCAAGTTAATACTTGATAGTTTGCATTAAGGGGGAGCAGTTTGAGTAGTTTAGATTATTATGCTTAATTGATATTTGGACATATTATCTGTTATGTGAACCGGTTGATTGGTTTTGTGAAGAAAGGCAAAAAGGGGGAGATTGAAAGTGTAAGATGTTCTGTTATCAATGTTGGATGGATGTTGTGCCAACATCCAGAGGACAACATTGAAAACCGAGAACAGTCTTAACCTAAAACATGTATCTAAAATTCTGAACATGAGTAAAGTATTCGGGTTTAAATGTTGGATGGATGTTGAGCCAACATTCACAGGGCAACATTGAAACCAGTATATATTCTGTCAATCTGTCTTTAACTGCTTTATTTTAGTTTTGCCTTTATTCACCTATTAATCAAGTTCCACGATTTTAGTTGTCTTTGTTTATGTCTAGGAACATCTCTTAATCATAAGGAAGAACATTACAAGTTTCCTAAGTTGAAGTTTCCATAATTCAAGAGGAGGAGATCGGTCAAGTCAACACGGTTTCAAAGAAGGAAAGTTTTGGAGTTCAAGAGCAACTAGGAATCTTTCCAAGATCAACTCTGAATTGAAGAAGGAGTATTTCCTTATTAGAACTCAATCTAATAAAGGGAACTATTATTCAAGAAGGAGATCGAGTTCAAGAAGGAAAGTAGAGTTCAACAAGGAAACAACATAAGTTACCAAAACTGTGTACAACACACCTTGGAGATCAAGTTTGAAGAAACCTATATATAAGGTGTGAAGTACATCAAGATACATAGAGAAACAATAGAGCTTATAAATCCGTAGAGATTTTATCTTAAGCATTGTTGCTATGTTTCTTGTTTTGCAAAGTTTGTGAGTTTTCGAGTTAAGTCTAGGATTAGATTTAAGGAGAAAATTCTTGTCTGCTTTGCTGAGTCCAATCTACAAAAGAGCGAGAGTGATTTTGTGGTGAGGAACATCTTTGGTAAAACCTGCGTGGTTATTTTGCCGTAAGGCTAGATGGTTGATTATTTATAATAAACCATTGAAAATTTATCTTCTTGCGTTCTTTAATTCCGCTGCACATTATACTCTATCAAGAAGATTGTTTGAGATCAAGTTAAGGCAACGCCAGCTTAACTTGAGCTCTGAAACGTGGAAAAGTTGTATCAATCCCGATCCAACAATTTCAGAACCAAAACGCACTCGATCGAAGCCTATGTGCTTATCTGTTTTATTCTTGCCTAAGTGAAGACTTTCGATCAAGAATATGAAGTTCCATACACGTTACGAAAACAAAGAACTAAATATTGATACTTAACCCCTATGGGACGGCCTCTCTCCTTCCACGATTGGGTCAAACATAACTCGTTTACTCTATTACTTAACAAGGAAGTAATAGTAAGTCAAATAAGTCAATACATATTTTTTGAACCAAAACGCAATCGATCGGGGCCTACGTGCTTATCTCTTTTATTCTTGCTTAAGGAAAGACTTCCGATCAAGGATATGAAGTTCCCTATAAGTTATGAAAAGAAAGCTAACTATTGATACTATTGATACTTAATCCCTATGGGACGGCCTCTCTCCTTGCACAACTTGGTCAAACATAACTCGTTTACTCTATTACTTAACAAGGAAATAATAGTTGGTCGAATAAGTGAACACACGTTTTTTGAACCAAAACGTACTCGATCGAATCCTATGTGCTTATCTCATTTATTCTTGCCTAAGTGAAGACTTCCGATTAAGAATATGAAGTTCCTTATAAGCTATGAAAAAAAAACTAAGTATTGATACTTAACCCCTATGGGACGGCATCTCTCCTTGCACAATGTGGTCAAACGTAAATCGTTTACTCTATTACTTAACAAGGAAGTAATAGTTGGTCAAATAAGTGAACACAGTTTTTTGAACCAAAACATACTCGATCGAATCCTATGTGCTTATCTCTTTTATTCTTGCCTAAGTAAAGAATTCCGATCAAGAATATGAAGTTCCCTAAATGTTATGAAAAAAAGAATTAAGAATGGATACTTAACGCCTATGTGACGGATTATCTCCTTCCATGATTTGGTCAAACGTAACTCCTTTACTCTATTACTTAACAAGGAAGTAATAGGTTGTTAAATAAGTCAACACACATTTTTTGAACCAAAACGCACTCGATCGAAGCCTATGTGCTTATCTGTTTTATTCTTGCCTAAGTGAAGACTTTCGATCAAGAATATGAAGTTCCATATACGTTACGAAAAAAAGAACTAAATATTGATACTTAACCCCTATGGGACGACCTCTCTCCTTCCACGATTGGGTCAAACATAACTCGTTTACTCTATTACTTAACAAGGAAGTAATAGTAAGTCAAATAAGTCAATACATATTTTTTGAACCAAAACGCAATCGATCGAGTCCTATGTGCTTATCTCTTTTATTCTTGCCTAAGGAAAGACTTTTGGTCAAGAATATGAAGTTCCCTATAAGTTATGAAAAGAAAGCTAACTATTGATACTTAACCCCTATGCGACGGCCTCTCTCCTTGCACAACTTGGTCAAACGTAACTCGTTTACTCTATTACTTAACAAGGAAGTAATAGTTGGTCGAATAAGTGAACACACGTTTTTTGAACCAAAACGTACTCGATCGAATCCTATGTGCTTATCTCATTTATTCATGCCTAAGTGAAGACTTCCGATTAAGAATATGAAGTTCCTTATAAGTTTTGAAAAAAAAAACTAAGTATTGATACTTAACCCCTATGGGACGACATCTCTCCTTGCACAATGTGGTCAAACGTAAACCGTTTACTCTATTACTTAACAAGGAAGTAATAGTTGGTCAAATAAGTGAACACACAGTTTTTTGAACCAAAACGTACTCGATCGAATCCTATGTGCTTATCTCTTTTATTCTTGCCTAAGTGATGACTTCCGATTAAGAATATGAAGTTCAGTATAAGTTATGACCCCAAAGACACACGATCGAAGCCTATGTGCTTATCTCTCTTATTCTTGCCTAAGCGAATATTTTCGATCAAGAATATGAAGTTCTATATAAGTTATGAAGAAAGCACTAAGTATGGATATTTAACCCCTATAGGATGGCCTCTCTCATTCCCCGATTTGGTCAAACGTAACTCGTTTAATTAACAAGGATGTAATGGTCGGTCAAATAAGTTAATACACATCTTTGAACTTTAACGCACTCGATCGAAGCCTATGTGCTTTTCTCTATTATTCTTGTCTAAGTGAAGAATTCCGATCAAGAATATGAAGTTCCATATAAGTTATGAAAAATAAATAACTAAGTATTGATCCTTAACCACTATGGGACGGCCTCTCTCCTTCCACGATTTGGTCAAGCGTAACTCGTTTACTCTATTACTTAACAAGGAAGTAATATTGGTCAGATAAGTCAACACACATTCTTTGAACAAAAACGCAATCGATCGAAGGCTATGTGCGTATCTCTTTTATTCTTGCCTAAGTAAAAACTTCCGATCAAGAATATGAAGTTCCCTATAAGTTATGTGAAAAAAGAACTAAGAGTGGATACTTAATGCCTATGTGACGGATTCTCTCCTTCCATGATTTGGTCAAACGTAACTCATTTACTCTATTACTTAACAACGAAGTAATAGTTGGTCAAATAAGTGAACACACTTTTTTTGAACCAAAACGTACTCGATCAAAGCCTATGCGCTTATCTCTTTTATTCTTGCCTAAGTGAAGACTTGCGATCAATAATAGGAAGTTCCTTATAAATTATGAAAAAAAACTAAGTATTGATACTTAACCCCTATGGGACGGCATCTCTCCTTCCACTTTTTGGTCAGACGTACCTCGTTTACTCTATTACTTAATATGGAAGTAATAGTTGGTGAAATAAGTCAACACACAATCTTTGAACCAAAACGTAATCGATCGAAGCCAATGTGCTTATCTCTTTTATTCTTGCCTAAGGAAAGACTTCCGATCAAGAATATGAAGTTCACTATAAGTTATGAAAAGAAAGCTAACTATTGATACTTAACCCCTATGGGACGGCCTCTCTCCTTGCACAACTTGGTCAAACGTAACTCGTTTACTCTATTACTTAACAAGGAAGTAATAATTGGTCGAATAGGTGAACACACGTTTTTTGAACCAAAATGTACTCGATCGAATCCTATGTGCTTATCTCATTTATTCTTGCCTTAGTGAACACTTCCGATTAAGAATATGAAGTTCCCTATAAGTTATGAAAAACAAAACTAAGTCTTGATACTTAACCCCTATGGGACGGCATCTCTCCTTGCACAACGTGGTCAAACGTAAATCGTTTACTCTATTACTTAACAAAGAAGTAATAGTTGGTCAAATAAGTGAACACACTTTTTTTGAAACAAAACGTACTCGATCGAAGACTATGTGCTTATCTCTTTTATTCTTGCCTAAGTGAAGACTTGCGATCAAGAATAGGAAGTTCCTAATAAGTTATGAAAAAAACTAAGTATTGATACTTAACCCCTATGGGACGGCCTCACTTCTTCCACGATTTGGTCAAACTTAACTAGTTTACTCTATTACTTAGCAAGGAAGTAATAGTTGGTCGAATAAGTCAACACACCTTTTTGAACCAAAACGCAATTGATCAAAGCCTATGTGCTTATCTCTTTTATTCTTGCATATGTGAAGACTTCCGATCTAGAATATGAAGTTCCCTGTAAGTTATGGAAAAACAAACTAAGAAAGGATACATAAAGCCTATGGGATGACCTCTCTACTTGCACAATTTGGTCAAACGTAACTCGTTTATTCTATTACTTAAAAACAAAGTAATAGTTGGTCAAATAAGTCAACACACATTCTTTGAACCAAAACGCAATCGATCAAAGCCACTGTGCGTATCTCTTTTATTCTTGCCTAAGTAAAGACTTCCGATCAAGAATATGAAGTTCCCTAAATGTTATGAAAAAAGGAATTAAGAATGGATACTTAATGCCTATGTGACGTATTATCTCCTTCCATGATTTGGTCAAACGTAACTCCTTTACTCTATAACTTAACAAGGAAGTAATAGGTTGTTAAATAAGTCAACACACATTTTTTGAACCAAAACGCACTCGATCGAAGCCTATGTGCTTATCTGTTTTATTCTTGCCTAAGTGAAGACTTTCGATCAAGAATATGAAGTTCCATATACGTTACGAAAAAAAAGAACTAAATATTGATACTTAACCCCTATGGGACGGCCTCTCTCCTTCCACGATTGGGTCAAACATAACTCGTTTACTCTATTACTTAACAAGGAAGTAATAGTAAGTCAAATAAGTCAATACATATTCTTTGAACCAAAACGCAATCGATCGGGTCCTACGTGCTTATCTCTTTTATTCTTGCTTAAGGAAAGACTTCCGATCAAGGATATGAAGTTCCCTATAAGTTATGAAAAGAAAGCTAACTATTGATACTTAATCCCTATGGGACGGCCTCTCTCCTTGCACAACTTGGTCAAACATAACTCGTTTACTCTATTACTTAACAAGGAAATAATAGTTGGTCGAATAAGTGAACACACGTTTTTTGAACCAAAACGTACTCGATCGAATCCTATGTGCTTATCTCATTTATTCTTGCCTAAGTGAAGACTTCCGATTAAGAATATGAAGTTCCTTATAAGCTATGAAAAAAAACTAAGTATTGATACTTAACCCCTATGGGACGGCATCTCTCCTTGCACAATGTGGTCAAACGTAAATCGTTTACTCTATTACTTAACAAGGAAGTAATAGTTGGTCAAATAAGTGAACACAGTTTTTTGAACCAAAACATACTCGATCGAATCCTATGTGCTTATCTCTTTTATTCTTGCCTAAGTAAAGAATTCCGATCAAGAATATGAAGTTCCCTAAATGTTATGAAAAAAAGAATTAAGAATGGATACTTAACGCCTATGTGACGGATTATCTCCTTCCATGATTTGGTCAAACGTAACTCCTTTACTCTATTACTTAACAAGGAAGTAATAGGTTGTTAAATAAGTCAACACACATTTTTTGAACTAAAACGCACTCGATCGAAGCCTATGTGCTTATCTGTTTTATTCTTGCCTAAGTGAAGACTTTCGATCAAGAATATGAAGTTCCATATACGTTACGAAAAAAAGAACTAAATATTGATACTTAACCCCTATGGGACGACCTCTCTCCTTCCACGATTGGGTCAAACATAACTCGTTTACTCTATTACTTAACAAGGAAGTAATAGTAAGTCAAATAAGTCAATACATATTTTTTGAACCAAAACGCAATCGATCGAGTCCTATGTGCTTATCTCTTTTATTCTTGCCTAAGGAAAGACTTTTGGTCAAGAATATGAAGTTCCCTATAAGTTATGAAAAGAAAGCTAACTATTGATACTTAACCCCTATGCGACGGCCTCTCTCCTTGCACAACTTGGTCAAACGTAACTCGTTTACTCTATTACTTAACAAGGAAGTAATAGTTGGTCGAATAAGTGAACACACATTTTTTGAACCAAAACGTACTCGATCGAATCCTATGTGCTTATCTCATTTATTCATGCCTAAGTGAAGACTTCCGATTAAGAATATGAAGTTCCTTATAAGTTTTGAAAAAAAAAACTAAGTATTGATACTTAACCCCTATGGGACGACATCTCTCCTTGCACAATGTGGTCAAACGTAAACCGTTTACTCTATTACTTAACAAGGAAGTAATAGTTGGTCAAATAAGTGAACACACAGTTTTTTGAACCAAAACGTACTCGATCGAATCCTATGTGCTTATCTCTTTTATTCTTGCCTAAGTGATGACTTCCGATTAAGAATATGAAGTTCAGTATAAGTTATGACCCCAAAGACACACGATCGAAGCCTATGTGCTTATCTCTCTTATTCTTGCCTAAGCGAATATTTTCGATCAAGAATATGAAGTTCTATATAAGTTATGAAGAAAGCACTAAGTATGGATATTTAACCCCTATAGGATGGCCTCTCTCATTCCCCGATTTGGTCAAACGTAACTCGTTTAATTAACAAGGATGTAATGGTCGGTCAAATAAGTTAATACACATCTTTGAACTTTAACGCACTCGATCGAAGCCTATGTGCTTTTCTCTATTATTCTTGTCTAAGTGAAGAATTCCGATCAAGAATATGAAGTTCCATATAAGTTATGAAAAATAAATAACTAAGTATTGATCCTTAACCACTATGGGACGGCCTCTCTCCTTCCACGATTTGGTCAAGCGTAACTCGTTTACTCTATTACTTAACAAGGAAGTAATATTGGTCAGATAAGTCAACACACATTCTTTGAACAAAAACGCAATCGATCGAAGGCTATGTGCGTATCTCTTTTATTCTTGCCTAAGTAAAAACTTCCGATCAAGAATATGAAGTTCCCTATAAGTTATGAAAAAAGAACTAAGAGTGGATACTTAATGCCTATGTGACGGATTCTCTCCTTCCATGATTTGGTCAAACGTAACTCATTTACTCTATTACTTAACAACGAAGTAATAGTTGGTCAAATAAGTGAACACACTTTTTTTGAACCAAAACGTACTCGATCAAAGCCTATGCGCTTATCTCTTTTATTCTTGCCTAAGGAAAGACTTCCGATCAAGAATATGAAGTTCACTATAAGTTATGAAAAGAAAGCTAACTATTGATACTTAACCCCTATGGGACGGCCTCTCTCCTTGCACAACTTGGTCAAACGTAACTCGTTTACTCTATTACTTAACAAGGAAGTAATAATTGGTCGAATAGGTGAACACACGTTTTTTGAACCAAAATGTACTCGATCGAATCCTATGTGCTTATCTCATTTATTCTTGCCTTAGTGAACACTTCCGATTAAGAATATGAAGTTCCCTATAAGTTATGAAAAACAAAACTAAGTCTTGATACTTAACCCCTATGGGACGGCATCTCTCCTTGCACAACGTGGTCAAACGTAAATCGTTTACTCTATTACTTAACAAAGAAGTAATAGTTGGTCAAATAAGTGAACACACTTTTTTTGAAACAAAACGTACTCGATCGAAGACTATGTGCTTATCTCTTTTATTCTTGCCTAAGTGAAGACTTGCGATCAAGAATAGGAAGTTCCTAATAAGTTATGAAAAAAACTAAGTATTGATACTTAACCCCTATGGGACGGCCTCACTTCTTCCACGATTTGGTCAAACTTAACTAGTTTACTCTATTACTTAGCAAGGAAGTAATAGTTGGTCGAATAAGTCAACACACCTTTTTGAACCAAAACGCAATTGATCAAAGCCTATGTGCTTATCTCTTTTATTCTTGCCTATGTGAAGACTTCCGATCTAGAATATGAAGTTCCCTGTAAGTTATGGAAAAACAAACTAAGAAAGGATACATAAAGCCTATGGGATGACCTCTCTACTTGCACAATTTGGTCAAACGTAACTCGTTTATTCTATTACTTAAAAACAAAGTAATAGTTGGTCAAATAAGTCAACACACATTCTTTGAACCAAAACGCAATCGATCAAAGCCACTGTGCGTATCTCTTTTATTCTTGCCTAAGTAAAGACTTCCGATCAAGAATATGAAGTTCCCTAAATGTTATGAAAAAAGGAATTAAGAATGGATACTTAATGCCTATGTGACGTATTATCTCCTTCCATGATTTGGTCAAACGTAACTCCTTTACTCTATAACTTAACAAGGAAGTAATAGGTTGTTAAATAAGTCAACACACATTTTTTGAACCAAAACGCACTCGATCGAAGCCTATGTGCTTATCTGTTTTATTCTTGCCTAAGTGAAGACTTTCGATCAAGAATATGAAGTTCCATATACGTTACGAAAAAAAAGAACTAAATATTGATACTTAACCCCTATGGGACGGCCTCTCTCCTTCCACGATTGGGTCAAACATAACTCGTTTACTCTATTACTTAACAAGGAAGTAATAGTAAGTCAAATAAGTCAATACATATTCTTTGAACCAAAACGCAATCGATCGGGTCCTACGTGCTTATCTCTTTTATTCTTGCTTAAGGAAAGACTTCCGATCAAGGATATGAAGTTCCCTATAAGTTATGAAAAGAAAGCTAACTATTGATACTTAATCCCTATGGGACGGCCTCTCTCCTTGCACAACTTGGTCAAACGTAACTCGTTTACTCTATTACTTAACAAGGAAGTAATAGTTGGTCGAATAAGTGAACACACGTTTTTTGAACCAAAACGTACTCGATCGAATCCTATGTGCTTATCTCATTTATTCATGCCTAAGTGAAGACTTCCGATTAAGAATATGAAGTTCCTTATAAGTTTTGAAAAAAAAAACTAAGTATTGATACTTAACCCCTATGGGACGACATCTCTCCTTGCACAATGTGGTCAAACGTAAACCGTTTACTCTATTACTTAACAAGGAAGTAATAGTTGGTCAAATAAGTGAACACACAGTTTTTTGAACCAAAACGTACTCGATCGAATCCTATGTGCTTATCTCTTTTATTCTTGCCTAAGTGATGACTTCCGATTAAGAATATGAAGTTCAGTATAAGTTATGACCCCAAAGACACACGATCGAAGCCTATGTGCTTATCTCTCTTATTCTTGCCTAAGCGAATATTTTCGATCAAGAATATGAAGTTCTATATAAGTTATGAAGAAAGCACTAAGTATGGATATTTAACCCCTATAGGATGGCCTCTCTCATTCCCCGATTTGGTCAAACGTAACTCGTTTAATTAACAAGGATGTAATGGTCAGTCAAATAAGTTAATACACATCTTTGAACTTTAACGCACTCGATCGAAGCCTATGTGCTTTTCTCTATTATTCTTGTCTAAGTGAAGAATTCCGATCAAGAATATGAAGTTCCATATAAGTTATGAAAAATAAATAACTAAGTATTGATCCTTAACCACTATGGGACGGCCTCTCTCCTTCCACGATTTGGTCAAGCGTAACTCGTTTACTCTATTACTTAACAAGGAAGTAATATTGGTCAGATAAGTCAACACACATTCTTTGAACAAAAACGCAATCGATCGAAGGCTATGTGCGTATCTCTTTTATTCTTGCCTAAGTAAAAACTTCCGATCAAGAATATGAAGTTCCCTATAAGTTATGAAAAAAGAACTAAGAGTGGATACTTAATGCCTATGTGACGGATTCTCCCCTTCCATGATTTGGTCAAACGTAACTCAATTACTCTATTACTTAACAACGAAGTAATAGTTGGTCAAATAAGTGAACACACTTTTTTTGAACCAAAACGTACTCGATCAAAGCCTATGCGCTTATCTCTTTTATTCTTGCCTAAGTGAAGACTTGCGATCAATAATAGGAAGTTCCTTATAAATTATGAAAAAAAACTAAGTATTGATACTTAACCCCTATGGGACGGCATCTCTCCTTCCACTTTTTGGTCAGACGTACCTCGTTTACTCTATTACTTAATATGGAAGTAATAGTTGGTGAAATAAGTCAACACACAATCTTTGAACCAAAACGTAATCGATCGAAGCCAATGTGCTTATCTCTTTTATTCTTGCCTAAGGAAAGACTTCCGATCAAGAATATGAAGTTCACTATAAGTTATGAAAAGAAAGCTAACTATTGATACTTAACCCCTATGGGACGGCCTCTCTCCTTGCACAACTTGGTCAAACGTAACTCGTTTACTCTATTACTTAACAAGGAAGTAATAATTGGTCGAATAGGTGAACACACGTTTTTTGAACCAAAATGTACTCGATCGAATCCTATGTGCTTATCTCATTTATTCTTGCCTTAGTGAACACTTCCGATTAAGAATATGAAGTTCCCTATAAGTTATGAAAAACAAAACTAAGTCTTGATACTTAACCCCTATGGGACGGCATCTCTCCTTGCACAACGTGGTCAAACGTAAATCGTTTACTCTATTACTTGACAAAGAAGTAATAGTTGGTCAAATAAGTGAACACACTTTTTTTGAAACAAAACGTACTCGATCGAAGACTATGTGCTTATCTCTTTTATTCTTGCCTAAGTGAAGACTTGCGATCAAGAATAGGAAGTTCCTAATAAGTTATGAAAAAAACTAAGTATTGATACTTAACCCCTATGGGACGGCCTCTCTTCTTCCACGATTTGGTCAAACTTAACTAGTTTACTCTATTACTTAGCAAGGAAGTAATAGTTGGTCGAATAAGTCAACACACCTTTTTGAACCAAAACGCAATTGATCAAAGCCTATGTGCTTATCTCTTTTATTCTTGCCTATGTGAAGACTTCCGATCTAGAATATGAAGTTCCCTGTAAGTTATGGAAAAACAAACTAAGAAAGGATACATAAAGCCTATGGGATGACCTCTCTACTTGCACAATTTGGTCAAACGTAACTCGTTTATTCTATTACTTAAAAACAAAGTAATAGTTGGTCAAATAAGTCAACACACATTCTTTGAACCAAAACGCAATCGATCAAAGCCACTGTGCGTATCTCTTTTATTCTTGCCTAAGTAAAGCCTTCCGATCAAGAATATGAAGTTCCCTAAATGTTATGAAAAAAGGAATTAAGAATGGATACTTAATGCCTATGTGACGTATTATCTCCTTCCATGATTTGGTCAAACGTAACTCCTTTACTCTATAACTTAACAAGGAAGTAATAGGTTGTTAAATAAGTCAACACACATTTTTTGAACCAAAACGCACTCGATCGAAGCCTATGTGCTTATCTGTTTTATTCTTGCCTAAGTGAAGACTTTCGATCAAGAATATGAAGTTCCATATACGTTACGAAAAAAAAGAACTAAATATTGATACTTAACCCCTATGGGACGGCCTCTCTCCTTCCACGATTGGGTCAAACATAACTCGTTTACTCTATTACTTAACAAGGAAGTAATAGTAAGTCAAATAAGTCAATACATATTCTTTGAACCAAAACGCAATCGATCGGGGCCTACGTGCTTATCTCTTTTATTCTTGCTTAAGGAAAGACTTCCGATCAAGGATATGAAGTTCCCTATAAGTTATGAAAAGAAAGCTAACTATTGATACTTAATCCCTATGGGACGGCCTCTCTCCTTGCACAACTTGGTCAAACATAACTCGTTTACTCTATTACTTAACAAGGAAATAATAGTTGGTCGAATAAGTGAACACACGTTTTTTGAACCAAAACGTACTCGATCGAATCCTATGTGCTTATCTCATTTATTCTTGCCTAAGTGAAGACTTCCGATTAAGAATATGAAGTTCCTTATAAGCTATGAAAAAAAACTAAGTATTGATACTTAACCCCTATGGGACGGCATCTCTCCTTGCACAATGTGGTCAAACGTAAATCGTTTACTCTATTACTTAACAAGGAAGTAATAGTTGGTCAAATAAGTGAACACAGTTTTTTGAACCAAAACATACTCGATCGAATCTTATGTGCTTATCTCTTTTATTCTTGCCTAAGTAAAGAATTCCGATCAAGAATATGAAGTTCCCTAAATGTTATGAAAAAAAGAATTAAGAATGGATACTTAACGCCTATGTGACGGATTATCTCCTTCCATGATTTGGTCAAACGTAACTCCTTTACTCTATTACTTAACAAGGAAGTAATAGGTTGTTAAATAAGTCAACACACATTTTTTGAACCAAAACGCACTCGATCGAAGCCTATGTGCTTATCTGTTTTATTCTTGCCTAAGTGAAGACTTTCGATCAAGAATATGAAGTTCCATATACGTTACGAAAAAAAGAACTAAATATTGATACTTAACCCCTATGGGACGACCTCTCTCCTTCCACGATTGGGTCAAACATAACTCGTTTACTCTATTACTTAACAAGGAAGTAATAGTAAGTCAAATAAGTCAATACATATTTTTTGAACCAAAACGCAATCGATCGAGTCCTATGTGCTTATCTCTTTTATTCTTGCCTAAGGAAAGACTTTTGGTCAAGAATATGAAGTTCTCTATAAGTTATGAAAAGAAAGCTAACTATTGATACTTAACCCCTATGCGACGGCCTCTCTCCTTGCACAACTTGGTCAAACGTAACTCGTTTACTCTATTACTTAACAAGGAAGTAATAGTTGGTCGAATAAGTGAACACACGTTTTTTGAACCAAAACGTAGTCGATCGAATCCTATGTGCTTATCTCATTTATTCATGCCTAAGTGAAGACTTCCGATTAAGAATATGAAGTTCCTTATAAGTTTTGAAAAAAAAAACTAAGTATTGATACTTAACCCCTATGGGACGACATCTCTCCTTGCACAATGTGGTCAAACGTAAACCGTTTACTCTATTACTTAACAAGGAAGTAATAGTTGGTCAAATAAGTGAACACACAGTTTTTTGAACCAAAACGTACTCGATCGAATCCTATGTGCTTATCTCTTTTATTCTTGCCTAAGTGATGACTTCCGATTAAGAATATGAAGTTCAGTATAAGTTATGACCCCAAAGACACGCGATCGAAGCCTATGTGCTTATCTCTCTCATTCTTGCCTAAGCGAATATTTTCGATCAAGAATATGAAGTTCTATATAAGTTATGAAGAAAGCACTAAGTATGGATATTTAACCCCTATAGGATGGCCTCTCTCATTCTCCGATTTGGTCAAACGTAACTCGTTTAATTAACAAGGATGTAATGGTCGGTCAAATAAGTTAATACACATCTTTGAACTTTAACGCACTCGATCGAAGCCTATGTGCTTTTCTCTATTATTCTTGTCTAAGTGAAGAATTCCGATCAAGAATATGAAGTTCCATATAAGTTATGAAAAATAAATAACTAAGTATTGATCCTTAACCACTATGGGACGACCTCTCTCCTTCCACGATTTGGTCAAGCGTAACTCGTTTACTCTATTACTTAACAAGGAAGTAATATTGGTCAGATAAGTCAACACACATTCTTTGAACAAAAACGCAATCGATCGAAGCCTATGTGCGTATCTCTTTTATTCTTGCCTAAGTAAAAACTTCCGATCAAGAATATGAAGTTCCCTATAAGTTATGAAAAAAGAACTAAGAGTGGATACTTAATGCCTATGTGACGGATTCTCTCCTTCCATGATTTGGTCAAACGTAACTCATTTACTCTATTACTTAACAACGAAGTAATAGTTGGTCAAATAAGTGAACACACTTTTTTTGAACCAAAACGTACTCGATCAAAGCCTATGCGCTTATCTCTTTTATTCTTGCCTAAGTGAAGACTTGCGATCAATAATAGGAAGTTCCTTATAAATTATGAAAAAAAACTAAGTATTGATACTTAACCCCTATGGGACGGCATCTCTCCTTCCACTTTTTGGTCAGACGTACCTCGTTTACTCTATTACTTAATATGGAAGTAATAGTTGGTGAAATAAGTCAACACACAATCTTTGAACCAAAACGTAATCGATCGAAGCCAATGTGCTTATCTCTTTTATTCTTGCCTAAGGAAAGACTTCCGATCAAGAATATGAAGTTCACTATAAGTTATGAAAAGAAAGCTAACTATTGATACTTAACACCTATGGGACGGCGTCTCTCCTTGCACAATGTGGTCAAACGTAAATCGTTTACTCTATTACTTAACAAGGAAGTAATAGTTGGTCAAATAAGTGAACACGGTTTTTTGAACCAAAACATACTCGATCGAATCCTATGTGCTTATCTCTTTTATTCTTGCCTAAGTAAAGAATTCCGATCAAGAATATGAAGTTCCCTAAATGTTATGAAAAAAAGAATTAAGAATGGATACTTAACGCCTATGTGACGGATTATCTCCTTCCATGATTTGGTCAAACGTAACTCCTTTACTCTATTACTTAACAAGGAAGTAATAGGTTGTTAAATAAGTCAACACACATTTTTTGAACCAAAACGCACTCGATCGAAGCCTATGTGCTTATCTGTTTTATTCTTGCGTAAGTGAAGACTTTCGATCAAGAATATGAAGTTCCATATACGTTACGAAAAAAAGAACTAAATATTGATACTTAACCCCTATGGGACGACCTCTCTCCTTCCACGATTGGGTCAAACATAACTCATTTACTCTATTACTTAACAAGGAAGTAATAGTAAGTCAAATAAGTCAATACATATTTTTTGAACCAAAACGCAATCGATCGAGTCCTATGTGCTTATCTCTTTTATTCTTGCCTAAGGAAAGACTTTTGGTCAAGAATATGAAGTTCTCTATAAGTTATGAAAAGAAAGCTAACTATTGATACTTAACCCCTATGCGACGGCCTCTCTCCTTGCACAACTTGGTCAAACGTAACTCGTTTACTCTATTACTTAACAAGGAAGTAATAGTTGGTCGAATAAGTGAACACACGTTTTTTGAACCAAAACGTAGTCGATCGAATCCTATGTGCTTATCTCATTTATTCATGCCTAAGTGAAGACTTCCGATTAAGAATATGAAGTTCCTTATAAGTTTTGAAAAAAAAAACTAAGTATTGATACTTAACCCCTATGGGACGACATCTCTCCTTGCACAATGTGGTCAAACGTAAACCGTTTACTCTATTACTTAACAAGGAAGTAATAGTTGGTCAAATAAGTGAACACACAGTTTTTTGAACCAAAACGTACTCGATCGAATCCTATGTGCTTATCTCTTTTATTCTTGCCTAAGTGATGACTTCCGATTAAGAATATGAAGTTCAGTATAAGTTATGACCCCAAAGACACGCGATCGAAGCCTATGTGCTTATCTCTCTCATTCTTGCCTAAGCGAATATTTTCGATCAAGAATATGAAGTTCTATATAAGTTATGAAGAAAGCACTAAGTATGGATATTTAACCCCTATAGGATGGCCTCTCTCATTCTCCGATTTGGTCAAACGTAACTCGTTTAATTAACAAGGATGTAATGGTCGGTCAAATAAGTTAATACACATCTTTGAACTTTAACGCACTCGATCGAAGCCTATGTGCTTTTCTCTATTATTCTTGTCTAAGTGAAGAATTCCGATCAAGAATATGAAGTTCCATATAAGTTATGAAAAATAAATAACTAAGTATTGATCCTTAACCACTATGGGACGACCTCTCTCCTTCCACGATTTGGTCAAGCGTAACTCGTTTACTCTATTACTTAACAAGGAAGTAATATTGGTCAGATAAGTCAACACACATTCTTTGAACAAAAACGCAATCGATCGAAGCCTATGTGCGTATCTCTTTTATTCTTGCCTAAGTAAAAACTTCCGATCAAGAATATGAAGTTCCCTATAAGTTATGAAAAAAGAACTAAGAGTGGATACTTAATGCCTATGTGACGGATTCTCTCCTTCCATGGTTTGGTCAAACGTAACTCATTTACTCTATTACTTAACAACGAAGTAATAGTTGGTCAAATAAGTGAACACACTTTTTTTGAACCAAAACGTACTCGATCAAAGCCTATGCGCTTATCTCTTTTATTCTTGCCTAAGTGAAGACTTGCGATCAATAATAGGAAGTTCCTTATAAATTATGAAAAAAAACTAAGTATTGATACTTAACCCCTATGGGACGGCATCTCTCCTTCCACTTTTTGGTCAGACGTACCTCGTTTACTCTATTACTTAATATGGAAGTAATAGTTGGTGAAATAAGTCAACACACAATCTTTGAACCAAAACGTAATCGATCGAAGCCAATGTGCTTATCTCTTTTATTCTTGCCTAAGGAAAGACTTCCGATCAAGAATATGAAGTTCACTATAAGTTATGAAAAGAAAGCTAACTATTGATACTTAACACCTATGGGACGGCCTCTCTCCTTGCACAACTTGGTCAAACGTAACTCGTTTACTCTATTACTTAACAAGGAAGTAATAATTGGTCGAATAAGTGAACACACGTTTTTTGAACCAAAATGTACTCGATCGAATCCTATGTGCTTATCTCATTTATTCTTGCCTTAGTGAACACTTCCGATTAAGAATATGAAGTTCCCTATAAGTTATGAAAAACAAAACTAAGTCTTGATACTTAACCCCTATGGGACGGCATCTCTCCTTGCACAACGTGGTCAAACGTAAATCGTTTACTCTATTACTTAACAAAGAAGTAATAGTTGGTCAAATAAGTGAACACACTTTTTTTGAAACAAAACGTACTCGATCGAAGACTATGTGCTTATCTCTTTTATTCTTGCCTAAGTGAAGACTTGCGATCAAGAATAGGAAGTTCCTAATAAGTTATGAAAAAAACTAAGTATTGATACTTAACCCCTATGGGATGGCCTCTCTTCTTCCACAATTTGGTCAAACTTAACTAGTTTACTCTATTACTTAGCAAGGAAGTAATAGTTGGTCGAATAAGTCAACACACCTTTTTGAACCAAAACGCAATTGATCAAAGCCTATGTGCTTATCTCTTTTATTCTTGCCTATGTGAAGACTTCCGATCTAGAATATGAAGTTCCCTGTAAGTTATGGAAAAACAAACTAAGAAAGGATACATAAAGCCTATGGGATGACCTCTCTACTTGCACAATTTGGTCAAACGTAACTCGTTTATTCTATTACTTAAAAACAAAGTAATAGTTGGTCAAATAAGTCAACACACATTCTTTGAACCAAAACGCAATCGATCAAAGCCATTGTGCGTATCTCTTTTATTCTTGCCTAAGTAAAGACTTCCGATCAAGAATATGAAGTTCCCTAAATGTTATGAAAAAAGGAATTAAGAATGGATACTTAATGCCTATGTGACGTATTATCTCCTTCCATGATTTGGTCAAACGTAACTCCTTTACTCTATAACTTAACAAGGAAGTAATAGGTTGTTAAATAAGTCAACACACATTTTTTGAACCAAAACGCACTCGATCGAAGCCTATGTGCTTATCTGTTTTATTCTTGCCTAAGTGAAGACTTTCGATCAAGAATATGAAGTTCCATATACGTTACGAAAAAAAAGAACTAAATATTGATACTTAACCCCTATGGGACGGCCTCTCTCCTTCCACGATTGGGTCAAACATAACTCGTTTACTCTATTACTTAACAAGGAAGTAATAGTAAGTCAAATAAGTCAATACATATTTTTTAAACCAAAACGCAATCGATCGGGGCCTACGTGCTTATCTCTTTTATTCTTGCTTAAGGAAAGACTTCCGATCAAGGATATGAAGTTCCCTATAAGTTATGAAAAGAAAGCTAACTATTGATACTTAATCCCTATGGGACGGCCTCTCTCCTTGCACAACTTGGTCAAACATAACTCGTTTACTCTATTACTTAACAAGGAAATAATAGTTGGTCGAATAAGTGAACACACGTTTTTTGAACCAAAACGTACTCGATCGAATCCTATGTGCTTATCTCATTTATTCTTGCCTAAGTGAAGACTTCCGATTAAGAATATGAAGTTCCTTATAAGCTATTAAAAAAAACTAAGTATTGATACTTAACCCCTATGGGACGGCATCTCTCCTTGCACAATGTGGTCAAACGTAAATCGTTTACTCTATTACTTAACAAGGAAGTAATAGTTGGTCAAATAAGTGAACACAGTTTTTTGAACCAAAACATACTCGATCGAATCCTATGTGCTAATCTCTTTTATTCTTGCCTAAGTAAAGAATTCCGATCAAGAATATGAAGTTCCCTAAATGTTATGAAAAAAAGAATTAAGAATGGATACTTAACGCCAATGTGACGGATTATCTCCTTCCATGATTTGGTCAAACGTAAATCCTTTACTCTATTACTTAACAAGGAAGTAATAGGTTGTTAAATAAGTCAACACACATTTTTTGAACCAAAACGCACTCGATCGAAGGCTATGTGCTTATCTGTTTTATTCTTGCCTAAGTGAAGACTTTCGATCAAGAATATGAAGTTCCATATACGTTACGAAAAAAAGAACTAAATATTGATACTTAACCCCTATGGGACGACCTCTCTCCTTCCACGATTGGGTCAAACATAACTCGTTTACTCTATTACTTAACAAGGAAGTAATAGTAAGTCAAATAAGTCAATACATATTTTTTTAAACCAAAACGCAATCGATCGGGTCCTACGTGCTTATCTCTTTTATTCTTGCTTAAGGAAAGACTTCCGATCAAGGATATGAAGTTCCCTATAAGTTATGAAAAGAAAGCTAACTATTGATACTTAATCCCTATGGGACGGCCTCTCTCCTTGCACAACTTGGTCAAACATAACTCGTTTACTCTATTACTTAACAAGGAAATAATAGTTGGTCGAATAAGTGAACACACGTTTTTTGAACCAAAACGTACTCGATCGAATCCTATGTGCTTATCTCTTTTATTCTTGCCTAAGTGAAGACTTCCGATTAAGAATATGAAGTTCCTTATAAGCTATTAAAAAAAACTAAGTATTGATACTTAACCCCTATGGGACGGCATCTCTCCTTGCACAATGTGGTCAAACGTAAATCGTTTACTCTATTACTTAACAAGGAAGTAATAGTTGGTCAAATAAGTGAACACAGTTTTTTGAACCAAAACATACTCGATCGAATCCTATGTGCTTATCTCTTTTATTCTTGCCTAAGTAAAGAATTCCGATCAAGAATATGAAGTTCCCTAAATGTTATGAAAAAAAGAATTAAGAATGGATACTTAACGCCAATGTGACGGATTATCTCCTTCCATGATTTGGTCAAACGTAACTCCTTTACTCTATTACTTAACAAGGAAGTAATAGGTTGTTAAATAAGTCAACACACATTTTTTGAACCAAAACGCACTCGATCGAAGCCTATGTGCTTATCTGTTTTATTCTTGCCTAAGTGAAGACTTTCGATCAAGAATATGAAGTTCCATATACGTTACGAAAAAAAGAACTAAATATTGATACTTAACCCCTATGGGACGACCTCTCTCCTTCCACGATTGGGTCAAACATAACTCGTTTACTCTATTACTTAACAAGGAAGTAATAGTAAGTCAAATAAGTCAATACATATTTTTTGAACCAAAACGCAATCGATCGGGTCCTACGTGCTTATCTCTTTTATTCTTGCTTAAGGAAAGACTTCCGATCAAGGATATGAAGTTCCCTATAAGTTATGAAAAGAAAGCTAACTATTGATACTTAATCCCTATGGGACGGCCTCTCTCCATGCACAACTTGGTCAAACATAACTCGTTTACTCTATTACTTAACAAGGAAATAATAGTTGGTCGAATAAGTGAACACACGTTTTTTGAACCAAAACGTACTCGATCAAAGCCTATGTGCTTATCTCTTTTATTCTTTCCTAAGTGAAGACTTGCGATCAAGAATAGGAAGTTCCTTATATGTTATGAAAAAAAACTAAGTATTGATACTTAACCCCTATGGGACGGCATCTCTCCTTCCACTATTTGGTCAGACGTACCTCGTTTACTCTATTACTTAACAGGGAAGTAATAGTTGGTGAAATAAGTCAACACACAATCTTTGAACCAAAACGTAATCGATCGAAGCCTATGTGCCTATCTCTTTTATTCTTGCCTAAGTAAAAACTTCCGATTAAGAATATGAAGTTCCCTATAAGTTATGAAAAAAGAACTAAGAGTGGATACTTAATGCCTATGTGACGGATTCTCTCCTTCCATGATTTGGTCAAACGTAACTCATTTACTCTATTACTTAACAACGAAGTAAAAGTTGGTCAAATAAGTGAACACACTTTTTTTGAACCAAAACGTACTCGATCAAAGCCTATGCGCTTATCTCTTTTATTCTTGCCTAAGTGAAGACTTGCGATCAATAATAAGAAGTTCCTTATAAATTATGAAAAAAAACTAAGTATTGATACTTAACCCCTATGGGACGGCATCTCTCCTTCCACTTTTTGGTCAGCCGTACCTCGTTTACTCTATTACTTAATAAGGAAGTAATAGTTGGTGAAATAAGTCAACACACAATCTTTGAACCAAAACGTAATCGATCGAAGCCAATGTGCTTATCTCTTTTATTCTTGCCTAAGGAAAGACTTCCGATCAAGAATATGAAGTTCACTATAAGTTATGAAAAGAAAGCTAACTATTGATACTTAACCCCTATGGGACGGCCTCTCTCCTTGCACAACTTGGTCAAACGTAACTCGTTTACTCTATTACTTAACAAGGAAGTAATAATTGGTCGAATAGGTGAACACACGTTTTTTGAACCAAAATGTACTCGATCGAATCCTATGTGCTTATCTCATTTATTCTTGCCTTAGTGAACACTTCCGATTAAGAATATGAAGTTCCCTATAAGTTATGAAAAACAAAACTAAGTCTTGATACTTAACCCCTATGGGACGGCATCTCTCCTTGCACAACGTGGTCAAACGTAAATCGTTTACTCTATTACTTAACAAAGAAGTAATAGTTGGTCAAATAAGTGAACACACTTTTTTTGAAACAAAACGTACTCGATCGAAGACTATGTGCTTATCTCTTTTATTCTTGCCTATGTGAAGACTTGCGATCAAGAATAGGAAGTTCCTAATAAGTTATAAAAAAAACTAAGTATTGATACTTAACCCCTATGGGACGGCCTCTCTTCTTCCACGATTTGGTCAAACTTAACTAGTTTACTCTATTACTTAGCAAGGAAGTAATAGTTGGTCGAATAAGTGAACACACGTTTTTTGAACCAAAATGTACTCGATCGAATCCTATGTGCTTATCTCATTTATTCTTGCCTTAGTGAACACTTCCGATTAAGAATATGAAGTTCCCTATAAGTTATGAAAAACAAAACTAAGTCTTGATACTTAACCCCTATGGGACGGCATCTCTCCTTGCACAACGTGGTCAAACGTAAATCGTTTACTCTATTACTTAACAAAGAAGTAATAGTTGGTCAAATAAGTGAACACACTTTTTTTTGAAACAAAACGTACTCGATCGAAGACTATGTGCTTATCTCTTTTATTCTTGCCTAAGCACAACAAAAAACAACAACAAATGCTCTCTTCTCTCTCCTAAAACTTTCACCCACGGCCGATCATCTTCTCGGACATCCACGGCGGCGGTGAGTGATTTTCATCTCGGAAATCACGTCATCATCATCGTTGTTTCAAGAGGATAGTTTCAAGTGGTGACTTTGAGGAGTTTTGAAGATTTCTCGCATCCGCCATTGTTGTAAGTCAAGCTTTGGTGAACGGTGTGGTTCGTGTTCGTTGTTCATGTGTAGATCTCAACGTCTCTCTTCGATGGCGAGCTCTTTTGGTTTTGGTTAGTGTTGTTTCGTTTTCCTTTTTCCGAGCTTGTGGCTCCGGATCTCTTTGTTGCTCTTTCTTGTTAGTATGGATCTATTGTTGTTTGTTAATGTTGAGCGTGAGCTTGATGGTTGTTGAGATTTTGTTCGTGTTCTACGGTTTTTGTTCTTTGAGTCTTCTTCCCGTTTTTCTTCTCCCCCTCTTCCTTTCGACATAACACCCATTGTGGAGTGTTCACCACCTTCTCTTGGATTGCCCCTGAGTTTGGTGGTTGCACAAAACGGTGGAGAGTGAGCGAGGGTGTGTTGGATTGCCCTTCACGGCTTGGTCACTCTTTGTGAAGTGTCTTTCGTTCCTTTTTTCTTTCTTTTTGTGTCTTTGAGTGTTCTTGGCTTTTGTTTTTGGCCGTTTTGGTGTTCCTACGATTTGGTGTTCTTAGCTTTAGTTGTTTGGATCCTTCTCGGATTGGTTTTGGAGGTGTCTTTGCGGAGCCGCCGCGTTTTTCTGACCCCCGAGGCTATTCCGGCGATTTTCCGACGACGCCGCCGTGCGCCACCGTGGTCTCTCTCTCTCCGGTCACCGTGGTGGTGGGGGCGGTCAGTTTGGTGTTTAGGTTTGTCGTTGGGGACAAGTTTCCGCGCATCCGACGCTTCTCCGACGCCGCACCGCCGCGGCTCCGCCTCCGTCCGATCATCTCTCTTGTGTAGGCGGCGGCCGAGCTGCTATTAGGGTTAGGGTTGAGGGACAAGTTTCAAGACTTAAGTTAGTGGTGACTAGAAGTGGGGGACAATTTGCATGCTTTTAGTTAGTGGAGCCTAGGAGTGGGGGACAAGAGTGCACTACCTTTTTTCCTTTGTCCCCCATGCTTCCCACTAATAGTCTTCCATTATGTAAGACCACTAATGTGGGACCCACTGCCACATCACCTCCCTTGACTCAGTCAACTTTGACTGCCGAAGTCAACGCCCAGAAGTCAATGTTGACCATGCAAAAGTCAACTCCGAAAGTTGTGCTTGAAAAGCCTAAGATTGGGACCGGCCTTTTCCCGCTTCTCTCGAACAACTTTTCTAGACTTGAGAAGCCTCCATTTGTTCCACCTACACTTGCGAGACAACCTAATGTGGCACCGGACAATCCTCGTCCGTATCAAATCCGTGCTCCATTGCGTCGCGCTTCTTATGCGCAAGCGGCCGCTCCTACAAGACAATATGAAATAAACCGCTCCCTTATTGATGATCCTACTCTCACTACAATGGAGTTTCGAGCGGTCAAAGGAAAATCTATGATAGTTTTCAAGAAGGAGGAAATTAAAGTCCTTGATGAGAGGCTTAAGCTTGTTTTGATCCTTCGGTTCCCTCTTGTTAAGCCGAGCTACACGTTTATACATAACAAGATAGCGAGACTCAAACTCCAAGGCAAATACACACTTGGCCCAATTGGTCCTCGCCACGTTATGTTGAAATTGACCACGGAGGAGGACTATACTCGCTTATGGTTGAAGAAGGACCTTCGATTTCTTGATCTTAATGGTTCAATATACAAATGGACCCCGGATTTCGATCCCGATCTTGATCCTCCGATAGCTCCCGTGTGGATTGGTTTACCAAACCTCAACATGCGGTTTTGTGAGAGAAATGCCCTTATGAACATTGGGTCTTACTTTGGAAGACCTTTGAGGCTTGACGAAGGCGCGGCCACTATGTCACGCCCAGATTATCCTCGAATATGTGTTGAGATCAACCTTCTTGATCCATTGAAAGAAGAAATTGAATGGGGGGTTGAAGATGTGCATGGTCAAGTGGACATCGTAAAGCAAAAGGTTGTATATGAAAATATTCCAACCTATTGCCGGAAATGTCAACGAATGGGCCATACATTTGAGGAATGTGGTGTGGAGAAACCTCAAGGAACTAATGAGAAGGTTGAGGATGTCCCAAAACCGACGACCTTTGTTTGGAAGGCTAAGAGGAACATTGCTCCAATTTCACCACCGAAGAAAGTCGATAGCCTTGAACAAATACCCAATGTTGAGGAAGTGGCCGAAGAGGCGGATCAAGAGAAACACCTCAAGTTGGCAATAATTCACGTTGCGACTAATGATGGAAATGAAGATCTCCTTAGTGAGGAAGAGTTGAGAAAGGCCAAAGAAAAAGAGATTGAAGATATGATCTTGAGGGATGACAATGATGATGCAAAGAGGTTATCGGATTCTAACTATCAGCCTAAGTCTAGACTTCTCTCTCCAAGGGTGTGCTTTCCGGATGCTACTTTCTCGTGTGATATCTCTACCCCTCCCACCTCGCCAACCCTCCTACTTGGGCATACTTATGATGAAGCCGTGGGTGATGATGCGTTTGTTGAGGAGTTGGAATCCTCATTTAATCAAAGAAGAATCTGCACTCCAATCCCAAGACAAATTGTTACGAGCGACCTCGAGGACTCAACTGTTACAAAAGATGAGTCGTATGAGGAATGTTGTAGGCGAATACTCCGAGAAGGTGAAGAGAGAAGAGAAAAAAATAGGATTAAAGCACCAGATTGCTCCACCTACATAAGCAAGAGTCAACGGAAAAAAGAGAACAAAGAACGAAGAGCAGAAGAAAAGATGAAGTGGAAGAATAGATCATATTCATAGATGATATAGGCCGATTTCACATTTTGGCTTACTTTACTTTCGAGGTATCCACTTTTGGGATATGCTCTTATTTGTTGTTGAGATTTCTATTTCTCTGTGTTTGGCGATCGTATGGGTGGGGTACACCATACGGCCTTCGCTATGTAGTACCTCCCCCTAGTTTTCTTTTATAAACCTTTTATTTCTTCTTTATTCTTGCCTAAGTGAAGACTTGCGATCAAGAATAGGAAGTTCCTAATAAGTTATGAAAAAAACTAAGTATTGATACTTAACCCCTATGGGACGGCCTCTCTTCTTCCACGATTTGGTCAAACTTAACTAGTTTACTCTATTACTTAGCAAGGAAGTAATAGTTGGTCGAATAAGTCAACACACTTTTTTGAACCAAAACGCAATTGATCAAAGCCTATGTGTTTATCTTTTTTATTCTTGCCTATGTGAAGACTTCCGATCTAGAATATGAAGTTCCCTGTAAGTTACGGAAAAACAAACTAAGAAATGATACATAAAGCCTATGGGATGACCTCTCTCCTAGCACAATTTGGTCAAACGTAACTCGTTTATTCTATTACTTAAAAACAAAGTAATAGTTGGTCAAATAAGTCAACACACATTCTTTGAACCAAAACGCAATCGATCAAAGCCTCTGTGCGTATCTCTTTTATTCTTGCCTAAGTAAAGACTTCCGATCAAGAATATGAAGTTCCCTAAATGTTATGAAAAAAGGAATTAAGAATGGATACTTAATGCCTATGTGACGTATTATCTCCTTCCATGATTTGGTCAAACGTAACTCCTTTACTCTATAACTTAACAAGGAAGTAATAGGTTGTTAAATAAGTCAACACACATTTTTTGAACCAAAACGCACTCGATCGAAGCCTATGTGCTTATCTGTTTTATTCTTGCCTAAGTGAAGACTTTCGATCAAGAATATGAAGTTCCATATACGTTACGAAAAAAAAGAACTAAATATTGATACTTAACCCCTATGGGACGGCCTCTCTCCTTCCACGATTGGGTCAAACATAACTCGTTTACTCTATTACTTAACAAGGAAGTAATAGTAAGTCAAATAAGTCAATACATATTTTTTGAACCAAAACGCAATCGATCGGGGCCTACGTGCTTATCTCTTTTATTCTTGCTTAAGGAAAGACTTCCGATCAAGGATATGAAGTTCCCTATAAGTTATGAAAAGAAAGCTAACTATTGATACTTAATCCCTATGGGACGGCCTCTCTCCATGCACAACTTGGTCAAACATAACTCGTTTACTCTATTACTTAACAAGGAAATAATAGTTGGTCGAATAAGTGAACACACGTTTTTTGAACCAAAACGTACTCGATCAAAGCCTATGTGCTTATCTCTTTTATTCTTTCCTAAGTGAAGACTTGCGATCAAGAATAGGAAGTTCCTTATAAGTTATGAAAAAAAACTAAGTATTGATACTTAACCCCTATGGGACGGCATCTCTCCTTCCACTATTTGGTCAGACGTACCTCGTTTACTCTATTACTTAACAGGGAAGTAATAGTTGGTGAAATAAGTCAACACACAATCTTTGAACCAAAACGTAATCGATCGAAGCCTATGTGCCTATCTCTTTTATTCTTGCCTAAGTAAAAACTTCCGATTAAGAATATGAAGTTCCCTATAAGTTATGAAAAAAGAACTAAGAGTGGATACTTAATGCCTATGTGACGGATTCTCTCCTTCCATGATTTGGTCAAACGTAACTCATTTACTCTATTACTTAACAACGAAGTAATAGTTGGTCAAATAAGTGAACACACTTTTTTTGAACCAAAACGTACTCGATCAAAGCCTATGCGCTTATCTCTTTTATTCTTGCCTAAGTGAAGACTTGCGATCAATAATAAGAAGTTCCTTATAAATTATGAAAAAAAACTAAGTATTGATACTTAACCCCTATGGGACGGCATCTCTCCTTCCACTTTTTGGTCAGCCGTACCTCGTTTACTCTATTACTTAATAAGGAAGTAATAGTTGGTGAAATAAGTCAACACACAATCTTTGAACCAAAACGTAATCGATCGAAGCCAATGTGCTTATCTCTTTTATTCTTGCCTAAGGAAACACTTCCGATCAAGAATATGAAGTTCACTATAAGTTATGAAAAGAAAGCTAACTATTGATACTTAACCCCTATGGGACGGCCTCTCTCCTTGCACAACTTGGTCAAACGTAACTCGTTTACTGTATTACTTAACAAGGAAGTAATAATTGGTCGAATAAGTGAACACACGTTTTTTGAACCAAAATGTACTCGATCGAATCCTATGTGCTTATCTCATTTATTCTTGCCTTAGTGAACACTTCCGATTAAGAATATGAAGTTCCCTATAAGTTATGAAAAACAAAACTAAGTCTTGATACTTCACCCCTATGGGACGGCATCTCTCCTTGCACAACGTGGTCAAACGTAAATCGTTTACTCTATTACTTAACAAAGAAGTAATAGTTGGTCAAATAAGTGAACACACTTTTTTTGAAACAAAACGTACTCGATCGAAGACTATGTGCTTATCTCTTTTATTCTTGCCTAAGTGAAGACTTGCGATCAAGAATAGGAAGTTCCTAATAAGTTATGAAAAAAACTAAGTATTGATACTTAACCCCTATGGGACGGCCTCTCTTCTTCCACGATTTGGTCAAACTTAACTAGTTTACTCTATTACTTAGCAAGGAAGTAATAGTTGGTCGAATAAGTCAACACACTTTTTTGAACCAAAACGCAATTGATCAAAGCCTATGTGCTTATCTCTTTTATTCTTGCCTATGTGAAGACTTCCGATCTAGAATATGATGTTCCCTGTAAGTTACGGAAAAACAAACTAAGAAAGGATACATAAAGCCTATGGGATGACCTCTCTCCTTGCACAATTTGGTCAAACGTAACTCGTTTATTCTATTACTTAAAAACAAAGTAATAGTTGGTCAAATAAGTCAACACACATTCTTTGAACCAAAACGCAATCGATCAAAGCCTCTGTGCGTATCTCTTTTATTCTTGCCTAAGTAAAGACTTCCGATCAAGAATATGAAGTTCCCTAAATGTTATGAAAAAAGGAATTAAGAATGGATACTTAATGCCTATGTGACGTATTATCTCCTTCCATGATTTGGTCAAACGTAACTCCTTTACTCTATTACTTAACAAGGAAGTAATAGGTTGTTAAATAAGTCAACACACATTTTTTGAACCAAAACGCACTCGATCGAAGCCTATGTGCTTATCTGTTTTATTCTTGCCTAAGTGAAGACTTTCGATCAAGAATATGAAGTTCCATATACGTTACGAAAAAAAAGAACTAAATATTGATACTTAACCCCTATGGGACGGCCTCTCTCCTTCCACGATTGGGTCAAACATAACTCGTTTACTCTATTACTTAACAAGGAAGTAATAGTAAGTCAAATAAGTCAATACATATTTTTTGAACCAAAACGCAATCGATCGGGGCCTACGTGCTTATCTCTTTTATTCTTGCTTAAGGAAAGACTTCCGATCAAGGATATGAAGTTCCCTATAAGTTATGAAAAGAAAGCTAACTATTGATACTTAATCCCTATGGGACGGCCTCTCTCCATGCACAACTTGGTCAAACATAACTCGTTTACTCTATTACTTAACAAGGAAATAATAGTTGGTCGAATAAGTGAACACACGTTTTTTGAACCAAAACGTACTCGATCAAAGCCTATGTGCTTATCTCTTTTATTCTTTCCTAAGTGAAGACTTGCGATCAAGAATAGGAAGTTCCTTATAAGTTATGAAAAAAAACTAAGTATTGATACTTAACCCCTATGGGACGGCATCTCTCCTTCCACTATTTGGTCAGACGTACCTCGTTTACTCTATTACTTAACAGGGAAGTAATAGTTGGTGAAATAAGTCAACACACAATCTTTGAACCAAAACGTAATCGATCGAAGCCTATGTGCCTATCTCTTTTATTCTTGCCTAAGTAAAAACTTCCGATTAAGAATATGAAGTTCCCTATAAGTTATGAAAAAAGAACTAAGAGTGGATACTTAATGCCTATGTGACGGATTCTCTCCTTCCATGATTTGGTCAAACGTAACTCATTTACTCTATTACTTAACAACGAAGTAATAGTTGGTCAAATAAGTGAACACACTTTTTTTGAACCAAAACGTACTCGATCAAAGCCTATGCGCTTATCTCTTTTATTCTTGCCTAAGTGAAGACTTGCGATCAATAATAAGAAGTTCCTTATAAATTATGAAAAAAAACTAAGTATTGATACTTAACCCCTATGGGACGGCATCTCTCCTTCCACTTTTTGGTCAGCCGTACCTCGTTTACTCTATTACTTAATAAGGAAGTAATAGTTGGTGAAATAAGTCAACACACAATCTTTGAACCAAAACGTAATCGATCGAAGCCAATGTGCTTATCTCTTTTATTCTTGCCTAAGGAAACACTTCCGATCAAGAATATGAAGTTCACTATAAGTTATGAAAAGAAAGCTAACTATTGATACTTAACCCCTATGGGACGGCCTCTCTCCTTGCACAACTTGGTCAAACGTAACTCGTTTACTGTATTACTTAACAAGGAAGTAATAATTGGTCGAATAAGTGAACACACGTTTTTTGAACCAAAATGTACTCGATCGAATCCTATGTGCTTATCTCATTTATTCTTGCCTTAGTGAACACTTCCGATTAAGAATATGAAGTTCCCTATAAGTTATGAAAAACAAAACTAAGTCTTGATACTTAACCCCTATGGGACGGCATCTCTCCTTGCACAACGTGGTCAAACGTAAATCGTTTACTCTATTACTTAACAAAGAAGTAATAGTTGGTCAAATAAGTGAACACACTTTTTTTGAAACAAAACGTACTCGATCGAAGACTATGTGCTTATCTCTTTTATTCTTGCCTAAGTGAAGACTTGCGATCAAGAATAGGAAGTTCCTAATAAGTTATGAAAAAAACTAAGTATTGATACTTAACCCCTATGGGACGGCCTCTCTTCTTCCACGATTTGGTCAAACTTAACTAGTTTACTCTATTACTTAGCAAGGAAGTAATAGTTGGTCGAATAAGTCAACACACTTTTTTGAACCAAAACGCAATTGATCAAAGCCTATGTGCTTATCTCTTTTATTCTTGCCTATGTGAAGACTTCCGATCTAGAATATGATGTTCCCTGTAAGTTACGGAAAAACAAACTAAGAAAGGATACATAAAGCCTATGGGATGACCTCTCTCCTTGCACAATTTGGTCAAACGTAACTCGTTTATTCTATTACTTAAAAACAAAGTAATAGTTGGTCAAATAAGTCAACACACATTCTTTGAACCAAAACGCAATCGATCAAAGCCTCTGTGCGTATCTCTTTTATTCTTGCCTAAGTAAAGACTTCCGATCAAGAATATGAAGTTCCCTAAATGTTATGAAAAAAGGAATTAAGAATGGATACTTAATGCCTATGTGACGTATTATCTCCTTCCATGATTTGGTCAAACGTAACTCCTTTACTCTATTACTTAACAAGGAAGTAATAGGTTGTTAAATAAGTCAACACACATTTTTTGAACCAAAACGCACTCGATCGAAGCCTATGTGCTTATCTGTTTTATTCTTGCCTAAGTGAAGACTTTCGATCAAGAATATGAAGTTCCATATACGTTACGAAAAAAAAGAACTAAATATTGATACTTAACCCCTATGGGACGGCCTCTCTCCTTCCACGATTGGGTCAAACATAACTCGTTTACTCTATTACTTAACAAGGAAGTAATAGTAAGTCAAATAAGTCAATACATATTTTTTGAACCAAAACGCAATCGATCGGGGCCTACGTGCTTATCTCTTTTATTCTTGCTTAAGGAAAGACTTCCGATCAAGGATATGAAGTTCCCTATAAGTTATGAAAAGAAAGCTAACTATTGATACTTAATCCCTATGGGACGGCCTCTCTCCATGCACAACTTGGTCAAACATAACTCGTTTACTCTATTACTTAACAAGAAAATAATAGTTGGTCGAATAAGTGAACACACGTTTTTTGAACCAAAACGTACTCGATCAAAGCCTATGTGCTTATCTCTTTTATTCTTTCCTAAGTGAAGACTTGCGATCAAGAATAGGAAGTTCCTTATAAGTTATGAAAAAAAACTAAGTATTGATACTTAACCCCTATGGGACGGCATCTCTCCTTCCACTATTTGGTCAGACGTACCTCGTTTACTCTATTACTTAACAGGGAAGTAATAGTTGGTGAAATAAGTCAACACACAATCTTTGAACCAAAACGTAATCGATCGAAGCCTATGTGCCTATCTCTTTTATTCTTGCCTAAGTAAAAACTTCCAATTAAGAATATGAAGTTCCCTATAAGTTATGAAAAAAGAACTAAGAGTGGATACTTAATGCCTATGTGACGGATTCTCTCCTTCCATGATTTGGTCAAACGTAACTCATTTACTCTATTACTTAACAACGAAGTAATAGTTGGTCAAATAAGTGAACACACTTTTTTTGAACCAAAACGTACTCGATCAAAGCCTATGCGCTTATCTCTTTTATTCTTGCCTAAGTGAAGACTTGCGATCAATAATAAGAAGTTCCTTATAAATTATGAAAAAAAACTAAGTATTGATACTTAACCCCTATGGGACGGCATCTCTCCTTCCACTTTTTGGTCAGCCGTACCTCGTTTACTCTATTACTTAATAAGGAAGTAATAGTTGGTGAAATAAGTCAACACACAATCTTTGAACCAAAACGTAATCGATCGAAGCCAATGTGCTTATCTCTTTTATTCTTGCCTAAGGAAACACTTCCGATCAAGAATATGAAGTTCACTATAAGTTATGAAAAGAAAGCTAACTATTGATACTTAACCCCTATGGGACGGCCTCTCTCCTTGCACAACTTGGTCAAACGTAACTCGTTTACTGTATTACTTAACAAGGAAGTAATAATTGGTCGAATAAGTGAACACACGTTTTTTGAACCAAAATGTACTCGATCGAATCCTATGTGCTTATCTCATTTATTCTTGCCTTAGTGAACACTTCCGATTAAGAATATGAAGTTCCCTATAAGTTATGAAAAACAAAACTAAGTCTTGATACTTAACCCCTATGGGACGGCATCTCTCCTTGCACAACGTGGTCAAACGTAAATCGTTTACTCTATTACTTAACAAAGAAGTAATAGTTGGTCAAATAAGTGAACACACTTTTTTTGAAACAAAACGTACTCGATCGAAGACTATGTGCTTATCTCTTTTATTCTTGCCTAAGTGAAGACTTGCGATCAAGAATAGGAAGTTCCTAATAAGTTATGAAAAAAACTAAGTATTGATACTTAACCCCTATGGGACGGCCTCTCTTCTTCCACGATTTGGTCAAACTTAACTAGTTTACTCTATTACTTAGCAAGGAAGTAATAGTTGGTCGAATAAGTCAACACACTTTTTTGAACCAAAACGCAATTGATCAAAGCCTATGTGCTTATCTCTTTTATTCTTGCCTATGTGAAGACTTCCGATCTAGAATATGATGTTCCCTGTAAGTTACGGAAAAACAAACTAAGAAAGGATACATAAAGCCTATGGGATGACCTCTCTCCTTGCACAATTTGGTCAAACGTAACTCGTTTATTCTATTACTTAAAAACAAAGTAATAGTTGGTCAAATAAGTCAACACACATTCTTTGAACCAAAACGCAATCGATCAAAGCCTCTGTGCGTATCTCTTTTATTCTTGCCTAAGTAAAGACTTCCGATCAAGAATATGAAGTTCCCTAAATGTTATGAAAAAAGGAATTAAGAATGGATACTTAATGCCTATGTGACGTATTATCTCCTTCCATGATTTGGTCAAACGTAACTCCTTTACTCTATTACTTAACAAGGAAGTAATAGGTTGTTAAATAAGTCAACACACATTTTTTGAACCAAAACGCACTCGATCGAAGCCTATGTGCTTATCTGTTTTATTCTTGCCTAAGTGAAGACTTTCGATCAAGAATATGAAGTTCCATATACGTTACGAAAAAAAAGAACTAAATATTGATACTTAACCCCTATGGGACGGCCTCTCTCCTTCCACGATTGGGTCAAACATAACTCGTTTACTCTATTACTTAACAAGGAAGTAATAGTAAGTCAAATAAGTCAATACATATTTTTTGAACCAAAACGCAATCGACCGGGGCCTACGTGCTTATCTCTTTTATTCTTGCTTAAGGAAAGACTTCCGATCAAGGATATGAAGTTCCCTATAAGTTATGAAAAGAAAGCTAACTATTGATACTTAATCCCTATGGGACGGCCTCTCTCCATGCACAACTTGGTCAAACATAACTCGTTTACTCTATTACTTAACAAGGAAATAATAGTTGGTCGAATAAGTGAACACACGTTTTTTGAACCAAAACGTACTCGATCAAAGCCTATGTGCTTATCTCTTTTATTCTTTCCTAAGTGAAGACTTGCGATCAAGAATAGGAAGTTCCTTATAAGTTATGAAAAAAAACTAAGTATTGATACTTAACCCCTATGGGACGGCATCTCTCCTTCCACTATTTGGTCAGACGTACCTCGTTTACTCTATTACTTAACAGGGAAGTAATAGTTGGTGAAATAAGTCAACACACAATCTTTGAACCAAAATGTAATCGATCGAAGCCTATGTGCCTATCTCTTTTATTCTTGCCTAAGTAAAAACTTCCGATTAAGAATATGAAGTTCCCTATAAGTTATGAAAAAAGAACTAAGAGTGGATACTTAATGCCTATGTGACGGATTCTCTCCTTCCATGATTTGGTCAAACGTAACTCATTTACTCTATTACTTAACAACGAAGTAATAGTTGGTCAAATAAGTGAACACACTTTTTTTGAACCAAAACGTACTCGATCAAAGCCTATGCGCTTATCTCTTTTATTCTTGCCTAAGTGAAGACTTGCGATCAATAATAAGAAGTTCCTTATAAATTATGAAAAAAAACTAAGTATTGATACTTAACCCCTATGGGATGGCATCTCTCCTTCCACTTTTTGGTCAGCCGTACCTCGTTTACTCTATTACTTAATAAGGAAGTAATAGTTGGTGAAATAAGTCAACACACAATCTTTGAACCAAAACGTAATCGATCGAAGCCAATGTGCTTATCTCTTTTATTCTTGCCTAAGGAAACACTTCCGATCAAGAATATGAAGTTCACTATAAGTTATGAAAAGAAAGCTAACTATTGATACTTAACCCCTATGGGACGGCCTCTCTCCTTGCACAACTTGGTCAAACGTAACTCGTTTACTGTATTACTTAACAAGGAAGTAATAATTGGTCGAATAAGTGAACACACGTTTTTTGAACCAAAATGTACTCGATCGAATCCTATGTGCTTATCTCATTTATTCTTGCCTTAGTGAACACTTCCGATTAAGAATATGAAGTTCCCTATAAGTTATGAAAAACAAAACTAAGTCTTGATACTTAACCCCTATGGGACGGCATCTCTCCTTGCACAACGTGGTCAAACGTAAATCGTTTACTCTATTACTTAACAAAGAAGTAATAGTTGGTCAAATAAGTGAACACACTTTTTTTGAAACAAAACGTACTCGATCGAAGACTATGTGCTTATCTCTTTTATTCTTGCCTAAGTGAAGACTTGCGATCAAGAATAGGAAGTTCCTAATAAGTTATGAAAAAAACTAAGTATTGATACTTAACCCCTATGGGACGGCCTCTCTTCTTCCACGATTTGGTCAAACTTAACTAGTTTACTCTATTACTTAGCAAGGAAGTAATAGTTGGTCGAATAAGTCAACACACTTTTTTGAACCAAAACGCAATTGATCAAAGCCTATGTGCTTATCTCTTTTATTCTTGCCTATGTGAAGACTTCCGATCTAGAATATGATGTTCCCTGTAAGTTACGGAAAAACAAACTAAGAAAGGATACATAAAGCCTATGGGATGACCTCTCTCCTTGCACAATTTGGTCAAACGTAACTCGTTTATTCTATTACTTAAAAACAAAGTAATAGTTGGTCAAATAAGTCAACACACATTCTTTGAACCAAAACGCAATCGATCAAAGCCTCTGTGCGTATCTCTTTTATTCTTGCCTAAGTAAAGACTTCCGATCAAGAATATGAAGTTCCCTAAATGTTATGAAAAAAGGAATTAAGAATGGATACTTAATGCCTATGTGACGTATTATCTCCTTCCATGATTTGGTCAAACGTAACTCCTTTACTCTATTACTTAACAAGGAAGTAATAGGTTGTTAAATAAGTCAACACACATTTTTTGAACCAAAACGCACTCGATCGAAGCCTATGTGCTTATCTGTTTTATTCTTGCCTAAGTGAAGACTTTCGATCAAGAATATGAAGTTCCATATACGTTACGAAAAAAAAGAACTAAATATTGATACTTAACCCCTATGGGACGGCCTCTCTCCTTCCACGATTGGGTCAAACATAACTCGTTTACTCTATTACTTAACAAGGAAGTAATAGTAAGTCAAATAAGTCAATACATATTTTTTGAACCAAAACGCAATCGACCGGGGCCTACGTGCTTATCTCTTTTATTCTTGCTTAAGGAAAGACTTCCGATCAAGGATATGAAGTTCCCTATAAGTTATGAAAAGAAAGCTAACTATTGATACTTAATCCCTATGGGACGGCCTCTCTCCATGCACAACTTGGTCAAACATAACTCGTTTACTCTATTACTTAACAAGGAAATAATAGTTGGTCGAATAAGTGAACACACGTTTTTTGAACCAAAACGTACTCGATCAAAGCCTATGTGCTTATCTCTTTTATTCTTTCCTAAGTGAAGACTTGCGATCAAGAATAGGAAGTTCCTTATAAGTTATGAAAAAAAACTAAGTATTGATACTTAACCCCTATGGGACGGCATCTCTCCTTCCACTATTTGGTCAGACGTACCTCGTTTACTCTATTACTTAACAGGGAAGTAATAGTTGGTGAAATAAGTCAACACACAATCTTTGAACCAAAATGTAATCGATCGAAGCCTATGTGCCTATCTCTTTTATTCTTGCCTAAGTAAAAACTTCCGATTAAGAATATGAAGTTCCCTATAAGTTATGAAAAAAGAACTAAGAGTGGATACTTAATGCCTATGTGACGGATTCTCTCCTTCCATGATTTGGTCAAACGTAACTCATTTACTCTATTACTTAACAACGAAGTAATAGTTGGTCAAATAAGTGAACACACTTTTTTTGAACCAAAACGTACTCGATCAAAGCCTATGCGCTTATCTCTTTTATTCTTGCCTAAGTGAAGACTTGCGATCAATAATAAGAAGTTCCTTATAAATTATGAAAAAAAACTAAGTATTGATACTTAACCCCTATGGGATGGCATCTCTCCTTCCACTTTTTGGTCAGCCGTACCTCGTTTACTCTATTACTTAATAAGGAAGTAATAGTTGGTGAAATAAGTCAACACACAATCTTTGAACCAAAACGTAATCGATCGAAGCCAATGTGCTTATCTCTTTTATTCTTGCCTAAGGAAACACTTCCGATCAAGAATATGAAGTTCACTATAAGTTATGAAAAGAAAGCTAACTATTGATACTTAACCCCTATGGGACGGCCTCTCTCCTTGCACAACTTGGTCAAACGTAACTCGTTTACTGTATTACTTAACAAGGAAGTAATAATTGGTCGAATAAGTGAACACACGTTTTTTGAACCAAAATGTACTCGATCGAATCCTATGTGCTTATCTCATTTATTCTTGCCTTAGTGAACACTTCCGATTAAGAATATGAAGTTCCCTATAAGTTATGAAAAACAAAACTAAGTCTTGATACTTAACCCCTATGGGACGGCATCTCTCCTTGCACAACGTGGTCAAACGTAAATCGTTTACTCTATTACTTAACAAAGAAGTAATAGTTGGTCAAATAAGTGAACACACTTTTTTTGAAACAAAACGTACTCGATCGAAGACTATGTGCTTATCTCTTTTATTCTTGCCTAAGTGAAGACTTGCGATCAAGAATAGGAAGTTCCTAATAAGTTATGAAAAAAACTAAGTATTGATACTTAACCCCTATGGGACGGCCTCTCTTCTTCCACGATTTGGTCAAACTTAACTAGTTTACTCTATTACTTAGCAAGGAAGTAATAGTTGGTCGAATAAGTCAACACACTTTTTTGAACCAAAACGCAATTGATCAAAGCCTATGTGCTTATCTCTTTTATTCTTGCCTATGTGAAGACTTCCGATCTAGAATATGATGTTCCCTGTAAGTTACGGAAAAACAAACTAAGAAAGGATACATAAAGCCTATGGGATGACCTCTCTCCTTGCACAATTTGGTCAAACGTAACTCGTTTATTCTATTACTTAAAAACAAAGTAATAGTTGGTCAAATAAGTCAACACACATTCTTTGAACCAAAACGCAATCGATCAAAGCCTCTGTGCGTATCTCTTTTATTCTTGCCTAAGTAAAGACTTCCGATCAAGAATATGAAGTTCCCTAAATGTTATGAAAAAAGGAATTAAGAATGGATACTTAATGCCTATGTGACGTATTATCTCCTTCCATGATTTGGTCAAACGTAACTCCTTTACTCTATTACTTAACAAGGAAGTAATAGGTTGTTAAATAAGTCAACACACATTTTTTGAACCAAAACGCACTCGATCGAAGCCTATGTGCTTATCTGTTTTATTCTTGCCTAAGTGAAGACTTTCGATCAAGAATATGAAGTTCCATATACGTTACGAAAAAAAAGAACTAAATATTGATACTTAACCCCTATGGGACGGCCTCTCTCCTTCCACGATTGGGTCAAACATAACTCGTTTACTCTATTACTTAACAAGGAAGTAATAGTAAGTCAAATAAGTCAATACATATTTTTTGAACCAAAACGCAATCGATCGGGGCCTACGTGCTTATCTCTTTTATTCTTGCTTAAGGAAAGACTTCCGATCAAGGATATGAAGTTCCCTATAAGTTATGAAAAGAAAGCTAACTATTGATACTTAATCCCTATGGGACGGCCTCTCTCCATGCACAACTTGGTCAAACATAACTCGTTTACTCTATTACTTAACAAGGAAATAATAGTTGGTCGAATAAGTGAACACACGTTTTTTGAACCAAAACGTACTCGATCAAAGCCTATGTGCTTATCTCTTTTATTCTTTCCTAAGTGAAGACTTGCGATCAAGAATAGGAAGTTCCTTATAAGTTATGAAAAAAAACTAAGTATTGATACTTAACCCCTATGGGACGGCATCTCTCCTTCCACTATTTGGTCAGACGTACCTCGTTTACTCTATTACTTAACAGGGAAGTAATAGTTGGTGAAATAAGTCAACACACAATCTTTGAACCAAAACGTAATCGATCGAAGCCTATGTGCCTATCTCTTTTATTCTTGCCTAAGTAAAAACTTCCGATTAAGAATATGAAGTTCCCTATAAGTTATGAAAAAAGAACTAAGAGTGGATACTTAATGCCTATGTGACGGATTCTCTCCTTCCATGATTTGGTCAAACGTAACTCATTTACTCTATTACTTAACAACGAAGTAATAGTTGGTCAAATAAGTGAACACACTTTTTTTGAACCAAAACGTACTCGATCAAAGCCTATGCGCTTATCTCTTTTATTCTTGCCTAAGTGAAGACTTGCGATCAATAATAAGAAGTTCCTTATAAATTATGAAAAAAAACTAAGTATTGATACTTAACCCCTATGGGACGGCATCTCTCCTTCCACTTTTTGGTCAGCCGTACCTCGTTTACTCTATTACTTAATAAGGAAGTAATAGTTGGTGAAATAAGTCAACACACAATCTTTGAACCAAAACGTAATCGATCGAAGCCAATGTGCTTATCTCTTTTATTCTTGCCTAAGGAAACACTTCCGATCAAGAATATGAAGTTCACTATAAGTTATGAAAAGAAAGCTAACTATTGATACTTAACCCCTATGGGACGGCCTCTCTCCTTGCACAACTTGGTCAAACGTAACTCGTTTACTGTATTACTTAACAAGGAAGTAATAATTGGTCGAATAAGTGAACACACGTTTTTTGAACCAAAATGTACTCGATCGAATCCTATGTGCTTATCTCATTTATTCTTGCCTTAGTGAACACTTCCGATTAAGAATATGAAGTTCCCTATAAGTTATGAAAAACAAAACTAAGTCTTGATACTTAACCCCTATGGGACGGCATCTCTCCTTGCACAACGTGGTCAAACGTAAATCGTTTACTCTATTACTTAACAAAGAAGTAATAGTTGGTCAAATAAGTGAACACACTTTTTTTGAAACAAAACGTACTCGATCGAAGACTATGTGCTTATCTCTTTTATTCTTGCCTAAGTGAAGACTTGCGATCAAGAATAGGAAGTTCCTAATAAGTTATGAAAAAAACTAAGTATTGATACTTAACCCCTATGGGACGGCCTCTCTTCTTCCACGATTTGGTCAAACTTAACTAGTTTACTCTATTACTTAGCAAGGAAGTAATTGTTGGTCGAATAAGTCAACACACTTTTTTGAACCAAAACGCAATTGATCAAAGCCTATGTGCTTATCTCTTTTATTCTTGCCTATGTGAAGACTTCCGATCTAGAATATGATGTTCCCTGTAAGTTACGGAAAAACAAACTAAGAAAGGATACATAAAGCCTATGGGATGACCTCTCTCCTTGCACAATTTGGTCAAACGTAACTCGTTTATTCTATTACTTAAAAACAAAGTAATAGTTGGTCAAATAAGTCAACACACATTCTTTGAACCAAAACGCAATCGATCAAAGCCTCTGTGCGTATCTCTTTTATTCTTGCCTAAGTAAAGACTTCCGATCAAGAATATGAAGTTCCCTAAATGTTATGAAAAAAGGAATTAAGAATGGATACTTAATGCCTATGTGACGTATTATCTCCTTCCATGATTTGGTCAAACGTAACTCCTTTACTCTATTACTTAACAAGGAAGTAATAGGTTGTTAAATAAGTCAACACACATTTTTTGAACCAAAACGCACTCGATCGAAGCCTATGTGCTTATCTGTTTTATTCTTGCCTAAGTGAAGACTTTCGATCAAGAATATGAAGTTCCATATACGTTACGAAAAAAAAGAACTAAATATTGATACTTAACCCCTATGGGACGGCCTCTCTCCTTCCACGATTGGGTCAAACATAACTCGTTTACTCTATTACTTAACAAGGAAGTAATAGTAAGTCAAATAAGTCAATACATATTTTTTGAACCAAAACGCAATCGATCGGGGCCTACGTGCTTATCTCTTTTATTCTTGCTTAAGGAAAGACTTCCGATCAAGGATATGAAGTTCCCTATAAGTTATGAAAAGAAAGCTAACTATTGATACTTAATCCCTATGGGACGGCCTCTCTCCTTGCACAACTTGGTCAAACATAACTCGTTTACTCTATTACTTAACAAGGAAATAATAGTTGGTCGAATAAGTGAACACACGTTTTTTGAACCAAAACGTACTCGATCGGATCCTATGTGCTTATCTCATTTATTCTTGCCTAAGTGAAGACTTCCGATTAAGAATATGAAGTTCCTTATAAGCTATGGAAAAACAACTAAGTATTGATACTTAACCCCTATGGGACGGCATCTCTCCTTGCACAATGTGGTCAAACGTAAATCGTTTACTCTATTACTTAACAAGGAAGTAATAGTTGGTTAAATAAGTGAACACAGTTTTTTGAACCAAAACATACTCGATCGAATCCTATGTGCTTATCTCTTTTATTCTTGCCTAAGTAAAGAATTCCGATCAAGAATATGAAGTTCCCTAAATGTTATGAAAAAAAGAATTAAGAATGGATACTTAACGCCTATGTGACGGATTATCTCCTTCCATGATTTGGTCAAACGTAACTCCTTTACTCTATTACTTAACAAGGAAGTAATAGGTTGTTAAATAAGTCAACACACATTTTTTGAACCAAAACGCACTCGATCGAAGCCTATGTGCTTATCTATTTTATTCTTGCCTAAGTGAAGAGTTTCGATCAAGAATATGAAGTTCCATATACGTTACGAAAAAAAGAACTAAATATTGATACTTAACCCCTATGGGACGACCTCTCTCCTTCCACGATTGGGTCAAACATAACTCGTTTACTCTATTACTTAACAAGGAAGTGATAGTAAGTCAAATAAGTCAATACATATTTTTTGAACCAAAACGCAATCGATCGGGGCCTACGTGCTTATCTCTTTTATTCGTGCTTAAGGAAAGACTTCCGATCAAGGATATGAAGTTCCATATAAGTTATGAAAAGAAAGCTAACTATTGATACTTAATCCCTATGGGACGGCCTCTCTCCATGCACAACTTGGTCAAATGTAACTCGTTTACTCTATTACGTAACAAGGAAATAATAGTTGGTCGAATAAGTGAACACACGTTTTTTGAACCAAAACGTACTCGATCAAAGCCTATGTGCTTATCTCTTTTATTCTTGCCTAAGTGAAGACTTGCGATCAAGAATAGGAAGTTCCTTATAAGTTATGAAAAAAAACTAAGTATTGATATTGAACCCCTATGGGACGGCATCTCTCCTTCCACTTTTTGGTCACACGTACCTCGTTTACTCTATTACTTAACAAGGAAGTAATAGTTGGTGAAATAAGTCAACACACAATCTTTGAACCAAAATGTAATCGATCGAAGCCTATGTGCTTATCTCTTTTATTCTTGCCTAAGGAAAGACTTCCGATCAAGAATATGAAGTTCCCTATAAGTTATGAAAAGAAAGCTAACTATTGATACTTAACCCCTATGGGACGGCCTCTCTCCTTGCACAACTTGGTCAAACGTAACTCGTTTACTCTATTACTTAACAAGGAAGTAATAATTGGTCGAATAAGTGAACACACGTTTTTTGAACCAAAATGTACTCGATCGAATCCTATGTGCTTATCTCATTTATTCTTGCCTTAGTGAAGACTTCCGATTAAGAATATGAAGTTCCCTATAAGTTATGAAAGACAAAACTAAGTATTGATACTTAACCCCTATGGGACGGCATCTCTCCTTGCACAACATGGTCAAACGTAAATCGTTTACTCTATTACTTAACAAGGAAATAATAGTTGGTCAAATAAGTGAACACACTTTTTTTGAAACAAAATGTACTCGATCGAAGACTATGTGCTTATCTCTTTTATTCTTGCCTAAGTGAAGACTTGCGATCAAGAATAGGAAGTTCCTTATAAGTTATGAAAAAAACTAAGTATTGATACTTAACCCCTATGGGACGGCCTCTCTTCTTCCACGATTTGGTCAAACTTAACTAGTTTACTCTATTACTTAGCAAGGAAGTAATAGTTGGTCGAATAAGTCAACACACTTTTTTGAACCAAAACGTACTCGATCAAAGCCTATGTGCTTATCTCTTTTATTCTTGCCTACGTGAAGACTTGCGATCAAGAATAGGAAGTTCCTTATAAGTTATGAAAAAAAACTAAGTATTGATACTGAACCCCTATGGGACGGCATCTCTCCTTCCACTTTTTGGTCACACGTACCTCGTTTACTCTATTACTTAATAAGGAAGTAATAGTTGGTGAAATAAGTCAACACACAATCTTTGAACCAAAATGTAATCGATCGAAGCCTATGTGCTTATCTCTTTTATTCTTGCCTAAGGAAAGACTTCCGATCAAGAATATGAAGTTCCCTATAAGTTATGAAAAGAAAGCTAACTATTGATACTTAACCCCTATGGGACGGCCTCTCTCCTTGCACAACTTGGTCAAACGTAACTCGTTTACTCTATTACTTAACAAGGAAGTAATAATTGGTCGAATAAGTGAACACACGTTTTTTGAACCAAAATGTACTCGATCGAATCCTATGTGCTTATCTCATTTATTCTTGCCTTAGTGAAGACTTCCGATTAAGAATATGAAGTTCCCTATAAGTTATGAAAAACAAAACTAAGTATTGATACTTAACCCCTATGGGACGGCATCTCTCCTTGCACAACGTGGTCAAACGTAAATCGTTTACTCTATTACTTAACAAGGAAATAATAGTTGGTCAAATAAGTGAACACACTTTTTTTGAAACAAAATGTACTCGATCGAAGACTATGTGCTTATCTCTTTTATTCTTGCCTAAGTGAAGACTTGCGATCAAGAATAGGAAGTTCCTTATAAGTTATGAAAAAAACTAAGTATTGATACTTAACCCCTATGGGACGGCCTCTCTTCTTCCACGATTTGGTCAAACTTAACTAGTTTACTCTATTCCTTAGCAAGGAAGTAATAGTTGGTCGAATAAGTCAACACACTTTTTTGAACCAAAACGCAATTGATCAAAGCCTATGTGCTTATCTCTTTTATTCTTGCCTATGTGAAGACTTCCGATCTAGAATATGAAGTTCCCTGTAAGTTACGGAAAAACAAACTAAGAAAGGATACATAAAGCCTATGGGATGACCTCTCTACTTGCACAATTTGGTCAAACGTAACTCGTTTATTCTATTACTTAAAAACAAAGTAATAGTTGGTCAAATAAGTCAACACACATTCTTTGAACCAAAACGCAATCGATCAAAGCCTCTGTGCGTATCTCTTTTATTCTTGCCTAAGTAAAGACTTCCGATCAAGAATATGAAGTTCCCTAAATGTTATGAAAAAAGGAATTAAGAATGGATACTTAATGCCTATGTGACGTATTATCTCCTTCCATGATTTGGTCAAACGTAACTCCTTTACTCTATTACTTAACAAGGAAGTAATAGGTTGTTAAATAAGTCAACACACATTTTTTGAACCAAAACGCACTCGATCGAAGCCTATGTGCTTATCTGTTTTATTCTTGCCTAAGTGAAGACTTTCGATCAAGAATATGAAGTTCCATATACGTTACGAAAAAAAGAACTAAATATTGATACTTAACCCATATGGGACGGCCTCTCTCCTTCCACGATTGGGTCAAACATAACTCGTTTACTCTATTACTTAACAAGGAAGTAATAGTAAGTCAAATAAGTCAATACATATTTTTTGAACCAAAACGCAATCGATCGGGGCCTACGTGCTTATCTCTTTTATTCTTGCTTAAGGAAAGACTTCCGATCAAGGATATGAAGTTCCCTATAAGTTATGAAAAGAAAGCTAACTATTGATACTTAATCCCTATGGGACGGCCTCTCTCCTTGCACAACTTGGTCAAACATAACTCGTTTACTCTATTACTTAACAAGGAAATAATAGTTGGTCGAATAAGTGAACATACGTTTTTTGAACCAAAACGTACTCGATCGAATCCTATGTGCTTATCTCATTTATTCTTGCCTAAGTGAAAACTTCCGATTAAGAATATGAAGTTCCTTATAAGCTATGAAAAAAAAACTAAGTATTGATACTTAACCCCTATGGGACGGCATCTCTCCTTGCACAATGTGGTCAAACGTAAATCGTTTACTCTATTACTTAACAAGGAAGTAATAGTTGGTCAAATAAGTGAACACAGTTTTTTGAACCAAAACATACTCGATCGAATCCTATGTGCTTATCTCTTTTATTCTTGCCTAAGTAAAGAATTCCGATCAAGAATATGAAGTTCCCTAAATGTTATGAAAAAAAGAATTAAGAATGGATACTTAACGCGTATGTGACGGATTATCTCCTTCCATGATTTGGTCAAACGTAACTCCTTTACTCTATTACTTAACAAGGAAGTAATAGGTTGTTAAATAAGTCAACACACATTTTTTGAACCAAAACGCACTCGATCGAAGCCTATGTGCTTATCTGTTTTATTCTTGCCTAAGTGAAGACTTTCGATCAAGAATATGAAGTTCCATATACGTTACGAAAAAAAGAACTAAATATTGATACTTAACCCCTATGGGACGACCTCTCTCCTTCCACGATTGGGTCAAACATAACTCGTTTACTCTATTACTTAACAAGGAAGTAATAGTAAGTCAAATAAGTCAATACATATTTTTTGAACCAAAACGCAATCGATCGGGGCCTATGTGCTTATCTCTTTTATTCGTGCTTAAGGAAAGACTTCCGATCAAGGATATGAAGTTCCATATAAGTTATGAAAAGAAAGCTAACTATTGATACTTAATCCCTATGGGACGGCCTCTCTCCATGCACAACTTGGTCAAACGTAACTCGTTTACTCTATTACTTAACAAGGAAATAATAGTTGGTCGAATAAGTGAACACACGTTTTTTGAACCAAAACGTACTCGAGCAAAGCCTATGTGCTTATCTCTTTTATTCTTGCCTAAGTGAAGACTTGCGATCAAGAATAGGAAGTTCCTTATAAGTTATGAAAAAAAACTAAGTATTGATACTGAACCCCTATGGGATGGCATCTCTCCTTCCACTTTTTGGTCACACGTACCTCGTTTACTCTATTACTTAACAAGGAAGTAATAGTTGGTGAAATAAGTCAACACACAATCTTTGAACCAAAATGTAATCGATCGAAGCCTATGTGCTTATCTCTTTTATTCTTGCCTAAGGAAAGACTTCCGATCAAGAATATGAAGTTCCCTATAAGTTATGAAAAGAAAGCTAACTATTGATACTTAACCCCTATGGGACGGCCTCTCTCCTTGCACAACTTGGTCAAACGTAACTCGTTTACTCTATTACTTAACAAGGAAGTAATAATTGGTCGAATAAGTGAACACACGTTTTTTGAACCAAAATGTACTCGATCGAATCCTATGTGCTTATCTCATTTATTCTTGCCTTAGTGAAGACTTCCGATTAAGAATATGAAGTTCCCTATAAGTTATGAAAAACAAAACTAAGTATTGATACTTAACCCCTATGGGACGGCATCTCTCCTTGCACAACGTGGTCAAACGTAAATCGTTTACTCTATTACTTAACAAGGAAATAATAGTTGGTCAAATAAGTGAACACACTTTTTTTGAAACAAAATGTACTCGATCGAAGACTATGTGCTTATCTCTTTTATTCTTGCCTAAGTGAAGACTTGCGATCAAGAATAGGAAGTTCCTTATAAGTTATGAAAAAAACTAAGTATTGATACTTAACCCCTATGGGACGGCCTCTCTTCTTCCACGATTTGGTCAAACTTAACTAGTTTACTCTATTACTTAGCAAGGAAGTAATAGTTGGTCGAATAAGTCAACACACTTTTTTGAACCAAAACGCAATTGATCAAAGCCTATGTGCTTATCTCTTTTATTCTTGCCTATGTGAAGACTTCCGATCTAGAATATGAAGTTCCCTGTAAGTTACGGAAAAACAAACTAAGAAAGGATACATAAAGCCTATGGGATGACCTCTCTACTTGCACAATTTGGTCAAACGTAACTCGTTTATTCTATTACTTAAAAACAAAGTAATAGTTGGTCAAATAAGTCAACACACATTCTTTGAACCAAAACGCAATCGATCAAAGCCTCTGTGCGTATCTCTTTTATTCTTGCCTAAGTAAAGACTTCCGATCAAGAATATGAAGTTCCCTAAATGTTATGAAAAAAGGAATTAAGAATGGATACTTAATGCCTATGTGACGTATTATCTCCTTCCATGATTTGGTCAAACGTAACTCCTTTACTCTATTACTTAACAAGGAAGTAATAGGTTGTTAAATAAGTCAACACACATTTTTTGAACCAAAACGCACTCGATCGAAGCCTATGTGCTTATCTGTTTTATTCTTGCCTAAGTGAAGACTTTCGATCAAGAATATGAAGTTCCATATACGTTACGAAAAAAAAGAACTAAATATTGATACTTAACCCCTATGGGACGGCCTCTCTCCTTCCACGATTGGGTCAAACATAACTCGTTTACTCTATTACTTAACAAGGAAGTAATAGTAAGTCAAATAAGTCAATACATATTTTTTGAACCAAAACGCAATCGATCGGGGCCTACGTGCTTATCTCTTTTATTCTTGCTTAAGGAAAGACTTCCGATCAAGGATATGAAGTTCCCTATAAGTTATGAAAAGAAAGCTAACTATTGATACTTAATCCCTATGGGACGGCCTCTCTCCTTGCACAACTTGGTCAAACATAACTCGTTTACTCTATTACTTAACAAGGAAATAATAGTTGGTCGAATAAGTGAACATACGTTTTTTGAACCAAAACGTACTCGATCGAATCCTATGTGCTTATCTCATTTATTCTTGCCTAAGTGAAAACTTCCGATTAAGAATATGAAGTTCCTTATAAGCTATGAAAAAAAAACTAAGTATTGATACTTAACCCCTATGGGACGGCATCTCTCCTTGCACAATGTGGTCAAACGTAAATCGTTTACTCTATTACTTAACAAGGAAGTAATAGTTGGTCAAATAAGTGAACACAGTTTTTTGAACCAAAACATACTCGATCGAATCCTATGTGCTTATCTCTTTTATTCTTGCCTAAGTAAAGAATTCCGATCAAGAATATGAAGTTCCCTAAATGTTATGAAAAAAAGAATTAAGAATGGATACTTAACGCGTATGTGACGGATTATCTCCTTCCATGATTTGGTCAAACGTAACTCCTTTACTCTATTACTTAACAAGGAAGTAATAGGTTGTTAAATAAGTCAACACACATTTTTTGAACCAAAACGCACTCGATCGAAGCCTATGTGCTTATCTGTTTTATTCTTGCCTAAGTGAAGACTTTCGATCAAGAATATGAAGTTCCATATACGTTACGAAAAAAAGAACTAAATATTGATACTTAACCCCTATGGGACGACCTCTCTCCTTCCACGATTGGGTCAAACATAACTCGTTTACTCTATTACTTAACAAGGAAGTAATAGTAAGTCAAATAAGTCAATACATATTTTTTGAACCAAAACGCAATCGATCGGGGCCTACGTGCTTATCTCTTTTATTCGTGCTTAAGGAAAGACTTCCGATCAAGGATATGAAGTTCCATATAAGTTATGAAAAGAAAGCTAACTATTGATACTTAATCCCTATGGGACGGCCTCTCTCCATGCACAACTTGGTCAAACGTAACTCGTTTACTCTATTACTTAACAAGGAAATAATAGTTGGTCGAATAAGTGAACACACGTTTTTTGAACCAAAACATACTCGATCAAAGCCTATGTGCTTATCTCTTTTATTCTTGCCTAAGTGAAGACTTGCGATCAAGAATAGGAAGTTCCTTATAAGTTATGAAAAAAAACTAAGTATTGATACTGAACCCCTATGGGATGGCATCTCTCCTTCCACTTTTTGGTCACACGTACCTCGTTTACTCTATTACTTAACAAGGAAGTAATAGTTGGTGAAATAAGTCAACACACAATCTTTGAACCAAAATGTAATCGATTGAAGCCTATGTGCTTATCTCTTTTATTCTTGCCTAAGGAAAGACTTCCGATCAAGAATATGAAGTTCCCTATAAGTTATGAAAAGAAAGCTAACTATTGATACTTAACCCCTATGGGACGGCCTCTCTCCTTGCACAACTTGGTCAAACGTAACTCGTTTACTCTATTACTTAACAAGGAAGTAATAATTGGTCGAATAAGTGAACACACGTTTTTTGAACCAAAATGTACTCGATCGAATCCTATGTGCTTATCTCATTTATTCTTGCCTTAGTGAAGACTTCCGATTAAGAATATGAAGTTCCCTATAAGTTATGAAAAACAAAACTAAGTATTGATACTTAACCCCTATGGGACGGCATCTCTCCTTGCACAACGTGGTCAAACGTAAATCGTTTACTCTATTACTTAACAAGGAAATAATAGTTGGTCAAATAAGTGAACACACTTTTTTTGAAACAAAATGTACTCGATCGAAGACTATGTGCTTATCTCTTTTATTCTTGCCTAAGTGAAGACTTGCGATCAAGAATAGGAAGTTCCTTATAAGTTATGAAAAAAACTAAGTATTGATACTTAACCCCTATGGGACGGCCTCTCTTCTTCCACGATTTGGTCAAACTTAACTAGTTTACTCTATTACTTAGCAAGGAAGTAATAGTTGGTCGAATAAGTCAACACACTTTTTTGAACCAAAACGCAATTGATCAAAGCCTATGTGCTTATCTCTTTTATTCTTGCCTATGTGAAGACTTCCGATCTAGAATATGAAGTTCCCTGTAAGTTACGGAAAAACAAACTAAGAAAGGATACATAAAGCCTATGGGATGACCTCTCTACTTGCACAATTTGGTCAAACGTAACTCGTTTATTCTATTACTTAAAAACAAAGTAATAGTTGGTCAAATAAGTCAACACACATTCTTTGAACCAAAACGCAATCGATCAAAGCCTCTGTGCGTATCTCTTTTATTCTTGCCTAAGTAAAGACTTCCGATCAAGAATATGAAGTTCCCTAAATGTTATGAAAAAAGGAATTAAGAAGGGATACTTAATGCCTATGTGACGTATTATCTCCTTCCATGATTTGGTCAAACGTAACTCCTTTACTCTATTACTTAACAAGGAAGTAATAGGTTGTTAAATAAGTCAACACACATTTTTTGAACCAAAACGCACTCGATCGAAGCCTATGTGCTTATCTGTTTTATTCTTGCCTAAGTGAAGACTTTCGATCAAGAATATGAAGTTCCATATACGTTACGAAAAAAAAGAACTCAATATTGATACTTAACCCCTATGGGACGGCCTCTCTCCTTCCACGATTGGGTCAAACATAACTCGTTTACTCTATTACTTAACAAGGAAGTAATAGTAAGTCAAATAAGTCAACACATATTTTTTGAACCAAAACGCAATCGATCGGGGCCTACGTGCTTATCTCTTTTATTCTTGCTTAAGGAAAGACTTCCGATCAAGGATATGAAGTTCCCTATAAGTTATGAAAAGAAAGCTAACTATTGATACTTAATCCCTATGGGACGGCCTCTCTCCTTGCACAACATGGTCAAACATAACTCGTTTACTCTATTACTTAACAAGGAAATAATAGTTGGTCGAATAAGTGAACATACGTTTTTTGAACCAAAACGTACTCGATCGAATCCTATGTGCTTATCTCATTTATTCTTGCCTAAGTGAAAACTTCCGATTAAGAATATGAAGTTCCTTATAAGCTATGAAAAAAAAACTAAGTATTGATACTTAACCCCTATGGGACGGCATCTCTCCTTGCACAATGTGGTCAAACGTAAATCGTTTACTCTATTACTTAACAAGGAAGTAATAGTTGGTCAAATAAGTGAACACAGTTTTTTGAACCAAAACATACTCGATCGAATCCTATGTGCTTATCTCTTTTATTCTTGCCTAAGTAAAGAATTCCGATCAAGAATATGAAGTTCCCTAAATGTTATGAAAAAAAGAATTAAGAATGGATACTTAACGCGTATGTGACGGATTATCTCCTTCCATGATTTGGTCAAACGTAACTCCTTTACTCTATTACTTAACAAGGAAGTAATAGGTTGTTAAATAAGTCAACACACATTTTTTGAACCAAAACGCACTCGATCGAAGCCTATGTGCTTATCTGTTTTATTCTTGCCTAAGTGAAGACTTTCGATCAAGAATATGAAGTTCCATATACGTTACGAAAAAAAGAACTAAATATTGATATTTAACCCCTATGGGACGACCTCTCTCCTTCCACGATTGGGTCAAACATAACTCTTTTACTCTATTACTTAACAAGGAAGTAATAGTAAGTCAAATAAGTCAATACATATTTTTTGAACCAAAACGCAATCGATCGGGGCCTACGTGCTTATCTCTTTTATTCTTGCTTAAGGAAAGACTTCCGATCAACTTGGTCAAACGTAACTCGTTTACTCTATTACTTAACAAGGAAATAATAGTTGGTCGAATAAGTGAACACACGTTTTTTGAACCAAAACGTACTCGATCAAAGCCTATGTTCTTATCTCTTTTATTCTTGCCTAAGTGAAGACTTGCGATCAAGAATAGGAAGTTCCTTATAAGTTATGAAAAAAAACTAAGTATTGATACTTAACCCCTATGGGACGGCATCTCTCCTTCCACTTTTTGGTCACACGTACGTCGTTTACTCTATTACTTCACCACAACGTAACAGTTTACCTTGTTACTTCGTGAGAAAGTTATAGTTGGTCAAATGGGCCAACGGGCATCGTACGAACCAAAATGCACTCGATTAGTGTTAATAAGCTTAGATTATCCTTAGGAAGGTTAATACTTGTGATCAAAAATATGAAGTTCCATACAACAAGTCATGGCCAAAAAAACTAAGTATGGAGACTTTAAACACTCTAGAATGATCTTTCCTTCAACGATTTGATCAAACGTAACTCGTTTAGTCTATTACTTCACCACGAAGTAACAATTTACCTTGTTACTTCGTGAGAAAGTTATAGTTGGTCAAATTGGCCAACGGGTATCGTACGAACCAAAACGCACTCGATTAGTGTTAATAAGCTTAGATTATCCTTGGGAAGGTTAATACTTGTGATCAAGAATATGAAGTTCCATACAACAAGTCATGTCCAAAAAAACTAAGTATGGAGACTTTAAACACTCTAGAATTATCTTTCCTTCAAAGATTTGATCAAACGTAACTCGTTTAGTCTATTACTTCACCACGAAGTAACAGTTTACCTTGTTACTTCGTGAGAAAGTTATAGTTGGTCAAATGGGCCAACGGGCATCGTACGAACCAAAACGCACTCGATTAGTGTTAATAAGCTTAGATTATCCTTAGGAAGGTTAATACTTGTGATCAAAAATATGAAGTTCCATACAACAAGCCATGGCCAAAAAAACTAAGTATGGAGACTTTAAACACTCTAGAATTATCTTTCCTTCAAAGATTTGATCAAACGTAACTCGTTTAGTCTATTACTTCACCACGAAGTAACAGTTTACCTTGTTACTTCGTGAGAAAGTTATAGTTGGTCAAATGGGCCAACGGGCATCGTACGAACCAAAACGCACTCGATTAGTGTTAATAAGCTTAGATTATCCTTAGGAAGGTTAATACTTGTGATCAAAAATATGAAGTTCCATACAACAAGTCATGGCCAAAAAAACTAAGTATGGAGACTTTAAACACTCTAGAATGATCTTTCCTTCAACGATTTGATCAAACGTAACTCGTTTAGTCTATTACTTCACCACGAAGTAACAGTTTACCTTGTTACTTCGTGAGAAAGTAATAGTTGGTCAAATGGGCCAACGGGCATCGTACGAACCAAAACGCATTCGATTAGTGTTAATAAGCATAGATTATCCTTGGGAAGGTTAGACTTGTGATAAAGAATATGAAGTTCCATACAACAAGCCATGGCCAAAAAAACTAAGTATGGAGACTTTAAACACTCTAGAATTATCTTTCCTTCAAAGATTTGATCAAACGTAACTCGTTTAGTCTATTACTTCACCACGAAGTAACAGTTTACCTTGTTACTTCGTGAGAAAGTTATAGTTGGTCAAATGGGCCAACGGGCATCGTACGAACCAAAACGCACTCGATTAGTGTTAATAAGCTTAGATTATCCTTGGGAAGGTTAATACTTGTGATCAAGAATATGAAGTTCCATACAACAAGTCATGGCCAAAAAAACTAAGTATGGGGACTTTAAACACTTTAGAATTATCTTTTCTTCAACGATTTGATCAAACGTAACTCGTTTAGTCTATTACTTCACCACGAAGTAACAATTTACTTTGTTAATTCGTGAGAAAGTAATAGTTGGTCAAATGGGCCAACGGGCATCGTACGAACTAAAACACACTCGATTAGTGTTAATAAGCTTAGATTATCCTTGGGAAGGTTAATACTTGTGATCAAGAATATGAAGTTTCATACAACAAGTCATGGCCAAAAAAACTAAGTATGGAGACTTTAAACACTCTAGAATGATCTTTCCTTCAACGATTTGATCAAACGTAACTCGTTTAGTCTATTACTTCACAACGAAGTAACAGTTTACCTTGTTACTTCGTGAGAAAGTAATAGTTGGTCAAATGGGCCAACGGGTATCGTACAAACCAAAACGCACTCGATTAGTGTTAATAAGCTTAGATTATCCTTGGGAAGGTTAATACTTGTGATCAAGAATATGAAGTTCCATACAACAAGTCATGGCCAAAAAAACTAAGTATGGAGACTTTAAACACTCTAGAATGATCGTTCCTTCAACCATTTGATCAAACGTAACTCGTTTAGTCTATTACTTCACCACGAAGTAACAATTTACCTTGTTACTTCGTGAGAAAGTTATAGTTGGTCAAATGGGCCAACGGGCATCTTACGAACCAAAACGCACTCGATTAGTGTTAATAAGCTTAGATTATCCTTGGGAAGGTTAAGACTTGTGATCAAGAATATGAGAGAGAAATAAAAGGTTTATAAAAGAAAACTAGGGGGAGGTACTACATAGCGAAGGCCGTATGGTGTACCCCACCCATACGATCGCCAAACACAGAGAAATAGAAATCTCAACAACAAATAAGAGCATATCCCAAAAGTGGATACCTCGAAAGTAAAGTAAGCCAAAATGTGAAAAAATCGGCCTATATCATCTATGAATATGATCTATTCTTCCACTTCATCTTTTCTTCTGCTCTTCGTTCTTTGTTCTCTTTTTTCCGTTGACTCTTGCTTATGTAGGTGGAGCAATCTGGTGCTTTAATCCTATTTTTTTCTCTTCTCTCTTCACCTTCTCGGAGTATTCGCCTACAACATTCCTCATAAGACTCATCTTTTGTAACAGTTGAGTCCTCGAGGTCGCTCGTTACAATTTGTCTTGGGATTGGAGTGCAGATTCTTCTTTGATTAAATGAGGATTCCAACTCCTCAACAAACGCATCATCACCCACGGCTTCATCATGCCCAAGTAGGAGGGTTGGCGAGGTGGGAGGGGTAGAGATATCACACGAGAAAGTAGCATCCGGAAAGCACACCCTTGGAGAGAGAAGTCTAGACTTAGGTTGATAGTTAGAATCCGATAACCTCTTTGCATCATCATTGTCATCCCTCAAGATCATATCTTCAATCTCTTTTTCTTTGGCCTTTCTCAACTCTTCCTCACTAAGGAGATCTTCATTTCCATCATTAGTCGCAACGTGAATTATTGCCAACTTGAGGTGTTTCTCTTGATCCGCCTCTTCGGCCACTTCCTCAACATTGGGTATTTGTTCAAGGCTATCGACTTTCTTCGGTGGTGAAATTGGAGCAATGTTCCTCTTAGCCTTCCAAACAAAGGTCGTCGGTTTTGGGACATCCTCAACCTTCTCATTAGTTCCTTGAGGTTTCTCCACACCACATTCCTCACATGTATGGCCCATTCGTTGACATTTCCGGCAATAGGTTGGAATATTTTCATATACGACCTTTTGCTTTACGATGTCCACTTGACCATGCACATCTTCTACCCCCCATTCAATTTCTTCTTTCAATGGATCAAGAAGGTTGATCTCAACACATATTCGAGGATAATCCGGGCGTGACATAGTGGCCACGCCTTCGTCAAGCCTCAAAGGTCTTCCAAAGTAAGACCCAATGTTCAAAAGGGCATTTCTCTCACAAAACCGCATGTTGAGGTTTGGTAAACCAATCCACACGGGAGCTATCGGAGGATCAAGATCGGGATCGAAATCCGGGGTCCATTTGTAGATTGAACCATTAAGATCAAGAAATCGAAGGTCCTTCTTCAACCATAAGCGAGTATAGTCCTCCTCCGTGGTCAATTTCAACATAACGTGGCGAGGGCCAATTGGGCCAAGTGTGTATTTGCCTTGGAGTTTGAGTCTCGCTATCTTGTTATGTATAAACGTGTAGCTCGGCTTAACAAGAGGGAACCGAAGGATCAAAACAAGCTTAAGCCTCTCATCAAGGACTTTAATTTCCTCCTTCTTGAAAACTATCATAGATTTTCCTTTGACCGCTCGAAACTCCATTGTAGTGAGAGTAGGATCATCAATAAGGGAGCGGTTTATTTCATATTGTCTTGTAGGAGCGGCCGCTTGCGCATAAGAAGCGCGACGCAACGGAGCACGGATTTGATACGGACGAGGATTGTCCGGTGCCACATTAGGTTGTCTCGCAAGTGTAGGTGGAACAAATGGAGGCTTCTCAAGTCTAGAAAAGTTGTTCGAGAGAAGCGGGAAAAGGCCGGTCCCAATCTTAGGCTTTTCAAGCACAACTTTCGGAGTTGACTTTTGCATGGTCAACGTTGACTTCTGGGCGTTGACTTCGGCAGTCAAAGTTGACTGAGTCAAGGGAGGTGATGTGGCAGTGGGTCCCACATTAGTGGTCTTGCATAGTGGAAGACTATTAGTGGGAAGCATGGTGGGGGACAAAGGGACAAGACAAGAGCACTCTTGTCCCCTTAGTGGTCTTACACATCCACCAACACACAAGGCTCAAGGTAGTGGAGTGTTCTTGTCCCCACTAGCAAACCCTAGCAGCAGTTGACCGCCGCCTATGCACAGTTGACCGGACGGAGGCGGAGGGCGGAGACGCGGCGGTTCGACGTCGGAAGTTCGCCGGAGATGCGGACGAGCAAAGTTCTTGGCCCCGAGAAAGAACCCGAGCACCAAACTGACCGTCGCCACCACCTCGTTGACCGGAGAGGGAGAGACGACGGTGGCGCACGGCGGCGTCGTCGGAAAGTCGCCGGAATAGCCTCGGTGGTCGGAAAAACGCGGCGGATCCGCTAAGAAGGACGCTACGGACGGTGCGACGACAATGAGACCCTAAAACGGAGAGGATCCGAAGCAAAACAACAAGAAAAACAAAAAAGAAGAAAGAAGAACACCACACAAAAGGGTTTGAATCCTTGATGGCCACGAATCCTAGCAAAAGATCATCAAAGATAACCTCGGGATTCAAGCTCACACCAAGGACGAAAACACTTCCAAATCCCAAACTCAAATCAAAAGTCCATAGCATATAAAATGAGGAGCATGAGATTTGAGTCTACGATGAGGGTTCGGTGTCGAAAAGCAAAGGCAAGGAGAGAGAGAAAACAAAGAAACAAACAACAACAAGCAACAACTACACGGATCCAAGAACACAACTCTCAAAATCCACCATTAACGCTCCAAACTCTTGCGAAAACGAAGGTGGAGAAAATACCTCGAAGTCACCACAAAAAACGTTCCTCGTGAGCTCACGACTATGATGATGGCTTGAAAGTCGATCACCGCCGTGGTGGAGCTCCGGGGAGGGTGGCGGCCGTGAGATGACCTCGAAGTCACCACAAAAAACGTTCCTCGTGAGCTCACGACTATGATGATGACATTTCCGAGGTTGAAAGTCGATCACCGCCGTGGTGGAGCTCCGGGGAGGGTGGCGGCCGTGAGATGACCTAGAGGAGAGAGAAGAGAGCATTTAGGGTTTCCATGTTTTTTCTTTGTGTTGTGATCAAGAATATGAAGTTCCATACAACAAGTCATGGCCAAAAAAACTAAGTATGGAGACTTTAAACACTCTAGAATGATCTTTCCTTCAACCATTTGATCAAACGTAACTCGTTTAGTCTATTACTTCACCACGAAGTAACAATTTACCTTGTTACTTCGTGAGAAAGTTATAGTTGGTCAAATGGGCCAACGGGCATCTTACGAACCAAAACGCACTCGATTAGTGTTAATAATCTTAGATTATCCTTAGGTTAATACTTGTGATCAAGAATATGAAGTTCCATACAACAAGTCTTGGCCAAAAAAACTAAGTATGGAGACTTTAAACACTCTAGAATGATCTTTCCTTCAATGATTTGATCAAACGTAACCCGTTTAGTCTATTACTTCACCACGAAGTAACAATTTACCTTGTTACTTCGTGAGAAAGTTATAGTTGGTCAAATTGGCCAACGGGTATCGTACGAACCAAAACGCACTCGATTAGTGTTAATAAGCTTAGATTATGCTTGGGAAGGTTAATACATGTGATCAAGAATATGAAGTTCCATACAACAAGTCATGGCCAAAAAAACTAAGTATGGAGACTTTAAACACTCTAGAATGATCTTTCCTTCAACGATTTGATCAAACGTAACTCGTTTAGTCTATTACTTCACCATGAAGTAACAGTTTACCTTGTTACTTCGTGAGAAAGTTATAGTTGGTCAAATGGGCCAACGGGCATCGTACGAACCAAAACGCACTCTATTAGTGTTAATAAGCTTAGATTATCCTTAGGAAGGTTAATACTTGTGATCAAAAATATGAAGAAATAAAAGGTTTATAAAAGAAAACTAGGGGGGGTACTACATAGCGAAGGCCGTATGGTGTACCCCACCCATACGATCGCCAAACACAGAGAAATAGAAATCTCAACAACAAATAAGAGCATATCCCAAAAGTGGATACCTCGAAAGTAAAGTAAGCCAAAATGTGAAAAAATCGGCCTATATCATCTATGAGTATGATCTATTCTTCCACTTCATCTTTTCTTCTGCTCTTCGTTCTTTGTTCTCTTTTTTCCGTTGACTCTTGCTTATGTAGGTGGAGCAATCTGGTGCTTTAATCCTATTTTTTTCTCTTCTCTCTTCACCTTCTCGGAGTATTCGCCTACAACATTCCTCATAAGACTCATCTTTTGTAACAGTTGAGTCCTCGAGGTCGCTCGTTACAATTTGTCTTGGGATTGGAGTGCAGATTCTTCTTTGATTAAATGAGGATTCCAACTCCTCAACAAACGCATCATCACCCACGGCTTCATCATAAGTATGCCCAAGTAGGAGGGTTGGCGAGGTGGGAGGGGTAGAGATATCACACGAGAAAGTAGCATCCGGAAAGCACACCCTTGGAGAGAGAAGTCTAGACTTAGGTTGATAGTTAGAATCCGATAACCTCTTTGCATCATCATTGTCATCCCTCAAGATCATATCTTCAATCTCTTTTTCTTTGGCCTTTCTCAACTCTTCCTCACTAAGGAGATTTTCATTTCCATCATTAGTCGCAACGTGAATTATTGCCAACTTGAGGAGTTTCTCTTGATCCGCCTCTTCGGCCACTTCCTCAACATTGGATATTTGTTCAAGGCTATCGACTTTCGTCGATGGTGAAATTGGAGCAATGTTCCTCTTAGCCTTCCAAACAAAGGTCGTCGGTTTTGGGACATCCTCAACCTTCTCATTAGTTCCTTGAGGTTTCTCCACACCACATTCCTCAAATGTATGGCCCATTCGTTGACATTTCCGGCAATAGGTTGGAATATTTTCATATACGACCTTTTGCTTTACGATGTCCACTTGACCATGCACATCTTCAACCCCTCATTCAATTTCTTCTTTCAATGGATCAAGAAGGTTGATCTCAACACATATTCGAGGATAATCCGGGCGTGACATAGTGGCCGCGCCTTCGTCAAGCCTCAAAGGTCTTCCAAAGTAAGACCCAATGTTCATAAGGGCATTTCTCTCACAAAACCGCATGTTGAGGTTTGGTAAACCAATCCACACGGGAGCTATCGGAGGATCAAGATCGGGATCGAAATCCGGGGTCCATTTGTAGATTGAACCATTAAGATCAAGAAATCGAATGTCCTTCTTCAACCATAAGCGAGTATAGTCCTCCTCCGTGGTCAATTTCAACATAACGTGGCGAGGACCAATTGGGCCAAGTGTGTATTTGCCTTGGAGTTTGAGTCTCGCTATCTTGTTATGTATAAACGTGTAGCTCGGCTTAACAAGAGGGAACCGAAGGATCAAAACAAGCTTAAGCCTCTCATCAAGGACTTTAATTTCCTCCTTCTTGAAAACTATCATAGATTTTCCTTTGACCGCTCGAAACTCCATTGTAGTGAGAGTAGGATCATCAATAAGGGAGCGGTTTATTTCATATTGTCTTGTAGGAGCGGCCGCTTGCGCATAAGAAGCGCGACGCAACGGAGCACGGATTTGATACGGACGAGGATTGTCCGGTGCCACATTAGGTTGTCTCGCAAGTGTAGGTGGAACAAATGGAGGCTTCTCAAGTCTAGAAAAGTTGTTCGAGAGAAGCGGGAAAAGGCCGGTCCCAATCTTAGGCTTTTCAAGCACAACTTTCGGAGTTGACTTTTGCATGGTCAACGTTGACTTCTGGGCGTTGACTTCGGCAGTCAAAGTTGACTGAGTCAAGGGAGGTGATGTGGCAGTGGGTCCCACATTAGTGGTCTTGCATAGTGGAAGACTATTAGTGGGAAGCATGGTGGGGGACAAAGGGACAAGACAAGAGCACTCTTGTCCCCTTAGTGGTCTTACACATCCACCAACACACAAGGCTCAAGGTAGTGGAGTGTTCTTGTCCCCACTAGCAAACCCTAGCAGCAGTTGACCGCCGCCTATGCACAGTTGACCGGACGGAGGCGGAGGGCGGAGACGCGGCGGTTCGACGTCGGAAGTTCGCCGGAGATGCGGACGAGCAAAGTTCTTGGCCCCGAGAAAGAACCCGAGCACCAAACTGACCGTCGCCACCACCTCGTTGACCGGAGAGGGAGAGACGACGGTGGCGCACGGCGGCGTCGTCGGAAAGTCGCCGGAATAGCCTCGGTGGTCGGAAAAACGCGGCGGATCCGCTAAGAAGGACGCTACGGACGGTGCGACGACAATGAGACCCTAAAACGGAGAGGATCCGAAGCAAAACAACAAGAAAAACAAAAAAGAAGAAAGAAGAACACCACACAAAAGGGTTTGAATCCTTGATGGCCACGAATCCTAGCAAAAGATCATCAAAGATAACCTCGGGATTCAAGCTCACACCAAGGACGAAAACACTTCCAAATCCCAAACTCAAATCAAAAGTCCATAGCATATAAAATGAGGAGCATGAGATTTGAGTCTACGATGAGGGTTCGGTGTCGAAAAGCAAAGGCAAGGAGAGAGAGAAAACAAAGAAACAAACAACAACAAGCAACAACTACACGGATCCAAGAACACAACTCTCAAAATCCACCATTAACGCTCCAAACTCTTGCGAAAACGAAGGTGGAGAAAATACCTCGAAGTCACCACAAAAAACGTTCCTCGTGAGCTCACGACTATGATGATGGCTTGAAAGTCGATCACCGCCGTGGTGGAGCTCCGGGGAGGGTGGCGGCCGTGAGATGACCTCGAAGTCACCACAAAAAACGTTCCTCGTGAGCTCACGACTATGATGATGACATTTCCGAGGTTGAAAGTCGATCACCGCCGTGGTGGAGCTCCGGGGAGGGTGGCGGCCGTGAGATGACCTAGAGGAGAGAGAAGAGAGCATTTAGGGTTTCCATGTTTTTTCTTTGTGTTGTGATCAAGAATATGAAGTTCCATACAACAAGTCATGGCCAAAAAAACTAAGTATGGAGACTTTAAACACTCTAGAATGATCTTTCCTTCAACCATTTGATCAAACGTAACTCGTTTAGTCTATTACTTCACCACGAAGTAACAATTTACCTTGTTACTTCGTGAGAAAGTTATAGTTGGTCAAATGGGCCAACGGGCATCTTACGAACCAAAACGCACTCGATTAGTGTTAATAATCTTAGATTATCCTTAGGTTAATACTTGTGATCAAGAATATGAAGTTCCATACAACAAGTCTTGGCCAAAAAAACTAAGTATGGAGACTTTAAACACTCTAGAATGATCTTTCCTTCAATGATTTGATCAAACGTAACCCGTTTAGTCTATTACTTCACCACGAAGTAACAATTTACCTTGTTACTTCGTGAGAAAGTTATAGTTGGTCAAATTGGCCAACGGGTATCGTACGAACCAAAACGCACTCGATTAGTGTTAATAAGCTTAGATTATGCTTGGGAAGGTTAATACATGTGATCAAGAATATGAAGTTCCATACAACAAGTCATGGCCAAAAAAACTAAGTATGGAGACTTTAAACACTCTAGAATGATCTTTCCTTCAACGATTTGATCAAACGTAACTCGTTTAGTCTATTACTTCACCATGAAGTAACAGTTTACCTTGTTACTTCGTGAGAAAGTTATAGTTGGTCAAATGGGCCAACGGGCATCGTACGAACCAAAACGCACTCTATTAGTGTTAATAAGCTTAGATTATCCTTAGGAAGGTTAATACTTGTGATCAAAAATATGAAGAAATAAAAGGTTTATAAAAGAAAACTAGGGGGGGTACTACATAGCGAAGGCCGTATGGTGTACCCCACCCATACGATCGCCAAACACAGAGAAATAGAAATCTCAACATCAAATAAGAGCATATCCCAAAAGTGGATACCTCGAAAGTAAAGTAAGCCAAAATGTGAAAAAATCGGCCTATATCATCTATGAGTATGATCTATTCTTCCACTTCATCTTTTCTTCTGCTCTTCGTTCTTTGTTCTCTTTTTTCCGTTGACTCTTGCTTATGTAGGTGGAGCAATCTGGTGCTTTAATCCTATTTTTTTCTCTTCTCTCTTCACCTTCTCGGAGTATTCGCCTACAACATTCCTCATAAGACTCATCTTTTGTAACAGTTGAGTCCTCGAGGTCGCTCGTTACAATTTGTCTTGGGATTGGAGTGCAGATTCTTCTTTGATTAAATGAGGATTCCAACTCCTCAACAAACGCATCATCACCCACGGCTTCATCATAAGTATGCCCAAGTAGGAGGGTTGGCGAGGTGGGAGGGGTAGAGATATCACACGAGAAAGTAGCATCCGGAAAGCACACCCTTGGAGAGAGAAGTCTAGACTTAGGTTGATAGTTAGAATCCGATAACCTCTTTGCATCATCATTGTCATCCCTCAAGATCATATCTTCAATCTCTTTTTCTTTGGCCTTTCTCAACTCTTCCTCACTAAGGAGATTTTCATTTCCATCATTAGTCGCAACGTGAATTATTGCCAACTTGAGGAGTTTCTCTTGATCCGCCTCTTCGGCCACTTCCTCAACATTGGATATTTGTTCAAGGCTATCGACTTTCGTCGATGGTGAAATTGGAGCAATGTTCCTCTTAGCCTTCCAAACAAAGGTCGTCGGTTTTGGGACATCCTCAACCTTCTCATTAGTTCCTTGAGGTTTCTCCACACCACATTCCTCAAATGTATGGCCCATTCGTTGACATTTCCGGCAATAGGTTGGAATATTTTCATATACGACCTTTTGCTTTACGATGTCCACTTGACCATGCACATCTTCAACCCCCCATTCAATTTCTTCTTTCAATGGATCAAGAAGGTTGATCTCAACACATATTCGAGGATAATCCGGGCGTGACATAGTGGCCGCGCCTTCGTCAAGCCTCAAAGGTCTTCCAAAGTAAGACCCAATGTTCATAAGGGCATTTCTCTCACAAAACCGCATGTTGAGGTTTGGTAAACCAATCCACACGGGAGCTATCGGAGGATCAAGATCGGGATCGAAATCCGGGGTCCATTTGTAGATTGAACCATTAAGATCAAGAAATCGAATGTCCTTCTTCAACCATAAGCGAGTATAGTCCTCCTCCGTGGTCAATTTCAACATAACGTGGCGAGGACCAATTGGGCCAAGTGTGTATTTGCCTTGGAGTTTGAGTCTCGCTATCTTGTTATGTATAAACGTGTAGCTCGGCTTAACAAGAGGGAACCGAAGGATCAAAACAAGCTTAAGCCTCTCATCAAGGACTTTAATTTCCTCCTTCTTGAAAACTATCATAGATTTTCCTTTGACCGCTCGAAACTCCATTCTAGTGAGAGTAGGATCATCAATAAGGGAGCGGTTTATTTCATATTGTCTTGTAGGAGCGGCCGCTTGCGCATAAGAAGCGCGACGCAATGGGGCACGAATTTGATACGGACGAGGATTGTCCGGTGCCACATTAGGTTGTCTCGCAAGTGTAGGTGGAACAAATGGAGGCTTCTCAAGTCTAGAAAAGTTGTTCGAGAGAAGCGGGAAAAGGCCGGTCCCAATCTTAGGCTTTTCAAGCACAACTTTCGGAGTTGACTTTTGCATGGTCAACATTGACTTCTGGGCGTTGACTTCGGCAGTCAAAGTTGACTGAGTCAAGGGAGGTGATGTGGCAGTGGGCCCCACATTAGTGGTCTTGCATAGTGGAAGACAAAGCATGGGGGACACAAGGGAAAGGTAGTGCACTCTTGTCCCCCACTCCTATGCTCCACTAACTAAAGGCATGAGACTTGTCCCCCAACCCTAGACTCCACTAACTAAGAGCACACAACTTGTCCCCCAACCCTAACCCTAGTACAAGCTCAGCCGCCGCCTACACAAGAGAGACGATCGGACGGAGGCGGAGCCGCGGCGGTGCGGCGTCGGAGAGTCGTCGGATGCGTGGAAACTTGTCCCCGACTACAAAACTTAAAAACCAAACTGACCGCCCCCACCACCTCGGTGACCGGAGAACGGTGGACGACGGTGGCGCACGGCGGCGTCGTCGGAGAGACGCCGGAAAAGCTGGTGCGGACGGAAAAACGCGGCGGAGCCGCGAAAAAGGGTGCTACGGACGATGCGGCGACAATGAGACCCGAAATCCAAAACGAAGCACTCCAAAACAGCCAAAAATCAACGCTAAGAACACTCAAAGAGACGAAAAAGAACACAAAGAGAAAAAAGAAAAAGAAGAACGAAAGACACTTCATAAAGAGTGACCAAGCCGTGAAGGGCAATCCAACACACCCTCGATCACTCTCCACCGTTTTGTGCCACCACCAAACTCAAGGGCAATCCAAGAGAAGTTGATGAACACTCCACAATGGGTGTTATGTCGAAAGGAAGAGGGGGAGAAGAAAAAACGGGAAGAAGACTCAAAGAACACAAACAACACAACAAGCTAACTAAAGAGTTCCGCCATTGATGAACATAAGAGATGAAGTACGAAAATCCGTGAAAAGCAAGAGATACCCGATTTTAAACAAAGAAGAAACGAAGCACAACAACAACGGATCCATGGGAGAGACTCACGGATCCGCCATTAAAGCTCCAAAGCTTGAACTTACAACAATGGCGGAACGAGAAAATGCTTCAAAACCCCTCTAAATCACCACTTGAAACGATCCTCTTGCAACAACGAAGATGATGACATGATTTTCGAGATGAAAAACCACTCACCGCCGCCGTGGAAGTCCGGGGAAAGCTCGGCCGTGTGTGAACAGGGAGGAGAGAGAAGAGAGCGTTTTGGTGATGTTTGTTTGTGATCTTTTTGTGATCAAGAATGTTGTGATCAAAAATATGAGAGAAATAAAAGGTTTATTAAAGAAAACTAGGGGGAGGTACTACATAGCGAAGGCCGTATGGTGTACCCCACCCATACGATCGCCAAACACAGAGAAATAGAAATCTCAACAACAAATAAGAGCATATCCCAAAAGTGGATACCTCGAAAGTAAAGTAAACCAAAATGTGAAAAAATCAGCCTATATCATCTATGAATATGATCTATTCTTCCACTTCATCTTTTCTTCCGCTCTTCGTTCTTTGTTCTCTTTTTTCCGTTGACTCTTGCTTATGTAGGTGGAGCAATCAGGTGCTTTAATCCTATTTTTTTCTCTTCTCTCTTCACCTTCTCGGAGTATTCGCCTACAACATTCCTCATAAGACTCATCTTTTGTAACAGTTGAGTCCTCGAGGTTGCTCGTTACAATTTGTCTTGGGATTGGAGTGCAGATTCTTCTTTGATTAAATGAGGATTCCAACTCCTCAACAAACGCATCATCACCCACGGCTTCATCATAAGTATGCCCAAGTAGGAGGGTTGGCGAGGTGGGAGGGGTAGAGATATCACACGAGAAAGTAGCATCCGGAAAGCACACCCTTGGAGAGAGAAGTCTAGACTTAGGTTGATAGTTAGAATCCGATAACCTCTTTGCATCATCATTGTCATCCCTCAAGATCATATCTTCAATCTCTTTTTCTTTGGCCTTTCTCAACTCTTCCTCACTAAGGAGATCTTCATTTCCATCATTAGTCGCAACGTGAATTATTGCCAACTTGAGGTGTTTCTCTTGATCCGCCTCTTCGGCCACCTCCTCAACATTGGGTATTTGTTCAAGGCTATCGACTTTCTTCGGTGGTGAAATTGGAGCAATGTTCCTCTTAGCCTTCCAAACAAAGGTCGTCGGTTTTGGGACATCCTCAACCTTCTCATTAGTTCCTTGAGGTTTCTCCACACCACATTCCTCAAATGTATGGCCCATTCGTTGACATTTCCGGCAATAGGTTGGAATATTTTCATATACGACCTTTTGCTTTACGATATCCACTTGACCATGCACATCTTCTACCCCCCATTCAATTTCTTCTTTCAATGGATCAAGAAGGTTGATCTCAACACATATTCGAGGATAATCCGGGCGTGACATAGTGGCCGCGCCTTCGTCAAGCCTCAAAGGTCTTCCAAAGTAAGACCCAATGTTCATAAGGGCATTTCTCTCACAAAACCGCATGTTGAGGTTTGGAAAACCAATCCACACGGGAGCTATCGGAGGATCAAGATCGGGATCGAAATCCGGGGTCCATTTGTAGATTGAACCATTAAGATCAAGAAATCGAAGGTCCTTCTTCAACCATAAGCGAGTATAGTCCTCCTCCGTGGTCAATTTCAACATAACGTGGCGAGGACCAATTGGGCCAAGTGTGTATTTGCCTTGGAGTTTGAGTCTCGCTATCTTGTTATGTATAAACGTGTAGCTCGGCTTAACAAGAGGGAACCGAAGGATCAAAACAAGCTTAAGCCTCTCATCAAGGACTTTAATTTCCTCCTTCTTGAAAACTATCATAGATTTTCCTTTGACCGCTCGAAACTCCATTGTAGTGAGAGTAGGATCATCAATAAGGGAGCGGTTGATTTCATATTGTCTTGTAGGAGCGGCCGCTTGCGCATAAGAAGCGCGACGCAATGGAGCACGGATTTGATACGGTCGAGGATTGTCCGGTGCAACATTTGGTTTTCTCGAAATTGTGGGTGGAACAAGAGGAGCCTTCGCAACTCTAGCAAAGTTATTCGAGAGAAGCGGAAAAAGGCCGGTCCCAAATATAGGCTTTTCAACCACAACGAGCTCCGAATTCATTTGGTCAAAATTTGGCTTCGGAGTTGACTTTCCGAGGGGCAAAATTGACTTCTGGGCGTTGACTTCGTGACTCAATGTTGACTGAGTCAACTGGGGTGATGTGGCAGTGGGTCCCACATTAGTGGTCTTGCATAGTGGAAGACTATTAGTGGGAAGCATGGGGGACACAAGAAAAAGGTAGTGCACTCTTGTCCCCCACTCCAAGGCTCCACTAACAAAAAGCTTACAACTTGTCCCCCACTTCTAGACACCACTAACTTAAGTCTTGTAACTTGTCCCTCAACCCTAACCCTAATAGTAGCTCGGCCGCCGCCTACACAAGAGAGATGATCGGACGGAGGCGGAGCCGCGGCGGTGCGGCGTCGGAGAAGCGTCGGATGCGCGGAAACTTGTCCCCAACGACAAACCTAAACACCAAACTGACCGTCCCCACCACCACGGTGACCGGAGAGAAAGAGACCACGGTGGCGCACGGCGGCGTCGTCGGAAAATCGCCGGAATAGCCTCGGGGGTCAGAAAAACGCGGCGGCTCCGCAAAGACACCTCCAAAACCAATCCGAGAAGGATCCAAACAACTAAAGCTAAGAACACCAAATCGTAGGAACACCAAAACGGCCAAAATCAAAAGCCAAGAACACTCAAAGACACAAAAGGAAAGAAAAAAGGAACGAAAGACACTTCACAAAGAGTGACCAAGCCGTGAAGGGCAATCCAACACACCCTCGATCACTCTCCACCGTTTTGTGCAACCACCAAACTCAGGGGCAATCCAAGAGAAGGTGGTGAACACTCCACAATGGGTGTTATGTCGAAAGGAAGAGGGGGAGAAGAAAAAACGGGGAGAAGACTCAAAGAACAAAAAACCGGAGAACACGAACAATAATGTCAACAACCATCAAGCTCACGCTCAACATTAACAACCAACAATAGATCCATACTAACAAGAAAGAGCAACAAAGAGATCCGGAGCCACAAGCTCGGAAAAAGGAAAACGAAACAACACTAACCAAAACCAAAAGAGCTCGCCATCGAAGAGAGATGTTGAGATCTACACATGAACAACGAACACGAACCACACCGTTCACCAAAGCTTGACTTACAACAATGGCGGATGTGAGAAATCTTCAAAACTCCTCGAAATCACCACTTGAAACAATCCTCTTGAAACAACGATGATGATGACGTGATTTCCGAGATGAAAATCACTCACCGCCGCCGTGGATGTCCGAGAAGATGATCGGCCGTGGGTGGAAATTTTAGGAGAGAGAAGAGAGCATTTTGTCTTGTTTTGTGATTTTTTTGTGATCAAGAATATAAAGTTCCATCGTTGTGATCAAAAATATGAAGTTCCATACAACAAGTCATGGCCAAAAAAAACTAAGTATGGAGACTTTAAACACTCTAGAATGATCTTTCCTTCAACGATTTGATCAAACGTAACTCGTTTAGTCTATTACTTCACCACGAAGTAACAATTTATCTTGTTACTTCGTGAGAAAGTTATAGTTGGTCAAATTGGCCAACGGGTATCGTACGAACCAAAACCCACTCGATTAGTGTTAATAAGCTTAGATTATCCTTGGGAAGGTTAATACTTGTGATCAAGAATATGAAGTTCCATACAACAAGTCATGGCAAAAAAAACTAAGTATGGAGACTTTAAACACTCTAGAATGATCTTTCCTTCAAAGATTTGATCAAACGTAACTCGTTTAGTCTATTACTTCACCACGAAGTAACAGTTTACCTTGTTACTTCGTGAGAAAGTTATAGTTGGTCAAATGGGCCAACGGGCATCGTACGAACCAAAACGCACTCGATTAGTGTTAATAAGCTTAGATTATCCTTGGGAAGGTTAATACTTGTGATCAAGAATATGAAGTGCCATACAACAAGTCATGGCCAAAAAAACTAAGTATGGAGACTTTAAACACTCTAGAATGATCTTTTCTTCAACGATTTGATCAAACGTAACTCGTTTAGTCTATTACTTCACCACGAAGTAACAATTTACTTTGTTACTTCGTGAGAAAGTAATAGTTGGTCAAATGGGCCAACGGGCATCGTACGAACTAAAACACACTCGATTAGTGTTAATAAGCTTAGATTATCCTAGGGAAGGTTAATACTTGTGATCAAGAATATGAGAAGAAATAAAAGGTTTATAAAAGAAAACTAGGGGGAGGTACTACATAGCGAGGGCCGTATGGTGTACCCCACCCATACGATCGCCAAACACAGAGAAATAGAAATCTCAACAACAAATAAGAGCATATCCCAAAAGTGGATACCTCGAAAGTAAAGTAAGCCAAAATGTGAAAAAATCGGCCTATATCATCTATGAATATGATCTATTCTTCCACTTCATCTTTTCTTCTGCTCTTCGTTCTTTGTTCTCTTTTTTCCGTTGACTCTTGCTTATGTAGGTGGAGCAATCTGGTGCTTTAATCCTATTTTTTTCTCTTCTCTCTTCACCTTCTCGGAGTATTCGCCTACAACATTCCTCATAAGACTCATCTTTTGTAACAGTTGAGTCCTCGAGGTCGCTCGTTACAATTTGTCTTGGGATTGGAGTGCAGATTCTTCTTTGATTAAATGAGGATTCCAACTCCTCAACAAACGCATCATCACCCACGGCTTCATCATAAGTATGCCCAAGTAGGAGGGTTGGCGAGGTGGGAGGGGTAGAGATATCACGCGAGAAAGTAGCATCCGGAAAGCACACCCTTGGAGAGAGAAGTCTAGACTTAGGTTGATAATTAGAATCCGATAACCTCTTTGCATCATCATTGTCATCCCTCAAGATCATATCTTCAATCTCTTTTTCTTTGGCCTTTCTCAACTCTTCCTCACTAAGGAGATCTTCATTTCCATCATTAGTCGCAACGTGAATTATTGCCAACTTGAGGTGTTTCTCTTGATCCGCCTCTTCGGCCACTTCCTCAACATTGGGTATTTGTTCAAGGCTATCGACTTTCTTCGGTGGTGAAATTGGAGCAATGTTCCTCTTAGCCTTCCAAACAAAGGTCGTCGGTTTTGGGACATCCTCAACCTTCTCATTAGTTCCTTGAGGTTTCTCCACACCACATTCCTCAAATGTATGGCCCATTCGTTGACATTTCCGGCAATAGGTTGGAATATTTTCATATACGACCTTTTGCTTTACGATGTCCACTTGACCATGCACATCTTCTACCCCCCATTCAATTTCTTCTTTCAATGGATCAAGAAGGTTGATCTCAACACATATTCGAGGATAATCCGGGCGTGACATAGTGGTCGCGCCTTCGTCAAGCCTCAAAGGTCTTCCAAAGTAAGACCCAATGTTCATAAGGGCATTTCTCTCACAAAACCGCATGTTGAGGTTTGGTAAACCAATCCACACGGGAGCTATCGGAGGATCAAGATCGGGGTCGAAATCCGGGGTCCATTTGTAGATTGATCCATTAAGATCAAGGAAACGGAGGTCCTTCTTCAACCAAAGGCGAGTATAATCCTCCTCCGTAGTCAACTTCAACATAACATGGCGTGGGCCGATAGGACCAAGAGTGTATGTGCCTTTGAGTTTGAGTCTCGTCATCTTGTTGTGAATAAAGGTGTAGCTCGGCTTGACGAGAGGGAAACGGAGGATTAGGACAAGCTTAAGCCTAGCATCAAGAGCTTTAATGTCCTCATTCTTGAAGACAATCATTGATTTTCCTTTGACCATTTGAACCTCCATTGTATTGAGCGTAGGATCATCAATAAGTGAGCGGTTTATTTCATATGATCTTGTGGGAGCGGCCGCTTGCGCATAGGAAGCGCGACGCAATGGGGCACGGATTTGATACGGTCGAGGATTGTCCGGCGCCGCATTTGGTTGTCTCGCAAAAGTAGGAGCGAGTGAAGGCTTCGCAACTCTAGAAAAGTTATTCGAGAGAGGCGGGAAAAGGCCGGATCCAACCATATTTTTCGTTGACTTTTCAAGACTCGGCGTTGACTTTCCGATAGTCAGCGTTGACCGGGTCAGCAAGTGTGATGTGGCAGTGGGTCCCACATTAGTCTTGCAAGATAAGGTGCCAAAGTGGGATGTGGGGGCCACATTCATAGTGGGGGACACAAAAACAAGTCAAGCACTCTTGTCCCCCAAGTGCTCTTTACTCCTCCACTAGGACACCAAGACCAAGGTAGTGGAATATTGTCCTCCACTAGCAAACCCTAGCAGCTGTTGACCGCCGCCTATCCACAGTTGACCGGACGGAGGCGGAGGGCGGAGACGCGGCGGTGCGACGTCGGTAGTTCGCCGGAGAGGCGGATGAGCACAGTTTTTGGCCCCGAATAAAGACCCTAGCACCAAACTGACCGTCGTCACCACCTCGTTGGCCGGAGAAGGCGAGACGACGGTGGCGCACGGCGGCGTCGTCGGAAAATCGCCGAAAAATCCTCGGTGGTCGGAAAAACGCGGCGGATCCGCAAAAACGAAGCTAAGGACGAAGCGGAAACAACGAAAACCTAAAACTAAGAAGAATCGAAGCACAACAACAAACCAAAGAGAAGTCAAAAAAGAAGAAAGGCTCCAACACAAAAAAGAAAGATGTCAATGGCTCCCAAACCCAAGCAATAACGAACAAACGTCCGCTACGGGATGTTCACAAGCACACCAAAATCTAAACTTTTCCAAATCCGGAGTTGCATCCCGAGTCCAAAGCAAGAGACGAAGGTCTCATGAGGAGCACAAGATCCAAAACAAGATGAGGGTGGCGGAGAAGAAGGAGGAGGTGGGAAGGAGAAAAGAAAACAAAAAAAGAAGAAACAAAGCACAACAACTACGGATCCATGGAAGAAACTCACGGATCCGCCATTAAAGCTCCAAAAAAGTAAAAAACGAGAAAAGAACTCACGGATGCAAGGAAGGGACGGGCAATGATTCAACTTCTCCTATGAACACCAACCGTTCATCGGAGAAGTCTCCAACAACTCGTGAGGAGATGTTGTGCTCCGATGAAACGGCTTCAAGATGGTGGAGATGAAGAACTCTTGCAAAAACGAAATGAAAAGAACAAGTGGAGAACGTGAACACACCAAACTACCTCGAAGCCACCACACTAACCGTTCCTCTTGAGCTCACGATGAAGATGATGACATTTCCGAGACGAAAATCAGTCGCCGGCGCGTGGAAACTCCGGGGAGAGGGGGCGGCCGTGATAGTGAATAGAGGAGAGAGAAGAGAGCATTTAGGGTTTATTGTTGTGATCAAGAATATAAAGTTCCATTTGTGATCAAGAATATGAAGTTTCATACAACAAGTCATGGCCAAAAAAACTAAGTATGGAGACTTTAAACACTCTAGAATGATCTTTCCTTCAACGATTTGATCAAACGTAACTCGTTTAGTCTATTACTTCACAACGAAGTAACAGTTTACCTTGTTACTTCGTGAGAAAGTAATAGTTGGTCAAATGGGCCAACGGGTATCGTACAAACCAAAACGCACTCGATTAGTGTTAATAAGCTTAGATTATCCTTGGGAAGGTTAATACTTGTGATCAAGAATATGAAGTTCCATACAACAAGTCATGGCCAAAAAAACTAAGTATGGAGACTTTAAACACTCTAGAATTATCTTTCCTTCAAAGATTTGATCAAACGTAACTCGTTTAGTCTATTACTTCACCACGAAGTAACAGTTTACCTTGTTACTTCGTGAGAAAGTTATAGTTGGTCAAATGGGCCAACGGGCATCGTACGAACCAAAACGCACTCGATTAGTGTTAATAAGCTTAGATTATCCTTGGGAAGGTTAATACTTGTGATCAAGAATATGAAGTTCCATACAACAAGTCATGGCCAAAAAAACTAAGTATGGGGACTTTAAACACTTTAGAATTATCTTTTCTTCAACGATTTGATCAAACGTAACTCGTTTAGTCTATTACTTCACCACGAAGTAACAATTTACTTTGTTAATTCGTGAGAAAGTAATAGTTGGTCAAATGGTCCAACGGGCATCGTACGAACTAAAACACACTCGATTAGTGTTAATAAGCTTAGATTATCCTTGGGAAGGTTAATACTTGTGATCAAGAATATGAAGTTTCATACAACAAGTCATGGCCAAAAAAACTAAGTATGGAGACTTTAAACACTCTAGAATGATCTTTCCTTCAACGATTTGATCAAACGTAACTCGTTTAGTCTATTACTTCACAACGAAGTAACAGTTTACCTTGTTACTTCGTGAGAAAGTAATAGTTGGTCAAATGGGCCAACGGGTATCGTACAAACCAAAACGCACTCGATTAGCGTTAATAAGCTTAGATTATCCTTGGGAAGGTAAATACTTGTGATCAAGAATATGAAGTTCCATACAACAAGTCATGGCCAAAAAAACTAAGTATGGAGACTTTAAACACTCTAGAATGATCTTTCCTTCAACGATTTGATCAAACGTAACTCGTTTAGTCTATTACTTCACCACGAAGTAACAATTTACCTTGTTACTTCGTGAGAAAGTTATAGTTGGTCAAATGGGCCAACGGGCATCTTACGAACCAAAACGCACTCGATTAGTGTTAATAAGCTTAGATTATCCTTAGGTTAATACTTGTGATCAAGAATATGAAGTTCCATACAACAAGTCATGGCCAAAAAAATTAGTATGGAGACTTTAAACACTCTAGAATGATCTTTCCTTCAACCATTTGATCAAACGTAACTCGTTTAGTCTATTACTTCACAACGAAGTAACAGTTTACCTTGTTACTTCGTGAGAAAGTAATAGTTGGTCAAATGGGCCAACGGGTATCGTACAAACCAAAACGCACTCGATTAGTGTTAATAAGCTTAGATTATCCTTGGGAAGGTTAATACTTGTGATCAAGAATATGAAGTTCCATACAACAAGTCATGGCCAAAAAAACTAAGTATGGAGACTTTAAACACTCTAGAATGATCGTTCCTTCAACCATTTGATCAAACGTAACTCGTTTAGTCTATTACTTCACCACGAAGTAACAATTTACCTTGTTACTTCGTGAGAAAGTTATAGTTGGTCAAATGGGCCAACGGGCATCTTACGAACCAAAACGCACTCGATTAGTGTTAATAAGCTTAGATTATCCTTGGGAAGGTTAAGACTTGTGATCAAGAATATGAAGTTCCATACAACAAGTCATGGCCAAAAAAACTAAGTATGGGGACTTTAAACACTTTAGAATTATCTTTTCTTCAACGATTTGATCAAACGTAACTCGTTTAGTCTATTACTTCACCACGAAGTAACAATTTACTTTGTTAATTCGTGAGAAAGTAATAGTTGGTCAAATGGTCCAACGGGCATCGTACGAACTAAAACACACTCGATTAGTGTTAATAAGCTTAGATTATCCTTGGGAAGGTTAATACTTGTGATCAAGAATATGAAGTTTCATACAACAAGTCATGGCCAAAAAAACTAAGTATGGAGACTTTAAACACTCTAGAATGATCTTTCCTTCAACGATTTGATCAAACGTAACTCGTTTAGTCTATTACTTCACAACGAAGTAACAGTTTACCTTGTTACTTCGTGAGAAAGTAATAGTTGGTCAAATGGGCCAACGGGTATCGTACAAACCAAAACGCACTCGATTAGCGTTAATAAGCTTAGATTATCCTTGGGAAGGTAAATACTTGTGATCAAGAATATGAAGTTCCATACAACAAGTCATGGCCAAAAAAACTAAGTATGGAGACTTTAAACACTCTAGAATGATCTTTCCTTCAACGATTTGATCAAACGTAACTCGTTTAGTCTATTACTTCACCACGAAGTAACAATTTACCTTGTTACTTCGTGAGAAAGTTATAGTTGGTCAAATGGGCCAACGGGCATCTTACGAACCAAAACGCACTCGATTAGTGTTAATAAGCTTAGATTATCCTTAGGTTAATACTTGTGATCAAGAATATGAAGTTCCATACAACAAGTCATGGCCAAAAAAATTAGTATGGAGACTTTAAACACTCTAGAATGATCTTTCCTTCAACCATTTGATCAAACGTAACTCGTTTAGTCTATTACTTCACAACGAAGTAACAGTTTACCTTGTTACTTCGTGAGAAAGTAATAGTTGGTCAAATGGGCCAACGGGTATCGTACAAACCAAAACGCACTCGATTAGTGTTAATAAGCTTAGATTATCCTTGGGAAGGTTAATACTTGTGATCAAGAATATGAAGTTCCATACAACAAGTCATGGCCAAAAAAACTAAGTATGGAGACTTTAAACACTCTAGAATGATCGTTCCTTCAACCATTTGATCAAACGTAACTCGTTTAGTCTATTACTTCACCACGAAGTAACAATTTACCTTGTTACTTCGTGAGAAAGTTATAGTTGGTCAAATGGGCCAACGGGCATCTTACGAACCAAAACGCACTCGATTAGTGTTAATAAGCTTAGATTATCCTTGGGAAGGTTAAGACTTGTGATCAAGAATATGAAGTTCCATACAACAAGTCATGGCCAAAAAAACTAAGTATGGAGACTTTAAACACTCTAGAATGATCTTTCCTTCAACGATTTGATCAAACGTAACTCGTTTAGTCTATTACTTCACCACGAAGTAACAATTTATCTTGTTACTTCGTGAGAAAGTTATAGTTGGTCAAATTGGCCAACGGGTATCGTACGAACCAAAACCCACTCGATTAGTGTTAATAAGCTTAGATTATCCTTGGGAAGGTTAATACTTGTGATCAAGAATATGAAGTTCCATACAACAAGTCATGGCCAAAAAAACTAAGTATGGAGACTTTAAACACTCTAGAATGATCTTTCCTTCAAAGATTTGATCAAACGTAACTCGTTTAGTCTATTACTTCACCACGAAGTAACAGTTTACCTTGTTACTTCGTGAGAAAGTTATAGTTGGTCAAATGGGCCAACGGGCATCGTACGAACCAAAACGCACTCGATTAGTGTTAATAAGCTTAGATTATCCTTGGGAAGGTTAATACTTGTGATCAAGAATATGAAGTGCCATACAACAAGTCATGGCCAAAAAAACTAAGTATGGAGACTTTAAACACTCTAGAATGATCTTTTCTTCAACGATTTGATCAAACGTAACTCGTTTAGTCTATTACTTCACCACGAAGTAACAATTTATTTTGTTACTTCGTGAGAAAGTAATAGTTGGTCAAATGGGCCAACGGGCATCGTACGAACTAAAACACACTCGATTAGTGTTAATAAGCTTAGATTATCCTAGGGAAGGTTAATACTTGTGATCAAGAATATGAAGTTTCATACAACAAGTCATGGCCAAAAAAACTAAGTATGGAGACTTTAAACACTCTAGAATGATCTTTCCTTCAACGATTTGATCAAACGTAACTCGTTTAGTCTATTACTTCACAACGAAGTAACAGTTTACCTTGTTACTTCGTGAGAAAGTAATAGTTGGTCAAATGGGCCAACGGGTATCGTACAAACCAAAACGCACTCGATTAGTGTTAATAAGCTTAGATTATCCTTGGGAAGGTTAATACTTGTGATCAAGAATATGAAGTTCCATACAACAAGTCATGGCCAAAAAAACTAAGTATGGAGACTTTAAACACTCTAGAATGATCGTTCCTTCAACCATTTGATCAAACGTAACTCGTTTAGTCTATTACTTCACCACGAAGTAACAATTTACCTTGTTACTTCGTGAGAAAGTTATAGTTGGTCAAATGGGCCAACGGGCATCTTACGAACCAAAACGCACTCGATTAGTGTTAATAAGCTTAGATTATCCTTGGGAAGGTTAAGACTTGTGATCAAGAATATGAGAGAGATAAAGTAAAAGTTTATAAAAGGAAAACTAGGGGGGAGGTACTACATAGCGAAGGCCGTATGGTGTACCCCACCCATACGATCGCCAAAAACAATAAGAAATAGAAATCTCAACTACAAGGAAGAGCATATCGCAAAAATGGATACCTCGAAAGTAAAGTAAGCCAAAATGTGAAAAAATCGGCTTATAACAATTATGAGTAGGATCTAGTCCTCATCCTCATCTTTTCTTCTGCTCTTCGTTCTTTGTTCGCTTTTTTCCGTTCACTTTTGCTAATATAGATGTTGCAATCTGGACCCTTCCTTTTTTCTTCTTCTTTTGCATATTCCGCTATTCTCTCCTCCTGTTCTTTAATCCGCTTCTCTTCCCGGTATAGCCACGAAGACTCATCTCTTGTAAATGGTGAGTCCTCAAGCCCGACATCTGCTGCATGTCTTGGGATCGGAGTACAGATTCTCCTTTGATTGAATGAGGATTCCAGCTCATCAGCGAAAGCATCCTCTCTCACGGCTTCATCATAAATATGCCCAAGTAGTGAGGTTGGCGAGGTGGGAGGGGTAGAGATATCACACGCGAAAGTAGCATCCGGGAAGCACACCCTTGGGGAGAGGAGCCTAGATTTAGGTTTATAGTCAGAATCCGATAACCTTTTTGCATCGTCATTGTCATCCCTAAGTATCCTATCTTCCATCTCTTTTTCTTCGGCCTTTCTCAACTCTTCGTCCCTTAGGAGGTCTTCATTTCCATCATTAGTCGCAACATGAATTATTGCCAACTTGAGGTGTTTCTCTTGATCCGCCTCTTCGGCCACTTCCTCAACATTGGGTACTTTTTCAAGGCTATCGACTTTCTTCGGTGATGAAGTTGGAGCAATGTTCCTCTTAGCCTTCCAAACAAAGGTCGTCGGTTTTGGTACATCCTCAACCTTCTCATTAGTTCCTTGAGGTATCTCCGCACCACAATCCTCAAGTATATGGCCCATTCGTTGACATTTTCGGCAATAGGTTGGTATATTTTCATATACGACCTTTTGCTTTACGATGTCCACTTGACCATGCACATCTTCTATCCCCCATTCAATTTCTTCTTTCAATGGATCGAGGAGGTTGATCTCAACGCATATTCGAGGATAATCCGTGCGTGACATAGTGGCCGCACCTTCATCAAGCCTCAAAGGTCTTCCAAAGTAAGAACCAATGTTCATAAGGGCATTTCTCTCACAAAACCGCATGTTGAGGTTTGGTAAACCAATCCACACGGGAGCTATCGGAGGATCAAGATCGGGATCGAAATCCGGGGTCCACTTATAGATTGAACCATTAAGATCAAGAAATCGAAGATCTTTCTTCAACCATAAACGAGTGTAGTCCTCCTCCGTGGTCAATTTCAACATAACGTGGCGAGGGCCAATTGGACCAAGTGTGTATTTTCCTTTGAGTTTGAGTCTCGCCATCTTGTTATGAATAAACGTGTAGCTCGGCTTAACGAGAGGGAAACGAAGGATCAAGACAAGCTTAAGCCTATCATCAAGGACTTTAATTTCCTCATTCTTGAAAACGATCATAGATTTCCCTTTGACCACTCGAAGCTCCATTGTAGTGAGTGTAGGATCATCAATAAGAGAGCGGTTTATTTCATATTGTCTTGTGGGAGCGGCCGCTTGCGCATAAGAAGCGCGACGCAATGGAGCACGGATTTGATACGGTCGAGGATTGTCCGGTGCCACATTTGGTTTTCTCGAAAATGTAGGTGGAGCAAATGGAGCCTTCGCCACTCTAGCAAAGTTATTTGAGAGAAGCGGAAAAAGGCCGGTCCCAAACTTAGGCTTTTCGGACACAACAAGCTCCGAGATCATGTTGTCAACTTTTGCTTTCGGAGTTGACTTTTCGAAAGTCAACTGTGACTTCTGGGCGTTGACTTCGTGAGTCAAAGTTGACTGAGTCAACTGAGATGATGTGGCAGTGGGTCCCACATTAATGGTCTTGCATAATGGAAGACTATTAGTGGGAAGCATGGGGGACACAAGGAAAAGGTAGTGCACTCTTGTCCCCCACTCCTAGGCTCCACTAACAAAAAGCATGCACCTTGTCCCCCAACCCTAGGCTCCACTAACCAAAAGCTTACAACTTGTCCCCTAACCCTAATCCTAATCCAAGATCAGCCGCCACCTACACAAATCTGACCGGAGCGGCGGAAGGTCGCCGGAAACTCGCCGGAAAAAACACCTTGCACGGAAAATGACTTATCTCCTCACCCACAAGGGCTCTCGGGTCGGTCCACCCACCAAAATGACCGCAACGAAGAGGGCTACCTGAATATGACACTTTCCGGCGAGGGTGCACCGAGGAGGTGGTCGGAAAAAGCCAAAAACCGCCGGAAAGTGCTTAAAACCCTCGGATTTGAAGCCAAAACTGACCCCAAGACTCAAATCCGATGAAAATCTCCTCCACAACCACCCAAAAACACGCAAGAGGCTTGAACCTTAACAACCCCGAAGAGAAGACGCCGGAAATATGATCGGAGTAGCTCAAAACTCCTCTAAAACCACCAAATCCGAGCAAAATCCAAGAGATCCGAATGAGAGGCACCCAAAAACGAAAAAGAGGAACAAAAAGAACGAAAGACACTTCACAAAGAGTGACCAAGCCGTGAAGGGCAATCCAACACACCCTCGATCACTCTCCACCGTTTTGTGTAACCACCAAACTCAAGGGCAATCCAAGAGAAGGTGATGAACACTCCACAATGGGTGTTATGTCGAAACAAAGAGGGGGAGATGAAAAACGGAAAGAAAAACACCAAGAGACGAACTATAGGACAAGAAAACCAAGAAATCCGAGCTAGAAGACCATACCATCAACAAAGACGAAAATCCTCCATGGAAGAAGCTTGAATCCGTGAAAAGCGAATGAAATCCGAGCTAGAACACCATGGCCATCAAGAAAGACGAAAATCTTCCATGGATGAAGCTTGAATCCGTGAAAAGCTAACCAAAATCCATAGGGGAAGCTAAAGTCCGAACCTTAAGCTCACAAGAGGGGAAACCGAGTCAACGGAGAAGACGCCGGTGTCCTCGTGAGGAGGTAACCGTGCTCCGATGATCGGAAAGGTGACCGGAAACCGCCTAAGTGTGAACGCAAGGAGAGAGAAGAGAGCTTTTTCTTGTGATGTTGTTTGTCTTTTGTGATCAAGAATATAAAGTTCCATGTGTGATCAAGAATATGAAGTTCCATACAACAAGTCATGGCCAAAAAAACTAAGTATGGAGACTTTAAACACTCTAGAATGATCTTTCCTTCAACCATTTGATCAAACGTAACTCGTTTAGTCTATTACTTCACCACGAAGTAACAATTTACCTTGTTACTTCGTGAGAAAGTTATAGTTGGTCAAATGGGCCAACGGGCATCTTACGAACCAAAACGCACTCGATTAGTGTTAATAAGCTTAGATTATCCTTGGGAAGGTTAATACTTGTGATCAAGAATATGAAGTTCCATACAACAAGTCTTTGCCAAAAAAACTAAGTATGGAGACTTTAAACACTCTAGAATGATCTTTCCTTCAACGATTTGATCAAACGTAACTCGTTTAGTCTATTACTTCACCACGAAGTAACAATTTACCTTGTTACTTCGTGAGAAAGTTATAGTTGGTCAAATTGGCCAACGGGTATCGTTCACGAACCAAAACGCACTCGATTAGTGTTAATAAGCTTAGATTATGCTTGGGAAGGTTAATACTTGTGATCAAGAATATGAAGTTCCATACAACAAGTCATGGCCAAAAAAATTAGTATGGAGACTTTAAACACTCTAGAATGATCTTTCCTTCAACCATTTGATCAAACGTAACTCGTTTAGTCTATTACTTCACAACGAAGTAACAGTTTACCTTGTTACTTCGTGAGAAAGTAATAGTTGGTCAAATGGGCCAACGGGTATCGTACAAACCAAAACGCACTCGATTAGTGTTAATAAGCTTAGATTATCCTTGGGAAGGTTAATACTTGTGATCAAGAATATGAAGTTCCATACAACAAGTCATGGCCAAAAAAACTAAGTATGGAGACTTTAAACACTTTAGAATGATCGTTCCTTCAACCATTTGATCAAACGTAACTCGTTTAGTCTATTACTTCACCACGAAGTAACAATTTACCTTGTTACTTCGTGAGAAAGTTATAGTTGGTCAAATGGGCCAACGGGCATCTTACGAACCAAAACGCACTCGATTAGTGTTAATAAGCTTAGATTATCCTTGGGAAGGTTAAGACTTGTGATCAAGAATATGAAGTTCCATACAACAAGTCATGGCCAAAAAAACTAAGTATGGAGACTTTAAACACTCTAGAATGATCTTTCCTTCAACCATTTGATCAAACGTAACTCGTTTAGTCTATTACTTCACCACGAAGTAACAATTTACCTTGTTACTTCGTGAGAAAGTTATAGTTGGTCAAATGGGCCAACGGGCATCTTACGAACCAAAACGCACTCGATTAGTGTTAATAAGCTTAGATTATCCTTAGGTTAATACTTGTGATCAAGAATATGAAGAAGAAAGAAGGTTTATAAAAAGTAAAAACTGCGGGGTACTACATCGGGAGTCGAGCGTTGTACCCAATCGCTCGTTCCAAGCAAAAAGGGGGTTTATAAGAACACCCCCAAAAGATGAGCCAAAAGGCAATGCTCGAGATATCCAACCTAACAAGCGCCTTCCCACTAGAGCAATAACCGCCCGTGAGAGTGTAGTATCTAGAAGTCACACCCAAAGTCAAAGTGTGCAATCCAAATACCTTCTCCCACATAGGGAGGCCAAGGCCTTTGTGAGAAGGGCGCACTTCCTCGAAGATGTGTACACCGCCCGTGAGAGTAAGATACTTAGAAGTCGTTCCCGATGAGGGCTTACGTAAGCATCCTCTCCCACATAGGGAGGCGTATACATTTCGAGCGAAGCCAAAGTGATCGTAACTATTACAAAAAAGAGCGTACCACAAAGCCGGGTACCTCGAAAAATAACCTAATCTATAATAGAAAGGGAGTACAACAAATAATGACAACAAAATCTATCAAGAGGAAACAACCACTCCAAAAATCTAGCTTCAAGCTTCATGACCTCGGCTTAGGGTGTCGAAACGTGGGCCAACACATCTTGTCTTTCTCAATGAGGACCCGGACCTTGTGGCTAGCCAAAGTGCTCGGTTGACGACCGTTGATGCGAAGAATACAAGCTTCATTAGCAAGTTGATCCGCCACTTGGTTGCCCTCCCTATATGTATGATGCATGGTCCCATTGACAAGGACCAATAGGGTGCGAATCTCTTCAAGTTGCCGAATGATCTTCCATGGGCCACCTCTCTTCGCATTCACAATGGGTAAGGTGATAAGGGCATCCGTTTCAATATCCACGTCTCGCACTCCAAGAGAATGGCAATATTGGAGACCTTGGTGAATGGCCAAGAGCTCCGCTTCGACATTCGTCATAGGCTCCAAGGCAATGTGATAAGTCCAAGCACAATTCCCAAAGTGATCACGAAGAATGCCACCACCGCCGGCCATCCCGGGGTTCCCTTTAGAACTACCATCCGTGTTGAGCTTCCATCGCCCTTCCCCCGGCTTCTTCCACACAACCTCAATGGGAGGTTTTAGACGGACTCTTGCAAGTTTAATACCCCACACATCCACCACGTATTTGGAGCCTCGCCATAGAATCTCCTCACACGGATTGATGGTGAAAAGATCAATCACATGGCGGACAACCCTATGAATAATGATTTTGGCATTCATCGGTACTCCATTGTGTCTAGCCGCATTTCTTGCCGTCCAAATGTACCATAACACCAAGATAGGAACAATAATACGAATGTGACCGGGGGGGGTATGACGCCTCGCCTTAATCCAATACGCAATTAAATTGTTCCAAGAAATAAATACGGGTTGCTTGATATGGAAAGTGCGGAAAAAATAAGACCATACCTCTTGGGCAAGCGGGCTAGACCAAAAGACGTGGTCCGTAGTCTCAACATCCCGACAACAATTGCATTGTGAGATAATCTCCATCTCCAAGCGTTTAGCGATCTTTTGATCCGTAGGTAAAAGATTTTGCACGTATCGCCACGCAAAGAAGGAGATATTCGGAAGGAGTAGACGATGCCAAAGGAACCTATAGATGCCGGATGGTGTATAGGGGTCACAAATGGAGCGGCGAGCGGACTTAGTAGAAAAAGTCCCATTAGGATCAAGCTTCCAAAGAGGAGTATCTTTTCCTTCTTGACAAATGGGGACCTCCACCACCCGAGCCACGTCATCATCATCCAATACCTCCTCAAGTTTAACAATGTCCCATTCCCCGTTGACCCAAAAGTCACTAATGCGCGTGCGGGAATTAATTTGCACTCCATCTCGGGGTCTAAGAAGGCCATCTTTCAACCATTGATCCACCCAAAAGAGGGAGGAACCATCCTTGATGTTCCAAAACATATGTTGTTGGGCTTTGAGAGCCGCTTTGGTCAATCTTCTCCATCCTCGAAAGTCCCAAGATTTGCTACTAAAGATAGGGTCTCGCGTAGCGTACCTAGACATCATGTACTTGGCCCATAAGGAGTCTTGCAACCGAAACCTCCACCAAAGTTTAAGACCAAAGGCTTCCACCAAGCAATGAAGAGAGGAAATATTAAGTCCACCCATGGCAAACGGTTTGCAAATTCTTTCCCAACTTCTCCAATGAATCTTCCTTCTTTCCTCATTCGAGCCCCAAAGGAACCGAGCAAAAATCTTCTCAAGATGTTCGAGGACGCAAGCCGGAGGCACCATGATTTGACAAAGATAGATCGGAATGGAGCAAAGGATACTTTTGATGAGAGTGAGCCGACCACCAAAATTAAGAAATTTCAATTCCCAACCACTTATAAGGCCGCGGATTTGGTCAATCCACATATCAAAGTAGGCTTGTTGCATTCTTCCACGAATAATAGGGGCGCCAAGGTAAGTAATGGGGAACTCACCTCTCTCAAAACCCGTGAGGCCGTGGATAGCATGGACATGTGCACCATTGATCCGAGGGGATGTGATGATGCAACTTTTGGATGCATTGATATGTTGACCCGAAACCCTTTCATAAAGATGTAAGAAGTCCATGAGCTTGGCCATGTTGTCCAAAGATCCCTTCACAAAAATAATGCAATCGTCCGCATAAGCCAAATGGGACACATCCATAACGCCCCCATTGTTGAGATAAAGATCCGGATTGCGCTCATAAAGTTGGTTAAGACCTCTAGAAAGGAATTCGGCGACAATAATGAAAAGAGCGGGAGATATGGGGTCACCTTGACGCACTCCATGCTTAGACTCAAAGAAGCCGTGGCAAGCACCATTGACAAGCACGGAGAAGAAGCATTTCTCCACGCAATTCTTAATGAGATCAATCCACTCCCGAGAGAAACCGAACTTAGTAAGGCATTGGTATAAGAACCTCCAACTCAATCTATCATAAGCTTTCTCCATATCAAGTTTCACCACAAGGTTGTGCGCATCTCTTTTTGCATTGAGATTAGAGGCCAATTCTTGTGCAAGGAGGATATTGTCACCAATAAGGCGACCTTTGACAAAACCACTTTGATTAAGAGAAATAATATTGGGTAAGAGGGAGGCTAACCGATCATTGAGGAGTTTCGAAATGATCTTGTAACTCACGTTACAAAGACTAATCGGCCTATAGTCTTTCCATTCTTTGGGATCTTTCTTCTTCGGGATAAGAACAATGTTGGTGGCCTTGAAGATGCGAGGAAAGGTGGTGCCATGAAAGAAATCCAAAACTGCCTCAAGAATATCCTCTTTAATAATATCCCAACAAGATTGATAGAAGTGGGCATTGAAACCATCCGGGCCCGCCACACTATCCGAGCTAAGATCAAAGACAACCTCTTTAACCTCTTCAAGATTCGGGGGCCGACAAAGCCAAGTGTTGTCACTCTCGGAAATAAGGCTAGGAATGAAATCAAGATTGTGGCCTTCATTAGTATCAATATTAGAAGTAAGGAGATTTTTATAATACCTCTCGGCCGAATTGCCAATCTCATCGGGGTTGTCCACCAAAAGACCATTCTCGTGGATGCGAAAGATCTTGGCCTTTGCTTGTTTCTTCTTGGCCATAGCTTGAAAGAGCCTAGTGTTGCGCTCCCCTTCAATGGCCCATTTGCATTTCGCCCGTTGTTTCCAATATTCCGATTCCATAATGCGAGTGAGAACAAAATCGGCATAGCACTTATTCACCAAGGAACGGGAAGTAGTAGTGGGATCATGGTCATGGATAATCTCGGCTTGCTTGAGAGCATCCTCCTTGTCCTTAATATTTTGAAAGATATTGCCGAAGGTGTTCCTATTCCAACCTTTGAGCTCCTTTCTCAACCGAATAAGTTTATCCCCAAGTTTGAGTAACCCCGAACAAGTAGTAGGTTGGCTCCAACACTCCTTAACTTTCCCATGAAAGTCCTTATGCTTGATCCACATGTTTTGAAACCGAAAAGCCCTCGGCTTACGAGTGAGGATCCGCTCGAAATGGATAAAGAGTGGGTTATGGTCCGAATGAAGTCTAGCCTCGTGGACGATCCGAGTGTTACCAAAAGACGAGCTCCAATCGAAGTTGATGAGAGCACGATCAATCCGAGTACGAGTCCCATTGCTAGCCCAAGTGAAGGGGTTGCCTTCATATCCGGCGTCTTGAAGACCACAATCATCAATACAATCATGGAAGTCATCCATCTCCCCAATACTAGGCGGATTGATACCCCTTTTTTCCTCTTCCTTAAGAACAACATTGAAGTCTCCCACAACTAACCACGGCTTTTGATCATCACTTCTTCGAAGACCATCCCAAAGGGGATGTCGAAGAGCCCGAGTTTTAGCGGCATAAACAAAGGTGCATAATAAAGGATGAGGGAGGATATGAGAAGAAATGACACAATGAACAAATTGGTCATGATCCTCTAGAACCTCAATATGCATATCACTATCACCAAAGACCCAAATCTTGTTGTTGATATTAGAGAAAGCCGAGTCGTAATGGAACTTTTTCCGGAATTTATGCGCATCAAATCTAGCTTTAGGTTCAAGAAGAACAAGAACCTTAGGCTTATTACGAAGGACCAAGTTCGCAACATTATCACCATTATTACGTTTACCAACTCCCCGTACGTTCCAACAAACAAATAACATCAAAAAGATGGGGGGTGAGACGTACCTTCACGAGCAAGCAAGGCCCGTTTGGCTTTCAATTTTTCCTTCTTTCTTTGGCTTTTGCTTTTCGAAGAAGGAGAACAAGTGTCAACTCTTTTGGTGTTAGAGTTTTCCATGTCCGACTCCTCCACTATAGAATCATTATTCCCGTCCTCCTTGTTGTTGCTCCAAAGTGGAGGGATAGAAGCAATAGGGGAAGAGGGGTTATCAATTAAGAAGTAGGCGTCGTGGGATAGCCTTGGTGACGTGATCTTAGATTTTTTACGGATGTTGGAGTCCGAGAGTCTAGCACCGTCATCGTTATCATCCCTAAGTATCCTATCCTCGGCATCCTTCTCGCAAGCTTTCCTTTCCACTTCATCATTGCTCAAAGTAGTGTCGTCAACCTTTTTAGTAAGCTCCTTATGATCTTGCGTTTCCTCTTTGCTCTCCATGATGACTTTTAAAGTGTTATCCCTCAAATCTTTGCTAACATCATTCTTTCGACTCTTCTCCTTCCACACAAGGGAAGAAGAAACTTGTTGCTTCGGTCCATGGTTGTCATACACTTTATCACCCTCTTCTTTAGCTTTTTCCATGTCGCACTCCTCAAGCCTATGTCCTACTCTTTGACACTTACGACAATAGTTAGGAAGGTTTTCATAGACCACCTTTTGCTTGACGATGTTCACTTTTCCGTGCACATCCTCCACTCCCCATTCTATAACTTCCTTAAGTGGTTCAAGGAGATTCACTTCAACACATATCCGAGGGTAGTCGGGACGAGACATGGTTGCCGCTCCTTCATCAAGACGTAATGGTCTTCCAAGGTAGTTACCAATATTCATAAGTGCACTTCTTTCACAAAAGCGCATATTCAAGTTTGGGAGGCCAATCCAAACGGGAGCAATAGGAGGCTCAAGCTCGGGATCAAAGTCCGGTGTCCATTTGTAGATGGATCCATTTAGGTCGAGGAACCGAAGATTCTTTTTCAACCATAGCCGGGTGTAGTCCTCTTCCATAGTCAATTTGAGCATCACATGTCGCGGACCTATAGGTCCAAGAGTGTACGCGCCCTTGAGCTTAAGCTTGGCCATTTTGTTATGAATGTAGGTGTAGCTCGGCTTGAGAAGATTGAAGCGAAGAATAAGGACAAGTTTGAGCCTTTCATCAAGAGCTTTCACCTCCTCTTTTTTGAAGACAAGCATGTGTCTACCGTTAACAACTCGAGGTTCCATTGTCTTAAGGGTTGGATCGTCTACAAGAGATCGATTGATATCATAGAGTCTTGTTGGAGCGGCCGCTTGAGCATAAGAAGCTCGTCGGATCGGGGGACGCACTTGAAAAGGACGAGGGTTGTCCGGCGCCAAATTCACCTTCTTATCAAAAGTAGGTGGCGCAAAAGAGGATGGTTGAGCTAACAATGGCTTCCCAACTTTAGCAAAGTTGTTGGATAGTGGCGGGAAGTGTCCGGTCCCAATTTTTTGGGCGGGGCCACCCAAAGGGCGAGATTCTTCAACACTATTAGGGTCCAAGATAGCGGTTGACTTTTCCAAATTCGGAGTTGACCGAGTCAAAGGGTCCACAATGGTCTTACATAAGTTAGAGTTGACTTTGTCATCCTTTTCGAGCAAAATGAGGTTCGAGTTCAAAAGTGCCACTTTATCATGTCCAAAGGAACCGCTTAAAAACAAGTTCGTCTCGGCGGTTGGAGCGATGATATTTGAGGGTCGGTCAACATTTTCTTGAGGAAGGCTGACAGTTGACTTTTCGTTTGACTCAGTTGACTTTTCGGAAGTCAATGGAAGTGATGTGGCAGTAGGTCCCACGTTTTCCATTAAAATATTGGGGTTGACAAAAGGAAGGTCAACACTCTTGCATGTTGAGGTGTCCAAATGGGGTGAAGACATGTGTAAGGTATGGTCCACATCCATGGTGGGGGACAAAGGGACAAGACAAGAGCACTCTTGTCCCCTTAAGGCTCAAGGTAGTGGAGTGTGGTGTGTTCTTGTCACCACTACCAACCCCAAAACCCTAGTTGACCGCCGCCACCACCAAGTTGACCGGAGGGAGGTGGCGCACGGCGGTGCACCGGAGCCGTGCCGGAAAGTCGCCGGAAAATGGTCGGAAATAGCGCACCACCGTCGGAAAAACCTCTAGAGCACGGATCCGAGCGCCAAAAACACCCCTAACACCCAAATCCGACGGAAATCGCCACCAAATCCACCAAAAACGACGCAAATCAAGAAAAACACCACCACAAAGAGCAAAAGAGGAGCGCAAGAACGGTAACCACCTAAACACCAAGAAATCCGAAGCCCAAACACACCAAACACAAGAAGACCAAAAGATAAACAAAAAAAGAGATGAAGAACACCACACAAAAACGTGTGAATCGTGATTCTCCTTAAATCCTAGCAAAAGAAGGTCCAAGAACCAACTCGGGATTCAAGTACGCACCACAATCCAAGAACGTTAACCGAATTCAAAACTCAAATCACAAGACCATAGCATATGGCGTGAACACCATGATGAGGAACATGCGATTTGAATTCCAAATAGGGGCGTGATGTTGGAAGGCAAGAGGGGGAGAGAGACGAACTATAAAAACAACAATCGAAGCCAAAAGCGAAAATCTTAAAGGAATCCGCCATGGCCAAACGAAGAACACGAGCAAGACAACAACGAATTCATTCCTCCTATTTGGACCAACCGTTCGTTAGGGATGTCTCCAACAACTTCGTGAGGAGGTTGTTGTGCCCCAACGATACCGGTGCCGTAGGGAGGAGGAACGAAGACGAAGAAAGCTTCACTAACAACAATGGCGGAACGAGAAAATGCTTCAAAACCCCTCGAAGTCACCACTTGGAACGATCCTCTTGCAACAACGAAGATGATGGCATGATTTTCGAGAAGAAAAACCACTCACCGCCGCCGTGGAAGTCCGGTGAAAGCTCCGGCCGTGTGTGAACAAGGAGGAGAGAGAAGAGAGCTTTTGTGATGTGTTGTGATCAAGAATATGAAGTTCCATACAACAAGTCTTGGCCAAAAAAACTAAGTATGGAGACTTTAAACACTCTAGAATGATCTTTCCTTCAACGATTTGATCAAACGTAACTCGTTTAGTCCATTACTTCACCACGAAGTAACAATTTACCTTGTTACTTCGTGAGAAAGTTATAGTTGGTCAAATTGGCCAACGGGTATCGTACGAACCAAAACGCACTCGATTAGTGTTAATAAGCTTAGATTATGCTTGGGAAGGTTAATACTTGTGATCAAGAATATGAAGTTCCATACAACAAGTCATGGCCAAAAAAACTAAGTATGGAGACTTTAAACACTCTAGAATGATCTTTCCTTCAACGATTTGATCAAACGTAACTCGTTTAGTCTATTACTTCACCACGAAGTAACAGTTTACCTTGTTACTTCGTGAGAAAGTTATAGTTGGTCAAATGGGCCAACGGGCATCGTACGAACCAAAACGCACTCGATTAGTGTTAATAAGCTTAGATTATCCTTAGGAAGGTTAATACTTGTGATCAAAAATATGAAGTTCCATACAACAAGTCATGGCCAAAAAAACTAAGTATGGAGACTTTAAACACTCTAGAATGATCTTTCCTTCAACGATTTGATCAAATGTAACTCGTTTAGTCTATTACTTCACCACGAAGTAACAATTTATCTTGTTACTTCGTGAGAAAGTTATAGTTGGTCAAATTGGCCAACGGGTATCGTACGAACCAAAACCCACTCGATTAGTGTTAATAAGCTTAGATTATCCTTGGGAAGGTTAATACTTGTGATCAAGAATATGAAGTTCCATACAACAAGTCATGGCCAAAAAAACTAAGTATGGAGACTTTAAACACTCTAGAATGATCTTTCCTTCAAAGATTTGATCAAACGTAACTCGTTTAGTCTATTACTTCACCACGAAGTAACAGTTTACCTTGTTACTTCGTGAGAAAGTTATAGTTGGTCAAATGGGCCAACGGGCATCGTACGAACCAAAACGCACTCGATTAGTGTTAATAAGCTTAGATTATCCTTGGGAAGGTTAATACTTGTGATCAAGAATATGAAGTGCCATACAACAAGTCATGGCCAAAAAAACTAAGTATGGAGACTTTAAACACTCTAGAATGATCTTTTCTTCAACGATTTGATCAAACGTAACTCGTTTAGTCTATTACTTCACCACGAAGTAACAATTTACTTTGTTACTTCGTGAGAAAGTAATAGTTGGTCAAATGGGCCAACGGGCATCGTACGAACTAAAACACACTCGATTAGTGTTAATAAGCTTAGATTATCCTAGGGAAGGTTAATACTTGTGATCAAGAATATGAAGTTTCATACAACAAGTCATGGCCAAAAAAACTAAGTATGGAGACTTTAAACACTCTAGAATGATCTTTCCTTCAACGATTTGATCAAACGTAACTCGTTTAGTCTATTACTTCACCACGAAGTAACAATTTACCTTGTTACTTCGTGAGAAAGTTATAGTTGGTCAAATTGGCCAACGGGTATCGTACGAACCAAAACGCACTCGATTAGTGTTAATAAGCTTAGATTATGCTTGGGAAGGTTAATACTTGTGATCAAGAATATGAAGTTCCATACAACAAGTCATGGCCAAAAAAACTAAGTATGGAGACTTTAAACACTCTAGAATGATCTTTCCTTCAACGATTTGATCAAACGTAACTCGTTTAGTCCATTACTTCACCACGAAGTAACAATTTACCTTGTTACTTCGTGAGAAAGTTATAGTTGGTCAAATTGGCCAACGGGTATCGTACGAACCAAAACGCACTCGATTAGTGTTAATAAGCTTAGATTATGCTTGGGAAGGTTAATACTTGTGATCAAGAATATGAAGTTCCATACAACAAGTCATGGCCAAAAAAACTAAGTATGGAGACTTTAAACACTCTAGAATGATCTTTCCTTCAACGATTTGATCAAACGTAACTCGTTTAGTCTATTACTTCACCACGAAGTAACAGTTTACCTTGTTACTTCGTGAGAAAGTTATAGTTGGTCAAATGGGCCAACGGGCATCGTACGAACCAAAACGCACTCGATTAGTGTTAATAAGCTTAGATTATCCTTAGGAAGGTTAATACTTGTGATCAAAAATATGAAGTTCCATACAACAAGTCATGGCCAAAAAAACTAAGTATGGAGACTTTAAACACTCTAGAATGATCTTTCCTTCAACGATTTGATCAAATGTAACTCGTTTAGTCTATTACTTCACCACGAAGTAACAATTTATCTTGTTACTTCGTGAGAAAGTTATAGTTGGTCAAATTGGCCAACGGGTATCGTACGAACCAAAACCCACTCGATTAGTGTTAATAAGCTTAGATTATCCTTGGGAAGGTTAATACTTGTGATCAAGAATATGAAGTTCCATACAACAAGTCATGGCCAAAAAAACTAAGTATGGAGACTTTAAACACTCTAGAATGATCTTTCCTTCAAAGATTTGATCAAACGTAACTCGTTTAGTCTATTACTTCACCACGAAGTAACAGTTTACCTTGTTACTTCGTGAGAAAGTTATAGTTGGTCAAATGGGCCAACGGGCATCGTACGAACCAAAACGCACTCGATTAGTGTTAATAAGCTTAGATTATCCTTGGGAAGGTTAATACTTGTGATCAAGAATATGAAGTGCCATACAACAAGTCATGGCCAAAAAAACTAAGTATGGAGACTTTAAACACTCTAGAATGATCTTTTCTTCAACGATTTGATCAAACGTAACTCGTTTAGTCTATTACTTCACCACGAAGTAACAATTTACTTTGTTACTTCGTGAGAAAGTAATAGTTGGTCAAATGGGCCAACGGGCATCGTACGAACTAAAACACACTCGATTAGTGTTAATAAGCTTAGATTATCCTAGGGAAGGTTAATACTTGTGATCAAGAATATGAAGTTTCATACAACAAGTCATGGCCAAAAAAACTAAGTATGGAGACTTTAAACACTCTAGAATGATCTTTCCTTCAACGATTTGATCAAACGTAACTCGTTTAGTCTATTACTTCACCACGAAGTAACAATTTACCTTGTTACTTCGTGAGAAAGTTATAGTTGGTCAAATTGGCCAACGGGTATCGTACGAACCAAAACGCACTCGATTAGTGTTAATAAGCTTAGATTATGCTTGGGAAGGTTAATACTTGTGATCAAGAATATGAAGTTCCATACAACAAGTCATGGCCAAAAAAACTAAGTATGGAGACTTTAAACACTCTAGAATGATCTTTCCTTCAACGATTTGATCAAACGTAACTCGTTTAGTCTATTACTTCACCACGAAGTTACAGTTTACCTTGTTACTTCGTGAGAAAGTTATAGTTGGTCAAATGGGCCAACGGGCATCGTACGAACCAAAACGCACTCGATTAGTGTTAATAAGCTTAGATTATCCTTAGGAAGGTTAATACTTGTGATCAAAAATATGAAGTTCCATACAACAAGTCATGGCCAAAAAAACTAAGTATGGAGACTTTAAACACTCTAGAATGATCTTTCCTTCAACGATTTGATCAAATGTAACTCGTTTAGTCTATTACTTCACCACGAAGTAACAATTTATCTTGTTACTTCGTGAGAAAGTTATAGTTGGTCAAATTGGCCAACGGGTATCGTACGAACCAAAACCCACTCGATTAGTGTTAATAAGCTTAGATTATCCTTGGGAAGGTTAATACTTGTGATCAAGAATATGAAGTTCCATACAACAAGTCTTTGCCAAAAAACTAAGTATGGAGACTTTAAACACTCTAGAATGATCTTTCCTTCAACGATTTGATCAAACGTAACTCGTTTAGTCTATTACTTCACCACGAAGTAACAATTTACTTTGTTACTTCGTGAGAAAGTAATAGTTGGTCAAATGGGCCAACGGGCATCGTACGAACTAAAACACACTCGATTAGTGTTAATAAGCTTAGATTATCCTAGGGAAGGTTAATACTTGTGATCAAGAATATGAAGTTTCATACAACAAGTCATGGCCAAAAAAACTAAGTATGGAGACTTTAAACACTCTAGAATGATCTTTCCTTCAACGATTTGATCAAACGTAACTCGTTTAGTCTATTAATTCACAACGAAGTAACAGTTTACCTTGTTACTTCGTGAGAAAGTAATAGTTGGTCAAATGGGCCAACGGGTATCGTACAAACCAAAACGCACTCGATTAGTGTTAATAAGCTTAGATTATCCTTGGGAAGGTTAATACTTGTGATCAAGAATATGAAGTTCCATACAACAAGTCATGGCCAAAAAAACTAAGTATGGAGACTTTAAACACTCTAGAATGATCGTTTCTTCAACGATTTGATCAAACGTAACTCGTTTAGTCTATTACTTCACCACGAAGTAACAATTTACTTTGTTACTTCGTGAGAAAGTAATAGTTGGTCAAATGGGCCAACGGGCATCGTACGAACTAAAACACACTCGATTAGTGTTAATAAGCTTAGATTATCCTAGGGAAGGTTAATACTTGTGATCAAGAATATGAAGAAAATAAAAGGTTTATAAAAGAAAAGAAAAGGGGGGAGGTACTACATATCTAGATCGTATGGTGTACCCCACCCATACGGTCGCCAACAACAAAGAGAAATGTAGATCTCAACAAAGAAGAGCATATCCAAAAATTGGATACCTCGAAAAATAAAGTAAGCCGAAAAGTGAAACTGGCCTATTACAATGCTAAGTAGGAGCACGTCCACGGCCAAGGGCCCGCTGAAAATTTTCTTTTTCTTTTTTATCTTTTTCTTTCCACGCTTTTATTTGCTTTTTCAGTTCCACAAGAACTGGTTCCCAACACGGATGTGGCTTCTTTTCTCTATAGTTAGCAAGAATGGTGTCAAGGTGGTCAAGGCGCTCATAAGTCATCTCCAAGGTCGTAAGGTAAGTAATCATATTATCCGCCTTAATTTCCAAGTCCGATTTCCTCTTTTCTTCTACGTCCTCTTTGACTTCCTTTTTATCGGTTTCCTCTTGGCTAGTCTCTTCTTCATCACTGCTCTGTTCATCTTCTTCTGATTCTTCGGGTTCCACAACTTCCTCTATTTTCTTCTCTTTTTTCTGTTTTGGACTTGCATTGTCCTCCCTCAAAGTCCTATCTTCAATATCTTTTTCTTCGGCTTTTCTCAACTCTTCATCCCTTAAGAGATGTTTATTTTCATCATTAGTCGGGATCTCTTGATCCGCCTCTTCGGCCATTTCCTCAATATTGGGGACTTGTTCAAGACCATCGACTTTCTTCGGGGATGAGTTTGTGACAATGTTCCTCTTAGCCTTCCAAACAAAGGTCGTCGGTTTTGGGACATCCTCAAACTTCTCATTAGTGCCTTGAGGTTTCTCCACACCACAATCCTCAAGTGTATGGCCCATTCGTTGACATTTCCGGCAATAGGTTGGAATATTTTCATATATGACCTTTTGCTTGACGATGTCCACTTGACCACGCACGTTTTCTATCCCCCATGCTATTTCTTCTTTCAATGGCTCAAGGAGGTTGATCTCAACGCATATTCGAGGATAATCCGGGCGTGACATAGTGGCCGCACCTTCATCAAGCCTCAAAGGTCTTCCAAAGTAAGAACCAATGTTCATAAGGGCATTTCTCTCACAAAACCGCATGTTGAGGTTTGGTAAACCAATCCACACGGGAGCTATCGGAGGATCAAGATCGGGGTCGAAATCCGGGGTCCATTTATAGATTGAACCATTAAGATCAAGAAATCGAAGGTCCTTCTTCAACCATAAACGGGTATAGTCCTCCTCCGTGGTCAATTTCAACATAACGTGGCGAGGGCCAATAGGACCAAGTGTGTATTTTCCTTTGAGTTTGAGTCTCGCCATCTTGTTATGAATAAACGTGTAGCTCGGCTTAACGAGAGGGAAACGAAGGATCAAGACAAGCTTAAGCCTATCATCAAGGACTTTAATTTCCTCATTCTTGAAGACGATCATAGATTTCCCTTTGACCACTCGAAGCTCCATTGTAGTGAGTGTCGGATCATCAATAAGAGAGCGGTTTATTTCATATTGTCTTGTGGGAGCGGCCGCTTGCGCATAAGAAGCGCGACGCAATGGAGCACGGATTTGATACGGTCGAGGATTGTCCGGTGCCACATTTAGTTGTCTCGAGAATGTAGGTGGAACAAATGGAGCCTTCGCAACTCGAGCAAAGTTATTCGAGAGAGGCGGAAAAAGGCCGGTCCCAATCTTAGATTTTTCAACCACAACAAGCTCGGAGTTCATGTGGTCAACTTTGGCTCTCGGAGTTGACTTTTCGAGGGTCAACTTTGACTTCTGGACGTTGACTTCGTTAGTCAAAGTTGACTGAGTCAACTGAGGTGATGTGGCAGTGGGTCCCACATTAGTGGTCTTGCATAGTGGAAGACTATTAGTGGGAAGCATGGTGGGGGACAAAGGGACAAGACAAGAGCACTCTTGTCCCCTTAGTGGTCTTACACATCCACCAACACACAAGGCTCAAGGTAGTGGAGTGTACTTGTCCCCACTAGCAAACCCTAGCAGCAGTTGACCGCCGCCTATGCACAGTTGACCGGACGGATGCGGATGGCGGAGTCGCGGTGGCGCCGGAAACTCGCCGGAAATGACACCTTGCACGGAAAATGACTTATCTCCTCACCCACAAAGGCTCTCTGGTCGGTCCACCCACCAAAATGACCGCAACGAAGAGGGCTACCTGAATATGACACTTTCCGGCGAGGGTGCACCGAGGAGGTGGTCGGAAAAAGCCGAAAACCGCCGGAAAATGCTTAAAACCCTCGGATTTGAAGCCAAAAAAGACCCCAAGACTCAAATCCGATGAAAATCTCCTCCACAACCACCCAAAAACACGCAAGAGGCTTGAACCTTAACAACCCCGAAGAGAAGACGCCGGAAATATGATCGGAGTAGCTCAAAACTCCTCTAAAACCACCAAATCCGAGCGCAATCCAAGAGATCCGAATGAGAGGCACCCCAAAAACGAAAAAAAGGAACAAAAAGAACGAAAGACACTTCACAAAGAGTGACCAAGCCGTGAAGGGCAATCCAACACACCCTCGATCACTCTCCACCGTTTTGTGTAACCACCAAACTCAAGGGCAATCCAAGAGAAGGTGATGAACACTCCACAATGGGTGTTATGTCGAAACAAAGAGGGGGAGATGAAAAAACGGAAAGAAAACGCCAAGAGACGAACAATAGGACAAGAAAACCAAGAAATCCGAGCTAGAGGACCATACCATCAAAAAAGACGAAAATCCTCCATGGAAGAAGCTTGAATCCGTGAAAAACGAATGAAATCCGACCTAGAAGACCATGACCATCAAGAAAGACGAAAATCTTCCATGGATGAAGCTTGAATCCGTGAAAACTACCCAAAATCCATAGGGTAAGCTAAAGTCCGAACCTTAAGCTCACAAGAGGGGAAACCGAGTCAACGGAGAAGACGCCGGTGTCCTCGTGAGGAGGTCACCGTGCTCCGATGATAGGAAAAGTGACCGGAAACCGCCTAAGTGTGAACGCAATGAGAGAGAAGAGAGTGTTTTTTGTTTGTGATCAAGAATATGAAGTTTCATACAACAAGTCATGGCCAAAAAAACTAAGTATGGAGACTTTAAACACTCTAGAATGATCTTTCCTTCAACGATTTGATCAAACGTAACTCGTTTAGTCTATTACTTCACAACGAAGTAACAGTTTACCTTGTTACTTCGTGAAAAAGTAAGAGTTGGTCAAATGGGCCAACGGGTATCGTACAAACCAAAACGCACTCGATTAGTGTAAATAAGGTTAGATTATCCTTGGGAAGGTTAATACTTGTGATCAAGAATATGAAGTTCCATACAACAAGTCATGGCCAAAAAAACTAAGTATGGAGACTTTAAACACTCTAGAATGATCGTTCCTTCAACCATTTGATCAAACGTAACTCGTTTAGTCTATTACTTCACCACGAAGTAACAATTTACCTTGTTACTTCGTGAGAAAGTTATAGTTGGTCAAATGGGCCAACGGGCATCTTACGAACCAAAACGCACTCGATTAGTGTTAATAAGCTTAGATTATCCTTGGGAAGGTTAAGACTTGTGATCAAGAATATGAAGTTCCATACAACAAGTCATGGCCAAAAAAACTAAGTATGGAGACTTTAAACACTCTAGAATGATCTTTCCTTCAACCATTTGATCAAACGTAACTCGTTTAGTCTATTACTTCACCACGAAGTAACAATTTACCTTGTTACTTCGTGAGAAAGTTATAGTTGGTCAAATGGGCCAACGGGCATCTTACGAACCAAAACGCACTCGATTAGTGTTAATAAGCTTAGATTATCCTTGGGAAGGTTAATACTTGTGATCAAGAATATGAAGTTCCATACAACAAGTCTTTGCCAAAAAAACTAAGTATGGAGACTTTAAACACTCTAGAATGATCTTTCCTTCAACGATTTGATCAAACGTAACTCGTTTAGTCTATTACTTCACCACGAAGTAACAATTTACCTTGTTACTTCGTGAGAAAGTTATAGTTGGTCAAATTGGCCAACGGGTATCGTACGAACCAAAACGCACTCGATTAGTGTTAATAAGCTTAGATTATGCTTGGGAAGGTTAATACTTGTGATCAAGAATATGAAGTTCCATACAACAAGTCATGGCCAAAAAAATTAGTATGGAGACTTTAAACACTCTAGAATGATCTTTCCTTCAACCATTTGATCAAACGTAACTCGTTTAGTCTATTACTTCACAACGAAGTAACAGTTTACCTTGTTACTTCGTGAGAAAGTAATAGTTGGTCAAATGGGCCAACGGGTATCGTACAAACCAAAACGCACTCGATTAGTGTTAATAAGCTTAGATTATCCTTGGGAAGGTTAATACTTGTGATCAAGAATATGAAGAAGAAAAGAGGTTTATAATAGAAAAGACAGGGGGGTACTACATCAGGAGCCGAGCGTTGTACCCAATCGCTCGATCCAAGCAAACAGTAGAGAAGCTAAGGGGTTCGTAAGGATTACCCCAAAACCTAAGCCAAAGGGCTATACTCGAGATATCCAACCTACCAAGCGCCTTCCCACTAGAGCAATGACCGCCCGTGAGAGTGTAGTATTTAGAAATCACACCCAAATCCGAAGTGTGCAATCGAAATACCCTCTCCCACATAGGGAGGCCAAGGTCTATGTGAGCAAGGCGCGCTTCCTCGAAAATGTATACACCGCCCGTGAGAGTAAGATACTTAGAAGTCGTACCCGGTGAGGGCTTACGCAATCCAAGCATCCTCTCCCACATAGGGAGGCGTATGCAATTTCGGGCGAAGCAATAATGATCGAAACTATTACAAAAAAGAGCATACCACAAACCCGGGTACCTCGAAAAATAACCTAAGCTAGAAAGGAAAGGAGCGTACAACAAGTAAAAACAACAATAACAAACTATGGAAAGCAAACAATCCAAAGAACTAGAATCAAACATCATGGCCTCGGCTTAGGGTGACGAAAAGTAGGCCAACACATCTTGTCTTTCTCAATAAGAACCCGGACCTTGTGGCTAGCCAAAGTGCCCGTTTGACGACCGTTGATGCGAAGAATGCATGCTTCATTAGCGAGTTGGTCCGCCACTTGGTTGCCCTCCCTATATGTATGATGCATGGTCCCATTGACAAGGACCAATAGGGTGCGAATCTCTTCAAGTTGCCGAATGATCTTCCATGGGCCTCCTCTCTTTGCATTCACAATGGGTAAGGTGATAAGGGCATCCGTTTCAATATCCACGTCACGCACTCCGAGAGAATGACAATATTGGAGACCTTGATAGATGGCCATAAGCTCCGCTTCAACATTCGTCATAGGCTCCAAAGCAATGTGATAAGTCCAAGCACAATTTCCCAAATGATCACGAAGAATGCCACCACCACCGGCCATCCCGGGGTTCCCTTTAGAGCTACCATCCGTGTTGAGCTTCCATCGCCCTTCCCCCGGTTTCTTCCACACAACCTCAATGGGAGGTTTAATACGAACTCTTGCAAGTTTAATACCCCACATATCCACAACGTATTTGGACCCGCGCCAAAGAATCTCCTCACATGGATTGATAGTGAAGAGATCAATCACGTGGCGGACAACCCTATGAATGATGATTTTGGCATTCATGGGGACACCATTATGCCTAGCCGCATTTCTTGCCGTCCAAATGTACCATATCACCAAAATAGGAACAATAATACGAATGTGGCCGGGAGGGGTATGACGGCTCACTTTGATCCAATACGCAATTAAATTGTTCCAAGAAATAAAGACGGGTTGCTTGATATGGAAAGTGCGGAAAAAGTAAGACCATACCTCTTGGGCAAGCGGGCTAGACCAAAAGATGTGATCCGTAGTCTCCACATTCCGACAACAATTGCATTGCGAGGTAATCTCCATCTTCAAACGCTTAGCAATCTTTTCATCCGTGGGTAAGAGGTTTTGCACATATCGCCACGCAAAGAAGGAGATATTCGGAAGGAGTAGACGATGCCAAAGGAACCTATAGATGCCGGATGGTGTATAGGGGTCACAAATGGATCGGCGTGCGGACTTAGTAGAGAAAAACCCATTGGGATCAAGCTTCCAAAGCGGAGTGTCTTTGCCTTCTTGACCAATGGGGACCTCAATCACCCGAGCCACGTCATCATCCTCCAAGACCTCCTCAAGCTTAGCAATGTCCCATTCCCCGTTGACCCAAAAGTCACTAATGCGCGTGCGGGAGTTAATATGCATGCCATCCCGGGGTCTAAGTAGGCCTTCTTTCAACCATTGATCCACCCAAAAGAACGAAGAGCCATCCTTGATGTCCCAAAACATATGTTGTTGGGCTTTGGAAGCCGCTTTAGTCAATCTTCTCCATCCACGAAAGTCCCAAGGCTTGCTACTAAAGATAGGATCCCGCGTAGCGTACCTAGACATCATGTATTTGGCCCATAACGAGTCTTGCAAACGAAACCTCCACCAAAGTTTAAGACCAAAAGCTTCCACCAAGCAATCAAGAGAGGAAATATTAAGGCCACCCATGGCAAAAGGTTTGCAAATTCTTTCCCAACTTCTCCAATGAATTTTCCTCCTTTCCTCGTTCGATCCCCAAAGAAACCGAGCAAAATTTTTTTCAAGGTGTTCAAGGACACAAGCCGGGGGCTCCATGATTTGACAAAGATAGATCGGAATGGAGCAAAGAACACTTTTGATGAGAGTGAGGCGACCACCAAAATTGAGGAATTTCAATTCCCATCCACTTATAAGGCCACGAATTTGGTCAATCCACATATCAAAGTAGGCTTGTTGCATTCTTCCACGAATAATAGGGGCACCAAGATAAGTAATGGGGAACTCACCTTTCTCAAAGCCCGTGAGGTCGTGGATGGCATGGACATGCGCACCATTGATCCGAGGGGAAGTGATGAAGCAACTTTTGGATGCATTAATGTGTTGGCCCGAAGCCTCTTCATAAAGATGTAGGAAATCCATGAGTTTGGCCATGTTGTCCAAGGTACCCTTCACAAAAATAATGCAATCATCCGCATAAGCCAAATGAGACACATCCATAACGCCCCCATTGTTGAGATAAAGATCCGGATTGCTCTCATAAAGTTGGTTAAGACCTCTCGAAAGGAATTCGGCGGCAATAATGAAGAGAGCGGGAGATATGGGGTCGCCTTGACGCACTCCATGCTTAGACTCGAAGAAACCGTGGCATGCACCATTGACAAGCACGGAGAAGAAGCAATTCTCCACGCAATTCTTAATGAGATCAATCCACTCCCGAGAGAAACCGAACTTAGTAAGGCATTGATATAAGAACCTCCAACTCAATCTATCATAAGCTTTCTCCATATCAAGTTTCACCACAAGATTGTGCACATCTCTTTTTGCATTGAGATTAGAGGCCAATTCTTGGGCAAGAAGGATATTGTCACCAATGAGGTGACCTTTGACAAAACCACTTTGATTAAGAGAAATAATATTGGGTAAAAGGGAGGCTAACCGGTCATTGAGGAGTTTAGAAATGATCTTATAACTCACGTTGCAAAGACTAATCGGCCTATAGTCTTTCCACTCTTTGGGGTCTTTCTTCTTCGGAATAAGCACAATGTTGGTCGCCTTGAAGATACGAGGAAAGGTGGTGCCACGAAAGAAATCCAAAACCGCCTCAAGAATATCCTTTTTAATAATGTCCCAACAAGATTGATAGAAGTGTGCATTGAAACCATCCGGACCCGCCACACTATCCGAGCTAAGACCAAAGACAACATCTTTAACCTCTTCAAGATTTGGGGCCCGGCAAAGCCAAGCATTGTCACTCTCGGAAATAAGGCTAGGAATGAAGTCAAGATTGTGGCCCTCAATCGTATCAATATTAGAAGCAAGGAGGTTTTTATAGTACCTCTCGGCCGAATTGCCAATCTCATCGGGGTTGTCCACCAAAAGACCATTCTCGTGGATGCGAAAGATCTTGGCCTTTGCTTGTTTCTTCTTGGCCATAGCTTGAAAGAGCCTAGTGTTACGCTCCCCTTCAATGGCCCATTTGCATTTCGCCCGTTGTTTCCAATATTCCGATTCCATAGTGCGAGTGAGAACAAAATCGGCATAACACTTATTCACCAAGGAACGGGAAGTAGGAGTGGGATCATGATCATGGATAATCTCGGCTTGCTTGAGGGCATCCTCCTTATCCTTAATGTTTTGAAAGATATTGCCGAAGGTGATCCTATTCCAACTTTTGAGCTCCTTTCTCAATCGAATAAGTTTATCCCCAAGTTTGAATAACCCCGAACAAGTAGTAGGTTGGCTCCAACATTCCTTAACCTTCTCAAGAAAGTCCTTGTGCTTGATCCACATGTTTTGAAACCGAAACGCCCTCGGCTTACGAGAGAGGATCCGGTCAAAATGAATAAAGAGTGGATTATGGTCCGAGTGGAGTCTAGCCTCGTGGACGATCCGAGTGCTAGCAAAGGATGAACTCCAATCGAAATTGATTAGAGCACGATCAATCCTTGTACGAGTCCCATTGCTAGCCCAAGTGAAGGGATTGCCTTCATACCCGGCGTCTTGAAGACCACAATCATCAATACAATCATGGAAGTCATCCATCTCCCCAATGCTAGGCGGGTTGATACCCCTTTTTTCCTCATCTTTAAGAACGACATTGAAGTCCCCCACAACTAACCACGGCTTTTGATCATCACTTCTTCGAAGACCATCCCAAAGGGGATGTCGAAGAGCCCGAGTTTTAGCGGCATAAACAAAAGTGCATAATAACGGATGAGGGAGGATATGAGAAGAAATGACACAATGAACAAATTGGTCATGATCCTCTAGAACCTCAATATGCATATCACTATCACCAAAGATCCAAATCTTGTTGTTGATATTAGAGAAAGCCGAGTCATAATGGAACTTTTTCCGGAATTTATGCGCATCAAATCTAGCTTTAGGTTCAAGGAGAGCAAGAACCTTAGGCTTATGACGAAGGACCAAATTCGCAACGTTATCTCCATTATTACGTTTACCAACTCCACGTACGTTCCAACAAACAAATAACATCAATAAGATTGGGAGGGAGACGTACCATCACTGGAAAGCAAATTGCGTTTCGCCTTTTCTTTCCTTTTTTCCTTCTTTCTTTGGTTTTTGCTCTTTGTTGAGGACGAACTATGGTTAAGATCCGGCTCCTCAACAACCGTGTCATCCCTCGCGGCTTCTTCATTAGATTGCCAAAGTGGAGAGCTCGGCGAGTTAGGAGGGGTGGATGTATCACATGAGAAAGTGTCCTCTTGAGAACAAACCCTTGGGGAGAGAACTTTAGATGTCGGTTGATAGTCGGAGTCCGAAAGAAGAGCTCTATCATCATTATCATCTCTAAGAATAATATCTTCGTTCTCTTTTTCTTGAGCCTTTTTCAATTCTCTTGCAAGTTCCTCCTCCCTTAGGAGATGTTCATCTCCCTCCTTAGTCACGACATCAATGTTATCAATCTTAATGTGTATTTGTGGATCCACCTCCTCGGCCGGCTTAATCGTATTGACCATAAGATTTCCTCCTCCATTGCTAGTATTCTTCGACATTTGTTCCTTTTCTTTCTCGACCTTGGATTCTTGGTCAATGGGATTGGTAGATATAACGTCCCCTTTCTTTAAGATCTTCTTCGGGGGTGAGTTCGGGGCGACGTACCTCCTTGGCTTAAACTTCCAACCATTAATGTTGGCCTCGCTATTTTTGGCACCTTGGGTATCATCAACCTTCTCCTTAATCTCTTGAGATTTATCCACACCACATTCATCAATTTTATGCCCCATTCTATGACACTTTCGACAAAATATCGGAAGATTTTCATACACAACTTTTTGCTTGATGATATCCACGGTTCCATGAGCATCTTCCACCCCCCATTCGATTTCTTCTTTCAACGTGTCAAGAAGATTCACCTCGACACATATACGAGGATAATCGGGCCGTGACATAGTGGCCGCTCCTTCATCGAGCCTCAATGGTCTCCCGAAATAATAACCAATGTTCATAAGAGCATTTCTTTCGCAAAACCGTAAGTTAAGGTTAGGTAGACCGATCCATACCGGAGCTATAGGCGGTTCACGCTCGGGGTCGAAGTCCGGAGTCCATTTATAGATAGAGCCGTTGAGATCAAGAAAGCGAAGGTCCTTCTTCAACCATAATCGAGTATAATCCTCCTCCAAAGTCAATTTCATCATAACGTGTCGCGGTCCTATAGGGCCAAGAGTGTAATTGCCTTTGAGTTTGAGCTTAGCCATCTTGTTGTGAATATACGTGTAGCTCGGCTTAGCAATGGCAAAACGGAGGATTAAAACAAGCTTGAGCCTATCGTCAAGGGCTTTGATTTCCTCATTCTTGAAAACAAGCATGGATTTTCCTTTGAAGATTCGAAAGTCCATGTTGGTGAGATTCGGATCATCAATAAGGGAGCGGTTGATATCATATTGTCTCGTAGGTGCGGCCGCTTGAGCATAGGTAGCACGTCTAATAGGAGCACGAACTTGATAAGGTCTCGGATTCTCCGGAGCCACATTAGGAAGCTTGACAAATAGAGGTGCCTTTGCCACTTTAGAGAAGTTACTCGAAAGAGGCGGGAAGTGGCCGGACCCAATCTTAGATGTGCTCGCAACATTAGAAATCTTGTTTGAATCCATAGCCTGTTTAGCCTTATCGAGAGCATCTTGATCAAATGTAACAAGCTTCGAGTTCATGTTCAAATTAGTTTCAATCCCCACTTTATCATGTTTGAGAGATTGGTCCTCATTTAAGTTCGGCTCATGAATAAGAGCATTGTCCAATGATTTTCGGTCAACATAAGGCACAAGGGCGTTGACTGTTGACTTTTCGTAGGTCAAAGTTGACTCAGTCAACGTAGGTGACGTGGCAGTAGGTCCCACGTGTGTAATTAAACTATTGGGGTTGACAATAGGGAAGTCAACACTCTTGCATGATGAGGTGTCCAATTGGGGTGAAGACATGTGTAAGGTATGGTCCACATCCATGGTGGGGGACAAAGGGACAAGACAAGAGCACTCTTGTCCCCTTAGTGGTCTTGCACATCCACCACTCACAAGGCTCAAGGTAGTGGAGTGTAAGAGAACCCACTACCACACCCTAAACCCTAGTTGACCGCCGCCCCCCCACAGTTGACCGGAGAGAGGTTGCGCACGGTGGGTCGCCGGAGCGACGCCGGAAAAGTCGCCGGAAAGTCGAGATCGGTCGGAAAATAGTGGCGTTACCACCAAAATGACGCGCACGGAGAGGCGAAACCGGATCCGACGTCGTCCAAACCGCAAAGAAGTCCGAAAATCAAAAACCAAGAAAACCAAAGCCCAAACACACCAAAAATAAGAAGACCAAAAGAGAAACAAAAAAAGAGATGAAGAACACCACACAAAAACGTGTGAATCGTGGCTTTCCTCAAATCCTAGCAAAAGAAGGTCCAAGAACCAACTCGGGATTCAAGTACACACCACAATCCAAGAACGTTAACCGAATTCTAAACTCAAATCACAAGACCATAGCATATGGCGTGAACACCATGATGAGGAACATGAGATTTGAATTCAAAATAGGGGCGTGATGTTGGAAGGCAAGAGGAGGGAGAGAGACGAACTATAAGGACACACAACGGAAAGAACAACAAGAACAAAGAACGATGAACCCGTCCGCCATGAATGCGCAAGCTTGAAAAACGAAAAAGGAGAAAAAGCAATGTAACCCCTCAAAGGACCAACCGTTCACCGGAGTATTCTCCAACCCCTCGTGAGGAGGCGTTGTGCTCCAATGATACCGGTGTCGAAGAGAGGGGAAACGAAAGCTTCAAGCTCGAAACTTACAACAATGGCGCAAATGAGACTTCTTCCAAACACCCCATAGTCACCACTTGAAACGTTCCTTGCGAGCTAACAATGATGGTGACGTGATTTTCGGGATGTAAATCTATCACCACCTCTTGAAATCTACAAAGAAAGGTGCGGCCATGGATGAGCTTGAGGAGAGAGAAGAGAGCTTTTTTGTTTTTGTTGTGTTGTGATCCTCGTGATGTTGTGATCAAGAATATGAAGTTCCATACAACAAGTCATGGCCAAAAAAACTAAGTATGGAGACTTTAAACACTCTAGAATGATCGTTCCTTCAACCATTTGATCAAACGTAACTCGTTTAGTCTATTACTTCACCACGAAGTAACAATTTACCTTGTTACTTCGTGAGAAAGTTATAGTTGGTCAAATGGGCCAACGGGCATCTTACGAACCAAAACGCACTCGATTAGTGTTAATAAGCTTAGATTATCCTTGGGAAGGTTAAGACTTGTGATCAAGAATATGAAGTTCCATACAACAAGTCATGGCCAAAAAAACTAAGTATGGAGACTTTAAACACTCTAGAATGATCTTTTCTTCAACGATTTGATCAAACGTAACTCGTTTAGTCTATTACTTCACCACGAAGTAACAATTTACTTTGTTACTTCGTGAGAAAGTAATAGTTGGTCAAATGGGCCAACGGGCATCGTACGAACTAAAACACACTCGATTAGTGTTAATAAGCTTAGATTATCCTAGGGAAGGTTAATACTTGTGATCAAGAATATGAAGTTTCATACAACAAGTCATGGCCAAAAAAACTAAGTATGGAGACTTTAAACACTCTAGAATGATCTTTCCTTCAACGATTTGATCAAACGTAACTCGTTTAGTCTATTACTTCACAACGAAGTAACAGTTTACCTTGTTACTTCGTGAGAAAGTAATAGTTGGTCAAATGGGCCAACGGGTATCGTACAAACCAAAACGCACTCGATTAGTGTTAATAAGCTTAGATTATCCTTGGGAAGGTTAATACTTGTGATCAAGAATATGAAGTTCCATACAACAAGTCATGGCCAAAAAAACTAAGTATGGAGACTTTAAACACTCTAGAATGATCGTTCCTTCAACCATTTGATCAAACGTAACTCGTTTAGTCTATTACTTCACCACGAAGTAACAATTTACCTTGTTACTTCGTGAGAAAGTTATAGTTGGTCAAATGGGCCAACGGGCATCTTACGAACCAAAACGCACTCGATTAGTGTTAATAAGCTTAGATTATCCTTAGGTTAATACTTGTGATCAAGAATATGAAGTTCCATACAACAAGTCTTGGACAAAAAAACTAAGTATGGAGACTTTAAACACTCTAGAATGATCTTTCCTTCAACGATTTGATCAAACGTAACTCGTTTAGTCTATTACTTCACCACGAAGTAACAATTTACCTTGTTACTTCGTGAGAAAGTTATAGTTGGTCAAATTGGCCAACGGGTATCGTACGAACCAAAACGCACTCGATTAGTGTTAATAAGCTTAGATTATGCTTGGGAAGGTTAATACTTGTGATCAAGAATATGAAGTTCCATACAACAAGTCATGGCCAAAAAAACTAAGTATGGAGACTTTAAACACTCTAGAATGATCTTTCCTTCAACGATTTGATCAAACGTAACTCGTTTAGTCTATTACTTCACCACGAAGTAACAGTTTACCTTGTTACTTCGTGAGAAAGTTATAGTTGGTCAAATGGGCCAACGGGCATCGTACGAACCAAAACGCACTCGATTAGTGTTAATAAGCTTAGATTATCCTTAGGAAGGTTAATACTTGTGATCAAAAATATGAAGTTCCATACAACAAGTCATGGCCAAAAAAACTAAGTATGGAGACTTTAAACACTCTAGAATGATCTTTCCTTCAACGATTTGATCAAATGTAACTCGTTTAGTCTATTACTTCACCACGAAGTAACAATTTATCTTGTTACTTCGTGAGAAAGTTATAGTTGGTCAAATTGGCCAACGGGTATCGTACGAACCAAAACCCACTCGATTAGTGTTAATAAGCTTAGATTATCCTTGGGAAGGTTAATACTTGTGATCAAGAATATGAAGTTCCATACAACAAGTCATGGCCAAAAAAACTAAGTATGGAGACTTTAAACACTCTAGAATGATCTTTCCTTCAAAGATTTGATCAAACGTAACTCGTTTAGTCTATTACTTCACCACGAAGTAACAGTTTACCTTGTTACTTCGTGAGAAAGTTATAGTTGGTCAAATGGGCCAACGGGCATCGTACGAACCAAAACGCACTCGATTAGTGTTAATAAGCTTAGATTATCCTTGGGAAGGTTAATACTTGTGATCAAGAATATGAAGTGCCATACAACAAGTCATGGCCAAAAAAACTAAGTATGGAGACTTTAAACACTCTAGAATGATCTTTTCTTCAACGATTTGATCAAACGTAACTCGTTTAGTCTATTACTTCACCACGAAGTAACAATTTACTTTGTTACTTCGTGAGAAAGTAATAGTTGGTCAAATGGGCCAACGGGCATCGTACGAACTAAAACACACTCGATTAGTGTTAATAAGCTTAGATTATCCTAGGGAAGGTTAATACTTGTGATCAAGAATATGAAGTTTCATACAACAAGTCATGGCCAAAAAAACTAAGTATGGAGACTTTAAACACTCTAGAATGATCTTTCCTTCAACGATTTGATCAAACGTAACTCGTTTAGTCTATTACTTCACCACGAAGTAACAATTTACTTTGTTACTTCGTGAGAAAGTAATAGTTGGTCAAATGGGCCAACGGGCATCGTACGAACTAAAACACACTCGATTAGTGTTAATAAGCTTAGATTATCCTAGGGAAGGTTAATACTTGTGATCAAGAATATGAAGTTTCATACAACAAGTCATGGCCAAAAAAACTAAGTATGGAGACTTTAAACACTCTAGAATGATCTTTCCTTCAACGATTTGATCAAACGTAACTCGTTTAGTCTATTACTTCACAACGAAGTAACAGTTTACCTTGTTACTTCGTGAGAAAGTAATAGTTGGTCAAATGGGCCAACGGGTATCGTACAAACCAAAACGCACTCGATTAGTGTTAATAAGCTTAGATTATCCTTGGGAAGGTTAATACTTGTGATCAAGAATATGAAGTTCCATACAACAAGTCATGGCCAAAAAAACTAAGTATGAAGACTTTAAACACTCTAGAATGATCGTTCCTTCAACCATTTGATCAAACGTAACTCGTTTAGTCTATTACTTCACCACGAAGTAACAATTTACCTTGTTACTTCGTGAGAAAGTTATAGTTGGTCAAATGGGCCAACGGGCATCTTACGAACCAAAACGCACTCGATTAGTGTTAATAAGCTTAGATTATCCTTAGGTTAATACCTGTGATCAAGAATATGAAGTTCCATACAACAAGTCTTTGCCAAAAAAACTAAGTATGGAGACTTTAAACACTCTAGAATGATCTTTCCTTCAACGATTTGATCAAACGTAACTCGTTTAGTCTATTACTTCACCACGAAGTAACAATTTACTTTGTTACTTCGTGAGAAAGTAATAGTTGGTCAAATGGGCCAACGGGCATCGTACGAACTAAAACACACTCGATTAGTGTTAATAAGCTTAGATTATCCTAGGGAAGGTTAATACTTGTGATCAAGAATATGAAGTTTCATGCAACAAGTCATGGCCAAAAAAACTAAGTATGGAGACTTTAAACACTCTAGAATGATCTTTCCTTCAACGATTTGATCAAACGTAACTCGTTTAGTCTATTACTTCACAACGAAGTAACAGTTTACCTTGATACTTCGTGAGAAAGTAATAGTTGGTCAAATGGGCCAACGGGTATCGTACAAACCAAAACGCACTCGATTAGTGTTAATAAGCTTAGATTATCCTTGGGAAGGTTAATACTTGTGATCAAGAATATGATGTTCCATACAACAAGTCATGGCCAAAAAAACTAAGTATGGAGACTTTAAACACTCTAGAATGATCGTTTCTTCAACGATTTGATCAAACGTAACTCGTTTAGTCTATTACTTCACCACGAAGTAACAATTTACTTTGTTACTTCGTGAGAAAGTAATAGTTGGTCAAATGGGCCAACGGGCATCGTACGAACTAAAACACTCTCGATTAGTGTTAATAAGCTTAGATTATCCTAGGGAAGGTTAATACTTGTGATCAAGAATATGAAGTTTCATACAACAAGTCATGGCCAAAAAAACTAAGTATGGAGACTTTAAACACACTAGAATGATCTTTCCTTCAACGATTTGATCAAACGTAACTCGTTTAGTCTATTACTTCACAACGAAGTAACAGTTTACCTTGTTACTTCGTGAGAAAGTAATAGTTGGTCAAATGGGCCAACAGGTATCGTACAAACCAAAACGCACTCGATTAGTGTTAATAAGCTTAGATTATCCTTGGGAAGGTTAATACTTGTGATCAAGAATATGAAGTTCCATACAACAAGTCATGGCCAAAAAAACTAAGTATGGAGACTTTAAACACTCTAGAATGATCGTTCCTTCAACCATTTGATCAAACGTAACTCGTTTAGTCTATTACTTCACCACGAAGTAACAATTTACCTTGTTACTTCGTGAGAAAGTTATAGTTGGTCAAATGGGCCAACGGGCATCTTACGAACCAAAACGCACTCGATTAGTGTTAATAAGCTTAGATTATCCTTGGGAAGGTTAAGACTTGTGATCAAGAATATGAAGTTCCATACAACAAGTCATGGCCAAAAAAACTAAGTATGGAGACTTTAAACACTCTAGAATGATCTTTCCTTCAACCATTTGATCAAACGTAACTCGTTTAGTCTATTACTTCACCACGAAGTAACAATTTACCTTGTTACTTCGTGAGAAAGTTATAGTTGGTCAAATGGGCCAACGGGCATCTTACGAACCAAAACGCACTCGATTAGTGTTAATAAGCTTAGATTATCCTTGGGAAGGTTAATACTTGTGATCAAGAATATGAAGTTCCATACAACAAGTCATGGCCAAAAAAACTAAGTATGGAGACTTTAAACACTCTAGAATGATCGTTCCTTCAACCATTTGATCAAACGTAACTCGTTTAGTCTATTACTTCACCACGAAGTAACAATTTACCTTGTTACTTCGTGAGAAAGTTATAGTTGGTCAAATGGGCCAACGGGCATCTTACGAACCAAAACGCACTCGATTAGTGTTAATAAGCTTAGATTATCCTTGGGAAGGTTAAGACTTGTGATCAAGAATATGAAGTTCCATACAACAAGTCATGGCCAAAAAAACTAAGTATGGAGACTTTAAACACTCTAGAATGATCTCTTCTTCAACGATTTGATCAAACGTAACTCGTTTAGTCTATTACTTCACCACGAAGTAACAATTTACTTTGTTACTTCGTGAGAAAGTAATAGTTGGTCAAATGGGCCAACGGGCATCGTACGAACTAAAACACACTCGATTAGTGTTAATAAGCTTAGATTATCCTAGGGAAGGTTAATACTTGTGATCAAGAATATGAAGTTTCATACAACAAGTCATGGCCAAAAAAACTAAGTATGGAGACTTTAAACACTCTAGAATGATCTTTCCTTCAACGATTTGATCAAACGTAACTCGTTTAGTCTATTACTTCACAACGAAGTAACAGTTTACCTTGTTACTTCGTGAGAAAGTAATAGTTGGTCAAATGGGCCAACGGGTATCGTACAAACCAAAACGCACTCGATTAGTGTTAATAAGCTTAGATTATCCTTGGGAAGGTTAATACTTGTGATCAAGAATATGAAGTTCCATACAACAAGTCATGGCCAAAAAAACTAATTTTGGAGACTTTAAACACTCTAGAATGATCTTTTCTTCAACGATTTGATCAAACGTAACTCGTTTAGTCTATTACTTCACCACGAAGTAACAATTTACTTTGTTACTTCGTGAGAAAGTAATAGTTGGTCAAATGGGCCAACGGGCATCGTACGAACCAAAACGCACTCGATTAGTGTTAATAAGCTTAGATTATCCTTAGGAAGGTTAATACTTGTGATCAAAAATATGAAGTTCCATACAACAAGTCATGGCCAAAAAAACTAAGTATGGAGACTTTAAACACTCTAGAATGATCTTTCCTTCAACGATTTGATCAAATGTAACTCGTTTAGTCTATTACTTCACCACGAAGTAACAATTTATCTTGTTACTTCGTGAGAAAGTTATAGTTGGTCAAATTGGCCAACGGGTATCGTACGAACCAAAACCCACTCGATTAGTGTTAATAAACTTAGATTATCCTTGGGAAGGTTAATACTTGTGATCAAGAATATGAAGTTCCATACAACAAGTCATGGCCAAAAAAACTAAGTATGGAGACTTTAAACACTCTAGAATGATCTTTCCTTCAAAGATTTGATCAAACGTAACTCGTTTAGTCTATTACTTCACCACGAAGTAACAGTTTACCTTGTTACTTCGTGAGAAAGTTATAGTTGGTCAAATGGGCCAACGGGCATCGTACGAACCAAAACGCACTCGATTAGTGTTAATAAGCTTAGATTATCCTTGGGAAGGTTAATACTTGTGATCAAGAATATGAAGTGCCATACAACAAGTCATGGCCAAAAAAACTAAGTATGGAGACTTTAAACACTCTAGAATGATCTTTTCTTCAACGATTTGATCAAACGTAACTCGTTTAGTCTATTACTTCACCACGAAGTAACAGTTTACCTTGTTACTTCGTGAGAAAGTTATAGTTGGGCAAATGGGCCAACGGGCATCGTACGAACCAAAACGCACTCGATTAGTGTTAATAAGCTTAGATTATCCTTAGGAAGGTTAATACTTGTGATCAAAAATATGAAGTTCCATACAACAAGTCATGGCCAAAAAAACTAAGTATGGAGACTTTAAACACTCTAGAATGATCTTTCCTTCAACGATTTGATCAAATGTAACTCGTTTAGTCTATTACTTCACCACGAAGTAACAATTTACCTTGTTACTTCGTGAGAAAGTTATAGTTGGTCAAATTGGCCAACGGGTATCGTACGAACCAAAACGCACTCGATTAGTGTTAATAAGCTTAGATTATGCTTGGGAAGGTTAATACTTGTGATCAAGAATATGAAGTTCCATACAACAAGTCATGGCCAAAAAAACTAAGTATGGAGACTTTAAACACTCTAGAATGATCTTTCCTTCAACGATTTGATCAAACGTAACTCGTTTAGTCTATTACTTCACCACGAAGTAACAGTTTACCTTGTTACTTCGTGAGAAAGTTATAGTTGGGCAAATGGGCCAACGGGCATCGTACGAACCAAAACGCACTCGATTAGTGTTAATAAGCTTAGATTATCCTTAGGAAGGTTAATACTTGTGATCAAAAATATGAAGTTCCATACAACAAGTCATGGCCAAAAAAACTAAGTATGGAGACTTTAAACACTCTAGAATGATCTTTCCTTCAACGATTTGATCAAATGTAACTCGTTTAGTCTATTACTTCACCACGAAGTAACAATTTATCTTGTTACTTCGTGAGAAAGTTATAGTTGGTCAAATTGGCCAACGGGTATCGTACGAACCAAAACCCACTCGATTAGTGTTAATAAGCTTAGATTATCCTTGGGAAGGTTAATACTTGTGATCAAGAATATGAAGTTCCATACAACAAGTCTTTGCCAAAAAAACTAAGTATGGAGACTTTAAACACTCTAGAATGATCTTTCCTTCAACGATTTGATCAAACGTAACTCGTTTAGTCTATTACTTCACCACGAAGTAACAATTTACTTTGTTACTTCGTGAGAAAGTAATAGTTGGTCAAATGGGCCAACGGGCATCGTACGAACTAAAACACACTCGATTAGTGTTAATAAGCTTAGATTATCCTAGGGAAGGTTAATACTTGTGATCAAGAATATGAAGTTTCATACAACAAGTCATGGCCAAAAAAACTAAGTATGGAGACTTTAAACACTCTAGAATGATCTTTCCTTCAAAGATTTGATCAAACGTAACTCGTTTAGTCTATTACTTCACCACGAAGTAACAGTTTACCTTGTTACTTCGTGAGAAAGTTATAGTTGGTCAAATGGGCCAACGGGCATCGTACGAACCAAAACGCACTCGATTAGTGTTAATAAGCTTAGATTATCCTTGGGAAGGTTAATACTTGTGATCAAGAATATGAAGTGCCATACAACAAGTCATGGCCAAAAAAACTAAGTATGGAGACTTTAAACACTCTAGAATGATCTTTTCTTCAACGATTTGATCAAACGTAACTCGTTTAGTCTATTACTTCACCACGAAGTAACAGTTTACCTTGTTACTTCGTGAGAAAGTTATAGTTGGGCAAATGGGCCAACGGGCATCGTACGAACCAAAACGCACTCGATTAGTGTTAATAAGCTTAGATTATCCTTAGGAAGGTTAATACTTGTGATCAAAAATATGAAGTTCCATACAACAAGTCATGGCCAAAAAAACTAAGTATGGAGACTTTAAACACTCTAGAATGATCTTTCCTTCAACGATTTGATCAAATGTAACTCGTTTAGTCTATTACTTCACCACGAAGTAACAATTTACCTTGTTACTTCGTGAGAAAGTTATAGTTGGTCAAATTGGCCAACGGGTATCGTACGAACCAAAACGCACTCGATTAGTGTTAATAAGCTTAGATTATGCTTGGGAAGGTTAATACTTGTGATCAAGAATATGAAGTTCCATACAACAAGTCATGGCCAAAAAAACTAAGTATGGAGACTTTAAACACTCTAGAATGATCTTTCCTTCAACGATTTGATCAAACGTAACTCGTTTAGTCTATTACTTCACCACGAAGTAACAGTTTACCTTGTTACTTCGTGAGAAAGTTATAGTTGGGCAAATGGGCCAACGGGCATCGTACGAACCAAAACGCACTCGATTAGTGTTAATAAGCTTAGATTATCCTTAGGAAGGTTAATACTTGTGATCAAAAATATGAAGTTCCATACAACAAGTCATGGCCAAAAAAACTAAGTATGGAGACTTTAAACACTCTAGAATGATCTTTCCTTCAACGATTTGATCAAATGTAACTCGTTTAGTCTATTACTTCACCACGAAGTAACAATTTATCTTGTTACTTCGTGAGAAAGTTATAGTTGGTCAAATTGGCCAACGGGTATCGTACGAACCAAAACCCACTCGATTAGTGTTAATAAGCTTAGATTATCCTTGGGAAGGTTAATACTTGTGATCAAGAATATGAAGTTCCATACAACAAGTCTTTGCCAAAAAAACTAAGTATGGAGACTTTAAACACTCTAGAATGATCTTTCCTTCAACGATTTGATCAAACGTAACTCGTTTAGTCTATTACTTCACCACGAAGTAACAATTTACTTTGTTACTTCGTGAGAAAGTAATAGTTGGTCAAATGGGCCAACGGGCATCGTACGAACTAAAACACACTCGATTAGTGTTAATAAGCTTAGATTATCCTAGGGAAGGTTAATACTTGTGATCAAGAATATGAAGTTTCATACAACAAGTCATGGCCAAAAAAACTAAGTATGGAGACTTTAAACACTCTAGAATGATCTTTCCTTCAACGATTTGATCAAACGTAACTCGTTTAGTCTATTACTTCACAACGAAGTAACAGTTTACCTTGATACTTCGTGAGAAAGTAATAGTTGGTCAAATGGGCCAACGGGTATCGTACAAACCAAAACGCACTCGATTAGTGTTAATAAGCTTAGATTATCCTTGGGAAGGTTAATACTTGTGATCAAGAATATGATGTTCCATACAACAAGTCATGGCCAAAAAAACTAAGTATGGAGACTTTAAACACTCTAGAATGATCGTTTCTTCAACGATTTGATCAAACGTAACTCGTTTAGTCTATTACTTCACCACGAAGTAACAATTTACTTTGTTACTTCGTGAGAAAGTAATAGTTGGTCAAATGGGCCAACGGGCATCGTACGAACTAAAACACACTCGATTAGTGTTAATAAGCTTAGATTATCCCAGGGAAGGTTAATACTTGTGATCAAGAATATGAAGTTTCATACAACAAGTCATGGCCAAAAAAACTAAGTATGGAGACTTTAAACACACTAGAATGATCTTTCCTTCAACGATTTGATCAAACGTAACTCGTTTAGTCTATTACTTCACAACGAAGTAACAGTTTACCTTGTTACTTCGTGAGAAAGTAATAGTTGGTCAAATGGGCCAACGGGTATCGTACAAACCAAAACGCACTCGATTAGTGTTAATAAGCTTAGATTATCCTTGGGAAGGTTAATACTTGTGATCAAGAATATGAAGTTCCATACAACAAGTCATGGCCAAAAAAACTAAGTATGGAGACTTTAAACACTCTAGAATGATCGTTCCTTCAACCATTTGATCAAACGTAACTCGTTTAGTCTATTACTTCACCACGAAGTAACAATTTACCTTGTTACTTCGTGAGAAAGTTATAGTTGGTCAAATGGGCCAACGGGCATCTTACGAACCAAAACGCACTCGATTAGTGTTAATAAGCTTAGATTATCCTTGGGAAGGTTAAGACTTGTGATCAAGAATATGAAGTTCCATACAACAAGTCATGGCCAAAAAAACTAAGTATGGAGACTTTAAACACTCTAGAATGATCTTTCCTTCAACCATTTGATCAAACGTAACTCGTTTAGTCTATTACTTCACCACGAAGTAACAATTTACCTTGTTACTTCGTGAGAAAGTTATAGTTGGTCAAATGGGCCAACGGGCATCTTACGAACCAAAACGCACTCGATTAGTGTTAATAAGCTTAGATTATCCTTGGGAAGGTTAATACTTGTGATCAAGAATATGAAGTTCCATACAACAAGTCTTTGCCAAAAAAACTAAGTATGGAGACTTTAAACACTCTAGAATGATCTTTCCTTCAACGATTTGATCAAACGTAACTCGTTTAGTCTATTACTTCACCACGAAGTAACAATTTACCTTGTTACTTCGTGAGAAAGTTATAGTTAGTCAAATTGGCCAACGGGTATCGTACGAACCAAAACGCACTCGATTAGTGTTAATAAGCTTAGATTATGCTTGGGAAGGTTAATACTTGTGATCAAGAATATGAAGTTCCATACAACAAGTCATGGCCAAAAAAATTAGTATGGAGACTTTAAACACTCTAGAATGATCTTTCCTTCAACCATTTGATCAAACGTAACTCGTTTAGTCTATTACTTCACAACGAAGTAACAGTTTACCTTGTTACTTCGTGAGAAAGTAATAGTTGGTCAAATGGGCCAACGGGTATCGTACAAACCAAAACGCACTCGATTAGTGTTAATAAGCTTAGATTATCCTTGGGAGGTTAATACTTGTGATCAAGAATATGAAGTTCCATACAACAAGTCATGGCCAAAAAAACTAAGTATGGAGACTTTAAACACTCTAGAATGATCGTTCCTTCAACCATTTGATCAAACGTAACTCGTTTAGTCTATTACTTCACCACGAAGTAACAATTTACCTTGTTACTTCGTGAGAAAGTTATAGTTGGTCAAATGGGCCAACGGGCATCTTACGAACCAAAACGCACTCGATTAGTGTTAATAAGCTTATATTATCCTTGGGAAGGTTAATACTTGTGATCAAGAATATGATGTTCCATACAACAAGTCATGGCCAAAAAAACTAAGTATGGAGACTTTAAACACTCTAGAATGATCGTTTCTTCAACGATTTGATCAAACGTAACTCGTTTAGTCTATTACTTCACCACGAAGTAACAATTTACTTTGTTACTTCGTGAGAAAGTAATAGTTGGTCAAATGGGCCAACGGGCATCGTACGAACTAAAACACACTCGATTAGTGTTAATAAGCTTAGATTATCCTAGGGAAGGTTAATACTTGTGATCAAAAATATGAAGTTCCATACAACAAGTCATGGCCAAAAAAACTAAGTATGGAGACTTTAAACACTCTAGAATGATCTTTCCTTCAACGATTTGATCAAATGTAACTCGTTTAGTCTATTACTTCACCACGAAGTAACAATTTATCTTGTTACTTCGTGAGAAAGTTATAGTTGGTCAAATTGGCCAACGGGTATCGTACGAACCAAAACCCACTCGATTAGTGTTAATAAACTTAGATTATCCTTGGGAAGGTTAATATTTGTGATCAAGAATATGAAGTTCCATACAACAAGTCATGGCCAAAAAAACTAAGTATGGAGACTTTAAACACTCTAGAATGATCTTTCCTTCAAAGATTTGATCAAACGTAACTCGTTTAGTCTATTACTTCACCACGAAGTAACAGTTTACCTTGTTACTTCGTGAGAAAGTTATAGTTGGTCAAATGGGCCAACGGGCATCGTACGAACCAAAACGCACTCGATTAGTGTTAATAAGCTTAGATTATCCTTGGGAAGGTTAATACTTGTGATCAAGAATATGAAGTGCCATACAACAAGTCATGGCCAAAAAAACTAAGTATGGAGACTTTAAACACTCTAGAATGATCTTTTCTTCAACGATTTGATCAAACGTAACTCGTTTAGTCTATTACTTCACCACGAAGTAACAGTTTACCTTGTTACTTCGTGAGAAAGTTATAGTTGGGCAAATGGGCCAACGGGCATCGTACGAACCAAAACGCACTCGATTAGTGTTAATAAGCTTAGATTATCCTTAGGAAGGTTAATACTTGTGATCAAAAATATGAAGTTCCATACAACAAGTCATGGCCAAAAAAACTAAGTATGGAGACTTTAAACACTCTAGAATGATCTTTCCTTCAACGATTTGATCAAATGTAACTCGTTTAGTCTATTACTTCACCACGAAGTAACAATTTACCTTGTTACTTCGTGAGAAAGTTATAGTTGGTCAAATTGGCCAACGGGTATCGTACGAACCAAAACGCACTCGATTAGTGTTAATAAGCTTAGATTATGCTTGGGAAGGTTAATACTTGTGATCAAGAATATGAAGTTCCATACAACAAGTCATGGCCAAAAAAACTAAGTATGGAGACTTTAAACACTCTAGAATGATCTTTCCTTCAACGATTTGATCAAACGTAACTCGTTTAGTCTATTACTTCACCACGAAGTAACAGTTTACCTTGTTACTTCGTGAGAAAGTTATAGTTGGGCAAATGGGCCAACGGGCATCGTACGAACCAAAACGCACTCGATTAGTGTTAATAAGCTTAGATTATCCTTAGGAAGGTTAATACTTGTGATCAAAAATATGAAGTTCCATACAACAAGTCATGGCCAAAAAAACTAAGTATGGAGACTTTAAACACTCTAGAATGATCTTTCCTTCAACGATTTGATCAAATGTAACTCGTTTAGTCTATTACTTCACCACGAAGTAACAATTTATCTTGTTACTTCGTGAGAAAGTTATAGTTGGTCAAATTGGCCAACGGGTATCGTACGAACCAAAACCCACTCGATTAGTGTTAATAAGCTTAGATTATCCTTGGGAAGGTTAATACTTGTGATCAAGAATATGAAGTTCCATACAACAAGTCTTTGCCAAAAAAACTAAGTATGGAGACTTTAAACACTCTAGAATGATCTTTCCTTCAACGATTTGATCAAACGTAACTCGTTTAGTCTATTACTTCACCACGAAGTAACAATTTACTTTGTTACTTCGTGAGAAAGTAATAGTTGGTCAAATGGGCCAACGGGCATCGTACGAACTAAAACACACTCGATTAGTGTTAATAAGCTTAGATTATCCTAGGGAAGGTTAATACTTGTGATCAAGAATATGAAGTTTCATACAACAAGTCATGGCCAAAAAAACTAAGTATGGAGACTTTAAACACTCTAGAATGATCTTTCCTTCAACGATTTGATCAAACGTAACTCGTTTAGTCTATTACTTCACAACGAAGTAACAGTTTACCTTGATACTTCGTGAGAAAGTAATAGTTGGTCAAATGGGCCAACGGGTATCGTACAAACCAAAACGCACTCGATTAGTGTTAATAAGCTTAGATTATCCTTGGGAAGGTTAATACTTGTGATCAAGAATATGATGTTCCATACAACAAGTCATGGCCAAAAAAACTAAGTATGGAGACTTTAAACACTCTAGAATGATCGTTTCTTCAACGATTTGATCAAACGTAACTCGTTTAGTCTATTACTTCACCACGAAGTAACAATTTACTTTGTTACTTCGTGAGAAAGTAATAGTTGGTCAAATGGGCCAACGGGCATCGTACGAACTAAAACACACTCGATTAGTGTTAATAAGCTTAGATTATCCTAGGGAAGGTTAATACTTGTGATCAAGAATATGAAGTTTCATACAACAAGTCATGGCCAAAAAAACTAAGTATGGAGACTTTAAACACACTAGAATGATCTCTCCTTCAACGATTTGATCAAACGTAACTCGTTTAGTCTATTACTTCACAACGAAGTAACAGTTTACCTTGTTACTTCGTGAGAAAGTAATAGTTGGTCAAATGGGCCAACGGGTATCATACAAACCAAAACGCACTCGATTAGTGTTAATAAGCTTAGATTATCCTTGGGAAGGTTAATACTTGTGATCAAGAATATGAAGTTCCATACAACAAGTCATGGCCAAAAAAACTAAGTATGGAGACTTTAAACACTCTAGAATGATCGTTCCTTCAACCATTTGATCAAACGTAACTCGTTTAGTCTATTACTTCACCACGAAGTAACAATTTACCTTGTTACTTCGTGAGAAAGTTATAGTTGGTCAAATGGGCCAACGGGCATCTTACGAACCAAAACGCACTCGATTAGTGTTAATAAGCTTAGATTATGCTTGGGAAGGTTAATACTTGTGATCAAGAATATGAAGTTCCATACAACAAGTCATGGCCAAAAAAATTAGTATGGAGACTTTAAACACTCTAGAATGATCTTTCCTTCAACCATTTGATCAAACGTAACTCGTTTAGTCTATTACTTCACAACGAAGTAACAGTTTACCTTGTTACTTCGTGAGAAAGTAATAGTTGGTCAAATGGGCCAACGGGTATCGTACAAACCAAAACGCACTCGATTAGTGTTAATAAGCTTAGATTATCCTTGGGAGGTTAATACTTGTGATCAAGAATATGAAGTTCCATACAACAAGTCATGGCCAAAAAAACTAAGTATGGAGACTTTAAACACTCTAGAATGATCGTTCCTTCAACCATTTGATCAAACGTAACTCGTTTAGTCTATTACTTCACCACGAAGTAACAATTTACCTTGTTACTTCGTGAGAAAGTTATAGTTGGTCAAATGGGCCAACGGGCATCTTACGAACCAAAACGCACTCGATTAGTGTTAATAAGCTTATATTATCCTTGGGAAGGTTAATACTTGTGATCAAGAATATGATGTTCCATACAACAAGTCATGGCCAAAAAAACTAAGTATGGAGACTTTAAACACTCTAGAATGATCGTTTCTTCAACGATTTGATCAAACGTAACTCGTTTAGTCTATTACTTCACCACGAAGTAACAATTTACTTTGTTACTTCGTGAGAAAGTAATAGTTGGTCAAATGGGCCAACGGGCATCGTACGAACTAAAACACACTCGATTAGTGTTAATAAGCTTAGATTATCCTAGGGAAGGTTAATACTTGTGATCAAAAATATGAAGTTCCATACAACAAGTCATGGCCAAAAAAACTAAGTATGGAGACTTTAAACACTCTAGAATGATCTTTCCTTCAACGATTTGATCAAATGTAACTCGTTTAGTCTATTACTTCACCACGAAGTAACAATTTATCTTGTTACTTCGTGAGAAAGTTATAGTTGGTCAAATTGGCCAACGGGTATCGTACGAACCAAAACCCACTCGATTAGTGTTAATAAACTTAGATTATCCTTGGGAAGGTTAATATTTGTGATCAAGAATATGAAGTTCCATACAACAAGTCATGGCCAAAAAAACTAAGTATGGAGACTTTAAACACTCTAGAATGATCTTTCCTTCAAAGATTTGATCAAACGTAACTCGTTTAGTCTATTACTTCACCACGAAGTAACAGTTTACCTTGTTACTTCGTGAGAAAGTTATAGTTGGTCAAATGGGCCAACGGGCATCGTACGAACCAAAACGCACTCGATTAGTGTTAATAAGCTTAGATTATCCTTGGGAAGGTTAATACTTGTGATCAAGAATATGAAGTGCCATACAACAAGTCATGGCCAAAAAAACTAAGTATGGAGACTTTAAACACTCTAGAATGATCTTTTCTTCAACGATTTGATCAAACGTAACTCGTTTAGTCTATTACTTCACCACGAAGTAACAGTTTACCTTGTTACTTCGTGAGAAAGTTATAGTTGGGCAAATGGGCCAACGGGCATCGTACGAACCAAAACGCACTCGATTAGTGTTAATAAGCTTAGATTATCCTTAGGAAGGTTAATACTTGTGATCAAAAATATGAAGTTCCATACAACAAGTCATGGCCAAAAAAACTAAGTATGGAGACTTTAAACACTCTAGAATGATCTTTCCTTCAACGATTTGATCAAACGTAACTCGTTTAGTCTATTACTTCACAACGAAGTAACAGTTTACCTTGATACTTCGTGAGAAAGTAATAGTTGGTCAAATGGGCCAACGGGTATCGTACAAACCAAAACGCACTCGATTAGTGTTAATAAGCTTAGATTATCCTTGGGAAGGTTAATACTTGTGATCAAGAATATGATGTTCCATACAACAAGTCATGGCCAAAAAAACTAAGTATGGAGACTTTAAACACTCTAGAATGATCGTTTCTTCAACGATTTGATCAAACGTAACTCGTTTAGTCTATTACTTCACCACGAAGTAACAATTTACTTTGTTACTTCGTGAGAAAGTAATAGTTGGTCAAATGGGCCAACGGGCATCGTACGAACTAAAACACACTCGATTAGTGTTAATAAGCTTAGATTATCCTAGGGAAGGTTAATACTTGTGATCAAGAATATGAAGTTTCATACAACAAGTCATGGCCAAAAAAACTAAGTATGGAGACTTTAAACACACTAGAATGATCTCTCCTTCAACGATTTGATCAAACGTAACTCGTTTAGTCTATTACTTCACAACGAAGTAACAGTTTACCTTGTTACTTCGTGAGAAAGTAATAGTTGGTCAAATGGGCCAACGGGTATCATACAAACCAAAACGCACTCGATTAGTGTTAATAAGCTTAGATTATCCTTGGGAAGGTTAATACTTGTGATCAAGAATATGAAGTTCCATACAACAAGTCATGGCCAAAAAAACTAAGTATGGAGACTTTAAACACTCTAGAATGATCGTTCCTTCAACCATTTGATCAAACGTAACTCGTTTAGTCTATTACTTCACCACGAAGTAACAATTTACCTTGTTACTTCGTGAGAAAGTTATAGTTGGTCAAATGGGCCAACGGGCATCTTACGAACCAAAACGCACTCGATTAGTGTTAATAAGCTTAGATTATGCTTGGGAAGGTTAATACTTGTGATCAAGAATATGAAGTTCCATACAACAAGTCATGGCCAAAAAAATTAGTATGGAGACTTTAAACACTCTAGAATGATCTTTCCTTCAACCATTTGATCAAACGTAACTCGTTTAGTCTATTACTTCACAACGAAGTAACAGTTTACCTTGTTACTTCGTGAGAAAGTAATAGTTGGTCAAATGGGCCAACGGGTATCGTACAAACCAAAACGCACTCGATTAGTGTTAATAAGCTTAGATTATCCTTGGGAGGTTAATACTTGTGATCAAGAATATGAAGTTCCATACAACAAGTCATGGCCAAAAAAACTAAGTATGGAGACTTTAAACACTCTAGAATGATCGTTCCTTCAACCATTTGATCAAACGTAACTCGTTTAGTCTATTACTTCACCACGAAGTAACAATTTACCTTGTTACTTCGTGAGAAAGTTATAGTTGGTCAAATGGGCCAACGGGCATCTTACGAACCAAAACGCACTCGATTAGTGTTAATAAGCTTATATTATCCTTGGGAAGGTTAATACTTGTGATCAAGAATATGATGTTCCATACAACAAGTCATGGCCAAAAAAACTAAGTATGGAGACTTTAAACACTCTAGAATGATCGTTTCTTCAACGATTTGATCAAACGTAACTCGTTTAGTCTATTACTTCACCACGAAGTAACAATTTACTTTGTTACTTCGTGAGAAAGTAATAGTTGGTCAAATGGGCCAACGGGCATCGTACGAACTAAAACACACTCGATTAGTGTTAATAAGCTTAGATTATCCTAGGGAAGGTTAATACTTGTGATCAAAAATATGAAGTTCCATACAACAAGTCATGGCCAAAAAAACTAAGTATGGAGACTTTAAACACTCTAGAATGATCTTTCCTTCAACGATTTGATCAAATGTAACTCGTTTAGTCTATTACTTCACCACGAAGTAACAATTTATCTTGTTACTTCGTGAGAAAGTTATAGTTGGTCAAATTGGCCAACGGGTATCGTACGAACCAAAACCCACTCGATTAGTGTTAATAAACTTAGATTATCCTTGGGAAGGTTAATATTTGTGATCAAGAATATGAAGTTCCATACAACAAGTCATGGCCAAAAAAACTAAGTATGGAGACTTTAAACACTCTAGAATGATCTTTCCTTCAAAGATTTGATCAAACGTAACTCGTTTAGTCTATTACTTCACCACGAAGTAACAGTTTACCTTGTTACTTCGTGAGAAAGTTATAGTTGGTCAAATGGGCCAACGGGCATCGTACGAACCAAAACGCACTCGATTAGTGTTAATAAGCTTAGATTATCCTTGGGAAGGTTAATACTTGTGATCAAGAATATGAAGTGCCATACAACAAGTCATGGCCAAAAAAACTAAGTATGGAGACTTTAAACACTCTAGAATGATCTTTTCTTCAACGATTTGATCAAACGTAACTCGTTTAGTCTATTACTTCACCACGAAGTAACAGTTTACCTTGTTACTTCGTGAGAAAGTTATAGTTGGGCAAATGGGCCAACGGGCATCGTACGAACCAAAACGCACTCGATTAGTGTTAATAAGCTTAGATTATCCTTAGGAAGGTTAATACTTGTGATCAAAAATATGAAGTTCCATACAACAAGTCATGGCCAAAAAAACTAAGTATGGAGACTTTAAACACTCTAGAATGATCTTTCCTTCAACGATTTGATCAAATGTAACTCGTTTAGTCTATTACTTCACCACGAAGTAACAATTTACCTTGTTACTTCGTGAGAAAGTTATAGTTGGTCAAATTGGCCAACGGGTATCGTACGAACCAAAACGCACTCGATTAGTGTTAATAAGCTTAGATTATGCTTGGGAAGGTTAATACTTGTGATCAAGAATATGAAGTTCCATACAACAAGTCATGGCCAAAAAAACTAAGTATGGAGACTTTAAACACTCTAGAATGATCTTTCCTTCAACGATTTGATCAAACGTAACTCGTTTAGTCTATTACTTCACCACGAAGTAACAGTTTACCTTGTTACTTCGTGAGAAAGTTATAGTTGGGCAAATGGGCCAACGGGCATCGTACGAACCAAAACGCACTCGATTAGTGTTAATAAGCTTAGATTATCCTTAGGAAGGTTAATACTTGTGATCAAAAATATGAAGTTCCATACAACAAGTCATGGCCAAAAAAACTAAGTATGGAGACTTTAAACACTCTAGAATGATCTTTCCTTCAACGATTTGATCAAATGTAACTCGTTTAGTCTATTACTTCACCACGAAGTAACAATTTATCTTGTTACTTCGTGAGAAAGTTATAGTTGGTCAAATTGGCCAACGGGTATCGTACGAACCAAAACCCACTCGATTAGTGTTAATAAGCTTAGATTATCCTTGGGAAGGTTAATACTTGTGATCAAGAATATGAAGTTCCATACAACAAGTCTTTGCCAAAAAAACTAAGTATGGAGACTTTAAACACTCTAGAATGATCTTTCCTTCAACGATTTGATCAAACGTAACTCGTTTAGTCTATTACTTCACCACGAAGTAACAATTTACTTTGTTACTTCGTGAGAAAGTAATAGTTGGTCAAATGGGCCAACGGGCATCGTACGAACTAAAACACACTCGATTAGTGTTAATAAGCTTAGATTATCCTAGGGAAGGTTAATACTTGTGATCAAGAATATGAAGTTTCATACAACAAGTCATGGCCAAAAAAACTAAGTATGGAGACTTTAAACACTCTAGAATGATCTTTCCTTCAACGATTTGATCAAACGTAACTCGTTTAGTCTATTACTTCACAACGAAGTAACAGTTTACCTTGATACTTCGTGAGAAAGTAATAGTTGGTCAAATGGGCCAACGGGTATCGTACAAACCAAAACGCACTCGATTAGTGTTAATAAGCTTAGATTATCCTTGGGAAGGTTAATACTTGTGATCAAGAATATGATGTTCCATACAACAAGTCATGGCCAAAAAAACTAAGTATGGAGACTTTAAACACTCTAGAATGATCGTTTCTTCAACGATTTGATCAAACGTAACTCGTTTAGTCTATTACTTCACCACGAAGTAACAATTTACTTTGTTACTTCGTGAGAAAGTAATAGTTGGTCAAATGGGCCAACGGGCATCGTACGAACTAAAACACACTCGATTAGTGTTAATAAGCTTAGATTATCCTAGGGAAGGTTAATACTTGTGATCAAGAATATGAAGTTTCATACAACAAGTCATGGCCAAAAAAACTAAGTATGGAGACTTTAAACACACTAGAATGATCTTTCCTTCAACGATTTGATCAAACGTAACTCGTTTAGTCTATTACTTCACAACGAAGTAACAGTTTACCTTGTTACTTCGTGAGAAAGTAATAGTTGGTCAAATGGGCCAACGGGTATCGTACAAACCAAAACGCACTCGATTAGTGTTAATAAGCTTAGATTATCCTTGGGAAGGTTAATACTTGTGATCAAGAATATGAAGTTCCATACAACAAGTCATGGCCAAAAAAACTAAGTATGGAGACTTTAAACACTCTAGAATGATCGTTCCTTCAACCATTTGATCAAACGTAACTCGTTTAGTCTATTACTTCACCACGAAGTAACAATTTACCTTGTTACTTCGTGAGAAAGTTATAGTTGGTCAAATGGGCCAACGGGCATCTTACGAACCAAAACGCACTCGATTAGTGTTAATAAGCTTAGATTATCCTTGGGAAGGTTAAGACTTGTGATCAAGAATATGAAGTTCCATACAACAAGTCATGGCCAAAAAAACTAAGTATGGAGACTTTAAACACTCTAGAATGATCTTTCCTTCAACCATTTGATCAAACGTAACTCGTTTAGTCTATTACTTCACCACGAAGTAACAATTTACCTTGTTACTTCGTGAGAAAGTTATAGTTGGTCAAATGGGCCAACGGGCATCTTACGAACCAAAACGCACTCGATTAGTGTTAATAAGCTTAGATTATCCTTGGGAAGGTTAATACTTGTGATCAAGAATATGAAGTTCCATACAACAAGTCTTTGCCAAAAAAACTAAGTATGGAGACTTTAAACACTCTAGAATGATCTTTCCTTCAACGATTTGATCAAACGTAACTTGTTTAGTCTATTACTTCACCACGAAGTAACAATTTACCTTGTTACTTCGTGAGAAAGTTATAGTTAGTCAAATTGGCCAACGGGTATCGTACGAACCAAAACGCACTCGATTAGTGTTAATAAGCTTAGATTATGCTTGGGAAGGTTAATACTTGTGATCAAGAATATGAAGTTCCATACAACAAGTCATGGCCAAAAAAATTAGTATGGAGACTTTAAACACTCTAGAATGATCTTTCCTTCAACCATTTGATCAAACGTAACTCGTTTAGTCTATTACTTCACAACGAAGTAACAGTTTACCTTGTTACTTCGTGAGAAAGTAATAGTTGGTCAAATGGGCCAACGGGTATCGTACAAACCAAAACGCACTCGATTAGTGTTAATAAGCTTAGATTATCCTTGGGAGGTTAATACTTGTGATCAAGAATATGAAGTTCCATACAACAAGTCATGGCCAAAAAAACTAAGTATAGAGACTTTAAACACTCTAGAATGATCGTTCCTTCAACCATTTGATCAAACGTAACTCGTTTAGTCTATTACTTCACCACGAAGTAACAATTTACCTTGTTACTTCGTGAGAAAGTTATAGTTGGTCAAATGGGCCAACGGGCATCTTACGAACCAAAACGCACTCGATTAGTGTTAATAAGCTTAGATTATCCTTGGGAAGGTTAAGACTTGTGATCAAGAATATGAAGTTCCATACAACAAGTCATGGCCAAAAAAACTAAGTATGGAGACTTTAAACACTCTAGAATGATCTCTTCTTCAACGATTTGCCAACGGGCATCGTACGAACTAAAACACACTCGATTAGTGTTAATAAGCTTAGATTATCCTAGGGAAGGTTAATACTTGTGATCAAGAATATGAAGTTTCATACAACAAGTCATGGCCAAAAAAACTAAGTATGGAGACTTTAAACACTCTAGAATGATCTTTCCTTCAACGATTTGATCAAACGTAACTCGTTTAGTCTATTACTTCACAATGAAGTAACAGTTTACCTTGTTACTTCGTGAGAAAGTAATAGTTGGTCAAATGGGCCAACGGGTATCGTACAAACCAAAACGCACTCGATTAGTGTTAATAAGCTTAGATTATCCTTGGGAAGGTTAATACTTGTGATCAAGAATATGAAGTTCCATACAACAAGTCATGGCCAAAAAAACTAAGTATGGAGACTTTAAACACTCTAGAATGATCTTTTCTTCAACGATTTGATCAAACGTAACTCGTTTAGTCTATTACTTCACCACGAAGTAACAATTTACTTTGTTACTTCGTGAGAAAGTAATAGTTGGTCAAATGGGCCAACGGGCATCGTACGAACCAAAACGCACTCGATTAGTGTTAATAAGCTTAGATTATCCTTAGGAAGGTTAATACTTGTGATCAAAAATATGAAGTTCCATACAACAAGTCATGGCCAAAAAAACTAAGTATGGAGACTTTAAACACTCTAGAATGATCTTTCCTTCAACGATTTGATCAAATGTAACTCGTTTAGTCTATTACTTCACCACGAAGTAACAATTTATCTTGTTACTTCGTGAGAAAGTTATAGTTGGTCAAATTGGCCAACGGGTATCGTACGAACCAAAACCCACTCGATTAGTGTTAATAAACTTAGATTATCCTTGGGAAGGTTAATACTTGTGATCAAGAATATGAAGTTCCATACAACAAGTCATGGCCAAAAAAACTAAGTATGGAGACTTTAAACACTCTAGAATGATCGTTCCTTCAACCATTTGATCAAACGTAACTCGTTTAGTCTATTACTTCACCACGAAGTAACAATTTACCTTGTTACTTCGTGAGAAAGTTATAGTTGGTCAAATGGGCCAACGGGCATCTTACGAACCAAAACGCACTCGATTAGTGTTAATAAGCTTAGATTATCCTTGGGAAGGTTAAGACTTGTGATCAAGAATATGAAGTTCCATACAACAAGTCATGGCCAAAAAAACTAAGTATGGAGACTTTAAACACTCTAGAATGATCTCTTCTTCAACGATTTGATCAAACGTAACTCGTTTAGTCTATTACTTCACCACGAAGTAACAATTTACTTTGTTACTTCGTGAGAAAGTAATAGTTGGTCAAATGGGCCAACGGGCATCGTACGAACTAAAACACACTCGATTAGTGTTAATAAGCTTAGATTATCCCAGGGAAGGTTAATACTTGTGATCAAGAATATGAAGTTTCATACAACAAGTCATGGCCAAAAAAACTAAGTATGGAGACTTTAAACACTCTAGAATGATCTTTCCTTCAACGATTTGATCAAACGTAACTCGTTTAGTCTATTACTTCACAACGAAGTAACAGTTTACCTTGTTACTTCGTGAGAAAGTAATAGTTGGTCAAATGGGCCAACGGGTATCGTACAAACCAAAACGCACTCGATTAGTGTTAATAAGCTTAGATTATCCTTGGGAAGGTTAATACTTGTGATCAAGAATATGAAGTTCCATACAACAAGTCATGGCCAAAAAAACTAAGTATGGAGACTTTAAACACTCTAGAATGATCTTTTCTTCAACGATTTGATCAAACGTAACTCGTTTAGTCTATTACTTCACCACGAAGTAACAATTTACTTTGTTACTTCGTGAGAAAGTAATAGTTGGTCAAATGGGCCAACGGGTATCGTACGAACCAAAACCCACTCGATTAGTGTTAATAAACTTAGATTATCCTTGGGAAGGTTAATACTTGTGATCAAGAATATGAAGTTCCATACAACAAGTCATGGCCAAAAAAACTAAGTATGGAGACTTTAAACACTCTAGAATGATCTTTCCTTCAAAGATTTGATCAAACGTAACTCGTTTAGTCTATTACTTCACCACGAAGTAACAGTTTACCTTGTTACTTCGTGAGAAAGTTATAGTTGGTCAAATGGGCCAACGGGCATCGTACGAACCAAAACGCACTCGATTAGTGTTAATAAGCTTAGATTATCCTTGGGAAGGTTAATACTTGTGATCAAGAATATGAAGTGCCATACAACAAGTCATGGCCAAAAAAACTAAGTATGGAGACTTTAAACACTCTAGAATGATCTTTTCTTCAACGATTTGATCAAACGTAACTCGTTTAGTCTATTACTTCACCACGAAGTAACAATTTACTTTGTTACTTCGTGAGAAAGTAATAGTTGGTCCAATGGGCCAACGGGCATCGTACGAACTAAAACACACTCGATTAGTGTTAATAAGCTTAGATTATCCTAGGGAAGGTTAATACTTGTGATCAAGAATATGAAGTTTCATACAACAAGTCATGGCCAAAAAAACTAAGTATGGAGACTTTAAACACTCTAGAATGATCTTTCCTTCAACGATTTGATCAAACGTAACTCGTTTAGTCTATTACTTCACCACGAAGTAACAATTTACCTTGTTACTTCGTGAGAAAGTTATAGTTGGTCAAATTGGCCAACGGGTATCGTACGAACCAAAACGCACTCGATTAGTGTTAATAAGCTTAGATTATGCTTGGGAAGGTTAATACTTGTGATCAAGAATATGAAGTTCCATACAACAAGTCATGGCCAAAAAAACTAAGTATGGAGACTTTAAACACTCTAGAATGATCTTTTCTTCAACGATTTGATCAAACGTAACTCGTTTAGTCTATTACTTCACCACGAAGTAACAATTTACTTTGTTACTTCGTGAGAAAGTAATAGTTGGTCAAATGGGCCAACGGGCATCGTACGAACCAAAACGCACTCGATTAGTGTTAATAAGCTTAGATTATCCTTAGGAAGGTTAATACTTGTGATCAAAAATATGAAGTTCCATACAACAAGTCATGGCCAAAAAAACTAAGTATGGAGACTTTAAACACTCTAGAATGATCTTTCCTTCAACGATTTGATCAAATGTAACTCGTTTAGTCTATTACTTCACCACGAAGTAACAATTTATCTTGTTACTTCGTGAGAAAGTTATAGTTGGTCAAATTGGCCAACGGGTATCGTACGAACCAAAACCCACTCGATTAGTGTTAATAAACTTAGATTATCCTTGGGAAGGTTAATACTTGTGATCAAGAATATGAAGTTCCATACAACAAGTCATGGCCAAAAAAACTAAGTATGGAGACTTTAAACACTCTAGAATGATCTTTCCTTCAAAGATTTGATCAAACGTAACTCGTTTAGTCTATTACTTCACCACGAAGTAACAGTTTACCTTGTTACTTCGTGAGAAAGTTATAGTTGGTCAAATGGGCCAACGGGCATCGTACGAACCAAAACGCACTCGATTAGTGTTAATAAGCTTAGATTATCCTTGGGAAGGTTAATACTTGTGATCAAGAATATGAAGTGCCATACAACAAGTCATGGCCAAAAAAACTAAGTATGGAGACTTTAAACACTCTAGAATGATCTTTTCTTCAACGATTTGATCAAACGTAACTCGTTTAGTCTATTACTTCACCACGAAGTAACAATTTACTTTGTTACTTCGTGAGAAAGTAATAGTTGGTCCAATGGGCCAACGGGCATCGTACGAACTAAAACACACTCGATTAGTGTTAATAAGCTTAGATTATCCTAGGGAAGGTTAATACTTGTGATCAAGAATATGAAGTTTCATACAACAAGTCATGGCCAAAAAAACTAAGTATGGAGACTTTAAACACTCTAGAATGATCTTTCCTTCAACGATTTGATCAAACGTAACTCGTTTAGTCTATTACTTCACCACGAAGTAACAATTTACCTTGTTACTTCGTGAGAAAGTTATAGTTGGTCAAATTGGCCAACGGGTATCGTACGAACCAAAACGCACTCGATTAGTGTTAATAAGCTTAGATTATGCTTGGGAAGGTTAATACTTGTGATCAAGAATATGAAGTTCCATACAACAAGTCATGGCCAAAAAAACTAAGTATGGAGACTTTAAACACTCTAGAATGATCTTTCCTTCAAAGATTTGATCAAACGTAACTCGTTTAGTCTATTACTTCACCACGAAGTAACAGTTTACCTTGTTACTTCGTGAGAAAGTTATAGTTGGTCAAATGGGCCAACGGGCATCGTACGAACCAAAACACACTCGATTAGTGTTAATAAGCTTAGATTATCCTTGGGAAGGTTAATACTTGTGATCAAGAATATGAAGTGCCATACAACAAGTCATGGCCAAAAAAACTAAGTATGGAGACTTTAAACACTCTAGAATGATCTTTTCTTCAACGATTTGATCAAACGTAACTCGTTTAGTCTATTACTTCACCACGAAGTAACAATTTACTTTGTTACTTCGTGAGAAAGTAATAGTTGGTCAAATGGGCCAACGGGCATCGTACGAACCAAAACGCACTCGATTAGTGTTAATAAGCTTAGATTATCCTTAGGAAGGTTAATACTTGTGATCAAAAATATGAAGTTCCATACAACAAGTCATGGCCAAAAAAACTAAGTATGGAGACTTTAAACACTCTAGAATGATCTTTCCTTCAACGATTTGATCAAATGTAACTCGTTTAGTCTATTACTTCACCACGAAGTAACAATTTATCTTGTTACTTCGTGAGAAAGTTATAGTTGGTCAAATTGACCAACGGGTATCGTACGAACCAAAACCCACTCGATTAGTGTTAATAAACTTAGATTATCCTTGGGAAGGTTAATACTTGTGATCAAGAATATGAAGTTCCATACAACAAGTCATGGCCAAAAAAACTAAGTATGGAGACTTTAAACACTCTAGAATGATCGTTCCTTCAACCATTTGATCAAACGTAACTCGTTTAGTCTATTACTTCACCACGAAGTAACAATTTACCTTGTTACTTCGTGAGAAAGTTATAGTTGGTCAAATGGGCCAACGGGCATCTTACGAACCAAAACGCACTCGATTAGTGTTAATAAGCTTAGATTATCCTTGGGAAGGTTAAGACTTGTGATCAAGAATATGAAGTTCCATACAACAAGTCATGGCCAAAAAAACTAAGTATGGAGACTTTAAACACTCTAGAATGATCTCTTCTTCAACGATTTGATCAAACGTAACTCGTTTAGTCTATTACTTCACCACGAAGTAACAATTTACTTTGTTATTTCGTGAGAAAGTAATAGTTGGTCAAATGGGCCAACGGGCATCGTACGAACTAAAACACACTCGATTAGTGTTAATAAGCTTAGATTATCCCAGGGAAGGTTAATACTTGTGATCAAGAATATGAAGTTTCATACAACAAGTCATGGCCAAAAAAACTAAGTATGGAGACTTTAAACACTCTAGAATGATCTTTCCTTCAACGATTTGATCAAACGTAACTCGTTTAGTCTATTACTTCACAACGAAGTAACAGTTTACCTTGTTACTTCGTGAGAAAGTAATAGTTGGTCAAATGGGCCAACGGGTATCGTACAAACCAAAACGCACTCGATTAGTGTTAATAAGCTTAGATTATCCTTGGGAAGGTTAATACTTGTGATCAAGAATATGAAGTTCCATACAACAAGTCATGGCCAAAAAAACTAAGTATGGAGACTTTAAACACTCTAGAATGATCTTTTCTTCAACGATTTGATCAAACGTAACTCGTTTAGTCTATTACTTCACCACGAAGTAACAATTTACTTTGTTACTTCGTGAGAAAGTAATAGTTGGTCAAATGGGCCAACGGGCATCGTACGAACCAAAACGCACTCGATTAGTGTTAATAAGCTTAGATTATCCTTAGGAAGGTTAATACTTGTGATCAAAAATATGAAGTTCCATACAACAAGTCATGGCCAAAAAAACTAAGTATGGAGACTTTAAACACTCTAGAATGATCTTTCCTTCAACGATTTGATCAAATGTAACTCGTTTAGTCTATTACTTCACCACGAAGTAACAATTTATCTTGTTACTTCGTGAGAAAGTTATAGTTGGTCAAATTGGCCAACGGGTATCGTACGAACCAAAACCCACTCGATTAGTGTTAATAAACTTAGATTATCCTTGGGAAGGTTAATACTTGTGATCAAGAATATGAAGTTCCATACAACAAGTCATGGCCAAAAAAACTAAGTATGGAGACTTTAAACACTCTAGAATGATCTTTCCTTCAAAGATTTGATCAAACGTAACTCGTTTAGTCTATTACTTCACCACGAAGTAACAGTTTACCTTGTTACTTCGTGAGAAAGTTATAGTTGGTCAAATGGGCTGGGGCATCGTACGAACCAAAACGCACTCGATTAGTGTTAATAAGCTTAGATTATCCTTGGGAAGGTTAATACTTGTGATCAAGAATATGAAGTGCCATACAACAAGTCATGGCCAAAAAAACTAAGTATGGAGACTTTAAACACTCTAGAATGATCTTTTCTTCAACGATTTGATCAAACGTAACTCGTTTAGTCTATTACTTCACCACGAAGTAACAATTTACTTTGTTACTTCGTGAGAAAGTAATAGTTGGTCAAATGGGCCAACGGGCATCGTACGAACTAAAACACACTCGATTAGTGTTAATAAGCTTAGATTATCCTAGGGAAGGTTAATACTTGTGATCAAGAATATGAAGTTTCATACAACAAGTCATGGCCAAAAAAACTAAGTATGGAGACTTTAAACACTCTAGAATGATCTTTCCTTCAACGATTTGATCAAACGTAACTCGTTTAGTCTATTACTTCACCACGAAGTAACAATTTACCTTGTTACTTCGTGAGAAAGTTATAGTTGGTCAAATTGGCCAACGGGTATCGTACGAACCAAAACGCACTCGATTAGTGTTAATAAGCTTAGATTATGCTTGGGAAGGTTAATACTTGTGATCAAGAATATGAAGTTCCATACAACAAGTCATGGCCAAAAAAACTAAGTATGGAGACTTTAAACACTCTAGAATGATCTTTCCTTCAACGATTTGATCAAACGTAACTCGTTTAGTCTATTACTTCACCACGAAGTAACAGTTTACCTTGTTACTTCGTGAGAAAGTTATAGTTGGGCAAATGGGCCAACGGGCATCGTACGAACCAAAACGCACTCTATTAGTGTTAATAAGCTTAGATTATCCTTAGGAAGGTTAATACTTGTGATCAAAAATATGAAGTTCCATACAACAAGTCATGGCCAAAAAAACTAAGTATGGAGACTTTAAACACTCTAGAATGATCTTTCCTTCAACGATTTGATCAAATGTAACTCGTTTAGTCTATTACTTCACCACGAAGTAACAATTTATCTTGTTACTTCGTGAGAAAGTTATAGTTGGTCAAATTGGCCAACGGGTATCGTACGAACCAAAACCCACTCGATTAGTGTTAATAAGCTTAGATTATCCTTGGGAAGGTTAATACTTGTGATCAAGAATATGAAGTTCCATACAACAAGTCTTTGCCAAAAAAACCAAGTATGGAGACTTTAAACACTCTAGAATGATCTTTCCTTCAACGATTTGATCAAACGTAACTCGTTTAGTCTATTACTTCACCACGAAGTAACAATTTACTTTGTTACTTCGTGAGAAAGTAATAGTTGGTCAAATGGGCCAACGGGCATCGTACGAACTAAAACACACTCGATTAGTGTTAATAAGCTTAGATTATCCTAGGGAAGGTTAATACTTGTGATCAAGAATATGAAGTTTCATACAACAAGTCATGGCCAAAAAAACTAAGTATGGAGACTTTAAACACTCTAGAATGATCTTTCCTTCAACGATTTGATCAAACGTAACTCGTTTAGTCTATTACTTCACAACGAAGTAACAGTTTACCTTGATACTTCGTGAGAAAGTAATAGTTGGTCAAATGGGCCAACGGGTATCGTACAAACCAAAACGCACTCGATTAGTGTTAATAAGCTTAGATTATCCTTGGGAAGGTTAATACTTGTGATCAAGAATATGATGTTCCATACAACAAGTCATGGCCAAAAAAACTAAGTATGGAGACTTTAAACACTCTAGAATGATCGTTTCTTCAACGATTTGATCAAACGTAACTCGTTTAGTCTATTACTTCACCACGAAGTAACAATTTACTTTGTTACTTCGTGAGAAAGTAATAGTTGGTCAAATGGGCCAACGGGCATCGTACGAACTAAAACACACTCGATTAGTGTTAATAAGCTTAGATTATCCTAGGGAAGGTTAATACTTGTGATCAAGAATATGAAGTTTCATACAACAAGTCATGGCCAAAAAAACTAAGTATGGAGACTTTAAACACTCTAGAATGATCTTTCCTTCAACGATTTGATCAAACGTAACTCGTTTAGTCTATTACTTCACAACGAAGTAACAGTTTACCTTGTTACTTCGTGAGAAAGTAATAGTTGGTCAAATGGGCCAACGGGTATCGTACAAACCAAAACGCACTCGATTAGTGTTAATAAGCTTAGATTATCCTTGGGAAGGTTAATACTTGTGATCAAGAATATGAAGTTCCATACAACAAGTCATGGCCAAAAAAACTAAGTATGGAGACTTTAAACACTCTAGAATGATCGTTCCTTCAACCATTTGATCAAACGTAACTCGTTTAGTCTATTACTTCACTACGAAGTAACAATTTACCTTGTTACTTCGTGAGAAAGTTATAGTTGGTCAAATGGGCCAACGGGCATCTTACGAACCAAAACGCACTCGATTAGTGTTAATAAGCTTAGATTATCCTTGGGAAGGTTAAGACTTGTGATCAAGAATATGAAGTTCCATACAACAAGTCATGGCCAAAAAAACTAAGTATGGAGACTTTAAACACTCTAGAATGATCTTTCCTTCAACGATTTGATCAAACGTAACTCGTTTAGTCTATTACTTCACCACGAAGTAACAATTTACCTTGTTACTTCGTGAGAAAGTTATAGTTGGTCAAATGGGCCAACGGGCATCTTACGAACCAAAACGCACTCGATTAGTGTTAATAAGCTTAGATTATCCTTGGGAAGGTTAATACTTGTGATCAAGAATATGAAGTTCCATACAACAAGTCTTTGCCAAAAAAACTAAGTATGGAGACTTTAAACACTCTAGAATGATCTTTCCTTCAACGATTTGATCAAACGTAACTCGTTTAGTCTATTACTTCACCACGAAGTAACAATTTACTTTGTTACTTCGTGAGAAAGTAATAGTTGGTCAAATGGGCCAACGGGCATCGTACGAACTAAAACACACTCGATTAGTGTTAATAAGCTTAGATTATCCTAGGGAAGGTTAATACTTGTGATCAAGAATATGAAGTTTCATACAACAAGTCATGGCCAAAAAAACTAAGTATGGAGACTTTAAACACTCTAGAATGATCTTTCCTTCAACGATTTGATCAAACGTAACTCGTTTAGTCTATTACTTCACAACGAAGTAACAGTTTACCTTGTTACTTCGTGAGAAAGTAATAGTTGGTCAAATGGGCCAACGGGTATCGTACAAACCAAAACGCACTCGATTAGTGTTAATAAGCTTAGATTATCCTTGGGAAGGTTAATACTTGTGATCAAGAATATGATGTTCCATACAACAAGTCATGGCCAAAAAAAACTAAGTATGGAGACTTTAAACACTCTAGAATGATCGTTTCTTCAACGATTTGATCAAACGTAACTCGTTTAGTCTATTACTTCACCACGAAGTAACAATTTACTTTGTTACTTCGTGAGAAAGTAATAGTTGGTCAAATGGGCCAACGGGCATCGTACGAACTAAAACACACTCGATTAGTGTTAATAAGCTTAGATTATCCTAGGGAAGGTTAATACTTGTGATCAAGAATATGAAGTTTCATACAACAAGTCATGGCCAAAAAAACTAAGTATGGAGACTTTAAACACTCTAGAATGATCTTTCCTTCAACGATTTGATCAAACGTAACTCGTTTAGTCTATTACTTCACAACGAAGTAACAGTTTACCTTGTTACTTCGTGAGAAAGTAATAGTTGGTCAAATGGGCCAACGGGTATCGTACAAACCAAAACGCACTCGATTAGTGTTAATAAGCTTAGATTATCCTTGGGAAGGTTAATACTTGTGATCAAGAATATGAAGTTCCATACAACAAGTCATGGCCAAAAAAACTAAGTATGGAGACTTTAAACACTCTAGAATGATCGTTCCTTCAACCATTTGATCAAACGTAACTCGTTTAGTCTATTACTTCACCACGAAGTAACAATTTACCTTGTTACTTCGTGAGAAAGTTATAGTTGGTCAAATGGGCCAACGGGCATCTTACGAACCAAAACGCACTCGATTAGTGTTAATAAGCTTAGATTATCCTTGGGAAGGTTAAGACTTGTGATCAAGAATATGAAGTTCCATACAACAAGTCATGGCCAAAAAAACTAAGTATGGAGACTTTAAACACTCTAGAATGATCTTTCCTTCAACGATTTGATCAAACGTAACTCGTTTAGTCTATTACTTCACCACGAAGTAACAATTTACCTTGTTACTTCGTGAGAAAGTTATAGTTGGTCAAATGGGCCAACGGGCATCTTACGAACCAAAACGCACTCGATTAGTGTTAATAAGCTTAGATTATCCTTGGGAAGGTTAATACTTGTGATCAAGAATATGAAGTTCCATACAACAAGTCTTTGCCAAAAAAACTAAGTATGGAGACTTTAAACACTCTAGAATGATCTTTCCTTCAACGATTTGATCAAACGTAACTCGTTTAGTCTATTACTTCACCACGAAGTAACAATTTACTTTGTTACTTCGTGAGAAAGTAATAGTTGGTCAAATGGGCCAACGGGCATCGTACGAACTAAAACACACTCGATTAGTGTTAATAAGCTTAGATTATCCTAGGGAAGGTTAATACTTGTGATCAAGAATATGAAGTTTCATACAACAAGTCATGGCCAAAAAAACTAAGTATGGAGACTTTAAACACTCTAGAATGATCTTTCCTTCAACGATTTGATCAAACGTAACTCGTTTAGTCTATTACTTCACAACGAAGTAACAGTTTACCTTGTTACTTCGTGAGAAAGTAATAGTTGGTCAAATGGGCCAACGGGTATCGTACAAACCAAAACGCACTCGATTAGTGTTAATAAGCTTAGATTATCCTTGGGAAGGTTAATACTTGTGATCAAGAATATGAAGTTCCATACAACAAGTCATGGCCAAAAAAACTAAGTATGGAGACTTTAAACACTCTAGAATGATCTTTCCTTCAACGATTTGATCAAACGTAACTCGTTTAGTCTATTACTTCACCACGAAGTAACAATTTACCTTGTTACTTCGTGAGAAAGTTATAGTTGGTCAAATGGGCCAACGGGCATCTTACGAACCAAAACGCACTCGATTAGTGTTAATAAGCTTAGATTATCCTTGGGAAGGTTAATACTTGTGATCAAGAATATGAAGTTCCATACAACAAGTCTTTGCCAAAAAAACTATGTATGGAGACTTTAAACACTCTAGAATGATCTTTCCTTCAACGATTTGATCAAACGTAACTCGTTTAGTCTATTACTTCACCACGAAGTAACAATTTACCTTGTTACTTCGTGAGAAAGTTATAGTTGGTCAAATTGGCCAACGGGTATTGTACGAACCAAAACGCACTCGATTAGTGTTAATAAGCTTAGATTATGCTTGGGAAGGTTAATACTTGTGATCAAGAATATGAAGTTCCATACAACAAGTCATGGCCAAAAAAACTAAGTATGGAGACTTTAAACACTCTAGAATGATCTTTCCTTCAACGATTTGATCAAACGTAACTCGTTTAGTCTATTACTTCACCACGAAGTAACAGTTTACCTTGTTACTTCGTGAGAAAGTTATAGTTGGGCAAATGGGCCAACGGGCATCGTACGAACCAAAACGCACTCTATTAGTGTTAATAAGCTTAGATTATCCTTAGGAAGGTTAATACTTGTGATCAAAAATATGAAGTTCCATACAACAAGTCATGGCCAAAAAAACTAAGTATGGAGACTTTAAACACTCTAGAATGATCTTTCCTTCAACGATTTGATCAAATGTAACTCGTTTAGTCTATTACTTCACCACGAAGTAACAATTTACCTTGTTACTTCGTGAGAAAGTTATAGTTGGTCAAATGGGCCAACGGGCATCTTACGAACCAAAACGCACTCGATTAGTGTTAATAAGCTTAGATTATCCTTAGGTTAATACTTGTGATCAAGAATATGAAGTTCCATACAACAAGTCTTGGCCAAAAAAACTAAGTATGGAGACTTTAAACACTCTAGAATGATCTTTCCTTCAACGATTTGATCAAACGTAACTCGTTTAGTCTATTACTTCACAACGAAGTAACAGTTTACCTTGTTACTTCGTGAGAAAGTAATAGTTGGTCAAATGGGCCAACGGGCATCGTACAAACCAAAACGCACTCGATTAGTGTTAATAAGCTTAGATTATCCTTGGGAAGGTTAATACTTGTGATCAAGAATATGAAGTTCCATACAACAAGTCATGGCCAAAAAAACTAAGTATGGAGACTTTAAACACTCTAGAATGATCTTTCCTTCAACGATTTGATCAAACGTAACTCGTTTAGTCTATTACTTCACAACGAAGTAACAGTTTACCTTGTTACTTCGTGAGAAAGTAATAGTTGGTCAAATGGGCCAACGGGCATCGTACAAACCAAAACGCACTCGATTAGTGTTAATAAGCTTAGATTATCCTTGGGAAGGTTAATACATGTGATCAAGAATATGAAGTTCCATACAACAAGTCATGGCCAAAAAAACTAAGTATGGAGACTTTAAACACTCTAGAATGATCGTTCCTTCAACCATTTGATCAAACGTAACTCGTTTAGTCTATTACTTCACCACGAAGTAACAATTTACCTTGTTACTTCGTGAGAAAGTTATAGTTGGTCAAATGGGCCAACGGGCATCTTACGAACCAAAACGCACTCGATTAGTGTTAATAAGCTTAGATTATCCTTGGGAAGGTTAATACTTGTGATCAAGAATATGAAGTTCCATACAACAAGTCATGGCCAAAAAACTAAGTATGGAGACTTTAAACACTCTAGAATGATCGTTCCTTCAACCATTTGATCAAATGTAACTCGTTTAGTCTATTACTTCACCATGAAGTAACAATTTACCTTGTTACTTCGTGAGAAAGTTATAGTTGGTCAAATGGGCCAACGGGCATCTTACGAACCAAAACGCACTCGATTAGTGTTAATAAGCTTGGATTATCCTTGGGAAGGTTAAGACTTGTGATCAAGAATATGAAGTTCCATACAACAAGTCATGGCCAAAAAAACTAAGTATGGAGACTTTAAACACTCTAGAATGATCTTTCCTTCAACGATTTGATCAAACGTAACTCGTTTAGTCTATTACTTCACAACGAAGTAACAGTTTACCTTGTTACTTCGTGAGAAAGTAATAGTTGGTCAAATGGGCCAACGGGCATCGTACAAACCAAAACGCACTCGATTAGTGTTAATAAGCTTAGATTATCCTTGGGAAGGTTAATACATGTGATCAAGAATATGAAGTTCCATACAACAAGTCATGGCCAAAAAAACTAAGTATGGAGACTTTAAACACTCTAGAATGATCGTTCCTTCAACCATTTGATCAAACGTAACTCGTTTAGTCTATTACTTCACCACGAAGTAACAATTTACCTTGTTACTTCGTGAGAAAGTTATAGTTGGTCAAATGGGCCAACGGGCATCTTACGAACCAAAACGCACTCGATTAGTGTTAATAAGCTTAGATTATCCTTGGGAAGGTTAATACTTGTGATCAAGAATATGAAGTTCCATACAACAAGTCATGGCCAAAAAAACTAAGTATGGAGACTTTAAACACTCTAGAATGATCTTTCCTTCAACGATTTGATCAAACGTAACTCGTTTAGTCTATTACTTCACAACGAAGTAACAGTTTACCTTGTTACTTCGTGAGAAAGTAATAGTTGGTCAAATGGGCCAACGGGCATCGTACAAACCAAAACGCACTCGATTAGTGTTAATAAGCTTAGATTATCCTTGGGAAGGTTAATACTTGTGATCAAGAATATGAAGTTCCATACAACAAGTCATGGCCAAAAAAACTAAGTATGGAGACTTTAAACACTCTAGAATGATCTTTCCTTCAACGATTTGATCAAACGTAACTCGTTTAGTCTATTACTTCACAACGAAGTAACAATTTACCTTGTTACTTCGTGAGAAAGTAATAGTTGGTTAAATGGGCCAACGGGCATCGTACAAACCAAAACGCACTCGATTAGTGTTAATAAGCTTAGATTATCCTTGGGAAGGTTAATACATGTGATCAAGAATATGAAGTTCCATACAACAAGTCATGGCCAAAAAAACTAAGTATGGAGACTTTAAACACTCTAGAATGATCGTTCCTTCAACCATTTGATCAAACGTAACTCGTTTAGTCTATTACTTCACCACGAAGTAACAATTTACCTTGTTACTTCGTGAGAAAGTTATAGTTGGTTAAATGGGCCAACGGGCATCTTACGAACCAAAACGCACTCGATTAGTGTTAATAAGCTTAGATTATCCTTGGGAAGGTTAATACTTGTGATCAAGAATATGAAGTTCCATACAACAAGTCATGGCCAAAAAAACTAAGTATGGAGACTTTAAACACTCTAGAATGATCTTTCCTTCAACGATTTGATCAAACGTAACTCGTTTAGTCTATTACTTCACAACGAAGTAACAATTTACCTTGTTACTTCGTGAGAAAGTAATAGTTGGTCAAATGGGCCAACGGGCATCGTACAAACCAAAACGCACTCGATTAGTGTTAATAAGCTTAGATTATCCTTGGGAAGGTTAATACATGTGATCAAGAATATGAAGTTCCATACAACAAGTCATGGCCAAAAAAACTAAGTATGGAGACTTTAAACACTCTAGAATGATCGTTCCTTCAACCATTTGATCAAACGTAACTCGTTTAGTCTATTACTTCACCACGAAGTAACAATTTACCTTGTTACTTCGTGAGAAAGTTATAGTTGGTCAAATGGGCCAACGGGCATCTTACGAACCAAAACGCACTCGATTAGTGTTAATAAGCTTAGATTATCCTTGGGAAGGTTAATACTTGTGATCAAGAATATGAAGTTCCATACAACAAGTCATGGCCAAAAAAACTAAGTATGGAGACTTTAAACACTCTAGAATGATCTTTCCTTCAACGATTTGATCAAACGTAACTCGTTTAGTCTATTACTTCACAACGAAGTAACAATTTACCTTGTTACTTCGTGAGAAAGTAATAGTTGGTCAAATGGGTCAACGGGTATCGTACAAACCAAAACGCACTCGATTAGTGTTAATAAGCTTAGATTATCCTTGGGAAGGTTAATACTTGTGATCAAGAATATGAAGTTCCATACAACAAGTCATGGCCAAAAAAACTAAGTATGGAGACTTTAAACACTCTAGAATGATCGTTCCTTCAACCATTTGATCAAACGTAACTCGTTTAGTCTATTACTTCACCACGAAGTAACAATTTACCTTGTTACTTCGTGAGAAAGTTATAGTTGGTCAAATGGGCCAACGGGCATCTTACGAACCAAAACGCACTCGATTAGTGTTAATAAGCTTAGATTATCCTTGGGAAGGTTAAGACTTGTGATCAAGAATATGAAGTTCCATACAACAAGTCATTGCCAAAAAAACTAAGTATGGAGACTTTAAACACTCTAGAATGATCTTTCCTTCAACCATTTGATCAAACGTAACTCGTTTAGTCTATTACTTCACCACGAAGTAACAAATTACCTTGTTACTTCGTGAGAAAGTTATAGTTGGTCAAATGGGCCAACGGGCATCTTACGAACCAAAACGCACTCGATTAGTGTTAATAAGCTTAGATTATCCTTAGGTTAATACTTGTGATCAAGAATATGAAGTTCCATACAACAAGTCTTGGCCAAAAAAACTAAGTATGGAGACTTTAAACACTCTAGAATGATCTTTCCTTCAACGATTTGATCAAACGTAACTCGTTTAGTCTATTACTTCACAACGAAGTAACAGTTTACCTTGTTACTTCGTGAGAAAGTAATAGTTGGTCAAATGGGCCAACGGGCATCGTACAAACCAAAACGCACTCGATTAGTGTTAATAAGCTTAGATTATCCTTGGGAAGGTTAATACTTGTGATCAAGAATATGAAGTTCCATACAACAAGTCATGGCCAAAAAAACTAAGTATGGAGACTTTAAACACTCTAGAATGATCTTTCCTTCAACGATTTGATCAAACGTAACTCGTTTAGTCTATTACTTCACAACGAAGTAACAGTTTACCTTGTTACTTCGTGAGAAAGTAATAGTTGGTCAAATGGGCCAACGGGCATCGTACAAACCAAAACGCACTCGATTAGTGTTAATAAGCTTAGATTATCCTTGGGAAGGTTAATACATGTGATCAAGAATATGAAGTTCCATACAACAAGTCATGGCCAAAAAAACTAAGTATGGAGACTTTAAACACTCTAGAATGATCGTTCCTTCAACCATTTGATCAAACGTAACTCGTTTAGTCTATTACTTCACCACGAAGTAACAATTTACCTTGTTACTTCGTGAGAAAGTTATAGTTGGTCAAATGGGCCAACGGGCATCTTACGAACCAAAACGCACTCGATTAGTGTTAATAAGCTTAGATTATCCTTGGGAAGGTTAATACTTGTGATCAAGAATATGAAGTTCCATACAACAAGTCATGGCCAAAAAAACTAAGTATGGAGACTTTAAACACTCTAGAATGATCGTTCCTTCAACCATTTGATCAAATGTAACTCGTTTAGTCTATTACTTCACCATGAAGTAACAATTTACCTTGTTACTTCGTGAGAAAGTTATAGTTGGTCAAATGGGCCAACGGGCATCTTACGAACCAAAACGCACTCGATTAGTGTTAATAAGCTTGGATTATCCTTGGGAAGGTTAAGACTTGTGATCAAGAATATGAAGTTCCATACAACAAGTCATGGCCAAAAAAACTAAGTATGGAGACTTTAAACACTCTAGAATGATCTTTCCTTCAACGATTTGATCAAACGTAACTCGTTTAGTCTATTACTTCACAACGAAGTAACAGTTTACCTTGTTACTTCGTGAGAAAGTAATAGTTGGTCAAATGGGCCAACGGGCATCGTACAAACCAAAACGCACTCGATTAGTGTTAATAAGCTTAGATTATCCTTGGGAAGGTTAATACATGTGATCAAGAATATGAAGTTCCATACAACAAGTCATGGCCAAAAAAACTAAGTATGGAGACTTTAAACACTCTAGAATGATCGTTCCTTCAACCATTTGATCAAACGTAACTCGTTTAGTCTATTACTTCACCACGAAGTAACAATTTACCTTGTTACTTCGTGAGAAAGTTATAGTTGGTCAAATGGGCCAACGGGCATCTTACGAACCAAAACGCACTCGATTAGTGTTAATAAGCTTAGATTATCCTTGGGAAGGTTAATACTTGTGATCAAGAATATGAAGTTCCATACAACAAGTCATGGCCAAAAAAACTAAGTATGGAGACTTTAAACACTCTAGAATGATCTTTCCTTCAACGATTTGATCAAACGTAACTCGTTTAGTCTATTACTTCACAACGAAGTAACAGTTTACCTTGTTACTTCGTGAGAAAGTAATAGTTGGTCAAATGGGCCAACGGGCATCGTACAAACCAAAACGCACTCGATTAGTGTTAATAAGCTTAGATTATCCTTGGGAAGGTTAATACTTGTGATCAAGAATATGAAGTTCCATACAACAAGTCATGGCCAAAAAAACTAAGTATGGAGACTTTAAACACTCTAGAATGATCTTTCCTTCAACGATTTGATCAAACGTAACTCGTTTAGTCTATTACTTCACAACGAAGTAACAATTTACCTTGTTACTTCGTGAGAAAGTAATAGTTGGTCAAATGGGCCAACGGGCATCGTACAAACCAAAACGCACTCGATTAGTGTTAATAAGCTTAGATTATCCTTGGGAAGGTTAATACATGTGATCAAGAATATGAAGTTCCATACAACAAGTCATGGCCAAAAAAACTAAGTATGGAGACTTTAAACACTCTAGAATGATCGTTCCTTCAACCATTTGATCAAACGTAACTCGTTTAGTCTATTACTTCACCACGAAGTAACAATTTACCTTGTTACTTCGTGAGAAAGTTATAGTTGGTCAAATGGGCCAACGGGCATCTTACGAACCAAAACGCACTCGATTAGTGTTAATAAGCTTAGATTATCCTTGGGAAGGTTAATACTTGTGATCAAGAATATGAAGTTCCATACAACAAGTCATGGCCAAAAAAACTAAGTATGGAGACTTTAAACACTCTAGAATGATCTTTCCTTCAACGATTTGATCAAACGTAACTCGTTTAGTCTATTACTTCACAACGAAGTAACAATTTACCTTGTTACTTCGTGAGAAAGTAATAGTTGGTCAAATGGGTCAACGGGTATCGTACAAACCAAAACGCACTCGATTAGTGTTAATAAGCTTAGATTATCCTTGGGAAGGTTAATACTTGTGATCAAGAATATGAAGTTCCATACAACAAGTCATGGCCAAAAAAACTAAGTATGGAGACTTTAAACACTCTAGAATGATCGTTCCTTCAACCATTTGATCAAACGTAACTCGTTTAGTCTATTACTTCACCACGAAGTAACAATTTACCTTGTTACTTCGTGAGAAAGTTATAGTTGGTCAAATGGGCCAACGGGCATCTTACGAACCAAAACGCACTCGATTAGTGTTAATAAGCTTAGATTATCCTTGGGAAGGTTAAGACTTGTGATCAAGAATATGAAGTTCCATACAACAAGTCATTGCCAAAAAAACTAAGTATGGAGACTTTAAACACTCTAGAATGATCTTTCCTTCAACCATTTGATCAAACGTAACTCGTTTAGTCTATTACTTCACCACGAAGTAACAAATTACCTTGTTACTTCGTGAGAAAGTTATAGTTGGTCAAATGGGCCAACGGGCATCTTACGAACCAAAACGCACTCGATTAGTGTTAATAAGCTTAGATTATCCTTAGGTTAATACTTGTGATCAAGAATATGAAGTTCCATACAACAAGTCTTGGCCAAAAAAACTAAGTATGGAGACTTTAAACACTCTAGAATGATCTTTCCTTCAACGATTTGATCAAACGTAACTCGTTTAGTCTATTACTTCACAACGAAGTAACAGTTTACCTTGTTACTTCGTGAGAAAGTAATAGTTGGTCAAATGGGCCAACGGGCATCGTACAAACCAAAACGCACTCGATTAGTGTTAATAAGCTTAGATTATCCTTGGGAAGGTTAATACTTGTGATCAAGAATATGAAGTTCCATACAACAAGTCATGGCCAAAAAAACTAAGTATGGAGACTTTAAACACTCTAGAATGATCTTTCCTTCAACGATTTGATCAAACGTAACTCGTTTAGTCTATTACTTCACAACGAAGTAACAGTTTACCTTGTTACTTCGTGAGAAAGTAATAGTTGGTCAAATGGGCCAACGGGCATCGTACAAACCAAAACGCACTCGATTAGTGTTAATAAGCTTAGATTATCCTTGGGAAGGTTAATACATGTGATCAAGAATATGAAGTTCCATACAACAAGTCATGGCCAAAAAAACTAAGTATGGAGACTTTAAACACTCTAGAATGATCGTTCCTTCAACCATTTGATCAAACGTAACTCGTTTAGTCTATTACTTCACCACGAAGTAACAATTTACCTTGTTACTTCGTGAGAAAGTTATAGTTGGTCAAATGGGCCAACGGGCATCTTACGAACCAAAACGCACTCGATTAGTGTTAATAAGCTTAGATTATCCTTGGGAAGGTTAATACTTGTGATCAAGAATATGAAGTTCCATACAACAAGTCATGGCCAAAAAAACTAAGTATGGAGACTTTAAACACTCTAGAATGATCGTTCCTTCAACCATTTGATCAAATGTAACTCGTTTAGTCTATTACTTCACCATGAAGTAACAATTTACCTTGTTACTTCGTGAGAAAGTTATAGTTGGTCAAATGGGCCAACGGGCATCTTACGAACCAAAACGCACTCGATTAGTGTTAATAAGCTTGGATTATCCTTGGGAAGGTTAAGACTTGTGATCAAGAATATGAAGTTCCATACAACAAGTCATGGCCAAAAAAACTAAGTATGGAGACTTTAAACACTCTAGAATGATCTTTCCTTCAACGATTTGATCAAACGTAACTCGTTTAGTCTATTACTTCACAACGAAGTAACAATTTACCTTGTTACTTCGTGAGAAAGTAATAGTTGGTCAAATGGGTCAACGGGTATCGTACAAACCAAAACGCACTCGATTAGTGTTAATAAGCTTAGATTATCCTTGGGAAGGTTAATACTTGTGATCAAGAATATGAAGTTCCATACAACAAGTCATGGCCAAAAAAACTAAGTATGGAGACTTTAAACACTCTAGAATGATCGTTCCTTCAACCATTTGATCAAACGTAACTCGTTTAGTCTATTACTTCACCACGAAGTAACAATTTACCTTGTTACTTCGTGAGAAAGTTATAGTTGGTCAAATGGGCCAACGGGCATCTTACGAACCAAAACGCACTCGATTAGTGTTAATAAGCTTAGATTATCCTTGGGAAGGTTAAGACTTGTGATCAAGAATATGAGAGAAATAAAAGGTTTATAAAAGAAAACTAGGGGTAGGTACTACATAGCGAAGGCCGTATGGTGTACCCCACCCATACGATCGCCAAACACAGAGAAATAGAAATCTCAACAACAAATAAGAGCATATCCCAAAAGTGGATACCTCGAAAGTAAAGTAAGCCAAAATGTGAAAAATCGGCCTATATCATCTATGAATATGATCTATTCTTCCACTTCATCTTTTCTTCTGCTCTTCGTTCTTTGTTCTCTTTTTTCCGTTGACTCTTGCTTATGTAGGTGGAGCAATCTGGTGCTTTAATCCTATTTTTTTCTCTTCTCTCTTCACCTTCTCGGAGTATTCGCCTACAACATTCCTCATAAGACTCATCTTTTGTAACAGTTGAGTCCTCGAGGTCGCTCGTTACAATTTGTCTTGGGATTGGAGTGCAGATTCTTCTTTGATTAAATGAGGATTCCAACTCCTCAACAAACGCATCATCACCCACGGCTTCATCATAAGTATGCCCAAGTAGGAGGGTTGGCGAGGTGGGAGGGGTAGAGATATCACACGAGAAAGTAGCATCCGGAAAGCACACCCTTGGAGAGAGAAGTCTAGACTTAGGTTGATAATTAGAATCCGATAACCTCTTTGCATCATCATTGTCATCCCTCAAGATCATATCTTCAATCTCTTTTTCTTTGGCCTTTCTCAACTCTTCCTCACTAAGGAGATCTTCATTTCCATCATTAGTCGCAACGTGAATTATTGCCAACTTGAGGTGTTTCTCTTGATCCGCCTCCTCGGCCACTTCCTCAACATTGGGTATTTGTTCAAGGCTATCGACTTTCTTCGGTGGTGAAATTGGAGCAATGTTCCTCTTAGCCTTCCAAACAAAGGTCGTCGGTTTTGGGACATCCTCAACCTTCTCATTAGTTCCTTGAGGTTTCTCCACACCACATTCCTCAAGTGTATGGCCCATTCGTTGACATTTCCGGCAATAGGTTGGAATATTTTCATATACGACCTTTTGCTTTACGATGTCCACTTGACCATGCACATCTTCTACCCCCCATTCAATTTCTTCTTTCAATGGATCAAGAAGGTTGATCTCAACACATATTCGAGGATAATCCGGGCGTGACATAGTGGCCGCGCCTTCGTCAAGCCTCAAAGGTCTTCCAAAGTAAGACCCAATGTTCATAAGGGCATTTCTCTCACAAAACCGCATGTTGAGGTTTGGTAAACCAATCCACACGGGAGCTATCGGAGGATCAAGATCGGGATCGAAATCCGGGGTCCATTTGTAGATTGAACCATTAAGATCAAGAAATCGAAGGTCCTTCTTCAACCATAAGCGAGTATAGTCCTCCTCCGTGGTCAATTTCAACATAACGTGGCGAGGACCAATTGGGCCAAGTGTGTATTTGCCTTGGAGTTTGAGTCTCGCTATCTTGTTATGTATAAACGTGTAGCTCGGCTTAACAAGGGGGAACCGAAGGATCAAAACAAGCTTAAGCCTCTCATCAAGGACTTTAATTTCCTCCTTCTTGAAAACTATCATAGATTTTCCTTTGACCGCTCGAAACTCCATTGTAGTGAGAGTAGGATCATCAATAAGGGAGCGGTTTATTTCATATTGTCTTGTAGGAGCGGCCGCTTGCGCATAAGAAGCGCGACGCAATGGAGCACGGATTTGATACGGACGAGGATTGTCCGGTGCCACATTAGGTTGTCTCGCAAGTGTAGGTGGAACAAATGGAGGCTTCTCAAGTCTAGAAAAGTTGTTCGAGAGAAGCGGGAAAAGGCCGGACCCAATCTTAGGCTTTTCAAGTACAACTTTTGGAGTTGACTTTTGCATGGTCAACATTGACTTCTGGGCGTTGACTTCGGCAGTCAAAGTTGACTGAGTCAAGGGAGGTGATGTGGCAGTGGGTCCCACATTAGTGGTCTTGCATAGTGGAAGACTAAGCATGGGGGACACAAGGAAAAGGTAGTGCACTCTTGTCCCCCACTTCTAGGCTCCACTAACAAAAAGCTTGCAACTTGTCCCCCAACCCTAGACTCCACTAACAAAAGGTAGGTAACTTGTCCCCCAACCCTAACCCTAATACTAGCTCGGCCGCCGCCTACCCAAGAAGGATGATCGGACGGAGGCGGAGCCGCGGCGGAGCCGCGGCGGTGCGGCGTCGAAAAATCTTCGGATGCGCGGATTTTGTCCCCGACTACAAATCTAACCACCAAACTGACCGCCCCCACCACCACGGTGACCGGAGAGAGAGAGACCACGGTGGCGCGCGGCGGCGGCGTCGGAAAGTCGCCGGAATAACCTCGGAGGTCGGAAAAACGCGGCGGATCCGCAAAGACACCTCCAAAACCAATCCGAAAGAGATCCAAACAACTAAAGCTAAGAACACCAAAACGTAGGAACACCAAAATGGCCAAAAACAAAAGGCAAGAACACTCAAAGACACAAAATGGAAGGGAAAAAAAAAAAGAGAACGAAAGACACTTCACAAAGAGTGACCAAACCGTGAAGGGCAATCCAACACACCCTCGGTCACTCTCCACCGTTTTGTGCAACCACCAAACTCAGGGGCAATCCAAGAGAAGGTGATGAACACTCCACAATGGGTGTTATGTCGAAAGAAAGAGAGGGATAGGAAAAACGGAGAGAAAACGCAAAAAAACCAACAACACAACAAGCTAACTAACGAGTTCCGCCATTGATGAACATAAGAGACTAAGTACGAAAAATGAAGCACAACAACGACGGATCCATGGAAGAAACTCACGGATCCGCCATTTAAAGCTCCAAAGCTTGAACTTACAACAATGGCGGAACGAGAAAATGCTTCAAAACCCCTCGAAATCACCACTTGAAACGATCCTCTTGCAACAACGAAGATGATGGCATGATTTTCGAGATGAAAAACCACTCACCGTTGCCGTGGAAGTCCGGGGAAAGCTCGGCCGTGTGTGAACAAGGAGGAGAGAGAAGAGAGCGTTTTTGGCTTTGTTGTTATTTTGTGTTGTGATAAAGAATATTTTTGTGATTTGTGATCAAGAATATGAAGTTCCATACAACAAGTCATTGCCAAAAAAACTAAGTATGGAGACTTTAAACACTCTAGAATGATCTTTCCTTCAACCATTTGATCAAACGTAACTCGTTTAGTCTATTACTTCACCACGAAGTAACAAATTACCTTGTTACTTCGTGAGAAAGTTATAGTTGGTCAAATGGGCCAACGGGCATCTTACGAACCAAAACGCACTCGATTAGTGTTAATAAGCTTAGATTATCCTTAGGTTAATACTTGTGATCAAGAATATGAAGTTCCATACAACAAGTCTTGGCCAAAAAAACTAAGTATGGAGACTTTAAACACTCTAGAATGATCTTTCCTTCAACGATTTGATCAAACGTAACTCGTTTAGTCTATTACTTCACAACGAAGTAACAGTTTACCTTGTTACTTCGTGAGAAAGTAATAGTTGGTCAAATGGGCCAACGGGCATCGTACAAACCAAAACGCACTCGATTAGTGTTAATAAGCTTAGATTATCCTTGGGAAGGTTAATACTTGTGATCAAGAATATGAAGTTCCATACAACAAGTCATGGCCAAAAAAACTAAGTATGGAGACTTTAAACACTCTAGATTGATCGTTCCTTCAACCATTTGATCAAACACAACTCGTTTAGTCTATTACTTCACCACGAAGTAACAATTTACCTTGTTACTTCGTGAGAAAGTTATAGTTGGTCAAATGGGCCAATGGGCATCTTACGAACCAAAACGCACTCGATTAGTGTTAATAAGCTTAGATTATCCTTGGGAAGGTTAATACTTGTGATCAAGAATATGAAGTTCCATACAACAAGTCATGGCCAAAAAAACTAAGTATGGAGACTTTAAACACTCTAGAATGATCTTTCCTTCAACGATTTGATCAAACGTAACTCGTTTAGTCTATTACTTCACAACGAAGTAACAGTTTACCTTGTTACTTCGTGAGAAAGTAATAGTTGGTCAAATGGGCCAACGGGCATCGTACAAACCAAAACGCACTCGATTAGTGTTAATAAGCTTAGATTATCCTTGGGAAGGTTAATACTTGTGATCAAGAATATGAAGTTCCATACAACAAGTCATGGCCAAAAAAACTAAGTATGGAGACTTTAAACACTCTAGAATGATCGTTCCTTCAACCATTTGATCAAACGTAACTCGTTTAGTCTATTACTTCACCACGAAGTAACAATTTACCTTGTTACTTCGTGAGAAAGTTATAGTTGGTCAAATGGGCCAACGGGCATCTTACGAACCAAAACGCACTCGATTAGTGTTAATAAGCTTAGATTATCCTTGGGAAGGTTAATACTTGTGATCAAGAATATGAAGTTCCATACAACAAGTCATGGCCAAAAAAACTAAGTATGGAGACTTTAAACACTCTAGAATGATCGTTCCTTCAACCATTTGATCAAATGTAACTCGTTTAGTCTATTACTTCACCACGAAGTAACAATTTACCTTGTTACTTCGTGAGAAAGTTATAGTTGGTCAAATGGGCCAACGGGCATCTTACGAACCAAAACGCACTCGATTAGTGTTAATAAGCTTAGATTATCCTTGGGAAGGTTAAGACTTGTGATCAAGAATATGAAGTTCCATACAACAAGTCATGGCCAAAAAAACTAAGTATGGAGACTTTAAACACTCTAGAATGAACTTTCCTTCAACGATTTGATCAAACGTAACTCGTTTAGTCTATTACTTCACAACGAAGTAACAATTTACCTTGTTACTTCGTGAGAAAGTAATAGTTGGTCAAATGGGTCAACGGGTATCGTACAAACCAAAACGCACTCGATTAGTGTTAATAAGCTTAGATTATCCTTGGGAAGGTTAATACTTGTGATCAAGAATATGAAGTTCCATACAACAAGTCATGGCCAAAAAAACTAAGTATGGAGACTTTAAACACTCTAGAATGATCGTTCCTTCAACCATTTGATCAAACGTAACTCGTTTAGTCTATTACTTCACCACGAAGTAACAATTTACCTTGTTACTTCGTGAGAAAGTTATAGTTGGTCAAATGGGCCAACGGGCATCTTACGAACCAAAACGCACTCGATTAGTGTTAATAAGCTTAGATTATCCTTGGGAAGGTTAAGACTTGTGATCAAGAATATGAAGTTCCATAAAACAAGTCATTGCCAAAAAAACTAAGTATGGAGACTTTAAACACTCTAGAATGATCTTTCCTTCAACGATTTGATCAAACGTAACTCGTTTAGTCTATTACTTCACAACGAAGTAACAGTTTACCTTGTTACTTCGTGAGAAAGTAATAGTTGGTCAAATGGGCCAACGGGCATCGTACAAACCAAAACGCACTCGATTAGTGTTAATAAGCTTAGATTATCCTTGGGAAGGTTAATACTTGTGATCAAGAATATGAAGTTCCATACAACAAGTCATGGCCAAAAAAACTAAGTATGGAGACTTTAAACACTCTAGATTGATCGTTCCTTCAACCATTTGATCAAACGTAACTCGTTTAGTCTATTACTTCACCACGAAGTAACAATTTACCTTGTTACTTCGTGAGAAAGTTATAGTTGGTCAAATGGGCCAACGGGCATCTTACGAACCAAAACGCACTCGATTAGTGTTAATAAGCTTAGATTATCCTTGGGAAGGTTAATACTTGTGATCAAGAATATGAAGTTCCATACAACAAGTCATGGCCAAAAAAACTAAGTATGGAGACTTTAAACACTCTAGAATGATCGTTCCTTCAACCATTTGATCAAACGTAACTCGTTTAGTCTATTACTTCACCACGAAGTAACAATTTACCTTGTTACTTCGTGAGAAAGTTATAGTTGGTCAAATGGGCCAACGGGCATCTTACGAACCAAAACGCACTCGATTAGTGTTAATAAGCTTATATTATCCTTGGAAAGGTTAAGACTTGTGATCAAGAATATGAAGTTCCATACAACAAGTCATGGCCAAAAAAACTAAGTATGGAGACTTTAAACACTCTAGAATGATCTTTCCTTCAACGATTTGATCAAACGTAACTCGTTTAGTCTATTACTTCACAACGAAGTAACAATTTACCTTGTTACTTCGTGAGAAAGTAATAGTTGGTCAAATGGGCCAACGGGTATCGTACAAACCAAAACGCACTCGATTAGTGTTAATAAGCTTAGATTATCCTTGGGAAGGTTAATACTTGTGATCAAGAATATGAAGTTCCATACAACAAGTCATGGCCAAAAAAACTAAGTATGGAGACTTTAAACACTCTAGAATGATCGTTCCTTCAACCATTTGATCAAACGTAACTCGTTTAGTCTATTACTTCACCACGAAGTAACAATTTACCTTGTTACTTCGTGAGAAAGTTATAGTTGGTCAAATGGGCCAACGGGCATCTTACGAACCAAAACGCACTCGATTAGTGTTAATAAGCTTAGATTATCCTTGGGAAGGTTAAGACTTGTGATCAAGAATATGAAGTTCCATACAACAAGTCATTGCCAAAAAAACTAAGTATGGAGACTTTAAACACTCTAGAATGATCTTTCCTTCAACCATTTGATCAAACGTAACTCGTTTAGTCTATTACTTCACCACGAAGTAACAAATTACCTTGTTACTTCGTGAGAAAGTTATAGTTGGTCAAATGGGCCAACGGGCATCTTACGAACCAAAACGCACTCGATTAGTGTTAATAAGCTTAGATTATCCTTAGGTTAATACTTGTGATCAAGAATATGAAGTTCCATACAACAAGTCTTGGCCAAAAAAACTAAGTATGGAGACTTTAAACACTCTAGAATGATCGTTCCTTCAACCATTTGATCAAACGTAAGTGTTAATAAGCTTATATTATCCTTGGGAAGGTTAAGACTTGTGATCAAGAATATGAAGTTCCATACAACAAGTCATGGCCAAAAAAACTAAGTATGGAGACTTTAAACACTCTAGAATGATCTTTCCTTCAACGATTTGATCAAACGTAACTCGTTTAGTCTATTACTTCACAACGAAGTAACAATTTACCTTGTTACTTCGTGAGAAAGTAATAGTTGGTCAAATGGGCCAACGGGTATCGTACAAACCAAAACGCACTCGATTAGTGTTAATAAGCTTAGATTATCCTTGGGAAGGTTAATACTTGTGATCAAGAATATGAAGTTCCATACAACAAGTCATGGCCAAAAAAACTAAGTATGGAGACTTTAAACACTCTAGAATGATCGTTCCTTCAACCATTTGATCAAACGTAACTCGTTTAGTCTATTACTTCACCACGAAGTAACAATTTACCTTGTTACTTCGTGAGAAAGTTATAGTTGGTCAAATGGGCCAACGGGCATCTTACGAACCAAAACGCACTCGATTAGTGTTAATAAGCTTAGATTATCCTTGGGAAGGTTAAGACTTGTGATCAAGAATATGAAGTTCCATACAACAAGTCATTGCCAAAAAAACTAAGTATGGAGACTTTAAACACTCTAGAATGATCGTTCCTTCAACCATTTGATCAAACGTAACTCGTTTAGTCTATTACTTCACCACGAAGTAACAATTTACCTTGTTACTTCGTGAGAAAGTTATAGTTGGTCAAATGGGCCAACGGGCATCTTACGAACCAAAACGCACTCGATTAGTGTTAATAAGCTTAGATTATCCTTGGGAAGGTTAAGACTTGTGATCAAGAATATGAAGAAAGAAGGTTTATAAAAAGTAAAAACTGCGGGGTACTACATCGGGAGTCGAGCGTTGTACCCAATCGCTCGTTCCAAGCAAAAAGGGGGTTTATAAGAACACCCCCAAAAGATGAGCCAAAAGGCAATGCTCGAGATATCCAACCTAACAAGCGCCTTCCCACTAGAGCAGTGACCGCCCGTGAGAGTGTAGTATCTAGAAGTCACACCCAAAGTCAAAGTGTGCAATCCAAATACCTTCTCCCACATACGGAGGCCAAGGCCTTTGTGAGAAGGGCGCACTTCCTCGAAGATGTGTACACCGCCCGTGAGAGTAAGATACTTAGAAGTCGTTCCCGATGAGGGCTTACGTAAGCATCCTCTCCCACATAGGGAGGCGTATACATTTCGAGCGAAGCCAAAGTGATCGTAACGATTACAAAAAAGAGCGTACCACAAAGTCGGGTACCTCGAAAAATAACCTAATCTATAATAGAAAGGGAGTATAACAAATAATGACAACAAAATCTATCAAGAGGAAACAACCACTCCAAAAATCTAGCTTCAAGCTTCATGACCTCGGCTTAGGGTGTCGAAACGTGGGCCAACACATCTTGTCTTTCTCAATGAGGACCCGGACCTTGTGGCTAGCCAAAGTGCTCGGTTGACGACCGTTGATGCGAAGAATACAAGCTTCATTAGCAAGTTGATCCGCCACTTGGTTGCCCTCCCTATATGTATGATGCATGGTCCCATTGACAAGGACCAATAGGGTGCGAATCTCTTCAAGTTGCCGAATGATCTTCCATGGGCCACCTCTCTTCGCATTCACAATGGGTAAGGTGATAAGGGCATCCGTTTCAATATCCACGTCTCGCACTCCAAGAGAATGGCAATATTGGAGACCTTGGTGAATGGCCAAGAGCTCCGCTTCGAAATTCGTCATAGGCTCCAAGGCAATGTGATAAGTCCAAGCACAATTCCCAAAGTGATCACGAAGAATGCCACCACCGCCGGCCATCCCGGGGTTCCCTTTAGAACTACCATCCGTGTTGAGCTTCCATCGCCCTTCCCCCGGCTTCTTCCACACAACCTCAATGGGAGGTTTTAGACGGACTCTTGCAAGATTAATACCCCACACATCCACCACGTATTTGGAGCCTCGCCATAGAATCTCCTCACACGGATTGATGGTGAAAAGATCAATCACATGGCGGACAACCCTATGAATAATGATTTTGGCGTTCATCGGTACTCCATTGTGTCTAGCCGCATTTCTTGCCGTCCAAATGTACCATAACACCAAGATAGGAACAATAATACGAATGTGACCGGGGGGGGTATGACGCCTCGCCTTAATCCAATACGCAATTAAATTGTTCCAAGAAATAAAAACGGGTTGCTTGATATGGAAAGTGCGGAAAAAATAAGACCATACCTCTTGGGCAAGCGGGCTAGACCAAAAGACGTGGTCCGTAGTCTCAACATCCCGACAACAATTGCATTGTGAGATAATCTCCATCTCCAAGCGTTTAGCGATCTTTTGATCCGTAGGTAAAAGATTTTGCACGTATCGCCACGCAAAGAAGGAGATATTCGGAAGGAGTAGACGATGCCAAAGGAACCTATAGATGCCGGATGGTGTATAGGGGTCACAAATGGAGCGGCGAGCGGACTTAGTAGAAAAGGTCCCATTAGGATCAAGCTTCCAAAGAGGAGTATCTTTTCCTTCTTGACAAATGGGGACCTCCACCACCCGAGCCACGTCATCATCATCCAATACCTCCTCAAGTTTAACAATGTCCCATTCCCCGTTGACCCAAAAGTCACTAATGCGCGTGCGGGAATTAATTTGCACTCCATCTCGGGGTCTAAGAAGGCCATCTTTCAACCATTGATCCACCCAAAAGAGGGAGGAACCATCCTTGATGTTCCAAAACATATGTTGTTGGGCTTTGGGAGCCGCTTTGGTCAATCTTCTCCATCCTCGAAAGTCCCAAGATTTGCTACTAAAGATAGGGTCTCGCGTAGCGTACCTAGACATCATGTACTTGGCCCATAAGGAGTCTTGCAACCGAAACCTCCACCAAAGTTTAAGACCAAAGGCTTCCACCAAGCAATGAAGAGAGGAAATATTAAGTCCACCCATGGCAAACGGTTTGCAAATTCTTTCCCAACTTCTCCAATGAATCTTCCTTCTTTCCTCATTCGAGCCCCAAAGAAACCGAGCAAAAATCTTCTCAAGATGTTCGAGGACGCAAGCCGGAGGCACCATGATTTGACAAAGATAGATCGGAATGGAGCAAAGGATACTTTTGATGAGAGTGAGCCGACCACCAAAATTAAGAAATTTCAATTCCCAACCACTTATAAGGCCGCGGATTTGGTCAATCCACATATCAAAGTAGGCTTGTTGCATTCTTCCACGAATAATAGGGGCGCCAAGGTAAGTAATGGGGAACTCACCTCTCTCAAAACCCGTGAGGCCGTGGATAGCATGGACATGTGCACCATTGATCCGAGGGGATGTGATGAAGCAACTTTTGGATGCATTGATATGTTGACCCGAAACCCTTTCATAAAGATGTAAGAAGTCCATGAGCTTGGCCATGTTGTCCAAGGATCCCTTCACAAAAATAATGCAATCGTCCGCATAAGCCAAATGGGACACATCCATAACGCCCCCATTGTTGAGATAAAGATCCGGATTGCGCTCATAAAGTTGGTTAAGACCTCTAGAAAGGAATTCGGCGGCAATAATGAAAAGAGCGGGAGATATGGGGTCACCTTGACGCACTCCATGCTTAGACTCAAAGAAGCCGTGGCAAGCACCATTGACAAGCACGGAGAAGAAGCATTTCTCCACACAATTCTTAATGAGATCAATCCACTCCCGAGAGAAACCGAACTTAGTAAGGCATTGGTATAAGAACCTCCAACTCAATCTATCATAAGCTTTCTCCATATCAAGTTTCACCACAAGGTTGTGCGCATCTCTTTTTGCATTGAGATTAGAGGCCAATTCTTGTGCAAGAAGGATATTGTCACCAATAAGGCGACCTTTGACAAAACCACTTTGATTAAGAGAAATAATATTGGGTAAGAGGGAGGCTAACCGGTCATTGAGGAGTTTCGAAATGATCTTGTAACTCACGTTACAAAGACTAATCGGCCTATAGTCTTTCCATTCTTTGGGATCTTTCTTCTTCGGGATAAGAACAATGTTGGTGGCCTTGAAGATGCGAGGAAAGGTGGTGCCATGAAAGAAATCCAAAACTGCCTCAAGAATATCCTCTTTAATAATATCCCAACAAGATTGATAGAAGTGGGCATTGAAACCATCCGGGCCCGCCACACTATCCGAGCTAAGATCAAAGACAACCTCTTTAACCTCTTCAAGATTCGGGGGCCGACAAAGCCAAGTGTTGTCACTCTCGGAAATAAGGCTAGGAATGAAATCAAGATTGTGGCCCTCGTTAGTATCAATATTAGAAGTAAGGAGATTTTTATAGTACCTCTCGGCCGAATTGCCAATCTCATCGGGGTTGTCCACCAAAAGACCATTCTCGTGAATGCGAAAGATCTTGGCCTTTGCTTGTTTCTTCTTGGCCATAGCTTGAAAGAGCCTAGTGTTGCGCTCCCCTTCAATGGCCCATTTGCATTTCGCCCGTTGTTTCCAATATTCCGATTCCATAGTGCGAGTTAGAACAAAATCGGCATAGCACTTATTCACCAAGGAACGGGAAGTAGGAGTGGGATCATGGTCATGGATAATCTCGGCTTGCTTGAGAGCATCCTCCTTGTCCTTAATATTTTGAAAGATATTGCCGAAGGTGTTCCTATTCCAACTTTTGAGCTCCTTTCTCAACCGAATAAGTTTATCCCCAAGTTTGAGTAACCCCGAACAAGTAGTAGGTTGGCTCCAACACTCCTTAACTTTCCCATGAAAGTCCTTATGCTTGATCCACATGTTTTGAAACCGAAAAGCCCTCGGCTTACGAGTGAGGATCCGCTCGAAATGGATAAAGAGTGGGTTATGGTCCGAATGAAGTCTAGCCTCGTGGACGATCCGAGTGTTACCAAAAGACGAGCTCCAATCGAAGTTGATGAGAGCACGATCAATCCGAGTACGAGTCCCATTGCTAGCCCAAGTGAAGGGGTTGCCTTCAAATCCGGCGTCTTGAAGACCACAATCATCAATACAATCATGGAAGTCATCCATCTCCCCAATACTAGGCGGATTGATACCCCTTTTTTCCTCTTCCTTAAGAACAACATTGAAGTCTCCCACAACTAACCACGGCTTTTGATCATCACTTCTTCGAAGACCATCCCAAAGGGGATGTCGAAGAGCCCGAGTTTTAGCGGCATAAACAAAGGTGCATAATAAAGGATGAGGGAGGATATGAGAAGAAATGACACAATGAACAAATTGGTCATGATCCTCTAGAACCTCAATATGCATATCACTATCACCAAAGACCCAAATCTTGTTGTTGATATTAGAGAAAGCCGAGTCGTAATGGAACTTTTTCCGAAATTTATGCGCATCAAATCTAGCTTTAGGTTCAAGAAGAACAAGAACCTTGGGCTTATTACGAAGGACCAAATTCGCAACATTATCACCATTATTACGTTTACCAACTCCCCGTACGTTCCAACAAACAAATAACATCAACAAGATGGGGGGTGAGACGTACCTTCACGAGCAATCAAGGCCCGTTTGGCTTTCAATTTTTCCTTCTTTCTTTGGCTTTTGCTTTTCGGAGAAGGAGAGCTAGAGTCAACTCTTTTGGAGTTAGAGTTTTCAAGGTCCGACTCCTCCACTATAGTATCATTATTCCCGTCCTCCTCTTTTGCGCTCCAAAGTGGCGGGATAGAAGCAATAGGGGAAGAGGGGGTATCAAGTAAGAAGTAGTCGTCATGGGATGTTAGCCTTGGTGACGTGATCCTAGTTTTTGAGCAATAGTTGGAATCCGAGAGTCTAGCACCGTCATCATTATCATCCCTCAAAATCCTATCCTCGGCATCCTTCTCGCAAGCTTTCCTTTCCACTTCCTCATTACTCAAAGTAGTGTCGTCAACCTCTTTAGTGAGCTCCTTATGACCTTGATCAAGAATGTGATAAGGGTTCGGATCACCTCTATTAAGAAGTATCTTCGGGGGGACGTTAGTAACATGAGATGTAGGATTCTTTCGACTCTTCTCCTTCCACACAAGGGAAGAAGAAACTTGTTGCTTCGGTCCATGGTTGTCATCCACTTTATCACCCTCTTCTTTAGCTTTTTCCATGTCGCACTCCTCAAGCCTATGTCCTACTCTTTGACACTTACGGCAATAGTTAGGAAGGTTTTCATAAACCACCTTTTGCTTGACGATGTTCACTTTTCCGTGCACATCCTCCACTCCCCATTCTATAACTTCCTTAAGTGGTTCAAGGAGATTCACTTCAACACATATCCGAGGGTAGTCGGGACGAGACATGGTAGCCGCTCCTTCATCAAGACGTAATGGTCTTCCAAGGTAGTTACCAATATTCATAAGTGCACTTCTTTCACAAAAGCGCATATTCAAGTTTGGGAGGCCAATCCAAACGGGAGCAATAGGAGGCTCAAGCTCGGGATCAAAGTCCGGCGTCCATTTGTAGATGGATCCATTTAGGTCGAGGAACCGAAGATTCTTTTTCAACCATAGCCGGGTGTAGTCCTCTTCCATAGTCAATTTGAGCATCACATGTCGCGGACCTATAGGTCCAAGAGTGTACGCGCCCTTGAGCTTAAGCTTGGCCATTTTGTTATGAATGTAGGTGTAGCTCGGCTTGAGAAGATTGAAACGAAGAATAAGGACAAGTTTTAGCCTTTCATCAAGAGCTTTCACCTCCTCTTTTTTGAAGACAAGCATGTGTCTACCGTTAACAACTCGAGGTTCCATTGTCTTAAGGGTAGGATCGTCTACAAGAGATCGATTGATATCATAGAGTCTTGTGGGAGCGGCCGCTTGAGCATAAGAAGCTCGTCGGATCGGGGGACGCACTTGAAAAGGACGAGGGTTGTCCGGCGCCAAATTCACCTTCTTATCAAAAGTAGGTGGCGCAAAAGAGGATGGTTGAGCTAACAATGGCTTCGCAACTTTAGCAAAGTTGTTGGATAGTGTCGGGAAATGTCCGGTCCCAATTTTTTGGGTGGGTCCACCCAAAGGGAGTGATTGTTCAACACAATTAAGGTCCAAATTTTCGGTTGACTTTTCCAAGTTCGGAGTTGACCGAGTCAAAGGGTCCACAATGGTCTTACATAAGTTAGAGTTGACTTTGTCATCCTTTTCGAGCAAAATGAGGTTCGAATTCATAAGTGCCACTTTATCATGACCAAAGGAACCGCTTAAAAATAAGTTCATCTCGGCGGTTGGAGCGATGATATTTGAGGGTCGGTCAACATTTTCTTGAGGAAGGCTGACAGTTGACTTTTCGTTTGACTCAGTTGACTTTTCGGAAGTCAATGGAAGTGATGTGGCAGTGGGTCCCACGTTTGTCATTAGAATATTGGAGTTGACAATGGGAAGGTCAACACTCTTACATGATGAGGTGTCCAAATGAGGTGAAGGCATGTGTAAGGTATGGTCCACATCCATGGTGGGGGACAAAGGGACAAGGCAAGTGCACTCTTGTCCCCTTAATGCTCTTACACATCCACCACCACACAAGGCTCAAGGTAGTGGAGTGTGGTGTGTTCTTGTCACCACTACCAACCCCAAAACCCTAGTTGACCGCCGCCACCACCAAGTTGACCGGAGAGAGGTGGCGCACGGCGGCGCACCGGAGCCGCGCCGGAAAGTCGCCGGAAAGTGAACGGAATTTGCTTAAAACCGTCGGAAACACCTCAATATCACGGATCCGAACGTCCAAAACACCCCTAACACCCAAATCCGACGGAAATCGCCACCAAATCCACCAAAATCGACGCAAATCCAAGAAAAACACCACCACAATGAGCGTAGGAAGAGCGCACGAACGGAAATCACCTAAAACTAAAGAAAACCGAAGCAACAAGAACACCAAATCCAAGAAAACCAAAAGATAAACAAAAAGAGAATGAAGAACACCACACTAAAACGTGTGAATCATGACTCTCCTCAAATCCTAGCAAAAGAAGGTCCGAAAACCAACTCGGGATTCAAGTACGCACCACAATCCAAGAACGTTAACCGAATTCAAAACTCAAATCACAAGACCATAGCATATGGCGTGAACACCATGATGAGGAACATGCGATTTGAGTTCCAAATAGGGGCGTGATGTTGGAAGGCAAGAGGGGGAGAGAGACGAACTATAAATACAACAATCGGAACCAAGAACGAAAAGCTTAAAGGAGTCCGCCATGGCCAAACGAAGAACACGAGCAAGACAACAACGAATTCATTCCTCCTATTTGGACCAACCGTTCGTTAGGGATGTCTCCAACAACTTCGTGAGGAGGTTGTTGTGCCCCAACGATACCGGTGCCGTAGAGAGGAAGAACGAAGACGAAGAAAGCTTCACTTACAACAATGGCGGAACGAGAAAATGCTTCAAAACCCCTCGAAATCACCACTTGGAACGATCCTCTTGCAACAACGAAGATGATGGCATGATTTTCGAGAAGAGAAACCACTCACCGCCGTCGTGGAAGTCCGGGGAAAGGTCCGGCCGTGTGTGAACAAGGAGGAGAGAGAAGAGAGCGTGATAAAGAATATGAAGTTCCGTGATAAAGAATATAAAGTTACATACAACAAGTCATGTGATCAAGAATATGAAGTTCCATACAACAAGTCATTGCCAAAAAAACTAAGTATGGAGACTTTAAACACTCTAGAATGATCTTTCCTTCAACCATTTGATCAAACGTAACTCGTTTAGTCTATTACTTCACCACGAAGTAACAAATTACCTTGTTACTTCGTGAGAAAGTTATAGTTGGTCAAATGGGCCAACGGGCATCTTACGAACCAAAACGCACTCGATTAGTGTTAATAAGCTTAGATTATCCTTAGGTTAATACTTGTGATCAAGAATATGAAGTTCCATACAACAAGTCTTGGCCAAAAAAACTAAGTATGGAGACTTTAAACACTCTAGAATGATCGTTCCTTCAACCATTTGATCAAACGTAAGTGTTAATAAGCTTATATTATCCTTGGGAAGGTTAAGACTTGTGATCAAGAATATGAAGTTCCATACAACAAGTCATGGCCAAAAAAACTAAGTATGGAGACTTTAAACACTCTAGAATGATCTTTCCTTCAACGATTTGATCAAACGTAACTCGTTTAGTCTATTACTTCACAACGAAGTAACAATTTACCTTGTTACTTCGTGAGAAAGTAATAGTTGGTCAAATGGGCCAACGGGTATCGTACAAACCAAAACGCACTCGATTAGTGTTAATAAGCTTAGATTATCCTTGGGAAGGTTAATACTTGTGATCAAGAATATGAAGTTCCATACAACAAGTCATGGCCAAAAAAACTAAGTATGGAGACTTTAAACACTCTAGAATGATCGTTCCTTCAACCATTTGATCAAACGTAACTCGTTTAGTCTATTACTTCACCACGAAGTAACAATTTACCTTGTTACTTCGTGAGAAAGTTATAGTTGGTCAAATGGGCCAACGGGCATCTTACGAACCAAAACGCACTCGATTAGTGTTAATAAGCTTAGATTATCCTTGGGAAGGTTAAGACTTGTGATCAAGAATATGAAGTTCCATACAACAAGTCATTGCCAAAAAAACTAAGTATGGAGACTTTAAACACTCTAGAATGATCTTTCCTTCAACCATTTGATCAAACGTAACTCGTTTAGTCTATTACTTCACCACGAAGTAACAAATTACCTTGTTACTTCGTGAGAAAGTTATAGTTGGTCAAATGGGCCAACGGGCATCTTACGAACCAAAACGCACTCGATTAGTGTTAATAAGCTTAGATTATCCTTAGGTTAATACTTGTGATCAAGAATATGAAGTTCCATACAACAAGTCTTGGCCAAAAAAACTAAGTATGGAGACTTTAAACACTCTAGAATGATCTTTCCTTCAACGATTTGATCAAACGTAACTCGTTTAGTCTATTACTTCACAACGAAGTAACAGTTTACCTTGTTACTTCGTGAGAAAGTAATAGTTGGTCAAATGGGCCAACGGGCATCGTACAAACCAAAACGCACTCGATTAGTGTTAATAAGCTTAGATTATCCTTGGGAAGGTTAATACTTGTGATCAAGAATATGAAGTTCCATACAACAAGTCATGGCCAAAAAAACTAAGTATGGAGACTTTAAACACTCTAGATTGATCGTTCCTTCAACCATTTGATCAAACACAACTCGTTTAGTCTATTACTTCACCACGAAGTAACAATTTACCTTGTTACTTCGTGAGAAAGTTATAGTTGGTCAAATGGGCCAATGGGCATCTTACGAACCAAAACGCACTCGATTAGTGTTAATAAGCTTAGATTATCCTTGGGAAGGTTAAGACTTGTGATCAAGAATATGAAGTTCCATACAACAAGTCATTGCCAAAAAAACTAAGTATGGAGACTTTAAACACTCTAGAATGATCGTTCCTTCAACCATTTGATCAAACGTAACTCGTTTAGTCTATTACTTCACCACGAAGTAACAATTTACCTTGTTACTTCGTGAGAAAGTTATAGTTGGTCAAATGGGCCAACGGGCATCTTACGAACCAAAACGCACTCGATTAGTGTTAATAAGCTTAGATTATCCTTGGGAAGGTTAAGACTTGTGATCAAGAATATGAAGTTCCATACAACAAGTCATTGCCAAAAAAACTAAGTATGGAGACTTTAAACACTCTAGAATGATCTTTCCTTCAACCATTTGATCAAACGTAACTCGTTTAGTCTATTACTTCACCACGAAGTAACAAATTACCTTGTTACTTCGTGAGAAAGTTATAGTTGGTCAAATGGGCCAACGGGCATCTTACGAACCAAAACGCACTCGATTAGTGTTAATAAGCTTAGATTATCCTTAGGTTAATACTTGTGATCAAGAATATGAAGTTCCATACAACAAGTCTTGGCCAAAAAAACTAAGTATGGAGACTTTAAACACTCTAGAATGATCGTTCCTTCAACCATTTGATCAAACGTAAGTGTTAATAAGCTTATATTATCCTTGGGAAGGTTAAGACTTGTGATCAAGAATATGAAGTTCCATACAACAAGTCATGGCCAAAAAAACTAAGTATGGAGACTTTAAACACTCTAGAATGATCTTTCCTTCAACGATTTGATCAAACGTAACTCGTTTAGTCTATTACTTCACAACGAAGTAACAATTTACCTTGTTACTTCGTGAGAAAGTAATAGTTGGTCAAATGGGCCAACGGGTATCGTACAAACCAAAACGCACTCGATTAGTGTTAATAAGCTTAGATTATCCTTGGGAAGGTTAATACTTGTGATCAAGAATATGAAGTTCCATACAACAAGTCATGGCCAAAAAAACTAAGTATGGAGACTTTAAACACTCTAGAATGATCGTTCCTTCAACCATTTGATCAAACGTAACTCGTTTAGTCTATTACTTCACCACGAAGTAACAATTTACCTTGTTACTTCGTGAGAAAGTTATAGTTGGTCAAATGGGCCAACGGGCATCTTACGAACCAAAACGCACTCGATTAGTGTTAATAAGCTTAGATTATCCTTGGGAAGGTTAAGACTTGTGATCAAGAATATGAAGTTCCATACAACAAGTCATTGCCAAAAAAACTAAGTATGGAGACTTTAAACACTCTAGAATGATCTTTCCTTCAACCATTTGATCAAACGTAACTCGTTTAGTCTATTACTTCACCACGAAGTAACAAATTACCTTGTTACTTCGTGAGAAAGTTATAGTTGGTCAAATGGGCCAACGGGCATCTTACGAACCAAAACGCACTCGATTAGTGTTAATAAGCTTAGATTATCCTTAGGTTAATACTTGTGATCAAGAATATGAAGTTCCATACAACAAGTCTTGGCCAAAAAAACTAAGTATGGAGACTTTAAACACTCTAGAATGATCTTTCCTTCAACGATTTGATCAAACGTAACTCGTTTAGTCTATTACTTCACAACGAAGTAACAGTTTACCTTGTTACTTCGTGAGAAAGTAATAGTTGGTCAAATGGGCCAACGGGCATCGTACAAACCAAAACGCACTCGATTAGTGTTAATAAGCTTAGATTATCCTTGGGAAGGTTAATACTTGTGATCAAGAATATGAAGTTCCATACAACAAGTCATGGCCAAAAAAACTAAGTATGGAGACTTTAAACACTCTAGATTGATCGTTCCTTCAACCATTTGATCAAACACAACTCGTTTAGTCTATTACTTCACCACGAAGTAACAATTTACCTTGTTACTTCGTGAGAAAGTTATAGTTGGTCAAATGGGCCAATGGGCATCTTACGAACCAAAACGCACTCGATTAGTGTTAATAAGCTTAGATTATCCTTGGGAAGGTTAATACTTGTGATCAAGAATATGAAGTTCCATACAACAAGTCATGGCCAAAAAAACTAAGTATGGAGACTTTAAACACTCTAGAATGATCTTTCCTTCAACGATTTGATCAAACGTAACTCGTTTAGTCTATTACTTCACAACGAAGTAACAGTTTACCTTGTTACTTCGTGAGAAAGTAATAGTTGGTCAAATGGGCCAACGGGCATCGTACAAACCAAAACGCACTCGATTAGTGTTAATAAGCTTAGATTATCCTTGGGAAGGTTAATACTTGTGATCAAGAATATGAAGTTCCATACAACAAGTCATGGCCAAAAAAACTAAGTATGGAGACTTTAAACACTCTAGAATGATCGTTCCTTCAACCATTTGATCAAACGTAACTCGTTTAGTCTATTACTTCACCACGAAGTAACAATTTACCTTGTTACTTCGTGAGAAAGTTATAGTTGGTCAAATGGGCCAACGGGCATCTTACGAACCAAAACGCACTCGATTAGTGTTAATAAGCTTAGATTATCCTTGGGAAGGTTAATACTTGTGATCAAGAATATGAAGTTCCATACAACAAGTCATGGCCAAAAAAACTAAGTATGGAGACTTTAAACACTCTAGAATGATCGTTCCTTCAACCATTTGATCAAATGTAACTCGTTTAGTCTATTACTTCACCACGAAGTAACAATTTACCTTGTTACTTCGTGAGAAAGTTATAGTTGGTCAAATGGGCCAACGGGCATCTTACGAACCAAAACGCACTCGATTAGTGTTAATAAGCTTAGATTATCCTTGGGAAGGTTAAGACTTGTGATCAAGAATATGAAGTTCCATACAACAAGTCATGGCCAAAAAAACTAAGTATGGAGACTTTAAACACTCTAGAATGAACTTTCCTTCAACGATTTGATCAAACGTAACTCGTTTAGTCTATTACTTCACAACGAAGTAACAATTTACCTTGTTACTTCGTGAGAAAGTAATAGTTGGTCAAATGGGTCAACGGGTATCGTACAAACCAAAACGCACTCGATTAGTGTTAATAAGCTTAGATTATCCTTGGGAAGGTTAATACTTGTGATCAAGAATATGAAGTTCCATACAACAAGTCATGGCCAAAAAAACTAAGTATGGAGACTTTAAACACTCTAGAATGATCGTTCCTTCAACCATTTGATCAAACGTAACTCGTTTAGTCTATTACTTCACCACGAAGTAACAATTTACCTTGTTACTTCGTGAGAAAGTTATAGTTGGTCAAATGGGCCAACGGGCATCTTACGAACCAAAACGCACTCGATTAGTGTTAATAAGCTTAGATTATCCTTGGGAAGGTTAAGACTTGTGATCAAGAATATGAAGTTCCATAAAACAAGTCATTGCCAAAAAAACTAAGTATGGAGACTTTAAACACTCTAGAATGATCTTTCCTTCAACGATTTGATCAAACGTAACTCGTTTAGTCTATTACTTCACAACGAAGTAACAGTTTACCTTGTTACTTCGTGAGAAAGTAATAGTTGGTCAAATGGGCCAACGGGCATCGTACAAACCAAAACGCACTCGATTAGTGTTAATAAGCTTAGATTATCCTTGGGAAGGTTAATACTTGTGATCAAGAATATGAAGTTCCATACAACAAGTCATGGCCAAAAAAACTAAGTATGGAGACTTTAAACACTCTAGATTGATCGTTCCTTCAACCATTTGATCAAACGTAACTCGTTTAGTCTATTACTTCACCACGAAGTAACAATTTACCTTGTTACTTCGTGAGAAAGTTATAGTTGGTCAAATGGGCCAACGGGCATCTTACGAACCAAAACGCACTCGATTAGTGTTAATAAGCTTAGATTATCCTTGGGAAGGTTAATACTTGTGATCAAGAATATGAAGTTCCATACAACAAGTCATGGCCAAAAAAACTAAGTATGGAGACTTTAAACACTCTAGAATGATCGTTCCTTCAACCATTTGATCAAACGTAACTCGTTTAGTCTATTACTTCACCACGAAGTAACAATTTACCTTGTTACTTCGTGAGAAAGTTATAGTTGGTCAAATGGGCCAACGGGCATCTTACGAACCAAAACGCACTCGATTAGTGTTAATAAGCTTATATTATCCTTGGGAAGGTTAAGACTTGTGATCAAGAATATGAAGTTCCATACAACAAGTCATGGCCAAAAAAACTAAGTATGGAGACTTTAAACACTCTAGAATGATCTTTCCTTCAACGATTTGATCAAACGTAACTCGTTTAGTCTATTACTTCACAACGAAGTAACAATTTACCTTGTTACTTCGTGAGAAAGTAATAGTTGGTCAAATGGGCCAACGGGTATCGTACAAACCAAAACGCACTCGATTAGTGTTAATAAGCTTAGATTATCCTTGGGAAGGTTAATACTTGTGATCAAGAATATGAAGTTCCATACAACAAGTCATGGCCAAAAAAACTAAGTATGGAGACTTTAAACACTCTAGAATGATCGTTCCTTCAACCATTTGATCAAACGTAACTCGTTTAGTCTATTACTTCACCACGAAGTAACAATTTACCTTGTTACTTCGTGAGAAAGTTATAGTTGGTCAAATGGGCCAACGGGCATCTTACGAACCAAAACGCACTCGATTAGTGTTAATAAGCTTAGATTATCCTTGGGAAGGTTAAGACTTGTGATCAAGAATATGAAGTTCCATACAACAAGTCATTGCCAAAAAAACTAAGTATGGAGACTTTAAACACTCTAGAATGATCTTTCCTTCAACCATTTGATCAAACGTAACTCGTTTAGTCTATTACTTCACCACGAAGTAACAAATTACCTTGTTACTTCGTGAGAAAGTTATAGTTGGTCAAATGGGCCAACGGGCATCTTACGAACCAAAACGCACTCGATTAGTGTTAATAAGCTTAGATTATCCTTAGGTTAATACTTGTGATCAAGAATATGAAGTTCCATACAACAAGTCTTGGCCAAAAAAACTAAGTATGGAGACTTTAAACACTCTAGAATGATCGTTCCTTCAACCATTTGATCAAACGTAAGTGTTAATAAGCTTATATTATCCTTGGGAAGGTTAAGACTTGTGATCAAGAATATGAAGTTCCATACAACAAGTCATGGCCAAAAAAACTAAGTATGGAGACTTTAAACACTCTAGAATGATCTTTCCTTCAACGATTTGATCAAACGTAACTCGTTTAGTCTATTACTTCACAACGAAGTAACAATTTACCTTGTTACTTCGTGAGAAAGTAATAGTTGGTCAAATGGGCCAACGGGTATCGTACAAACCAAAACGCACTCGATTAGTGTTAATAAGCTTAGATTATCCTTGGGAAGGTTAATACTTGTGATCAAGAATATGAAGTTCCATACAACAAGTCATGGCCAAAAAAACTAAGTATGGAGACTTTAAACACTCTAGAATGATCGTTCCTTCAACCATTTGATCAAACGTAACTCGTTTAGTCTATTACTTCACCACGAAGTAACAATTTACCTTGTTACTTCGTGAGAAAGTTATAGTTGGTCAAATGGGCCAACGGGCATCTTACGAACCAAAACGCACTCGATTAGTGTTAATAAGCTTAGATTATCCTTGGGAAGGTTAAGACTTGTGATCAAGAATATGAAGTTCCATACAACAAGTCATTGCCAAAAAAACTAAGTATGGAGACTTTAAACACTCTAGAATGATCTTTCCTTCAACCATTTGATCAAACGTAACTCGTTTAGTCTATTACTTCACCACGAAGTAACAAATTACCTTGTTACTTCGTGAGAAAGTTATAGTTGGTCAAATGGGCCAACGGGCATCTTACGAACCAAAACGCACTCGATTAGTGTTAATAAGCTTAGATTATCCTTAGGTTAATACTTGTGATCAAGAATATGAAGTTCCATACAACAAGTCTTGGCCAAAAAAACTAAGTATGGAGACTTTAAACACTCTAGAATGATCGTTCCTTCAACCATTTGATCAAACGTAAGTGTTAATAAGCTTATATTATCCTTGGGAAGGTTAAGACTTGTGATCAAGAATATGAAGTTCCATACAACAAGTCATGGCCAAAAAAACTAAGTATGGAGACTTTAAACACTCTAGAATGATCTTTCCTTCAACGATTTGATCAAACGTAACTCGTTTAGTCTATTACTTCACAACGAAGTAACAATTTACCTTGTTACTTCGTGAGAAAGTAATAGTTGGTCAAATGGGCCAACGGGTATCGTACAAACCAAAACGCACTCGATTAGTGTTAATAAGCTTAGATTATCCTTGGGAAGGTTAATACTTGTGATCAAGAATATGAAGTTCCATACAACAAGTCATGGCCAAAAAAACTAAGTATGGAGACTTTAAACACTCTAGAATGATCGTTCCTTCAACCATTTGATCAAACGTAACTCGTTTAGTCTATTACTTCACCACGAAGTAACAATTTACCTTGTTACTTCGTGAGAAAGTTATAGTTGGTCAAATGGGCCAACGGGCATCTTACGAACCAAAACGCACTCGATTAGTGTTAATAAGCTTAGATTATCCTTGGGAAGGTTAAGACTTGTGATCAAGAATATGAAGTTCCATACAACAAGTCATTGCCAAAAAAACTAAGTATGGAGACTTTAAACACTCTAGAATGATCGTTCCTTCAACCATTTGATCAAACGTAACTCGTTTAGTCTATTACTTCACCACGAAGTAACAATTTACCTTGTTACTTCGTGAGAAAGTTATAGTTGGTCAAATGGGCCAACGGGCATCTTACGAACCAAAACGCACTCGATTAGTGTTAATAAGCTTAGATTATCCTTGGGAAGGTTAAGACTTGTGATCAAGAATATGAAGTTCCATACAACAAGTCATTGCCAAAAAAACTAAGTATGGAGACTTTAAACACTCTAGAATGATCTTTCCTTCAACCATTTGATCAAACGTAACTCGTTTAGTCTATTACTTCACCACGAAGTAACAAATTACCTTGTTACTTCGTGAGAAAGTTATAGTTGGTCAAATGGGCCAACGGGCATCTTACGAACCAAAACGCACTCGATTAGTGTTAATAAGCTTAGATTATCCTTAGGTTAATACTTGTGATCAAGAATATGAAGTTCCATACAACAAGTCTTGGCCAAAAAAACTAAGTATGGAGACTTTAAACACTCTAGAATGATCGTTCCTTCAACCATTTGATCAAACGTAAGTGTTAATAAGCTTATATTATCCTTGGGAAGGTTAAGACTTGTGATCAAGAATATGAAGTTCCATACAACAAGTCATGGCCAAAAAAACTAAGTATGGAGACTTTAAACACTCTAGAATGATCTTTCCTTCAACGATTTGATCAAACGTAACTCGTTTAGTCTATTACTTCACAACGAAGTAACAATTTACCTTGTTACTTCGTGAGAAAGTAATAGTTGGTCAAATGGGCCAACGGGTATCGTACAAACCAAAACGCACTCGATTAGTGTTAATAAGCTTAGATTATCCTTGGGAAGGTTAATACTTGTGATCAAGAATATGAAGTTCCATACAACAAGTCATGGCCAAAAAAACTAAGTATGGAGACTTTAAACACTCTAGAATGATCGTTCCTTCAACCATTTGATCAAACGTAACTCGTTTAGTCTATTACTTCACCACGAAGTAACAATTTACCTTGTTACTTCGTGAGAAAGTTATAGTTGGTCAAATGGGCCAACGGGCATCTTACGAACCAAAACGCACTCGATTAGTGTTAATAAGCTTAGATTATCCTTGGGAAGGTTAAGACTTGTGATCAAGAATATGAAGTTCCATACAACAAGTCATTGCCAAAAAAACTAAGTATGGAGACTTTAAACACTCTAGAATGATCTTTCCTTCAACCATTTGATCAAACGTAACTCGTTTAGTCTATTACTTCACCACGAAGTAACAAATTACCTTGTTACTTCGTGAGAAAGTTATAGTTGGTCAAATGGGCCAACGGGCATCTTACGAACCAAAACGCACTCGATTAGTGTTAATAAGCTTAGATTATCCTTAGGTTAATACTTGTGATCAAGAATATGAAGTTCCATACAACAAGTCTTGGCCAAAAAAACTAAGTATGGAGACTTTAAACACTCTAGAATGATCGTTCCTTCAACCATTTGATCAAACGTAACTCGTTTAGTCTATTACTTCACCACGAAGTAACAATTTACCTTGTTACTTCGTGAGAAAGTTATAGTTGGTCAAATGGGCCAACGGGCATCTTACGAACCAAAACGCACTCGATTAGTGTTAATAAGCTTAGATTATCCTTGGGAAGGTTAAGACTTGTGATCAAGAATATGAAGTTCCATACAACAAGTCATTGCCAAAAAAACTAAGTATGGAGACTTTAAACACTCTAGAATGATCTTTCCTTCAACCATTTGATCAAACGTAACTCGTTTAGTCTATTACTTCACCACGAAGTAACAAATTACCTTGTTACTTCGTGAGAAAGTTATAGTTGGTCAAATGGGCCAACGGGCATCTTACGAACCAAAACGCACTCGATTAGTGTTAATAAGCTTAGATTATCCTTAGGTTAATACTTGTGATCAAGAATATGAAGTTCCATACAACAAGTCTTGGCCAAAAAAACTAAGTATGGAGACTTTAAACAGTCTAGAATGATCTTTCCTTCAACGATTTGATCAAACGTAACTCGTTTAGTCTATTACTTCACAACGAAGTAACAGTTTACCTTGTTACTTCGTGAGAAAGTAATAGTTGGTCAAATGGGCCAACGGGCATCGTACAAACCAAAACGCACTCGATTAGTGTTAATAAGCTTAGATTATCCTTGGGAAGGTTAATACTTGTGATCAAGAATATGAAGTTCCATACAACAAGTCATGGCCAAAAAAACTAAGTATGGAGACTTTAAACACTCTAGAATGATCGTTCCTTCAACCATTTGATCAAACGTAACTCGTTTAGTCTATTACTTCACCACGAAGTAACAATTTACCTTGTTACTTCGTGAGAAAGTTATAGTTGGTCAAATGGGCCAACGGGCATCTTACGAACCAAAACGCACTCGATTAGTGTTAATAAGCTTAGATTATCCTTGGGAAGGTTAATACTTGTGATCAAGAATATGAAGTTCCATACAACAAGTCATGGCCAAAAAAACTAAGTATGGAGACTTTAAACACTCTAGAATGATCGTTCCTTCAACCATTTGATCAAACGTAACTCGTTTAGTCTATTACTTCACCACGAAGTAACAATTTACCTTGTTACTTCGTGAGAAAGTTATAGTTGGTCAAATGGGCCAACGGGCATCTTACGAACCAAAACGCACTCGATTAGTGTTAATAAGCTTAGATTATCCTTGGGAAGGTTAAGACTTGTGATCAAGAATATGAAGTTCCATACAACAAGTCATTGCCAAAAAAACTAAGTATGGAGACTTTAAACACTCTAGAATGATCTTTCCTTCAACCATTTGATCAAACGTAACTCGTTTAGTCTATTACTTCACCACGAAGTAACAAATTACCTTGTTACTTCGTGAGAAAGTTATAGTTGGTCAAATGGGCCAACGGGCATCTTACGAACCAAAACGCACTCGATTAGTGTTAATAAGCTTAGATTATCCTTAGGTTAATACTTGTGATCAAGAATATGAAGTTCCATACAACAAGTCTTGGCCAAAAAAACTAAGTATGGAGACTTTAAACACTCTAGAATGATCGTTCCTTCAACCATTTGATCAAACGTAACTCGTTTAGTCTATTACTTCACCACGAAGTAACAATTTACCTTGTTACTTCGTGAGAAAGTTATAGTTGGTCAAATGGGCCAACGGGCATCTTACGAACCAAAACGCACTCGATTAGTGTTAATAAGCTTAGATTATCCTTGGGAAGGTTAAGACTTGTGATCAAGAATATGAAGTTCCATACAACAAGTCATTGCCAAAAAAACTAAGTATGGAGACTTTAAACACTCTAGAATGATCTTTCCTTCAACCATTTGATCAAACGTAACTCGTTTAGTCTATTACTTCACCACGAAGTAACAAATTACCTTGTTACTTCGTGAGAAAGTTATAGTTGGTCAAATGGGCCAACGGGCATCTTACGAACCAAAACGCACTCGATTAGTGTTAATAAGCTTAGATTATCCTTAGGTTAATACTTGTGATCAAGAATATGAAGTTCCATACAACAAGTCTTGGCCAAAAAAACTAAGTATGGAGACTTTAAACAGTCTAGAATGATCTTTCCTTCAACGATTTGATCAAACGTAACTCGTTTAGTCTATTACTTCACAACGAAGTAACAGTTTACCTTGTTACTTCGTGAGAAAGTAATAGTTGGTCAAATGGGCCAACGGGCATCGTACAAACCAAAACGCACTCGATTAGTGTTAATAAGCTTAGATTATCCTTGGGAAGGTTAATACTTGTGATCAAGAATATGAAGTTCCATACAACAAGTCATGGCCAAAAAAACTAAGTATGGAGACTTTAAACACTCTAGAATGATCGTTCCTTCAACCATTTGATCAAACGTAACTCGTTTAGTCTATTACTTCACCACGAAGTAACAATTTACCTTGTTACTTCGTGAGAAAGTTATAGTTGGTCAAATGGGCCAACGGGCATCTTACGAACCAAAACGCACTCGATTAGTGTTAATAAGCTTAGATTATCCTTGGGAAGGTTAATACTTGTGATCAAGAATATGAAGTTCCATACAACAAGTCATGGCCAAAAAAACTAAGTATGGAGACTTTAAACACTCTAGAATGATCGTTCCTTCAACCATTTGATCAAACGTAACTCGTTTAGTCTATTACTTCACCACGAAGTAACAATTTACCTTGTTACTTCGTGAGAAAGTTATAGTTGGTCAAATGGGCCAACGGGCATCTTACGAACCAAAACGCACTCGATTAGTGTTAATAAGCTTATATTATCCTTGGGAAGGTTAAGACTTGTGATCAAGAATATGAAGAAATAAAAGGTTTATAAAAGAAAACTAGGGGGAGGTACTACATAGCGAGGGCCGTATGGTGTACCCCACCCATACGATCGCCAAACACAGAGAAATAGAAATCTCAACAACAAATAAGAGCATATCCCAAAAGTGGATACCTCGAAAGTAAAGTAAGCCAAAATGTGAAAATCGGCCTATATCATCTATGAATATGATCTATTCTTCCACTTCATCTTTTCTTCTGCTCTTCGTTCTTTGTTCTCTTTTTTCCGTTGACTCTTGCTTATGTAGGTGGAGCAATCTGGTGCTTTAATCCTATTTTTTTCTCTTCTCTCTTCACCTTCTCGGAGTATTCGCCTACAACATTCCTCATAAGACTCATCTTTTGTAACAGTTGAGTCCTCGAGGTCGCTCGTTACAATTTGTCTTGGGATTGGAGTGCAGATTCTTCTTTGATTAAATGAGGATTCCAACTCCTCAACAAACGCATCATCACCCACGGCTTCATCATAAGTATGCCCAAGTAGGAGGGTTGGCGAGGTGGGAGGGGTAGAGATATCACGCGAGAAAGTAGCATCCAGAAAGCACACCCTTGGAGAGAGAAGTCTAGACTTAGGTTGATAATTAGAATCCGATAACCTCTTTGCATCATCATTGTCATCCCTCAAGATCATATCTTCAATCTCTTTTTCTTTGGCCTTTCTCAACTCTTCCTCACTAAGGAGATCTTCATTTCCATCATTAGTCGCAACGTGAATTATTGCCAACTTGAGGTGTTTCTCTTGATCCGCCTCTTCGGCCACTTCCTCAACATTGGGTATTTGTTCAAGGCTATCGACTTTCTTCGGTGGTGAAATTGGAGCAATGTTCCTCTTAGCCTTCCAAACAAAGGTCGTCGGTTTTGGGACATCCTCAACCTTCTCATTAGTTCCTTGAGGTTTCTCCACACCACATTCCTCAAATGTATGGCCCATTCGTTGACATTTCCGGCAATAGGTTGGAATATTTTCATATACGACCTTTTGCTTTACGATGTCCACTTGACCATGCACATCTTCTACCCCCCATTCAATTTCTTCTTTCAATGGATCAAGAAGGTTGATCTCAACACATATTCGAGGATAATCCGGGCGTGACATAGTGGCCGCGCCTTCGTCAAGCCTCAAAGGTCTTCCAAAGTAAGACCCAATGTTCATAAGGGCATTTCTCTCACAAAACCGCATGTTGAGGTTTGGTAAACCAATCCACACGGGAGCTATCGGAGGATCAAGATCGGGGTCGAAATCCGGGGTCCATTTGTAGATTGATCCATTAAGATCAAGGAAACGGAGGTCCTTCTTCAACCAAAGGCGAGTATAATCCTCCTCCGTAGTCAACTTCAACATAACATGGCGTGGGCCGATAGGACCAAGAGTGTATGTGCCTTTGAGTTTGAGTCTCGTCATCTTGTTGTGAATAAAGGTGTAGCTCGGCTTGACGAGAGGGAAACGGAGGATTAGGACAAGCTTAAGCCTAGCATCAAGAGCTTTAATGTCCTCATTCTTGAAGACAATCATTGATTTTCCTTTGACCATTTGAACCTCCATTGTATTGAGCGTAGGATCATCAATAAGTGAGCGGTTTATTTCATATGATCTTGTGGGAGCGGCCGCTTGCGCATAAGAAGCGCGACGCAATGGGGCACGGATTTGATACGGTCGAGGATTGTCCGGCGCCGCATTTGGTTGTCTCGCAAAAGTAGGAGCGAGTGAAGGCTTCGCAACTCTAGAAAAGTTATTCGAGAGAGGCGGGAAAAGGCCGGATCCAACCATATTTTTCGTTGACTTTTCAAGACTCGGCGTTGACTTTCCGATAGTCAGCGTTGACCGGGTCAGCAAGTGTGATGTGGCAGTGGGTCCCACATTAGTCTTGCAAGATAAGGTGCCAAAGTGGGATGTGGGGGCCACATTCATAGTGGGGGACACAAAAACAAGTCAAGCACTCTTGTCCCCCAAGTGCTCTTTACTCCTCCACTAGGACACCAAGACCAAGGTAGTGGAATATTGTCCTCCACTAGCAAACCCTAGCAGCTGTTGACCGCCGCCTATCCACAGTTGACCGGACGGAGGCGGAGGGCGGAGACGCGGCGGTGCGACGTCGGTAGTTCGCCGGAGAGGCGGATGAGCACAGTTTTTGGCCCCAAATAAAGACCCTAGCACCAAACTGACCGTCGTCACCACCTCGTTGACCGGAGAAGGCGAGACGACGGTGGCGCACGGCGGCGTCGTCGGAAAATCGCCGGAAAAGCCTCGGTGGTCGGAAAAACGCGGCGGATCCGCAAAAACGAAGCTAAGGACGAAGCGGAAACAACGAAAACCTAAAACTAAGAAGAATCGAAGCACAACAACAAACCAAAGAGAAGTCAAAAAAGAAGAAAGGCTCCAACACAAAAAAGAAAGATGTCAATGGCTCCCAAACCCAAGCAATAACGAACAAACGTCCGCTACGGGATGTTCACGAGCGCACCAAAATCTAAACTTTTCCAAATCCGGAGTTGCATCCCGAGTCCAAAGCAAGAGACGAAGGTCTCATGAGGAGCACAAGATCCAAAACAAGATGAGGGTGGCGGAGAAGAAGGAGGAGGTGGGAAGGAGAAAAGAAAACAAAAAAAGAAGAAACAAAGCACAACAACTACGGATCCATGGAAGAAACTCACGGATCCGCCATTAAAGCTCCAAAAAAGTAAAAAACGAGAAAAGAACTCACGGATGCAAGGAAGGGACGGGCAAGGATTCAACTTCTCCTATGAACACCAACCGTTCATCGGAGAAGTCTCCAACAACTCGTGAGGAGATGTTGTGCTCCGATGAAACGGCTTCAAGATGGTGGAGATGAAGAACTCTTGCAAAAACGAAATGAAAAGAACAAGTGGAGAACGTGAACACACCAAACTACCTCGAAGCCACCACACTAACCGTTCCTCTTGAGCTCACGATGAAGATGATGACATTTCCGAGACGAAAATCAGTCGCCGGCGCGTGGAAACTCCGGGGAGAGGGGGCGGCCGTGATAGTGACTAGAGGAGAGAGAAGAGAGCATTTAGGGTTTTTGTTGTGTTTTTGGTCCTTTTTTTTTGTTGTGATCAAGAATATGAAGTTCCATACAACAAGTCATGGCCAAAAAAAAACTAAGTATGGAGACTTTAAACACTCTAGAATGATCTTTCCTTCAACGATTTGATCAAACGTAACTCGTTTAGTCTATTACTTCACAACGAAGTAACAATTTACCTTGTTACTTCGTGAGAAAGTAATAGTTGGTCAAATGGGCCAACGGGTATCGTACAAACCAAAACGCACTCGATTAGTGTTAATAAGCTTAGATTATCCTTGGGAAGGTTAATACTTGTGATCAAGAATATGAAGTTCCATACAACAAGTCATGGCCAAAAAAACTAAGTATGGAGACTTTAAACACTCTAGAATGATCGTTCCTTCAACCATTTGATCAAACGTAACTCGTTTAGTCTATTACTTCACCACGAAGTAACAATTTACCTTGTTACTTCGTGAGAAAGTTATAGTTGGTCAAATGGGCCAACGGGCATCTTACGAACCAAAACGCACTCGATTAGTGTTAATAAGCTTAGATTATCCTTGGGAAGGTTAAGACTTGTGATCAAGAATATGAAGTTCCATACAACAAGTCATTGCCAAAAAAACTAAGTATGGAGACTTTAAACACTCTAGAATGATCTTTCCTTCAACCATTTGATCAAACGTAACTCGTTTAGTCTATTACTTCACCACGAAGTAACAAATTACCTTGTTACTTCGTGAGAAAGTTATAGTTGGTCAAATGGGCCAACGGGCATCTTACGAACCAAAACGCACTCGATTAGTGTTAATAAGCTTAGATTATCCTTAGGTTAATACTTGTGATCAAGAATATGAAGTTCCATACAACAAGTCTTGGCCAAAAAAACTAAGTATGGAGACTTTAAACACTCTAGAATGATCGTTCCTTCAACCATTTGATCAAACGTAACTCGTTTAGTCTATTACTTCACCACGAAGTAACAATTTACCTTGTTACTTCGTGAGAAAGTTATAGTTGGTCAAATGGGCCAACGGGCATCTTACGAACCAAAACGCACTCGATTAGTGTTAATAAGCTTAGATTATCCTTGGGAAGGTTAAGACTTGTGATCAAGAATATGAAGTTCCATACAACAAGTCATTGCCAAAAAAACTAAGTATGGAGACTTTAAACACTCTAGAATGATCTTTCCTTCAACCATTTGATCAAACGTAACTCGTTTAGTCTATTACTTCACCACGAAGTAACAAATTACCTTGTTACTTCGTGAGAAAGTTATAGTTGGTCAAATGGGCCAACGGGCATCTTACGAACCAAAACGCACTCGATTAGTGTTAATAAGCTTAGATTATCCTTAGGTTAATACTTGTGATCAAGAATATGAAGTTCCATACAACAAGTCTTGGCCAAAAAAACTAAGTATGGAGACTTTAAACACTCTAGAATGATCTTTCCTTCAACGATTTGATCAAACGTAACTCGTTTAGTCTATTACTTCACAACGAAGTAACAGTTTACCTTGTTACTTCGTGAGAAAGTAATAGTTGGTCAAATGGGCCAACGGGCATCGTACAAACCAAAACGCACTCGATTAGTGTTAATAAGCTTAGATTATCCTTGGGAAGGTTAATACTTGTGATCAAGAATATGAAGTTCCATACAACAAGTCTTGGCCAAAAAAACTAAGTATGGAGACTTTAAACACTCTAGAATGATCGTTCCTTCAACCATTTGATCAAACGTAACTCGTTTAGTCTATTACTTCACCACGAAGTAACAATTTACCTTGTTACTTCGTGAGAAAGTTATAGTTGGTCAAATGGGCCAACGGGCATCTTACGAACCAAAACGCACTCGATTAGTGTTAATAAGCTTAGATTATCCTTGGGAAGGTTAATACTTGTGATCAAGAATATGAAGTTCCATACAACAAGTCATGGCCAAAAAAACTAAGTATGGAGACTTTAAACACTCTAGAATGATCTTTCCTTCAACGATTTGATCAAACGTAACTCGTTTAGTTTATTACTTCACAACGAAGTAACAGTTTACCTTGTTACTTCGTGAGAAAGTAATAGTTGGTCAAATGGGCCAACGGGTATCGTACAAACCAAAACGCACTCGATTAGTGTTAATAAGCTTAGATTATCCTTGGGAAGGTTAATACTTGTGATCAAGAATATGAAGTTCCATACAACAAGTCATGGCCAAAAAAACTAAGTATGGAGACTTTAAACACTCTAGAATGATCGTTCCTTCAACCATTTGATCAAACGTAACTCGTTTAGTCTATTACTTCACCACGAAGTAACAATTTACCTTGTTACTTCGTGAGAAAGTTATAGTTGGTCAAATGGGCCAACGGGCATCTTACGAACCAAAACGCACTCGATTAGTGTTAATAAGCTTAGATTATCCTTGGGAAGGTTAAGACTTGTGATCAAGAATATGAAGTTCCATACAACAAGTCATTGCCAAAAAAACTAAGTATGGAGACTTTAAACACTCTAGAATGATCTTTCCTTCAACCATTTGATCAAACGTAACTCGTTTAGTCTATTACTTCACCACGAAGTAACAAATTACCTTGTTACTTCGTGAGAAAGTTATAGTTGGTCAAATGGGCCAACGGGCATCTTACGAACCAAAACGCACTCGATTAGTGTTAATAAGCTTAGATTATCCTTAGGTTAATACTTGTGATCAAGAATATGAAGTTCCATACAACAAGTCTTGGCCAAAAAAACTAAGTATGGAGACTTTAAACACTCTAGAATGATCGTTCCTTCAACCATTTGATCAAACGTAACTCGTTTAGTCTATTACTTCACCACGAAGTAACAATTTACCTTGTTACTTCGTGAGAAAGTTATAGTTGGTCAAATGGGCCAACGGGCATCTTACGAACCAAAACGCACTCGATTAGTGTTAATAAGCTTAGATTATCCTTGGGAAGGTTAAGACTTGTGATCAAGAATATGAAGTTCCATACAACAAGTCATTGCCAAAAAAACTAAGTATGGAGACTTTAAACACTCTAGAATGATCTTTCCTTCAACCATTTGATCAAACGTAACTCGTTTAGTCTATTACTTCACCACGAAGTAACAAATTACCTTGTTACTTCGTGAGAAAGTTATAGTTGGTCAAATGGGCCAACGGGCATCTTACGAACCAAAACGCACTCGATTAGTGTTAATAAGCTTAGATTATCCTTAGGTTAATACTTGTGATCAAGAATATGAAGTTCCATACAACAAGTCTTGGCCAAAAAAACTAAGTATGGAGACTTTAAACACTCTAGAATGATCTTTCCTTCAACGATTTGATCAAACGTAACTCGTTTAGTCTATTACTTCACAACGAAGTAACAGTTTACCTTGTTACTTCGTGAGAAAGTAATAGTTGGTCAAATGGGCCAACGGGCATCGTACAAACCAAAACGCACTCGATTAGTGTTAATAAGCTTAGATTATCCTTGGGAAGGTTAATACTTGTGATCAAGAATATGAAGTTCCATACAACAAGTCTTGGCCAAAAAAACTAAGTATGGAGACTTTAAACACTCTAGAATGATCGTTCCTTCAACCATTTGATCAAACGTAACTCGTTTAGTCTATTACTTCACCACGAAGTAACAATTTACCTTGTTACTTCGTGAGAAAGTTATAGTTGGTCAAATGGGCCAACGGGCATCTTACGAACCAAAACGCACTCGATTAGTGTTAATAAGCTTAGATTATCCTTGGGAAGGTTAATACTTGTGATCAAGAATATGAAGTTCCATACAACAAGTCATGGCCAAAAAAACTAAGTATGGAGACTTTAAACACTCTAGAATGATCTTTCCTTCAACGATTTGATCAAACGTAACTCGTTTAGTTTATTACTTCACAACGAAGTAACAGTTTACCTTGTTACTTCGTGAGAAAGTAATAGTTGGTCAAATGGGCCAACGGGCATCGTACAAACCAAAACGCACTCGATTAGTGTTAATAAGCTTAGATTATCCTTGGGAAGGTTAATACTTGTGATCAAGAATATGAAGTTCCATACAACAAGTCATGGCCAAAAAAACTAAGTATGGAGACTTTAAACACTCTAGAATGATCGTTCCTTCAACCATTTGATCAAACGTAACTCGTTTAGTCTATTACTTCACCACGAAGTAACAATTTACCTTGTTACTTCGTGAGAAAGTTATAGTTGGTCAAATGGGCCAACGGGCATCTTACGAACCAAAATGCACTCGATTAGTGTTAATAAGCTTAGATTATCCTTGGGAAGGTTAATACTTGTGATCAAGAATATGAAGTTCCATACAACAAGTCATGGCCAAAAAAACTAAGTATGGAGACTTTAAACACTCTAGAATGATCGTTCCTTCAACCATTTGATCAAACGTAACTCGTTTAGTCTATTACTTCACCACGAAGTAACAATTTACCTTGTTACTTCGTGAGAAAGTTATAGTTGGTCAAATGGGCCAACGGGCATCTTACGAACCAAAACGCACTCGATTAGTGTTAATAAGCTTAGATTATCCTTGGGAAGGTTAACACTTGTGATCAAGAATATGAAGTTCCATACAACAAGTCATGGCCAAAAAAACTAAGTATGGAGACTTTAAACACTCTAGAATGATCTTTCCTTCAACGATTTGATCAAACGTAACTCGTTTAGTCTATTACTTCACAACGAAGTAACAATTTACCTTGTTACTTCGTGAGAAAGTAATAGTTGGTCAAATGGGTCAACGGGTATCGTACAAACCAAAACGCACTCGATTAGTGTTAATAAGCTTAGATTATCCTTGGGAAGGTTAATACTTGTGATCAAGAATATGAAGAAGAAAAAGAAGGTTTATAAAAAGTAAAAAATGCGGGGTACTACATCGGGAGCCGAGTGTTGTACCCAATCACTCGTTCCAAACAAAGGGGTTTATAAGAACACCCCAAAAGATGAGCCAAAAGGCAATGCTCGAGATATCCAACCTAACAAGCGCCTTCCCACTAGAGCAATGGCCGCCCGTGAGAGTGTAGTATCTAGAAGTCACACCCAAAGTCAAAGTGTGCAATCCAAATACCTTCTCCCACATAGGGAGGCCAAGGCCTTTGTGAGAAGGGCGCACTTCCTCGAAGATGTGTACACCGCCCGTGAGAGTAAGATACTTAGAAGTCGTTCCCGATGAGGGCTTACGTAAGCATCCTCTCCCACATAGGGAGGCGTATACATTTCGAGCGAAGCCAAAGTGATCGTAACTATTACAAAAAAGAGCGTACCACAAAGTCGGGTACCTCGAAAAATAACCTAATCTATAATAGAAAGGGAGTACAACAAATAATGACAACAAAATCTATCAAGATGAAACAACCACTCCAAAAATCTAGCTTCAAGCTTCATGACCTCGGCTTAGGGTGTCGAAATGTAGGCCAACACATCTTGTCTTTCTCAATGAGGACCCGGACCTTGTGGCTAGCCAAAGTGCTCGGTTGACGACCGTTGATGCGAAGAATACATGCTTCATTAGCAAGTTGATCCGCCACTTGGTTGCCCTCCCTATAGGTATGATGCATGGTCCCATTGACAAGGACCAATAGGGTGCGAATCTCTTCAAGTTGCCGAATGATCTTCCATGGGCCTCCTCTCTTCGCATTCACAATGGGTAAGGTGATAAGGGCATCCGTTTCAATATCCACGTCTCGCACTCCAAGAGAATGACAATATTGGAGACCTTGGTAAATTGCCAAGAGCTCCGCTTCGACATTCGTCATAGGCTCCAAAGCTATGTGATAAGTCCAAGCACAATTCCCAAAATGATCCCGTAGAATGCCACCACCGCCGGCCATCCCGGGGTTCCCTTTAGAACTACCATCCGTGTTGAGCTTCCATCGCCCTTCCCCCGGCTTCTTCCACACAACCTCAATGGGAGGTTTTAGACGGACTCTTGCAAGTTTAATACCCCACACATCCACCACGTATTTGGAGCCTCGCCAGAGAATCTCCTCACACGGTTTGATGGTGAAAAGGTCAATCACATGGCGGACAACCCTATGAATAATGATTTTGGCATTCATCGGTACTCCATTGTGTCTAGCCGCATTTCTTGCCGTCCAAATGTACCATAACACCAAGATAGGAACAATAATACGAATGTGACCGGGGGGGGTATGACGCCTCGCCTTAATCCAATACGCAATTAAATTGTTCCAAGAAATAAATACGGGTTGCTTGATATGGAAAGTGCGGAAAAAATAAGACCATACCTCTTGGGCAAGCGGGCTAGACCAAAAGACGTGGTCCGTAGTCTCAACATCCCGACAACAATTGCATTGTGAGATAATCTCCATCTCCAAGCGTTCAGCGATCTTTTGATCCGTAGGTAAAAGATTTTGCACGTATCGCCACGCAAAGAAGGAGATATTCGGAAGGAGTAGACGATGCCAAAGGAACCTATAGATGCCGGATGGTGTATAGGGGTCACAAATGGAGCGGCGAGCGGACTTAGTAGAGAAAGTCCCATTAGGATCAAGCTTCCAAAGAGGAGTATCTTTTCCTTCTTGACAAATGGGGACCTCCACCACCCGAGCCACGTCATCATCATCCAATACCTCCTCAAGTTTAACAATGTCCCATTCCCCGTTAACCCAAAAGTCACTAATGCGCGTGCGGGAGTTAATTTGCACTCCATCTCGGGGTCTAAGAAGGCCATCTTTCAACCATTGATCCACCCAAAAGAGGGAGGAATCATCCTTGATGTTCCAAAACATATGTTGTTGGGCTTTGAGAGCCGCTTTGGTCAATCTTCTCCATCCTCGAAAGTCCCAAGTTTTGCTACTAAAGATAGGGTCTCGCGTAGCGTACCTAGACATCATGTACTTGGCCCATAAGGAGTCTTGCAACCGAAACCTCCACCAAAGTTTAAGACCAAAGGCTTCCACCAAGCAATGAAGAGAGGAAATATTAAGTCCACCCATGGCAAATGGTTTGCAAATTCTTTCCCAACTTCTCCAATGGATCTTCCTCCTTTCCTCGTTCGAGCCCCAAAGAAACCGAACAAAGATCTTTTCTAAGTGTTCGAGAACGCAAGCCGGAGGCACCATGATTTGACAAAGGTATATCGGAATGGAGCAAAGGACGCTTTTGATGAGAGTGAGGCGGCCACCAAAATTAAGAAACTTCAATTCCCAACCACTTATAAGGCCGCGGATTTGGTCAATCCACATATCAAAGTAGGCTTGTTGCATTCGACCACGGATAATGGGGGCACCAAGATAAGTAATGGGGAACTCACCTCTCTCAAAACCCGTGAGGGCGTGGATGGCATGGACATGCGCACCATTGATCCTAGGGGATGTGATGAAGCAACTTTTGGATGCATTGATGTGTTGGCCCGAAAAATTTTCATAAAGATGTAGGAAATCCATAAGCTTGGCCATGTTGTCCAAAGATCCCTTCACAAAAATAATGCAATCGTCCGCATAAGCCAAATGGGACACATCCATAACGCCCCCATTGTTGAGATAAAGATCCGGATTGCGCTCATAAAGTTGGTTAAGACCTCTAGAAAGGAATTCGGCGGCAATAATGAAAAGAGTGGGAGATATGGGGTCACCTTGACGCACTCCATGCTTAGACTCAAAGAAGCCGTGGCAAGCACCATGGACAAGCACGGAGAAGAAGCATTTCTCCACGCAATTCTTAATGAGATCAATCCACTCCCGAGAGAAGCCGAACTTAGTAAGGCATTGATATAAGAACCTCCAACTCAATCTATCATAAGCTTTCTCCATATCAAGTTTCACCACAAGGTTGGGCGCATCTCTTTTTGCATTGAGATTAGAGGCCAATTCTTGTGCAAGAAGGATATTGTCACCAATAAGGCGACCTTTGACAAAACCACTTTGATTAAGAGAAATAATATTGGGTAAGAGGGAGGCTAACCGGTCATTGAGGAGTTTCGAAATGATCTTGTAACTCACGTTACAAAGACTAATCGGCCTATAGTCTTTCCATTCTTTGGGATCTTTCTTCTTCGGGATAAGAACAATGTTGGTGGCCTTGAAGATGCGAGGAAAGGTGGTGCCATGAAAGAAATCCAAAACTGCCTCAAGAATATCCTCTTTAATAATATCCCAACAAGATTGATAGAAGTGGGCATTGAAACCATCCGGGCCCGCCACACTATCCGAGCTAAGATCAAAGACAACCTCTTTAACCTCTTCAAGATTCGGGGGCCGACAAAGCCAAGTATTGTCACTCTCGGAAATAAGGCTAGGAATGAAATCAAGATTGTGGCCCTCGTTAGTATCAATATTCGAAGTAAGGAGATTTTTATAGTACCTCTCGGCCGAATTGCCAATCTCATCGGGGTTGTCCACCAAAAGACCATTCTCGTGGATGCGAAAGATCTTGGCCTTTGCTTGTTTCTTCTTGGCCATAGCTTGAAAGAGCCTAGTGTTGCGCTCCCCTTCAATGGCCCATTTGCATTTCGCCCGTTGTTTCCAATATTCCGATTCCATAGTGCGAGTGAGAACAAAATCGGCATAACACTTATTCACCAAGGAACGGGAAGTAGGAGTGGGATCATGGTCATGGATAATCTCGGCTTGCTTGAGAGCATCCTCCTTATCCTTAATATTTTGAAAGATGTTGCCGAAGGTGTTCCTATTCCAACTTTTGAGCTCCTTTCTCAACCGAATAAGTTTATCCCCAAGTTTGAGTAACCCCGAATAAATAGTAGGTTGGCTCCAACACTCCTTAACTTTCCCATGAAAGTCCTTATGCTTGATCCACATGTTTTGAAACCGAAAAGCCCTCGGCTTACGAGTGAGGATCCGCTCGAAATGGATAAAGAGTGGGTTATGGTCCGAATGAAGTCTAGCCTCGTGAACGATCCGAGTGTTACCAAAAGACGAGCTCCAATCGAAGTTGATGAGAGCACGATCAATCCGAGTACGAGTCCCATTGCTAGCCCAAGTGAAGGGGTTGCCTTCATACCCGGCGTCTTGAAGACCACAATCATCAATACAATCATGGAAGTCATCCATCTCCCCAATACTAGGCGGATTGATACCCCTTTTTTCCTCTTCCTTAAGAACAACATTGAAGTCCCCCACAACTAACCACGGCTTTTGATCATCACTTCTTCGAAGACCATCCCAAAGGGGATGTCGAAGAGCCCGAGTTTTAGCGGCATAAACAAAGGTGCATAATAAAGGATGAGGGAGGATATGAGAAGAAATGACACAATGAACAAATTGGTCATGATCCTCTAGAACCTCAATATGCATATCACTATCACCAAAGACCCAAATCTTGTTGTTGATATTAGAGAAAGCCGAATCGTAGTGGAACTTTTTCCGGAATTTATGCGCATCAAATCTAGCTTTAGGTTCAAGAAGAACAAGAACCTTAGGCTTATTACGAAGGACCAAGTTCACAACATTATCACCATTATTACGTTTACCAACTCCCCGTACGTTCCAACAAACAAATAACATCAAAAAGATGGGGGGTGAGACGTACCTTCACGAGCAAGCAAGGCCCGTTTGGCTTTCAATTTTTCCTTCTTTCTTTGGCTTTTGCTTTTCGAAGAAGGAGAACAAGTGTCAACTCTTTTGGTGTTAGAGTTTTCCATGTCCGACTCCTCCACTATAGAATCATTATTCCCGTCCTCCTTGTTGGTGCTCCAAAGTGGAGGGATAGAAGCAATAGGGGAAGAGGGGTTATCCATTAAGAAGTAGGCGTCGTGGGATAGCCTTGGTGACGTGATCTTAGATTTTTTACGGATGTTGGAATCCGAGAGTCTAGCACCGTCATCGTTATCATCCCTAAGTATCCTATCCTCGGCATCCTTCTCGCAAGCTTTCCTTTCCACTTCATCATTGCTCAAAGTAGTGTCGTCAACCTTTTTAGTAAGCTCCTTATGATCTTGCGTTTCCTCTTTGCTCTCCATGATGACTTTTAAAGTGTTATCCCTCAAATCTTTGCTAACATCATTCTTTCGACTCTTCTCCTTCCACACAAGGGAAGAAGAAACTTGTTGCTTCGGTCCATGGTTGTCATCCACTTTATCACCCTCTTCTTTAGCTTTTTCCATGTCGCACTCCTCAAGCCTATGTCCTACTCTTTGACACTTACGGCAATAGTTAGGAAGGTTTTCATAGACCACCTTTTGCTTGACGATGTTCACTTTTCCGTGCACATCTTCCACTCCCCATTCTATAACTTCCTTAAGTGGTTCAAGGAGATTCACTTCAACACATATCCGAGGGTAGTCGGGACGAGACATGGTTGCCGCTCCTTCATCAAGACGTAATGGTCTTCCAAGGTAGTTACCAATATTCATAAGTGCACTTCTTTCACAAAAGCGCATATTCAAGTTTGGGAGGCCAATCCAAACGGGAGCAACAGGAGGCTCAAGCTCGGGATCAAAGACCGGCGTCCATTTGTAGATGGATCCATTTAGGTCGAGGAACCGAAGATTCTTTTTCAACCATAGCCGGGTGTAGTCCTCTTCCATAGTCAATTTGAGCATCACATGTCGCGGACCTATAGGTCCAAGAGTGTACGCGCCCTTGATCTTAAGCTTGGCCATTTTGTTATGAATGTAGGTGTAGCTCGGCTTGAGAAGATTGAAACGAAGAATAAGGACAAGTTTGAGCCTTTCATCAAGAGCTTTCACCTCCTCTTTTTTGAAGACAAGCATGTGTCTACCGTTAACAACTCGAGGTTCCATTGTCTTAAGGGTTGGATCGTCTACAAGAGATCGATTGATATCATAGAGTCTTGTGGGAGCGGCCGCTTGAGCATAAGAAGCTCGTCGGATCGGGGGACGCACTTGAAAAGGACGAGGGTTGTCCGGCGCCAAATTCACCTTCTTATCAAAAGTAGGTGGTGCAAAAGAGGATGGTTGAGCTAACAATGGCTTCGCAACTTTAGCAAAGTTGTTGGATAGTGTCGGGAAATGTCCGGTCCCAATTTTTTGGGTGGGGCCACCCAAAGGGAGTGATTGTTCAACACAATTAAGGTCCAAATTTTCGGTTGACTTTTCCAAATTCGGAGTTGACCGAGTCAAAGGGTCCACAATGGTCTTACATAAGTTAGCGTTGACTTTGTCATCCTTTTCGAGCAAAATGAGGTTCGAGTTCATAAGTGCCACTTTATCATGTCCAAAGGAACCGCTTAAAAATAAGTTCGTCTCGGCGGTTGGAGCGATGATATTTGAGGGTCGGTCAACATTTTCTTGAGGAAGGCTGACAGTTGAATTTTCGTTTGACTCAGTTGACTTTTCGGAAGTCAATGGAAGTGATGTGGCAGTGGGTCCCACGTTTGTCATTAGAATATTGGAGTTGACAATGGGAAGGTCAACACTCTTACATGATGAGGTGTCCAAATGAGGTGAAGACATGTGTAAGGTGTGGTCCACATCCATGGTGGGGGACAAAGGGACAAGACAAGTGCACTCTTGTCCCCTTAATGCTCTTACACATCCACCACCACACAAGGCTCAAGGTAGTGGAGGTAGTGGAGTGTTCTTGTCACCACTACCAAACCCTAAACCCTAGTTGACCGCCGCCACCACCAAGTTGACCGGAGGGAGGTGCCGCACGGCGGCGCACCGGAGCCGCGCCGGAGAGTCGCCGGAAAATGAACGGAATTTGCTTAAAACCGTCGGAAACACCTCAATATCACGGATCCGAACGTCCAAAACACCCCTAACACCCAAATCCGACGGAAATCGCCACCAAATCCACCAAAATCGACGCAAATCCAAGAAAAACACCACCACAATGAGCGTAGGGAGAGCGCAAGATCGGAAAACACCTAAAACTAAAGAAAACCGAAGCAACAAGAACACCAAATCCAAGAAAACCAAAAGATAAACAAAAAGAGAATGAAGAACACCACACTAAAACGTGTGAATCATGACTCTCCTCAAATCCTAGCAAAAGAAGGTCCGAAAACCAACTCGGGATTCAAGTACGCACCACAATCCAAGAACGTTAACCGAATTCAAAACTCAAATCACAAGACCATAGCATATGGCGTGAACACCATGATGAGGAGCATGCGATTTGAGTTCCAAATAGGGGCGTGATGTTGGAAGGCAAGAGGGGGAGAGAGACGAACTATAAATACAACAATCGGAACCAAGATCGAAAAACTTAAAGGAATCCGCCATGGCCAAACGAAGAACACGAGCAAGACAACAACGAATTCATTCCTCCTATTTGGACCAACCGTTCGTTAGGGATGTCTCCAACAACTTCGTGAGGAGGTTGTTGTGCCCCAACGATACCGGTGCCGTAGAGAGGAAGAACGAAGACGAAGAGAGCTTCACTTACAACAATGGCGGAACGAGAAAATGCTTCAAAACCCCTCGAAATCACCACTTGGAACGATCCTCTTGCAACAACGAAGATGATGGCATGATTTTCGAGAAGAAAAACCACTCACCGCCGTCGTGGAAGTCCGGGGAAAGGTCCGGCCGTGTGTGAACAAGGAGGAGAGAGAAGAGAGCTTTTTTTTTTGTGATCAAGAATATGAAGTTCCATACAACAAGTCATGGCCAAAAAAAACTAAGTATGGAGACTTTAAACACTCTAGAATGATCGTTCCTTCAACCATTTGATCAAACGTAACTCGTTTAGTCTATTACTTCACCACGAAGTAACAATTTACCTTGTTACTTCGTGAGAAAGTTATAGTTGGTCAAATGGGCCAACGGGCATCTTACGAACCAAAACGCACTCGATTAGCGTTAATAAGCTTAGATTATCCTTGGGAAGGTTAAGACTTGTGATCAAGAATATGAGAGAAATAAAAGGTTTATAAAAGAAAACTAGGGGTAGGTACTACATAGCGAAGGCCGTATGGTGTACCCCACCCATACGATCGCCAAACACAGAGAAATAGAAATCTCAACAACAAATAAGAGCATATCCCAAAAGTGGATACCTCGAAAGTAAAGTATGCCAAAATGTGAAAAATCGGCCTATATCATCTATGAATATGATCTATTCTTCCACTTCATCTTTTCTTCTGCTCTTCGTTCTTTGTTCTCTTTTTTCCGTTGACTCTTGCTTATGTAGGTGGAGCAATCTGGTGCTTTAATCCTATTTTTTTCTCTTCTCTCTTCACCTTCTCGGAGTATTCGCCTACAACATTCCTCATAAGACTCATCTTTTGTAACAGTTGAGTCCTCGAGGTCGCTCGTTACAATTTGTCTTGGGATTGGAGTGCAGATTCTTCTTTGATTAAATGAGGATTCCAACTCCTCAACAAACGCATCATCACCCACGGCTTCATCATAAGTATGCCCAAGTAGGAGGGTTGGCGAGGTGGGAGGGGTAGAGATATCACACGAGAAAGTAGCATCCGGAAAGCACACCCTTGGAGAGAGAAGTCTAGACTTAGGTTGATAATTAGAATCCGATAACCTCTTTGCATCATCATTGTCATCCCTCAAGATCATATCTTCAATCTCTTTTTCTTTGGCCTTTCTCAACTCTTCCTCACTAAGGAGATCTTCATTTCCATCATTAGTCGCAACGTGAATTATTGCCAACTTGAGGTGTTTCTCTTGATCCGCCTCCTCGGCCACTTCCTCAACATTGGGTATTTGTTCAAGGCTATCGACTTTCTTCGGTGGTGAAATTGGAGCAATGTTCCTCTTAGCCTTCCAAACAAAGGTCGTCGGTTTTGGGACATCCTCAACCTTCTCATTAGTTCCTTGAGGTTTCTCCACACCACATTCCTCAAGTGTATGGCCCATTCGTTGACATTTCCGGCAATAGGTTGGAATATTTTCATATACGACCTTTTGCTTTACGATGTCCACTTGACCATGCACATCTTCTACCCCCCATTCAATTTCTTCTTTCAATGGATCAAGAAGGTTGATCTCAACACATATTCGAGGATAATCCGGGCGTGACATAGTGGCCGCGCCTTCGTCAAGCCTCAAAGGTCTTCCAAAGTAAGACCCAATGTTCATAAGGGCATTTCTCTCACAAAACCGCATGTTGAGGTTTGGTAAACCAATCCACACGGGAGCTATCGGAGGATCAAGATCGGGATCGAAATCCGGGGTCCATTTGTAGATTGAACCATTAAGATCAAGAAATCGAAGGTCCTTCTTCAACCATAAGCGAGTATAGTCCTCCTCCGTGGTCAATTTCAACATAACGTGGCGAGGAACAATTGGGCCAAGTGTGTATTTGCCTTGGAGTTTGAGTCTCGCTATCTTGTTATGTATAAACGTGTAGCTCGGCTTAACAAGGGGGAACCGAAGGATCAAAACAAGCTTAAGCCTCTCATCAAGGACTTTAATTTCCTCCTTCTTGAAAACTATCATAGATTTTCCTTTGACCGCTCGAAACTCCATTGTAGTGAGAGTAGGATCATCAATAAGGGAGCGGTTTATTTCATATTGTCTTGTAGGAGCGGCCGCTTGCGCATAAGAAGCGCGACGCAATGGAGCACGGATTTGATACGGACGAGGATTGTCCAGTGCCACATTAGGTTGTCTCGCAAGTGTAGGTGGAACAAATGGAGGCTTCTCAAGTCTAGAAAAGTTGTTCGAGAGAAGCGGGAAAAGGCCGGACCCAATCTTAGGCTTTTCAAGTACAACTTTCGGAGTTGACTTTTGCATGGTCAACATTGACTTTTGGGCGTTGACTTCGGCAGTCAAAGTTGACTGAGTCAAGGGAGGTGATGTGGCAGTGGGTCCCACATTAGTGGTCTTGCATAGTGGAAGACTAAGCATGGGGGACACAAGGAAAAGTCTTGTCCCCCACTTCTAGGCTCCACTAACAAAAAGCTTGCAACTTGTCCCCCAACCCTAGACTCCACTAACAAAAGGTAGGTAACTTGTCCCCCAACCCTAACCCTAATACAAGCTCGGCCGCCGCCTACCCAAGAAGGATGATCGGACGGAGGCGGAGCCGCGGCGGAGCCGCGGCGGTGCGGCGTCGAAAAATCTTCGGATGCGCGGATTTTGTCCCCGACTACAAATCTAACCACCAAACTGACCGCCCCCACCACCACGGTGACCGGAGAGAGAGAGACCACGGTGGCGCGCGGCGGCGGCGTCGGAAAGTCGCCGGAATAACCTCGGAGGTCGGAAAAACGCGGCGGATCCGCAAAGACACCTCCAAAACCAATCCGAAAGAGATCCAAACAACTAAAGCTAAGAACACCAAAACGTAGGAACACCAAAATGGCCAAAAACAAAAGCCAAGAACACTCAAAGACACAAAATGGAAGAGAAAAAAAAAAGAGAACGAAAGACACTTCACAAAGAGTGACCAAACCGTGAAGGGCAATCCAACACACCCTCGGTCACTCTCCACCGTTTTGTGCAACCACCAAACTCAGGGGCAATCCAAGAGAAGGTGATGAACACTCCACAATGGGTGTTATGTCGAAAGAAAGAGAGGGATAGGAAAAACGGAGAGAAAACGCAAAAAAACCAACAACACAACAAGCTAACTAACGAGTTCCGCCATTGATGAACATAAGAGACTAAGTACGAAAAATGAAGCACAACAACGACGGATCCATGGAAGAAACTCACGGATCCGCCATTTAAAGCTCCAAAGCTTGAACTTACAACAATGGCGGAACGAGAAAATGCTTCAAAACCCCTCGAAATCACCACTTGAAACGATCCTCTTGCAACAACGAAGATGATGGCATGATTTTCGAGATGAAAAACCACTCACCGTCGCCGTGGAAGTCCGGGGAAAGCTCGGCCGTGTGTGAACAAGGAGGAGAGAGAAGAGAGCGTTAAATGGGCCAACGGGCATCGTACAAACCAAAACGCACTCGATTAGTGTTAATAAGCTTAGATTATCCTTGGGAAGGTTAATACTTGTGATCAAGAATATGAAGTTCCATACAACAAGTTATTGCCAAAAAAACTAAGTATGGAGACTTTAAACACTCTAGAATGATCTTTCCTTCAACCATTTGATCAAACGTAACTCGTTTAGTCTATTACTTCACCACGAAGTAACAAATTACCTTGTTACTTCGTGAGAAAGTAATAGTTGGTCAAATGGGCCAACGGGCATCGTACAAACCAAAACGCACTCGATTAGTGTTAATAAGCTTAGATTATCCTTAGGTTAATACTTGTGATCAAGAATATGAAGTTCCATACAACAAGTCATGGCCAAAAAAACTAAGTATGGAGACTTTAAACACTCTAGAATGATCGTTCCTTCAACCATTTGATCAAACGTAACTCGTTTAGTCTATTACTTCACCACGAAGTAACAATTTACCTTGGTACTTCGTGAGAAAGTTATAGTTGGTCAAATGGGCCAACGGGCATCTTACGAACCAAAACGCACTCGATTAGTGTTAATAAGCTTAGATTATCCTTGGGAAGGTTAATACTTGTGATCAAGAATATGAAGTTCCATACAACAAGTCATGGCCAAAAAAACTAAGTATGGAGACTTTAAACACTCTAGAATGATCGTTCCTTCAACCATTTGATCAAACGTAACTCGTTTAGTCTATTACTTCACCACGAAGTAACAATTTACCTTGTTACTTCGTGAGAAAGTTATAGTTGGTCAAATGGGCCAACGGGCATCTTACAAACCAAAACGCACTCGATTAGTGTTAATAAGCTTAGATTATCCTTGGGAAGGTTAAGACTTGTGATCAAGAATATGAAGTTCCATACAACAAGTCATTGCCAAAAAAACTAAGTATGGAGACTTTAAACACTCTAGAATGATCTTTCCTTCAACCATTTGATCAAACGTAACTCGTTTAGTCTATTACTTCACCACGAAGTAACAATTTACCTTGTTACTTCGTGAGAAAGTTATAGTTGGTCAAATGGGCCAACGGGCATCTTACGAACCAAAACGCACTCGATTAGTGTTAATAAGCTTAGATTATCCTTGGGAAGGTTAAGACTTGTGATCAAGAATATGAAAGAGAAAATAAAAGGTTTATAAAAGGAAAAAGTGGGGAGGTACTACAAAACTAGACCATATGGTGTACCCCACCCATACGGTCGCCAATCAACAAAGAGAAATGGAGATCTCAACAAAGAAGAGCATATCCCAAAAGTGGATACCTCGAGAAATAAAGTAAGCCGAGATATGAAACCGGCCTATTACAAAGTAAGTCTTCACCCTAAAGAGTCCCGTCGGCTTCTTGTTCTTTTAGCAACTTCTTATTGGCTAGATTTATTTGTTTCAACAATTCCACCTGAACTAGTTTCCAACACGGATTTGGCTTCCGTTTGCTATAGCTAGCAAGAGTGTTGTCCATTCGGTGGATGCGCTCAAAAGTCATCTCCTCGGTCCTAAGGTAATGAATCATTTCTTCCGCCTTAATTTCCAATTCCGATTTCTTCTCTGCTTCAACGTCCTCTTGGCTAGTCTCTTCTTCATCACTGCTCTGTTCATCTTCTTTTTGCAACTTCTTTTTGGCTAGATTTATTTGTTTCAACAATTCCACCTGAACTAGTTTCCAACACGGATTTGGCTTCCGTTTGCTATAGCTAGCAACAGTGTTGTCCATTCGGTAGATGCGCTCAAAAGTCATCTCCTCGGTCCTAAGGTAATGAATCATTTCTTCCGCCTTAATTTCCAATTCCGATTTCTTCTCTGCTTCTACGTCCTCTTGGCTAGTCTCTTCTTCATCACTGCTCTGTTCATCTTCTTCTGATTCTTCGGATTCCACAACTTCCTCTATTTTCTTCTCTTTTTCCTGTTTTGGACTTGCATTGTCCTCCCTCAAAATCCTATCTTCAATATCTTTTTCTTCGGCTTTTCTCAACTCTTCATCCCTTAAGAGATGTTTACTTTCATCATTAGTCGGGATCTCTTGATCCGTGTCTTCGGCCACTTCCTCAACATTGGGGACTTGTTCAAGATCATCGGCATTCTTCGGAGATGAGTTTGGAAAAATGTTCCTCTTAGCCTTCCAAACAAAGTTCTTCGGTTTTGGGACTTCCTCAACCTTCTCATTAGTGCCTTGAGGTTTCTCCACACCACAATCCTCAAGTGTATGGCCCATTCGTTGACATTTCCGGCAATAGGTTGGAATATTTTCATATATGACCTTTTGCTTGACGATGTCCACTTGACCATGCACGTCTTCTATCCCCCATTCAATTTCCTCTTTCAAAAGATCAAGGAGGTTGATCTCAACACATATCCGAGGGTAATCCGGGCGTGACATAGTGGCCGCACCTTCATCGAGCCTCAAAGGTCTTCCAAAGTAGGAACCAATGTTCATAAGGGCATTTCTCTCACAAAACCGCATGTTAAGGTTTGGAAGACCAATCCACACAGGAGCTATCGGAGGGTCGAGCTCGGGGTCGAAGTCCGGGGTCCATTTGTAGATTGAACCATTAAGATCAAGAAAACGAAGGTCCTTCTTCAACCATAACCGAGTATAGTCCTCCTCCGTGGTCAACTTCAACATAACGTGACGAGGGCCAATAGGGCCAAGTGTGTATTTGCCTTGGAGTTTGAGTCTCGCCATCTTGTTGTGGATAAAGGTGTAGCTTGGCTTAACGAGAGGGAAACGAAGGATTAAAACAAGCTTAAGCCTATCATCAAGGACTTTGATTTCCTCATTCTTGAAGACGATCATTGATTTTCCTTTGACAATTCGAGCCTCCATAGTAGTAAGAGTAGGGTCATCAATAAGAGAGCGGTTAATATCATATTGTCTTGAGGGAGCGGCCGCTTGCGCATAAGAAGCGCGACGCGTTGGGGCACGAATTTGATACGGTCGAGGATTGTCCGGCGCCGCATTAGGTTGTCTCGCAAAAGTAGGAGCGAGTGAGGGCTTTGCAACTCTAGAAAAGTTATTCGATAGAGGCGGGAAAAGGCCGGATCCAACCGTACTTTCTGTTGACTTTACAAGGCTCGGCGTTGACCGAGTCAACGCGCCACACGTTGACTTTCCGGAGGTCAGCGTTGACCGAGTCAGCACATGTGATGTGGCAGTAGGACCCACATTAGTCTTGCAAGACAAGGTGGCTAAGTGAGTGGTAGGGGCCACATCCATAGTGGGGGACATAGTGGGAGACATGGTGGGGGACAAAGTGGGGGACAAGGTGGGGGACAAAGTGGAAGACAAAGTGGGTAGTCTTCCACTTCCACCAAGACCTAGCTGACCGGGCCCACTGCCACCTTGACTGGCCGGATGTAGGCGGCGCCGGAGCGGCGGAAGGCCGCCGGAAAGTCGCCGGAAAAAACACCTTGCACGGAAAATGACTTATCTCCTCACCCACAAAGGCTCTCTGGTCGTTCCACCCACCAAAATGACCGCAACGAAGAGGGCTACCTGAATATGACACTTTCCGGCGAAGGTGCACCGAGGAGGTGGTCGGAAAAAACCAAAAACCGCCGGAAAGTGCTTAAAACCCTCGGATTTGAAGCCAAAAATGACCCCAAGACTCAAATCCGATGAAAATCTCCTCCACAACCACCCAAAAACACGCAAGAGGCTTGAAACTTAACAACCCCGAAGAGAAGACGCCGGAAATATGATCGGAGTAGCTCAAAACTCCTCAAAGACCACCAAATCCGAGCGAAATCCAAGAGATCCGAAAGAGAGGCACCCCAAAAACGAAAAAGAGGAACAAAAAGAACGAAAGACACTTCACAAAGAGTGACCAAGCCGTGAAGGGCAATCCAACACACCCTCAATCACTCTCCACCGTTTTGTGTAACCACCAAACTCAAGGGCAATCCAAGAGAAGGTGATGAACACTCCACAATGGGTGTTATGTCGAAACAAAGAGGGGGAGATGAAAAACGGAAAGAAAACGCCAAGAGACGAACTATAGGACAAGAAAACCAAGAAATCCGAGCTAGGAGACCATACCATCAAAAAAGACGAAAATCCTCCATGGAAGAAGCTTGAATCCGTGAAAAACGAATGAAATCCGAGCTAGGAGACCATGACCATCAAGAAAGACGAAAATCTTCCATGGATGGAGCTTGAATCCGTGAAAAGCTAACCAAAATCCATAGGGTAAGCTAAAGTCCGAACCTTAAGCTCACAAGAGGGGAAACCGAGTCAACGGAGAAGACGCCGGTGTCCTCGTGAGGAGGTCACCGTGCTCCGATGATCGGAAAGGTGACCGGAAACCGCCTAAGTGTGAACGCGAGGAGAGAGAAGAGAGCTTTTACTTTTTTGTTGTGATCAAGAATATTTGTGATCAAGAATATGAAGTTCCATACAACAAGTCATGGCCAAAAAAACTAAGTATGGAGACTTTAAACACTCTAGAATGCTCGTTCCTTCAACCATTTGATCAAACGTAACTCGTTTAGTCTATTACTTCACCACGAAGTAACAATTTACCTTGTTACTTCGTGAGAAAGTTATAGTTGGTCAAATGGGCCAACGGGCATCTTACGAACCAAAACGCACTCGATTAGTGTTAATAAGCTTAGATTATCCTTGGGAAGGTTAAGACTTGTGAGCAAGAATATGAAGTTCCATACAACAAGTCATTGCCAAAAAAACTAAGTATGGAGACTTTAAACACTCTAGAATGATCTTTCCTTCAACCATTTGATCAAACGTAACTCGTTTAGTCTATTACTTCACCACGAAGTAACAAATTACCTTGTTACTTCGTGAGAAAGTTATAGTTGGTCAAATGGGCCAACGGGCATCTTACGAACCAAAACGCACTCGATTAGTGTTAATAAGCTTAGATTATCCTTAGGTTAATACTTGTGATCAAGAATATGAAGTTCCATACAACAAGTCTTGGCCAAAAAAACTAAGTATGGAGACTTTAAACACTCTAGAATGATCTTTCCTTCAACGATTTGATCAAACGTAACTCGTTTAGTCTATTACTTCACCACGAAGTAACAATTTACCTTGTTACTTCGTGAGAAAGTTATAGTTGGTCAAATTGGCCAACGGGTATCGTACGAACCAAAACGCACTCGATTAGTGTTAATAAGCTTAGATTATCCTTGGGAAGGTTAATACTTGTGATCAAGAATATGAAGTTCCATACAACAAGTCATGGCCAAAAAAACTAAGTATGGAGACTTTAAACACTCTAGAATGATCTTTCCTTCAACGATTTGATCAAACGTAACTCGTTTAGTCTATTACTTCACAACGAAGTAACAGTTTACCTTGTTACTTCGTGAGAAAGTAATAGTTGGTCAAATGGGCCAACGGGCATCGTACAAACCAAAACGCACTCGATTAGTGTTAATAAGCTTAGATTATCCTTGGGAAGGTTAATACTTGTGATCAAGAATATGAAGTTCCATACAACAAGTCATGGCCAAAAAAACTAAGTATGGAGACTTTAAACACTCTAGAATGATCGTTCCTTCAACCATTTGATCAAACGTAACTCGTTTAGTCTATTACTTCACCACGAAGTAACAATTTACCTTGTTACTTCGTGAGAAAGTTATAGTTGGTCAAATGGGCCAACGGGCATCTTACGAACCAAAACGCACTCGATTAGTGTTAATAAGCTTAGATTATCCTTGGGAAGGTTAATACTTGTGATCAAGAATATGAAGTTCCATACAACAAGTCATGGCCAAAAAAACTAAGTATGGAGACTTTAAACACTCTAGAATGATCGTTCCTTCAACCATTTGATCAAACGTAACTCGTTTAGTCTATTACTTCACCACGAAGTAACAATTTACCTTGTTACTTCGTGAGAAAGTTATAGTTGGTCAAATGGGCCAACGGGCATCTTACGAACCAAAACGCACTCGATTAGTGTTAATAAGCTTAGATTATCCTTAGGTTAATACTTGTGATCAAGAATATGAAGTTCCATACAACAAGTCTTGGCCAAAAAAACTAAGTATGGAGACTTTAAACACTCTAGAATGATCTTTCCTTCAACGATTTGATCAAACGTAACTCGTTTAGTCTATTACTTCACCACGAAGTAACAATTTACCTTGTTACTTCGTGAGAAAGTTATAGTTGGTCAAATTGGCCAACGGGTATCGTACGAACCAAAACGCACTCGATTAGTGTTAATAAGCTTAGATTATGCTTGGGAAGGTTAATACTTGTGATCAAGAATATGAAGTTCCATACAACAAGTCATGGCCAAAAAAACTAAGTATGGAGACTTTAAACACTCTAGAATGATCTTTCCTTCAACGATTTGATCAAACGTAACTCGTTTAGTCTATTACTTCACAACGAAGTAACAGTTTACCTTGTTACTTCGTGAGAAAGTAATAGTTGGTCAAATGGGCCAACGGGCATCGTACAAACCAAAACGCACTCGATTAGTGTTAATAAGCTTAGATTATCCTTGGGAAGGTTAATACTTGTGATCAAGAATATGAAGTTCCATACAACAAGTCATGGCCAAAAAAACTAAGTATGGAGACTTTAAACACTCTAGAATGATCGTTCCTTCAACCATTTGATCAAACGTAACTCGTTTAGTCTATTACTTCACCACGAAGTAACAATTTACCTTGTTACTTCGTGAGAAAGTTATAGTTGGTCAAATGGGCCAACGGGCATCTTACGAACCAAAACGCACTCGATTAGTGTTAATAAGCTTAGATTATCCTTGGGAAGGTTAAGACTTGTGATCAAGAATATGAAGTTCCATACAACAAGTCATTGCCAAAAAAACTAAGTATGGAGACTTTAAACACTCTAGAATGATCTTTCCTTCAACCATTTGATCAAACGTAACTCGTTTAGTCTATTACTTCACCACGAAGTAACAAATTACCTTGTTACTTCGTGAGAAAGTTATAGTTGGTCAAATGGGCCAACGGGCATCTTACGAACCAAAACGCACTCGATTAGTGTTAATAAGCTTAGATTATCCTTAGGTTAATACTTGTGATCAAGAATATGAAGTTCCATACAACAAGTCTTGGCCAAAAAAACTAAGTATGGAGACTTTAAACACTCTAGAATGATCTTTCCTTCAACGATTTGATCAAACGTAACTCGTTTAGTCTATTACTTCACCACGAAGTAACAATTTACCTTGTTACTTCGTGAGAAAGTTATAGTTGGTCAAATTGGCCAACGGGTATCGTACGAACCAAAACGCACTCGATTAGTGTTAATAAGCTTAGATTATCCTTGGGAAGGTTAATACTTGTGATCAAGAATATGAAGTTCCATACAACAAGTCATGGCCAAAAAAACTAAGTATGGAGACTTTAAACACTCTAGAATGATCTTTCCTTCAACGATTTGATCAAACGTAACTCGTTTAGTCTATTACTTCACAACGAAGTAACAGTTTACCTTGTTACTTCGTGAGAAAGTAATAGTTGGTCAAATGGGCCAACGGGCATCGTACAAACCAAAACGCACTCGATTAGTGTTAATAAGCTTAGATTATCCTTGGGAAGGTTAATACTTGTGATCAAGAATATGAAGTTCCATACAACAAGTCATGGCCAAAAAAACTAAGTATGGAGACTTTAAACACTCTAGAATGATCGTTCCTTCAACCATTTGATCAAACGTAACTCGTTTAGTCTATTACTTCACCACGAAGTAACAATTTACCTTGTTACTTCGTGAGAAAGTTATAGTTGGTCAAATGGGCCAACGGGCATCTTACGAACCAAAACGCACTCGATTAGTGTTAATAAGCTTAGATTATCCTTGGGAAGGTTAATACTTGTGATCAAGAATATGAAGTTCCATACAACAAGTCATGGCCAAAAAAACTAAGTATGGAGACTTTAAACACTCTAGAATGATCGTTCCTTCAACCATTTGATCAAACGTAACTCGTTTAGTCTATTACTTCACCACGAAGTAACAATTTACCTTGTTACTTCGTGAGAAAGTTATAGTTGGTCAAATGGGCCAACGGGCATCTTACGAACCAAAACGCACTCGATTAGTGTTAATAAGCTTAGATTATCCTTAGGTTAATACTTGTGATCAAGAATATGAAGTTCCATACAACAAGTCTTGGCCAAAAAAACTAAGTATGGAGACTTTAAACACTCTAGAATGATCTTTCCTTCAACGATTTGATCAAACGTAACTCGTTTAGTCTATTACTTCACCACGAAGTAACAATTTACCTTGTTACTTCGTGAGAAAGTTATAGTTGGTCAAATTGGCCAACGGGTATCGTACGAACCAAAACGCACTCGATTAGTGTTAATAAGCTTAGATTATGCTTGGGAAGGTTAATACTTGTGATCAAGAATATGAAGTTCCATACAACAAGTCATGGCCAAAAAAACTAAGTATGGAGACTTTAAACACTCTAGAATGATCTTTCCTTCAACGATTTGATCAAACGTAACTCGTTTAGTCTATTACTTCACAACGAAGTAACAGTTTACCTTGTTACTTCGTGAGAAAGTAATAGTTGGTCAAATGGGCCAACGGGCATCGTACAAACCAAAACGCACTCGATTAGTGTTAATAAGCTTAGATTATCCTTGGGAAGGTTAATACTTGTGATCAAGAATATGAAGTTCCATACAACAAGTCATGGCCAAAAAAACTAAGTATGGAGACTTTAAACACTCTAGAATGATCGTTCCTTCAACCATTTGATCAAACGTAACTCGTTTAGTCTATTACTTCACCACGAAGTAACAATTTACCTTGTTACTTCGTGAGAAAGTTATAGTTGGTCAAATGGGCCAACGGGCATCTTACGAACCAAAACGCACTCGATTAGTGTTAATAAGCTTAGATTATCCTTGGGAAGGTTAATACTTGTGATCAAGAATATGAAGTTCCATACAACAAGTCATGGCCAAAAAAACTAAGTATGGAGACTTTAAACACTCTAGAATGATCGTTCCTTCAACCATTTGATCAAACGTAACTCGTTTAGTCTATTACTTCACCACGAAGTAACAATTTACCTTGTTACTTCGTGAGAAAGTTATAGTTGGTCAAATGGGCCAACGGGCATCTTACGAACCAAAACGCACTCGATTAGTGTTAATAAGCTTAGATTATCCTTGGGAAGGTTAATACTTGTGATCAAGAATATGAAGTTCCATACAACAAGTCATGGCCAAAAAAACTAAGTATGGAGACTTTAAACACTCTAGAATGATCGTTCCTTCAACCATTTGATCAAACGTACCTCGTTTAGTCTATTACTTCACCACGAAGTAACAATTTACCTTGTTACTTCGTGAGAAAGTTATAGTTGGTCAAATGGGCCAACGGGCATCTTACGAACCAAAACGCACTCGATTAGTGTTAATAAGCTTAGATTATCCTTAGGTTAATACTTGTGATCAAGAATATGAAGTTCCATACAACAAGTCTTGGCCAAAAAAACTAAGTATGGAGACTTTAAACACTCTAGAATGATCTTTCCTTCAACGATTTGATCAAACGTAACTCGTTTAGTCTATTACTTCACCACGAAGTAACAATTTACCTTGTTACTTCGTGAGAAAGTTATAGTTGGTCAAATTGGCCAACGGGTATCGTACGAACCAAAACGCACTCGATTAGTGTTAATAAGCTTAGATTATGCTTGGGAAGGTTAATACTTGTGATCAAGAATATGAAGTTCCATACAACAAGTCATGGCCAAAAAAACTAAGTATGGAGACTTTAAACACTCTAGAATGATCTTTCCTTCAACGATTTGATCAAACGTAACTCGTTTAGTCTATTACTTCACAACGAAGTAACAGTTTACCTTGTTACTTCGTGAGAAAGTAATAGTTGGTCAAATGGGCCAACGGGCATCGTACAAACCAAAACACACTCGATTAGTGTTAATAAGCTTAGATTATCCTTGGGAAGGTTAATACTTGTGATCAAGAATATGAAGTTCCATACAACAAGTCATGGCCAAAAAAACTAAGTATGGAGACTTTAAACACTCTAGAATGATCGTTCCTTCAACCATTTGATCAAACGTAACTCGTTTAGTCTATTACTTCACCACGAAGTAACAATTTACCTTGTTACTTCGTGAGAAAGTTATAGTTGGTCAAATGGGCCAACGGGCATCTTACGAACCAAAACGCACTCGATTAGTGTTAATAAGCTTAGATTATCCTTGGGAAGGTTAATACTTGTGATCAAGAATATGAAGTTCCATACAACAAGTCATGGCCAAAAAAACTAAGTATGGAGACTTTAAACACTCTAGAATGATCGTTCCTTCAACCATTTGATCAAACGTAACTCGTTTAGTCTATTACTTCACCACGAAGTAACAATTTACCTTGTTACTTCGTGAGAAAGTTATAGTTGGTCAAATGGGCCAACGGGCATCTTACGAACCAAAACGCACTCGATTAGTGTTAATAAGCTTAGATTATCCTTAGGTTAATACTTGTGATCAAGAATATGAAGTTCCATACAACAAGTCTTGGCCAAAAAAACTAAGTATGGAGACTTTAAACACTCTAGAATGATCTTTCCTTCAACGATTTGATCAAACGTAACTCGTTTAGTCTATTACTTCACCACGAAGTAACAATTTACCTTGTTACTTCGTGAGAAAGTTATAGTTGGTCAAATTGGCCAACGGGTATCGTACGAACCAAAACGCACTCGATTAGTGTTAATAAGCTTAGATTATGCTTGGGAAGGTTAATACTTGTGATCAAGAATATGAAGTTCCATACAACAAGTCATGGCCAAAAAAACTAAGTATGGAGACTTTAAACACTCTAGAATGATCTTTCCTTCAACGATTTGATCAAACGTAACTCGTTTAGTCTATTACTTCACAACGAAGTAACAGTTTACCTTGTTACTTCGTGAGAAAGTAATAGTTGGTCAAATGGGCCAACGGGCATCGTACAAACCAAAACGCACTCGATTAGTGTTAATAAGCTTAGATTATCCTTGGGAAGGTTAATACTTGTGATCAAGAATATGAAGTTCCATACAACAAGTCATGGCCAAAAAAACTAAGTATGGAGACTTTAAACACTCTAGAATGATCGTTCCTTCAACCATTTGATCAAACGTAACTCGTTTAGTCTATTACTTCACCACGAAGTAACAATTTACCTTGTTACTTCGTGAGAAAGTTATAGTTGGTCAAATGGGCCAACGGGCATCTTACGAACCAAAACGCACTCGATTAGTGTTAATAAGCTTAGATTATCCTTGGGAAGGTTAATACTTGTGATCAAGAATATGAAGTTCCATACAACAAGTCATGGCCAAAAAAACTAAGTATGGAGACTTTAAACACTCTAGAATGATCTTTCCTTCAACGATTTGATCAAACGTAACTCGTTTAGTCTATTACTTCACCACGAAGTAACAATTTACCTTGTTACTTCGTGAGAAAGTTATAGTTGGTCAAATTGGCCAACGGGTATCGTACGAACCAAAACGCACTCGATTAGTGTTAATAAGCTTAGATTATGCTTGGGAAGGTTAATACTTGTGATCAAGAATATGAAGTTCCATACAACAAGTCATGGCCAAAAAAACTAAGTATGGAGACTTTAAACACTCTAGAATGATCTTTCCTTCAACGATTTGATCAAACGTAACTCGTTTAGTCTATTACTTCACCACGAAGTAACAGTTTACCTTGTTACTTCGTGAGAAAGTTATAGTTGGTCAAATGGGCCAACGGGCATCGTACGAACCAAAATGCACTCGATTAGTGTTAATAAGCTTAGATTATCCTTAGGAAGGTTAATACTTGTGATCAAAAATATGAAGTTCCATACAACAAGTCATGGCCAAAAAAACTAAGTATGGAGACTTTAAACACTCTAGAATGATCTTTCCTTCAACGATTTGATCAAACGTAACTCGTTTAGTCTATTACTTCACAACGAAGTAACAGTTTACCTTGTTACTTCGTGAGAAAGTAATAGTTGGTCAAATGGGCCAACGGGTATCGTACAAACCAAAACGCACTCGATTAGTGTTAATAAGCTTAGATTATCCTTGAGAAGGTTAATACTTGTGATCAAGAATATGAAGTTCCATACAACAAGTCATGGCCAAAAAAACTAAGTATGGAGACTTTAAACACTCTAGAATGATCGTTCCTTCAACCATTTGATCAAACGTAACTCGTTTAGTCTATTACTTCACCACGAAGTAACAATTTACCTTGTTACTTCGTGAGAAAGTTATAGTTGGTCAAATGGGCCAACGGGTATCGTACAAACCAAAACGCACTCGATTAGTGTTAATAAGCTTAGATTATCCTTGGGAAGGTTAATACTTGTGATCAAGAATATGAAGTTCCATACAACAAGTCATGGCCAAAAAAACTAAGTATGGAGACTTTAAACACTCTAGAATGATCGTTCCTTCAACCATTTGATCAAACGTAACTCGTTTAGTCTATTACTTCACCACGAAGTAACAATTTACCTTGTTACTTCGTGAGAAAGTTATAGTTGGTCAAATGGGCCAACGGGCATCTTACGAACCAAAACGCACTCGATTAGTGTTAATAAGCTTAGATTATCCTTGGGAAGGTTAATACTTGTGATCAAGAATATGAAGTTCCATACAACAAGTCATGGCCAAAAAAACTAAGTATGGAGACTTTAAACACTCTAGAATGATCGTTCCTTCAACCATTTGATCAAACGTAACTCGTTTAGTCTATTACTTCACCACGAAGTAACAATTTACCTTGTTACTTCGTGAGAAAGTTATAGTTGGTCAAATGGGCCAACGGGCATCTTACGAACCAAAACGCACTCGATTAGTGTTAATAAGCTTAGATTATCCTTAGGTTAATACTTGTGATCAAGAATATGAAGTTCCATACAACAAGTCTTGGCCAAAAAAACTAAGTATGGAGACTTTAAACACTCTAGAATGATCTTTCCTTCAACGATTTGATCAAACGTAACTCGTTTAGTCTATTACTTCACCACGAAGTAACAATTTACCTTGTTACTTCGTGAGAAAGTTATAGTTGGTCAAATTGGCCAACGGGTATCGTACGAACCAAAACGCACTCGATTAGTGTTAATAAGCTTAGATTATGCTTGGGAAGGTTAATACTTGTGATCAAGAATATGAAGTTCCATACAACAAGTCATGGCCAAAAAAACTAAGTATGGAGACTTTAAACACTCTAGAATGATCTTTCCTTCAACGATTTGATCAAACGTAACTCGTTTAGTCTATTACTTCACAACGAAGTAACAGTTTACCTTGTTACTTCGTGAGAAAGTAATAGTTGGTCAAATGGGCCAACGGGCATCGTACAAACCAAAACGCACTCGATTAGTGTTAATAAGCTTAGATTATCCTTGGGAAGGTTAATACTTGTGATCAAGAATATGAAGTTCCATACAACAAGTCATGGCCAAAAAAACTAAGTATGGAGACTTTAAACACTCTAGAATGATCGTTCCTTCAACCATTTGATCAAACGTAACTCGTTTAGTCTATTACTTCACCACGAAGTAACAATTTACCTTGTTACTTCGTGAGAAAGTTATAGTTGGTCAAATGGGCCAACGGGCATCTTACGAACCAAAACGCACTCGATTAGTGTTAATAAGCTTAGATTATCCTTGGGAAGGTTAATACTTGTGATCAAGAATATGAAGTTCCATACAACAAGTCATGGCCAAAAAAACTAAGTATGGAGACTTTAAACACTCTAGAATGATCGTTCCTTCAACCATTTGATCAAACGTAACTCGTTTAGTCTATTACTTCACCACGAAGTAACAATTTACCTTGTTACTTCGTGAGAAAGTTATAGTTGGTCAAATGGGCCAACGGGCATCTTACGAACCAAAACGCACTCGATTAGTGTTAATAAGCTTAGATTATCCTTAGGTTAATACTTGTGATCAAGAATATGAAGTTCCATACAACAAGTCTTGGCCAAAAAAACCAAGTATGGAGACTTTAAACACTCTAGAATGATCTTTCCTTCAACGATTTGATCAAACGTAACTCGTTTAGTCTATTACTTCACCACGAAGTAACAATTTACCTTGTTACTTCGTGAGAAAGTTATAGTTGGTCAAATTGGCCAACGGGTATCGTACGAACCAAAACGCACTCGATTAGTGTTAATAAGCTTAGATTATGCTTGGGAAGGTTAATACTTGTGATCAAGAATATGAAGTTCCATACAACAAGTCATGGCCAAAAAAACTAAGTATGGAGACTTTAAACACTCTAGAATGATCTTTCCTTCAACGATTTGATAAAACGTAACTCGTTTAGTCTATTACTTCACCACGAAGTAACAGTTTACCTTGTTACTTCGTGAGAAAGTTATAGTTGGTCAAATGGGCCAACGGGCATCGTACGAACCAAAATGCACTCGATTAGTGTTAATAAGCTTAGATTATCCTTAGGAAGGTTAATACTTGTGATCAAAAATATGAAGTTCCATACAACAAGTCATGGCCAAAAAAACTAAGTATGGAGACTTTAAACACTCTAGAATGATCTTTCCTTCAACGATTTGATCAAACGTAACTCGTTTAGTCTATTACTTCACAACGAAGTAACAGTTTACCTTGTTACTTCGTGAGAAAGTAATAGTTGGTCAAATGGGCCAACGGGTATCGTACAAACCAAAACGCACTCGATTAGTGTTAATAAGCTTAGATTATCCTTGAGAAGGTTAATACTTGTGATCAAGAATATGAAGTTCCATACAACAAGTCATGGCCAAAAAAACTAAGTATGGAGACTTTAAACACTCTAGAATGATCGTTCCTTCAACCATTTGATCAAACGTAACTCGTTTAGTCTATTACTTCACCACGAAGTAACAATTTACCTTGTTACTTCGTGAGAAAGTTATAGTTGGTCAAATGGGCCAACGGGTATCGTACAAACCAAAACGCACTCGATTAGTGTTAATAAGCTTAGATTATCCTTGGGAAGGTTAATACTTGTGATCAAGAATATGAAGTTCCATACAACAAGTCATGGCCAAAAAAACTAAGTATGGAGACTTTAAACACTCTAGAATGATCGTTCCTTCAACCATTTGATCAAACGTAACTCGTTTAGTCTATTACTTCACCACGAAGTAACAATTTACCTTGTTACTTCGTGAGAAAGTTATAGTTGGTCAAATGGGCCAACGGGCATCTTACGAACCAAAACGCACTCGATTAGTGTTAATAAGCTTAGATTATCCTTGGGAAGGTTAATACTTGTGATCAAGAATATGAAGTTCCATACAACAAGTCATGGCCAAAAAAACTAAGTATGGAGACTTTAAACACTCTAGAATGATCGTTCCTTCAACCATTTGATCAAACGTAACTCGTTTAGTCTATTACTTCACCACGAAGTAACAATTTACCTTGTTACTTCGTGAGAAAGTTATAGTTGGTCAAATGGGCCAACGGGCATCTTACGAACCAAAACGCACTCGATTAGTGTTAATAAGCTTAGATTATCCTTAGGTTAATACTTGTGATCAAGAATATGAAGTTCCATACAACAAGTCTTGACCAAAAAAACTAAGTGTGGAGACTTTAAACACTCTAGAATGATCTTTCCTTCAACGATTTGATCAAACGTAACTCGTTTAGTCTATTACTTCACCACGAAGTAACAATTTACCTTGTTACTTCGTGAGAAAGTTATAGTTGGTCAAATGGGCCAACGGGCATCTTACGAACCAAAACGCACTCGATTAGTGTTAATAAGCTTAGATTATCCTTGGGAAGGTTAATACTTGTGATCAAGAATATGAAGTTCCATACAACAAGTCATGGCCAAAAAAACTAAGTATGGAGACTTTAAACACTCTAGAATGATCGTTCCTTCAACCATTTGATCAAACGTAACTCGTTTAGTCTATTACTTCACCACGAAGTAACAATTTACCTTGTTACTTCGTGAGAAAGTTATAGTTGGTCAAATGGGCCAACGGGCATCTTACGAACCAAAACGCACTCGATTAGTGTTAATAAGCTTAGATTATCCTTAGGTTAATACTTGTGATCAAGAATATGAAGTTCCATACAACAAGTCTTGGCCAAAAAAACTAAGTATGGAGACTTTAAACACTCTAGAATGATCTTTCCTTCAACGATTTGATCAAACGTAACTCGTTTAGTCTATTACTTCACCACGAAGTAACAATTTACCTTGTTACTTCGTGAGAAAGTTATAGTTGGTCAAATTGGCCAACGGGTATCGTACGAACCAAAACGCACTCGATTAGTGTTAATAAGCTTAGATTATGCTTGGGAAGGTTAATACTTGTGATCAAGAATATGAAGTTCCATACAACAAGTCATGGCCAAAAAAACTAAGTATGGAGACTTTAAACACTCTAGAATGATCTTTCCTTCAACGATTTGATCAAACGTAACTCGTTTAGTCTATTACTTCACCACGAAGTAACAATTTACCTTGTTACTTCGTGAGAAAGTTATAGTTGGTCAAATTGGCCAACGGGTATCGTACGAACCAAAACGCACTCGATTAGTGTTAATAAGCTTAGATTATGCTTGGGAAGGTTAATACTTGTGATCAAGAATATGAAGTTCCATACAACAAGTCATGGCCAAAAAAACTAAGTATGGAGACTTTAAACACTCTAGAATGATCTTTCCTTCAACGATTTGATCAAACGTAACTCGTTTAGTCTATTACTTCACCACGAAGTAACAGTTTACCTTGTTACTTCGTGAGAAAGTTATAGTTGGTCAAATGGGCCAACGGGCATCGTACGAACCAAAATGCACTCGATTAGTGTTAATAAGCTTAGATTATCCTTAGGAAGGTTAATACTTGTGATCAAAAATATGAAGTTCCATACAACAAGTCATGGCCAAAAAAACTAAGTATGGAGACTTTAAACACTCTAGAATGATCTTTCCTTCAACGATTTGATCAAACGTAACTCGTTTAGTCTATTACTTCACAACGAAGTAACAGTTTACCTTGTTACTTCGTGAGAAAGTAATAGTTGGTCAAATGGGCCAACGGGTATCGTACAAACCAAAACGCACTCGATTAGTGTTAATAAGCTTAGATTATCCTTGAGAAGGTTAATACTTGTGATCAAGAATATGAAGTTCCATACAACAAGTCATGGCCAAAAAAACTAAGTATGGAGACTTTAAACACTCTAGAATGATCGTTCCTTCAACCATTTGATCAAACGTAACTCGTTTAGTCTATTACTTCACCACGAAGTAACAATTTACCTTGTTACTTCGTGAGAAAGTTATAGTTGGTCAAATGGGCCAACGGGTATCGTACAAACCAAAACGCACTCGATTAGTGTTAATAAGCTTAGATTATCCTTGGGAAGGTTAATACTTGTGATCAAGAATATGAAGTTCCATACAACAAGTCATGGCCAAAAAAACTAAGTATGGAGACTTTAAACACTCTAGAATGATCGTTCCTTCAACCATTTGATCAAACGTAACTCGTTTAGTCTATTACTTCACCACGAAGTAACAATTTACCTTGTTACTTCGTGAGAAAGTTATAGTTGGTCAAATGGGCCAACGGGCATCTTACGAACCAAAACGCACTCGATTAGTGTTAATAAGCTTAGATTATCCTTGGGAAGGTTAATACTTGTGATCAAGAATATGAAGTTCCATACAACAAGTCATGGCCAAAAAAACTAAGTATGGAGACTTTAAACACTCTAGAATGATCGTTCCTTCAACCATTTGATCAAACGTAACTCGTTTAGTCTATTACTTCACCACGAAGTAACAATTTACCTTGTTACTTCGTGAGAAAGTTATAGTTGGTCAAATGGGCCAACGGGCATCTTACGAACCAAAACGCACTCGATTAGTGTTAATAAGCTTAGATTATCCTTAGGTTAATACTTGTGATCAAGAATATGAAGTTCCATACAACAAGTCTTGACCAAAAAAACTAAGTGTGGAGACTTTAAACACTCTAGAATGATCTTTCCTTCAACGATTTGATCAAACGTAACTCGTTTAGTCTATTACTTCACCACGAAGTAACAATTTACCTTGTTACTTCGTGAGAAAGTTATAGTTGGTCAAATGGGCCAACGGGCATCTTACGAACCAAAACGCACTCGATTAGTGTTAATAAGCTTAGATTATCCTTGGGAAGGTTAATACTTGTGATCAAGAATATGAAGTTCCATACAACAAGTCATGGCCAAAAAAACTAAGTATGGAGACTTTAAACACTCTAGAATGATCGTTCCTTCAACCATTTGATCAAACGTAACTCGTTTAGTCTATTACTTCACCACGAAGTAACAATTTACCTTGTTACTTCGTGAGAAAGTTATAGTTGGTCAAATGGGCCAACGGGCATCTTACGAACCAAAACGCACTCGATTAGTGTTAATAAGCTTAGATTATCCTTAGGTTAATACTTGTGATCAAGAATATGAAGTTCCATACAACAAGTCTTGGCCAAAAAAACTAAGTATGGAGACTTTAAACACTCTAGAATGATCTTTCCTTCAACGATTTGATCAAACGTAACTCGTTTAGTCTATTACTTCACCACGAAGTAACGATTTACCTTGTTACTTCGTGAGAAAGTTATAGTTGGTCAAATTGGCCAACGGGTATCGTACGAACCAAAACGCACTCGATTAGTGTTAATAAGCTTAGATTATGCTTGGGAAGGTTAATACTTGTGATCAAGAATATGAAGTTCCATACAACAAGTCATGGCCAAAAAAACTAAGTATGGAGACTTTAAACACTCTAGAATGATCTTTCCTTCAACGATTTGATCAAACGTAACTCGTTTAGTCTATTACTTCACCACGAAGTAACAGTTTACCTTGTTACTTCGTGAGAAAGTTATAGTTGGTCAAATGGGCCAACGGGCATCGTACGAACCAAAATGCACTCGATTAGTGTTAATAAGCTTAGATTATCCTTAGGAAGGTTAATACTTGTGATCAAAAATATGAAGTTCCATACAACAAGTCATGGCCAAAAAAACTAAGTATGGAGACTTTAAACACTCTAGAATGATCTTTCCTTCAACGATTTGATCAAACGTAACTCGTTTAGTCTATTACTTCACAACGAAGTAACAGTTTACCTTGTTACTTCGTGAGAAAGTAATAGTTGGTCAAATGGGCCAACGGGTATCGTACAAACCAAAACGCACTCGATTAGTGTTAATAAGCTTAGATTATCCTTGAGAAGGTTAATACTTGTGATCAAGAATATGAAGTTCCATACAACAAGTCATGGCCAAAAAAACTAAGTATGGAGACTTTAAACACTCTAGAATGATCGTTCCTTCAACCATTTGATCAAACGTAACTCGTTTAGTCTATTACTTCACCACGAAGTAACAATTTACCTTGTTACTTCGTGAGAAAGTTATAGTTGGTCAAATGGGCCAACGGGTATCGTACAAACCAAAACGCACTCGATTAGTGTTAATAAGCTTAGATTATCCTTGGGAAGGTTAATACTTGTGATCAAGAATATGAAGTTCCATACAACAAGTCATGGCCCAAAAAACTAAGTATGGAGACTTTAAACACTCTAGAATGATCGTTCCTTCAACCATTTGATCAAACGTAACTCGTTTAGTCTATTACTTCACCACGAAGTAACAATTTACCTTGTTACTTCGTGAGAAAGTTATAGTTGGTCAAATGGGCCAACGGGCATCTTACGAACCAAAACGCACTCGATTAGTGTTAATAAGCTTAGATTATCCTTGGGAAGGTTAATACTTGTGATCAAGAATATGAAGTTCCATACAACAAGTCATGGCCAAAAAAACTAAGTATGGAGACTTTAAACACTCTAGAATGATCTTTCCTTCAACGATTTGATCAAACGTAACTCGTTTAGTCTATTACTTCACCACGAAGTAACAGTTTACCTTGTTACTTCGTGAGAAAGTTATAGTTGGTCAAATGGGCCAACGGGCATCGTACGAACCAAAATGCACTCGATTAGTGTTAATAAGCTTAGATTATCCTTAGGAAGGTTAATACTTGTGATCAAAAATATGAAGTTCCATACAACAAGTCATGGCCAAAAAAACTAAGTATGGAGACTTTAAACACTCTAGAATGATCTTTCCTTCAACGATTTGATCAAACGTAACTCGTTTAGTCTATTACTTCACAACGAAGTAACAGTTTACCTTGTTACTTCGTGAGAAAGTAATAGTTGGTCAAATGGGCCAACGGGTATCGTACAAACCAAAACGCACTCGATTAGTGTTAATAAGCTTAGATTATCCTTGAGAAGGTTAATACTTGTGATCAAGAATATGAAGTTCCATACAACAAGTCATGGCCAAAAAAACTAAGTATGGAGACTTTAAACACTCTAGAATGATCGTTCCTTCAACCATTTGATCAAACGTAACTCGTTTAGTCTATTACTTCACCACGAAGTAACAATTTACCTTGTTACTTCGTGAGAAAGTTATAGTTGGTCAAATGGGCCAACGGGTATCGTACAAACCAAAACGCACTCGATTAGTGTTAATAAGCTTAGATTATCCTTGGGAAGGTTAATACTTGTGATCAAGAATATGAAGTTCCATACAACAAGTCATGGCCCAAAAAACTAAGTATGGAGACTTTAAACACTCTAGAATGATCGTTCCTTCAACCATTTGATCAAACGTAACTCGTTTAGTCTATTACTTCACCACGAAGTAACAATTTACCTTGTTACTTCGTGAGAAAGTTATAGTTGGTCAAATGGGCCAACGGGCATCTTACGAACCAAAACGCACTCGATTAGTGTTAATAAGCTTAGATTATCCTTGGGAAGGTTAATACTTGTGATCAAGAATATGAAGTTCCATACAACAAGTCATGGCCAAAAAAACTAAGTATGGAGACTTTAAACACTCTAGAATGATCTTTCCTTCAACGATTTGATCAAACGTAACTCGTTTAGTCTATTACTTCACCACGAAGTAACAGTTTACCTTGTTACTTCGTGAGAAAGTTATAGTTGGTCAAATGGGCCAACGGGCATCGTACGAACCAAAATGCACTCGATTAGTGTTAATAAGCTTAGATTATCCTTAGGAAGGTTAATACTTGTGATCAAAAATATGAAGTTCCATACAACAAGTCATGGCCAAAAAAACTAAGTATGGAGACTTTAAACACTCTAGAATGATCTTTCCTTCAACGATTTGATCAAACGTAACTCGTTTAGTCTATTACTTCACCACGAAGTAACAGTTTACCTTGTTACTTCGTGAGAAAGTTATAGTTGGTCAAATGGGCCAACGGGCATCGTACGAACCAAAATGCACTCGATTAGTGTTAATAAGCTTAGATTATCCTTAGGAAGGTTAATACTTGTGATCAAAAATATGAAGTTCCATACAACAAGTCATGGCCAAAAAAACTAAGTATGGAGACTTTAAACACTCTAGAATGATCTTTCCTTCAACGATTTGATCAAACGTAACTCGTTTAGTCTATTACTTCACAACGAAGTAACAGTTTACCTTGTTACTTCGTGAGAAAGTAATAGTTCGTCAAATGGGCCAACGGGTATCGTACAAACCAAAACGCACTCGATTAGTGTTAATAAGCTTAGATTATCCTTGAGAAGGTTAATACTTGTGATCAAGAATATGAAGTTCCATACAACAAGTCATGGCCAAAAAAACTAAGTATGGAGACTTTAAACACTCTAGAATGATCGTTCCTTCAACCATTTGATCAAACGTAACTCGTTTAGTCTATTACTTCACCACGAAGTAACAATTTACCTTGTTACTTCGTGAGAAAGTTATAGTTGGTCAAATGGGCCAACGGGTATCGTACAAACCAAAACGCACTCGATTAGTGTTAATAAGCTTAGATTATCCTTGGGAAGGTTAATACTTGTGATCAAGAATATGAAGTTCCATACAACAAGTCATGGCCAAAAAAACTAAGTATGGAGACTTTAAACACTCTAGAATGATCGTTCCTTCAACCATTTGATCAAACGTAACTCGTTTAGTCTATTACTTCACCACGAAGTAACAATTTACCTTGTTACTTCGTGAGAAAGTTATAGTTGGTCAAATGGGCCAACGGGCATCTTACGAACCAAAACGCACTCGATTAGTGTTAATAAGCTTAGATTATCCTTGGGAAGGTTAATACTTGTGATCAAGAATATGAAGTTCCATACAACAAGTCATGGCCAAAAAAACTAAGTATGGAGACTTTAAACACTCTAGAATGATCGTTCCTTCAACCATTTGATCAAACGTAACTCGTTTAGTCTATTACTTCACCACGAAGTAACAATTTACCTTGTTACTTCGTGAGAAAGTTATAGTTGGTCAAATGGGCCAACGGGCATCTTACGAACCAAAATGCACTCGATTAGTGTTAATAAGCTTAGATTATCCTTAGGTTAATACTTGTGATCAAGAATATGAAGTTCCATACAATAAGTCTTGGCCAAAAAAACTAAGTATGGAGACTTTAAACACTCTAGAATGATCTTTCCTTCAACGATTTGATCAAACGTAACTCGTTTAGTCTATTACTTCACCACGAAGTAACAATTTACCTTGTTACTTCGTGAGAAAGTTATAGTTGGTCAAATTGGCCAACGGGTATCGTACGAACCAAAACGCACTCTATTAGTGTTAATAAGCTTAGATTATGCTTGGGAAGGTTAATACTTGTGATCAAGAATATGAAGTTCCATACAACAAGTCATGGCCAAAAAAACTAAGTATGGAGACTTTAAACACTCTAGAATGATCTTTCCTTCAACGATTTGATCAAACGTAACACGTTTAGTCTATTACTTCACCACGAAGTAACAGTTTACCTTGTTACTTCGTGAGAAAGTTATAGTTGGTCAAATGGGCCAACGGGCATCGTACGAACCAAAATGCACTCGATTAGTGTTAATAAGTTTAGATTATCCTTAGGAAGGTTAATACTTGTGATCAAAAATATGAAGTTCCATACAACAAGTCATGGCCAAAAAAACTAAGTATGGAGACTTTAAACACTCTAGAATGATCTTTCCTTCAACGATTTGATCAAACGTAACTCGTTTAGTCTATTACTTCACAACGAAGTAACAGTTTACCTTGTTACTTCGTGAGAAAGTAATAGTTGGTCAAATGGGCCAACGGGTATCGTACAAACCAAAACGCACTCGATTAGTGTTAATAAGCTTAGATTATCCTTGAGAAGGTTAATACTTGTGATCAAGAATATGAAGTTCCATACAACAAGTCATGGCCAAAAAAACTAAGTATGGAGACTTTAAACACTCTAGAATGATCGTTCCTTCAACCATTTGATCAAACGTAACTCGTTTAGTCTATTACTTCACCACGAAGTAACAATTTACCTTGTTACTTCGTGAGAAAGTTATAGTTGGTCAAATGGGCCAACGGGTATCGTACAAACCAAAACGCACTCGATTAGTGTTAATAAGCTTAGATTATCCTTGGGAAGGTTAATACTTGTGATCAAGAATATGAAGTTCCATACAACAAGTCATGGCCAAAAAAACTAAGTATGGAGACTTTAAACACTCTAGAATGATCGTTCCTTCAACCATTTGATCAAACGTAACTCGTTTAGTCTATTACTTCACCACGAAGTAACAATTTACCTTGTTACTTCGTGAGAAAGTTATAGTTGGTCAAATGGGCCAACGGGCATCTTACGAACCAAAACGCACTCGATTAGTGTTAATAAGCTTAGATTATCCTTGGGAAGGTTAATACTTGTGATCAAGAATATGAAGTTCCATACAACAAGTCATGGCCAAAAAAACTAAGTATGGAGACTTTAAACACTCTAGAATGATCGTTCCTTCAACCATTTGATCAAACGTAACTCGTTTAGTCTATTACTTCACCACGAAGTAACAATTTACCTTGTTACTTCGTGAGAAAGTTATAGTTGGTCAAATGGGCCAACGGGCATCTTACGAACCAAAACGCACTCGATTAGTGTTAATAAGCTTAGATTATCCTTAGGTTAATACTTGTGATCAAGAATATGAAGTTCCATACAACAAGTCTTGGCCAAAAAAACTAAGTGTGGAGACTTTAAACACTCTAGAATGATCTTTCCTTCAACGATTTGATCAAACGTAACTCGTTTAGTCTATTACTTCACCACGAAGTAACAATTTACCTTGTTACTTCGTGAGAAAGTTATAGTTGGTCAAATTGGCCAACGGGTATCGTACGAACCAAAACGCACTCGATTAGTGTTAATAAGCTTAGATTATGCTTGGGAAGGTTAATACTTGTGATCAAGAATATGAAGTTCCATACAACAAGTCATGGCCAAAAAAACTAAGTATGGAGACTTTAAACACTCTAGAATGATCTTTCCTTCAACGATTTGATCAAACGTAACTCGTTTAGTCTATTACTTCACCACGAAGTAACAGTTTACCTTGTTACTTCGTGAGAAAGTTATAGTTGGTCAAATGGGCCAACGGGCATCGTACGAACCAAAATGCACTCGATTAGTGTTAATAAGCTTAGATTATCCTTAGGAAGGTTAATACTTGTGATCAAAAATATGAAGTTCCATACAACAAGTCATGGCCAAAAAAACTAAGTATGGAGACTTTAAACACTCTAGAATGATCTTTCCTTCAACGATTTGATCAAACGTAACTCGTTTAGTCTATTACTTCACAACGAAGTAACAGTTTACCTTGTTACTTCGTGAGAAAGTAATAGTTGGTCAAATGGGCCAACGGGTATCGTACAAACCAAAACGCACTCGATTAGTGTTAATAAGCTTAGATTATCCTTGAGAAGGTTAATACTTGTGATCAAGAATATGAAGTTCCATACAACAAGTCATGGCCAAAAAAACTAAGTATGGAGACTTTAAACACTCTAGAATGATCGTTCCTTCAACCATTTGATCAAACGTAACTCGTTTAGTCTATTACTTCACCACGAAGTAACAATTTACCTTGTTACTTCGTGAGAAAGTTATAGTTGGTCAAATGGGCCAACGGGTATCGTACAAACCAAAACGCACTCGATTAGTGTTAATAAGCTTAGATTATCCTTGGGAAGGTTAATACTTGTGATCAAGAATATGAAGTTCCATACAACAAGTCATGGCCAAAAAAACTAAGTATGGAGACTTTAAACACTCTAGAATGATCATTCCTTCAACCATTTGATCAAACGTAACTCGTTTAGTCTATTACTTCACCACGAAGTAACAATTTACCTTGTTACTTCGTGAGAAAGTTATAGTTGGTCAAATGGGCCAACGGGCATCTTACGAACCAAAACGCACTCGATTAGTGTTAATAAGCTTAGATTATCCTTGGGAAGGTTAATACTTGTGATCAAGAATATGAAGTTCCATACAACAAGTCATGGCCAAAAAAACTAAGTATGGAGACTTTAAACACTCTAGAATGATCGTTCCTTCAACCATTTGATCAAACGTAACTCGTTTAGTCTATTACTTCACCACGAAGTAACAATTTACCTTGTTACTTCGTGAGAAAGTTATAGTTGGTCAAATGGGCCAACGGGCATCTTACGAACCAAAACGCACTCGATTAGTGTTAATAAGCTTAGATTATCCTTAGGTTAATACTTGTGATCAAGAATATGAAGTTCCATACAACAAGTCTTGGCCAAAAAAACTAAGCATGGAGACTTTAAACACTCTAGAATGATCTTTCCTTCAACGATTTGATCAAACGTAACTCGTTTAGTCTATTACTTCACCACGAAGTAACAATTTACCTTGTTACTTCGTGAGAAAGTTATAGTTGGTCAAATTGGCCAACGGGTATCGTACGAACCAAAACGCACTCGATTAGTGTTAATAAGCTTAGATTATGCTTGGGAAGGTTAATACTTGTGATCAAGAATATGAAGTTCCATACAACAAGTCATGGCCAAAAAAACTAAGTGTGGAGACTTTAAACACTCTAGAATGATCTTTCCTTCAACGATTTGATCAAACGTAACTCGTTTAGTCTATTACTTCACCACGAAGTAACAGTTTACCTTGTTACTTCGTGAGAAAGTTATAGTTGGTCAAATGGGCCAACGGGCATCGTACGAACCAAAATGCACTCGATTAGTGTTAATAAGCTTAGATTATCCTTAGGAAGGTTAATACTTGTGATCAAAAATATGAAGTTCCATACAACAAGTCATGGCCAAAAAAACTAAGTATGGAGACTTTAAACACTCTAGAATGATCTTTCCTTCAACGATTTGATCAAACGTAACTCGTTTAGTCTATTACTTCACAACGAAGTAACAGTTTACCTTGTTACTTCGTGAGAAAGTAATAGTTGGTCAAATGGGCCAACGGGTATCGTACGAACCAAAACGCACTCGATTAGTGTTAATAAGCTTAGATTATGCTTGGGAAGGTTAATACTTGTGATCAAGAATATGAAGTTCCATACAACAAGTCATGGCCAAAAAAACTAAGTATGGAGACTTTAAACACTCTAGAATGATCTTTCCTTCAACGATTTGATCAAACGTAACTCGTTTAGTCTATTACTTCACCACGAAGTAACAGTTTACCTTGTTACTTCGTGAGAAAGTTATAGTTGGTCAAATGGGCCAACGGGCATCGTACGAACCAAAATGCACTCGATTAGTGTTAATAAGCTTAGATTATCCTTAGGAAGGTTAATACTTGTGATCAAAAATATGAAGTTCCATACAACAAGTCATGGCCAAAAAAACTAAGTATGGAGACTTTAAACACTCTAGAATGATCTTTCCTTCAACGATTTGATCAAACGTAACTCGTTTAGTCTATTACTTCACAACGAAGTAACAGTTTACCTTGTTACTTCGTGAGAAAGTAATAGTTGGTCAAATGGGCCAACGGGTATCGTACAAACCAAAACGCACTCGATTAGTGTTAATAAGCTTAGATTATCCTTGAGAAGGTTAATACTTGTGATCAAGAATATGAAGTTCCATACAACAAGTCATGGCCAAAAAAACTAAGTATGGAGACTTTAAACACTCTAGAATGATCGTTCCTTCAACCATTTGATCAAACGTAACTCGTTTAGTCTATTACTTCACCACGAAGTAACAATTTACCTTGTTACTTCGTGAGAAAGTTATAGTTGGTCAAATGGGCCAACGGGTATCGTACAAACCAAAACGCACTCGATTAGTGTTAATAAGCTTAGATTATCCTTGGGAAGGTTAATACTTGTGATCAAGAATATGAAGTTCCATACAACAAGTCATGGCCAAAAAAACTAAGTATGGAGACTTTAAACACTCTAGAATGATCATTCCTTCAACCGTTTGATCAAACGTAACTCGTTTAGTCTATTACTTCACCACGAAGTAACAATTTACCTTGTTACTTCGTGAGAAAGTTATAGTTGGTCAAATGGGCCAACGGGCATCTTACGAACCAAAACGCACTCGATTAGTGTTAATAAGCTTAGATTATCCTTGGGAAGGTTAATACTTGTGATCAAGAATATGAAGTTCCATACAACAAGTCATGGCCAAAAAAACTAAGTATGGAGACTTTAAACACTCTAGAATGATCGTTCCTTCCTTCAACCATTTGATCAAACGTAACTCGTTTAGTCTATTACTTCACCACGAAGTAACAATTTACCTTGTTACTTCGTGAGAAAGTTATAGTTGGTCAAATGGGCCAACGGGCATCTTACGAACCAAAACGCACTCGATTAGTGTTAATAAGCTTAGATTATCCTTAGGTTAATACTTGTGATCAAGAATATGAAGTTCCATACAACAAGTCTTGGCCAAAAAAACTAAGTATGGAGACTTTAAACACTCTAGAATGATCTTTCCTTCAACGATTTGATCAAACGTAACTCGTTTAGTCTATTACTTCACCACGAAGTAACAATTTACCTTGTTACTTCGTGAGAAAGTTATAGTTGGTCAAATTGGCCAACGGGTATCGTACGAACCAAAACGCACTCGATTAGTGTTAATAAGCTTAGATTATGCTTGGGAAGGTTAATACTTGTGATCAAGAATATGAAGTTCCATACAACAAGTCATGGCCAAAAAAACTAAGTATGGAGACTTTAAACACTCTAGAATGATCTTTCCTTCAACGATTTGATCAAACGTAACTCGTTTAGTCTATTACTTCACCACGAAGTAACAGTTTACCTTGTTACTTCGTGAGAAAGTTATAGTTGGTCAAATGGGCCAACGGGCATCGTACGAACCAAAATGCACTCGATTAGTGTTAATAAGCTTAGATTATCCTTAGGAAGGTTAATACTTGTGATCAAAAATATGAAGTTCCATACAACAAGTCATGGCCAAAAAAACTAAGTATGGAGACTTTAAACACTCTAGAATGATCTTTCCTTCAACGATTTGATCAAACGTAACTCGTTTAGTCTATTACTTCACAACGAAGTAACAGTTTACCTTGTTACTTCGTGAGAAAGTAATAGTTGGTCAAATGGGCCAACGGGTATCGTACAAACCAAAACGCACTCGATTAGTGTTAATAAGCATAGATTATCCTTGAGAAGGTTAATACTTGTGATCAAGAATATGAAGTTCCATACAACAAGTCATGGCCAAAAAAACTAAGTATGGAGACTTTAAACACTCTAGAATGATCGTTCCTTCAACCATTTGATCAAACGTAACTCGTTTAGTCTATTACTTCACCACGAAGTAACAATTTACCTTGTTACTTCGTGAGAAAGTTATAGTTGGTCAAATGGGCCAACGGGCATCTTACGAACCAAAACGCATTCGATTAGTGTTAATAAGCTTAGATTATCCTTGGGAAGGTTAAGACTTGTGATCAAGAATATGAAGTTCCATACAACAAGTCATGGCCAAAAAAACTAAGTATGGAGACTTTAAACACTCTAGAATGATCGTTCCTTCAACCATTTGATCAAACGTAACTCGTTTAGTCTATTACTTCACCACGAAGTAACAATTTACCTTGTTACTTCGTGAGAAAGTTATAGTTGGTCAAATGGGCCAACGGGCATCTTACGAACCAAAACGCACTCGATTAGTGTTAATAAGCTTAGATTATCCTTAGGTTAATACTTGTGATCAAGAATATGAAGTTCCATACAACAAGTCTTGGCCAAAAAAACTAAGTATGGAGACTTTAAACACTCTAGAATGATCTTTCCTTCAACGATTTGATCAAACGTAACTCGTTTAGTCTATTACTTCACCACGAAGTAACAATTTACCTTGTTACTTCGTGAGAAAGTTATAGTTGGTCAAATTGGCCAACGGGTATCGTACGAACCAAAACGCACTCGATTAGTGTTAATAAGCTTAGATTATGCTTGGGAAGGTTAATACTTGTGATCAAGAATATGAAGTTCCATACAACAAGTCATGGCCAAAAAAACTAAGTATGGAGACTTTAAACACTCTAGAATGATCTTTCCTTCAACGATTTGATCAAACGTAACTCGTTTAGTCTATTACTTCACCACGAAGTAACAGTTTACCTTGTTACTTCGTGAGAAAGTTATAGTTGGTCAAATGGGCCAACGGGCATCGTACGAACCAAAATGCACTCGATTAGTGTTAATAAGCTTAGATTATCCTTAGGAAGGTTAATACTTGTGATCAAAAATATGAAGTTCCATACAACAAGTCATGGCCAAAAAAACTAAGTATGGAGACTTTAAACACTCTAGAATGATCTTTCCTTCAACGATTTGATCAAACGTAACTCGTTTAGTCTATTACTTCACAACGAAGTAACAGTTTACCTTGTTACTTCGTGAGAAAGTAATAGTTGGTCAAATGGGCCAACGGGTATCGTACAAACCAAAACGCACTCGATTAGTGTTAATAAGCATAGATTATCCTTGAGAAGGTTAATACTTGTGATCAAGAATATGAAGTCCATACAACAAGTCATGGCCAAAAAAACTAAGTATGGAGACTTTAAACACTCTAGAATGATCGTTCCTTCAACCATTTGATCAAACGTAACTCGTTTAGTCTATTACTTCACCACGAAGTAACAATTTACCTTGTTACTTCGTGAGAAAGTTATAGTTGGTCAAATTGGCCAACGGGTATCGTACGAACCAAAACGCACTCGATTAGTGTTAATAAGCTTAGATTATGCTTGGGAAGGTTAATACTTGTGATCAAGAATATGAAGTTCCATACAACAAGTCATGGCCAAAAAAACTAAGTATGGAGACTTTAAACACTCTAGAATGATCTTTCCTTCAACGATTTGATCAAACGTAACTCGTTTAGTCTATTACTTCACCACGAAGTAACAGTTTACCTTGTTACTTCGTGAGAAAGTTATAGTTGGTCAAATGGGCCAACGGGCATCGTACGAACCAAAATGCACTCGATTAGTGTTAATAAGCTTAGATTATCCTTAGGAAGGTTAATACTTGTGATCAAAAATATGAAGTTCCATACAACAAGTCATGGCCAAAAAAACTAAGTATGGAGACTTTAAACACTCTAGAATGATCTTTCCTTCAACGATTTGATCAAACGTAACTCGTTTAGTCTATTACTTCACAACGAAGTAACAGTTTACCTTGTTACTTCGTGAGAAAGTAATAGTTGGTCAAATGGGCCAACGGGTATCGTACAAACCAAAACGCACTCGATTAGTGTTAATAAGCATAGATTATCCTTGAGAAGGTTAATACTTGTGATCAAGAATATGAAGTCCATACAACAAGTCATGGCCAAAAAAACTAAGTATGGAGACTTTAAACACTCTAGAATGATCGTTCCTTCAACCATTTGATCAAACGTAACTCGTTTAGTCTATTACTTCACCACGAAGTAACAATTTACCTTGTTACTTCGTGAGAAAGTTATAGTTGGTCAAATGGGCCAACGGGCATCTTACGAACCAAAACGCACTCGATTAGTGTTAATAAGCTTAGATTATCCTTGGGAAGGTTAAGACTTGTGATCAAGAATATGAAGTTCCATACAACAAGTCATGGCCAAAAAAACTAAGTATGGAGACTTTAAACACTCTAGAATGATCTTTCCTTCAACGATTTGATCAAACGTAACTCGTTTAGTCTATTACTTCACAACGAAGTAACAGTTTACCTTGTTACTTCGTGAGAAAGTAATAGTTGGTCAAATGGGCCAACGGGCATCGTACAAACCAAAACGCACTCGATTAGTGTTAATAAGCTTAGATTATCCTTGGGAAGGTTAATACTTGTGATCAAGAATATGAAGTTCCATACAACAAGTCATGGCCAAAAAAACTAAGTATGGAGACTTTAAACACTCTAGAATGATCGTTCCTTCAACCATTTGATCAAACGTAACTCGTTTAGTCTATTACTTCACCACGAAGTAACAATTTACCTTGTTACTTCGTGAGAAAGTTATAGTTGGTCAAATGGGCCAACGGGCATCTTACGAACCAAAACGCACTCGATTAGTGTTAATAAGCTTAGATTATCCTTGGGAAGGTTAATACTTGTGATCAAGAATATGAAGTTCCATACAACAAGTCATGGCCAAAAAAACTAAGTATGGAGACTTTAAACACTCTAGAATGATCGTTCCTTCAACCATTTGATCAAACGTAACTCGTTTAGTCTATTACTTCACCACGAAGTAACAATTTACCTTGTTACTTCGTGAGAAAGTTATAGTTGGTCAAATGGGCCAACGGGCATCTTACGAACCAAAACGCACTCGATTAGTGTTAATAAGCTTAGATTATCCTTGGGAAGGTTAAGACTTGTGATCAAGAATATGAAGTTCCATACAACAAGTCATGGCCAAAAAAACTAAGTATGGAGACTTTAAACACTCTAGAATGATCGTTCCTTCAACCATTTGATCAAACGTAACTCGTTTAGTCTATTACTTCACCACGAAGTAACAATTTACCTTGTTACTTCGTGAGAAAGTTATAGTTGGTCAAATGGGCCAACGGGCATCTTACGAACCAAAACGCATTCGATTAGTGTTAATAAGCTTAGATTATCCTTGGGAAGGTTAAGACTTGTGATCAAGAATATGAAGTTCCATACAACAAGTCATTGCCAAAAAAACTAAGTATGGAGACTTTAAACACTCTAGAATGATCTTTCCTTCAACCATTTGATCAAACGTAACTCGTTTAGTCTATTACTTCACCACGAAGTAACAAATTACCTTGTTACTTCGTGAGAAAGTTATAGTTGGTCAAATGGGCCAACGGGCATCTTACGAACCAAAACGCACTCGATTAGTGTTAATAAGCTTAGATTATCCTTAGGTTAATACTTGTGATCAAGAATATGAAGTTCCATACAACAAGTCTTGGCCAAAAAAACTAAGTATGGAGACTTTAAACACTCTAGAATGATCTTTCCTTCAACGATTTGATCAAACGTAACTCGTTTAGTCTATTACTTCACCACGAAGTAACAATTTACCTTGTTACTTCGTGAGAAAGTTATAGTTGGTCAAATTGGCCAACGGGTATCGTACGAACCAAAACGCACTCGATTAGTGTTAATAAGCTTAGATTATCCTTGGGAAGGTTAATACTTGTGATCAAGAATATGAAGTTCCATACAACAAGTCATGGCCAAAAAAACTAAGTATGGAGACTTTAAATACTCTAGAATGATCTTTCCTTCAACGATTTGATCAAACGTAACTCGTTTAGTCTATTACTTCACAACGAAGTAACAGTTTACCTTGTTACTTCGTGAGAAAGTAATAGTTGGTCAAATGGGCCAACGGGCATCGTACAAACCAAAACGCACTCGATTAGTGTTAATAAGCTTAGATTATCCCTGGGAAGGTTAATACTTGTGATCAAGAATATGAAGTTCCATACAACAAGTCATGGCCAAAAAAACTAAGTATGGAGACTTTAAACACTCTAGAATGATCGTTCCTTCAACCATTTGATCAAACGTAACTCGTTTAGTCTATTACTTCACCACGAAGTAACAATTTACCTTGTTACTTCGTGAGAAAGTTATAGTTGGTCAAATGGGCCAACGGGCATCTTACGAACCAAAACGCACTCGATTAGTGTTAATAAGCTTAGATTATCCTTGGGAAGGTTAATACTTGTGATCAAGAATATGAAGTTCCATACAACAAGTCATGGCCAAAAAAACTAAGTATGGAGACTTTAAACACTCTAGAATGATCGTTCCTTCAACCATTTGATCAAACGTAACTCGTTTAGTCTATTACTTCACCACGAAGTAACAATTTACCTTGTTACTTCGTGAGAAAGTTATAGTTGGTCAAATGGGCCAACGGGCATCTTACGAACCAAAACGCACTCGATTAGTGTTAATAAGCTTAGATTATCCTTGGGAAGGTTAATACTTGTGATCAAGAATATGAAGTTCCATACAACAAGTCATGGCCAAAAAAACTAAGTATGGAGACTTTAAACACTCTAGAATGATCGTTCCTTCAACCATTTGATCAAACGTAACTCGTTTAGTCTATTACTTCACCACGAAGTAACAATTTACCTTGTTACTTCGTGAGAAAGTTATAGTTGGTCAAATGGGCCAACGGGCATCTTACGAACCAAAACGCACTCGATTAGTGTTAATAAGCTTAGATTATCCTTGGGAAGGTTAAGACTTGTGATCAAGAATATGAAGTTCCATACAACAAGTCATGGCCAAAAAAACTAAGTATGGAGACTTTAAACACTCTAGAATGATCGTTCCTTCAACCATTTGATCAAACGTAACTCGTTTAGTCTATTACTTCACCACGAAGTAACAATTTACCTTGTTACTTCGTGAGAAAGTTATAGTTGGTCAAATGGGCCAACGGGCATCTTACGAACCAAAACGCACTCGATTAGTGTTAATAAGCTTAGATTATCCTTGGGAAGGTTAAGACTTGTGATCAAGAATATGAAGTTCCATACAACAAGTCATTGCCAAAAAAACTAAGTATGGAGACTTTAAACACTCTAGAATGATCTTTCCTTCAACCATTTGATCAAACGTAACTCGTTTAGTCTATTACTTCACCACGAAGTAACAAATTACCTTGTTACTTCGTGAGAAAGTTATAGTTGGTCAAATGGGCCAACGGGCATCTTACGAACCAAAACGCACTCGATTAGTGTTAATAAGCTTAGATTATCCTTAGGTTAATAGTTGTGATCAAGAATATGAAGTTCCATACAACAAGTCTTGGCCAAAAAAACTAAGTATGGAGACTTTAAACACTCTAGAATGATCTTTCCTTCAACGATTTGATCAAACGTAACTCGTTTAGTCTATTACTTCACCACGAAGTAACAATTTACCTTGTTACTTCGTGAGAAAGTTATAGTTGGTCAAATTGGCCAACGGGTATCGTACGAACCAAAACGCACTCGATTAGTGTTAATAAGCTTAGATTATCCTTGGGAAGGTTAATACTTGTGATCAAGAATATGAAGTTCCATACAACAAGTCATGGCCAAAAAAACTAAGTATGGAGACTTTAAATACTCTAGAATGATCTTTCCTTCAACGATTTGATCAAACGTAACTCGTTTAGTATATTACTTCACAACGAAGTAACAGTTTACCTTGTTACTTCGTGAGAAAGTAATAGTTGGTCAAATGGGCCAACGGGCATCGTACAAACCAAAACGCACTCGATTAGTGTTAATAAGCTTAGATTATCCCTGGGAAGGTTAATACTTGTGATCAAGAATATGAAGTTCCATACAACAAGTCATGGCCAAAAAAACTAAGTATGGAGACTTTAAACACTCTAGAATGATCGTTCCTTCAACCATTTGATCAAACGTAACTCGTTTAGTCTATTACTTCACCACGAAGTAACAATTTACCTTGTTACTTCGTGAGAAAGTTATAGTTGGTCAAATGGGCCAACGGGCATCTTACGAACCAAAACGCACTCGATTAGTGTTAATAAGCTTAGATTATCCTTGGGAAGGTTAATACTTGTGATCAAGAATATGAAGTTCCATACAACAAGTCATGGCCAAAAAAACTAAGTATGGAGACTTTAAACACTCTAGAATGATCGTTCCTTCAACCATTTGATCAAACGTAACTCGTTTAGTCTATTACTTCACCACGAAGTAACAATTTACCTTGTTACTTCGTGAGAAAGTTATAGTTGGTCAAATGGGCCAACGGGCATCTTACGAACCAAAACGCACTCGATTAGTGTTAATAAGCTTAGATTATCCTTGGGAAGGTTAAGACTTGTGATCAAGAATATGAAGTTCCATACAACAAGTCATGGCCAAAAAAACTAAGTATGGAGACTTTAAACACTCTAGAATGATCGTTCCTTCAACCATTTGATCAAACGTAACTCGTTTAGTCTATTACTTCACCACGAAGTAACAATTTACCTTGTTACTTCGTGAGAAAGTTATAGTTGGTCAAATGGGCCAACGGGCATCTTACGAACCAAAACGCACTCGATTAGTGTTAATAAGCTTAGATTATCCTTGGGAAGGTTAAGACTTGTGATCAAGAATATGAAGTTCCATACAACAAGTCATTGCCAAAAAAACTAAGTATGGAGACTTTAAACACTCTAGAATGATCTTTCCTTCAACCATTTGATCAAACGTAACTCGTTTAGTCTATTACTTCACCACGAAGTAACAAATTACCTTGTTACTTCGTGAGAAAGTTATAGTTGGTCAAATGGGCCAACGGGCATCTTACGAACCAAAACGCACTCGATTAGTGTTAATAAGCTTAGATTATCCTTAGGTTAATACTTGTGATCAAGAATATGAAGTTCCATACAACAAGTCTTGGCCAAAAAAACTAAGTATGGAGACTTTAAACACTCTAGAATGATCTTTCCTTCAACGATTTGATCAAACGTAACTCGTTTAGTCTATTACTTCACCACGAAGTAACAATTTACCTTGTTACTTCGTGAGAAAGTTATAGTTGGTCAAATTGGCCAACGGGTATCGTACGAACCAAAACGCACTCGATTAGTGTTAATAAGCTTAGATTATCCTTGGGAAGGTTAATACTTGTGATCAAGAATATGAAGTTCCATACAACAAGTCATGGCCAAAAAAACTAAGTATGGAGACTTTAAATACTCTAGAATGATCTTTCCTTCAACGATTTGATCAAACGTAACTCGTTTAGTATATTACTTCACAACGAAGTAACAGTTTACCTTGTTACTTCGTGAGAAAGTAATAGTTGGTCAAATGGGCCAACGGGCATCGTACAAACCAAAACGCACTCGATTAGTGTTAATAAGCTTAGATTATCCCTGGGAAGGTTAATACTTGTGATCAAGAATATGAAGTTCCATACAACAAGTCATGGCCAAAAAAACTAAGTATGGAGACTTTAAACACTCTAGAATGATCGTTCCTTCAACCATTTGATCAAACGTAACTCGTTTAGTCTATTACTTCACCACGAAGTAACAATTTACCTTGTTACTTCGTGAGAAAGTTATAGTTGGTCAAATGGGCCAACGGGCATCTTACGAACCAAAACGCACTCGATTAGTGTTAATAAGCTTAGATTATCCTTGGGAAGGTTAATACTTGTGATCAAGAATATGAAGTTCCATACAACAAGTCATGGCCAAAAAAACTAAGTATGGAGACTTTAAACACTCTAGAATGATCGTTCCTTCAACCATTTGATCAAACGTAACTCGTTTAGTCTATTACTTCACCACGAAGTAACAATTTACCTTGTTACTTCGTGAGAAAGTTATAGTTGGTCAAATGGGCCAACGGGCATCTTACGAACCAAAACGCACTCGATTAGTGTTAATAAGCTTAGATTATCCTTGGGAAGGTTAAGACTTGTGATCAAGAATATGAAGTTCCATACAACAAGTCATGGCCAAAAAAACTAAGTATGGAGACTTTAAACACTCTAGAATGATCTTTCCTTCAACGATTTGATCAAACGTAACTCGTTTAGTCTATTACTTCACAACGAAGTAACAATTTACCTTGTTACTTCGTGAGAAAGTAATAGTTGGTCAAATGGGTCAACGGGTATCATACAAACCAAAACGCACTCGATTAGTGTTAATAAGCTTAGATTATCCTTGGGAAGGTTAATACTTGTGATCAAGAATATGAAGTTCCATACAACAAGTCATGGCCAAAAAAACTAAGTATGGAGACTTTAAACACTCTAGAATGATCGTTCCTTCAACCATTTGATCAAACGTAACTCGTTTAGTCTATTACTTCACCACGAAGTAACAATTTACCTTGTTACTTCGTGAGAAAGTTATAGTTGGTCAAATGGGCCAACGGGCATCTTACGAACCAAAACGCACTCGATTAGTGTTAATAAGCTTAGATTATCCTTGGGAAGGTTAAGACTTGTGATCAAGAATATGAAGTTCCATACAACAAGTCATTGCCAAAAAAACTAAGTATGGAGACTTTAAACACTCTAGAATGATCTTTCCTTCAACCATTTGATCAAACGTAACTCGTTTAGTCTATTACTTCACCACGAAGTAACAAATTACCTTGTTACTTCGTGAGAAAGTTATAGTTGGTCAAATGGGCCAACGGGCATCTTACGAACCAAAACGCACTCGATTAGTGTTAATAAGCTTAGATTATCCTTAGGTTAATACTTGTGATCAAGAATATGAAGTTCCATACAACAAGTCTTGGCCAAAAAAACTAAGTATGGAGACTTTAAACACTCTAGAATGATCTTTCCTTCAACGATTTGATCAAACGTAACTCGTTTAGTCTATTACTTCACCACGAAGTAACAATTTACCTTGTTACTTCGTGAGAAAGTTATAGTTGGTCAAATTGGCCAACGAGTATCGTACGAACCAAAACGCACTTGATTAGTGTTAATAAGCTTAGATTATGCTTGGGAAGGTTAATACTTGTGATCAAGAATATGAAAGGAAAAAGAAGGTTTATAAAAAGTAAAAAATGCGGGGTACTACATCGGGAGCCGAGCGTTGTACCCAATCACTCGTTCCAAACAAAGGGGTTTATAAGAACACCCCAAAAGATGAGCCAAAAGGCAATGCTCGAGATATCCAACCTAACAAGCGCCTTCCCACTAGAGCAATGACCGCCCGTGAGAGTGTAGTATCTAGAAGTCACACCCAAAGTCAAAGTGTGCAATCCAAATACCTTCTCCCACATAGGGAGGCCAAGGCCTTTGTGAGAAGGGCGCACTTCCTCGAAGATGTGTACACCGCCCGTGAGAGTAAGATACTTAGAAGTCGTTCCCGATGAGGGCTTACGTAAGCATCCTCTCCCACATAGGGAGGCGTATACATTTCGAGCGAAGCCAAAGTGATCGTAACTATTACAAAAAAGAGCGTACCACAAAGACGGGTACCTCGAAAAATAACCTAATCTATAATAGAAAGGGAGTACAACAAATAATGACAACAAAATCTATCAAGATGAAACAACCACTCCAAAAATCTAGCTTCAAGCATCATGACCTCGGCTTAGGGTGTCGAAATGTAGGCCAACACATCTTGTCTTTCTCAATGAGGACCCGGACCTTGTGGCTAGCCAAAGTGCTCGGTTGACGACCGTTGATGCGAAGAATACATGCTTCATTAGCAAGTTGATCCGCCACTTGGTTGCCCTCCCTATAGGTATGATGCATGGTCCCATTGACAAGGACCAATAGGGTGCGAATCTCTTCAAGTTGCCGAATGATCTTCCATGGGCCTCCTCTCTTCGCATTCACAATGGGTAAGGTGATAAGGGCATCCGTTTCAATATCCACGTCTCGCACTCCAAGAGAATGACAATATTGGAGACCTTGGTAAATTGCCAAGAGCTCCGCTTCGACATTCGTCATAGGCTCCAAAGCAATGTGATAAGTCCAAGCACAATTCCCAAAGTGATCACGAAGAATGCCACCACCGCCGGCCATCCCGGGGTTCCCTTTAGAACTACCATCCGTGTTGAGCTTCCATCGCCCTTCCCCCGGCTTCTTCCACACAACCTCAATGGGAGGTTTTAGACGGACTTTTGCAAGTTTAATACCCCACACATCCACCACGTATTTGGAGCCTCGCCAGAGAATCTCCTCACACGGTTTGATGGTGAAAAGATCAATCACATGGCGGACAACCCTATGAATAATGATTTTGGCATTCATCGGTACTCCATTGTGTCTAGCCGCATTTCTTGCCGTCCAAATGTACCATAACACCAAGATAGGAACAATAATACGAATGTGACCGGGGGGGGTATGACGCCTCGCCTTAATCCAATACGCAATTAAATTGTTCCAAGAAATAAATACGGGTTGCTTGATATGGAAAGTGCGGAAAAAATAAGACCATACCTCTTGGGCAAGCGGGCTAGACCAAAAGACGTGGTCCGTAGTCTCAACATCCCGACAACAATTGCATTGTGAGATAATCTCCATCTCCAAGCGTTTAGCGATCTTTTGATCCGTAGGTAAAAGATTTTGCACGTATCGCCACGCAAAGAAGGAGATATTCGGAAGGAGTAGACGATGCCAAAGGAACCTATAGATGCCGGATGGTGTATAGGGGTCACAAATGGAGCGGCGAGCGGACTTAGTAGAGAAAGTTCCATTAGGATCAAGCTTCCAAAGAGGAGTATCTTTTCCTTCTTGACAAATGGGGACCTCCACCACCCGAGCCACGTCATCATCATCCAATACCTCCTCAAGTTTAACAATGTCCCATTCCCCGTTAACCCAAAAGTCACTAATGCGCGTGCGGGAGTTAATTTGCACTCCATCTCGGGGTCTAAGAAGGCCATCTTTCAACCATTGATCCACCCAAAAGAGGGAGGAACCATCCTTGATGTTCCAAAACATATGTTGTTGGGCTTTGAGAGCCGCTTTGGTCAATCTTCTCCATCCTCGAAAGTCCCAAGTTTTGCTACTAAAGATAGGGTCTCGCGTAGCGTACCTAGACATCATGTACTTGGCCCATAAGGAGTCTTGCAACCGAAACCTCCACCAAAGTTTAAGACCAAAGGCTTCCACCAAGCAATGAAGAGAGGAAATATTAAGTCCACCCATGGCAAATGGTTTGCAAATTCTTTCCCAACTTCTCCAATGGATCTTCCTCCTTTCCTCGTTCGAGCCCCAAAGAAACCGAACAAAGATCTTTTCTAAGTGTTCGAGAACGCAAGCCGGAGGCACCATGATTTGACAAAGGTATATCGGAATGGAGCAAAGGACGCTTTTGATGAGAGTGAGGCGGCCACCAAAATTAAGAAACTTCAATTCCCAACCACTTATAAGGCCGCGGATTTGGTCAATCCACATATCAAAGTAGGCTTGTTGCATTCGACCACGGATAATGGGGGCACCAAGATAAGTAATGGGGAACTCACCTCTCTCAAAACCCGTGAGGGCGTGGATGGCATGGACATGCGCACCATTGATCCTAGGAGATGTGATGAAGCAACTTTTGGATGCATTGATGTGTTGGCCCGAAAAATTTTCATAAAGATGTAGGAAATCCATAAGCTTGGCCATGTTGTCCAAAGATCCCTTCACAAAAATAATGCAATCGTCCGCATAAGCCAAATGGGACACATCCATAACGCCCCCATTGTTGAGATAAAGATCCGGATTGCGCTCATAAAGTTGGTTAAGACCTCTAGAAAGGAATTCGGCGGCAATAATGAAAAGAGCGGGAGATATGGGGTCACCTTGACGCACTCCATGCTTAGACTCAAAGAAGCCGTGGCAAGCACCATTGACAAGCACGGAGAAGAAGCATTTCTCCACGCAATTCTTAATGAGATCAATCCACTCCCGAGAGAAGCCGAACTTAGTAAGGCATTGATATAAGAACCTCCAACTCAATCTATCATAAGCTTTCTCCATATCAAGTTTCACCACAAGGTTGTGCGCATCTCTTTTTGCATTGAGATTAGAGGCCAATTCTTGTGCAAGAAGGATATTGTCACCAATAAGGCGACCTTTGACAAAACCACTTTGATTAAGAGAAATAATATTGGGTAAGAGGGAGGCTAACCGGTCATTGAGGAGTTTCGAAATGATCTTGTAACTCACGTTACAAAGACTAATCGGCCTATAGTCTTTCCATTCTTTGGGATCTTTCTTCTTCGGGATAAGAACAATGTTGGTGGCCTTGAAGATGCGAGGAAAGGTGGTGCCATGAAAGAAATCCAAAACTGCCTCAAGAATATCCTCTTTAATAATATCCCAACAAGATTGATAGAAGTGGGCATTGAAACCATCCGGGCCCGCCACACTATCCGAGCTAAGATCAAAGACAACCTCTTTAACCTCTTCAAGATTCGGGGGCCGACAAAGCCAAGTATTGTCACTCTCGGAAATAAGGCTAGGAATGAAATCAAGATTGTGGCCCTCGTTAGTATCAATATTAGAAGTAAGGAGGTTTTTATAGTACCTCTCGGCCGAATTGCCAATCTCATCGGGGTTGTCCACCAAAAGACCATTCTCGTGGATGCGAAAGATCTTGGCCTTTGCTTGTTTCTTCTTGGCCATAGCTTGAAAGAGCCTAGTGTTGCGCTCCCCTTCAATGGCCCATTTGCATTTCGCCCGTTGTTTCCAATATTCCGATTCCATAGTGCGAGTGAGAACAAAATCGGCATAACACTTATTCACCAAGGAACGGGAAGTAGGAGTGGGATCATGGTCATGGATAATCTCGGCTTGCTTGAGAGCATCCTCCTTATCCTTAATATTTTGAAAGATGTTGCCGAAGGTGTTCCTATTCCAACTTTTGAGCTCCTTTCTCAACCGAATAAGTTTATCCCCAAGTTTGAGTAACCCCGAATAAATAGTAGGTTGGCTCCAACACTCCTTAACTTTCCCATGAAAGTCCTTATGCTTGATCCACATGTTTTGAAACCGAAAAGCCCTCGGCTTACGAGTGAGGATCCGCTCGAAATGGATAAAGAGTGGGTTATGGTCCGAATGAAGTCTAGCCTCGTGAACGATCCGAGTGTTACCAAAAGACGAGCTCCAATCGAAGTTGATGAGAGCACGATCAATCCGAGTACGAGTCCCATTGCTAGCCCAAGTGAAGGGGTTGCCTTCATACCCGGCGTCTTGAAGACCACAATCATCAATACAATCATGGAAGTCATCCATCTCCCCAATACTAGGCGGATTGATACCCCTTTTTTCCTCTTCCTTAAGAACAACATTGAAGTCCCCCACAACTAACCACGGCTTTTGATCATCACTTCTTCGAAGACCATCCCAAAGGGGATGTCGAAGAGCCCGAGTTTTAGCGGCATAAACAAAGGTTTATAATAAAGGATGAGGGAGGATATGAGAAGAAATGACACAATGAACAAATTGGTCATGATCCTCTAGAACCTCAATATGCATATCACTATCACCAAAGACCCAAATCTTGTTGTTGATATTAGAGAAAGCCGAATCGTAGTGGAACTTTTTCCGGAATTTATGCGCATCAAATCTAGCTTTAGGTTCAAGAAGAACAAGAACCTTAGGCTTATTACGAAGGACCAAGTTCGCAACATTATCACCATTATTACGTTTACCAACTCCCCGTACGTTCCAACAAACAAATAACATCAAAAAGATGGGGGGTGAGACGTACCTTCACGAGCAAGCAAGGCCCGTTTGGCTTTCAATTTTTCCTTCTTTCTTTGGCTTTTGCTTTTCGAAGAAGGAGAACAAGTGTCAACTCTTTTGGTGTTAGAGTTTTCCATGTCCGACTCCTCCACTATAGAATCATTATTCCCGTCCTCCTTGTTGGTGCTCCAAAGTGGAGGGATAGAAGCAACAGGGGAAGAGGGGTTATCAATTAAGAAGTAGGCGTCGTGGGATAGCCTTGGTGACGTGATCTTAGATTTTTTACGGATGTTGGAATCCGAGAGTCTAGCACCGTCATCGTTATCATCCCTAAGTATCCTATCCTCGGCATCCTTCTCGCAAGCTTTCCTTTCCACTTCATCATTGCTCAAAGTAGTGTCGTCAACCTTTTTAGTAAGCTCCTTATGATCTTGCGTTTCCTCTTTGCTCTCCATGATGACTTTTAAAGTGTTATCCCTCAAATCTTTGCTAACATCATTCTTTCGACTCTTCTCCTTCCACACAAGGGAAGAAGAAACTTGTTGCTTCGGTCCATGGTTGTCATCCACTTTATCACCCTCTTCTTTAGCTTTTTCCATGTCGCACTCCTCAAGCCTATGTCCTACTCTTTGACACTTACGGCAATAGTTAGGAAGGTTTTCATAGACCACCTTTTGCTTGACGATGTTCACTTTTCCGTGCACATCCTCCACTCCCCATTCTATAACTTCCTTAAGTGGTTCAAGGAGATTCACTTCAACACATATCCGAGGGTAGTCGGGACGAGACATGGTTGCCGCTCCTTCATCAAGACGTAATGGTCTTCCAAGGTAGTTACCAATATTCATAAGTGCACTTCTTTCACAAAAGCGCATATTCAAGTTTGGGAGGCCAATCCAAACGGGAGCAATAGGAGGCTCAAGCTCGTGATCAAAGTCCGGCGTCCATTTGTAGATGGATCCATTTAGGTCGAGGAACCGAAGATTCTTTTTCAACCATAGCCGGGTGTAGTCCTCTTCCATAGTCAATTTGAGCATCACATGTCGCGGACCTATAGGTCCAAGAGTGTACGCGCCCTTGAGCTTAAGCTTGGCCATTTTGTTATGAATGTAGGTGTAGCTCGGCTTGAGAAGATTGAAACGAAGAATAAGGACAAGTTTGAGCCTTTCATCAAGAGCTTTCACCTCCTCTTTTTTGAAGACAAGCATGTGTCTACCGTTAACAACTCGAGGTTCCATTGTCTTAAGGGTTGGATCGTCTACAAGAGATCGATTGATATCATAGAGTCTTGTGGGAGCGGCCGCTTGAGCATAAGAAGCTCGTCGGATCGGGGGACGCACTTGAAAAGGACGAGGGTTGTCCGGCGCCAAATTCACCTTCTTATCAAAAGTAGGTGGCGCAAAAGAGGATGGTTGAGCTAACAATGGCTTCGCAACTTTAGCAAAGTTGTTGGATAGTGTCGGGAAATGTCCGGTCCCAATTTTTTGGGTGGGGCCACCCAATGGGAGTGATTGTTCAACACAATTAAGGTCCAAATTTTCGGTTGACTTTTCCAAATTCGGAGTTGACCGAGTCAAAGGGTCCACAATGGTCTTACATAAGTTAGAGTTGACTTTGTCATCCTTTTCGAGCAAAATGAGGTTCGAGTTCATAAGTGCCACTTTATCATGTCCAAAGGAACCGCTTAAAAACAAGTTCGTCTCGGCGGTTGGAGCGATGATATTTGAGGGTCGGTCAACATTTTCTTGAGGAAGGCTGACAGTTGACTTTTCGTTTGACTCAGTTGACTTTTCGGAAGTCAATGGAAGTGATGTGGCAGTAGGTCCCACGTTTTCCATTAAAATATTGGGGTTGACAAAAGGAAGGTCAACACTCTTGCATGTTGAGGTGTCCAAATGGGGTGAAGACATGTGTAAGGTATGGTCCACATCCATGGTGGGGGACAAAGGGACAAGACAAGTGCACTCTTGTCCCCTTAATGCTCTTACACATCCACCACCACACAAGGCTCAAGGTAGTGGAGGTAGTGGAGTGTTCTTGTCACCACTACCAAACCCTAAACCCTAGTTGACCGCCGCCGCCGCCAAGTTGACCGGAGAGAGGTGGCGCACGGTGGCGCACCGGAGCCGCGCCGCTAAATCGCCGGAAAGTGGTCGGAAATGGTTGGAATCCGTCGGAAACACCTCAAAAACACGGATCCGAGCGTAAAAAACGCTCCTAACACCCGAATCCGAATTAAATCACCACCAAACCCACCAAAAACCACGAAAAAAACCAAGAAATCCAAGAACACCGAGAGCGCAAGAACGGAAAAAACCTAGATCTAAGAAATCCGAAGCCCTAAACACAAGAAGACCAAAAGAGAAACAAAAAAAGAGATGAAGAACACCACACAAAAACGTGTGAATCGTGACTCTCCTCAAATCCTAGCAAAAGAAGGTCCGAAAACCAACTCGGGATTCAAGTACGCACCACAATCCAAGAACGTTAACCGAATTCAAAACTCAAATCACAAGACCATAGCATATGGCGTGAACACCATGATGAGGAACATGCGATTTGAATTCCAAATAGGGGCGTGATGTTGGAAGGCAAGAGGGGGAGAGAGACGAACTATAAGGACACACAAAGGAAAGAACAACAAGAACAAAGAACGATGAACCCGTCCGCCATGAATGTGCAAGCTTGAAAAACGAAAAAGGAGAAAAAGCAATGTAACCCCTCTAAGGACCAACCGTTCACCGGAGTATTCTCCAACCCCTCGTGAGGAGGCGTTGTGCTCCAATGATACCGGTGTCGAAGAGAGGGGAAACGAAAGCTTCAAGCTCGAAACTTACAACAATGGCGCAAATGAGACTTCTTCCAAACACCCCATAGTGACCACTTGAAACGTTCCTTGCAAGCTAACAATGATGGTGACGTGATTTTCGGGATGTAAATCTATCACCACCTCTTGAAATCTACAAAGAAAGGTGCGGCCATGGATGAGCTTGAGGAGAGAGAAGAGAGCAATAATTTGTGATAAAAAATATTTGTGATGTGATCAAGAATATAAAGTTCTTGTGATCAAGAATATGAAGTTCTATACAACAAGTCATGGCCAAAAAAACTAAGTATGGAGACTTTAAACACTCTAGAATGATCTTTCCTTCAACGATTTGATCAAACGTAACTCGTTTAGTCTATTACTTCACCACAAAGTAACAGTTTACCTTGTTACTTCGTGAGAAAGTTATAGTTGGTCAAATGGGCCAACGGGCATCGTACGAACCAAATTGCACTCGATTAGTGTTAATAAGCTTAGATTATCCTTAGGAAGGTTAATACTTGTGATCAAAAATATGAAGTTCCATACAACAAGTCATGGCCAAAAAAACTAAGTATGGAGACTTTAAACACTCTAGAATGATCTTTCCTTCAACGATTTGATCAAACGTAACTCGTTTAGTCTATTACTTCACAACGAAGTAACAGTTTACCTTGTTACTTCGTGAGAAAGTAATAGTTGGTCAAATGGGCCAACGGGTATCGTACAAACCAAAACGCACTCGATTAGTGTTAATAAGCTTAGATTATCCTTGAGAAGGTTAATACTTGTGATCAAGAATATGAAGTTCCATACAACAAGTCATGGCCAAAAAAACTAAGTATGGAGACTTTAAACACTCTAGAATGATCGTTCCTTCAACCATTTGATCAAACGTAACTCGTTTAGTCTATTACTTCACCACGAAGTAACAATTTACCTTGTTACTTCGTGAGAAAGTTATAGTTGGTCAAATGGGCCAACGGGCATCTTACGAACCAAAACGCACTCGATTAGTGTTAATAAGCTTAGATTATCCTTGGGAAGGTTAAGACTTGTGATCAAGAATATGAAGTTCCATACAACAAGTCATGGCCAAAAAAACTAAGTATGGAGACTTTAAACACTCTAGAATGATATTTCCTTCAACCATTTGATCAAACGCAACTCGTTTAGTCTATTACTTCACCACGAAGTAACAATTTACCTTGTTACTTCGTGAGAAAGTTATAGTTGGTCAAATGGGCCAACGGGCATCTTACGAACCAAAACGCACTCGATTAGTGTTAATAAGCTTAGATTATCCTTAGGTTAATACTTGTGATCAAGAATATGAAGTTCCATACAACAAGTCATGGCCAAAAAAACTAAGTATGGAGACTTTAAACACTCTAGAATGATCTTTCCTTCAACGATTTGATCAAACGTAACTCGTTTAGTCTATTACTTCACAACGAAGTAACAGTTTACCTTGTTACTTCGTGAGAAAGTAATAGTTGGTCAAATGGGCCAACGGGTATCGTACAAACCAAAACGCACTCGATTAGTGTTAATAAGCTTAGATTATCCTTGAGAAGGTTAATACTTGTGATCAAGAATATGAAGTTCCATACAACAAGTCATGGCCAAAAAAACTAAGTATGGAGACTTTAAACACTCTAGAATGATCGTTCCTTCAACCATTTGATCAAACGTAACTCGTTTAGTCTATTACTTCACCACGAAGTAACAATTTACCTTGTTACTTCGTGAGAAAGTTATAGTTGGTCAAATGGGCCAACGGGCATCTTACGAACCAAAACGCACTCGATTAGTGTTAATAAGCTTAGATTATCCTTGGGAAGGTTAAGACTTGTGATCAAGAATATGAAGTTCCATACAACAAGTCATGGCCAAAAAAACTAAGTATGGAGACTTTAAACACTCTAGAATGATATTTCCTTCAACCATTTGATCAAACGCAACTCGTTTAGTCTATTACTTCACCACGAAGTAACAATTTACCTTGTTACTTCGTGAGAAAGTTATAGTTGGTCAAATGGGCCAACGGGCATCTTACGAACCAAAACGCACTCGATTAGTGTTAATAAGCTTAGATTATCCTTAGGTTAATACTTGTGATCAAGAATATGAAGTTCCATACAACAAGTCATGGCCAAAAAAACTAAGTATGGAGACTTTAAACACTCTAGAATGATCTTTCCTTCAACGATTTGATCAAACGTAAGTCGTTTAGTCTATTACTTCACAACGAAGTAACAGTTTACCTTGTTACTTCGTGAGAAAGTAATAGTTGGTCAAATGGGCCAACGGGTATCGTACAAAACAAAACGCACTCGATTAGTGTTAATAAGCTTAGATTATCCTTGGGAAGGTTAATACTTGTGATCAAGAATATGAAGTTCCATACAACAAGTCATGGCCAAAAAAACTAAGTATGGAGACTTTAAACACTCTAGAATGATCGTTCCTTCAACCATTTGATCAAACGTAACTCGTTTAGTCTATTACTTCACCACGAAGTAACAATTTACCTTGTTACTTCGTGAGAAAGTTATAGTTGGTCAAATGGGCCAACGGGCATCTTACGAACCAAAACGCACTCGATTAGTGTTAATAAGCTTAGATTATCCTTGGGAAGGTTAAGACTTGTGATCAAGAATATGAAGTTCCATACAACAAGTCATTGCCAAAAAAACTAAGTATGGAGACTTTAAACACTCTAGAATGATGTTTCCTTCAACCAATTGATCAAACGTAACTCGTTTAGTCTATTACTTCACCACGAAGTAACAATTTACCTTGTTACTTCGTGAGAAAGTTATAGTTGGTCAAATGGGCCAACGGGCATCTTACGAACCAAAACGCACTCGATTAGTGTTAATAAGCTTAGATTATCCTTGGGAAGGTTAAGACTTGTGATCAAGAATATGAAGAAGAAAGTAAAAGGTTTATAAAAGAAAAACTAGGGGGAGGTACTACATAGCGAGGCCGTATGGTGTACCCCACCCATACGATCGCCAAAACAAAGAGAAATAGAAATCTCAACTACAAGGAAGAGCATATCACAAAAGTGGATACCTCGAAAGAAAAGTAAGCCAAAATGTGGAAATAATGAACCGGCCTATTACAATTATGAGTAGGATCTAGTCCTCATCCTCATCTTTTCTTCTGCTCTTCGTTCTTTGTTCGCTTTTTTCCGTTCACTTTTGCTAATATAGATGTTGCAATCTGGACCCTTCCTTTTTTCTTCTTCTTTTGCATATTCCGCTCTTCTCTCCTCCTGTTCTTTAATCCGCTTCTCTTCCCGGTATAGCGACGAAGACTCATCTCTTGTAAATGGTGAGTCCTCAAGACCGACATCTGCTGCATGTCTTGGGATTGGAGTACAGATTCTCCTTTGATTGAATGAGGATTCCAGCTCATCAGCAAAAGCATCCTCACTCACGGCTTCATCATAAATATGCCCAAGTAGTGAGGTTGGCGAGGTGGGAGGGGTAGAGATATCACACGCGAAAGTAGCATCCGGGAAACACACCCTTGGGGAGAGGAGCCTAGATTTAGGTTTATAGTTAGAATCCGATAACCTAGCTGCATCGTCATTGTCATCCCTAAGTATCCTATCTTCCATCTCTTTTTCTTCGGCCTTTCTCAACTCTTCCTCCCTTAGGAGGTCTTCATTTCCATCATTAGTCGCAACGTGAATTATTGCCAACTTGAGGTGTTTCTCTTGATCCGCCTCTTCGGCCACTTCCTCAACATTGGGTACTTGTTCAAGGCTATCGACTTTCTTCGGTGATGAAATTGGAGCAATGTTCCTCTTAGCCTTCCAAACAAAGGTCGTCGGTTTTGGGACATCCTCAACCTTCTCATTAGTTCCTTGAGGTTTCTCCACACCACATTCCTCAAGTGTATGGCCCATTCGTTGACATTTCTGACAATAGGTTGGAATATTTTCATATATGACCTTTTGCTTTACGATGTCCACTTGACCATGCACATCTTCTATCCCCCATTCAATTTCTTCTTTCAATGGATCAAGTAGGTTGATCTCAACGCATATCCGAGGATAATCCGGGCGTGACATAGTGGCCGCACCTTCATCAAGCCTTAAGGGTCTTCCAAAGTAAGAACCAATATTCATAAGGGCTCACAAAACCGCATGTTAAGGTTTGGCAAACCAATCCACACGGGAGCTATCGGAGGATCAAGATCGGGGTCGAAATCCGGGGTCCATTTGTAGATTGAACCGTTAAGATCAAGAAACCGAAGGTCCTTCTTCAACCATAGACGGGTATAATCCTCCTCCGTGGTCAATTTTAACATAACGTGGCGAGGGCCAATTGGACCAAGTGTGTATTTGCCTTTGAGTTTGAGTCTCGCCATCTTGTTATGAATAAACGTGTAGCTCGGCTTAACGAGAGGGAAACGAAGGATCAAGACAAGCTTAAGCCTATCATCAAGGACTTTAATTTCCTCATTCTTGAAGACGATCATAGATTTCCCTTTGACCACTCGAAACTCCATTGTAGTGAGTGTAGGATCATCAATAAGAGAGCGGTTTATTTCATATTGTCTTGTGGGAGCGGCCGCTTGCGCATAAGAAGCGCGACGCAATGGAGCACGGATTTGATACGGTCGAGGATTGTCCGGTGCCACATTTGGTTGTCTCGAAAATGTAGGTGGCACAAATGGAGCCTTCGCAACTCTAGCAAAGTTATTCGAGAGAAGCGGAAAAAGGCCGGTCCCAATCTTAGTTGTGTTGACTTTTGATGAAAAGTCAACTGGTCCTTGACTGCCGTTGACCATAGTCAACGCCGATGAGGTGGCGGGTGGGTCCTTGGTGATTGGATTGACTAATGGAGGGTCAATGGTCTTGCATAGTGGAAGACCATTAGTGGGAAGCATGGGGGACAAAAGGAAAAGGTAGTGCACTCTTGTCCCCCACTCCTAGGCTCCACTAACTAAAGCTTACTCCTTGTCCCCTAACCCTAATCCTAATCCAAGATCAGCCACCACCTACACAAAGATGACCGGAGCGGCGGAGGGTCGCCGGAATCTCGCCGGAAAAAACACCTTGCACGGAAAATGACTTATCTCCTCACCCACAAAGGCTCTCTGGTCGGTCCACCCACCAAAATGACCGCAACGAAGAGGGCTACCTGAATATGACACTTTCTGGCGAGGGTGCACCGAGGAGGTGGTCGGAAAAAGCCGAAACCGCCGGAAAGTGCTTAAAACCCTCGGATTTGAAGCCAAAAATGACCCAAAGACTCAAATCCGATGAAAATCTCCTCCACAACCACCCAAAAACACGCAAGAGGCTTGAACCTTAACAACCCCGAAGAGAAGACGCCGGAAATATGATCGGAGTAGCTCAAAACTCCTCTAAAACCACCAAATCCGAGCGAAATCCAAGAGATCCGAATGAGAGGCACCCCAAAAACGTAAAAGAGGAACAAAAAGAACGAAAGACACTTCACAAAGAGTGACCAAGCCGTGAAGGGCAATCCAACACACCCTCGATCACTCTCCACCGTTTTGTGTAACCACCAATCTCAAGGGCAATCCAAAAGAAGGTGATGAACACTCCACAATGGGTGTTATGTCGAAACAAAGAGGGGGAGATGAAAAACGGAAAGAAAACGCCAAGAGACTAAATATAGGACAAGAAAACCAAGAAATCCGAGCTAGAAGACCATACCATCAAAAAAGACGAATATCCTCCATGGAAGAAGCTTGAATCCGTGAAAAACGAATGAAATCCGAGCAAGAAGACCATCACCATCAAGAAAGACGAAAATCTTCCATGGATGAAGCTTGAATCCGTGAATAGCTAACCAAAATCCATAGGGTAAGCTAAAGTCCGAATCTTAAGCTCACAAGAAGGGAAACCGAATCAACGGAGAAGACGCCGGTGTCCTCGTGAGGAGGTCACCGTGCTCCGATGATCGGAAAGGTGACCGGAGACCGCCTAAGTGTGAACGCAAGGAGAGAGAAGAGAGCTTTTTTTATGTTTTTTCTTTTTCTTGTGATCAAGAATATGAAGTTCCATACAACAAGTCATTGCCAAAAAAACTAAGTATGGAGACTTTAAACACTCTAGAATGATCTTTCCTTCAACGATTTGATCAAACGTAACTCGTTTAGTCTATTACTTCACCACGAAGTAACAATTTACCTTATTACTTCGTGAGAAAGTTATAGTTGGTCAAATTGGCCAACGGGTATCGTACGAACCAAAACGCACTCGATTAGTGATAATAAGCTTAGATTATGCTTGGGAAGGTTAATACTTGTGATCAAGAATATGAAGTTCCATACAACAAGTCATGGCCAAAAAAACTAAGTATGGAGACTTTAAACACTCTAGAATGATCTTTCCTTCAACGATTTGATCAAACGTAACTCGTTTAGTCTATTACTTCACCACGAAGTAACAGTTTACCTTGTTAATTCGTGAGAAAGTTATAGTTGGTCAAATGGGCCAACGGGCATCGTACGAACCAAAATGCACTCGATTAGTGTTAATAAGCTTAGATTATCCTTAGGAAGGTTAATACTTGTGATCAAAAATATGAAGTTCCATACAACAAGTCATGGCCAAAACAACTAAGTATGGAGACTTTAAACACTCTAGAATGATCTTTCCTTCAACGATTTGATCAAACGTAACTCGTTTAGTCAATTACTTCACAACGAAGTAACAGTTTACCTTGTTACTTCGTGAGAAAGTAATAGTTGGTCAAATGGGCCAACGGGTATCGTACAAACCAAAACGCACTCGATTAGTGTTAATAAGCTTAGATTATCCTTGGGAAGGTTAATACTTGTTATCAAGAATATGAAGTTCCATACAACAAGTCATGGCCAAAAAAACTAAGTATGGAGACTTTAAACACTCTAGAATGATCGTTCCTTCAACCATTTGATCAAACGTAACTCGTTTAGTCTATTACTTCACCACGAACTAACAATTTACCTTGTTACTTCGTGAGAAAGTTATAGTTGGTCAAATGGGTCAACGGGCATCTTACGAACCAAAACGCACTCGATTAGTGTTAATAAGCTTAGATTATCCTTAGGAAGGTTAAGACTTGTGATCAAGAATATGAAGTTCCATACAACAAGTCATGGCCAAAAAAACTAAGTATGGAGACTTTAAACACTCTAGAATGATCTTTCCTTCAACCATTTGATCAAACGTAACTCGTTTAGTCTATTACTTCACCACGAAGTAACAATTTACCTTGTTACTTCGTGAGAAAGTTATAGTTGGTCAAATGGGCCAACGGGCATCTTACGAACCAAAACGCACTCGATTAGTGTTAATAAGCTTAGATTATCCTTAGATTAATACTTGTGATCAAGAATATGAAGTTCCATACAACAAGTCATGGCCAAAAAAACTAAGTATGGAGACTTTAAACACTCTAGAATGATCTTTCCTTCAACGATTTGATCAAACGTAACTCGTTTAGTCTATTACTTCACAACGAAGTAACAGTTTACTTTGTTACTTCGTGAGAAAGTAATAGTTGGTCAAATGGGCCAACGGGTATCGTACAAACCAAAACGCACTCGATTAGTGTTAATAAGCTTAGATTATCCTTGGGAAGGTTAATACTTGTGATCAAGAATATGAAGTTCCATACAACAAGTCATGGCCAAAAAAACTAAGTATGGAGACTTTAAACACTCTAGAATGATCGTTCCTTCAACCATTTGATCAAACGTAACTCGTTTAGTCTATTACTTCACCACAAAGTAACAATTTACCTTGTTACTTCGTGAGAAAGTTATAGTTGGTCAAATGGGCCAACGGGCATCTTACGAACCAAAACGCACTCGATTAGTGTTAATAAGCTTAGATTATCCTTGGGAAGGTTAAGACTTGTGATCAAGAATATGAAGTTCCATACAACAAGTCATGGCCAAAAAAACTAAGTATGGAGACTTTAAACACTCTAGAATGATCTTTCCTTCAACCATTTGATCAAACGTAACTCGTTTAGTCTATTACTTCACCACGAAGTAACAATTTACCTTGTTACTTCGTGAGAAAGTTATAGTTGGTCAAATGGGCCAACGGGCATCTTACGAACCAAAACGCACTCGATTAGTGTTAATAAGCTTAGATTATCCTTAGGTTAATACTTGTGATCAAGAATATGAAGTTCCATACAACAAGTCATTGCCAAAAAAACTAAGTATGGAGACTTTAAACACTGTAGAATGATCTTTCCTTCAACGATTTGATCAAACGTAACTCGTTTAGTCTATTACTTCATCACGAAGTAACAATTTACCTTATTACTTCGTGAGAAAGTTATAGTTGGTCAAATTGGCCAACGGGTATCGTACGAACCAAAACGCACTCGATTAGTGATAATAAGCTTAGATTATGCTTGGGAAGGTTAATACTTGTGATCAAGAATATGAAGTTCCATACAACAAGTCATGGCCAAAAAAACTAAGTATGGAGACTTTAAACACTCTAGAATGATCTTTCCTTCAACGATTTGATCAAACGTAACTCGTTTAGTCTATTACTTCACCACGAAGTAACAGTTTACCTTGTTAATTCGTGAGAAAGTTATAGTTGGTCAAATGGGCCAACGGGCATCGTACGAACCAAAATGCACTCGATTAGTGTTAATAAGCTTAGATTATCCTTAGGAAGGTTAATACTTGTGATCAAAAATATGAAGTTCCATACAACAAGTCATGGCCAAAACAACTAAGTATGGAGACTTTAAACACTCTAGAATGATCTTTCCTTCAACGATTTGATCAAACGTAACTCGTTTAGTCAATTACTTCACAACGAAGTAACAGTTTACCTTGTTACTTCGTGAGAAAGTAATCGTTGGTCAAATGGGCCAACGGGTATCGTACAAACCAAAACGCACTCGATTAGTGTTAATAAGCTTAGATTATCCTTGGGAAGGTTAATACTTGTGATCAAGAATATGAAGTTCCATACAACAAGTCATGGCCAAAAAAACTAAGTATGGAGACTTTAAACACTCTAGAATGATCGTTCCTTCAACCATTTGATCAAACGTAACTCGTTTAGTCTATTACTTCACCACGAAGTAACAATTTACCTTGTTACTTCGTGAGAAAGTTATAGTTGGTCAAATGGGCCAACGGGCATCTTACGAACCAAAACGCACTCGATTAGTGTTAATAAGCTTAGATTATCCTTGGGAAGGTTAAGACTTGTGATCAAGAATATGAAGTTCCATACAACAAGTCATGGCCAAAAAAACTAAGTATGGAGACTTTAAACACTCTAGAATGATCTTTCCTTCAACCATTTGATCAAACGTAACTCGTTTAGTCTATTACTTCACCACGAAGTAACAATTTACCTTGTTACTTCGTGAGAAAGTTATAGTTGGTCAAATGGGCCAACGGGCATCTTACGAACCAAAACGCACTCGATTAGTGTTAATAAGCTTAGATTATCCTTAGGTTAATACTTGTGATCAAGAATATGAAGTTCCATACAACAAGTCATGGCCAAAAAAACTAAGTATGGAGACTTTAAACACTCTAGAATGATCTTTCCTTCAACGATTTGATCAAACGTAACTCGTTTAGTCTATTACTTCACAACGAAGTAACAGTTTACCTTGTTACTTCGTGAGAAAGTAATAGTTGGTCAAATGGGCCAACGGGTATCGTATAAACCAAAACGCACTCGATTAGTGTTAATAAGCTTAGATTATCCTTGGGAAGGTTAATACTTGTGATCAAGAATATGAAGAAATAAAAGGTTTATAAAAGAAAACTAGGGGGAGGTACTACATAGCGAAGGCCGTATGGTGTACCCCACCCATACGATCGCCAAACACAGAGAAATAGAAATCTCAACAACAAATAAGAGCATATCCCAAAAGTGGATACCTCGAAAGTAAAGTAAGCCAAAATGTGAAAACTCGGCCTATATCATCTATGAATATGATCTATTCTTCCACTTCATCTTTTCTTCTGCTCTTCGTTCTTTGTTCTCTTTTTTCCGTTGACTCTTGCTTATGTAGGTGGAGCAATCTGGTGCTTTAATCCTATTTTTTTCTCTTCTCTCTTCACCTTCTCGGAGTATTTGCCTACAACATTCCTCATAAGACTCATCTTTTGTAACAGTTGAGTCCTCGAGGTCGCTCGTTACAATTTGTCTTGGGATTGGAGTGCAGATTCTTCTTTGATTAAATGAGGATTCCAACTCCTCAACAAACGCATCATCACCCACGGCTTCATCATGCCCAAGTAGGAGGGTTGGCGAGGTGGGAGGGGTAGAGATATCACACGAGAAAGTAGCATCCGGAAAGCACACCCTTGGAGAGAGAAGTCTAGACTTAGGTTGATAGTTAGAATCCGATAACCTTTTTGCATCATCATTGTCATCCCTCAAGATCATATCTTCAATCTCTTTTTCTTTGGCCTTTCTCAACTCTTCCTCACTAAGGAGATCTTCATTTCCATCATTAGTCGCAACGTGAATTATTGCCAACTTGAGGTGTTTCTCTTGATCCGCCTCTTCGGCCACTTCCTCAACATTGGGTATTTGTTCAAGGCTATCGACTTTCTTCGGTGGTGAAATTGGAGCAATGTTCCTCTTAGCCTTCCAAACAAAGGTCGTCGGTTTTGGGACATCCTCAACCTTCTGATTAGTTCCTTGAGGTTTCTCCACACCACATTCCTCAAATGTATGGCCCATTCGTTGACATTTTCGGCAATAGGTTGGAATATTTTCATATACGACCTTTTGCTTTACGATGTCCACTTGACCATGCACATCTTCTACCCCCCATTCAATTTCTTCTTTCAATGGATCAAGAAGGTTGATCTCAACACATATTCGAGGATAATCCGGGCGTGACATAGTGGCCGCGCCTTCATCAAGCCTCAAAGGTCTTCCAAAGTAAGACCCAATGTTCATAAGGGCATTTCTCTCACAAAACCGCATGTTGAGGTTTGGTAAACCAATCCACACGGGAGCTATCGGAGGATCAAGATCGGGATCGAAATCCGGGGTCCATTTGTAGATTGAACCATTAAGATCAAGAAATCGAAGGTCCTTCTTCAACCATAAGCGAGTATAGTCCTCCTCCGTGGTCAATTTCAACATAACGTGGCGAGGACCAATTGGGCCAAGTGTGTATTTGCCTTGGAGTTTGAGTCTCGCTATCTTGTTATGTATAAACGTGTAGCTCGGCTTAACAAGAGGGAACCGAAGGATCAAAACCAGCTTAAGCCTCTCATCAAGGACTTTAATTTCCTCCTTCTTGAAAACTATCATAGATTTTCCTTTGACCGCTCGAAACTCCATTGTAGTGAGAGTAGGATCATCAATAAGGGAGCGGTTTATTTCATATTGTCTTGTAGGAGCGGCCGCTTGCGCATAAGAAGCGCGACGCAACGGAGCACGGATTTGATACGGACGAGGATTGTCCGGTGCCACATTAGGTTGTCTCGCAAGTGTAGGTGGAACAAATGGAGGCTTCTCAAGTCTAGAAAAGTTGTTCGAGAGAAGCGGGAAAAGGCCGGTCCCAATCTTAGGCTTTTCAAGCACAACTTTCGGAGTTGACTTTTGCATGGTCAACATTGACTTCTGGGCGTTGACTTCGGCAGTCAAAGTTGACTGAGTCAAGGGAGGTGATGTGGCAGTGGGTCCCACATTAGTGGTCTTGCATAGTGGAAGACTAAGCATGGGGGACACAAGGAAAAGGTAGTGCACTCTTGTCCCCCACTTCTAGGCTCCACTAACAAAAAGCTTGCAACTTGTCCCCCAACCCTAGACTCCACTAACAAAAGGTAGGTAACTTGTCCCCCAACCCTAACCCTAATACTAGCTCGGCCGCCGCCTACCCAAGAAGGATGATCGGACGGAGGCGGAGCCGCGGCGGAGCCGCGGCGGTGCGGCGTCGAAAAATCTTCAGATGCGCGGAATGTGTCCCCGACTACAAATCTAACCACCAAACTGACCGCCCCCACCACCACGGTGACCGGAGAGAGAGAGACCACGGTGGCGCGCGGCGGCGGCGTCGGAAAGTCGCCGGAATAACCTCGGAGGTCGGAAAAACACGGCGGATCCGCAAAGACACCTCCAAAACCAATCCGAAAGAGATCCAAACAACTAAAGCTAAGAACACCAAAACATAGGAACACCAAAATGGCCAAAAACAAAAGCCAAGAACACTCAAAGACACAAAATGAAAGAGAAAAAAAAAAAAAAAAAAAAAAAAAGAGAACGAAAGACACTTCACAAAGAGTGACCAAACCGTGAAGGGCAATCCAACACACCCTCGGTCACTCTCCACCGTTTTGTGCAACCACCAAACTCAGGGGCAATCCAAGAGAAGGTGATGAACACTCCACAATGGGTGTTATGTCGAAAGAAAGAGAGGGATAGGAAAAACGGAGAGAAAATGCAAAAAAACCAACAACACAACAAGCTAACTAACGAGTTCCGCCATTGATGAACATAAGAGACTAAGTACGAAAAATGAAGCACAACAACGACGGATCCATGGAAGAAACTCACGGATCCGCCATTTAAAGCTCCAAAGCTTGAACTTACAACAATGGCGGAACGAGAAAATGCTTCAAAACCCCTCGAAATCACCACTTGAAACGATCCTCTTGCAACAACGAAGATGATGGCATGATTTTCGAGATGAAAAACCACTCACCGTCGCCGTGGAAGTCCGGGGAAAGCTCGGCCGTGTGTGAACAAGGAGGAGAGAGAAGAGAGCGTTTTTGGCTTTTTTTTGTGATTGTGATCAAGAATATGAAGTTCCATACAACAAGTCATGGCCAAAAAAAACTAAGTATGGAGACTTTAAACACTCTAGAATGATCGTTCCTTCAACCATTTGATCAAACGTAACTCGTTTAGTCTATTACTTCACCACGAAGTAACAATTTACCTTGTTACTTCGTGAGAAAGTTATAGTTGGTCAAATGGGCCAACGGGCATCTTACGAACCAAAACGCACTCGATTAGTGTTAATAAGCTTAGATTATCCTTGGGAAGGTTAAGACTTGTGATCAAGAATATGAAGTTCCATACAACAAGTCATTGCCAAAAAAACTAAGTATGGAGACTTTAAACACTCTAGAATGATCTTTCCTTCAACCATTTGATCAAACGTAACTCGTTTAGTCTATTACTTCACCACGAAGTAACAATTTACCTTGTTACTTCGTGAGAAAGTTATAGTTGGTCAAATGGGCCAACGGGCATCTTACAAACCAAAACGCACTCGATTAGTGTTAATAAGCTTAGATTATCCTTGGGAAGGTTAAGACTTGTGATCAAGAATATGAAGTTCCATACAACAAGTCATTGCCAAAAAAACTAAGTATGGAGACTTTAAACACTCTAGAATGATCTTTCCTTCAACGATTTGATCAAACGTAACTCGTTTAGTCTATTACTTCACCACGAAGTAACAATTTACCTTGTTACTTCGTGAGAAAGTTATAGTTGGTCAAATTGGCCAACGGGTATCGTACGAACCAAAACGCACTCGATTAGTGTTAATAAGCTTAGATTATGCTTGGGAAGGTTAATACTTGTGATCAAGAATATGAAGTTCCATACAACAAGTCATGGCCAAAAAAACTAAGTATGGAGACTTTAAACACTCTAGAATGATCTTTCCTTCAACGATTTGATCAAACGTAACTCGTTTAGTCTATTACTTCACCACGAAGTAACAGTTTACCTTGTTACTTCGTGAGAAAGTTATAGTTGGTCAAATGGGCCAACGGGCATCGTACAAACCAAAATGCACTCGATTAGTGTTAATAAGCTTAGATTATCCTTGGGAAGGTTAATACTTGTGATCAAGAATATGAAGTTCCATACAACAAGTCATGGCCAAAAAAACTAAGTATGGAGACTTTAAACACTCTAGAATGATCTTTCCTTCAACGATTTGATCAAACGTAACTCGTTTAGTCTATTACTTCACCACGAAGTAACAATTTACCTTGTTACTTCGTGAGAAAGTTATAGTTGGTCAAATGGGCCAACGGGCATCTTACGAACCAAAACGCACTCGATTAGTGTTAATAAGCTTAGATTATCCTTAGGTTAATACTTGTGATCAAGAATATGAAGTTCCATACAACAAGTCATGGCCAAAAAAACTAAGTATGGAGACTTTAAACACTCTAGAATGATCTTTCCTTCAACGATTTGATCAAACGTAACTCGTTTAGTCTATTACTTCACAACGAAGTAACAGTTTACCTTGTTACTTCGTGAGAAAGTAATAGTTGGTCAAATGGGCCAACGGGTATCGTATAAACCAAAACGCACTCGATTAGTGTTAATAAGCTTAGATTATCCTTGGGAAGGTTAATACTTGTGATCAAGAATATGAAGAAATAAAAGGTTTATAAAAGAAAACTAGGGGGAGGTACTACATAGCGAAGGCCGTATGGTGTACCCCACCCATACGATCGCCAAACACAGAGAAATAGAAATCTCAACAACAAATAAGAGCATATCCCAAAAGTGGATACCTCGAAAGTAAAGTAAGCCAAAATGTGAAAACTCGGCCTATATCATCTATGAATATGATCTATTCTTCCACTTCATCTTTTCTTCTGCTCTTCGTTCTTTGTTCTCTTTTTTCCGTTGACTCTTGCTTATGTAGGTGGAGCAATCTGGTGCTTTAATCCTATTTTTTTCTCTTCTCTCTTCACCTTCTCGGAGTATTTGCCTACAACATTCCTCATAAGACTCATCTTTTGTAACAGTTGAGTCCTCGAGGTCGCTCGTTACAATTTGTCTTGGGATTGGAGTGCAGATTCTTCTTTGATTAAATGAGGATTCCAACTCCTCAACAAACGCATCATCACCCACGGCTTCATCATGCCCAAGTAGGAGGGTTGGCGAGGTGGGAGGGGTAGAGATATCACACGAGAAAGTAGCATCCGGAAAGCACACCCTTGGAGAGAGAAGTCTAGACTTAGGTTGATAGTTAGAATCCGATAACCTTTTTGCATCATCATTGTCATCCCTCAAGATCATATCTTCAATCTCTTTTTCTTTGGCCTTTCTCAACTCTTCCTCACTAAGGAGATCTTCATTTCCATCATTAGTCGCAACGTGAATTATTGCCAACTTGAGGTGTTTCTCTTGATCCGCCTCTTCGGCCACTTCCTCAACATTGGGTATTTGTTCAAGGCTATCGACTTTCTTCGGTGGTGAAATTGGAGCAATGTTCCTCTTAGCCTTCCAAACAAAGGTCGTCGGTTTTGGGACATCCTCAACCTTCTCATTAGTTCCTTGAGGTTTCTCCACACCACATTCCTCAAATGTATGGCCCATTCGTTGACATTTTCGGCAATAGGTTGGAATATTTTCATATACGACCTTTTGCTTTACGATGTCCACTTGACCATGCACATCTTCTACCCCCCATTCAATTTCTTCTTTCAATGGATCAAGAAGGTTGATCTCAACACATATTCGAGGATAATCCGGGCGTGACATAGTGGCCGCGCCTTCATCAAGCCTCAAAGGTCTTCCAAAGTAAGACCCAATGTTCATAAGGGCATTTCTCTCACAAAACCGCATGTTGAGGTTTGGTAAACCAATCCACACGGGAGCTATCGGAGGATCAAGATCGGGATCGAAATCCGGGGTCCATTTGTAGATTGAACCATTAAGATCAAGAAATCGAAGGTCCTTCTTCAACCATAAGCGAGTATAGTCCTCCTCCGTGGTCAATTTCAACATAACGTGGCGAGGACCAATTGGGCCAAGTGTGTATTTGCCTTGGAGTTTGAGTCTCGCTATCTTGTTATGTATAAACGTGTAGCTCGGCTTAACAAGAGGGAACCGAAGGATCAAAACCAGCTTAAGCCTCTCATCAAGGACTTTAATTTCCTCCTTCTTGAAAACTATCATAGATTTTCCTTTGACCGCTCGAAACTCCATTGTAGTGAGAGTAGGATCATCAATAAGGGAGCGGTTTATTTCATATTGTCTTGTAGGAGCGGCCGCTTGCGCATAAGAAGCGCGACGCAACGGAGCACGGATTTGATACGGACGAGGATTGTCCGGTGCCACATTAGGTTGTCTCGCAAGTGTAGGTGGAACAAATGGAGGCTTCTCAAGTCTAGAAAAGTTGTTCGAGAGAAGCGGGAAAAGGCCGGTCCCAATCTTAGGCTTTTCAAGCACAACTTTCGGAGTTGACTTTTGCATGGTCAACATTGACTTCTGGGCGTTGACTTCGGCAGTCAAAGTTGACTGAGTCAAGGGAGGTGATGTGGCAGTGGGTCCCACATTAGTGGTCTTGCATAGTGGAAGACTAAGCATGGGGGACACAAGGAAAAGGTAGTGCACTCTTGTCCCCCACTTCTAGGCTCCACTAACAAAAAGCTTGCAACTTGTCCCCCAACCCTAGACTCCACTAACAAAAGGTAGGTAACTTGTCCCCCAACCCTAACCCTAATACTAGCTCGGCCGCCGCCTACCCAAGAAGGATGATCGGACGGAGGCGGAGCCGCGGCGGAGCCGCGGCGGTGCGGCGTCGAAAAATCTTCAGATGCGCGGAATGTGTCCCCGACTACAAATCTAACCACCAAACTGACCGCCCCCACCACCACGGTGACCGGAGAGAGAGAGACCACGGTGGCGCGCGGCGGCGGCGTCGGAAAGTCGCCGGAATAACCTCGGAGGTCGGAAAAACACGGCGGATCCGCAAAGACACCTCCAAAACCAATCCGAAAGAGATCCAAACAACTAAAGCTAAGAACACCAAAACATAGGAACACCAAAATGGCCAAAAACAAAAGCCAAGAACACTCAAAGACACAAAATGAAAGAGAAAAAAAAAAAAAAAAAAAAAAAAAAAGAGAACGAAAGACACTTCACAAAGAGTGACCAAACCGTGAAGGGCAATCCAACACACCCTCGGTCACTCTCCACCGTTTTGTGCAACCACCAAACTCAGGGGCAATCCAAGAGAAGGTGATGAACACTCCACAATGGGTGTTATGTCGAAAGAAAGAGAGGGATAGGAAAAACGGAGAGAAAACGCAAAAAAACCAACAACACAACAAGCTAACTAACGAGTTCCGCCATTGATGAACATAAGAGACTAAGTACGAAAAATGAAGCACAACAACGACGGATCCATGGAAGAAACTCACGGATCCGCCATTTAAAGCTCCAAAGCTTGAACTTACAACAATGGCGGAACGAGAAAATGCTTCAAAACCCCTCGAAATCACCACTTGAAACGATCCTCTTGCAACAACGAAGATGATGGCATGATTTTCGAGATGAAAAACCACTCACCGTCGCCGTGGAAGTCCGGGGAAAGCTCGGCCGTGTGTGAACAAGGAGGAGAGAGAAGAGAGCGTTTTTGGCTTTTTTTTGTGATTGTGATCAAGAATATGAAGTTCCATACAACAAGTCATGGCCAAAAAAAACTAAGTATGGAGACTTTAAACACTCTAGAATGATCGTTCCTTCAACCATTTGATCAAACGTAACTCGTTTAGTCTATTACTTCACCACGAAGTAACAATTTACCTTGTTACTTCGTGAGAAAGTTATAGTTGGTCAAATGGGCCAACGGGCATCTTACGAACCAAAACGCACTCGATTAGTGTTAATAAGCTTAGATTATCCTTGGGAAGGTTAAGACTTGTGATCAAGAATATGAAGTTCCATACAACAAGTCATTGCCAAAAAAACTAAGTATGGAGACTTTAAACACTCTAGAATGATCTTTCCTTCAACCATTTGATCAAACGTAACTCGTTTAGTCTATTACTTCACCACGAAGTAACAATTTACCTTGTTACTTCGTGAGAAAGTTATAGTTGGTCAAATGGGCCAACGGGCATCTTACAAACCAAAACGCACTCGATTAGTGTTAATAAGCTTAGATTATCCTTGGGAAGGTTAAGACTTGTGATCAAGAATATGAAGTTCCATACAACAAGTCATTGCCAAAAAAACTAAGTATGGAGACTTTAAACACTCTAGAATGATCTTTCCTTCAACGATTTGATCAAACGTAACTCGTTTAGTCTATTACTTCACCACGAAGTAACAATTTACCTTGTTACTTCGTGAGAAAGTTATAGTTGGTCAAATTGGCCAACGGGTATCGTACGAACCAAAACGCACTCGATTAGTGTTAATAAGCTTAGATTATGCTTGGGAAGGTTAATACTTGTGATCAAGAATATGAAGTTCCATACAACAAGTCATGGCCAAAAAAACTAAGTATGGAGACTTTAAACACTCTAGAATGATCTTTCCTTCAACGATTTGATCAAACGTAACTCGTTTAGTCTATTACTTCACCACGAAGTAACAGTTTACCTTGTTACTTCGTGAGAAAGTTATAGTTGGTCAAATGGGCCAACGGGCATCGTACAAACCAAAATGCACTCGATTAGTGTTAATAAGCTTAGATTATCCTTGGGAAGGTTAATACTTGTGATCAAGAATATGAAGTTCCATACAACAAGTCATGGCCAAAAAAACTAAGTATGGAGACTTTAAACACTCTAGAATGATCTTTCCTTCAACGATTTGATCAAACGTAACTCGTTTAGTCTATTACTTCACCACGAAGTAACAATTTACCTTGTTACTTCGTGAGAAAGTTATAGTTGGTCAAATGGGCCAACGGGCATCTTACGAACCAAAACGCACTCGATTAGTGTTAATAAGCTTAGATTATCCTTAGGTTAATACTTGTGATCAAGAATATGAAGTTCCATACAACAAGTCATGGCCAAAAAAACTAAGTATGGAGACTTTAAACACTCTAGAATGATCTTTCCTTCAACGATTTGATCAAACGTAACTCGTTTAGTCTATTACTTCACAACGAAGTAACAGTTTACCTTGTTACTTCGTGAGAAAGTAATAGTTGGTCAAATGGGCCAACGGGTATCGTATAAACCAAAACGCACTCGATTAGTGTTAATAAGCTTAGATTATCCTTGGGAAGGTTAATACTTGTGATCAAGAATATGAAGAAATAAAAGGTTTATAAAAGAAAACTAGGGGGAGGTACTACATAGCGAAGGCCGTATGGTGTACCCCACCCATACGATCGCCAAACACAGAGAAATAGAAATCTCAACAACAAATAAGAGCATATCCCAAAAGTGGATACCTCGAAAGTAAAGTAAGCCAAAATGTGAAAACTCGGCCTATATCATCTATGAATATGATCTATTCTTCCACTTCATCTTTTCTTCTGCTCTTCGTTCTTTGTTCTCTTTTTTCCGTTGACTCTTGCTTATGTAGGTGGAGCAATCTGGTGCTTTAATCCTATTTTTTTCTCTTCTCTCTTCACCTTCTCGGAGTATTTGCCTACAACATTCCTCATAAGACTCATCTTTTGTAACAGTTGAGTCCTCGAGGTCGCTCGTTACAATTTGTCTTGGGATTGGAGTGCAGATTCTTCTTTGATTAAATGAGGATTCCAACTCCTCAACAAACGCATCATCACCCACGGCTTCATCATGCCCAAGTAGGAGGGTTGGCGAGGTGGGAGGGGTAGAGATATCACACGAGAAAGTAGCATCCGGAAAGCACACCCTTGGAGAGAGAAGTCTAGACTTAGGTTGATAGTTAGAATCCGATAACCTTTTTGCATCATCATTGTCATCCCTCAAGATCATATCTTCAATCTCTTTTTCTTTGGCCTTTCTCAACTCTTCCTCACTAAGGAGATCTTCATTTCCATCATTAGTCGCAACGTGAATTATTGCCAACTTGAGGTGTTTCTCTTGATCCGCCTCTTCGGCCACTTCCTCAACATTGGGTATTTGTTCAAGGCTATCGACTTTCTTCGGTGGTGAAATTGGAGCAATGTTCCTCTTAGCCTTCCAAACAAAGGTCGTCGGTTTTGGGACATCCTCAACCTTCTCATTAGTTCCTTGAGGTTTCTCCACACCACATTCCTCAAATGTATGGCCCATTCGTTGACATTTTCGGCAATAGGTTGGAATATTTTCATATACGACCTTTTGCTTTACGATGTCCACTTGACCATGCACATCTTCTACCCCCCATTCAATTTCTTCTTTCAATGGATCAAGAAGGTTGATCTCAACACATATTCGAGGATAATCCGGGCGTGACATAGTGGCCGCGCCTTCATCAAGCCTCAAAGGTCTTCCAAAGTAAGACCCAATGTTCATAAGGGCATTTCTCTCACAAAACCGCATGTTGAGGTTTGGTAAACCAATCCACACGGGAGCTATCGGAGGATCAAGATCGGGATCGAAATCCGGGGTCCATTTGTAGATTGAACCATTAAGATCAAGAAATCGAAGGTCCTTCTTCAACCATAAGCGAGTATAGTCCTCCTCCGTGGTCAATTTCAACATAACGTGGCGAGGACCAATTGGGCCAAGTGTGTATTTGCCTTGGAGTTTGAGTCTCGCTATCTTGTTATGTATAAACGTGTAGCTCGGCTTAACAAGAGGGAACCGAAGGATCAAAACCAGCTTAAGCCTCTCATCAAGGACTTTAATTTCCTCCTTCTTGAAAACTATCATAGATTTTCCTTTGACCGCTCGAAACTCCATTGTAGTGAGAGTAGGATCATCAATAAGGGAGCGGTTTATTTCATATTGTCTTGTAGGAGCGGCCGCTTGCGCATAAGAAGCGCGACGCAACGGAGCACGGATTTGATACGGACGAGGATTGTCCGGTGCCACATTAGGTTGTCTCGCAAGTGTAGGTGGAACAAATGGAGGCTTCTCAAGTCTAGAAAAGTTGTTCGAGAGAAGCGGGAAAAGGCCGGTCCCAATCTTAGGCTTTTCAAGCACAACTTTCGGAGTTGACTTTTGCATGGTCAACATTGACTTCTGGGCGTTGACTTCGGCAGTCAAAGTTGACTGAGTCAAGGGAGGTGATGTGGCAGTGGGTCCCACATTAGTGGTCTTGCATAGTGGAAGACTAAGCATGGGGGACACAAGGAAAAGGTAGTGCACTCTTGTCCCCCACTTCTAGGCTCCACTAACAAAAAGCTTGCAACTTGTCCCCCAACCCTAGACTCCACTAACAAAAGGTAGGTAACTTGTCCCCCAACCCTAACCCTAATACTAGCTCGGCCGCCGCCTACCCAAGAAGGATGATCGGACGGAGGCGGAGCCGCGGCGGAGCCGCGGCGGTGCGGCGTCGAAAAATCTTCAGATGCGCGGAATGTGTCCCCGACTACAAATCTAACCACCAAACTGACCGCCCCCACCACCACGGTGACCGGAGAGAGAGAGACCACGGTGGCGCGCGGCGGCGGCGTCGGAAAGTCGCCGGAATAACCTCGGAGGTCGGAAAAACACGGCGGATCCGCAAAGACACCTCCAAAACCAATCCGAAAGAGATCCAAACAACTAAAGCTAAGAACACCAAAACATAGGAACACCAAAATGGCCAAAAACAAAAGCCAAGAACACTCAAAGACACAAAATGAAAGAGAAAAAAAAAAAAAAAAAAAAAAAAAAAGAGAACGAAAGACACTTCACAAAGAGTGACCAAACCGTGAAGGGCAATCCAACACACCCTCGGTCACTCTCCACCGTTTTGTGCAACCACCAAACTCAGGGGCAATCCAAGAGAAGGTGATGAACACTCCACAATGGGTGTTATGTCGAAAGAAAGAGAGGGATAGGAAAAACGGAGAGAAAACGCAAAAAAACCAACAACACAACAAGCTAACTAACGAGTTCCGCCATTGATGAACATAAGAGACTAAGTACGAAAAATGAAGCACAACAACGACGGATCCATGGAAGAAACTCACGGATCCGCCATTTAAAGCTCCAAAGCTTGAACTTACAACAATGGCGGAACGAGAAAATGCTTCAAAACCCCTCGAAATCACCACTTGAAACGATCCTCTTGCAACAACGAAGATGATGGCATGATTTTCGAGATGAAAAACCACTCACCGTCGCCGTGGAAGTCCGGGGAAAGCTCGGCCGTGTGTGAACAAGGAGGAGAGAGAAGAGAGCGTTTTTGGCTTTTTTTTGTGATTGTGATCAAGAATATGAAGTTCCATACAACAAGTCATGGCCAAAAAAAACTAAGTATGGAGACTTTAAACACTCTAGAATGATCGTTCCTTCAACCATTTGATCAAACGTAACTCGTTTAGTCTATTACTTCACCACGAAGTAACAATTTACCTTGTTACTTCGTGAGAAAGTTATAGTTGGTCAAATGGGCCAACGGGCATCTTACGAACCAAAACGCACTCGATTAGTGTTAATAAGCTTAGATTATCCTTGGGAAGGTTAAGACTTGTGATCAAGAATATGAAGTTCCATACAACAAGTCATTGCCAAAAAAACTAAGTATGGAGACTTTAAACACTCTAGAATGATCTTTCCTTCAACCATTTGATCAAACGTAACTCGTTTAGTCTATTACTTCACCACGAAGTAACAATTTACCTTGTTACTTCGTGAGAAAGTTATAGTTGGTCAAATGGGCCAACGGGCATCTTACAAACCAAAACGCACTCGATTAGTGTTAATAAGCTTAGATTATCCTTGGGAAGGTTAAGACTTGTGATCAAGAATATGAAGTTCCATACAACAAGTCATTGCCAAAAAAACTAAGTATGGAGACTTTAAACACTCTAGAATGATCTTTCCTTCAACGATTTGATCAAACGTAACTCGTTTAGTCTATTACTTCACCACGAAGTAACAATTTACCTTGTTACTTCGTGAGAAAGTTATAGTTGGTCAAATTGGCCAACGGGTATCGTACGAACCAAAACGCACTCGATTAGTGTTAATAAGCTTAGATTATGCTTGGGAAGGTTAATACTTGTGATCAAGAATATGAAGTTCCATACAACAAGTCATGGCCAAAAAAACTAAGTATGGAGACTTTAAACACTCTAGAATGATCTTTCCTTCAACGATTTGATCAAACGTAACTCGTTTAGTCTATTACTTCACCACGAAGTAACAGTTACTTCGTGAGAAAGTTATAGTTGGTCAAATGGGCCAACGGGCATCGTACAAACCAAAATGCACTCGATTAGTGTTAATAAGCTTAGATTATCCTTGGGAAGGTTAATACTTGTGATCAAGAATATGAAGTTCCATACAACAAGTCATGGCCAAAAAAACTAAGTATGGAGACTTTAAACACTCTAGAATGATCTTTCCTTCAACGATTTGATCAAACGTAACTCGTTTAGTCTATTACTTCACCACGAAGTAACAATTTACCTTGTTACTTCGTGAGAAAGTTATAGTTGGTCAAATGGGCCAACGGGCATCTTACAAACCAAAACGCACTCGATTAGTGTTAATAAGCTTAGATTATCCTTGGGAAGGTTAAGACTTGTGATCAAGAATATGAAGTTCCATACAACAAGTCATTGCCAAAAAAACTAAGTATGGAGACTTTAAACACTCTAGAATGATCTTTCCTTCAACGATTTGATCAAACGTAACTCGTTTAGTCTATTACTTCACCACGAAGTAACAATTTACCTTGTTACTTCGTGAGAAAGTTATAGTTGGTCAAATTGGCCAACGGGTATCGTACGAACCAAAACGCACTCGATTAGTGTTAATAAGCTTAGATTATGCTTGGGAAGGTTAATACTTGTGATCAAGAATATGAAGTTCCATACAACAAGTCATGGCCAAAAAAACTAAGTATGGAGACTTTAAACACTCTAGAATGATCTTTCCTTCAACGATTTGATCAAACGTAACTCGTTTAGTCTATTACTTCACCACGAAGTAACAGTTTACCTTGTTACTTCGTGAGAAAGTTATAGTTGGTCAAATGGGCCAACGGGCATCGTACGAACCAAAATGCACTCGATTAGTGTTAATAAGCTTAGATTATCCTTAGGAAGGTTAATACTTGTGATCAAAAATATGAAGTTCGATACAACAAGTCATGGCCAAAAAAACTAAGTATGGAGACTTTAAACACTCTAGAATGATCTTTCCTTCAACGATTTGATCAAACGTAACTCGTTTAGTCTATTACTTCACAACGAAGTAACAGTTTACCTTGTTACTTCGTGAGAAAGTAATAGTTGGTCAAATGGGCCAACGGGTATCGTACAAACCAAAACGCACTCGATTAGTGTTAATAAGCTTAGATTATCCTTGGGAAGGTTAATACTTGTGATCAAGAATATGAAGTTCCATACAACAAGTCATGGCCAAAAAAACTAAGTGTGGAGACTTTAAACACTCTAGAATGATCGTTCCTTCAACCATTTGATCAAACGTAACTCGTTTAGTCTATTCCTTCACCACGAAGTAACAATTTACCTTGTTACTTCGTGAGAAAGTTATAGTTGGTCAAATGGGCCAACGGGCATCTTACGAACCAAAACGCACTCGATTAGTGTTAATAAGCTTAGATTATCCTTGGGAAGGTTAAGACTTGTGATCAAGAATATGAAGTTCCATACAACAAGTCATGGCCAAAAAAACTAAGTATGGAGACTTTAAACACTCTAGAATGATCTTTCCTTCAACCATTTGATCAAACGTAACTCGTTTAGTCTATTACTTCACCACGAAGTAACAATTTACCTTGTTACTTCGTGAGAAAGTTATAGTTGGTCAAATGGGCCAACGGGCATCTTACGAACCAAAACGCACTCGATTAGTGTTAATAAGCTTAGATTATCCTTAGGTTAATACTTGTGATCAAGAATATGAAGTTCCATACAACAAGTCTTGGCCAAAAAAACTAAGTATGGAGACTTTAAACACTCTAGAATGATCTTTCCTTCAACGATTTGATCAAACGTAACTCGTTTAGTCTATTACTTCACCACGAAGTAACAATTTACCTTGTTACTTCGTGAGAAAGTTATAGTTGGTCAAATTGGCCAACGGGTATCGTACGAACCAAAACGCACTCGATTAGTGTTAATAAGCTTAGATTATGCTTGGGAAGGTTAATACTTGTGATCAAGAATATGAAGTTCCATACAACAAGTCATGGCCAAAAAAACTAAGTATGGAGACTTTAAACACTCTAGAATGATCTTTCCTTCAACGATTTGATCAAACGTAACTCGTTTAGTCTATTACTTCACCACGAAGTAACAGTTACTTCGTGAGAAAGTTATAGTTGGTCAAATGGGCCAACGGGCATCGTACAAACCAAAATGCACTCGATTAGTGTTAATAAGCTTAGATTATCCTTGGGAAGGTTAATACTTGTGATCAAGAATATGAAGTTCCATACAACAAGTCATGGCCAAAAAAACTAAGTATGGAGACTTTAAACACTCTAGAATGATCTTTCCTTCAACGATTTGATCAAACGTAACTCGTTTAGTCTATTACTTCACCACGAAGTAACAATTTACCTTGTTACTTCGTGAGAAAGTTATAGTTGGTCAAATGGGCCAACGGGCATCTTACAAACCAAAACGCACTCGATTAGTGTTAATAAGCTTAGATTATCCTTGGGAAGGTTAAGACTTGTGATCAAGAATATGAAGTTCCATACAACAAGTCATTGCCAAAAAAACTAAGTATGGAGACTTTAAACACTCTAGAATGATCTTTCCTTCAACGATTTGATCAAACGTAACTCGTTTAGTCTATTACTTCACCACGAAGTAACAATTTACCTTGTTACTTCGTGAGAAAGTTATAGTTGGTCAAATTGGCCAACGGGTATCGTACGAACCAAAACGCACTCGATTAGTGTTAATAAGCTTAGATTATGCTTGGGAAGGTTAATACTTGTGATCAAGAATATGAAGTTCCATACAACAAGTCATGGCCAAAAAAACTAAGTATGGAGACTTTAAACACTCTAGAATGATCTTTCCTTCAACGATTTGATCAAACGTAACTCGTTTAGTCTATTACTTCACCACGAAGTAACAGTTTACCTTGTTACTTCGTGAGAAAGTTATAGTTGGTCAAATGGGCCAACGGGCATCGTACGAACCAAAATGCACTCGATTAGTGTTAATAAGCTTAGATTATCCTTAGGAAGGTTAATACTTGTGATCAAAAATATGAAGTTCCATACAACAAGTCATGGCCAAAAAAACTAAGTATGGAGACTTTAAACACTCTAGAATGATCTTTCCTTCAACGATTTGATCAAACGTAACTCGTTTAGTCTATTACTTCACAACGAAGTAACAGTTTACCTTGTTACTTCGTGAGAAAGTAATAGTTGGTCAAATGGGCCAACGGGTATCGTACAAACCAAAACGCACTCGATTAGTGTTAATAAGCTTAGATTATCCTTGGGAAGGTTAATACTTGTGATCAAGAATATGAAGTTCCATACAACAAGTCATGGCCAAAAAAACTAAGTGTGGAGACTTTAAACACTCTAGAATGATCGTTCCTTCAACCATTTGATCAAACGTAACTCGTTTAGTCTATTACTTCACCACGAAGTAACAATTTACCTTGTTACTTCGTGAGAAAGTTATAGTTGGTCAAATGGGCCAACGGGCATCTTACGAACCAAAACGCACTCGATTAGTGTTAATAAGCTTAGATTATCCTTGGGAAGGTTAAGACTTGTGATCAAGAATATGAAGTTCCATACAACAAGTCATGGCCAAAAAAACTAAGTATGGAGACTTTAAACACTCTAGAATGATCTTTCCTTCAACCATTTGATCAAACGTAACTCGTTTAGTCTATTACTTCACCACGAAGTAACAATTTACCTTGTTACTTCGTGAGAAAGTTATAGTTGGTCAAATGGGCCAACGGGCATCTTACGAACCAAAACGCACTCGATTAGTGTTAATAAGCTTAGATTATCCTTAGGTTAATACTTGTGATCAAGAATATGAAGTTCCATACAACAAGTCATGGCCAAAAAAACTAAGTATGGAGACTTTAAACACTCTAGAATGATCTTTCCTTCAACGATTTGATCAAACGTAACTCGTTTAGTCTATTACTTCACCACGAAGTAACAGTTTACCTTGTTACTTCGTGAGAAAGTTATAGTTGGTCAAATGGGCCAACGGGCATCGTACGAACCAAAATGCACTCGATTAGTGTTAATAAGCTTAGATTATCCTTAGGAAGGTTAATACTTGTGATCAAAAATATGAAGTTCCATACAACAAGTCATGGCCAAAAAAACTAAGTATGGAGACTTTAAACACTCTAGAATGATCTTTCCTTCAACGATTTGATCAAACGTAACTCGTTTAGTCTATTACTTCACCACGAAGTAACAGTTTACCTTGTTAATTCGTGAGAAAGTTATAGTTGGTCAAATGGGCCAACGGGCATCGTACAAACCAAAACGCACTCGATTAGTGTTAATAAGCTTAGATTATCCTTGGGAAGGTTAATACTTGTGATCAAGAATATGAAGTTCCATACAACAAGTCATGGCCAAAAAAACTAAGTATGGAGACTTTAAACACTCTAGAATGATCGTTCCTTCAACCATTTGATCAAACGTAACTCGTTTAGTCTATTACTTCACCACAAAGTAACAATTTACCTTGTTACTTCGTGAGAAAGTTATAGTTGGTCAAATGGGCCAACGGGCATCTTACGAACCAAAACGCACTCGATTAGTGTTAATAAGCTTAGATTATCCTTGGGAAGGTTAAGACTTGTGATCAAGAATATGAAATTCCATACAACAAGTCATGGCCAAAAAAACTAAGTATGGAGACTTTAAACACTCTAGAATGATCTTTCCTTCAACCATTTGATCGAACGTAACTCGTTTAGTCTATTACTTCACCACGAAGTAACAATTTACCTTGTTACTTCGTGAGAAAGTTATAGTTGGTCAAATGGGCCAACATGCATCTTACGAACCAAAACGCACTCGATTAGTGTTAATAAGCTTAGATTATCCTTGGGAAGGTTAAGACTTGTGATCAAGAATATGAAGTTCCATACAACAAGTCATTGCCAAAAAAACTAAGTATGGAGACTTTAAACACTCTAGAATGATCTTTCCTTCAACGATTTGATCAAACGTAACTCGTTTAGTCTATTACTTCACCACGAAGTAACAATTTACCTTGTTACTTCGTGAGAAAGTTATAGTTGGTCAAATTGGCCAACGGGTATCGTACGAACCAAAACGCACTCGATTAGTGTTAATAAGCTTAGATTATGCTTGGGAAGGTTAATACTTGTGATCAAGAATATGAAGTTCCATACAACAAGTCATGGCCAAAAAAACTAAGTATGGAGACTTTAAACACTCTAGAATGATCTTTCCTTCAACGATTTGATCAAACGTAACTCGTTTAGTCTATTACTTCACCACGAAGTAACAGTTTACCTTGTTACTTCGTGAGAAAGTTATAGTTGGTCAAATGGGCCAACGGGCATCGTACGAACCAAAATGCACTCGATTAGTGTTAATAAGCTTAGATTATCCTTAGGAAGGTTAATACTTGTGATCAAAAATATGAAGTTCCATACAACAAGTCATGGCCAAAAAAACTAAGTATGGAGACTTTAAACACTCTAGAATGATCTTTCCTTCAACGATTTGATCAAACGTAACTCGTTTAGTCTATTACTTCACAACGAAGTAACAGTTTACCTTGTTACTTCGTGAGAAAGTAATAGTTGGTCAAATGGGCCAACGGGTATCGTACAAACCAAAACGCACTCGATTAGTGTTAATAAGCTTAGATTATCCTTGGGAAGGTTAATACTTGTGATCAAGAATATGAAGTTCCATACAACAAGTCATGGCCAAAAAAACTAAGTGTGGAGACTTTAAACACTCTAGAATGATCGTTCCTTCAACCATTTGATCAAACGTAACTCGTTTAGTCTATTACTTCACCACGAAGTAACAATTTACCTTGTTACTTCGTGAGAAAGTTATAGTTGGTCAAATGGGCCAACGGGCATCTTACGAACCAAAACGCACTCGATTAGTGTTAATAAGCTTAGATTATCCTTGGGAAGGTTAAGACTTGTGATCAAGAATATGAAGTTCCATACAACAAGTCATGGCCAAAAAAACTAAGTATGGAGACTTTAAACACTCTAGAATGATCTTTCCTTCAACCATTTGATCAAACGTAACTCGTTTAGTCTATTACTTCACCACGAAGTAACAATTTACCTTGTTACTTCGTGAGAAAGTTATAGTTGGTCAAATGGGCCAACGGGCATCTTACGAACCAAAACGCACTCGATTAGTGTTAATAAGCTTAGATTATCCTTAGGTTAATACTTGTGATCAAGAATATGAAGTTCCATACAACAAGTCATGGCCAAAAAAACTAAGTATGGAGACTTTAAACACTCTAGAATGATCTTTCCTTCAACGATTTGATCAAACGTAACTCGTTTAGTCTATTACTTCACCACGAAGTAACAGTTTACCTTGTTACTTCGTGAGAAAGTTATAGTTGGTCAAATGGGCCAACGGGCATCGTACGAACCAAAATGCACTCGATTAGTGTTAATAAGCTTAGATTATCCTTAGGAAGGTTAATACTTGTGATCAAAAATATGAAGTTCCATACAACAAGTCATGGCCAAAAAAACTAAGTATGGAGACTTTAAACACTCTAGAATGATCTTTCCTTCAACGATTTGATCAAACGTAACTCGTTTAGTCTATTACTTCACCACGAAGTAACAGTTTACCTTGTTAATTCGTGAGAAAGTTATAGTTGGTCAAATGGGCCAACGGGCATCGTACAAACCAAAACGCACTCGATTAGTGTTAATAAGCTTAGATTATCCTTGGGAAGGTTAATACTTGTGATCAAGAATATGAAGTTCCATACAACAAGTCATGGCCAAAAAAACTAAGTATGGAGACTTTAAACACTCTAGAATGATCGTTCCTTCAACCATTTGATCAAACGTAACTCGTTTAGTCTATTACTTCACCACAAAGTAACAATTTACCTTGTTACTTCGTGAGAAAGTTATAGTTGGTCAAATGGGCCAACGGGCATCTTACGAACCAAAACGCACTCGATTAGTGTTAATAAGCTTAGATTATCCTTGGGAAGGTTAAGACTTGTGATCAAGAATATGAAATTCCATACAACAAGTCATGGCCAAAAAAACTAAGTATGGAGACTTTAAACACTCTAGAATGATCTTTCCTTCAACCATTTGATCGAACGTAACTCGTTTAGTCTATTACTTCACCACGAAGTAACAATTTACCTTGTTACTTCGTGAGAAAGTTATAGTTGGTCAAATGGGCCAACATGCATCTTACGAACCAAAACGCACTCGATTAGTGTTAATAAGCTTAGATTATCCTTGGGAAGGTTAAGACTTGTGATCAAGAATATGAAGTTCCATACAACAAGTCATTGCCAAAAAAACTAAGTATGGAGACTTTAAACACTCTAGAATGATCTTTCCTTCAACGATTTGATCAAACGTAACTCGTTTAGTCTATTACTTCACCACGAAGTAACAATTTACCTTGTTACTTCGTGAGAAAGTTATAGTTGGTCAAATTGGCCAACGGGTATCGTACGAACCAAAACGCACTCGATTAGTGTTAATAAGCTTAGATTATGCTTGGGAAGGTTAATACTTGTGATCAAGAATATGAAGTTCCATACAACAAGTCATGGCCAAAAAAACTAAGTATGGAGACTTTAAACACTCTAGAATGATCTTTCCTTCAACGATTTGATCAAACGTAACTCGTTTAGTCTATTACTTCACCACGAAGTAACAGTTTACCTTGTTACTTCGTGAGAAAGTTATAGTTGGTCAAATGGGCCAACGGGCATCGTACGAACCAAAATGCACTCGATTAGTGTTAATAAGCTTAGATTATCCTTAGGAAGGTTAATACTTGTGATAAAAAATATGAAGTTCCATACAACAAGTCATGGCCAAAAAAACTAAGTATGGAGACTTTAAACACTCTAGAATGATCTTTCCTTCAACGATTTGATCAAACGTAACTCGTTTAGTCTATTACTTCACAACGAAGTAACAGTTTACCTTGTTACTTCGTGAGAAAGTAATAGTTGGTCAAATGGGCCAACGGGTATCGTACAAACCAAAACGCACTCGATTAGTGTTAATAAGCTTAGATTATCCTTGGGAAGGTTAATACTTGTGATCAAGAATATGAAGTTCCATACAACAAGTCATGGCCAAAAAAACTAAGTATGGAGACTTTAAACACTCTAGAATGATCGTTCCTTCAACCATTTGATCAAACGTAACTCGTTTAGTCTATTACTTCACCACGAAGTAACAATTTACCTTGTTACTTCGTGAGAAAGTTATAGTTGGTCAAATGGGCCAACGGGCATCTTACGAACCAAAACGCACTCGATTAGTGTTAATAAGCTTAGATTATCCTTGGGAAGGTTAAGACTTGTGATCAAGAATATGAAAAAAAAAAAAAAAAAAAGAAGGTTTATAAAAAGTAAAAATGCGGGGTACTACATCGGGAGCCGAGTGTTGTACCCAATCACTCGTTCCAAACAAAGGGGTTTATAAGAACACCCCAAAAGATGAGCCAAAAGGCAATGCTCGAGATATCCAACCTAACAAGCGCCTTCCCACTAGAGCAATGACCGCCCGTGAGAGTGTAGTATCTAGAAGTCACACCCAAAGTCAAAGTGTGCAATCCAAATACCTTCTCCCACATAGGGAGGCCAAGGCCTTTGTGAGAAGGGCGCACTTCCTCGAAGATGTGTACACCGCCCGTGAGAGTAAGATACTTAGAAGTCGTTCCCGATGAGGGCTTACGTAAGCATCCTCTCCCACATAGGGAGGCGTATACATTTCGAGCGAAGCCAAAGTGATCGTAACTATTACAAAAAAGAGCGTACCACAAAGTCGGGTACCTCGAAAAATAACCTAATCTATAATAGAAAGGGAGTACAACAAATAATGACAACAAAATCTATCAAGATGAAACAACCACTCCAAAAATCTAGCTTCAAGCTTCATGACCTCGGCTTAGGGTGTCGAAATGTAGGCCAACACATCTTGTCTTTCTCAATGAGGACCCGGACCTTGTGGCTAGCCAAAGTGCTCGGTTGACGACCGTTGATGCGAAGAATACATGCTTCATTAGCAAGTTGATCCGCCACTTGGTTGCCCTCCCTATAGGTATGATGCATGGTCCCATTGACAAGGACCAATAGGGTGCGAATCTCTTCAAGTTGCCGAATGATCTTCCATGGGCCTCCTCTCTTCGCATTCACAATGGGTAAGGTGATAAGGGCATCCGTTTCAATATCCACGTCTCGCACTCCAAGAGAATGACAATATTGGAGACCTTGGTAAATTGCCAAGAGCTCCGCTTCGACATTCGTCATAGGCTCCAAAGCAATGTGATAAGTCCAAGCACAATTCCCAAAGTGATCTCGAAGAATGCCACCACCGCCGGCCATCCCGGGGTTCCCTTTAGAACTACCATCCGTGTTGAGCTTCCATCGCCCTTCCCCCGGCTTCTTCCACACAACCTCAATGGGAGGTTTTAGACGGACTCTTGCAAGTTTAATACCCCACACATCCACCACGTATTTGGAGCCTCGCCAGAGAATCTCCTCACACGGTTTGATGGTGAAAAGGTCAATCACATGGCGGACAACCCTATGAATAATGATTTTGGCATTCATTGGTACTCCATTGTGTCTAGCCGCATTTCTTGCCGTCCAAATGTACCATAACACCAAGATAGGAACAATAATACGAATGTGACCGGGGGGGGGGGGGGGTATGACGCCTCGCCTTAATCCAATACGCAATTAAATTGTTCCAAGAAATAAATACGGGTTGCTTGATATGGAAAGTGCGGAAAAAATAAGACCATACCTCTTGGGCAAGCGGGCTAGACCAAAAGACGTGGTCCGTAGTCTCAACATCCCGATAACAATTGCATTGTGAGATAATCTCCATCTCCAAGCGTTTAGCGATCTTTTGATCCGTAGGTAAAAGATTTTGCACGTATCGCCACGCAAAGAAGGAGATATTCGGAAGGAGTAGACGATGCCAAAGGAACCTATAGATGCCGGATGGTGTATAGGGGTCACAAATGGAGCGGCAAGCGGACTTAGTAGAGAAAGTCCCATTAGGATCAAGCTTCCAAAGAGGAGTATCTTTTCCTTCTTGACAAATGGGGACCTCCACCACCCGAGCCACGTCATCATCATCCAATACCTCCTCAAGTTTAACAATGTCCCATTCCCCGTTAACCCAAAAGTCACTAATGCGCGTGCGGGAGTTAATTTGCACTCCATCTCGGGGTCTAAGAAGGCCATCTTTCAACCATTGATCCACCCAAAAGAGGGAGGAACCATCCTTGATGTTCCAAAACATATGTTGTTGGGCTTTGAGAGCCGCTTTGGTCAATCTTCTCCATCCTCGAAAGTCCCAAGTTTTGCTACTAAAGATAGGGTCTCGCGTAGCGTACCTAGACATCATGTACTTGGCCCATAAGGAGTCTTGCAACCGAAACCTCCACCAAAGTTTAAGACCAAAGGCTTCCACCAAGCAATGAAGAGAGGAAATATTAAGTCCACCCATGGCAAATGGTTTGCAAATTCTTTCCCAACTTCTCCAATGGATCTTCCTCCTTTCCTCGTTCGAGCCCCAAAGAAACCGAACAAAGATCTTTTCTAAGTGTTCGAGAACGCAAGCCGGAGGCACCATGATTTGACAAAGGTATATCGGAATGGAGCAAAGGACGCTTTTGATGAGAGTGAGGCGGCCACCAAAATTAAGAAACTTCAATTCCCAACCACTTATAAGGCCGCGGATTTGGTCAATCCACATATCAAAGTAGGCTTGTTGCATTCGACCACGGATAATGGGGGCACCAAGATAAGTAATGGGGAACTCACCTCTCTCAAAACCCGTGAGGGCGTGGATGGCATGGACATGCGCACCATTGATCCTAGGGGATGTGATGAAGCAACTTTTGGATGCATTGATGTGTTGGCCCGAAAAATTTTCATAAAGATGTAGGAAATCCATAAGCTTGGCCATGTTGTCCAAAGATCCCTTCACAAAAATAATGCAATCGTCCGCATAAGCCAAATGGGACACATCCATAACGCCCCCATTGTTGAGATAAAGATCCGGATTGCGCTCATAAAGTTGGTTAAGACCTCTAGAAAGGAATTCGGCGGCAATAATGAAAAGAGCGGGAGATATGGGGTCACCTTGACGCACTCCATGCTTAGACTCAAAGAAGCCGTGGCAAGCACCATTGACAAGCACGGAGAAGAAGCATTTCTCCACGCAATTCTTAATGAGATCAATCCACTCCCGAGAGAAGCCGAACTTAGTAAGGCATTGATATAAGAACCTCCAACTCAATCTATCATAAGCTTTCTCCATATCAAGTTTCACCTGAAGGTTGTGCGCATCTCTTTTTGCATTGAGATTAGAGGCCAATTCTTGTGCAAGAAGGATATTGTCACCAATAAGGCGACCTTTGACAAAACCACTTTGATTAAGAGAAATAATATTGGATAAGAGGGAGGCTAACCGGTCATTGAGGAGTTTCGAAATGATCTTGTAACTCACGTTACAAAGACTAATCGGCCTATAGTCTTTCCATTCTTTGGGATCTTTCTTCTTCGGGATAAGAACAATGTTGGTGGCCTTGAAGATGCGAGGAAAGGTGGTGCCATGAAAGAAATCCAAAACTGCCTCAAGAATATCCTCTTTAATAATATCCCAACAAGATTGATAGAAGTGGGCATTGAAACCATCCGGGCCCGCCACACTATCCGAGCTAAGATCAAAGACAACCTCTTTAACCTCTTCAAGATTCGGGGGCCGACAAAGCCAAGTATTGTCACTCTCGGAAATAAGGCTAGGAATGAAATCAAGATTGTGGCCCTCGTTAGTATCAATATTAGAAGTAAGGAGATTTTTATAGTACCTCTCGGCCGAATTGCCAATCTCATCGGGGTTGTCCACCAAAAGACCATTCTCGTGGATGCGAAAGATCTTGGCCTTTGCTTGTTTCTTCTTGGCCATAGCTTGAAAGAGCCTAGTGTTGCGCTCCCCTTCAATGGCCCATTTGCATTTCGCCCGTTGTTTCCAATATTCCGATTCCATAGTGCGAGTGAGAACAAAATCGGCATAACACTTATTCACCAAGGAACGGGAAGTAGGAGTGGGATCATGGTCATGGATAATCTCGGCTTGCTTGAGAGCATCCTCCTTATCCTTAATATTTTGAAAGATGTTGCCGAAGGTGTTCCTATTCCAACTTTTGAGCTCCTTTCTCAACCGAATAAGTTTATCCCCAAGTTTGAGTAACCCCGAATAAATAGTAGGTTGGCTCCAACACTCCTTAACTTTCCCATGAAAGTCCTTATGCTTGATCCACATGTTTTGAAACCGAAAAGCCCTCGGCTTACGAGTGAGGATCCGCTCGAAATGGATAAAGAGTGGGTTATGGTCCGAATGAAGTCTAGCCTCGTGAACGATCCGAGTGTTACCAAAAGACGAGCTCCAATCGAAGTTGATGAGAGCACGATCAATCCGAGTACGAGTCCCATTGCTAGCCCAAGTGAAGGGGTTGCCTTCATACCCGGCGTCTTGAAGACCACAATCATCAATACAATCATGGAAGTCATCCATCTCCCCAATACTAGGCGGATTGATACCCCTTTTTTCCTCTTCCTTAAGAACAACATTGAAGTCCCCCACAACTAACCACGGCTTTTGATCATCACTTCTTCGAAGACCATCCCAAAGGGGATGTCGAAGAGCCCGAGTTTTAGCGGCATAAACAAAGGTTTATAATAAAGGATGAGGGAGGATATGAGAAGAAATGACACAATGAACAAATTGGTCATGATCCTCTAGAACCTCAATATGCATATCACTATCACCAAAGACCCAAATCTTGTTGTTGATATTAGAGAAAGCCGAATCGTAGTGGAACTTTTTCCGGAATTTATGCGCATCAAATCTAGCTTTAGGTTCAAGAAGAACAAGAACCTTAGGCTTATTACGAAGGACCAAGTTCGCAACATTATCACCATTATTACGTTTACCAACTCCCCGTACGTTCCAACAAACAAATAACATCAAAAAGATGGGGGGTGAGACGTACCTTCACGAGCAAGCAAGGCCCGTTTGGCTTTCAATTTTTCCTTCTTTCTTTGGCTTTTGCTTTTCGAAGAAGGAGAACAAGTGTCAACTCTTTTGGTGTTAGAGTTTTCCATGTCCGACTCCTCCACTATAGAATCATTATTCCCGTCCTCCTTGTTGGTGCTCCAAAGTGGAGGGATAGAAGCAATAGGGGAAGAGGGGTTATCAATAAGGAAGTAGGCGTCGTGGGATAGCCTTGGTGACGTGATCTTAGATTTTTTACGGATGTTGGAATCCGAGAGTCTAGCACCGTCATCGTTATCATCCCTAAGTATCCTATCCTCGGCATCCTTCTCGCAAGCTTTCCTTTCCACTTCATCATTGCTCAAAATAGTGTCGTCAACCTTTTTAGTAAGCTCCTTATGATCTTGCGTTTCCTCTTTGCTCTCCATGATGACTTTTAAAGTGTTATCCCTCAAATCTTTGCTAACATCATTCTTTCGACTCTTCTCCTTCCACACAAGGGAAGAAGAAACTTGTTGCTTCGGTCCATGGTTGTCATCCACTTTATCACCCTCTTCTTTAGCTTTTTCCATGTCGCACTCCTCAAGCCTATGTCCTACTCTTTGACACTTACGGCAATAGTTAGGAAGGTTTTCATAGACCACCTTTTGCTTGACGATGTTCACTTTTCCGTGCACATCCTCCACTCCCCATTCTATAACTTCCTTAAGTGGTTCAAGGAGATTCACTTCAACACATATCCGAGGGTAGTCGGGACGAGACATGGTTGCCGCTCCTTCATCAAGACGTAATGGTCTTCCAAGGTAGTTACCAATATTCATAAGTGCACTTCTTTCACAAAAGCGCATATTCAAGTTTGGGAGGCCAATCCAAACGGGAGCAATAGGAGGCTCAAGCTCGGGATCAAAGTCCGGCGTCCATTTGTAGATGGATCCATTTAGGTCGAGGAACCGAAGATTCTTTTTCAACCATAGCCGGGTGTAGTCCTCTTCCATAGTCAATTTGAGCATCACATGTCGCGGACCTATAGGTCCAAGAGTGTACGCGCCCTTGAGCTTAAGCTTGGCCATTTTGTTATGAATGTAGGTGTAGCTCGGCTTGAGAAGATTGAAACGAAGAATAAGGACAAGTTTGAGCCTTTCATCAAGAGCTTTCACCTCCTCTTTTTTGAAGACAAGCATGTGTCTACCGTTAACAACTCGAGGTTCCATTGTCTTAAGGGTTGGATCGTCTACAAGAGAGCGATTGATATCATAGAGTCTTGTGGGAGCGGCCGCTTGAGCATAAGAAGCTCGTCGGATCGGGGGACGCACTTGAAAAGGACGAGGGTTGTCCGGCGCCAAATTCACCTTCTTATCAAAAGTAGGTGGTGCAAAAGAGGATGGTTGAGCTAACAATGGCTTCGCAACTTTAGCAAAGTTGTTGGATAGTGTCGGGAAATGTCCGGTCCCAATTTTTTGGGTGGGGCCACCCAAAGGGAGTGATTGTTCAACACAATTAAGGTCCAAATTTTCGGTTGACTTTTCCAAATTCGGAGTTGACCGAGTCAAAGGGTCCACAATGGTCTTACATAAGTTAGAGTTGACTTTGTCATCCTTTTCGAGCAAAATGAGGTTCGAGTTCATAAGTGCCACTTTATCATGTCCAAAGGAACCGCTTAAAAATAAGTTCGTCTCGGCGGTTGGAGCGATGATATTTGAGGGTCGGTCAACATTTTCTTGAGGAAGGCTGACAGTTGACTTTTCGTTTGACTCAGTTGACTTTTCGGAAGTCAATTGAAGTGATGTGGCAGTGGGTCCCACGTTTGTCATTAGAATATTGGAGTTGACAATGGGAAGGTCAACACTCTTACATGATGAGGTGTCCAAATGAGGTGAAGACATGTGTAAGGTGTGGTCCACATCCATGGTGGGGGACAAAGGGACAAGACAAGTGCACTCTTGTCCCCTTAATGCTCTTACACATCCACCACCACACAAGGCTCAAGGTAGTGGAGGTAGTGGAGTGTTCTTGTCACCACTACCAAACCCTAAACCCTAGTTGACCGCCGCCACCACCAAGTTGACCGGAGGGAGGTGCCGCACGGCGGCGCACCGGAGCCGCGCCGGAGAGTCGCCGGAAAATGAACGGAATTTGCTTAAAACCGTCGGAAACACCTCAATATCACGGATCCGAACGTCCAAAACACCCCTAACACCCAAATCCGACGGAAATCGCCACCAAATCCACCAAAATCGACGCAAATCCAAGAAAAACACCACCACAATGAGCGTAGGAAGAGCGCAAGATCGGAAAACACCTAAAACTAAAGAAAACCGAAGCAACAAGAACACCAAATCCAAGAAAACCAAAAGATAAACAAAAAGAGAATGAAGAACACCACACTAAAACGTGTGAATCATGACTCTCCTCAAATCCTAGCAAAAGAAGGTCCGAAAACCAACTCGGGATTCAAGTACGCACCACAATCCAAGAACGTTAACCGAATTCAAAACTCAAATCACAAGACCATAGCATATGGCGTGAACACCATGATGAGGAACATGCGATTTGAGTTCCAAATAGGGGCGTGATGTTGGAAGGCAAGAGGGGGAGAGAGACGAACTATAAATACAACAATCGGAACCAAGATCGAAAAACTTAAAGGAATCCGCCATGGCCAAACGAAGAACACGAGCAAGACAACAACGAATTCATTCCTCCTATTTGGACCAACCGTTCGTTAGGGATGTCTCCAACAACTTCGTGAGGAGGTTGTTGTGCCCCAACGATACCGGTGCCGTAGAGAGGAAGAACGAAGACGAAGAGAGCTTCACTTACAACAATGGCGGAACGAGAAAATGCTTCAAAACCCCTCGAAATCACCACTTGAAACGATCCTCTTGCAACAACGAAGATGATGGCATGATTTTCGAGAAGAAAAACCACTCACCGCCGTCGTGGAAGTCCGGGGAAAGGTCCGGCCGTGTGTGAACAAGGAGGAGAGAGAAGAGAGCTTTTTTCTTTTTTTTTTTCTTTTTTTGTTGTGTTGTGATCAAGAATATGAAGTTCCATACAACAAGTCATGGCCAAAAAAACTAAGTATGGAGACTTTAAACACTCTAGAATGATCTTTCCTTCAACCATTTGATCAAACGTAACTCGTTTAGTCTATTACTTCACCACGAAGTAACAATTTACCTTGTTACTTCGTGAGAAAGTTATAGTTGGTCAAATGGGCCAACGGGCATCTTACGAACCAAAACGCACTCGATTAGTGTTAATAAGCTTAGATTATCCTTAGGTTAATACTTGTGATCAAGAATATGAAGTTCCATACAACAAGTCATGGCCAAAAAAACTAAGTATGGAGACTTTAAACACTCTAGAATGATCTTTCCTTCAACGATTTGATCAAACGTAACTCGTTTAGTCTATTACTTCACAACGAAGTAACAGTTTACCTTGTTACTTCGTGAGAAAGTAATAGTTGGTCAAATGGGCCAACGGGTATCGTACAAACCAAAACGCACTCGATTAGTGTTAATAAGCTTAGATTATCCTTGGGAAGGTTAATACTTGTGATCAAGAATATGAAGTTCCATACAACAAGTCATGGCCAAAAAAACTAAGTATGGAGACTTTAAACACTCTAGAATGATCGTTCCTTCAACCATTTGATCAAACGTAACTCGTTTAGTCTATTACTTCACCACGAAGTAACAATTTACCTTGTTACTTCGTGAGAAAGTTATAGTTGGTCAAATGGGCCAACGGGCATCTTACGAACCAAAACGCACTCGATTAGTGTTAATAAGCTTAGATTATCCTTGGGAAGGTTAAGACTTGTGATCAAGAATATGAAGTTCCATACAACAAGTCATGGCCAAAAAAACTAAGTATGGAGACTTTAAACACTCTAGAATGATCTTTCCTTCAACCATTTGATCAAACGTAACTCGTTTAGTCTATTACTTCACCACGAAGTAACAATTTACCTTGTTACTTCGTGAGAAAGTTATAGTTGGTCAAATGGGCCAACGGGCATCTTACAAACCAAAACGCACTCGATTAGTGTTAATAAGCTTAGATTATCCTTGGGAAGGTTAAGACTTGTGATCAAGAATATGAAGTTCCATACAACAAGTCATTGCCAAAAAAACTAAGTATGGAGACTTTAAACACTCTAGAATGATCTTTCCTTCAACGATTTGATCAAACGTAACTCGTTTAGTCTATTACTTCACCACGAAGTAACAATTTACCTTGTTACTTCGTGAGAAAGTTATAGTTGGTCAAATTGGCCAACGGGTATCGTACGAACCAAAACGCACTCGATTAGTGTTAATAAGCTTAGATTATGCTTGGGAAGGTTAATACTTGTGATCAAGAATATGAAGTTCCATACAACAAGTCATGGCCAAAAAAACTAAGTATGGAGACTTTAAACACTCTAGAATGATCTTTCCTTCAACGATTTGATCAAACGTAACTCGTTTAGTCTATTACTTCACCACGAAGTAACAGTTTACCTTGTTACTTCGTGAGAAAGTTATAGTTGGTCAAATGGGCCAACGGGCATCGTACGAACCAAAATGCACTCGATTAGTGTTAATAAGCTTAGATTATCCTTAGGAAGGTTAATACTTGTGATCAAAAATATGAAGTTCCATACAACAAGTCATGGCCAAAAAAACTAAGTATGGAGACTTTAAACACTCTAGAATGATCTTTCCTTCAACGATTTGATCAAACGTAACTCGTTTAGTCTATTACTTCACAACGAAGTAACAGTTTACCTTGTTACTTCGTGAGAAAGTAATAGTTGGTCAAATGGGCCAACGGGTATCGTACAAACCAAAACGCACTCGATTAGTGTTAATAAGCTTAGATTATCCTTGGGAAGGTTAATACTTGTGATCAAGAATATGAGAGAAATAAAAGGTTTATAAAAGAAAACTAGGGGTAGGTACTACATAGCGAAGGCCGTATGGTGTACCCCACCCATACGATCGCCAAACACAGAGAAATAGAAATCTCAACAACAAATAAGAGCATATCCCAAAAGTGGATACCTCGAAAGTAAAGTAAGCCAAAATGATCTATTCTTCCACTTCATCTTTTCTTCTGCTCTTCGTTCTTTGTTCTCTTTTTTCCGTTGACTCTTGCTTATGTAGGTGGAGCAATCTGGTGCTTTAATCCTATTTTTTTCTCTTCTCTCTTCACCTTCTCGGAGTATTCGCCTACAACATTCCTCATAAGACTCATCTTTTGTAACAGTTGAGTCCTCGAGGTCGCTCGTTACAATTTGTCTTGGGATTGGAGTGCAGATTCTTCTTTGATTAAATGAGGATTCCAACTCCTCAACAAACGCATCATCACCCACGGCTTCATCATAAGTATGCCCAAGTAGGAGGGTTGGCGAGGTGGGAGGGGTAGAGATATCACACGAGAAAGTAGCATCCGGAAAGCACACCCTTGGAGAGAGAAGTCTAGACTTAGGTTGATAATTAGAATCCGATAACCTCTTTGCATCATCATTGTCATCCCTCAAGATCATATCTTCAATCTCTTTTTCTTTGGCCTTTCTCAACTCTTCCTCACTAAGGAGATCTTCATTTCCATCATTAGTCGCAACGTGAATTATTGCCAACTTGAGGTGTTTCTCTTGATCCGCCTCCTCGGCCACTTCCTCAACATTGGGTATTTGTTCAAGGCTATCGACTTTCTTCGGTGGTGAAATTGGAGCAATGTTCCTCTTAGCCTTCCAAACAAAGGTCGTCGGTTTTGGGACATCCTCAACCTTCTCATTAGTTCCTTGAGGTTTCTCCACACCACATTCCTCAAGTGTATGGCCCATTCGTTGACATTTCCGGCAATAGGTTGGAATATTTTCATATACGACCTTTTGCTTTACGATGTCCACTTGACCATGCACATCTTCTACCCCCCATTCAATTTCTTCTTTCAATGGATCAAGAAGGTTGATCTCAACACATATTCGAGGATAATCCGGGCGTGACATAGTGGCCGCGCCTTCGTCAAGCCTCAAAGGTCTTCCAAAGTAAGACCCAATGTTCATAAGGGCATTTCTCTCACAAAACCGCATGTTGAGGTTTGGTAAACCAATCCACACGGGAGCTATCGGAGGATCAAGATCGGGATCGAAATCCGGGGTCCATTTGTAGATTGAACCATTAAGATCAAGAAATCGAAGGTCCTTCTTCAACCATAAGCGAGTATAGTCCTCCTCCGTGGTCAATTTCAACATAACGTGGCGAGGACCAATTGGGCCAAGTGTGTATTTGCCTTGGAGTTTGAGTCTCGCTATCTTGTTATGTATAAACGTGTAGCTCGGCTTAACAAGGGGGAACCGAAGGATCAAAACAAGCTTAAGCCTCTCATCAAGGACTTTAATTTCCTCCTTCTTGAAAACTATCATAGATTTTCCTTTGACCGCTCGAAACTCCATTGTAGTGAGAGTAGGATCATCAATAAGGGAGCGGTTTATTTCATATTGTCTTGTAGGAGCGGCCGCTTGCGCATAAGAAGCGCGACGCAATGGAGCACGGATTTGATACGGACGAGGATTGTCCGGTGCCACATTAGGTTGTCTCGCAAGTGTAGGTGGAACAAATGGAGGCTTCTCAAGTCTAGAAAAGTTGTTCGAGAGAAGCGGGAAAAGGCCGGACCCAATCTTAGGCTTTTCAAGTACAACTTTCGGAGTTGACTTTTGCATGGTCAACATTGACTTCTGGGCGTTGACTTCGGCAGTCAAAGTTGACTGAGTCAAGGGAGGTGATGTGGCAGTGGGTCCCACATTAGTGGTCTTGCATAGTGGAAGACTAAGCATGGGGGACACAAGGAAAAGGTAGTGCACTCTTGTCCCCCACTTCTAGGCTCCACTAACAAAAAGCTTGCAACTTGTCCCCCAACCCTAGACTCCACTAACAAAAGGTAGGTAACTTGTCCCCCAACCCTAACCCTAATACTAGCTCGGCCGCCGCCTACCCAAGAAGGATGATCGGACGGAGGCGGAGCCGCGGCGGAGCCGCGGCGGTGCGGCGTCGAAAAATCTTCGGATGCGCGGATTTTGTCCCCGACTACAAATCTAACCACCAAACTGACCGCCCCCACCACCACGGTGACCGGAGAGAGAGAGACCACGGTGGCGCGCGGCGGCGTCGGAAAGTCGCCGGAATAACCTCGGAGGTCGGAAAAACGCGGCGGATCCGCAAAGACACCTCCAAAACCAATCCGAAAGAGATCCAAACAACTAAAGCTAAGAACACCAAAACGTAGGAACACCAAAATGGCCAAAAACAAAAGCCAAGAACACTCAAAGACACAAAATGGAAGAGAAAAAAAAAAAAAAGAGAACGAAAGACACTTCACAAAGAGTGACCAAACCGTGAAGGGCAATCCAACACACCCTCGGTCACTCTCCACCGTTTTGTGCAACCACCAAACTCAGGGGCAATCCAAGAGAAGGTGATGAACACTCCACAATGGGTGTTATGTCGAAAGAAAGAGAGGGATAGGAAAAACGGAGAGAAAACGCAAAAAAACCAACAACACAACAAGCTAACTAACGAGTTCCGCCATTGATGAACATAAGAGACTAAGTACGAAAAATGAAGCACAACAACGACGGATCCATGGAAGAAACTCACGGATCCGCCATTTAAAGCTCCAAAGCTTGAACTTACAACAATGGCGGAACGAGAAAATGCTTCAAAACCCCTCGAAATCACCACTTGAAACGATCCTCTTGCAACAACGAAGATGATGGCATGATTTTCGAGATGAAAAACCACTCACCGTCGCCGTGGAAGTTCGGGGAAAGCTCGGCCGTGTGTGAACAAGGAGGAGAGAGAAGAGAGCGTTTTTGGCTTTGTTGTTATTTTGTGTTGTGATTTGTGATAAAGAGTATAAAGTTGTGATCAAGAATATGAAGTTCCATACAACAAGTCATGGCCAAAAAAACTAAGTATGGAGACTTTAAACACTCTAGAATGATCGTTCCTTCAACCATTTGATCAAACGTAACTCGTTTAGTCTATTACTTCACCACGAAGTAACAATTTACCTTGTTACTTCGTGAGAAAGTTATAGTTGGTCAAATGGGCCAACGGGCATCTTACGAACCAAAACGCACTCGATTAGTGTTAATAAGCTTAGATTATCCTTATGTTAATACTTGTGATCAAGAATATGAAGTTCCATACAACAAGTCATGGCCAAAAAAACTAAGTATGGAGACTTTAAACACTCTAGAATGATCGTTCCTTCAATCATTTGATCAAACGTAACTCGTTTAGTCTATTACTTCACCACGAAGTAACAGTTTACCTTGTTAATTCGTGAGAAAGTTATAGTTGGTCAAATGGGCCAACGGGCATCGTACGAACCAAAATGCACTCGATTAGTGTTAATAAGCTTAGATTATCCTTAGGAAGGTTAATACTTGTGATCAAAAATATGAAGTTCCATACAAGAAGTCATGGCCAAAAAAACTAAGTATGGAGACTTTAAACACTCTAGAATGATCTTTCCTTCAACGATTTGATCAAACGTAACTCGTTTAGTCAATTACTTCACAACGAAGTAACAGTTTACCTTGTTACTTCGTGAGAAAGTAATAGTTGGTCAAATGGGCCAACGGGTATCGTACAAACCAAAACGCACTCGATTAGTGTTAATAAGCTTAGATTATCCTTGGGAAGGTTAATACTTGTGATCAAGAATATGAAGTTCCATACAACAAGTCATGGCCAAAAAAACTAAGTATGGAGACTTTAAACACTCTAGAATGATCGTTCCTTCAACCATTTGATCAAACGTAACTCGTTTAGTCTATTACTTCACCACAAAGTAACAATTTACCTTGTTACTTCGTGAGAAAGTTATAGTTGGTCAAATGGGCCAACGGGCATCTTACGAACCAAAACGCACTCGATTAGTGTTAATAAGCTTAGATTATCCTTGGGAAGGTTAAGACTTGTGATCAAGAATATGAAGTTCCATACAACAAGTCATGGCCAAAAAAACTAAGTATGGAGACTTTAAACACTCTAGAATGATCTTTCCTTCAACCATTTGATCAAACGTAACTCGTTTAGTCTATTACTTCACCACGAAGTAACAATTTACCTTGTTACTTCGTGAGAAAGTTATAGTTGGTCAAATGGGCCAACATGCATCTTACGAACCAAAACGCACTCGATTAGTGTTAATAAGCTTAGATTATCCTTGGGAAGGTTAAGACTTGTGATCAAGAATATGAAGTTCCATACAACAAGTCATTGCCAAAAAAACTAAGTATGGAGACTTTAAACACTCTAGAATGATCTTTCCTTCAACGATTTGATCAAACGTAACTCGTTTAGTCTATTACTTCACCACGAAGTAACAATTTACCTTGTCACTTCGTGAGAAAGTTATAGTTGGTCAAATTGGCCAACGGGTATCGTACGAACCAAAACGCACTCGATTAGTGTTAATAAGCTTAGATTATGCTTGGGAAGGTTAATACTTGTGATCAAGAATATGAAGTTCCATACAACAAGTCATGGCCAAAAAAACTAAGTATGGAGACTTTAAACACTCTAGAATGATCTTTCCTTCAACGATTTGATCAAACGTAACTCGTTTAGTCTATTACTTCACCACGAAGTAACAGTTTACCTTGTTACTTCGTGAGAAAGTTATAGTTGGTCAAATGGGCCAACGGGCATCGTACGAACCAAAATGCACTCGATTAGTGTTAATAAGCTTAGATTATCCTTGGGAAGGTTAAGACTTGTGATCAAGAATATGAAGTTCCATACAACAAGTCATTGCCAAAAAAACTAAGTATGGAGACTTTAAACACTCTAGAATGATCGTTCCTTCAACCATTTGATCAAACGTAACTCGTTTAGTCTATTACTTCACCACAAAGTAACAATTTACCTTGTTACTTCGTGAGAAAGTTATAGTTGGTCAAATGGGCCAACGGGCATCTTACGAACCAAAACGCACTCGATTAGTGTTAATAAGCTTAGATTATCCTTGGGAAGGTTAAGACTTGTGATCAAGAATATGAAGTTCCATACAACAAGTCATGGCCAAAAAAACTAAGTATGGAGACTTTAAACACTCTAGAATGATCTTTCCTTCAACCATTTGATCAAACGTAACTCGTTTAGTCTATAACTTCACCACGAAGTAACAATTTACCTTGTTACTTCGTGAGAAAGTTATAGTTGGTCAAATGGGCCAACGGGCATCTTACGAACCAAAACGCACTCGATTAGTGTTAATAAGCTTAGATTATCCTTGGGAAGGTTAAGACTTGTGATCAAGAATATGAAGTTCCATACAACAAGTCATGGCCAAAAAAACTAAGTATGGAGACTTTAAACACTCTAGAATGATCTTTCCTTCAACCATTTGATCAAACGTAACTCGTTTAGTCTATTACTTCACCACGAAGTAACAATTTACCTTGTTACTTCGTGAGAAAGTTATAGTTGGTCAAATGGGCCAACGGGCATCTTACGAACCAAAACGCACTCGATTAGTGTTAATAAGCTTAGATTATCCTTAGGTTAATACTTGTGATCAAGAATATGAAGTTCCATACAACAAGTCATGGCCAAAAAAACTAAGTATGGAGACTTTAAACACTCTAGAATGATCGTTCCTTCAATCATTTGATCAAACGTAACTCGTTTAGTCTATTACTTCACCACGAAGTAACAGTTTACCTTGTTAATTCGTGAGAAAGTTATAGTTGGTCAAATGGGCCAACGGGCATCGTACGAACCAAAATGCACTCGATTAGTGTTAATAAGCTTAGATTATCCTTAGGAAGGTTAATACTTGTGATCAAAAATATGAAGTTCCATACAACAAGTCATTGCCAAAAAAACTAAGTATGGAGACTTTAAACACTCTAGAATGATCTTTCCTTCAACGATTTGATCAAACGTAACTCGTTTAGTCAATTACTTCACAACGAAGTAACAGTTTACCTTGTTACTTCGTGAGAAAGTAATAGTTGGTCAAATGGGCCAACGGGTATCGTACAAACCAAAACGCACTCGATTAGTGTTAATAAGCTTAGATTATCCTTGGGAAGGTTAATACTTGTGATCAAGAATATGAAGAAAAAGAGGTTTATAACAGAAAAAACAGGGGGGTACTACATCAGGAGCCGAGCGTTGTACCCAATCGCTCGATCCAAGCAAACAGTAGAGAAGCTAAGGGGTTCGTAAGGATTTCCCCAAAACCTAAGCCAAAGGGCTATACTCGAGATATCCAACCTACCAAGCGCCTTCCCACTAGAGCAATGACCGCCCGTGAGAGTGTAGTATTTAGAAATCACACCCAAAGCCGAAGTGTGCAATCGAAATACCCTCTCCCACATAGGGAGGCCAAGGTCTATGTGAGCAAGGCGCGCTTCCTCGAAAATGTATACACCGCCCGTGAGAGTAAGATACTTAGAAGTCGTACCCGGTGAGGGCTTACGCAATCCAAGCATCCTCTCCCACATAGGGAGGCGTATGCAATTTCGGGCGAAGCAATAATGATCGAAACTATTACAAAAAAGAGCATACCACAAACCCGGGTACCTCGAAAAATAACCTAAGCTAGAAAGGAAAGGAGCGTACAACAAGTAAAAACAACAAAAACAAACTATGGAAAGCAAACAATCCAAAGAACTAGAATCAAACATCATGGCCTCGGCTTAGGGTGACGAAAAGTAGGCCAACACATCTTGTCTTTCTCAATAAGAACCCGAACCTTGTGGCTAGCCAAAGTGCCCGTTTGACGACCGTTGATGCGAAGAATGCATGCTTCATTAGCGAGTTGGTCCGCCACTTGGTTGCCCTCCCTATATGTATGATGCATGGTCCCATTGACAAGGACCAATAGGGTGCGAATCTCTTCAAGTTGCCGAATGATCTTCCATGGGCCTCCTCTCTTTGCATTCACAATGGGTAAGGTGATAAGGGCATCCGTTTCAATATCCACGTCACGCACTCCGAGAGAATGACAATATTGGAGACCTTGATAGATGGCCATAAGCTCCGCTTCAACATTCGTCATAGGCTCCAAAGCAATGTGATAAGTCCAAGCACAATTTCCCAAATGATCACGAAGAATGCCACCACCACCGGCCATCCCGGGGTTCCCTTTAGAGCTACCATCCGTGTTGAGCTTCCATCGCCCTTCCCCCGGTTTCTTCCACACAACCTCAATGGGAGGTTTAATACGAACTCTTGCAAGTTTAATACCCCACATATCCACAACGTATTTGGACCCGCGCCAAAGAATCTCCTCACATGGATTGATAGTGAAGAGATCAATCACGTGGCGGACAACCCTATGAATGATGATTTTGGCATTCATGGGGACACCATTATGCCTAGCCGCATTTCTTGCCGTCCAAATGTACCATATCACCAAAATAGGAACAATAATACGAATGTGGCCGGGAGGGGTATGACGGCTCACTTTGATCCAATACGCAATTAAATTGTTCCAAGAAATAAAGACGGGTTGCTTGATATGGAAAGTGCGGAAAAAGTAAGACCATACCTCTTGGGCAAGCGGGCTAGACCAAAAGATGTGATCCGTAGTCTCCACATTCCGACAACAATTGCATTGCGAGGTAATCTCCATCTTCAAACGCTTAGCAATCTTTTCATCCGTAGGTAAGAGGTTTTGCACATATCGCCACGCAAAGAAGGAGATATTCGGAAGGAGTAGACGATGCCAAAGGAACCTATAGATGCCGGATGGTGTATAGGGGTCACAAATGGATCGGCGTGCGGACTTAGTAGAGAAAAACCCATTGGGATCAAGCTTCCAAAGCGGAGTGTCTTTGCCTTCTTGACCAATGGGGACCTCAATCACCCGAGCCACGTCATCATCCTCCAAGACCTCCTCAAGCTTAGCAATGTCCCATTCCCCGTTGACCCAAAAGTCACTAATGCGCGTGCGGGAGTTAATATGCACGCCATCCCGGGGTCTAAGTAGGCCTTCTTTCAACCATTGATCCACCCAAAAGAACGAAGAGCCATCCTTGATGTCCCAAAACATATGTTGTTGGGCTTTGGAAGCCGCTTTAGTCAATCTTCTCCATCCACGAAAGTCCCAAGGCTTGCTACTAAAGATAGGATCCCGCGTAGCGTACCTAGACATCATGTATTTGGCCCATAACGAGTCTTGCAAACGAAACCTCCACCAAAGTTTAAGACCAAAAGCTTCCACCAAGCAATCAAGAGAGGAAATATTAAGGCCACCCATGGCAAAAGGTTTGCAAATTCTTTCCCAACTTCTCCAATGAATTTTCCTCCTTTCCTCGTTCGATCCCCAAAGAAACCGAGCAAAAATTTTTTCAAGATGTTCGAGGACACAAGCCGGGGGCTCCATGATTTGACAAAGATAGATCGGAATGGAGCAAAGAACACTTTTGATGAGAGTGAGGCGACCACCAAAATTGAGGAATTTCAATTCCCATCCACTTATAAGGCCACGGATTTGGTCAATCCACATATCAAAGTAGGCTTGTTGCATTCTTCCACGAATAATAGGGGCACCAAGATAAGTAATGGGGAACTCACCTTTCTCAAAGCCCGTGAGGTCGTGGATGGCATGGACATGCGCACCATTGATCCGAGGGGAAGTGATGAAGCAACTTTTGGATGCATTAATGTGTTGGCCCGAAGCCTCTTCATAAAGATGTAGGAAATCCATGAGTTTGGCCATGTTGTCCAAGGTTCCCTTCACAAAAATAATGCAATCATCCGCATAAGCCAAATGAGACACATCCATAACGCCCCCATTGTTGAGATAAAGATCCGGATTGCTCTCATAAAGTTGGTTAAGACCTCTCGAAAGGAATTCGGCGGCAATAATGAAGAGAGCGGGAGATATGGGGTCGCCTTGACGCACTCCATGCTTAGACTCGAAGAAACCGTGGCATGCACCATTGACAAGCACGGAGAAGAAGCAATTCTCCACGCAATTCTTAATGAGATCAATCCACTCCCGAGAGAAACCGAACTTAGTAAGGCATTGATATAAGAACCTCCAACTCAATCTATCATAAGCTTTCTCCATATCAAGTTTCACCACAAGATTGTGCACATCTCTTTTTGCATTGAGATTAGAGGCCAATTCTTGGGCAAGAAGGATATTGTCACCAATGAGGCGACCTTTGACAAAACCACTTTGATTAAGAGAAATAATATTGGGTAAAAGGGAGGCTAACCGGTCATTGAGGAGTTTAGAAATGATCTTATAACTCACGTTGCAAAGACTAATCGGCCTATAGTCTTTCCACTCTTTGGGGTCTTTCTTCTTCGGAATAAGCACAATGTTGGTCGCCTTGAAGATACGAGGAAAGGTGGTGCCACGAAAGAAATCCAAAACCGCCTCAAGAATATCCTCTTTAATAATGTCCCAACAAGATTGATAGAAGTGTGCATTGAAACCATCCGGACCCGCCACACTATCCGAGCTAAGACCAAAGACAACATCTTTAACCTCTTCAAGATTTGGGGCCCGGCAAAGCCAAGTATTGTCACTCTCGGAAATAAGGCTAGGAATGAAATCAAGATTGTGGCCCTCAATCGTATCAATATTAGAAGCAAGGAGGTTTTTATAGTACCTCTCGGCCGAATTGCCAATCTCATCGGGGTTGTCCACCAAAAGACCATTCTCGTGGATGCGAAAGATCTTGGCCTTTGCTTGTTTCTTCTTGGCCATAGCTTGAAAGAGCCTAGTGTTACGCTCCCCTTCAATGGCCCATTTGCATTTCGCCCGTTGTTTCCAATATTCCGATTCCATAGTGCGAGTGAGAACAAAATCGGCATAACACTTATTCACCAAGGAACGGGAAGTAGGAGTGGGATCATGATCATGGATAATCTCGGCTTGCTTGAGGGCATCCTCCTTATCCTTAATGTTTTGAAAGATATTGCCGAAGGTGATCCTATTCCAACTTTTGAGCTCCTTTCTCAATCGAATAAGTTTATCCCCAAGTTTGAATAACCCCGAACAAGTAGTAGGTTGGCTCCAACATTCCTTAACCTTCTCAAGAAAGTCCTTGTGCTTGATCCACATGTTTTGAAACCGAAACGCCCTCGGCTTACGAGAGAGGATCCGGTCAAAGTGAATAAAGAGTGGATTATGGTCCGAATGGAGTCTAGCCTCGTGGACGATCCGAGTGCTAGCAAAGGATGAACTCCAATCGAAATTGATTAGAGCACGATCAATCCTTGTACGAGTCCCATTGCTAGCCCAAGTGAAGGGATTGCCTTCATACCCGGCGTCTTGAAGGCCACAATCATCAATACAATCATGGAAGTCATCCATCTCCCCAATGCTAGGCGGATTGATACCCCTTTTTTCCTCATCTTTAAGAACGACATTGAAGTCCCCCACAACTAACCACGGCTTTTGATCATCACTTCTTCGAAGACCATCCCAAAGGGGATGTCGAAGAGCCCGAGTTTTAGCGGCATAAACAAAAGTGCATAATAACGGATGAGGGAGGATATGAGAAGAAATGACACAATGAACAAATTGGTCATGATCCTCTAGAACCTCAATATGCATATCACTATCACCAAAGATCCAAATCTTGTTGTTGATATTAGAGAAAGCCGAGTCATAATGGAACTTTTTCCGGAATTTATGCGCATCAAATCTAGCTTTAGGTTCAAGGAGAGCAAGAACCTTAGGCTTATGACGAAGGACCAAATTCGCAACGTTATCTCCATTATTACGTTTACCAACTCCACGTACGTTCCAACAAACAAATAACATCAATAAGATTGGGAGGGAGACGTACCATCACTGGGAAGCAAATTGCGTTTCGCCTTTTCTTTCCTTTTTTCCTTCTTTCTTTGGTTTTTGCTCTTTGTTGAGGACGAACTATGGTTAAGATCCGGCTCCTCAACAACCGTGTCATCCCTCGCGGCTTCTTCATTAGATTGCCAAAGTGGAGAGCTCGGCGAGTTAGGAGGGGTGGATGTATCACATGTGAAAGTGTCCTCTTGAGAACAAACCCTTGGGGAGAGAACTTTAGATATCGGTTGATAGTCGGAGTCCGAAAGAAGAGCTCTATCATCATTATCATCTCTAAGAATAATATCTTCGTTCTCTTTTTCTTGAGCCTTTTTCAATTCTTTTGCAAGTTCCTCCTCCCTTAGGAGATGTTCATCTCCCTCCTTAGTCACGACATCAATGTTATCTATCTTAATGTGTATTTGTGGATCCACCTCCTCGGCCGGCTTAATCGTATTGACCATAAGATTTCCTCCTCCATTGCTAGTATTCTTCGACATTTGTTCCTTTTCTTTCTCGACCTTGGATTCTTGGTCAATGGGATTGGTAGATATAACGTCCCCTTTCTTTAAGATCTTCTTCGGGGGTGAGTTCGGGGCGACGTACCTCCTTGGCTTAAACTTCCAACCATTAATGTTGACCTCGCTCTTTTTGGCACCTTGGGTATCATCAACCTTCTCCTTAGTCTCTTGAGATTTATCCACCCCACATTCATCAATTTTATGCCCCATTCTATGACACTTGCGACAAAATATCGGAAGATTTTCATACACAACTTTTTGCTTGATGATATCCACGGTTCCATGAGCATCTTCCACCCCCCATTCGATTTCTTCTTTCAATGTGTCAAGAAGATTCACCTCGACACATATACGGGGATAATCGGGCCGTGACATAGTGGCCGCTCCTTCATCGAGCCTCAATGGTCTCCCGAAATAATAACCAATATTCATAAGAGCATTTCTTTCGCAAAACCGTAAGTTAAGGTTAGGTAGACCGATCCATACCGGAGCTATAGGCGGTTCACGCTCGGGGTCGAAGTCCGGAGTCCATTTATAGATAGAGCCGTTGAGATCAAGAAAGCGAAGGTCCTTCTTCAACCATAGTCGAGTATAATCCTCCTCCAAAGTCAATTTCATCATAACGTGTCGCGGTCCTATAGGGCCAAGAGTGTAATTGCCTTTGAGTTTGAGCTTAGCCATCTTGTTGTGAATATACGTGTAGCTCGGCTTAGCAATGGCAAAACGGAGGATTAAAACAAGCTTGAGCCTATCGTCAAGGGCTTTGATTTCCTCATTCTTGAAAACAAGCATGGATTTTCCTTTGAAGATACGAAAATCCATGTTGGTGAGATTCGGATCATCAATAAGGGAGCGGTTGATATCATATTGTCTCGTAGGTGCGGCCGCTTGAGCATAGGTAGCACGTCTAATAGGAGCACGAACTTGATAAGGTCTCGGATTCTCCGGAGCCACATTAGGAAGCTTGACAAATAGAGGTGCCTTTGCCACTTTAGAGAAGTTACTCGAAAGAGGCGGGAAGTGGCCGGACCCAATCTTAGATGTGCTCGCAACATTAGAAATCTTGTTTGAATCCATAGCCTGTTTAGCCTTATCGAGAGCATCTTTATCAAATGTAACAAGCTTCGAGTTCATGTTCAAATTAGTTTCAATCCCCACTTTATCATGTTTGAGAGATTGGTCCTCATTTAAGTTCGGCTCATGAATAAGAGCATTGTCCAAAGATTTTCGGTCAACATAAGGCACAAGGGCGTTGACTGTTGACTTTTCGTAGGTCAAAGTTGACTCAGTCAACGTAGGTGACGTGGTAGTAGGTCCCACGTGTGTAATTAAACTATTGGGGTTGACAATAGGGAAGTCAACACTCTTGCATGATGAGGTGTCCAATTGGGGTGAAGACATGTGTAAGGTATGGTCCACATCCATGGTGGGGGACAAAGGGACAAGACAAGAGCACTCTTGTCCCCTTAGTGGTCTTGCACATCCACCACTCACAAGGCTCAAGGTAGTGGAGTGTAAGAGAACCCACTACCACACTCTAAACCCTAGTTGACCGCCGCCCCCCCACAGTTGACCGGAGAGAGGTTGCGCACGGTGGGTCGCCGGAGCGGCGCCGGAAAAGTCGCCGGAAAGTCGAGATCGGTCGGAAAATAGTGGCGTTATCACCAAAATGACGCGCACGGAGAGGCGAAACCGGATCCGACGTCGTCCAAACCGCAAAGAAGTCCGAAAATCAAAAACCAAGAAATCCAAAGCCCAAACACACCAAAAATAAGAAGACCAAAAGAGAAACAAAAAAAGAGATGAAGAACACCACACAAAAACGTGTGAATCGTGGCTTTCCTCAAATCCTAGCAAAAGAAGGTCCAAGAACCAACTCGGAATTCAAGTACACACCTCAATCCAAGAACGTTAACCGAATTCTAAACTCAAATCACAAGACCATAGCATATGGCGTGAACACCATGATGAGGAACATGAGATTTGAATTCAAAATAGGGGCGTGATGTTGGAAGGCAAGAGGAGGGAGAGAGACGAACTATAAGGACACACAACGGAAAGAACAACAAGAACAAAGAACGATGAACCCGTCCGCCATGAATGCGCAAGCTTGAAAAACGAACAAAGAGAAAAAGCAATGTAACCCCTCTAAGGACCAACCGTTCACCGGAGTATTCTCCAACCCCTCGTGAGGAGGCGTTGTGCTCCAATGATACCGGTGTCGAAGAGAGGGGAAGAGAAAGCTTCAAGCTCGAAACTTACAACAATGGCGCAAATGAGACTTCTTCCAAACACCCCATAGTCACCACTTGAAACGTTCCTTGCGAGCTAACAATGATGGTGACGTGATTTTCGGGATGTAAATCTATCACCACCTCTTGAAATCTACAAAGAAAGGTGCGGCCATGGATGAGCTTGAGGAGAGAGAAGAGAGCTTTTTTTGTCGTGATTGTGATAAAGAGTATAAAGTTTTTTGTGATCAAGAATATGAAGTTCCATACAACAAGTCATGGCCAAAAAAACTAAGTATGGAGACTTTAAACACTCTAGAATGATCGTTCCTTCAACCATTTGATCAAACGTAACTCGTTTAGTCTATTACTTCACCACAAAGTAACAATTTACCTTGTTACTTCGTGAGAAAGTTATAGTTGGTCAAATGGGCCAACGGGCATCTTACGAACCAAAACGCACTCGATTAGTGTTAATAAGCTTAGATTATCCTTGGGAAGGTTAAGACTTGTGATCAAGAATATGAAGTTCCATACAACAAGTCATGGCCAAAAAAACTAAGTATGGAGACTTTAAACACTCTAGAATGATCTTTCCTTCAACCATTTGATCAAACGTAACTCGTTTAGTCTATTACTTCACCACGAAGTAACAATTTACCTTGTTACTTCGTGAGAAAGTTATAGTTGGTCAAATGGGCCAACATGCATCTTACGAACAAAAACGCACTCGATTAGTGTTAATAAGCTTAGATTATCCTTGGGAAGGTTAAGACTTGTGATCAAGAATATGAAGTTCCATACAACAAGTCATTGCCAAAAAAACTAAGTATGGAGACTTTAAACACTCTAGAATGATCTTTCCTTCAACGATTTGATCAAACGTAACTCGTTTAGTCTATTACTTCACCACGAAGTAACAATTTACCTTGTTACTTCGTGAGAAAGTTATAGTTGGTCAAATTGGCCAACGGGTATCGTACGAACCAAAACGCACTCGATTAGTGTTAATAAGCTTAGATTATGCTTGGGAAGGTTAATACTTGTGATCAAGAATATGAAGTTCCATACAACAAGTCATGGCCAAAAAAACTAAGTATGGAGACTTTAAACACTCTAGAATGATCTTTCCTTCAACCATTTGATCAAACGTAACTCGTTTAGTCTATTACTTCACCACGAAGTAACAGTTTACCTTATTACTTCGTGAGAAAGTTATAGTTGGTCAAATGGGCCAACGGGCATCGTACGAACCAAAATGCACTCGATTAGTGTTAATAAGCTTAGATTATCCTTAGGAAGGTTAATACTTGTGATCAAAAATATGAAGTTCCATACAACAAGTCATGGCCAAAAAAACTAAGTATGGAGACTTTAAACACTCTAGAATGATCTTTCCTTCAACGATTTGATCAAACGTAACTCGTTTAGTCTATTACTTCACAACGAAGTAACAGTTTACCTTGTTACTTCGTGAGAAAGTAATAGTTGGTCAAATGGGCCAACGGGTATCGTACAAACCAAAACGCACTCGATTAGTGTTAATAAGCTTAGATTATCCTTGGGAAGGTTAATACTTGTGATCAAGAATATGAAGAAAGAAGGTTTATATAAATAAAAATGCGGGGTACTACATCAGGAGCCGAGCGTTGTACCCAATCACTCGTTCCAATCAAAGAAGGGGTTTAAAAGAACACCCCAAAAGATGAGCCAAAAGGCAATGCTCGAGATATCCAACCTAACAAGCGCCTTCCCACTAGAGCAATGACCGCCCGTGAGAGTGTAGTATCTAGAAGTCACACCCAAAGTCAAAGTGTGCAATCCAAATACCTTCTCCCACATAGGGAGGCCAAGGCCTTTGTGAGAAGGGCGCACTTCCTCGAAGATGTGTACACCGCCCGTGAGAGTAAGATACTTAGAAGTTGTTCCCGATGAGGGCTTACTTAAGCATCCTCTCCCACATAGGGAGGCGTATACATTTCGAGCGAAGCCAAAGTGATCGTGACTATTACAAAAAAGAGCGTACCACAAAGACGGGTACCTCGTAAAATAACCTAATCTATAATAGGAAGGGAGTATAACAAATAATGACAACAAAATCTATCAAGAGGAGACAACCACTCCAAAAATCTAGCTTCAAGCTTCATGCCATCGGCTTAGGGTGTCGAAATGTAGGCCAACACATCTTGTCTTTCTCAATGAGGACCCGGACCTTGTGGCTAGCCAAAGTGCTCGGTTGACGACCGTTGATGCGAAGAATACATGCTTCATTAGCAAGTTGATCCGCCACTTGGTTGCCCTCCCTATATGTATGATGCATGGTCCCATTGACAAGGACCAAAAGGGTGCGAATCTCTTCAAGTTGCCGAATGATCTTCCATGGGCCTCCTCTCTTCGCATTCACAATGGGTAAAGTGATAAGGGCATCCGTTTCAATATCCACGTCTCGCACTCCGAGAGAATGGCAATATTGGAGACCTTGGTAAATGGCCAAGAGCTCCGCTTCGACATTCGTCATAGGCTCCAAAGCAATGAGATACGTCCAAGCACAATTCCCGTAATGGTCACGAAGAATACCGCCACCGCCGGCCATCCCGGGGTTCCCTTTAGAACTACCATCCGTGTTGAGCTTCCATCGCCCTTCCCCCGGCTTCTTCCACACAACTTCAATGGGCGGTTTTAGACGGACTCTTGCAAGTTTGATACCCCACACATCAACCACGTATTTGGAGCCTCGCCAAAGAATCTCCTCACACGGATTGATGGTGAAGAGGTCAATGACATGACGGACCACCCTATGAATAATGATTTTGGCATTCATCGGAACGCCGTTGTGTCTAGCCGCATTTCTTGCTGTCCAAATGTACCATAACACCAAGATAGGAACAATAATACGAATGTGGCCGGGGGGGGTGTGACGCCTCGCCTTAATCCAATACGCAATTAAATTGTTCCAAGAAATGAAGACCGGATGCTTTATATGGAAAGTGCGGAAAAAGTAAGACCATACCTCTTGGGCAAGCGGGCTAGACCAAAAGACGTGGTCCGTAGTCTCAACATCCCGACAACAATTGCATTGTGAGATAATTTCCATCTTCAAGCGTTTAGCGATCTTTTGATCCGTAGGTAAAAGATTTTGCACATATCGCCACGCAAAGAAGGAGATATTCGGGAGGAGTAGACGATGCCAAAGGAACCTATAGATGCCGGATGGTGTATATGGGTCACAAATGGAGCGGCGAGCGGACTTAGTAGAGAAAATCCCATTAGGATCAAGCTTCCAAAGAGGAGTATCTTTTCCTTCTTGACAAATGGGGACCTCCACCACCCGAGCCACGTCATCATCATCCAAAACCTCCTCAAGTTTAACAATGTCCCATTCCCCATTGACCCAAAAGTCACTAATGCGCGTGCGGGAGTTAAATTGCACTCCATCTCGGGGTCTAAGAAGGCCATCTTTCAACCATTGATCCACCCAAAAGAGGGAGGAACCATCCTTGATGTTCCAAAACATATGTTGTTGGGCTTTGGGAGCCGCTTTTGTCAATCTTCTCCATCCTCGAAAGTCCCAAGTTTTGCTACTAAAGATAGGGTCTCGCGTAGCGTACCTAGACATCATGTACTTGGCCCATAAGGAGTCTTGCAACCGAAACCGCCACCAAAGTTTAAGACCAAAGGCTTCCACCAAGCAATGAAGAGAGGAAATATTAAGTCCACCCATGGCAAACGGTTTGCAAATTCTTTCCCAACTTCTCCAATGGATCTTCCTCTTTTCCTCGTTCGATCCCCAAAGAAACCGAATAAAGATCTTTTCTAAGTGTTCGAGAACGCAAGCCGGAGGCACCATGATTTGACAAAGGTAGATCGGAATGGAGCAAAGGACGCTTTTGATGAGAGTGAGGCGGCCACCAAAGTTAAGAAACTTCAATTCCCAACCACTTATAAGGCCGCGGATTTGGTCAATCCACATATCAAAGTAGGCTTGTTGCATTCGACCACGGATAATGGGGGCACCAAGATAAGTAATGGGGAACTCACCTCTCTCAAAACCCGTGAGGGCGTGGATGGCATGGACATGCGCACCATTGATCCTAGGGGATGTGATGAAGCAACTTTTGGATGCATTGATGTGTTGGCCCGAGACATTTTCATAGAGATGTAGGAAATCCATAAGCTTGGCCATGTTGTCCAAAGATCCCTTCACAAATATAATGCAATCGTCCGCATAAGCCAAATGGGACACATCCATAACGCCCCCATTGTTGAGATAAAGATCCGGATTGCGCTCATAGAGTTGGTTAAGACCTCTAGAAAGGAATTCGGCGGCAATAATGAAAAGAGCGGGAGATATGGGGTCACCTTGACGCACTCCATGCTTAGACTCAAAGAAGCCGTGGCATGCACCATTGACAAGCACGGAGAAGAAGCATTTCTCCACGCAATTCTTAATGAGATCAATCCACTCCCGAGAGAAACCGAACTTATTAAGGCATTGGTATAAGAACCTCCAACTCGTTTAGTCAATTACTTCACCACGAAGTAACAGTTTACCTTGTTACTTCGTGAGAAAGTAATAGTTGGTCAAATGGGCCAACGGGTATCGTACAAACCAAAACGCACTCGATTAGTGTTAATAAGCTTAGATTATCCTTGGGAAGGTTAATACTTGTGATCAAGAATATGAAGTTCCATACAACAAGTCATGGCCAAAAAAACTAAGTATGGAGACTTTAAACACTCTAGAATGATCGTTCCTTCAACCATTTGATCAAACGTAACTCGTTTAGTCTATTACTTCACCACAAAGTAACAATTTACCTTGTTACTTCGTGAGAAAGTTATAGTTGGTCAAATGGGCCAACGGGCATCTTACGAACCAAAACGCACTCGATTAGTGTTAATAAGCTTAGATTATCCTTGGGAAGGTTAAGACTTGTGATCAAGAATATGAAGTTCCATACAACAAGTCATGGCCAAAAAAACTAAGTATGGAGACTTTAAACACTCTAGAATGATCTTTCCTTCAACCATTTGATCAAACGTAACTCGTTTAGTCTATTACTTCACCACGAAGTAACAATTTACCTTGTTACTTCGTGAGAAAGTTATAGTTGGTCAAATGGGCCAACATGCATCTTACGAACCAAAACGCACTCGATTAGTGTTAATAAGCTTAGATTATCCTTGGGAAGGTTAAGACTTGTGATCAAGAATATGAAGTTCCATACAACAAGTCATTGCCAAAAAAACTAAGTATGGAGACTTTAAACACTCTAGAATGATCTTTCCTTCAACGATTTGATCAAACGTAACTCGTTTAGTCTATTACTTCACCACGAAGTAACAATTTACCTTGTTACTTCGTGAGAAAGTTATAGTTGGTCAAATTGGCCAACGGGTATCGTACGAACCAAAACGCACTCGATTAGTGTTAATAAGCTTAGATTATGCTTGTGAAGGTTAATACTTGTGATCAAGAATATGAAGTTCCATACAACAAGTCATGGCCAAAAAAACTAAGTATGGAGACTTTAAACACTCTAGAATGATCTTTCCTTCAACGATTTGATCAAACGTAACTCGTTTAGTCTATTACTTCACCACGAAGTAACAGTTTACCTTGTTACTTCGTGAGAAAGTTATAGTTGGTCAAATGGGCCAACGGGCATCGTACGAACCAAAATGCACTCGATTAGTGTTAATAAGCTTAGATTATCCTTAGGAAGGTTAATACTTGTGATCAAAAATATGAAGAAGAAAGAAGGTTTATAAAAAGTAAAAACTGCGGGGTACTACATCGGGAGTCGAGCGTTGTACCCAATCGCTCGTTCCAAGCAAAAAGGGGGTTTATAAGAACACCCCCAAAAGATGAGCCAAAAGGCAATGCTCGAGATATCCAACCTAACAAGCGCCTTCCCACTAGAGCAATAACCGCCCGTGAGAGTGTAGTATCTAGAAGTCACACCCAAAGTCAAAGTGTGCAATCCAAATACCTTCTCCCACATAGGGAGGCCAAGGCCTTTGTGAGAAGGGCGCACTTCCTCGAAGATGTGTACACCGCCCGTGAGAGTAAGATACTTAGAAGTCGTTCCCGATGAGGGCTTACGTAAGCATCCTCTCCCACATAGGGAGGCGTATACATTTCGAGCGAAGCCAAAGTGATCGTAACTATTACAAAAAAGAGCGTACCACAAAGCCGGGTACCTCGAAAAATAACCTAATCTATAATAGAAAGGGAGTACAACAAATAATGACAACAAAATCTATCAAGAGGAAACAACCACTCCAAAAATCTAGCTTCAAGCTTCATGACCTCGGCTTAGGGTGTCGAAACGTGGGCCAACACATCTTGTCTTTCTCAATGAGGACCCGGACCTTGTGGCTAGCCAAAGTGCTCGGTTGACGACCGTCGATGCGAAGAATACAAGCTTCATTAGCAAGTTGATCCGCCACTTGGTTGCCCTCCCTATATGTATGATGCATGGTCCCATTGACAAGGACCAATAGGGTGCGAATCTCTTCAAGTTGCCGAATGATCTTCCATGGGCCACCTCTCTTCGCATTCACAATGGGTAAGGTGATAAGGGCATCCGTTTCAATATCCACGTCTCGCACTCCAAGAGAATGGCAATATTGGAGACCTTGGTGAATGGCCAAGAGCTCCGCTTCGACATTCGTCATAGGCTCCAAGGCAATGTGATAAGTCCAAGCACAATTCCCAAAGTGATCACGAAGAATGCCACCACCGCCGGCCATCCCGGGGTTCCCTTTAGAACTACCATCCGTGTTGAGCTTCCATCGCCCTTCCCCCGGCTTCTTCCACACAACCTCAATGGGAGGTTTTAGACGGACTCTTGCAAGTTTAATACCCCACACATCCACCACGTATTTGGAGCCTCGCCATAGAATCTCCTCACACGGATTGATGGTGAAAAGATCAATCACATGGCGGACAACCCTATGAATAATGATTTTGGCATTCATCGGTACTCCATTGTGTCTAGCCGCATTTCTTGCCGTCCAAATGTACCATAACACCAAGATAGGAACAATAATACGAATGTGACCGGGGGGGGTATGACGCCTCGCCTTAATCCAATACGCAATTAAATTGTTCCAAGAAATAAATACGGGTTGCTTGATATGGAAAGTGCGGAAAAAATAAGACCATACCTCTTGGGCAAGTGGGCTAGACCAAAAGACGTGGTCCGTAGTCTCAACATCCCGACAACAATTGCATTGTGAGATAATCTCCATCTCCAAGCGTTTAGCGATCTTTTGATCCGTAGGTAAAAGATTTTGCACGTATCGCCACGCAAAGAAGGAGATATTCGGAAGGAGTAGACGATGCCAAAGGAACCTATAGATGCCGGATGGTGTATAGGGGTCACAAATGGAGCGGCGAGCGGACTTAGTAGAAAAAGTCCCATTAGGATCAAGCTTCCAAAGAGGAGTATCTTTTCCTTCTTGACAAATGGGGACCTCCACCACCCGAGCCACGTCATCATCATCCAATACCTCCTCAAGTTTAACAATGTCCCATTCCCCGTTGACCCAAAAGTCACTAATGCGCGTGCGGGAATTAATTTGCACTCCATCTCGGGGTCTAAGAAGGCCATCTTTCAACCATTGATCCACCCAAAAGAGGGAGGAACCATCCTTGATGTTCCAAAACATATGTTGTTGGGCTTTGAGAGCCGCTTTGGTCAATCTTCTCCATCCTCGAAAGTCCCAAGATTTGCTACTAAAGATAGGGTCTCGCGTAGCGTACCTAGACATCATGTACTTGGCCCATAAGGAGTCTTGCAACCGAAACCTCCACCAAAGTTTAAGACCAAAGGCTTCCACCAAGCAATGAAGAGAGGAAATATTAAGTCCACCCATGGCAAACGGTTTGCAAATTCTTTCCCAACTTCTCCAATGAATCTTCCTTCTTTCCTCATTCGAGCCCCAAAGGAACCGAGCAAAAATCTTCTCAAGATGTTCGAGGACGCAAGCCGGAGGCACCATGATTTGACAAAGATAGATCGGAATGGAGCAAAGGATACTTTTGATGAGAGTGAGCCGACCACCAAAATTAAGAAATTTCAATTCCCAACCACTTATAAGGCCGCGGATTTGGTCAATCCACATATCAAAGTAGGCTTGTTGCATTCTTCCACGAATAATAGGGGCGCCAAGGTAAGTAATGGGGAACTCACCTCTCTCAAAACCCGTGAGGCCGTGGATAGCATGGACATGTGCACCATTGATCCGAGGGGATGTGATGATGCAACTTTTGGATGCATTGATATGTTGACCCGAAACCCTTTCATAAAGATGTAAGAAGTCCATGAGCTTGGCCATGTTGTCCAAAGATCCCTTCACAAAAATAATGCAATCGTCCGCATAAGCCAAATGGGACACATCCATAACGCCCCCATTGTTGAGATAAAGATCCGGATTGCGCTCATAAAGTTGGTTAAGACCTCTAGAAAGGAATTCGGCGGCAATAATGAAAAGAGCGGGAGATATGGGGTCACCTTGACGCACTCCATGCTTAGACTCAAAGAAGCCGTGGCAAGCACCATTGACAAGCACGGAGAAGAAGCATTTCTCCACGCAATTCTTAATGAGATCAATCCACTCCCGAGAGAAACCGAACTTAGTAAGGCATTGGTATAAGAACCTCCAACTCAATCTATCATAAGCTTTCTCCATATCAAGTTTCACCACAAGGTTGTGCGCATCTCTTTTTGCATTGAGATTAGAGGCCAATTCTTGTGCAAGGAGGATATTGTCACCAATAAGGCGACCTTTGACAAAACCACTTTGATTAAGAGAAATAATATTGGGTAAGAGGGAGGCTAACCGATCATTGAGGAGTTTCGAAATGATCTTGTAACTCACGTTACAAAGACTAATCGGCCTATAGTCTTTCCATTCTTTGGGATCTTTCTTCTTCGGGATAAGAACAATGTTGGTGGCCTTGAAGATGCGAGGAAAGGTGGTGCCATGAAAGAAATCCAAAACTGCCTCAAGAATATCCTCTTTAATAATATCCCAACAAGATTGATAGAAGTGGGCATTGAAACCATCCGGGCCCGCCACACTATCCGAGCTAAGATCAAAGACAACCTCTTTAACCTCTTCAAGATTCGGGGGCCGACAAAGCCAAGTGTTGTCACTCTCGGAAATAAGGCTAGGAATGAAATCAAGATTGTGGCCTTCATTAGTATCAATATTAGAAGTAAGGAGATTTTTATAATACCTCTCGGCCGAATTGCCAATCTCATCGGGGTTGTCCACCAAAAGACCATTCTCGTGGATGCGAAAGATCTTGGCCTTTGCTTGTTTCTTCTTGGCCATAGCTTGAAAGAGCCTAGTGTTGCGCTCCCCTTCAATGGCCCATTTGCATTTCGCCCGTTGTTTCCAATATTCCGATTCCATAATGCGAGTGAGAACAAAATCGGCATAGCACTTATTCACCAAGGAACGGGAAGTAGTAGTGGGATCATGGTCATGGATAATCTCGGCTTGCTTGAGAGCATCCTCCTTGTCCTTAATATTTTGAAAGATATTGCCGAAGGTGTTCCTATTCCAACCTTTGAGCTCCTTTCTCAACCGAATAAGTTTATCCCCAAGTTTGAGTAACCCCGAACAAGTAGTAGGTTGGCTCCAACACTCCTTAACTTTCCCATGAAAGTCCTTATGCTTGATCCACATGTTTTGAAACCGAAAAGCCCTCGGCTTACGAGTGAGGATCCGCTCGAAATGGATAAAGAGTGGGTTATGGTCCGAATGAAGTCTAGCCTCGTGGACGATCCGAGTGTTACCAAAAGACGAGCTCCAATCGAAGTTGATGAGAGCACGATCAATCCGAGTACGAGTCCCATTGCTAGCCCAAGTGAAGGGGTTGCCTTCATATCCGGCGTCTTGAAGACCACAATCATCAATACAATCATGGAAGTCATCCATCTCCCCAATACTAGGCGGATTGATACCCCTTTTTTCCTCTTCCTTAAGAACAACATTGAAGTCTCCCACAACTAACCACGGCTTTTGATCATCACTTCTTCGAAGACCATCCCAAAGGGGATGTCGAAGAGCCCGAGTTTTAGCGGCATAAACAAAGGTGCATAATAAAGGATGAGGGAGGATATGAGAAGAAATGACACAATGAACAAATTGGTCATGATCCTCTAGAACCTCAATATGCATATCACTATCACCAAAGACCCAAATCTTGTTGTTGATATTAGAGAAGCCGAGTCGTAATGGAACTTTTTCCAGAATTTATGCGCATCAAATCTAGCTTTAGGTTCAAGAAGAACAAGAACCTTAGGCTTATTACGAAGGACCAAGTTCGCAACATTATCACCATTATTACGTTTACCAACTCCCCGTACGTTCCAACAAACAAATAACATCAAAAAGATGGGGGGTGAGACGTACCTTCACGAGCAAGCAAGGCCCGTTTGGCTTTCAATTTTTCCTTCTTTCTTTGGCTTTTGCTTTTCGAAGAAGGAGAACAAGTGTCAACTCTTTTGGTGTTAGAGTTTTCCATGTCCGACTCCTCCACTATAGAATCATTATTCCCGTCCTCCTTGTTGTTGCTCCAAAGTGGAGGGATAGAAGCAATAGGGGAAGAGGGGTTATCAATTAAGAAGTAGGCGTCGTGGGATAGCCTTGGTGACGTGATCTTAGATTTTTTACGGATGTTGGAGTCCGAGAGTCTAGCACCGTCATCGTTATCATCCCTAAGTATCCTATCCTCGGCATCCTTCTCGCAAGCTTTCCTTTCCACTTCATCATTGCTCAAAGTAGTGTCGTCAACCTTTTTAGTAAGCTCCTTATGATCTTGCGTTTCCTCTTTGCTCTCCATGATGACTTTTAAAGTGTTATCCCTCAAATCTTTGCTAACATCATTCTTTCGACTCTTCTCCTTCCACACAAGGGAAGAAGAAACTTGTTGCTTCGGTCCATGGTTGTCATACACTTTATCACCCTCTTCTTTAGCTTTTTCCATGTCGCACTCCTCAAGCCTATGTCCTACTCTTTGACACTTACGACAATAGTTAGGAAGGTTTTCATAGACCACCTTTTGCTTGACGATGTTCACTTTTCCGTGCACATCCTCCACTCCCCATTCTATAACTTCCTTAAGTGGTTCAAGGAGATTCACTTCAACACATATCCGAGGGTAGTCGGGACGAGACATGGTTGCCGCTCCTTCATCAAGACGTAATGGTCTTCCAAGGTAGTTACCAATATTCATAAGTGCACTTCTTTCACAAAAGCGCATATTCAAGTTTGGGAGGCCAATCCAAACGGGAGCAATAGGAGGCTCAAGCTCGGGATCAAAGTCCGGCGTCCATTTGTAGATGGATCCATTTAGGTCGAGGAACCGAAGATTCTTTTTCAACCATAGCCGGGTGTAGTCCTCTTCCATAGTCAATTTGAGCATCACATGTCGCGGACCTATAGGTCCAAGAGTGTACGCGCCCTTGAGCTTAAGCTTGGCCATTTTGTTATGAATGTAGGTGTAGCTCGGCTTGAGAAGATTGAAGCGAAGAATAAGGACAAGTTTGAGCCTTTCATCAAGAGCTTTCACCTCCTCTTTTTTGAAGACAAGCATGTGTCTACCGTTAACAACTCGAGGTTCCATTGTCTTAAGGGTTGGATCGTCTACAAGAGATCGATTGATATCATAGAGTCTTGTTGGAGCGGCCGCTTGAGCATAAGAAGCTCGTCGGATCGGGGGACGCACTTGAAAAGGACGAGGGTTGTCCGGCGCCAAATTCACCTTCTTATCAAAAGTAGGTGGCGCAAAAGAGGATGGTTGAGCTAACAATGGCTTCCCAACTATAGCAAAGTTGTTGGATAGTGGCGGGAAGTGTCCGGTCCCAATTTTTTGGGCGGGGCCACCCAAAGGGCGAGATTCTTCAACACTATTAGGGTCCAAGATAGCGGTTGACTTTTCCAAATTCGGAGTTGACCGAGTCAAAGGGTCCACAATGGTCTTACATAAGTTAGAGTTGACTTTGTCATCCTTTTCGAGCAAAATGAGGTTCGAGTTCAAAAGTGCCACTTTATCATGTCCAAAGGAACCGCTTAAAAACAAGTTCGTCTCGGCGGTTGGAGCGATGATATTTGAGGGTCGGTCAACATTTTCTTGAGGAAGGCTGACAGTTGACTTTTCGTTTGACTCAGTTGACTTTTCGGAAGTCAATGGAAGTGATGTGGCAGTAGGTCCCACGTTTTCCATTAAAATATTGGGGTTGACAAAAGGAAGGTCAACACTCTTGCATGTTGAGGTGTCCAAATGGGGTGAAGACATGTGTAAGGTATGGTCCACATCCATGGTGGGGGACAAAGGGACAAGACAAGAGCACTCTTGTCCCCTTAATGCTCTTACACATCCACCACCACACAAGGCTCAAGGTAGTGGAGTGTGGTGTGTTCTTGTCACCACTACCAACCCCAAAACCCTAGTTGACCGCCGCCACCACCAAGTTGACCGGAGGGAGGTGGCGCACGGCGGTGCACCGGAGCCGTGCCAGAAAGTCGCCGGAAAATGGTCGGAAATAGCGCACCACCGTCGGAAAAACCTCTAGAGCACGGATCCGAGCGCCAAAAACACCCCTAACACCCAAATCCGACGGAAATCGCCACCAAATCCACCAAAAACGACGCAAATCAAGAAAAACACCACCACAAAGAGCAAAAGAGGAGCGCAAGAACGGTAACCACCTAAACACCAAGAAATCCGAAGCCCAAACACACCAAACACAAGAAGACCAAAAGATAAACAAAAAAAGAGATGAAGAACACCACACAAAAACGTGTGAATCGTGATTCTCCTTAAATCCTAGCAAAAGAAGGTCCAAGAACCAACTCGGGATTCAAGTACGCACCACAATCCAAGAACGTTAACCGAATTCAAAACTCAAATCACAAGACCATAGCATATGGCGTGAACACCATGATGAGGAACATGCGATTTGAATTCCAAATAGGGGCGTGATGTTGGAAGGCAAGAGGGGGATAGAGACGAACTATAAAAACAACAATCGAAGCCAAAAGCGAAAATCTTAAAGGAATCCGCCATGGCCAAACGAAGAACACGAGCAAGACAACAACGAATTCATTCCTCCTATTTGGACCAACCGTTCGTTAGGGATGTCTCCAACAACTTCGTGAGGAGGTTGTTGTGCCCCAACGATACCGGTGCCGTAGGGAGGAGGAACGAAGACGAAGAAAGCTTCACTAACAACAATGGCGGAACGAGAAAATGCTTCAAAACCCCTCGAAGTCACCACTTGGAACGATCCTCTTGCAACAACGAAGATGATGGCATGATTTTCGAGAAGAAAAACCACTCACCGCCGCCGTGGAAGTCCGGTGAAAGCTCCGGCCGTGTGTGAACAAGGAGGAGAGAGAAGAGAGCTTTTGTGATGTCTTGTGATCTGTGATCAAAAATATGAAGTTCCATACAACAAGTCATGGCCAAAAAAACTAAGTATGGAGACTTTAAACACTCTAGAATGATCTTTCCTTCAACGATTTGATCAAACGTAACTCGTTTAGTCTATTACTTCACAACGAAGTAACAGTTTACCTTGTTACTTCGTGAGAAAGTAATAGTTGGTCAAATGGGCCAACGGGCATCTTACGAACCAAAACGCACTCGATTAGTGTTAATAAGCTTAGATTATCCTTAGGTTAATACTTGTGATCAAGAATATGAAGTTCCATACAACAAGTCATGGCCAAAAAAACTAAGTATGGAGACTTTAAACACTCTAGAATGATCGTTCCTTCAATCATTTGATCAAACGTAACTCGTTTAGTCTATTACTTCACCACGAAGTAACAGTTTACCTTGTTAATTCGTGAGAAAGTTATAGTTGGTCAAATGGGCCAACGGGCATCGTACGAACCAAAATGCACTCGATTAGTGTTAATAAGCTTAGATTATCCTTAGGAAGGTTAATACTTGTGATCAAAAATATGAAGTTCCATACAACAAGTCATGGCCAAAAAAACTAAGTATGGAGACTTTAAACACTCTAGAATGATCTTTCCTTCAACGATTTGATCAAACGTAACTCGTTTAGTCAATTACTTCACAACGAAGTAACAGTTTACCTTGTTACTTCGTGAGAAAGTAATAGTTGGTCAAATGGGCCAACGGGTATCGTACAAACCAAAACGCACTCGATTAGTGTTAATAAGCTTAGATTATCCTTGGGAAGGTTAATACTTGTGATCAAGAATATGAAGTTCCATACAACAAGTCATGGCCAAAAAAACTAAGTATGGAGACTTTAAACACTCTAGAATGATCGTTCCTTCAACCATTTGATCAAACGTAACTCGTTTAGTCTATTACTTCACCACAAAGTAACAATTTACCTTGTTACTTCGTGAGAAAGTTATAGTTGGTCAAATGGGCCAACGGGCATCTTACGAACCAAAACGCACTCGATTAGTGTTAATAAGCTTAGATTATCCTTGGGAAGGTTAAGACTTGTGATCAAGAATATGAAGTTCCATACAACAAGTCATGGCCAAAAAAACTAAGTATGGAGACTTTAAACACTCTAGAATGATCGTTCCTTCAATCATTTGATCAAACGTAACTCGTTTAGTCTATTACTTCACCACGAAGTAACAGTTTACCTTGTTAATTCGTGAGAAAGTTATAGTTGGTCAAATGGGCCAACGGGCATCGTACGAACCAAAATGCACTCGATTAGTGTTAATAAGCTTAGATTATCCTTAGGAAGGTTAATACTTGTGATCAAAAATATGAAGTTCCATACAACAAGTCATGGCCAAAAAAACTAAGTATGGAGACTTTAAACACTCTAGAATGATCTTTCCTTCAACGATTTGATCAAACGTAACTCGTTTAGTCAATTACTTCACAACGAAGTAACAGTTTACCTTGTTACTTCGTGAGAAAGTAATAGTTGGTCAAATGGGCCAACGGGTATCGTACAAACCAAAACGCACTCGATTAGTGTTAATAAGCTTAGATTATCCTTGGGAAGGTTAATACTTGTGATCAAGAATATGAAGTTCCATACAACAAGTCATGGCCAAAAAAACTAAGTATGGAGACTTTAAACACTCTAGAATGATCGTTCCTTCAACCATTTGATCAAACGTAACTCGTTTAGTCTATTACTTCACCACAAAGTAACAATTTACCTTGTTACTTCGTGAGAAAGTTATAGTTGGTCAAATGGGCCAACGGGCATCTTACGAACCAAAACGCACTCGATTAGTGTTAATAAGCTTAGATTATCCTTGGGAAGGTTAAGACTTGTGATCAAGAATATGAAGTTCCATACAACAAGTCATGGCCAAAAAAACTAAGTATGGAGACTTTAAACACTCTAGAATGATCTTTCCTTCAACCATTTGATCAAACGTAACTCGTTTAGTCTATTACTTCACCACGAAGTAACAATTTACCTTGTTACTTCGTGAGAAAGTTATAGTTGGTCAAATGGGCCAACATGCATCTTACGAACCAAAACGCACTCGATTAGTGTTAATAAGCTTAGATTATCCTTGGGAAGGTTAAGACTTGTGATCAAGAATATGAAGTTCCATACAACAAGTCATTGCCAAAAAAACTAAGTATGGAGACTTTAAACACTCTAGAATGATCTTTCCTTCAACGATTTGATCAAACGTAACTCGTTTAGTCTATTACTTCACCACGAAGTAACAATTTACCTTGTTACTTCGTGAGAAAGTTATAGTTGGTCAAATTGGCCAACGGGTATCGTACGAACCAAAACGCACTCGATTAGTGTTAATAAGCTTAGATTATGCTTGGGAAGGTTAATACTTGTGATCAAGAATATGAAGTTCCATACAACAAGTCATGGCCAAAAAAACTAAGTATGGAGACTTTAAACACTCTAGAATGATCGTTCCTTCAACCATTTGATCAAACGTAACTCGTTTAGTCTATTACTTCACCACAAAGTAACAATTTACCTTGTTACTTCGTGAGAAAGTTATAGTTGGTCAAATGGGCCGACGGGCATCTTACGAACCAAAACGCACTCGATTAGTGTTAATAAGCTTAGATTATCCTTGGGAAGGTTAAGACTTGTGATCAAGAATATGAAGTTCCATACAACAAGTCATGGCCAAAAAAACTAAGTATGGAGACTTTAAACACTCTAGAATGATCTTTCCTTCAACCATTTGATCAAACGTAACTCGTTTAGTCTATTACTTCACCACGAAGTAACAATTTACCTTGTTACTTCGTGAGAAAGTTATAGTTGGTCAAATGGGCCAACATGCATCTTACGAACCAAAACGCACTCGATTAGTGTTAATAAGCTTAGATTATCCTTGGGAAGGTTAAGACTTGTGATCAAGAATATGAAGTTCCATACAACAAGTCATTGCCAAAAAAACTAAGTATGGAGACTTTAAACACTCTAGAATGATCTTTCCTTCAACGATTTGATCAAACGTAACTCGTTTAGTCTATTACTTCACCACGAAGTAACAATTTACCTTGTTACTTCGTGAGAAAGTTATAGTTGGTCAAATTGGCCAACGGGTATCGTACGAACCAAAACGCACTCGATTAGTGTTAATAAGCTTAGATTATGCTTGGGAAGGTTAATACTTGTGATCAAGAATATGAAGTTCCATACAACAAGTCATGGCCAAAAAAACTAAGTATGGAGACTTTAAACACTCTAGAATGATCGTTCCTTCAACCATTTGATCAAACGTAACTCGTTTAGTCTATTACTTCACCACAAAGTAACAATTTACCTTGTTACTTCGTGAGAAAGTTATAGTTGGTCAAATGGGCCAACGGGCATCTTACGAACCAAAACGCACTCGATTAGTGTTAATAAGCTTAGATTATCCTTGGGAAGGTTAAGACTTGTGATCAAGAATATGAAGTTCCATACAACAAGTCATGGCCAAAAAAACTAAGTATGGAGACTTTAAACACTCTAGAATGATCTTTCCTTCAACCATTTGATCAAACGTAACTCGTTTAGTCTATTACTTCACCACGAAGTAACAATTTACCTTGTTACTTCGTGAGAAAGTTATAGTTGGTCAAATGGGCCAACATGCATCTTACGAACCAAAACGCACTCGATTAGTGTTAATAAGCTTAGATTATCCTTGGGAAGGTTAAGACTTGTGATCAAGAATATGAAGTTCCATACAACAAGTCATTGCCAAAAAAACTAAGTATGGAGACTTTAAACACTCTAGAATGATCTTTCCTTCAACGATTTGATCAAACGTAACTCGTTTAGTCTATTACTTCACCACGAAGTAACAATTTACCTTGTTACTTCGTGAGAAAGTTATAGTTGGTCAAATTGGCCAACGGGTATCGTACGAACCAAAACGCACTCGATTAGTGTTAATAAGCTTAGATTATGCTTGGGAAGGTTAATACTTGTGATCAAGAATATGAAGTTCCATACAACAAGTCATGGCCAAAAAAACTAAGTATGGAGACTTTAAACACTCTAGAATGATCGTTCCTTCAACCATTTGATCAAACGTAACTCGTTTAGTCTATTACTTCACCACAAAGTAACAATTTACCTTGTTACTTCGTGAGAAAGTTATAGTTGGTCAAATGGGCCAACGGGCATCTTACGAACCAAAACGCACTCGATTAGTGTTAATAAGCTTAGATTATCCTTGGGAAGGTTAAGACTTGTGATCAAGAATATGAAGTTCCATACAACAAGTCATGGCCAAAAAAACTAAGTATGGAGACTTTAAACACTCTAGAATGATCTTTCCTTCAACCATTTGATCAAACGTAACTCGTTTAGTCTATTACTTCACCACGAAGTAACAATTTACCTTGTTACTTCGTGAGAAAGTTATAGTTGGTCAAATGGGCCAACATGCATCTTACGAACCAAAACGCACTCGATTAGTGTTAATAAGCTTAGATTATCCTTGGGAAGGTTAAGACTTGTGATCAAGAATATGAAGTTCCATACAACAAGTCATTGCCAAAAAAACTAAGTATGGAGACTTTAAACACTCTAGAATGATCTTTCCTTCAACGATTTGATCAAACGTAACTCGTTTAGTCTATTACTTCACCACGAAGTAACAGTTTACCTTGTTACTTCGTGAGAAAGTTATAGTTGGTCAAATTGGCCAACGGGTATCGTACGAACCAAAACGCACTCGATTAGTGTTAATAAGCTTAGATTATGCTTGGGAAGGTTAATACTTGTGATCAAGAATATGAAGTTCCATACAACAAGTCATGGCCAAAAAAACTAAGTATGGAGACTTTAAACACTCTAGAATGATCGTTCCTTCAACCATTTGATCAAACGTAACTCGTTTAGTCTATTACTTCACCACAAAGTAACAATTTACCTTGTTACTTCGTGAGAAAGTTATAGTTGGTCAAATGGGCCAACGGGCATCTTACGAACCAAAACGCACTCGATTAGTGTTAATAAGCTTAGATTATCCTTGGGAAGGTTAAGACTTGTGATCAAGAATATGAAGTTCCATACAACAAGTCATGGCCAAAAAAACTAAGTATGGAGACTTTAAACACTCTAGAATGATCTTTCCTTCAACCATTTGATCAAACGTAACTCGTTTAGTCTATTACTTCACCACGAAGTAACAATTTACCTTGTTACTTCGTGAGAAAGTTATAGTTGGTCAAATGGGCCAACATGCATCTTACGAACCAAAACGCACTCGATTAGTGTTAATAAGCTTAGATTATCCTTGGGAAGGTTAAGACTTGTGATCAAGAATATGAAGTTCCATACAACAAGTCATTGCCAAAAAAACTAAGTATGGAGACTTTAAACACTCTAGAATGATCTTTCCTTCAACGATTTGATCAAACGTAACTCGTTTAGTCTATTACTTCACCACGAAGTAACAATTTACCTTGTTACTTCGTGAGAAAGTTATAGTTGGTCAAATTGGCCAACGGGTATCGTACGAACCAAAACGCACTCGATTAGTGTTAATAAGCTTAGATTATGCTTGGGAAGGTTAATACTTGTGATCAAGAATATGAAGTTCCATACAACAAGTCATGGCCAAAAAAACTAAGTATGGAGACTTTAAACACTCTAGAATGATCGTTCCTTCAACCATTTGATCAAACGTAACTCGTTTAGTCTATTACTTCACCACAAAGTAACAATTTACCTTGTTACTTCGTGAGAAAGTTATAGTTGGTCAAATGGGCCAACGGGCATCTTACGAACCAAAACGCACTCGATTAGTGTTAATAAGCTTAGATTATCCTTGGGAAGGTTAAGACTTGTGATCAAGAATATGAAGTTCCATACAACAAGTCATGGCCAAAAAAACTAAGTATGGAGACTTTAAACACTCTAGAATGATCTTTCCTTCAACCATTTGATCAAACGTAACTCGTTTAGTCTATTACTTCACCACGAAGTAACAATTTACCTTGTTACTTCGTGAGAAAGTTATAGTTGGTCAAATGGGCCAACATGCATCTTACGAACCAAAACGCACTCGATTAGTGTTAATAAGCTTAGATTATCCTTGGGAAGGTTAAGACTTGTGATCAAGAATATGAAGTTCCATACAACAAGTCATTGCCAAAAAAACTAAGTATGGAGACTTTAAACACTCTAGAATGATCTTTCCTTCAACGATTTGATCAAACGTAACTCGTTTAGTCTATTACTTCACCACGAAGTAACAATTTACCTTGTTACTTCGTGAGAAAGTTATAGTTGGTCAAATTGGCCAACGGGTATCGTACGAACCAAAACGCACTCGATTAGTGTTAATAAGCTTAGATTATGCTTGGGAAGGTTAATACTTGTGATCAAGAATATGAAGTTCCATACAACAAGTCATGGCCAAAAAAACTAAGTATGGAGACTTTAAACACTCTAGAATGATCTTTCCTTCAACGATTTGATCAAACGTAACTCGTTTAGTCTATTACTTCACCACGAAGTAACAGTTTACCTTGTTACTTCGTGAGAAAGTTATAGTTGGTCAAATGGGCCAACGGGCATCGTACGAACCAAAATGCACTCGATTAGTGTTAATAAGCTTAGATTATCCTTAGGAAGGTTAATACTTGTGATCAAAAATATGAAGTTCCATACAACAAGTCATGGCCAAAAAAACTAAGTATGGAGACTTTAAACACTCTAGAATGATCTTTCCTTCAACGATTTGATCAAACGTAACTCGTTTAGTCTATTACTTCACAACGAAGTAACAGTTTACCTTGTTACTTCGTGAGAAAGTAATAGTTGGTCAAATGGGCCAACGGGCATCTTACGAACCAAAACGCACTCGATTAGTGTTAATAAGCTTAGATTATCCTTAGGTTAATACTTGTGATCAAGAATATGAAGTTCCATACAACAAGTCATGGCCAAAAAAACTAAGTATGGAGACTTTAAACACTCTAGAATGATCGTTCCTTCAATCATTTGATCAAACGTAACTCGTTTAGTCTATTACTTCACCACGAAGTAACAGTTTACCTTGTTAATTCGTGAGAAAGTTATAGTTGGTCAAATGGGCCAACGGGCATCGTACGAACCAAAATGCACTCGATTAGTGTTAATAAGCTTAGATTATGCTTAGGAAGGTTAATACTTGTGATCAAAAATATGAAGTTCCATACAACAAGTCATGGCCAAAAAAACTAAGTATGGAGACTTTAAACACTCTAGAATGATCTTTCCTTCAACCATTTGATCAAACGTAACTCGTTTAGTCTATTACTTCACCACGAAGTAACAATTTACCTTGTTACTTCGTGAGAAAGTTATAGTTGGTCAAATGGGCCAACATGCATCTTACGAACCAAAACGCACTCGATTAGTGTTAATAAGCTTAGATTATCCTTGGGAAGGTTAAGACTTGTGATCAAGAATATGAAGTTCCATACAACAAGTCATTGCCAAAAAAACTAAGTATGGAGACTTTAAACACTCTAGAATGATCTTTCCTTCAACGATTTGATCAAACGTAACTCGTTTAGTCTATTACTTCACCACGAAGTAACAATTTACCTTGTTACTTCGTGAGAAAGTTATAGTTGGTCAAATTGGCCAACGGGTATCGTTACGAACCAAAACGCACTCGATTAGTGTTAATAAGCTTAGATTATGCTTGGGAAGGTTAATACTTGTGATCAAGAATATGAAGTTCCATACAACAAGTCATGGCCAAAAAAACTAAGTATGGAGACTTTAAACACTCTAGAATGATCGTTCCTTCAACCATTTGATCAAACGTAACTCGTTTAGTCTATTACTTCACCACAAAGTAACAATTTACCTTGTTACTTCGTGAGAAAGTTATAGTTGGTCAAATGGGCCAACGGGCATCTTACGAACCAAAACGCACTCGATTAGTGTTAATAAGCTTAGATTATCCTTGGGAAGGTTAAGACTTGTGATCAAGAATATGAAGTTCCATACAACAAGTCATGGCCAAAAAAACTAAGTATGGAGACTTTAAACACTCTAGAATGATCTTTCCTTCAACCATTTGATCAAACGTAACTCGTTTAGTCTATTACTTCACCACGAAGTAACAATTTACCTTGTTACTTCGTGAGAAAGTTATAGTTGGTCAAATGGGCCAACATGCATCTTACGAACCAAAACGCACTCGATTAGTGTTAATAAGCTTAGATTATCCTTGGAAGGTTAAGACTTGTGATCAAGAATATGAAGTTCCATACAACAAGTCATTGCCAAAAAAACTAAGTATGGAGACTTTAAACACTCTAGAATGATCTTTCCTTCAACGATTTGATCAAACGTAACTCGTTTAGTCTATTACTTCACCACGAAGTAACAGTTTACCTTGTTACTTCGTGAGAAAGTTATAGTTGGTCAAATGGGCCAACGGGCATCGTACGAACCAAAATGCACTCGATTAGTGTTAATAAGCTTAGATTATCCTTAGGAAGGTTAATACTTGTGATCAAAAATATGAAGTTCCATACAACAAGTCATGGCCAAAAAAACTAAGTATGGAGACTTTAAACACTCTAGAATGATCTTTCCTTCAACGATTTGATCAAACGTAACTCGTTTAGTCTATTACTTCACAACGAAGTAACAGTTTACCTTGTTACTTCGTGAGAAAGTAATAGTTGGTCAAATGGGCCAACGGGCATCTTACGAACCAAAACGCACTCGATTAGTGTTAATAAGCTTAGATTATCCTTAGGTTAATACTTGTGATCAAGAATATGAAGTTCCATACAACAAGTCATGGCCAAAAAAACTAAGTATGGAGACTTTAAACACTCTAGAATGATCGTTCCTTCAATCATTTGATCAAACGTAACTCGTTTAGTCTATTACTTCACCACGAAGTAACAGTTTACCTTGTTAATTCGTGAGAAAGTTATAGTTGGTCAAATGGGCCAACGGGCATCGTACGAACCAAAATGCACTCGATTAGTGTTAATAAGCTTAGATTATCCTTAGGAAGGTTAATACTTGTGATCAAAAATATGAAGTTCCATACAACAAGTCATGGCCAAAAAAACTAAGTATGGAGACTTTAAACACTCTAGAATGATCTTTCCTTCAACCATTTGATCAAACGTAACTCGTTTAGTCTATTACTTCACCACGAAGTAACAATTTACCTTGTTACTTCGTGAGAAAGTTATAGTTGGTCAAATGGGCCAACATGCATCTTACGAACCAAAACGCACTCGATTAGTGTTAATAAGCTTAGATTATCCTTGGGAAGGTTAAGACTTGTGATCAAGAATATGAAGTTCCATACAACAAGTCATTGCCAAAAAAACTAAGTATGGAGACTTTAAACACTCTAGAATGATCTTTCCTTCAACGATTTGATCAAACGTAACTCGTTTAGTCTATTACTTCACCACGAAGTAACAATTTACCTTGTTACTTCGTGAGAAAGTTATAGTTGGTCAAATTGGCCAACGGGTATCGTACGAACCAAAACGCACTCGATTAGTGTTAATAAGCTTAGATTATGCTTGGGAAGGTTAATACTTGTGATCAAGAATATGAAGTTCCATACAACAAGTCATGGCCAAAAAAACTAAGTATGGAGACTTTAAACACTCTAGAATGATCGTTCCTTCAACCATTTGATCAAACGTAACTCGTTTAGTCTATTACTTCACCACAAAGTAACAATTTACCTTGTTACTTCGTGAGAAAGTTATAGTTGGTCAAATGGGCCAACGGGCATCTTACGAACCAAAACGCACTCGATTAGTGTTAATAAGCTTAGATTATCCTTGGGAAGGTTAAGACTTGTGATCAAGAATATGAAGTTCCATACAACAAGTCATGGCCAAAAAAACTAAGTATGGAGACTTTAAACACTCTAGAATGATCTTTCCTTCAACCATTTGATCAAACGTAACTCGTTTAGTCTATTACTTCACCACGAAGTAACAATTTACCTTGTTACTTCGTGAGAAAGTTATAGTTGGTCAAATGGGCCAACATGCATCTTACGAACCAAAACGCACTCGATTAGTGTTAATAAGCTTAGATTATCCTTGGGAAGGTTAAGACTTGTGATCAAGAATATGAAGTTCCATACAACAAGTCATTGCCAAAAAAACTAAGTATGGAGACTTTAAACACTCTAGAATGATCTTTCCTTCAACGATTTGATCAAACGTAACTCGTTTAGTCTATTACTTCACCACGAAGTAACAATTTACCTTGTTACTTCGTGAGAAAGTTATAGTTGGTCAAATTGGCCAACGGGTATCGTACGAACCAAAACGCACTCGATTAGTGTTAATAAGCTTAGATTATGCTTGGGAAGGTTAATACTTGTGATCAAGAATATGAAGTTCCATACAACAAGTCATGGCCAAAAAAACTAAGTATGGAGACTTTAAACACTCTAGAATGATCGTTCCTTCAACCATTTGATCAAACGTAACTCGTTTAGTCTATTACTTCACCACAAAGTAACAATTTACCTTGTTACTTCGTGAGAAAGTTATAGTTGGTCAAATGGGCCAACGGGCATCTTACGAACCAAAACGCACTCGATTAGTGTTAATAAGCTTAGATTATCCTTGGGAAGGTTAAGACTTGTGATCAAGAATATGAAGTTCCATACAACAAGTCATGGCCAAAAAAACTAAGTATGGAGACTTTAAACACTCTAGAATGATCTTTCCTTCAACCATTTGATCAAACGTAACTCGTTTAGTCTATTACTTCACCACGAAGTAACAATTTACCTTGTTACTTCGTGAGAAAGTTATAGTTGGTCAAATGGGCCAACATGCATCTTACGAACCAAAACGCACTCGATTAGTGTTAATAAGCTTAGATTATCCTTGGGAAGGTTAAGACTTGTGATCAAGAATATGAAGTTCCATACAACAAGTCATTGCCAAAAAAACTAAGTATGGAGACTTTAAACACTCTAGAATGATCGTTCCTTCAACCATTTGATCAAACGTAACTCGTTTAGTCTATTACTTCACCACAAAGTAACAATTTACCTTGTTACTTCGTGAGAAAGTTATAGTTGGTCAAATGGGCCAACGGGCATCTTACGAACCAAAACGCACTCGATTAGTGTTAATAAGCTTAGATTATCCTTGGGAAGGTTAAGACTTGTGATCAAGAATATGAAGTTCCATACAACAAGTCATGGCCAAAAAAACTAAGTATGGAGACTTTAAACACTCTAGAATGATCTTTCCTTCACATTTGATCAAACGTAACTCGTTTAGTCTATTACTTCACCACGAAGTAACAATTTACCTTGTTACTTCGTGAGAAAGTTATAGTTGGTCAAAATGGGCCAACATGCATCTTACGAACCAAAACGCACTCGATTAGTGTTAATAAGCTTAGATTATCCTTGGGAAGGTTAAGACTTGTGATCAAGAATATGAAGTTCCATACAACAAGTCATTGCCAAAAAAACTAAGTATGGAGACTTTAAACACTCTAGAATGATCTTTCCTTCAACGATTTGAATCAAACGTAACTCGTTTAGGTCTATTACTTCACCACGAAGTAACAGTTTACCTTGTTACTTCGTGAGAAAGTTATAGTTGGTCAAATGGGCCAACGGGCATCGTACGAACCAAAATGCACTCGATTAGTGGTAATAAGCTTAGATTATCCTTAGGAAGGGTTAATACTTGTGATCAAAAATATGAAGTTCCATACAACAAGTCATGGCCAAAAAAACTAAGTATGGAGACTTTAAACACTCTAGAATGATCTTTCCTTCAACGATTTGATCAAACGTAACTCGTTTAGTCTATTACTTCACAACGAAGTAACAGTTACCTTGTTACTTCGTGAGAAAGTAATAGTTGGTCAAATGGGCCAACGGGCATCTTACGAACCAAAACGCACTCGATTAGTGTTAATAAGCTTAGATTATCCTTAGTTAATACTTGTGATCAAGAATATGAAGTTCCATACAACAAGTCATGGCCAAAAAAACTAAGTATGGAGACTTTAAACACTCTAGAATGATCGTTCCTTCAATCATTTGATCAAACGTAACTCGTTTAGTCTATTACTTCACCGACGAGTAACAGTTTACCTTGTTAATTCGTGAGAAAGTTATAGTTGGTCAAATGGGCCAACGGGCATCGTACGAACCAAAATGCACTCGATTAGTGTTAATAAGCTTAGATTATCCTTAGGGAAGGTTAATACTTGTGATCAAAAATATGAAGTTCCATACAACAAGTCATGGCCAAAAAAACTAAGTATGGAGACTTTAAACACTCTAGAATGATCTTTCCTTCAACCATTTGATCAAACGTAACTCGTTTAGTCTATTACTTCACCACGAAGTAACAATTTACCTTGTTACTTCGTGAGAAAGTTATAGTTGGTCAAATGGGCCAACATGCATCTTACGAACCAAAACGCACTCGATTAGTGTTAATAAGCTTAGATTATCCTTGGGAAGGTTAAGACTTGTGATCAAGAATATGAAGTTCCATACAACAAGTCATTGCCAAAAAAACTAAGTATGGAGACTTTAAACACTCTAGAATGATCTTTCCTTCAACGATTTGATCAAACGTAACTCGTTTAGTCTATTACTTCACCACGAAGTAACAATTTACCTTGTTACTTCGTGAGAAAGTTATAGTTGGTCAAATTGGCCAACGGGTATCGTACGAACCAAAACGCACTCGATTAGTGTTAATAAGCTTAGATTATGCTTGGGAAGGTTAATACTTGTGATCAAGAATATGAAGTTCCATACAACAAGTCATGGCCAAAAAAACTAAGTATGGAGACTTTAAACACTCTAGAATGATCGTTCCTTCAACCATTTGATCAAACGTAACTCGTTTAGTCTATTACTTCACCACAAAGTAACAATTTACCTTGTTACTTCGTGAGAAAGTTATAGTTGGTCAAATGGGCCAACGGGCATCTTACGAACCAAAACGCACTCGATTAGTGTTAATAAGCTTAGATTATCCTTGGGAAGGTTAAGACTTGTGATCAAGAATATGAAGTTCCATACAACAAGTCATGGCCAAAAAAACTAAGTATGGAGACTTTAAACACTCTAGAATGATCTTTCCTTCAACCATTTGATCAAACGTAACTCGTTTAGTCTATTACTTCACCACGAAGTAACAATTTACCTTGTTACTTCGTGAGAAAGTTATAGTTGGTCAAATGGGCCAACATGCATCTTACGAACCAAAACGCACTCGATTAGTGTTAATAAGCTTAGATTATCCTTGGGAAGGTTAAGACTTGTGATCAAGAATATGAAGTTCCATACAACAAGTCATTGCCAAAAAAACTAAGTATGGAGACTTTAAACACTCTAGAATGATCTTTCCTTCAACGATTTGATCAAACGTAACTCGTTTAGTCTATTACTTCACCACGAAGTAACAATTTACCTTGTTACTTCGTGAGAAAGTTATAGTTGGTCAAATTGGCCAACGGGTATCGTACGAACCAAAACGCACTCGATTAGTGTTAATAAGCTTAGATTATGCTTGGGAAGGTTAATACTTGTGATCAAGAATATGAAGTTCCATACAACAAGTCATGGCCAAAAAAACTAAGTATGGAGACTTTAAACACTCTAGAATGATCGTTCCTTCAACCATTTGATCAAACGTAACTCGTTTAGTCTATTACTTCACCACAAAGTAACAATTTACCTTGTTACTTCGTGAGAAAGTTATAGTTGGTCAAATGGGCCAACGGGCATCTTACGAACCAAAACGCACTCGATTAGTGTTAATAAGCTTAGATTATCCTTGGGAAGGTTAAGACTTGTGATCAAGAATATGAAGTTCCATACAACAAGTCATGGCCAAAAAAACTAAGTATGGAGACTTTAAACACTCTAGAATGATCTTTCCTTCAACCATTTGATCAAACGTAACTCGTTTAGTCTATTACTTCACCACGAAGTAACAATTTACCTTGTTACTTCGTGAGAAAGTTATAGTTGGTCAAATGGGCCAACATGCATCTTACGAACCAAAACGCACTCGATTAGTGTTAATAAGCTTAGATTATCCTTGGGAAGGTTAAGACTTGTGATCAAGAATATGAAGTTCCATACAACAAGTCATTGCCAAAAAAACTAAGTATGGAGACTTTAAACACTCTAGAATGATCTTTCCTTCAACGATTTGATCAAACGTAACTCGTTTAGTCTATTACTTCACCACGAAGTAACAATTTACCTTGTTACTTCGTGAGAAAGTTATAGTTGGTCAAATTGGCCAACGGGTATCGTACGAACCAAAACGCACTCGATTAGTGTTAATAAGCTTAGATTATGCTTGGGAAGGTTAATACTTGTGATCAAGAATATGAAGTTCCATACAACAAGTCATGGCCAAAAAAACTAAGTATGGAGACTTTAAACACTCTAGAATGATCGTTCCTTGAACCATTTGATCAAACGTAACTCGTTTAGTCTATTACTTCACCACAAAGTAACAATTTACCTTGTTACTTCGTGAGAAAGTTATAGTTGGTCAAATGGGCCAACGGGCATCTTACGAACCAAAACGCACTCGATTAGTGTTAATAAGCTTAGATTATCCTTGGGAAGGTTAAGACTTGTGATCAAGAATATGAAGTTCCATACAACAAGTCATGGCCAAAAAAACTAAGTATGGAGACTTTAAACACTCTAGAATGATCTTTCCTTCAACCATTTGATCAAACGTAACTCGTTTAGTCTATTACTTCACCACGAAGTAACAATTTACCTTGTTACTTCGTGAGAAAGTTATAGTTGGTCAAATGGGCCAACATGCATCTTACGAACCAAAACGCACTCGATTAGTGTTAATAAGCTTAGATTATCCTTGGGAAGGTTAAGACTTGTGATCAAGAATATGAAGTTCCATACAACAAGTCATTGCCAAAAAAACTAAGTATGGAGACTTTAAACACTCTAGAATGATCTTTCCTTCAACGATTTGATCAAACGTAACTCGTTTAGTCTATTACTTCACCACGAAGTAACAATTTACCTTGTTACTTCGTGAGAAAGTTATAGTTGGTCAAATTGGCCAACGGGTATCGTACGAACCAAAACGCACTCGATTAGTGTTAATAAGCTTAGATTATGCTTGGGAAGGTTAATACTTGTGATCAAGAATATGAAGTTCCATACAACAAGTCATGGCCAAAAAAACTAAGTATGGAGACTTTAAACACTCTAGAATGATCGTTCCTTCAACCATTTGATCAAACGTACTCGTTTAGTCTATTACTTCACCACAAAGTAACAATTTACCTTGTTACTTCGTGAGAAAGTTATAGTTGGTCAAATGGGCCAACGGGCATCTTACGAACCAAAACGCACTCGATTAGTGTTAATAAGCTTAGATTATCCTTGGGAAGGTTAAGACTTGTGATCAAGAATATGAAGTTCCATACAACAAGTCATGGCCAAAAAAACTAAGTATGGAGACTTTAAACACTCTAGAATGATCTTTCCTTCAACCATTTGATCAAACGTAACTCGTTTAGTCTATTACTTCACCACGAAGTAACAATTTACCTTGTTACTTCGTGAGAAAGTTATAGTTGGTCAAATGGGCCAACATGCATCTTACGAACCAAAACGCACTCGATTAGTGTTAATAAGCTTAGATTATCCTTGGGAAGGTTAAGACTTGTGATCAAGAATATGAAGTTCCATACAACAAGTCATTGCCAAAAAAACTAAGTATGGAGACTTTAAACACTCTAGAATGATCTTTCCTTCAACGATTTGATCAAACGTAACTCGTTTAGTCTATTACTTCACCACGAAGTAACAATTTACCTTGTTACTTCGTGAGAAAGTTATAGTTGGTCAAATTGGCCAACGGGTATCGTACGAACCAAAACGCACTCGATTAGTGTTAATAAGCTTAGATTATGCTTGGGAAGGTTAATACTTGTGATCAAGAATATGAAGTTCCATACAACAAGTCATGGCCAAAAAAACTAAGTATGGAGACTTTAAACACTCTAGAATGATCTTTCCTTCAACGATTTGATCAAACGTAACTCGTTTAGTCTATTACTTCACCACGAAGTAACAGTTTACCTTGTTACTTCGTGAGAAAGTTATAGTTGGTCAAATGGGCCAACGGGCATCGTACGAACCAAAATGCACTCGATTAGTGTTAATAAGCTTAGATTATCCTTAGGAAGGTTAATACTTGTGATCAAAAATATGAAGTTCCATACAACAAGTCATGGCCAAAAAAACTAAGTATGGAGACTTTAAACACTCTAGAATGATCTTTCCTTCAACGATTTGATCAAACGTAACTCGTTTAGTCTATTACTTCACAACGAAGTAACAGTTTACCTTGTTACTTCGTGAGAAAGTAATAGTTGGTCAAATGGGCCAACGGGCATCTTACGAACCAAAACGCACTCGATTAGTGTTAATAAGCTTAGATTATCCTTAGGTTAATACTTGTGATCAAGAATATGAAGTTCCATACAACAAGTCATGGCCAAAAAAACTAAGTATGGAGACTTTAAACACTCTAGAATGATCGTTCCTTCAATCATTTGATCAAACGTAACTCGTTTAGTCTATTACTTCACCACGAAGTAACAGTTTACCTTGTTAATTCGTGAGAAAGTTATAGTTGGTCAAATGGGCCAACGGGCATCGTACGAACCAAAATGCACTCGATTAGTGTTAATAAGCTTAGATTATCCTTAGGAAGGTTAATACTTGTGATCAAAAATATGAAGTTCCATACAACAAGTCATGGCCAAAAAAACTAAGTATGGAGACTTTAAACACTCTAGAATGATCTTTCCTTCAACCATTTGATCAAACGTAACTCGTTTAGTCTATTACTTCACCACGAAGTAACAATTTACCTTGTTACTTCGTGAGAAAGTTATAGTTGGTCAAATGGGCCAACATGCATCTTACGAACCAAAACGCACTCGATTAGTGTTAATAAGCTTAGATTATCCTTGGGAAGGTTAAGACTTGTGATCAAGAATATGAAGTTCCATACAACAAGTCATTGCCAAAAAAACTAAGTATGGAGACTTTAAACACTCTAGAATGATCTTTCCTTCAACGATTTGATCAAACGTAACTCGTTTAGTCTATTACTTCACCACGAAGTAACAATTTACCTTGTTACTTCGTGAGAAAGTTATAGTTGGTCAAATTGGCCAACGGGTATCGTACGAACCAAAACGCACTCGATTAGTGTTAATAAGCTTAGATTATGCTTGGGAAGGTTAATACTTGTGATCAAGAATATGAAGTTCCATACAACAAGTCATGGCCAAAAAAACTAAGTATGGAGACTTTAAACACTCTAGAATGATCGTTCTTTCAACCATTTGATCAAACGTAACTCGTTTAGTCTATTACTTCACCACAAAGTAACAATTTACCTTGTTACTTCGTGAGAAAGTTATAGTTGGTCAAATGGGCCAACGGGCATCTTACGAACCAAAACGCACTCGATTAGTGTTAATAAGCTTAGATTATCCTTGGGAAGGTTAAGACTTGTGATCAAGAATATGAAGTTCCATACAACAAGTCATGGCCAAAAAAACTAAGTATGGAGACTTTAAACACTCTAGAATGATCTTTCCTTCAACCATTTGATCAAACGTAACTCGTTTAGTCTATTACTTCACCACGAAGTAACAATTTACCTTGTTACTTCGTGAGAAAGTTATAGTTGGTCAAATGGGCCAACATGCATCTTACGAACCAAAACGCACTCGATTAGTGTTAATAAGCTTAGATTATCCTTGGGAAGGTTAAGACTTGTGATCAAGAATATGAAGTTCCATACAACAAGTCATTGCCAAAAAAACTAAGTATGGAGACTTTAAACACTCTAGAATGATCTTTCCTTCAACGATTTGATCAAACGTAACTCGTTTAGTCTATTACTTCACCACGAAGTAACAATTTACCTTGTTACTTCGTGAGAAAGTTATAGTTGGTCAAATTGGCCAACGGGTATCGTACGAACCAAAACGCACTCGATTAGTGTTAATAAGCTTAGATTATGCTTGGGAAGGTTAATACTTGTGATCAAGAATATGAAGTTCCATACAACAAGTCATGGCCAAAAAAACTAAGTATGGAGACTTTAAACACTCTAGAATGATCGTTCCTTCAACCATTTGATCAAACGTAACTCGTTTAGTCTATTACTTCACCACAAAGTAACAATTTACCTTGTTACTTCGTGAGAAAGTTATAGTTGGTCAAATGGGCCAACGGGCATCTTACGAACCAAAACGCACTCGATTAGTGTTAATAAGCTTAGATTATCCTTGGGAAGGTTAAGACTTGTGATCAAGAATATGAAGTTCCATACAACAAGTCATGGCCAAAAAAACTAAGTATGGAGACTTTAAACACTCTAGAATGATCTTTCCTTCAACCATTTGATCAAACGTAACTCGTTTAGTCTATTACTTCACCACGAAGTAACAATTTACCTTGTTACTTCGTGAGAAAGTTATAGTTGGTCAAATGGGCCAACATGCATCTTACGAACCAAAACGCACTCGATTAGTGTTAATAAGCTTAGATTATCCTTGGGAAGGTTAAGACTTGTGATCAAGAATATGAAGTTCCATACAACAAGTCATTGCCAAAAAAACTAAGTATGGAGACTTTAAACACTCTAGAATGATCTTTCCTTCAACGATTTGATCAAACGTAACTCGTTTAGTCTATTACTTCACCACGAAGTAACAATTTACCTTGTTACTTCGTGAGAAAGTTATAGTTGGTCAAATTGGCCAACGGGTATCGTACGAACCAAAACGCACTCGATTAGTGTTAATAAGCTTAGATTATGCTTGGGAAGGTTAATACTTGTGATCAAGAATATGAAGTTCCATACAACAAGTCATGGCCAAAAAAACTAAGTATGGAGACTTTAAACACTCTAGAATGATCTTTCCTTCAACGATTTGATCAAACGTAACTCGTTTAGTCTATTACTTCACCACGAAGTAACAGTTTACCTTGTTACTTCGTGAGAAAGTTATAGTTGGTCAAATGGGCCAACGGGCATCGTACGAACCAAAATGCACTCGATTAGTGTTAATAAGCTTAGATTATCCTTAGGAAGGTTAATACTTGTGATCAAAAATATGAAGTTCCATACAACAAGTCATGGCCAAAAAAACTAAGTATGGAGACTTTAAACACTCTAGAATGATCTTTCCTTCAACGATTTGATCAAACGTAACTCGTTTAGTCTATTACTTCACAACGAAGTAACAGTTTACCTTGTTACTTCGTGAGAAAGTAATAGTTGGTCAAATGGGCCAACGGGCATCTTACGAACCAAAACGCACTCGATTAGTGTTAATAAGCTTAGATTATCCTTAGGTTAATACTTGTGATCAAGAATATGAAGTTCCATACAACAAGTCATGGCCAAAAAAACTAAGTATGGAGACTTTAAACACTCTAGAATGATCGTTCCTTCAATCATTTGATCAAACGTAACTCGTTTAGTCTATTACTTCACCACGAAGTAACAGTTTACCTTGTTAATTCGTGAGAAAGTTATAGTTGGTCAAATGGGCCAACGGGCATCGTACGAACCAAAATGCACTCGATTAGTGTTAATAAGCTTAGATTATCCTTAGGAAGGTTAATACTTGTGATCAAAAATATGAAGTTCCATACAACAAGTCATGGCCAAAAAAACTAAGTATGGAGACTTTAAACACTCTAGAATGATATTTCCTTCAACCATTTGATCAAACGTAACTCGTTTAGTCTATTACTTCACCACGAAGTAACAATTTACCTTGTTACTTCGTGAGAAAGTTATAGTTGGTCAAATGGGCCAACATGCATCTTACGAACCAAAACGCACTCGATTAGTGTTAATAAGCTTAGATTATCCTTGGGAAGGTTAAGACTTGTGATCAAGAATATGAAGTTCCATACAACAAGTCATTGCCAAAAAAACTAAGTATGGAGACTTTAAACACTCTAGAATGATCTTTCCTTCAACGATTTGATCAAACGTAACTCGTTTAGTCTATTACTTCACCACGAAGTAACAATTTACCTTGTTACTTCGTGAGAAAGTTATAGTTGGTCAAATTGGCCAACGGGTATCGTACGAACCAAAACGCACTCGATTAGTGTTAATAAGCTTAGATTATGCTTGGGAAGGTTAATACTTGTGATCAAGAATATGAAGTTCCATACAACAAGTCATGGCCAAAAAAACTAAGTATGGAGACTTTAAACACTCTAGAATGATCTTTCCTTCAACCATTTGATCAAACGTAACTCGTTTAGTCTATTACTTCACCACGAAGTAACAATTTACCTTGTTACTTCGTGAGAAAGTTATAGTTGGTCAAATGGGCCAACATGCATCTTACGAACCAAAACGCACTCGATTAGTGTTAATAAGCTTAGATTATCCTTGGGAAGGTTAATACTTGTGATCAAAAATATGAAGTTCCATACAACAAGTCATGGCCAAAAAAACTAAGTATGGAGACTTTAAACACTCTAGAATGATCTTTCCTTCAACGATTTGATCAAACGTAACTCGTTTAGTCTATTACTTCACAACGAAGTAACAGTTTACCTTGTTACTTCGTGAGAAAGTAATAGTTGGTCAAATGGGCCAACGGGCATCTTACGAACCAAAACGCACTCGATTAGTGTTAATAAGCTTAGATTATCCTTAGGTTAATACTTGTGATCAAGAATATGAAGTTCCATACAACAAGTCATGGCCAAAAAAACTAAGTATGGAGACTTTAAACACTCTAGAATGATCTTTCCTTCAACGATTTGATCAAACGTAACTCGTTTAGTCTATTACTTCACAACGAAGTAACAGTTTACCTTGTTACTTCGTGAGAAAGTAATAGTTGGTCAAATGGGCCAACGGGCATCTTACGAACCAAAACGCACTCGATTAGTGTTAATAAGCTTAGATTATCCTTAGGTTAATACTTGTGATCAAGAATATGAAGTTCCATACAACAAGTCATGGCCAAAAAAACTAAGTATGGAGACTTTAAACACTCTAGAATGATCTTTCCTTCAACGATTTGATCAAACGTAACTCGTTTAGTCTATTACTTCACCACGAAGTAACAATTTACCTTGTTACTTCGTGAGAAAGTTATAGTTGGTCAAATTGGCCAACGGGTATCGTACGAACCAAAACGCACTCGATTAGTGTTAATAAGCTTAGATTATGCTTGGGAAGGTTAATACTTGTGATCAAGAATATGAAGTTCCATACAACAAGTCATGGCCAAAAAAACTAAGTATGGAGACTTTAAACACTCTAGAATGATCGTTCCTTCAACCATTTGATCAAACGTAACTCGTTTAGTCTATTACTTCACCACAAAGTAACAATTTACCTTGTTACTTCGTGAGAAAGTTATAGTTGGTCAAATGGGCCAACGGGCATCTTACGAACCAAAACGCACTCGATTAGTGTTAATAAGCTTAGATTATCCTTGGGAAGGTTAAGACTTGTGATCAAGAATATGAAGTTCCATACAACAAGTCATGGCCAAAAAAACTAAGTATGGAGACTTTAAACACTCTAGAATGATCTTTCCTTCAACCATTTGATCAAACGTAACTCGTTTAGTCTATTACTTCACCACGAAGTAACAATTTACCTTGTTACTTCGTGAGAAAGTTATAGTTGGTCAAATGGGCCAACATGCATCTTACGAACCAAAACGCACTCGATTAGTGTTAATAAGCTTAGATTATCCTTGGGAAGGTTAAGACTTGTGATCAAGAATATGAAGTTCCATACAACAAGTCATTGCCAAAAAAACTAAGTATGGAGACTTTAAACACTCTAGAATGATCTTTCCTTCAACGATTTGATCAAACGTAACTCGTTTAGTCTATTACTTCACCACGAAGTAACAATTTACCTTGTTACTTCGTGAGAAAGTTATAGTTGGTCAAATTGGCCAACGGGTATCGTACGAACCAAAACGCACTCGATTAGTGTTAATAAGCTTAGATTATGCTTGGGAAGGTTAATACTTGTGATCAAGAATATGAAGTTCCATACAACAAGTCATGGCCAAAAAAACTAAGTATGGAGACTTTAAACACTCTAGAATGATCGTTCCTTCAACCATTTGATCAAACGTAACTCGTTTAGTCTATTACTTCACCACAAAGTAACAATTTACCTTGTTACTTCGTGAGAAAGTTATAGTTGGTCAAATGGGCCAACGGGCATCTTACGAACCAAAACGCACTCGATTAGTGTTAATAAGCTTAGATTATCCTTGGGAAGGTTAAGACTTGTGATCAAGAATATGAAGTTCCATACAACAAGTCATGGCCAAAAAAACTAAGTATGGAGACTTTAAACACTCTAGAATGATCTTTCCTTCAACCATTTGATCAAACGTAACTCGTTTAGTCTATTACTTCACCACGAAGTAACAATTTACCTTGTTACTTCGTGAGAAAGTTATAGTTGGTCAAATGGGCCAACATGCATCTTACGAACCAAAACGCACTCGATTAGTGTTAATAAGCTTAGATTATCCTTGGGAAGGTTAAGACTTGTGATCAAGAATATGAAGTTCCATACAACAAGTCATTGCCAAAAAAACTAAGTATGGAGACTTTAAACACTCTAGAATGATCTTTCCTTCAACGATTTGATCAAACGTAACTCGTTTAGTCTATTACTTCACCACGAAGTAACAATTTACCTTGTTACTTCGTGAGAAAGTTATAGTTGGTCAAATTGGCCAACGGGTATCGTACGAACCAAAACGCACTCGATTAGTGTTAATAAGCTTAGATTATGCTTGGGAAGGTTAATACTTGTGATCAAGAATATGAAGTTCCATACAACAAGTCATGGCCAAAAAAACTAAGTATGGAGACTTTAAACACTCTAGAATGATCGTTCCTTCAACCATTTGATCAAACGTAACTCGTTTAGTCTATTACTTCACCACAAAGTAACAATTTACCTTGTTACTTCGTGAGAAAGTTATAGTTGGTCAAATGGGCCAACGGGCATCTTACGAACCAAAACGCACTCGATTAGTGTTAATAAGCTTAGATTATCCTTGGGAAGGTTAAGACTTGTGATCAAGAATATGAAGTTCCATACAACAAGTCATGGCCAAAAAAACTAAGTATGGAGACTTTAAACACTCTAGAATGATCTTTCCTTCAACCATTTGATCAAACGTAACTCGTTTAGTCTATTACTTCACCACGAAGTAACAATTTACCTTGTTACTTCGTGAGAAAGTTATAGTTGGTCAAATGGGCCAACATGCATCTTACGAACCAAAACGCACTCGATTAGTGTTAATAAGCTTAGATTATCCTTGGGAAGGTTAAGACTTGTGATCAAGAATATGAAGTTCCATACAACAAGTCATTGCCAAAAAAACTAAGTATGGAGACTTTAAACACTCTAGAATGATCTTTCCTTCAACGATTTGATCAAACGTAACTCGTTTAGTCTATTACTTCACCACGAAGTAACAATTTACCTTGTTACTTCGTGAGAAAGTTATAGTTGGTCAAATTGGCCAACGGGTATCGTACGAACCAAAACGCACTCGATTAGTGTTAATAAGCTTAGATTATGCTTGGGAAGGTTAATACTTGTGATCAAGAATATGAAGTTCCATACAACAAGTCATGGCCAAAAAAACTAAGTATGGAGACTTTAAACACTCTAGAATGATCTTTCCTTCAACGATTTGATCAAACGTAACTCGTTTAGTCTATTACTTCACCACGAAGTAACAGTTTACCTTGTTACTTCGTGAGAAAGTTATAGTTGGTCAAATGGGCCAACGGGCATCGTACGAACCAAAATGCACTCGATTAGTGTTAATAAGCTTAGATTATCCTTAGGAAGGTTAATACTTGTGATCAAAAATATGAAGTTCCATACAACAAGTCATGGCCAAAAAAACTAAGTATGGAGACTTTAAACACTCTAGAATGATCTTTCCTTCAACGATTTGATCAAACGTAACTCGTTTAGTCTATTACTTCACAACGAAGTAACAGTTTACCTTGTTACTTCGTGAGAAAGTAATAGTTGGTCAAATGGGCCAACGGGCATCTTACGAACCAAAACGCACTCGATTAGTGTTAATAAGCTTAGATTATCCTTAGGTTAATACTTGTGATCAAGAATATGAAGTTCCATACAACAAGTCATGGCCAAAAAAACTAAGTATGGAGACTTTAAACACTCTAGAATGATCGTTCCTTCAATCATTTGATCAAACGTAACTCGTTTAGTCTATTACTTCACCACGAAGTAACAGTTTACCTTGTTAATTCGTGAGAAAGTTATAGTTGGTCAAATGGGCCAACGGGCATCGTACGAACCAAAATGCACTCGATTAGTGTTAATAAGCTTAGATTATCCTTAGGAAGGTTAATACTTGTGATCAAAAATATGAAGTTCCATACAACAAGTCATGGCCAAAAAAACTAAGTATGGAGACTTTAAACACTCTAGAATGATCTTTCCTTCAACCATTTGATCAAACGTAACTCGTTTAGTCTATTACTTCACCACGAAGTAACAATTTACCTTGTTACTTCGTGAGAAAGTTATAGTTGGTCAAATGGGCCAACATGCATCTTACGAACCAAAACGCACTCGATTAGTGTTAATAAGCTTAGATTATCCTTGGGAAGGTTAAGACTTGTGATCAAGAATATGAAGTTCCATACAACAAGTCATTGCCAAAAAAACTAAGTATGGAGACTTTAAACACTCTAGAATGATCTTTCCTTCAACGATTTGATCAAACGTAACTCGTTTAGTCTATTACTTCACCACGAAGTAACAATTTACCTTGTTACTACGTGAGAAAGTTATAGTTGGTCAAATTGGCCAACGGGTATCGTACGAACCAAAACGCACTCGATTAGTGTTAATAAGCTTAGATTATGCTTGGGAAGGTTAATACTTGTGATCAAGAATATGAAGTTCCATACAACAAGTCATGGCCAAAAAAACTAAGTATGGAGACTTTAAACACTCTAGAATGATCGTTCCTTCAACCATTTGATCAAACGTAACTCGTTTAGTCTATTACTTCACCACAAAGTAACAATTTACCTTGTTACTTCGTGAGAAAGTTATAGTTGGTCAAATGGGCCAACGGGCATCTTACGAACCAAAACGCACTCGATTAGTGTTAATAAGCTTAGATTATCCTTGGGAAGGTTAAGACTTGTGATCAAGAATATGAAGTTCCATACAACAAGTCATGGCCAAAAAAACTAAGTATGGAGACTTTAAACACTCTAGAATGATCTTTCCTTCAACCATTTGATCAAACGTAACTCGTTTAGTCTATTACTTCACCACGAAGTAACAATTTACCTTGTTACTTCGTGAGAAAGTTATAGTTGGTCAAATGGGCCAACATGCATCTTACGAACCAAAACGCACTCGATTAGTGTTAATAAGCTTAGATTATCCTTGGGAAGGTTAAGACTTGTGATCAAGAATATGAAGTTCCATACAACAAGTCATTGCCAAAAAAACTAAGTATGGAGACTTTAAACACTCTAGAATGATCTTTCCTTCAACGATTTGATCAAACGTAACTCGTTTAGTCTATTACTTCACCACGAAGTAACAATTTACCTTGTTACTTCGTGAGAAAGTTATAGTTGGTCAAATTGGCCAACGGGTATCGTACGAACCAAAACGCACTCGATTAGTGTTAATAAGCTTAGATTATGCTTGGGAAGGTTAATACTTGTGATCAAGAATATGAAGTTCCATACAACAAGTCATGGCCAAAAAAACTAAGTATGGAGACTTTAAACACTCTAGAATGATCGTTCCTTCAACCATTTGATCAAACGTAACTCGTTTAGTCTATTACTTCACCACAAAGTAACAATTTACCTTGTTACTTCGTGAGAAAGTTATAGTTGGTCAAATGGGCCAACGGGCATCTTACGAACCAAAACGCACTCGATTAGTGTTAATAAGCTTAGATTATCCTTGGGAAGGTTAAGACTTGTGATCAAGAATATGAAGTTCCATACAACAAGTCATGGCCAAAAAAACTAAGTATGGAGACTTTAAACACTCTAGAATGATCTTTCCTTCAACCATTTGATCAAACGTAACTCGTTTAGTCTATTACTTCACCACAAAGTAACAATTTACCTTGTTACTTCGTGAGAAAGTTATAGTTGGTCAAATGGGCCAACGGGCATCTTACGAACCAAAACGCACTCGATTAGTGTTAATAAGCTTAGATTATCCTTGGGAAGGTTAAGACTTGTGATCAAGAATATGAAGTTCCATACAACAAGTCATGGCCAAAAAAACTAAGTATGGAGACTTTAAACACTCTAGAATGATCTTTCCTTCAACGATTTGATCAAACGTAACTCGTTTAGTCTATTACTTCACAACGAAGTAACAGTTTACCTTGTTACTTCGTGAGAAAGTTATAGTTGGTCAAATGGGCCAACGGGTATCGTACAAACCAAAACGCACTCGATTAGTGTTAATAAGCTTAGATTATCCTTGGGAAGGTTAAGACTTGTGATCAAGAATATGAAGTTCCATACAACAAGTCATGGCCAAAAAAACTAAGTATGGAGACTTTAAACACTCTAGAATGATCTTTCCTTCAACCATTTGATCAAACGTAACTCGTTTAGTCTATTACTTCACCACGAAGTAACAATTTACCTTGTTACTTCGTGAGAAAGTTATAGTTGGTCAAATGGGCCAACATGCATCTTACGAACCAAAACGCACTCGATTAGTGTTAATAAGCTTAGATTATCCTTGGGAAGGTTAAGACTTGTGATCAAGAATATGAAGTTCCATACAACAAGTCATTGCCAAAAAAACTAAGTATGGAGACTTTAAACACTCTAGAATGATCTTTCCTTCAACGATTTGATCAAACGTAACTCGTTTAGTCTATTACTTCACCACGAAGTAACAATTTACCTTGTTACTTCGTGAGAAAGTTATAGTTGGTCAAATTGGCCAATGGGTATCGTACGAACCAAAACGCACTCGATTAGTGTTAATAAGCTTAGATTATGCTTGGGAAGGTTAATACTTGTGATCAAGAATATGAAGTTCCATACAACAAGTCATGGCCAAAAAAACTAAGTATGGAGACTTTAAACACTCTAGAATGATCTTTCCTTCAACGATTTGATCAAACGTAACTCGTTTAGTCTATTACTTCACCACGAAGTAACAGTTTACCTTGTTACTTCGTGAGAAAGTTATAGTTGGTCAAATGGGCCAACGGGCATCGTACGAACCAAAATGCACTCGATTAGTGTTAATAAGCTTAGATTATCCTTAGGAAGGTTAATACTTGTGATCAAAAATATGAAGTTCCATACAACAAGTCATGGCCAAAAAAACTAAGTATGGAGACTTTAAACACTCTAGAATGATCTTTCCTTCAACGATTTGATCAAACGTAACTCGTTTAGTCTATTACTTCACCACGAAGTAACAGTTTACCTTGTTACTTCGTGAGAAAGTTATAGTTGGTCAAATGGGCCAACGGGCATCGTACGAACCAAAACGCACTCGATTAGTGTTAATAAGCTTAGATTATGCTTGGGAAGGTTAATACTTGTGATCAAGAATATGAAGTTCCATACAACAAGTCATGGCCAAAAAAACTAAGTATGGAGACTTTAAACACTCTAGAATGATCTTTCCTTCAACGATTTGATCAAACGTAACTCGTTTAGTCTATTACTTCACAACGAAGTAACAGTTTACCTTGTTACTTCGTGAGAAAGTAATAGTTGGTCAAATGGGCCAACGGGCATCTTACGAACCAAAACGCACTCGATTAGTGTTAATAAGCTTAGATTATCCTTAGGTTAATACTTGTGATCAAGAATATGAAGTTCCATACAACAAGTCATGGCCAAAAAAACTAAGTATGGAGACTTTAAACACTCTAGAATGATCGTTCCTTCAATCATTTGATCAAACGTAACTCGTTTAGTCTATTACTTCACCACGAAGTAACAGTTTACCTTGTTAATTCGTGAGAAAGTTATAGTTGGTCAAATGGGCCAACGGGCATCGTACGAACCAAAACGCACTCGATTAGTGTTAATAAGCTTAGATTATCCTTGGGAAGGTTAAGACTTGTGATCAAGAATATGAAGTTCCATACAACAAGTCATGGCCAAAAAAACTAAGTATGGAGACTTTAAACACTCTAGAATGATCGTTCCTTCAATCATTTGATCAAACGTAACTCGTTTAGTCTATTACTTCACCACGAAGTAACAGTTTACCTTGTTAATTCGTGAGAAAGTTATAGTTGGTCAAATGGGCCAACGGGCATCGTACGAACCAAAATGCACTCGATTAGTGTTAATAAGCTTAGATTATCCTTAGGAAGGTTAATACTTGTGATCAAAAATATGAAGTTCCATACAACAAGTCATGGCCAAAAAAACTAAGTATGGAGACTTTAAACACTCTAGAATGATCTTTCCTTCAACGATTTGATCAAACGTAACTCGTTTAGTCAATTACTTCACAACGAAGTAACAGTTTACCTTGTTACTTCGTGAGAAAGTAATAGTTGGTCAAATGGGCCAACGGGTATCGTACAAACCAAAACGCACTCGATTAGTGTTAATAAGCTTAGATTATCCTTGGGAAGGTTAAGACTTGTGATCAAGAATATGAAGTTCCATACAACAAGTCATGGCCAAAAAAACTAAGTATGGAGACTTTAAACACTCTAGAATGATCTTTCCTTCAACCATTTGATCAAACGTAACTCGTTTAGTCTATTACTTCACCACGAAGTAACAATTTACCTTGTTACTTCGTGAGAAAGTTATAGTTGGTCAAATGGGCCAACATGCATCTTACGAACCAAAACGCACTCGATTAGTGTTAATAAGCTTAGATTATCCTTGGGAAGGTTAAGACTTGTGATCAAGAATATGAAGTTCCATACAACAAGTCATTGCCAAAAAAACTAAGTATGGAGACTTTAAACACTCTAGAATGATCTTTCCTTCAACGATTTGATCAAACGTAACTCGTTTAGTCTATTACTTCACCACGAAGTAACAATTTACCTTGTTACTTCGTGAGAAAGTTATAGTTGGTCAAATTGGCCAATGGGTATCGTACGAACCAAAACGCACTCGATTAGTGTTAATAAGCTTAGATTATGCTTGGGAAGGTTAATACTTGTGATCAAGAATATGAAGTTCCATACAACAAGTCATGGCCAAAAAAACTAAGTATGGAGACTTTAAACACTCTAGAATGATCTTTCCTTCAACGATTTGATCAAACGTAACTCGTTTAGTCTATTACTTCACCACGAAGTAACAGTTTACCTTGTTACTTCGTGAGAAAGTTATAGTTGGTCAAATGGGCCAACGGGCATCGTACGAACCAAAATGCACTCGATTAGTGTTAATAAGCTTAGATTATCCTTAGGAAGATCAAAAATATGAAGTTCCATACAACAAGTCATGGCCAAAAAAACTAAGTATGGAGACTTTAAACACTCTAGAATGATCTTTCCTTCAACGATTTGATCAAACGTAACTCGTTTAGTCTATTACTTCACAACGAAGTAACAGTTTACCTTGTTACTTCGTGAGAAAGTAATAGTTGGTCAAATGGGCCAACGGGCATCTTACGAACCAAAACGCACTCGATTAGTGTTAATAAGCTTAGATTATCCTTAGGTTAATACTTGTGATCAAGAATATGAAGTTCCATACAACAAGTCATGGCCAAAAAAACTAAGTATGGAGACTTTAAACACTCTAGAATGATCGTTCCTTCAATCATTTGATCAAACGTAACTCGTTTAGTCTATTACTTCACCACGAAGTAACAGTTTACCTTGTTAATTCGTGAGAAAGTTATAGTTGGTCAAATGGGCCAACGGGCATCGTACGAACCAAAATGCACTCGATTAGTGTTAATAAGCTTAGATTATCCTTAGGAAGGTTAATACTTGTGATCAAAAATATGAAGTTCCATACAACAAGTCATGGCCAAAAAAACTAAGTATGGAGACTTTAAACACTCTAGAATGATCTTTCCTTCAACGATTTGATCAAACGTAACTCGTTTAGTCAATTACTTCACAACGAAGTAACAGTTTACCTTGTTACTTCGTGAGAAAGTAATAGTTGGTCAAATGGGCCAACGGGTATCGTACAAACCAAAACGCACTCGATTAGTGTTAATAAGCTTAGATTATCCTTGGGAAGGTTAATACTTGTGATCAAGAATATGAAGTTCCATACAACAAGTCATGGCCAAAAAAACTAAGTATGGAGACTTTAAACACTCTAGAATGATCGTTCCTTCAACCATTTGATCAAACGTAACTCGTTTAGTCTATTACTTCACCACAAAGTAACAATTTACCTTGTTACTTCGTGAGAAAGTTATAGTTGGTCAAATGGGCCAACGGGCATCTTACGAACCAAAACGCACTCGATTAGTGTTAATAAGCTTAGATTATCCTTGGGAAGGTTAAGACTTGTGATCAAGAATATGAAGTTCCATACAACAAGTCATGGCCAAAAAAACTAAGTATGGAGACTTTAAACACTCTAGAATGATCTTTCCTTCAACCATTTGATCAAACGTAACTCGTTTAGTCTATTACTTCACCACGAAGTAACAATTTACCTTGTTACTTCGTGAGAAAGTTATAGTTGGTCAAATGGGCCAACATGCATCTTACGAACCAAAACGCACTCGATTAGTGTTAATAAGCTTAGATTATCCTTTGGAAGGTTAAGACTTGTGATCAAGAATATGAAGTTCCATACAACAAGTCATTGCCAAAAAAACTAAGTATGGAGACTTTAAACACTCTAGAATGATCTTTCCTTCAACCATTTGATCAAACGTAACTCGTTTAGTCTATTACTTCACCACGAAGTAACAATTTACCTTGTTACTTCGTGAGAAAGTTATAGTTGGTCAAATTGGCCAACGGGTATCGTACGAACCAAAACGCACTCGATTAGTGTTAATAAGCTTAGATTATGCTTGGGAAGGTTAATACTTGTGATCAAGAATATGAAGTTCCATACAACAAGTCATGGCCAAAAAAACTAAGTATGGAGACTTTAAACACTCTAGAATGATCGTTCCTTCAACCATTTGATCAAACGTAACTCGTTTAGTCTATTACTTCACCACAAAGTAACAATTTACCTTGTTACTTCGTGAGAAAGTTATAGTTGGTCAAATGGGCCAACGGGCATCTTACGAACCAAAACGCACTCGATTAGTGTTAATAAGCTTAGATTATCCTTGGGAAGGTTAAGACTTGTGATCAAGAATATGAAGTTCCATACAACAAGTCATGGCCAAAAAAACTAAGTATGGAGACTTTAAACACTCTAGAATGATCTTTCCTTCAACCATTTGATCAAACGTAACTCGTTTAGTCTATTACTTCACCACGAAGTAACAATTTACCTTGTTACTTCGTGAGAAAGTTATAGTTGGTCAAATGGGCCAACATGCATCTTACGAACCAAAACGCACTCGATTAGTGTTAATAAGCTTAGATTATCCTTGGGAAGGTTAAGACTTGTGATCAAGAATATGAAGTTCCATACAACAAGTCATTGCCAAAAAAACTACGTATGGAGACTTTAAACACTCTAGAATGATCTTTCCTTCAACGATTTGATCAAACGTAACTCGTTTAGTCTATTACTTCACCACGAAGTAACAATTTACCTTGTTACTTCGTGAGAAAGTTATAGTTGGTCAAATTGGCCAACGGCTATCGTACGAACCAAAACGCACTCGATTAGTGCTAATAAACTTAGATTATGCTTGGGAAGGTTAATACTTGTGATCAAGAATATGAAGTTCCATACAACAAGTCATGGCCAAAAAAACTAAGTATGGAGACTTTAAACACTCTAGAATGATCTTTCCTTCAACGATTTGATCAAACGTAACTCGTTTAGTCTATTACTTCACCACGAAGTAACAGTTTACCTTGTTACTTCGTGAGAAAGTTATAGTTGGTCAAATGGGCCAACGGGCATCGTACGAACCAAAATGCACTCGATTAGTGTTAATAAGCTTAGATTATCCTTAGGAAGGTTAATACTTGTGATCAAAAATATGAAGTTCCATACAACAAGTCATGGCCAAAAAAACTAAGTATGGAGACTTTAAACACTCTAGAATGATCTTTCCTTCAACGATTTGATCAAACGTAACTCGTTTAGTCTATTACTTCACAACGAAGTAACAGTTTACCTTGTTACTTCGTGAGAAAGTAATAGTTGGTCAAATGGGCCAACGGGCATCTTACGAACCAAAACGCACTCGATTAGTGTTAATAAGCTTAGATTATCCTTAGGTTAATACTTGTGATCAAGAATATGAAGTTCCATACAACAAGTCATGGCCAAAAAAACTAAGTATGGAGACTTTAAACACTCTAGAATGATCGTTCCTTCAATCATTTGATCAAACGTAACTCGTTTAGTCTATTACTTCACCACGAAGTAACAGTTTACCTTGTTAATTCGTGAGAAAGTTATAGTTGGTCAAATGGGCCAACGGGCATCGTACGAACCAAAATGCACTCGATTAGTGTTAATAAGCTTAGATTATCCTTAGGAAGGTTAATACTTGTGATCAAAAATATGAAGTTCCATACAACAAGTCATGGCCAAAAAAACTAAGTATGGAGACTTTAAACACTCTAGAATGATCTTTCCTTCAACGATTTGATCAAACGTAACTCGTTTAGTCAATTACTTCACAACGAAGTAACAGTTTACCTTGTTACTTCGTGAGAAAGTAATAGTTGGTCAAATGGGCCAACGGGTATCGTACAAACCAAAACGCACTCGATTAGTGTTAATAAGCTTAGATTATCCTTGGGAAGGTTAATACTTGTGATCAAGAATATGAAGTTCCATACAACAAGTCATGGCCAAAAAAACTAAGTATGGAGACTTTAAACACTCTAGAATGATCGTTCCTTCAACCATTTGATCAAACGTAACTCGTTTAGTCTATTACTTCACCACAAAGTAACAATTTACCTTGTTACTTCGTGAGAAAGTTATAGTTGGTCAAATGGGCCAACGGGCATCTTACGAACCAAAACGCACTCGATTAGTGTTAATAAGCTTAGATTATCCTTGGGAAGGTTAAGACTTGTGATCAAGAATATGAAGTTCCATACAACAAGTCATTGCCAAAAAAACTAAGTATGGAGACTTTAAACACTCTAGAATGATCTTTCCTTCAACGATTTGATCAAACGTAACTCGTTTAGTCTATTACTTCACCACGAAGTAACAATTTACCTTGTTACTTCGTGAGAAAGTTATAGTTGGTCAAATTGGCCAACGGGTATCGTACGAACCAAAACGCACTCGATTAGTGTTAATAAGCTTAGATTATGCTTGGGAAGGTTAATACTTGTGATCAAGAATATGAAGTTCCATACAACAAGTCATGGCCAAAAAAACTAAGTATGGAGACTTTAAACACTCTAGAATGATCGTTCCTTCAACCATTTGATCAAACGTAACTCGTTTAGTCTATTACTTCACCACAAAGTAACAATTTACCTTGTTACTTCGTGAGAAAGTTATAGTTGGTCAAATGGGCCAACGGGCATCTTACGAACCAAAACGCACTCGATTAGTGTTAATAAGCTTAGATTATCCTTGGGAAGGTTAAGACTTGTGATCAAGAATATGAAGTTCCATACAACAAGTCATGGCCAAAAAGACTAAGTATGGAGACTTTAAACACTCTAGAATGATCTTTCCTTCAACCATTTGATCAAACGTAACTCGTTTAGTCTATTACTTCACCACGAAGTAACAATTTACCTTGTTACTTCGTGAGAAAGTTATAGTTGGTCAAATGGGCCAACATGCATCTTACGAACCAAAACGCACTCGATTAGTGTTAATAAGCTTAGATTATCCTTGGGAAGGTTAAGACTTGTGATCAAGAATATGAAGTTCCATACAACAAGTCATTGCCAAAAAAACTAAGTATGGAGACTTTAAACACTCTAGAATGATCTTTCCTTCAACGATTTGATCAAACGTAACTCGTTTAGTCTATTACTTCACCACGAAGTAACAATTTACCTTGTTACTTCGTGAGAAAGTTATAGTTGGTCAAATTGGCCAACGGGTATCGTACGAACCAAAACGCACTCGATTAGTGTTAATAAGCTTAGATTATGTTTGGGAAGGTTAATACTTGTGATCAAGAATATGAAGTTCCATACAACAAGTCATGGCCAAAAAAACTAAGTATGGAGACTTTAAACACTCTAGAATGATCTTTCCTTCAACGATTTGATCAAACGTAACTCGTTTAGTCTATTACTTCACCACGAAGTAACAGTTTACCTTGTTACTTCGTGAGAAAGTTATAGTTGGTCAAATGGGCCAACGGGCATCGTACGAACCAAAATGCACTCGATTAGTGTTAATAAGCTTAGATTATCCTTAGGAAGGTTAATACTTGTGATCAAAAATATGAAGTTCCATACAACAAGTCATGGCCAAAAAAACTAAGTATGGAGACTTTAAACACTCTAGAATGATCTTTCCTTCAACGATTTGATCAAACGTAACTCGTTTAGTCTATTACTTCACAACGAAGTAACAGTTTACCTTGTTACTTCGTGAGAAAGTAATAGTTGGTCAAATGGGCCAACGGGCATCTTACGAACCAAAACGCACTCGATTAGTGTTAATAAGCTTAGATTATCCTTAGGTTAATACTTGTGATCAAGAATATGAAGTTCCATACAACAAGTCATGGCCAAAAAAACTAAGTATGGAGACTTTAAACACTCTAGAATGATCGTTCCTTCAATCATTTGATCAAACGTAACTCGTTTAGTCTATTACTTCACCACGAAGTAACAGTTTACCTTGTTAATTCGTGAGAAAGTTATAATTGGTCAAATGGGCCAACGGGCATCGTACGAACCAAAATGCACTCGATTAGTGTTAATAAGCTTAGATTATCCTTAGGAAGGTTAATACTTGTGATCAAAAATATGAAGTTCCATACAACAAGTCATGGCCAAAAAAACTAAGTATGGAGACTTTAAACACTCTAGAATGATCTTTCCTTCAACGATTTGATCAAACGTAACTCGTTTAGTCAATTACTTCACAACGAAGTAACAGTTTACCTTGTTACTTCGTGAGAAAGTAATAGTTGGTCAAATGGGCCAACGGGTATCGTACAAACCAAAACGCACTCGATTAGTGTTAATAAGCTTAGATTATCCTTGGGAAGGTTAATACTTGTGATCAAGAATATGAAGTTCCATACAACAAGTCATGGCCAAAAAAACTAAGTATGGAGACTTTAAACACTCTAGAATGATCGTTCCTTCAACCATTTGATCAAACGTAACTCGTTTAGTCTATTACTTCACCACAAAGTAATAGTTTACCTTGTTACTTCGTGAGAAAGTTATAGTTGGTCAAATGGGCCAACGGGCATCTTACGAACCAAAACGCACTCGATTAGTGTTAATAAGCTTAGATTATCCTTGGGAAGGTTAAGACTTGTGATCAAGAATATGAAGTTCCATACAACAAGTCATTGCCAAAAAAACTAAGTATGGAGACTTTAAACACTCTAGAATGATCGTTCCTTCAATCATTTGATCAAACGTAACTCGTTTAGTCTATTACTTCACCACGAAGTAACAGTTTACCTTGTTAATTCGTGAGAAAGTTATAGTTGGTCAAATGGGCCAACGGGCATCGTACGAACCAAAATGCACTCGATTAGTGTTAATAAGCTTAGATTATCCTTAGGAAGGTTAATACTTGTGATCAAAAATATGAAGTTCCATACAACAAGTCATGGCCAAAAAAACTAAGTATGGAGACTTTAAACACTCTAGAATGATCTTTCCTTCAACGATTTGATCAAACGTAACTCGTTTAGTCAATTACTTCACAACGAAGTAACAGTTTACCTTGTTACTTCGTGAGAAAGTAATAGTTGGTCAAATGGGCCAACGGGTATCGTACAAACCAAAACGCACTCGATTAGTGTTAATAAGCTTAGATTATCCTTGGGAAGGTTAATACTTGTGATCAAGAATATGAAGTTCCATACAACAAGTCATGGCCAAAAAAACTAAGTATGGAGACTTTAAACACTCTAGAATGATCGTTCCTTCAACCATTTGATCAAACGTAACTCGTTTAGTCTATTACTTCACCACAAAGTAACAATTTACCTTGTTACTTCGTGAGAAAGTTATAGTTGGTCAAATGGGCCAACGGGCATCTTACGAACCAAAACGCACTCGATTAGTGTTAATAAGCTTAGATTATCCTTGGGAAGGTTAAGACTTGTGATCAAGAATATGAAGTTCCATACAACAAGTCATTGCCAAAAAAACTAAGTATGGAGACTTTAAACACTCTAGAATGATCTTTCCTTCAACGATTTGATCAAACGTAACTCGTTTAGTCTATTACTTCACCACGAAGTAACAATTTACCTTGTTACTTCGTGAGAAAGTTATAGTTGGTCAAATTGGCCAACGGGTATCGTACGAACCAAAACGCACTCGATTAGTGTTAATAAGCTTAGATTATGCTTGGGAAGGTTAATACTTGTGATCAAGAATATGAAGTTCCATACAACAAGTCATGGCCAAAAAAACTAAGTATGGAGACTTTAAACACTCTAGAATGATCGTTCCTTCAACCATTTGATCAAACGTAACTCGTTTAGTCTATTACTTCACCACAAAGTAACAATTTACCTTGTTACTTCGTGAGAAAGTTATAGTTGGTCAAATGGGCCAACGGGCATCTTACGAACCAAAACGCACTCGATTAGTGTTAATAAGCTTAGATTATCCTTGGGAAGGTTAAGACTTGTGATCAAGAATATGAAGTTCCATACAACAAGTCATGGCCAAAAAGACTAAGTATGGAGACTTTAAACACTCTAGAATGATCTTTCCTTCAACCATTTGATCAAACGTAACTCGTTTAGTCTATTACTTCACCACGAAGTAACAATTTACCTTGTTACTTCGTGAGAAAGTTATAGTTGGTCAAATGGGCCAACATGCATCTTACGAACCAAAACGCACTCGATTAGTGTTAATAAGCTTAGATTATCCTTGGGAAGGTTAAGACTTGTGATCAAGAATATGAAGTTCCATACAACAAGTCATTGCCAAAAAAACTAAGTATGGAGACTTTAAACACTCTAGAATGATCTTTCCTTCAACGATTTGATCAAACGTAACTCGTTTAGTCTATTACTTCACCACGAAGTAACAATTTACCTTGTTACTTCGTGAGAAAGTTATAGTTGGTCAAATTGGCCAACGGGTATCGTACGAACCAAAACGCACTCGATTAGTGTTAATAAGCTTAGATTATGTTTGGGAAGGTTAATACTTGTGATCAAGAATATGAAGTTCCATACAACAAGTCATGGCCAAAAAAACTAAGTATGGAGACTTTAAACACTCTAGAATGATCTTTCCTTCAACGATTTGATCAAACGTAACTCGTTTAGTCTATTACTTCACCACGAAGTAACAGTTTACCTTGTTACTTCGTGAGAAAGTTATAGTTGGTCAAATGGGCCAACGGGCATCGTACGAACCAAAATGCACTCGATTAGTGTTAATAAGCTTAGATTATCCTTAGGAAGGTTAATACTTGTGATCAAAAATATGAAGTTCCATACAACAAGTCATGGCCAAAAAAACTAAGTATGGAGACTTTAAACACTCTAGAATGATCTTTCCTTCAACGATTTGATCAAACGTAACTCGTTTAGTCTATTACTTCACAACGAAGTAACAGTTTACCTTGTTACTTCGTGAGAAAGTAATAGTTGGTCAAATGGGCCAACGGGCATCTTACGAACCAAAACGCACTCGATTAGTGTTAATAAGCTTAGATTATCCTTAGGTTAATACTTGTGATCAAGAATATGAAGTTCCATACAACAAGTCATGGCCAAAAAAACTAAGTATGGAGACTTTAAACACTCTAGAATGATCGTTCCTTCAATCATTTGATCAAACGTAACTCGTTTAGTCTATTACTTCACCACGAAGTAACAGTTTACCTTGTTAATTCGTGAGAAAGTTATAATTGGTCAAATGGGCCAACGGGCATCGTACGAACCAAAATGCACTCGATTAGTGTTAATAAGCTTAGATTATCCTTAGGAAGGTTAATACTTGTGATCAAAAATATGAAGTTCCATACAACAAGTCATGGCCAAAAAAACTAAGTATGGAGACTTTAAACACTCTAGAATGATCTTTCCTTCAACGATTTGATCAAACGTAACTCGTTTAGTCAATTACTTCACAACGAAGTAACAGTTTACCTTGTTACTTCGTGAGAAAGTAATAGTTGGTCAAATGGGCCAACGGGTATCGTACAAACCAAAACGCACTCGATTAGTGTTAATAAGCTTAGATTATCCTTGGGAAGGTTAATACTTGTGATCAAGAATATGAAGTTCCATACAACAAGTCATGGCCAAAAAAACTAAGTATGGAGACTTTAAACACTCTAGAATGATCTTTCCTTCAACGATTTGATCAAACGTAACTCGTTTAGTCAATTACTTCACAACGAAGTAACAGTTTACCTTGTTACTTCGTGAGAAAGTAATAGTTGGTCAAATGGGCCAACGGGTATCGTACAAACCAAAACGCACTCGATTAGTGTTAATAAGCTTAGATTATCCTTGGGAAGGTTAATACTTGTGATCAAGAATATGAAGTTCCATACAACAAGTCATGGCCAAAAAAACTAAGTATGGAGACTTTAAACACTCTAGAATGATCGTTCCTTCAACCATTTGATCAAACGTAACTCGTTTAGTCTATTACTTCACCACAAAGTAACAATTTACCTTGTTACTTCGTGAGAAAGTTATAGTTGGTCAAATGGGCCAACGGGCATCTTACGAACCAAAACGCACTCGATTAGTGTTAATAAGCTTAGATTATCCTTGGGAAGGTTAAGACTTGTGATCAAGAATATGAAGTTCCATACAACAAGTCATTGCCAAAAAAACTAAGTATGGAGACTTTAAACACTCTAGAATGATCTTTCCTTCAACGATTTGATCAAACGTAACTCGTTTAGTCTATTACTTCACCACGAAGTAACAATTTACCTTGTTACTTCGTGAGAAAGTTATAGTTGGTCAAATTGGCCAACGGGTATCGTACGAACCAAAACGCACTCGATTAGTGTTAATAAGCTTAGATTATGCTTGGGAAGGTTAATACTTGTGATCAAGAATATGAAGTTCCATACAACAAGTCATGGCCAAAAAAACTAAGTATGGAGACTTTAAACACTCTAGAATGATCGTTCCTTCAACTATTTGATCAAACGTAACTCGTTTAGTCTATTACTTCACCACAAAGTAACAATTTACCTTGTTACTTCGTGAGAAAGTTATAGTTGGTCAAATGGGCCAACGGGCATCTTACGAACCAAAACGCACTCGATTAGTGTTAATAAGCTTAGATTATCCTTGGGAAGGTTAAGACTTGTGATCAAGAATATGATAATTTGTCTCCTCTTTTGTTAGTGCTGAAGTCGAAATTGTAAACCCAAGTGATCAAGAATATGAAGTTCCATACAACAAGTCATGGCCAAAAAGACTAAGTATGGAGACTTTAAACACTCTAGAATGATCTTTCCTTCAACCATTTGATCAAACGTAACTCGTTTAGTCTATTACTTCACCACGAAGTAACAATTTACCTTGTTACTTCGTGAGAAAGTTATAGTTGGTCAAATGGGCCAACATGCATCTTACGAACCAAAACGCACTCGATTAGTGTTAATAAGCTTAGATTATCCTTGGGAAGGTTAAGACTTGTGATCAAGAATATGAAGTTCCATACAACAAGTCATTGCCAAAAAAACTAAGTATGGAGACTTTAAACACTCTAGAATGATCTTTCCTTCAACGATTTGATCAAACGTAACTCGTTTAGTCTATTACTTCACCACGAAGTAACAATTTACCTTGTTACTTCGTGAGAAAGTTATAGTTGGTCAAATTGGCCAACGGGTATCGTACGAACCAAAACGCACTCGATTAGTGTTAATAAGCTTAGATTATGCTTGGGAAGGTTAATACTTGTGATCAAGAATATGAAGTTCCATACAACAAGTCATGGCCAAAAAAACTAAGTATGGAGACTTTAAACACTCTAGAATGATCTTTCCTTCAACCATTTGATCAAACGTAACTCGTTTAGTCTATTACTTCACCACAAAGTAACAATTTACCTTGTTACTTCGTGAGAAAGTTATAGTTGGTCAAATTGGCCAACGGGCATCTTACGAACCAAAACGCACTCGATTAGTGTTAATAAGCTTAGATTATCCTTGGGAAGGTTAAGACTTGTGATCAAGAATATGAAGTTCCATACAACAAGTCATGGCCAAAAAGACTAAGTATGGAGACTTTAAACACTCTAGAATGATCTTTCCTTCAACCATTTGATCAAACGTAACTCGTTTAGTCTATTACTTCACCACGAAGTAACAATTTACCTTGTTACTTCGTGAGAAAGTTATAGTTGGTCAAATGGGCCAACATGCATCTTACGAACCAAAACGCACTCGATTAGTGTTAATAAGCTTAGATTATCCTTGGGAAGGTTAAGACTTGTGATCAAGAATATGAAGTTCCATACAACAAGTCATTGCCAAAAAAACTAAGTATGGAGACTTTAAACACTCTAGAATGATCTTTCCTTCAACGATTTGATCAAACGTAACTCGTTTAGTCTATTACTTCACCACGAAGTAACAATTTACCTTGTTACTTCGTGAGAAAGTTATAGTTGGTCAAATTGGCCAACGGGTATCGTACGAACCAAAACGCACTCGATTAGTGTTAATAAGCTTAGATTATGCTTGGGAAGGTTAATACTTGTGATCAAGAATATGAAGTTCCATACAACAAGTCATGGCCAAAAAAACTAAGTATGGAGACTTTAAACACTCTAGAATGATCTTTCCTTCAACGATTTGATCAAACGTAACTCGTTTAGTCTATTACTTCACCACGAAGTAACAGTTTACCTTGTTACTTCGTGAGAAAGTTATAGTTGGTCAAATGGGCCAACGGGCATCGTACGAACCAAAATGCACTCGATTAGTGTTAATAAGCTTAGATTATCCTTAGGAAGGTTAATACTTGTGATCAAAAATATGAAGTTCCATACAACAAGTCATGGCCAAAAAAACTAAGTATGGAGACTTTAAACACTCTAGAATGATCTTTCCTTCAACGATTTGATCAAACGTAACTCGTTTAGTCTATTACTTCACAACGAAGTAACAGTTTACCTTGTTACTTCGTGAGAAAGTAATAGTTGGTCAAATGGGCCAACGGGCATCTTACGAACCAAAACGCACTCGATTAGTGTTAATAAGCTTAGATTATCCTTAGGTTAATACTTGTGATCAAGAATATGAAGTTCCATACAACAAGTCATGGCCAAAAAAACTAAGTATGGAGACTTTAAACACTCTAGAATGATCGTTCCTTCAATCATTTGATCAAACGTAACTCGTTTAGTCTATTACTTCACCACGAAGTAACAGTTTACCTTGTTAATTCGTGAGAAAGTTATAATTGGTCAAATGGGCCAACGGGCATCGTACGAACCAAAATGCACTCGATTAGTGTTAATAAGCTTAGATTATCCTTAGGAAGGTTAATACTTGTGATCAAAAATATGAAGTTCCATACAACAAGTCATGGCCAAAAAAACTAAGTATGGAGACTTTAAACACTCTAGAATGATCTTTCCTTCAACGATTTGATCAAACGTAACTCGTTTAGTCAATTACTTCACAACGAAGTAACAGTTTACCTTGTTACTTCGTGAGAAAGTAATAGTTGGTCAAATGGGCCAACGGGTATCGTACAAACCAAAACGCACTCGATTAGTGTTAATAAGCTTAGATTATCCTTGGGAAGGTTAATACTTGTGATCAAGAATATGAAGTTCCATACAACAAGTCATGGCCAAAAAAACTAAGTATGGAGACTTTAAACACTCTAGAATGATATTTCCTTCAACGATTTGATCAAACGTAACTCGTTTAGTCTATTACTTCACCACGAAGTAACAATTTACCTTGTTACTTCGTGAGAAAGTTATAGTTGGTCAAATTGGCCAACGGGTATCGTACGAACCAAAACGCACTCGATTAGTGTTAATAAGCTTAGATTATGCTTGGGAAGGTTAATACTTGTGATCAAGAATATGAAGTTCCATACAACAAGTCATGGCCAAAAAAACTAAGTATGGAGACTTTAAACACTCTAGAATGATCTTTCCTTCAACGATTTGATCAAACGTAACTCGTTTAGTCTATTACTTCACCACGAAGTAACAGTTTACCTTGTTACTTCGTGAAAAAGTTATAGTTGGTCAAATGGGCCAACGGGCATCGTACGAACCAAAATGCACTCGATTAGTGTTAATAAGCTTAGATTATCCTTAGGAAGGTTAATACTTGTGATCAAGAATATGAAGTTCCATACAACAAGTCATGGCCAAAAAAACTAAGTATGGAGACTTTAAACACTCTAGAATGATCTTTCCTTCAACCATTTGATCAAACGTAACTCGTTTAGTCTATTACTTCACCACGAAGTAACAATTTACCTTGTTACTTCGTGAGAAAGTTATAGTTGGTCAAATGGGCCAACATGCATCTTACGAACCAAAACGCACTCGATTAGTGTTAATAAGCTTAGATTATCCTTGGGAAGGTTAAGACTTGTGATCAAGAATATGAAGTTCCATACAACAAGTCATGGCCAAAAAGACTAAGTATGGAGACTTTAAACACTCTAGAATGATCTTTCCTTCAACCATTTGATCAAACGTAACTCGTTTAGTCTATTACTTCACCACGAAGTAACAATTTACCTTGTTACTTCGTGAGAAAGTTATAGTTGGTCAAATGGGCCAACATGCATCTTACGAACCAAAACGCACTCGATTAGTGTTAATAAGCTTAGATTATCCTTGGGAAGGTTAAGACTTGTGATCAAGAATATGAAGTTCCATACAACAAGTCATTGCCAAAAAAACTAAGTATGGAGACTTTAAACACTCTAGAATGATCTTTCCTTCAACGATTTGATCAAACGTAACTCGTTTAGTCTATTACTTCACCACGAAGTAACAATTTACCTTGTTACTTCGTGAGAAAGTTATAGTTGGTCAAATTGGCCAACGGGTATCGTACGAACCAAAACGCACTCGATTAGTGTTAATAAGCTTAGATTATGCTTGGGAAGGTTAATACTTGTGATCAAGAATATGAAGTTCCATACAACAAGTCATGGCCAAAAAAACTAAGTATGGAGACTTTAAACACTCTAGAATGATCTTTCCTTCAACGATTTGATCAAACGTAACTCGTTTAGTCTATTACTTCACCACGAAGTAACAGTTTACCTTGTTACTTCGTGAGAAAGTTATAGTTGGTCAAATGGGCCAACGGGCATCGTACGAACCAAAATGCACTCGATTAGTGTTAATAAGCTTAGATTATCCTTAGGAAGGTTAATACTTGTGATCAAAAATATGAAGTTCCATACAACAAGTCATGGCCAAAAAAACTAAGTATGGAGACTTTAAACACTCTAGAATGATCTTTCCTTCAACGATTTGATCAAACGTAACTCGTTTAGTCTATTACTTCACAACGAAGTAACAGTTTACCTTGTTATTTCGTGAGAAAGTAATAGTTGGTCAAATGGGCCAACGGGCATCTTACGAACCAAAACGCACTCGATTAGTGTTAATAAGCTTAGATTATCCTTAGGTTAATACTTGTGATCAAGAATATGAAGTTCCATACAACAAGTCATGGCCAAAAAAACTAAGTATGGAGACTTTAAACACTCTAGAATGATCGTTCCTTCAATCATTTGATCAAACGTAACTCGTTTAGTCTATTACTTCACCACGAAGTAACAGTTTACCTTGTTAATTCGTGAGAAAGTTATAGTTGGTCAAATGGGCCAACGGGCATCGTACGAACCAAAATGCACTCGATTAGTGTTAATAAGCTTAGATTATCCTTAGGAAGGTTAATACTTGTGATCAAAAATATGAAGTTCCATACAACAAGTCATGGCCAAAAAAACTAAGTATGGAGACTTTAAACACTCTAGAATGATCTTTCCTTCAACGATTTGATCAAACGTAACTCGTTTAGTCCATTACTTCACAACGAAGTAACAGTTTACCTTGTTACTTCGTGAGAAAGTAATAGTTGGTCAAATGGGCCAACGGGTATCGTACAAACCAAAACGCACTCGATTAGTGTTAATAAGCTTAGATTATCCTTGGGAAGGTTAATACTTGTGATCAAGAATATGAAGTTCCATACAACAAGTCATGGCCAAAAAAACTAAGTATGGAGACTTTAAACACTCTAGAATGATCGTTCCTTCAATCATTTGATCAAACGTAACTCGTTTAGTCTATTACTTCACCACGAAGTAACAGTTTACCTTGTTAATTCGTGAGAAAGTTATAATTGGTCAAATGGGCCAACGGGCATCGTACGAACCAAAATGCACTCGATTAGTGTTAATAAGCTTAGATTATCCTTAGGAAGGTTAATACTTGTGATCAAAAATATGAAGTTCCATACAACAAGTCATGGCCAAAAAAACTAAGTATGGAGACTTTAAACACTCTAGAATGATCTTTCCTTCAACGATTTGATCAAACGTAACTCGTTTAGTCAATTACTTCACAACGAAGTAACAGTTTACCTTGTTACTTCGTGAGAAAGTAATAGTTGGTCAAATGGGCCAACGGGTATCGTACAAACCAAAACGCACTCGATTAGTGTTAATAAGCTTAGATTATCCTTGGGAAGGTTAATACTTGTGATCAAGAATATGAAGTTCCATACAACAAGTCATGGCCAAAAAAACTAAGTATGGAGACTTTAAACACTCTAGAATGATCTTTCCTTCAACGATTTGATCAAACGTAACTCGTTTAGTCTATTACTTCACCACGAAGTAACAATTTACCTTGTTACTTCGTGAGAAAGTTATAGTTGGTCAAATTGGCCAACGGGTATCGTACGAACCAAAACGCACTCGATTAGTGTTAATAAGCTTAGATTATGCTTGGGAAGGTTAATACTTGTGATCAAGAATATGAAGTTCCATACAACAAGTCATGGCCAAAAAAACTAAGTATGGAGACTTTAAACACTCTAGAATGATCTTTTCTTCAACGATTTGATCAAACGTAACTCGTTTAGTCTATTACTTCACCACGAAGTAACAGTTTACCTTGTTACTTCGTGAAAAAGTTATAGTTGGTCAAATGGGCCAACGGGCATCGTACGAACCAAAATGCACTCGATTAGTGTTAATAAGCTTAGATTATCCTTAGGAAGGTTAATACTTGTGATCAAGAATATGAAGTTCCATACAACAAGTCATGGCCAAAAAAACTAAGTATGGAGACTTTAAACACTCTAGAATGATCTTTCCTTCAACCATTTGATCAAACGTAACTCGTTTAGTCTATTACTTCACCACGAAGTAACAATTTACCTTGTTACTTCGTGAGAAAGTTATAGTTGGTCAAATGGGCCAACATGCATCTTACGAACCAAAACGCACTCGATTAGTGTTAATAAGCTTAGATTATCCTTGGGAAGGTTAAGACTTGTGATCAAGAATATGAAGTTCCATACAACAAGTCATGGCCAAAAAGACTAAGTATGGAGACTTTAAACACTCTAGAATGATCTTTCCTTCAACCATTTGATCAAACGTAACTCGTTTAGTCTATTACTTCACCACGAAGTAACAATTTACCTTGTTACTTCGTGAGAAAGTTATAGTTGGTCAAATGGGCCAACATGCATCTTACGAACCAAAACGCACTCGATTAGTGTTAATAAGCTTAGATTATCCTTGGGAAGGTTAAGACTTGTGATCAAGAATATGAAGTTCCATACAACAAGTCATTGCCAAAAAAACTAAGTATGGAGACTTTAAACACTCTAGAATGATCTTTCCTTCAACGATTTGATCAAACGTAACTCGTTTAGTCTATTACTTCACCACGAAGTAACAATTTACCTTGTTACTTCGTGAGAAAGTTATAGTTGGTCAAATTGGCCAACGGGTATCGTACGAACCAAAACGCACTCGATTAGTGTTAATAAGCTTAGATTATGCTTGGGAAGGTTAATACTTGTGATCAAGAATATGAAGTTCCATACAACAAGTCATGGCCAAAAAAACTAAGTATGGAGACTTTAAACACTCTAGAATGATCTTTCCTTCAACGATTTGATCAAACGTAACTCGTTTAGTCTATTACTTCACCACGAAGTAACAGTTTACCTTGTTACTTCGTGAGAAAGTTATAGTTGGTCAAATGGGCCAACGGGCATCGTACGAACCAAAATGCATTCCATTAGTGTTAATAAGCTTAGATTATCCTTAGGAAGGTTAATACTTGTGATCAAAAATATGAAGTTCCATACAACAAGTCATGGCCAAAAAAACTAAGTATGGAGACTTTAAACACTCTAGAATGATCTTTCCTTCAACGATTTGATCAAACGTAACTCGTTTAGTCTATTACTTCACAACGAAGTAACAGTTTACCTTGTTACTTCGTGAGAAAGTAATAGTTGGTCAAATGGGCCAACGGGCATCTTACGAACCAAAACGCACTCGATTAGTGTTAATAAGCTTAGATTATCCTTAGGTTAATACTTGTGATCAAGAATATGAAGTTCCATACAACAAGTCATGGCCAAAAAAACTAAGTATGGAGACTTTAAACACTCTAGAATGATCGTTCCTTCAATCATTTGATCAAACGTAACTCGTTTAGTCTATTACTTCACCACGAAGTAACAGTTTACCTTGTTAATTCGTGAGAAAGTTATAGTTGGTCAAATGGGCCAACGGGCATCGTACGAACCAAAATGCACTCGATTAGTGTTAATAAGCTTAGATTATCCTTGGGAAGGTTAATACTTGTGATCAAGAATATGAAGTTCCATACAACAAGTCATGGCCAAAAAAACTAAGTATGGAGACTTTAAACACTCTAGAATGATCGTTCCTTCAACCATTTGATCAAACGTAACTCGTTTAGTCTATTACTTCACCACGAAGTAACAATTTACCTTGTTACTTCGTGAGAAAGTTATAGTTGGTCAAATGGGCCAACGGGCATCTTACGAACCAAAACGCACTCGATTAGTGTTAATAAGCTTAGATTATCTTTGGGAAGGTTAAGACTTGTGATCAAGAATATGAAGTTCCATACAACAAGTCATGGCCAAAAAAACTAAGTATGGAGACTTTAAACACTCTAGAATGATCTTTCCTTCAACGATTTGATCAAACGTAACTCGTTTAGTCTATTACTTCACAACGAAGTAACAGTTTACCTTGTTACTTCGTGAGAAAGTAATAGTTGGTCAAATGGGCCAACGGGCATCTTACGAACCAAAACGCACTCGATTAGTGTTAATAAGCTTAGATTATCCTTAGGTTAATACTTGTGATCAAGAATATGAAGTTCCATACAACAAGTCATGGCCAAAAAAACTAAGTATGGAGACTTTAAACACTCTAGAATGATCGTTCCTTCAATCATTTGATCAAACGTAACTCGTTTAGTCTATTACTTCACCACGAAGTAACAGTTTACCTTGTTAATTCGTGAGAAAGTTATAGTTGGTCAAATGGGCCAACGGGCATCGTACGAACCAAAATGCACTCGATTAGTGTTAATAAGCTTAGATTATCCTTAGGAAGGTTAATACTTGTGATCAAAAATATGAAGTTCCATACAACAAGTCATGGCCAAAAAAACTAAGTATGGAGACTTTAAACACTCTAGAATGATCTTTCCTTCAACGATTTGATCAAACGTAACTCGTTTAGTCAATTACTTCACAACGAAGTAACAGTTTACCTTGTTACTTCGTGAGAAAGTAATAGTTGGTCAAATGGGCCAACGGGTATCGTACAAACCAAAACGCACTCGATTAGTGTTAATAAGCTTAGATTATCCTTGGGAAGGTTAATACTTGTGATCAAGAATATGAAGTTCCATACAACAAGTCATGGCCAAAAAAACTAAGTATGGAGACTTTAAACACTCTAGAATGATCGTTCCTTCAATCATTTGATCAAACGTAACTCGTTTAGTCTATTACTTCACCACGAAGTAACAGTTTACCTTGTTAATTCGTGAGAAAGTTATAATTGGTCAAATGGGCCAACGGGCATCGTACGAACCAAAATGCACTCGATTAGTGTTAATAAGCTTAGATTATCCTTAGAAGGTTAATACTTGTGATCAAGAATATGAAGTTCCATACAACAAGTCATGGCCAAAAAAACTAAGTATGGAGACTTTAAACACTCTAGAATGATCTTTCCTTCAACCATTTGATCAAACGTAACTCGTTTAGTCTATTACTTCACCACGAAGTAACAATTTACCTTGTTACTTCGTGAGAAAGTTATAGTTGGTCAAATGGGCCAACATGCATCTTACGAACCAAAACGCACTCGATTAGTGTTAATAAGCTTAGATTATCCTTGGGAAGGTTAAGACTTGTGATCAAGAATATGAAGTTCCATACAACAAGTCATGGCCAAAAAGACTAAGTATGGAGACTTTAAACACTCTAGAATGATCTTTCCTTCAACCATTTGATCAAACGTAACTCGTTTAGTCTATTACTTCACCACGAAGTAACAATTTACCTTGTTACTTCGTGAGAAAGTTATAGTTGGTCAAATGGGCCAACATGCATCTTACGAACCAAAACGCACTCGATTAGTGTTAATAAGCTTAGATTATCCTTGGGAAGGTTAAGACTTGTGATCAAGAATATGAAGTTCCATACAACAAGTCATTGCCAAAAAAACTAAGTATGGAGACTTTAAACACTCTAGAATGATCTTTCCTTCAACGATTTGATCAAACGTAACTCGTTTAGTCTATTACTTCACCACGAAGTAACAATTTACCTTGTTACTTCGTGAGAAAGTTATAGTTGGTCAAATTGGCCAACGGGTATCGTACGAACCAAAACGCACTCGATTAGTGTTAATAAGCTTAGATTATGCTTGGGAAGGTTAATACTTGTGATCAAGAATATGAAGTTCCATACAACAAGTCATGGCCAAAAAAACTAAGTATGGAGACTTTAAACACTCTAGAATGATCTTTCCTTCAACGATTTGATCAAACGTAACTCGTTTAGTCTATTACTTCACCACGAAGTAACAGTTTACCTTGTTACTTCGTGAGAAAGTTATAGTTGGTCAAATGGGCCAACGGGCATCGTACGAACCAAAATGCACTCGATTAGTGTTAATAAGCTTAGATTATCCTTAGGAAGGTTAATACTTGTGATCAAAAATATGAAGTTCCATACAACAAGTCATGGCCAAAAAAACTAAGTATGGAGACTTTAAACACTCTAGAATGATCTTTCCTTCAACGATTTGATCAAACGTAACTCGTTTAGTCTATTACTTCACAACGAAGTAACAGTTTACCTTGTTACTTCGTGAGAAAGTAATAGTTGGTCAAATGGGCCAACGGGCATCTTACGAACCAAAACGCACTCGATTAGTGTTAATAAGCTTAGATTATCCTTAGGTTAATACTTGTGATCAAGAATATGAAGTTCCATACAACAAGTCATGGCCAAAAAAACTAAGTAGGGAGACTTTAAACACTCTAGAATGATCGTTCCTTCAATCATTTGATCAAACGTAACTCGTTTAGTCTATTACTTCACCACGAAGTAACAGTTTACCTTGTTAATTCGTGAGAAAGTTATAGTTGGTCAAATGGGCCAACGGGCATCGTACGAACCAAAATGCACTCGATTAGTGTTAATAAGCTTAGATTATCCTTAGGAAGGTTAATACTTGTGATCAAAAATATGAAGTTCCATACAACAAGTCATGGCCAAAAAAACTAAGTATGGAGACTTTAAACACTCTAGAATGATCTTTCCTTCAACGATTTGATCAAACGTAACTCGTTTAGTCCATTACTTCACAACGAAGTAACAGTTTACCTTGTTACTTCGTGAGAAAGTAATAGTTGGTCAAATGGGCCAACGGGTATCGTACAAACCAAAACGCACTCGATTAGTGTTAATAAGCTTAGATTATCCTTGGGAAGGTTAATACTTGTGATCAAGAATATGAAGTTCCATACAACAAGTCATGGCCAAAAAAACTAAGTATGGAGACTTTAAACACTCTAGAATGATCTTTCCTTCAACGATTTGATCAAACGTAACTCGTTTAGTCTATTACTTCACAACGAAGTAACAGTTTACCTTGTTACTTCGTGAGAAAGTAATAGTTGGTCAAATGGGCCAACGGGCATCTTACGAACCAAAACGCACTCGATTAGTGTTAATAAGCTTAGATTATCCTTAGGTTAATACTTGTGATCAAGAATATGAAGTTCCATACAACAAGTCATGGCCAAAAAAACTAAGTATGGAGACTTTAAACACTCTAGAATGATCGTTCCTTCAATCATTTGATCAAACGTAACTCGTTTAGTCTATTACTTCACCACGAAGTAACAGTTTACCTTGTTAATTCGTGAGAAAGTTATAATTGGTCAAATGGGCCAACGGGCATCGTACGAACCAAAATGCACTCGATTAGTGTTAATAAGCTTAGATTATCCTTAGGAAGGTTAATACTTGTGATCAAGAATATGAAGTTCCATACAACAAGTCATGGCCAAAAAAACTAAGTATGGAGACTTTAAACACTCTAGAATGATCTTTCCTTCAACCATTTGATCAAACGTAACTCGTTTAGTCTATTACTTCACCACGAAGTAACAATTTACCTTGTTACTTCGTGAGAAAGTTATAGTTGGTCAAATGGGCCAACATGCATCTTACGAACCAAAACGCACTCGATTAGTGTTAATAAGCTTAGATTATCCTTGGGAAGGTTAAGACTTGTGATCAAGAATATGAAGTTCCATACAACAAGTCATGGCCAAAAAGACTAAGTATGGAGACTTTAAACACTCTAGAATGATCTTTCCTTCAACCATTTGATCAAACGTAACTCGTTTAGTCTATTACTTCACCACGAAGTAACAATTTACCTTGTTACTTCGTGAGAAAGTTATAGTTGGTCAAATGGGCCAACATGCATCTTACGAACCAAAACGCACTCGATTAGTGTTAATAAGCTTAGATTATCCTTGGGAAGGTTAAGACTTGTGATCAAGAATATGAAGTTCCATACAACAAGTCATTGCCAAAAAAACTAAGTATGGAGACTTTAAACACTCTAGAATGATCTTTCCTTCAACGATTTGATCAAACGTAACTCGTTTAGTCTATTACTTCACCACGAAGTAACAATTTACCTTGTTACTTCGTGAGAAAGTTATAGTTGGTCAAATTGGCCAACGGGTATCGTACGAACCAAAACGCACTCGATTAGTGTTAATAAGCTTAGATTATGCTTGGGAAGGTTAATACTTGTGATCAAGAATATGAAGTTCCATACAACAAGTCATGGCCAAAAAAACTAAGTATGGAGACTTTAAACACTCTAGAATGATCTTTCCTTCAACGATTTGATCAAACGTAACTCGTTTAGTCTATTACTTCACCACGAAGTAACAGTTTACCTTGTTACTTCGTGAGAAAGTTATAGTTGGTCAAATGGGCCAACGGGCATCGTACGAACCAAAATGCACTCGATTAGTGTTAATAAGCTTAGATTATCCTTAGGAAGGTTAATACTTGTGATCAAAAATATGAAGTTCCATACAACAAGTCATGGCCAAAAAGACTAAGTATGGAGACTTTAAACACTCTAGAATGATCTTTCCTTCAACCATTTGATCAAACGTAACTCGTTTAGTCTATTACTTCACAACGAAGTAACAGTTTACCTTGTTACTTCGTGAGAAAGTAATAGTTGGTCAAATGGGCCAACGGGCATCTTACGAACCAAAACGCACTCGATTAGTGTTAATAAGCTTAGATTATCCTTAGGTTAATACTTGTGATCAAGAATATGAAGTTCCATACAACAAGTCATGGCCAAAAAAACTAAGTATGGAGACTTTAAACACTCTAGAATGATCGTTCCTTCAATCATTTGATCAAACGTAACTCGTTTAGTCTATTACTTCACCACGAAGTAACAGTTTACCTTGTTAATTCGTGAGAAAGTTATAGTTGGTCAAATGGGCCAACGGGCATCGTACGAACCAAAATGCACTCGATTAGTGTTAATAAGCTTAGATTATCCTTAGGAAGGTTAATACTTGTGATCAAAAATATGAAGTTCCATACAACAAGTCATGGCCAAAAAAACTAAGTATGGAGACTTTAAACACTCTAGAATGATCTTTCCTTCAACGATTTGATCAAACGTAACTCGTTTAGTCCATTACTTCACAACGAAGTAACAGTTTACCTTGTTACTTCGTGAGAAAGTAATAGTTGGTCAAATGGGCCAACGGGTATCGTACAAACCAAAACGCACTCGATTAGTGTTAATAAGCTTAGATTATCCTTGGGAAGGTTAATACTTGTGATCAAGAATATGAAGTTCCATACAACAAGTCATGGCCAAAAAAACTAAGTATGGAGACTTTAAACACTCTAGAATGATCGTTCCTTCAATCATTTGATCAAACGTAACTCGTTTAGTCTATTACTTCACCACGAAGTAACAGTTTACCTTGTTAATTCGTGAGAAAGTTATAATTGGTCAAATGGGCCAACGGGCATCGTACGAACCAAAATGCACTCGATTAGTGTTAATAAGCTTAGATTATCCTTAGGAAGGTTAATACTTGTGATCAAAAATATGAAGTTCCATACAACAAGTCATGGCCAAAAAAACTAAGTATGGAGACTTTAAACACTCTAGAATGATCTTTCCTTCAACGATTTGATCAAACGTAACTCGTTTAGTCAATTACTTCACAACGAAGTAACAGTTTACCTTGTTACTTCGTGAGAAAGTAATAGTTGGTCAAATGGGCCAACGGGTATCGTACAAACCAAAACGCACTCGATTAGTGTTAATAAGCTTAGATTATCCTTGGGAAGGTTAATACTTGTGATCAAGAATATGAAGTTCCATACAACAAGTCATGGCCAAAAAAACTAAGTATGGAGACTTTAAACACTCTAGAATGATCTTTCCTTCAACGATTTGATCAAACGTAACTCGTTTAGTCTATTACTTCACCACGAAGTAACAATTTACCTTGTTACTTCGTGAGAAAGTTATAGTTGGTCAAATTGGCCAACGGGTATCGTACGAACCAAAACGCACTCGATTAGTGTTAATAAGCTTAGATTATGCTTGGGAAGGTTAATACTTGTGATCAAGAATATGAAGTTCCATACAACAAGTCATGGCCAAAAAAACTAAGTATGGAGACTTTAAACACTCTAGAATGATCTTTCCTTCAACGATTTGATCAAACGTAACTCGTTTAGTCTATTACTTCACCACGAAGTAACAGTTTACCTTGTTACTTCGTGAAAAAGTTATAGTTGGTCAAATGGGCCAACGGGCATCGTACGAACCAAAATGCACTCGATTAGTGTTAATAAGCTTAGATTATCCTTAGGAAGGTTAATACTTGTGATCAAAAATATGAAGTTCCATACAACAAGTCATGGCCAAAAAAACTAAGTATGGAGACTTTAAACACTCTAGAATGATCTTTCCTTCAACGATTTGATCAAACGTAACTCGTTTAGTCCATTACTTCACAACGAAGTAACAGTTTACCTTGTTACTTCGTGAGAAAGTAATAGTTGGTCAAATGGGCCAACGGGTATCGTACAAACCAAAACGCACTCGATTAGTGTTAATAAGCTTAGATTATCCTTGGGAAGGTTAATACTTGTGATCAAGAATATGAAGTTCCATACAACAAGTCATGGCCAAAAAAACTAAGTATGGAGACTTTAAACACTCTAGAATGATCGTTCCTTCAATCATTTGATCAAACGTAACTCGTTTAGTCTATTACTTCACCACGAAGTAACAGTTTACCTTGTTAATTCGTGAGAAAGTTATAATTGGTCAAATGGGCCAACGGGCATCGTACGAACCAAAATGCACTCGATTAGTGTTAATAAGCTTAGATTATCCTTAGGAAGGTTAATACTTGTGATCAAAAATATGAAGTTCCATACAACAAGTCATGGCCAAAAAAACTAAGTATGGAGACTTTAAACACTCTAGAATGATCTTTCCTTCAACGATTTGATCAAACGTAACTCGTTTAGTCAATTACTTCACAACGAAGTAACAGTTTACCTTGTTACTTCGTGAGAAAGTAATAGTTGGTCAAATGGGCCAACGGGTATCGTACAAACCAAAACGCACTCGATTAGTGTTAATAAGCTTAGATTATCCTTGGGAAGGTTAATACTTGTGATCAAGAATATGAAGTTCCATACAACAAGTCATGGCCAAAAAAACTAAGTATGGAGACTTTAAACACTCTAGAATGATCTTTCCTTCAACGATTTGATCAAACGTAACTCGTTTAGTCTATTACTTCACCACGAAGTAACAATTTACCTTGTTACTTCGTGAGAAAGTTATAGTTGGTCAAATTGGCCAACGGGTATCGTACGAACCAAAACGCACTCGATTAGTGTTAATAAGCTTAGATTATGCTTGGGAAGGTTAATACTTGTGATCAAGAATATGAAGTTCCATACAACAAGTCATGGCCAAAAAAACTAAGTATGGAGACTTTAAACACTCTAGAATGATCTTTCCTTCAACGATTTGATCAAACGTAACTCGTTTAGTCTATTACTTCACCACGAAGTAACAGTTTACCTTGTTACTTCGTGAAAAAGTTATAGTTGGTCAAATGGGCCAACGGGCATCGTACGAACCAAAATGCACTCGATTAGTGTTAATAAGCTTAGATTATCCTTAGGAAGGTTAATACTTGTGATCAAGAATATGAAGTTCCATACAACAAGTCATGGCCAAAAAGACTAAGTATGGAGACTTTAAACACTCTAGAATGATCTTTCCTTCAACCATTTGATCAAACGTAACTCGTTTAGTCTATTACTTCACCACGAAGTAACAATTTACCTTGTTACTTCGTGAGAAAGTTATAGTTGGTCAAATGGGCCAACATGCATCTTACGAACCAAAACGCACTCGATTAGTGTTAATAAGCTTAGATTATCCTTGGGAAGGTTAAGACTTGTGATCAAGAATATGAAGTTCCATACAACAAGTCATTGCCAAAAAAACTAAGTATGGAGACTTTAAACACTCTAGAATGATCTTTCCTTCAACCATTTGATCAAACGTAACTCGTTTAGTCTATTACTTCACCACGAAGTAACAATTTACCTTGTTACTTCGTGAGAAAGTTATAGTTAGTCAAATGGGCCAACATGCATCTTACGAACCAAAACGCACTCGATTAGTGTTAATAAGCTTAGATTATCCTTGGGAAGGTTAAGACTTGTGATCAAGAATATGAAGTTCCATACAACAAGTCATGGCCAAAAAGACTAAGTATGGAGACTTTAAACACTCTAGAATGATCTTTCCTTCAACCATTTGATCAAACGTAACTCGTTTAGTCTATTACTTCACCACGAAGTAACAATTTACCTTGTTACTTCGTGAGAAAGTTATAGTTGGTCAAATGGGCCAACATGCATCTTACGAACCAAAACGCACTCGATTAGTGTTAATAAGCTTAGATTATCCTTGGGAAGGTTAAGACTTGTGATCAAGAATATGAAGTTCCATACAACAAGTCATTGCCAAAAAAACTAAGTATGGAGACTTTAAACACTCTAGAATGATCTTTCCTTCAACGATTTGATCAAACGTAACTCGTTTAGTCTATTACTTCACCACGAAGTAACAATTTACCTTGTTACTTCGTGAGAAAGTTATAGTTGGTCAAATTGGCCAACGGGTATCGTACGAACCAAAACGCACTCGATTAGTGTTAATAAGCTTAGATTATGCTTGGGAAGGTTAATACTTGTGATCAAGAATATGAAGTTCCATACAACAAGTCATGGCCAAAAAAACTAAGTATGGAGACTTTAAACACTCTAGAATGATCTTTCCTTCAACGATTTGATCAAACGTAACTCGTTTAGTCTATTACTTCACCACGAAGTAACAGTTTACCTTGTTACTTCGTGAGAAAGTTATAGTTGGTCAAATGGGCCAACGGGCATCGTACGAACCAAAATGCACTCGATTAGTGTTAATAAGCTTAGATTATCCTTAGGAAGGTTAATACTTGTGATCAAAAATATGAAGTTCCATACAACAAGTCATGGCCAAAAAAACTAAGTATGGAGACTTTAAACACTCTAGAATGATCTTTCCTTCAACGATTTGATCAAACGTAACTCGTTTAGTCTATTACTTCACAACGAAGTAACAGTTTACCTTGTTACTTCGTGAGAAAGTAATAGTTGGTCAAATGGGCCAACGGGCATCTTACGAACCAAAACGCACTCGATTAGTGTTAATAAGCTTAGATTATCCTTAGGTTAATACTTGTGATCAAGAATATGAAGTTCCATACAACAAGTCATGGCCAAAAAAACTAAGTATGGAGACTTTAAACACTCTAGAATGATCGTTCCTTCAATCATTTGATCAAACGTAACTCGTTTAGTCTATTACTTCACCACGAAGTAACAGTTTACCTTGTTAATTCGTGAGAAAGTTATAGTTGGTCAAATGGGCCAACGGGCATCGTACGAACCAAAATGCACTCGATTAGTGTTAATAAGCTTAGATTATCCTTAGGAAGGTTAATACTTGTGATCAAAAATATGAAGTTCCATACAACAAGTCATGGCCAAAAAAACTAAGTATGGAGACTTTAAACACTCTAGAATGATCTTTCCTTCAACGATTTGATCAAACGTAACTCGTTTAGTCCATTACTTCACAACGAAGTAACAGTTTACCTTGTTACTTCGTGAGAAAGTAATAGTTGGTCAAATGGGCCAACGGGTATCGTACAAACCAAAACGCACTCGATTAGTGTTAATAAGCTTAGATTATCCTTGGGAAGGTTAATACTTGTGATCAAGAATATGAAGTTCCATACAACAAGTCATGGCCAAAAAAACTAAGTATGGAGACTTTAAACACTCTAGAATGATCGTTCCTTCAATCATTTGATCAAACGTAACTCGTTTAGTCTATTACTTCACCACGAAGTAACAGTTTACCTTGTTAATTCGTGAGAAAGTTATAATTGGTCAAATGGGCCAACGGGCATCGTACGAACCAAAATGCACTCGATTAGTGTTAATAAGCTTAGATTATCCTTAGGAAGGTTAATACTTGTGATCAAAAATATGAAGTTCCATACAACAAGTCATGGCCAAAAAAACTAAGTATGGAGACTTTAAACACTCTAGAATGATCTTTCCTTCAACGATTTGATCAAACGTAACTCGTTTAGTCAATTACTTCACAACGAAGTAACAGTTTACCTTGTTACTTCGTGAGAAAGTAATAGTTGGTCAAATGGGCCAACGGGTATCGTACAAACCAAAACGCACTCGATTAGTGTTAATAAGCTTAGATTATCCTTGGGAAGGTTAATACTTGTGATCAAGAATATGAAGTTCCATACAACAAGTCATGGCCAAAAAAACTAAGTATGGAGACTTTAAACACTCTAGAATGATCTTTCCTTCAACGATTTGATCAAACGTAACTCGTTTAGTCTATTACTTCACCACGAAGTAACAATTTACCTTGTTACTTCGTGAGAAAGTTATAGTTGGTCAAATTGGCCAACGGGTATCGTACGAACCAAAACGCACTCGATTAGTGTTAATAAGCTTAGATTATGCTTGGGAAGGTTAATACTTGTGATCAAGAATATGAAGTTCCATACAACAAGTCATGGCCAAAAAAACTAAGTATGGAGACTTTAAACACTCTAGAATGATCTTTCCTTCAACGATTTGATCAAACGTAACTCGTTTAGTCTATTACTTCACCACGAAGTAACAGTTTACCTTGTTACTTCGTGAAAAAGTTATAGTTGGTCAAATGGGCCAACGGGCATCGTACGAACCAAAATGCACTCGATTAGTGTTAATAAGCTTAGATTATCCTTAGGAAGGTTAATACTTGTGATCAAGAATATGAAGTTCCATACAACAAGTCATGGCCAAAAAGACTAAGTATGGAGACTTTAAACACTCTAGAATGATCTTTCCTTCAACCATTTGATCAAACGTAACTCGTTTAGTCTATTACTTCACCACGAAGTAACAATTTACCTTGTTACTTCGTGAGAAAGTTATAGTTGGTCAAATGGGCCAACATGCATCTTACGAACCAAAACGCACTCGATTAGTGTTAATAAGCTTAGATTATCCTTGGGAAGGTTAAGACTTGTGATCAAGAATATGAAGTTCCATACAACAAGTCATTGCCAAAAAAACTAAGTATGGAGACTTTAAACACTCTAGAATGATCTTTCCTTCAACCATTTGATCAAACGTAACTCGTTTAGTCTATTACTTCACCACGAAGTAACAATTTACCTTGTTACTTCGTGAGAAAGTTATAGTTGGTCAAATGGGCCAACATGCATCTTACGAACCAAAACGCACTCGATTAGTGTTAATAAGCTTAGATTATCCTTGGGAAGGTTAAGACTTGTGATCAAGAATATGAAGTTCCATACAACAAGTCATGGCCAAAAAGACTAAGTATGGAGACTTTAAACACTCTAGAATGATCTTTCCTTCAACCATTTGATCAAACGTAACTCGTTTAGTCTATTACTTCACCACGAAGTAACAATTTACCTTGTTACTTCGTGAGAAAGTTATAGTTGGTCAAATGGGCCAACATGCATCTTACGAACCAAAACGCACTCGATTAGTGTTAATAAGCTTAGATTATCCTTGGGAAGGTTAAGACTTGTGATCAAGAATATGAAGTTCCATACAACAAGTCATTGCCAAAAAAACTAAGTATGGAGACTTTAAACACTCTAGAATGATCTTTCCTTCAACGATTTGATCAAACGTAACTCGTTTAGTCTATTACTTCACCACGAAGTAACAATTTACCTTGTTACTTCGTGAGAAAGTTATAGTTGGTCAAATTGGCCAACGGGTATCGTACGAACCAAAACGCACTCGATTAGTGTTAATAAGCTTAGATTATGCTTGGGAAGGTTAATACTTGTGATCAAGAATATGAAGTTCCATACAACAAGTCATGGCCAAAAAAACTAAGTATGGAGACTTTAAACACTCTAGAATGATCTTTCCTTCAACGATTTGATCAAACGTAACTCGTTTAGTCTATTACTTCACCACGAAGTAACAGTTTACCTTGTTACTTCGTGAGAAAGTTATAGTTGGTCAAATGGGCCAACGGGCATCGTACGAACCAAAATGCACTCGATTAGTGTTAATAAGCTTAGATTATCCTTAGGAAGGTTAATACTTGTGATCAAAAATATGAAGTTCCATACAACAAGTCATGGCCAAAAAAACTAAGTATGGAGACTTTAAACACTCTAGAATGATCTTTCCTTCAACGATTTGATCAAACGTAACTCGTTTAGTCTATTACTTCACAACGAAGTAACAGTTTACCTTGTTACTTCGTGAGAAAGTAATAGTTGGTCAAATGGGCCAACGGGCATCTTACGAACCAAAACGCACTCGATTAGTGTTAATAAGCTTAGATTATCCTTAGGTTAATACTTGTGATCAAGAATATGAAGTTCCATACAACAAGTCATGGCCAAAAAAACTAAGTATGGAGACTTTAAACACTCTAGAATGATCGTTCCTTCAATCATTTGATCAAACGTAACTCGTTTAGTCTATTACTTCACCACGAAGTAACAGTTTACCTTGTTAATTCGTGAGAAAGTTATAGTTGGTCAAATGGGCCAACGGGCATCGTACGAACCAAAATGCACTCGATTAGTGTTAATAAGCTTAGATTATCCTTAGGAAGGTTAATACTTGTGATCAAAAATATGAAGTTCCATACAACAAGTCATGGCCAAAAAAACTAAGTATGGAGACTTTAAACACTCTAGAATGATCTTTCCTTCAACGATTTGATCAAACGTAACTCGTTTAGTCCATTACTTCACAACGAAGTAACAGTTTACCTTGTTACTTCGTGAGAAAGTAATAGTTGGTCAAATGGGCCAACGGGTATCGTACAAACCAAAACGCACTCGATTAGTGTTAATAAGCTTAGATTATCCTTGAGAAGGTTAATACTTGTGATCAAGAATATGAAGTTCCATACAACAAGTCATGGCCAAAAAAACTAAGTATGGAGACTTTAAACACTCTAGAATGATCGTTCCTTCATTTGATCAAACGTAACTCGTTTAGTCTATTACTTCACCACGAAGTAACAGTTTACCTTGTTACTTCGTGAGAAAGTTATAGTTGGTCAAATGGGCCAACGGGCATCGTACGAACCAAAATGCACTCGATTAGTGTTAATAAGCTTAGATTATCCTTAGGAAGGTTAATACTTGTGATCAAAAATATGAAGTTCCATACAACAAGTCATGGCCAAAAAAACTAAGTATGGAGACTTTAAACACTCTAGAATGATCTTTCCTTCAACGATTTGATCAAACGTAACTCGTTTAGTCTATTACTTCACCACGAAGTAACAGTTTACCTTGTTACTTCGTGAGAAAGTTATAGTTGGTCAAATGGGCCAACGGGCATCGTACGAACCAAAATGCACTCGATTAGTGTTAATAAGCTTAGATTATCCTTAGGAAGGTTAATACTTGTGATCAAAAATATGAAGTTCCATACAACAAGTCATGGCCAAAAAAACTAAGTATGGAGACTTTAAACACTCTAGAATGATCGTTCCTTCAATCATTTGATCAAACGTAACTCGTTTAGTCTATTACTTCACCACGAAGTAACAGTTTACCTTGTTAATTCGTGAGAAAGTTATAGTTGGTCAAATGGGCCAACGGGCATCGTACGAACCAAAATGCACTCGATTAGTGTTAATAAGCTTAGATTATCCTTAGGAAGGTTAATACTTGTGATCAAAAATATGAAGTTCCATACAACAAGTCATGGCCAAAAAAACTAAGTATGGAGACTTTAAACACTCTAGAATGATCTTTCCTTCAACGATTTGATCAAACGTAACTCGTTTAGTCAATTTCTTCACAACGAAGTAACAGTTTACCTTGTTACTTCGTGAGAAAGTAATAGTTGGTCAAATGGGCCAACGGGTATCGTACAAACCAAAACGCACTCGATTAGTGTTAATAAGCTTAGATTATCCTTGGGAAGGTTAATACTTGTGATCAAGAATATGAAGTTCCATACAACAAGTCATGGCCAAAAAAACTAAGTATGGAGACTTTAAACACTCTAGAATGATCTTTCCTTCAACGATTTGATCAAACGTAACTCGTTTAGTCTATTACTTCACCACGAAGTAACAATTTACCTTGTTACTTCGTGAGAAAGTTATAGTTGGTCAAATTGGCCAACGGGTATCGTACGAACCAAAACGCACTCGATTAGTGTTAATAAGCTTAGATTATGCTTGGGAAGGTTAATACTTGTGATCAAGAATATGAAGTTCCATACAACAAGTCATGGCCAAAAAAACTAAGTATGGAGACTTTAAACACTCTAGAATGATCTTTCCTTCAACGATTTGATCAAACGTAACTCGTTTAGTCTATTACTTCACCACGAAGTAACAGTTTACCTTGTTACTTCGTGAGAAAGTTATAGTTGGTCAAATGGGCCAACGGGCATCGTACGAACCAAAATGCACTCGATTAGTGTTAATAAGCTTAGATTATCCTTAGGAAGGTTAATACTTGTGATCAAAAATATGAAGTTCCATACAACAAGTCATGGCCAAAAAAACTAAGTATGGAGACTTTAAACACTCTAGAATGATCGTTCCTTCAATCATTTGATCAAACGTAACTCGTTTAGTCTATTACTTCACCACGAAGTAACAGTTTACCTTGTTAATTCGTGAGAAAGTTATAGTTGGTCAAATGGGCCAACGGGCATCGTACGAACCAAAATGCACTCGATTAGTGTTAATAAGCTTAGATTATCCTTAGGAAGGTTAATACTTGTGATCAAAAATATGAAGTTCCATACAACAAGTCATGGCCAAAAAAACTAAGTATGGAGACTTTAAACACTCTAGAATGATCTTTCCTTCAACGATTTGATCAAACGTAACTCGTTTAGTCAATTTCTTCACAACGAAGTAACAGTTTACCTTGTTACTTCGTGAGAAAGTAATAGTTGGTCAAATGGGCCAACGGGTATCGTACAAACCAAAACGCACTCGATTAGTGTTAATAAGCTTAGATTATCCTTGGGAAGGTTAATACTTGTGATCAAGAATATGAAGTTCCATACAACAAGTCATGGCCAAAAAAACTAAGTATGGAGACTTTAAACACTCTAGAATGATCTTTCCTTCAACGATTTGATCAAACGTAACTCGTTTAGTCTATTACTTCACCACGAAGTAACAATTTACCTTGTTACTTCGTGAGAAAGTTATAGTTGGTCAAATTGGCCAACGGGTATCGTACGAACCAAAACGCACTCGATTAGTGTTAATAAGCTTAGATTATGCTTGGGAAGGTTAATACTTGTGATCAAGAATATGAAGTTCCATACAACAAGTCATGGCCAAAAAAACTAAGTATGGAGACTTTAAACACTCTAGAATGATCTTTCCTTCAACGATTTGATCAAACGTAACTCGTTTAGTCTATTACTTCACCACGAAGTAACAGTTTACCTTGTTACTTCGTGAAAAAGTTATAGTTGGTCAAATGGGCCAACGGGCATCGTACGAACCAAAATGCACTCGATTAGTGTTAATAAGCTTAGATTATCCTTAGGAAGGTTAATACTTGTGATCAAGAATATGAAGTTCCATACAACAAGTCATGGCCAAAAAAACTAAGTATGGAGACTTTAAACACTCTAGAATGATCGTTCCTTCAACCATTTGATCAAACGTAACTCGTTTAGTCTATTACTTCACTACAAAGTAACAATTTACCTTGTTACTTCGTGAGAAAGTTATAGTTGGTCAAATGGGCCAACGGGCATCTTACGAACCAAAACGCACTCGATTAGTGTTAATAAGCTTAGATTATCCTTGGGAAGGTTAAGACTTGTGATCAAGAATATGAAGTTCCATACAACAAGTCATGGCCAAAAAGACTAAGTATGGAGACTTTAAACACTCTAGAATGATCTTTCCTTCAACCATTTGATCAAACGTAACTCGTTTAGTCTATTACTTCACCACGAAGTAACAATTTACCTTGTTACTTCGTGAGAAAGTTATAGTTGGTCAAATGGGCCAACATGCATCTTACGAACCAAAACGCACTCGATTAGTGTTAATAATCTTAGATTATCCTTGGGAAGGTTAAGACTTGTGATCAAGAATATGAAGTTCCATACAACAAGTCATTGCCAAAAAAACTAAGTATGGAGACTTTAAACACTCTAGAATGATCTTTCCTTCAACGATTTGATCAAACGTAACTCGTTTAGTCTATTACTTCACCACGAAGTAACAATTTACCTTGTTACTTCGTGAGAAAGTTATAGTTGGTCAAATTGGCCAACGGGTATCGTACGAACCAAAACGCACTCGATTAGTGTTAATAAGCTTAGATTATGCTTGGGAAGGTTAATACTTGTGATCAAGAATATGAAGTTCCATACAACAAGTCATGGCCAAAAAAACTAAGTATGGAGACTTTAAACACTCTAGAATGATCTTTCCTTCAACGATTTGATCAAACGTAACTCGTTTAGTCTATTACTTCACCACGAAGTAACAGTTTACCTTGTTACTTCGTGAGAAAGTTATAGTTGGTCAAATGGGCCAACGGGTATCGTACGAACCAAAATGCACTCGATTAGTGTTAATAAGCTTAGATTATCCTTAGGAAGGTTAATACTTGTGATCAAAAATATGAAGTTCCATACAACAAGTCATGGCCAAAAAAACTAAGTATGGAGACTTTAAACACTCTAGAATGATCTTTCCTTCAACGATTTGATCAAACGTAACTCGTTTAGTCTATTACTTCACAACGAAGTAACAGTTTACCTTGTTACTTCGTGAGAAAGTAATAGTTGGTCAAATGGGCCAACGGGCATCTTACGAACCAAAACGCACTCGATTAGTGTTAATAAGCTTAGATTATCCTTAGGTTAATACTTGTGATCAAGAATATGAAGTTCCATACAACAAGTCATGGCCAAAAAAACTAAGTATGGAGACTTTAAACACTCTAGAATGATCGTTCCTTCAATCATTTGATCAAACGTAACTCGTTTAGTCTATTACTTCACCACGAAGTAACAGTTTACCTTGTTAATTCGTGAGAAAGTTATAGTTGGTCAAATGGGCCAACGGGCATCGTACGAACCAAAATGCACTCGATTAGTGTTAATAAGCTTAGATTATCCTTAGGAAGGTTAATACTTGTGATCAAAAATATGAAGTTCCATACAACAAGTCATGGCCAAAAAAACTAAGTATGGAGACTTTAAACACTCTAGAATGATATTTCCTTCAACGATTTGATCAAACGTAACTCGTTTAGTCAATTACTTCACAACGAAGTAACAGTTTACCTTGTTACTTCGTGAGAAAGTAATAGTTGGTCAAATGGGCCAACGGGTATCGTACAAACCAAAACGCACTCGATTAGTGTTAATAAGCTTAGATTATCCTTGGGAAGGTTAATACTTGTGATCAAGAATATGAAGTTCCATACAACAAGTCATGGCCAAAAAAACTAAGTATGGAGACTTTAAACACTCTAGAATGATCTTTCCTTCAACGATTTGATCAAACGTAACTCGTTTAGTCTATTACTTCACCACGAAGTAACAATTTACCTTGTTACTTCGTGAGAAAGTTATAGTTGGTCAAATTGGCCAACGGGTATCGTACGAACCAAAACGCACTCGATTAGTGTTAATAAGCTTAGATTATGCTTGGGAAGGTTAATACTTGTGATCAAGAATATGAAGTTCCATAAAACAAGTCATGGCCAAAAAAACTAAGTATGGAGACTTTAAACACTCTAGAATGATCTTTCCTTCAACGATTTGATCAAACGTAACTCGTTTAGTCTATTACTTCACCACGAAGTAACAGTTTACCTTGTTACTTCGTGAAAAAGTTATAGTTGGTCAAATGGGCCAACGGGCATCGTACGAACCAAAATGCACTCGATTAGTGTTAATAAGCTTAGATTATCCTTAGGAAGGTTAATACTTGTGATCAAAAATATGAAGTTCCATACAACAAGTCATGGCCAAAAAAACTAAGTATGGAGACTTTAAACACTCTAGAATGATCTTTCCTTCAACGATTTGATCAAACGTAACTCGTTTAGTCTATTACTTCACAACGAAGTAACAGTTTACCTTGTTACTTCGTGAGAAAGTAATAGTTGGTCAAATGGGCCAACGGGCATCTTACGAACCAAAACGCACTCGATTAGTGTTAATAAGCTTAGATTATCCTTAGGTTAATACTTGTGATCAAGAATATGAAGTTCCATACAACAAGTCATGGCCAAAAAAACTAAGTATGGAGACTTTAAACACTCTAGAATGATCGTTCCTTCAATCATTTGATCAAACGTAACTCGTTTAGTCTATTACTTCACCACGAAGTAACAGTTTACCTTGTTAATTCGTGAGAAAGTTATAGTTGGTCAAATGGGCCAACGGGCATCGTACGAACCAAAATGCACTCGATTAGTGTTAATAAGCTTAGATTATCCTTAGGAAGGTTAATACTTGTGATCAAAAATATGAAGTTCCATACAACAAGTCATGGCCAAAAAAACTAAGTATGGAGACTTTAAACACTCTAGAATGATCTTTCCTTCAACGATTTGATCAAACGTAACTCGTTTAGTCAATTACTTCACAACGAAGTAACAGTTTACCTTGTTACTTCGTGAGAAAGTAATAGTTGGTCAAATGGGCCAACGGGTATCGTACAAACCAAAACGCACTCGATTAGTGTTAATAAGCTTAGATTATCCTTGGGAAGGTTAATACTTGTGATCAAGAATATGAAGTTCCATACAACAAGTCATGGCCAAAAAAACTAAGTATGGAGACTTTAAACACTCTAGAATGATCGTTCCTTCAACCATTTGATCAAACGTAACTCGTTTAGTCTATTACTTCACCACAAAGTAACAATTTACCTTGTTACTTCGTGAGAAAGTTATAGTTGGTCAAATGGGCCAACGGGCATCTTACGAACCAAAATGCACTCGATTAGTGTTAATAAGCTTAGATTATCCTTAGGAAGGTTAATACTTGTGATCAAAAATATGAAGTTCCATACAACAAGTCATGGCCAAAAAAACTAAGTATGGAGACTTTAAACACTCTAGAATGATCTTTCCTTCAACGATTTGATCAAACGTAACTCGTTTAGTCTATTACTTCACCACGAAGTAACAATTTACCTTGTTACTTCGTGAGAAAGTTATAGTTGGTCAAATTGGCCAACGGGTATCGTACGAACCAAAACGCACTCGATTAGTGTTAATAAGCTTAGATTATGCTTGGGAAGGTTAATACTTGTGATCAAGAATATGAAGTTCCATAAAACAAGTCATGGCCAAAAAAACTAAGTATGGAGACTTTAAACACTCTAGAATGATCTTTCCTTCAACGATTTGATCAAACGTAACTCGTTTAGTCTATTACTTCACCACGAAGTAACAGTTTACCTTGTTACTTCGTGAAAAAGTTATAGTTGGTCAAATGGGCCAACGGGCATCGTACGAACCAAAATGCACTCGATTAGTGTTAATAAGCTTAGATTATCCTTAGGAAGGTTAATACTTGTGATCAAAAATATGAAGTTCCATACAACAAGTCATGGCCAAAAAAACTAAGTATGGAGACTTTAAACACTCTAGAATGATCTTTCCTTCAACGATTTGATCAAACGTAACTCGTTTAGTCTATTACTTCACAACGAAGTAACAGTTTACCTTGTTACTTCGTGAGAAAGTAATAGTTGGTCAAATGGGCCAACGGGCATCTTACGAACCAAAACGCACTCGATTAGTGTTAATAAGCTTAGATTATCCTTAGGTTAATACTTGTGATCAAGAATATGAAGTTCCATACAACAAGTCATGGCCAAAAAAACTAAGTATGGAGACTTTAAACACTCTAGAATGATCGTTCCTTCAATCATTTGATCAAACGTAACTCGTTTAGTCTATTACTTCACCACGAAGTAACAGTTTACCTTGTTAATTCGTGAGAAAGTTATAGTTGGTCAAATGGGCCAACGGGCATCGTACGAACCAAAATGCACTCGATTAGTGTTAATAAGCTTAGATTATCCTTAGGAAGGTTAATACTTGTGATCAAAAATATGAAGTTCCATACAACAAGTCATGGCCAAAAAAACTAAGTATGGAGACTTTAAACACTCTAGAATGATATTTCCTTCAACGATTTGATCAAACGTAACTCGTTTAGTCAATTACTTCACAACGAAGTAACAGTTTACCTTGTTACTTCGTGAGAAAGTAATAGTTGGTCAAATGGGCCAACGGGTATCGTACAAACCAAAACGCACTCGATTAGTGTTAATAAGCTTAGATTATCCTTGGGAAGGTTAATACTTGTGATCAAGAATATGAAGTTCCATACAACAAGTCATGGCCAAAAAAACTAAGTATGGAGACTTTAAACACTCTAGAATGATCTTTCCTTCAACGATTTGATCAAACGTAACTCGTTTAGTCTATTACTTCACCACGAAGTAACAATTTACCTTGTTACTTCGTGAGAAAGTTATAGTTGGTCAAATTGGCCAACGGGTATCGTACGAACCAAAACGCACTCGATTAGTGTTAATAAGCTTAGATTATGCTTGGGAAGGTTAATACTTGTGATCAAGAATATGAAGTTCCATAAAACAAGTCATGGCCAAAAAAACTAAGTATGGAGACTTTAAACACTCTAGAATGATCTTTCCTTCAACGATTTGATCAAACGTAACTCGTTTAGTCTATTACTTCACCACGAAGTAACAGTTTACCTTGTTACTTCGTGAAAAAGTTATAGTTGGTCAAATGGGCCAACGGGCATCGTACGAACCAAAATGCACTCGATTAGTGTTAATAAGCTTAGATTATCCTTAGGAAGGTTAATACTTGTGATCAAAAATATGAAGTTCCATACAACAAGTCATGGCCAAAAAAACTAAGTATGGAGACTTTAAACACTCTAGAATGATCTTTCCTTCAACGATTTGATCAAACGTAACTCGTTTAGTCTATTACTTCACAACGAAGTAACAGTTTACCTTGTTACTTCGTGAGAAAGTAATAGTTGGTCAAATGGGCCAACGGGCATCTTACGAACCAAAACGCACTCGATTAGTGTTAATAAGCTTAGATTATCCTTAGGTTAATACTTGTGATCAAGAATATGAAGTTCCATACAACAAGTCATGGCCAAAAAAACTAAGTATGGAGACTTTAAACACTCTAGAATGATCGTTCCTTCAATCATTTGATCAAACGTAACTCGTTTAGTCTATTACTTCACCACGAAGTAACAGTTTACCTTGTTAATTCGTGAGAAAGTTATAGTTGGTCAAATGGGCCAACGGGCATCGTACGAACCAAAATGCACTCGATTAGTGTTAATAAGCTTAGATTATCCTTAGGAAGGTTAATACTTGTGATCAAAAATATGAAGTTCCATACAACAAGTCATGGCCAAAAAAACTAAGTATGGAGACTTTAAACACTCTAGAATGATCTTTCCTTCAACGATTTGATCAAACGTAACTCGTTTAGTCAATTACTTCACAACGAAGTAACAGTTTACCTTGTTACTTCGTGAGAAAGTAATAGTTGGTCAAATGGGCCAACGGGTATCGTACAAACCAAAACGCACTCGATTAGTGTTAATAAGCTTAGATTATCCTTGGGAAGGTTAATACTTGTGATCAAGAATATGAAGTTCCATACAACAAGTCATGGCCAAAAAAACTAAGTATGGAGACTTTAAACACTCTAGAATGATCGTTCCTTCAACCATTTGATCAAACGTAACTCGTTTAGTCTATTACTTCACCACAAAGTAACAATTTACCTTGTTACTTCGTGAGAAAGTTATAGTTGGTCAAATGGGCCAACGGGCATCTTACGAACCAAAATGCACTCGATTAGTGTTAATAAGCTTAGATTATCCTTAGGAAGGTTAATACTTGTGATCAAAAATATGAAGTTCCATACAACAAGTCATGGCCAAAAAAACTAAGTATGGAGACTTTAAACACTCTAGAATGATCTTTCCTTCAACGATTTGATCAAACGTAACTCGTTTAGTCTATTACTTCACCACGAAGTAACAATTTACCTTGTTACTTCGTGAGAAAGTTATAGTTGGTCAAATTGGCCAACGGGTATCGTACGAACCAAAACGCACTCGATTAGTGTTAATAAGCTTAGATTATGCTTGGGAAGGTTAATACTTGTGATCAAGAATATGAAGTTCCATAAAACAAGTCATGGCCAAAAAAACTAAGTATGGAGACTTTAAACACTCTAGAATGATCTTTCCTTCAACGATTTGATCAAACGTAACTCGTTTAGTCTATTACTTCACCACGAAGTAACAGTTTACCTTGTTACTTCGTGAAAAAGTTATAGTTGGTCAAATGGGCCAACGGGCATCGTACGAACCAAAATGCACTCGATTAGTGTTAATAAGCTTAGATTATCCTTAGGAAGGTTAATACTTGTGATCAAAAATATGAAGTTCCATACAACAAGTCATGGCCAAAAAAACTAAGTATGGAGACTTTAAACACTCTAGAATGATCTTTCCTTCAACGATTTGATCAAACGTAACTCGTTTAGTCTATTACTTCACAACGAAGTAACAGTTTACCTTGTTACTTCGTGAGAAAGTAATAGTTGGTCAAATGGGCCAACGGGCATCTTACGAACCAAAACGCACTCGATTAGTGTTAATAAGCTTAGATTATCCTTAGGTTAATACTTGTGATCAAGAATATGAAGTTCCATACAACAAGTCATGGCCAAAAAAACTAAGTATGGAGACTTTAAACACTCTAGAATGATCGTTCCTTCAATCATTTGATCAAACGTAACTCGTTTAGTCTATTACTTCACCACGAAGTAACAGTTTACCTTGTTAATTCGTGAGAAAGTTATAGTTGGTCAAATGGGCCAACGGGCATCGTACGAACCAAAATGCACTCGATTAGTGTTAATAAGCTTAGATTATCCTTAGGAAGGTTAATACTTGTGATCAAAAATATGAAGTTCCATACAACAAGTCATGGCCAAAAAAACTAAGTATGGAGACTTTAAACACTCTAGAATGATCTTTCCTTCAACGATTTGATCAAACGTAACTCGTTTAGTCAATTACTTCACAACGAAGTAACAGTTTACCTTGTTACTTCGTGAGAAAGTAATAGTTGGTCAAATGGGCCAACGGGTATCGTACAAACCAAAACGCACTCGATTAGTGTTAATAAGCTTAGATTATCCTTGGGAAGGTTAATACTTGTGATCAAGAATATGAAGTTCCATACAACAAGTCATGGCCAAAAAAACTAAGTATGGAGACTTTAAACACTCTAGAATGATCGTTCCTTCAACCATTTGATCAAACGTAACTCGTTTAGTCTATTACTTCACCACAAAGTAACAATTTACCTTGTTACTTCGTGAGAAAGTTATAGTTGGTCAAATGGGCCAACGGGCATCTTACGAACCAAAACGCACTCGATTAGTGTTAATAAGCTTAGATTATCCTTAGGTTAATACTTGTGATCAAGAATATGAAGTTCCATACAACAAGTCATGGCCAAAAAAACTAAGTATGGAGACTTTAAACACTCTAGAATGATCGTTCCTTCAATCATTTGATCAAACGTAACTCGTTTAGTCTATTACTTCACCACGAAGTAACAGTTTACCTTGTTAATTCGTGAGAAAGTTATAGTTGGTCAAATGGGCCAACGGGCATCGTACGAACCAAAATGCACTCGATTAGTGTTAATAAGCTTAGATTATCCTTAGGAAGGTTAATACTTGTGATCAAAAATATGAAGTTCCATACAACAAGTCATGGCCAAAAAAACTAAGTATGGAGACTTTAAACACTCTAGAATGATCTTTCCTTCAACGATTTGATCAAACGTAACTCGTTTAGTCAATTACTTCACAACGAAGTAACAGTTTACCTTGTTACTTCGTGAGAAAGTAATAGTTGGTCAAATGGGCCAACGGGTATCGTACAAACCAAAACGCACTCGATTAGTGTTAATAAGCTTAGATTATCCTTGGGAAGGTTAATACTTGTGATCAAGAATATGAAGTTCCATACAACAAGTCATGGCCAAAAAAACTAAGTATGGAGACTTTAAACACTCTAGAATGATCGTTCCTTCAACCATTTGATCAAACGTAACTCGTTTAGTCTATTACTTCACCACAAAGTAACAATTTACCTTGTTACTTCGTGAGAAAGTTATAGTTGGTCAAATGGGCCAACGGGCATCTTACGAACCAAAATGCACTCGATTAGTGTTAATAAGCTTAGATTATCCTTAGGAAGGTTAATACTTGTGATCAAAAATATGAAGTTCCATACAACAAGTCATGGCCAAAAAAACTAAGTATGGAGACTTTAAACACTCTAGAATGATCTTTCCTTCAACGATTTGATCAAACGTAACTCGTTTAGTCTATTACTTCACCACGAAGTAACAGTTTACCTTGTTACTTCGTGAAAAAGTTATAGTTGGTCAAATGGGCCAACGGGCATCGTACGAACCAAAACGCACTCGATTAGTGTTAATAAGCTTAGATTATCCTTAGGAAGGTTAATACTTGTGATCAAAAATATGAAGTTCCATACAACAAGTCATGGCCAAAAAAACTAAGTATGGAGACTTTAAACACTCTAGAATGATCTTTCCTTCAACGATTTGATCAAACGTAACTCGTTTAGTCAATTACTTCACAACGAAGTAACAGTTTACCTTGTTACTTCGTGAGAAAGTAATAGTTGGTCAAATGGGCCAACGGGTATCGTACAAACCAAAACGCACTCGATTAGTGTTAATAAGCTTAGATTATCCTTGGGAAGGTTAATACTTGTGATCAAGAATATGAAGTTCCATACAACAAGTCATGGCCAAAAAAACTAAGTATGGAGACTTTAAACACTCTAGAATGATCGTTCCTTCAACCATTTGATCAAACGTAACTCGTTTAGTCAATTACTTCACAACGAAGTAACAGTTTACCTTGTTACTTCGTGAGAAAGTAATAGTTGGTCAAATGGGCCAACGGGTATCGTACAAACCAAAACGCACTCGATTAGTGTTAATAAGCTTAGATTATCCTTGGGAAGGTTAATACTTGTGATCAAAAATATGAAGTTCCATACAACAAGTCATGGCCAAAAAAACTAAGTATGGAGACTTTAAACACTCTAGAATGATCGTTCCTTCAATCATTTGATCAAACGTAACTCGTTTAGTCTATTACTTCACCACGAAGTAACAGTTTACCTTGTTAATTCGTGAGAAAGTTATAGTTGGTCAAATGGGCCAACGGGCATCGTACGAACCAAAATGCACTCGATTAGTGTTAATAAGCTTAGATTATCCTTAGGAAGGTTAATACTTGTGATCAAAAATATGAAGTTCCATACAACAAGTCATGGCCAAAAAAACTAAGTATGGAGACTTTAAACACTCTAGAATGATCTTTCCTTCAACGATTTGATCAAACGTAACTCGTTTAGTCAATTACTTCACAACGAAGTAACAGTTTACCTTGTTACTTCGTGAGAAAGTAATAGTTGGTCAAATGGGCCAACGGGTATCGTACAAACCAAAACGCACTCGATTAGTGTTAATAAGCTTAGATTATCCTTGGGAAGGTTAATACTTGTGATCAAGAATATGAAGTTCCATACAACAAGTCATGGCCAAAAAAACTAAGTATGGAGACTTTAAACACTCTAGAATGATCGTTCCTTCAACCATTTGATCAAACGTAACTCGTTTAGTCTATTACTTCACCACAAAGTAACAATTTACCTTGTTACTTCGTGAGAAAGTTATAGTTGGTCAAATGGGCCAACGGGCATCTTACGAACCAAAACGCACTCGATTAGTGTTAATAAGCTTAGATTATCCTTGGGAAGGTTAAGACTTGTGATCAAGAATATGAAGTTCCATACAACAAGTCATTGCCAAAAAAACTAAGTATGGAGACTTTAAACACTCTAGAATGATCTTTCCTTCAACGATTTGATCAAACGTAACTCGTTTAGTCTATTACTTCACCACGAAGTAACAATTTACCTTGTTACTTCGTGAGAAAGTTATAGTTGGTCAAATGGGCCAACGGGCATCTTACGAACCAAAACGCACTCGATTAGTGTTAATAAGCTTAGATTATCCTTAGGTTAATACTTGTGATCAAGAATATGAAGTTCCATACAACAAGTCATGGCCAAAAAAACTAAGTATGGAGACTTTAAACACTCTAGAATGATCTTTCCTTCAACGATTTGATCAAACGTAACTCGTTTAGTCTATTACTTCACCACGAAGTAACAGTTTACCTTGTTACTTCGTGAAAAAGTTATAGTTGGTCAAATGGGCCAACGGGCATCGTACGAACCAAAACGCACTCGATTAGTGTTAATAAGCTTAGATTATCCTTAGGAAGGTTAATACTTGTGATCAAAAATATGAAGTTCCATACAACAAGTCATGGCCAAAAAAACTAAGTATGGAGACTTTAAACACTCTAGAATGATCTTTCCTTCAACGATTTGATCAAACGTAACTCGTTTAGTCAATTACTTCACAACGAAGTAACAGTTTACCTTGTTACTTCGTGAGAAAGTAATAGTTGGTCAAATGGGCCAACGGGTATCGTACAAACCAAAACGCACTCGATTAGTGTTAATAAGCTTAGATTATCCTTGGGAAGGTTAATACTTGTGATCAAGAATATGAAGTTCCATACAACAAGTCATGGCCAAAAAAACTAAGTATGGAGACTTTAAACACTCTAGAATGATCGTTCCTTCAACCATTTGATCAAACGTAACTCGTTTAGTCAATTACTTCACAACGAAGTAACAGTTTACCTTGTTACTTCGTGAGAAAGTAATAGTTGGTCAAATGGGCCAACGGGTATCGTACAAACCAAAACGTACTCGATTAGTGTTAATAAGCTTAGATTATCCTTGGGAAGGTTAATACTTGTGATCAAAAATATGAAGTTCCATACAACAAGTCATGGCCAAAAAAACTAAGTATGGAGACTTTAAACACTCTAGAATGATCGTTCCTTCAACCATTTGATCAAACGTAACTCGTTTAGTCTATTACTTCACCACAAAGTAACAATTTACCTTGTTACTTCGTGAGAAAGTTATAGTTGGTCAAATGGGCCAACGGGCATCTTACGAACCAAAACGCACTCGATTAGTGTTAATAAGCTTAGATTATCCTTAGGTTAATACTTGTGATCAAGAATATGAAGTTCCATACAACAAGTCATGGCCAAAAAAACTAAGTATGGAGACTTTAAACACTCTAGAATGATCGTTCCTTCAATCATTTGATCAAACGTAACTCGTTTAGTCTATTACTTCACCACGAAGTAACAGTTTACCTTGTTAATTCGTGAGAAAGTTATAGTTGGTCAAATGGGCCAACGGGCATCGTACGAACCAAAATGCACTCGATTAGTGTTAATAAGCTTAGATTATCCTTAGGAAGGTTAATACTTGTGATCAAAAATATGAAGTTCCATACAACAAGTCATGGCCAAAAAAACTAAGTATGGAGACTTTAAACACTCTAGAATGATCTTTCCTTCAACGATTTGATCAAACGTAACTCGTTTAGTCAATTACTTCACAACGAAGTAACAGTTTACCTTGTTACTTCGTGAGAAAGTAATAGTTGGTCAAATGGGCCAACGGGTATCGTACAAACCAAAACGCACTCGATTAGTGTTAATAAGCTTAGATTATCCTTGGGAAGGTTAATACTTGTGATCAAGAATATGAAGTTCCATACAACAAGTCATGGCCAAAAAAACTAAGTATGGAGACTTTAAACACTCTAGAATGATCGTTCCTTCAACCATTTGATCAAACGTAACTCGTTTAGTCTATTACTTCACCTCAAAGTAACAATTTACCTTGTTACTTCGTGAGAAAGTTATAGTTGGTCAAATGGGCCAACGGGCATCTTACGAACCAAAACGCACTCGATTAGTGTTAATAAGCTTAGATTATCCTTGGGAAGGTTAAGACTTGTGATCAAGAATATGAAGTTCCATACAACAAGTCATTGCCAAAAAAACTAAGTATGGAGACTTTAAACACTCTAGAATGATCTTTCCTTCAACGATTTGATCAAACGTAACTCGTTTAGTCTATTACTTCACCACGAAGTAACAATTTACCTTGTTACTTCGTGAGAAAGTTATAGTTGGTCAAATTGGCCAACGGGTATCGTACGAACCAAAACGCACTCGATTAGTGTTAATAAGCTTAGATTATGCTTGGGAAGGTTAATACTTGTGATCAAGAATATGAAGTTCCATACAACAAGTCATGGCCAAAAAAACTAAGTATGGAGACTTTAAACACTCTAGAATGATCTTTCCTTCAACGATTTGATCAAACGTAACTCGTTTAGTCTATTACTTCACCACGAAGTAACAGTTTACCTTGTTACTTCGTGAGAAAGTTATAGTTGGTCAAATGGGCCAACGGGCATCGTACGAACCAAAATGCACTCGATTAGTGTTAATAAGCTTAGATTATCCTTAGGAAGGTTAATACTTGTGATCAAAAATATGAAGTTCCATACAACAAGTCATGGCCAAAAAAACTAAGTATGGAGACTTTAAACACTCTAGAATGATCTTTCCTTCAACGATTTGATCAAACGTAACTCGTTTAGTCTATTACTTCACAACGAAGTAACAGTTTACCTTGTTACTTCGTGAGAAAGTAATAGTTGGTCAAATGGGCCAACGGGCATCTTACGAACCAAAACGCACTCGATTAGTGTTAATAAGCTTAGATTATCCTTAGGTTAATACTTGTGATCAAGAATATGAAGTTCCATACAACAAGTCATGGCCAAAAAAACTAAGTATGGAGACTTTAAACACTCTAGAATGATCGTTCCTTCAATCATTTGATCAAACGTAACTCGTTTAGTCTATTACTTCACCACGAAGTAACAGTTTACCTTGTTAATTCGTGAGAAAGTTATAGTTGGTCAAATGGGCCAACGGGCATCGTACGAACCAAAATGCACTCGATTAGTGTTAATAAGCTTAGATTATCCTTAGGAAGGTTAATACTTGTGATCAAAAATATGAAGTTCCATACAACAAGTCATGGCCAAAAAAACTAAGTATGGAGACTTTAAACACTCTAGAATGATCTTTCCTTCAACGATTTGATCAAACGTAACTCGTTTAGTCAATTACTTCACAACGAAGTAACAGTTTACCTTGTTACTTCGTGAGAAAGTAATAGTTGGTCAAATGGGCCAACGGGTATCGTACAAACCAAAACGCACTCGATTAGTGTTAATAAGCTTAGATTATCCTTGGGAAGGTTAATACTTGTGATCAAGAATATGAAGTTCCATACAACAAGTCATGGCCAAAAAAACTAAGTATGGAGACTTTAAACACTCTAGAATGATCGTTCCTTCAACCATTTGATCAAACGTAACTCGTTTAGTCTATTACTTCACCACAAAGTAACAATTTACCTTGTTACTTCGTGAGAAAGTTATAGTTGGTCAAATGGGCCAACGGGCATCTTACGAACCAAAACGCACTCGATTAGTGTTAATAAGCTTAGATTATCCTTGGGAAGGTTAAGACTTGTGATCAAGAATATGAAGTTCCATACAACAAGTCATGGCCAAAAAAACTAAGTATGGAGACTTTAAACACTCTAGAATGATCTTTCCTTCAACCATTTGATCAAACGTAACTCGTTTAGTCTATTACTTCACCACGAAGTAACAATTTACCTTGTTACTTCGTGAGAAAGTTATAGTTGGTCAAATGGGCCAACATGCATCTTACGAACCAAAACGCACTCGATTAGTGTTAATAAGCTTAGATTATCCTTGGGAAGGTTAAGACTTGTGATCAAGAATATGAAGTTCCATACAACAAGTCATTGCCAAAAAAACTAAGTATGGAGACTTTAAACACTCTAGAATGATCTTTCCTTCAACGATTTGATCAAACGTAACTCGTTTAGTCTATTACTTCACCACGAAGTAACAATTTACCTTGTTACTTCGTGAGAAAGTTATAGTTGGTCAAATTGGCCAACGGGTATCGTACGAACCAAAACGCACTCGATTAGTGTTAATAAGCTTAGATTATGCTTGGGAAGGTTAATACTTGTGATCAAGAATATGAAGTTCCATACAACAAGTCATGGCCAAAAAACTAAGTATGGAGACTTTAAACACTCTCGAATGATCGTTCCTTCAACCATTTGATCAAACGTAACTCGTTTAGTCTATTACTTCACCACAAAGTAACAATTTACCTTGTTACTTCGTGAGAAAGTTATAGTTGGTCAAATGGGCCAACGGGCATCTTACGAACCAAAACGCACTCGATTAGTGTTAATAAGCTTAGATTATCCTTGGGAAGGTTAAGACTTGTGATCAAGAATATGAAGTTCCATACAACAAGTCATGGCCAAAAAAACTAAGTATGGAGACTTTAAACACTCTAGAATGATCTTTCCTTCAACCATTTGATCAAACGTAACTCGTTTAGTCTATTACTTCACCACGAAGTAACAATTTACCTTGTTACTTCGTGAGAAAGTTATAGTTGGTCAAATGGGCCAACATGCATCTTACGAACCAAAACGCACTCGATTAGTGTTAATAAGCTTAGATTATCCTTGGGAAGGTTAAGACTTGTGATCAAGAATATGAAGTTCCATACAACAAGTCATTGCCAAAAAAACTAAGTATGGAGACTTTAAACACTCTAGAATGATCTTTCCTTCAACGATTTGATCAAACGTAACTCGTTTAGTCTATTACTTCACCACGAAGTAACAATTTACCTTGTTACTTCGTGAGAAAGTTATAGTTGGTCAAATTGGCCAACGGGTATCGTACGAACCAAAACGCACTCGATTAGTGTTAATAAGCTTAGATTATGCTTGGGAAGGTTAATACTTGTGATCAAGAATATGAAGTTCCATACAACAAGTCATGGCCAAAAAACTAAGTATGGAGACTTTAAACACTCTCGAATGATCGTTCCTTCAACCATTTGATCAAACGTAACTCGTTTAGTCTATTACTTCACCACAAAGTAACAATTTACCTTGTTACTTCGTGAGAAAGTTATAGTTGGTCAAATGGGCCAACGGGCATCTTACGAACCAAAACGCACTCGATTAGTGTTAATAAGCTTAGATTATCCTTAGGTTAATACTTGTGATCAAGAATATGAAGTTCCATACAACAAGTCATGGCCAAAAAAACTAAGTATGGAGACTTTAAACACTCTAGAATGATCGTTCCTTCAATCATTTGATCAAACGTAACTCGTTTAGTCTATTACTTCACCACGAAGTAACAGTTTACCTTGTTAATTCGTGAGAAAGTTATAGTTGGTCAAATGGGCCAACGGGCATCGTACGAACCAAAATGCACTCGATTAGTGTTAATAAGCTTAGATTATCCTTAGGAAGGTTAATACTTGTGATCAAAAATATGAAGTTCCATACAACAAGTCATGGCCAAAAAAACTAAGTATGGAGACTTTAAACACTCTAGAATGATCTTTCCTTCAACGATTTGATCAAACGTAACTCGTTTAGTCAATTACTTCACAACGAAGTAACAGTTTACCTTGTTACTTCGTGAGAAAGTAATAGTTGGTCAAATGGGCCAACGGGTATCGTACAAACCAAAACGCACTCGATTAGTGTTAATAAGCTTAGATTATCCTTGGGAAGGTTAATACTTGTGATCAAGAATATGAAGTTCCATAGAACAAGTCATGGCCAAAAAAACTAAGTATGGAGACTTTAAACACTCTAGAATGATCGTTCCTTCAACCATTTGATCAAACGTAACTCGTTTAGTCTATTACTTCACCTCAAAGTAACAATTTACCTTGTTACTTCGTGAGAAAGTTATAGTTGGTCAAATGGGCCAACGGGCATCTTACGAACCAAAACGCACTCGATTAGTGTTAATAAGCTTAGATTATCCTTGGGAAGGTTAAGACTTGTGATCAAGAATATGAAGTTCCATACAACAAGTCATTGCCAAAAAAACTAAGTATGGAGACTTTAAACACTCTAGAATGATCTTTCCTTCAACGATTTGATCAAACGTAACTCGTTTAGTCTATTACTTCACCACGAAGTAACAATTTACCTTGTTACTTCGTGAGAAAGTTATAGTTGGTCAAATTGGCCAACGGGTATCGTACGAACCAAAACGCACTCGATTAGTGTTAATAAGCTTAGATTATGCTTGGGAAGGTTAATACTTGTGATCAAGAATATGAAGTTCCATACAACAAGTCATGGCCAAAAAAACTAAGTATGGAGACTTTAAACACTCTAGAATGATCTTTCCTTCAACGATTTGATCAAACGTAACTCGTTTAGTCTATTACTTCACCACGAAGTAACAGTTTACCTTGTTACTTCGTGAGAAAGTTATAGTTGGTCAAATGGGCCAACGGGCATCGTACGAACCAAAATGCACTCGATTAGTGTTAATAAGCTTAGATTATCCTTAGGAAGGTTAATACTTGTGATCAAAAATATGAAGTTCCATACAACAAGTCATGGCCAAAAAAACTAAGTATGGAGACTTTAAACACTCTAGAATGATCTTTCCTTCAACGATTTGATCAAACGTAACTCGTTTAGTCTATTACTTCACAACGAAGTAACAGTTTACCTTGTTACTTCGTGAGAAAGTAATAGTTGGTCAAATGGGCCAACGGGCATCTTACGAACCAAAACGCACTCGATTAGTGTTAATAAGCTTAGATTATCCTTAGGTTAATACTTGTGATCAAGAATATGAAGTTCCATACAACAAGTCATGGCCAAAAAAACTAAGTATGGAGACTTTAAACACTCTAGAATGATCGTTCCTTCAATCATTTGATCAAACGTAACTCGTTTAGTCTATTACTTCACCACGAAGTAACAGTTTACCTTGTTAATTCGTGAGAAAGTTATAGTTGGTCAAATGGGCCAACGGGCATCGTACGAACCAAAATGCACTCGATTAGTGTTAATAAGCTTAGATTATCCTTAGGAAGGTTAATACTTGTGATCAAAAATATGAAGTTCCATACAACAAGTCATGGCCAAAAAAACTAAGTATGGAGACTTTAAACACTCTAGAATGATCTTTCCTTCAACGATTTGATCAAACGTAACTCGTTTAGTCAATTACTTCACAACGAAGTAACAGTTTACCTTGTTACTTCGTGAGAAAGTAATAGTTGGTCAAATGGGCCAACGGGTATCGTACAAACCAAAACGCACTCGATTAGTGTTAATAAGCTTAGATTATCCTTGGGAAGGTTAATACTTGTGATCAAGAATATGAAGTTCCATACAACAAGTCATGGCCAAAAAAACTAAGTATGGAGACTTTAAACACTCTAGAATGATCGTTCCTTCAACCATTTGATCAAACGTAACTCGTTTAGTCTATTACTTCACCACAAAGTAACAATTTACCTTGTTACTTCGTGAGAAAGTTATAGTTGGTCAAATGGGCCAACGGGCATCTTACGAACCAAAACGCACTCGATTAGTGTTAATAAGCTTAGATTATCCTTGGGAAGGTTAAGACTTGTGATCAAGAATATGAAGTTCCATACAACAAGTCATGGCCAAAAAAACTAAGTATGGAGACTTTAAACACTCTAGAATGATCTTTCCTTCAACCATTTGATCAAACGTAACTCGTTTAGTCTATTACTTCACCACGAAGTAACAATTTACCTTGTTACTTCGTGAGAAAGTTATAGTTGGTCAAATGGGCCAACATGCATCTTACGAACCAAAACGCACTCGATTAGTGTTAATAAGCTTAGATTATCCTTGGGAAGGTTAAGACTTGTGATCAAGAATATGAAGTTCCATACAACAAGTCATTGCCAAAAAAACTAAGTATGGAGACTTTAAACACTCTAGAATGATCTTTCCTTCAACGATTTGATCAAACGTAACTCGTTTAGTCTATTACTTCACCACGAAGTAACAATTTACCTTGTTACTTCGTGAGAAAGTTATAGTTGGTCAAATTGGCCAACGGGTATCGTACGAACCAAAACGCACTCGATTAGTGTTAATAAGCTTAGATTATGCTTGGGAAGGTTAATACTTGTGATCAAGAATATGAAGTTCCATACAACAAGTCATGGCCAAAAAACTAAGTATGGAGACTTTAAACACTCTCGAATGATCGTTCCTTCAACCATTTGATCAAACGTAACTCGTTTAGTCTATTACTTCACCACAAAGTAACAATTTACCTTGTTACTTCGTGAGAAAGTTATAGTTGGTCAAATGGGCCAACGGGCATCTTACGAACCAAAACGCACTCGATTAGTGTTAATAAGCTTAGATTATCCTTGGGAAGGTTAAGACTTGTGATCAAGAATATGAAGTTCCATACAACAAGTCATGGCCAAAAAAACTAAGTATGGAGACTTTAAACACTCTAGAATGATCTTTCCTTCAACCATTTGATCAAACGTAACTCGTTTAGTCTATTACTTCACCACGAAGTAACAATTTACCTTGTTACTTCGTGAGAAAGTTATAGTTGGTCAAATGGGCCAACATGCATCTTACGAACCAAAACGCACTCGATTAGTGTTAATAAGCTTAGATTATCCTTGGGAAGGTTAAGACTTGTGATCAAGAATATGAAGTTCCATACAACAAGTCATTGCCAAAAAAACTAAGTATGGAGACTTTAAACACTCTAGAATGATCTTTCCTTCAACGATTTGATCAAACGTAACTCGTTTAGTCTATTACTTCACCACGAACTAACAATTTACCTTGTTACTTCGTGAGAAAGTTATAGTTGGTCAAATTGGCCAACGGGTATCGTACGAACCAAAACGCACTCGATTAGTGTTAATAAGCTTAGATTATGCTTGGGAAGGTTAATACTTGTGATCAAGAATATGAAGTTCCATACAACAAGTCATGGCCAAAAAAACTAAGTATGGAGACTTTAAACACTCTAGAATGATCTTTCCTTCAACGATTTGATCAAACGTAACTCGTTTAGTCTATTACTTCACCACGAAGTAACAGTTTACCTTGTTACTTCGTGAGAAAGTTATAGTTGGTCAAATGGGCCAACGGGCATCGTACGAACCAAAATGCACTCGATTAGTGTTAATAAGCTTAGATTATCCTTAGGAAGGTTAATACTTGTGATCAAAAATATGAAGTTCCATACACCAAGTCATGGCCAAAAAAACTAAGTATGGAGACTTTAAACACTCTAGAATGATCTTTCCTTCAACGATTTGATCAAACGTAACTCGTTTAGTCTATTACTTCACAACGAAGTAACAGTTTACCTTGTTACTTCGTGAGAAAGTAATAGTTGGTCAAATGGGCCAACGGGCATCTTACGAACCAAAACGCACTCGATTAGTGTTAATAAGCTTAGATTATCCTTAGGTTAATACTTGTGATCAAGAATATGAAGTTCCATACAACAAGTCATGGCCAAAAAAACTAAGTATGGAGACTTTAAACACTCTAGAATGATCGTTCCTTCAATCATTTGATCAAACGTAACTCGTTTAGTCTATTACTTCACCACGAAGTAACAGTTTACCTTGTTAATTCGTGAGAAAGTTATAGTTGGTCAAATGGGCCAACGGGCATCGTACGAACCAAAATGCACTCGATTAGTGTTAATAAGCTTAGATTATCCTTAGGAAGGTTAATACTTGTGATAAAAAATATGAAGTTCCATACAACAAGTCATGGCCAAAAAAACTAAGTATGGAGACTTTAAACACTCTAGAATGATCTTTCCTTCAACGATTTGATCAAACGTAACTCGTTTAGTCAATTACTTCACAACGAAGTAACAGTTTACCTTGTTACTTCGTGAGAAAGTAATAGTTGGTCAAATGGGCCAACGGGTATCGTACAAACCAAAACACACTCGATTAGTGTTAATAAGCTTAGATTATCCTTGGGAAGGTTAATACTTGTGATCAAGAATATGAAGTTCCATACAACAAGTCATGGCCAAAAAAACTAAGTATGGAGACTTTAAACACTCTAGAATGATCGTTCCTTCAACCATTTGATCAAACGTAACTCGTTTAGTCTATTACTTCACCACAAAGTAACAATTTACCTTGTTACTTCGTGAGAAAGTTATAGTTGGTCAAATGGGCCAACGGGCATCTTACGAACCAAAACGCACTCGATTAGTGTTAATAAGCTTAGATTATCCTTGGGAAGGTTAAGACTTGTGATCAAGAATATGAAGTTCCATACAACAAGTCATGGCCAAAAAAACTAAGTATGGAGACTTTAAACACTCTAGAATGATCTTTCCTTCAACGATTTGATCAAACGTAACTCGTTTAGTCAATTACTTCACAACGAAGTAACAGTTTACCTTGTTACTTCGTGAGAAAGTAATAGTTGGTCAAATGGGCCAACGGGTATCGTACAAACCAAAACGCACTCGATTAGTGTTAATAAGCTTAGATTATCCTTGGGAAGGTTAATACTTGTGATCAAGAATATGAAGTTCCATAGAACAAGTCATGGCCAAAAAAACTAAGTATGGAGACTTTAAACACTCTAGAATGATCGTTCCTTCAACCATTTGATCAAACGTAACTCGTTTAGTCTATTACTTCACCTCAAAGTAACAATTTACCTTGTTACTTCGTGAGAAAGTTATAGTTGGTCAAATGGGCCAACGGGCATCTTACGAACCAAAACGCACTCGATTAGTGTTAATAAGCTTAGATTATCCTTGGGAAGGTTAAGACTTGTGATCAAGAATATGAAGTTCCATACAACAAGTCATTGCCAAAAAAACTAAGTATGGAGACTTTAAACACTCTAGAATGATCTTTCCTTCAACGATTTGATCAAACGTAACTCGTTTAGTCTATTACTTCACCACGAAGTAACAATTTACCTTGTTACTTCGTGAGAAAGTTATAGTTGGTCAAATTGGCCAACGGGTATCGTACGAACCAAAACGCACTCGATTAGTGTTAATAAGCTTAGATTATGCTTGGGAAGGTTAATACTTGTGATCAAGAATATGAAGTTCCATACAACAAGTCATGGCCAAAAAAACTAAGTATGGAGACTTTAAACACTCTAGAATGATCTTTCCTTCAACGATTTGATCAAACGTAACTCGTTTAGTCTATTACTTCACCACGAAGTAACAGTTTACCTTGTTACTTCGTGAGAAAGTTATAGTTGGTCAAATGGGCCAACGGGCATCGTACGAACCAAAATGCACTCGATTAGTGTTAATAAGCTTAGATTATCCTTAGGAAGGTTAATACTTGTGATCAAAAATATGAAGTTCCATACAACAAGTCATGGCCAAAAAAACTAAGTATGGAGACTTTAAACACTCTAGAATGATCTTTCCTTCAACGATTTGATCAAACGTAACTCGTTTAGTCTATTACTTCACAACGAAGTAACAGTTTACCTTGTTACTTCGTGAGAAAGTAATAGTTGGTCAAATGGGCCAACGGGCATCTTACGAACCAAAACGCACTCGATTAGTGTTAATAAGCTTAGATTATCCTTAGGTTAATACTTGTGATCAAGAATATGAAGTTCCATACAACAAGTCATGGCCAAAAAAACTAAGTATGGAGACTTTAAACACTCTAGAATGATCGTTCCTTCAATCATTTGATCAAACGTAACTCGTTTAGTCTATTACTTCACCACGAAGTAACAGTTTACCTTGTTAATTCGTGAGAAAGTTATAGTTGGTCAAATGGGCCAACGGGCATCGTACGAACCAAAATGCACTCGATTAGTGTTAATAAGCTTAGATTATCCTTAGGAAGGTTAATACTTGTGATCAAAAATATGAAGTTCCATACAACAAGTCATGGCCAAAAAAACTAAGTATGGAGACTTTAAACACTCTAGAATGATCTTTCCTTCAACGATTTGATCAAACGTAACTCGTTTAGTCAATTACTTCACAACGAAGTAACAGTTTACCTTGTTACTTCGTGAGAAAGTAATAGTTGGTCAAATGGGCCAACGGGTATCGTACAAACCAAAACGCACTCGATTAGTGTTAATAAGCTTAGATTATCCTTGGGAAGGTTAATACTTGTGATCAAGAATATGAAGTTCCATACAACAAGTCATGGCCAAAAAAACTAAGTATGGAGACTTTAAACACTCTAGAATGATCGTTCCTTCAACCATTTGATCAAACGTAACTCGTTTAGTCTATTACTTCACCACAAAGTAACAATTTACCTTGTTACTTCGTGAGAAAGTTATAGTTGGTCAAATGGGCCAACGGGCATCTTACGAACCAAAACGCACTCGATTAGTGTTAATAAGCTTAGATTATCCTTGGGAAGGTTAAGACTTGTGATCAAGAATATGAAGTTCCATACAACAAGTCATGGCCAAAAAAACTAAGTATGGAGACTTTAAACACTCTAGAATGATCTTTCCTTCAACCATTTGATCAAACGTAACTCGTTTAGTCTATTACTTCACCACGAAGTAACAATTTACCTTGTTACTTCGTGAGAAAGTTATAGTTGGTCAAATGGGCCAACATGCATCTTACGAACCAAAACGCACTCGATTAGTGTTAATAAGCTTAGATTATCCTTGGGAAGGTTAAGACTTGTGATCAAGAATATGAAGTTCCATACAACAAGTCATTGCCAAAAAAACTAAGTATGGAGACTTTAAACACTCTAGAATGATCTTTCCTTCAACGATTTGATCAAACGTAACTCGTTTAGTCTATTACTTCACCACGAAGTAACAATTTACCTTGTTACTTCGTGAGAAAGTTATAGTTGGTCAAATTGGCCAACGGGTATCGTACGAACCAAAACGCACTCGATTAGTGTTAATAAGCTTAGATTATGCTTGGGAAGGTTAATACTTGTGATCAAGAATATGAAGTTCCATACAACAAGTCATGGCCAAAAAACTAAGTATGGAGACTTTAAACACTCTCGAATGATCGTTCCTTCAACCATTTGATCAAACGTAACTCGTTTAGTCTATTACTTCACCACAAAGTAACAATTTACCTTGTTACTTCGTGAGAAAGTTATAGTTGGTCAAATGGGCCAACGGGCATCTTACGAACCAAAACGCACTCGATTAGTGTTAATAAGCTTAGATTATCCTTGGGAAGGTTAAGACTTGTGATCAAGAATATGAAGTTCCATACAACAAGTCATGGCCAAAAAAACTAAGTATGGAGACTTTAAACACTCTAGAATGATCTTTCCTTCAACCATTTGATCAAACGTAACTCGTTTAGTCTATTACTTCACCACGAAGTAACAATTTACCTTGTTACTTCGTGAGAAAGTTATAGTTGGTCAAATGGGCCAACATGCATCTTACGAACCAAAACGCACTCGATTAGTGTTAATAAGCTTAGATTATCCTTGGGAAGGTTAAGACTTGTGATCAAGAATATGAAGTTCCATACAACAAGTCATTGCCAAAAAAACTAAGTATGGAGACTTTAAACACTCTAGAATGATCTTTCCTTCAACGATTTGATCAAACGTAACTCGTTTAGTCTATTACTTCACCACGAAGTAACAATTTACCTTGTTACTTCGTGAGAAAGTTATAGTTGGTCAAATTGGCCAACGGGTATCGTACGAACCAAAACGCACTCGATTAGTGTTAATAAGCTTAGATTATGCTTGGGAAGGTTAATACTTGTGATCAAGAATATGAAGTTCCATACAACAAGTCATGGCCAAAAAAACTAAGTATGGAGACTTTAAACACTCTAGAATGATCTTTCCTTCAACGATTTGATCAAACGTAACTCGTTTAGTCTATTACTTCACCACGAAGTAACAGTTTACCTTGTTACTTCGTGAGAAAGTTATAGTTGGTCAAATGGGCCAACGGGCATCGTACGAACCAAAATGCACTCGATTAGTGTTAATAAGCTTAGATTATCCTTAGGAAGGTTAATACTTGTGATCAAAAATATGAAGTTCCATACACCAAGTCATGGCCAAAAAAACTAAGTATGGAGACTTTAAACACTCTAGAATGATCTTTCCTTCAACGATTTGATCAAACGTAACTCGTTTAGTCTATTACTTCACAACGAAGTAACAGTTTACCTTGTTACTTCGTGAGAAAGTAATAGTTGGTCAAATGGGCCAACGGGCATCTTACGAACCAAAACGCACTCGATTAGTGTTAATAAGCTTAGATTATCCTTAGGTTAATACTTGTGATCAAGAATATGAAGTTCCATACAACAAGTCATGGCCAAAAAAACTAAGTATGGAGACTTTAAACACTCTAGAATGATCGTTCCTTCAATCATTTGATCAAACGTAACTCGTTTAGTCTATTACTTCACCACGAAGTAACAGTTTACCTTGTTAATTCGTGAGAAAGTTATAGTTGGTCAAATGGGCCAACGGGCATCGTACGAACCAAAATGCACTCGATTAGTGTTAATAAGCTTAGATTATCCTTAGGAAGGTTAATACTTGTGATAAAAAATATGAAGTTCCATACAACAAGTCATGGCCAAAAAAACTAAGTATGGAGACTTTAAACACTCTAGAATGATCTTTCCTTCAACGATTTGATCAAACGTAACTCGTTTAGTCTATTACTTCACCACGAAGTAACAGTTTACCTTGTTACTTCGTGAGAAAGTTATAGTTGGTCAAATGGGCCAACGGGCATCGTACGAACCAAAATGCACTCGATTAGTGTTAATAAGCTTAGATTATCCTTAGGAAGGTTAATACTTGTGATCAAAAATATGAAGTTCCATACAACAAGTCATGGCCAAAAAAACTAAGTATGGAGACTTTAAACACTCTAGAATGATCTTTCCTTCAACGATTTGATCAAACGTAACTCGTTTAGTCAATTACTTCACAACGAAGTAACAGTTTACCTTGTTACTTCGTGAGAAAGTAATAGTTGGTCAAATGGGCCAACGGGTATCGTACAAACCAAAACACACTCGATTAGTGTTAATAAGCTTAGATTATCCTTGGGAAGGTTAATACTTGTGATCAAGAATATGAAGTTCCATACAACAAGTCATGGCCAAAAAAACTAAGTATGGAGACTTTAAACACTCTAGAATGATCGTTCCTTCAACCATTTGATCAAACGTAACTCGTTTAGTCTATTACTTCACCACAAAGTAACAATTTACCTTGTTACTTCGTGAGAAAGTTATAGTTGGTCAAATGGGCCAACGGGCATCTTACGAACCAAAACGCACTCGATTAGTGTTAATAAGCTTAGATTATCCTTGGGAAGGTTAAGACTTGTGATCAAGAATATGAAGTTCCATACAACAAGTCATGGCCAAAAAAACTAAGTATGGAGACTTTAAACACTCTAGAATGATCTTTCCTTCAACCATTTGATCAAACGTAACTCGTTTAGTCTATTACTTCACCACGAAGTAACAATTTACCTTGTTACTTCGTGAGAAAGTTATAGTTGGTCAAATGGGCCAACATGCATCTTACGAACCAAAACGCACTCGATTAGTGTTAATAAGCTTAGATTATCCTTGGGAAGGTTAAGACTTGTGATCAAGAATATGAAGTTCCATACAACAAGTCATTGCCAAAAAAACTAAGTATGGAGACTTTAAACACTCTAGAATGATCTTTCCTTCAACGATTTGATCAAACGTAACTCGTTTAGTCTATTACTTCACCACGAAGTAACAATTTACCTTGTTACTTCGTGAGAAAGTTATAGTTGGTCAAATTGGCCAACGGGTATCGTACGAACCAAAACGCACTCGATTAGTGTTAATAAGCTTAGATTATGCTTGGGAAGGTTAATACTTGTGATCAAGAATATGAAGTTCCATACAACAAGTCATGGCCAAAAAAACTAAGTATGGAGACTTTAAACACTCTAGAATGATCGTTCCTTCAACCATTTGATCAAACGTAACTCGTTTAGTCTATTACTTCACCACAAAGTAACAATTTACCTTGTTACTTCGTGAGAAAGTTATAGTTGGTCAAATGGGCCAACGGGCATCTTACGAACCAAAACGCACTCGATTAGTGTTAATAAGCTTAGATTATCCTTGGGAAGGTTAAGACTTGTGATCAAGAATATGAAGTTCCATACAACAAGTCATGGCCAAAAAAACTAAGTATGGAGACTTTAAACACTCTAGAATGATCTTTCCTTCAACCATTTGATCAAACGTAACTCGTTTAGTCTATTACTTCACCATGAAGTAACAATTTACCTTGTTACTTCGTGAGAAAGTTATAGTTGGTCAAATGGGCCAACATGCATCTTACGAACCAAAACGCACTCGATTAGTGTTAATAAGCTTAGATTATCCTTGGGAAGGTTAAGACTTGTGATCAAGAATATGAAGTTCCATACAACAAGTCATTGCCAAAAAAACTAAGTATGGAGACTTTAAACACTCTAGAATGATCTTTCCTTCAACGATTTGATCAAACGTAACTCGTTTAGTCTATTACTTCACCACGAAGTAACAATTTACCTTGTTACTTCGTGAGAAAGTTATAGTTGGTCAAATTGGCCAACGGGTATCGTACGAACCAAAACGCACTCGATTAGTGTTAATAAGCTTAGATTATGCTTGGGAAGGTTAATACTTGTGATCAAGAATATGAAGTTCCATACAACAAGTCATGGCCAAAAAAACTAAGTATGGAGACTTTAAACACTCTAGAATGATCTTTCCTTCAACGATTTGATCAAACGTAACTCGTTTAGTCTATTACTTCACCACGAAGTAACAGTTTACCTTGTTACTTCGTGAGAAAGTTATAGTTGGTCAAATGGGCCAACGGGCATCGTACGAACCAAAATGCACTCGATTAGTGTTAATAAGCTTAGATTATCCTTAGGAAGGTTAATACTTGTGATCAAAAATATGAAGTTCCATACAACAAGTCATGGCCAAAAAAACTAAGTATGGAGACTTTAAACACTCTAGAATGATCTTTCCTTCAACGATTTGATCAAACGTAACTCGTTTAGTCTATTACTTCACAACGAAGTAACAGTTTACCTTGTTACTTCGTGAGAAAGTAATAGTTGGTCAAATGGGCCAACGGGCATCTTACGAACCAAAACGCACTCGATTAGTGTTAATAAGCTTAGATTATCCTTAGGTTAATACTTGTGATCAAGAATATGAAGTTCCATACAACAAGTCATGGCCAAAAAAACTAAGTATGGAGACTTTAAACACTCTAGAATGATCGTTCCTTCAATCATTTGATCAAACGTAACTCGTTTAGTCTATTACTTCACCACGAAGTAACAGTTTACCTTGTTAATTCGTGAGAAAGTTATAGTTGGTCAAATGGGCCAACGGGCATCGTACGAACCAAAATGCACTCGATTAGTGTTAATAAGCTTAGATTATCCTTAGGAAGGTTAATACTTGTGATCAAAAATATGAAGTTCCATACAACAAGTCATGGCCAAAAAAACTAAGTATGGAGACTTTAAACACTCTAGAATGATCTTTCCTTCAACGATTTGATCAAACGTAACTCGTTTAGTCAATTACTTCACAACGAAGTAACAGTTTACCTTGTTACTTCGTGAGAAAGTAATAGTTGGTCAAATGGGCCAACGGGTATCGTACAAACCAAAACACACTCGATTAGTGTTAATAAGCTTAGATTATCCTTGGGAAGGTTAATACTTGTGATCAAGAATATGAAGTTCCATACAACAAGTCATGGCCAAAAAAACTAAGTATGGAGACTTTAAACACTCTAGAATGATCGTTCCTTCAACCATTTGATCAAACGTAACTCGTTTAGTCTATTACTTCACCACAAAGTAACAATTTACCTTGTTACTTCGTGAGAAAGTTATAGTTGGTCAAATGGGCCAACGGGCATCTTACGAACCAAAACGCACTCGATTAGTGTTAATAAGCTTAGATTATCCTTGGGAAGGTTAAGACTTGTGATCAAGAATATGAAGTTCCATACAACAAGTCATGGCCAAAAAAACTAAGTATGGAGACTTTAAACACTCTAGAATGATCTTTCCTTCAACCATTTGATCAAACGTAACTCGTTTAGTCTATTACTTCACCATGAAGTAACAATTTACCTTGTTACTTCGTGAGAAAGTTATAGTTGGTCAAATGGGCCAACATGCATCTTACGAACCAAAACGCACTCGATTAGTGTTAATAAGCTTAGATTATCCTTGGGAAGGTTAAGACTTGTGATCAAGAATATGAAGTTCCATACAACAAGTCATTGCCAAAAAAACTAAGTATGGAGACTTTAAACACTCTAGAATGATCTTTCCTTCAACGATTTGATCAAACGTAACTCGTTTAGTCTATTACTTCACCACGAAGTAACAATTTACCTTGTTACTTCGTGAGAAAGTTATAGTTGGTCAAATTGGCCAACGGGTATCGTACGAACCAAAACGCACTCGATTAGTGTTAATAAGCTTAGATTATGCTTGGGAAGGTTAATACTTGTGATCAAGAATATGAAGTTCCATACAACAAGTCATGGCCAAAAAAACTAAGTATGGAGACTTTAAACACTCTAGAATGATCTTTCCTTCAACGATTTGATCAAACGTAACTCGTTTAGTCTATTACTTCACCACGAAGTAACAGTTTACCTTGTTACTTCGTGAGAAAGTTATAGTTGGTCAAATGGGCCAACGGGCATCGTACGAACCAAAATGCACTCGATTAGTGTTAATAAGCTTAGATTATCCTTAGGAAGGTTAATACTTGTGATCAAAAATATGAAGTTCCATACAACAAGTCATGGCCAAAAAAACTAAGTATGGAGACTTTAAACACTCTAGAATGATCTTTCCTTCAACGATTTGATCAAACGTAACTCGTTTAGTCTATTACTTCACAACGAAGTAACAGTTTACCTTGTTACTTCGTGAGAAAGTAATAGTTGGTCAAATGGGCCAACGGGCATCTTACGAACCAAAACGCACTCGATTAGTGTTAATAAGCTTAGATTATCCTTAGGTTAATACTTGTGATCAAGAATATGAAGTTCCATACAACAAGTCATGGCCAAAAAAACTAAGTATGGAGACTTTAAACACTCTAGAATGATCGTTCCTTCAATCATTTGATCAAACGTAACTCGTTTAGTCTATTACTTCACCACGAAGTAACAGTTTACCTTGTTAATTCGTGAGAAAGTTATAGTTGGTCAAATGGGCCAACGGGCATCGTACGAACCAAAATGCACTCGATTAGTGTTAATAAGCTTAGATTATCCTTAGGAAGGTTAATACTTGTGATCAAAAATATGAAGTTCCATACAACAAGTCATGGCCAAAAAAACTAAGTATGGAGACTTTAAACACTCTAGAATGATCTTTCCTTCAACGATTTGATCAAACGTAACTCGTTTAGTCAATTACTTCACAACGAAGTAACAGTTTACCTTGTTACTTCGTGAGAAAGTAATAGTTGGTCAAATGGGCCAACGGGTATCGTACAAACCAAAACACACTCGATTAGTGTTAATAAGCTTAGATTATCCTTGGGAAGGTTAATACTTGTGATCAAGAATATGAAGTTCCATACAACAAGTCATGGCCAAAAAAACTAAGTATGGAGACTTTAAACACTCTAGAATGATCGTTCCTTCAACCATTTGATCAAACGTAACTCGTTTAGTCTATTACTTCACCACAAAGTAACAATTTACCTTGTTACTTCGTGAGAAAGTTATAGTTGGTCAAATGGGCCAACGGGCATCTTACGAACCAAAACGCACTCGATTAGTGTTAATAAGCTTAGATTATCCTTGGGAAGGTTAAGACTTGTGATCAAGAATATGAAGTTCCATACAACAAGTCATGGCCAAAAAAACTAAGTATGGAGACTTTAAACACTCTAGAATGATCTTTCCTTCAACCATTTGATCAAACGTAACTCGTTTAGTCTATTACTTCACCACGAAGTAACAATTTACCTTGTTACTTCGTGAGAAAGTTATAGTTGGTCAAATGGGCCAACATGCATCTTACGAACCAAAACGCACTCGATTAGTGTTAATAAGCTTAGATTATCCTTGGGAAGGTTAAGACTTGTGATCAAGAATATGAAGTTCCATACAACAAGTCATTGCCAAAAAAACTAAGTATGGAGACTTTAAACACTCTAGAATGATCTTTCCTTCAACGATTTGATCAAACGTAACTCGTTTAGTCTATTACTTCACCACGAAGTAACAATTTACCTTGTTACTTCGTGAGAAAGTTATAGTTGGTCAAATTGGCCAACGGGTATCGTACGAACCAAAACGCACTCGATTAGTGTTAATAAGCTTAGATTATGCTTGGGAAGGTTAATACTTGTGATCAAGAATATGAAGTTCCATACAACAAGTCATGGCCAAAAAAACTAAGTATGGAGACTTTAAACACTCTATAATGATCTTTCCTTCAACGATTTGATCAAACGTAACTCGTTTAGTCTATTACTTCACCACGAAGTAACAGTTTACCTTGTTACTTCGTGAGAAAGTTATAGTTGGTCAAATGGGCCAACGGGCATCGTACGAACCAAAATGCACTCGATTAGTGTTAATAAGCTTAGATTATCCTTAGGAAGGTTAATACTTGTGATCAAAAATATGAAGTTCCATACACCAAGTCATGGCCAAAAAAACTAAGTATGGAGACTTTAAACACTCTAGAATGATCTTTCCTTCAACGATTTGATCAAACGTAACTCGTTTAGTCTATTACTTCACAACGAAGTAACAGTTTACCTTGTTACTTCGTGAGAAAGTAATAGTTGGTCAAATGGGCCAACGGGCATCTTACGAACCAAAACGCACTCGATTAGTGTTAATAAGCTTAGATTATCCTTAGGTTAATACTTGTGATCAAGAATATGAAGTTCCATACAACAAGTCATGGCCAAAAAAACTAAGTATGGAGACTTTAAACACTCTAGAATGATCGTTCCTTCAATCATTTGATCAAACGTAACTCGTTTAGTCTATTACTTCACCACGAAGTAACAGTTTACCTTGTTAATTCGTGAGAAAGTTATAGTTGGTCAAATGGGCCAACGGGCATCGTACGAACCAAAATGCACTCGATTAGTGTTAATAAGCTTAGATTATCCTTAGGAAGGTTAATACTTGTGATCAAAAATATGAAGTTCCATACAACAAGTCATGGCCAAAAAAACTAAGTATGGAGACTTTAAACACTCTAGAATGATCTTTCCTTCAACGATTTGATCAAACGTAACTCGTTTAGTCAATTACTTCACAACGAAGTAACAGTTTACCTTGTTACTTCGTGAGAAAGTAATAGTTGGTCAAATGGGCCAACGGGTATCGTACAAACCAAAACACACTCGATTAGTGTTAATAAGCTTAGATTATCCTTGGGAAGGTTAATACTTGTGATCAAGAATATGAAGTTCCATACAACAAGTCATGGCCAAAAAAACTAAGTATGGAGACTTTAAACACTCTAGAATGATCGTTCCTTCAACCATTTGATCAAACGTAACTCGTTTAGTCTATTACTTCACCACAAAGTAACAATTTACCTTGTTACTTCGTGAGAAAGTTATAGTTGGTCAAATTGGCCAACGGGTATCGTACGAACCAAAACGCACTCGATTAGTGTTAATAAGCTTAGATTATGCTTGGGAAGGTTAATACTTGTGATCAAGAATATGAAGTTCCATACAACAAGTCATGGCCAAAAAAACTAAGTATGGAGACTTTAAACACTCTAGAATGATCGTTCCTTCAACCATTTGATCAAACGTAACTCGTTTAGTCTATTACTTCACCACAAAGTAACAATTTACCTTGTTACTTCGTGAGAAAGTTATAGTTGGTCAAATGGGCCAACGGGCATCTTACGAACCAAAACGCACTCGATTAGTGTTAATAAGCTTAGATTATCCTTGGGAAGGTTAAGACTTGTGATCAAGAATATGAAGTTCCATACAACAAGTCATGGCCAAAAAAACTAAGTATGGAGACTTTAAACACTCTAGAATGATCTTTCCTTCAACCATTTGATCAAACGTAACTCGTTTAGTCTATTACTTCACCATGAAGTAACAATTTACCTTGTTACTTCGTGAGAAAGTTATAGTTGGTCAAATGGGCCAACATGCATCTTACGAACCAAAACGCACTCGATTAGTGTTAATAAGCTTAGATTATCCTTGGGAAGGTTAAGACTTGTGATCAAGAATATGAAGTTCCATACAACAAGTCATTGCCAAAAAAACTAAGTATGGAGACTTTAAACACTCTAGAATGATCTTTCCTTCAACGATTTGATCAAACGTAACTCGTTTAGTCTATTACTTCACCACGAAGTAACAATTTACCTTGTTACTTCGTGAGAAAGTTATAGTTGGTCAAATTGGCCAACGGGTATCGTACGAACCAAAACGCACTCGATTAGTGTTAATAAGCTTAGATTATGCTTGGGAAGGTTAATACTTGTGATCAAGAATATGAAGTTCCATACAACAAGTCATGGCCAAAAAAACTAAGTATGGAGACTTTAAACACTCTAGAATGATCTTTCCTTCAACGATTTGATCAAACGTAACTCGTTTAGTCTATTACTTCACCACGAAGTAACAGTTTACCTTGTTACTTCGTGAGAAAGTTATAGTTGGTCAAATGGGCCAACGGGCATCGTACGAACCAAAATGCACTCGATTAGTGTTAATAAGCTTAGATTATCCTTAGGAAGGTTAATACTTGTGATCAAAAATATGAAGTTCCATACAACAAGTCATGGCCAAAAAAACTAAGTATGGAGACTTTAAACACTCTAGAATGATCTTTCCTTCAACGATTTGATCAAACGTAACTCGTTTAGTCTATTACTTCACAACGAAGTAACAGTTTACCTTGTTACTTCGTGAGAAAGTAATAGTTGGTCAAATGGGCCAACGGGCATCTTACGAACCAAAACGCACTCGATTAGTGTTAATAAGCTTAGATTATCCTTAGGTTAATACTTGTGATCAAGAATATGAAGTTCCATACAACAAGTCATGGCCAAAAAAACTAAGTATGGAGACTTTAAACACTCTAGAATGATCGTTCCTTCAATCATTTGATCAAACGTAACTCGTTTAGTCTATTACTTCACCACGAAGTAACAGTTTACCTTGTTAATTCGTGAGAAAGTTATAGTTGGTCAAATGGGCCAACGGGCATCGTACGAACCAAAATGCACTCGATTAGTGTTAATAAGCTTAGATTATCCTTAGGAAGGTTAATACTTGTGATCAAAAATATGAAGTTCCATACAACAAGTCATGGCCAAAAAAACTAAGTATGGAGACTTTAAACACTCTAGAATGATCTTTCCTTCAACGATTTGATCAAACGTAACTCGTTTAGTCAATTACTTCACAACGAAGTAACAGTTTACCTTGTTACTTCGTGAGAAAGTAATAGTTGGTCAAATGGGCCAACGGGTATCGTACAAACCAAAACGCACTCGATTAGTGTTAATAAGCTTAGATTATCCTTGGGAAGGTTAATACTTGTGATCAAGAATATGAAGTTCCATACAACAAGTCATGGCCAAAAAAACTAAGTATGGAGACTTTAAACACTCTAGAATGATCTTTCCTTCAACCATTTGATCAAACGTAACTCGTTTAATCTATTACTTCACCACGAAGTAACAATTTACCTTGTTACTTCGTGAGAAAGTTATAGTTGGTCAAATGGGCCAACATGCATCTTACGAACCAAAACGCACTCGATTAGTGTTAATAAGCTTAGATTATCCTTGGGAAGGTTAAGACTTGTGATCAAGAATATGAAGTTCCATACAACAAGTCATTGCCAAAAAAACTAAGTATGGAGACTTTAAACACTCTAGAATGATCTTTCCTTCAACGATTTGATCAAACGTAACTCGTTTAGTCTATTACTTCACCACGAAGTAACAATTTACCTTGTTACTTCGTGAGAAAGTTATAGTTGGTCAAATTGGCCAACGGGTATCGTACGAACCAAAACGCACTCGATTAGTGTTAATAAGCTTAGATTATGCTTGGGAAGGTTAATACTTGTGATCAAGAATATGAAGTTCCATACAACAAGTCATGGCCAAAAAAACTAAGTATGGAGACTTTAAACACTCTAGAATGATCTTTCCTTCAACGATTTGATCAAACGTAACTCGTTTAGTCTATTACTTCACAACGAAGTAACAGTTTACCTTGTTACTTCGTGAGAAAGTAATAGTTGGTCAAATGGGCCAACGGGCATCTTACGAACCAAAACGCACTCGATTAGTGTTAATAAGCTTAGATTATCCTTAGGTTAATACTTGTGATCAAGAATATGAAGTTCCATACAACAAGTCATGGCCAAAAAAACTAAGTATGGAGACTTTAAACACTCTAGAATGATCGTTCTTTCAATCATTTGATCAAACGTAACTCGTTTAGTCTATTACTTCACCACGAAGTAACAGTTTACCTTGTTAATTCGTGAGAAAGTTATAGTTGGTCAAATGGGCCAACGGGCATCGTACGAACCAAAATGCACTCGATTAGTGTTAATAAGCTTAGATTATCCTTAGGAAGGTTAATACTTGTGATCAAAAATATGAAGTTCCATACAACAAGTCATGGCCAAAAAAACTAAGTATGGAGACTTTAAACACTCTAGAATGATCTTTCCTTCAACGATTTGATCAAACGTAACTCGTTTAGTCAATTACTTCACAACGAAGTAACAGTTTACCTTGTTACTTCGTGAGAAAGTAATAGTTGGTCAAATGGGCCAACGGGTATCGTACAAACCAAAACGCACTCGATTAGTGTTAATAAGCTTAGATTATCCTTGGGAAGGTTAATACTTGTGATCAAGAATATGAAGTTCCATACAACAAGTCATGGCCAAAAAAACTAAGTATGGAGACTTTAAACACTCTAGAATGATCGTTCCTTCAACCATTTGATCAAACGTAACTCGTTTAGTCTATTACTTCACCACAAAGTAACAATTTACCTTGTTACTTCGTGAGAAAGTTATAGTTGGTCAAATGGGCCAACGGGCATCTTACGAACCAAAACGCACTCGATTAGTGTTAATAAGCTTAGATTATCCTTGGGAAGGTTAAGACTTGTGATCAAGAATATGAAGTTCCATACAACAAGTCATGGCCAAAAAAACTAAGTATGGAGACTTTAAACACTCTAGAATGATCTTTCCTTCAACCATTTGATCAAACGTAACTCGTTTAATCTATTACTTCACCACGAAGTAACAATTTACCTTGTTACTTCGTGAGAAAGTTATAGTTGGTCAAATGGGCCAACATGCATCTTACGAACCAAAACGCACTCGATTAGTGTTAATAAGCTTAGATTATCCTTGGGAAGGTTAAGACTTGTGATCAAGAATATGAAGTTCCATACAACAAGTCATTGCCAAAAAAACTAAGTATGGAGACTTTAAACACTCTAGAATGATCTTTCCTTCAACGATTTGATCAAACGTAACTCGTTTAGTCTATTACTTCACCACGAAGTAACAATTTACCTTGTTACTTCGTGAGAAAGTTATAGTTGGTCAAATTGGCCAACGGGTATCGTACGAACCAAAACGCACTCGATTAGTGTTAATAAGCTTAGATTATGCTTGGGAAGGTTAATACTTGTGATCAAGAATATGAAGTTCCATACAACAAGTCATGGCCAAAAAAACTAAGTATGGAGACTTTAAACACTCTAGAATGATCTTTCCTTCAACGATTTGATCAAACGTAACTCGTTTAGTCTATTACTTCACAACGAAGTAACAGTTTACCTTGTTACTTCGTGAGAAAGTAATAGTTGGTCAAATGGGCCAACGGGCATCTTACGAACCAAAACGCACTCGATTAGTGTTAATAAGCTTAGATTATCCTTAGGTTAATACTTGTGATCAAGAATATGAAGTTCCATACAACAAGTCATGGCCAAAAAAAACTAAGTATGGAGACTTTAAACACTCTAGAATGATCGTTCTTTCAATCATTTGATCAAACGTAACTCGTTTAGTCTATTACTTCACCACGAAGTAACAGTTTACCTTGTTAATTCGTGAGAAAGTTATAGTTGGTCAAATGGGCCAACGGGCATCGTACGAACCAAAATGCACTCGATTAGTGTTAATAAGCTTAGATTATCCTTAGGAAGGTTAATACTTGTGATCAAAAATATGAAGTTCCATACAACAAGTCATGGCCAAAAAAACTAAGTATGGAGACTTTAAACACTCTAGAATGATCTTTCCTTCAACGATTTGATCAAACGTAACTCGTTTAGTCAATTACTTCACAACGAAGTAACAGTTTACCTTGTTACTTCGTGAGAAAGTAATAGTTGGTCAAATGGGCCAACGGGTATCGTACAAACCAAAACGCACTCGATTAGTGTTAATAAGCTTAGATTATCCTTGGGAAGGTTAATACTTGTGATCAAGAATATGAAGTTCCATACAACAAGTCATGGCCAAAAAAACTAAGTATGGAGACTTTAAACACTCTAGAATGATCGTTCCTTCAACCATTTGATCAAACGTAACTCGTTTAGTCTATTACTTCACCACAAAGTAACAATTTACCTTGTTACTTCGTGAGAAAGTTATAGTTGGTCAAATGGGCCAACATGCATCTTACGAACCAAAACGCACTCGATTAGTGTTAATAAGCTTAGATTATCCTTGGGAAGGATAAGACTTGTGATCAAGAATATGAAGTTCCATACAACAAGTCATGGCCAAAAAAACTAAGTATGGAGACTTTAAACACTCTAGAATGATCTTTCCTTCAACGATTTGATCAAACGTAACTCGTTTAGTCTATTACTTCACCACGAAGTAACAATTTACCTTGTTACTTCGTGAGAAAGTTATAGTTGGTCAAATTGGCCAACGGGTATCGTACGAACCAAAACGCACTCGATTAGTGTTAATAAGCTAAGATTATGCTTGGGAAGGTTAATACTTGTGATCAAGAATATGAAGTTCCATACAACAAGTCATGGCCAAAAAAACTAAGTATGGAGACTTTAAACACTCTAGAATGATCTTTCCTTCAACGATTTGATCAAACGTAACTCGTTTAGTCTATTACTTCACAACGAAGTAACAGTTTACCTTGTTACTTCGTGAGAAAGTAATAGTTGGTCAAATGGGCCAACGGGCATCTTACGAACCAAAACGCACTCGATTAGTGTTAATAAGCTTAGATTATCCTTAGGTTAATACTTGTGATCAAGAATATGAAGTTCCATACAACAAGTCATGGCCAAAAAAACTAAGTATGGAGACTTTAAACACTCTAGAATGATCGTTCCTTCAACCATTTGATCAAACGTAACTCGTTTAGTCTATTACTTCACCACAAAGTAACAATTTACCTTGTTACTTCGTGAGAAAGTTATAGTTGGTCAAATGGGCCAACGGGCATCTTACGAACCAAAACGCACTCGATTAGTGTTAATAAGCTTAGATTATCCTTGGGAAGGTTAAGACTTGTGATCAAGAATATGAAGTTCCATACAACAAGTCATTGCCAAAAAAACTAAGTATGGAGACTTTAAACACTCTAGAATGATCTTTCCTTCAACGATTTGATCAAACGTAACTCGTTTAGTCTATTACTTCACCACGAAGTAACAATTTACCTTGTTACTTCGTGAGAAAGTTATAGTTGGTCAAATTGGCCAACGGGTATCGTACGAACCAAAACGCACTCGATTAGTGTTAATAAGCTTAGATTATGCTTGGGAAGGTTAATACTTGTGATCAAGAATATGAAGTTCCATACAACAAGTCATGGCCAAAAAAACTAAGTATGGAGACTTTAAACACTCTAGAATGATCTTTCCTTCAACGATTTGATCAAACGTAACTCGTTTAGTCTATTACTTCACAACGAAGTAACAGTTTACCTTGTTACTTCGTGAGAAAGTAATAGTTGGTCAAATGGGCCAACGGGCATCTTACGAACCAAAACGCACTCGATTAGTGTTAATAAGCTTAGATTATCCTTAGGTTAATACTTGTGATCAAGAATATGAAGTTCCATACAACAAGTCATGGCCAAAAAAACTAAGTATGGAGACTTTAAACACTCTAGAATGATCGTTCCTTCAACCATTTGATCAAACGTAACTCGTTTAGTCTATTACTTCACCACAAAGTAACAATTTACCTTGTTACTTCGTGAGAAAGTTATAGTTGGTCAAATGGGCCAACGGGCATCTTACGAACCAAAACGCACTCGATTAGTGTTAATAAGCTTAGATTATCCTTGGGAAGGTTAAGACTTGTGATCAAGAATATGAAGTTCCATACAACAAGTCATTGCCAAAAAAACTAAGTATGGAGACTTTAAACACTCTAGAATGATCTTTCCTTCAACGATTTGATCAAACGTAACTCGTTTAGTCTATTACTTCACCACGAAGTAACAATTTACCTTGTTACTTCGTGAGAAAGTTATAGTTGGTCAAATTGGCCAACGGGTATCGTACGAACCAAAACGCACTCGATTAGTGTTAATAAGCTTAGATTATGCTTGGGAAGGTTAATACTTGTGATCAAGAATATGAAGTTCCATACAACAAGTCATGGCCAAAAAAACTAAGTATGGAGACTTTAAACACTCTAGAATGATCTTTCCTTCAACGATTTGATCAAACGTAACTCGTTTAGTCTATTACTTCACAACGAAGTAACAGTTTACCTTGTTACTTCGTGAGAAAGTAATAGTTGGTCAAATGGGCCAACGGGCATCTTACGAACCAAAACGCACTCGATTAGTGTTAATAAGCTTAGATTATCCTTAGGTTAATACTTGTGATCAAGAATATGAAGTTCCATACAACAAGTCATGGCCAAAAAAACTAAGTATGGAGACTTTAAACACTCTAGAATGATCGTTCTTTCAATCATTTGATCAAACGTAACTCGTTTAGTCTATTACTTCACCACGAAGTAACAGTTTACCTTGTTAATTCGTGAGAAAGTTATAGTTGGTCAAATGGGCCAACGGGCATCGTACGAACCAAAATGCACTCGATTAGTGTTAATAAGCTTAGATTATCCTTAGGAAGGTTAATACTTGTGATCAAAAATATGAAGTTCCATACAACAAGTCATGGCCAAAAAAACTAAGTATGGAGACTTTAAACACTCTAGAATGATCTTTCCTTCAACGATTTGATCAAACGTAACTCGTTTAGTCAATTACTTCACAACGAAGTAACAGTTTACCTTGTTACTTCGTGAGAAAGTAATAGTTGGTCAAATGGGCCAACGGGTATCGTACAAACCAAAACGCACTCGATTAGTGTTAATAAGCTTAGATTATCCTTGGGAAGGTTAATACTTGTGATCAAGAATATGAAGTTCCATACAACAAGTCATGGCCAAAAAAACTAAGTATGGAGACTTTAAACACTCTAGAATGATCGTTCCTTCAACCATTTGATCAAACGTAACTCGTTTAGTCTATTACTTCACCACAAAGTAACAATTTACCTTGTTACTTCGTGAGAAAGTTATAGTTGGTCAAATGGGCCAACATGCATCTTACGAACCAAAACGCACTCGATTAGTGTTAATAAGCTTAGATTATCCTTGGGAAGGATAAGACTTGTGATCAAGAATATGAAGTTCCATACAACAAGTCATGGCCAAAAAAACTAAGTATGGAGACTTTAAACACTCTAGAATGATCTTTCCTTCAACGATTTGATCAAACGTAACTCGTTTAGTCTATTACTTCACCACGAAGTAACAATTTACCTTGTTACTTCGTGAGAAAGTTATAGTTGGTCAAATTGGCCAACGGGTATCGTACGAACCAAAACGCACTCGATTAGTGTTAATAAGCTAAGATTATGCTTGGGAAGGTTAATACTTGTGATCAAGAATATGAAGTTCCATACAACAAGTCATGGCCAAAAAAACTAAGTATGGAGACTTTAAACACTCTAGAATGATCGTTCCTTCAACCATTTGATCAAACGTAACTCGTTTAGTCTATTACTTCACCACAAAGTAACAATTTACCTTGTTACTTCGTGAGAAAGTTATAGTTGGTCAAATGGGCCAACATGCATCTTACGAACCAAAACGCACTCGATTAGTGTTAATAAGCTTAGATTATCCTTGGGAAGGATAAGACTTGTGATCAAGAATATGAAGTTCCATACAACAAGTCATGGCCAAAAAAACTAAGTATGGAGACTTTAAACACTCTAGAATGATCTTTCCTTCAACAATTTGATCAAACGTAACTCGTTTAGTCTATTACTTCACCACGAAGTAACAATTTACCTTGTTACTTCGTGAGAAAGTTATAGTTGGTCAAATTGGCCAACGGGTATCGTACGAACCAAAACGCACTCGATTAGTGTTAATAAGCTAAGATTATGCTTGGGAAGGTTAATACTTGTGATCAAGAATATGAAGTTCCATACAACAAGTCATGGCCAAAAAAACTAAGTATGGAGACTTTAAACACTCTAGAATGATCTTTCCTTCAACGATTTGATCAAACGTAACTCGTTTAGTCTATTACTTCACAACGAAGTAACAGTTTACCTTGTTACTTCGTGAGAAAGTAATAGTTGGTCAAATGGGCCAACGGGCATCTTACGAACCAAAACGCACTCGATTAGTGTTAATAAGCTTAGATTATCCTTAGGTTAATACTTGTGATCAAGAATATGAAGTTCCATACAACAAGTCATGGCCAAAAAAACTAAGTATGGAGACTTTAAACACTCTAGAATGATCGTTCCTTCAACCATTTGATCAAACGTAACTCGTTTAGTCTATTACTTCACCACAAAGTAACAATTTACCTTGTTACTTCGTGAGAAAGTTATAGTTGGTCAAATGGGCCAACGGGCATCTTACGAACCAAAACGCACTCGATTAGTGTTAATAAGCTTAGATTATCCTTGGGAAGGTTAAGACTTGTGATCAAGAATATGAAGTTCCATACAACAAGTCATTGCCAAAAAAACTAAGTATGGAGACTTTAAACACTCTAGAATGATCTTTCCTTCAACGATTTGATCAAACGTAACTCGTTTAGTCTATTACTTCACCACGAAGTAACAATTTACCTTGTTACTTCGTGAGAAAGTTATAGTTGGTCAAATTGGCCAACGGGTATCGTACGAACCAAAACGCACTCGATTAGTGTTAATAAGCTTAGATTATGCTTGGGAAGGTTAATACTTGTGATCAAGAATATGAAGTTCCATACAACAAGTCATGGCCAAAAAAACTAAGTATGGAGACTTTAAACACTCTAGAATGATCTTTCCTTCAACGATTTGATCAAACGTAACTCGTTTAGTCTATTACTTCACAACGAAGTAACAGTTTACCTTGTTACTTCGTGAGAAAGTAATAGTTGGTCAAATGGGCCAACGGGCATCTTACGAACCAAAACGCACTCGATTAGTGTTAATAAGCTTAGATTATCCTTAGGTTAATACTTGTGATCAAGAATATGAAGTTCCATACAACAAGTCATGGCCAAAAAAACTAAGTATGGAGACTTTAAACACTCTAGAATGATCGTTCTTTCAATCATTTGATCAAACGTAACTCGTTTAGTCTATTACTTCACCACGAAGTAACAGTTTACCTTGTTAATTCGTGAGAAAGTTATAGTTGGTCAAATGGGCCAACGGCATCGTACGAACCAAAATGCACTCGATTAGTGTTAATAAGCTTAGATTATCCTTAGGAAGGTTAATACTTGTGATCAAAAATATGAAGTTCCATACAACAAGTCATGGGCCAAAAAAACTAAGTATGGAGACTTTAAACACTCTAGAATGATCTTTCCTTCAACGATTTGATCAAACGTAACTCGTTTAGTCAATTACTTCACAACGAAGTAACAGTTTACCTTGTTACTTTGTGAGAAAGTAATAGTTGGTCAAATGGGCCAACGGGTATCGTACAAACCAAAACGCACTCGATTAGTGTTAATAAGCTTAGATTATCCTTGGGAAGGTTAATACTTGTGATCAAGAATATGAAGTTCCATACAACAAGTCATGGCCAAAAAAACTAAGTATGGAGACTTTAAACACTCTAGAATGATCGTTCCTTCAACCATTTGATCAAACGTAACTCGTTTAGTCTATTACTTCACCACAAAGTAACAATTTACCTTGTTACTTCGTGAGAAAGTTATAGTTGGTCAAATGGGCCAACATGCATCTTACGAACCAAAACGCACTCGATTAGTGTTAATAAGCTTAGATTATCCTTGGGAAGGATAAGACTTGTGATCAAGAATATGAAGTTCCATACAACAAGTCATGGCCAAAAAAACTAAGTATGGAGACTTTAACACTCTAGAATGATCTTTCCTTCAACGATTTGATCAAACGTAACTCGTTTAGTCTATTACTTCACCACGAAGTAACAATTTACCTTGTTACTTCGTGAGAAAGTTATAGTTGGTCAAATTGGCCAACGGGTATCGTACGAACCAAAACGCACTCGATTAGTGTTAATAAGCTAAGATTATGCTTGGGAAGGTTAATACTTGTGATCAAGAATATGAAGTTCCATACAACAAGTCATGGCCAAAAAAACTAAGTATGGAGACTTTAAACACTCTAGAATGATCTTTCCTTCAACGATTTGATCAAACGTAACTCGTTTAGTCTATTACTTCACAACGAAGTAACAGTTTACCTTGTTACTTCGTGAGAAAGTAATAGTTGGTCAAATGGGCCAACGGGCATCTTACGAACCAAAACGCACTCGATTAGTGTTAATAAGCTTAGATTATCCTTAGGTTAATACTTGTGATCAAGAATATGAAGTTCCATACAACAAGTCATGGCCAAAAAAACTAAGTATGGAGACTTTAAACACTCTAGAATGATCGTTCCTTCAACCATTTGATCAAACGTAACTCGTTTAGTCTATTACTTCACCACAAAGTAACAATTTACCTTGTTACTCTCGTGAGAAAGTTATAGTTGGTCAAATGGGCCAACGGGCATCTTACGAACCAAAACGCACTCGATTAGTGTTAATAAGCTTAGATTATCCTTGGGAAGGTTAAGACTTGTGATCAAGAATATGAAGTTCCATACAACAAGTCATTGCCAAAAAAACTAAGTATGGAGACTTTAAACACTCTAGAATGATCTTTCCTTCAACGATTTGATCAAACGTAACTCGTTTAGTCTATTACTTCACCACGAAGTAACAATTTACCTTGTTACTTCGTGAGAAAGTTATAGTTGGTCAAATTGGCCAACGGGTATCGTACGAACCAAAACGCACTCGATTAGTGTTAATAAGCTTAGATTATGCTTGGGAAGGTTAATACTTGTGATCAAGAATATGAAGTTCCATACAACAAGTCATGGCCAAAAAAACTAAGTATGGAGACTTTAAACACTCTAGAATGATCTTTCCTTCAAACGATTTGATCAAACGTAACTCGTTTAGTCTATTACTTCACAACGAAGTAACAGTTTACCTTGTTACTTCGTGAGAAAGTAATAGTTGGTCAAATGGGGCCAACGGGCATCTTACGAACCAAAACGCACTCGATTAGTGTTAATAAGCTTAGATTATCCTTAGGTTAATACTTGTGATCAAGAATATGAAGTTCCATACAACAAGTCATGGCCAAAAAAACTAAGTATGGAGACTTTAAACACTCTAGAATGATCGTTCCTTCAACCATTTGATCAAACGTAACTCGTTTAGTCTATTACTTCACCACAAAGTAACAATTTACCTTGTTACTTCGTGAGAAAGTTATAGTTGGTCAAATGGGCCAACGGGCATCTTACGAACCAAAACGCACTCGATTAGTGTTAATAAGCTTAGATTATCCTTGGGAAGGTTAAGACTTGTGATCAAGAATATGAAGTTCCATACAACAAGTCATTGCCAAAAAAACTAAGTATGGAGACTTTAAACACTCTAGAATGATCTTTCCTTCAACGATTTGATCAAACGTAACTCGTTTAGTCTATTACTTCACCACGAAGTAACAATTTACCTTGTTACTTCGTGAGAAAGTTATAGTTGGTCAAATTGGCCAACGGGTATCGTACGAACCAAAACGCACTCGATTAGTGTTAATAAGCTTAGATTATGCTTGGGAAGGTTAATACTTGTGATCAAGAATATGAAGTTCCATACAACAAGTCATTGCCAAAAAAACTAAGTATGGAGACTTTAAACACTCTAGAATGATCTTTCCTTCAACGATTTGATCAAACGTAACTCGTTTAGTCTATTACTTCACCACGAAGTAACAATTTACCTTGTTACTTCGTGAGAAAGTTATAGTTGGTCAAATTGGCCAACGGGTATCGTACGAACCAAAACGCACTCGATTAGTGTTAATAAGCTTAGATTATGCTTGGGAAGGTTAATACTTGTGATCAAGAATATGAAGTTCCATACAACAAGTCATGGCCAAAAAAACTAAGTATGGAGACTTTAAACACTCTAGAATGATCTTTCCTTCAACGATTTGATCAAACGTAACTCGTTTAGTCTATTACTTCACAACGAAGTAACAGTTTACCTTGTTACTTCGTGAGAAAGTAATAGTTGGTCAAATGGGCCAACGGGCATCTTACGAACCAAAACGCACTCGATTAGTGTTAATAAGCTTAGATTATCCTTAGGTTAATACTTGTGATCAAGAATATGAAGTTCCATACAACAAGTCATGGCCAAAAAAACTAAGTATGGAGACTTTAAACACTCTAGAATGATCGTTCCTTCAACCATTTGATCAAACGTAACTCGTTTAGTCTATTACTTCACCACAAAGTAACAATTTACCTTGTTACTTCGTGAGAAAGTTATAGTTGGTCAAATGGGCCAACGGGCATCTTACGAACCAAAACGCACTCGATTAGTGTTAATAAGCTTAGATTATCCTTGGGAAGGTTAAGACTTGTGATCAAGAATATGAAGTTCCATACAACAAGTCATTGCCAAAAAAACTAAGTATGGAGACTTTAAACACTCTAGAATGATCTTTCCTTCAACGATTTGATCAAACGTAACTCGTTTAGTCTATTACTTCACCACGAAGTAACAATTTACCTTGTTACTTCGTGAGAAAGTTATAGTTGGTCAAATTGGCCAACGGGTATCGTACGAACCAAAACGCACTCGATTAGTGTTAATAAGCTTAGATTATGCTTGGGAAGGTTAATACTTGTGATCAAGAATATGAAGTTCCATACAACAAGTCATGGCCAAAAAAACTAAGTATGGAGACTTTAAACACTCTAGAATGATCTTTCCTTCAACGATTTGATCAAACGTAACTCGTTTAGTCTATTACTTCACAACGAAGTAACAGTTTACCTTGTTACTTCGTGAGAAAGTAATAGTTGGTCAAATGGGCCAACGGGCATCTTACGAACCAAAACGCACTCGATTAGTGTTAATAAGCTTAGATTATCCTTAGGTTAATACTTGTGATCAAGAATATGAAGTTCCATACAACAAGTCATGGCCAAAAAAACTAAGTATGGAGACTTTAAACACTCTAGAATGATCGTTCCTTCAATCATTTGATCAAACGTAACTCGTTTAGTCTATTACTTCACCACGAAGTAACAGTTTACCTTGTTAATTCGTGAGAAAGTTATAGTTGGTCAAATTGGCCAACGGGTATCGTACGAACCAAAATGCACTCGATTAGTGTTAATAAGCTTAGATTATCCTTAGGAAGGTTAATACTTGTGATCAAAAATATGAAGTTCCATACAACAAGTCATGGCCAAAAAAACTAAGTATGGAGACTTTAAACACTCTAGAATGATCTTTCCTTCAACGATTTGATCAAACGTAACTCGTTTAGTCAATTACTTCACAACGAAGTAACAGTTTACCTTGTTACTTCGTGAGAAAGTAATAGTTGGTCAAATGGGCCAACGGGTATCGTACAAACCAAAACGCACTCGATTAGTGTTAATAAGCTTAGATTATCCTTGGGAAGGTTAATACTTGTGATCAAGAATATGAAGTTCCATACAACAAGTCATGGCCAAAAAAACTAAGTATGGAGACTTTAAACACTCTAGAATGATCGTTCCTTCAACCATTTGATCAAACGTAACTCGTTTAGTCTATTACTTCACCACAAAGTAACAATTTACCTTGTTACTTCGTGAGAAAGTTATAGTTGGTCAAATGGGCCAACGGGCATCTTACGAACCAAAACGCACTCGATTAGTGTTAATAAGCTTAGATTATCCTTGGGAAGGTTAAGACTTGTGATCAAGAATATGAAGTTCCATACAACAAGTCATGGCCAAAAAAACTAAGTATGGAGACTTTAAACACTCTAGAATGATCTTTCCTTCAACCATTTGATCAAACGTAACTCGTTTAGTCTATTACTTCACCACGAAGTAACAATTTACCTTGTTACTTCGTGAGAAAGTTATAGTTGGTCAAATGGGCCAACATGCATCTTACGAACCAAAACGCACTCGATTAGTGTTAATAAGCTTAGATTATCCTTGGGAAGGTTAAGACTTGTGATCAAGAATATGAAGTTCCATACAACAAGTCATTGCCAAAAAAACTAAGTATGGAGACTTTAAACACTCTAGAATGATCTTTCCTTCAACGATTTGATCAAACGTAACTCGTTTAGTCTATTACTTCACCACGAAGTAACAATTTACCTTGTTACTTCGTGAGAAAGTTATAGTTGGTCAAATTGGCCAACGGGTATCGTACGAACCAAAACGCACTCGATTAGTGTTAATAAGCTTAGATTATGCTTGGGAAGGTTAATACTTGTGATCAAGAATATGAAGTTCCATACAACAAGTCATGGCCAAAAAAACTAAGTATGGAGACTTTAAACACTCTAGAATGATCGTTCCTTCAACCATTTGATCAAACGTAACTCGTTTAGTCTATTACTTCACCACAAAGTAACAATTTACCTTGTTACTTCGTGAGAAAGTTATAGTTGGTCAAATGGGCCAACGGGCATCTTACGAACCAAAACGCACTCGATTAGTGTTAATAAGCTTAGATTATCCTTGGGAAGGTTAAGACTTGTGATCAAGAATATGAAGTTCCATACAACAAGTCATGGCCAAAAAAACTAAGTATGGAGACTTTAAACACTCTAGAATGATCTTTCCTTCAACCATTTGATCAAACGTAACTCGTTTAGTCTATTACTTCACCACGAAGTAACAATTTACCTTGTTACTTCGTGAGAAAGTTATAGTTGGTCAAATGGGCCAACATGCATCTTACGAACCAAAACGCACTCGATTAGTGTTAATAAGCTTAGATTATCCTTGGGAAGGTTAAGACTTGTGATCAAGAATATGAAGTTCCATACAACAAGTCATTGCCAAAAAAACTAAGTATGGAGACTTTAAACACTCTAGAATGATCTTTCCTTCAACGATTTGATCAAACGTAACTCGTTTAGTCTATTACTTCACCACGAAGTAACAATTTACCTTGTTACTTCGTGAGAAAGTTATAGTTGGTCAAATTGGCCAACGGGTATCGTACGAACCAAAACGCACTCGATTAGTGTTAATAAGCTTAGATTATGCTTGGGAAGGTTAATACTTGTGATCAAGAATATGAAGTTCCATACAACAAGTCATGGCCAAAAAAACTAAGTATGGAGACTTTAAACACTCTAGAATGATCTTTCCTTCAACGATTTGATCAAACGTAACTCGTTTAGTCTATTACTTCACCACGAAGTAACAGTTTACCTTGTTACTTCGTGAGAAAGTTATAGTTGGTCAAATGGGCCAACGGGCATCGTACGAACCAAAATGCACTCGATTAGTGTTAATAAGCTTAGATTATCCTTAGGAAGGTTAATACTTGTGATCAAAAATATGAAGTTCCATACAACAAGTCATGGCCAAAAAAACTAAGTATGGAGACTTTAAACACTCTAGAATGATCTTTCCTTCAACCATTTGATCAAACGTAACTCGTTTAATCTATTACTTCACCACGAAGTAACAATTTACCTTGTTACTTCGTGAGAAAGTTATAGTTGGTCAAATGGGCCAACATGCATCTTACGAACCAAAACGCACTCGATTAGTGTTAATAAGCTTAGATTATCCTTGGGAAGGTTAAGACTTGTGATCAAGAATATGAAGTTCCATACAACAAGTCATTGCCAAAAAAACTAAGTATGGAGACTTTAAACACTCTAGAATGATCTTTCCTTCAACGATTTGATCAAACGTAACTCGTTTAGTCTATTACTTCACCACGAAGTAACAATTTACCTTGTTACTTCGTGAGAAAGTTATAGTTGGTCAAATTGGCCAACGGGTATCGTACGAACCAAAACGCACTCGATTAGTGTTAATAAGCTTAGATTATGCTTGGGAAGGTTAATACTTGTGATCAAGAATATGAAGTTCCATACAACAAGTCATGGCCAAAAAAACTAAGTATGGAGACTTTAAACACTCTAGAATGATCTTTCCTTCAACGATTTGATCAAACGTAACTCGTTTAGTCTATTACTTCACAACGAAGTAACAGTTTACCTTGTTACTTCGTGAGAAAGTAATAGTTGGTCAAATGGGCCAACGGGCATCTTACGAACCAAAACGCACTCGATTAGTGTTAATAAGCTTAGATTATCCTTAGGTTAATACTTGTGATCAAGAATATGAAGTTCCATACAACAAGTCATGGCCAAAAAAACTAAGTATGGAGACTTTAAACACTCTAGAATGATCGTTCTTTCAATCATTTGATCAAACGTAACTCGTTTAGTCTATTACTTCACCACGAAGTAACAGTTTACCTTGTTAATTCGTGAGAAAGTTATAGTTGGTCAAATGGGCCAACGGGCATCGTACGAACCAAAATGCACTCGATTAGTGTTAATAAGCTTAGATTATCCTTAGGAAGGTTAATACTTGTGATCAAAAATATGAAGTTCCATACAACAAGTCATGGCCAAAAAAACTAAGTATGGAGACTTTAAACACTCTAGAATGATCTTTCCTTCAACGATTTGATCAAACGTAACTCGTTTAGTCAATTACTTCACAACGAAGTAACAGTTTACCTTGTTACTTCGTGAGAAAGTAATAGTTGGTCAAATGGGCCAACGGGTATCGTACAAACCAAAACGCACTCGATTAGTGTTAATAAGCTTAGATTATCCTTGGGAAGGTTAATACTTGTGATCAAGAATATGAAGTTCCATACAACAAGTCATGGCCAAAAAAACTAAGTATGGAGACTTTAAACACTCTAGAATGATCTTTCCTTCAACGATTTGATCAAACGTAACTCGTTTAGTCTATTACTTCACCACGAAGTAACAATTTACCTTGTTACTTCGTGAGAAAGTTATAGTTGGTCAAATTGGCCAACGGGTATCGTACGAACCAAAACGCACTCGATTAGTGTTAATAAGCTTAGATTATGCTTGGGAAGGTTAATACTTGTGATCAAGAATATGAAGTTCCATACAACAAGTCATGGCCAAAAAAACTAAGTATGGAGACTTTAAACACTCTAGAATGATCTTTCCTTCAACGATTTGATCAAACGTAACTCGTTTAGTCTATTACTTCACCACGAAGTAACAGTTTACCTTGTTACTTCGTGAGAAAGTTATAGTTGGTCAAATGGGCCAACGGGCATCGTACGAACCAAAATGCACTCGATTAGTGTTAATAAGCTTAGATTATCCTTAGGAAGGTTAATACTTGTGATCAAAAATATGAAGTTCCATACAACAAGTCATGGCCAAAAAAACTAAGTATGGAGACTTTAAACACTCTAGAATGATCTTTCCTTCAACCATTTGATCAAACGTAACTCGTTTAATCTATTACTTCACCACGAAGTAACAATTTACCTTGTTACTTCGTGAGAAAGTTATAGTTGGTCAAATGGGCCAACATGCATCTTACGAACCAAAACGCACTCGATTAGTGTTAATAAGCTTAGATTATCCTTGGGAAGGTTAAGACTTGTGATCAAGAATATGAAGTTCCATACAACAAGTCATTGCCAAAAAAACTAAGTATGGAGACTTTAAACACTCTAGAATGATCTTTCCTTCAACGATTTGATCAAACGTAACTCGTTTAGTCTATTACTTCACCACGAAGTAACAATTTACCTTGTTACTTCGTGAGAAAGTTATAGTTGGTCAAATTGGCCAACGGGTATCGTACGAACCAAAACGCACTCGATTAGTGTTAATAAGCTTAGATTATGCTTGGGAAGGTTAATACTTGTGATCAAGAATATGAAGTTCCATACAACAAGTCATGGCCAAAAAAACTAAGTATGGAGACTTTAAACACTCTAGAATGATCTTTCCTTCAACGATTTGATCAAACGTAACTCGTTTAGTCTATTACTTCACAACGAAGTAACAGTTTACCTTGTTACTTCGTGAGAAAGTAATAGTTGGTCAAATGGGCCAACGGGCATCTTACGAACCAAAACGCACTCGATTAGTGTTAATAAGCTTAGATTATCCTTAGGTTAATACTTGTGATCAAGAATATGAAGTTCCATACAACAAGTCATGGCCAAAAAAACTAAGTATGGAGACTTTAAACACTCTAGAATGATCGTTCTTTCAATCATTTGATCAAACGTAACTCGTTTAGTCTATTACTTCACCACGAAGTAACAGTTTACCTTGTTAATTCGTGAGAAAGTTATAGTTGGTCAAATGGGCCAACGGGCATCGTACGAACCAAAATGCACTCGATTAGTGTTAATAAGCTTAGATTATCCTTAGGAAGGTTAATACTTGTGATCAAAAATATGAAGTTCCATACAACAAGTCATGGCCAAAAAAACTAAGTATGGAGACTTTAAACACTCTAGAATGATCTTTCCTTCAACGATTTGATCAAACGTAACTCGTTTAGTCAATTACTTCACAACGAAGTAACAGTTTACCTTGTTACTTCGTGAGAAAGTAATAGTTGGTCAAATGGGCCAACGGGTATCGTACAAACCAAAACGCACTCGATTAGTGTTAATAAGCTTAGATTATCCTTGGGAAGGTTAATACTTGTGATCAAGAATATGAAGTTCCATACAACAAGTCATGGCCAAAAAAACTAAGTATGGAGACTTTAAACACTCTAGAATGATCGTTCCTTCAACCATTTGATCAAACGTAACTCGTTTAGTCTATTACTTCACCACAAAGTAACAATTTACCTTGTTACTTCGTGAGAAAGTTATAGTTGGTCAAATGGGCCAACATGCATCTTACGAACCAAAACGCACTCGATTAGTGTTAATAAGCTTAGATTATCCTTGGGAAGGTTAAGACTTGTGATCAAGAATATGAAGTTCCATACAACAAGTCATGGCCAAAAAAACTAAGTATGGAGACTTTAAACACTCTAGAATGATCTTTCCTTCAACGATTTGATCAAACGTAACTCGTTTAGTCTATTACTTCACCACGAAGTAACAATTTACCTTGTTACTTCGTGAGAAAGTTATAGTTGGTCAAATTGGCCAACGGGTATCGTACGAACCAAAACGCACTCGATTAGTGTTAATAAGCTAAGATTATGCTTGGGAAGGTTAATACTTGTGATCAAGAATATGAAGTTCCATACAACAAGTCATGGCCAAAAAAACTAAGTATGGAGACTTTAAACACTCTAGAATGATCTTTCCTTCAACGATTTGATCAAACGTAACTCGTTTAGTCTATTACTTCACAACGAAGTAACAGTTTACCTTGTTACTTCGTGAGAAAGTAATAGTTGGTCAAATGGGCCAACGGGCATCTTACGAACCAAAACGCACTCGATTAGTGTTAATAAGCTTAGATTATCCTTAGGAAGGTTAATACTTGTGATCAAAAATATGAAGTTCCATACAACAAGTCATGGCCAAAAAAACTAAGTATGGAGACTTTAAACACTCTAGAATGATCTTTCCTTCAACCATTTGATCAAACGTAACTCGTTTAATCTATTACTTCACCACGAAGTAACAATTTACCTTGTTACTTCGTGAGAAAGTTATAGTTGGTCAAATGGGCCAACATGCATCTTACGAACCAAAACGCACTCGATTAGTGTTAATAAGCTTAGATTATCCTTGGGAAGGTTAAGACTTGTGATCAAGAATATGAAGTTCCATACAACAAGTCATTGCCAAAAAAACTAAGTATGGAGACTTTAAACACTCTAGAATGATCTTTCCTTCAACGATTTGATCAAACGTAACTCGTTTAGTCTATTACTTCACCACGAAGTAACAATTTACCTTGTTACTTCGTGAGAAAGTTATAGTTGGTCAAATTGGCCAACGGGTATCGTACGAACCAAAACGCACTCGATTAGTGTTAATAAGCTTAGATTATGCTTGGGAAGGTTAATACTTGTGATCAAGAATATGAAGTTCCATACAACGAGTCATGGCCAAAAAAACTAAGTATGGAGACTTTAAACACTCTAGAATGATCTTTCCTTCAACGATTTGATCAAACGTAACTCGTTTAGTCTATTACTTCACAACGAAGTAACAGTTTACCTTGTTACTTCGTGAGAAAGTAATAGTTGGTCAAATGGGCCAACGGGCATCTTACGAACCAAAACGCACTCGATTAGTGTTAATAAGCTTAGATTATCCTTAGGTTAATACTTGTGATCAAGAATATGAAGTTCCATACAACAAGTCATGGCCAAAAAAACTAAGTATGGAGACTTTAAACACTCTAGAATGATCGTTCCTTCAATCATTTGATCAAACGTAACTCGTTTAGTCTATTACTTCACCACGAAGTAACAGTTTACCTTGTTAATTCGTGAGAAAGTTATAGTTGGTCAAATGGGCCAACGGGCATCGTACGAACCAAAATGCACTCGATTAGTGTTAATAAGCTTAGATTATCCTTAGGAAGGTTAATACTTGTGATCAAAAATATGAAGTTCCATACAACAAGTCATGGCCAAAAAAACTAAGTATGGAGACTTTAAACACTCTAGAATGATCTTTCCTTCAACGATTTGATCAAACGTAACTCGTTTAGTCAATTACTTCACAACGAAGTAACAGTTTACCTTGTTACTTCGTGAGAAAGTAATAGTTGGTCAAATGGGCCAACGGGTATCGTACAAACCAAAACGCACTCGATTAGTGTTAATAAGCTTAGATTATCCTTGGGAAGGTTAATACTTGTGATCAAGAATATGAAGTTCCATACAACAAGTCATGGCCAAAAAAACTAAGTATGGAGACTTTAAACACTCTAGAATGATCGTTCCTTCAACCATTTGATCAAACGTAACTCGTTTAGTCTATTACTTCACCACAAAGTAACAATTTACCTTGTTACTTCGTGAGAAAGTTATAGTTGGTCAAATGGGCCAACGGGCATCTTACGAACCAAAACGCACTCGATTAGTGTTAATAAGCTTAGATTATCCTTGGGAAGGTTAAGACTTGTGATCAAGAATATGAAGTTCCATACAACAAGTCATGGCCAAAAAAACTAAGTATGGAGACTTTAAACACTCTAGAATGATCTTTCCTTCAACCATTTGATCAAACGTAACTCGTTTAGTCTATTACTTCACCACGAAGTAACAATTTACCTTGTTACTTCGTGAGAAAGTTATAGTTGGTCAAATGGGCCAACATGCATCTTACGAACCAAAACGCACTCGATTAGTGTTAATAAGCTTAGATTATCCTTGGGAAGGTTAAGACTTGTGATCAAGAATATGAAGTTCCATACAACAAGTCATTGCCAAAAAAACTAAGTATGGAGACTTTAAACACTCTAGAATGATCTTTCCTTCAACGATTTGATCAAACGTAACTCGTTTAGTCTATTACTTCACCACGAAGTAACAATTTACCTTGTTACTTCGTGAGAAAGTTATAGTTGGTCAAATTGGCCAACGGGTATCGTACGAACCAAAACGCACTCGATTAGTGTTAATAAGCTTAGATTATGCTTGGGAAGGTTAATACTTGTGATCAAGAATATGAAGTTCCATACAACAAGTCATGGCCAAAAAAACTAAGTATGGAGACTTTAAACACTCTAGAATGATCGTTCCTTCAACCATTTGATCAAACGTAACTCGTTTAGTCTATTACTTCACCACAAAGTAACAATTTACCTTGTTACTTCGTGAGAAAGTTATAGTTGGTCAAATGGGCCAACGGGCATCTTACGAACCAAAACGCACTCGATTAGTGTTAATAAGCTTAGATTATCCTTGGGAAGGTTAAGACTTGTGATCAAGAATATGAAGTTCCATACAACAAGTCATGGCCAAAAAAACTAAGTATGGAGACTTTAAACACTCTAGAATGATCTTTCCTTCAACCATTTGATCAAACGTAACTCGTTTAGTCTATTACTTCACCACGAAGTAACAATTTACCTTGTTACTTCGTGAGAAAGTTATAGTTGGTCAAATGGGCCAACATGCATCTTACGAACCAAAACGCACTCGATTAGTGTTAATAAGCTTAGATTATCCTTGGGAAGGTTAAGACTTGTGATCAAGAATATGAAGTTCCATACAACAAGTCATTGCCAAAAAAACTAAGTATGGAGACTTTAAACACTCTAGAATGATCTTTCCTTCAACGATTTGATCAAACGTAACTCGTTTAGTCAATTACTTCACAACGAAGTAACAGTTTACCTTGTTACTTCGTGAGAAAGTAATAGTTGGTCAAATGGGCCAACGGGTATCGTACAAACCAAAACGCACTCGATTAGTGTTAATAAGCTTAGATTATCCTTGGGAAGGTTAATACTTGTGATCAAGAATATGAAGTTCCATACAACAAGTCATGGCCAAAAAAACTAAGTATGGAGACTTTAAACACTCTAGAATGATCTTTCCTTCAACCATTTGATCAAACGTAACTCGTTTAGTCTATTACTTCACCACGAAGTAACAGTTTACCTTGTTAATTCGTGAGAAAGTTATAGTTGGTCAAATGGGCCAACGGGCATCGTACGAACCAAAATGCACTCGATTAGTGTTAATAAGCTTAGATTATCCTTAGGAAGGTTAATACTTGTGATCAAAAATATGAAGAAGAAATAAAAGGTTTATAAAAAGAAAACTAGGGGGGAGGTACTACATAGCGAAGGCCGTATGGTGTACCCCGCCCATACGATCGCCAAACAAAGAGAAATAGAAATCTCAACAACAAATAAGAGCATATCCCAAAAGTGGATACCTCGAAAGTAAAGTAAGCCAAAATGTGAAATCGGCCTATATCATCTATGAATATGATCTATTCTTCCACTTCATCTTTTCTTCTGCTCTTCGTTCTTTGTTCTCTTTTTTCCGTTGACTCTTGCTTATGTAGGTGGAGCAATCTGGTGCTTTAATCCTATTTTTTTCTCTTCTCTCTTCACCTTCTCGGAGTATTCGCCTACAACATTCCTCATAAGACTCATCTTTTGTAACAGTTGAGTCCTCGAGGTCGCTCGTTACAATTTGTCTTGGGATTGGAGTGCAGATTCTTCTTTGATTAAATGAGGATTCCAACTCCTCAACAAACTCATCATCACCCACGGCTTCATCATAAGTATGCCCAAGTAGGAGGGTTGGCGAGGTGGGAGGGGTAGAGATATCACACGAGAAAGTAGCATCCGAAAAGCACACCCTTGGAGAGAGAAGTCTAGACTTAGGTTGATAGTTAGAATCCGATAACCTCTTTGCATCATCATTGTCATCCCTCAATATCCTATCTTCAATCTCTTTTTCTTCGGCCTTTCTCAACTCTTCATCCCTTAGGAGATCTTCATTACCATCATTACTCGCAACGTGAATTATTGCCAACTTGAGGTGTTTCTCTTGATCCGCCTCTTCGGCCACTTCCTCAACATTGGGTACTTGTTCAAGGCTATCGACTTTCTTCGGTGATGAAATTGGAGCAATGTTCCTCTTAGCCTTCCAAACAAAGGTCGTCGGCTTTGGGACCTCCTCAACCTTCTCATTAGTGCTTTGAGGGTTCTCCACACCACATTCCTCAAATGTATGGCCCATTCGTTGACATTTCCGGCAATAGGTTGGAATATTTTCATATACGACCTTTTGCTTTACGATGTCCACTTGACCATGCACATCTTCTACCCCCCATTCAATTTCTTCTTTCAATGGATCAAGAAGGTTAATCTCAACACATATTCGAGGATAATCCGGGCGTGACATAGTGGCCGCGCCTTCGTCAAGCCTCAAAGGTCTTCCAAAGTAAGACCCAATGTTCATAAGGGCATTTCTCTCACAAAACCGCATGTTGAGGTTTGGTAAACCAATCCACACGGGAGCTATCGGAGGATCAAGATCGGGATCGAAATCCGGGGTCCATTTGTAGATTGAACCATTAAGATCAAGAAATCGAAGGTCCTTCTTCAACCATAAGCGAGTATAGTCCTCCTCCGTGGTCAATTTCAACATAACGTGGCGAGGACCAATTGGGCCAAGTGTGTATTTGCCTTTGAGTTTGAGTCTCGCTATCTTGTTATGTATAAACGTGTAGCTCGGCTTAACAAGAGGGAACCGAAGGATCAAAACAAGCTTAAGCCTCTCATCAAGGACTTTAATTTCCTCCTTCTTGAAAACTATCATAGATTTTCCTTTGACCGCTCGAAACTCCATTGTAGTGAGAGTAGGATCATCAATAAGGGAGCGGTTTATTTCATATTGTCTTGTAGGAGCGGCCGCTTGCGCATAAGAAGCGCGACGCAATGGAGCACGGATTTGATACGGACGAGGATTGTCCGATGCCACATTAGGTTTTCTCGCAAGTGTCGGTGGAACAATTGGAGGCTTCTCAAGTCTAGAAAAGTTGTTCGAAAGAAGCGGGAAAAGGCCGGTCCCAATCTTAAGCTTTTCAAACACAACCTTCGGAGTTGACTTTTGCATGGTCAACATTGACTTCTGGGCGTTGACTTCGTCAGTCAAAGTTGACTGAGTCAAAGGAGGTGAAGTGGCAGTGGGTCCCACATTAGTGGTCTTGCATAGTGGAAGACTAAGCATGGGGGACACAAGGAAAAGGTAGTGCACTCTTGTCCCCCACTCCTAGTCTCCACTACCAAAAGCATGCAACTTGTCCCCCAACCCTAGACTCCACTAACTAAAGGTAGGTAACTTGTCCCCCAACCCTAACCCTAATACTAGCTCGGCCGCCGCCTACACAATCGGGATGATCGGACGGAGGCGGGGGGCGCGGCGGAGCCGCGGCGGTGCGGCGTCGGAGAAACGTCGGATGCACGGAATCTGTCCCCGACAACAAATCTAACCACCAAACTGACCGCCCCCACCACCACGGTGACCGGAGAAAGAGAGACCGCGGTGGCGCACGGCGGCGTCGTCGGAGAGACGCCGGAAAAGCCGGGGCGACGGAAAAACGCGGCGGCGCCGCGAAAAAGGATGCAACGGACACCACGAGACGAACAAAAACAAAATCAAAACAAAAACGAAGCAATAAACGGACGAACGAAGAGAAAAACAAAAAAAGAGAAGAAAGAGCACAACACAAAGAGTGACCAAGCCGTGAAGGGCAATCCAACACACCCTCGATCACTCTCCACCGTTTTGTGCACACCACCAAACTCAAGGGCAATCCAAGAGAAGGTGATGAACACTCCACAATGGGTGTTATGTCGAAAGGAAGAGGGGGAGAAGAAAAAACGGGAAGAAGACTCAAAGAACACAAACAACACAACAAGCTAACTAAAGAGTTCCGCCATTGATGAACATAAGAGATGAAGTACGAAGATCCGTGAAAAGCAAGAGAACGAAGCACAACAACAACGGATCCATGGGAGAGACTCACGGATCCGCCATTAAAGCTCCAAAGCTTGAACTTACAACAATGGCGGAACGAGAAAATGCTTCAAAACCCCTCGAAATCACCACTTGAAACGATCCTCTTGCAACAACGAAGATGATGACATGATTTTCGAGATGAAAAACCACTCACCGCCGCCGTGGAAGTCCGGGGAGAGCTCGGCCGTGTGTGAACAAGGAGGAGAGAGAAGAGAGCGTTTTTGGCTTTTTTTTTTTGTGATCAAAAATATGAAGTTCCATACAACAAGTCATGGCCAAAAAAACTAAGTATGGAGACTTTAAACACTCTAGAATGATCTTTCCTTCAACGATTTGATCAAACGTAACTCGTTTAGTCAATTACTTCACAACGAAGTAACAGTTTACCTTGTTACTTCGTGAGAAAGTAATAGTTGGTCAAATGGGCCAACGGGTATCGTACAAACCAAAACGCACTCGATTAGTGTTAATAAGCTTAGATTATCCTTGGGAAGGTTAATACTTGTGATCAAGAATATGAAGTTCCATACAACAAGTCATGGCCAAAAAAACTAAGTATGGAGACTTTAAACACTCTAGAATGATCGTTCCTTCAACCATTTGATCAAACGTAACTCGTTTAGTCTATTACTTCACCACAAAGTAACAATTTACCTTGTTACTTCGTGAGAAAGTTATAGTTGGTCAAATGGGCCAACATGCATCTTACGAACCAAAACGCACTCGATTAGTGTTAATAAGCTTAGATTATCCTTGGGAAGGTTAAGACTTGTGATCAAGAATATGAAGTTCCATACAACAAGTCATGGCCAAAAAAACTAAGTATGGAGACTTTAAACACTCTAGAATGATCTTTCCTTCAACGATTTGATCAAACGTAACTCGTTTAGTCTATTACTTCACCACGAAGTAACAATTTACCTTGTTACTTCGTGAGAAAGTTATAGTTGGTCAAATTGGCCAACGGGTATCGTACGAACCAAAACGCACTCGATTAGTGTTAATAAGCTAAGATTATGCTTGGGAAGGTTAATACTTGTGATCAAGAATATGAAGTTCCATACAACAAGTCATGGCCAAAAAAACTAAGTATGGAGACTTTAAACACTCTAGAATGATCTTTCCTTCAACGATTTGATCAAACGTAACTCGTTTAGTCTATTACTTCACAACGAAGTAACAGTTTACCTTGTTACTTCGTGAGAAAGTAATAGTTGGTCAAATGGGCCAACGGGCATCTTACGAACCAAAACGCACTCGATTAGTGTTAATAAGCTTAGATTATCCTTAGGTTAATACTTGTGATCAAGAATATGAAGTTCCATACAACAAGTCATGGCCAAAAAAACTAAGTATGGAGACTTTAAACACTCTAGAATGATCGTTCCTTCAACCATTTGATCAAACGTAACTCGTTTAGTCTATTACTTCACCACAAAGTAACAATTTACCTTGTTACTTCGTGAGAAAGTTATAGTTGGTCAAATGGGCCAACGGGCATCTTACGAACCAAAACGCACTCGATTAGTGTTAATAAGCTTAGATTATCCTTGGGAAGGTTAAGACTTGTGATCAAGAATATGAAGTTCCATACAACAAGTCATTGCCAAAAAAACTAAGTATGGAGACTTTAAACACTCTAGAATGATCTTTCCTTCAACGATTTGATCAAACGTAACTCGTTTAGTCTATTACTTCACCACGAAGTAACAATTTACCTTGTTACTTCGTGAGAAAGTTATAGTTGGTCAAATTGGCCAACGGGTATCGTACGAACCAAAACGCACTCGATTAGTGTTAATAAGCTTAGATTATGCTTGGGAAGGTTAATACTTGTGATCAAGAATATGAAGTTCCATACAACAAGTCATGGCCAAAAAAACTAAGTATGGAGACTTTAAACACTCTAGAATGATCTTTCCTTCAACGATTTGATCAAACGTAACTCGTTTAGTCTATTACTTCACAACGAAGTAACAGTTTACCTTGTTACTTCGTGAGAAAGTAATAGTTGGTCAAATGGGCCAACGGGCATCTTACGAACCAAAACGCACTCGATTAGTGTTAATAAGCTTAGATTATCCTTAGGTTAATACTTGTGATCAAGAATATGAAGTTCCATACAACAAGTCATGGCCAAAAAAACTAAGTATGGAGACTTTAAACACTCTAGAATGATCGTTCCTTCAATCATTTGATCAAACGTAACTCGTTTAGTCTATTACTTCACCACGAAGTAACAGTTTACCTTGTTAATTCGTGAGAAAGTTATAGTTGGTCAAATGGGCCAACGGGCATCGTACGAACCAAAATGCACTCGATTAGTGTTAATAAGCTTAGATTATCCTTAGGAAGGTTAATACTTGTGATCAAAAATATGAAGTTCCATACAACAAGTCATGGCCAAAAAAACTAAGTATGGAGACTTTAAACACTCTAGAATGATCTTTCCTTCAACGATTTGATCAAACGTAACTCGTTTAGTCAATTACTTCACAACGAAGTAACAGTTTACCTTGTTACTTCGTGAGAAAGTAATAGTTGGTCAAATGGGCCAACGGGTATCGTACAAACCAAAACGCACTCGATTAGTGTTAATAAGCTTAGATTATCCTTGGGAAGGTTAATACTTGTGATCAAGAATATGAAGTTCCATACAACAAGTCATGGCCAAAAAAACTAAGTATGGAGACTTTAAACACTCTAGAATGATCGTTCCTTCAACCATTTGATCAAACGTAACTCGTTTAGTCTATTACTTCACCACAAAGTAACAATTTACCTTGTTACTTCGTGAGAAAGTTATAGTTGGTCAAATGGGCCAACGGGCATCTTACGAACCAAAACGCACTCGATTAGTGTTAATAAGCTTAGATTATCCTTGGGAAGGTTAAGACTTGTGATCAAGAATATGAAGTTCCATACAACAAGTCATGGCCAAAAAAACTAAGTATGGAGACTTTAAACACTCTAGAATGATCTTTCCTTCAACCATTTGATCAAACGTAACTCGTTTAGTCTATTACTTCACCACGAAGTAACAATTTACCTTGTTACTTCGTGAGAAAGTTATAGTTGGTCAAATGGGCCAACATGCATCTTACGAACCAAAACGCACTCGATTAGTGTTAATAAGCTTAGATTATCCTTGGGAAGGTTAAGACTTGTGATCAAGAATATGAAGTTCCATACAACAAGTCATTGCCAAAAAAACTAAGTATGGAGACTTTAAACACTCTAGAATGATCTTTCCTTCAACGATTTGATCAAACGTAACTCGTTTAGTCTATTACTTCACCACGAAGTAACAATTTACCTTGTTACTTCGTGAGAAAGTTATAGTTGGTCAAATTGGCCAACGGGTATCGTACGAACCAAAACGCACTCGATTAGTGTTAATAAGCTTAGATTATGCTTGGGAAGGTTAATACTTGTGATCAAGAATATGAAGTTCCATACAACAAGTCATGGCCAAAAAAACTAAGTATGGAGACTTTAAACACTCTAGAATGATCGTTCCTTCAACCATTTGATCAAACGTAACTCGTTTAGTCTATTACTTCACCACAAAGTAACAATTTACCTTGTTACTTCGTGAGAAAGTTATAGTTGGTCAAATGGGCCAACGGGCATCTTACGAACCAAAACGCACTCGATTAGTGTTAATAAGCTTAGATTATCCTTGGGAAGGTTAAGACTTGTGATCAAGAATATGAAGTTCCATACAACAAGTCATGGCCAAAAAAACTAAGTATGGAGACTTTAAACACTCTAGAATGATCGTTCCTTCAATCATTTGATCAAACGTAACTCGTTTAGTCTATTACTTCACCACGAAGTAACAGTTTACCTTGTTAATTCGTGAGAAAGTTATAGTTGGTCAAATGGGCCAACGGGCATCGTACGAACCAAAATGCACTCGATTAGTGTTAATAAGCTTAGATTATCCTTAGGAAGGTTAATACTTGTGATCAAAAATATGAAGTTCCATACAACAAGTCATGGCCAAAAAAACTAAGTATGGAGACTTTAAACACTCTAGAATGATCTTTCCTTCAACGATTTGATCAAACGTAACTCGTTTAGTCAATTACTTCACAACGAAGTAACAGTTTACCTTGTTACTTCGTGAGAAAGTAATAGTTGGTCAAATGGGCCAACGGGTATCGTACAAACCAAAACGCACTCGATTAGTGTTAATAAGCTTAGATTATCCTTGGGAAGGTTAATACTTGTGATCAAGAATATGAAGTTCCATACAACAAGTCATGGCCAAAAAAACTAAGTATGGAGACTTTAAACACTCTAGAATGATCGTTCCTTCAACCATTTGATCAAACGTAACTCGTTTAGTCTATTACTTCACCACAAAGTAACAATTTACCTTGTTACTTCGTGAGAAAGTTATAGTTGGTCAAATGGGCCAACGGGCATCTTACGAACCAAAACGCACTCGATTAGTGTTAATAAGCTTAGATTATCCTTGGGAAGGTTAAGACTTGTGATCAAGAATATGAAGTTCCATACAACAAGTCATGGCCAAAAAAACTAAGTATGGAGACTTTAAACACTCTAGAATGATCTTTCCTTCAACCATTTGATCAAACGTAACTCGTTTAGTCTATTACTTCACCACGAAGTAACAATTTACCTTGTTACTTCGTGAGAAAGTTATAGTTGGTCAAATGGGCCAACATGCATCTTACGAACCAAAACGCACTCGATTAGTGTTAATAAGCTTAGATTATCCTTGGGAAGGTTAAGACTTGTGATCAAGAATATGAAGTTCCATACAACAAGTCATTGCCAAAAAAACTAAGTATGGAGACTTTAAACACTCTAGAATGATCTTTCCTTCAACGATTTGATCAAACGTAACTCGTTTAGTCTATTACTTCACCACGAAGTAACAATTTACCTTGTTACTTCGTGAGAAAGTTATAGTTGGTCAAATTGGCCAACGGGTATCGTACGAACCAAAACGCACTCGATTAGTGTTAATAAGCTTAGATTATGCTTGGGAAGGTTAATACTTGTGATCAAGAATATGAAGTTCCATACAACAAGTCATGGCCAAAAAAACTAAGTATGGAGACTTTAAACACTCTAGAATGATCGTTCCTTCAACCATTTGATCAAACGTAACTCGTTTAGTCTATTACTTCACCACAAAGTAACAATTTACCTTGTTACTTCGTGAGAAAGTTATAGTTGGTCAAATGGGCCAACGGGCATCTTACGAACCAAAACGCACTCGATTAGTGTTAATAAGCTTAGATTATCCTTGGGAAGGTTAAGACTTGTGATCAAGAATATGAAGTTCCATACAACAAGTCATGGCCAAAAAAACTAAGTATGGAGACTTTAAACACTCTAGAATGATCTTTCCTTCAACCATTTGATCAAACGTAACTCGTTTAGTCTATTACTTCACCACGAAGTAACAATTTACCTTGTTACTTCGTGAGAAAGTTATAGTTGGTCAAATGGGCCAACATGCATCTTACGAACCAAAACGCACTCGATTAGTGTTAATAAGCTTAGATTATCCTTGGGAAGGTTAAGACTTGTGATCAAGAATATGAAGTTCCATACAACAAGTCATTGCCAAAAAAACTAAGTATGGAGACTTTAAACACTCTAGAATGATCTTTCCTTCAACGATTTGATCAAACGTAACTCGTTTAGTCTATTACTTCACCACGAAGTAACAATTTACCTTGTTACTTCGTGAGAAAGTTATAGTTGGTCAAATTGGCCAACGGGTATCGTACGAACCAAAACGCACTCGATTAGTGTTAATAAGCTTAGATTATGCTTGGGAAGGTTAATACTTGTGATCAAGAATATGAAGTTCCATACAACAAGTCATGGCCAAAAAAACTAAGTATGGAGACTTTAAACACTCTAGAATGATCTTTCCTTCAACGATTTGATCAAACGTAACTCGTTTAGTCTATTACTTCACCACGAAGTAACAGTTTACCTTGTTACTTCGTGAGAAAGTTATAGTTGGTCAAATGGGCCAACGGGCATCGTACGAACCAAAATGCACTCGATTAGTGTTAATAAGCTTAGATTATCCTTAGGAAGGTTAATACTTGTGATCAAAAATATGAAGTTCCATACAACAAGTCATGGCCAAAAAAACTAAGTATGGAGACTTTAAACACTCTAGAATGATCTTTCCTTCAACGATTTGATCAAACGTAACTCGTTTAGTCTATTACTTCACAACGAAGTAACAGTTTACCTTGTTACTTCGTGTGAAAGTAATAGTTGGTCAAATGGGCCAACGGGCATCTTACGAACCAAAACGCACTCGATTAGTGTTAATAAGCTTAGATTATCCTTGGGAAGGTTAAGACTTGTGATCAAGAATATGAAGTTCCATACAACAAGTCATTGCCAAAAAAACTAAGTATGGAGACTTTAAACACTCTAGAATGATCTTTCCTTCAACGATTTGATCAAACGTAACTCGTTTAGTCTATTACTTCACCACGAAGTAACAATTTACCTTGTTACTTCGTGAGAAAGTTATAGTTGGTCAAATTGGCCAACGGGTATCGTACAAACCAAAACGCACTCGATTAGCGTTAATAAGCTTAGATTATCCTTGGGAAGGTTAATACTTGTGATCAAGAATATGAAGTTCCATACAACAAGTCATGGCCAAAAAAACTAAGTATGGAGACTTTAAACACTCTAGAATGATCGTTCCTTCAACCATTTGATCAAACGTAACTCGTTTAGTCTATTACTTCACCACAAAGTAACAATTTACCTTGTTACTTCGTGAGAAAGTTATAGTTGGTCAAATGGGCCAACGGGCATCTTACGAACCAAAACGCACTCGATTAGTGTTAATAAGCTTAGATTATCCTTGGGAAGGTTAAGACTTGTGATCAAGAATATGAAGTTCCATACAACAAGTCATGGCCAAAAAAACTAAGTATGGAGACTTTAAACACTCTAGAATGATCTTTCCTTCAACCATTTGATCAAACGTAACTCGTTTAGTCTATTACTTCACCACGAAGTAACAATTTACCTTGTTACTTCGTGAGAAAGTTATAGTTGGTCAAATGGGCCAACATGCATCTTACGAACCAAAACGCACTCGATTAGTGTTAATAAGCTTAGATTATCCTTGGGAAGGTTAAGACTTGTGATCAAGAATATGAAGTTCCATACAACAAGTCATTGCCAAAAAAACTAAGTATGGAGACTTTAAACACTCTAGAATGATCTTTCCTTCAACGATTTGATCAAACGTAACTCGTTTAGTCTATTACTTCACCACGAAGTAACAATTTACCTTGTTACTTCGTGAGAAAGTTATAGTTGGTCAAATTGGCCAACGGGTATCGTACGAACCAAAACGCACTCGATTAGTGTTAATAAGCTTAGATTATGCTTGGGAAGGTTAATACTTGTGATCAAGAATATGAAGTTCCATACAACAAGTCATGGCCAAAAAAACTAAGTATGGAGACTTTAAACACTCTAGAATGATCGTTCCTTCAACCATTTGATCAAACGTAACTCGTTTAGTCTATTACTTCACCACAAAGTAACAATTTACCTTGTTACTTCGTGAGAAAGTTATAGTTGGTCAAATGGGCCAACGGGCATCTTACGAACCAAAACGCACTCGATTAGTGTTAATAAGCTTAGATTATCCTTGGGAAGGTTAAGACTTGTGATCAAGAATATGAAGTTCCATACAACAAGTCATGGCCAAAAAAACTAAGTATGGAGACTTTAAACACTCTAGAATGATCTTTCCTTCAACCATTTGATCAAACGTAACTCGTTTAGTCTATTACTTCACCACGAAGTAACAATTTACCTTGTTACTTCGTGAGAAAGTTATAGTTGGTCAAATGGGCCAACATGCATCTTACGAACCAAAACGCACTCGATTAGTGTTAATAAGCTTAGATTATCCTTGGGAAGGTTAAGACTTGTGATCAAGAATATGAAGTTCCATACAACAAGTCATTGCCAAAAAAACTAAGTATGGAGACTTTAAACACTCTAGAATGATCTTTCCTTCAACGATTTGATCAAACGTAACTCGTTTAGTCTATTACTTCACCACGAAGTAACAATTTACCTTGTTACTTCGTGAGAAAGTTATAGTTGGTCAAATTGGCCAACGGGTATCGTACGAACCAAAACGCACTCGATTAGTGTTAATAAGCTTAGATTATGCTTGGGAAGGTTAATACTTGTGATCAAGAATATGAAGTTCCATACAACAAGTCATGGCCAAAAAAACTAAGTATGGAGACTTTAAACACTCTAGAATGATCTTTCCTTCAACGATTTGATCAAACGTAACTCGTTTAGTCTATTACTTCACCACGAATTAACAGTTTACCTTGTTACTTCGTGAGAAAGTTATAGTTGGTCAAATGGGCCAACGGGCATCGTACGAACCAAAATGCACTCGATTAGTGTTAATAAGCTTAGATTATCCTTAGGAAGGTTAATACTTATGATCAAAAATATGAAGTTCCATACAACAAGTCATGGCCAAAAAAACTAAGTATGGAGACTTTAAACACTCTAGAATGATCTTTCCTTCAACGATTTGATCAAACGTAACTCGTTTAGTCTATTACTTCACAACGAAGTAACAGTTTACCTTGTTACTTCGTGAGAAAGTAATAGTTGGTCAAATGGGCCAACGGGCATCTTACGAACCAAAACGCACTCGATTAGTGTTAATAAGCTTAGATTATCCTTGGGAAGGTTAAGACTTGTGATCAAGAATATGAAGTTCCATACAACAAGTCATTGCCAAAAAAACTAAGTATGGAGACTTTAAACACTCTAGAATGATCTTTCCTTCAACGATTTGATCAAACGTAACTCGTTTAGTCTATTACTTCACCACGAAGTAACAATTTACCTTGTTACTTCGTGAGAAAGTTATAGTTGGTCAAATTGGCCAACGGGTATCGTACAAACCAAAACGCACTCGATTAGCGTTAATAAGCTTAGATTATCCTTGGGAAGGTTAATACTTGTGATCAAGAATATGAAGTTCCATACAACAAGTCATGGCCAAAAAAACTAAGTATGGAGACTTTAAACACTCTAGAATGATCGTTCCTTCAACCATTTGATCAAACGTAACTCGTTTAGTCTATTACTTCACCACAAAGTAACAATTTACCTTGTTACTTCGTGAGAAAGTTATAGTTGGTCAAATGGGCCAACATGCATCTTACGAACCAAAACGCACTCGATTAGTGTTAATAAGCTTAGATTATCCTTGGGAAGGTTAAGACTTGTGATCAAGAATATGAAGTTCCATACAACAAGTCATGGCCAAAAAAACTAAGTATGGAGACTTTAAACACTCTAGAATGATCTTTCCTTCAACCATTTGATCAAACGTAACTCGTTTAGTCTATTACTTCACCACGAAGTAACAATTTACCTTGTTACTTCGTGAGAAAGTTATAGTTGGTCAAATGGGCCAACATGCATCTTACGAACCAAAACGCACTCGATTAGTGTTAATAAGCTTAGATTATCCTTGGGAAGGTTAAGACTTGTGATCAAGAATATGAAGTTCCATACAACAAGTCATTGCCAAAAAAACTAAGTATGGAGACTTTAAACACTCTAGAATGATCTTTCCTTCAACGATTTGATCAAACGTAACTCGTTTAGTCTATTACTTCACCACGAAGTAACAATTTACCTTGTTACTTCGTGAGAAAGTTATAGTTGGTCAAATTGGCCAACGGGTATCGTACGAACCAAAACGCACTCGATTAGTGTTAATAAGCTTAGATTATGCTTGGGAAGGTTAATACTTGTGATCAAGAATATGAAGTTCCATACAACAAGTCATGGCCAAAAAAACTAAGTATGGAGACTTTAAACACTCTAGAATGATCTTTCCTTCAACGATTTGATCAAACGTAACTCGTTTAGTCTATTACTTCACCACGAAGTAACAGTTTACCTTGTTACTTCGTGAGAAAGTTATAGTTGGTCAAATGGGCCAACGGGCATCGTACGAACCAAAATGCACTCGATTAGTGTTAATAAGCTTAGATTATCCTTAGGAAGGTTAATACTTGTGATCAAAAATATGAAGTTCCATACAACAAGTCATGGCCAAAAAAACTAAGTATGGAGACTTTAAACACTCTAGAATGATCTTTCCTTCAACGATTTGATCAAACGTAACTCGTTTAGTCTATTACTTCACAACGAAGTAACAGTTTACCTTGTTACTTCGTGAGAAAGTAATAGTTGGTCAAATGGGCCAACGGGCATCTTACGAACCAAAACGCACTCGATTAGTGTTAATAAGCTTAGATTATCCTTGGGAAGGTTAAGACTTGTGATCAAGAATATGAAGTTCCATACAACAAGTCATTGCCAAAAAAACTAAGTATGGAGACTTTAAACACTCTAGAATGATCTTTCCTTCAACGATTTGATCAAACGTAACTCGTTTAGTCTATTACTTCACCACGAAGTAACAATTTACCTTGTTACTTCGTGAGAAAGTTATAGTTGGTCAAATTGGCCAACGGGTATCGTACAAACCAAAACGCACTCGATTAGCGTTAATAAGCTTAGATTATCCTTGGGAAGGTTAATACTTGTGATCAAGAATATGAAGTTCCATACAACAAGTCATGGCCAAAAAAACTAAGTATGGAGACTTTAAACACTCTAGAATGATCGTTCCTTCAACCATTTGATCAAACGTAACTCGTTTAGTCTATTACTTCACCACAAAGTAACAATTTACCTTGTTACTTCGTGAGAAAGTTATAGTTGGTCAAATGGGCCAACGGGCATCTTACGAACCAAAACGCACTCGATTAGTGTTAATAAGCTTAGATTATCCTTGGGAAGGTTAAGACTTGTGATCAAGAATATGAAGTTCCATACAACAAGTCATGGCCAAAAAAACTAAGTATGGAGACTTTAAACACTCTAGAATGATCTTTCCTTCAACCATTTGATCAAACGTAACTCGTTTAGTCTATTACTTCACCACGAAGTAACAATTTACCTTGTTACTTCGTGAGAAAGTTATAGTTGGTCAAATGGGCCAACATGCATCTTACGAACCAAAACGCACTCGATTAGTGTTAATAAGCTTAGATTATCCTTGGGAAGGTTAAGACTTGTGATCAAGAATATGAAGTTCCATACAACAAGTCATTGCCAAAAAAACTAAGTATGGAGACTTTAAACACTCTAGAATGATCTTTCCTTCAACGATTTGATCAAACGTAACTCGTTTAGTCTATTACTTCACCACGAAGTAACAATTTACCTTGTTACTTCGTGAGAAAGTTATAGTTGGTCAAATTGGCCAACGGGTATCGTACGAACCAAAACGCACTCGATTAGTGTTAATAAGCTTAGATTATGCTTGGGAAGGTTAATACTTGTGATCAAGAATATGAAGTTCCATACAACAAGTCATGGCCAAAAAAACTAAGTATGGAGACTTTAAACACTCTAGAATGATCTTTCCTTCAACGATTTGATCAAACGTAACTCGTTTAGTCTATTACTTCACCACGAAGTAACAGTTTACCTTGTTACTTCGTGAGAAAGTTATAGTTGGTCAAATGGGCCAACGGGCATCGTACGAACCAAAATGCACTCGATTAGTGTTAATAAGCTTAGATTATCCTTAGGAAGGTTAATACTTGTGATCAAAAATATGAAGTTCCATACAACAAGTCATGGCCAAAAAAACTAAGTATGGAGACTTTAAACACTCTAGAATGATCTTTCCTTCAACGATTTGATCAAACGTAACTCGTTTAGTCTATTACTTCACAACGAAGTAACAGTTTACCTTGTTACTTCGTGAGAAAGTAATAGTTGGTCAAATGGGCCAACGGGCATCTTACGAACCAAAACGCACTCGATTAGTGTTAATAAGCTTAGATTATCCTTGGGAAGGTTAAGACTTGTGATCAAGAATATGAAGTTCCATACAACAAGTCATTGCCAAAAAAACTAAGTATGGAGACTTTAAACACTCTAGAATGATCTTTCCTTCAACGATTTGATCAAACGTAACTCGTTTAGTCTATTACTTCACCACGAAGTAACAATTTACCTTGTTACTTCGTGAGAAAGTTATAGTTGGTCAAATTGGCCAACGGGTATCGTACAAACCAAAACGCACTCGATTAGCGTTAATAAGCTTAGATTATCCTTGGGAAGGTTAATACTTGTGATCAAGAATATGAAGTTCCATACAACAAGTCATGGCCAAAAAAACTAAGTATGGAGACTTTAAACACTCTAGAATGATCGTTCCTTCAACCATTTGATCAAACGTAACTCGTTTAGTCTATTACTTCACCACAAAGTAACAATTTACCTTGTTACTTCGTGAGAAAGTTATAGTTGGTCAAATGGGCCAACGGGCATCTTACGAACCAAAACGCACTCGATTAGTGTTAATAAGCTTAGATTATCCTTGGGAAGGTTAAGACTTGTGATCAAGAATATGAAGTTCCATACAACAAGTCATGGCCAAAAAAACTAAGTATGGAGACTTTAAACACTCTAGAATGATCTTTCCTTCAACCATTTGATCAAACGTAACTCGTTTAGTCTATTACTTCACCACGAAGTAACAATTTACCTTGTTACTTCGTGAGAAAGTTATAGTTGGTCAAATGGGCCAACATGCATCTTACGAACCAAAACGCACTCGATTAGTGTTAATAAGCTTAGATTATCCTTGGGAAGGTTAAGACTTGTGATCAAGAATATGAAGTTCCATACAACAAGTCATTGCCAAAAAAACTAAGTATGGAGACTTTAAACACTCTAGAATGATCTTTCCTTCAACGATTTGATCAAACGTAACTCGTTTAGTCTATTACTTCACCACGAAGTAACAATTTACCTTGTTACTTCGTGAGAAAGTTATAGTTGGTCAAATTGGCCAACGGGTATCGTACGAACCAAAACGCACTCGATTAGTGTTAATAAGCTTAGATTATGCTTGGGAAGGTTAATACTTGTGATCAAGAATATGAAGTTCCATACAACAAGTCATGGCCAAAAAAACTAAGTATGGAGACTTTAAACACTCTAGAATGATCGTTCCTTCAACCATTTGATCAAACGTAACTCGTTTAGTCTATTACTTCACCACAAAGTAACAATTTACCTTGTTACTTCGTGAGAAAGTTATAGTTGGTCAAATGGGCCAACGGGCATCTTACGAACCAAAACGCACTCGATTAGTGTTAATAAGCTTAGATTATCCTTGGGAAGGTTAAGACTTGTGATCAAGAATATGAAGTTCCATACAACAAGTCATGGCCAAAAAAACTAAGTATGGAGACTTTAAACACTCTAGAATGATCTTTCCTTCAACCATTTGATCAAACGTAACTCGTTTAGTCTATTACTTCACCACGAAGTAACAATTTACCTTGTTACTTCGTGAGAAAGTTATAGTTGGTCAAATGGGCCAACATGCATCTTACGAACCAAAACGCACTCGATTACTGTTAATAAGCTTAGATTATCCTTGGGAAGGTTAAGACTTGTGATCAAGAATATGAAGTTCCATACAACAAGTCATTGCCAAAAAAACTAAGTATGGAGACTTTAAACACTCTAGAATGATCTTTCCTTCAACGATTTGATCAAACGTAACTCGTTTAGTCTATTACTTCACCACGAAGTAACAATTTACCTTGTTACTTCGTGAGAAAGTTATAGTTGGTCAAATTGGCCAACGGGTATCGTACGAACCAAAACGCACTCGATTAGTGTTAATAAGCTTAGATTATGCTTGGGAAGGTTAATACTTGTGATCAAGAATATGAAGTTCCATACAACAAGTCATGGCCAAAAAAACTAAGTATGGAGACTTTAAACACTCTAGAATGATCTTTCCTTCAATGATTTGATCAAACGTAACTCGTTTAGTCTATTACTTCACCACGAAGTAACAGTTTACCTTGTTACTTCGTGAGAAAGTTATAGTTGGTCAAATGGGCCAACGGGCATCGTACGAACCAAAATGCACTCGATTAGTGTTAATAAGCTTAGATTATCCTTAGGAAGGTTAATACTTGTGATCAAAAATATGAAGTTCCATACAACAAGTCATGGCCAAAAAAACTAAGTATGGAGACTTTAAACACTCTAGAATGATCTTTCCTTCAACGATTTGATCAAACGTAACTCGTTTAGTCTATTACTTCACAACGAAGTAACAGTTTACCTTGTTACTTCGTGAGAAAGTAATAGTTGGTCAAATGGGCCAACGGGCATCTTACGAACCAAAACGCACTCGATTAGTGTTAATAAGCTTAGATTATCCTTGGGAAGGTTAAGACTTGTGATCAAGAATATGAGAAGAGAAATAAAAGGTTTATAAAAGAAAACTAGGGGGAGGTACTACATAGCGAAGGCCGTATGGTGTACCCCACCCATACGATCGCCAAACACAGAAAAATAGAAATCTCAACAACAAATAAGAGCATATCCCAAAAGTGGATACCTCGAAAGTAAAGTAAGCCAAAATGTGGAAAAATCGGCCTATCTCATCTATGAATATGATCTATTCTTCCACTTCATCTTTTCTTCTGCTCTTCGTTCTTTGTTCTCTTTTTTCCGTTGACTCTTGCTTATGTAGGTGGAGCAATCTGGTGCTTTAATCCTATTTTTTTCTCTTCTCTCTTCACCTTCTCGGAGTATTCGCCTACAACATTCCTCATAAGACTCATCTTTTGTAACAGTTGAGTCCTCGAGGTCGCTCGTTACAATTTGTCTTGGGATTGGAGTGCAGATTCTTCTTTGATTAAATGAGGATTCCAACTCCTCAACAAACGCATCGTCACCCACGGCTTCATCATAAGTATGCCCAAGTAGGAGGGTTGGCGAGGCGGGAGGGGTAGAGATATCACACGAGAAAGTAGCATCCGGAAAGCACACCCTTGGTGAGAGAAGTCTAGACTTAGGTTGATAGTTAGAATCCGATAACCTCTTTGCATCATCATTGTCATCCCTCAAGATCATATCTTCAATCTCTTTTTCTTTGGCCTTTCTCAACTCTTCCTCACTAAGGAGATCTTCATTTCCATCATTAGTCGCAACGTGAATTATTGCCAACTTGAGGTGTTTCTCTTGATCCGCCTCTTCGGCCACTTCCTCAACATTGGGTATTTGTTCAAGGCTATCGACTTTCTTCGGTGGTGAAATTGGAGCAATGTTCCTCTTAGCCTTCCAAACAAAGGTCGTCGGTTTTGGGACATCCTCAACCTTCTCATTAGTTCCTTGAGGTTTCTCCACACCACATTCCTCAAATGTATGGCCCATTCGTTGACATTTCCGGCAATAGGTTGGAATATTTTCATATACGACCTTTTGCTTTACGATGTCCACTTGACCATGCACATCTTCTACCCCCCATTCAATTTCTTCTTTCAATGGATCAAGAAGGTTGATCTCAACACATATACGAGGATAATCCGGGCGTGACATAGTGGCCGCGCCTTCGTCAAGCCTCAAAGGTCTTCCAAAGTAAGACCCAATGTTCATAAGGGCATTTCTCTCACAAAACCGCATGTTGAGGTTTGGTAAACCAATCCACACGGGAGCTATCGGAGGATCAAGATCGGGATCGAAGTCCGGGGTCCATTTGTAGATTGAACCATTAAGATCAAGAAATCGAAGGTCCTTCTTCAACCATAAGCGAGTATAGTCCTCCTCCGTGGTCAATTTCAACATAACGTGGCGAGGACCAATTGGGCCAAGTGTGTATTTGCCTTTGAGTTTGAGTCTCGCTATCTTGTTATGTATAAACGTGTAGCTCGGCTTAACAAGAGGGAACCGAAGGATCAAAACAAGCTTAAGCCTCTCATCAAGGACTTTAATTTCCTCCTTCTTGAAAACTATCATAGATTTTCCTTTGACCGCTCGAAAATCCATTGTAGTGAGAGTAGGATCATCAATAAGGGAGCGGTTTATTTCATATTGTCTTGTAGGAGCGGCCGCTTGCGCATAAGAAGCGCGACGCAATGGAGCACGGATTTGATACGGACGAGGATTGTCCGGTGCCACATTAGGTTGTCTCGCAAGTGTAGGTGGAACAAATGGAGGCTTCTCAAGTCTAGAAAAGTTGTTCGAGAGAAGCGGGAAAAGGCCGGACCCAATCTTAGGCTTTTCAAGCACAACTTTCGGAGTTGACTTTTGCATGGTCAACATTGACTTCTGGGCGTTGACTTCGGCAGTCAAAGTTGACTGAGTCAAGGGAGGTGATGTGGCAGTGGGTCCCACATTAGTGGTCTTGCATAGTGGAAGACCATTAGTGGGAGGCATGGTGGGGGACAAAGGGACAAGACAAGAGCACTCTTGTCCCCTTAATGCTCTTACACATCCACCAACACACAAGGCTCAAGATAGTGGAGTGTGGTGTGTTCTTGTCACCACTACCAACCCCAAAACCCTAGTTGACCGCCGCCACCACCAAGTTGACCGGAGGGAGGTGGCGCACGGTGGCGCACCGGAGCCGCGCCGCTAAGTCGCCGGAAAATGGTCGGAAATAGCGCACCACCGTCGGAAAAACCTCACGAGCACGGATCCGAGCGTTAAAAACACCCCTAACACCCAAATCCGACGGAAATCGCCACCAAATCCACCAAAACCGACGCAAACCAAGAAAATCACCACCACAAAGAAGAGGCGGTCAAAATTCACGTCGGACACACCAAAAATCCCGCCACGGACACCACGAACCGAACAAAAACAAAATCAAAGCAAAAACGAAGCAAGAAACGGACGAACGAAGAGAAAAACAAAAAAAACAAAAAAGAAGAAGAAAGAACACAACACAAAGAGTGACCAAGCCGTGAAGGGCAATCCAACACACCCTCGATCACTCTCCACCGTTTTGTGCCACCACCAAACTCAGGGGCAATCCAAGAGAAGGTGATGAACACTCCACAATGGGTGTTATGTCGAAAGGAAGAGGGGGAGATGAAAAACGGGAAGAAGACTCAAAGAACACAAACCGAAGAACACGAACAAGATCTCAACAACCATCAAGCTCAAGCTCAACATTAACAACCAACAAGGGATCCATACTAACAAGAAAGAGCAACAAAGAGATCCGAAGCTACAAGCTCGGAAAAAAGGAGAACGAGACAACACTAACCAAAACCAAAAGAGCTCGCCATCGAAGAGAGATGTTGAGATCTACACATGAACAACGAACACGAACCTCCCTAGAGTCCAAACGTGAAGTCCGATGAAAACTCCGAGCTTAGGTGGGAAAGAACTCCATGAACGATCTACGAACTCCACAAAACCTTCACTTGAAACGTTCCTAAGGACGTTACGATGAAGATGAGGTGATTTTCGGGATGGAAATCACTCAAAGCCACGCTAGATCGGAAGGGAGGAGTGCGGCCGTGAATAGTAGTTTTTTTAGGTGTGATCAAGAATATGAAGTTCCATACAACAAGTCATTGCCAAAAAAACTAAGTATGGAGACTTTAAACACTCTAGAATGATCTTTCCTTCAACGATTTGATCAAACGTAACTCGTTTAGTCTATTACTTCACCACGAAGTAACAATTTACCTTGTTACTTCGTGAGAAAGTTATAGTTGGTCAAATTGGCCAACGGGTATCGTACAAACCAAAACGCACTCGATTAGCGTTAATAAGCTTAGATTATCCTTGGGAAGGTTAATACTTGTGATCAAGAATATGAAGTTCCATACAACAAGTCATGGCCAAAAAAACTAAGTATGGAGACTTTAAACACTCTAGAATGATCGTTCCTTCAACCATTTGATCAAACGTAACTCGTTTAGTCTATTACTTCACCACAAAGTAACAATTTACCTTGTTACTTCGTGAGAAAGTTATAGTTGGTCAAATGGGCCAACATGCATCTTACGAACCAAAACGCACTCGATTAGTGTTAATAAGCTTAGATTATCCTTGGGTTAATACTTGTGATCAAGAATATGAAGTTCCATACAACAAGTCATGGCCAAAAAAACTAAGTATGGAGACTTTAAACACTCTAGAATGATCGTTCCTTCAACCATTTGATCAAACGTAACTCGTTTAGTCTATTACTTCACCACAAAGTAACAATTTACCTTGTTACTTCGTGAGAAAGTTATAGTTGGTCAAATGGGCCAACGGGCATCTTACGAACCAAAACGCACTCGATTAGTGTTAATAAGCTTAGATTATCCTTGGGAAGGTTAAGACTTGTGATCAAGAATATGAAGTTCCATACAACAAGTCATTGCCAAAAAAACTAAGTATGGAGACTTTAAACACTCTAGAATGATCTTTCCTTCAACGATTTGATCAAACGTAACTCGTTTAGTCTATTACTTCACCACGAAGTAACAATTTACCTTGTTACTTCGTGAGAAAGTTATAGTTGGTCAAATTGGCCAACGGGTATCGTACGAACCAAAACGCACTCGATTAGTGTTAATAAGCTTAGATTATGCTTGGGAAGGTTAATACTTGTGATCAAGAATATGAAGTTCCATACAACAAGTCATGGCCAAAAAAACTAAGTATGGAGACTTTAAACACTCTAGAATGATCTTTCCTTCAACGATTTGATCAAACGTAACTCGTTTAGTCTATTACTTCACAACGAAGTAACAGTTTACCTTGTTACTTCGTGAGAAAGTAATAGTTGGTCAAATGGGCCAACGGGCATCTTACGAACCAAAACGCACTCGATTAGTGTTAATAAGCTTAGATTATCCTTAGGTTAATACTTGTGATCAAGAATATGAAGTTCCATACAACAAGTCATGGCCAAAAAAACTAAGTATGGAGACTTTAAACACTCTAGAATGATCGTTCCTTCAATCATTTGATCAAACGTAACTCGTTTAGTCACTTACTTCACAACGAAGTAACAGTTTACCTTGTTAATTCGTGAGAAAGTTATAGTTGGTCAAATGGGCCAACGGGCATCGTACGAACCAAAATGCACTCGATTAGTGTTAATAAGCTTAGATTATCCTTAGGAAGGTTAATACTTGTGATCAAAAATATGAAGTTCCATACAACAAGTCATGGCCAAAAAAACTAAGTATGGAGACTTTAAACACTCTAGAATGATCTTTCCTTCAACGATTTGATCAAACGTAACTCGTTTAGTCAATTACTTCACAACGAAGTAACAGTTTACCTTGTTACTTCGTGAGAAAGTAATAGTTGGTCAAATGGGCCAACGGGTATCGTACAAACCAAAACGCACTCGATTAGTGTTAATAAGCTTAGATTATCCTTGGGAAGGTTAATACTTGTGATCAAGAATATGAAGTTCCATACAACAAGTCATGGCCAAAAAAACTAAGTATGGAGACTTTAAACACTCTAGAATGATCGTTCCTTCAACCATTTGATCAAACGTAACTCGTTTAGTCTATTACTTCACCACAAAGTAACAATTTACCTTCTTACTTCGTGAGAAAGTTATAGTTGGTCAAATGGGCCAACGGGCATCTTACGAACCAAAACGCACTCGATTAGTGTTAATAAGCTTAGATTATCCTTGGGAAGGTTAAGACTTGTGATCAAGAATATGAAGTTCCATACAACAAGTCATGGCCAAAAAAACTAAGTATGGAGACTTTAAACACTCTAGAATGATCTTTCCTTCAACCATTTGATCAAACGTAACTCGTTTAGTCTATTACTTCACCACGAAGTAACAATTTACCTTGTTACTTCGTGAGAAAGTTATAGTTGGTCAAATGGGCCAACATGCATCTTACGAACCAAAACGCACTCGATTAGTGTTAATAAGCTTAGATTATCCTTGGGAAGGTTAAGACTTGTGATCAAGAATATGAAGTTCCATACAACAAGTCATTGCCAAAAAAACTAAGTATGGAGACTTTAAACACTCTAGAATGATCGTTCCTTCAACCATTTGATCAAACGTAACTCGTTTAGTCTATTACTTCACCACAAAGTAACAATTTACCTTGTTACTTCGTGAGAAAGTTATAGTTGGTCAAATGGGCCAACGGGCATCTTACGAACCAAAACGCACTCGATTAGTGTTAATAAGCTTAGATTATCCTTGGGAAGGTTAAGACTTGTGATCAAGAATATGAAGTTCCATACAACAAGTCATGGCCAAAAAAACTAAGTATGGAGACTTTAAACACTCTAGAATGATCTTTCCTTCAACCATTTGATCAAACGTAACTCGTTTAGTCTATTACTTCACCACGAAGTAACAATTTACCTTGTTACTTCGTGAGAAAGTTATAGTTGGTCAAATGGGCCAACATGCATCTTACGAACCAAAACGCACTCGATTAGTGTTAATAAGCTTAGATTATCCTTGGGAAGGTTAAGACTTGTGATCAAGAATATGAAGTTCCATACAACAAGTCATTGCCAAAAAAACTAAGTATGGAGACTTTAAACACTCTAGAATGATCTTTCCTTCAACGATTTGATCAAACGTAACTCGTTTAGTCTATTACTTCACCACGAAGTAACAATTTACCTTGTTACTTCGTGAGAAAGTTATAGTTGGTCAAATTGGCCAACGGGTGTCGTACGAACCAAAACGCACTCGATTAGTGTTAATAAGCTTAGATTATGCTTGGGAAGGTTAATACTTGTGATCAAGAATATGAAGTTCCATACAACAAGTCATGGCCAAAAAAACTAAGTATGGAGACTTTAAACACTCTAGAATGATCTTTCCTTCAACGATTTGATCAAACGTAACTCGTTTAGTCTATTACTTCACCACGAAGTAACAGTTTACCTTGTTACTTCGTGAGAAAGTTATAGTTGGTCAAATGGGCCAACGGGCATCGTACGAACCAAAATGCACTCGATTAGTGTTAATAAGCTTAGATTATCCTTAGGAAGGTTAATACTTGTGATCAAAAATATGAAGTTCCATACAACAAGTCATGGCCAAAAAAACTAAGTATGGAGACTTTAAACACTCTAGAATGATCTTTCCTTCAACGATTTGATCAAACGTAACTCGTTTAGTCTATTACTTCACAACGAAGTAACAGTTTACCTTGTTACTTCGTGAGAAAGTAATAGTTGGTCAAATGGGCCAACGGGCATCTTACGAACCAAAACGCACTCGATTAGTGTTAATAAGCTTAGATTATCCTTGGGAAGGTTAAGACTTGTGATCAAGAATATGAAGTTCCATACAACAAGTCATTGCCAAAAAAACTAAGTATGGAGACTTTAAACACTCTAGAATGATCTTTCCTTCAACGATTTGATCAAACGTAACTCGTTTAGTCTATTACTTCACCACGAAGTAACAATTTACCTTGTTACTTCGTGAGAAAGTTATAGTTGGTCAAATTGGCCAACGGGTATCGTACGAACCAAAACGCACTCGATTAGTGTTAATAAGCTTAGATTATGCTTGGGAAGGTTAATACTTGTGATCAAGAATATGAAGTTCCATACAACAAGTCATGGCCAAAAAAACTAAGTATGGAGACTTTAAACACTCTAGAATGATCGTTCCTTCAACCATTTGATCAAACGTAACACGTTTAGTCTATTACTTCACCACAAAGTAACAATTTACCTTGTTACTTCGTGAGAAAGTTATAGTTGGTCAAATGGGCCAACGGGCATCTTACGAACCAAAACGCACTCGATTAGTGTTAATAAGCTTAGATTATCCTTGGGAAGGTTAAGACTTGTGATCAAGAATATGAAGTTCCATACAACAAGTCATGGCCAAAAAAACTAAGTATGGAGACTTTAAACACTCTAGAATGATCTTTCCTTCAACCATTTGATCAAACGTAACTCGTTTAGTCTATTACTTCACCACGAAGTAACAATTTACCTTGTTACTTCGTGAGAAAGTTATAGTTGGTCAAATGGGCCAACATGCATCTTACGAACCAAAACGCACTCGATTAGTGTTAATAAGCTTAGATTATCCTTGGGAAGGTTAAGACTTGTGATCAAGAATATGAAGTTTCATACAACAAGTCATTGCCAAAAAAACTAAGTATGGAGACTTTAAACACTCTAGAATGATCTTTCCTTCAACGATTTGATCAAACGTAACTCGTTTAGTCTATTACTTCACCACGAAGTAACAATTTACCTTGTTACTTCGTGAGAAAGTTATAGTTGGTCAAATTGGCCAACGGGTATCGTACGAACCAAAACGCACTCGATTAGTGTTAATAAGCTTAGATTATGCTTGGGAAGGTTAATACTTGTGATCAAGAATATGAAGTTCCATACAACAAGTCATGGCCAAAAAAACTAAGTATGGAGACTTTAAACACTCTAGAATGATCTTTCCTTCAACGATTTGATCAAACGTAACTCGTTTAGTCTATTACTTCACCACGAAGTAACAGTTTACCTTGTTACTTCGTGAGAAAGTTATAGTTGGTCAAATGGGCCAACGGGCATCGTACGAACCAAAATGCACTCGATTAGTGTTAATAAGCTTAGATTATCCTTAGGAAGGTTAATACTTGTGATCAAAAATATGAAGTTCCATACAACAAGTCATGGCCAAAAAAACTAAGTATGGAGACTTTAAACACTCTAGAATGATCTTTCCTTCAACGATTTGATCAAACGTAACTCGTTTAGTCTATTACTTCACAACGAAGTAACAGTTTACCTTGTTACTTCGTGAGAAAGTAATAGTTGGTCAAATGGGCCAACGGGCATCTTACGAACCAAAACGCACTCGATTAGTGTTAATAAGCTTAGATTATCCTTAGGTTAATACTTGTGATCAAGAATATGAAGTTCCATACAACAAGTCATGGCCAAAAAAACTAAGTATGGAGACTTTAAACACTCTAGAATGATCGTTCCTTCAATCATTTGATCAAACGTAACTCGTTTAGTCTATTACTTCACCACGAAGTAACAGTTTACCTTGTTAATTCGTGAGAAAGTTATAGTTGGTCAAATGGGCCAACGGGCATCGTACGAACCAAAATGCACTCGATTAGTGTTAATAAGCTTAGATTATCCTTAGGAAGGTTAATACTTGTGATCAAAAATATGAAGTTCCATACAACAAGTCATGGCCAAAAAAACTAAGTATGGAGACTTTAAACACTCTAGAATGATCTTTCCTTCAACGATTTGATCAAACGTAACTCGTTTAGTCAATTACTTCACAACGAAGTAACAGTTTACCTTGTTACTTCGTGAGAAAGTAATAGTTGGTCAAATGGGCCAACGGGTATCGTACAAACCAAAACGCACTCGATTAGTGTTAATAAGCTTAGATTATCCTTGGGAAGGTTAATACTTGTGATCAAGAATATGAAGTTCCATACAACAAGTCATGGCCAAAAAAACTAAGTATGGAGACTTTAAACACTCTAGAATGATCGTTCCTTCAACCATTTGATCAAACGTAACTCGTTTAGTCTATTACTTCACCACAAAGTAACAATTTACCTTGTTACTTCGTGAGAAAGTTATAGTTGGTCAAATGGGCCAACGGGCATCTTACGAACCAAAACGCACTCGATTAGTGTTAATAAGCTTAGATTATCCTTGGGAAGGTTAAGACTTGTGATCAAGAATATGAAGTTCCATACAACAAGTCATGGCCAAAAAAACTAAGTATGGAGACTTTAAACACTCTAGAATGATCTTTCCTTCAACCATTTGATCAAACGTAACTCGTTTAATCTATTACTTCACCACGAAGTAACAATTTACCTTGTTACTTCGTGAGAAAGTTATAGTTGGTCAAATGGGCCAACATGCATCTTACGAACCAAAACGCACTCGATTAGTGTTAATAAACTTAGATTATCCTTGGGAAGGTTAAGACTTGTGATCAAGAATATGAAGTTCCATACAACAAGTCATTGCCAAAAAAACTAAGTATGGAGACTTTAAACACTCTAGAATGATCTTTCCTTCAACGATTTGATCAAACGTAACTCGTTTAGTCGATTACTTCACCACGAAGTAACAATTTACCTTGTTACTTCGTGAGAAAGTTATAGTTGGTCAAATTGGCCAACGGGTATCGTACGAACCAAAACGCACTCGATTAGTGTTAATAAGCTTAGATTATGCTTGGGAAGGTTAATACTTGTGATCAAGAATATGAAGTTCCATACAACAAGTCATGGCCAAAAAAACTAAGTATGGAGACTTTAAACACTCTAGAATGATCTTTCCTTCAACGATTTGATCAAACGTAACTCGTTTAGTCTATTACTTCACAACAAAGTAACAGTTTACCTTGTTACTTCGTGAGAAAGTAATAGTTGGTCAAATGGGCCAACGGGCATCTTACGAACCAAAACGCACTCGATTAGTGTTAATAAGCTTAGATTATCCTTAGGTTAATACTTGTGATCAAGAATATGAAGTTCCATACAACAAGTCATGGCCAAAAAAACTAAGTATGGAGACTTTAAACACTCTAGAATGATCGTTCCTTCAATCATTTGATCAAACGTAACTCGTTTAGTCTATTACTTCACCACGAAGTAACAGTTTACCTTGTTAATTCGTGAGAAAGTTATAGTTGGTCAAATGGGCCAACGGGCATCGTACGAACCAAAATGCACTCGATTAGTGTTAATAAGCTTAGATTATCCTTAGGAAGGTTAATACTTGTGATCAAAAATATGAAGTTCCATACAACAAGTCATGGCCAAAAAAACTAAGTATGGAGACTTTAAACACTCTAGAATGATCTTTCCTTCAACGATTTGATCAAACGTAACTCGTTTAGTCAATTACTTCACAACGAAGTAACAGTTTACCTTGTTACTTCGTGAGAAAGTAATAGTTGGTCAAATGGGCCAACGGGTATCGTACAAACCAAAACGCACTCGATTAGTGTTAATAAGCTTAGATTATCCTTGGGAAGGTTAATACTTGTGATCAAGAATATGAAGTTCCATACAACAAGTCATGGCCAAAAAAACTAAGTATGGAGACTTTAAACACTCTAGAATGATCGTTCCTTCAACCATTTGATCAAACGTAACTCGTTTAGTCTATTACTTCACCACAAAGTAACAATTTACCTTGTTACTTCGTGAGAAAGTTATAGTTGGTCAAATGGGCCAACGGGCATCTTACGAACCAAAACGCACTCGATTAGTGTTAATAAGCTTAGATTATCCTTGGGAAGGTTAAGACTTGTGATCAAGAATATGAAGTTCCATACAACAAGTCATGGCCAAAAAAACTAAGTATGGAGACTTTAAACACTCTAGAATGATCTTTCCTTCAACCATTTGATCAAACGTAACTCGTTTAGTCTATTACTTCACCACGAAGTAACAATTTACCTTGTTACTTCGTGAGAAAGTTATAGTTGGTCAAATGGGCCAACATGCATCTTACGAACCAAAACGCACTCGATTAGTGTTAATAAGCTTAGATTATCCTTGGGAAGGTTAAGACTTGTGATCAAGAATATGAAGTTCCATACAACAAGTCATTGCCAAAAAAACTAAGTATGGAGACTTTAAACACTCTAGAATGATCTTTCCTTCAACGATTTGATCAAACGTAACTCGTTTAGTCTATTACTTCACCACGAAGTAACAATTTACCTTGTTACTTCGTGAGAAAGTTATAGTTGGTCAAATTGGCCAACGGGTATCGTACGAACCAAAACGCACTCGATTAGTGTTAATAAGCTTAGATTATGCTTGGGAAGGTTAATACTTGTGATCAAGAATATGAAGTTCCATACAACAAGTCATGGCCAAAAAAACTAAGTATGGAGACTTTAAACACTCTAGAATGATCGTTCCTTCAACCATTTGATCAAACGTAACTCGTTTAGTCTATTACTTCACCACAAAGTAACAATTTACCTTGTTACTTCGTGAGAAAGTTATAGTTGGTCAAATGGGCCAACGGGCATCTTACGAACCAAAACGCACTCGATTAGTGTTAATAAGCTTAGATTATCCTTGGGAAGGTTAAGACTTGTGATCAAGAATATGAAGTTCCATACAACAAGTCATGGCCAAAAAAACTAAGTATGGAGACTTTAAACACTCTAGAATGATCTTTCCTTCAACCATTTGATCAAACGTAACTCGTTTAGTCTATTACTTCACCACGAAGTAACAATTTACCTTGTTACTTCGTGAGAAAGTTATAGTTGGTCAAATGGGCCAACATGCATCTTACGAACCAAAACGCACTCGATTAGTGTTAATAAGCTTAGATTATCCTTGGGAAGGTTAAGACTTGTGATCAAGAATATGAAGTTCCATACAACAAGTCATTGCCAAAAAAACTAAGTATGGAGACTTTAAACACTCTAGAATGATCTTTCCTTCAACGATTTGATCAAACGTAACTCGTTTAGTCTATTACTTCACCACGAAGTAACAATTTACCTTGTTACTTCGTGAGAAAGTTATAGTTGGTCAAATTGGCCAACGGGTATCGTACGAACCAAAACGCACTCGATTAGTGTTAATAAGCTTAGATTATGCTTGGGAAGGTTAATACTTGTGATCAAGAATATGAAGTTCCATACAACAAGTCATGGCCAAAAAAACTAAGTATGGAGACTTTAAACACTCTAGAATGATCTTTCCTTCAACGATTTGATCAAACGTAACTCGTTTAGTCTATTACTTCACCACGAAGTAACAGTTTACCTTGTTACTTCGTGAGAAAGTTATAGTTGGTCAAATGGGCCAACGGGCATCGTACGAACCAAAATGCACTCGATTAGTGTTAATAAGCTTAGATTATCCTTAGGAAGGTTAATACTTGTGATCAAAAATATGAAGTTCCATACAACAAGTCATGGCCAAAAAAACTAAGTATGGAGACTTTAAACACTCTAGAATGATCTTTCCTTCAACGATTTGATCAAACGTAACTCGTTTAGTCTATTACTTCACAACGAAGTAACAGTTTACCTTGTTACTTCGTGAGAAAGTAATAGTTGGTCAAATGGGCCAACGGGCATCTTACGAACCAAAACGCACTCGATTAGTGTTAATAAGCTTAGATTATCCTTAGGTTAATACTTGTGATCAAGAATATGAAGTTCCATACAACAAGTCATGGCCAAAAAAACTAAGTATGGAGACTTTAAACACTCTAGAATGATCGTTCCTTCAATCATTTGATCAAACGTAACTCGTTTAGTCTATTACTTCACCACGAAGTAACAGTTTACCTTGTTAATTCGTGAGAAAGTTATAGTTGGTCAAATGGGCCAACGGGCATCGTACGAACCAAAATGCACTCGATTAGTGTTAATAAGCTTAGATTATCCTTAGGAAGGTTAATACTTGTGATCAAAAATATGAAGTTCCATACAACAAGTCATGGCCAAAAAAACTAAGTATGGAGACTTTAAACACTCTAGAATGATCTTTCCTTCAACGATTTGATCAAACGTAACTCGTTTAGTCAATTACTTCACAACGAAGTAACAGTTTACCTTGTTACTTCGTGAGAAAGTAATAGTTGGTCAAATGGGCCAACGGGTATCGTACAAACCAAAACGCACTCGATTAGTGTTAATAAGCTTAGATTATCCTTGGGAAGGTTAATACTTGTGATCAAGAATATGAAGTTCCATACAACAAGTCATGGCCAAAAAAACTAAGTATGGAGACTTTAAACACTCTAGAATGATCGTTCCTTCAACCATTTGATCAAACGTAACTCGTTTAGTCTATTACTTCACCACAAAGTAACAATTTACCTTGTTACTTCGTGAGAAAGTTATAGTTGGTCAAATGGGCCAACGGGCATCTTACGAACCAAAACGCACTCGATTAGTGTTAATAAGCTTAGATTATCCTTGGGAAGGTTAAGACTTGTGATCAAGAATATGAAGTTCCATACAACAAGTCATGGCCAAAAAAACTAAGTATGGAGACTTTAAACACTCTAGAATGATCTTTCCTTCAACCATTTGATCAAACGTAACTCGTTTAATCTATTACTTCACCACGAAGTAACAATTTACCTTGTTACTTCGTGAGAAAGTTATAGTTGGTCAAATGGGCCAACATGCATCTTACGAACCAAAACGCACTCGATTAGTGTTAATAAACTTAGATTATCCTTGGGAAGGTTAAGACTTGTGATCAAGAATATGAAGTTCCATACAACAAGTCATTGCCAAAAAAACTAAGTATGGAGACTTTAAACACTCTAGAATGATCTTTCCTTCAACGATTTGATCAAACGTAACTCGTTTAGTCGATTACTTCACCACGAAGTAACAATTTACCTTGTTACTTCGTGAGAAAGTTATAGTTGGTCAAATTGGCCAACGGGTATCGTACGAACCAAAACGCACTCGATTAGTGTTAATAAGCTTAGATTATGCTTGGGAAGGTTAATACTTGTGATCAAGAATATGAAGTTCCATACAACAAGTCATGGCCAAAAAAACTAAGTATGGAGACTTTAAACACTCTAGAATGATCTTTCCTTCAACGATTTGATCAAACGTAACTCGTTTAGTCTATTACTTCACAACGAAGTAACAGTTTACCTTGTTACTTCGTGAGAAAGTAATAGTTGGTCAAATGGGCCAACGGGCATCTTACGAACCAAAACGCACTCGATTAGTGTTAATAAGCTTAGATTATCCTTAGGTTAATACTTGTGATCAAGAATATGAAGTTCCATACAACAAGTCATGGCCAAAAAAACTAAGTATGGAGACTTTAAACACTCTAGAATGATCGTTCCTTCAATCATTTGATCAAACGTAACTCGTTTAGTCTATTACTTCACCACGAAGTAACAGTTTACCTTGTTAATTCGTGAGAAAGTTATAGTTGGTCAAATGGGCCAACGGGCATCGTACGAACCAAAATGCACTCGATTAGTGTTAATAAGCTTAGATTATCCTTAGGAAGGTTAATACTTGTGATCAAAAATATGAAGTTCCATACAACAAGTCATGGCCAAAAAAACTAAGTATGGAGACTTTAAACACTCTAGAATGATCTTTCCTTCAACGATTTGATCAAACGTAACTCGTTTAGTCAATTACTTCACAACGAAGTAACAGTTTACCTTGTTACTTCGTGAGAAAGTAATAGTTGGTCAAATGGGCCAACGGGTATCGTACAAACCAAAACGCACTCGATTAGTGTTAATAAGCTTAGATTATCCTTGGGAAGGTTAATACTTGTGATCAAGAATATGAAGTTCCATACAACAAGTCATGGCCAAAAAAACTAAGTATGGAGACTTTAAACACTCTAGAATGATCGTTCCTTCAACCATTTGATCAAACGTAACTCGTTTAGTCTATTACTTCACCACAAAGTAACAATTTACCTTGTTACTTCGTGAGAAAGTTATAGTTGGTCAAATGGGCCAACGGGCATCTTACGAACCAAAACGCACTCGATTAGTGTTAATAAGCTTAGATTATCCTTGGGAAGGTTAAGACTTGTGATCAAGAATATGAAGTTCCATACAACAAGTCATGGCCAAAAAAACTAAGTATGGAGACTTTAAACACTCTAGAATGATCTTTCCTTCAACCATTTGATCAAACGTAACTCGTTTAGTCTATTACTTCACCACGAAGTAACAATTTACCTTGTTACTTCGTGAGAAAGTTATAGTTGGTCAAATGGGCCAACATGCATCTTACGAACCAAAACGCACTCGATTAGTGTTAATAAGCTTAGATTATCCTTGGGAAGGTTAAGACTTGTGATCAAGAATATGAAGTTCCATACAACAAGTCATTGCCAAAAAAACTAAGTATGGAGACTTTAAACACTCTAGAATGATCTTTCCTTCAACGATTTGATCAAACGTAACTCGTTTAGTCTATTACTTCACCACGAAGTAACAATTTACCTTGTTACTTCGTGAGAAAGTTATAGTTGGTCAAATTGGCCAACGGGTATCGTACGAACCAAAACGCACTCGATTAGTGTTAATAAGCTTAGATTATGCTTGGGAAGGTTAATACTTGTGATCAAGAATATGAAGTTCCATACAACAAGTCATGGCCAAAAAAACTAAGTATGGAGACTTTAAACACTCTAGAATGATCGTTCCTTCAACCATTTGATCAAACGTAACTCGTTTAGTCTATTACTTCACCACAAAGTAACAATTTACCTTGTTACTTCGTGAGAAAGTTATAGTTGGTCAAATGGGCCAACGGGCATCTTACGAACCAAAACGCACTCGATTAGTGTTAATAAGCTTAGATTATCCTTGGGAAGGTTAAGACTTGTGATCAAGAATATGAAGTTCCATACAACAAGTCATGGCCAAAAAAACTAAGTATGGAGACTTTAAACACTCTAGAATGATCTTTCCTTCAACCATTTGATCAAACGTAACTCGTTTAGTCTATTACTTCACCACGAAGTAACAATTTACCTTGTTACTTCGTGAGAAAGTTATAGTTGGTCAAATGGGCCAACATGCATCTTACGAACCAAAACGCACTCGATTAGTGTTAATAAGCTTAGATTATCCTTGGGAAGGTTAAGACTTATGATCAAGAATATGAAGTTCCATACAACAAGTCATTGCCAAAAAAACTAAGTATGGAGACTTTAAACACTCTAGAATGATCTTTCCTTCAACGATTTGATCAAACGTAACTCGTTTAGTCTATTACTTCACCACGAAGTAACAATTTACCTTGTTACTTCGTGAGAAAGTTATAGTTGGTCAAATTGGCCAACGGGTATCGTACGAACCAAAACGCACTCGATTAGTGTTAATAAGCTTAGATTATGCTTGGGAAGGTTAATACTTGTGATCAAGAATATGAAGTTCCATACAACAAGTCATGGCCAAAAAAACTAAGTATGGAGACTTTAAACACTCTAGAATGATCTTTCCTTCAACGATTTGATCAAACGTAACTCGTTTAGTCTATTACTTCACCACGAAGTAACAGTTTACCTTGTTACTTCGTGAGAAAGTTATAGTTGGTCAAATGGGCCAACGGGCATCGTACGAACCAAAATGCACTCGATTAGTGTTAATAAGCTTAGATTATCCTTAGGAAGGTTAATACTTGTGATCAAAAATATGAAGTTCCATACAACAAGTCATGGCCAAAAAAACTAAGTATGGAGACTTTAAACACTCTAGAATGATCTTTCCTTCAACGATTTGATCAAACGTAACTCGTTTAGTCTATTACTTCACAACGAAGTAACAGTTTACCTTGTTACTTCGTGAGAAAGTAATAGTTGGTCAAATGGGCCAACGGGCATCTTACGAACCAAAACGCACTCGATTAGTGTTAATAAGCTTAGATTATCCTTAGGTTAATACTTGTGATCAAGAATATGAAGTTCCATACAACAAGTCATGGCCAAAAAAACTAAGTATGGAGACTTTAAACACTCTAGAATGATCGTTCCTTCAATCATTTGATCAAACGTAACTCGTTTAGTCTATTACTTCACCACGAAGTAACAGTTTACCTTGTTAATTCGTGAGAAAGTTATAGTTGGTCAAATGGGCCAACGGGCATCGTACGAACCAAAATGCACTCGATTAGTGTTAATAAGCTTAGATTATCCTTAGGAAGGTTAATACTTGTGATCAAAAATATGAAGTTCCATACAACAAGTCATGGCCAAAAAAACTAAGTATGGAGACTTTAAACACTCTAGAATGATCTTTCCTTCAACGATTTGATCAAACGTAACTCGTTTAGTCAATTACTTCACAACGAAGTAACAGTTTACCTTGTTACTTCGTGAGAAAGTAATAGTTGGTCAAATGGGCCAACGGGTATCGTACAAACCAAAACGCACTCGATTAGTGTTAATAAGCTTAGATTATCCTTGGGAAGGTTAATACTTGTGATCAAGAATATGAAGTTCCATACAACAAGTCATGGCCAAAAAAACTAAGTATGGAGACTTTAAACACTCTAGAATGATCGTTCCTTCAACCATTTGATCAAACGTAACTCGTTTAGTCTATTACTTCACCACAAAGTAACAATTTACCTTGTTACTTCGTGAGAAAGTTATAGTTGGTCAAATGGGCCAACGGGCATCTTACGAACCAAAACGCACTCGATTAGTGTTAATAAGCTTAGATTATCCTTGGGAAGGTTAAGACTTGTGATCAAGAATATGAAGTTCCATACAACAAGTCATGGCCAAAAAAACTAAGTATGGAGACTTTAAACACTCTAGAATGATCTTTCCTTCAACCATTTGATCAAACGTAACTCGTTTAATCTATTACTTCACCACGAAGTAACAATTTACCTTGTTACTTCGTGAGAAAGTTATAGTTGGTCAAATGGGCCAACATGCATCTTACGAACCAAAACGCACTCGATTAGTGTTAATAAACTTAGATTATCCTTGGGAAGGTTAAGACTTGTGATCAAGAATATGAAGTTCCATACAACAAGTCATTGCCAAAAAAACTAAGTATGGAGACTTTAAACACTCTAGAATGATCTTTCCTTCAACGATTTGATCAAACGTAACTCGTTTAGTCGATTACTTCACCACGAAGTAACAATTTACCTTGTTACTTCGTGAGAAAGTTATAGTTGGTCAAATTGGCCAACGGGTATCGTACGAACCAAAACGCACTCGATTAGTGTTAATAAGCTTAGATTATGCTTGGGAAGGTTAATACTTGTGATCAAGAATATGAAGTTCCATACAACAAGTCATGGCCAAAAAAACTAAGTATGGAGACTTTAAACACTCTAGAATGATCTTTCCTTCAACGATTTGATCAAACGTAACTCGTTTAGTCTATTACTTCACAACGAAGTAACAGTTTACCTTGTTACTTCGTGAGAAAGTAATAGTTGGTCAAATGGGCCAACGGGCATCTTACGAACCAAAACGCACTCGATTAGTGTTAATAAGCTTAGATTATCCTTAGGTTAATACTTGTGATCAAGAATATGAAGTTCCATACAACAAGTCATGGCCAAAAAAACTAAGTATGGAGACTTTAAACACTCTAGAATGATCGTTCCTTCAATCATTTGATCAAACGTAACTCGTTTAGTCTATTACTTCACCACGAAGTAACAGTTTACCTTGTTAATTCGTGAGAAAGTTATAGTTGGTCAAATGGGCCAACGGGCATCGTACGAACCAAAATGCACTCGATTAGTGTTAATAAGCTTAGATTATCCTTAGGAAGGTTAATACTTGTGATCAAAAATATGAAGTTCCATACAACAAGTCATGGCCAAAAAAACTAAGTATGGAGACTTTAAACACTCTAGAATGATCTTTCCTTCAACGATTTGATCAAACGTAACTCGTTTAATCTATTACTTCACCACGAAGTAACAATTTACCTTGTTACTTCGTGAGAAAGTTATAGTTGGTCAAATGGGCCAACATGCATCTTACGAACCAAAACGCACTCGATTAGTGTTAATAAACTTAGATTATCCTTGGGAAGGTTAAGACTTGTGATCAAGAATATGAAGTTCCATACAACAAGTCATTGCCAAAAAAACTAAGTATGGAGACTTTAAACACTCTAGAATGATCTTTCCTTCAACGATTTGATCAAACGTAACTCGTTTAGTCGATTACTTCACCACGAAGTAACAATTTACCTTGTTACTTCGTGAGAAAGTTATAGTTGGTCAAATTGGCCAACGGGTATCGTACGAACCAAAACGCACTCGATTAGTGTTAATAAGCTTAGATTATGCTTGGGAAGGTTAATACTTGTGATCAAGAATATGAAGTTCCATACAACAAGTCATGGCCAAAAAAACTAAGTATGGAGACTTTAAACACTCTAGAATGATCTTTCCTTCAACGATTTGATCAAACGTAACTCGTTTAGTCTATTACTTCACAACGAAGTAACAGTTTACCTTGTTACTTCGTGAGAAAGTAATAGTTGGTCAAATGGGCCAACGGGCATCTTACGAACCAAAACGCACTCGATTAGTGTTAATAAGCTTAGATTATCCTTAGGTTAATACTTGTGATCAAGAATATGAAGTTCCATACAACAAGTCATGGCCAAAAAAACTAAGTATGGAGACTTTAAACACTCTAGAATGATCGTTCCTTCAATCATTTGATCAAACGTAACTCGTTTAGTCTATTACTTCACCACGAAGTAACAGTTTACCTTGTTAATTCGTGAGAAAGTTATAGTTGGTCAAATGGGCCAACGGGCATCGTACGAACCAAAATGCACTCGATTAGTGTTAATAAGCTTAGATTATCCTTAGGAAGGTTAATACTTGTGATCAAAAATATGAAGTTCCATACAACAAGTCATGGCCAAAAAAACTAAGTATGGAGACTTTAAACACTCTAGAATGATCTTTCCTTCAACGATTTGATCAAACGTAACTCGTTTAGTCAATTACTTCACAACGAAGTAACAGTTTACCTTGTTACTTCGTGAGAAAGTAATAGTTGGTCAAATGGGCCAACGGGTATCGTACAAACCAAAACGCACTCGATTAGTGTTAATAAGCTTAGATTATCCTTGGGAAGGTTAATACTTGTGATCAAGAATATGAAGTTCCATACAACAAGTCATGGCCAAAAAAACTAAGTATGGAGACTTTAAACACTCTAGAATGATCGTTCCTTCAACCATTTGATCAAACGTAACTCGTTTAGTCTATTACTTCACCACAAAGTAACAATTTACCTTGTTACTTCGTGAGAAAGTTATAGTTGGTCAAATGGGCCAACGGGCATCTTACGAACCAAAACGCACTCGATTAGTGTTAATAAGCTTAGATTATCCTTGGGAAGGTTAAGACTTGTGATCAAGAATATGAAGTTCCATACAACAAGTCATGGCCAAAAAAACTAAGTATGGAGACTTTAAACACTCTAGAATGATCTTTCCTTCAACCATTTGATCAAACGTAACTCGTTTAGTCTATTACTTCACCACGAAGTAACAATTTACCTTGTTACTTCGTGAGAAAGTTATAGTTGGTCAAATGGGCCAACATGCATCTTACGAACCAAAACGCACTCGATTAGTGTTAATAAGCTTAGATTATCCTTGGGAAGGTTAAGACTTGTGATCAAGAATATGAAGTTCCATACAACAAGTCATTGCCAAAAAAACTAAGTATGGAGACTTTAAACACTCTAGAATGATCTTTCCTTCAACGATTTGATCAAACGTAACTCGTTTAGTCTATTACTTCACCACGAAGTAACAATTTACCTTGTTACTTCGTGAGAAAGTTATAGTTGGTCAAATTGGCCAACGGGTATCGTACGAACCAAAACGCACTCGATTAGTGTTAATAAGCTTAGATTATGCTTGGGAAGGTTAATACTTGTGATCAAGAATATGAAGTTCCATACAACAAGTCATGGCCAAAAAAACTAAGTATGGAGACTTTAAACACTCTAGAATGATCGTTCCTTCAACCATTTGATCAAACGTAACTCGTTTAGTCTATTACTTCACCACAAAGTAACAATTTACCTTGTTACTTCGTGAGAAAGTTATAGTTGGTCAAATGGGCCAACGGGCATCTTACGAACCAAAACGCACTCGATTAGTGTTAATAAGCTTAGATTATCCTTGGGAAGGTTAAGACTTGTGATCAAGAATATGAAGTTCCATACAACAAGTCATGGCCAAAAAAACTAAGTATGGAGACTTTAAACACTCTAGAATGATCTTTCCTTCAACCATTTGATCAAACGTAACTCGTTTAGTCTATTACTTCACCACGAAGTAACAATTTACCTTGTTACTTCGTGAGAAAGTTATAGTTGGTCAAATGGGCCAACATGCATCTTACGAACCAAAACGCACTCGATTAGTGTTAATAAGCTTAGATTATCCTTGGGAAGGTTAAGACTTGTGATCAAGAATATGAAGTTCCATACAACAAGTCATTGCCAAAAAAACTAAGTATGGAGACTTTAAACACTCTAGAATGATCTTTCCTTCAACGATTTGATCAAACGTAACTCGTTTAGTCTATTACTTCACCACGAAGTAACAATTTACCTTGTTACTTCGTGAGAAAGTTATAGTTGGTCAAATTGGCCAACGGGTATCGTACGAACCAAAACGCACTCGATTAGTGTTAATAAGCTTAGATTATGCTTGGGAAGGTTAATACTTGTGATCAAGAATATGAAGTTCCATACAACAAGTCATGGCCAAAAAAACTAAGTATGGAGACTTTAAACACTCTAGAATGATCTTTCCTTCAACGATTTGATCAAACGTAACTCGTTTAGTCTATTACTTCACCACGAAGTAACAGTTTACCTTGTTACTTCGTGAGAAAGTTATAGTTGGTCAAATGGGCCAACGGGCATCGTACGAACCAAAATGCACTCGATTAGTGTTAATAAGCTTAGATTATCCTTAGGAAGGTTAATACTTGTGATCAAAAATATGAAGTTCCATACAACAAGTCATGGCCAAAAAAACTAAGTATGGAGACTTTAAACACTCTAGAATGATCTTTCCTTCAACGATTTGATCAAACGTAACTCGTTTAGTCTATTACTTCACAACGAAGTAACAGTTTACCTTGTTACTTCGTGAGAAAGTAATAGTTGGTCAAATGGGCCAACGGGCATCTTACGAACCAAAACGCACTCGATTAGTGTTAATAAGCTTAGATTATCCTTAGGTTAATACTTGTGATCAAGAATATGAAGTTCCATACAACAAGTCATGGCCAAAAAAACTAAGTATGGAGACTTTAAACACTCTAGAATGATCGTTCCTTCAATCATTTGATCAAACGTAACTCGTTTAGTCTATTACTTCACCACGAAGTAACAGTTTACCTTGTTAATTCGTGAGAAAGTTATAGTTGGTCAAATGGGCCAACGGGCATCGTACGAACCAAAATGCACTCGATTAGTGTTAATAAGCTTAGATTATCCTTAGGAAGGTTAATACTTGTGATCAAAAATATGAAGTTCCATACAACAAGTCATGGCCAAAAAAACTAAGTATGGAGACTTTAAACACTCTAGAATGATCTTTCCTTCAACGATTTGATCAAACGTAACTCGTTTAGTCAATTACTTCACAACGAAGTAACAGTTTACCTTGTTACTTCGTGAGAAAGTAATAGTTGGTCAAATGGGCCAACGGGTATCGTACAAACCAAAACGCACTCGATTAGTGTTAATAAGCTTAGATTATCCTTGGGAAGGTTAATACTTGTGATCAAGAATATGAAGTTCCATACAACAAGTCATGGCCAAAAAAACTAAGTATGGAGACTTTAAACACTCTAGAATGATCGTTCCTTCAACCATTTGATCAAACGTAACTCGTTTAGTCTATTACTTCACCACAAAGTAACAATTTACCTTGTTACTTCGTGAGAAAGTTATAGTTGGTCAAATGGGCCAACGGGCATCTTACGAACCAAAACGCACTCGATTAGTGTTAATAAGCTTAGATTATCCTTGGGAAGGTTAAGACTTGTGATCAAGAATATGAAGTTCCATACAACAAGTCATGGCCAAAAAAACTAAGTATGGAGACTTTAAACACTCTAGAATGATCTTTCCTTCAACCATTTGATCAAACGTAACTCGTTTAATCTATTACTTCACCACGAAGTAACAATTTACCTTGTTACTTCGTGAGAAAGTTATAGTTGGTCAAATGGGCCAACATGCATCTTACGAACCAAAACGCACTCGATTAGTGTTAATAAGCTTAGATTATCCTTGGGAAGGTTAAGACTTGTGATCAAGAATATGAAGTTCCATACAACAAGTCATTGCCAAAAAAACTAAGTATGGAGACTTTAAACACTCTAGAATGATCATTCCTTCAACGATTTGATCAAACGTAACTCATTTAGTCGATTACTTCACCACGAAGTAACAATTTACCTTGTTACTTCGTGAGAAAGTTATAGTTGGTCAAATTGGCCAACGGGTATCGTACGAACCAAAACGCACTCGATTAGTGTTAATAAGCTTAGATTATGCTTGGGAAGGTTAATACTTGTGATCAAGAATATGAAGTTCCATACAACAAGTCATGGCCAAAAAAACTAAGTATGGAGACTTTAAACACTCTAGAATGATCTTTCCTTCAACGATTTGATCAAACGTAACTCGTTTAGTCTATTACTTCACAACGAAGTAACAGTTTACCTTGTTACTTCGTGAGAAAGTAATAGTTGGTCAAATGGGCCAACGGGCATCTTACGAACCAAAACGCACTCGATTAGTGTTAATAAGCTTAGATTATCCTTAGGTTAATACTTGTGATCAAGAATATGAAGTTCCATACAACAAGTCATGGCCAAAAAAACTAAGTATGGAGACTTTAAACACTCTAGAATGATCGTTCCTTCAATCATTTGATCAAACGTAACTCGTTTAGTCTATTACTTCACCACGAAGTAACAGTTTACCTTGTTAATTCGTGAGAAAGTTATAGTTGGTCAAATGGGCCAACGGGCATCGTACGAACCAAAATGCACTCGATTAGTGTTAATAAGCTTAGATTATCCTTAGGAAGGTTAATACTTGTGATCAAAAATATGAAGTTCCATACAACAAGTCATGGCCAAAAAAACTAAGTATGGAGACTTTAAACACTCTAGAATGATCTTTCCTTCAACGATTTGATCAAACGTAACTCGTTTAGTCAATTACTTCACAACGAAGTAACAGTTTACCTTGTTACTTCGTGAGAAAGTAATAGTTGGTCAAATGGGCCAACGGGTATCGTACAAACCAAAACGCACTCGATTAGTGTTAATAAGCTTAGATTATCCTTGGGAAGGTTAATACTTGTGATCAAGAATATGAAGTTCCATACAACAAGTCATGGCCAAAAAAACTAAGTATGGAGACTTTAAACACTCTAGAATGATCGTTCCTTCAACCATTTGATCAAACGTAACTCGTTTAGTCTATTACTTCACCACAAAGTAACAATTTACCTTGTTACTTCGTGAGAAAGTTATAGTTGGTCAAATGGGCCAACGGGCATCTTACGAACCAAAACGCACTCGATTAGTGTTAATAAGCTTAGATTATCCTTGGGAAGGTTAAGACTTGTGATCAAGAATATGAAGTTCCATACAACAAGTCATGGCCAAAAAAACTAAGTATGGAGACTTTAAACACTCTAGAATGATCTTTCCTTCAACCATTTGATCAAACGTAACTCGTTTAGTCTATTACTTCACCACGAAGTAACAATTTACCTTGTTACTTCGTGAGAAAGTTATAGTTGGTCAAATGGGCCAACATGCATCTTACGAACCAAAACGCACTCGATTAGTGTTAATAAGCTTAGATTATCCTTGGGAAGGTTAAGACTTGTGATCAAGAATATGAAGTTCCATACAACAAGTCATTGCCAAAAAAACTAAGTATGGAGACTTTAAACACTCTAGAATGATCTTTCCTTCAACGATTTGATCAAACGTAACTCGTTTAGTCTATTACTTCACCACGAAGTAACAATTTACCTTGTTACTTCGTGAGAAAGTTATAGTTGGTCAAATTGGCCAACGGGTATCGTACGAACCAAAACGCACTCGATTAGTGTTAATAAGCTTAGATTATGCTTGGGAAGGTTAATACTTGTGATCAAGAATATGAAGTTCCATACAACAAGTCATGGCCAAAAAAACTAAGTATGGAGACTTTAAACACTCTAGAATGATCTTTCCTTCAACGATTTGATCAAACGTAACTCGTTTAGTCTATTACTTCACCACGAAGTAACAGTTTACCTTGTTACTTCGTGAGAAAGTTATAGTTGGTCAAATGGGCCAACGGGCATCGTACGAACCAAAATGCACTCGATTAGTGTTAATAAGCTTAGATTATCCTTAGGAAGGTTAATACTTGTGATCAAAAATATGAAGTTCCATACAACAAGTCATGGCCAAAAAAACTAAGTATGGAGACTTTAAACACTCTAGAATGATCTTTCCTTCAACGATTTGATCAAACGTAACTCGTTTAGTCTATTACTTCACAACGAAGTAACAGTTTACCTTGTTACTTCGTGAGAAAGTAATAGTTGGTCAAATGGGCCAACGGGCATCTTACGAACCAAAACGCACTCGATTAGTGTTAATAAGCTTAGATTATCCTTAGGTTAATACTTGTGATCAAGAATATGAAGTTCCATACAACAAGTCATGGCCAAAAAAACTAAGTATGGAGACTTTAAACACTCTAGAATGATCGTTCCTTCAACCATTTGATCAAACGTAACTCGTTTAGTCTATTACTTCACCACAAAGTAACAATTTACCTTGTTACTTCGTGAGAAAGTTATAGTTGGTCAAATGGGCCAACGGGCATCTTACGAACCAAAACGCACTCGATTAGTGTTAATAAGCTTAGATTATCCTTGGGAAGGTTAAGACTTGTGATCAAGAATATGAAGTTCCATACAACAAGTCATGGCCAAAAAAACTAAGTATGGAGACTTTAAACACTCTAGAATGATCTTTCCTTCAACCATTTGATCAAACGTAACTCGTTTAGTCTATTACTTCACCACGAAGTAACAATTTACCTTGTTACTTCGTGAGAAAGTTATAGTTGGTCAAATGGGCCAACATGCATCTTACGAACCAAAACGCACTCGATTAGTGTTAATAAGCTTAGATTATCCTTGGGAAGGTTAAGACTTGTGATCAAGAATATGAAGTTCCATACAACAAGTCATGGCCAAAAAAACTAAGTATGGAGACTTTAAACACTCTAGAATGATCGTTCCTTCAACCATTTGATCAAACGTAACTCGTTTAGTCTATTACTTCACCACAAAGTAACAATTTACCTTGTTACTTCGTGAGAAAGTTATAGTTGGTCAAATGGGCCAACGGGCATCTTACGAACCAAAACGCACTCGATTAGTGTTAATAAGCTTAGATTATCCTTGGGAAGGTTAAGACTTGTGATCAAGAATATGAAGTTCCATACAACAAGTCATGGCCAAAAAAACTAAGTATGGAGACTTTAAACACTCTAGAATGATCTTTCCTTCAACGATTTGATCAAACGTAACTCGTTTAGTCTATTACTTCACCACGAAGTAACAGTTTACCTTGTTACTTCGTGAGAAAGTTATAGTTGGTCAAATGGGCCAACGGGCATCGTACGAACCAAAATGCACTCGATTAGTGTTAATAAGCTTAGATTATCCTTAGGAAGGTTAATACTTGTGATCAAAAATATGAAGTTCCATACAACAAGTCATGGCCAAAAAAACTAAGTATGGAGACTTTAAACACTCTAGAATGATCTTTCCTTCAACGATTTGATCAAACGTAACTCGTTTAGTCTATTACTTCACAACGAAGTAACAGTTTACCTTGTTACTTCGTGAGAAAGTAATAGTTGGTCAAATGGGCCAACGGGCATCTTACGAACCAAAACGCACTCGATTAGTGTTAATAAGCTTAGATTATCCTTAGGTTAATACTTGTGATCAAGAATATGAAGTTCCATACAACAAGTCATGGCCAAAAAAACTAAGTATGGAGACTTTAAACACTCTAGAATGATCGTTCCTTCAATCATTTGATCAAACGTAACTCGTTTAGTCTATTACTTCACCACGAAGTAACAGTTTACCTTGTTAATTCGTGAGAAAGTTATAGTTGGTCAAATGGGCCAACGGGCATCGTACGAACCAAAATGCACTCGATTAGTGTTAATAAGCTTAGATTATCCTTAGGAAGGTTAATACTTGTGATCAAAAATATGAAGTTCCATACAACAAGTCATGGCCAAAAAAACTAAGTATGGAGACTTTAAACACTCTAGAATGATCTTTCCTTCAACGATTTGATCAAACGTAACTCGTTTAGTCTATTACTTCACCACGAAGTAACAGTTTACCTTGTTACTTCGTGAGAAAGTTATAGTTGGTCAAATGGGCCAACGGGCATCGTACGAACCAAAATGCACTCGATTAGTGTTAATAAGCTTAGATTATCCTTAGGAAGGTTAATACTTGTGATCAAAAATATGAAGTTCCATACAACAAGTCATGGCCAAAAAAACTAAGTATGGAGACTTTAAACACTCTAGAATGATCTTTCCTTCAACGATTTGATCAAACGTAACTCGTTTAGTCTATTACTTCACAACGAAGTAACAGTTTACCTTGTTACTTCGTGAGAAAGTAATAGTTGGTCAAATGGGCCAACGGGCATCTTACGAACCAAAACGCACTCGATTAGTGTTAATAAGCTTAGATTATCCTTAGGTTAATACTTGTGATCAAGAATATGAAGTTCCATACAACAAGTCATGGCCAAAAAAACTAAGTATGGAGACTTTAAACACTCTAGAATGATCGTTCCTTCAACCATTTGATCAAACGTAACTCGTTTAGTCTATTACTTCACCACAAAGTAACAATTTACCTTGTTACTTCGTGAGAAAGTTATAGTTGGTCAAATGGGCCAACGGGCATCTTACGAACCAAAACGCACTCGATTAGTGTTAATAAGCTTAGATTATCCTTGGGAAGGTTAAGACTTGTGATCAAGAATATGAAGTTCCATACAACAAGTCATGGCCAAAAAAACTAAGTATGGAGACTTTAAACACTCTAGAATGATCTTTCCTTCAACCATTTGATCAAACGTAACTCGTTTAGTCTATTACTTCACCACGAAGTAACAATTTACCTTGTTACTTCGTGAGAAAGTTATAGTTGGTCAAATGGGCCAACATGCATCTTACGAACCAAAACGCACTCGATTAGTGTTAATAAGCTTAGATTATCCTTGGGAAGGTTAAGACTTGTGATCAAGAATATGAAGTTCCATACAACAAGTCATGGCCAAAAAAACTAAGTATGGAGACTTTAAACACTCTAGAATGATCGTTCCTTCAACCATTTGATCAAACGTAACTCGTTTAGTCTATTACTTCACCACAAAGTAACAATTTACCTTGTTACTTCGTGAGAAAGTTATAGTTGGTCAAATGGGCCAACGGGCATCTTACGAACCAAAACGCACTCGATTAGTGTTAATAAGCTTAGATTATCCTTGGGAAGGTTAAGACTTGTGATCAAGAATATGAAGTTCCATACAACAAGTCATGGCCAAAAAAACTAAGTATGGAGACTTTAAACACTCTAGAATGATCTTTCCTTCAACGATTTGATCAAACGTAACTCGTTTAGTCTATTACTTCACCACGAAGTAACAGTTTACCTTGTTACTTCGTGAGAAAGTTATAGTTGGTCAAATGGGCCAACGGGCATCGTACGAACCAAAATGCACTCGATTAGTGTTAATAAGCTTAGATTATCCTTAGGAAGGTTAATACTTGTGATCAAAAATATGAAGTTCCATACAACAAGTCATGGCCAAAAAAACTAAGTATGGAGACTTTAAACACTCTAGAATGATCTTTCCTTCAACGATTTGATCAAACGTAACTCGTTTAGTCTATTACTTCACAACGAAGTAACAGTTTACCTTGTTACTTCGTGAGAAAGTAATAGTTGGTCAAATGGGCCAACGGGCATCTTACGAACCAAAACGCACTCGATTAGTGTTAATAAGCTTAGATTATCCTTAGGTTAATACTTGTGATCAAGAATATGAAGTTCCATACAACAAGTCATGGCCAAAAAAACTAAGTATGGAGACTTTAAACACTCTAGAATGATCGTTCCTTCAATCATTTGATCAAACGTAACTCGTTTAGTCTATTACTTCACCACGAAGTAACAGTTTACCTTGTTAATTCGTGAGAAAGTTATAGTTGGTCAAATGGGCCAACGGGCATCGTACGAACCAAAATGCACTCGATTAGTGTTAATAAGCTTAGATTATCCTTAGGAAGGTTAATACTTGTGATCAAAAATATGAAGTTCCATACAACAAGTCATGGCCAAAAAAACTAAGTATGGAGACTTTAAACACTCTAGAATGATCTTTCCTTCAACGATTTGATCAAACGTAACTCGTTTAGTCAATTACTTCACAACGAAGTAACAGTTTACCTTGTTACTTCGTGAGAAAGTAATAGTTGGTCAAATGGGCCAACGGGTATCGTACAAACCAAAACGCACTCGATTAGTGTTAATAAGCTTAGATTATCCTTGGGAAGGTTAATACTTGTGATCAAGAATATGAAGTTCCATACAACAAGTCATGGCCAAAAAAACTAAGTATGGAGACTTTAAACACTCTAGAATGATCGTTCCTTCAACCATTTGATCAAACGTAACTCGTTTAGTCTATTACTTCACCACAAAGTAACAATTTACCTTGTTACTTCGTGAGAAAGTTATAGTTGGTCAAATGGGCCAACGGGCATCTTACGAACCAAAACGCACTCGATTAGTGTTAATAAGCTTAGATTATCCTTGGGAAGGTTAAGACTTGTGATCAAGAATATGAAGTTCCATACAACAAGTCATGGCCAAAAAAACTAAGTATGGAGACTTTAAACACTCTAGAATGATCTTTCCTTCAACCATTTGATCAAACGTAACTCGTTTAATCTATTACTTCACCACGAAGTAACAATTTACCTTGTTACTTCGTGAGAAAGTTATAGTTGGTCAAATGGGCCAACATGCATCTTACGAACCAAAACGCACTCGATTAGTGTTAATAAGCTTAGATTATCCTTGGGAAGGTTAAGACTTGTGATCAAGAATATGAAGTTCCATACAACAAGTCATTGCCAAAAAAACTAAGTATGGAGACTTTAAACACTCTAGAATGATCTTTCCTTCAACGATTTGATCAAACGTAACTCATTTAGTCGATTACTTCACCACGAAGTAACAATTTACCTTGTTACTTCGTGAGAAAGTTATAGTTGGTCAAATTGGCCAACGGGTATCGTACGAACCAAAACGCACTCGATTAGTGTTAATAAGCTTAGATTATGCTTGGGAAGGTTAATACTTGTGATCAAGAATATGAAGTTCCATACAACAAGTCATGGCCAAAAAAACTAAGTATGGAGACTTTAAACACTCTAGAATGATCTTTCCTTCAACGATTTGATCAAACGTAACTCGTTTAGTCTATTACTTCACAACGAAGTAACAGTTTACCTTGTTACTTCGTGAGAAAGTAATAGTTGGTCAAATGGGCCAACGGGCATCTTACGAACCAAAACGCACTCGATTAGTGTTAATAAGCTTAGATTATCCTTAGGTTAATACTTGTGATCAAGAATATGAAGTTCCATACAACAAGTCATGGCCAAAAAAACTAAGTATGGAGACTTTAAACACTCTAGAATGATCGTTCCTTCAATCATTTGATCAAACGTAACTCGTTTAGTCTATTACTTCACCACGAAGTAACAGTTTACCTTGTTAATTCGTGAGAAAGTTATAGTTGGTCAAATGGGCCAACGGGCATCGTACGAACCAAAATGCACTCGATTAGTGTTAATAAGCTTAGATTATCCTTAGGAAGGTTAATACTTGTGATCAAAAATATGAAGTTCCATACAACAAGTCATGGCCAAAAAAACTAAGTATGGAGACTTTAAACACTCTAGAATGATCTTTCCTTCAACGATTTGATCAAACGTAACTCGTTTAGTCAATTACTTCACAACGAAGTAACAGTTTACCTTGTTACTTCGTGAGAAAGTAATAGTTGGTCAAATGGGCCAACGGGTATCGTACAAACCAAAACGCACTCGATTAGTGTTAATAAGCTTAGATTATCCTTGGGAAGGTTAATACTTGTGATCAAGAATATGAAGTTCCATACAACAAGTCATGGCCAAAAAAACTAAGTATGGAGACTTTAAACACTCTAGAATGATCGTTCCTTCAACCATTTGATCAAACGTAACTCGTTTAGTCTATTACTTCACCACAAAGTAACAATTTACCTTGTTACTTCGTGAGAAAGTTATAGTTGGTCAAATGGGCCAACGGGCATCTTACGAACCAAAACGCACTCGATTAGTGTTAATAAGCTTAGATTATCCTTGGGAAGGTTAAGACTTGTGATCAAGAATATGAAGTTCCATACAACAAGTCATGGCCAAAAAAACTAAGTATGGAGACTTTAAACACTCTAGAATGATCTTTCCTTCAACCATTTGATCAAACGTAACTCGTTTAGTCTATTACTTCACCACGAAGTAACAATTTACCTTGTTACTTCGTGAGAAAGTTATAGTTGGTCAAATGGGCCAACATGCATCTTACGAACCAAAACGCACTCGATTAGTGTTAATAAGCTTAGATTATCCTTGGGAAGGTTAAGACTTGTGATCAAGAATATGAAGTTCCATACAACAAGTCATTGCCAAAAAAACTAAGTATGGAGACTTTAAACACTCTAGAATGATCTTTCCTTCAACGATTTGATCAAACGTAACTCGTTTAGTCTATTACTTCACCACGAAGTAACAATTTACCTTGTTACTTCGTGAGAAAGTTATAGTTGGTCAAATTGGCCAACGGGTATCGTACGAACCAAAACGCACTCGATTAGTGTTAATAAGCTTAGATTATGCTTGGGAAGGTTAATACTTGTGATCAAGAATATGAAGTTCCATACAACAAGTCATGGCCAAAAAAACTAAGTATGGAGACTTTAAACACTCTAGAATGATCGTTCCTTCAACCATTTGATCAAACGTAACTCGTTTAGTCTATTACTTCACCACAAAGTAACAATTTACCTTGTTACTTCGTGAGAAAGTTATAGTTGGTCAAATGGGCCAACGGGCATCTTACGAACCAAAACGCACTCGATTAGTGTTAATAAGCTTAGATTATCCTTGGGAAGGTTAAGACTTGTGATCAAGAATATGAAGTTCCATACAACAAGTCATGGCCAAAAAAACTAAGTATGGAGACTTTAAACACTCTAGAATGATCTTTCCTTCAACCATTTGATCAAACGTAACTCGTTTAGTCTATTACTTCACCACGAAGTAACAATTTACCTTGTTACTTCGTGAGAAAGTTATAGTTGGTCAAATGGGCCAACATGCATCTTACGAACCAAAACGCACTCGATTAGTGTTAATAAGCTTAGATTATCCTTGGGAAGGTTAAGACTTGTGATCAAGAATATGAAGTTCCATACAACAAGTCATTGCCAAAAAAACTAAGTATGGAGACTTTAAACACTCTAGAATGATCTTTCCTTCAACGATTTGATCAAACGTAACTCGTTTAGTCTATTACTTCACCACGAAGTAACAATTTACCTTGTTACTTCGTGAGAAAGTTATAGTTGGTCAAATTGGCCAACGGGTATCGTACGAACCAAAACGCACTCGATTAGTGTTAATAAGCTTAGATTATGCTTGGGAAGGTTAATACTTGTGATCAAGAATATGAAGTTCCATACAACAAGTCATGGCCAAAAAAACTAAGTATGGAGACTTTAAACACTCTAGAATGATCTTTCCTTCAACGATTTGATCAAACGTAACTCGTTTAGTCTATTACTTCACCACGAAGTAACAATTTACCTTGTTACTTCGTGAGAAAGTTATAGTTGGTCAAATGGGCCAACATGCATCTTACGAACCAAAACGCACTCGATTAGTGTTAATAAGCTTAGATTATCCTTGGGAAGGTTAAGACTTGTGATCAAGAATATGAAGTTCCATACAACAAGTCATGGCCAAAAAAACTAAGTATGGAGACTTTAAACACTCTAGAATGATCTTTCCTTCAACCATTTGATCAAACGTAACTCGTTTAGTCTATTACTTCACCACGAAGTAACAATTTACCTTGTTACTTCGTGAGAAAGTTATAGTTGGTCAAATGGGCCAACATGCATCTTACGAACCAAAACGCACTCGATTAGTGTTAATAAGCTTAGATTATCCTTGGGAAGGTTAAGACTTGTGATCAAGAATATGAAGTTCCATACAACAAGTCATTGCCAAAAAAACTAAGTATGGAGACTTTAAACACTCTAGAATGATCGTTCCTTCAACCATTTGATCAAACGTAACTCGTTTAGTCTATTACTTCACCACAAAGTAACAATTTACCTTGTTACTTCGTGAGAAAGTTATAGTTGGTCAAATGGGCCAACGGGCATCTTACGAACCAAAACGCACTCGATTAGTGTTAATAAGCTTAGATTATCCTTGGGAAGGTTAAGACTTGTGATCAAGAATATGAAGTTCCATACAACAAGTCATGGCCAAAAAAACTAAGTATGGAGACTTTAAACACTCTAGAATGATCTTTCCTTCAACCATTTGATCAAACGTAACTCGTTTAATCTATTACTTCACCACGAAGTAACAATTTACCTTGTTACTTCGTGAGAAAGTTATAGTTGGTCAAATGGGCCAACATGCATCTTACGAACCAAAACGCACTCGATTAGTGTTAATAAGCTTAGATTATCCTTGGGAAGGTTAAGACTTGTGATCAAGAATATGAAGTTCCATACAACAAGTCATTGCCAAAAAAACTAAGTATGGAGACTTTAAACACTCTAGAATGATCTTTCCTTCAACGATTTGATCAAACGTAACTCATTTAGTCGATTACTTCACCACGAAGTAACAATTTACCTTGTTACTTCGTGAGAAAGTTATAGTTGGTCAAATTGGCCAACGGGTATCGTACGAACCAAAACGCACTCGATTAGTGTTAATAAGCTTAGATTATGCTTGGGAAGGTTAATACTTGTGATCAAGAATATGAAGTTCCATACAACAAGTCATGGCCAAAAAAACTAAGTATGGAGACTTTAAACACTCTAGAATGATCTTTCCTTCAACGATTTGATCAAACGTAACTCGTTTAGTCTATTACTTCACAACGAAGTAACAGTTTACCTTGTTACTTCGTGAGAAAGTAATAGTTGGTCAAATGGGCCAACGGGCATCTTACGAACCAAAACGCACTCGATTAGTGTTAATAAGCTTAGATTATCCTTAGGTTAATACTTGTGATCAAGAATATGAAGTTCCATACAACAAGTCATGGCCAAAAAAACTAAGTATGGAGACTTTAAACACTCTAGAATGATCGTTCCTTCAATCATTTGATCAAACGTAACTCGTTTAGTCTATTACTTCACCACGAAGTAACAGTTTACCTTGTTAATTCGTGAGAAAGTTATAGTTGGTCAAATGGGCCAACGGGCATCGTACGAACCAAAATGCACTCGATTAGTGTTAATAAGCTTAGATTATCCTTAGGAAGGTTAATACTTGTGATCAAAAATATGAAGTTCCATACAACAAGTCATGGCCAAAAAAACTAAGTATGGAGACTTTAAACACTCTAGAATGATCTTTCCTTCAACGATTTGATCAAACGTAACTCGTTTAGTCAATTACTTCACAACGAAGTAACAGTTTACCTTGTTACTTCGTGAGAAAGTAATAGTTGGTCAAATGGGCCAACGGGTATCGTACAAACCAAAACGCACTCGATTAGTGTTAATAAGCTTAGATTATCCTTGGGAAGGTTAATACTTGTGATCAAGAATATGAAGTTCCATACAACAAGTCATGGCCAAAAAAACTAAGTATGGAGACTTTAAACACTCTAGAATGATCGTTCCTTCAACCATTTGATCAAACGTAACTCGTTTAGTCTATTACTTCACCACAAAGTAACAATTTACCTTGTTACTTCGTGAGAAAGTTATAGTTGGTCAAATGGGCCAACGGGCATCTTACGAACCAAAACGCACTCGATTAGTGTTAATAAGCTTAGATTATCCTTGGGAAGGTTAAGACTTGTGATCAAGAATATGAAGTTCCATACAACAAGTCATGGCCAAAAAAACTAAGTATGGAGACTTTAAACACTCTAGAATGATCTTTCCTTCAACCATTTGATCAAACGTAACTCGTTTAGTCTATTACTTCACCACGAAGTAACAATTTACCTTGTTACTTCGTGAGAAAGTTATAGTTGGTCAAATGGGCCAACATGCATCTTACGAACCAAAACGCACTCGATTAGTGTTAATAAGCTTAGATTATCCTTGGGAAGGTTAAGACTTGTGATCAAGAATATGAAGTTCCATACAACAAGTCATTGCCAAAAAAACTAAGTATGGAGACTTTAAACACTCTAGAATGATCTTTCCTTCAACGATTTGATCAAACGTAACTCGTTTAGTCTATTACTTCACCACGAAGTAACAATTTACCTTGTTACTTCGTGAGAAAGTTATAGTTGGTCAAATTGGCCAACGGGTATCGTACGAACCAAAACGCACTCGATTAGTGTTAATAAGCTTAGATTATGCTTGGGAAGGTTAATACTTGTGATCAAGAATATGAAGTTCCATACAACAAGTCATGGCCAAAAAAACTAAGTATGGAGACTTTAAACACTCTAGAATGATCGTTCCTTCAACCATTTGATCAAACGTAACTCGTTTAGTCTATTACTTCACCACAAAGTAACAATTTACCTTGTTACTTCGTGAGAAAGTTATAGTTGGTCAAATGGGCCAACGGGCATCTTACGAACCAAAACGCACTCGATTAGTGTTAATAAGCTTAGATTATCCTTGGGAAGGTTAAGACTTGTGATCAAGAATATGAAGTTCCATACAACAAGTCATGGCCAAAAAAACTAAGTATGGAGACTTTAAACACTCTAGAATGATCTTTCCTTCAACCATTTGATCAAACGTAACTCGTTTAGTCTATTACTTCACCACGAAGTAACAATTTACCTTGTTACTTCGTGAGAAAGTTATAGTTGGTCAAATGGGCCAACATGCATCTTACGAACCAAAACGCACTCGATTAGTGTTAATAAGCTTAGATTATCCTTGGGAAGGTTAAGACTTGTGATCAAGAATATGAAGTTCCATACAACAAGTCATTGCCAAAAAAACTAAGTATGGAGACTTTAAACACTCTAGAATGATCTTTCCTTCAACGATTTGATCAAACGTAACTCGTTTAGTCTATTACTTCACCACGAAGTAACAATTTACCTTGTTACTTCGTGAGAAAGTTATAGTTGGTCAAATTGGCCAACGGGTATCGTACGAACCAAAACGCACTCGATTAGTGTTAATAAGCTTAGATTATGCTTGGGAAGGTTAATACTTGTGATCAAGAATATGAAGTTCCATACAACAAGTCATGGCCAAAAAAACTAAGTATGGAGACTTTAAACACTCTAGAATGATCTTTCCTTCAACGATTTGATCAAACGTAACTCGTTTAGTCTATTACTTCACCACGAAGTAACAGTTTACCTTGTTACTTCGTGAGAAAGTTATAGTTGGTCAAATGGGCCAACATGCATCTTACGAACCAAAACGCACTCGATTAGTGTTAATAAGCTTAGATTATCCTTGGGAAGGTTAAGACTTGTGATCAAGAATATGAAGTTCCATACAACAAGTCATTGCCAAAAAAACTAAGTATGGAGACTTTAAACACTCTAGAATGATCTTTCCTTCAACGATTTGATCAAACGTAACTCGTTTAGTCTATTACTTCACCACGAAGTAACAATTTACCTTGTTACTTCGTGAGAAAGTTATAGTTGGTCAAATTGGCCAACGGGTATCGTACGAACCAAAACGCACTCGATTAGTGTTAATAAGCTTAGATTATGCTTGGGAAGGTTAATACTTGTGATCAAGAATATGAAGTTCCATACAACAAGTCATGGCCAAAAAAACTAAGTATGGAGACTTTAAACACTCTAGAATGATCTTTCCTTCAACGATTTGATCAAACGTAACTCGTTTAGTCTATTACTTCACCACGAAGTAACAGTTTACCTTGTTACTTCGTGAGAAAGTTATAGTTGGTCAAATGGGCCAACGGGCATCGTACGAACCAAAATGCACTCGATTAGTGTTAATAAGCTTAGATTATCCTTAGGAAGGTTAATACTTGTGATCAAAAATATGAAGTTCCATACAACAAGTCATGGCCAAAAAAACTAAGTATGGAGACTTTAAACACTCTAGAATGATCTTTCCTTCAACGATTTGATCAAACGTAACTCGTTTAGTCTATTACTTCACAACGAAGTAACAGTTTACCTTGTTACTTCGTGAGAAAGTAATAGTTGGTCAAATGGGCCAACGGGCATCTTACGAACCAAAACGCACTCGATTAGTGTTAATAAGCTTAGATTATCCTTAGGTTAATACTTGTGATCAAGAATATGAAGTTCCATACAACAAGTCATGGCCAAAAAAACTAAGTATGGAGACTTTAAACACTCTAGAATGATCGTTCCTTCAATCATTTGATCAAACGTAACTCGTTTAGTCTATTACTTCACCACGAAGTAACAGTTTACCTTGTTAATTCGTGAGAAAGTTATAGTTGGTCAAATGGGCCAACGGGCATCGTACGAACCAAAATGCACTCGATTAGTGTTAATAAGCTTAGATTATCCTTAGGAAGGTTAATACTTGTGATCAAAAATATGAAGTTCCATACAACAAGTCATGGCCAAAAAAACTAAGTATGGAGACTTTAAACACTCTAGAATGATCTTTCCTTCAACGATTTGATCAAACGTAACTCGTTTAGTCAATTACTTCACAACGAAGTAACAGTTTACCTTGTTACTTCGTGAGAAAGTAATAGTTGGTCAAATGGGCCAACGGGTATCGTACAAACCAAAACGCACTCGATTAGTGTTAATAAGCTTAGATTATCCTTGGGAAGGTTAATACTTGTGATCAAGAATATGAAGTTCCATACAACAAGTCATGGCCAAAAAAACTAAGTATGGAGACTTTAAACACTCTAGAATGATCGTTCCTTCAACCATTTGATCAAACGTAACTCGTTTAGTCTATTACTTCACCACAAAGTAACAATTTACCTTGTTACTTCGTGAGAAAGTTATAGTTGGTCAAATGGGCCAACGGGCATCTTACGAACCAAAACGCACTCGATTAGTGTTAATAAGCTTAGATTATCCTTGGGAAGGTTAAGACTTGTGATCAAGAATATGAAGTTCCATACAACAAGTCATGGCCAAAAAAACTAAGTATGGAGACTTTAAACACTCTAGAATGATCTTTCCTTCAACCATTTGATCAAACGTAACTCGTTTAGTCTATTACTTCACCACGAAGTAACAATTTACCTTGTTACTTCGTGAGAAAGTTATAGTTGGTCAAATGGGCCAACATGCATCTTACGAACCAAAACGCACTCGATTAGTGTTAATAAGCTTAGATTATCCTTGGGAAGGTTAAGACTTGTGATCAAGAATATGAAGTTCCATACAACAAGTCATTGCCAAAAAAACTAAGTATGGAGACTTTAAACACTCTAGAATGATCTTTCCTTCAACGATTTGATCAAACGTAACTCGTTTAGTCTATTACTTCACCACGAAGTAACAATTTACCTTGTTACTTCGTGAGAAAGTTATAGTTGGTCAAATTGGCCAACGGGTATCGTACGAACCAAAACGCACTCGATTAGTGTTAATAAGCTTAGATTATGCTTGGGAAGGTTAATACTTGTGATCAAGAATATGAAGTTCCATACAACAAGTCATGGCCAAAAAAACTAAGTATGGAGACTTTAAACACTCTAGAATGATCGTTCCTTCAACCATTTGATCAAACGTAACTCGTTTAGTCTATTACTTCACCACAAAGTAACAATTTACCTTGTTACTTCGTGAGAAAGTTATAGTTGGTCAAATGGGCCAACGGGCATCTTACGAACCAAAACGCACTCGATTAGTGTTAATAAGCTTAGATTATCCTTGGGAAGGTTAAGACTTGTGATCAAGAATATGAAGTTCCATACAACAAGTCATGGCCAAAAAAACTAAGTATGGAGACTTTAAACACTCTAGAATGATCTTTCCTTCAACCATTTGATCAAACGTAACTCGTTTAGTCTATTACTTCACCACGAAGTAACAATTTACCTTGTTACTTCGTGAGAAAGTTATAGTTGGTCAAATGGGCCAACATGCATCTTACGAACCAAAACGCACTCGATTAGTGTTAATAAGCTTAGATTATCCTTGGGAAGGTTAAGACTTGTGATCAAGAATATGAAGTTCCATACAACAAGTCATTGCCAAAAAAACTAAGTATGGAGACTTTAAACACTCTAGAATGATCTTTCCTTCAACGATTTGATCAAACGTAACTCGTTTAGTCTATTACTTCACCACGAAGTAACAATTTACCTTGTTACTTCGTGAGAAAGTTATAGTTGGTCAAATTGGCCAACGGGTATCGTACGAACCAAAACGCACTCGATTATTGTTAATAAGCTTAGATTATGCTTGGGAAGGTTAATACTTGTGATCAAGAATATGAAGTTCCATACAACAAGTCATGGCCAAAAAAACTAAGTATGGAGACTTTAAACACTCTAGAATGATCGTTCCTTCAATCATTTGATCAAACGTAACTCGTTTAGTCTATTACTTCACCACGAAGTAACAGTTTACCTTGTTAATTCGTGAGAAAGTTATAGTTGGTCAAATGGGCCAACGGGCATCGTACGAACCAAAATGCACTCGATTAGTGTTAATAAGCTTAGATTATCCTTAGGAAGGTTAATACTTGTGATCAAAAATATGAAGTTCCATACAACAAGTCATGGCCAAAAAAACTAAGTATGGAGACTTTAAACACTCTAGAATGATCTTTCCTTCAACGATTTGATCAAACGTAACTCGTTTAGTCAATTACTTCACAACGAAGTAACAGTTTACCTTGTTACTTCGTGAGAAAGTAATAGTTGGTCAAATGGGCCAACGGGTATCGTACAAACCAAAACGCACTCGATTAGTGTTAATAAGCTTAGATTATCCTTGGGAAGGTTAATACTTGTGATCAAGAATATGAAGTTCCATACAACAAGTCATGGCCAAAAAAACTAAGTATGGAGACTTTAAACACTCTAGAATGATCGTTCCTTCAACCATTTGATCAAACGTAACTCGTTTAGTCTATTACTTCACCACAAAGTAACAATTTACCTTGTTACTTCGTGAGAAAGTTATAGTTGGTCAAATGGGCCAACGGGCATCTTACGAACCAAAACGCACTCGATTAGTGTTAATAAGCTTAGATTATCCTTGGGAAGGTTAAGACTTGTGATCAAGAATATGAAGTTCCATACAACAAGTCATGGCCAAAAAAACTAAGTATGGAGACTTTAAACACTCTAGAATGATCTTTCCTTCAACCATTTGATCAAACGTAACTCGTTTAATCTATTACTTCACCACGAAGTAACAATTTACCTTGTTACTTCGTGACAAAGTTATAGTTGGTCAAATGGGCCAACATGCATCTTACGAACCAAAACGCACTCGATTAGTGTTAATAAGCTTAGATTATCCTTGGGAAGGTTAAGACTTGTGATCAAGAATATGAAGTTCCATACAACAAGTCATTGCCAAAAAAACTAAGTATGGAGACTTTAAACACTATTTCCTTCAACGATTTGATCAAACGTAACTCGTTTAGTCTATTACTTCACCACGAAGTAACAATTTACCTTGTTACTTCGTGAGAAAGTTATAGTTGGTCAAATTGGCCAACGGGTATCGTACGAACCAAAACGCACTCGATTAGTGTTAATAAGCTTAGATTATGCTTGGGAAGGTTAATACTTGTGATCAAGAATATGAAGTTCCATACAACAAGTCATGGCCAAAAAAACTAAGTATGGAGACTTTAAACACTCTAGAATGATCGTTCCTTCAACCATTTGATCAAACGTAACTCGTTTAGTCTATTACTTCACCACAAAGTAACAATTTACCTTGTTACTTCGTGAGAAAGTTATAGTTGGTCAAATGGGCCAACGGGCATCTTACGAACCAAAACGCACTCGATTAGTGTTAATAAGCTTAGATTATCCTTGGGAAGGTTAAGACTTGTGATCAAGAATATGAAGTTCCATACAACAAGTCATGGCCAAAAAAACTAAGTATGGAGACTTTAAACACTCTAGAATGATCTTTCCTTCAACCATTTGATCAAACGTAACTCGTTTAGTCTATTACTTCACCACGAAGTAACAATTTACCTTGTTACTTCGTGAGAAAGTTATAGTTGGTCAAATGGGCCAACATGCATCTTACGAACCAAAACGCACTCGATTAGTGTTAATAAGCTTAGATTATCCTTGGGAAGGTTAAGACTTGTGATCAAGAATATGAAGTTCCATACAACAAGTCATTGCCAAAAAAACTAAGTATGGAGACTTTAAACACTCTAGAATGATCTTTCCTTCAACGATTTGATCAAACGTAACTCGTTTAGTCTATTACTTCACCACGAAGTAACAATTTACCTTGTTACTTCGTGAGAAAGTTATAGTTGGTCAAATTGGCCAACGGGTATCGTACGAACCAAAACGCACTCGATTAGTGTTAATAAGCTTAGATTATGCTTGGGAAGGTTAATACTTGTGATCAAGAATATGAAGTTCCATACAACAAGTCATGGCCAAAAAAACTAAGTATGGAGACTTTAAACACTCTAGAATGATCGTTCCTTCAACCATTTGATCAAACGTAACTCGTTTAGTCTATTACTTCACCACAAAGTAACAATTTACCTTGTTACTTCGTGAGAAAGTTATAGTTGGTCAAATGGGCCAACGGGCATCTTACGAACCAAAACGCACTCGATTAGTGTTAATAAGCTTAGATTATCCTTGGGAAGGTTAAGACTTGTGATCAAGAATATGAAGTTCCATACAACAAGTCATGGCCAAAAAAACTAAGTATGGAGACTTTAAACACTCTAGAATGATCTTTCCTTCAACCATTTGATCAAACGTAACTCGTTTAGTCTATTACTTCACCACGAAGTAACAATTTACCTTGTTACTTCGTGAGAAAGTTATAGTTGGTCAAATGGGCCAACATGCATCTTACGAACCAAAACGCACTCGATTAGTGTTAATAAGCTTAGATTATCCTTGGGAAGGTTAAGACTTGTGATCAAGAATATGAAGTTCCATACAACAAGTCATTGCCAAAAAAACTAAGTATGGAGACTTTAAACACTCTAGAATGATCTTTCCTTCAACGATTTGATCAAACGTAACTCGTTTAGTCTATTACTTCACCACGAAGTAACAATTTACCTTGTTACTTCGTGAGAAAGTTATAGTTGGTCAAATTGGCCAACGGGTATCGTACGAACCAAAACGCACTCGATTATTGTTAATAAGCTTAGATTATGCTTGGGAAGGTTAATACTTGTGATCAAGAATATGAAGTTCCATACAACAAGTCATGGCCAAAAAAACTAAGTATGTAGACTTTAAACACTCTAGAATGATCGTTCCTTCAACCATTTGATCAAACGTAACTCGTTTAGTCTATTACTTCACCACAAAGTAACAATTTACATTGTTACTTCGTGAGAAAGTTATAGTTGGTCAAATGGGCCAACGGGCATCTTACGAACCAAAACGCACTCGATTAGTGTTAATAAGCTTAGATTATCCTTGGGAAGGTTAAGACTTGTGATCAAGAATATGAAGTTCCATACAACAAGTCATGGCCAAAAAAACTAAGTATGGAGACTTTAAACACTCTAGAATGATCTTTCCTTCAACCATTTGATCAAACGTAACTCGTTTAGTCTATTACTTCACCACGAAGTAACAATTTACCTTGTTACTTCGTGAGAAAGTTATAGTTGGTCAAATGGGCCAACATGCATCTTACGAACCAAAACGCACTCGATTAGTGTTAATAAGCTTAGATTATCCTTGGGAAGGTTAAGACTTGTGATCAAGAATATGAAGTTCCATACAACAAGTCATTGCCAAAAAAACTAAGTATGGAGACTTTAAACACTCTAGAATGATCTTTCCTTCAACGATTTGATCAAACGTAACTCGTTTAGTCTATTACTTCACCACGAAGTAACAATTTACCTTGTTACTTCGTGAGAAAGTTATAGTTGGTCAAATTGGCCAACGGGTATCGTACGAACCAAAACGCACTCGATTAGTGTTAATAAGCTTAGATTATGCTTGGGAAGGTTAATACTTGTGATCAAGAATATGAAGTTCCATACAACAAGTCATGGCCAAAAAAACTAAGTATGGAGACTTTAAACACTCTAGAATGATCTTTCCTTCAACGATTTGATCAAACGTAACTCGTTTAGTCTATTACTTCACCACGAAGTAACAGTTTACCTTGTTACTTCGTGAGAAAGTTATAGTTGGTCAAATGGGCCAACGGGCATCGTACGAACCAAAATGCACTCGATTAGTGTTAATAAGCTTAGATTATCCTTAGGAAGGTTAATACTTGTGATCAAAAATATGAAGTTCCATACAACAAGTCATGGCCAAAAAAACTAAGTATGGAGACTTTAAACACTCTAGAATGATCTTTCCTTCAACGATTTGATCAAACGTAACTCGTTTAGTCTATTACTTCACAACGAAGTAACAATTTACCTTGTTACTTCGTGAGAAAGTAATAGTTGGTCAAACGGGCCAACGGGCATCTTACGAACCAAAACGCACTCGATTAGTGTTAATAAGCTTAGATTATCCTTAGGTTAATACTTGTGATCAAGAATATGAAGTTCCATACAACAAGTCATGGCCAAAAAAACTAAGTATGGAGACTTTAAACACTCTAGAATGATCGTTCCTTCAATCATTTGATCAAACGTAACTCGTTTAGTCTATTACTTCACCACGAAGTAACAGTTTACCTTGTTAATTCGTGAGAAAGTTATAGTTGGTCAAATGGGCCAACGGGCATCGTACGAACCAAAATGCACTCGATTAGTGTTAATAAGCTTAGATTATCCTTAGGAAGGTTAATACTTGTGATCAAAAATATGAAGTTCCATACAACAAGTCATGGCCAAAAAAACTAAGTATGGAGACTTTAAACACTCTAGAATGATCTTTCCTTCAACGATTTGATCAAACGTAACTCGTTTAGTCAATTACTTCACAACGAAGTAACAGTTTACCTTGTTACTTCGTGAGAAAGTAATAGTTGGTCAAATGGGCCAACGGGTATCGTACAAACCAAAACGCACTCGATTAGTGTTAATAAGCTTAGATTATCTTTGGGAAGGTTAATACTTGTGATCAAGAATATGAAGTTCCATACAACAAGTCATGGCCAAAAAAACTAAGTATGGAGACTTTAAACACTCTAGAATGATCTTTCCTTCAACGATTTGATCAAACGTAACTCGTTTAGTCTATTACTTCACCACGAAGTAACAATTTACCTTGTTACTTCGTGAGAAAGTTATAGTTGGTCAAATTGGCCAACGGGTATCGTACGAACCAAAACGCACTCGATTAGTGTTAATAAGCTTAGATTATGCTTGGGAAGGTTAATACTTGTGATCAAGAATATGAAGTTCCATACAACAAGTCATGGCCAAAAAAACTAAGTATGGAGACTTTAAACACTCTAGAATGATCTTTCCTTCAACGATTTGATCAAACGTAACTCGTTTAGTCTATTACTTCACCACGAAGTAACAGTTTACCTTGTTACTTCGTGAAAAAGTTATAGTTGGTCAAATGGGCCAACGGGCATCGTACGAACCAAAATGCACTCGATTAGTGTTAATAAGCTTAGATTATCCTTAGGAAGGTTAATACTTGTGATCAAAAATATGAAGTTCCATACAACAAGTCATGGCCAAAAAAACTAAGTATGGAGACTTTAAACACTCTAGAATGATCTTTCCTTCAACGATTTGATCAAACGTAACTCGTTTAGTCTATTACTTCACAACGAAGTAACAGTTTACCTTGTTACTTCGTGAGAAAGTAATAGTTGGTCAAATGGGCCAACGGGCATCTTACGAACCAAAACGCACTCGATTAGTGTTAATAAGCTTAGATTATCCTTAGGTTAATACTTGTGATCAAGAATATGAAGTTCCATACAACAAGTCATGGCCAAAAAAACTAAGTATGGAGACTTTAAACACTCTAGAATGATCGTTCCTTCAATCATTTGATCAAACGTAACTCGTTTAGTCTATTACTTCACCACGAAGTAACAGTTTACCTTGTTAATTCGTGAGAAAGTTATAGTTGGTCAAATGGGCCAACGGGCATCGTACGAACCAAAATGCACTCGATTAGTGTTAATAAGCTTAGATTATCCTTAGGAAGGTTAATACTTGTGATCAAAAATATGAAGTTCCATACAACAAGTCATGGCCAAAAAAACTAAGTATGGAGACTTTAAACACTCTAGAATGATCTTTCCTTCAACGATTTGATCAAACGTAACTCGTTTAGTCAATTACTTCACAACGAAGTAACAGTTTACCTTGTTACTTCGTGAGAAAGTAATAGTTGGTCAAATGGGCCAACGGGTATCGTACAAACCAAAACGCACTCGATTAGTGTTAATAAGCTTAGATTATCCTTGGGAAGGTTAATACTTGTGATCAAGAATATGAAGTTCCATACAACAAGTCATGGCCAAAAAAACTAAGTATGGAGACTTTAAACACTCTAGAATGATCGTTCCTTCAACCATTTGATCAAACGTAACTCGTTTAGTCTATTACTTCACCACAAAGTAACAATTTACCTTGTTACTTCGTGAGAAAGATATAGTTGGTCAAATGGGCCAACGGGCATCTTACGAACCAAAACGCACTCGATTAGTGTTAATAAGCTTAGATTATCCTTGGGAAGGTTAAGACTTGTGATCAAGAATATGAAGTTCCATACAACAAGTCATGGCCAAAAAAACTAAATATGGAGACTTTAAACACTCTAGAATGATCTTTCCTTCAACCATTTGATCAAACGTAACTCGTTTAGTCTATTACTTCACCACGAAGTAACAATTTACCTTGTTACTTCGTGAGAAAGTTATAGTTGGTCAAATGGGCCAACATGCATCTTACGAACCAAAACGCACTCGATTAGTGTTAATAAGCTTAGATTATCCTTGGGAAGGTTAAGACTTGTGATCAAGAATATGAAGTTCCATACAACAAGTCATGGCCAAAAAAACTAAGTATGGAGACTTTAAACACTCTAGAATGATCTTTCCTTCAACGATTTGATCAAACGTAACTCGTTTAGTCTATTACTTCACAACGAAGTAACAGTTTACCTTGTTACTTCGTGAGAAAGTAATAGTTGGTCAAATGGGCCAACGGGCATCTTACGAACCAAAACGCACTCGATTAGTGTTAATAAGCTTAGATTATCCTTAGGTTAATACTTGTGATCAAGAATATGAAGTTCCATACAACAAGTCATGGCCAAAAAAACTAAGTATGGAGACTTTAAACACTCTAGAATGATCGTTCCTTCAACCATTTGATCAAACGTAACTCGTTTAGTCTATTACTTCACCACGAAGTAACAGTTTACCTTGTTAATTCGTGAGAAAGTTATAGTTGGTCAAATGGGCCAACGGGCATCGTAACCAAAATGCACTCGATTAGTGTTAATAAGCTTAGATTATCCTTAGGAAGGTTAATACTTGTGATCAAAAATATGAAGTTCCATACAACAAGTCATGGCCAAAAAAACTAAGTATGGAGACTTTAAACACTCTAGAATGATCTTTCCTTCAACGATTTGATCAAACGTAACTCGTTTAGTCAATTACTTCACAACGAAGTAACAGTTTACCTTGTTACTTCGTGAGAAAGTAATAGTTGGTCAAATGGGCCAACGGGTATCGTACAAACCAAAACGCACTCGATTAGTGTTAATAAGCTTAGATTATCCTTGGGAAGGTTAATACTTGTGATCAAGAATATGAAGTTCCATACAACAAGTCATGGCCAAAAAAACTAAGTATGGAGACTTTAAACACTCTAGAATGATCTTTCCTTCAACGATTTGATCAAACGTAACTCGTTTAGTCTATTACTTCACCACGAAGTAACAATTTACCTTGTTACTTCGTGAGAAAGTTATAGTTGGTCAAATTGGCCAACGGGTATCGTACGAACCAAAACGCACTCGATTAGTGTTAATAAGCTTAGATTATGCTTGGGAAGGTTAATACTTGTGATCAAGAATATGAAGTTCCATACAACAAGTCATGGCCAAAAAAACTAAGTATGGAGACTTTAAACACTCTAGAATGATCTTTCCTTCAACGATTTGATCAAACGTAACTCGTTTAGTCTATTACTTCACCACGAAGTAACAGTTTACCTTGTTACTTCGTGAAAAAGTTATAGTTGGTCAAATGGGCCAACGGGCATCGTACGAACCAAAATGCACTCGATTAGTGTTAATAAGCTTAGATTATCCTTAGGAAGGTTAATACTTGTGATCAAAAATATGAAGTTCCATACAACAAGTCATGGCCAAAAAAACTAAGTATGGAGACTTTAAACACTCTAGAATGATCTTTCCTTCAACGATTTGATCAAACGTAACTCGTTTAGTCTATTACTTCACAACGAAGTAACAGTTTACCTTGTTACTTCGTGAGAAAGTAATAGTTGGTCAAATGGGCCAACGGGCATCTTACGAACCAAAACGCACTCGATTAGTGTTAATAAGCTTAGATTATCCTTAGGTTAATACTTGTGATCAAGAATATGAAGTTCCATACAACAAGTCATGGCCAAAAAAACTAAGTATGGAGACTTTAAACACTCTAGAATGATCGTTCCTTCAATCATTTGATCAAACGTAACTCGTTTAGTCTATTACTTCACCACGAAGTAACAGTTTACCTTGTTAATTCGTGAGAAAGTTATAGTTGGTCAAATGGGCCAACGGGCATCGTACGAACCAAAATGCACTCGATTAGTGTTAATAAGCTTAGATTATCCTTAGGAAGGTTAATACTTGTGATCAAAAATATGAAGTTCCATACAACAAGTCATGGCCAAAAAAACTAAGTATGGAGACTTTAAACACTCTAGAATGATCTTTCCTTCAACGATTTGATCAAACGTAACTCGTTTAGTCAATTACTTCACAACGAAGTAACAGTTTACCTTGTTACTTCGTGAGAAAGTAATAGTTGGTCAAATGGGCCAACGGGTATCGTACAAACCAAAACGCACTCGATTAGTGTTAATAAGCTTAGATTATCCTTGGGAAGGTTAATACTTGTGATCAAGAATATGAAGTTCCATACAACAAGTCATGGCCAAAAAAACTAAGTATGGAGACTTTAAACACTCTAGAATGATCGTTCCTTCAACCATTTGATCAAACGTAACTCGTTTAGTCTATTACTTCACCACAAAGTAACAATTTACCTTGTTACTTCGTGAGAAAGTTATAGTTGGTCAAATGGGCCAACGGGCATCTTACGAACCAAAACGCACTCGATTAGTGTTAATAAGCTTAGATTATCCTTGGGAAGGTTAAGACTTGTGATCAAGAATATGAAGTTCCATACAACAAGTCATGGCCAAAAAAACTAAGTATGGAGACTTTAAACACTCTAGAATGATCTTTCCTTCAACCATTTGATCAAACGTAACTCGTTTAGTCTATTACTTCACCACGAAGTAACAATTTACCTTGTTACTTCGTGAGAAAGTTATAGTTGGTCAAATGGGCCAACATGCATCTTACGAACCAAAACGCACTCGATTAGTGTTAATAAGCTTAGATTATGCTTGGGAAGGTTAATACTTGTGATCAAGAATATGAAGTTCCATACAACAAGTCATGGCCAAAAAAACTAAGTATGGAGACTTTAAACACTCTAGAATGATCTTTCCTTCAACGATTTGATCAAACGTAACTCGTTTAGTCTATTACTTCACCACGAAGTAACAGTTTACCTTGTTACTTCGTGAAAAAGTTATAGTTGGTCAAATGGGCCAACGGGCATCGTACGAACCAAAATGCACTCGATTAGTGTTAATAAGCTTAGATTATCCTTAGGAAGGTTAATACTTGTGATCAAAAATATGAAGTTCCATACAACAAGTCATGGCCAAAAAAACTAAGTATGGAGACTTTAAACACTCTAGAATGATCTTTCCTTCAACGATTTGATCAAACGTAACTCGTTTAGTCTATTACTTCACAACGAAGTAACAGTTTACCTTGTTACTTCGTGAGAAAGTAATAGTTGGTCAAATGGGCCAACGGGCATCTTACGAACCAAAACGCACTCGATTAGTGTTAATAAGCTTAGATTATCCTTAGGTTAATACTTGTGATCAAGAATATGAAGTTCCATACAACAAGTCATGGCCAAAAAAACTAAGTATGGAGACTTTAAACACTCTAGAATGATCGTTCCTTCAATCATTTGATCAAACGTAACTCGTTTAGTCTATTACTTCACCACGAAGTAACAGTTTACCTTGTTAATTCGTGAGAAAGTTATAGTTGGTCAAATGGGCCAACGGGCATCGTACGAACCAAAATGCACTCGATTAGTGTTAATAAGCTTAGATTATCCTTAGGAAGGTTAATACTTGTGATCAAAAATATGAAGTTCCATACAACAAGTCATGGCCAAAAAAACTAAGTATGGAGACTTTAAACACTCTAGAATGATCTTTCCTTCAACGATTTGATCAAACGTAACTCGTTTAGTCAATTACTTCACAACGAAGTAACAGTTTACCTTGTTACTTCGTGAGAAAGTAATAGTTGGTCAAATGGGCCAACGGGTATCGTACAAACCAAAACGCACTCGATTAGTGTTAATAAGCTTAGATTATCCTTGGGAAGGTTAATACTTGTGATCAAGAATATGAAGTTCCATACAACAAGTCATGGCCAAAAAAACTAAGTATGGAGACTTTAAACACTCTAGAATGATCGTTCCTTCAACCATTTGATCAAACGTAACTCGTTTAGTCTATTACTTCACCACAAAGTAACAATTTACCTTGTTACTTCGTGAGAAAGTTATAGTTGGTCAAATGGGCCAACGGGCATCTTACGAACCAAAACGCACTCGATTAGTGTTAATAAGCTTAGATTATCCTTGGGAAGGTTAAGACTTGTGATCAAGAATATGAAGAAGAAAAGAGGTTTATAAAAGAAAAAACAGGGGGGTACTACATCAGGAGCCGAGCGTTGTACCCAATCGCTCGATCCAAGCAAACAGTAGAGAAGCTAAGGGGTTCGTAAGGATTACCCCAAAACCTAAGCCAAAGGGCTATACTCGAGATATCCAACCTACCAAGCGCCTTCCCACTAGAGCAATGACCGCCCGTGAGAGCGTAGTATTTAGAAATCACACCCAAAGCCGAAGTGTGCAATCGAAATACCCTCTCCCACATAGGGAGGCCAAGGTCTATGTGAGCAAGGCGCGCTTCCTCGAAAATGTATACACCGCCCGTGAGAGTAAGATACTTAGAAGTCGTACCCGGTGAGGGCTTACGCAATCCAAGCATCCTCTCCCACATAGGGAGGCGTATGCAATTTCGGGCGAAGCAATAATGATCGAAACTATTACAAAAAAGAGCATACCACAAACCCGGGTACCTCGAAAAATGACCTAAGCTAGAAAGGAAAGGAGCGTACAACAAGTAAAAACAACAAAAACAAACTATGGAAAGCAAACAATCCAAAGAACTAGAATCAAACATCATGGCCTCGGCTTAGGGTGACGAAAAGTAGGCCAACACATCTTGTCTTTCTCAATAAGAACCCGGACCTTGTGGCTAACCAAAGTGCCCGTTTGACGACCGTTGATGCGAAGAATGCATGCTTCATTAGCGAGTTGGTCCGCCACTTGGTTGCCCTCCCTATATGAAGTTCCATACAACAAGTCATGGCCAAAAAAACTAAGTATGGAGACTTTAAACACTCTAGAATGATCTTTCCTTCAACCATTTGATCAAACGTAACTCGTTTAGTCTATTACTTCACCACGAAGTAACAATTTACCTTGTTACTTCGTGAGAAAGTTATAGTTGGTCAAATGGGCCAACATGCATCTTACGAACCAAAACGCACTCGATTAGTGTTAATAAGCTTAGATTATCCTTGGGAAGGTTAAGACTTGTGATCAACAATATGAAGTTCCATACAACAAGTCATGGCCAAAAAAACTAAGTATGGAGACTTTAAACACTCTAGAATGATCTTTCCTTCAACGATTTGATCAAACGTAACTCGTTTAGTCTATTACTTCACAACGAAGTAACAGTTTACCTTGTTACTTCGTGAGAAAGTAATAGTTGGTCAAATGGGCCAACGGGCATCTTACGAACCAAAACGCACTCGATTAGTGTTAATAAGCTTAGATTATCCTTAGGTTAATACTTGTGATCAAGAATATGAAGTTCCATACAACAAGTCATGGCCAAAAAAACTAAGTATGGAGACTTTAAACACTCTAGAATGATCGTTCCTTCAACCATTTGATCAAACGTAACTCGTTTAGTCTATTACTTCACCACGAAGTAACAGTTTACCTTGTTAATTCGTGAGAAAGTTATAGTTGGTCAAATGGGCCAACGGGCATCGTACGAACCAAAATGCACTCGATTAGTGTTAATAAGCTTAGATTATCCTTGGGAAGGTTAAGACTTGTGATCAAGAATATGAAGTTCCATACAACAAGTCATGGCCAAAAAAACTAAGTATGGAGACTTTAAACACTCTAGAATGATCTTTCCTTCAACCATTTGATCAAACGTAACTCGTTTAGTCTATTACTTCACCACAAAGTAACAATTTACCTTGTTACTTCGTGAGAAAGTTATAGTTGGTCAAATGGGCCAACGGGCATCTTACGAACCAAAACGCACTCGATTAGTGTTAATAAGCTTAGATTATCCTTGGGAAGGTTAAGACTTGTGATCAAGAATATGAAGTTCCATACAACAAGTCATGGCCAAAAAAACTAAGTATGGAGACTTTAAACACTCTAGAATGATCTTTCCTTCAACCATTTGATCAAACGTAACTCGTTTAGTCTATTACTTCACCACGAAGTAACAATTTACCTTGTTACTTCGTGAGAAAGTTATAGTTGGTCAAATGGGCCAACATGCATCTTACGAACCAAAACGCACTCGATTAGTGTTAATAAGCTTAGATTATGCTTGGGAAGGTTAATACTTGTGATCAAGAATATGAAGTTCCATACAACAAGTCATGGCCAAAAAAACTAAGTATGGAGACTTTAAACACTCTAGAATGATCTTTCCTTCAACGATTTGATCAAACGTAACTCGTTTAGTCTATTACTTCACCACGAAGTAACAGTTTACCTTGTTACTTCGTGAAAAAGTTATAGTTGGTCAAATGGGCCAACGGGCATCGTACGAACCAAAATGCACTCGATTAGTGTTAATAAGCTTAGATTATCCTTAGGAAGGTTAATACTTGTGATCAAAAATATGAAGTTCCATACAACAAGTCATGGCCAAAAAAACTAAGTATGGAGACTTTAAACACTCTAGAATGATCTTTCCTTCAACGATTTGATCAAACGTAACTCGTTTAGTCTATTACTTCACAACGAAGTAACAGTTTACCTTGTTACTTCGTGAGAAAGTAATAGTTGGTCAAATGGGCCAACGGGCATCTTACGAACCAAAACGCACTCGATTAGTGTTAATAAGCTTAGATTATCCTTAGGTTAATACTTGTGATCAAGAATATGAAGTTCCATACAACAAGTCATGGCCAAAAAAACTAAGTATGGAGACTTTAAACACTCTAGAATGATCGTTCCTTCAATCATTTGATCAAACGTAACTCGTTTAGTCTATTACTTCACCACGAAGTAACAGTTTACCTTGTTAATTCGTGAGAAAGTTATAGTTGGTCAAATGGGCCAACGGGCATCGTACGAACCAAAATGCACTCGATTAGTGTTAATAAGCTTAGATTATCCTTAGGAAGGTTAATACTTGTGATCAAAAATATGAAGTTCCATACAACAAGTCATGGCCAAAAAAACTAAGTATGGAGACTTTAAACACTCTAGAATGATCTTTCCTTCAACGATTTGATCAAACGTAACTCGTTTAGTCAATTACTTCACAACGAAGTAACAGTTTACCTTGTTACTTCGTGAGAAAGTAATAGTTGGTCAAATGGGCCAACGGGTATCGTACAAACCAAAACGCACTCGATTAGTGTTAATAAGCTTAGATTATCCTTGGGAAGGTTAATACTTGTGATCAAGAATATGAAGTTCCATACAACAAGTCATTGCCAAAAAAACTAAGTATGGAGACTTTAAACACTCTAGAATGATCTTTCCTTCAACGATTTGATCAAACGTAACTCGTTTAGTCTATTACTTCACAACGAAGTAACAGTTTACCTTGTTACTTCGTGAGAAAGTAATAGTTGGTCAAATGGGCCAACGGGCATCTTACGAACCAAAACGCACTCGATTAGTGTTAATAAGCTTAGATTATCCTTAGGTTAATACTTGTGATCAAGAATATGAAGTTCCATACAACAAGTCATGGCCAAAAAAACTAAGTATGGAGACTTTAAACACTCTAGAATGATCGTTCCTTCAATCATTTGATCAAACGTAACTCGTTTAGTCTATTACTTCACCACGAAGTAACAGTTTACCTTGTTAATTCGTGAGAAAGTTATAGTTGGTCAAATGGGCCAACGGGCATCGTACGAACCAAAATGCACTCGATTAGTGTTAATAAGCTTAGATTATCCTTAGGAAGGTTAATACTTGTGATCAAAAATATGAAGTTCCATACAACAAGTCATGGCCAAAAAAACTAAGTATGGAGACTTTAAACACTCTAGAATGATCTTTCCTTCAACGATTTGATCAAACGTAACTCGCTTAGTCAATTACTTCACAACGAAGTAACAGTTTACCTTGTTACTTCGTGAGAAAGTAATAGTTGGTCAAATGGGCCAACGGGTATCGTACAAACCAAAACGCACTCGATTAGTGTTAATAAGCTTAGATTATCCTTGGGAAGGTTAATACTTGTGATCAAGAATATGAAGTTCCATACAACAAGTCATGGCCAAAAAAACTAAGTATGGAGACTTTAAACACTCTAGAATGATCGTTCCTTCAACCATTTGATCAAACGTAACTCGTTTAGTCTATTACTTCACCACAAAGTAACAATTTACCTTGTTACTTCGTGAGAAAGTTATAGTTGGTCAAATGGGCCAACGGGCATCTTACGAACCAAAACGCACTCGATTAGTGTTAATAAGCTTAGATTATCCTTGGGAAGGTTAAGACTTGTGATCAAGAATATGAAGTTCCATACAACAAGTCATGGCCAAAAAAACTAAGTATGGAGACTTTAAACACTCTAGAATGATCTTTCCTTCAACCATTTGATCAAACGTAACTCGTTTAGTCTATTACTTCACCACGAAGTAACAATTTACCTTGTTACTTCGTGAGAAAGTTATAGTTGGTCAAATGGGCCAACATGCATCTTACGAACCAAAACGCACTCGATTAGTGTTAATAAGCTTAGATTATGCTTGGGAAGGTTAATACTTGTGATCAAGAATATGAAGTTCCATACAACAAGTCATGGCCAAAAAAACTAAGTATGGAGACTTTAAACACTCTAGAATGATCGTTCCTTCAATCATTTGATCAAACGTAACTCGTTTAGTCTATTACTTCACCACGAAGTAACAGTTTACCTTGTTAATTCGTGAGAAAGTTATAGTTGGTCAAATGGGCCAACGGGCATCGTACGAACCAAAATGCACTCGATTAGTGTTAATAAGCTTAGATTATCCTTAGGAAGGTTAATACTTGTGATCAAAAATATGAAGTTCCATACAACAAGTCATGGCCAAAAAAACTAAGTATGGAGACTTTAAACACTCTAGAATGATCTTTCCTTCAACAATTTGATCAAACGTAACTCGTTTAGTCAATTACTTCACAACGAAGTAACAGTTTACCTTGTTACTTCGTGAGAAAGTAATAGTTGGTCAAATGGGCCAACGGGTATCGTACAAACCAAAACGCACTCGATTAGTGTTAATAAGCTTAGATTATCCTTGGGAAGGTTAATACTTGTGATCAAGAATATGAAGTTCCATACAACAAGTCATGGCCAAAAAAACTAAGTATGGAGACTTTAAACACTCTAGAATGATCGTTCCTTCAACCATTTGATCAAACGTAACTCGTTTAGTCTATTACTTCACCACAAAGTAACAATTTACCTTGTTACTTCGTGAGAAAGTTATAGTTGGTCAAATGGGCCAACGGGCATCTTACGAACCAAAACGCACTCGATTAGTGTTAATAAGCTTAGATTATCCTTGGGAAGGTTAAGACTTGTGATCAAGAATATGAAGTTCCATACAACAAGTCATGGCCAAAAAAACTAAGTATGGAGACTTTAAACACTCTAGAATGATCTTTCCTTCAACCATTTGATCAAACGTAACTCGTTTAGTCTATTACTTCACCACGAAGTAACAATTTACCTTGTTACTTCGTGAGAAAGTTATAGTTGGTCAAATGGGCCAACATGCATCTTACGAACCAAAACGCACTCGATTAGTGTTAATAAGCTTAGATTATCCTTGGGAAGGTTAAGACTTGTGATCAACAATATGAAGTTCCATACAACAAGTCATGGCCAAAAAAACTAAGTATGGAGACTTTAAACACTCTAGAATGATCTTTCCTTCAACGATTTGATCAAACGTAACTCGTTTAGTCTATTACTTCACAACGAAGTAACAGTTTACCTTGTTACTTCGTGAGAAAGTAATAGTTGGTCAAATGGGCCAACGGGCATCTTACGAACCAAAACGCACTCGATTAGTGTTAATAAGCTTAGATTATCCTTAGGTTAATACTTGTGATCAAGAATATGAAGTTCCATACAACAAGTCATGGCCAAAAAAACTAAGTATGGAGACTTTAAACACTCTAGAATGATCGTTCCTTCAACCATTTGATCAAACGTAACTCGTTTAGTCTATTACTTCACCACGAAGTAACAGTTTACCTTGTTAATTCGTGAGAAAGTTATAGTTGGTCAAATGGGCCAACGGGCATCGTACGAACCAAAATGCACTCGATTAGTGTTAATAAGCTTAGATTATCCTTGGGAAGGTTAAGACTTGTGATCAAGAATATGAAGTTCCATACAACAAGTCATGGCCAAAAAAACTAAGTATGGAGACTTTAAACACTCTAGAATGATCTTTCCTTCAACCATTTGATCAAACGTAACTCGTTTAGTCTATTACTTCACCACAAAGTAACAATTTACCTTGTTACTTCGTGAGAAAGTTATAGTTGGTCAAATGGGCCAACGGGCATCTTACGAACCAAAACGCACTCGATTAGTGTTAATAAGTTTAGATTATCCTTGGGAAGGTTAAGACTTGTGATCAAGAATATGAAGTTCCATACAACAAGTCATGGCCAAAAAAACTAAGTATGGAGACTTTAAACACTCTAGAATGATCTTTCCTTCAACCATTTGATCAAACGTAACTCGTTTAGTCTATTACTTCACCACGAAGTAACAATTTACCTTGTTACTTCGTGAGAAAGTTATAGTTGGTCAAATGGGCCAACATGCATCTTACGAACCAAAACGCACTCGATTAGTGTTAATAAGCTTAGATTATGCTTGGGAAGGTTAATACTTGTGATCAAGAATATGAAGAAAAGAGGTTTATAAAAGAAAAAACAGGGGGGTACTACATCAGGAGCCGAGCGTTGTACCCAATCGCTCGATCCAAGCAAACAGTAGAGAAGCTAAGGGGTTCGTAAGGATTACCCCAAAACCTAAGCCAAAGGGCTATACTCGAGATATCCAACCTACCAAGCGCCTTCCCACTAGAGCAATGACCGCCCGTGAGAGTGTAGTATTTAGAAATCACACCCAAAGCCGAAGTGTGCAATCGAAATACCCTCTCCCACATAGGGAGGCCAAGGTCTATGTGAGCAAGGCGCGCTTCCTCGAAAATGTATACACCGCCCGTGAGAGTAAGATACTTAGAAGTCGTACCCGGTGAGGGCTTACGCAATCCAAGCATCCTCTCCCACATAGGGAGGCGTATGCAATTTCGGGCGAAGCAATAATGATCGAAACTATTACAAAAAAGAGCATACCACAAACCCGGGTACCTCGAAAAATGACCTAAGCTAGAAAGGAAAGGAGCGTACAACAAGTAAAAACAACAAAAACAAACTATGGAAAGCAAACAATCCAAAGAACTAGAATCAAACATCATGGCCTCGGCTTAGGGTGACGAAAAGTAGGCCAACACATCTTGTCTTTCTCAATAAGAACCCGGACCTTGTGGCTAACCAAAGTGCCCGTTTGACGACCGTTGATGCGAAGAATGCATGCTTCATTAGCGAGTTGGTCCGCCACTTGGTTGCCCTCCCTATATGTATGATGCATGGTCCCATTGACAAGGACCAATAGGGTGCGAATCTCTTCAAGTTGCCGAATGATCTTCCATGGGCCTCCTCTCTTTGCATTCACAATGGGTAAGGTGATAAGGGCATCCGTTTCAATATCCACGTCACGCACTCCGAGAGAATGACAATATTGGAGACCTTGATAGATGGCCATAAGCTCCGCTTCAACATTCGTCATAGGCTCCAAAGCAATGTGATAAGTCCAAGCACAATTTCCCAAATGATCACGAAGAATGCCACCGCCACCGGCCATCCCGGGGTTCCCTTTAGAGCTACCATCCGTGTTGAGCTTCCATCGCCCTTCCCCGGGTTTCTTCCACACAACCTCAATGGGAGGTTTAATACGAACTCTTGCAAGTTTAATACCCCACATATCCACAACGTATTTGGACCCGCGCCAAAGAATCTCCTCACATGGATTGATAGTGAAGAGATCAATCACGTGGCGGACAACCCTATGAATGATGATTTTGGCATTCATGGGGACACCATTATGCCTAGCCGCATTTCTTGCCGTCCAAATGTACCATATCACCAAAATAGGAACAATAATACGAATGTGGCCGGGAGGGGTATGACGGCTCACTTTGATCCAATACGCAATTAAATTGTTCCAAGAAATAAAGACGGGTTGCTTGATATGGAAAGTGCGGAAAAAGTAAGACCATACCTCTTGGGCAAGCGGGCTAGACCAAAAGATGTGATCCGTAGTCTCCACATTTCGACAACAATTGCATTGCGAGGTAATCTCCATCTTCAAACGCTTAGCAATCTTTTCATCCGTAGGTAAGAGGTTTTGCACATATCGCCACGCAAAGAAGGAGATATTCGGAAGGAGAAGACGATGCCAAAGGAACCTATAGATGCCGGATGGTGTATAGGGGTCACAAATGGATCGGCGTGCGGACTTAGTAGAGAAAAACCCATTGGGATCAAGCTTCCAAAGCGGAGTGTCTTTGCCTTCTTGACCAATGGGGACCTCAATCACCCGAGCCACGTCATCATCCTCCAAGACCTCCTCAAGCTTAGCAATGTCCCATTCCCCGTTGACCCAAAAGTCACTAATGCGCGTGCGGGAGTTAATATGCACGCCATCCCGGGGTCTAAGTAGGCCTTCTTTCAACCATTGATCCACCCAAAAGAACGAAGAGCCATCCTTGATGTCCCAAAACATATGTTGTTGGGCTTTGGAAGCCGCTTTAGTCAATCTTCTCCATCCACGAAAGTCCCAAGGCTTGCTACTAAAGATAGGATCCCGCGTAGCGTACCTAGACATCATGTATTTGGCCCATAACGAGTCTTGCAAACGAAACCTCCACCAAAGTTTAAGACCAAAAGCTTCCACCAAGCAATCAAGAGAGGAAATATTAAGGCCACCCATGGCAAAAGGTTTGCAAATTCTTTCCCAACTTCTCCAATGAATTTTCCTCCTTTCCTCGTTCGATCCCCAAAGAAACCGAGCAAAAATTTTTTCAAGATGTTCGAGGACACAAGCCGGGGGCTCCATGATTTGACAAAGATAGATCGGAATGGAGCAAAGAACACTTTTGATGAGAGTGAGGCGACCACCAAAATTGAGGAATTTCAATTCCCATCCACTTATAAGGCCACGGATTTGGTCAATCCACATATCAAAGTAGGCTTGTTGCATTCTTCCACGAATAATAGGGGCACCAAGATAAGTAATGGGGAACTCACCTTTCTCAAAGCCCGTGAGGTCGTGGATGGCATGGACATGCGCACCATTGATCCGAGGGGAAGTGATGAAGCAACTTTTGGATGCATTAATGTGTTGGCCCGAAGCCTCTTCATATTGATGTAGGAAATCCATGAGTTTGGCCATGTTATCCAAGGTTCCCTTCACAAAAATAATGCAATCATCCGCATAAGCCAAATGAGACACATCCATAACGCCCCCATTGTTGAGATAAAGATCCGGATTGCTCTCATAAAGTTGGTTAAGACCTCTCGAAAGGAATTCGGCGGCAATAATGAAGAGAGCGGGAGATATGGGGTCGCCTTGACGCACTCCATGCTTAGACTCGAAGAAACCGTGGCATGCACCGTTGACAAGCACGGAGAAGAAGCAATTCTCCACGCAATTCTTAATGAGATCAATCCACTCCCGAGAGAAACCGAACTTAGTAAGGCATTGATATAAGAACCTCCAACTCAATCTATCATAAGCTTTCTCCATATCAAGTTTCACCACAAGATTGTGCACATCTCTTTTTGCATTGAGATTAGAGGCCAATTCTTGGGCAAGAAGGATATTGTCACCAATGAGGCGACCTTTGACAAAACCACTTTGATTAAGGGAAATAATATTGGGTAAAAGGGAGGCTAACCGGTCATTGAGGAGTTTAGAAATGATCTTATAACTCACGTTGCAAAGACTAATCGGCCTATAGTCTTTCCACTCTTTGGGGTCTTTCTTCTTCGGAATAAGCACAATGTTGGTCGCCTTGAAGATACGAGGAAAGGTGGTGCCACGAAAGAAATCCAAAACCGCCTCAAGAATATCCTCTTTAATAATGTCCCAACAAGATTGATAGAAGTGTGCATTGAAACCATCCGGACCCGCCACACTATCCGAGCTAAGACCAAAGACAACATCTTTAACCTCTTCAAGATTTGGGGCCCGACAAAGCCAAGTATTGTCACTCTCGGAAATAAGGCTAGGAATGAAATCAAGATTGTGGCCCTCAATCGTATCAATATTAGAAGCAAGGAGGTTTTTATAGTACCTCTCGGCCGAATTGCCAATCTCATCGGGGTTGTCCACCAAAAGACCATTCTCGTGGATGCGAAAGATCTTGGCCTTTGCTTGTTTCTTCTTGGCCATAGCTTGAAAGAGCCTAGTGTTACGCTCTCCTTCAATGGCCCATTTGCATTTCGCCCGTTGTTTCCAATATTCCGATTCCATAGTGCGAGTGAGAACAAAATCGGCATAACACTTATTCACCAAGGAACGGGAAGTAGGAGTGGGATCATGATCATGGATAATCTCGGCTTGCTTGAGGGCATCCTCCTTATCCTTAATGTTTTGAAAGATATTGCCGAAGGTGATCCTATTCCAACTTTTGAGCTCCTTTCTCAATCGAATAAGTTTATCCCCAAGTTTGAATAACCCCGAACAAGTAGTAGGTTGGCTCCAACATTCCTTAACCTTCTCAAGAAAGTCCTTGTGCTTGATCCACATGTTTTGAAACCGAAACGCCCTCGGCTTACGAGAGAGGATCCGGTCAAAATGAATAAAGAGTGGATTATGGTCCGAGTGGAGTCTAGCCTCGTGGACGATCCGAGTGCTAGCAAAGGATGAACTCCAATCGAAATTGATTAGAGCACGATCAATCCTTGTACGAGTCCCATTGCTAGCCCAAGTGAAGGGATTGCCTTCATACCCGGCGTCTTGAAGGCCACAATCATCAATACAATCATGGAAGTCATCCATCTCCCCAATGCTAGGCGGGTTGATACCCCTTTTTTCCTCATCTTTAAGAACGACATTGAAGTCCCCCACAACTAACCACGGCTTTTGATCATCACTTCTTCGAAGACCATCCCAAAGGGGATGTCGAAGAGCCCGAGTTTTAGCGGCATAAACAAAAGTGCATAATAACGGATGAGGGAGGATATGAGAAGAAATGACACAATGAACAAATTGGTCATGATCCTCTAGAACCTCGATATGCATATCACTATCACCAAAGATCCAAATCTTGTTGTTGATATTAGAGAAAGCCGAGTCATAATGGAACTTTTTCCGGAATTTATGCGCATCAAATCTAGCTTTAGGTTCAAGGAGAGCAAGAACCTTAGGCTTATGACGAAGGACCAAATTCGCAACGTTATCTCCATTATTACGTTTACCAACTCCACGTACGTTCCAACAAACAAATAACATCAATAAGATTGGGAGGGAGACGTACCATCACTGGAAAGCAAATTGCGTTTCGCCTTTTCTTTCCTTTTTTCCTTCTTTCTTTGGTTTTTGCTCTTTGTTGAGGACGAACTATGGTTAAGATCCGGCTCCTCAACAACCGTGTCATCCCTCGCGGCTTCTTCATTAGATTGCCAAAGTGGAGAGCTCGGCGAGTTAGGAGGGGTGGATGTATCACATGAGAAAGTGTCCTCTTGAGAACAAACCCTTGGGGAGAGAACTTTAGATGTCGGTTGATGTTCGGAGTCCGAAAGAAGAGCTCTATCATCATTATCATCTCTAAGAATAATATCTTCGTTCTCTTTTTCTTGAGCCTTTTTCAATTCTCTTGCAAGTTCCTCCTCCCTTAGGAGATGTTCATCTCCCTCCTTAGTCACGACATCAATGTTATCTATCTTAATGTGTATTTGTGGATCCACCTCCTCGGCCGGCTTAATGACCATAAGATTTCCTCCTCCATTGCTAGTATTCTTCGACATTTGTTCCTTTTCTTTCTCGACCTTGGATTCTTGGTCAATGGGATTGGTAGATATAACGTCCCCTTTCTTTAAGATCTTCTTCGGGGGGTTCGGGGCGACGTACCTCCTTGGCTTAAACCTCCAACCATTAATGTTGGCCTCGCTATTTTTGGCACCTTGGGTATCATCAACCTTCTCCTTACTCTCTTGAGATTTATCCACACCACATTCATCAATTTTATGCCCCATTCTATGACACTTTCGACAAAATATCGGTAGATTTTCATACACAACTTTTTGCTTGATGATATCCACGGTTCCATGAGCATCTTCCACCCCCCATTCGATTTCTTCTTTCAACGTGTCAAGAAGATTCACCTCGACACATATACGGGGATAATCGGGCCGTGACATAGTGGCCGCTCCTTCATCGAGCCTCAATGGTCTCCCGAAATAATAACCAATATTCATAAGAGCATTTCTTTCGCAAAACCGTAAGTTAAGGTTAGGTAGACCGATCCATACCGGAGCTATAGGCGGTTCACGCTCGGGGTCGAAGTCCGGAGTCCATTTATAGATAGAGCCGTTGAGATCAAGAAAGCGAAGGTCCTTCTTCAACCATAATCGAGTATAATCCTCCTCCAAAGTCAATTTCATCATAACGTGTCGCGGTCCTATAGGGCCAAGAGTGTAATTGCCTTTGAGTTTGAGCTTAGCCATCTTGTTGTGAATATACGTGTAGCTCGGCTTAGCAATGGCAAAACGGAGGATTAACACAAGCTTGAGCCTATCGTCAAGGGCTTTGATTTCCTCATTCTTGAAAACTATCATGGATTTTCCCTTGAAGATTCGAAAATCCATGTTGGTGAGATTTGGATCATCAATAAGGGAGCGGTTGATATCATATTGTCTCGTAGGTGCGGCCGCTTGAGCATAGGTAGCACGTCTAATAGGAGCACGAACTTGATAAGGTCTCGGATTCTCCGGAGCCACATTTGGTTGTTTAACAAATAGAGGTGCCTTTGCCATTTTTGAGAAGTTACTCGAGAGTGGCGGGAAATGGCCGGATCCAATCTTAGATGTGCTCGCAACATTAGAAGTCTTGTTGGAATCCATAGCTTGTTTAGCCTTATCAAGATCATCTTTATCAAATGTAACAAGCTTCGAGTTCATGTTCAAATTAGTATCAATTCCAACTTTATCTTGATTAAGATTTTGGTCCATATGCAAGTTCGGCTCATGAATTAGAGCATTGTCCATTGATTTTCGGTCAACATAAGGAACAAGGGCGTTGACTGTTGACTTTTCGTAGGTCAAAGTTGACTCAGTCAACGGAGGTGAGATGGCAGTGGGTCCCACGTGTGTAATTAAACTATTGGGGTTGACAAGAGCAAGGTCAACACTCTTGCATGATGAGGTGTCCAATTGTGGTGATGACATGTGTAAGGTATGGTCCACATCCATGGTGGGGGACAAAGGGACAAGACAAGAGCACTCTTGTCCCCTTAATGGTCTTGCACATCCACCACTCACAAGGCTCAAGGTAGTGGGGTGTAAGAGTTCCCACTATCACCACCTAAACCCTAGTTGACCGCCGCCCCCTCAGAGTTGACCGGACCGAGCGCGGCGCCGCCGTGGTGGTGGTCCGGCGTCGGAAATTCGCCGGAGAAGGAGGAGCGGTCGGAAAACACCACCGGAGAGCCCCAAATACACCTAAAAAACACGGATCCGAGCGTCAAAAACGCCCCTCCTTATCAATTCCGAAGTAAATCACCACCAAACCCACCAAAAACCACACAAATCCGAGAAATCCGAGAACAACGAGAGCGCAAGAACGGAAAAACAAACCTAAATCTAAGAAATCCGAAGCCCAAAACACAAGAAGACCAAAAGATAAACAAAAAAAGAGATGAAGAACACCACACAAAAACGTGTGAATCGTGACTTTCCTCAAATCCTAGCAAAAGAAGGTTCAAAAACCAACTCGGGATTCAAGTACACACCACAAACCAAGAACGTTAACCGAATTCAAAACTCAAAGCACAAGACCATAGCATATGGCGTGAACACCATGATGAGGAACATGCGATTTGAATTCTAAATAAGGGCGTGATGTTGGAAGGCAAGAGGAGGGAGAGAGACGAACTATAAGGACACAAAATCGGAGCGAAAATCAAGAGCAAGATCCGTCCGCCATTGTTGAGCTCGAAAGGAGAACAAAGCAAAAAAACCAAAAGCAACACAACCCCTATTAAAGCCAACCGTTCACCGGAGTAGTCTCCAACCCCTCGTGAGGAGGTGTTGTGCTCCAATGATACCGGTGCTTAAAGAGAGGGGAAGACAAAATCAACAAAATCAAAACTTACGAAAATGGCGAAAATAAAACATCTTCAAACCGTCCCATTGTCACTACTTGAATCGATCCTCTTGAGCACACAAGGATGATGATAAGATTTTCGGGAATGAAATCAATCACCACCTCTCGAAATCTCCAAGGAAAGGTGCGGCCATGGAAGAGCTTGAGGAGAGAGAAGAGAGCTTTTTTTTGTTGTTTTTGTTTTTTTTGTGTGTGATCAAGAATATGAAGTTCCATACAACAAGTCATGGCCAAAAAAACTAAGTATGGAGACTTTAAACACTCTAGAATGATCTTTCCTTCAACGATTTGATCAAACGTAACTCGTTTAGTCTATTACTTCACCACGAAGTAACAGTTTACCTTGTTACTTCGTGAAAAAGTTATAGTTGGTCAAATGGGCCAACGGGCATCGTACGAACCAAAATGCACTCGATTAGTGTTAATAAGCTTAGATTATCCTTAGGAAGGTTAATACTTGTGATCAAAAATATGAAGTTCCATACAACAAGTCATGGCCAAAAAAACTAAGTATGGAGACTTTAAACACTCTAGAATGATCTTTCCTTCAACGATTTGATCAAACGTAACTCGTTTAGTCTATTACTTCACAACGAAGTAACAGTTTACCTAGTTACTTCGTGAGAAAGTAATAGTTGGTCAAATGGGCCAACGGGCATCTTACGAACCAAAACGCACTCGATTAGTGTTAATAAGCTTAGATTATCCTTAGGTTAATACTTGTGATCAAGAATATGAAGTTCCATACAACAAGTCATGGCCAAAAAAACTAAGTATGGAGACTTTAAACACTCTAGAATGATCGTTCCTTCAATCATTTGATCAAACGTAACTCGTTTAGTCTATTACTTCACCACGAAGTAACAGTTTACCTTGTTAATTCGTGAGAAAGTTATAGTTGGTCAAATGGGCCAACGGGCATCGTACGAACCAAAATGCACTCGATTAGTGTTAATAAGCTTAGATTATCCTTAGGAAGGTTAATACTTGTGATCAAAAATATGAAGTTCCATACAACAAGTCATGGCCAAAAAAACTAAGTATGGAGACTTTAAACACTCTAGAATGATCTTTCCTTCAACGATTTGATCAAACGTAACTCGTTTAGTCAATTACTTCACAACGAAGTAACAGTTTACCTTGTTACTTCGTGAGAAAGTAATAGTTGGTCAAATGGGCCAACGGGTATCGTACAAACCAAAACGCACTCGATTAGTGTTAATAAGCTTAGATTATCCTTGGGAAGGTTAATACTTGTGATCAAGAATATGAAGTTCCATACAACAAGTCATGGCCAAAAAAACTAAGTATGGAGACTTTAAACACTCTAGAATGATCGTTCCTTCAACCATTTGATCAAACGTAACTCGTTTAGTCTATTACTTCACCACAAAGTAACAATTTACCTTGTTACTTCGTGAGAAAGTTATAGTTGGTCAAATGGGCCAACGGGCATCTTACGAACCAAAACGCACTCGATTAGTGTTAATAAGCTTAGATTATCCTTGGGAAGGTTAAGACTTGTGATCAAGAATATGAAGTTCCATACAACAAGTCATGGCCAAAAAAACTAAGTATGGAGACTTTAAACACTCTAGAATGATCTTTCCTTCAACCATTTGATCAAACGTAACTCGTTTAGTCTATTACTTCACCACGAAGTAACAATTTACCTTGTTACTTCGTGAGAAAGTTATAGTTGGTCAAATGGGCCAACATGCATCTTACGAACCAAAACGCACTCGATTAGTGTTAATAAGCTTAGATTATCCTTGGGAAGGTTAAGACTTGTGATCAACAATATGAAGTTCCATACAACAAGTCATGGCCAAAAAAACTAAGTATGGAGACTTTAAACACTCTAGAATGATCTTTCCTTCAACGATTTGATCAAACGTAACTCGTTTAGTCTATTACTTCACAACGAAGTAACAGTTTACCTTGTTACTTCGTGAGAAAGTAATAGTTGGTCAAATGGGCCAACGGGCATCTTACGAACCAAAACGCACTCGATTAGTGTTAATAAGCTTAGATTATCCTTAGGTTAATACTTGTGATCAAGAATATGAAGTTCCATACAACAAGTCATGGCCAAAAAAACTAAGTATGGAGACTTTAAACACTCTAGAATGATCGTTCCTTCAACCATTTGATCAAACGTAACTCGTTTAGTCTATTACTTCACCACGAAGTAACAGTTTACCTTGTTAATTCGTGAGAAAGTTATAGTTGGTCAAATGAGCCAACGGGCATCGTACGAACCAAAATGCACTCGATTAGTGTTAATAAGCTTAGATTATCCTTAGGAAGGTTAATACTTGTGATCAAAAATATGAAGTTCCATACAACAAGTCATGGCCAAAAAAACTAAGTATGGAGACTTTAAACACTCTAGAATGATCTTTCCTTCAACGATTTGATCAAACGTAACTCGTTTAGTCAATTACTTCACAACGAAGTAACAGTTTACCTTGTTACTTCGTGAGAAAGTAATAGTTGGTCAAATGGGCCAACGGGTATCGTACAAACCAAAACGCACTCGATTAGTGTTAATAAGCTTAGATTATCCTTGGGAAGGTTAATACTTGTGATCAAGAATATGAAGTTCCATACAACAAGTCATGGCCAAAAAAACTAAGTATGGAGACTTTAAACACTCTAGAATGATCGTTCCTTCAACCATTTGATCAAACGTAACTCGTTTAGTCTATTACTTCACCACAAAGTAACAATTTACCTTGTTACTTCGTGAGAAAGTTATAGTTGGTCAAATGGGCCAACGGGCATCTTACGAACCAAAACGCACTCGATTAGTGTTAATAAGCTTAGATTATCCTTGGGAAGGTTAAGACTTGTGATCAAGAATATGAAGTTCCATACAACAAGTCATGGCCAAAAAAACTAAGTATGGAGACTTTAAACACTCTAGAATGATCTTTCCTTCAACCATTTGATCAAACGTAACTCGTTTAGTCTATTACTTCACCACGAAGTAACAATTTACCTTGTTACTTCGTGAGAAAGTTATAGTTGGTCAAATGGGCCAACATGCATCTTACGAACCAAAACGCACTCGATTAGTGTTAATAAGCTTAGATTATCCTTGGGAAGGTTAAGACTTGTGATCAACAATATGAAGTTCCATACAACAAGTCATGGCCAAAAAAACTAAGTATGGAGACTTTAAACACTCTAGAATGATCTTTCCTTCAACGATTTGATCAAACGTAACTCGTTTAGTCTATTACTTCACCACGAAGTAACAATTTACCTTGTTACTTCGTGAGAAAGTTATAGTTGGTCAAATTGGCCAACGGGTATCGTACGAACCAAAACGCACTCGATTAGTGTTAATAAGCTTAGATTATGCTTGGGAAGGTTAATACTTGTGATCAAGAATATGAAGTTCCATACAACAAGTCATGGCCAAAAACACTAAGTATGGAGACTTTAAACACTCTAGAATGATCGTTCCTTCAACCATTTGATCAAACGTAACTCGTTTAGTCTATTACTTCACCACAAAGTAACAATTTACCTTGTTAGTTCGTGAGAAAGTTATAGTTGGTCAAATGGGCCAACGGGCATCTTACGAACCAAAACGCACTCGATTAGTGTTAATAAGCTTAGATTATCCTTGGGAAGGTTAAGACTTGTGATCAAGAATATGAAGTTCCATACAACAAGTCATGGCCAAAAAAACTAAGTATGGAGACTTTAAACACTCTAGAATGATCTTTCCTTCAACGATTTGATCAAACGTAACTCGTTTAGTCTATTACTTCACCACGAAGTAACAATTTACCTTGTTACTTCGTGAGAAAGTTATAGTTGGTCAAATTGGCCAACGGGTATCGTACGAACCAAAACGCACTCGATTAGTGTTAATAAGCTTAGATTATGCTTGGGAAGGTTAATACTTGTGATCAAGAATATGAAGTTCCATACAACAAGTCATGGCCAAAAAAACTAAGTATGGAGACTTTAAACACTCTAGAATGATCTTTCCTTCAACGATTTGATCAAACGTAACTCGTTTAGTCTATTACTTCACCACGAAGTAACAGTTTACCTTGTTACTTCGTGAAAAAGTTATAGTTGGTCAAATGGGCCAACGGGCATCGTACGAACCAAAATGCACTCGATTAGTGTTAATAAGCTTAGATTATCCTTAGGAAGGTTAATACTTGTGATCAAAAATATGAAGTTCCATACAACAAGTCATGGCCAAAAAAACTAAGTATGGAGACTTTAAACACTCTAGAATGATCTTTCCTTCAACGATTTGATCAAACGTAACTCGTTTAGTCTATTACTTCACAACGAAGTAACAGTTTACCTTGTTACTTCGTGAGAAAGTAATAGTTGGTCAAATGGGCCAACGGGCATCTTACGAACCAAAACGCACTCGATTAGTGTTAATAAGCTTAGATTATCCTTAGGTTAATACTTGTGATCAAGAATATGAAGTTCCATACAACAAGTCATGGCCAAAAAAACTAAGTATGGAGACTTTAAACACTCTAGAATGATCGTTCCTTCAATCATTTGATCAAACGTAACTCGTTTAGTCTATTACTTCACCACGAAGTAACAGTTTACCTTGTTAATTCGTGAGAAAGTTATAGTTGGTCAAATGGGCCAACGGGCATCGTACGAACCAAAATGCACTCGATTAGTGTTAATAAGCTTAGATTATCCTTAGGAAGGTTAATACTTGTGATCAAAAATATGAAGTTCCATACAACAAGTCATGGCCAAAAAAACTAAGTATGGAGACTTTAAACACTCTAGAATGATCTTTCCTTCAACGATTTGATCAAACGTAACTCGTTTAGTCAATTACTTCACAACGAAGTAACAGTTTACCTTGTTACTTCGTGAGAAAGTAATAGTTGGTCAAATGGGCCAACGGGTATCGTACAAACCAAAACGCACTCGATTAGTGTTAATAAGCTTAGATTATCCTTGGGAAGGTTAATACTTGTGATCAAGAATATGAAGTTCCATACAACAAGTCATGGCCAAAAAAACTAAGTATGGAGACTTTAAACACTCTAGAATGATCGTTCCTTCAACCATTTGATCAAACGTAACTCGTTTAGTCTATTACTTCACCACAAAGTAACAATTTACCTTGTTACTTCGTGAGAAAGTTATAGTTGGTCAAATGGGCCAACGGGCATCTTACGAACCAAAACGCACTCGATTAGTGTTAATAAGCTTAGATTATCCTTGGGAAGGTTAAGACTTGTGATCAAGAATATGAAGTTCCATACAACAAGTCATGGCCAAAAAAACTAAGTATGGAGACTTTAAACACTCTAGAATGATCTTTCCTTCAACCATTTGATCAAACGTAACTCGTTTAGTCTATTACTTCACCACGAAGTAACAATTTACCTTGTTACTTCGTGAGAAAGTTATAGTTGGTCAAATGGGCCAACATGCATCTTACGAACCAAAACGCACTCGATTAGTGTTAATAAGCTTAGATTATCCTTGGGAAGGTTAAGACTTGTGATCAACAATATGAAGTTCCATACAACAAGTCATGGCCAAAAAAACTAAGTATGGAGACTTTAAACACTCTAGAATGATCTTTCCTTCAACGATTTGATCAAACGTAACTCGTTTAGTCTATTACTTCACAACGAAGTAACAGTTTACCTTGTTACTTCGTGAGAAAGTAATAGTTGGTCAAATGGGCCAACGGGCATCTTACGAACCAAAACGCACTCGATTAGTGTTAATAAGCTTAGATTATCCTTAGGTTAATACTTGTGATCAAGAATATGAAGTTCCATACAACAAGTCATGGCCAAAAAAACTAAGTATGGAGACTTTAAACACTCTAGAATGATCTTTCCTTCAACGATTTGATCAAACGTAACTCGTTTAGTCTATTACTTCACCACGAAGTAACAGTTTACCTTGTTACTTCGTGAAAAAGTTATAGTTGGTCAAATGGGCCAACGGGCATCGTACGAACCAAAATGCACTCGATTAGTGTTAATAAGCTTAGATTATCCTTAGGAAGGTTAATACTTGTGATCAAAAATATGAAGTTCCATACAACAAGTCATGGCCAAAAAAACTAAGTATGGAGACTTTAAACACTCTAGAATGATCTTTCCTTCAACGATTTGATCAAACGTAACTCGTTTAGTCTATTACTTCACAACGAAGTAACAGTTTACCTTGTTACTTCGTGAGAAAGTAATAGTTGGTCAAATGGGCCAACGGGCATCTTACGAACCAAAACGCACTCGATTAGTGTTAATAAGCTTAGATTATCCTTAGGTTAATACTTGTGATCAAGAATATGAAGTTCCATACAACAAGTCATGGCCAAAAAAACTAAGTATGGAGACTTTAAACACTCTAGAATGATCGTTCCTTCAATCATTTGATCAAACGTAACTCGTTTAGTCTATTACTTCACCACGAAGTAACAGTTTACCTTGTTAATTCGTGAGAAAGTTATAGTTGGTCAAATGGGCCAACGGGCATCGTACGAACCAAAATGCACTCGATTAGTGTTAATAAGCTTAGATTATCCTTAGGAAGGTTAATACTTGTGATCAAAAATATGAAGTTCCATACAACAAGTCATGGCCAAAAAAACTAAGTATGGAGACTTTAAACACTCTAGAATGATCTTTCCTTCAACGATTTGATCAAACGTAACTCGTTTAGTCAATTACTTCACAACGAAGTAACAGTTTACCTTGTTACTTCGTGAGAAAGTAATAGTTGGTCAAATGGGCCAACGGGTATCGTACAAACCAAAACGCACTCGATTAGTGTTAATAAGCTTAGATTATCCTTGGGAAGGTTAATACTTGTGATCAAGAATATGAAGTTCCATACAACAAGTCATGGCCAAAAAAACTAAGTATGGAGACTTTAAACACTCTAGAATGATCGTTCCTTCAACCATTTGATCAAACGTAACTCGTTTAGTCTATTACTTCACCACAAAGTAACAATTTACCTTGTTACTTCGTGAGAAAGTTATAGTTGGTCAAATGGGCCAACGGGCATCTTACGAACCAAAACGCACTCGATTAGTGTTAATAAGCTTAGATTATCCTTGGGAAGGTTAAGACTTGTGATCAAGAATATGAAGTTCCATACAACAAGTCATGGCCAAAAAAACTAAGTATGGAGACTTTAAACACTCTAGAATGATCTTTCCTTCAACCATTTGATCAAACGTAACTCGTTTAGTCTATTACTTCACCACGAAGTAACAATTTACCTTGTTACTTCGTGAGAAAGTTATAGTTGGTCAAATGGGCCAACATGCATCTTACGAACCAAAACGCACTCGATTAGTGTTAATAAGCTTAGATTATCCTTGGGAAGGTTAAGACTTGTGATCAACAATATGAAGTTCCATACAACAAGTCATGGCCAAAAAAACTAAGTATGGAGACTTTAAACACTCTAGAATGATCTTTCCTTCAACGATTTGATCAAACGTAACTCGTTTAGTCTATTACTTCACAACGAAGTAACAGTTTACCTTGTTACTTCGTGAGAAAGTAATAGTTGGTCAAATGGGCCAACGGGCATCTTACGAACCAAAACGCACTCGATTAGTGTTAATAAGCTTAGATTATCCTTAGGTTAATACTTGTGATCAAGAATATGAAGTTCCATACAACAAGTCATGGCCAAAAAAACTAAGTATGGAGACTTTAAACACTCTAGAATGATCGTTCCTTCAACCATTTGATCAAACGTAACTCGTTTAGTCTATTACTTCACCACGAAGTAACAGTTTACCTTGTTAATTCGTGAGAAAGTTATAGTTGGTCAAATGGGCCAACGGGCATCGTACGAACCAAAATGCACTCGATTAGTGTTAATAAGCTTAGATTATCCTTAGGAAGGTTAATACTTGTGATCAAAAATATGAAGTTCCATACAACAAGTCATGGCCAAAAAAACTAAGTATGGAGACTTTAAACACTCTAGAATGATCTTTCCTTCAACGATTTGATCAAACGTAACTCGTTTAGTCTATTACTTCACAACGAAGTAACAGTTTACCTTGTTACTTCGTGAGAAAGTAATAGTTGGTCAAATGGGCCAACGGGCATCTTACGAACCAAAACGCACTCGATTAGTGTTAATAAGCTTAGATTATCCTTAGGAAGGTTAATACTTGTGATCAAGAATATGAAGTTCCATACAACAAGTCATGGCCAAAAAAACTAAGTATGGAGACTTTAAACACTCTAGAATGATCTTTCCTTCAACGATTTGATCAAACGTAACTCGTTTAGTCAATTACTTCACAACGAAGTAACAGTTTACCTTGTTACTTCGTGAGAAAGTAATAGTTGGTCAAATGGGCCAACGGGTATCGTACAAACCAAAACGCACTCGATTAGTGTTAATAAGCTTAGATTATCCTTGGGAAGGTTAATACTTGTGATCAAGAATATGAAGTTCCATACAACAAGTCATGGCCAAAAAAACTAAGTATGGAGACTTTAAACACTCTAGAATGATCGTTCCTTCAACCATTTGATCAAACGTAACTCGTTTAGTCTATTACTTCACCACAAAGTAACAATTTACCTTGTTACTTCGTGAGAAAGTTATAGTTGGTCAAATGGGCCAACGGGCATCTTACGAACCAAAACGCACTCGATTAGTGTTAATAAGCTTAGATTATCCTTGGGAAGGTTAAGACTTGTGATCAAGAATATGAAGTTCCATACAACAAGTCATGGCCAAAAAAACTAAGTATGGAGACTTTAAACACTCTAGAATGATCTTTCCTTCAACCATTTGATCAAACGTAACTCGTTTAGTCTATTACTTCACCACGAAGTAACAATTTACCTTGTTACTTCGTGAGAAAGTTATAGTTGGTCAAATGGGCCAACATGCATCTTACGAACCAAAACGCACTCGATTAGTGTTAATAAGCTTAGATTATCCTTGGGAAGGTTAAGACTTGTGATCAACAATATGAAGTTCCATACAACAAGTCATGGCCAAAAAAACTAAGTATGGAGACTTTAAACACTCTAGAATGATCTTTCCTTCAACGATTTGATCAAACGTAACTCGTTTAGTCTATTACTTCACCACGAAGTAACAATTTACCTTGTTACTTCGTGAGAAAGTTATAGTTGGTCAAATTGGCCAACGGGTATCGTACGAACCAAAACGCACTCGATTAGTGTTAATAAGCTTAGATTATGCTTGGGAAGGTTAATACTTGTGATCAAGAATATGAAGTTCCATACAATAAGTCATGGCCAAAAACACTAAGTATGGAGACTTTAAACACTCTAGAATGATCGTTCCTTCAACCATTTGATCAAACGTAACTCGTTTAGTCTATTACTTCACCACAAAGTAACAATTTACCTTGTTAGTTCGTGAGAAAGTTATAGTTGGTCAAATGGGCCAACGGGCATCTTACGAACCAAAACGCACTCGATTAGTGTTAATAAGCTTAGATTATCCTTGGGAAGGTTAAGACTTGTGATCAAGAATATGAAGTTCCATACAACAAGTCATGGCCAAAAAAACTAAGTATGGAGACTTTAAACACTCTAGAATGATCTTTCCTTCAACGATTTGATCAAACGTAACTCGTTTAGTCTATTACTTCACCACGAAGTAACAATTTACCTTGTTACTTCGTGAGAAAGTTATAGTTGGTCAAATTGGCCAACGGGTATCGTACGAACCAAAACGCACTCGATTAGTGTTAATAAGCTTAGATTATGCTTGGGAAGGTTAATACTTGTGATCAAGAATATGAAGTTCCATACAACAAGTCATGGCCAAAAAAACTAAGTATGGAGACTTTAAACACTCTAGAATGATCTTTCCTTCAACGATTTGATCAAACGTAACTCGTTTAGTCTATTACTTCACCACGAAGTAACAGTTTACCTTGTTACTTCGTGAAAAAGTTATAGTTGGTCAAATGGGCCAACGGGCATCGTACGAACCAAAATGCACTCGATTAGTGTTAATAAGCTTAGATTATCCTTAGGAAGGTTAATACTTGTGATCAAAAATATGAAGTTCCATACAACAAGTCATGGCCAAAAAAACTAAGTATGGAGACTTTAAACACTCTAGAATGATCTTTCCTTCAACGATTTGATCAAACGTAACTCGTTTAGTCTATTACTTCACAACGAAGTAACAGTTTACCTTGTTACTTCGTGAGAAAGTAATAGTTGGTCAAATGGGCCAACGGGCATCTTACGAACCAAAACGCACTCGATTAGTGTTAATAAGCTTAGATTATCCTTAGGTTAATACTTGTGATCAAGAATATGAAGTTCCATACAACAAGTCATGGCCAAAAAAACTAAGTATGGAGACTTTAAACACTCTAGAATGATCGTTCCTTCAATCATTTGATCAAACGTAACTCGTTTAGTCTATTACTTCACCACGAAGTAACAGTTTACCTTGTTAATTCGTGAGAAAGTTATAGTTGGTCAAATGGGCCAACGGGCATCGTACGAACCAAAATGCACTCGATTAGTGTTAATAAGCTTAGATTATCCTTAGGAAGGTTAATACTTGTGATCAAAAATATGAAGTTCCATACAACAAGTCATGGCCAAAAAAACTAAGTATGGAGACTTTAAACACTCTAGAATGATCTTTCCTTCAACGATTTGATCAAACGTAACTCGTTTAGTCAATTACTTCACAACGAAGTAACAGTTTACCTTGTTACTTCGTGAGAAAGTAATAGTTGGTCAAATGGGCCAACGGGTATCGTACAAACCAAAACGCACTCGATTAGTGTTAATAAGCTTAGATTATCCTTGGGAAGGTTAATACTTGTGATCAAGAATATGAAGTTCCATACAACAAGTCATGGCCAAAAAAACTAAGTATGGAGACTTTAAACACTCTAGAATGATCGTTCCTTCAACCATTTGATCAAACGTAACTCGTTTAGTCTATTACTTCACCACAAAGTAACAATTTACCTTGTTACTTCGTGAGAAAGTTATAGTTGGTCAAATGGGCCAACGGGCATCTTACGAACCAAAACGCACTCGATTAGTGTTAATAAGCTTAGATTATCCTTGGGAAGGTTAAGACTTGTGATCAAGAATATGAAGTTCCATACAACAAGTCATGGCCAAAAAAACTAAGTATGGAGACTTTAAACACTCTAGAATGATCTTTCCTTCAACCATTTGATCAAACGTAACTCGTTTAGTCTATTACTTCACCACGAAGTAACAATTTACCTTGTTACTTCGTGAGAAAGTTATAGTTGGTCAAATGGGCCAACATGCATCTTACGAACCAAAACGCACTCGATTAGTGTTAATAAGCTTAGATTATCCTTGGGAAGGTTAAGACTTGTGATCAAGAATATGAAGTTCCATACAACAAGTCATGGCCAAAAAAACTAAGTATGGAGACTTTAAACACTCTAGAATGATCTTTCCTTCAACGATTTGATCAAACGTAACTCGTTTAGTCTATTACTTCACAACGAAGTAACAGTTTACCTTGTTACTTCGTGAGAATGTAATAGTTGGTCAAATGGGCCAACGGGCATCTTACGAACCAAAACGCACTCGATTAGTGTTAATAAGCTTAGATTATCCTTAGGTTAATACTTGTGATCAAGAATATGAAGTTCCATACAACAAGTCATGGCCAAAAAAACTAAGTATGGAGACTTTAAACACTCTAGAATGATCGTTCCTTCAACCATTTGATCAAACGTAACTCGTTTAGTCTATTACTTCACCACGAAGTAACAGTTTACCTTGTTAATTCGTGAGAAAGTTATAGTTGGTCAAATGGGCCAACGGGCATCGTACGAACCAAAATGCACTCGATTAGTGTTAATAACCTTAGATTATCCTTAGGAAGGTTAATACTTGTGATCAAAAATATGAAGTTCCATACAACAAGTCATGGCCAAAAAAACTAAGTATGGAGACTTTAAACACTCTAGAATGATCTTTCCTTCAACGATTTGATCAAACGTAACTCGTTTAGTCAATTACTTCACAACGAAGTAACAGTTTACCTTGTTACTTCGTGAGAAAGTAATAGTTGGTCAAATGGGCCAACGGGTATCGTACAAACCAAAACGCACTCGATTAGTGTTAATAAGCTTAGATTATCCTTGGGAAGGTTAATACTTGTGATCAAGAATATGAAGTTCCATACAACAAGTCATGGCCAAAAAAACTAAGTATGGAGACTTTAAACACTCTAGAATGATCGTTCCTTCAACCATTTGATCAAACGTAACTCGTTTAGTCTATTACTTCACCACAAAGTAACAATTTACCTTGTTACTTCGTGAGAAAGTTATAGTTGGTCAAATGGGCCAACGGGCATCTTACGAACCAAAACGCACTCGATTAGTGTTAATAAGCTTAGATTATCCTTGGGAAGGTTAAGACTTGTGATCAAGAATATGAAGTTCCATACAACAAGTCATGGCCAAAAAAACTAAGTATGGAGACTTTAAACACTCTAGAATGATCTTTCCTTCAACCATTTGATCAAACGTAACTCGTTTAGTCTATTACTTCACCACGAAGTAACAATTTACCTTGTTACTTCGTGAGAAAGTTATAGTTGGTCAAATGGGCCAACATGCATCTTACGAACCAAAACGCACTCGATTAGTGTTAATAAGCTTAGATTATCCTTGGGAAGGTTAAGACTTGTGATCAAGAATATGAAGTTCCATACAACAAGTCATTGCCAAAAAAACTAAGTATGGAGACTTTAAACACTCTAGAATGATCTTTCCTTCAACGATTTGATCAAACGTAACTCGTTTAGTCTATTACTTCACCACGAAGTAACAATTTACCTTGTTACTTCGTGAGAAAGTTATAGTTGGTCAAATTGGCCAACGGGTATCGTACGAACCAAAACGCACTCGATTAGTGTTAATAAGCTCAGATTATGCTTGGGAAGGTTAATACTTGTGATCAAGAATATGAAGTTCCATACAACAAGTCATGGCCAAAAAAACTAAGTATGGAGACTTTAAACACTCTAGAATGATCGTTCCTTCAACCATTTGATCAAACGTAACTCGTTTAGTCTATTACTTCACCACAAAGTAACAATTTACCTTGTTACTTCGTGAGAAAGTTATAGTTGGTCAAATGGGCCAACGGGCATCTTACGAACCAAAACGCACTCGATTAGTGTTAATAAGCTTAGATTATCCTTGGGAAGGTTAAGACTTGTGATCAAGAATATGAAGTTCCATACAACAAGTCATGGCCAAAAAAACTAAGTATGGAGACTTTAAACACTCTAGAATGATCTTTCCTTCAACCATTTGATCAAACGTAACTCGTTTAGTCTATTACTTCACCACGAAGTAACAATTTACCTTGTTACTTCGTGAGAAAGTTATAGTTGGTCAAATGGGCCAACATGCATCTTACGAACCAAAACGCACTCGATTAGTGTTAATAAGCTTAGATTATCCTTGGGAAGGTTAAGACTTGTGATCAAGAATATGAAGTTCCATACAACAAGTCATGGCCAAAAAAACTAAGTATGGAGACTTTAAACACTCTAGAATGATCTTTCCTTCAACCATTTGATCAAACGTAACTCGTTTAGTCTATTACTTCACCACGAAGTAACAATTTACCTTGTTACTTCGTGAGAAAGTTATAGTTGGTCAAATGGGCCAACATGCATCTTACGAACCAAAACGCACTCGATTAGTGTTAATAAGCTTAGATTATCCTTGGGAAGGTTAAGACTTGTGATCAAGAATATGAAGTTCCATACAACAAGTCATTGCCAAAAAAACTAAGTATGGAGACTTTAAACACTCTAGAATGATCTTTCCTTCAACGATTTGATCAAACGTAACTCGTTTAGTCTATTACTTCACCACGAAGTAACAATTTACCTTGTTACTTCGTGAGAAAGTTATAGTTGGTCAAATTGGCCAACGGGTATCGTACGAACCAAAACGCACTCGATTAGTGTTAATAAGCTCAGATTATGCTTGGGAAGGTTAATACTTGTGATCAAGAATATGAAGTTCCATACAACAAGTCATGGCCAAAAAAACTAAGTATGGAGACTTTAAACACTCTAGAATGATCGTTCCTTCAACCATTTGATCAAACGTAACTCGTTTAGTCTATTACTTCACCACAAAGTAACAATTTACCTTGTTACTTCGTGAGAAAGTTATAGTTGGTCAAATGGGCCAACGGGCATCTTACGAACCAAAACGCACTCGATTAGTGTTAATAAGCTTAGATTATCCTTGGGAAGGTTAAGACTTGTGATCAAGAATATGAAGTTCCATACAACAAGTCATGGCCAAAAAAACTAAGTATGGAGACTTTAAACACTCTAGAATGATCTTTCCTTCAACCATTTGATCAAACGTAACTCGTTTAGTCTATTACTTCACCACGAAGTAACAATTTACCTTGTTACTTCGTGAGAAAGTTATAGTTGGTCAAATGGGCCAACATGCATCTTACGAACCAAAACGCACTCGATTAGTGTTAATAAGCTTAGATTATCCTTGGGAAGGTTAAGACTTGTGATCAAGAATATGAAGTTCCATACAACAAGTCATTGCCAAAAAAACTAAGTATGGAGACTTTAAACACTCTAGAATGATCTTTCCTTCAACGATTTGATCAAACGTAACTCGTTTAGTCTATTACTTCACCACGAAGTAACAATTTACCTTGTTACTTCGTGAGAAAGTTATAGTTGGTCAAATTGGCCAACGGGTATCGTACGAACCAAAACGCACTCGATTAGTGTTAATAAGCTTAGATTATGCTTGGGAAGGTTAATACTTGTGATCAAGAATATGAAGTTCCATACAACAAGTCATGGCCAAAAAAACTAAGTATGGAGACTTTAAACACTCTAGAATGATCTTTCCTTCAACGATTTGATCAAACGTAACTCGTTTAGTCTATTACTTCACCACGAAGTAACAGTTTACCTTGTTACTTCGTGAGAAAGTAATAGTTGGTCAAATGGGCCAACGGGCATCTTACGAACCAAAACGCACTCGATTAGTGTTAATAAGCTTAGATTATCCTTAGGTTAATACTTGTGATCAAGAATATGAAGTTCCATACAACAAGTCATGGCCAAAAAAACTAAGTATGGAGACTTTAAACACTCTAGAATGATCGTTCCTTCAATCATTTGATCAAACGTAACTCGTTTAGTCTATTACTTCACCACGAAGTAACAGTTTACCTTGTTAATTCGTGAGAAAGTTATAGTTGGTCAAATGGGCCAACGGGCATCGTACGAACCAAAATGCACTCGATTAGTGTTAATAAGCTTAGATTATCCTTAGGAAGGTTAATACTTGTGATCAAAAATATGAAGTTCCATACAACAAGTCATGGCCAAAAAAACTAAGTATGGAGACTTTAAATACTCTAGAATGATCTTTCCTTCAACGATTTGATCAAACGTAACTCGTTTAGTCAATTACTTCACAACGAAGTAACAGTTTACCTTGTTACTTCGTGAGAAAGTAATAGTTGGTCAAATGGGCCAACGGGTATCGTACAAACCAAAACGCACTCGATTAGTGTTAATAAGCTTAGATTATCCTTGGGAAGGTTAATACTTGTGATCAAGAATATGAAGTTCCATACAACAAGTCATGGCCAAAAAAACTAAGTATGGAGACTTTAAACACTCTAGAATGATCGTTCCTTCAACCATTTGATCAAACGTAACTCGTTTAGTCTATTACTTCACCACAAAGTAACAATTTACCTTGTTACTTCGTGAGAAAGTTATAGTTGGTCAAATGGGCCAACGGGCATCTTACGAACCAAAACGCACTCGATTAGTGTTAATAAGCTTAGATTATCCTTGGGAAGGTTAAGACTTGTGATCAAGAATATGAAGTTCCATACAACAAGTCATGGCCAAAAAAACTAAGTATGGAGACTTTAAACACTCTAGAATGATCTTTCCTTCAACGATTTGATCAAACGTAACTCGTTTAGTCTATTACTTCACAACGAAGTAACAGTTTACCTTGTTACTTCGTGAGAATGTAATAGTTGGTCAAATGGGCCAACGGGCATCTTACGAACCAAAACGCACTCGATTAGTGTTAATAAGCTTAGATTATCCTTAGGTTAATACTTGTGATCAAGAATATGAAGTTCCATACAACAAGTCATGGCCAAAAAAACTAAGTATGGAGACTTTAAACACTCTAGAATGATCGTTCCTTCAACCATTTGATCAAACGTAACTCGTTTAGTCTATTACTTCACCACGAAGTAACAGTTTACCTTGTTAATTCGTGAGAAAGTTATAGTTGGTCAAATGGGCCAACGGGCATCGTACGAACCAAAATGCACTCGATTAGTGTTAATAAGCTTAGATTATCCTTAGGAAGGTTAATACTTGTGATCAAAAATATGAAGTTCCATACAACAAGTCATGGCCAAAAAAACTAAGTATGGAGACTTTAAACACTCTAGAATGATCTTTCCTTCAACGATTTGATCAAACGTAACTCGTTTAGTCAATTACTTCACAACGAAGTAACAGTTTACCTTGTTACTTCGTGAGAAAGTAATAGTTGGTCAAATGGGCCAACGGGTATCGTACAAACCAAAACGCACTCGATTAGTGTTAATAAGCTTAGATTATCCTTGGGAAGGTTAATACTTGTGATCAAGAATATGAAGTTCCATACAACAAGTCATGGCCAAAAAAACTAAGTATGGAGACTTTAAACACTCTAGAATGATCGTTCCTTCAACCATTTGATCAAACGTAACTCGTTTAGTCTATTACTTCACCACAAAGTAACAATTTACCTTGTTACTTCGTGAGAAAGTTATAGTTGGTCAAATGGGCCAACGGGCATCTTACGAACCAAAACGCACTCGATTAGTGTTAATAAGCTTAGATTATCCTTGGGAAGGTTAAGACTTGTGATCAAGAATATGAAGTTCCATACAACAAGTCATGGCCAAAAAAACTAAGTATGGAGACTTTAAACACTCTAGAATGATCTTTCCTTCAACCATTTGATCAAACGTAACTCGTTTAGTCTATTACTTCACCACGAAGTAACAATTTACCTTGTTACTTCGTGAGAAAGTTATAGTTGGTCAAATGGGCCAACATGCATCTTACGAACCAAAACGCACTCGATTAGTGTTAATAAGCTTAGATTATCCTTGGGAAGGTTAAGACTTGTGATCAAGAATATGAAGTTCCATACAACAAGTCATTGCCAAAAAAACTAAGTATGGAGACTTTAAACACTCTAGAATGATCTTTCCTTCAACGATTTGATCAAACGTAACTCGTTTAGTCTATTACTTCACCACGAAGTAACAATTTACCTTGTTACTTCGTGAGAAAGTTATAGTTGGTCAAATTGGCCAACGGGTATCGTACGAACCAAAACGCACTCGATTAGTGTTAATAAGCTCAGATTATGCTTGGGAAGGTTAATACTTGTGATCAAGAATATGAAGTTCCATACAACAAGTCATGGCCAAAAAAACTAAGTATGGAGACTTTAAACACTCTAGAATGATCGTTCCTTCAACCATTTGATCAAACGTAACTCGTTTAGTCTATTACTTCACCACAAAGTAACAATTTACCTTGTTACTTCGTGAGAAAGTTATAGTTGGTCAAATGGGCCAACGGGCATCTTACGAACCAAAACGCACTCGATTAGTGTTAATAAGCTTAGATTATCCTTGGGAAGGTTAAGACTTGTGATCAAGAATATGAAGTTCCATACAACAAGTCATGGCCAAAAAAACTAAGTATGGAGACTTTAAACACTCTAGAATGATCTTTCCTTCAACCATTTGATCAAACGTAACTCGTTTAGTCTATTACTTCACCACGAAGTAACAATTTACCTTGTTACTTCGTGAGAAAGTTATAGTTGGTCAAATGGGCCAACATGCATCTTACGAACCAAAACGCACTCGATTAGTGTTAATAAGCTTAGATTATCCTTGGGAAGGTTAAGACTTGTGATCAAGAATATGAAGTTCCATACAACAAGTCATTGCCAAAAAAACTAAGTATGGAGACTTTAAACACTCTAGAATGATCTTTCCTTCAACGATTTGATCAAACGTAACTCGTTTAGTCTATTACTTCACCACGAAGTAACAATTTACCTTGTTACTTCGTGAGAAAGTTATAGTTGGTCAAATTGGCCAACGGGTATCGTACGAACCAAAACGCACTCGATTAGTGTTAATAAGCTCAGATTATGCTTGGGAAGGTTAATACTTGTGATCAAGAATATGAAGTTCCATACAACAAGTCATGGCCAAAAAAACTAAGTATGGAGACTTTAAACACTCTAGAATGATCGTTCCTTCAACCATTTGATCAAACGTAACTCGTTTAGTCTATTACTTCACCACAAAGTAACAATTTACCTTGTTACTTCGTGAGAAAGTTATAGTTGGTCAAATGGGCCAACGGGCATCTTACGAACCAAAACGCACTCGATTAGTGTTAATAAGCTTAGATTATCCTTGGGAAGGTTAAGACTTGTGATCAAGAATATGAAGTTCCATACAACAAGTCATGGCCAAAAAAACTAAGTATGGAGACTTTAAACACTCTAGAATGATCTTTCCTTCAACCATTTGATCAAACGTAACTCGTTTAGTCTATTACTTCACCACGAAGTAACAATTTACCTTGTTACTTCGTGAGAAAGTTATAGTTGGTCAAATGGGCCAACATGCATCTTACGAACCAAAACGCACTCGATTAGTGTTAATAAGCTTAGATTATCCTTGGGAAGGTTAAGACTTGTGATCAAGAATATGAAGTTCCATACAACAAGTCATTGCCAAAAAAACTAAGTATGGAGACTTTAAACACTCTAGAATGATCTTTCCTTCAACGATTTGATCAAACGTAACTCGTTTAGTCTATTACTTCACCACGAAGTAACAATTTACCTTGTTACTTCGTGAGAAAGTTATAGTTGGTCAAATTGGCCAACGGGTATCGTACGAACCAAAACGCACTCGATTAGTGTTAATAAGCTTAGATTATGCTTGGGAAGGTTAATACTTGTGATCAAGAATATGAAGTTCCATACAACAAGTCATGGCCAAAAAAACTAAGTATGGAGACTTTAAACACTCTAGAATGATCTTTCCTTCAACGATTTGATCAAACGTAACTCGTTTAGTCTATTACTTCACCACGAAGTAACAGTTTACCTTGTTACTTCGTGAGAAAGTTATAGTTGGTCAAATGGGCCAACGGGCATCGTACGAACCAAAATGCACTCGATTAGTGTTAATAAGCTTAGATTATCCTTAGGAAGGTTAATACTTGTGATCAAAAATATGAAGTTCCATACAACAAGTCATGGCCAAAAAAACTAAGTATGGAGACTTTAAACACTCTAGAATGATCTTTCCTTCAACGATTTGATCAAACGTAACTCGTTTAGTCTATTACTTCACAACGAAGTAACAGTTTACCTTGTTACTTCGTGAGAAAGTAATAGTTGGTCAAATGGGCCAACGGGCATCTTACGAACCAAAACGCACTCGATTAGTGTTAATAAGCTTAGATTATCCTTAGGTTAATACTTGTGATCAAGAATATGAAGTTCCATACAACAAGTCATGGCCAAAAAAACTAAGTATGGAGACTTTAAACACTCTAGAATGGTCGTTCCTTCAATCATTTGATCAAACGTAACTCGTTTAGTCTATTACTTCACCACGAAGTAACAGTTTACCTTGTTAATTCGTGAGAAAGTTATAGTTGGTCAAATGGGCCAACGGGCATCGTACGAACCAAAATGCACTCGATTAGTGTTAATAAGCTTAGATTATCCTTAGGAAGGTTAATACTTGTGATCAAAAATATGAAGTTCCATACAACAAGTCATGGCCAAAAAAACTAAGTATGGAGACTTTAAACACTCTAGAATGATCTTTCCTTCAACGATTTGATCAAACGTAACTCGTTTAGTCAATTACTTCACAACGAAGTAACAGTTTACCTTGTTACTTCGTGAGAAAGTAATAGTTGGTCAAATGGGCCAACGGGTATCGTACAAACCAAAACGCACTCGATTAGTGTTAATAAGCTTAGATTATCCTTGGGAAGGTTAATACTTGTGATCAAGAATATGAAGTTCCATACAACAAGTCATGGCCAAAAAAACTAAGTATGGAGACTTTAAACACTCTAGAATGATCGTTCCTTCAACCATTTGATCAAACGTAACTCGTTTAGTCTATTACTTCACCACAAAGTAACAATTTACCTTGTTACTTCGTGAGAAAGTTATAGTTGGTCAAATGGGCCAACGGGCATCTTACGAACCAAAACGCACTCGATTAGTGTTAATAAGCTTAGATTATCCTTGGGAAGGTTAAGACTTGTGATCAAGAATATGAAGTTCCATACAACAAGTCATGGCCAAAAAAACTAAGTATGGAGACTTTAAACACTCTAGAATGATCTTTCCTTCAACCATTTGATCAAACGTAACTCGTTTAGTCTATTACTTCACCACGAAGTAACAATTTACCTTGTTACTTCGTGAGAAAGTTATAGTTGGTCAAATGGGCCAACATGCATCTTACGAACCAAAACGCACTCGATTAGTGTTAATAAGCTTAGATTATCCTTGGGAAGGTTAAGACTTGTGATCAAGAATATGAAGTTCCATACAACAAGTCATTGCCAAAAAAACTAAGTATGGAGACTTTAAACACTCTAGAATGATCTTTCCTTCAACGATTTGATCAAACGTAACTCGTTTAGTCTATTACTTCACCACGAAGTAACAATTTACCTTGTTACTTCGTGAGAAAGTTATAGTTGGTCAAATTGGCCAACGGGTATCGTACGAACCAAAACGCACTCGATTAGTGTTAATAAGCTTAGATTATGCTTGGGAAGGTTAATACTTGTGATCAAGAATATGAAGTTCCATACAACAAGTCATGGCCAAAAAAACTAAGTATGGAGACTTTAAACACTCTAGAATGATCTTTCCTTCAACGATTTGATCAAACGTAACTCGTTTAGTCTATTACTTCACCACGAAGTAACAGTTTACCTTGTTACTTCGTGAGAAAGTTATAGTTGGTCAAATGGGCCAACGGGCATCGTACGAACCAAAATGCACTCGATTAGTGTTAATAAGCTTAGATTATCCTTAGGAAGGTTAATACTTGTGATCAAAAATATGAAGTTCCATACAACAAGTCATGGCCAAAAAAACTAAGTATGGAGACTTTAAACACTCTAGAATGATCTTTCCTTCAACGATTTGATCAAACGTAACTCGTTTAGTCTATTACTTCACCACGAAGTAACAATTTACCTTGTTACTTCGTGAGAAAGTTATAGTTGGTCAAATTGGCCAACGGGTATCGTACGAACCAAAACGCACTCGATTAGTGTTAATAAGCTTAGATTATGCTTGGGAAGGTTAATGCTTGTGATCAAGAATATGAAGTTCCATACAACAAGTCATGGCCAAAAAAACTAAGTATGGAGACTTTAAACACTCTAGAATGATCTTTCCTTCAACGATTTGATCAAACGTAACTCGTTTAGTCTATTACTTCACCACGAAGTAACAGTTTACCTTGTTACTTCGTGAGAAAGTTATAGTTGGTCAAATGGGCCAACGGGCATCGTACGAACCAAAATGCACTCGATTAGTGTTAATAAGCTTAGATTATCCTTAGGAAGGTTAATACTTGTGATCAAAAATATGAAGAAATAAAAGGTTTATAAAAGAAAACTAGGGGGAGGTACTACATAGCGAAGGCCGTATGGTGTACCCCACCCATACGATCGCCAAACATAGAGAAATAGAAATCTCAACAACAAATAAGAGCATATCCCAAAAGTGGATACCTCGAAAGTAAAGTAAGCCAAAATGTGAAAAAATCGGCCTATATCATCTATGAATATGATCTATTCTTCCACTTCATCTTTTCTTCTGCTCTTCGTTCTTTGTTCTCTTTTTTCCGTTGACTCTTGCTTATGTAGGTGGAGCAATCTGGTGCTTTAATCCTATTTTTTTCTCTTCTTTCTTCACCTTCTCGGAGTATTCGCCTACAACATTCCTCATAAGACTCATCTTTTGTAACAGTTGAGTCCTCGAGGTCGCTCGTTACAATTTGTCTTGGGATTGGAGTGCAGATTCTTCTTTGATTAAATGAGGATTCCAACTCCTCAACAAACGCATCATCACCCACGGCTTCATCATAAGTATGCCCAAGTAGGAGGGTTGGCGAGGTGGGAGGGGTAGAGATTTCACACGAGAAAGTAGCATCCGGAAAGCACACCCTTGGAGAGAGAAGTCTAGACTTAGGTTGATAGTTAGAATCCGATAACCTCTTTGCATCATCATTGTCATCCCTCAAGATCATATCTTCAATCTCTTTTTCTTTGGCCTTTCTCAACTCTTCCTCACTAAGGAGATCTTCATTTCCATCATTAGTCGCAACGTGAATTATTGCCAACTTGAGGTGTTTCTCTTGATCCGCCTCTTCGGCCACTTCCTCAACATTGGGTATTTGTTCAAGGCTATCGACTTTCTTCGGTGGTGAAATTGGAGCAATGTTCCTCTTAGCCTTCCAAACAAAGGTCGTCGGTTTTGGGACATCCTCAACCTTCTCATTAGTTCCTTGAGGTTTCTCCACACCACATTCCTCAAATGTATGGCCCATTCGTTGACATTTCCGGCAATAGGTTGGAATATTTTCATATACGACCTTTTGCTTTACGATGTCCACTTGACCATGCACATCTTCTACCCCCCATTCAATTTCTTCTTTCAATGGATCAAGAAGGTTGATCTCAACACATATTCGAGGATAATCCGGGCGTGACATAGTGGCCGCGCCTTCGTCAAGCCTCAAAGGTCTTCCAAAGTAAGACCCAATGTTCATAAGGGCATTTCTCTCACAAAACCGCATGTTGAGGTTTGGTAAACCAATCCACACGGGAGCTATCGGAGGATCAAGATCGGGATCGAAATCCGGGGTCCATTTGTAGATTGAACCATTAAGATCAAGAAATCGAAGGTCCTTCTTCAACCATAAGCGAGTATAGTCCTCCTCCGTGGTCAATTTCAACATAACGTGGCGAGGACCAATTGGGCCAAGTGTGTATTTGCCTTGGAGTTTGAGTCTCGCTATCTTGTTATGTATAAACGTGTAGCTCGGCTTAACAAGAGGGAACCGAAGGATCAAAACAAGCTTAAGCCTCTCATCAAGGACTTTAATTTCCTCCTTCTTGAAAACTATCATAGATTTTCCTTTGACCGCTCGAAACTCCATTGTAGTGAGAGTAGGATCATCAATAAGGGAGCGGTTTATTTCATATTGTCTTGTAGGAGCGGCCGCTTGCGCATAAGAAGCGCGACGCAATGGAGCACGGATTTGATACGGTCGAGGATTGTCCGGTGCCACATTTGGTTTTCTCGAAAATGTAGGTGGAATAAAAGGAGCCTTCGCAACTCTAGCAAAGTTATTCGAGAGAAGCGGAAAAAGGCCGGTCCCAACTATAGGCTTTTCAACCACAACGGGCTCCGAATTCATTTGGTCAACATTTGGGTTCGGAGTTGACTTTTTGGGAGTCAACTTTGACTTCTGGGCGTTGACTTCGTTAGTCATAGTTGACTGAGTCAACGGAGGTGATGTGGCAGCGGGTCCCACATTAGTGGTCTTGCAAAGTGGAAGACTATTAGGCATGGGGGACACAAAGAAAAGGTAGTGCACTCTTGTTCCCCACTCCTAGGCTCCACTAACTAAGAGCATGCAACTTGTCCCCCACCACACAAGGCTCAAGGTAGTGGAGTGTTCTTGTCACCACTACCAACCCTAAACCCTAGTTGACCGCCGCCACCACAAGTTTGACCGGAGAGAGGTGGCGCGCGGTGGCGCACCGGAGCCGCGCCGCTAGGTTCGCCGGAAAAACGCGATCGGTCGGAATAAAGTGACGGCACCACCAAAATGACGCGCACGGAGAGGCGAAACCGAATCCGATAGTTTCCAAAAAGCTAAGAAGGTCGAAATCCAAACAACAACAAATCCGAAGCACAAAAAAGAGAAATCAAAAAAGAATGAAGGCTCCAACACAAAAAAGGAAAGTTGTCAATGGCTCCCAAACCCAAGCAATAACGAACAAACGTCCGCTACGGGATGTTCACGAGCACACCAAAATCTAAACTTTTCCAAATCCGGAGTTGCATCCCGAGTCCAAAGCAAGAGACGAAAGTCTCATGAGGAGCACAAGATCCAAAACAAGATAAGGGTGGCGGAGAAGAAGGAGGAAGGTGAGAAGGAGAAAAGAAAACCTAAAACTAAGAAGAAACAAAGCACAACAACTACGGATCCATGGAAGAAACTCACGGATCCGCCATTAAAGCTCCAAAAAAGTAGAAAACGGGAAAAAAACTCACGGATCCAAAGAAGGGACGGGCAAGGATTCAACTTCTCCTATGAACACCAACCGTTCATCGGAGAAGTCTCCAACAACTCGTGAGGAGATGTTGTGCTCCGATGGAACGGCTTCAAGATGGTGGAGATGAAGAGCTCTTGCAAAAACGAAATGAAAAGAACAAGTGGAGAACGTGAACACACCAAAATACCTCAAAGCCACCACAATAACCGTTCCTCTTGAGCTCACGGTTAAGATGAAGACATTTCCGAGACGAAAATCAGTCGCCGGCGCGTGGAAACTCCGGGGAGAGGGGGCGGCCGTGATAGTGGCTAGAGGAGAGAGGAGAGAGCATTTAGATGATTTGTGATCAAAAATATGAAGTTCCATACAACAAGTCATGGCCAAAAAAACTAAGTATGGAGACTTTAAACACTCTAGAATGATCTTTCCTTCAACCATTTGATCAAACGTAACTCGTTTAGTCTATTACTTCACCACGAAGTAACAATTTACCTTGTTACTTCGTGAGAAAGTTATAGTTGGTCAAATGGGCCAACGGGCATCTTACGAACCAAAACGCACTCGATTAGTGTTAATAAGCTTAGATTATCCTTAGGTTAATACTTGTGATCAAGAATATGAAGTTCCATACAACAAGTCATGGCCAAAAAAACTAAGTATGGAGACTTTAAACACTCTAGAATGATCGTTCCTTCAACCATTTGATCAAACGTAACTCGTTTAGTCTATTACTTCACCACGAAGTAACAGTTTACCTTGTTAATTCGTGAGAAAGTTATAGTTGGTCAAATGGGCCAACGGGCATCGTACGAACCAAAATGCACTCGATTAGTGTTAATAAGCTTAGATTATCCTTAGGAAGGTTAATACTTGTGATCAAAAATATGAAGTTCCATACAACAAGTCATGGCCAAAAAAACTAAGTATGGAGACTTTAAACACTCTAGAATGATCTTTCCTTCAACGATTTGATCAAACGTAACTCGTTTAGTCAATTACTTCACAACGAAGTAACAATTTACCTTGTTACTTCGTGAGAAAGTAATAGTTGGTCAAATGGGCCAACGGGTATCGTACAAACCAAAACGCACTTGATTAGTGTTAATAAGCTTAGATTATCCTTGGGAAGGTTAATACTTGTGATCAAGAATATGAAGTTCCATACAACAAGTCATGGCCAAAAAAACTAAGTATGGAGACTTTAAACACTCTAGAATGATCGTTCCTTCAACCATTTGATCAAACGTAACTCGTTTAGTCTATTACTTCACCACAAAGTAACAATTTACCTTGTTACTTCGTGAGAAAGTTATAGTTGGTCAAATGGGCCAACGGGCATCTTACGAACCAAAACGCACTCGATTAGTGTTAATAAGCTTAGATTATCCTTGGGAAGGTTAAGACTTGTGATCAAGAATATGAAGTTCCATACAACAAGTCATGGCCAAAAAAACTAAGTATGGAGACTTTAAACACTCTAGAATGATCTTTCCTTCAACCATTTGATCAAACGTAACTCGTTTAGTCTATTACTTCACCACGAAGTAACAATTTACCTTGTTACTTCGTGAGAAAGTTATAGTTGGTCAAATGGGCCAACGGGCATCTTACGAACCAAAACGCACTCGATTAGTGTTAATAAGCTTAGATTATCCTTGGGAAGGTTAAGACTTGTGATCAAGAATATGAAGTTCCATACAACAAGTCATGGCCAAAAAAACTAAGTATGGAGACTTTAAACACTCTAGAATGATCTTTCCTTCAACCATTTGATCAAACGTAACTCGTTTAGTCTATTACTTCACCACGAAGTAACAATTTACCTTGTTACTTCGTGAGAAAGTTATAGTTGGTCAAATGGGCCAACATGCATCTTACGAACCAAAACGCACTCGATTAGTGTTAATAAGCTTAGATTATCCTTGGGAAGGTTAAGACTTGTGATCAAGAATATGAAGTTCCATACAACAAGTCATTGCCAAAAAAACTAAGTATGGAGACTTTAAACACTCTAGAATGATCTTTCCTTCAACGATTTGATCAAACGTAACTCGTTTAGTCTATTACTTCACCACGAAGTAACAATTTACCTTGTTACTTCGTGAGAAAGTTATAGTTGGTCAAATTGGCCAACGGGTATCGTACGAACCAAAACGCACTCGATTAGTGTTAATAAGCTTAGATTATGCTTGGGAAGGTTAATACTTGTGATCAAGAATATGAAGTTCCATACAACAAGTCATGGCCAAAAAAACTAAGTATGGAGACTTTAAACACTCTAGAATGATCTTTCCTTCAACCATTTGATCAAACGTAACTCGTTTAGTCTATTACTTCACCACGAAGTAACAATTTACCTTGTTACTTCGTGAGAAAGTTATAGTTGGTCAAATGGGCCAACGGGCATCTTACGAACCAAAACGCACTCGATTAGTGTTAATAAGCTTAGATTATCCTTAGGTTAATACTTGTGATCAAGAATATGAAGTTCCATACAACAAGTCATGGCCAAAAAAACTAAGTATGGAGACTTTAAACACTCTAGAATGATCGTTCCTTCAACCATTTGATCAAACGTAACTCGTTTAGTCTATTACTTCACCACGAAGTAACAGTTTACCTTGTTAATTCGTGAGAAAGTTATAGTTGGTCAAATGGGCCAACGGGCATCGTACGAACCAAAATGCACTCGATTAGTGTTAATAAGCTTAGATTATCCTTAGGAAGGTTAATACTTGTGATCAAAAATATGAAGTTCCATACAACAAGTCATGGCCAAAAAAACTAAGTATGGAGACTTTAAACACTCTAGAATGATCTTTCCTTCAACGATTTGATCAAACGTAACTCGTTTAGTCAATTACTTCACAACGAAGTAACAATTTACCTTGTTACTTCGTGAGAAAGTAATAGTTGGTCAAATGGGCCAACGGGTATCGTACAAACCAAAACGCACTTGATTAGTGTTAATAAGCTTAGATTATCCTTGGGAAGGTTAATACTTGTGATCAAGAATATGAAGTTCCATACAACAAGTCATGGCCAAAAAAACTAAGTATGGAGACTTTAAACACTCTAGAATGATCGTTCCTTCAACCATTTGATCAAACGTAACTCGTTTAGTCTATTACTTCACCACAAAGTAACAATTTACCTTGTTACTTCGTGAGAAAGTTATAGTTGGTCAAATGGGCCAACGGGCATCTTACGAACCAAAACGCACTCGATTAGTGTTAATAAGCTTAGATTATCCTTGGGAAGGTTAAGACTTGTGATCAAGAATATGAAGTTCCATACAACAAGTCATGGCCAAAAAAACTAAGTATGGAGACTTTAAACACTCTAGAATGATCTTTCCTTCAACCATTTGATCAAACGTAACTCGTTTAGTCTATTACTTCACCACGAAGTAACAATTTACCTTGTTACTTCGTGAGAAAGTTATAGTTGGTCAAATGGGCCAACGGGCATCTTACGAACCAAAACGCACTCGATTAGTGTTAATAAGCTTAGATTATCCTTGGGAAGGTTAAGACTTGTGATCAAGAATATGAAGTTCCATACAACAAGTCATGGCCAAAAAAACTAAGTATGGAGACTTTAAACACTCTAGAATGATCTTTCCTTCAACCATTTGATCAAACGTAACTCGTTTAGTCTATTACTTCACCACGAAGTAACAATTTACCTTGTTACTTCGTGAGAAAGTTATAGTTGGTCAAATGGGCCAACATGCATCTTACGAACCAAAACGCACTCGATTAGTGTTAATAAGCTTAGATTATCCTTGGGAAGGTTAAGACTTGTGATCAAGAATATGAAGTTCCATACAACAAGTCATTGCCAAAAAAACTAAGTATGGAGACTTTAAACACTCTAGAATGATCTTTCCTTCAACGATTTGATCAAACGTAACTCGTTTAGTCTATTACTTCACCACGAAGTAACAATTTACCTTGTTACTTCGTGAGAAAGTTATAGTTGGTCAAATTGGCCAACGGGTATCGTACGAACCAAAACGCACTCGATTAGTGTTAATAAGCTTAGATTATGCTTGGGAAGGTTAATACTTGTGATCAAGAATATGAAGTTCCATACAACAAGTCATGGCCAAAAAAACTAAGTATGGAGACTTTAAACACTCTAGAATGATCTTTCCTTCAACCATTTGATCAAACGTAACTCGTTTAGTCTATTACTTCACCACGAAGTAACAATTTACCTTGTTACTTCGTGAGAAAGTTATAGTTGGTCAAATGGGCCAACGGGCATCTTACGAACCAAAACGCACTCGATTAGTGTTAATAAGCTTAGATTATCCTTAGGTTAATACTTGTGATCAAGAATATGAAGTTCCATACAACAAGTCATGGCCAAAAAAACTAAGTATGGAGACTTTAAACACTCTAGAATGATCGTTCCTTCAACCATTTGATCAAACGTAACTCGTTTAGTCTATTACTTCACCACGAAGTAACAGTTTACCTTGTTAATTCGTGAGAAAGTTATAGTTGGTCAAATGGGCCAACGGGCATCGTACGAACCAAAATGCACTCGATTAGTGTTAATAAGCTTAGATTATCCTTAGGAAGGTTAATACTTGTGATCAAAAATATGAAGTTCCATACAACAAGTCATGGCCAAAAAAACTAAGTATGGAGACTTTAAACACTCTAGAATGATCTTTCCTTCAACGATTTGATCAAACGTAACTCGTTTAGTCAATTACTTCACAACGAAGTAACAATTTACCTTGTTACTTCGTGAGAAAGTAATAGTTGGTCAAATGGGCCAACGGGTATCGTACAAACCAAAACGCACTTGATTAGTGTTAATAAGCTTAGATTATCCTTGGGAAGGTTAATACTTGTGATCAAGAATATGAAGTTCCATACAACAAGTCATGGCCAAAAAAACTAAGTATGGAGACTTTAAACACTCTAGAATGATCGTTCCTTCAACCATTTGATCAAACGTAACTCGTTTAGTCTATTACTTCACCACAAAGTAACAATTTACCTTGTTACTTCGTGAGAAAGTTATAGTTGGTCAAATGGGCCAACGGGCATCTTACGAACCAAAACGCACTCGATTAGTGTTAATAAGCTTAGATTATCCTTGGGAAGGTTAAGACTTGTGATCAAGAATATGAAGTTCCATACAACAAGTCATGGCCAAAAAAACTAAGTATGGAGACTTTAAACACTCTAGAATGATCTTTCCTTCAACCATTTGATCAAACGTAACTCGTTTAGTCTATTATTTCACCACGAAGTAACAATTTACCTTGTTACTTCGTGAGAAAGTTATAGTTGGTCAAATGGGCCAACGGGCATCTTACGAACCAAAACGCACTCGATTAGTGTTAATAAGCTTAGATTATCCTTGGGAAGGTTAAGACTTGTGATCAAGAATATGAAGTTCCATACAACAAGTCATGGCCAAAAAAACTAAGTATGGAGACTTTAAACACTCTAGAATGATCTTTCCTTCAACCATTTGATCAAACGTAACTCGTTTAGTCTATTACTTCACCACGAAGTAACAATTTACCTTGTTACTTCGTGAGAAAGTTATAGTTGGTCAAATGGGCCAACATGCATCTTACGAACCAAAACGCACTCGATTAGTGTTAATAAGCTTAGATTATCCTTGGGAAGGTTAAGACTTGTGATCAAGAATATGAAGTTCCATACAACAAGTCATTGCCAAAAAAACTAAGTATGGAGACTTTAAACACTCTAGAATGATCTTTCCTTCAACGATTTGATCAAACGTAACTCGTTTAGTCTATTACTTCACCACGAAGTAACAATTTACCTTGTTACTTCGTGAGAAAGTTATAGTTGGTCAAATTGGCCAACGGGTATCGTACGAACCAAAACGCACTCGATTAGTGTTAATAAGCTTAGATTATGCTTGGGAAGGTTAATACTTGTGATCAAGAATATGAAGTTCCATACAACAAGTCATGGCCAAAAAAACTAAGTATGGAGACTTTAAACACTCCAGAATGATCTTTCCTTCAACGATTTGATCAAACGTAACTCGTTTAGTCTATTACTTCACCACGAAGTAACAATTTACCTTGTTACTTCGTGAGAAAGTTATAGTTGGTCAAATTGGCCAACGGGTATCGTACGAACCAAAACGCACTCGATTAGTGTTAATAAGCTTAGATTATGCTTGGGAAGGTTAATACTTGTGATCAAGAATATGAAGTTCCATACAACAAGTCATGGCCAAAAAAACTAAGTATGGAGACTTTAAACACTCTAGAATGATCTTTCCTTCAACGATTTGATCAAACGTAACTCGTTTAGTCTATTACTTCACCACGAAGTAACAGTTTACCTTGTTACTTCGTGAGAAAGTTATAGTTGGTCAAATGGGCCAACGGGCATCGTACGAACCAAAATGCACTCGATTAGTGTTAATAAGCTTAGATTATCCTTAGGAAGGTTAATACTTGTGATCAAAAATATGAAGTTCCATACAACAAGTCATGGCCAAAAAAACTAAGTATGGAGACTTTAAACACTCTAGAATGATCTTTCCTTCAACGATTTGATCAAACGTAACTCGTTTAGTCTATTACTTCACAACGAAGTAACAGTTTACCTTGTTACTTCGTGAGAAAGTAATAGTTGGTCAAATGGGCCAACGGGTATCGTACAAACCAAAACGCACTCGATTAGTGTTAATAAGCTTAGATTATCCTTGGGAAGGTTAATACTTGTGATCAAGAATATGAAGTTCCATACAACAAGTCATGGCCAAAAAAACTAAGTATGGAGACTTTAAACACTCTAGAATGATCGTTCCTTCAACCATTTGATCAAACGTAACTCGTTTAGTCTATTACTTCACCACGAAGTAACAATTTACCTTGTTACTTCGTGAGAAAGTTATAGTTGGTCAAATGGGCCAACGGGCATCTTACGAACCAAAACGCACTCGATTAGTGTTAATAAGCTTAGATTATCCTTGGGAAGGTTAAGACTTGTGATCAAGAATATGAAGTTCCATACAACAAGTCATGGCCAAAAAAACTAAGTATGGAGACTTTAAACACTCTAGAATGATCTTTCCTTCAACCATTTGATCAAACGTAACTCGTTTAGTCTATTACTTCACCACGAAGTAACAATTTACCTTGTTACTTCGTGAGAAAGTTATAGTTGGTCAAATGGGCCAACATGCATCTTACGAACCAAAACGCACTCGATTAGTGTTAATAAGCTTAGATTATCCTTGGGAAGGTTAAGACTTGTGATCAAGAATATGAAGTTCCATACAACAAGTCATTGCCAAAAAAACTAAGTATGGAGACTTTAAACACTCTAGAATGATCTTTCCTTCAACGATTTGATCAAACGTAACTCGTTTAGTCTATTACTTCACCACGAAGTAACAATTTACCTTGTTACTTCGTGAGAAAGTTATAGTTGGTCAAATTGGCCAACGGGTATCGTACGAACCAAAACGCACTCGATTAGTGTTAATAAGCTTAGATTATGCTTGGGAAGGTTAATACTTGTGATCAAGAATATGAAGTTCCATACAACAAGTCATGGCCAAAAAAACTAAGTATGGAGACTTTAAACACTCTAGAATGATCTTTCCTTCAACGATTTGATCAAACGTAACTCGTTTAGTCTATTACTTCACCACGAAGTAACAATTTACCTTGTTACTTCGTGAGAAAGTTATAGTTGGTCAAATTGGCCAACGGGTATCGTACGAACCAAAACGCACTCGATTAGTGTTAATAAGCTTAGATTATGCTTGGGAAGGTTAATACTTGTGATCAAGAATATGAAGTTCCATACAACAAGTCATGGCCAAAAAAACTAAGTATGGAGACTTTAAACACTCTAGAATGATCTTTCCTTCAACGATTTGATCAAACGTAACTCGTTTAGTCTATTACTTCACCACGAAGTAACAGTTTACCTTGTTACTTCGTGAGAAAGTTATAGTTGGTCAAATGGGCCAACGGGCATCGTACGAACCAAAATGCACTCGATTAGTGTTAATAAGCTTAGATTATCCTTAGGAAGGTTAATACTTGTGATCAAAAATATGAAGTTCCATACAACAAGTCATGGCCAAAAAAACTAAGTATGGAGACTTTAAACACTCTAGAATGATCTTTCCTTCAACGATTTGATCAAACGTAACTCGTTTAGTCTATTACTTCACAACGAAGTAACAGTTTACCTTGTTACTTCGTGAGAAAGTAATAGTTGGTCAAATGGGCCAACGGGTATCGTACAAACCAAAACGCACTCGATTAGTGTTAATAAGCTTAGATTATCCTTGGGAAGGTTAATACTTGTGATCAAGAATATGAAGTTCCATACAACAAGTCATGGCCAAAAAAACTAAGTATGGAGACTTTAAACACTCTAGAATGATCGTTCCTTCAACCATTTGATCAAACGTAACTCGTTTAGTCTATTACTTCACCACGAAGTAACAATTTACCTTGTTACTTCGTGAGAAAGTTATAGTTGGTCAAATGGGCCAACGGGCATCTTACGAACCAAAACGCACTCGATTAGTGTTAATAAGCTTAGATTATCCTTGGGAAGGTTAAGACTTGTGATCAAGAATATGAAGTTCCATACAACAAGTCATGGCCAAAAAAACTAAGTATGGAGACTTTAAACACTCTAGAATGATATTTCCTTCAACCATTTGATCAAACGTAACTCGTTTAGTCTATTACTTCACCACGAAGTAACAATTTACCTTGTTACTTCGTGAGAAAGTTATAGTTGGTCAAATGGGCCAACGGGCATCTTACGAACCAAAACGCACTCGATTAGTGTTAATAAGCTTAGATTATCCTTAGGTTAATACTTGTGATCAAGAATATGAAGTTCCATACAACAAGTCATGGCCAAAAAAACTAAGTATGGAGACTTTAAACACTCTAGAATGATCGTTCCTTCAACCATTTGATCAAACGTAACTCGTTTAGTCTATTACTTCACCACGAAGTAACAATTTACCTTGTTACTTCGTGAGAAAGTTATAGTTGGTCAAATGGGCCAACATGCATCTTACGAACCAAAACGCACTCGATTAGTGTTAATAAGCTTAGATTATGCTTGGGAAGGTTAATACTTGTGATCAAGAATATGAAGTTCCATACAACAAGTCATGGCCAAAAAAACTAAGTATGGAGACTTTAAACACTCTAGAATGATCTTTCCTTCAACGATTTGATCAAACGTAACTCGTTTAGTCTATTACTTCACCACGAAGTAACAGTTTACCTTGTTACTTCGTGAGAAAGTTATAGTTGGTCAAATGGGCCAACGGGCATCGTACGAACCAAAATGCACTCGATTAGTGTTAATAAGCTTAGATTATCCTTAGGAAGGTTAATACTTGTGATCAAAAATATGAAGTTCCATACAACAAGTCATGGCCAAAAAAACTAAGTATGGAGACTTTAAACACTCTAGAATGATCTTTCCTTCAACGATTTGATCAAACGTAACTCGTTTAGTCTATTACTTCACAACGAAGTAACAGTTTACCTTGTTACTTCGTGAGAAAGTAATAGTTGGTCAAATGGGCCAACGGGTATCGTACAAACCAAAACGCACTCGATTAGTGTTAATAAGCTTAGATTATCCTTGGGAAGGTTAATACTTGTGATCAAGAATATGAAGTTCCATACAACAAGTCATGGCCAAAAAAACTAAGTATGGAGACTTTAAACACTCTAGAATGATCGTTCCTTCAACCATTTGATCAAACGTAACTCGTTTAGTCTATTACTTCACCACGAAGTAACAATTTACCTTGTTACTTCGTGAGAAAGTTATAGTTGGTCAAATGGGCCAACGGGCATCTTACGAACCAAAACGCACTCGATTAGTGTTAATAAGCTTAGATTATCCTTGGGAAGGTTAAGACTTGTGATCAAGAATATGAAGTTCCATACAACAAGTCATGGCCAAAAAAACTAAGTATGGAGACTTTAAACACTCTAGAATGATCTTTCCTTCAACCATTTGATCAAACGTAACTCGTTTAGTCTATTACTTCACCACGAAGTAACAATTTACCTTGTTACTTCGTGAGAAAGTTATAGTTGGTCAAATGGGCCAACGGGCATCTTACGAACCAAAACGCACTCGATTAGTGTTAATAAGCTTAGATTATCCTTAGGTTAATACTTGTGATCAAGAATATGAAGTTCCATACAACAAGTCATGGCCAAAAAAACTAAGTATGGAGACTTTAAACACTCTAGAATGATCGTTCCTTCAACCATTTGATCAAACGTAACTCGTTTAGTCTATTACTTCACCACGAAGTAACAGTTTACCTTGTTAATTCGTGAGAAAGTTATAGTTGGTCAAATGGGCCAACGGGCATCGTACGAACCAAAATGCACTCGATTAGTGTTAATAAGCTTAGATTATCCTTAGGAAGGTTAATACTTGTGATCAAAAATATGAAGTTCCATACAACAAGTCATGGCCAAAGAAACTAAGTATGGAGACTTTAAACACTCTAGAATGATCTTTCCTTCAACGATTTGATCAAACGTAACTCGTTTAGTCAATTACTTCACAACGAAGTAACAGTTTACCTTGTTACTTCGTGAGAAAGTAATAGTTGGTCAAATGGGCCAACGGGTATCGTACAAACCAAAACGCACTCGATTAGTGTTAATAAGCTTAGATTATCCTTGGGAAGGTTAATACTTGTGATCAAGAATATGAAGTTCCATACAACAAGTCATCGCCAAAAAAACTAAGTATGGAGACTTTAAACACTCTAGAATGATCGTTCCTTCAACCATTTGATCAAACGTAACTCGTTTAGTCTATTACTTCACCACAAAGTAACAATTTACCGTGTTACTTCGTGAGAAAGTTATAGTTGGTCAAATGGGCCAACGGGCATCTTACGAACCAAAACGCACTCGATTAGTGTTAATAAGCTTAGATTATCCTTGGGAAGGTTAAGACTTGTGATCAAGAATATGAAGTTCCATACAACAAGTCATGGCCAAAAAAACTAAGTATGGAGACTTTAAACACTCTAGAATGATCTTTCCTTCAACGATTTGATCAAACGTAACTCGTTTAGTCTATTACTTCACAACGAAGTAACAGTTTACCTTGTTACTTCGTGAGAAAGTAATAGTTGGTCAAATGGGCCAACGGGTATCGTACAAACCAAAACGCACTCGATTAGTGTTAATAAGCTTAGATTATCCTTGGGAAGGTTAATACTTGTGATCAAGAATATGAAGTTCCATACAACAAGTCATGGCCAAAAAAACTAAGTATGGAGACTTTAAACACTCTAGAATGATCTTTCCTTCAACGATTTGATCAAACGTAACTCGTTTAGTCTATTACTTCACCACGAAGTAACAGTTTACCTTGTTACTTCGTGAGAAAGTTATAGTTGGTCAAATGGGCCAACATGCATCTTACGAACCAAAACGCACTCGATTAGTGTTAATAAGCTTAGATTATCCTTGGGAAGGTTAAGACTTGTGATCAAGAATATGAAGTTCCATACAACAAGTCATTGCCAAAAAAACTAAGTATGGAGACTTTAAACACTCTAGAATGATCTTTCCTTCAACGATTTGATCAAACGTAACTCGTTTAGTCTATTACTTCACCACGAAGTAACAATTTACCTTGTTACTTCGTGAGAAAGTTATAGTTGGTCAAATTGGCCAACGGGTATCGTACGAACCAAAACGCACTCGATTAGTGTTAATAAGCTTAGATTATGCTTGGGAAGGTTAATACTTGTGATCAAGAATATGAAGTTCCATACAACAAGTCATGGCCAAAAAAACTAAGTATGGAGACTTTAAACACTCTAGAATGATCTTTCCTTCAACGATTTGATCAAACGTAACTCGTTTAGTCTATTACTTCACCACGAAGTAACAGTTTACCTTGTTACTTCGTGAGAAAGTTATAGTTGGTCAAATTGGCCAACGGGTATCGTACGAACCAAAACGCACTCGATTAGTGTTAATAAGCTTAGATTATGCTTGGGAAGGTTAATACTTGTGATCAAGAATATGAAGTTCCATACAACAAGTCATGGCCAAAAAAACTAAGTATGGAGACTTTAAACACTCTAGAATGATCTTTCCTTCAACGATTTGATCAAACGTAACTCGTTTAGTCTATTACTTCACCACGAAGTAACAATTTACCTTGTTACTTCGTGAGAAAGTTATAGTTGGTAAAATTGGCCAACGGGTATCGTACGAACCAAAACGCACTCGATTAGTGTTAATAAGCTTAGATTATGCTTGGGAAGGTTAATACTTGTGATCAAGAATATGAAGTTCCATACAACAAGTCATGGCCAAAAAAACTAAGTATGGAGACTTTAAACACTCTAGAATGATCTTTCCTTCAACGATTTGATCAAACGTAACTCGTTTAGTCTATTACTTCACCACGAAGTAACAGTTTACCTTGTTACTTCGTGAGAAAGTTATAGTTGGTCAAATGGGCCAACGGGCATCGTACGAACCAAAATGCACTCGATTAGTGTTAATAAGCTTAGATTATCCTTAGGAAGGTTAATACTTGTGATCAAAAATATGAAGTTCCATACAACAAGTCATGGCCAAAAAAACTAAGTATGGAGACTTTAAACACTCTAGAATGATCTTTCCTTCAACGATTTGATCAAACGTAACTCGTTTAGTCTATTACTTCACAACGAAGTAACAGTTTACCTTGTTACTTCGTGAGAAAGTAATAGTTGGTCAAATGGGCCAACGGGTATCGTACAAACCAAAACGCACTCGATTAGTGTTAATAAGCTTAGATTATCCTTGGGAAGGTTAATACTTGTGATCAAGAATATGAAGTTCCATACAACAAGTCATGGCCAAAAAAACTAAGTATGGAGACTTTAAACACTCTAGAATGATCGTTCCTTCAACCATTTGATCAAACGTAACTCGTTTAGTCTATTACTTCACCACGAAGTAACAATTTACCTTGTTACTTCGTGAGAAAGTTATAGTTGGTCAAATGGGCCAACGGGCATCTTACGAACCAAAACGCACTCGATTAGTGTTAATAAGCTTAGATTATCCTTGGGAAGGTTAAGACTTGTGATCAAGAATATGAAGTTCCATACAACAAGTCATGGCCAAAAAAACTAAGTATGGAGACTTTAAACACTCTAGAATGATCTTTCCTTCAACCATTTGATCAAACGTAACTCGTTTAGTCTATTACTTCACCACGAAGTAACAATTTACCTTGTTACTTCGTGAGAAAGTTATAGTTGGTCAAATGGGCCAACGGGCATCTTACGAACCAAAACGCACTCGATTAGTGTTAATAAGCTTAGATTATCCTTAGGTTAATACTTGTGATCAAGAATATGAAGTTCCATACAACAAGTCATGGCCAAAAAAACTAAGTATGGAGACTTTAAACACTCTAGAATGATCGTTCCTTCAACCATTTGATCAAACGTAACTCGTTTAGTCTATTACTTCACCACGAAGTAACAATTTACCTTGTTACTTCGTGAGAAAGTTATAGTTGGTCAAATGGGCCAACGGGCATCTTACGAACCAAAACGCACTCGATTAGTGTTAATAAGCTTAGATTATCCTTAGGTTAATACTTGTGATCAAGAATATGAAGTTCCATACAACAAGTCATGGCCAAAAAAACTAAGTATGGAGACTTTAAACACTCTAGAATGATCGTTCCTTCAACCATTTGATCAAACGTAACTCGTTTAGTCTATTACTTCACCACGAAGTAACAGTTTACCTTGTTAATTCGTGAGAAAGTTATAGTTGGTCAAATGGGCCAACGGGCATCGTACGAACCAAAATGCACTCGATTAGTGTTAATAAGCTTAGATTATCCTTAGGAAGGTTAATACTTGTGATCAAAAATATGAAGTTCCATACAACAAGTCATGGCCAAAGAAACTAAGTATGGAGACTTTAAACACTCTAGAATGATCTTTCCTTCAACGATTTGATCAAACGTAACTCGTTTAGTCAATTACTTCACAACGAAGTAACAATTTACCTTGTTACTTCGTGAGAAAGTAATAGTTGGTCAAATGGGCCAACGGGTATCGTACAAACCAAAACGCACTCGATTAGTGTTAATAAGCTTAGATTATCCTTGGGAAGGTTAATACTTGTGATCAAGAATATGAAGTTCCATACAACAAGTCATGGCCAAAAAAACTAAGTATGGAGACTTTAAACACTCTAGAATGATCGTTCCTTCAACCATTTGATCAAACGTAACTCGTTTAGTCTATTACTTCACCACAAAGTAACAATTTACCTTGTTACTTCGTGAGAAAGTTATAGTTGGTCAAATGGGCCAACGGGCATCTTACGAACCAAAACGCACTCGATTAGTGTTAATAAGCTTAGATTATCCTTGGGAAGGTTAAGACTTGTGATCAAGAATATGAAGTTCCATACAACAAGTCATGGCCAAAAAAACTAAGTATGGAGACTTTAAACACTCTAGAATGATCTTTCCTTCAACCATTTGATCAAACGTAACTCGTTTAGTCTATTACTTCACCACGAAGTAACAATTTACCTTGTTACTTCGTGAGAAAGTTATAGTTGGTCAAATGGGCCAACGGGCATCTTACGAACCAAAACGCACTCGATTAGTGTTAATAAGCTTAGATTATCCTTAGGTTAATACTTGTGATCAAGAATATGAAGTTCCATACAACAAGTCATGGCCAAAAAAACTAAGTATGGAGACTTTAAACACTCTAGAATGATCTTTCCTTCAACGATTTGATCAAACGTAACTCGTTTAGTCTATTACTTCACCACGAAGTAACAATTTACCTTGTTACTTCGTGAGAAAGTTATAGTTGGTCAAATTGGCCAACGGGTATCGTACGAACCAAAACGCACTCGATTAGTGTTAATAAGCTTAGATTATGCTTGGGAAGGTTAATACTTGTGATCAAGAATATGAAGTTCCATACAACAAGTCATGGCCAAAAAAACTAAGTATGGAGACTTTAAACACTCTAGAATGATCTTTCCTTCAACGATTTGATCAAACGTAACTCGTTTAGTCTATTACTTCACCACGAAGTAACAGTTTACCTTGTTACTTCGTGAGAAAGTTATAGTTGGTCAAATTGGCCAACGGGTATCGTACGAACCAAAACGCACTCGATTAGTGTTAATAAGCTTAGATTATGCTTGGGAAGGTTAATACTTGTGATCAAGAATATGAAGTTCCATACAACAAGTCATGGCCAAAAAAACTAAGTATGGAGACTTTAAACACTCTAGAATGATCTTTCCTTCAACGATTTGATCAAACGTAACTCGTTTAGTCTATTACTTCACCACGAAGTAACAATTTACCTTGTTACTTCGTGAGAAAGTTATAGTTGGTAAAATTGGCCAACGGGTATCGTACGAACCAAAACGCACTCGATTAGTGTTAATAAGCTTAGATTATGCTTGGGAAGGTTAATACTTGTGATCAAGAATATGAAGTTCCATACAACAAGTCATGGCCAAAAAAACTAAGTATGGAGACTTTAAACACTCTAGAATGATCTTTCCTTCAACGATTTGATCAAACGTAACTCGTTTAGTCTATTACTTCACCACGAAGTAACAGTTTACCTTGTTACTTCGTGAGAAAGTTATAGTTGGTCAAATGGGCCAACGGGCATCGTACGAACCAAAATGCACTCGATTAGTGTTAATAAGCTTAGATTATCCTTAGGAAGGTTAATACTTGTGATCAAAAATATGAAGTTCCATACAACAAGTCATGGCCAAAAAAACTAAGTATGGAGACTTTAAACACTCTAGAATGATCTTTCCTTCAACGATTTGATCAAACGTAACTCGTTTAGTCTATTACTTCACAACGAAGTAACAGTTTACCTTGTTACTTCGTGAGAAAGTAATAGTTGGTCAAATGGGCCAACGGGTATCGTACAAACCAAAACGCACTCGATTAGTGTTAATAAGCTTAGATTATCCTTGGGAAGGTTAATACTTGTGATCAAGAATATGAAGTTCCATACAACAAGTCATGGCCAAAAAAACTAAGTATGGAGACTTTAAACACTCTAGAATGATCGTTCCTTCAACCATTTGATCAAACGTAACTCGTTTAGTCTATTACTTCACCACGAAGTAACAATTTACCTTGTTACTTCGTGAGAAAGTTATAGTTGGTCAAATGGGCCAACGGGCATCTTACGAACCAAAACGCACTCGATTAGTGTTAATAAGCTTAGATTATCCTTGGGAAGGTTAAGACTTGTGATCAAGAATATGAAGTTCCATACAACAAGTCATGGCCAAAAAAACTAAGTATGGAGACTTTAAACACTCTAGAATGATCTTTCCTTCAACCATTTGATCAAACGTAACTCGTTTAGTCTATTACTTCACCACGAAGTAACAATTTACCTTGTTACTTCGTGAGAAAGTTATAGTTGGTCAAATGGGCCAACGGGCATCTTACGAACCAAAACGCACTCGATTAGTGTTAATAAGCTTAGATTATCCTTAGGTTAATACTTGTGATCAAGAATATGAAGTTCCATACAACAAGTCATGGCCAAAAAAACTAAGTATGGAGACTTTAAACACTCTAGAATGATCGTTCCTTCAACCATTTGATCAAACGTAACTCGTTTAGTCTATTACTTCACCACGAAGTAACAATTTACCTTGTTACTTCGTGAGAAAGTTATAGTTGGTCAAATGGGCCAACGGGCATCTTACGAACCAAAACGCACTCGATTAGTGTTAATAAGCTTAGATTATCCTTAGGTTAATACTTGTGATCAAGAATATGAAGTTCCATACAACAAGTCATGGCCAAAAAAACTAAGTATGGAGACTTTAAACACTCTAGAATGATCGTTCCTTCAACCATTTGATCAAACGTAACTCGTTTAGTCTATTACTTCACCACGAAGTAACAGTTTACCTTGTTAATTCGTGAGAAAGTTATAGTTGGTCAAATGGGCCAACGGGCATCGTACGAACCAAAATGCACTCGATTAGTGTTAATAAGCTTAGATTATCCTTAGGAAGGTTAATACTTGTGATCAAAAATATGAAGTTCCATACAACAAGTCATGGCCAAAGAAACTAAGTATGGAGACTTTAAACACTCTAGAATGATCTTTCCTTCAACGATTTGATCAAACGTAACTCGTTTAGTCAATTACTTCACAACGAAGTAACAGTTTACCTTGTTACTTCGTGAGAAAGTAATAGTTGGTCAAATGGGCCAACGGGTATCGTACAAACCAAAACGCACTCGATTAGTGTTAATAAGCTTAGATTATCCTTGGGAAGGTTAATACTTGTGATCAAGAATATGAAGTTCCATACAACAAGTCATCGCCAAAAAAACTAAGTATGGAGACTTTAAACACTCTAGAATGATCGTTCCTTCAACCATTTGATCAAACGTAACTCGTTTAGTCTATTACTTCACCACAAAGTAACAATTTACCGTGTTACTTCGTGAGAAAGTTATAGTTGGTCAAATGGGCCAACGGGCATCTTACGAACCAAAACGCACTCGATTAGTGTTAATAAGCTTAGATTATCCTTGGGAAGGTTAAGACTTGTGATCAAGAATATGAAGTTCCATACAACAAGTCATGGCCAAAAAAACTAAGTATGGAGACTTTAAACACTCTAGAATGATCTTTCCTTCAACGATTTGATCAAACGTAACTCGTTTAGTCTATTACTTCACAACGAAGTAACAGTTTACCTTGTTACTTCGTGAGAAAGTAATAGTTGGTCAAATGGGCCAACGGGTATCGTACAAACCAAAACGCACTCGATTAGTGTTAATAAGCTTAGATTATCCTTGGGAAGGTTAATACTTGTGATCAAGAATATGAAGTTCCATACAACAAGTCATGGCCAAAAAAACTAAGTATGGAGACTTTAAACACTCTAGAATGATCTTTCCTTCAACCATTTGATCAAACGTAACTCGTTTAGTCTATTACTTCACCACGAAGTAACAATTTACCTTGTTACTTCGTGAGAAAGTTATAGTTGGTCAAATGGGCCAACATGCATCTTACGAACCAAAACGCACTCGATTAGTGTTAATAAGCTTAGATTATCCTTGGGAAGGTTAAGACTTGTGATCAAGAATATGAAGTTCCATACAACAAGTCATTGCCAAAAAAACTAAGTATGGAGACTTTAAACACTCTAGAATGATCTTTCCTTCAACGATTTGATCAAACGTAACTCGTTTAGTCTATTACTTCACCACGAAGTAACAATTTACCTTGTTACTTCGTGAGAAAGTTATAGTTGGTCAAATTGGCCAACGGGTATCGTACGAACCAAAACGCACTCGATTAGTGTTAATAAGCTTAGATTATGCTTGGGAAGGTTAATACTTGTGATCAAGAATATGAAGTTCCATACAACAAGTCATGGCCAAAAAAACTAAGTATGGAGACTTTAAACACTCTAGAATGATCTTTCCTTCAACGATTTGATCAAACGTAACTCGTTTAGTCTATTACTTCACCACGAAGTAACAGTTTACCTTGTTACTTCGTGAGAAAGTTATAGTTGGTCAAATTGGCCAACGGGTATCGTACGAACCAAAACGCACTCGATTAGTGTTAATAAGCTTAGATTATGCTTGGGAAGGTTAATACTTGTGATCAAGAATATGAAGTTCCATACAACAAGTCATGGCCAAAAAAACTAAGTATGGAGACTTTAAACACTCTAGAATGATCTTTCCTTCAACGATTTGATCAAACGTAACTCGTTTAGTCTATTACTTCACCACGAAGTAACAATTTACCTTGTTACTTCGTGAGAAAGTTATAGTTGGTAAAATTGGCCAACGGGTATCGTACGAACCAAAACGCACTCGATTAGTGTTAATAAGCTTAGATTATGCTTGGGAAGGTTAATACTTGTGATCAAGAATATGAAGTTCCATACAACAAGTCATGGCCAAAAAAACTAAGTATGGAGACTTTAAACACTCTAGAATGATCTTTCCTTCAACGATTTGATCAAACGTAACTCGTTTAGTCTATTACTTCACCACGAAGTAACAGTTTACCTTGTTACTTCGTGAGAAAGTTATAGTTGGTCAAATGGGCCAACGGGCATCGTACGAACCAAAATGCACTCGATTAGTGTTAATAAGCTTAGATTATCCTTAGGAAGGTTAATACTTGTGATCAAAAATATGAAGTTCCATACAACAAGTCATGGCCAAAAAAACTAAGTATGGAGACTTTAAACACTCTAGAATGATCTTTCCTTCAACGATTTGATCAAACGTAACTCGTTTAGTCTATTACTTCACAACGAAGTAACAGTTTACCTTGTTACTTCGTGAGAAGTAATAGTTGGTCAAATGGGCCAACGGGTATCGTACAAACCAAAACGCACTCGATTAGTGTTAATAAGCTTAGATTATCATTGGGAAGGTTAATACTTGTGATCAAGAATATGAAGTTCCATACAACAAGTCATGGCCAAAAAAACTAAGTATGGAGACTTTAAACACTCTAGAATGATCGTTCCTTCAACCATTTGATCAAACGTAACTCGTTTAGTCTATTACTTCACCACGAAGTAACAATTTACCTTGTTACTTCGTGAGAAAGTTATAGTTGGTCAAATGGGCCAACGGGCATCTTACGAACCAAAACGCACTCGATTAGTGTTAATAAGCTTAGATTATCCTTGGGAAGGTTAAGACTTGTGATCAAGAATATGAAGTTCCATACAACAAGTCATGGCCAAAAAAACTAAGTATGGAGACTTTAAACACTCTAGAATGATCTTTCCTTCAACCATTTGATCAAACGTAACTCGTTTAGTCTATTACTTCACCTCGAAGTAACAATTTACCTTGTTACTTCGTGAGAAAGTTATAGTTGGTCAAATGGGCCAACGGGCATCTTACGAACCAAAACGCACTCGATTAGTGTTAATAAGCTTAGATTATCCTTAGGTTAATACTTGTGATCAAGAATATGAAGTTCCATACAACAAGTCATGGCCAAAAAAACTAAGTATGGAGACTTTAAACACTCTAGAATGATCGTTCCTTCAACCATTTGATCAAACGTAACTCGTTTAGTCTATTACTTCACCACGAAGTAACAGTTTACCTTGTTAATTCGTGAGAAAGTTATAGTTGGTCAAATGGGCCAACGGGCATCGTACGAACCAAAATGCACTCGATTAGTGTTAATAAGCTTAGATTATCCTTAGGAAGGTTAATACTTGTGATCAAAAATATGAAGTTCCATACAACAAGTCATGGCCAAAAAAACTAAGTATGGAGACTTTAAACACTCTAGAATGATCTTTCCTTCAACGATTTGATCAAACGTAACTCGTTTAGTCAATTACTTCACAACGAAGTAACAATTTACCTTGTTACTTCGTGAGAAAGTAATAGTTGGTCAAATGGGCCAACGGGTATCGTACAAACCAAAACGCACTCGATTAGTGTTAATAAGCTTAGATTATCCTTGGGAAGGTTAATACTTGTGATCAAGAATATGAAGTTCCATACAACAAGTCATGGCCAAAAAAACTAAGTATGGAGACTTTAAACACTCTAGAATGATCGTTCCTTCAACCATTTGATCAAACGTAACTCGTTTAGTCTATTACTTCACCACAAAGTAACAATTTACCTTGTTACTTCGTGAGAAAGTTATAGTTGGTCAAATGGGCCAACGGGCATCTTACGAACCAAAACGCACTCGATTAGTGTTAATAAGCTTAGATTATCCTTGGGAAGGTTAAGACTTGTGATCAAGAATATGAAGTTCCATACAACAAGTCATGGCCAAAAAAACTAAGTATGGAGACTTTAAACACTCTAGAATGATCTTTCCTTCAACCATTTGATCAAACGTAACTCGTTTAGTCTATTACTTCACCACGAAGTAACAATTTACCTTGTTACTTCGTGAGAAAGTTATAGTTGGTCAAATGGGCCAACGGGCATCTTACGAACCAAAACGCACTCGATTAGTGTTAATAAGCTTAGATTATCCTTAGGTTAATACTTGTGATCAAGAATATGAAGTTCCATACAACAAGTCATGGCCAAAAAAACTAAGTATGGAGACTTTAAACACTCTAGAATGATCTTTCCTTCAACGATTTGATCAAACGTAACTCGTTTAGTCTATTACTTCACCACGAAGTAACAATTTACCTTGTTACTTCGTGAGAAAGTTATAGTTGGTCAAATTGGCCAACGGGTATCGTACGAACCAAAACGCACTCGATTAGTGTTAATAAGCTTAGATTATGCTTGGGAAGGTTAATACTTGTGATCAAGAATATGAAGTTCCATACAACAAGTCATGGCCAAAAAAACTAAGTATGGAGACTTTAAACACTCTAGAATGATCTTTCCTTCAACGATTTGATCAAACGTAACTCGTTTAGTCTATTACTTCACCACGAAGTAACAGTTTACCTTGTTACTTCGTGAGAAAGTTATAGTTGGTCAAATTGGCCAACGGGTATCGTACGAACCAAAACGCACTCGATTAGTGTTAATAAGCTTAGATTATGCTTGGGAAGGTTAATACTTGTGATCAAGAATATGAAGTTCCATACAACAAGTCATGGCCAAAAAAACTAAGTATGGAGACTTTAAACACTCTAGAATGATCTTTCCTTCAACGATTTGATCAAACGTAACTCGTTTAGTCTATTACTTCACCACGAAGTAACAATTTACCTTGTTACTTCGTGAGAAAGTTATAGTTGGTAAAATTGGCCAACGGGTATCGTACGAACCAAAACGCACTCGATTAGTGTTAATAAGCTTAGATTATGCTTGGGAAGGTTAATACTTGTGATCAAGAATATGAAGTTCCATACAACAAGTCATGGCCAAAAAAACTAAGTATGGAGACTTTAAACACTCTAGAATGATCTTTCCTTCAACGATTTGATCAAACGTAACTCGTTTAGTCTATTACTTCACCACGAAGTAACAGTTTACCTTGTTACTTCGTGAGAAAGTTATAGTTGGTCAAATGGGCCAACGGGCATCGTACGAACCAAAATGCACTCGATTAGTGTTAATAAGCTTAGATTATCCTTAGGAAGGTTAATACTTGTGATCAAAAATATGAAGTTCCATACAACAAGTCATGGCCAAAAAAACTAAGTATGGAGACTTTAAACACTCTAGAATGATCTTTCCTTCAACGATTTGATCAAACGTAACTCGTTTAGTCTATTACTTCACAACGAAGTAACAGTTTACCTTGTTACTTCGTGAGAAGTAATAGTTGGTCAAATGGGCCAACGGGTATCGTACAAACCAAAACGCACTCGATTAGTGTTAATAAGCTTAGATTATCCTTGGGAAGGTTAATACTTGTGATCAAGAATATGAAGTTCCATACAACAAGTCATGGCCAAAAAAACTAAGTATGGAGACTTTAAACACTCTAGAATGATCGTTCCTTCAACCATTTGATCAAACGTAACTCGTTTAGTCTATTACTTCACCACGAAGTAACAATTTACCTTGTTACTTCGTGAGAAAGTTATAGTTGGTCAAATGGGCCAACGGGCATCTTACGAACCAAAACGCACTCGATTAGTGTTAATAAGCTTAGATTATCCTTGGGAAGGTTAAGACTTGTGATCAAGAATATGAAGTTCCATACAACAAGTCATGGCCAAAAAAACTAAGTATGGAGACTTTAAACACTCTAGAATGATCTTTCCTTCAACCATTTGATCAAACGTAACTCGTTTAGTCTATTACTTCACCACGAAGTAACAATTTACCTTGTTACTTCGTGAGAAAGTTATAGTTGGTCAAATGGGCCAACGGGCATCTTACGAACCAAAACGCACTCGATTAGTGTTAATAAGCTTAGATTATCCTTAGGTTAATACTTGTGATCAAGAATATGAAGTTCCATACAACAAGTCATGGCCAAAAAAACTAAGTATGGAGACTTTAAACACTCTAGAATGATCGTTCCTTCAACCATTTGATCAAACGTAACTCGTTTAGTCTATTACTTCACCACGAAGTAACAGTTTACCTTGTTAATTCGTGAGAAAGTTATAGTTGGTCAAATGGGCCAACGGGCATCGTACGAACCAAAATGCACTCGATTAGTGTTAATAAGCTTAGATTATCCTTAGGAAGGTTAATACTTGTGATCAAAAATATGAAGTTCCATACAACAAGTCATGGCCAAAAAAACTAAGTATGGAGACTTTAAACACTCTAGAATGATCTTTCCTTCAACGATTTGATCAAACGTAACTCGTTTAGTCAATTACTTCACAACGAAGTAACAATTTACCTTGTTACTTCGTGAGAAAGTAATAGTTGGTCAAATGGGCCAACGGGTATCGTACAAACCAAAACGCACTCGATTAGTGTTAATAAGCTTAGATTATCCTTGGGAAGGTTAATACTTGTGATCAAGAATATGAAGTTCCATACAACAAGTCATGGCCAAAAAAACTAAGTATGGAGACTTTAAACACTCTAGAATGATCGTTCCTTCAACCATTTGATCAAACGTAACTCGTTTAGTCTATTACTTCACCACAAAGTAACAATTTACCTTGTTACTTCGTGAGAAAGTTATAGTTGGTCAAATGGGCCAACGGGCATCTTACGAACCAAAACGCACTCGATTAGTGTTAATAAGCTTAGATTATCCTTGGGAAGGTTAAGACTTGTGATCAAGAATATGAAGTTCCATACAACAAGTCATGGCCAAAAAAACTAAGTATGGAGACTTTAAACACTCTAGAATGATCTTTCCTTCAACCATTTGATCAAACGTAACTCGTTTAGTCTATTACTTCACCACGAAGTAACAATTTACCTTGTTACTTCGTGAGAAAGTTATAGTTGGTCAAATGGGCCAACGGGCATCTTACGAACCAAAACGCACTCGATTAGTGTTAATAAGCTTAGATTATCCTTAGGTTAATACTTGTGATCAAGAATATGAAGTTCCATACAACAAGTCATGGCCAAAAAAACTAAGTATGGAGACTTTAAACACTCTAGAATGATCTTTCCTTCAACGATTTGATCAAACGTAACTCGTTTAGTCTATTACTTCACCACGAAGTAACAATTTACCTTGTTACTTCGTGAGAAAGTTATAGTTGGTCAAATTGGCCAACGGGTATCGTACGAACCAAAACGCACTCGATTAGTGTTAATAAGCTTAGATTATGCTTGGGAAGGTTAATACTTGTGATCAAGAATATGAAGTTCCATACAACAAGTCATGGCCAAAAAAACTAAGTATGGAGACTTTAAACACTCTAGAATGATCTTTCCTTCAACGATTTGATCAAACGTAACTCGTTTAGTCTATTACTTCACCACGAAGTAACAGTTTACCTTGTTACTTCGTGAGAAAGTTATAGTTGGTCAAATTGGCCAACGGGTATCGTACGAACCAAAACGCACTCGATTAGTGTTAATAAGCTTAGATTATGCTTGGGAAGGTTAATACTTGTGATCAAGAATATGAAGTTCCATACAACAAGTCATGGCCAAAAAAACTAAGTATGGAGACTTTAAACACTCTAGAATGATCTTTCCTTCAACGATTTGATCAAACGTAACTCGTTTAGTCTATTACTTCACCACGAAGTAACAATTTACCTTGTTACTTCGTGAGAAAGTTATAGTTGGTAAAATTGGCCAACGGGTATCGTACGAACCAAAACGCACTCGATTAGTGTTAATAAGCTTAGATTATGCTTGGGAAGGTTAATACTTGTGATCAAGAATATGAAGTTCCATACAACAAGTCATGGCCAAAAAAACTAAGTATGGAGACTTTAAACACTCTAGAATGATCTTTCCTTCAACGATTTGATCAAACGTAACTCGTTTAGTCTATTACTTCACCACGAAGTAACAGTTTACCTTGTTACTTCGTGAGAAAGTTATAGTTGGTCAAATGGGCCAACGGGCATCGTACGAACCAAAATGCACTCGATTAGTGTTAATAAGCTTAGATTATCCTTAGGAAGGTTAATACTTGTGATCAAAAATATGAAGTTCCATACAACAAGTCATGGCCAAAAAAACTAAGTATGGAGACTTTAAACACTCTAGAATGATCTTTCCTTCAACGATTTGATCAAACGTAACTCGTTTAGTCTATTACTTCACAACGAAGTAACAGTTTACCTTGTTACTTCGTGAGAAAGTAATAGTTGGTCAAATGGGCCAACGGGTATCGTACAAACCAAAACGCACTCGATTAGTGTTAATAAGCTTAGATTATCCTTGGGAAGGTTAATACTTGTGATCAAGAATATGAAGTTCCATACAACAAGTCATGGCCAAAAAAACTAAGTATGGAGACTTTAAACACTCTAGAATGATCGTTCCTTCAACCATTTGATCAAACGTAACTCGTTTAGTCTATTACTTCACCACGAAGTAACAATTTACCTTGTTACTTCGTGAGAAAGTTATAGTTGGTCAAATGGGCCAACGGGCATCTTACGAACCAAAACGCACTCGATTAGTGTTAATAAGCTTAGATTATGCTTGGGAAGGTTAATACTTGTGATCAAGAATATGAAGTTCCATACAACAAGTCATGGCCAAAAAAACTAAGTATGGAGACTTTAAACACTCTAGAATGATCTTTCCTTCAACGATTTGATCAAACGTAACTCGTTTAGTCTATTACTTCACCACGAAGTAACAGTTTACCTTGTTACTTCGTGAGAAAGTTATAGTTGGTCAAATTGGCCAACGGGTATCGTACGAACCAAAACGCACTCGATTAGTGTTAATAAGCTTAGATTATGCTTGGGAAGGTTAATACTTGTGATCAAGAATATGAAGTTCCATACAACAAGTCATGGCCAAAAAAACTAAGTATGGAGACTTTAAACACTCTAGAATGATCTTTCCTTCAACGATTTGATCAAACGTAACTCGTTTAGTCTATTACTTCACCACGAAGTAACAATTTACCTTGTTACTTCGTGAGAAAGTTATAGTTGGTAAAATTGGCCAACGGGTATCGTACGAACCAAAACGCACTCGATTAGTGTTAATAAGCTTAGATTATGCTTGGGAAGGTTAATACTTGTGATCAAGAATATGAAGTTCCATACAACAAGTCATGGCCAAAAAAACTAAGTATGGAGACTTTAAACACTCTAGAATGATCGTTCCTTCAACCATTTGATCAAACGTAACTCGTTTAGTCTATTACTTCACCACGAAGTAACAATTTACCTTGTTACTTCGTGAGAAAGTTATAGTTGGTCAAATGGGCCAACGGGCATCTTACGAACCAAAACGCACTCGATTAGTGTTAATAAGCTTAGATTATCCTTGGGAAGGTTAAGACTTGTGATCAAGAATATGAAGTTCCATACAACAAGTCATGGCCAAAAAAACTAAGTATGGAGACTTTAAACACTCTAGAATGATCTTTCCTTCAACCATTTGATCAAACGTAACTCGTTTAGTCTATTACTTCACCACGAAGTAACAATTTACCTTGTTACTTCGTGAGAAAGTTATAGTTGGTCAAATGGGCCAACGGGCATCTTACGAACCAAAACGCACTCGATTAGTGTTAATAAGCTTAGATTATCCTTAGGTTAATACTTGTGATCAAGAATATGAAGTTCCATACAACAAGTCATGGCCAAAAAAACTAAGTATGGAGACTTTAAACACTCTAGAATGATCGTTCCTTCAACCATTTGATCAAACGTAACTCGTTTAGTCTATTACTTCACCACGAAGTAACAGTTTACCTTGTTAATTCGTGAGAAAGTTATAGTTGGTCAAATGGGCCAACGGGCATCGTACGAACCAAAATGCACTCGATTAGTGTTAATAAGCTTAGATTATCCTTAGGAAGGTTAATACTTGTGATCAAAAATATGAAGTTCCATACAACAAGTCATGGCCAAAAAAACTAAGTATGGAGACTTTAAACACTCTAGAATGATCTTTCCTTCAACGATTTGATCAAACGTAACTCGTTTAGTCAATTACTTCACAACGAAGTAACAATTTACCTTGTTACTTCGTGAGAAAGTAATAGTTGGTCAAATGGGCCAACGGGTATCGTACAAACCAAAACGCACTCGATTAGTGTTAATAAGCTTAGATTATCCTTGGGAAGGTTAATACTTGTGATCAAGAATATGAAGTTCCATACAACAAGTCATGGCCAAAAAAACTAAGTATGGAGACTTTAAACACTCTAGAATGATCGTTCCTTCAACCATTTGATCAAACGTAACTCGTTTAGTCTATTACTTCACCACAAAGTAACAATTTACCTTGTTACTTCGTGAGAAAGTTATAGTTGGTCAAATGGGCCAACGGGCATCTTACGAACCAAAACGCACTCGATTAGTGTTAATAAGCTTAGATTATCCTTGGGAAGGTTAAGACTTGTGATCAAGAATATGAAGTTCCATACAACAAGTCATGGCCAAAAAAACTAAGTATGGAGACTTTAAACACTCTAGAATGATCTTTCCTTCAACCATTTGATCAAACGTAACTCGTTTAGTCTATTACTTCACCACGAAGTAACAATTTACCTTGTTACTTCGTGAGAAAGTTATAGTTGGTCAAATGGGCCAACGGGCATCTTACGAACCAAAACGCACTCGATTAGTGTTAATAAGCTTAGATTATCCTTAGGTTAATACTTGTGATCAAGAATATGAAGTTCCATACAACAAGTCATGGCCAAAAAAACTAAGTATGGAGACTTTAAACACTCTAGAATGATCTTTCCTTCAACGATTTGATCAAACGTAACTCGTTTAGTCTATTACTTCACCACGAAGTAACAATTTACCTTGTTACTTCGTGAGAAAGTTATAGTTGGTCAAATTGGCCAACGGGTATCGTACGAACCAAAACGCACTCGATTAGTGTTAATAAGCTTAGATTATGCTTGGGAAGGTTAATACTTGTGATCAAGAATATGAAGTTCCATACAACAAGTCATGGCCAAAAAAACTAAGTATGGAGACTTTAAACACTCTAGAATGATCTTTCCTTCAACGATTTGATCAAACGTAACTCGTTTAGTCTATTACTTCACCACGAAGTAACAGTTTACCTTGTTACTTCGTGAGAAAGTTATAGTTGGTCAAATGGGCCAACGGGCATCGTACGAACCAAAATGCACTCGATTAGTGTTAATAAGCTTAGATTATCCTTAGGAAGGTTAATACTTGTGATCAAAAATATGAAGTTCCATACAACAAGTCATGGCCAAAAAAACTAAGTATGGAGACTTTAAACACTCTAGAATGATCGTTCCTTCAACCATTTGATCAAACGTAACTCGTTTAGTCTATTACTTCACCACGAAGTAACAATTTACCTTGTTACTTCGTGAGAAAGTTATAGTTGGTCAAATGGGCCAACGGGCATCTTACGAACCAAAACGCACTCGATTAGTGTTAATAAGCTTAGATTATCCTTAGGTTAATACTTGTGATCAAGAATATGAAGTTCCATACAACAAGTCATGGCCAAAAAAACTAAGTATGGAGACTTTAAACACTCTAGAATGATCGTTCCTTCAACCATTTGATCAAACGTAACTCGTTTAGTCTATTACTTCACCACGAAGTAACAGTTTACCTTGTTAATTCGTGAGAAAGTTATAGTTGGTCAAATGGGCCAACGGGCATCGTACGAACCAAAATGCACTCGATTAGTGTTAATAAGCTTAGATTATCCTTAGGAAGGTTAATACTTGTGATCAAAAATATGAAGTTCCATACATCAAGTCATGGCCAAAAAAACTAAGTATGGAGACTTTAAACACTCTAGAATGATCTTTCCTTCAACGATTTGATCAAACGTAACTCGTTTAGTCAATTACTTCACAACGAAGTAACAATTTACCTTGTTACTTCGTGAGAAAGTAATAGTTGGTCAAATGGGCCAACGGGTATCGTACAAACCAAAACGCACTCGATTACTGTTAATAAGCTTAGATTATCCTTGGGAAGGTTAATACTTGTGATCAAGAATATGAAGTTCCATACAACAAGTCATGGCCAAAAAAACTAAGTATGGAGACTTTAAACACTCTAGAATGATCGTTCCTTCAACCATTTGATCAAACGTAACTCGTTTAGTCTATTACTTCACCACAAAGTAACAATTTACCTTGTTACTTCGTGAGAAAGTTATAGTTGGTCAAATGGGCCAACGGGCATCTTACGAACCAAAACGCACTCGATTAGTGTTAATAAGCTTAGATTATCCTTGGGAAGGTTAAGACTTGTGATCAAGAATATGAAGTTCCATACAACAAGTCATGGCCAAAAAAACTAAGTATGGAGACTTTAAACACTCTAGAATGATCTTTCCTTCAACCATTTGATCAAACGTAACTCGTTTAGTCTATTACTTCACCACGAAGTAACAATTTACCTTGTTACTTCGTGAGAAAGTTATAGTTGGTCAAATGGGCCAACGGGCATCTTACGAACCAAAACGCACTCGATTAGTGTTAATAAGCTTAGATTATCCTTAGGTTAATACTTGTGATCAAGAATATGAAGTTCCATACAACAAGTCATGGCCAAAAAAACTAAGTATGGAGACTTTAAACACTCTAGAATGATCTTTCCTTCAACGATTTGATCAAACGTAACTCGTTTAGTCTATTACTTCACCACGAAGTAACAATTTACCTTGTTACTTCGTGAGAAAGTTATAGTTGGTCAAATTGGCCAACGGGTATCGTACGAACCAAAACGCACTCGATTAGTGTTAATAAGCTTAGATTATGCTTGGGAAGGTTAATACTTGTGATCAAGAATATGAAGTTCCATACAACAAGTCATGGCCAAAAAAACTAAGTATGGAGACTTTAAACACTCTAGAATGATCTTTCCTTCAACGATTTGATCAAACGTAACTCGTTTAGTCTATTACTTCACCACGAAGTAACAGTTTACCTTGTTACTTCGTGAGAAAGTTATAGTTGGTCAAATGGGCCAACGGGCATCGTACGAACCAAAATGCACTCGATTAGTGTTAATAAGCTTAGATTATCCTTAGGAAGGTTAATACTTGTGATCAAAAATATGAAGTTCCATACAACAAGTCATGGCCAAAAAAACTAAGTATGGAGACTTTAAACACTCTAGAATGATCGTTCCTTCAACCATTTGATCAAACGTAACTCGTTTAGTCTATTACTTCACCACAAAGTAACAATTTACCTTGTTACTTCGTGAGAAAGTTATAGTTGGTCAAATGGGCCAACGGGCATCTTACGAACCAAAACGCACTCGATTAGTGTTAATAAGCTTAGATTATCCTTGGGAAGGTTAAGACTTGTGATCAAGAATATGAAGTTCCATACAACAAGTCATGGCCAAAAAAACTAAGTATGGAGACTTTAAACACTCTAGAATGATCTTTCCTTCAACCATTTGATCAAACGTAACTCGTTTAGTCTATTACTTCACCACGAAGTAACAATTTACCTTGTTACTTCGTGAGAAAGTTATAGTTGGTCAAATGGGCCAACATGCATCTTACGAACCAAAACGCACTCGATTAGTGTTAATAAGCTTAGATTATCCTTGGGAAGGTTAAGACTTGTGATCAAGAATATGAAGTTCCATACAACAAGTCATTGCCAAAAAAACTAAGTATGGAGACTTTAAACACTCTAGAATGATCTTTCCTTCAACGATTTGATCAAACGTAACTCGTTTAGTCTATTACTTCACCACGAAGTAACAATTTACCTTGTTACTTCGTGAGAAAGTTATAGTTGGTCAAATTGGCCAACGGGTATCGTACGAACCAATTTGCACTCGATTAGTGTTAATAAGCTTAGATTATGCTTGGGAAGGTTAATACTTGTGATCAAGAATATGAAGTTCCATACAACAAGTCATGGCCAAAAAAACTAAGTATGGAGACTTTAAACACTCTAGAATGATCTTTCCTTCAACGATTTGATCAAACGTAACTCGTTTAGTCTATTACTTCACCACGAAGTAACAATTTACCTTGTTACTTCGTGAGAAAGTTATAGTTGGTCAAATTGGCCAACGGGTATCGTACGAACCAAAACGCACTCGATTAGTGTTAATAAGCTTAGATTATGCTTGGGAAGGTTAATACTTGTGATCAAGAATATGAAGTTCCATACAACAAGTCATGGCCAAAAAAACTAAGTATGGAGACTTTAAACACTCTAGAATGATCTTTCCTTCAACGATTTGATCAAACGTAACTCGTTTAGTCTATTACTTCACCACGAAGTAAGAGTTTACCTTGTTACTTCGTGAGAAAGTTATAGTTGGTCAAATGGGCCAACGGGCATCGTACGAACCAAAATGCACTCGATTAGTGTTAATAAGCTTAGATTATCCTTAGGAAGGTTAATACTTGTGATCAAAAATATGAAGTTCCATACAACAAGTCATGGCCAAAAAAACTAAGTATGGAGACTTTAAACACTCTAGAATGATCGTTCCTTCAACCATTTGATCAAACGTAACTCGTTTAGTCTATTACTTCACCACAAAGTAACAATTTACCTTGTTACTTCGTGAGAAAGTTATAGTTGGTCAAATGGGCCAACGGGCATCTTACGAACCAAAACGCACTCGATTAGTGTTAATAAGCTTAGATTATCCTTGGGAAGGTTAAGACTTGTGATCAAGAATATGAAGTTCCATACAACAAGTCATGGCCAAAAAAACTAAGTATGGAGACTTTAAACACTCTAGAATGATCTTTCCTTCAACCATTTGATCAAACGTAACTCGTTTAGTCTATTACTTCACCACGAAGTAACAATTTACCTTGTTACTTCGTGAGAAAGTTATAGTTGGTCAAATGGGCCAACGGGCATCTTACGAACCAAAACGCACTCGATTAGTGTTAATAAGCTTAGATTATCCTTAGGTTAATACTTGTGATCAAGAATATGAAGTTCCATACAACAAGTCATGGCCAAAAAAACTAAGTATGGAGACTTTAAACACTCTAGAATGATCTTTCCTTCAACGATTTGATCAAACGTAACTCGTTTAGTCTATTACTTCACCACGAAGTAACAATTTACCTTGTTACTTCGTGAGAAAGTTATAGTTGGTCAAATTGGCCAACGGGTATCGTACGAACCAAAACGCACTCGATTAGTGTTAATAAGCTTAGATTATGCTTGGGAAGGTTAATACTTGTGATCAAGAATATGAAGTTCCATACAACAAGTCATGGCCAAAAAAACTAAGTATGGAGACTTTAAACACTCTAGAATGATCTTTCCTTCAACGATTTGATCAAACGTAACTCGTTTAGTCTATTACTTCACCACGAAGTAACAGTTTACCTTGTTACTTCGTGAGAAAGTTATAGTTGGTCAAATGGGCCAACGGGCATCGTACGAACCAAAATGCACTCGATTAGTGTTAATAAGCTTAGATTATCCTTAGGAAGGTTAATACTTGTGATCAAAAATATGAAGTTCCATACAACAAGTCATGGCCAAAAAAACTAAGTATGGAGACTTTAAACACTCTAGAATGATCGTTCCTTCAACCATTTGATCAAACGTAACTCGTTTAGTCTATTACTTCACCACAAAGTAACAATTTACCTTGTTACTTCGTGAGAAAGTTATAGTTGGTCAAATGGGCCAACGGGCATCTTACGAACCAAAACGCACTCGATTAGTGTTAATAAGCTTAGATTATCCTTGGGAAGGTTAAGACTTGTGATCAAGAATATGAAGTTCCATACAACAAGTCATGGCCAAAAAAACTAAGTATGGAGACTTTAAACACTCTAGAATGATCTTTCCTTCAACCATTTGATCAAACGTAACTCGTTTAGTCTATTACTTCACCACGAAGTAACAATTTACCTTGTTACTTCGTGAGAAAGTTATAGTTGGTCAAATGGGCCAACATGCATCTTACGAACCAAAACGCACTCGATTAGTGTTAATAAGCTTAGATTATCCTTGGGAAGGTTAAGACTTGTGATCAAGAATATGAAGTTCCATACAACAAGTCATTGCCAAAAAAACTAAGTATGGAGACTTTAAACACTCTAGAATGATCTTTCCTTCAACGATTTGATCAAACGTAACTCGTTTAGTCTATTACTTCACCACGAAGTAACAATTTACCTTGTTACTTCGTGAGAAAGTTATAGTTGGTCAAATTGGCCAACGGGTATCGTACGAACCAAAACGCACTCGATTAGTGTTAATAAGCTTAGATTATGCTTGGGAAGGTTAATACTTGTGATCAAGAATATGAAGTTCCATACAACAAGTCATGGCCAAAAAAACTAAGTATGGAGACTTTAAACACTCTAGAATGATCTTTCCTTCAACGATTTGATCAAACGTAACTCGTTTAGTCTATTACTTCACCACGAAGTAACAATTTACCTTGTTACTTCGTGAGAAAGTTATAGTTGGTCAAATTGGCCAACGAGTATCGTACGAACCAAAACGCACTCGATTAGTGTTAATAAGCTTAGATTATGCTTGGGAAGGTTAATACTTGTGATCAAGAATATGAAGTTCCATACAACAAGTCATGGCCAAAAAAACTAAGTATGGAGGAGACTTTAAACACTCTAGAATGATCTTTCCTTCAACGATTTGATCAAACGTAACTCGTTTAGTCTATTACTTCACCACGAAGTAACAGTTTACCTTGTTACTTCGTGAGAAAGTTATAGTTGGTCAAATGGGCCAACGGGCATCGTACGAACCAAAATGCACTCGATTAGTGTTAATAAGCTTAGATTATCCTTAGGAAGGTTAATACTTGTGATCAAAAATATGAAGTTCCATACAACAAGTCATGGCCAAAAAAACTAAGTATGGAGACTTTAAACACTCTAGAATGATCGTTCCTTCAACCATTTGATCAAACGTAACTCGTTTAGTCTATTACTTCACCACAAAGTAACAATTTACCTTGTTACTTCGTGAGAAAGTTATAGTTGGTCAAATGGGCCAACGGGCATCTTACGAACCAAAACGCACTCGATTAGTGTTAATAAGCTTAGATTATCCTTGGGAAGGTTAAGACTTGTGATCAAGAATATGAAGTTCCATACAACAAGTCATGGCCAAAAAAACTAAGTATGGAGACTTTAAACACTCTAGAATGATCTTTCCTTCAACCATTTGATCAAACGTAACTCGTTTAGTCTATTACTTCACCACGAAGTAACAATTTACCTTGTTACTTCGTGAGAAAGTTATAGTTGGTCAAATGGGCCAACGGGCATCTTACGAACCAAAACGCACTCGATTAGTGTTAATAAGCTTAGATTATCCTTAGGTTAATACTTGTGATCAAGAATATGAAGTTCCATACAACAAGTCATGGCCAAAAAAACTAAGTATGGAGACTTTAAACACTCTAGAATGATCTTTCCTTCAACGATTTGATCAAACGTAACTCGTTTAGTCTATTACTTCACCACGAAGTAACAATTTACCTTGTTACTTCGTGAGAAAGTTATAGTTGGTCAAATTGGCCAACGGGTATCGTACGAACCAAAACGCACTCGATTAGTGTTAATAAGCTTAGATTATGCTTGGGAAGGTTAATACTTGTGATCAAGAATATGAAGTTCCATACAACAAGTCATGGCCAAAAAAACTAAGTATGGAGACTTTAAACACTCTAGAATGATCTTTCCTTCAACGATTTGATCAAACGTAACTCGTTTAGTCTATTACTTCACCACGAAGTAACAGTTTACCTTGTTACTTCGTGAGAAAGTTATAGTTGGTCAAATGGGCCAACGGGCATCGTACGAACCAAAATGCACTCGATTAGTGTTAATAAGCTTAGATTATCCTTAGGAAGGTTAATACTTGTGATCAAAAATATGAAGTTCCATACAACAAGTCATGGCCAAAAAAACTAAGTATGGAGACTTTAAACACTCTAGAATGATCGTTCCTTCAACCATTTGATCAAACGTAACTCGTTTAGTCTATTACTTCACCACAAAGTAACAATTTACCTTGTTACTTCGTGAGAAAGTTATAGTTGGTCAAATGGGCCAACGGGCATCTTACGAACCAAAACGCACTCGATTAGTGTTAATAAGCTTAGATTATCCTTGGGAAGGTTAAGACTTGTGATCAAGAATATGAAGTTCCATACAACAAGTCATGGCCAAAAAAACTAAGTATGGAGACTTTAAACACTCTAGAATGATCTTTCCTTCAACCATTTGATCAAACGTAACTCGTTTAGTCTATTACTTCACCACGAAGTAACAATTTACCTTGTTACTTCGTGAGAAAGTTATAGTTGGTCAAATGGGCCAACATGCATCTTACGAACCAAAACGCACTCGATTAGTGTTAATAAGCTTAGATTATCCTTGGGAAGGTTAAGACTTGTGATCAAGAATATGAAGTTCCATACAACAAGTCATTGCCAAAAAAACTAAGTATGGAGACTTTAAACACTCTAGAATGATCTTTCCTTCAACGATTTGATCAAACGTAACTCGTTTAGTCTATTACTTCACCACGAAGTAACAATTTACCTTGTTACTTCGTGAGAAAGTTATAGTTGGTCAAATTGGCCAACGGGTATCGTACGAACCAAAACGCACTCGATTAGTGTTAATAAGCTTAGATTATGCTTGGGAAGGTTAATACTTGTGATCAAGAATATGAAGTTCCATACAACAAGTCATGGCCAAAAAAACTAAGTATGGAGACTTTAAACACTCTAGAATGATCTTTCCTTCAACGATTTGATCAAACGTAACTCGTTTAGTCTATTACTTCACCACGAAGTAACAATTTACCTTGTTACTTCGTGAGAAAGTTATAGTTGGTCAAATTGGCCAACGAGTATCGTACGAACCAAAACGCACTCGATTAGTGTTAATAAGCTTAGATTATGCTTGGGAAGGTTAATACTTGTGATCAAGAATATGAAGTTCCATACAACAAGTCATGGCCAAAAAAACTAAGTATGGAGGAGACTTTAAACACTCTAGAATGATCTTTCCTTCAACGATTTGATCAAACGTAACTCGTTTAGTCTATTACTTCACCACGAAGTAACAGTTTACCTTGTTACTTCGTGAGAAAGTTATAGTTGGTCAAATGGGCCAACGGGCATCGTACGAACCAAAATGCACTCGATTAGTGTTAATAAGCTTAGATTATCCTTAGGAAGGTTAATACTTGTGATCAAAAATATGAAGTTCCATACAACAAGTCATGGCCAAAAAAACTAAGTATGGAGACTTTAAACACTCTAGAATGATCGTTCCTTCAACCATTTGATCAAACGTAACTCGTTTAGTCTATTACTTCACCACAAAGTAACAATTTACCTTGTTACTTCGTGAGAAAGTTATAGTTGGTCAAATGGGCCAACGGGCATCTTACGAACCAAAACGCACTCGATTAGTGTTAATAAGCTTAGATTATCCTTGGGAAGGTTAAGACTTGTGATCAAGAATATGAAGTTCCATACAACAAGTCATGGCCAAAAAAATTAAGTATGGAGACTTTAAACACTCTAGAATGATCTTTCCTTCAACCATTTGATCAAACGTAACTCGTTTAGTCTATTACTTCACCACGAAGTAACAATTTACCTTGTTACTTCGTGAGAAAGTTATAGTTGGTCAAATGGGCCAACGGGCATCTTACGAACCAAAACGCACTCGATTAGTGTTAATAAGCTTAGATTATCCTTAGGTTAATACTTGTGATCAAGAATATGAAGTTCCATACAACAAGTCATGGCCAAAAAAACTAAGTATGGAGACTTTAAACACTCTAGAATGATCTTTCCTTCAACGATTTGATCAAACGTAACTCGTTTAGTCTATTACTTCACCACGAAGTAACAATTTACCTTGTTACTTCGTGAGAAAGTTATAGTTGGTCAAATTGGCCAACGGGTATCGTACGAACCAAAACGCACTCGATTAGTGTTAATAAGCTTAGATTATGCTTGGGAAGGTTAATACTTGTGATCAAGAATATGAAGTTCCATACAACAAGTCATGGCCAAAAAAACTAAGTATGGAGACTTTAAACACTCTAGAATGATCTTTCCTTCAACGATTTGATCAAACGTAACTCGTTTAGTCTATTACTTCACCACGAAGTAACAGTTTACCTTGTTACTTCGTGAGAAAGTTATAGTTGGTCAAATGGGCCAACGGGCATCGTACGAACCAAAATGCACTCGATTAGCGTTAATAAGCTTAGATTATCCTTAGGAAGGTTAATACTTGTGATCAAAAATATGAAGTTCCATACAACAAGTCATGGCCAAAAAAACTAAGTATGGAGACTTTAAACACTCTAGAATGATCGTTCCTTCAACCATTTGATCAAACGTAACTCGTTTAGTCTATTACTTCACCACAAAGTAACAATTTACCTTGTTACTTCGTGAGAAAGTTATAGTTGGTCAAATGGGCCAACGGGCATCTTACGAACCAAAACGCACTCGATTAGTGTTAATAAGCTTAGATTATCCTTGGGAAGGTTAAGACTTGTGATCAAGAATATGAAGTTCCATACAACAAGTCATGGCCAAAAAAACTAAGTATGGAGACTTTAAACACTCTAGAATGATCTTTCCTTCAACCATTTGATCAAACGTAACTCGTTTAGTCTATTACTTCACCACGAAGTAACAATTTACCTTGTTACTTCGTGAGAAAGTTATAGTTGGTCAAATGGGCCAACATGCATCTTACGAACCAAAACGCACTCGATTAGTGTTAATAAGCTTAGATTATCCTTGGGAAGGTTAAGACTTGTGATCAAGAATATGAAGTTCCATACAACAAGTCATTGCCAAAAAAACTAAGTATGGAGACTTTAAACACTCTAGAATGATCTTTCCTTCAACGATTTGATCAAACGTAACTCGTTTAGTCTATTACTTCACCACGAAGTAACAATTTACCTTGTTACTTCGTGAGAAAGTTATAGTTGGTCAAATTGGCCAACGGGTATCGTACGAACCAAAACGCACTCGATTAGTGTTAATAAGCTTAGATTATGCTTGGGAAGGTTAATACTTGTGATCAAGAATATGAAGTTCCATACAACAAGTCATGGCCAAAAAAACTAAGTATGGAGACTTTAAACACTCTAGAATGATCTTTCCTTCAACGATTTGATCAAACGTAACTCGTTTAGTCTATTACTTCACCACGAAGTAACAATTTACCTTGTTACTTCGTGAGAAAGTTATAGTTGGTCAAATTGGCCAACGGGTATCGTACGAACCAAAACGCACTCGATTAGTGTTAATAAGCTTAGATTATGCTTGGGAAGGTTAATACTTGTGATCAAGAATATGAAGTTCCATACAACAAGTCATGGCCAAAAAAACTAAGTATGGAGACTTTAAACACTCTAGAATGATCTTTCCTTCAACGATTTGATCAAACGTAACTCGTTTAGTCTATTACTTCACCACGAAGTAACAGTTTACCTTGTTACTTCGTGAGAAAGTTATAGTTGGTCAAATGGGCCAACGGGCATCGTACGAACCAAAATGCACTCGATTAGTGTTAATAAGCTTAGATTATCCTTAGGAAGGTTAATACTTGTGATCAAAAATATGAAGTTCCATACAACAAGTCATGGCCAAAAAAACTAAGTATGGAGACTTTAAACACTCTAGAATGATCGTTCCTTCAACCATTTGATCAAACGTAACTCGTTTAGTCTATTACTTCACCACAAAGTAACAATTTACCTTGTTACTTCGTGAGAAAGTTATAGTTGGTCAAATGGGCCAACGGGCATCTTACGAACCAAAACGCACTCGATTAGTGTTAATAAGCTTAGATTATCCTTGGGAAGGTTAAGACTTGTGATCAAGAATATGAAGTTCCATACAACAAGTCATGGCCAAAAAAACTAAGTATGGAGACTTTAAACACTCTAGAATGATCTTTCCTTCAACCATTTGATCAAACGTAACTCGTTTAGTCTATTACTTCACCACGAAGTAACAATTTACCTTGTTACTTCGTGAGAAAGTTATAGTTGGTCAAATGGGCCAACATGCATCTTACGAACCAAAACGCACTCGATTAGTGTTAATAAGCTTAGATTATCCTTGGGAAGGTTAAGACTTGTGATCAAGAATATGAAGTTCCATACAACAAGTCATTGCCAAAAAAACTAAGTATGGAGACTTTAAACACTCTAGAATGATCTTTCCTTCAACGATTTGATCAAACGTAACTCGTTTAGTCTATTACTTCACCACGAAGTAACAATTTACCTTGTTACTTCGTGAGAAAGTTATAGTTGGTCAAATTGGCCAACGGGTATCGTACGAACCAAAACGCACTCGATTAGTGTTAATAAGCTTAGATTATGCTTGGGAAGGTTAATACTTGTGATCAAGAATATGAAGTTCCATACAACAAGTCATGGCCAAAAAAACTAAGTATGGAGACTTTAAACACTCTAGAATGATCTTTCCTTCAACGATTTGATCAAACGTAACTCGTTTAGTCTATTACTTCACCACGAAGTAACAATTTACCTTGTTACTTCGTGAGAAAGTTATAGTTGGTCAAATTGGCCAACGGGTATCGTACGAACCAAAACGCACTCGATTAGTGTTAATAAGCTTAGATTATGCTTGGGAAGGTTAATACTTGTGATCAAGAATATGAAGTTCCATACAACAAGTCATGGCCAAAAAAACTAAGTATGGAGACTTTAAACACTCTAGAATGATCTTTCCTTCAACGATTTGATCAAACGTAACTCGTTTAGTCTATTACTTCACCACGAAGTAACAGTTTACCTTGTTACTTCGTGAGAAAGTTATAGTTGGTCAAATGGGCCAACGGGCATCGTACGAACCAAAATGCACTCGATTAGTGTTAATAAGCTTAGATTATCCTTAGGAAGGTTAATACTTGTGATCAAAAATATGAAGTTCCATACAACAAGTCATGGCCAAAAAAACTAAGTATGGAGACTTTAAACACTCTAGAATGATCGTTCCTTCAACCATTTGATCAAACGTAACTCGTTTAGTCTATTACTTCACCACAAAGTAACAATTTACCTTGTTACTTCGTGAGAAAGTTATAGTTGGTCAAATGGGCCAACGGGCATCTTACGAACCAAAACGCACTCGATTAGTGTTAATAAGCTTAGATTATCCTTGGGAAGGTTAAGACTTGTGATCAAGAATATGAAGTTCCATACAACAAGTCATGGCCAAAAAAACTAAGTATGGAGACTTTAAACACTCTAGAATGATCTTTCCTTCAACGATTTGATCAAACGTAACTCGTTTAGTCTATTACTTCACCACGAAGTAACAGTTTACCTTGTTACTTCGTGAGAAAGTTATAGTTGGTCAAATGGGCCAACGGGCATCGTACGAACCAAAATGCACTCGATTAGTGTTAATAAGCTTAGATTATCCTTAGGAAGGTTAATACTTGTGATCAAAAATATGAAGTTCCATACAACAAGTCATGGCCAAAAAAACTAAGTATGGAGACTTTAAACACTCTAGAATGATCGTTCCTTCAACCATTTGATCAAACGTAACTCGTTTAGTCTATTACTTCACCACAAAGTAACAATTTACCTTGTTACTTCGTGAGAAAGTTATAGTTGGTCAAATGGGCCAACGGGCATCTTACGAACCAAAACGCACTCGATTAGTGTTAATAAGCTTAGATTATCCTTGGGAAGGTTAAGACTTGTGATCAAGAATATGAAGTTCCATACAACAAGTCATGGCCAAAAAAACTAAGTATGGAGACTTTAAACACTCTAGAATGATCTTTCCTTCAACCATTTGATCAAACGTAACTCGTTTAGTCTATTACTTCACCACGAAGTAACAATTTACCTTGTTACTTCGTGAGAAAGTTATAGTTGGTCAAATGGGCCAACATGCATCTTACGAACCAAAACGCACTCGATTAGTGTTAATAAGCTTAGATTATCCTTGGGAAGGTTAAGACTTGTGATCAAGAATATGAAGTTCCATACAACAAGTCATTGCCAAAAAAACTAAGTATGGAGACTTTAAACACTCTAGAATGATCTTTCCTTCAACGATTTGATCAAACGTAACTCGTTTAGTCTATTACTTCACCACGAAGTAACAATTTACCTTGTTACTTCGTGAGAAAGTTATAGTTGGTCAAATTGGCCAACGGGTATCGTACGAACCAAAACGCACTCGATTAGTGTTAATAAGCTTAGATTATGCTTGGGAAGGTTAATACTTGTGATCAAGAATATGAAGTTCCATACAACAAGTCATGGCCAAAAAAACTAAGTATGGAGACTTTAAACACTCTAGAATGATCTTTCCTTCAACGATTTGATCAAACGTAACTCGTTTAGTCTATTACTTCACCACGAAGTAACAATTTACCTTGTTACTTCGTGAGAAAGTTATAGTTGGTCAAATTGGCCAACGGGTATCGTACGAACCAAAACGCACTCGATTAGTGTTAATAAGCTTAGATTATGCTTGGGAAGGTTAATACTTGTGATCAAGAATATGAAGTTCCATACAACAAGTCATGGCCAAAAAAACTAAGTATGGAGACTTTAAACACTCTAGAATGATCTTTCCTTCAACGATTTGATCAAACGTAACTCGTTTAGTCTATTACTTCACCACGAAGTAACAGTTTACCTTGTTACTTCGTGAGAAAGTTATAGTTGGTCAAATGGGCCAACGGGCATCGTACGAACCAAAATGCACTCGATTAGTGTTAATAAGCTTAGATTATCCTTAGGAAGGTTAATACTTGTGATCAAAAATATGAAGTTCCATACAACAAGTCATGGCCAAAAAAACTAAGTATGGAGACTTTAAACACTCTAGAATGATCGTTCCTTCAACCATTTGATCAAACGTAACTCGTTTAGTCTATTACTTCACCACAAAGTAACAATTTACCTTGTTACTTCGTGAGAAAGTTATAGTTGGTCAAATGGGCCAACGGGCATCTTACGAACCAAAACGCACTCGATTAGTGTTAATAAGCTTAGATTATCCTTGGGAAGGTTAAGACTTGTGATCAAGAATATGAAGTTCCATACAACAAGTCATGGCCAAAAAAACTAAGTATGGAGACTTTAAACACTCTAGAATGATCTTTCCTTCAACGATTTGATCAAACGTAACTCGTTTAGTCTATTACTTCACCACGAAGTAACAGTTTACCTTGTTACTTCGTGAGAAAGTTATAGTTGGTCAAATGGGCCAACGGGCATCGTACGAACCAAAATGCACTCGATTAGTGTTAATAAGCTTAGATTATCCTTAGGAAGGTTAATACTTGTGATCAAAAATATGAAGTTCCATACAACAAGTCATGGCCAAAAAAACTAAGTATGGAGACTTTAAACACTCTAGAATGATCGTTCCTTCAACCATTTGATCAAACGTAACTCGTTTAGTCTATTACTTCACCACAAAGTAACAATTTACCTTGTTACTTCGTGAGAAAGTTATAGTTGGTCAAATGGGCCAACGGGCATCTTACGAACCAAAACGCACTCGATTAGTGTTAATAAGCTTAGATTATCCTTGGGAAGGTTAAGACTTGTGATCAAGAATATGAAGTTCCATACAACAAGTCATGGCCAAAAAAACTAAGTATGGAGACTTTAAACACTCTAGAATGATCTTTCCTTCAACCATTTGATCAAACGTAACTCGTTTAGTCTATTACTTCACCACGAAGTAACAATTTACCTTGTTACTTCGTGAGAAAGTTATAGTTGGTCAAATGGGCCAACATGCATCTTACGAACCAAAACGCACTCGATTAGTGTTAATAAGCTTAGATTATCCTTGGGAAGGTTAAGACTTGTGATCAAGAATATGAAGTTCCATACAACAAGTCATTGCCAAAAAAACTAAGTATGGAGACTTTAAACACTCTAGAATGATCTTTCCTTCAACGATTTGATCAAACGTAACTCGTTTAGTCTATTACTTCACCACGAAGTAACAATTTACCTTGTTACTTCGTGAGAAAGTTATAGTTGGTCAAATTGGCCAACGGGTATCGTACGAACCAAAACGCACTCGATTAGTGTTAATAAGCTTAGATTATGCTTGGGAAGGTTAATACTTGTGATCAAGAATATGAAGTTCCATACAACAAGTCATGGCCAAAAAAACTAAGTATGGAGACTTTAAACACTCTAGAATGATCTTTCCTTCAACGATTTGATCAAACGTAACTCGTTTAGTCTATTACTTCACCACGAAGTAACAATTTACCTTGTTACTTCGTGAGAAAGTTATAGTTGGTCAAATTGGCCAACGGGTATCGTACGAACCAAAACGCACTCGATTAGTGTTAATAAGCTTAGATTATGCTTGGGAAGGTTAATACTTGTGATCAAGAATATGAAGTTCCATACAACAAGTCATGGCCAAAAAAACTAAGTATGGAGACTTTAAACACTCTAGAATGATCTTTCCTTCAACGATTTGATCAAACGTAACTCGTTTAGTCTATTACTTCACCACGAAGTAACAGTTTACCTTGTTACTTCGTGAGAAAGTTATAGTTGGTCAAATGGGCCAACGGGCATCGTACGAACCAAAATGCACTCGATTAGTGTTAATAAGCTTAGATTATCCTTAGGAAGGTTAATACTTGTGATCAAAAATATGAAGTTCCATACAACAAGTCATGGCCAAAAAAACTAAGTATGGAGACTTTAAACACTCTAGAATGATCGTTCCTTCAACCATTTGATCAAACGTAACTCGTTTAGTCTATTACTTCACCACAAAGTAACAATTTAACTTGTTACTTCGTGAGAAAGTTATAGTTGGTCAAATGGGCCAACGGGCATCTTACGAACCAAAACGCACTCGATTAGTGTTAATAAGCTTAGATTATCCTTGGGAAGGTTAAGACTTGTGATCAAGAATATGAAGTTCCATACAACAAGTCATGGCCAAAAAAACTAAGTATGGAGACTTTAAACACTCTAGAATGATCTTTCCTTCAACGATTTGATCAAACGTAACTCGTTTAGTCTATTACTTCACCACGAAGTAACAGTTTACCTTGTTACTTCGTGAGAAAGTTATAGTTGGTCAAATGGGCCAACGGGCATCGTACGAACCAAAATGCACTCGATTAGTGTTAATAAGCTTAGATTATCCTTAGGAAGGTTAATACTTGTGATCAAAAATATGAAGTTCCATACAACAAGTCATGGCCAAAAAAACTAAGTATGGAGACTTTAAACACTCTAGAATGATCGTTCCTTCAACCATTTGATCAAACGTAACTCGTTTAGTCTATTACTTCACCACAAAGTAACAATTTACCTTGTTACTTCGTGAGAAAGTTATAGTTGGTCAAATGGGCCAACGGGCATCTTACGAACCAAAACGCACTCGATTAGTGTTAATAAGCTTAGATTATCCTTGGGAAGGTTAAGACTTGTGATCAAGAATATGAAGTTCCATACAACAAGTCATGGCCAAAAAAACTAAGTATGGAGACTTTAAACACTCTAGAATGATCTTTCCTTCAACCATTTGATCAAACGTAACTCGTTTAGTCTATTACTTCACCACGAAGTAACAATTTACCTTGTTACTTCGTGAGAAAGTTATAGTTGGTCAAATGGGCCAACATGCATCTTACGAACCAAAACGCACTCGATTAGTGTTAATAAGCTTAGATTATCCTTGGGAAGGTTAAGACTTGTGATCAAGAATATGAAGTTCCATACAACAAGTCATTGCCAAAAAAACTAAGTATGGAGACTTTAAACACTCTAGAATGATCTTTCCTTCAACGATTTGATCAAACGTAACTCGTTTAGTCTATTACTTCACCACGAAGTAACAATTTACCTTGTTACTTCGTGAGAAAGTTATAGTTGGTCAAATTGGCCAACGGGTATCGTACGAACCAAAACGCACTCGATTAGTGTTAATAAGCTTAGATTATGCTTGGGAAGGTTAATACTTGTGATCAAGAATATGAAGTTCCATACAACAAGTCATGGCCAAAAAAACTAAGTATGGAGACTTTAAACACTCTAGAATGATCTTTCCTTCAACGATTTGATCAAACGTAACTCGTTTAGTCTATTACTTCACCACGAAGTAACAATTTACCTTGTTACTTCGTGAGAAAGTTATAGTTGGTCAAATTGGCCAACGGGTATCGTACGAACCAAAACGCACTCGATTAGTGTTAATAAGCTTAGATTATGCTTGGGAAGGTTAATACTTGTGATCAAGAATATGAAGTTCCATACAACAAGTCATGGCCAAAAAAACTAAGTATGGAGACTTTAAACACTCTAGAATGATCTTTCCTTCAACGATTTGATCAAACGTAACTCGTTTAGTCTATTACTTCACCACGAAGTAACAGTTTACCTTGTTACTTCGTGAGAAAGTTATAGTTGGTCAAATGGGCCAACGGGCATCGTACGAACCAAAATGCACTCGATTTGTGTTAATAAGCTTAGATTATCCTTAGGAAGGTTAATACTTGTGATCAAAAATATGAAGTTCCATACAACAAGTCATGGCCAAAAAAACTAAGTATGGAGACTTTAAACACTCTAGAATGATCGTTCCTTCAACCATTTGATCAAACGTAACTCGTTTAGTCTATTACTTCACCACAAAGTAACAATTTACCTTGTTACTTCGTGAGAAAGTTATAGTTGGTCAAATGGGCCAACGGGCATCTTACGAACCAAAACGCACTCGATTAGTGTTAATAAGCTTAGATTATCCTTGGGAAGGTTAAGACTTGTGATCAAGAATATGAAGTTCCATACAACAAGTCATGGCCAAAAAAACTAAGTATGGAGACTTTAAACACTCTAGAATGATCTTTCCTTCAACGATTTGATCAAACGTAACTCGTTTAGTCTATTACTTCACCACGAAGTAACAGTTTACCTTGTTACTTCGTGAGAAAGTTATAGTTGGTCAAATGGGCCAACGGGCATCGTACGAACCAAAATGCACTCGATTAGTGTTAATAAGCTTAGATTATCCTTAGGAAGGTTAATACTTGTGATCAAAAATATGAAGTTCCATACAACAAGTCATGGCCAAAAAAACTAAGTATGGAGACTTTAAACACTCTAGAATGATCGTTCCTTCAACCATTTGATCAAACGTAACTCGTTTAGTCTATTACTTCACCACAAAGTAACAATTTACCTTGTTACTTCGTGAGAAAGTTATAGTTGGTCAAATGGGCCAACGGGCATCTTACGAACCAAAACGCACTCGATTAGTGTTAATAAGCTTAGATTATCCTTGGGAAGGTTAAGACTTGTGATCAAGAATATGAAGTTCCATACAACAAGTCATGGCCAAAAAAACTAAGTATGGAGACTTTAAACACTCTAGAATGATCTTTCCTTCAACCATTTGATCAAACGTAACTCGTTTAGTCTATTACTTCACCACGAAGTAACAATTTACCTTGTTACTTCGTGAGAAAGTTATAGTTGGTCAAATGGGCCAACATGCATCTTACGAACCAAAACGCACTCGATTAGTGTTAATAAGCTTAGATTATCCTTGGGAAGGTTAAGACTTGTGATCAAGAATATGAAGTTCCATACAACAAGTCATTGCCAAAAAAACTAAGTATGGAGACTTTAAACACTCTAGAATGATCTTTCCTTCAACGATTTGATCAAACGTAACTCGTTTAGTCTATTACTTCACCACGAAGTAACAATTTACCTTGTTACTTCGTGAGAAAGTTATAGTTGGTCAAATTGGCCAACGGGTATCGTACGAACCAAAACGCACTCGATTAGTGTTAATAAGCTTAGATTATGCTTGGGAAGGTTAATACTTGTGATCAAGAATATGAAGTTCCATACAACAAGTCATGGCCAAAAAAACTAAGTATGGAGACTTTAAACACTCTAGAATGATCTTTCCTTCAACGATTTGATCAAACGTAACTCGTTTAGTCTATTACTTCACCACGAAGTAACAATTTACCTTGTTACTTCGTGAGAAAGTTATAGTTGGTCAAATTGGCCAACGGGTATCGTACGAACCAAAACGCACTCGATTAGTGTTAATAAGCTTAGATTATGCTTGGGAAGGTTAATACTTGTGATCAAGAATATGAAGTTCCATACAACAAGTCATGGCCAAAAAAACTAAGTATGGAGACTTTAAACACTCTAGAATGATCTTTCCTTCAACGATTTGATCAAACGTAACTCGTTTAGTCTATTACTTCACCACGAAGTAACAGTTTACCTTGTTACTTCGTGAGAAAGTTATAGTTGGTCAAATGGGCCAACGGGCATCGTACGAACCAAAATGCACTCGATTTGTGTTAATAAGCTTAGATTATCCTTAGGAAGGTTAATACTTGTGATCAAAAATATGAAGTTCCATACAACAAGTCATGGCCAAAAAAACTAAGTATGGAGACTTTAAACACTCTAGAATGATCGTTCCTTCAACCATTTGATCAAACGTAACTCGTTTAGTCTATTACTTCACCACGAAGTAACAATTTACCTTGTTACTTCGTGAGAAAGTTATAGTTGGTCAAATGGGCCAACATGCATCTTACGAACCAAAACGCACTCGATTAGTGTTAATAAGCTTAGATTATCCTTGGGAAGGTTAAGACTTGTGATCAAGAATATGAAGTTCCATACAACAAGTCATTGCCAAAAAAACTAAGTATGGAGACTTTAAACACTCTAGAATGATCTTTCCTTCAACGATTTGATCAAACGTAACTCGTTTAGTCTATTACTTCACCACGAAGTAACAATTTACCTTGTTACTTCGTGAGAAAGTTATAGTTGGTCAAATTGGCCAACGGGTATCGTACGAACCAAAACGCACTCGATTAGTGTTAATAAGCTTAGATTATGCTTGGGAAGGTTAATACTTGTGATCAAGAATATGAAGTTCCATACAACAAGTCATGGCCAAAAAAACTAAGTATGGAGACTTTAAACACTCTAGAATGATCTTTCCTTCAACGATTTGATCAAACGTAACTCGTTTAGTCTATTACTTCACCACGAAGTAACAATTTACCTTGTTACTTCGTGAGAAAGTTATAGTTGGTCAAATTGGCCAACGGGTATCGTACGAACCAAAACGCACTCGATTAGTGTTAATAAGCTTAGATTATGCTTGGGAAGGTTAATACTTGTGATCAAGAATATGAAGTTCCATACAACAAGTCATGGCCAAAAAAACTAAGTATGGAGACTTTAAACACTCTAGAATGATCTTTCCTTCAACGATTTGATCAAACGTAACTCGTTTAGTCTATTACTTCACCACGAAGTAACAGTTTACCTTGTTACTTCGTGAGAAAGTTATAGTTGGTCAAATGGGCCAACGGGCATCGTACGAACCAAAATGCACTCGATTAGTGTTAATAAGCTTAGATTATCCTTAGGAAGGTTAATACTTGTGATCAAAAATATGAAGTTCCATACAACAAGTCATGGCCAAAAAAACTAAGTATGGAGACTTTAAACACTCTAGAATGATCTTTCCTTCAACGATTTGATCAAACGTAACTCGTTTAGTCTATTACTTCACAACGAAGTAACAGTTTACCTTGTTACTTCGTGAGAAAGTAATAGTTGGTCAAATGGGCCAACGGGTATCGTACAAACCAAAACGCACTCGATTAGTGTTAATAAGCTTAGATTATCCTTGGGAAGGTTAATACTTGTGATCAAGAATATGAAGTTCCATACAACAAGTCATGGCCAAAAAAACTAAGTATGGAGACTTTAAACACTCTAGAATGATCGTTCCTTCAACCATTTGATCAAACGTAACTCGTTTAGTCTATTACTTCACCACGAAGTAACAATTTACCTTGTTACTTCGTGAGAAAGTTATAGTTGGTCAAATGGGCCAACGGGCATCTTACGAACCAAAACGCACTCGATTAGTGTTAATAAGCTTAGATTATGCTTGGGAAGGTTAATACTTGTGATCAAGAATATGAAGTTCCATACAACAAGTCATGGCCAAAAAAACTAAGTATGGAGACTTTAAACACTCTAGAATGATCTTTCCTTCAACGATTTGATCAAACGTAACTCGTTTAGTCTATTACTTCACCACGAAGTAACAGTTTACCTTGTTACTTCGTGAGAAAGTTATAGTTGGTCAAATGGGCCAACGGGCATCGTACGAACCAAAATGCACTCGATTTGTGTTAATAAGCTTAGATTATCCTTAGGAAGGTTAATACTTGTGATCAAAAATATGAAGTTCCATACAACAAGTCATGGCCAAAAAAACTAAGTATGGAGACTTTAAACACTCTAGAATGATCGTTCCTTCAACCATTTGATCAAACGTAACTCGTTTAGTCTATTACTTCACCACAAAGTAACAATTTACCTTGTTACTTCGTGAGAAAGTTATAGTTGGTCAAATGGGCCAACGGGCATCTTACGAACCAAAACGCACTCGATTAGTGTTAATAAGCTTAGATTATCCTTGGGAAGGTTAAGACTTGTGATCAAGAATATGAAGTTCCATACAACAAGTCATGGCCAAAAAAACTAAGTATGGAGACTTTAAACACTCTAGAATGATCTTTCCTTCAACCATTTGATCAAACGTAACTCGTTTAGTCTATTACTTCACCACGAAGTAACAATTTACCTTGTTACTTCGTGAGAAAGTTATAGTTGGTCAAATGGGCCAACATGCATCTTACGAACCAAAACGCACTCGATTAGTGTTAATAAGCTTAGATTATCCTTGGGAAGGTTAAGACTTGTGATCAAGAATATGAAGTTCCATACAACAAGTCATTGCCAAAAAAACTAAGTATGGAGACTTTAAACACTCTAGAATGATCTTTCCTTCAACGATTTGATCAAACGTAACTCGTTTAGTCTATTACTTCACCACGAAGTAACAATTTACCTTGTTACTTCGTGAGAAAGTTATAGTTGGTCAAATGGGCCAACGGGCATCTTACGAACCAAAACGCACTCGATTAGTGTTAATAAGCTTAGATTATCCTTGGGAAGGTTAAGACTTGTGATCAAGAATATGAAGTTCCATACAACAAGTCATGGCCAAAAAAACTAAGTATGGAGACTTTAAACACTCTAGAATGATATTTCCTTCAACCATTTGATCAAACGTAACTCGTTTAGTCTATTACTTCACCACGAAGTAACAATTTACCTTGTTACTTCGTGAGAAAGTTATAGTTGGTCAAATGGGCCAACGGGCATCTTACGAACCAAAACGCACTCGATTAGTGTTAATAAGCTTAGATTATCCTTAGGTTAATACTTGTGATCAAGAATATGAAGTTCCATACAACAAGTCATGGCCAAAAAAACTAAGTATGGAGACTTTAAACACTCTAGAATGATCGTTCCTTCAACCATTTGATCAAACGTAACTCGTTTAGTCTATTACTTCACCACGAAGTAACAGTTTACCTTGTTAATTCGTGAGAAAGTTATAGTTGGTCAAATGGGCCAACGGGCATCTTACGAACCAAAACGCACTCGATTAGTGTTAATAAGCTTAGATTATCCTTGGGAAGGTTAATACTTGTGATCAAGAATATGAAGTTCCATACAACAAGTCATGGCCAAAAAAACTAAGTATGGAGACTTTAAACACTCTAGAATGATCTTTCCTTCAACCATTTGATCAAACGTAACTCGTTTAGTCTATTACTTCACCACGAAGTAACAATTTACCTTGTTACTTCGTGAGAAAGTTATAGATGGTCAAATGGGCCAACATGCATCTTACGAACCAAAACGCACTCGATTAGTGTTAATAAGCTTAGATTATCCTTGGGAAGGTTAAGACTTGTGATCAAGAATATGAAGTTCCATACAACAAGTCATTGCCAAAAAAACTAAGTATGGAGACTTTAAACACTCTAGAATGATCTTTCCTTCAACGATTTGATCAAACGTAACTCGTTTAGTCTATTACTTCACCACGAAGTAACAATTTACCTTGTTACTTCGTGAGAAAGTTATAGTTGGTCAAATTGGCCAACGGGTATCGTACGAACCAAAACGCACTCGATTAGTGTTAATAAGCTTAGATTATGCTTGGGAAGGTTAATACTTGTGATCAAGAATATGAAGTTCCATACAACAAGTCATGGCCAAAAAAACTAAGTATGGAGACTTTAAACACTCTAGAATGATCTTTCCTTCAACGATTTGATCAAACGTAACTCGTTTAGTCTATTACTTCACCACGAAGTAACAATTTACCTTGTTACTTCGTGAGAAAGTTATAGTTGGTCAAATTGGCCAACGGGTATCGTACGAACCAAAACGCACTCGATTAGTGTTAATAAGCTTAGATTATGCTTGGGAAGGTTAATACTTGTGATCAAGAATATGAAGTTCCATACAACAAGTCATGGCCAAAAAAACTAAGTATGGAGACTTTAAACACTCTAGAATGATCTTTCCTTCAACGATTTGATCAAACGTAACTCGTTTAGTCTATTACTTCACCACGAAGTAACAGTTTACCTTGTTACTTCGTGAGAAAGTTATAGTTGGTCAAATGGGCCAACGGGCATCGTACGAACCAAAATGCACTCGATTAGTGTTAATAAGCTTAGATTATCCTTAGGAAGGTTAATACTTGTGATCAAAAATATGAAGTTCCATACAACAAGTCATGGCCAAAAAAACTAAGTATGGAGACTTTAAACACTCTAGAATGATCTTTCCTTCAACGATTTGATCAAACGTAACTCGTTTAGTCTATTACTTCACAACGAAGTAACAGTTTACCTTGTTACTTCGTGAGAAAGTAATAGTTGGTCAAATGGGCCAACGGGTATCGTACAAACCAAAACGCACTCGATTAGTGTTAATAAGCTTAGATTATCCTTGGGAAGGTTAATACTTGTGATCAAGAATATGAAGTTCCATACAACAAGTCATGGCCAAAAAAACTAAGTATGGAGACTTTAAACACTCTAGAATGATCGTTCCTTCAACCATTTGATCAAACGTAACTCGTTTAGTCTATTACTTCACCACGAAGTAACAATTTACCTTGTTACTTCGTGAGAAAGTTATAGTTGGTCAAATGGGCCAACGGGCATCTTACGAACCAAAACGCACTCGATTAGTGTTAATAAGCTTAGATTATCCTTGGGAAGGTTAAGACTTGTGATCAAGAATATGAAGTTCCATACAACAAGTCATGGCCAAAAAAACTAAGTATGGAGACTTTAAACACTCTAGAATGATATTTCCTTCAACCATTTGATCAAACGTAACTCGTTTAGTCTATTACTTCACCACGAAGTAACAATTTACCTTGTTACTTCGTGAGAAAGTTATAGTTGGTCAAATGGGCCAACGGGCATCTTACGAACCAAAACGCACTCGATTAGTGTTAATAAGCTTAGATTATCCTTAGGTTAATACTTGTGATCAAGAATATGAAGTTCCATACAACAAGTCATGGCCAAAAAAACTAAGTATGGAGACTTTAAACACTCTAGAATGATCGTTCCTTCAACCATTTGATCAAACGTAACTCGTTTAGTCTATTACTTCACCACGAAGTAACAGTTTACCTTGTTAATTCGTGAGAAAGTTATAGTTGGTCAAATGGGCCAACGGCCATCGTACGAACCAAAATGCACTCGATTAGTGTTAATAAGCTTAGATTATCCTTAGGAAGGTTAATACTTGTGATCAAAAATATGAAGTTCCATACAACAAGTCATGGCCAAAAAAACTAAGTATGGAGACTTTAAACACTCTAGAATGATCTTTCCTTCAACGATTTGATCAAACGTAACTCGTTTAGTCAATTACTTCACAACGAAGTAACAGTTTACCTTGTTACTTCGTGAGAAAGTAATAGTTGGTCAAATGGGCCAACGGGTATCGTACAAACCAAAACGCACTCGATTAGTGTTAATAAGCTTAGATTATCCTTGGGAAGGTTAATACTTGTGATCAAGAATATGAAGTTCCATACAACAAGTCATGGCCAAAAAAACTAAGTATGGAGACTTTAAACACTCTAGAATGATCGTTCCTTCAACCATTTGATCAAACGTAACTCGTTTAGTCTATTACTTCACCACAAAGTAACAATTTACCTTGTTACTTCGTGAGAAAGTTATAGTTGGTCAAATGGGCCAACGGGCATCTTACGAACCAAAACGCACTCGATTAGTGTTAATAAGCTTAGATTATCCTTGGGAAGGTTAAGACTTGTGATCAAGAATATGAAGTTCCATACAACAAGTCATGGCCAAAAAAACTAAGTATGGAGACTTTAAACACTCTAGAATGATCTTTCCTTCAACCATTTGATCAAACGTAACTCGTTTAGTCTATTACTTCACCACGAAGTAACAATTTACCTTGTTACTTCGTGAGAAAGTTATAGTTGGTCAAATGGGCCAACATGCATCTTACGAACCAAAACGCACTCGATTAGTGTTAATAAGCTTAGATTATCCTTGGGAAGGTTAAGACTTGTGATCAAGAATATGAAGTTCCATACAACAAGTCATTGCCAAAAAAACTAAGTATGGAGACTTTAAACACTCTAGAATGATCTTTCCTTCAACCATTTGATCAAACGTAACTCGTTTAGTCTATTACTTCACAACGAAGTAACAGTTTACCTTGTTACTTCGTGAGAAAGTAATAGTTGGTCAAATGGGCCAACGGGTATCGTACAAACCAAAACGCACTCGATTAGTGTTAATAAGCTTAGATTATCCTTGGGAAGGTTAATACTTGTGATCAAGAATATGAAGTTCCATACAACAAGTCATGGCCAAAAAAACTAAGTATGGAGACTTTAAACACTCTAGAATGATCGTTCCTTCAACCATTTGATCAAACGTAACTCGTTTAGTCTATTACTTCACCACGAAGTAACAATTTACCTTGTTACTTCGTGAGAAAGTTATAGTTGGTCAAATGGGCCAACGGGCATCTTACGAACCAAAACGCACTCGATTAGTGTTAATAAGCTTAGATTATCCTTGGGAAGGTTAAGACTTGTGATCAAGAATATGAAGTTCCATACAACAAGTCATGGCCAAAAAAACTAAGTATGGAGACTTTAAACACTCTAGAATGATATTTCCTTCAACCATTTGATCAAACGTAACTCGTTTAGTCTATTACTTCACCACGAAGTAACAATTTACCTTGTTACTTCGTGAGAAAGTTATAGTTGGTCAAATGGGCCAACGGGCATCTTACGAACCAAAACGCACTCGATTAGTGTTAATAAGCTTAGATTATCCTTAGGTTAATACTTGTGATCAAGAATATGAAGTTCCATACAACAAGTCATGGCCAAAAAAACTAAGTATGGAGACTTTAAACACTCTAGAATGATCGTTCCTTCAACCATTTGATCAAACGTAACTCGTTTAGTCTATTACTTCACCACGAAGTAACAGTTTACCTTGTTAATTCGTGAGAAAGTTATAGTTGGTCAAATGGGCCAACGGCCATCGTACGAACCAAAATGCACTCGATTAGTGTTAATAAGCTTAGATTATCCTTAGGAAGGTTAATACTTGTGATCAAAAATATGAAGTTCCATACAACAAGTCATGGCCAAAAAAACTAAGTATGGAGACTTTAAACACTCTAGAATGATCTTTCCTTCAACGATTTGATCAAACGTAACTCGTTTAGTCAATTACTTCACAACGAAGTAACAGTTTACCTTGTTACTTCGTGAGAAAGTAATAGTTGGTCAAATGGGCCAACGGGTATCGTACAAACCAAAACGCACTCGATTAGTGTTAATAAGCTTAGATTATCCTTGGGAAGGTTAATACTTGTGATCAAGAATATGAAGTTCCATACAACAAGTCATGGCCAAAAAAACTAAGTATGGAGACTTTAAACACTCTAGAATGATCGTTCCTTCAACCATTTGATCAAACGTAACTCGTTTAGTCTATTACTTCACCACAAAGTAACAATTTACCTTGTTACTTCGTGAGAAAGTTATAGTTGGTCAAATGGGCCAACGGGCATCTTACGAACCAAAACGCACTCGATTAGTGTTAATAAGCTTAGATTATCCTTGGGAAGGTTAAGACTTGTGATCAAGAATATGAAGTTCCATACAACAAGTCATGGGCAAAAAAACTAAGTATGGAGACTTTAAACACTCTAGAATGATCTTTCCTTCAACCATTTGATCAAACGTAACTCGTTTAGTCTATTACTTCACCACGAAGTAACAATTTACCTTGTTACTTCGTGAGAAAGTTATAGTTGGTCAAATGGGCCAACATGCATCTTACGAACCAAAACGCACTCGATTAGTGTTAATAAGCTTAGATTATCCTTGGGAAGGTTAAGACTTGTGATCAAGAATATGAAGTTCCATACAACAAGTCATTGCCAAAAAAACTAAGTATGGAGACTTTAAACACTCTAGAATGATCTTTCCTTCAACGATTTGATCAAACGTAACTCGTTTAGTCTATTACTTCACCACGAAGTAACAATTTACCTTGTTACTTCGTGAGAAAGTTATAGTTGGTCAAATTGGCCAACGGGTATCGTACGAACCAAAACGCACTCGATTAGTGTTAATAAGCTTAGATTATGCTTGGGAAGGTTAATACTTGTGATCAAGAATATGAAGTTCCATACAACAAGTCATGGCCAAAAAAACTAAGTATGGAGACTTTAAACACTCTAGAATGATCTTTCCTTCAACGATTTGATCAAACGTAACTCGTTTAGTCTATTACTTCACCACGAAGTAACAGTTTACCTTGTTACTTCGTGAGAAAGTTATAGTTGGTCAAATGGGCCAACGGGCATCGTACGAACCAAAATGCACTCGATTTGTGTTAATAAGCTTAGATTATCCTTAGGAAGGTTAATACTTGTGATCAAAAATATGAAGTTCCATACAACAAGTCATGGCCAAAAAAACTAAGTATGGAGACTTTAAACACTCTAGAATGATCGTTCCTTCAACCATTTGATCAAACGTAACTCGTTTAGTCTATTACTTCACCACAAAGTAACAATTTACCTTGTTACTTCGTGAGAAAGTTATAGTTGGTCAAATGGGCCAACGGGCATCTTACGAACCAAAACGCACTCGATTAGTGTTAATAAGCTTAGATTATCCTTGGGAAGGTTAAGACTTGTGATCAAGAATATGAAGTTCCATACAACAAGTCATGGCCAAAAAAACTAAGTATGGAGACTTTAAACACTCTAGAATGATCTTTCCTTCAACCATTTGATCAAACGTAACTCGTTTAGTCTATTACTTCACCACGAAGTAACAATTTACCTTGTTACTTCGTGAGAAAGTTATAGTTGGTCAAATGGGCCAACATGCATCTTACGAACCAAAACGCACTCGATTAGTGTTAATAAGCTTAGATTATCCTTGGGAAGGTTAAGACTTGTGATCAAGAATATGAAGTTCCATACAACAAGTCATTGCCAAAAAAACTAAGTTGGAGACTTTAAACACTCTAGAATGATCTTTCCTTCAACCATTTGATCAAACGTAACTCGTTTAGTCTATTACTTCACCACGAAGTAACAATTTACCTTGTTACTTCGTGAGAAAGTTATAGTTGGTCAAATGGGCCAACATGCATCTTACGAACCAAAACGCACTCGATTAGTGTTAATAAGCTTAGATTATCCTTGGGAAGGTTAAGACTTGTGATCAAGAATATGAAGTTCCATACAACAAGTCATGGCCAAAAAAACTAAGTATGGAGACTTTAAACACTCTAGAATGATCGTTCCTTCAACCATTTGATCAAACGTAACTCGTTTAGTCTATTACTTCACCACGAAGTAACAGTTTACCTTGTTAATTCGTGAGAAAGTAATAGTTGGTCAAATGGGCCAACGGGTATCGTACGAACCAAAACGCACTCGATTAGTGTTAATAAGCTTAGATTATGCTTGGGAAGGTTAATACTTGTGATCAAGAATATGAAGTTCCATACAACAAGTCATGGCCAAAAAAACTAAGTATGGAGACTTTAAACACTCTAGAATGATCTTTCTTTCAACGATTTGATCAAACGTAACTCGTTTAGTCTATTACTTCACCACGAAGTAACAGTTTATCTTGTTACTTCGTGAGAAAGTTATAGTTGGTCAAATGGGCCAACGGGCATCGTACGAACCAAAATGCACTCGATTAGTGTTAATAAGCTTAGATTATCCTTAGGAAGGTTAATACTTGTGATCAAAAATATGAAGTTCCATACAACAAGTCATGGCCAAAAAAACTAAGTATGGAGACTTTAAACACTCTAGAATGATCTTTCCTTCAACGATTTGATCAAACGTAACTCGTTTAGTCTATTACTTCACAACGAAGTAACAGTTTACCTTGTTACTTCGTGAGAAAGTAATAGTTGGTCAAATGGGCCAACGGGTATCGTACAAACCAAAACGCACTCGATTAGTGTTAATAAGCTTAGATTATCCTTGGGAAGGTTAATACTTGTGATCAAGAATATGAAGTTCCATACAACAAGTCATGGCCAAAAAAACTAAGTATGGAGACTTTAAACACTCTAGAATGATATTTCCTTCAACCATTTGATCAAACGTAACTCGTTTAGTCTATTACTTCACCACGAAGTAACAATTTACCTTGTTACTTCGTGAGAAAGTTATAGTTGGTCAAATGGGCCAACATGCATCTTACGAACCAAAACGCACTCGATTAGTGTTAATAAGCTTAGATTATCCTTGGGAAGGTTAAGACTTGTGATCAAGAATATGAAGTTCCATACAACAAGTCATGGCCAAAAAAACTAAGTATGGAGACTTTAAACACTCTAGAATGATCTTTCCTTCAACCATTTGATCAAACGTAACTCGTTTAGTCTATTACTTCACCACGAAGTAACAATTTACCTTGTTACTTCGTGAGAAAGTTATAGTTGGTCAAATGGGCCAACATGCATCTTACGAACCAAAACGCACTCGAATAGTGTTAATAAGCTTAGATTATCCTTGGGAAGGTTAAGACTTGTGATTAAGAATATGAAGTTCCATACAACAAGTCATTGCCAAAAAAACTAAGTATGGAGACTTTAAACACTCTAGAATGATCTTTCCTTCAACGATTTGATCAAACGTAACTCGTTAGTCTATTACTTCACCACGAAGTAACAATTTACCTTGTTACTTCGTGAGAAAGTTATAGTTGGTCAAATTGGCCAACGGGTATCGTACGAACCAAAACGCACTCGATTAGTGTTAATAAGCTTAGATTATGCTTGGGAAGGTTAATACTTGTGATCAAGAATATGAAGTTCCATACAACAAGTCATGGCCAAAAAAACTAAGTATGGAGACTTTAAACACTCTAGAATGATCTTTCCTTCAACGATTTGATCAAACGTAACTCGTTTAGTCTATTACTTCACCACGAAGTAACAGTTTACCTTGTTACTTCGTGAGAAAGTTATAGTTGGTCAAATGGGCCAACGGGCATCGTACGAACCAAAATGCACTCGATTAGTGTTAATAAGCTTAGATTATCCTTAGGAAGGTTAATACTTGTGATCAAAAATATGAAGTTCCATACAAGAAGTCATGGCCAAAAAAACTAAGTATGGAGACTTTAAACACTCTAGAATGATCTTTCCTTCAACGATTTGATCAAACGTAACTCGTTTAGTCTATTACTTCACAACGAAGTAACAGTTTACCTTGTTACTTCGTGAGAAAGTAATAGTTGGTCAAATGGGCCAACGGGTATCGTACAAACCAAAACGCACTCGATTAGTGTTAATAAGCTTAGATTATCCTTGGGAAGGTTAATACTTGTGATCAAGAATATGAAGTTCCATACAACAAGTCATGGCCAAAAAAACTAAGTATGGAGACTTTAAACACTCTAGAATGATCGTTCCTTCAACCATTTGATCAAACGTAACTCGTTTAGTCTATTACTTCACCACGAAGTAACAATTTACCTTGTTACTTCGTGAGAAAGTTATAGTTGGTCAAATGGGCCAACGGGCATCTTACGAACCAAAACGCACTCGATTAGTGTTAATAAGCTTAGATTATCCTTGGGAAGGTTAAGACTTGTGATCAAGAATATGAAGTTCCATACAACAAGTCATGGCCAAAAAAACTAAGTATGGAGACTTTAAACACTCTAGAATGATCTTTCCTTCAACCATTTGATCAAACGTAACTCGTTTAGTCTATTACTTCACCACGAAGTAACAATTTACCTTGTTACTTCGTGAGAAAGTTATAGTTGGTCAAATGGGCCAACGGGCATCTTACGAACCAAAACGCACTCGATTAGTGTTAATAAGCTTAGATTATCCTTAGGTTAATACTTGTGATCAAGAATATGAAGTTCCATACAACAAGTCATGGCCAAAAAAACTAAGTATGGAGACTTTAAACACTCTAGAATGATCGTTCCTTCAACCATTTGATCAAACGTAACTCGTTTAGTCTATTACTTCACCACGAAGTAACAGTTTACCTTGTTAATTCGTGAGAAAGTTATAGTTGGTCAAATGGGCCAACGGGCATCGTACGAACCAAAATGCACTCGATTAGTGTTAATAAGCTTAGATTATCCTTAGGAAGGTTAATACTTGTGATCAAAAATATGAAGTTCCATACAACAAGTCATGGCCAAAAAAACTAAGTATGGAGACTTTAAACACTCTAGAATGATCTTTCCTTCAACGATTTGATCAAACGTAACTCGTTTAGTCAATTACTTCACAACGAAGTAACAGTTTACCTTGTTACTTCGTGAGAAAGTAATAGTTGGTCAAATGGGCCAACGGGTATCGTACAAACCAAAACGCACTCGATTAGTGTTAATAAGCTTAGATTATCCTTGGGAAGGTTAATACTTGTGATCAAGAATATGAAGTTCCATACAACAAGTCATGGCCAAAAAAACTAAGTATGGAGACTTTAAACACTCTAGAATGATCGTTCCTTCAACCATTTGATCAAACGTAACTCGTTTAGTCTATTACTTCACCACAAAGTAACAATTTACCTTGTTACTTCGTGAGAAAGTTATAGTTGGTCAAATGGGCCAACGGGCATCTTACGAACCAAAACGCACTCGATTAGTGTTAATAAGCTTAGATTATCCTTGGGAAGGTTAAGACTTGTGATCAAGAATATGAAGTTCCATACAACAAGTCATGGCCAAAAAAACTAAGTATGGAGACTTTAAACACTCTAGAATGATCTTTCCTTCAACGATTTGATCAAACGTAACTCGTTTAGTCTATTACTTCACAACGAAGTAACAGTTTACCTTGTTACTTCGTGAGAAAGTAATAGTTGGTCAAATGGGCCAACGGGTATCGTACAAACCAAAACGCACTCGATTAGTGTTAATAAGCTTAGATTATTCTTGGGAAGGTTAATACTTGTGATCAAGAATATGAAGTTCCATACAACAAGTCATGGCCAAAAAAACTAAGTATGGAGACTTTAAACACTCTAGAATGATCTTTCCTTCAACCATTTGATCAAACGTAACTCGTTTAGTCTATTACTTCACCACGAAGTAACAATTTACCTTGTTACTTCGTGAGAAAGTTATAGTTGGTCAAATGGGCCAACATGCATCTTACGAACCAAAACGCACTCGATTAGTGTTAATAAGCTTAGATTATCCTTGGGAAGGTTAAGACTTGTGATCAAGAATATGAAGTTCCATACAACAAGTCATGGCCAAAAAAACTAAGTATGGAGACTTTAAACACTCTAGAATGATCTTTCCTTCAACCATTTGATCAAACGTAACTCGTTTAGTCTATTACTTCACCACGAAGTAACAATTTACCTTGTTACTTCGTGAGAAAGTTATAGTTGGTCAAATGGGCCAACGGGCATCTTACGAACCAAAACGCACTCGATTAGTGTTAATAAGCTTAGATTATCCTTAGGTTAATACTTGTGATCAAGAATATGAAGTTCCATACAACAAGTCATGGCCAAAAAAACTAAGTATGGAGACTTTAAACACTCTAGAATGATCGTTCCTTCAACCATTTGATCAAACGTAACTCGTTTAGTCTATTACTTCACCACGAAGTAACAGTTTACCTTGTTAATTCGTGAGAAAGTTATAGTTGGTCAAATGGGCCAACGGGCATCGTACGAACCAAAATGCACTCGATTAGTGTTAATAAGCTTAGATTATCCTTAGGAAGGTTAATACTTGTGATCAAAAATATGAAGTTCCATACAACAAGTCATGGCCAAAAAAACTAAGTATGGAGACTTTAAACACTCTAGAATGATCTTTCCTTCAACGATTTGATCAAACGTAACTCGTTTAGTCTATTACTTCACAACGAAGTAACAGTTTACCTTGTTACTTCGTGAGAAAGTAATAGTTGGTCAAATGGGCCAACGGGTATCGTACAAACCAAAACGCACTCGATTAGTGTTAATAAGCTTAGATTATCCTTGGGAAGGTTAATACTTGTGATCAAGAATATGAAGTTCCATACAACAAGTCATGGCCAAAAAAACTAAGTATGGAGACTTTAAACACTCTAGAATGATCGTTCCTTCAACCATTTGATCAAACGTAACTCGTTTAGTCTATTACTTCACCACGAAGTAACAATTTACCTTGTTACTTCGTGAGAAAGTTATAGTTGGTCAAATGGGCCAACGGGCATCTTACGAACCAAAACGCACTCGATTAGTGTTAATAAGCTTAGATTATCCTTGGGAAGGTTAAGACTTGTGATCAAGAATATGAAGTTCCATACAACAAGTCATGGCCAAAAAAACTAAGTATGGAGACTTTAAACACTCTAGAATGATCTTTCCTTCAACCATTTGATCAAACGTAACTCGTTTAGTCTATTACTTCACCACGAAGTAACAATTTACCTTGTTACTTCGTGAGAAAGTTATAGTTGGTCAAATGGGCCAACGGGCATCTTACGAACCAAAACGCACTCGATTAGTGTTAATAAGCTTAGATTATCCTTAGGTTAATACTTGTGATCAAGAATATGAAGTTCCATACAACAAGTCATGGCCAAAAAAACTAAGTATGGAGACTTTAAACACTCTAGAATGATCGTTCCTTCAACCATTTGATCAAACGTAACTCGTTTAGTCTATTACTTCACCACGAAGTAACAGTTTACCTTGTTAATTCGTGAGAAAGTTATAGTTGGTCAAATGGGCCAACGGGCATCGTACGAACCAAAATGCACTCGATTAGTGTTAATAAGCTTAGATTATCCTTAGGAAGGTTAATACTTGTGATCAAAAATATGAAGTTCCATACAACAAGTCATGGCCAAAAAAACTAAGTATGGAGACTTTAAACACTCTAGAATGATCTTTCCTTCAACGATTTGATCAAACGTAACTCGTTTAGTCAATTACTTCACAACGAAGTAACAGTTTACCTTGTTACTTCGTGAGAAAGTAATAGTTGGTCAAATGGGCCAACGGGTATCGTACAAACCAAAACGCACTCGATTAGTGTTAATAAGCTTAGATTATCCTTGGGAAGGTTAATACTTGTGATCAAGAATATGAAGTTCCATACAACAAGTCATGGCCAAAAAAACTAAGTATGGAGACTTTAAACACTCTAGAATGATCGTTCCTTCAACCATTTGATCAAACGTAACTCGTTTAGTCTATTACTTCACCACAAAGTAACAATTTACCTTGTTACTTCGTGAGAAAGTTATAGTTGGTCAAATGGGCCAACGGGCATCTTACGAACCAAAACGCACTCGATTAGTGTTAATAAGCTTAGATTATCCTTGGGAAGGTTAAGACTTGTGATCAAGAATATGAAGTTCCATACAACAAGTCATGGCCAAAAAAACTAAGTATGGAGACTTTAAACACTCTAGAATGATCTTTCCTTCAACGATTTGATCAAACGTAACTCGTTTAGTCTATTACTTCACAACGAAGTAACAGTTTACCTTGTTACTTCGTGAGAAAGTAATAGTTGGTCAAATGGGCCAACGGGTATCGTACAAACCAAAACGCACTCGATTAGTGTTAATAAGCTTAGATTATTCTTGGGAAGGTTAATACTTGTGATCAAGAATATGAAGTTCCATACAACAAGTCATGGCCAAAAAAACTAAGTATGGAGACTTTAAACACTCTAGAATGATCTTTCCTTCAACCATTTGATCAAACGTAACTCGTTTAGTCTATTACTTCACCACGAAGTAACAATTTACCTTGTTACTTCGTGAGAAAGTTATAGTTGGTCAAATGGGCCAACATGCATCTTACGAACCAAAACGCACTCGATTAGTGTTAATAAGCTTAGATTATCCTTGGGAAGGTTAAGACTTGTGATCAAGAATATGAAGTTCCATACAACAAGTCATGGCCAAAAAAACTAAGTATGGAGACTTTAAACACTCTAGAATGATCTTTCCTTCAACCATTTGATCAAACGTAACTCGTTTAGTCTATTACTTCACCACGAAGTAACAATTTACCTTGTTACTTCGTGAGAAAGTTATAGTTGGTCAAATGGGCCAACGGGCATCTTACGAACCAAAACGCACTCGATTAGTGTTAATAAGCTTAGATTATCCTTAGGTTAATACTTGTGATCAAGAATATGAAGTTCCATACAACAAGTCATGGCCAAAAAAACTAAGTATGGAGACTTTAAACACTCTAGAATGATCGTTCCTTCAACCATTTGATCAAACGTAACTCGTTTAGTCTATTACTTCACCACGAAGTAACAGTTTACCTTGTTAATTCGTGAGAAAGTTATAGTTGGTCAAATGGGCCAACGGGCATCGTACGAACCAAAATGCACTCGATTAGTGTTAATAAGCTTAGATTATCCTTAGGAAGGTTAATACTTGTGATCAAAAATATGAAGAAAAAAGAGGTTTATAACAGAAAAAACAGGGGGGTACTACATCAGGAGCCGAGCGTTGTACCCAATCGCTCGATCCAAGCAAACAGTAGAGAAGCTAAGGGGTTCGTAAGGATTTCCCCAAAACCTAAGCCAAAGGGCTATACTCGAGATATCCAACCTACCAAGCGCCTTCCCACTAGAGCAATGACCGCCCGTGAGAGTGTAGTATTTAGAAATCACACCCAAAGCCGAAGTGTGCAATCGAAATACCCTCTCCCACATAGGGAGGCCAAGGTCTATGTGAGCAAGGCGCGCTTCCTCGAAAATGTATACACCGCCCGTGAGAGTAAGATACTTAGAAGTCGTACCCGGTGAGGGCTTACGCAATCCAAGCATCCTCTCCCACATAGGGAGGCGTATGCAATTTCGGGCGAAGCAATAATGATCGAAACTATTACAAAAAAGAGCATACCACAAACCCGGGTACCTCGAAAAATAACCTAAGCTAGAAAGGAAAGGAGCGTACAACAAGTAAAAACAACAAAAACAAACTATGGAAAGCAAACAATCCAAAGAACTAGAATCAAACATCATGGCCTCGGCTTAGGGTGACGAAAAGTAGGCCAACACATCTTGTCTTTCTCAATAAGAACCCGAACCTTGTGGCTAGCCAAAGTGCCCGTTTGACGACCGTTGATGCGAAGAATGCATGCTTCATTAGCGAGTTGGTCCGCCACTTGGTTGCCCTCCCTATATGTATGATGCATGGTCCCATTGACAAGGACCAATAGGGTGCGAATCTCTTCAAGTTGCCGAATGATCTTCCATGGGCCTCCTCTCATTGCATTCACAATGGGTAAGGTGATAAGGGCATCCGTTTCAATATCCACGTCACGCACTCCGAGGGAATGACAATATTGGAGACCTTGATAGATGGCCATAAGCTCCGCTTCAACATTCGTCATAGGCTCCAAAGCAATGTGATAAGTCCAAGCACAATTTCCCAAATGATCACGAAGAATGCCACCACCACCGGCCATCCCGGGGTTCCCTTTAGAGCTACCATCCGTGTTGAGCTTCCATCGCCCTTCCCCCGGTTTCTTCCACACAACCTCAATGGGAGGTTTAATACGAACTCTTGCAAGTTTAATACCCCACATATCCACAACGTATTTGGACCCGCGCTAAAGAATCTCCTCACATGGATTGATAGTGAAGAGATCAATCACGTGGCGGACAACCCTATGAATGATGATTTTGGCATTCATGGGGACACCATTATGCCTAGCCGCATTTCTTGCCGTCCAAATGTACCATATCACCAAAATAGGAACAATAATACGAATGTGGCCGGGAGGGGTATGACGGCTCACTTTGATCCAATACGCAATTAAATTGTTCCAAGAAATAAAGACGGGTTGCTTGATATGGAAAGTGCGGAAAAAGTAAGACCATACCTCTTGGGCAAGCGGGCTAGACCAAAAGATGTGATCCGTAGTCTCCACATTTCGACAACAATTGCATTGCGAGGTAATCTCCATCTTCAAACGCTTAGCAATCTTTTCATCCGTAGGTAAGAGGTTTTGCACATATCGCCACGCAAAGAAGGAGATATTCGGAAGGAGTAGACGATGCCAAAGGAACCTATAGATGCCGGATGGTGTATAGGGGTCACAAATGGATCGGCGTGCGGACTTAGTAGAGAAAAACCCATTGGGATCAAGCTTCCAAAGCGGAGTGTCTTTGCCTTCTTGACCAATGGGGACCTCAATCACCCGAGCCACGTCATCATCCTCCAAGACCTCCTCAAGCTTAGCAATGTCCCATTCCCCGTTGACCCAAAAGTCACTAATGCGCGTGCGGGAGTTAATATGCACGCCATCCCGGGGTCTAAGTAGGCCTTCTTTCAACCATTGATCCACCCAAAAGAACGAAGAGCCATCCTTGATGTCCCAAAACATATGTTGTTGGGCTTTGGAAGCCGCTTTAGTCAATCTTCTCCATCCACGAAAGTCCCAAGGCTTGCTACTAAAGATAGGATCCCGCGTAGCGTACCTAGACATCATGTATTTGGCCCATAACGAGTCTTGCAAACGAAACCTCCACCAAAAAAACTAAGTATGGAGACTTTAAACACTCTAGAATGATCTTTCCTTCAACGATTTGATCAAACGTAACTCGTTTAGTCAATTACTTCACAACGAAGTAACAGTTACTTCGTGAGAAAGTAATAGTTGGTCAAATGGGCCAACGGGTATCGTACAAACCAAAACGCACTCGATTAGTGTTAATAAGCTTAGATTATCCTTGGGAAGGTTAATACTTGTGATCAAGAATATGAAGTTCCATACAACAAGTCATGGCCAAAAAAACTAAGTATGGAGACTTTAAACACTCTAGAATGATCGTTCCTTCAACCATTTGATCAAACGTAACTCGTTTAGTCTATTACTTCACCACAAAGTAACAATTTACCTTGTTACTTCGTGAGAAAGTTATAGTTGGTCAAATGGGCCAACGGGCATCTTACGAACCAAAACGCACTCGATTAGTGTTAATAAGCTTAGATTATCCTTGGGAAGGTTAAGACTTGTGATCAAGAATATGAAGTTCCATACAACAAGTCATGGCCAAAAAAACTAAGTATGGAGACTTTAAACACTCTAGAATGATCTTTCCTTCAACCATTTGATCAAACGTAACTCGTTTAGTCTATTACTTCACCACGAAGTAACAATTTACCTTGTTACTTCGTGAGAAAGTTATAGTTGGTCAAATGGGCCAACATGCATCTTACGAACCAAAACGCACTCGATTAGTGTTAATAAGCTTAGATTATCCTTGGGAAGGTTAAGACTTGTGATCAAGAATATGAAGTTCCATACAACAAGTCATTGCCAAAAAAACTAAGTATGGAGACTTTAAACACTCTAGAATGATCTTTCCTTCAACGATTTGATCAAACGTAACTCGTTTAGTCTATTACTTCACCACGAAGTAACAATTTACCTTGTTACTTCGTGATAAAGTTATAGTTGGTCAAATTGGCCAACGGGTATCGTACGAACCAAAACGCACTCGATTAGTGTTAATAAGCTTAGATTATGCTTGGGAAGGTTAATACTTGTGATCAAGAATATGAAGTTCCATACAACAAGTCATGGCCAAAAAAACTAAGTATGGAGACTTTAAACACTCTAGAATGATCTTTCCTTCAACGATTTGATCAAACGTAACTCGTTTAGTCTATTACTTCACCACGAAGTAACAGTTTACCTTGTTACTTCGTGAGAAAGTTATAGTTGGTCAAATGGGCCAACGGGCATCGTACGAACCAAAATGCACTCGATTAGTGTTAATAAGCTTAGATTATCCTTAGGAAGGTTAATACTTGTGATAAAAAATATGAAGTTCCATACAACAAGTCATGGCCAAAAAAACTAAGTATGGAGACTTTAAACACTCTAGAATGATCTTTCCTTCAACGATTTGATCAAACGTAACTCGTTTAGTCTATTACTTCACAACGAAGTAACAGTTTACCTTGTTACTTCGTGAGAAAGTAATAGTTGGTCAAATGGGCCAACGGGTATCGTACAAACCAAAACGCACTCGATTAGTGTTAATAAGCTTAGATTATCCTTGGGAAGGTTAATACTTGTGATCAAGAATATGAAGTTCCATACAACAAGTCATGGCCAAAAAAACTAAGTATGGAGACTTTAAACACTCTAGAATGATCGTTCCTTCAACCATTTGATCAAACGTAACTCGTTTAGTCTATTACTTCACCACGAAGTAACAATTTACCTTGTTACTTCGTGAGAAAGTTATAGTTGGTCAAATGGGCCAACGGGCATCTTACGAACCAAAACGCACTCGATTAGTGTTAATAAGCTTAGATTATCCTTAGGAAGGTTAAGACTTGTGATCAAGAATATGAAGTTCCATACAACAAGTCATGGCCAAAAAAACTAAGTATGGAGACTTTAAACACTCTAGAATGATCTTTCCTTCAACCATTTGATCAAACGTAACTCGTTTAGTCTATTACTTCACCACGAAGTAACAATTTACCTTGTGACTTCGTGAGAAAGTTATAGTTGGTAAAATGGGCCAACATGCATCTTACGAACCAAAACGCACTCGATTAGTGTTAATAAGCTTAGATTATCCTTGGGAAGGTTAAGACTTGTGATCAAGAATATGAAGTTCCATACAACAAGTCATTGCCAAAAAAACTAAGTATGGAGACTTTAAACACTCTAGAATGATCTTTCCTTCAACGATTTGATCAAACGTATCTCGTTTAGTCTATTACTTCACCACGAAGTAACAATTTACCTTGTTACTTCGTGAGAAAGTTATAGTTGGTCAAATTGGCCAACGGGTATCGTACGAACCAAAACGCACTCGATTAGTGTTAATAAGCTTAGATTATGCTTGGGAAGGTTAATACTTGTGATCAAGAATATGAAGTTCCATACAACAAGTCATGGCCAAAAAAACTAAGTATGGAGACTTTAAACACTCTAGAATGATCTTTCCTTCAACGATTTGATCAAACGTAACTCGTTTAGTCAATTACTTCACAACGAAGTAACAGTTACTTCGTGAGAAAGTAATAGTTGGTCAAATGGGCCAACGGGTATCGTACAAACCAAAACGCACTCGATTAGTGTTAATAAGCTTAGATTATCCTTGGGAAGGTTAATACTTGTGATCAAGAATATGAAGTTCCATACAACAAGTCATGGCCAAAAAAACTAAGTATGGAGACTTTAAACACTCTAGAATGATCGTTCCTTCAACCATTTGATCAAACGTAACTCGTTTAGTCTATTACTTCACCACAAAGTAACAATTTACCTTGTTACTTCGTGAGAAAGTTATAGTTGGTCAAATGGGCCAACGGGCATCTTACGAACCAAAACGCACTCGATTAGTGTTAATAAGCTTAGATTATCCTTGGGAAGGTTAAGACTTGTGATCAAGAATATGAAGAAGAAAGAAGGTTTATAAAAAGTAAAAACTGCGGGGTACTACATCGGGAGTCGAGCGTTGTACCCAATCGCTCGTTCCAAGCAAAAAGGGGGTTTATAAGAACACCCCCAAAAGATGAGCCAAAAGGCAATGCTCGAGATATCCAACCTAACAAGCGCCTTCCCACTAGAGCAGTGACCGCCCGTGAGAGTGTAGTATCTAGAAGTCACACCCAAAGTCAAAGTGTGCAATCCAAATACCTTCTCCCACATAGGGAGGCCAAGGCCTTTGTGAGAAGGGCGCACTTCCTCGAAGATGTGTACACCGCCCGTGAGAGTAAGATACTTAGAAGTCGTTCCCGATGAGGGCTTACGTAAGCATCCTCTCTCACATAGGGAGGCGTATACATTTCGAGCGAAGCCAAAGTGATCGTAACGATTACAAAAAAGAGCGTACCACAAAGTCGGGTACCTCGAAAAATAACCTAATCTATAATAGAAAGGGAGTATAACAAATAATGACAACAAAATCTATCAAGAGGAAACAACCACTCCAAAAATCTAGCTTCAAGCTTCATGACCTCGGCTTAGGGTGTCGAAACGTGGGCCAACACATCTTGTCTTTCTCAATGAGGACCCGGACCTTGTGGCTAGCCAAAGTGCTCGGTTGACGACCGTTGATGCGAAGAATACAAGCTTCATTAGCAAGTTGATCCGCCACTTGGTTGCCCTCCCTATATGTATGATGCATGGTCCCATTGACAAGGACCAATAGGGTGCGAATCTCTTCAAGTTGCCGAATGATCTTCCATGGGCCACCTCTCTTCGCATTCACAATGGGTAAGGTGATAAGGGCATCCGTTTCAATATCAAGAATATGAAGTTCCATACAACAAGTCATGGCCAAAAAAACTAAGTATGGAGACTTTAAACACTCTAGAATGATCTTTCCTTCAACCATTTGATCAAACGTAACTCGTTTAGTCTATTACTTCACCACGAAGTAACAATTTACCTTGTTACTTTGTGAGAAAGTTATAGTTGGTCAAATGGGCCAACATGCATCTTACGAACCAAAACGCACTCGATTAGTGTTAATAAGCTTAGATTATCCTTGGGAAGGTTAAGACTTGTGATCAAGAATATGAAGTTCCATACAACAAGTCATTGCCAAAAAAACTAAGTATGGAGACTTTAAACACTCTAGAATGATCTTTCCTTCAACGATTTGATCAAACGTAACTCGTTTAGTCTATTACTTCACCACGAAGTAACAATTTACCTTGTTACTTCGTGAGAAAGTTATAGTTGGTCAAATGGGCCAACATGCATCTTACGAACCAAAACGCACTCGATTAGTGTTAATAAGCTTAGATTATCCTTGGGAAGGTTAAGACTTGTGATCAAGAATATGAAGTTCCATACAACAAGTCATTGCCAAAAAAACTAAGTATGGAGACTTTAAACACTCTAGAATGATCTTTCCTTCAACGATTTGATCAAACGTATCTCGTTTAGTCTATTACTTCACCACGAAGTAACAATTTACCTTGTTACTTCGTGAGAAAGTTATAGTTGGTCAAATTGGCCAACGGGTATCGTACGAACCAAAACGCACTCGATTAGTGTTAATAAGCTTAGATTATGCTTGGGAAGGTTAATACTTGTGATCAAGAATATGAAGTTCCATACAACAAGTCATGGCCAAAAAAACTAAGTATGGAGACTTTAAACACTCTAGAATGATCTTTCCTTCAACCATTTGATCAAACGTAACTCGTTTAGTCTATTACTTCACCACGAAGTAACAATTTACCTTGTTACTTCGTGAGAAAGTTATAGTTGGTCAAATGGGCCAACATGCATCTTACGAACCAAAACGCACTCGATTAGTGTTAATAAGCTTAGATTATCCTTGGGAAGGTTAAGACTTGTGATCAAGAATATGAAGTTCCATACAACAAGTCATTGCCAAAAAAACTAAGTATGGAGACTTTAAACACTCTAGAATGATCTTTCCTTCAACGATTTGATCAAACGTATCTCGTTTAGTCTATTACTTCACCACGAAGTAACAATTTACCTTGTTACTTCGTGAGAAAGTTATAGTTGGTCAAATTGGCCAACGGGTATCGTACGAACCAAAACGCACTCGATTAGTGTTAATAAGCTTAGATTATGCTTGGGAAGGTTAATACTTGTGATCAAGAATATGAAGTTCCATACAACAAGTCATGGCCAAAAAAACTAAGTATGGAGACTTTAAACACTCTAGAATGATCGTTCCTTCAACCATTTGATCAAACGTAACTCGTTTAGTCTATTACTTCACCACAAAGTAACAATTTACCTTGTTACTTCGTGAGAAAGTTATAGTTGGTCAAATGGGCCAACGGGCATCTTACGAACCAAAACGCACTCGATTAGTGTTAATAAGCTTAGATTATCCTTGGGAAGGTTAAGACTTGTGATCAAGAATATGAAGAAGAAAGAAGGTTTATAAAAAGTAAAAACTGCGGGGTACTACATCGGGAGTCGAGCGTTGTACCCAATCGCTCGTTCCAAGCAAAAAGGGGGTTTATAAGAACACCCCCAAAAGATGAGCCAAAAGGCAATGCTCGAGATATCCAACCTAACAAGCGCCTTCCCACTAGAGCAGTGACCGCCCGTGAGAGTGTAGTATCTAGAAGTCACACCCAAAGTCAAAGTGTGCAATCCAAATACCTTCTCCCACATAGGGAGGCCAAGGCCTTTGTGAGAAGGGCGCACTTCCTCGAAGATGTGTACACCGCCCGTGAGAGTAAGATACTTAGAAGTCGTTCCCGATGAGGGCTTACGTAAGCATCCTCTCCCACATAGGGAGGCGTATACATTTCGAGCGAAGCCAAAGTGATCGTAACGATTACAAAAAAGAGCGTACCACAAAGTCGGGTACCTCGAAAAATAACCTAATCTATAATAGAAAGGGAGTATAACAAATAATGACAACAAAATCTATCAAGAGGAAACAACCACTCCAAAAATCTAGCTTCAAGCTTCATGACCTCGGCTTAGGGTGTCGAAACGTGGGCCAACACATCTTGTCTTTCTCAATGAGGACCCGGACCTTGTGGCTAGCCAAAGTGCTCGGTTGACGACCGTTGATGCGAAGAATACAAGCTTCATTAGCAAGTTGATCCGCCACTTGGTTGCCCTCCCTATATGTATGATGCATGGTCCCATTGACAAGGACCAATAGGGTGCGAATCTCTTCAAGTTGCCGAATGATCTTCCATGGGCCACCTCTCTTCGCATTCACAATGGGTAAGGTGATAAGGGCATCCGTTTCAATATCAAGAATATGAAGTTCCATACAACAAGTCATGGCCAAAAAAACTAAGTATGGAGACTTTAAACACTCTAGAATGATCTTTCCTTCAACCATTTGATCAAACGTAACTCGTTTAGTCTATTACTTCACCACGAAGTAACAATTTACCTTGTTACTTTGTGAGAAAGTTATAGTTGGTCAAATGGGCCAACATGCATCTTACGAACCAAAACGCACTCGATTAGTGTTAATAAGCTTAGATTATCCTTGGGAAGGTTAAGACTTGTGATCAAGAATATGAAGTTCCATACAACAAGTCATTGCCAAAAAAACTAAGTATGGAGACTTTAAACACTCTAGAATGATCTTTCCTTCAACGATTTGATCAAACGTAACTCGTTTAGTCTATTACTTCACCACGAAGTAACAATTTACCTTGTTACTTCGTGAGAAAGTTATAGTTGGTCAAATGGGCCAACATGCATCTTACGAACCAAAACGCACTCGATTAGTGTTAATAAGCTTAGATTATCCTTGGGAAGGTTAAGACTTGTGATCAAGAATATGAAGTTCCATACAACAAGTCATTGCCAAAAAAACTAAGTATGGAGACTTTAAACACTCTAGAATGATCTTTCCTTCAACGATTTGATCAAACGTATCTCGTTTAGTCTATTACTTCACCACGAAGTAACAATTTACCTTGTTACTTCGTGAGAAAGTTATAGTTGGTCAAATTGGCCAACGGGTATCGTACGAACCAAAACGCACTCGATTAGTGTTAATAAGCTTAGATTATGCTTGGGAAGGTTAATACTTGTGATCAAGAATATGAAGTTCCATACAACAAGTCATGGCCAAAAAAACTAAGTATGGAGACTTTAAACACTCTAGAATGATCTTTCCTTCAACCATTTGATCAAACGTAACTCGTTTAGTCTATTACTTCACCACGAAGTAACAATTTACCTTGTTACTTCGTGAGAAAGTTATAGTTGGTCAAATGGGCCAACATGCATCTTACGAACCAAAACGCACTCGATTAGTGTTAATAAGCTTAGATTATCCTTGGGAAGGTTAAGACTTGTGATCAAGAATATGAAGTTCCATACAACAAGTCATTGCCAAAAAAACTAAGTATGGAGACTTTAAACACTCTAGAATGATCTTTCCTTCAACGATTTGATCAAACGTATCTCGTTTAGTCTATTACTTCACCACGAAGTAACAATTTACCTTGTTACTTCGTGAGAAAGTTATAGTTGGTCAAATTGGCCAACGGGTATCGTACGAACCAAAACGCACTCGATTAGTGTTAATAAGCTTAGATTATGCTTGGGAAGGTTAATACTTGTGATCAAGAATATGAAGTTCCATACAACAAGTCATGGCCAAAAAAACTAAGTATGGAGACTTTAAACACTCTAGAATGATCTTTCCTTCAACGATTTGATCAAACGTAACTCGTTTAGTCAATTACTTCACACCGAAGTAACAGTTACTTCGTGAGAAAGTAATAGTTGGTCAAATGGGCCAACGGGTATCGTACAAACCAAAACGCACTCGATTAGTGTTAATAAGCTTAGATTATCCTTGGGAAGGTTAATACTTGTGATCAAGAATATGAAGTTCCATACAACAAGTCATGGCCAAAAAAACTAAGTATGGAGACTTTAAACACTCTAGAATGATCGTTCCTTCAACCATTTGATCAAACGTAACTCGTTTAGTCTATTACTTCACCACAAAGTAACAATTTACCTTGTTACTTCGTGAGAAAGTTATAGTTGGTCAAATGGGCCAACGGGCATCTTACGAACCAAAACGCACTCGATTAGTGTTAATAAGCTTAGATTATCCTTGGGAAGGTTAAGACTTGTGATCAAGAATATGAAGTTCCATACAACAAGTCATGGCCAAAAATACTAAGTATGGAGACTTTAAACACTCTAGAATGATCTTTCCTTCAACCATTTGATCAAACGTAACTCGTTTAGTCTATTACTTCACCACGAAGTAACAATTTACCTTGTTACTTCGTGAGAAAGTTATAGTTGGTCAAATGGGCCAACATGCATCTTACGAACCAAAACGCACTCGATTAGTGTTAATAAGCTTAGATTATCCTTGGGAAGGTTAAGACTTGTGATCAAGAATATGAAGTTCCATACAACAAGTCATTGCCAAAAAAACTAAGTATGGAGACTTTAAACACTCTAGAATGATCTTTCCTTCAACGATTTGATCAAACGTAACTCGTTTAGTCTATTACTTCACCACGAAGTAACAATTTACCTTGTTACTTCGTGAGAAAGTTATAGTTGGTCAAATGGGCCAACATGCATCTTACGAACCAAAACGCACTCGATTAGTGTTAATAAGCTTAGATTATCCTTGGGAAGGTTAAGACTTGTGATCAAGAATATGAAGTTCCATACAACAAGTCATTGCCAAAAAAACTAAGTATGGAGACTTTAAACACTCTAGAATGATCTTTCCTTCAACGATTTGATCAAACGTATCTCGTTTAGTCTATTACTTCACCACGAAGTAACAATTTACCTTGTTACTTCGTGAGAAAGTTATAGTTGGTCAAATTGGCCAACGGGTATCGTACGAACCAAAACGCACTCGATTAGTGTTAATAAGCTTAGATTATGCTTGGGAAGGTTAATACTTGTGATCAAGAATATGAAGTTCCATACAACAAGTCATGGCCAAAAAAACTAAGTATGGAGACTTTAAACACTCTAGAATGATCTTTCCTTCAACGATTTGATCAAACGTAACTCGTTTAGTCTATTACTTCACCACGAAGTAACAGTTTACCTTGTTACTTCGTGAGAAAGTTATAGTTGGTCAAATGGGCCAACGGGCATCGTACGAACCAAAATGCACTCGATTAGTGTTAATAAGCTTAGATTATCCTTAGGAAGGTTAATACTTGTGATCAAAAATATGAAGTTCCATACAACAAGTCATGGCCAAAAAAACTAAGTATGGAGACTTTAAACACTCTAGAATGATCTTTCCTTCAACGATTTGATCAAACGTAACTCGTTTAGTCTATTACTTCACAACGAAGTAACAGTTTACCTTGTTACTTCGTGAGAAAGTAATAGTTGGTCAAATGGGCCAACGGGTATCGTACAAACCAAAACGCACTCGATTAGTGTTAATAAGCTTAGATTATCCTTGGGAAGGTTAATACTTGTGATCAAGAATATGAAGTTCCATACAACAAGTCATGGCCAAAAAAACTAAGTATGGAGACTTTAAACACTCTAGAATGATCGTTCCTTCAACCATTTGATCAAACGTAACTCGTTTAGTCTATTACTTCACCACAAAGTAACAATTTACCTTGTTACTTCGTGAGAAAGTTATAGTTGGTCAAATGGGCCAACGGGCATCTTACGAACCAAAACGCACTCGATTAGTGTTAATAAGCTTAGATTATCCTTGGGAAGGTTAAGACTTGTGATCAAGAATATGAAGTTCCATACAACAAGTCATGGCCAAAAAAACTAAGTATGGAGACTTTAAACACTCTAGAATGATCTTTCCTTCAACCATTTGATCAAACGTAACTCGTTTAGTCTATTACTTCACCACGAAGTAACAATTTACCTTGTGACTTCGTGAGAAAGTTATAGTTGGTAAAATGGGCCAACATGCATCTTACGAACCAAAACGCACTCGATTAGTGTTAATAAGCTTAGATTATCCTTGGGAAGGTTAAGACTTGTGATCAAGAATATGAAGTTCCATACAACAAGTCATTGCCAAAAAAACTAAGTATGGAGACTTTAAACACTCTAGAATGATCTTTCCTTCAACGATTTGATCAAACGTATCTCGTTTAGTCTATTACTTCACCATGAAGTAACAATTTACCTTGTTACTTCGTGAGAAAGTTATAGTTGGTCAAATTGGCCAACGGGTATCGTACGAACCAAAACGCACTCGATTAGTGTTAATAAGCTTAGATTATGCTTGGGAAGGTTAATACTTGTGATCAAGAATATGAAGTTCCATACAACAAGTCATGGCCAAAAAAACTAAGTATGGAGACTTTAAACACTCTAGAATGATCTTTCCTTCAACGATTTGATCAAACGTAACTCGTTTAGTCAATTACTTCACAACGAAGTAACAGTTACTTCGTGAGAAAGTAATAGTTGGTCAAATGGGCCAACGGGTATCGTACAAACCAAAACGCACTCGATTAGTGTTAATAAGCTTAGATTATCCTTGGGAAGGTTAATACTTGTGATCAAGAATATGAAGTTCCATACAACAAGTCATGGCCAAAAAAACTAAGTATGGAGACTTTAAACACTCTAGAATGATCGTTCCTTCAACCATTTGATCAAACGTAACTCGTTTAGTCTATTACTTCACCACAAAGTAACAATTTACCTTGTTACTTCGTGAGAAAGTTATAGTTGGTCAAATGGGCCAACGGGCATCTTACGAACCAAAACGCACTCGATTAGTGTTAATAAGCTTAGATTATCCTTGGGAAGGTTAAGACTTGTGATCAAGAATATGAAGTTCCATACAACAAGTCATGGCCAAAAAAACTAAGTATGGAGACTTTAAACACTCTAGAATGATCTTTCCTTCAACCATTTGATCAAACGTAACTCGTTTAGTCTATTACTTCACCACGAAGTAACAATTTACCTTGTTACTTCGTGAGAAAGTTATAGTTGGTCAAATGGGCCAACATGCATCTTACGAACCAAAACGCACTCGATTAGTGTTAATAAGCTTAGATTATCCTTGGGAAGGTTAAGACTTGTGATCAAGAATATGAAGTTCCATACAACAAGTCATTGCCAAAAAAACTAAGTATGGAGACTTTAAACACTCTAGAATGATCTTTCCTTCAACGATTTGATCAAACGTAACTCGTTTAGTCTATTACTTCACCACGAAGTAACAATTTACCTTGTTACTTCGTGAGAAAGTTATAGTTGGTCAAATGGGCCAACATGCATCTTACGAACCAAAACGCACTCGATTAGTGTTAATAAGCTTAGATTATCCTTGGGAAGGTTAAGACTTGTGATCAAGAATATGAAGTTCCATACAACAAGTCATTGCCAAAAAAACTAAGTATGGAGACTTTAAACACTCTAGAATGATCTTTCCTTCAACGATTTGATCAAACGTATCTCGTTTAGTCTATTACTTCACCACGAAGTAACAATTTACCTTGTTACTTCGTGAGAAAGTTATAGTTGGTCAAATTGGCCAACGGGTATCGTACGAACCAAAACGCACTCGATTAGTGTTAATAAGCTTAGATTATGCTTGGGAAGGTTAATACTTGTGATCAAGAATATGAAGTTCCATACAACAAGTCATGGCCAAAAAAACTAAGTATGGAGACTTTAAACACTCTAGAATGATCTTTCCTTCAACGATTTGATCAAACGTAACTCGTTTAGTCTATTACTTCACCACGAAGTAACAGTTTACCTTGTTACTTCGTGAGAAAGTTATAGTTGGTCAAATGGGCCAACGGGCATCGTACGAACCAAAATGCACTCGATTAGTGTTAATAAGCTTAGATTATCCTTAGGAATGTTAATACTTGTGATCAAAAATATGAAGTTCCATACAACAAGTCATGGCCAAAAAAACTAAGTATGGAGACTTTAAACACTCTAGAATGATCTTTCCTTCAACGATTTGATCAAACGTAACTCGTTTAGTCTATTACTTCACAACGAAGTAACAGTTTACCTTGTTACTTCGTGAGAAAGTAATAGTTGGTCAAATGGGCCAACGGGTATCGTACAAACCAAAACGCACTCGATTAGTGTTAATAAGCTTAGATTATCCTTGGGAAGGTTAATACTTGTGATCAAGAATATGAAGTTCCATACAACAAGTCATGGCCAAAAAAACTAAGTATGGAGACTTTAAACACTCTAGAATGATCGTTCCTTCAACCATTTGATCAAACGTAACTCGTTTAGTCTATTACTTCACCACAAAGTAACAATTTACCTTGTTACTTCGTGAGAAAGTTATAGTTGGTCAAATGGACCAACGGGCATCTTACGAACCAAAACGCACTCGATTAGTGTTAATAAGCTTAGATTATCCTTGGGAAGGTTAAGACTTGTGATCAAGAATATGAAGTTCCATACAACAAGTCATGGCCAAAAAAACTAAGTATGGAGACTTTAAACACTCTAGAATGATCTTTCCTTCAACCATTTGATCAAACGTAACTCGTTTAGTCTATTACTTCACCACGAAGTAACAATTTACCTTGTGACTTCGTGAGAAAGTTATAGTTGGTAAAATGGGCCAACATGCATCTTACGAACCAAAACGCACTCGATTAGTGTTAATAAGCTTAGATTATCCTTGGGAAGGTTAAGACTTGTGATCAAGAATATGAAGTTCCATACAACAAGTCATTGCCAAAAAAACTAAGTATGGAGACTTTAAACACTCTAGAATGATCTTTCCTTCAACGATTTGATCAAACGTATCTCGTTTAGTCTATTACTTCACCACGAAGTAACAATTTACCTTGTTACTTCGTGAGAAAGTTATAGTTGGTCAAATTGGCCAACGGGTATCGTACGAACCAAAACGCACTCGATTAGTGTTAATAAGCTTAGATTATGCTTGGGAAGGTTAATACTTGTGATCAAGAATATGAAGTTCCATACAACAAGTCATGGCCAAAAAAACTAAGTATGGAGACTTTAAACACTCTAGAATGATCTTTCCTTCAACGATTTGATCAAACGTAACTCGTTTAGTCAATTACTTCACAACGAAGTAACAGTTACTTCGTGAGAAAGTAATAGTTGGTCAAATGGGCCAACGGGTATCGTACAAACCAAAACGCACTCGATTAGTGTTAATAAGCTTAGATTATCCTTGGGAAGGTTAATACTTGTGATCAAGAATATGAAGTTCCATACAACAAGTCATGGCCAAAAAAACTAAGTATGGAGACTTTAAACACTCTAGAATGATCGTTCCTTCAACCATTTGATCAAACGTAACTCGTTTAGTCTATTACTTCACCACAAAGTAACAATTTACCTTGTTACTTCGTGAGAAAGTTATAGTTGGTCAAATGGGCCAACGGGCATCTTACGAACCAAAACGCACTCGATTAGTGTTAATAAGCTTAGATTATCCTTGGGAAGGTTAAGACTTGTGATCAAGAATATGAAGTTCCATACAACAAGTCATGGCCAAAAAAACTAAGTATGGAGACTTTAAACACTCTAGAATGATCTTTCCTTCAACCATTTGATCAAACGTAACTCGTTTAGTCTATTACTTCACCACGAAGTAACAATTTACCTTGTTACTTCGTGAGAAAGTTATAGTTGGTCAAATGGGCCAACATGCATCTTACGAACCAAAACGCACTCGATTAGTGTTAATAAGCTTAGATTATCCTTGGGAAGGTTAAGACTTGTGATCAAGAATATGAAGTTCCATACAACAAGTCATTGCCAAAAAAACTAAGTATGGAGACTTTAAACACTCTAGAATGATCTTTCCTTCAACGATTTGATCAAACGTAACTCGTTTAGTCTATTACTTCACCACGAAGTAACAATTTACCTTGTTACTTCGTGAGAAAGTTATAGTTGGTCAAATGGGCCAACATGCATCTTACGAACCAAAACGCACTCGATTAGTGTTAATAAGCTTAGATTATCCTTGGGAAGGTTAAGACTTGTGATCAAGAATATGAAGTTCCATACAACAAGTCATTGCCAAAAAAACTAAGTATGGAGACTTTAAACACTCTAGAATGATCGTTCCTTCAACCATTTGATCAAACGTAACTCGTTTAGTCTATTACTTCACCACAAAGTAACAATTTACCTTGTTACTTCGTGAGAAAGTTATAGTTGGTCAAATGGGCCAACGGGCATCTTACGAACCAAAACGCACTCGATTAGTGTTAATAAGCTTAGATTATCCTTGGGAAGGTTAAGACTTGTGATCAAGAATATGAAGTTCCATACAACAAGTCATGGCCAAAAAAACTAAGTATGGAGACTTTAAACACTCTAGAATGATCTTTCCTTCAACCATTTGATCAAACGTAACTCGTTTAGTCTATTACTTCACCACGAAGTAACAATTTACCTTGTGACTTCGTGAGAAAGTTATAGTTGGTAAAATGGGCCAACATGCATCTTACGAACCAAAACGCACTCGATTAGTGTTAATAAGCTTAGATTATCCTTGGGAAGGTTAAGACTTGTGATCAAGAATATGAAGTTCCATACAACAAGTCATTGCCAAAAAAACTAAGTATGGAGACTTTAAACACTCTAGAATGATCTTTCCTTCAACGATTTGATCAAACGTATCTCGTTTAGTCTATTACTTCACCACGAAGTAACAATTTACCTTGTTACTTCGTGAGAAAGTTATAGTTGGTCAAATTGGCCAACGGGTATCGTACGAACCAAAACGCACTCGATTAGTGTTAATAAGCTTAGATTATGCTTGGGAAGGTTAATACTTGTGATCAAGAATATGAAGTTCCATACAACAAGTCATGGCCAAAAAAACTAAGTATGGAGACTTTAAACACTCTAGAATGATCTTTCCTTCAACGATTTGATCAAACGTAACTCGTTTAGTCAATTACTTCACAACGAAGTAACAGTTACTTCGTGAGAAAGTAATAGTTGGTCAAATGGGCCAACGGGTATCGTACAAACCAAAACGCACTCGATTAGTGTTAATAAGCTTAGATTATCCTTGGGAAGGTTAATACTTGTGATCAAGAATATGAAGTTCCATACAACAAGTCATGGCCAAAAAAACTAAGTATGGAGACTTTAAACACTCTAGAATGATCGTTCCTTCAACCATTTGATCAAACGTAACTCGTTTAGTCTATTACTTCACCACAAAGTAACAATTTACCTTGTTACTTCGTGAGAAAGTTATAGTTGGTCAAATGGGCCAACGGGCATCTTACGAACCAAAACGCACTCGATTAGTGTTAATAAGCTTAGATTATCCTTGGGAAGGTTAAGACTTGTGATCAAGAATATGAAGAAAGAAGGTTTATAAAAAGTAAAAACTGCGGGGTACTACATCGGGAGTCGAGCGTTGTACCCAATCGCTCGTTCCAAGCAAAAAGGGGGTTTATAAGAACACCCCCAAAAGATGAGCCAAAAGGCAATGCTCGAGATATCCAACCTAACAAGCGCCTTCCCACTAGAGCAGTGACCGCCCGTGAGAGTGTAGTATCTAGAAGTCACACCCAAAGTCAAAGTGTGCAATCCAAATACCTTCTCCCACATAGGGAGGCCAAGGCCTTTGTGAGAAGGGCGCACTTCCTCGAAGATGTGTACACCGCCCGTGAGAGTAAGATACTTAGAAGTCGTTCCCGATGAGGGCTTACGTAAGCATCCTCTCCCACATAGGGAGGCGTATACATTTCGAGCGAAGCCAAAGTGATCGTAACGATTACAAAAAAGAGCGTACCACAAAGTCGGGTACCTCGAAAAATAACCTAATCTATAATAGAAAGGGAGTATAACAAATAATGACAACAAAATCTATCAAGAGGAAACAACCACTCCAAAAATCTAGCTTCAAGCTTCATGACCTCGGCTTAGGGTGTCGAAACGTGGGCCAACACATCTTGTCTTTCTCAATGAGGACCCGGACCTTGTGGCTAGCCAAAGTGCTCGGTTGACGACCGTTGATGCGAAGAATACAAGCTTCATTAGCAAGTTGATCCGCCACTTGGTTGCCCTCCCTATATGTATGATGCATGGTCCCATTGACAAGGACCAATAGGGTGCGAATCTCTTCAAGTTGCCGAATGATCTTCCATGGGCCACCTCTCTTCGCATTCACAATGGGTAAGGTGATAAGGGCATCCGTTTCAATATCCACGTCTCGCACTCCAAGAGAATGGCAATATTGGAGACCTTGGTGAATGGCCAAGAGCTCCGCTTCGAAATTCGTCATAGGCTCCAAGGCAATGTGATAAGTCCAAGCACAATTCCCAAAGTGATCACGAAGAATGCCACCACCGCCGGCCATCCCGGGGTTCCCTTTAGAACTACCATCCGTGTTGAGCTTCCATCGCCCTTCCCCCGGCTTCTTCCACACAACCTCAATGGGAGGTTTTAGACGGACTCTTGCAAGATTAATACCCCACACATCCACCACGTATTTGGAGCCTCGCCATAGAATCTCCTCACACGGATTGATGGTGAAAAGATCAATCACATGGCGGACAACCCTATGAATAATGATTTTGGCGTTCATCGGTACTCCATTGTGTCTAGCCGCATTTCTTGCCGTCCAAATGTACCATAACACCAAGATAGGAACAATAATACGAATGTGACCGGGGGGGGGGTATGACGCCTCGCCTTAATCCAATACGCAATTAAATTGTTCCAAGAAATAAAAACGGGTTGCTTGATATGGAAAGTGCGGAAAAAATAAGACCATACCTCTTGGGCAAGCGGGCTAGACCAAAAGACGTGGTCCGTAGTCTCAACATCCCGACAACAATTGCATTGTGAGATAATCTCCATCTCCAAGCGTTTAGCGATCTTTTGATCCGTAGGTAAAAGATTTTGCACGTATCGCCACGCAAAGAAGGAGATATTCGGAAGGAGTAGACGATGCCAAAGGAACCTATAGATGCCGGATGGTGTATAGGGGTCACAAATGGAGCGGCGAGCGGACTTAGTAGAAAAGGTCCCATTAGGATCAAGCTTCCAAAGAGGAGTATCTTTTCCTTCTTGACAAATGGGGACCTCCACCACCCGAGCCACGTCATCATCATCCAATACCTCCTCAAGTTTAACAATGTCCCATTCCCCGTTGACCCAAAAGTCACTAATGCGCGTGCGGGAATTAATTTGCACTCCATCTCGGGGTCTAAGAAGGCCATCTTTCAACCATTGATCCACCCAAAAGAGGGAGGAACCATCCTTGATGTTCCAAAACATATGTTGTTGGGCTTTGGGAGCCGCTTTGGTCAATCTTCTCCATCCTCGAAAGTCCCAAGATTTGCTACTAAAGATAGGGTCTCGCGTAGCGTACCTAGACATCATGTACTTGGCCCATAAGGAGTCTTGCAACCGAAACCTCCACCAAAGTTTAAGACCAAAGGCTTCCACCAAGCAATGAAGAGAGGAAATATTAAGTCCACCCATGGCAAACGGTTTGCAAATTCTTTCCCAACTTCTCCAATGAATCTTCCTTCTTTCCTCATTCGAGCCCCAAAGAAACCGAGCAAAAATCTTCTCAAGATGTTCGAGGACGCAAGCCGGAGGCACCATGATTTGACAAAGATAGATCGGAATGGAGCAAAGGATACTTTTGATGAGAGTGAGCCGACCACCAAAATTAAGAAATTTCAATTCCCAACCACTTATAAGGCCGCGGATTTGGTCAATCCACATATCAAAGTAGGCTTGTTGCATTCTTCCACGAATAATAGGGGCGCCAAGGTAAGTAATGGGGAACTCACCTCTCTCAAAACCCGTGAGGCCGTGGATAGCATGGACATGTGCACCATTGATCCGAGGGGATGTGATGAAGCAACTTTTGGATGCATTGATATGTTGACCCGAAACCCTTTCATAAAGATGTAAGAAGTCCATGAGCTTGGCCATGTTGTCCAAGGATCCCTTCACAAAAATAATGCAATCGTCCGCATAAGCCAAATGGGACACATCCATAACGCCCCCATTGTTGAGATAAAGATCCGGATTGCGCTCATAAAGTTGGTTAAGACCTCTAGAAAGGAATTCGGCGGCAATAATGAAAAGAGCGGGAGATATGGGGTCACCTTGACGCACTCCATGCTTAGACTCAAAGAAGCCGTGGCAAGCACCATTGACAAGCACGGAGAAGAAGCATTTCTCCACACAATTCTTAATGAGATCAATCCACTCCCGAGAGAAACCGAACTTAGTAAGGCATTGGTATAAGAACCTCCAACTCAATCTATCATAAGCTTTCTCCATATCAAGTTTCACCACAAGGTTGTGCGCATCTCTTTTTGCATTGAGATTAGAGGCCAATTCTTGTGCAAGAAGGATATTGTCACCAATAAGGCGACCTTTGACAAAACCACTTTGATTAAGAGAAATAATATTGGGTAAGAGGGAGGCTAACCGGTCATTGAGGAGTTTCGAAATGATCTTGTAACTCACGTTACAAAGACTAATCGGCCTATAGTCTTTCCATTCTTTGGGATCTTTCTTCTTCGGGATAAGAACAATGTTGGTGGCCTTGAAGATGCGAGGAAAGGTGGTGCCATGAAAGAAATCCAAAACTGCCTCAAGAATATCCTCTTTAATAATATCCCAACAAGATTGATAGAAGTGGGCATTGAAACCATCCGGGCCCGCCACACTATCCGAGCTAAGATCAAAGACAACCTCTTTAACCTCTTCAAGATTCGGGGGCCGACAAAGCCAAGTGTTGTCACTCTCGGAAATAAGGCTAGGAATGAAATCAAGATTGTGGCCCTCGTTAGTATCAATATAAGAAGTAAGGAGATTTTTATAGTACCTCTCGGCCGAATTGCCAATCTCATCGGGGTTGTCCACCAAAAGACCATTCTCGTGAATGCGAAAGATCTTGGCCTTTGCTTGTTTCTTCTTGGCCATAGCTTGAAAGAGCCTAGTGTTGCGCTCCCCTTCAATGGCCCATTTGCATTTCGCCCGTTGTTTCCAATATTCCGATTCCATAGTGCGAGTTAGAACAAAATCGGCATAGCACTTATTCACCAAGGAACGGGAAGTAGGAGTGGGATCATGGTCATGGATAATCTCGGCTTGCTTGAGAGCATCCTCCTTGTCCTTAATATTTTGAAAGATATTGCCGAAGGTGTTCCTATTCCAACTTTTGAGCTCCTTTCTCAACCGAATAAGTTTATCCCCAAGTTTGAGTAACCCCGAACAAGTAGTAGGTTGGCTCCAACACTCCTTAACTTTCCCATGAAAGTCCTTATGCTTGATCCACATGTTTTGAAACCGAAAAGCCCTCGGCTTACGAGTGAGGATCCGCTCGAAATGGATAAAGAGTGGGTTATGGTCCGAATGAAGTCTAGCCTCGTGGACGATCCGAGTGTTACCAAAAGACGAGCTCCAATCGAAGTTGATGAGAGCACGATCAATCCGAGTACGAGTCCCATTGCTAGCCCAAGTGAAGGGGTTGCCTTCAAATCCGGCGTCTTGAAGACCACAATCATCAATACAATCATGGAAGTCATCCATCTCCCCAATACTAGGCGGATTGATACCCCTTTTTTCCTCTTCCTTAAGAACAACATTGAAGTCTCCCACAACTAACCACGGCTTTTGATCATCACTTCTTCGAAGACCATCCCAAAGGGGATGTCGAAGAGCCCGAGTTTTAGCGGCATAAACAAAGGTGCATAATAAAGGATGAGGGAGGATATGAGAAGAAATGACACAATGAACAAATTGGTCATGATCCTCTAGAACCTCAATATGCATATCACTATCACCAAAGACCCAAATCTTGTTGTTGATATTAGAGAAAGCCGAGTCGTAATGGAACTTTTTCCGAAATTTATGCGCATCAAATCTAGCTTTAGGTTCAAGAAGAACAAGAACCTTGGGCTTATTACGAAGGACCAAATTCGCAACATTATCACCATTATTACGTTTACCAACTCCCCGTACGTTCCAACAAACAAATAACATCAACAAGATGGGGGGTGAGACGTACCTTCACGAGCAATCAAGGCCCGTTTGGCTTTCAATTTTTCCTTCTTTCTTTGGCTTTTGCTTTTCGGAGAAGGAGAGCTAGAGTCAACTCTTTTGGAGTTAGAGTTTTCAAGGTCCGACTCCTCCACTATAGTATCATTATTCCCGTCCTCCTCTTTTGCGCTCCAAAGTGGCGGGATAGAAGCAATAGGGGAAGAGGGGGTATCAAGTAAGAAGTAGTCGTCATGGGATGTTAGCCTTGGTGACGTGATCCTAGTTTTTGAGCAATAGTTGGAATCCGAGAGTCTAGCACCGTCATCATTATCATCCCTCAAAATCCTATCCTCGGCATCCTTCTCGCAAGCTTTCCTTTCCACTTCCTCATTACTCAAAGTAGTGTCGTCAACCTCTTTAGTGAGCTCCTTATGACCTTGATCAAGAATGTGATAAGGGTTCGGATCACCTCTATTAAGAAGTATCTTCGGGGGGACGTTAGTAACATGAGATGTAGGATTCTTTCGACTCTTCTCCTTCCACACAAGGGAAGAAGAAACTTGTTGCTTCGGTCCATGGTTGTCATCCACTTTATCACCCTCTTCTTTAGCTTTTTCCATGTCGCACTCCTCAAGCCTATGTCCTACTCTTTGACACTTACGGCAATAGTTAGGAAGGTTTTCATAAACCACCTTTTGCTTGACGATGTTCACTTTTCCGTGCACATCCTCCACTCCCCATTCTATAACTTCCTTAAGTGGTTCAAGGAGATTCACTTCAACACATATCCGAGGGTAGTCGGGACGAGACATGGTAGCCGCTCCTTCATCAAGACGTAATGGTCTTCCAAGGTAGTTACCAATATTCATAAGTGCACTTCTTTCACAAAAGCGCATATTCAAGTTTGGGAGGCCAATCCAAACGGGAGCAATAGGAGGCTCAAGCTCGGGATCAAAGTCCGGCGTCCATTTGTAGATGGATCCATTTAGGTCGAGGAACCGAAGATTCTTTTTCAACCATAGCCGGGTGTAGTCCTCTTCCATAGTCAATTTGAGCATCACATGTCGCGGACCTATAGGTCCAAGAGTGTACGCGCCCTTGAGCTTAAGCTTGGCCATTTTGTTATGAATGTAGGTGTAGCTCGGCTTGAGAAGATTGAAACGAAGAATAAGGACAAGTTTTAGCCTTTCATCAAGAGCTTTCACCTCCTCTTTTTTGAAGACAAGCATGTGTCTACCGTTAACAACTCGAGGTTCCATTGTCTTAAGGGTAGGATCGTCTACAAGAGATCGATTGATATCATAGAGTCTTGTGGGAGCGGCCGCTTGAGCATAAGAAGCTCGTCGGATCGGGGGACGCACTTGAAAAGGACGAGGGTTGTCCGGCGCCAAATTCACCTTCTTATCAAAAGTAGGTGGCGCAAAAGAGGATGGTTGAGCTAACAATGGCTTCGCAACTTTAGCAAAGTTGTTGGATAGTGTCGGGAAATGTCCGGTCCCAATTTTTTGGGTGGGTCCACCCAAAGGGAGTGATTGTTCAACACAATTAAGGTCCAAATTTTCGGTTGACTTTTCCAAGTTCGGAGTTGACCGAGTCAAAGGGTCCACAATGGTCTTACATAAGTTAGAGTTGACTTTGTCATCCTTTTCGAGCAAAATGAGGTTCGAATTCATAAGTGCCACTTTATCATGACCAAAGGAACCGCTTAAAAATAAGTTCATCTCGGCGGTTGGAGCGATGATATTTGAGGGTCGGTCAACATTTTCTTGAGGAAGGCTGACAGTTGACTTTTCGTTTGACTCAGTTGACTTTTCGGAAGTCAATGGAAGTGATGTGGCAGTGGGTCCCACGTTTGTCATTAGAATATTGGAGTTGACAATGGGAAGGTCAACACTCTTACATGATGAGGTGTCCAAATGAGGTGAAGGCATGTGTAAGGTATGGTCCACATCCATGGTGGGGGACAAAGGGACAAGGCAAGTGCACTTATGAAGTTCCATACAACAAGTCATGGCCAAAAAAACTAAGTATGGAGACTTTAAACACTCTAGAATGATCTTTCCTTCAACCATTTGATCAAACGTAACTCGTTTAGTCTATTACTTCACCACGAAGTAACAATTTACCTTGTTACTTCGTGAGAAAGTTATAGTTGGTCAAATGGGCCAACATGCATCTTACGAACCAAAACGCACTCGATTAGTGTTAATAAGCTTAGATTATCCTTGGGAAGGTTAAGACTTGTGATCAAGAATATGAAGTTCCATACAACAAGTCATTGCCAAAAAAACTAAGTATGGAGACTTTAAACACTCTAGAATGATCTTTCCTTCAACGATTTGATCAAACGTAACTCGTTTAGTCTATTACTTCACCACGAAGTAACAATTTACCTTGTTACTTCGTGAGAAAGTTATAGTTGGTCAAATGGGCCAACATGCATCTTACGAACCAAAACGCACTCGATTAGTGTTAATAAGCTTAGATTATCCTTGGGAAGGTTAAGACTTGTGATCAAGAATATGAAGTTCCATACAACAAGTCATTGCCAAAAAAACTAAGTATGGAGACTTTAAACACTCTAGAATGATCTTTCCTTCAACGATTTGATCAAACGTATCTCGTTTAGTCTATTACTTCACCACGAAGTAACAATTTACCTTGTTACTTCGTGAGAAAGTTATAGTTGGTCAAATTGGCCAACGGGTATCGTACGAACCAAAACGCACTCGATTAGTGTTAATAAGCTTAGATTATGCTTGGGAAGGTTAATACTTGTGATCAAGAATATGAAGTTCCATACAACAAGTCATGGCCAAAAAAACTAAGTATGGAGACTTTAAACACTCTAGAATGATCTTTCCTTCAACGATTTGATCAAACGTAACTCGTTTAGTCTATTACTTCACCACGAAGTAACAGTTTACCTTGTTACTTCGTGAGAAAGTTATAGTTGGTCAAATGGGCCAACGGGCATCGTACGAACCAAAATGCACTCGATTAGTGTTAATAAGCTTAGATTATCCTTAGGAAGGTTAATACTTGTGATCAAGAATATGAAGTTCCATACAACAAGTCATTGCCAAAAAAACTAAGTATGGAGACTTTAAACACTCTAGAATGATCTTTCCTTCAACGATTTGATCAAACGTAACTCGTTTAGTCTATTACTTCACCACGAAGTAACAATTTACCTTGTTACTTCGTGAGAAAGTTATAGTTGGTCAAATGGGCCAACATGCATCTTACGAACCAAAACGCACTCGATTAGTGTTAATAAGCTTAGATTATCCTTGGGAAGGTTAAGACTTGTGATCAAGAATATGAAGTTCCATACAACAAGTCATTGCCAAAAAAACTAAGTATGGAGACTTTAAACACTCTAGAATGATCTTTCCTTCAACGATTTGATCAAACGTATCTCGTTTAGTCTATTACTTCACCACGAAGTAACAATTTACCTTGTTACTTCGTGAGAAAGTTATAGTTGGTCAAATTGGCCAACGGGTATCGTACGAACCAAAACGCACTCGATTAGTGTTAATAAGCTTAGATTATGCTTGGGAAGGTTAATACTTGTGATCAAGAATATGAAGTTCCATACAACAAGTCATGGCCAAAAAAACTAAGTATGGAGACTTTAAACACTCTAGAATGATCTTTCCTTCAACCATTTGATCAAACGTAACTCGTTTAGTCTATTACTTCACCACGAAGTAACAATTTACCTTGTTACTTCGTGAGAAAGTTATAGTTGGTCAAATGGGCCAACATGCATCTTACGAACCAAAACGCACTCGATTAGTGTTAATAAGCTTAGATTATCCTTGGGAAGGTTAAGACTTGTGATCAAGAATATGAAGTTCCATACAACAAGTCATTGCCAAAAAAACTAAGTATGGAGACTTTAAACACTCTAGAATGATCTTTCCTTCAACGATTTGATCAAACGTATCTCGTTTAGTCTATTACTTCACCACGAAGTAACAATTTACCTTGTTACTTCGTGAGAAAGTTATAGTTGGTCAAATTGGCCAACGGGTATCGTACGAACCAAAACGCACTCGATTAGTGTTAATAAGCTTAGATTATGCTTGGGAAGGTTAATACTTGTGATCAAGAATATGAAGTTCCATACAACAAGTCATGGCCAAAAAAACTAAGTATGGAGACTTTAAACACTCTAGAATGATCTTTCCTTCAACGATTTGATCAAACGTAACTCGTTTAGTCAATTACTTCACAACGAAGTAACAGTTACTTCGTGAGAAAGTAATAGTTGGTCAAATGGGCCAACGGGTATCGTACAAACCAAAACGCACTCGATTAGTGTTAATAAGCTTAGATTATCCTTGGGAAGGTTAATACTTGTGATCAAGAATATGAAGTTCCATACAACAAGTCATGGCCAAAAAAACTAAGTATGGAGACTTTAAACACTCTAGAATGATCGTTCCTTCAACCATTTGATCAAACGTAACTCGTTTAGTCTATTACTTCACCACAAAGTAACAATTTACCTTGTTACTTCGTGAGAAAGTTATAGTTGGTCAAATGGGCCAACGGGCATCTTACGAACCAAAACGCACTCGATTAGTGTTAATAAGCTTAGATTATCCTTGGGAAGGTTAAGACTTGTGATCAAGAATATGAAGTTCCATACAACAAGTCATGGCCAAAAAAACTAAGTATGGAGACTTTAAACACTCTAGAATGATCTTTCCTTCAACCATTTGATCAAACGTAACTCGTTTAGTCTATTACTTCACCACGAAGTAACAATTTACCTTGTTACTTCGTGAGAAAGTTATAGTTGGTCAAATGGGCCAACATGCATCTTACGAACCAAAACGCACTCGATTAGTGTTAATAAGCTTAGATTATCCTTGGGAAGGTTAAGACTTGTGATCAAGAATATGAAGTTCCATACAACAAGTCATTGCCAAAAAAACTAAGTATGGAGACTTTAAACACTCTAGAATGATCTTTCCTTCAACGATTTGATCAAACGTAACTCGTTTAGTCTATTACTTCACCACGAAGTAACAATTTACCTTGTTACTTCGTGAGAAAGTTATAGTTGGTCAAATGGGCCAACATGCATCTTACGAACCAAAACGCACTCGATTAGTGTTAATAAGCTTAGATTATCCTTGGGAAGGTTAAGACTTGTGATCAAGAATATGAAGTTCCATACAACAAGTCATTGCCAAAAAAACTAAGTATGGAGACTTTAAACACTCTAGAATGATCTTTCCTTCAACGATTTGATCAAACGTATCTCGTTTAGTCTATTACTTCACCACGAAGTAACAATTTACCTTGTTACTTCGTGAGAAAGTTATAGTTGGTCAAATTGGCCAACGGGTATCGTACGAACCAAAACGCACTCGATTAGTGTTAATAAGCTTAGATTATGCTTGGGAAGGTTAATACTTGTGATCAAGAATATGAAGTTCCATACAACAAGTCATGGCCAAAAAAACTAAGTATGGAGACTTTAAACACTCTAGAATGATCTTTCCTTCAACCATTTGATCAAACGTAACTCGTTTAGTCTATTACTTCACCACGAAGTAACAATTTACCTTGTTACTTCGTGAGAAAGTTATAGTTGGTCAAATGGGCCAACATGCATCTTACGAACCAAAACGCACTCGATTAGTGTTAATAAGCTTAGATTATCCTTGGGAAGGTTAAGACTTGTGATCAAGAATATGAAGTTCCATACAACAAGTCATTGCCAAAAAAACTAAGTATGGAGACTTTAAACACTCTAGAATGATCTTTCCTTCAACGATTTGATCAAACGTATCTCGTTTAGTCTATTACTTCACCACGAAGTAACAATTTACCTTGTTACTTCGTGAGAAAGTTATAGTTGGTCAAATTGGCCAACGGGTATCGTACGAACCAAAACGCACTCGATTAGTGTTAATAAGCTTAGATTATGCTTGGGAAGGTTAATACTTGTGATCAAGAATATGAAGTTCCATACAACAAGTCATGGCCAAAAAAACTAAGTATGGAGACTTTAAACACTCTAGAATGATCTTTCCTTCAACGATTTGATCAAACGTAACTCGTTTAGTCAATTACTTCACAACGAAGTAACAGTTACTTCGTGAGAAAGTAATAGTTGGTCAAATGGGCCAACGGGTATCGTACAAACCAAAACGCACTCGATTAGTGTTAATAAGCTTAGATTATCCTTGGGAAGGTTAATACTTGTGATCAAGAATATGAAGTTCCATACAACAAGTCATGGCCAAAAAAACTAAGTATGGAGACTTTAAACACTCTAGAATGATCGTTCCTTCAACCATTTGATCAAACGTAACTCGTTTAGTCTATTACTTCACCACAAAGTAACAATTTACCTTGTTACTTCGTGAGAAAGTTATAGTTGGTCAAATGGGCCAACGGGCATCTTACGAACCAAAACGCACTCGATTAGTGTTAATAAGCTTAGATTATCCTTGGGAAGGTTAAGACTTGTGATCAAGAATATGAAGTTCCATACAACAAGTCATGGCCAAAAAAACTAAGTATGGAGACTTTAAACACTCTAGAATGATCTTTCCTTCAACCATTTGATCAAACGTAACTCGTTTAGTCTATTACTTCACCACAAAGTAACAATTTACCTTGTTACTTCGTGAGAAAGTTATAGTTGGTCAAATGGGCCAACGGGCATCTTACGAACCAAAACGCACTCGATTAGTGTTAATAAGCTTAGATTATCCTTGGGAAGGTTAAGACTTGTGATCAAGAATATGAAGTTCCATACAACAAGTCATGGCCAAAAAAACTAAGTATGGAGACTTTAAACACTCTAGAATGATCTTTCCTTCAACCATTTGATCAAACGTAACTCGTTTAGTCTATTACTTCACCACGAAGTAACAATTTACCTTGTTACTTCGTGAGAAAGTTATAGTTGGTCAAATGGGCCAACATGCATCTTACGAACCAAAACGCACTCGATTAGTGTTAATAAGCTTAGATTATCCTTGGGAAGGTTAAGACTTGTGATCAAGAATATGAAGTTCCATACAACAAGTCATTGCCAAAAAAACTAAGTATGGAGACTTTAAACACTCTAGAATGATCTTTCCTTCAACGATTTGATCAAACGTAACTCGTTTAGTCTATTACTTCACCACGAAGTAACAATTTACCTTGTTACTTCGTGAGAAAGTTATAGTTGGTCAAATGGGCCAACATGCATCTTACGAACCAAAACGCACTCGATTAGTGTTAATAAGCTTAGATTATCCTTGGGAAGGTTAAGACTTGTGATCAAGAATATGAAGTTCCATACAACAAGTCATTGCCAAAAAAACTAAGTATGGAGACTTTAAACACTCTAGAATGATCTTTCCTTCAACGATTTGATCAAACGTATCTCGTTTAGTCTATTACTTCACCACGAAGTAACAATTTACCTTGTTACTTCGTGAGAAAGTTATAGTTGGTCAAATTGGCCAACGGGTATCGTACGAACCAAAACGCACTCGATTAGTGTTAATAAGCTTAGATTATGCTTGGGAAGGTTAATACTTGTGATCAAGAATATGAAGTTCCATACAACAAGTCATGGCCAAAAAAACTAAGTATGGAGACTTTAAACACTCTAGAATGATCTTTCCTTCAACCATTTGATCAAACGTAACTCGTTTAGTCTATTACTTCACCACGAAGTAACAATTTACCTTGTTACTTCGTGAGAAAGTTATAGTTGGTCAAATGGGCCAACATGCATCTTACGAACCAAAACGCACTCGATTAGTGTTAATAAGCTTAGATTATCCTTGGGAAGGTTAAGACTTGTGATCAAGAATATGAAGTTCCATACAACAAGTCATTGCCAAAAAAACTAAGTATGGAGACTTTAAACACTCTAGAATGATCTTTCCTTCAACGATTTGATCAAACGTATCTCGTTTAGTCTATTACTTCACCACGAAGTAACAATTTACCTTGTTACTTCGTGAGAAAGTTATAGTTGGTCAAATTGGCCAACGGGTATCGTACGAACCAAAACGCACTCGATTAGTGTTAATAAGCTTAGATTATGCTTGGGAAGGTTAATACTTGTGATCAAGAATATGAAGTTCCATACAACAAGTCATGGCCAAAAAAACTAAGTATGGAGACTTTAAACACTCTAGAATGATCTTTCCTTCAACGATTTGATCAAACGTAACTCGTTTAGTCAATTACTTCACAACGAAGTAACAGTTACTTCGTGAGAAAGTAATAGTTGGTCAAATGGGCCAACGGGTATCGTACAAACCAAAACGCACTCGATTAGTGTTAATAAGCTTAGATTATCCTTGGGAAGGTTAAGACTTGTGATCAAGAATATGAAGTTCCATACAACAAGTCATGGCCAAAAAAACTAAGTATGGAGACTTTAAACACTCTAGAATGATCTTTCCTTCAACCATTTGATCAAACGTAACTCGTTTAGTCTATTACTTCACCACGAAGTAACAATTTACCTTGTTACTTCGTGAGAAAGTTATAGTTGGTCAAATGGGCCAACATGCATCTTACGAACCAAAACGCACTCGATTAGTGTTAATAAGCTTAGATTATCCTTGGGAAGGTTAAGACTTGTGATCAAGAATATGAAGTTCCATACAACAAGTCATTGCCAAAAAAACTAAGTATGGAGACTTTAAACACTCTAGAATGATCTTTCCTTCAACGATTTGATCAAACGTAACTCGTTTAGTCTATTACTTCACCACGAAGTAACAATTTACCTTGTTACTTCGTGAGAAAGTTATAGTTGGTCAAATGGGCCAACATGCATCTTACGAACCAAAACGCACTCGATTAGTGTTAATAAGCTTAGATTATCCTTGGGAAGGTTAAGACTTGTGATCAAGAATATGAAGTTCCATACAACAAGTCATTGCCAAAAAAACTAAGTATGGAGACTTTAAACACTCTAGAATGATCTTTCCTTCAACGATTTGATCAAACGTATCTCGTTTAGTCTATTACTTCACCACGAAGTAACAATTTACCTTGTTACTTCGTGAGAAAGTTATAGTTGGTCAAATTGGCCAACGGGTATCGTACGAACCAAAACGCACTCGATTAGTGTTAATAAGCTTAGATTATCCTTGGGAAGGTTAAGACTTGTGATCAAGAATATGAAGTTCCATACAACAAGTCATGGCCAAAAAAACTAAGTATGGAGACTTTAAACACTCTAGAATGATCTTTCCTTCAACCATTTGATCAAACGTAACTCGTTTAGTCTATTACTTCACCACGAAGTAACAATTTACCTTGTGACTTCGTGAGAAAGTTATAGTTGGTAAAATGGGCCAACATGCATCTTACGAACCAAAACGCACTCGATTAGTGTTAATAAGCTTAGATTATCCTTGGGAAGGTTAAGACTTGTGATCAAGAATATGAAGTTCCATACAACAAGTCATTGCCAAAAAAACTAAGTATGGAGACTTTAAACACTCTAGAATGATCTTTCCTTCAACGATTTGATCAAACGTATCTCGTTTAGTCTATTACTTCACCACGAAGTAACAATTTACCTTGTTACTTCGTGAGAAAGTTATAGTTGGTCAAATTGGCCAACGTGTATCGTACGAACCAAAACGCACTCGATTAGTGTTAATAAGCTTAGATTATGCTTGGGAAGGTTAATACTTGTGATCAAGAATATGAAGTTCCATACAACAAGTCATGGCCAAAAAAACTAAGTATGGAGACTTTAAACACTCTAGAATGATCTTTCCTTCAACGATTTGATCAAACGTAACTCGTTTAGTCTATTACTTCACCACGAAGTAACAGTTTACCTTGTTACTTCGTGAGAAAGTTATAGTTGGTCAAATGGGCCAACGGGCATCGTACGAACCAAAATGCACTCGATTAGTGTTAATAAGCTTAGATTATCCTTAGGAAGGTTAATACTTGTGATCAAAAATATGAAGTTCCATACAACAAGTCATGGCCAAAAAAACTAAGTATGGAGACTTTAAACACTCTAGAATGATCTTTCCTTCAACGATTTGATCAAACGTAACTCGTTTAGTCTATTACTTCACCACGAAGTAACAGTTTACCTTGTTACTTCGTGAGAAAGTTATAGTTGGTCAAATGGGCCAACGGGCATCGTACGAACCAAAATGCACTCGATTAGTGTTAATAAGCTTAGATTATCCTTAGGAAGGTTAATACTTGTGATCAAAAATATGAAGTTCCATACAACAAGTCATGGCCAAAAAAACTAAGTATGGAGACTTTAAACACTCTAGAATGATCTTTCCTTCAACGATTTGATCAAACGTAACTCGTTTAGTCTATTACTTCACAACGAAGTAACAGTTTACCTTGTTACTTCGTGAGAAAGTAATAGTTGGTCAAATGGGCCAACGGGTATCGTACAAACCAAAACGCACTCGATTAGTGTTAATAAGCTTAGATTATCCTTGGGAAGGTTAATACTTGTGATCAAGAATATGAAGTTCCATACAACAAGTCATGGCCAAAAAAACTAAGTATGGAGACTTTAAACACTCTAGAATGATCTTTCCTTCAACGATTTGATCAAACGTAACTCGTTTAGTCTATTACTTCACAACGAAGTAACAGTTTACCTTGTTACTTCGTGAGAAAGTAATAGTTGGTCAAATGGGCCAACGGGTATCGTACAAACCAAAACGCACTCGATTAGTGTTAATAAGCTTAGATTATCCTTGGGAAGGTTAATACTTGTGATCAAGAATATGAAGTTCCATACAACAAGTCATGGCCAAAAAAACTAAGTATGGAGACTTTAAACACTCTAGAATGATCGTTCCTTCAACCATTTGATCAAACGTAACTCGTTTAGTCTATTACTTCACCACAAAGTAACAATTTACCTTGTTACTTCGTGAGAAAGTTATAGTTGGTCAAATGGGCCAACGGGCATCTTACGAACCAAAACGCACTCGATTAGTGTTAATAAGCTTAGATTATCCTTGGGAAGGTTAAGACTTGTGATCAAGAATATGAAGTTCCATACAACAAGTCATGGCCAAAAAAACTAAGTATGGAGACTTTAAACACTCTAGAATGATCTTTCCTTCAACCATTTGATCAAACGTAACTCGTTTAGTCTATTACTTCACCACGAAGTAACAATTTACCTTGTGACTTCGTGAGAAAGTTATAGTTGGTAAAATGGGCCAACATGCATCTTACGAACCAAAACGCACTCGATTAGTGTTAATAAGCTTAGATTATCCTTGGGAAGGTTAAGACTTGTGATCAAGAATATGAAGTTCCATACAACAAGTCATTGCCAAAAAAACTAAGTATGGAGACTTTAAACACTCTAGAATGATCTTTCCTTCAACGATTTGATCAAACGTATCTCGTTTAGTCTATTACTTCACCACGAAGTAACAATTTACCTTGTTACTTCGTGAGAAAGTTATAGTTGGTCAAATTGGCCAACGGGTATCGTACGAACCAAAACGCACTCGATTAGTGTTAATAAGCTTAGATTATGCTTGGGAAGGTTAATACTTGTGATCAAGAATATGAAGTTCCATACAACAAGTCATGGCCAAAAAAACTAAGTATGGAGACTTTAAACACTCTAGAATGATCTTTCCTTCAACGATTTGATCAAACGTAACTCGTTTAGTCAATTACTTCACAACGAAGTAACAGTTACTTCGTGAGAAAGTAATAGTTGGTCAAATGGGCCAACGGGTATCGTACAAACCAAAACGCACTCGATTAGTGTTAATAAGCTTAGATTATCCTTGGGAAGGTTAATACTTGTGATCAAGAATATGAAGTTCCATACAACAAGTCATGGCCAAAAAAACTAAGTATGGAGACTTTAAACACTCTAGAATGATCGTTCCTTCAACCATTTGATCAAACGTAACTCGTTTAGTCTATTACTTCACCACAAAGTAACAATTTACCTTGTTACTTCGTGAGAAAGTTATAGTTGGTCAAATGGGCCAACGGGCATCTTACGAACCAAAACGCACTCGATTAGTGTTAATAAGCTTAGATTATCCTTGGGAAGGTTAAGACTTGTGATCAAGAATATGAAGTTCCATACAACAAGTCATGGCCAAAAAAACTAAGTATGGAGACTTTAAACACTCTAGAATGATCTTTCCTTCAACCATTTGATCAAACGTAACTCGTTTAGTCTATTACTTCACCACGAAGTAACAATTTACCTTGTTACTTCGTGAGAAAGTTATAGTTGGTCAAATGGGCCAACATGCATCTTACGAACCAAAACGCACTCGATTAGTGTTAATAAGCTTAGATTATCCTTGGGAAGGTTAAGACTTGTGATCAAGAATATGAAGTTCCATACAACAAGTCATTGCCAAAAAAACTAAGTATGGAGACTTTAAACACTCTAGAATGATCTTTCCTTCAACGATTTGATCAAACGTAACTCGTTTAGTCTATTACTTCACCACGAAGTAACAATTTACCTTGTTACTTCGTGAGAAAGTTATAGTTGGTCAAATGGGCCAACATGCATCTTACGAACCAAAACGCACTCGATTAGTGTTAATAAGCTTAGATTATCCTTGGGAAGGTTAAGACTTGTGATCAAGAATATGAAGTTCCATACAACAAGTCATTGCCAAAAAAAACTAAGTATGGAGACTTTAAACACTCTAGAATGATCTTTCCTTCAACGATTTGATCAAACGTATCTCGTTTAGTCTATTACTTCACCACGAAGTAACAATTTACCTTGTTACTTCGTGAGAAAGTTATAGTTGGTCAAATTGGCCAACGGGTATCGTACGAACCAAAACGCACTCGATTAGTGTTAATAAGCTTAGATTATGCTTGGGAAGGTTAATACTTGTGATCAAGAATATGAAGTTCCATACAACAAGTCATGGCCAAAAAAACTAAGTATGGAGACTTTAAACACTCTAGAATGATCTTTCCTTCAACCATTTGATCAAACGTAACTCGTTTAGTCTATTACTTCACCACGAAGTAACAATTTACCTTGTTACTTCGTGAGAAAGTTATAGTTGGTCAAATGGGCCAACATGCATCTTACGAACCAAAACGCACTCGATTAGTGTTAATAAGCTTAGATTATCCTTGGGAAGGTTAAGACTTGTGATCAAGAATATGAAGTTCCATACAACAAGTCATTGCCAAAAAAACTAAGTATGGAGACTTTAAACACTCTAGAATGATCTTTCCTTCAACGATTTGATCAAACGTATCTCGTTTAGTCTATTACTTCACCACGAAGTAACAATTTACCTTGTTACTTCGTGAGAAAGTTATAGTTGGTCAAATTGGCCAACGGGTATCGTACGAACCAAAACGCACTCGATTAGTGTTAATAAGCTTAGATTATGCTTGGGAAGGTTAATACTTGTGATCAAGAATATGAAGTTCCATACAACAAGTCATGGCCAAAAAAACTAAGTATGGAGACTTTAAACACTCTAGAATGATCTTTCCTTCAACGATTTGATCAAACGTAACTCGTTTAGTCAATTACTTCACAACGAAGTAATAGTTACTTCGTGAGAAAGTAATAGTTGGTCAAATGGGCCAACGGGTATCGTCAAACCAAAACGCACTCGATTAGTGTTAATAAGCTTAGATTATCCTTGGGAAGGTTAATACTTGTGATCAAGAATATGAAGTTCCATACAACAAGTCATGGCCAAAAAAACTAAGTATGGAGACTTTAAACACTCTAGAATGATCGTTCCTTCAACCATTTGATCAAACGTAACTCGTTTAGTCTATTACTTCACCACAAAGTAACAATTTACCTTGTTACTTCGTGAGAAAGTTATAGTTGGTCAAATGGGCCAACGGGCATCTTACGAACCAAAACGCACTCGATTAGTGTTAATAAGCTTAGATTATCCTTGGGAAGGTTAAGACTTGTGATCAAGAATATGAAGTTCCATACAACAAGTCATGGCCAAAAAAACTAAGTATGGAGACTTTAAACACTCTAGAATGATCTTTCCTTCAACCATTTGATCAAACGTAACTCGTTTAGTCTATTACTTCACCACGAAGTAACAATTTACCTTGTTACTTCGTGAGAAAGTTATAGTTGGTCAAATGGGCCAACATGCATCTTACGAACCAAAACGCACTCGATTAGTGTTAATAAGCTTAGATTATCCTTGGGAAGGTTAAGACTTGTGATCAAGAATATGAAGTTCCATACAACAAGTCATTGCCAAAAAAACTAAGTATGGAGACTTTAAACACTCTAGAATGATCTTTCCTTCAACGATTTGATCAAACGTAACTCGTTTAGTCTATTACTTCACCACGAAGTAACAATTTACCTTGTTACTTCGTGAGAAAGTTATAGTTGGTCAAATGGGCCAACATGCATCTTACGAACCAAAACGCACTCGATTAGTGTTAATAAGCTTAGATTATCCTTGGGAAGGTTAAGACTTGTGATCAAGAATATGAAGTTCCATACAACAAGTCATTGCCAAAAAAACTAAGTATGGAGACTTTAAACACTCTAGAATGATCTTTCCTTCAACGATTTGATCAAACGTATCTCGTTTAGTCTATTACTTCACCACGAAGTAACAATTTACCTTGTTACTTCGTGAGAAAGTTATAGTTGGTCAAATTGGCCAACGGGTATCGTACGAACCAAAACGCACTCGATTAGTGTTAATAAGCTTAGATTATGCTTGGGAAGGTTAATACTTGTGATCAAGAATATGAAGTTCCATACAACAAGTCATGGCCAAAAAAACTAAGTATGGAGACTTTAAACACTCTAGAATGATCTTTCCTTCAACGATTTGATCAAACGTAACTCGTTTAGTCTATTACTTCACCACGAAGTAACAGTTTACCTTGTTACTTCGTGAGAAAGTTATAGTTGGTCAAATGGGCCAACGGGCATCGTACGAACCAAAATGCACTCGATTAGTGTTAATAAGCTTAGATTATCCTTAGGAAGGTTAATACTTGTGATCAAAAATATGAAGTTCCATACAACAAGTCATGGCCAAAAAAACTAAGTATGGAGACTTTAAACACTCTAGAATGATCTTTCCTTCAACGATTTGATCAAACGTAACTCGTTTAGTCTATTACTTCACAACGAAGTAACAGTTTACCTTGTTACTTCGTGAGAAAGTAATAGTTGGTCAAATGGGCCAACGGGTATCGTACAAACCAAAACGCACTCGATTAGTGTTAATAAGCTTAGATTATCCTTGGGAAGGTTAATACTTGTGATCAAGAATATGAAGTTCCATACAACAAGTCATGGCCAAAAAAACTAAGTATGGAGACTTTAAACACTCTAGAATGATCGTTCCTTCAACCATTTGATCAAACGTAACTCGTTTAGTCTATTACTTCACCACGAAGTAACAATTTACCTTGTTACTTCGTGAGAAAGTTATAGTTGGTCAAATGGGCCAACGGGCATCTTACGAACCAAAACGCACTCGATTAGTGTTAATAAGCTTAGATTATCCTTGGGAAGGTTAAGACTTGTGATCAAGAATATGAAGTTCCATACAACAAGTCATGGCCAAAAAAACTAAGTATGGAGACTTTAAACACTCTAGAATGATCTTTCCTTCAACCATTTGATCAAACGTAACTCGTTTAGTCTATTACTTCACCACGAAGTAACAATTTACCTTGTGACTTCGTGAGAAAGTTATAGTTGGTAAAATGGGCCAACATGCATCTTACGAACCAAAACGCACTCGATTAGTGTTAATAAGCTTAGATTATCCTTGGGAAGGTTAAGACTTGTGATCAAGAATATGAAGTTCCATACAACAAGTCATTGCCAAAAAAACTAAGTATGGAGACTTTAAACACTCTAGAATGATCTTTCCTTCAACGATTTGATCAAACGTATCTCGTTTAGTCTATTACTTCACCACGAAGTAACAATTTACCTTGTTACTTCGTGAGAAAGTTATAGTTGGTCAAATTGGCCAACGGGTATCGTACGAACCAAAACGCACTCGATTAGTGTTAATAAGCTTAGATTATGCTTGGGAAGGTTAATACTTGTGATCAAGAATATGAAGTTCCATACAACAAGTCATGGCCAAAAAAACTAAGTATGGAGACTTTAAACACTCTAGAATGATCTTTCCTTCAACGATTTGATCAAACGTAACTCGTTTAGTCTATTACTTCACCACGAAGTAACAGTTTACCTTGTTACTTCGTGAGAAAGTTATAGTTGGTCAAATGGGCCAACGGGCATCGTACGAACCAAAATGCACTCGATTAGTGTTAATAAGCTTAGATTATCCTTAGGAAGGTTAATACTTGTGATCAAAAATATGAAGTTCCATACAACAAGTCATGGCCAAAAAAACTAAGTATGGAGACTTTAAACACTCTAGAATGATCTTTCCTTCAACGATTTGATCAAACGTAACTCGTTTAGTCTATTACTTCACCACGAAGTAACAGTTTACCTTGTTACTTCGTGAGAAAGTTATAGTTGGTCAAATGGGCCAACGGGCATCGTACGAACCAAAATGCACTCGATTAGTGTTAATAAGCTTAGATTATCCTTAGGAAGGTTAATACTTGTGATCAAAAATATGAAGTTCCATACAACAAGTCATGGCCAAAAAAACTAAGTATGGAGACTTTAAACACTCTAGAATGATCTTTCCTTCAACGATTTGATCAAACGTAACTCGTTTAGTCTATTACTTCACAACGAAGTAACAGTTTACCTTGTTACTTCGTGAGAAAGTAATAGTTGGTCAAATGGGCCAACGGGTATCGTACAAACCAAAACGCACTCGATTAGTGTTAATAAGCTTAGATTATCCTTGGGAAGGTTAATACTTGTGATCAAGAATATGAAGTTCCATACAACAAGTCATGGCCAAAAAAACTAAGTATGGAGACTTTAAACACTCTAGAATGATCGTTCCTTCAACCATTTGATCAAACGTAACTCGTTTAGTCCTATTACTTCACCACGAAGTAACAATTTACCTTGTTACTTCGTGAGAAAGTTATAGTTGGTCAAATGGGCCAACGGGCATCTTACGAACCAAAACGCACTCGATTTAGTGTTAATAAGCTTAGATATCCTTGGAAGGTTAAGACTTGTGATCAAGAATATGAAGTTCCATACAACAAGTCATGGCCAAAAAACTAAGTATGGAGACTTTAAACACTCTAGAATGATCTTTCCTTCAACCATTTGATCAAACGTAACTCGTTTAGTCTATTACTTCACCACGAAGTAACAATTTACCTTGTGACTTCGTGAGAAAGTTATAGTTGGTAAAATGGGGCGAACATGCATCTTACGAACCAAAACGCACTCGATTAGTGTTAATAAGCTTAGATTATCCTGGGAAGGTTAAAGACTTGTGATCAAGAATATGAAGTTCCATACAACAAGTCATTGCCAAAAAAACTAAGTATGGAGACTTTAAACACTCTAGAATGATCTTTTCCTTCAACGATTTGATCAAACGTATCTCGTTTAGTCTATTACTTCACCACGAAGTAACAATTTACCTTGTTACTTCGTGAGAAAGTTATAGTTGGTCAAATTGGCCAACGGGTATCGTACGAACCAAAACGCACTCGATTAGTGTTAATAAGCTTAGATTATGCTTGGGAAGGTTAATACTTGTGATCAAGAATATGAAGTTCCATACAACAAGTCATGGCCAAAAAAACTAAGTATGGAGACTTTAAACACTCTAGAATGATCTTTCCTTCAACGATTTGATCAAACGTAACTCGTTTAGTCTATTACTTCACCACGAAGTAACAGTTTACCTTGTTACTTCGTGAGAAAGTTATAGTTGGTCAAATGGGCCAACGGGCATCGTACGAACCAAAATGCACTCGATTAGTGTTAATAAGCTTAGATTATCCTTAGGAAGGTTAATACTTGTGATCAAAAATATGAAGTTCCATACAACAAGTCATGGCCAAAAAAACTAAGTATGGAGACTTTAAACACTCTAGAATGATCTTTCCTTCAACGATTTGATCAAACGTAACTCGTTTAGTCTATTACTTCACAACGAAGTAACAGTTTACCTTGTTACTTCGTGAGAAAGTAATAGTTGGTCAAATGGGCCAACGGGTATCGTACAAACCAAAACGCACTCGATTAGTGTTAATAAGCTTAGATTATCCTTGGGAAGGTTAATACTTGTGATCAAGAATATGAAGTTCCATACAACAAGTCATGGCCAAAAAAACTAAGTATGGAGACTTTAAACACTCTAGAATGATCGTTCCTTCAACCATTTGATCAAACGGTAACTCGTTTAGTCTATTACTTCACCACAAAGTAACAATTTACCTTGTTACTTCGTGAGAAAGTTATAGTTGGTCAAATGGGCCAACGGGCATCTTACGAACCAAAACGCACTCGATTAGTGTTAATAAGCTTAGATTATCCTTGGGAAGGTTAAGACTTGTGATCAAGAATATGAAGTTCCATACAACAAGTCATGGCCAAAAAAAACTAAGTATGGAGACTTTAAACACTCTAGAATGATATTTCCTTCAACCATTTGATCAAACGTAACTCGTTTTAGTCTATTACTTCACCACGAAGTAACAATTTACCTTGTTACTTCGTGAGAAAGTTATAGTTGGTCAAATGGGCCAACATGCATCTTACGAACCAAAACGCACTCGATTAGTGTTAATAAGCTTAGATTATCCTTGGGAAGGTTAAGACTTGGATCAAGAATATGAAGTTCCATACAACAAGTCATTGCCAAAAAAACTAAGTATGGAGACTTTAAACACTCTAGAATGATCTTTCCTTCAACGATTTGATCAAACGTAACTCGTTTAGTCTATTACTTCACCACGAAGTAACAATTTACCTTGTTACTTCGTGATAAAGTTATAGTTGGTCAAATTGGCCAACGGGTATCGTACGAACCAAAACGCACTCGATTAGTGTTAATAAGCTTAGATTATGCTTGGGAAGGTTAATACTTGTGATCAAGAATATGAAGTTCCATACAACAAGTCATGGCCAAAAAAACTAAGTATGGAGACTTTAAACACTCTAGAATGATCTTTCCTTCAACGATTTGATCAAACGTAACTCGTTTAGTCTATTACTTCACCACGAAGTAACAGTTTACCTTGTTACTTCGTGAGAAAGTTATAGTTGGTCAAATGGGCCAACGGGCATCGTACGAACCAAAATGCACTCGATTAGTGTTAATAAGCTTAGATTATCCTTAGGAAGGTTAATACTTGTGATCAAAAATATGAAGTTCCATACAACAAGTCATGGCCAAAAAAACTAAGTATGGAGACTTTAAACACTCTAGAATGATCTTTCCTTCAACGATTTGATCAAACGTAACTCGTTTAGTCTATTACTTCACAACGAAGTAACAGTTTACCTTGTTACTTCGTGAGAAAGTAATAGTTGGTCAAATGGGCCAACGGGTATCGTACAAACCAAAACGCACTCGATTAGTGTTAATAAGCTTAGATTATCCTTGGGAAGGTTAATACTTGTGATCAAGAATATGAAGTTCCATACAACAAGTCATGGCCAAAAAAACTAAGTATGGAGACTTTAAACACTCTAGAATGATCGTTCCTTCAACCATTTGATCAAACGTAACTCGTTTAGTCTATTACTTCACCACGAAGTAACAATTTACCTTGTTACTTCGTGAGAAAGTTATAGTTGGTCAAATGGGCCAACGGGCATCTTACGAACCAAAACGCACTCGATTAGTGTTAATAAGCTTAGATTATCCTTGGGAAGGTTAAGACTTGTGATCAAGAATATGAAGTTCCATACAACAAGTCATGGCCAAAAAAACTAAGTATGGAGACTTTAAACACTCTAGAATGATCTTTCCTTCAACCATTTGATCAAACGTAACTCGTTTAGTCTATTACTTCACCACGAAGTAACAATTTACCTTGTGACTTCGTGAGAAAGTTATAGTTGGTAAAATGGGCCAACATGCATCTTACGAACCAAAACGCACTCGATTAGTGTTAATAAGCTTAGATTATCCTTGGGAAGGTTAAGACTTGTGATCAAGAATATGAAGTTCCATACAACAAGTCATTGCCAAAAAAACTAAGTATGGAGACTTTAAACACTCTAGAATGATCTTTCCTTCAACGATTTGATCAAACGTATCTCGTTTAGTCTATTACTTCACCACGAAGTAACAATTTACCTTGTTACTTCGTGAGAAAGTTATAGTTGGTCAAATTGGCCAACGGGTATCGTACGAACCAAAACGCACTCGATTAGTGTTAATAAGCTTAGATTATGCTTGGGAAGGTTAATACTTGTGATCAAGAATATGAAGTTCCATACAACAAGTCATGGCCAAAAAAACTAAGTATGGAGACTTTAAACACTCTAGAATGATCTTTCCTTCAACGATTTGATCAAACGTAACTCGTTTAGTCTATTACTTCACCACGAAGTAACAGTTTACCTTGTTACTTCGTGAGAAAGTTATAGTTGGTCAAATGGGCCAACGGGCATCGTACGAACCAAAATGCACTCGATTAGTGTTAATAAGCTTAGATTATCCTTAGGAAGGTTAATACTTGTGATCAAAAATATGAAGTTCCATACAACAAGTCATGGCCAAAAAAACTAAGTATGGAGACTTTAAACACTCTAGAATGATCTTTCCTTCAACGATTTGATCAAACGTAACTCGTTTAGTCTATTACTTCACCACGAAGTAACAGTTTACCTTGTTACTTCGTGAGAAAGTTATAGTTGGTCAAATGGGCCAACGGGCATCGTACGAACCAAAATGCACTCGATTAGTGTTAATAAGCTTAGATTATCCTTAGGAAGGTTAATACTTGTGATCAAAAATATGAAGTTCCATACAACAAGTCATGGCCAAAAAAACTAAGTATGGAGACTTTAAACACTCTAGAATGATCTTTCCTTCAACGATTTGATCAAACGTAACTCGTTTAGTCTATTACTTCACAACGAAGTAACAGTTTACCTTGTTACTTCGTGAGAAAGTAATAGTTGGTCAAATGGGCCAACGGGTATCGTACAAACCAAAACGCACTCGATTAGTGTTAATAAGCTTAGATTATCCTTGGGAAGGTTAATACTTGTGATCAAGAATATGAAGTTCCATACAACAAGTCATGGCCAAAAAAACTAAGTATGGAGACTTTAAACACTCTAGAATGATCGTTCCTTCAACCATTTGATCAAACGTAACTCGTTTAGTCTATTACTTCACCACGAAGTAACAATTTACCTTGTTACTTCGTGAGAAAGTTATAGTTGGTCAAATGGGCCAACGGGCATCTTACGAACCAAAACGCACTCGATTAGTGTTAATAAGCTTAGATTATCCTTGGGAAGGTTAAGACTTGTGATCAAGAATATGAAGTTCCATACAACAAGTCATGGCCAAAAAAACTAAGTATGGAGACTTTAAACACTCTAGAATGATCTTTCCTTCAACCATTTGATCAAACGTAACTCGTTTAGTCTATTACTTCACCACGAAGTAACAATTTACCTTGTGACTTCGTGAGAAAGTTATAGTTGGTAAAATGGGCCAACATGCATCTTACGAACCAAAACGCACTCGATTAGTGTTAATAAGCTTAGATTATCCTTGGGAAGGTTAAGACTTGTGATCAAGAATATGAAGTTCCATACAACAAGTCATTGCCAAAAAAACTAAGTATGGAGACTTTAAACACTCTAGAATGATCTTTCCTTCAACGATTTGATCAAACGTATCTCGTTTAGTCTATTACTTCACCACGAAGTAACAATTTACCTTGTTACTTCGTGAGAAAGTTATAGTTGGTCAAATTGGCCAACGGGTATCGTACGAACCAAAACGCACTCGATTAGTGTTAATAAGCTTAGATTATGCTTGGGAAGGTTAATACTTGTGATCAAGAATATGAAGTTCCATACAACAAGTCATGGCCAAAAAAACTAAGTATGGAGACTTTAAACACTCTAGAATGATCTTTCCTTCAACGATTTGATCAAACGTAACTCGTTTAGTCTATTACTTCACCACGAAGTAACAGTTTACCTTGTTACTTCGTGAGAAAGTTATAGTTGGTCAAATGGGCCAACGGGCATCGTACGAACCAAAATGCACTCGATTAGTGTTAATAAGCTTAGATTATCCTTAGGAAGGTTAATACTTGTGATCAAAAATATGAAGTTCCATACAACAAGTCATGGCCAAAAAAACTAAGTATGGAGACTTTAAACACTCTAGAATGATCTTTCCTTCAACGATTTGATCAAACGTAACTCGTTTAGTCTATTACTTCACAACGAAGTAACAGTTTACCTTGTTACTTCGTGAGAAAGTAATAGTTGGTCAAATGGGCCAACGGGTATCGTACAAACCAAAACGCACTCGATTAGTGTTAATAAGCTTAGATTATCCTTGGGAAGGTTAATACTTGTGATCAAGAATATGAAGTTCCATACAACAAGTCATGGCCAAAAAAACTAAGTATGGAGACTTTAAACACTCTAGAATGATCGTTCCTTCAACCATTTGATCAAACGTAACTCGTTTAGTCTATTACTTCACCACGAAGTAACAATTTACCTTGTTACTTCGTGAGAAAGTTATAGTTGGTCAAATGGGCCAACGGGCATCTTACGAACCAAAACGCACTCGATTAGTGTTAATAAGCTTAGATTATCCTTGGGAAGGTTAATACTTGTGATCAAGAATATGAAGTTCCATACAACAAGTCATGGCCAAAAAAACTAAGTATGGAGACTTTAAACACTCTAGAATGATCTTTCCTTCAACCATTTGATCAAACGTAACTCGTTTAGTCTATTCCTTCACAACGAAGTAACAATTTACCTTGTGACTTCGTGAGAAAGTTATAGTTGGTAAAATGGGCCAACATGCATCTTACGAACCAAAACGCACTCGATTAGTGTTAATAAGCTTAGATTATCCTTGGGAAGGTTAAGACTTGTGATCAAGAATATGAAGTTCCATACAACAAGTCATTGCCAAAAAAACTAAGTATGGAGACTTTAAACACTCTAGAATGATCTTTCCTTCAACGATTTGATCAAACGTATCTCGTTTAGTCTATTACTTCACCACGAAGTAACAATTTACCTTGTTACTTCGTGAGAAAGTTATAGTTGGTCAAATTGGCCAACGGGTATCGTACGAACCAAAACGCACTCGATTAGTGTTAATAAGCTTAGATTATGCTTGGGAAGGTTAATACTTGTGATCAAGAATATGAAGTTCCATACAACAAGTCATGGCCAAAAAAACTAAGTATGGAGACTTTAAACACTCTAGAATGATCTTTCCTTCAACGATTTGATCAAACGTAACTCGTTTAGTCTATTACTTCACCACGAAGTAACAGTTTACCTTGTTACTTCGTGAGAAAGTTATAGTTGGTCAAATGGGCCAACGGGCATCGTACGAACCAAAATGCACTCGATTAGTGTTAATAAGCTTAGATTATCCTTAGGAAGGTTAATACTTGTGATCAAAAATATGAAGTTCCATACAACAAGTCATGGCCAAAAAAACTAAGTATGGAGACTTTAAACACTCTAGAATGATCTTTCCTTCAACGATTTGATCAAACGTAACTCGTTTAGTCTATTACTTCACAACGAAGTAACAGTTTACCTTGTTACTTCGTGAGAAAGTAATAGTTGGTCAAATGGGCCAACGGGTATCGTACAAACCAAAACGCACTCGATTAGTGTTAATAAGCTTAGATTATCCTTGGGAAGGTTAATACTTGTGATCAAGAATATGAAGTTCCATACAACAAGTCATGGCCAAAAAAACTAAGTATGGAGACTTTAAACACTCTAGAATGATCGTTCCTTCAACCATTTGATCAAACGTAACTCGTTTAGTCTATTACTTCACCACAAAGTAACAATTTACCTTGTTACTTCGTGAGAAAGTTATAGTTGGTCAAATGGGCCAACGGGCATCTTACGAACCAAAACGCACTCGATTAGTGTTAATAAGCTTAGATTATCCTTGGGAAGGTTAAGACTTGTGATCAAGAATATGAAGTTCCATACAACAAGTCATGGCCAAAAAAACTAAGTATGGAGACTTTAAACACTCTAGAATGATCTTTCCTTCAACCATTTGATCAAACGTAACTCGTTTAGTCTATTACTTCACCACGAAGTAACAATTTACCTTGTTACTTCGTGAGAATGTTATAGTTGGTCAAATGGGCCAACATGCATCTTACGAACCAAAACGCACTCGATTAGTGTTAATAAGCTTAGATTATCCTTGGGAAGGTTAAGACTTGTGATCAAGAATATGAAGTTCCATACAACAAGTCATTGCCAAAAAAACTAAGTATGGAGACTTTAAACACTCTAGAATGATCTTTCCTTCAACGATTTGATCAAACGTAACTCGTTTAGTCTATTACTTCACCACGAAGTAACAATTTACCTTGTTACTTCGTGATAAAGTTATAGTTGGTCAAATTGGCCAACGGGTATCGTACGAACCAAAACGCACTCGATTAGTGTTAATAAGCTTAGATTATGCTTGGGAAGGTTAATACTTGTGATCAAGAATATGAAGTTCCATACAACAAGTCATGGCCAAAAAAACTAAGTATGGAGACTTTAAACACTCTAGAATGATCTTTCCTTCAACGATTTGATCAAACGTAACTCGTTTAGTCTATTACTTCACCACGAAGTAACAGTTTACCTTGTTACTTCGTGAGAAAGTTATAGTTGGTCAAATGGGCCAACGGGCATCGTACGAACCAAAATGCACTCGATTAGTGTTAATAAGCTTAGATTATCCTTAGGAAGGTTAATACTTGTGATCAAAAATATGAAGTTCCATACAACAAGTCATGGCCAAAAAAACTAAGTATGGAGACTTTAAACACTCTAGAATGATCGTTCCTTCAACCATTTGATCAAACGTAACTCGTTTAGTCTATTACTTCACCACAAAGTAACAATTTACCTTGTTACTTCGTGAGAAAGTTATAGTTGGTCAAATGGGCCAACGGGCATCTTACGAACCAAAACGCACTCGATTAGTGTTAATAAGCTTAGATTATCCTTGGGAAGGTTAAGACTTGTGATCAAGAATATGAAGTTCCATACAACAAGTCATGGCCAAAAAAACTAAGTATGGAGACTTTAAACACTCTAGAATGATCTTTCCTTCAACCATTTGATCAAACGTAACTCGTTTAGTCTATTACTTCACCACGAAGTAACAATTTACCTTGTTACTTCGTGAGAATGTTATAGTTGGTCAAATGGGCCAACATGCATCTTACGAACCAAAACGCACTCGATTAGTGTTAATAAGCTTAGATTATCCTTGGGAAGGTTAAGACTTGTGATCAAGAATATGAAGTTCCATACAACAAGTCATTGCCAAAAAAACTAAGTATGGAGACTTTAAACACTCTAGAATGATCTTTCCTTCAACGATTTGATCAAACGTAACTCGTTTAGTCTATTACTTCACCACGAAGTAACAATTTACCTTGTTACTTCGTGATAAAGTTATAGTTGGTCAAATTGGCCAACGGGTATCGTACGAACCAAAACGCACTCGATTAGTGTTAATAAGCTTAGATTATGCTTGGGAAGGTTAATACTTGTGATCAAGAATATGAAGTTCCATACAACAAGTCATGGCCAAAAAAACTAAGTATGGAGACTTTAAACACTCTAGAATGATCTTTCCTTCAACGATTTGATCAAACGTAACTCGTTTAGTCTATTACTTCACCACGAAGTAACAGTTTACCTTGTTACTTCGTGAGAAAGTTATAGTTGGTCAAATGGGCCAACGGGCATCGTACGAACCAAAATGCACTCGATTAGTGTTAATAAGCTTAGATTATCCTTAGGAAGGTTAATACTTGTGATCAAAAATATGAAGTTCCATACAACAAGTCATGGCCAAAAAAACTAAGTATGGAGACTTTAAACACTCTAGAATGATCTTTCCTTCAACGATTTGATCAAACGTAACTCGTTTAGTCTATTACTTCACAACGAAGTAACAGTTTACCTTGTTACTTCGTGAGAAAGTAATAGTTGGTCAAATGGGCCAACGGGTATCGTACAAACCAAAACGCACTCGATTAGTGTTAATAAGCTTAGATTATCCTTGGGAAGGTTAATACTTGTGATCAAGAATATGAAGTTCCATACAACAAGTCATGGCCAAAAAAACTAAGTATGGAGACTTTAAACACTCTAGAATGATCGTTCCTTCAACCATTTGATCAAACGTAACTCGTTTAGTCTATTACTTCACCACGAAGTAACAATTTACCTTGTTACTTCGTGAGAAAGTTATAGTTGGTCAAATGGGCCAACGGGCATCTTACGAACCAAAACGCACTCGATTAGTGTTAATAAGCTTAGATTATCCTTGGGAAGGTTAATACTTGTGATCAAGAATATGAAGTTCCATACAACAAGTCATGGCCAAAAAAACTAAGTATGGAGACTTTAAACACTCTAGAATGATCTTTCCTTCAACCATTTGATCAAACGTAACTCGTTTAGTCTATTCCTTCACCACGAAGTAACAATTTACCTTGTGACTTCGTGAGAAAGTTATAGTTGGTAAAATGGGCCAACATGCATCTTACGAACCAAAACGCACTCGATTAGTGTTAATAAGCTTAGATTATCCTTGGGAAGGTTAAGACTTGTGATCAAAATTATGAAGTTCCATACAACAAGTCATTGCCAAAAAAACTAAGTATGGAGACTTTAAACACTCTAGAATGATCTTTCCTTCAACGATTTGATCAAACGTATCTCGTTTAGTCTATTACTTCACCACGAAGTAACAATTTACCTTGTTACTTCGTGAGAAAGTTATAGTTGGTCAAATTGGCCAACGGGTATCGTACGAACCAAAACGCACTCGATTAGTGTTAATAAGCTTAGATTATGCTTGGGAAGGTTAATACTTGTGATCAAGAATATGAAGTTCCATACAACAAGTCATGGCCAAAAAAACTAAGTATGGAGACTTTAAACACTCTAGAATGATCTTTCCTTCAACGATTTGATCAAACGTAACTCGTTTAGTCTATTACTTCACCACGAAGTAACAGTTTACCTTGTTACTTCGTGAGAAAGTTATAGTTGGTCAAATGGGCCAACGGGCATCGTACGAACCAAAATGCACTCGATTAGTGTTAATAAGCTTAGATTATCCTTAGGAAGGTTAATACTTGTGATCAAAAATATGAAGTTCCATACAACAAGTCATGGCCAAAAAAACTAAGTATGGAGACTTTAAACACTCTAGAATGATCTTTCCTTCAACGATTTGATCAAACGTAACTCGTTTAGTCTATTACTTCACAACGAAGTAACAGTTTACCTTGTTACTTCGTGAGAAAGTAATAGTTGGTCAAATGGGCCAACGGGTATCGTACAAACCAAAACGCACTCGATTAGTGTTAATAAGCTTAGATTATCCTTGGGAAGGTTAATACTTGTGATCAAGAATATGAAGTTCCATACAACAAGTCATGGCCAAAAAAACTAAGTATGGAGACTTTAAACACTCTAGAATGATCGTTCCTTCAACCATTTGATCAAACGTAACTCGTTTAGTCTATTACTTCACCACAAAGTAACAATTTACCTTGTTACTTCGTGAGAAAGTTATAGTTGGTCAAATGGGCCAACGGGCATCTTACGAACCAAAACGCACTCGATTAGTGTTAATAAGCTTAGATTATCCTTGGGAAGGTTAAGACTTGTGATCAAGAATATGAAGTTCCATACAACAAGTCATGGCCAAAAAAACTAAGTATGGAGACTTTAAACACTCTAGAATGATCTTTCCTTCAACCATTTGATCAAACGTAACTCGTTTAGTCTATTACTTCACCACGAAGTAACAATTTACCTTGTTACTTCGTGAGAATGTTATAGTTGGTCAAATGGGCCAACATGCATCTTACGAACCAAAACGCACTCGATTAGTGTTAATAAGCTTAGATTATCCTTGGGAAGGTTAAGACTTGTGATCAAGAATATGAAGTTCCATACAACAAGTCATTGCCAAAAAAACTAAGTATGGAGACTTTAAACACTCTAGAATGATCTTTCCTTCAACGATTTGATCAAACGTAACTCGTTTAGTCTATTACTTCACCACGAAGTAACAATTTACCTTGTTACTTCGTGATAAAGTTATAGTTGGTCAAATTGGCCAACGGGTATCGTACGAACCAAAACGCACTCGATTAGTGTTAATAAGCTTAGATTATGCTTGGGAAGGTTAATACTTGTGATCAAGAATATGAAGTTCCATACAACAAGTCATGGCCAAAAAAACTAAGTATGGAGACTTTAAACACTCTAGAATGATCTTTCCTTCAACGATTTGATCAAACGTAACTCGTTTAGTCTATTACTTCACCACGAAGTAACAGTTTACCTTGTTACTTCGTGAGAAAGTTATAGTTGGTCAAATGGGCCAACGGGCATCGTACGAACCAAAATGCACTCGATTAGTGTTAATAAGCTTAGATTATCCTTAGGAAGGTTAATACTTGTGATCAAAAATATGAAGTTCCATACAACAAGTCATGGCCAAAAAAACTAAGTATGGAGACTTTAAACACTCTAGAATGATCTTTCCTTCAACGATTTGATCAAACGTAACTCGTTTAGTCTATTACTTCACAACGAAGTAACAGTTTACCTTGTTACTTCGTGAGAAAGTAATAGTTGGTCAAATGGGCCAACGGGTATCGTACAAACCAAAACGCACTCGATTAGTGTTAATAAGCTTAGATTATCCTTGGGAAGGTTAATACTTGTGATCAAGAATATGAAGAAAAAAAGAGGTTTATAAAAGAAAAAACAGGGGGGTACTACATCAGGAGCCGAGCGTTGTACCCAATCGCTCGATCCAAGCAAACAGTAGAGAAGCTAAGGGGTTCGTAAGGATTACCCCAAAACCTAAGCCAAAGGGCTATACTCGAGATATCCAACCTACCAAGCGCCTTCCCACTAGAGCAATGACCGCCCGTGAGAGTGTAGTATTTAGAAATCACACCCAAAGCCGAAGTGTGCAATCGAAATACCCTCTCCCACATAGGGAGGCCAAGGTCTATGTGAGCAAGGCGCGCTTCCTCGAAAATGTATACACCGCCCGTGAGAGTAAGATACTTAGAAGTCGTACCCGGTGAGGGCTTACGCAATCCAAGCATCCTCTCCCACATAGGGAGGCGTATGCAATTTCGGGCGAAGCAATAATGATCGAAACTATTACAAAAAAGAGCATACCACAAACCCGGGTACCTCGAAAAATGACCTAAGCTAGAAAGGAAAGGAGCGTACAACAAGTAAAAACAACAAAAACAAACTATGGAAAGCAAACAATCCAAAGAACTAGAATCAAACATCATGGCCTCGGCTTAGGGTGACGAAAAGTAGGCCAACACATCTTGTCTTTCTCAATAAGAACCCGGACCTTGTGGCTAACCAAAGTGCCCGTTTGACGACCGTTGATGCGAAGAATGCATGCTTCATTAGCGAGTTGGTCCGCCACTTGGTTGCCCTCCCTATATGTATGATGCATGGTCCCATTGACAAGGACCAATAGGGTGCGAATCTCTTCAAGTTGCCGAATGATCTTCCATGGGCCTCCTCTCTTTGCATTCACAATGGGTAAGGTGATAAGGGCATCCGTTTCAATATCCACGTCACGCACTCCGAGAGAATGACAATATTGGAGACCTTGATAGATGGCCATAAGCTCCGCTTCAACATTCGTCATAGGCTCCAAAGCAATGTGATAAGTCCAAGCACAATTTCCCAAATGATCACGAAGAATGCCACCGCCACCGGCCATCCCGGGGTTCCCTTTAGAGCTACCATCCGTGTTGAGCTTCCATCGCCCTTCCCCGGGTTTCTTCCACACAACCTCAATGGGAGGTTTAATACGAACTCTTGCAAGTTTAATACCCCACATGTCCACAACGTATTTGGACCCGCGCCAAAGAATCTCCTCACATGGATTGATAGTGAAGAGATCAATCACGTGGCGGACAACCCTATGAATGATGATTTTGGCATTCATGGGGACACCATTATGCCTAGCCGCATTTCTTGCCGTCCAAATGTACCATATCACCAAAATAGGAACAATAATACGAATGTGGCCGGGAGGGGTATGACGGCTCACTTTGATCCAATACGCAATTAAATTGTTCCAAGAAATAAAGACGGGTTGCTTGATATGGAAAGTGCGGAAAAAGTAAGACCATACCTCTTGGGCAAGCGGGCTAGACCAAAAGATGTGATCCGTAGTCTCCACATTTCGACAACAATTGCATTGCGAGGTAATCTCCATCTTCAAACGCTTAGCAATCTTTTCATCCGTAGGTAAGAGGTTTTGCACATATCGCCACGCAAAGAAGGAGATATTCGGAAGGAGAAGACGATGCCAAAGGAACCTATAGATGCCGGATGGTGTATAGGGGTCACAAATGGATCGGCGTGCGGACTTAGTAGAGAAAAACCCATTGGGATCAAGCTTCCAAAGCGGAGTGTCTTTGCCTTCTTGACCAATGGGGACCTCAATCACCCGAGCCACGTCATCATCCTCCAAGACCTCCTCAAGCTTAGCAATGTCCCATTCCCCGTTGACCCAAAAGTCACTAATGCGCGTGCGGGAGTTAATATGCACGCCATCCCGGGGTCTAAGTAGGCCTTCTTTCAACCATTGATCCACCCAAAAGAACGAAGAGCCATCCTTGATGTCCCAAAACATATGTTGTTGGGCTTTGGAAGCCGCTTTAGTCAATCTTCTCCATCCACGAAAGTCCCAAGGCTTGCTACTAAAGATAGGATCCCGCGTAGCGTACCTAGACATCATGTATTTGGCCCATAACGAGTCTTGCAAACGAAACCTCCACCAAAGTTTAAGACCAAAAGCTTCCACCAAGCAATCAAGAGAGGAAATATTAAGGCCACCCATGGCAAAAGGTTTGCAAATTCTTTCCCAACTTCTCCAATGAATTTTCCTCCTTTCCTCGTTCGATCCCCAAAGAAACCGAGCAAAAATTTTTTCAAGATGTTCGAGGACACAAGCCGGGGGCTCCATGATTTGACAAAGATAGATCGGAATGGAGCAAAGAACACTTTTGATGAGAGTGAGGCGACCACCAAAATTGAGGAATTTCAATTCCCATCCACTTATAAGGCCACGGATTTGGTCAATCCACATATCAAAGTAGGCTTGTTGCATTCTTCCACGAATAATAGGGGCACCAAGATAAGTAATGGGGAACTCACCTTTCTCAAAGCCCGTGAGGTCGTGGATGGCATGGACATGCGCACCATTGATCCGAGGGGAAGTGATGAAGCAACTTTTGGATGCATTAATGTGTTGGCCCGAAGCCTCTTCATATTGATGTAGGAAATCCATGAGTTTGGCCATGTTATCCAAGGTTCCCTTCACAAAAATAATGCAATCATCCGCATAAGCCAAATGAGACACATCCATAACGCCCCCATTGTTGAGATAAAGATCCGGATTGCTCTCATAAAGTTGGTTAAGACCTCTCGAAAGGAATTCGGCGGCAATAATGAAGAGAGCGGGAGATATGGGGTCGCCTTGACGCACTCCATGCTTAGACTCGAAGAAACCGTGGCATGCACCGTTGACAAGCACGGAGAAGAAGCAATTCTCCACGCAATTCTTAATGAGATCAATCCACTCCCGAGAGAAACCGAACTTAGTAAGGCATTGATATAAGAACCTCCAACTCAATCTATCATAAGCTTTCTCCATATCAAGTTTCACCACAAGATTGTGCACATCTCTTTTTGCATTGAGATTAGAGGCCAATTCTTGGGCAAGAAGGATATTGTCACCAATGAGGCGACCTTTGACAAAACCACTTTGATTAAGAGAAATAATATTGGGTAAAAGGGAGGCTAACCGGTCATTGAGGAGTTTAGAAATGATCTTATAACTCACGTTGCAAAGACTAATCGGCCTATAGTCTTTCCACTCTTTGGGGTCTTTCTTCTTCGGAATAAGCACAATGTTGGTCGCCTTGAAGATACGAGGAAAGGTGGTGCCACGAAAGAAATCCAAAACCGCCTCAAGAATATCCTCTTTAATAATGTCCCAACAAGATTGATAGAAGTGTGCATTGAAACCATCCGGACCCGCCACACTATCCGAGCTAAGACCAAAGACAACATCTTTAACCTCTTCAAGATTTGGGGCCCGACAAAGCCAAGTATTGTCACTCTCGGAAATAAGGCTAGGAATGAAATCAAGATTGTGGCCCTCAATCGTATCAATATTAGAAGCAAGGAGGTTTTTATAGTACCTCTCGGCCGAATTGCCAATCTCATCGGGGTTGTCCACCAAAAGACCATTCTCGTGGATGCGAAAGATCTTGGCCTTTGCTTGTTTCTTCTTGGCCATAGCTTGAAAGAGCCTAGTGTTACGCTCTCCTTCAATGGCCCATTTGCATTTCGCCCGTTGTTTCCAATATTCCGATTCCATAGTGCGAGTGAGAACAAAATCGGCATAACACTTATTCACCAAGGAACGGGAAGTAGGAGTGGGATCATGATCATGGATAATCTCGGCTTGCTTGAGGGCATCCTCCTTATCCTTAATGTTTTGAAAGATATTGCCGAAGGTGATCCTATTCCAACTTTTGAGCTCCTTTCTCAATCGAATAAGTTTATCCCCAAGTTTGAATAACCCCGAACAAGTAGTAGGTTGGCTCCAACATTCCTTAACCTTCTCAAGAAAGTCCTTGTGCTTGATCCACATGTTTTGAAACCGAAACGCCCTCGGCTTACGAGAGAGGATCCGGTCAAAATGAATAAAGAGTGGATTATGGTCCGAGTGGAGTCTAGCCTCGTGGACGATCCGAGTGCTAGCAAAGGATGAACTCCAATCGAAATTGATTAGAGCACGATCAATCCTTGTACGAGTCCCATTGCTAGCCCAAGTGAAGGGATTGCCTTCATACCCGGCGTCTTGAAGGCCACAATCATCAATACAATCATGGAAGTCATCCATCTCCCCAATGCTAGGCGGGTTGATACCCCTTTTTTCCTCATCTTTAAGAACGACATTGAAGTCCCCCACAACTAACCACGGCTTTTGATCATCACTTCTTCGAAGACCATCCCAAAGGGGATGTCGAAGAGCCCGAGTTTTAGCGGCATAAACAAAAGTGCATAATAACGGATGAGGGAGGATATGAGAAGAAATGACACAATGAACAAATTGGTCATGATCCTCTAGAACCTCGATATGCATATCACTATCACCAAAGATCCAAATCTTGTTGTTGATATTAGAGAAAGCCGAGTCATAATGGAACTTTTTCCGGAATTTATGCGCATCAAATCTAGCTTTAGGTTCAAGGAGAGCAAGAACCTTAGGCTTATGACGAAGGACCAAATTCGCAACGTTATCTCCATTATTACGTTTACCAACTCCACGTACGTTCCAACAAACAAATAACATCAATAAGATTGGGAGGGAGACGTACCATCACTGGAAAGCAAATTGCGTTTCGCCTTTTCTTTCCTTTTTTCCTTCTTTCTTTGGTTTTTGCTCTTTGTTGAGGACGAACTATGGTTAAGATCCGGCTCCTCAACAACCGTGTCATCCCTCGCGGCTTCTTCATTAGATTGCCAAAGTGGAGAGCTCGGCGAGTTAGGAGGGGTGGATGTATCACATGAGAAAGTGTCCTCTTGAGAACAAACCCTTGGGGAGAGAACTTTAGATGTCGGTTGATGTTCGGAGTCCGAAAGAAGAGCTCTATCATCATTATCATCTCTAAGAATAATATCTTCGTTCTCTTTTTCTTGAGCCTTTTTCAATTCTCTTGCAAGTTCCTCCTCCCTTAGGAGATGTTCATCTCCCTCCTTAGTCACGACATCAATGTTATCTATCTTAATGTGTATTTGTGGATCCACCTCCTCGGCCGGCTTAATGACCATAAGATTTCCTCCTCCATTGCTAGTATTCTTCGACATTTGTTCCTTTTCTTTCTCGACCTTGGATTCTTGGTCAATGGGATTGGTAGATATAACGTCCCCTTTCTTTAAGATCTTCTTCGGGGGGTTCGGGGCGACGTACCTCCTTGGCTTAAACCTCCAACCATTAATGTTGGCCTCGCTATTTTTGGCACCTTGGGTATCATCAACCTTCTCCTTACTCTCTTGAGATTTATCCACACCACATTCATCAATTTTATGCCCCATTCTATGACACTTTCGACAAAATATCGGTAGATTTTCATACACAACTTTTTGCTTGATGATATCCACGGTTCCATGAGCATCTTCCACCCCCCATTCGATTTCTTCTTTCAACGTGTCAAGAAGATTCACCTCGACACATATACGGGGATAATCGGGCCGTGACATAGTGGCCGCTCCTTCATCGAGCCTCAATGGTCTCCCGAAATAATAACCAATATTCATAAGAGCATTTCTTTCGCAAAACCGTAAGTTAAGGTTAGGTAGACCGATCCATACCGGAGCTATAGGCGGTTCACGCTCGGGGTCGAAGTCCGGAGTCCATTTATAGATAGAGCCGTTGAGATCAAGAAAGCGAAGGTCCTTCTTCAACCATAATCGAGTATAATCCTCCTCCAAAGTCAATTTCATCATAACGTGTCGCGGTCCTATAGGGCCAAGAGTGTAATTGCCTTTGAGTTTGAGCTTAGCCATCTTGTTGTGAATATACGTGTAGCTCGGCTTAGCAATGGCAAAACGGAGGATTAACACAAGCTTGAGCCTATCGTCAAGGGCTTTGATTTCCTCATTCTTGAAAACTATCATGGATTTTCCCTTGAAGATTCGAAAATCCATGTTGGTGAGATTTGGATCATCAATAAGGGAGCGGTTGATATCATATTGTCTCGTAGGTGCGGCCGCTTGAGCATAGGTAGCACGTCTAATAGGAGCACGAACTTGATAAGGTCTCGGATTCTCCGGAGCCACATTTGGTTGTTTAACAAATAGAGGTGCCTTTGCCATTTTTGAGAAGTTACTCGAGAGTGGCGGGAAATGGCCGGATCCAATCTTAGATGTGCTCGCAACATTAGAAGTCTTGTTGGAATCCATAGCTTGTTTAGCCTTATCAAGATCATCTTTATCAAATGTAACAAGCTTCGAGTTCATGTTCAAATTAGTATCAATTCCAACTTTATCTTGATTAAGATTTTGGTCCATATGCAAGTTCGGCTCATGAATTAGAGCATTGTCCATTGATTTTCGGTCAACATAAGGAACAAGGGCGTTGACTGTTGACTTTTCGTAGGTCAAAGTTGACTCAGTCAACGGAGGTGAGATGGCAGTGGGTCCCACGTGTGTAATTAAACTATTGGGGTTGACAAGAGCAAGGTCAACACTCTTGCATGATGAGGTGTCCAATTGTGGTGATGACATGTGTAAGGTATGGTCCACATCCATGGTGGGGGACAAAGGGACAAGACAAGAGCACTCTTGTCCCCTTAATGGTCTTGCACATCCACCACTCACAAGGCTCAAGGTAGTGGGGTGTAAGAGTTCCCACTATCACCACCTAAACCCTAGTTGACCGCCGCCCCCTCAGAGTTGACCGGACCGAGCGCGGCGCCGCCGTGGTGGTGGTCCGGCGTCGGAAATTCGCCGGAGAAGGAGGAGCGGTCGGAAAACACCACCGGAGAGCCCCAAATACACCTAAAAAACACGGATCCGAGCGTCAAAAACGCCCCTCCTTATCAATTCCGAAGTAAATCACCACCAAACCCACCAAAAACCACACAAATCCGAGAAATCCGAGAACAACGAGAGCGCAAGAACGGAAAAACAAACCTAAATCTAAGAAATCCGAAGCCCAAAACACAAGAAGACCAAAAGATAAACAAAAAAAGAGATGAAGAACACCACACAAAAACGTGTGAATCGTGACTTTCCTCAAATCCTAGCAAAAGAAGGTTCAAAAACCAACTCGGGATTCAAGTACACACCACAAACCAAGAACGTTAACCGAATTCAAAACTCAAAGCACAAGACCATAGCATATGGCGTGAACACCATGATGAGGAACATGCGATTTGAATTCTAAATAAGGGCGTGATGTTGGAAGGCAAGAGGAGGGAGAGAGACGAACTATAAGGACACAAAATCGGAGCGAAAATCAAGAGCAAGATCCGTCCGCCATTGTTGAGCTCGAAAGGAGAACAAAGCAAAAAAACCAAAAGCAACACAACCCCTATTAAAGCCAACCGTTCACCGGAGTAGTCTCCAACCCCTCGTGAGGAGGTGTTGTGCTCCAATGATACCGGTGCTTAAAGAGAGGGGAAGACAAAATCAACAAAATCAAAACTTACGAAAATGGCGAAAATAAAACATCTTCAAACCGTCCCATTGTCACTACTTGAATCGATCCTCTTGAGCACACAAGGGTGATGATAAGATTTTCGGGAATGAAATCAATCACCACCTCTCGAAATCTCCAAGGAAAGGTGCGGCCATGGAAGAGCTTGAGGAGAGAGAAGAGAGCTTTTTTTTGTTTTGTGATCTTGTTGTGATCAAGAATATTTGTGATCAAGAATATGAAGTTCCATACAACAAGTCATGGCCAAAAAAACTAAGTATGGAGACTTTAAACACTCTAGAATGATCGTTCCTTCAACCATTTGATCAAACGTAACTCGTTTAGTCTATTACTTCACCACGAAGTAACAATTTACCTTGTTACTTCGTGAGAAAGTTATAGTTGGTCAAATGGGCCAACGGGCATCTTACGAACCAAAACGCACTCGATTAGTGTTAATAAGCTTAGATTATCCTTGGGAAGGTTAAGACTTGTGATCAAGAATATGAAGAAGAAAAAGAGGTTTATAACAGAAAAAACATGGGGGTACTACATCAGGAGCCGAGCGTTGTACCCAATCGCTCGATCCAAGCAAACAGTAGAGAAGCTAAGGGGTTCGTAAGGATTTCCCCAAAACCTAAGCCAAAGGGCTATACTCGAGATATCCAACCTACCAAGCGCCTTCCCACTAGAGCAATGACCGCCCGTGAGAGTGTAGTATTTAGAAATCACACCCAAAGCCGAAGTGTGCAATCGAAATACCCTCTCCCACATAGGGAGGCCAAGGTCTATGTGAGCAAGGCGCGCTTCCTCGAAAATGTATACACCGCCCGTGAGAGTAAGATACTTAGAAGTCGTACCCGGTGAGGGCTTACGCAATCCAAGCATCCTCTCCCACATAGGGAGGCGTATGCAATTTCGGGCGAAGCAATAATGATCGAAACTATTACAAAAAAGAGCATACCACAAACCCGGGTACCTCGAAAAATAACCTAAGCTAGAAAGGAAAGGAGCGTACAACAAGTAAAAACAACAAAAACAAACTATGGAAAGCAAAAAATCCAAAGAACTAGAATCAAACATCATGGCCTCGGCTTAGGGTGACGAAAAGTAGGCCAACACATCTTGTCTTTCTCAATAAGAACCCGAACCTTGTGGCTAGCCAAAGTGCCCGTTTGACGACCGTTGATGCGAAGAATGCATGCTTCATTAGCGAGTTGGTCCGCCACTTGGTTGCCCTCCCTATATGTATGATGCATGGTCCCATTGACAAGGACCAATAGGGTGCGAATCTCTTCAAGTTGCCGAATAATCTTCCATGGGCCTCCTCTCTTTGCATTCACAATGGGTAAGGTGATAAGGGCATCCGTTTCAATATCCACGTCACGCACTCCGAGAGAATGACAATATTGGAGACCTTGATAGATGGCCATAAGCTCCGCTTCAACATTCGTCATAGGCTCCAAAGCAATGTGATAAGTCCAAGCACAATTTCCCAAATGATCACGAAGAATGCCACCACCACCGGCCATCCCGGGGTTCCCTTTAGAGCTACCATCCGTGTTGAGCTTCCATCGCCCTTCCCCCGGTTTCTTCCACACAACCTCAATGGGAGGTTTAATACGAACTCTTGCAAGTTTAATACCCCACATATCCACAACGTATTTGGACCCGCGCCAAAGAATCTCCTCACATGGATTGATAGTGAAGAGATCAATCACGTGGCGGACAACCCTATGAATGATGATTTTGGCATTCATGGGGACACCATTATGCCTAGCCGCATTTCTTGCCGTCCAAATGTACCATATCACCAAAATAGGAACAATAATACGAATGTGGCCGGGAGGGGTATGACGGCTCACTTTGATCCAATACGCAATTAAATTGTTCCAAGAAATAAAGACGGGTTGCTTGATATGGAAAGTGCGGAAAAAGTAAGACCATACCTCTTGGGCAAGCGGGCTAGACCAAAAGATGTGATCCGTAGTCTCCACATTCCGACAACAATTGCATTGCGAGGTAATCTCCATCTTCAAACGCTTAGCAATCTTTTCATCCGTAGGTAAGAGGTTTTGCACATATCGCCACGCAAAGAAGGAGATATTCGGAAGGAGTAGACGATGCCAAAGGAACCTATAGATGCCGGATGGAGTATAGGGGTCACAAATGGATCGGCGTGCTGACTTAGTAGAGAAAAACCCATTGGGATCAAGCTTCCAAAGCGGAGTGTCTTTGCCTTCTTGACCAATGGGGACCTCAATCACCCGAGCCACGTCATCATCCTCCAAGACCTCCTCAAGCTTAGCAATGTCCCATTCCCCGTTGACCCAAAAGTCACTAATGCGCATGCGGGAGTTAATATGCACGCCATCCCGGGGTCTAAGTAGGCCTTCTTTCAACCATTGATCCACCCAAAAGAACGAAGAGCCATCCTTGATGTCCCAAAACATATGTTGTTGGGCTTTGGAAGCCGCTTTAGTCAATCTTCTCCATCCACGAAAGTCCCAAGGCTTGCTACTAAAGATAGGATCCCGCGTAGCGTACCTAGACATCATGTATTTGGCCCATAACGAGTCTTGCAAACGAAACCTCCACCAAAGTTTAAGACCAAAAGCTTCCACCAAGCAATCAAGAGAGGAAATATTAAGGCCACCCATGGCAAAAGGTTTGCAAATTCTTTCCCAACTTCTCCAATGAATTTTCCTCCTTTCCTCGTTCGATCCCCAAAGAAACCGAGCAAAAATTTTTTCAAGATGTTCGAGGACACAAGCCGGGGGCTCCATGATTTGACAAAGATAGATCGGAATGGAGCAAAGAACACTTTTGATGAGAGTGAGGCGACCACCAAAATTGAGGAATTTCAATTCCCATCCACTTATAAGGCCACGGATTTGGTCAATCCACATATCAAAGTAGGCTTGTTGCATTCTTCCACGAATAATAGGGGCACCAAGATAAGTAATGGGGAACTCACCTTTCTCGAAGCCCGTGAGGTCGTGGATGGCATGGACATGCGCACCATTGATCCGAGGGGAAGTGATGAAGCAACTTTTGGATGCATTAATGTGTTGGCCCGAAGCCTCTTCATAAAGATGTAGGAAATCCATGAGTTTGGCCATGTTGTCCAAGGTTCCCTTCACAAAAATAACGCAATCATCCGCATAAGCCAAATGAGACACATCCATAATGCCCCCATTGTTGAGATAAAGATCCGGATTGCTCTCATAAAGTTGGTTAAGACCTCTCGAAAGGAATTCGGCGGCAATAATGAAGAGAGCGGGAGATATGGGGTCGCCTTGACGCACTCCATGCTTAGACTCGAAGAAACCGTGGCATGCACCATTGACAAGCACGGAGAAGAAGCAATTCTCCACGCAATTCTTAATGAGATCAATCCACTCCCGAGAAAAACCGAACTTAGTAAGGCATTGATATAAGAACCTCCAACTCAATCTATCATAAGCTTTCTCCATATCAAGTTTCACCACAAGATTGTGCACATCTCTTTTTGCATTGAGATTAGAGGCCAATTCTTGGGCAAGAAGGATATTGTCACCAATGAGGCGACCTTTGACAAAACCACTTTGATTAAGAGAAATAATATTGGGTAAAAGGGAGGCTAACCGGTCATTGAGGAGTTTAGAAATGATCTTATAACTCACGTTGCAAAGACTAATCGGCCTATAGTCTTTCCACTCTTTGGGGTCTATCTTCTTCGGAATAAGCACAATGTTGGTCGCCTTGAAGATACGAGGAAAGGTGGTGCCACGAAAGAAATCCAAAACCGCCTCAAGAATATCCTCTTTGATAATGTCCCAACAAGATTGATAGAAGTGTGCATTGAAACCATCCGGACCCGCCACACTATCCGAGCTAAGACCAAAGACAACATCTTTAACCTCTTCAAGATTTGGGGCCCGGCAAAGCCAAGTATTGTCACTCTCGGAAATAAGGCTAGGAATGAAATCAAGATTGTGGCCCTCAATCGTATCAATATTAGAAGCAAGGAGGTTTTTATAGTACCTCTCGGCCGAATTGCCAATCTCATCGGGGTTGTCCACCAAAAGACCATTCTCGTGGATGCGAAAGATCTTGGCCTTTGCTTGTTTCTTCTTGGCCATAGCTTGAAAGAGCCTAGTGTTACGCTCCCCTTCAATGGCCCATTTGCATTTCGCCCGTTGTTTCCAATATTCCGATTCCATAGTGCGAGTGAGAACAAAATCGGCATAACACTTATTCACCAAGGAACGGGAAGTAGGAGTGGGATCATGATCATGGATAATCTCGGCTTGCTTGAGGGCATCCTCCTTATCCTTAATGTTTTGAAAGATATTGCCGAAGGTGATCCTATTCCAACTTTTGAGCTCCTTTCTCAATCGAATAAGTTTATCCCCAAGTTTGAATAACCCCGAACAAGTAGTAGGTTGGCTCCAACATTCCTTAACCTTCTCAAGAAAGTCCTTGTGCTTGATCCACATGTTTTGAAACCGAAACGCCCTCGGCTTACGAGAGAGGATCCGGTCAAAGTGAATAAAGAGTGGATTATGGTCCGAATGGAGTCTAGCCTCGTGGACGATCCGAGTGCTAGCAAAGGATGAACTCCAATCGAAATTGATTAGAGCACGATCAATCCTTGTACGAGTCCCATTGCTAGCCCAAGTGAAGGGATTGCCTTCATACCCGGCGTCTTGAAGGCCACAATCATCAATACAATCATGGAAGTCATCCATCTCCCCAATGCTAGGCGGATTGATACCCCTTTTTTCCTCATCTTTAAGAACGACATTGAAGTCCCCCACAACTAACCACGGCTTTTGATCATCACTTCTTCGAAGACCATCCCAAAGGGGATGTCGAAGAGCCCGAGTTTTAGCGGCATAAACAAAAGTGCATAATAACGGATGAGGGAGGATATGAGAAGAAATGACACAATGAACAAATTGGTCATGATCCTCTAGAACCTCAATATGCATATCACTATCACCAAAGATCCAAATCTTGTTGTTGATATTAGAGAAAGCCGAGTCATAATGGAACTTTTTCCAGAATTTATGCGCATCAAATCTAGCTTTAGGTTCAAGGAGAGCAAGAACCTTAGGCTTATGACGAAGGACCAAATTCGCAACGTTATCTCCATTATTACGTTTACCAACTCCACGTACGTTCCAACAAACAAATAACATCAATAAGATTGGGAGGGAGACGTACCATCACTGGAAAGCAAATTGCGTTTCGCCTTTTCTTTCCTTTTTTCCTTCTTTCTTTGGTTTTTGCTCTTTGTTGAGGACGAACTATGGTTAAGATCCGGCTCCTCAACAACCGTGTCATCCCTCGCGGCTTCTTCATTAGATTGCCAAAGTGGAGAGCTCGGCGAGTTATGAGGGGTGGATGTATCACATGTGAAAGTGTCCTCTTGAGAACAAACCCTTGGGGAGAGAACTTTAGATATCGGTTGATAGTCGGAGTCCGAAAGAAGAGCTCTATCATCATTATCATCTCTAAGAATAATATCTTCGTTCTCTTTTTCTTGAGCCTTTTTCAATTCTTTTGCAAGTTCCTCCTCCCTTAGGAGATGTTCATCTCCCTCCTTTGTCACGACATCAATGTTATCTATCTTAATGTGTATTTGTGGATCCACCTCCTCGGCCGGCTTCGTATTGACCATAAGATTTCCTCCTCCATTGCTAGTATTTTTCGACATTTGTTCCTTTTCTTTCTCGACCTTGGATTCTTGGTGAATGGGATTGGTAGATATAACGTCCCCTTTCTTTAAGATCTTCTTCGGTGGTGAGTTCGGGGCGACGTACCTCCTTGGCTTAAACGTCCAACCATTAATGTTGGCCTCGCTATTTTTGGCACCTTGGGTATCATCAACCTTCTCCTTAATATCTTGAGATTTATCCACACCACATTCATCAATTTTATGCCCCATTCTATGACACTTTCGACAAAATATCGGAAGATTTTCATACACAACTTTTTGCTTGATGATATCCACGGTCCCATGAGCATCTTCCACCCCCCATTCGATTTCTTCTCTCAACGTGTCGAGAAGATTCACCTCGACACATATACGAGGATAATCGGGCCGTGACATAGTGGCCGCTCCTTCATCGAGCCTCAATGGTTTCCCGAAATAATAACCAATATTCATAAGAGCATTTCTTTCGCAAAACCGTAAATTAAGGTTAGGTAGACCGATCCATACCGGAGCTATAGGCGGTTCACGCTCGGGGTCGAAGTCCGGAGTCCATTTATAGATAGAGCCGTTGAGATCAAGAAAGCGAAGGTCCTTCTTCAACCATAGTCGAGTATAGTCCTCCTCCAAAGTCAATTTCATCATAACGTGTCGCGGTCCTATAGGGCCAAGAGTGTAATTGCCTTTGAGTTTGAGCCTAGCCATCTTGTTGTGAATATAAGTATAGCTCGGCTTAGCAATGGCAAAACGGAGGATTAACACAAGCTTGAGCCTATCGTCAAGGGCTTTGATTTCCTCATTCTTGAAAACAATCATGGATTTTCCCTTGAAGATTCGAAAATCCATGTTGGTGAGATTTGGATCATCAATAAGGGAGCGGTTGATATCATATTGTCTCGTAGGTGCGGCCGCTTGAGCATAGGTAGCACGTCTAATAGGAGCACGAACTTGATAAGGTCTCGGATTCTCCGGAGCCACATTTGGTTGTTTAACAAATAGAGGTGCCTTTGCCATTTTTGAAAAGTTACTCGAGAGTGGCGGGAAATGGCCGGATCCAATCTTAGATGTGCTCGCAACATTAGAAGTCTTGTTGGAATCCATAGCTTGTTTAGCCTTATCGAGATCATCTTTATCAAATGTAACAAGCTTCGAGTTCATGTTCAAATTAGTATCAATTCCAACTTTATCTTGATTAAGATTTTGGTCCATATGCAAGTTCGGCTCATGAATTAGAGCATTGTCCATTGATTTTCGGTCAACATAAGGAACAAGGGCGTTGACTGTTGACTTTTCGTAGGTCAAAGTTGACTCAGTCAACGGAGGTGAGATGGCAGTGGGTCCCACGTGTGTAATTAAAATATTGGGGTTGACAAGAGCAAGGTCAACACTCTTGCATGATGAGGTGTCCAATTGTGGTGATGACATGTGTAAGGTATGGTCCACATCCATGGTGGGGGACAAAGGGACAAGACAAGAGCACTCTTGTCCCCTTAATGGTCTTGCACATCCACCACTCACAAGGCTCAAGGTAGTGGGGTGTAAGAGTTCCCACTATCACCACCTAAACCCTAGTTGACCGCCGCTCCTTCAGAGTTGACCGGACCGAGCGCGGCGCCGCCGTGGTGGTGGTCCGGCGTCGGAAATTCGCCGGAGAAGGAGGAGCGGTCGGAAAGCACCACCGGAGAACTCCAAATTACCGCAACAAGACGGATCCGAGCGTCAAAAACGCCCCTCCTTATCAATTCCGAAGTAAATCACCACCAAACCCACCAAAAACCACACAAAACCGAGAAATCCGAGAACAACGAGAGCTCAAGAACGGAGAAACAAACCTAAATCTAAGAAATCCGAAGCCCAAAACACAAGAAGACCAAAAGATAAACAAAAAAAGAGATGAAGAACACCACACAAAAACGTGTGAATCGTGACTTTCCTCAAATCCTAGCAAAAGAAGGTTCAAAAACCAACTCGGGATTCAAGTACACACCACAATCCAAGAACGTTAACCGAATTCAAAACTCAAAGCACAAGACCATAGCATATGGCGTGAACACCATGATGAGGAACATGCGATTTGAATTCCAAATAGGGGCGTGATGTTGGAAGGCAAGAGGGGGAGAGAGACGAACTATAAGGACACACAAAGGAAAGAACAACAAGAACAAAGAACGATGAACCCGTCCGCCATGAATGTGCAAGCTTGAAAAACGAAAAAGGAGAAAAAGCAATGTAACCCCTCTAAGGACCAACCGTTCACCGGAGTATTCTCCAACCCCTCGTGAGGAGGCGTTGTGCTCCAATGATACCGGTGTCTAAGAGAGGGGAAACGAAAGCTTCAAGCTCGAAACTTACAACAATGGCGCAAATGAGACTTCTTCCAAACACCCCATAGTGACCACTTGAAACGTTCCTTGCAAGCTAACAATGATGGTGACGTGATTTTCGGGATGTAAATCTATCACCACCTCTTGAAATCTACAAAGAAAGGTGCGGCCATGGATGAGCTTGAGGAGAGAGAAGAGAGCTTTTTTTTTGTTTGTGATCAAGTTGTGATCGTGTGATTGTGATTTGTGATCAAGAATATGAAGTTCCATACAACAAGTCATGGCCAAAAAAACTAAGTATGGAGACTTTAAACACTCTAGAATGATCTTTCCTTCAACCATTTGATCAAACGTAACTCGTTTAGTCTATTACTTCACCACGAAGTAACAATTTACCTTGTGACTTCGTGAGAAAGTTATAGTTGGTAAAATGGGCCAACATGCATCTTACGAACCAAAACGCACTCGATTAGTGTTAATAAGCTTAGATTATCCTTGGGAAGGTTAAGACTTGTGATCAAGAATATGAAGTTCCATACAACAAGTCATTGCCAAAAAAACTAAGTATGGAGACTTTAAACACTCTAGAATGATCTTTCCTTCAACGATTTGATCAAACGTATCTCGTTTAGTCTATTACTTCACCACGAAGTAACAATTTACCTTGTTACTTCGTGAGAAAGTTATAGTTGGTCAAATTGGCCAACGGGTATCGTACGAACCAAAACGCACTCGATTAGTGTTAATAAGCTTAGATTATGCTTGGGAAGGTTAATACTTGTGATCAAGAATATGAAGTTCCATACAACAAGTCATGGCCAAAAAAACTAAGTATGGAGACTTTAAACACTCTAGAATGATCTTTCCTTCAACGATTTGATCAAACGTAACTCGTTTAGTCTATTACTTCACCACGAAGTAACAGTTTACCTTGTTACTTCGTGAGAAAGTTATAGTTGGTCAAATGGGCCAACGGGCATCGTACGAACCAAAATGCACTCGATTAGTGTTAATAAGCTTAGATTATCCTTAGGAAGGTTAATACTTGTGATCAAAAATATGAAGTTCCATACAACAAGTCATGGCCAAAAAAACTAAGTATGGAGACTTTAAACACTCTAGAATGATCTTTCCTTCAACGATTTGATCAAACGTAACTCGTTTAGTCTATTACTTCACAACGAAGTAACAGTTTACCTTGTTACTTCGTGAGAAAGTAATAGTTGGTCAAATGGGCCAACGGGTATCGTACAAACCAAAACGCACTCGATTAGTGTTAATAAGCTTAGATTATCCTTGGGAAGGTTAATACTTGTGATCAAGAATATGAAGTTCCATACAACAAGTCATGGCCAAAAAAACTAAGTATGGAGACTTTAAACACTCTAGAATGATCGTTCCTTCAACCATTTGATCAAACGTAACTCGTTTAGTCTATTACTTCACCACGAAGTAACAATTTACCTTGTTACTTCGTGAGAAAGTTATAGTTGGTCAAATGGGCCAACGGGCATCTTACGAACCAAAACGCACTCGATTAGTGTTAATAAGCTTAGATTATCCTTGAGAAGGTTAAGACTTGTGATCAAGAATATGAGAAGAAAAGAGGTTTATAAAAGAAAAAAACAGGGGGGTACTACATCAGGAGCCGAGCGTTGTACCCAATCGCTCGGTCCAAGCAAACAGTAGAGAAGCTAAGGGGTTCGTAAGGATTGCCCCAAAACCTAAGCCAAAGGGCTATACTCGAGATATCCAACCTACCAAGCGCCTTCCCACTAGAGCAATGACCGCCCGTGAGAGTGTAGTATTTAGAAATCACACCCAAAGCCGAAGTGTGCAATCGAAATACCCTCTCCCACATAGGGAGGCCAAGGTCTATGTGAGCAAGGCGCGCTTCCTCGAAAATGTATACACCGCCCGTGAGAGTGAGATACTTGGAAGTCGTACCCGGTGAGGGCTTACGCAATCCAAGCATCCTCTCCCACATAGGGAGGCGTATGCAATTTCGGGCGAAGCTATAATGATCGAAACTATTACAAAAAAGAGCATACCACAAACCCGGGTACCTCGAAAAATAACCTAAACTAGAAAGGAAAGGAGCGTACAAAAAATAAAAACAACAAAAACAAGCTATGGAAAGCAAACAATCCAAAGAACTAGAATCAAACATCATGGCCTCGGCTTAGGGTGACGAAAAGTAGGCCAACACATCTTGTCTTTCTCAATAAGAACCCGGACCTTGTGGCTAGCCAAAGTGCCCGTTTGACGACCGTTAATGCGAAGAATGCAAGCTTCATTAGCGAGTTGGTCCGCCACTTGGTTGCCCTCCCTATATGTATGATGCATGGTCCCATTGACAAGGACCAATAGGGTGCGAATCTCTTCAAGTTGCCGAATGATCTTCCATGGGCCTCCTCTCTTTGCATTCACAATGGGTAAGGTGATAAGGGCATCCGTTTCAATATCCACGTCACGCACTCCGAGGGAATGACAATATTGGAGACCTTGATAGATGGCCATAAGCTCCGCTTCAACATTCGTCATAGGCTCCAAAGCAATGTGATACGTCCAAGCACAATTTCCCAAATGATCACGAAGAATGCCACCACCACCGGCCATCCCGGGGTTCCCTTTAGAGCTACCATCCGTGTTGAGCTTCCATCGCCCATCCCCCGGTTTCTTCCACACAACCTCGATGGGAGGTTTAATACGAACTCTTGCAAGTTTAATACCCCACATATCCACAACGTATTTGGACCCGCGCCAAAGAATCTCCTCACATGGATTGATGGTGAAGAGATCAATCACGTGGCGGACAACCCTATGAATGATGATTTTGGCATTCATGGGGACACCATTATGCCTAGCCGCATTTCTTGCCGTCCAAATGTACCAAAGCACCAAAATAGGAACAATAATACGAATGTGGCCGGGAGGCGTATGACGGGTCGCTTTGATCCAAAACGCAATTAAATTGTTCCAAGAAATAAAGACGGGTTGCTTGATATGGAAAGTGCGGAAAAAGTAAGACCATACCTCTTGGGCAAGCGGGCTAGACCAAAAGATGTGATCCGTAGTCTCCACATTCCGGCAACAATTGCATTGCGAGGTAATCTCCATCTTCAAACGCTTAGCAATCTTTTCATCCGTAGGTAAGAGGTTTTGCACATATCGCCACGCGAAGAAGGAGATATTCGGAAGGAGTAGGCGATGCCAAAGGAACCTATAGATGCCGGATGGTGTATAGGGGTCACAAATGGATCGGCGTGCGGACTTAGTAGAGAAAAACCCATTAGGATCAAGCTTCCAAAGAGGAGTGTCTTTGCCTTCTTGACCAATGGGGACCTCAATCACCCGAGCCACGTCATCATCCTCCAAGACCTCCTCAAGCTTAGCAATGTCCCATTCCCCGTTGACCCAAAAGTCACTAATGCGCATGCGGGAGTTAATATGCACGCCATCCCGGGGTCTAAGAAGGCCTTCTTTCAACCATTGATCCACCCAAAAGAACGAAGAGCCATCCTTGATGTCCCAAAACATATGTTGTTGGGCTTTGGAAGCCGCTTTAGTCAATCTTCTCCATCCACGAAAGTCCCAAGGCTTGCTACTAAAGATAGGATCTCGCGTAGCGTACCTAGACATCATGTATTTGGCCCATAACGAGTCTTGCAAACGAAACCTCCACCAAAGTTTAAGACCAAAGGCTTCCACCAAGCAATCAAGAGTGGAAATATTAAGGCCACCCATGGCAAAAGGTTTGCAAATTCTTTCCCAACTTCTCCAATGAATTTTCCTCCTTTCCTCGTTCGATCCCCAAAGAAACCGAGCAAAATTTTTTTCAAGATGTTCGAGGACACAAGCCGGGGGCTCCATGATTTGACAAAGATAGATCGGAATGGAGCAAAGGACACTTTTGATGAGAGTGAGGCGACCACCAAAATTGAGGAATTTCAATTCCCATCCACTTATAAGGCCACGGATTTGGTCAATCCACATATCAAAGTAGGCATGTTGCATTCTACCACGAATAATAGGGGCACCAAGATAAGTAATGGGGAACTCACCTTTCTCAAAGCCCGTAAGGTCGTGGATGGCATGGACATGCGCACCATTGATCCGAGGGGAAGTGATGAAGCAACTTTTGGATGCATTAATGTGTTGGCCCGAAGCCTCTTCATAAAGGTGTAGGAAATCCATGAGCTTGGCCATGTTGTCCAAGGTTCCCTTCACAAAAATAATGCAATCATCCGCATAAGCCAAATGAGACACGTCCATAACGCCCCCATTGTTGAGATAAAGATCCGGATTGCGCTCATAAAGTTGGTTAAGACCTCTCGAAAGGAATTCGGCGGCAATAATGAAGAGAGCGGGAGATATGGGGTCGCCTTGACGCACTCCATGCTTAGACTCGAAGAAACCGTGGCATGCACCATTGACAAGCACGGAGAAGAAGCAATTCTCCACGCAATTCTTAATGAGATCAATCCACTCCCGAGAGAAACCGAACTTAGTAAGGCATTGATATAAGAACCTCCAACTCAATCTATCATAAGCTTTCTCCATATCAAGTTTCACCACAAGATTGTGCACATCTCTTTTTGCATTGAGATTAGAGGCCAATTCTTGGGCAAGAAGGATATTGTCACCAATGAGGCGACCTTTGACAAAACCACTTTATGAAGTTCCATACAACAAGTCATGGCCAAAAAAACTAAGTATGGAGACTTTAAACACTCTAGAATGATCTTTCCTTCAACGATTTGATCAAACGTAACTCGTTTAGTCTATTACTTCACCACGAAGTAACAATTTACCTTGTTACTTCGTGAGAAAGTTATAGTTGGTCAAATGGGCCAACATGCATCTTACGAACCAAAACGCACTCGATTAGTATTAATAAGCTTAGATTATCCTTGGGAAGGTTAAGACTTGTGATCAAGAATATGAAGTTCCATACAACAAGTCATTGCCAAAAAAACTAAGTATGGAGACTTTAAACACTCTAGAATGATCTTTCCTTCAACGATTTGATCAAACGTAACTCGTTTAGTCTATTACTTCACAACGAAGTAACAGTTTACCTTGTTACTTCGTGAGAAAGTAATAGTTGGTCAAATGGGCCAACGGGCATCTTACGAACCAAAACGCACTCGATTAGTGTTAATAAGCTTAGATTATCCTTAGGTTAATACTTGTGATCAAGAATATGAAGTTCCATACAACAAGTCATGGCCAAAAAAACTAAGTATGGAGACTTTAAACACTCTAGAATGATCGTTCCTTCAATCATTTGATCAAACGTAACTCGTTTAGTCTATTACTTCACCACGAAGTAACAGTTTACCTTGTTAATTCGTGAGAAAGTTATAGTTGGTCAAATGGGCCAACGGGCATCGTACGAACCAAAATGCACTCGATTAGTGTTAATAAGCTTAGATTATCCTTAGGAAGGTTAATACTTGTGATCAAAAATATGAAGTTCCATACAACAAGTCATGGCCAAAAAAACTAAGTATGGAGACTTTAAACACTCTAGAATGATCTTTCCTTCAACGATTTGATCAAACGTAACTCGTTTAGTCAATTACTTCACAACGAAGTAACAGTTTACCTTGTTACTTCGTGAGAAAGTAATAGTTGGTCAAATGGGCCAACGGGTATCGTACAAACCAAAACGCACTCGATTAGTGTTAATAAGCTTAGATTATCCTTGGGAAGGTTAATACTTGTGATCAAGAATATGAAGTTCCATACAACAAGTCATGGCCAAAAAAACTAAGTATGGAGACTTTAAACACTCTAGAATGATCGTTCCTTCAACCATTTGATCAAACGTAACTCGTTTAGTCTATTACTTCACCACAAAGTAACAATTTACCTTGTTACTTCGTGAGAAAGTTATAGTTGGTCAAATGGGCCAACGGGCATCTTACGAACCAAAACGCACTCGATTAGTGTTAATAAGCTTAGATTATCCTTGGGAAGGTTAAGACTTGTGATCAAGAATATGAAGTTCCATACAACAAGTCATGGCCAAAAAAACTAAGTATGGAGACTTTAAACACTCTAGAATGATCTTTCCTTCAACCATTTGATCAAACGTAACTCGTTTAGTCTATTACTTCACCACGAAGTAACAATTTACCTTGTTACTTCGTGAGAAAGTTATAGTTGGTCAAATGGGCCAACATGCATCTTACGAACCAAAACGCACTCGATTAGTGTTAATAAGCTTAGATTATCCTTGGGAAGGTTAAGACTTGTGATCAAGAATATGAAGTTCCATACAACAAGTCATTGCCAAAAAAACTAAGTATGGAGACTTTAAACACTCTAGAATGATCTTTCCTTCAACGATTTGATCAAACGTAACTCGTTTAGTCTATTACTTCACCACGAAGTAACAATTTACCTTGTTACTTCGTGAGAAAGTTATAGTTGGTCAAATTGGCCAACGGGTATCGTACGAACCAAAATGCACTCGATTAGTGTTAATAAGCTTAGATTATCCTTGGGAAGGTTAATACTTGTGATCAAGAGTATGAAGTTCCATACAACAAGTCATGGCCAAAAAAACTAAGTATGGAGACTTTAAACACTCTAGAATGATCTTTCCTTCAACGATTTGATCAAACGTAACTCGTTTAGTCTATTACTTCACCACGAAGTAACAATTTACCTTGTTACTTCGTGAGAAAGTAATAGTTGGTCAAATGGGCCAACGGGTATCGTACAAACCAAAACGCACTCGATTAGTGTTAATAAGCTTAGATTATCCTTGGGAAGGTTAATACTTGTGATCAAGAATATGAAGTTCCATACAACAAGTCATGGCCAAAAAAACTAAGTATGGAGACTTTAAACACTCTAGAATGATCGTTCCTTCAACCATTTGATCAAACGTAACTCGTTTAGTCTATTACTTCACCACAAAGTAACAATTTACCTTGTTACTTCGTGAGAAAGTTATAGTTGGTCAAATGGGCCAACGGGCATCTTACGAACCAAAACGCACTCGATTAGTGTTAATAAGCTTAGATTATCCTTGGGAAGGTTAAGACTTGTGATCAAGAATATGAAGTTCCATACAACAAGTCATGGCCAAAAAAACTAAGTATGGAGACTTTAAACACTCTAGAATGATCTTTCCTTCAACCATTTGATCAAACGTAACTCGTTTAGTCTATTACTTCACCACGAAGTAACAATTTACCTTGTTACTTCGTGAGAAAGTTATAGTTGGTCAAATGGGCCAACGGGCATCTTACGAACCAAAACGCACTCGATTAGTGTTAATAAGCTTAGATTATCCTTGGGAAGGTTAAGACTTGTGATCAAGAATATGAAGTTCCATACAACAAGTCATGGCCAAAAAAACTAAGTATGGAGACTTTAAACACTCTAGAATGATCTTTCCTTCAACCATTTGATCAAACGTAACTCGTTTAGTCTATTACTTCACCACGAAGTAACAATTTACCTTGTTACTTCGTGAGAAAGTTATAGTTGGTCAAATGGGCCAACGGGCATCTTACGAACCAAAACGCACTCGATTAGTGTTAATAAGCTTAGATTATCCTTAGGTTAATACTTGTGATCAAGAATATGAAGTTCCATACAACAAGTCATGGCCAAAAAAACTAAGTATGGAGACTTTAAACACTCTAGAATGATCGTTCCTTCAACCATTTGATCAAACGTAACTCGTTTAGTCTATTACTTCACCACGAAGTAACAGTTTACCTTGTTAATTCGTGAGAAAGTTATAGTTGGTCAAATGGGCCAACGGGCATCGTACGAACCAAAATGCACTCGATTAGTGTTAATAAGCTTAGATTATCCTTAGGAAGGTTAATACTTGTGATCAAAAATATGAAGTTCCATACAACAAGTCATGGCCAAAAAAACTAAGTATGGAGACTTTAAACACTCTAGAATGATCTTTCCTTCAACGATTTGATCAAACGTAACTCGTTTAGTCAATTACTTCACAACGAAGTAACAATTTACCTTGTTACTTCGTGAGAAAGTAATAGTTGGTCAAATGGGCCAACGGGTATCGTACAAACCAAAACGCACTCGATTAGTGTTAATAAGCTTAGATTATCCTTGGGAAGGTTAATACTTGTGATCAAGAATATGAAGTTCCATACAACAAGTCATGGCCAAAAAAACTAAGTATGGAGACTTTAAACACTCTAGAATGATCGTTCCTTCAACCATTTGATCAAACGTAACTCGTTTAGTCTATTACTTCACCACAAAGTAACAATTTACCTTGTTACTTCGTGAGAAAGTTATAGTTGGTCAAATGGGCCAACGGGCATCTTACGAACCAAAACGCACTCGATTAGTGTTAATAAGCTTAGATTATCCTTGGGAAGGTTAATACTTGTGATCAAGAATATGAAGTTCCATACAACAAGTCATGGCCAAAAAAACTAAGTATGGAGACTTTAAACACTCTAGAATGATCTTTCCTTCAACCATTTGATCAAACGTAACTCGTTTAGTCTATTACTTCACCACGAAGTAACAATTTACCTTGTTACTTCGTGAGAAAGTTATAGTTGGTCAAATGGGCCAACATGCATCTTACGAACCAAAACGCACTCGATTAGTGTTAATAAGCTTAGATTATCCTTGGGAAGGTTAAGACTTGTGATCAAGAATATGAAGTTCCATACAACAAGTCATTGCCAAAAAAACTAAGTATGGAGACTTTAAACACTCTAGAATGATCTTTCCTTCAACGATTTGATCAAACGTAACTCGTTTAGTCTATTACTTCACCACGAAGTAACAATTTACCTTGTTACTTCGTGAGAAAGTTATAGTTGGTCAAATTGGCCAACGGGTATCGTACGAACCAAAACGCACTCGATTAGTGTTAATAAGCTTAGATTATGCTTGGGAAGGTTAATACTTGTGATCAAGAATATGAAGTTCCATACAACAAGTCATGGCCAAAAAAACTAAGTATGGAGACTTTAAACACTCTAGAATGATCTTTCCTTCAACGATTTGATCAAACGTAACTCGTTTAGTCTATTACTTCACCACGAAGTAACAATTTACCTTGTTACTTCGTGAGAAAGTTATAGTTGGTCAAATTGGCCAACGGGTATCGTACGAACCAAAACGCACTCGATTAGTGTTAATAAGCTTTGATTATGCTTGGGAAGGTTAATACTTGTGATCAAGAATATGAAGTTCCATACAACAAGTCATGGCCAAAAAAACTAAGTATGGAGACTTTAAACACTCTAGAATGATCTTTCCTTCAACGATTTGATCAAACGTAACTCGTTTAGTCTATTACTTCACCACGAAGTAACAGTTTACCTTGTTAATTCGTGAGAAAGTTATAGTTGGTCAAATGGGCCAACGGGCATCGTACGAACCAAAATGCACTCGATTAGTGTTAATAAGCTTAGATTATCCTTAGGAAGGTTAATACTTGTGATCAAAAATATGAAGTTCCATACAACAAGTCATGGCCAAAAAAACTAAGTATGGAGACTTTAAACACTCTAGAATGATCTTTCCTTCAACGATTTGATCAAACGTAACTCGTTTAGTCTATTACTTCACAACGAAGTAACAGTTTACCTTGTTACTTCGTGAGAAAGTAATAGTTGGTCAAATGGGCCAACGGGTATCGTACAAACCAAAACGCACTCGATTAGTGTTAATAAGCTTAGATTATCCTTGGGAAGGTTAATACTTGTGATCAAGAATATGAAGTTCCATACAACAAGTCATGGCCAAAAAAACTAAGTATGGAGACTTTAAACACTCTAGAATGATCGTTCCTTCAACCATTTGATCAAACGTAACTCGTTTAGTCTATTACTTCACCACGAAGTAACAATTTACCTTGTTACTTCGTGAGAAAGTTATAGTTGGTCAAATGGGCCAACGGGCATCTTACGAACCAAAACGCACTCGATTAGTGTTAATAAGCTTAGATTATCCTTGGGAAGGTTAAGACTTGTGATCAAGAATATGAAGTTCCATACAACAAGTCATGGCCAAAAAAACTAAGTATGGAGACTTTAAACACTCTAGAATGATCTTTCCTTCAACCATTTGATCAAACGTAACTCGTTTAGTCTATTACTTCACCACGAAGTAACAATTTACCTTGTTACTTCGTGAGAAAGTTATAGTTGGTCAAATGGGCCAACGGGCATCTTACGAACCAAAACGCACTCGATTAGTGTTAATAAGCTTAGATTATCCTTAGGTTAATACTTGTGATCAAGAATATGAAGTTCCATACAACAAGTCATGGCCAAAAAAACGAAGTATGGAGACTTTAAACACTCTAGAATGATCTTTCCTTCAACGATTTGATCAAACGTAACTCGTTTAGTCTATTACTTCACAACGAAGTAACAGTTTACCTTGTTACTTCGTGAGAAAGTAATAGTTGGTCAAATGGGCCAACGGGTATCGTACAAACCAAAACGCACTCGATTAGTGTTAATAAGCTTAGATTATCCTTGGGAAGGTTAATACTTGTGATCAAGAATATGAAGTTCCATACAACAAGTCATGGCCAAAAAAACTAAGTATGGAGACTTTAAACACTCTAGAATGATCTTTCCTTCAACCATTTGATCAAACGTAACTCGTTTAGTCTATTACTTCACCACGAAGTAACAATTTACCTTGTTACTTCGTGAGAAAGTTATAGTTGGTCAAATGGGCCAACATGCATCTTACGAACCAAAACGCACTCGATTAGTGTTAATAAGCTTAGATTATCCTTGGGAAGGTTAAGACTTGTGATCAAGAATATGAAGTTCCATACAACAAGTCATTGCCAAAAAAACTAAGTATGGAGACTTTAAACACTCTAGAATGATCTTTCCTTCGACGATTTGATCAAACGTAACTCGTTTAGTCTATTACTTCACCACGAAGTAACAATTTACCTTGTTACTTCGTGAGAAAGTTATAGTTGGTCAAATTGGCCAACGGGTATCGTACGAACCAAAACGCACTCGATTAGTGTTAATAAGCTTAGATTATGCTTGGGAAGGTTAATACTTGTGATCAAGAATATGAAGTTCCATACAACAAGTCATGGCCAAAAAAACTAAGTATGGAGACTTTAAACACTCTAGAATGATCTTTCCTTCAACGATTTGATCAAACGTAACTCGTTTAGTCTATTACTTCACCACGAAGTAACAATTTACCTTGTTACTTCGTGAGAAAGTTATAGTTGGTCAAATTGGCCAACGGGTATCGTACGAACCAAAACGCACTCGATTAGTGTTAATAAGCTTTGATTATGCTTGGGAAGGTTAATACTTGTGATCAAGAATATGAAGCTCCATACAACAAGTCATGGCCAAAAAAACTAAGTATGGAGACTTTAAACACTCTAGAATGATCTTTCCTTCAACGATTTGATCAAACGTAACTCGTTTAGTCTATTACTTCACCACGAAGTAACAGTTTACCTTGTTAATTCGTGAGAAAGTTATAGTTGGTCAAATGGGCCAACGGGCATCGTACGAACCAAAATGCACTCGATTAGTGTTAATAAGCTTAGATTATCCTTAGGAAGGTTAATACTTGTGATCAAAAATATGAAGTTCCATACAACAAGTCATGGCCAAAAAAACTAAGTATGGAGACTTTAAACACTCTAGAATGATCTTTCCTTCAACGATTTGATCAAACGTAACTCGTTTAGTCTATTACTTCACAACGAAGTAACAGTTTACCTTGTTACTTCGTGAGAAAGTAATAGTTGGTCAAATGGGCCAACGGGTATCGTACAAACCAAAACGCACTCGATTAGTGTTAATAAGCTTAGATTATCCTTGGGAAGGTTAATACTTGTGATCAAGAATATGAAGTTCCATACAACAAGTCATGGCCAAAAAAACTAAGTATGGAGACTTTAAACACTCTAGAATGATCGTTCCTTCAACCATTTGATCAAACGTAACTCGTTTAGTCTATTACTTCACCACGAAGTAACAATTTACCTTGTTACTTCGTGAGAAAGTTATAGTTGGTCAAATGGGCCAACGGGCATCTTACGAACCAAAACGCACTCGATTAGTGTTAATAAGCTTAGATTATCCTTGGGAAGGTTAAGACTTGTGATCAAGAATATGAAGTTCCATACAACAAGTCATGGCCAAAAAAACTAAGTATGGAGACTTTAAACACTCTAGAATGATCTTTCCTTCAACCATTTGATCAAACGTAACTCGTTTAGTCTATTACTTCACCACGAAGTAACAATTTACCTTGTTACTTCGTGAGAAAGTTATAGTTGGTCAAATGGGCCAACGGGCATCTTACGAACCAAAACGCACTCGATTAGTGTTAATAAGCTTAGATTATCCTTAGGTTAATACTTGTGATCAAGAATATGAAGTTCCATACAACAAGTCATGGCCAAAAAAACTAAGTATGGAGACTTTAAACACTCTAGAATGATCGTTCCTTCAACCATTTGATCAAACGTAACTCGTTTAGTCTATTACTTCACCACGAAGTAACAGTTTACCTTGTTAATTCGTGAGAAAGTTATAGTTGGTCAAATGGGCCAACGGGCATCGTACGAACCAAAATGCACTCGATTAGTGTTAATAAGCTTAGATTATCCTTAGGAAGGTTAATACTTGTGATCAAAAATATGAGAGAAAAGAGGTTTATAATAGAAAAAACAGGGGGGTACTACATCAGGAGTCGAGCGTTGTACCCAATCGCTCGATCCAAGCAAACAGTGGAGAAGCTAAGGGGTTCGTAAGGATTACCCCAAAACCTAAGCCAAAGGGCTATACTCGAGATATCCAACCTACCAAGCGCCTTCCCACTAGAGCAATGACCGCCCGTGAGAGTGTAGTATTTAGAAATCACACCCAAAGCCGAAGTGTGCAATCGAAATACCCTCTCCCACATAGGGAGGCCAAGGTCTATGTGAGCAAGGCGCGCTTCCTCGAAAGTGTATACACCGCCCGTGAGAATAAGATACTTAGAAGTCGTACCCGGTGAGGGCTTACGCAATCCAAGCATCCTCTCCCACATAGGGAGGCGTATGCAATTTCGGGCGAAGCAATAGTGACCGAAACTATTACAAAAAAGAGCATACCACAAACCCGGGTACCTCGAAAAATAACCTAAGCTAGAAAGGAAAGGAGCGTACAACAAGTAAAAACAACAAAAACAAACTATGGAAAGCAAACAATCCAAAGAACTAGAATCAAACATCATGGCCTCGGCTTAGGGTGACGAAAAGTAGGCCAACACATCTTGTCTTTCTCAATAAGAACCCGGACCTTGTGGCTAGCCAAAGTGCCCGTTTGACGACCGTTGATGCGAAGAATGCATGCTTCATTAGCGAGTTGGTCCGCCACTTGGTTGCCCTCCCTATATATATGATGCATGGTCCCATTGACAAGGACCAATAGGGTGCGAATCTCTTCAAGTTGCCGAATGATCTTCCATGGGCCTCCTCTCTTTGCATTCACAATGGGTAAGGTGATAAGGGCATCCGTTTCAATATCCACGTCACGCACTCCGAGAGAATGACAATATTGGAGTCCTTGATAGATGGCCATAAGCTCCGCTTCAACATTCGTCATAGGCTCCAAAGCAATGTGATAAGTCCAAGCACAATTTCCCAAATGATCACGAAGAATGCCACCACCACCGGCCATCCCGGGGTTCCCTTTAGAGCTACCATCCGTGTTGAGCTTCCATCGCCCTTCCCCCGGTTTCTTCCACACAACCTCAATGGGAGGTTTAATACGAACTCTTGCAAGTTTAATACCCCACATATCCACAACGTATTTGGACCCGCGCCAAAGAATCTCCTCACATGGATTGATAATGAAGAGATCAATCACGTGGCGGACAACCCTATGAATGATGATTTTGGCATTCATGGGAACACCATTATGCCTAGCCGCATTTCTTGCCGTCCAAATGTACCATATCACCAAAATAGGAACAATAATACGAATGTGGCCGGGAGGGGTATGACGGCTCACTTTGATCCAATACGCAATTAAATTGTTCCAAGAAATAAAGACGGGTTGCTTGATATGGAAAGTGCGGAAAAAGTAAGACCATACCTCTTGGGCAAGCGGGCTAGACCAAAAGATGTGATCCGTAGTCTCAACATTTCGACAACAATTGCATTGCGAGGTAATCTCCATCTTCAAACGCTTAGCAATCTTTTCATCCGTAGGTAAGAGGTTTTGCACATATCGCCACGCAAAGAAGGAGATATTCGGAAGGAGTAGACGATGCCAAAGGAACCTATAGATGCCGGATGGTGTATAGGGGTCACAAATGGATCGGCGTGCGGACTTAGTAGAGAAAAACCCATTGGGATCAAGCTTCCAAAGCGGAGTGTCTTTGCCTTCTTGACCAATGGGGACCTCAATCACCCGCGCCACGTCATCATCCTCCAAGACCTCCTCAAGCTTAGCAATGTCCCATTCCCCGTTGACCCAAAAGTCACTAATGCGCGTGCGGGAGTTAATATGCACGCCATCCCGGGGTCTAAGTAGGCCTTCTTTCAACCATTGATCCACCCAAAAGAACGAAGAGCCATCCTTGACGTCCCAAAACATATGTTGTTGGGCTTTGGAAGCCGCTTTAGTCAATCTTCTCCATCCACGAAAGTCCCAAGGCTTGCTACTAAAGATAGGATCCCGCGTAGCGTACCTAGACATCATGTATTTGGCCCATAACGAGTCTTGCAAACGAAACCTCCACCAAAGTTTAAGACCAAAAGCTTCCACCAAGCAATCAAGAGAGGAAATATTAAGGCCACCCATGGCAAAAGGTTTGCAAATTCTTTCCCAACTTCTCCAATGAATTTTCCTCCTTTCCTCGTTCGATCCCCAAAGAAACCGAGCAAAAATTTTTTCAAGATGTTCGAGGACACAAGCCGGGGGCTCCATGATTTGACAAAGATAGATCGGAATGGAGCAAAGAACACTTTTGATGAGAGTGAGGCGACCACCAAAATTGAGGAATTTCAATTCCCATCCACTTATAAGGCCACGGATTTGGTCAATCCACATATCAAAGTAGGCTTGTTGCATTCTTCCACGAATAATAGGGGCACCAAGATAAGTAATGGGGAACTCACCTTTCTCAAAGCCCGTGAGGTCGTGGATGGCATGGACATGCGCACCATTGATCCGAGGGGAAGTGATGAAGCAACTTTTGGATGCATTAATGTGTTGGCCCGAAGCCTCTTCATATTGATGTAGGAAATCCATGAGTTTGGCCATGTTGTCCAAGGTTCCCTTCACAAAAATAATGCAATCATCCGCATAAGCCAAATGAGACACATCCATAACGCCCCCATTGTTGAGATAAAGATCCGGATTGCTCTCATAATTGTGATCAAAAATATGAAGTTCCATACAACAAGTCATGGCCAAAAAAACTAAGTATGGAGCCTTTAAACACTCTAGAATGATCTTTCCTTCAACGATTTGATCAAACGTAACTCGTTTAGTCAATTACTTCACAACGAAGTAACAATTTACCTTGTTACTTCGTGAGAAAGTAATAGTTGGTCAAATGGGCCAACGGGTATCGTACAAACCAAAACGCACTCGATTAGTGTTAATAAGCTTAGATTATCCTTGGGAAGGTTAATACTTGTGATCAAGAATATGAAGTTCCATACAACAAGTCATGGCCAAAAAAACTAAGTATGGAGACTTTAAACACTCTAGAATGATCGTTCCTTCAACCATTTGATCAAACGTAACTCGTTTAGTCTATTACTTCACCACAAAGTAACAATTTACCTTGTTACTTCGTGAGAAAGTTATAGTTGGTCAAATGGGCCAACGGGCATCTTACGAACCAAAACGCACTCGATTAGTGTTAATAAGCTTAGATTATCCTTGGGAAGGTTAAGACTTGTGATCAAGAATATGAAGTTCCATACAACAAGTCATGGCCAAAAAAACTAAGTATGGAGACTTTAAACACTCTAGAATGATCTTTCCTTCAACCATTTGATCAAACGTAACTCGTTTAGTCTATTACTTCACCACGAAGTAACAATTTACCTTGTTACTTCGTGAGAAAGTTATAGTTGGTCAAATGGGCCAACATGCATCTTACGAACCAAAACGCACTCGATTAGTGTTAATAAGCTTAGATTATCCTTAGGTTAATACTTGTGATCAAGAATATGAAGTTCCATACAACAAGTCATGGCCAAAAAAACTAAGTATGGAGACTTTAAACACTCTAGAATGATCGTTCCTTCAACCATTTGATCAAACGTAACTCGTTTAGTCTATTACTTCACCACGAAGTAACAGTTTACCTTGTTAATTCGTGAGAAAGTTATAGTTGGTCAAATGGGCCAACGGGCATCGTACGAACCAAAATGCACTCGATTAGTGTTAATAAGCTTAGATTATCCTTAGGAAGGTTAATACTTGTGATCAAAAATATGAAGTTCCATACAACAAGTCATGGCCAAAAAAACTAAGTATGGAGACTTTAAACACTCTAGAATGATCTTTCCTTCAACGATTTGATCAAACGTAACTCGTTTAGTCAATTACTTCACAACGAAGTAACAATTTACCTTGTTACTTCGTGAGAAAGTAATAGTTGGTCAAATGGGCCAACGGGTATCGTACAAACCAAAACGCACTCGATTAGTGTTAATAAGCTTAGATTATCCTTGGGAAGGTTAATACTTGTGATCAAGAATATGAAGTTCCATACAACAAGTCATGGCCAAAAAAACTAAGTATGGAGACTTTAAACACTCTAGAATGATCGTTCCTTCAACCATTTGATCAAACGTAACTCGTTTAGTCTATTACTTCACCACAAAGTAACAATTTACCTTGTTACTTCGTGAGAAAGTTATAGTTGGTCAAATGGGCCAACGGGCATCTTACGAACCAAAACGCACTCGATTAGTGTTAATAAGCTTAGATTATCCTTGGGAAGGTTAAGACTTGTGATCAAGAATATGAAGTTCCATACAACAAGTCATGGCCAAAAAAACTAAGTATGGAGACTTTAAACACTCTAGAATGATCTTTCCTTCAACCATTTGATCAAACGTAACTCGTTTAGTCTATTACTTCACCACGAAGTAACAATTTACCTTGTTACTTCGTGAGAAAGTTATAGTTGGTCAAATGGGCCAACATGCATCTTACGAACCAAAACGCACTCGATTAGTGTTAATAAGCTTAGATTATCCTTGGGAAGGTTAAGACTTGTGATCAAGAATATGAAGTTCCATACAACAAGTCATTGCCAAAAAAACTAAGTATGGAGACTTTAAACACTCTAGAATGATCTTTCCTTCAACGATTTGATCAAACGTAACTCGTTTAGTCTATTACTTCACCACGAAGTAACAATTTACCTTGTTACTTCGTGAGAAAGTTATAGTTGGTCAAATTGGCCAACGGGTATCGTACGAACCAAAACGCACTCGATTAGTGTTAATAAGCTTAGATTATGCTTGGGAAGGTTAATACTTGTGATCAAGAATATGAAGAAGAAAGAAGGTTTATAAAAAGTAAAAACTGCGGGGTACTACATCGGGAGTCGAGCGTTGTACCCAATCGCTCGTTCCAAGCAAAAAGGGGGTTTATAAGAACACCCCCAAAAGATGAGCCAAAAGGCAATGCTCGAGATATCCAACCTAACAAGCGCCTTCCCACTAGAGCAGTGACCGCCCGTGAGAGTGTAGTATCTAGAAGTCACACCCAAAGTCAAAGTGTGCAATCCAAATACCTTCTCCCACATAGGGAGGCCAAGGCCTTTGTGAGAAGGGCGCACTTCCTCGAAGATGTGTACACCGCCCGTGAGAGTAAGATACTTAGAAGTCGTTCCCGATGAGGGCTTACGTAAGCATCCTCTCCCACATAGGGAGGCGTATACATTTCGAGCGAAGCCAAAGTGATCGTAACGATTACAAAAAAGAGCGTACCACAAAGTCGGGTACCTCGAAAAATAACCTAATCTATAATAGAAAGGGAGTATAACAAATAATGACAACAAAATCTATCAAGAGGAAACAACCACTCCAAAAATCTAGCTTCAAGCTTCATGACCTCGGCTTAGGGTGTCGAAACGTGGGCCAACACATCTTGTCTTTCTCAATGAGGACCCGGACCTTGTGGCTAGCCAAAGTGCTCGGTTGACGACCGTTGATGCGAAGAATACAAGCTTCATTAGCAAGTTGATCCGCCACTTGGTTGCCCTCCCTATATGTATGATGCATGGTCCCATTGACAAGGACCAATAGGGTGCGAATCTCTTCAAGTTGCCGAATGATCTTCCATGGGCCACCTCTCTTCGCATTCACAATGGGTAAGGTGATAAGGGCATCCGTTTCAATATCCACGTCTCGCACTCCAAGAGAATGGCAATATTGGAGACCTTGGTGAATGGCCAAGAGCTCCGCTTCGAAATTCGTCATAGGCTCCAAGGCAATGTGATAAGTCCAAGCACAATTCCCAAAGTGATCACGAAGAATGCCACCACCGCCGGCCATCCCGGGGTTCCCTTTAGAACTACCATCCGTGTTGAGCTTCCATCGCCCTTCCCCCGGCTTCTTCCACACAACCTCAATGGGAGGTTTTAGACGGACTCTTGCAAGATTAATACCCCACACATCCACCACGTATTTGGAGCCTCGCCATAGAATCTCCTCACACGGATTGATGGTGAAAAGATCAATCACATGGCGGACAACCCTATGAATAATGATTTTGGCGTTCATCGGTACTCCATTGTGTCTAGCCGCATTTCTTGCCGTCCAAATGTACCATAACACCAAGATAGGAACAATAATACGAATGTGACCGGGGGGGGTATGACGCCTCGCCTTAATCCAATACGCAATTAAATTGTTCCAAGAAATAAAAACGGGTTGCTTGATATGGAAAGTGCGGAAAAAATAAGACCATACCTCTTGGGCAAGCGGGCTAGACCAAAAGACGTGGTCCGTAGTCTCAACATCCCGACAACAATTGCATTGTGAGATAATCTCCATCTCCAAGCGTTTAGCGATCTTTTGATCCGTAGGTAAAAGATTTTGCACGTATCGCCACGCAAAGAAGGAGATATTCGGAAGGAGTAGACGATGCCAAAGGAACCTATAGATGCCGGATGGTGTATAGGGGTCACAAATGGAGCGGCGAGCGGACTTAGTAGAAAAGGTCCCATTAGGATCAAGCTTCCAAAGAGGAGTATCTTTTCCTTCTTGACAAATGGGGACCTCCACCACCCGAGCCACGTCATCATCATCCAATACCTCCTCAAGTTTAACAATGTCCCATTCCCCGTTGACCCAAAAGTCACTAATGCGCGTGCGGGAATTAATTTGCACTCCATCTCGGGGTCTAAGAAGGCCATCTTTCAACCATTGATCCACCCAAAAGAGGGAGGAACCATCCTTGATGTTCCAAAACATATGTTGTTGGGCTTTGGGAGCCGCTTTGGTCAATCTTCTCCATCCTCGAAAGTCCCAAGATTTGCTACTAAAGATAGGGTCTCGCGTAGCGTACCTAGACATCATGTACTTGGCCCATAAGGAGTCTTGCAACCGAAACCTCCACCAAAGTTTAAGACCAAAGGCTTCCACCAAGCAATGAAGAGAGGAAATATTAAGTCCACCCATGGCAAACGGTTTGCAAATTCTTTCCCAACTTCTCCAATGAATCTTCCTTCTTTCCTCATTCGAGCCCCAAAGAAACCGAGCAAAAATCTTCTCAAGATGTTCGAGGACGCAAGCCGGAGGCACCATGATTTGACAAAGATAGATCGGAATGGAGCAAAGGATACTTTTGATGAGAGTGAGCCGACCACCAAAATTAAGAAATTTCAATTCCCAACCACTTATAAGGCCGCGGATTTGGTCAATCCACATATCAAAGTAGGCTTGTTGCATTCTTCCACGAATAATAGGGGCGCCAAGGTAAGTAATGGGGAACTCACCTCTCTCAAAACCCGTGAGGCCGTGGATAGCATGGACATGTGCACCATTGATCCGAGGGGATGTGATGAAGCAACTTTTGGATGCATTGATATGTTGACCCGAAACCCTTTCATAAAGATGTAAGAAGTCCATGAGCTTGGCCATGTTGTCCAAGGATCCCTTCACAAAAATAATGCAATCGTCCGCATAAGCCAAATGGGACACATCCATAACGCCCCCATTGTTGAGATAAAGATCCGGATTGCGCTCATAAAGTTGGTTAAGACCTCTAGAAAGGAATTCGGCGGCAATAATGAAAAGAGCGGGAGATATGGGGTCACCTTGACGCACTCCATGCTTAGACTCAAAGAAGCCGTGGCAAGCACCATTGACAAGCACGGAGAAGAAGCATTTCTCCACACAATTCTTAATGAGATCAATCCACTCCCGAGAGAAACCGAACTTAGTAAGGCATTGGTATAAGAACCTCCAACTCAATCTATCATAAGCTTTCTCCATATCAAGTTTCACCACAAGGTTGTGCGCATCTCTTTTTGCATTGAGATTAGAGGCCAATTCTTGTGCAAGAAGGATATTGTCACCAATAAGGCGACCTTTGACAAAACCACTTTGATTAAGAGAAATAATATTGGGTAAGAGGGAGGCTAACCGGTCATTGTGATCAAGAATATGAAGTTCCATACAACAAGTCATGGCCAAAAAAACTAAGTATGGAGACTTTAAACACTCTAGAATGATCTTTCCTTCAACGATTTGATCAAACGTAACTCGTTTAGTCTATTACTTCACCACGAAGTAACAGTTTACCTTGTTACTTCGTGAGAAAGTTATAGTTGGTCAAATGGGCCAACGGGCATCGTACGAACCAAAATGCACTCGATTAGTGTTAATAAGCTTAGATTATCCTTAGGAAGGTTAATACTTGTGATCAAAAATATGAAGTTCCATACAACAAGTCATGGCCAAAAAAACGAAGTATGGAGACTTTAAACACTCTAGAATGATCTTTCCTTCAACGATTTGATCAAACGTAACTCGTTTAGTCTATTACTTCACAACGAAGTAACAGTTTACCTTGTTACTTCGTGAGAAAGTAATAGTTGGTCAAATGGGCCAACATGCATCTTACGAACCAAAACGCACTCGATTAGTGTTAATAAGCTTAGATTATCCTTGGGAAGGTTAAGACTTGTGATCAAGAATATGAAGTTCCATACAACAAGTCATTGCCAAAAAAACTAAGTATGGAGACTTTAAACACTCTAGAATGATCTTTCCTTCAACGATTTGATCAAACGTAACTCGTTTAGTCAATTACTTCACAACGAAGTAACAATTTACCTTGTTACTTCGTGAGAAAGTAATAGTTGGTCAAATGGGCCAACGGGTATCGTACAAACCAAAACGCACTCGATTAGTGTTAATAAGCTTAGATTATCCTTGGGAAGGTTAATACTTGTGATCAAGAATATGAAGTTCCATACAACAAGTCATGGCCAAAAAAACTAAGTATGGAGACTTTAAACACTCTAGAATGATCGTTCCTTCAACCATTTGATCAAACGTAACTCGTTTAGTCTATTACTTCACCACAAAGTAACAATTTACCTTGTTACTTCGTGAGAAAGTTATAGTTGGTCAAATGGGCCAACGGGCATCTTACGAACCAAAACGCACTCGATTAGTGTTAATAAGCTTAGATTATCCTTGGGAAGGTTAAGACTTGTGATCAAGAATATGAAGTTCCATACAACAAGTCATGGCCAAAAAAACTAAGTATGGAGACTTTAAACACTCTAGAATGATCTTTCCTTCAACCATTTGATCAAACGTAACTCGTTTAGTCTATTACTTCACCACGAAGTAACAATTTACCTTGTTACTTCGTGAGAAAGTTATAGTTGGTCAAATGGGCCAACATGCATCTTACGAACCAAAACGCACTCGATTAGTGTTAATAAGCTTAGATTATCCTTGGGAAGGTTAAGACTTGTGATCAAGAATATGAAGTTCCATACAACAAGTCATTGCCAAAAAAACTAAGTATGGAGACTTTAAACACTCTAGAATGATCTTTCCTTCAACGATTTGATCAAACGTAACTCGTTTAGTCTATTACTTCACCACGAAGTAACAATTTACCTTGTTACTTCGTGAGAAAGTTATAGTTGGTCAAATTGGCCAACGGGTATCGTACGAACCAAAACGCACTCGATTAGTGTTAATAAGCTTAGATTATGCTTGGGAAGGTTAATACTTGTGATCAAGAATATGAAGTTCCATACAACAAGTCATGGCCAAAAAAACTAAGTATGGAGACTTTAAACACTCTAGAATGATCTTTCTTTCAACGATTTGATCAAACGTAACTCGTTTAGTCTATTACTTCACCACGAAGTAACAGTTTACCTTGTTACTTCGTGAGAAAGTTATAGTTGGTCAAATGGGCCAACGGGCATCGTACGAACCAAAATGCACTCGATTAGTGTTAATAAGCTTAGATTATCCTTAGGAAGGTTAATACTTGTGATCAAAAATATGAAGTTCCATACAACAAGTCATGGCCAAAAAAACGAAGTATGGAGACTTTAAACACTCTAGAATGATCTTTCCTTCAACGATTTGATCAAACGTAACTCGTTTAGTCTATTACTTCACAACGAAGTAACAGTTTACCTTGTTACTTCGTGAGAAAGTAATAGTTGGTCAAATGGGCCAACGGGTATCGTACAAACCAAAACGCACTCGATTAGTGTTAATAAGCTTAGATTATCCTTGGGAAGGTTAATACTTGTGATCAAGAATATGAAGTTCCATACAACAAGTCATGGCCAAAAAAACTAAGTATGGAGACTTTAAACACTCTAGAATGATCTTTCCTTCAACCATTTGATCAAACGTAACTCGTTTAGTCTATTACTTCACCACGAAGTAACAATTTACCTTGTTACTTCGTGAGAAAGTTATAGTTGGTCAAATGGGCCAACATGCATCTTACGAACCAAAACGCACTCGATTAGTGTTAATAAGCTTAGATTATCCTTGGGAAGGTTAAGACTTGTGATCAAGAATATGAAGTTCCATACAACAAGTCATTGCCAAAAAAACTAAGTATGGAGACTTTAAACACTCTAGAATGATCTTTCCTTCAACGATTTGATCAAACGTAACTCGTTTAGTCTATTACTTCACCACGAAGTAACAATTTACCTTGTTACTTCGTGAGAAAGTTATAGTTGGTCAAATTGGCCAACGGGTATCGTACGAACCAAAACGCACTCGATTAGTGTTAATAAGCTTAGATTATGCTTGGGAAGGTTAATACTTGTGATCAAGAATATGAAGTTCCATACAACAAGTCATGGCCAAAAAAACTAAGTATGGAGACTTTAAACACTCTAGAATGATCTTTCCTTCAACGATTTGATCAAACGTAACTCGTTTAGTCTATTACTTCACCACGAAGTAACAATTTACCTTGTTACTTCGTGAGAAAGTTATAGTTGGTCAAATTGGCCAACGGGTATCGTACGAACCAAAACGCACTCGATTAGTGTTAATAAGCTTTGATTATGCTTGGGAAGGTTAATACTTGTGATCAAGAATATGAAGTTCCATACAACAAGTCATGGCCAAAAAAACTAAGTATGGAGACTTTAAACACTCTAGAATGATCTTTCCTTCAACGATTTGATCAAACGTAACTCGTTTAGTCTATTACTTCACCACGAAGTAACAGTTTACCTTGTTAATTCGTGAGAAAGTTATAGTTGGTCAAATGGGCCAACGGGCATCGTACGAACCAAAATGCACTCGATTAGTGTTAATAAGCTTAGATTATCCTTAGGAAGGTTAATACTTGTGATCAAAAATATGAAGTTCCATACAACAAGTCATGGCCAAAAAAACTAAGTATGGAGACTTTAAACACTCTAGAATGATCTTTCCTTCAACGATTTGATCAAACGTAACTCGTTTAGTCTATTACTTCACAACGAAGTAACAGTTTACCTTGTTACTTCGTGAGAAAGTAATAGTTGGTCAAATGGGCCAACGGGTATCGTACAAACCAAAACGCACTCGATTAGTGTTAATAAGCTTAGATTATCCTTGGGAAGGTTAATACTTGTGATCAAGAATATGAAGTTCCATACAACAAGTCATGGCCAAAAAAACTAAGTATGGAGACTTTAAACACTCTAGAATGATCGTTCCTTCAACCATTTGATCAAACGTAACTCGTTTAGTCTATTACTTCACCACGAAGTAACAATTTACCTTGTTACTTCGTGAGAAAGTTATAGTTGGTCAAATGGGCCAACGGGCATCTTACGAACCAAAACGCACTCGATTAGTGTTAATAAGCTTAGATTATCCTTGGGAAGGTTAAGACTTGTGATCAAGAATATGAAGTTCCATACAACAAGTCATGGCCAAAAAAACTAAGTATGGAGACTTTAAACACTCTAGAATGATCTTTCCTTCAACCATTTGATCAAACGTAACTCGTTTAGTCTATTACTTCACCACGAAGTAACAATTTACCTTGTTACTTCGTGAGAAAGTTATAGTTGGTCAAATGGGCCAACGGGCATCTTACGAACCAAAACGCACTCGATTAGTGTTAATAAGCTTAGATTATCCTTAGGTTAATACTTGTGATCAAGAATATGAAGTTCCATACAACAAGTCATGGCCAAAAAAACTAAGTATGGAGACTTTAAACACTCTAGAATGATCGTTCCTTCAACCATTTGATCAAACGTAACTCGTTTAGTCTATTACTTCACCACGAAGTAACAGTTTACCTTGTTAATTCGTGAGAAAGTTATAGTTGGTCAAATGGGCCAACGGGCATCGTACGAACCAAAATGCACTCGATTAGTGTTAATAAGCTTAGATTATCCTTAGGAAGGTTAATACTTGTGATCAAAAATATGAGAGAAAAGAGGTTTATAATAGAAAAAACAGGGGGGTACTACATCAGGAGTCGAGCGTTGTACCCAATCGCTCGATCCAAGCAAACAGTGGAGAAGCTAAGGGGTTCGTAAGGATTACCCCAAAACCTAAGCCAAAGGGCTATACTCGAGATATCCAACCTACCAAGCGCCTTCCCACTAGAGCAATGACCGCCCGTGAGAGTGTAGTATTTAGAAATCACACCCAAAGCCGAAGTGTGCAATCGAAATACCCTCTCCCACATAGGGAGGCCAAGGTCTATGTGAGCAAGGCGCGCTTCCTCGAAAGTGTATACACCGCCCGTGAGAATAAGATACTTAGAAGTCGTACCCGGTGAGGGCTTACGCAATCCAAGCATCCTCTCCCACATAGGGAGGCGTATGCAATTTCGGGCGAAGCAATAGTGACCGAAACTATTACAAAAAAGAGCATACCACAAACCCGGGTACCTCGAAAAATAACCTAAGCTAGAAAGGAAAGGAGCGTACAACAAGTAAAAACAACAAAAACAAACTATGGAAAGCAAACAATCCAAAGAACTAGAATCAAACATCATGGCCTCGGCTTAGGGTGACGAAAAGTAGGCCAACACATCTTGTCTTTCTCAATAAGAACCCGGACCTTGTGGCTAGCCAAAGTGCCCGTTTGACGACCGTTGATGCGAAGAATGCATGCTTCATTAGCGAGTTGGTCCGCCACTTGGTTGCCCTCCCTATATATATGATGCATGGTCCCATTGACAAGGACCAATAGGGTGCGAATCTCTTCAAGTTGCCGAATGATCTTCCATGGGCCTCCTCTCTTTGCATTCACAATGGGTAAGGTGATAAGGGCATCCGTTTCAATATCCACGTCACGCACTCCGAGAGAATGACAATATTGGAGTCCTTGATAGATGGCCATAAGCTCCGCTTCAACATTCGTCATAGGCTCCAAAGCAATGTGATAAGTCCAAGCACAATTTCCCAAATGATCACGAAGAATGCCACCACCACCGGCCATCCCGGGGTTCCCTTTAGAGCTACCATCCGTGTTGAGCTTCCATCGCCCTTCCCCCGGTTTCTTCCACACAACCTCAATGGGAGGTTTAATACGAACTCTTGCAAGTTTAATACCCCACATATCCACAACGTATTTGGACCCGCGCCAAAGAATCTCCTCACATGGATTGATAGTGAAGAGATCAATCACGTGGCGGACAACCCTATGAATGATGATTTTGGCATTCATGGGAACACCATTATGCCTAGCCGCATTTCTTGCCGTCCAAATGTACCATATCACCAAAATAGGAACAATAATACGAATGTGGCCGGGAGGGGTATGACGGCTCACTTTGATCCAATACGCAATTAAATTGTTCCAAGAAATAAAGACGGGTTGCTTGATATGGAAAGTGCGGAAAAAGTAAGACCATACCTCTTGGGCAAGCGGGCTAGACCAAAAGATGTGATCCGTAGTCTCAACATTTCGACAACAATTGCATTGCGAGGTAATCTCCATCTTCAAACGCTTAGCAATCTTTTCATCCGTAGGTAAGAGGTTTTGCACATATCGCCACGCAAAGAAGGAGATATTCGGAAGGAGTAGACGATGCCAAAGGAACCTATAGATGCCGGATGGTGTATAGGGGTCACAAATGGATCGGCGTGCGGACTTAGTAGAGAAAAACCCATTGGGATCAAGCTTCCAAAGCGGAGTGTCTTTGCCTTCTTGACCAATGGGGACCTCAATCACCCGCGCCACGTCATCATCCTCCAAGACCTCCTCAAGCTTAGCAATGTCCCATTCCCCGTTGACCCAAAAGTCACTAATGCGCGTGCGGGAGTTAATATGCACGCCATCCCGGGGTCTAAGTAGGCCTTCTTTCAACCATTGATCCACCCAAAAGAACGAAGAGCCATCCTTGACGTCCCAAAACATATGTTGTTGGGCTTTGGAAGCCGCTTTAGTCAATCTTCTCCATCCACGAAAGTCCCAAGGCTTGCTACTAAAGATAGGATCCCGCGTAGCGTACCTAGACATCATGTATTTGGCCCATAACGAGTCTTGCAAACGAAACCTCCACCAAAGTTTAAGACCAAAAGCTTCCACCAAGCAATCAAGAGAGGAAATATTAAGGCCACCCATGGCAAAAGGTTTGCAAATTCTTTCCCAACTTCTCCAATGAATTTTCCTCCTTTCCTCGTTCGATCCCCAAAGAAACCGAGCAAAAATTTTTTCAAGATGTTCGAGGACACAAGCCGGGGGCTCCATGATTTGACAAAGATAGATCGGAATGGAGCAAAGAACACTTTTGATGAGAGTGAGGCGACCACCAAAATTGAGGAATTTCAATTCCCATCCACTTATAAGGCCACGGATTTGGTCAATCCACATATCAAAGTAGGCTTGTTGCATTCTTCCACGAATAATAGGGGCACCAAGATAAGTAATGGGGAACTCACCTTTCTCAAAGCCCGTGAGGTCGTGGATGGCATGGACATGCGCACCATTGATCCGAGGGGAAGTGATGAAGCAACTTTTGGATGCATTAATGTGTTGGCCCGAAGCCTCTTCATATTGATGTAGGAAATCCATGAGTTTGGCCATGTTGTCCAAGGTTCCCTTCACAAAAATAATGCAATCATCCGCATAAGCCAAATGAGACACATCCATAACGCCCCCATTGTTGAGATAAAGATCCGGATTGCTCTCATAATTGTGATCAAAAATATGAAGTTCCATACAACAAGTCATGGCCAAAAAAACTAAGTATGGAGACTTTAAACACTCTAGAATGATCTTTCCTTCAACGATTTGATCAAACGTAACTCGTTTAGTCAATTACTTCACAACGAAGTAACAATTTACCTTGTTACTTCGTGAGAAAGTAATAGTTGGTCAAATGGGCCAACGGGTATCGTACAAACCAAAACGCACTCGATTAGTGTTAATAAGCTTAGATTATCCTTGGGAAGGTTAATACTTGTGATCAAGAATATGAAGTTCCATACAACAAGTCATGGCCAAAAAAACTAAGTATGGAGACTTTAAACACTCTAGAATGATCGTTCCTTCAACCATTTGATCAAACGTAACTCGTTTAGTCTATTACTTCACCAAAAAGTAACAATTTACCTTGTTACTTCGTGAGAAAGTTATAGTTGGTCAAATGGGCCAACGGGCATCTTACGAACCAAAACGCACTCGATTAGTGTTAATAAGCTTAGATTATCCTTGGGAAGGTTAAGACTTGTGATCAAGAATATGAAGTTCCATACAACAAGTCATGGCCAAAAAAACTAAGTATGGAGACTTTAAACACTCTAGAATGATCTTTCCTTCAACCATTTGATCAAACGTAACTCGTTTAGTCTATTACTTCACCACGAAGTAACAATTTACCTTGTTACTTCGTGAGAAAGTTATAGTTGGTCAAATGGGCCAACATGCATCTTACGAACCAAAACGCACTCGATTAGTGTTAATAAGCTTAGATTATCCTTAGGTTAATACTTGTGATCAAGAATATGAAGTTCCATACAACAAGTCATGGCCAAAAAAACTAAGTATGGAGACTTTAAACACTCTAGAATGATCGTTCCTTCAACCATTTGATCAAACGTAACTCGTTTAGTCTATTACTTCACCACGAAGTAACAGTTTACCTTGTTAATTCGTGAGAAAGTTATAGTTGGTCAAATGGGCCAACGGGCATCGTACGAACCAAAATGCACTCGATTAGTGTTAATAAGCTTAGATTATCCTTAGGAAGGTTAATACTTGTGATCAAAAATATGAAGTTCCATACAACAAGTCATGGCCAAAAAAACTAAGTATGGAGACTTTAAACACTCTAGAATGATCTTTCCTTCAACGATTTGATCAAACGTAACTCGTTTAGTCAATTACTTCACAACGAAGTAACAATTTTACCTTGTTACTTCGTGAGAAAGTAATAGTTGGTCAAATGGGCCAACGGGTATCGTACAAACCAAAACGCACTCGATTAGTGTTAATAAGCTTAGATTATCCTTGGGAAGGTTAATACTTGTGATCAAGAATATGAAGTTCCATACAACAAGTCATGGCCAAAAAAACTAAGTATGGAGACTTTAAACACTCTAGAATGATCGTTCCTTCAACCATTTGATCAAACGTAACTCGTTTAGTCTATTACTTCACCACAAAGTAACAATTTACCTTGTTACTTCGTGAGAAAGTTATAGTTGGTCAAATGGGCCAACGGGCATCTTACGAACCAAAACGCACTCGATTAGTGTTAATAAGCTTAGATTATCCTTGGGAAGGTTAAGACTTGTGATCAAGAATATGAAGTTCCATACAACAAGTCATGGCCAAAAAAACTAAGTATGGAGACTTTAAACACTCTAGAATGATCTTTCCTTCAACCATTTGATCAAACGTAACTCGTTTAGTCTATTACTTCACCACGAAGTAACAATTTACCTTGTTACTTCGTGAGAAAGTTATAGTTGGTCAAATGGGCCAACATGCATCTTACGAACCAAAACGCACTCGATTAGTGTTAATAAGCTTAGATTATCCTTGGGAAGGTTAAGACTTGTGATCAAGAATATGAAGTTCCATACAACAAGTCATTGCCAAAAAAACTAAGTATGGAGACTTTAAACACTCTAGAATGATCTTTCCTTCAACGATTTGATCAAACGTAACTCGTTTAGTCTATTACTTCACCACGAAGTAACAATTTACCTTGTTACTTCGTGAGAAAGTTATAGTTGGTCAAATTGGCCAACGGGTATCGTACGAACCAAAACGCACTCGATTAGTGTTAATAAGCTTAGATTATGCTTGGGAAGGTTAATACTTGTGATCAAGAATATGAAGTTCCATACAACAAGTCATGGCCAAAAAAACTAAGTATGGAGACTTTAAACACTCTAGAATGATCTTTCCTTCAACGATTTGATCAAACGTAACTCGTTTAGTCTATTACTTCACCACGAAGTAACAGTTTACCTTGTTACTTCGTGAGAAAGTTATAGTTGGTCAAATGGGCCAACGGGCATCGTACGAACCAAAATGCACTCGATTAGTGTTAATAAGCTTAGATTATCCTTAGGAAGGTTAATACTTGTGATCAAAAATATGAAGTTCCATACAACAAGTCATGGCCAAAAAAACGAAGTATGGAGACTTTAAACACTCTAGAATGATCTTTCCTTCAACGATTTGATCAAACGTAACTCGTTTAGTCTATTACTTCACAACGAAGTAACAGTTTACCTTGTTACTTCGTGAGAAAGTAATAGTTGGTCAAATGGGCCAACGGGTATCGTACAAACCAAAACGCACTCGATTAGTGTTAATAAGCTTAGATTATCCTTGGGAAGGTTAATACTTGTGATCAAGAATATGAAGTTCCATACAACAAGTCATGGCCAAAAAAACTAAGTATGGAGACTTTAAACACTCTAGAATGATCTTTCCTTCAACCATTTGATCAAACGTAACTCGTTTAGTCTATTACTTCACCACGAAGTAACAATTTACCTTGTTACTTCGTGAGAAAGTTATAGTTGGTCAAATGGGCCAACATGCATCTTACGAACCAAAACGCACTCGATTAGTGTTAATAAGCTTAGATTATCCTTGGGAAGGTTAAGACTTGTGATCAAGAATATGAAGTTCCATACAACAAGTCATTGCCAAAAAAACTAAGTATGGAGACTTTAAACACTCTAGAATGATCTTTCCTTCAACGATTTGATCAAACGTAACTCGTTTAGTCTATTACTTCACCACGAAGTAACAATTTACCTTGTTACTTCGTGAGAAAGTTATAGTTGGTCAAATTGGCCAACGGGTATCGTACGAACCAAAACGCACTCGATTAGTGTTAATAAGCTTAGATTATGCTTGGGAAGGTTAATACTTGTGATCAAGAATATGAAGTTCCATACAACAAGTCATGGCCAAAAAAACTAAGTATGGAGACTTTAAACACTCTAGAATGATCTTTCCTTCAACGATTTGATCAAACGTAACTCGTTTAGTCTATTACTTCACCACGAAGTAACAATTTACCTTGTTACTTCGTGAGAAAGTTATAGTTGGTCAAATTGGCCAACGGGTATCGTACGAACCAAAACGCACTCGATTAGTGTTAATAAGCTTTGATTATGCTTGGGAAGGTTAATACTTGTGATCAAGAATATGAAGTTCCATACAACAAGTCATGGCCAAAAAAACTAAGTATGGAGACTTTAAACACTCTAGAATGATCTTTCCTTCAACGATTTGATCAAACGTAACTCGTTTAGTCTATTACTTCACCACGAAGTAACAGTTTACCTTGTTAATTCGTGAGAAAGTTATAGTTGGTCAAATGGGCCAACGGGCATCGTACGAACCAAAATGCACTCGATTAGTGTTAATAAGCTTAGATTATCCTTAGGAAGGTTAATACTTGTGATCAAAAATATGAAGTTCCATACAACAAGTCATGGCCAAAAAAACTAAGTATGGAGACTTTAAACACTCTAGAATGATCTTTCCTTCAACGATTTGATCAAACGTAACTCGTTTAGTCTATTACTTCACAACGAAGTAACAGTTTACCTTGTTACTTCGTGAGAAAGTAATAGTTGGTCAAATGGGCCAACGGGTATCGTACAAACCAAAACGCACTCGATTAGTGTTAATAAGCTTAGATTATCCTTGGGAAGGTTAATACTTGTGATCAAGAATATGAAGTTCCATACAACAAGTCATGGCCAAAAAAACTAAGTATGGAGACTTTAAACACTCTAGAATGATCTTTCCTTCAACCATTTGATCAAACGTAACTCGTTTAGTCTATTACTTCACCACGAAGTAACAATTTACCTTGTTACTTCGTGAGAAAGTTATAGTTGGTCAAATGGGCCAACATGCATCTTACGAACCAAAACGCACTCGATTAGTGTTAATAAGCTTAGATTATCCTTGGGAAGGTTAAGACTTGTGATCAAGAATATGAAGTTCCATACAACAAGTCATTGCCAAAAAAACTAAGTATGGAGACTTTAAACACTCTAGAATGATCTTTCCTTCAACGATTTGATCAAACGTAACTCGTTTAGTCTATTACTTCACCACGAAGTAACAATTTACCTTGTTACTTCGTGAGAAAGTTATAGTTGGTCAAATTGGCCAACGGGTATCGTACGAACCAAAACGCACTCGATTAGTGTTAATAAGCTTAGATTATGCTTGGGAAGGTTAATACTTGTGATCAAGAATATGAAGTTCCATACAACAAGTCATGGCCAAAAAAACTAAGTATGGAGACTTTAAACACTCTAGAATGATCTTTCCTTCAACGATTTGATCAAACGTAACTCGTTTAGTCTATTACTTCACCACGAAGTAACAGTTTACCTTGTTACTTCGTGAGAAAGTTATAGTTGGTCAAATGGGCCAACGGGCATCGTACGAACCAAAATGCACTCGATTAGTGTTAATAAGCTTAGATTATCCTTAGGAAGGTTAATACTTGTGATCAAAAATATGAAGTTCCATACAACAAGTCATGGCCAAAAAAACGAAGTATGGAGACTTTAAACACTCTAGAATGATCTTTCCTTCAACGATTTGATCAAACGTAACTCGTTTAGTCTATTACTTCACAACGAAGTAACAGTTTACCTTGTTACTTCGTGAGAAAGTAATAGTTGGTCAAATGGGCCAACGGGTATCGTACAAACCAAAACGCACTCGATTAGTGTTAATAAGCTTAGATTATCCTTGGGAAGGTTAATACTTGTGATCAAGAATATGAAGTTCCATACAACAAGTCATGGCCAAAAAAACTAAGTATGGAGACTTTAAACACTCTAGAATGATCTTTCCTTCAACCATTTGATCAAACGTAACTCGTTTAGTCTATTACTTCACCACGAAGTAACAATTTACCTTGTTACTTCGTGAGAAAGTTATAGTTGGTCAAATGGGCCAACATGCATCTTACGAACCAAAACGCACTCGATTAGTGTTAATAAGCTTAGATTATCCTTGGGAAGGTTAAGACTTGTGATCAAGAATATGAAGTTCCATACAACAAGTCATTGCCAAAAAAACTAAGTATGGAGACTTTAAACACTCTAGAATGATCTTTCCTTCAACGATTTGATCAAACGTAACTCGTTTAGTCTATTACTTCACCACGAAGTAACAATTTACCTTGTTACTTCGTGAGAAAGTTATAGTTGGTCAAATTGGCCAACGGGTATCGTACGAACCAAAACGCACTCGATTAGTGTTAATAAGCTTAGATTATGCTTGGGAAGGTTAATACTTGTGATCAAGAATATGAAGTTCCATACAACAAGTCATGGCCAAAAAAACTAAGTATGGAGACTTTAAACACTCTAGAATGATCTTTCCTTCAACGATTTGATCAAACGTAACTCGTTTAGTCTATTACTTCACCACGAAGTAACAATTTACCTTGTTACTTCGTGAGAAAGTTATAGTTGGTCAAATTGGCCAACGGGTATCGTACGAACCAAAACGCACTCGATTAGTGTTAATAAGCTTTGATTATGCTTGGGAAGGTTAATACTTGTGATCAAGAATATGAAGTTCCATACAACAAGTCATGGCCAAAAAAACTAAGTATGGAGACTTTAAACACTCTAGAATGATCTTTCCTTCAACGATTTGATCAAACGTAACTCGTTTAGTCTATTACTTCACCACGAAGTAACAGTTTACCTTGTTAATTCGTGAGAAAGTTATAGTTGGTCAAATGGGCCAACGGGCATCGTACGAACCAAAATGCACTCGATTAGTGTTAATAAGCTTAGATTATCCTTAGGAAGGTTAATACTTGTGATCAAAAATATGAAGTTCCATACAACAAGTCATGGCCAAAAAAACTAAGTATGGAGACTTTAAACACTCTAGAATGATCTTTCCTTCAACGATTTGATCAAACGTAACTCGTTTAGTCTATTACTTCACAACGAAGTAACAGTTTACCTTGTTACTTCGTGAGAAAGTAATAGTTGGTCAAATGGGCCAACGGGTATCGTACAAACCAAAACGCACTCGATTAGTGTTAATAAGCTTAGATTATCCTTGGGAAGGTTAATACTTGTGATCAAGAATATGAAGTTCCATACAACAAGTCATGGCCAAAAAAACTAAGTATGGAGACTTTAAACACTCTAGAATGATCGTTCCTTCAACCATTTGATCAAACGTAACTCGTTTAGTCTATTACTTCACCACGAAGTAACAATTTACCTTGTTACTTCGTGAGAAAGTTATAGTTGGTCAAATGGGCCAACGGGCATCTTACGAACCAAAACGCACTCGATTAGTGTTAATAAGCTTAGATTATCCTTGGGAAGGTTAAGACTTGTGATCAAGAATATGAAGTTCCATACAACAAGTCATGGCCAAAAAAACTAAGTATGGAGACTTTAAACACTCTAGAATGATCTTTCCTTCAACCATTTGATCAAACGTAACTCGTTTAGTCTATTACTTCACCACGAAGTAACAATTTACCTTGTTACTTCGTGAGAAAGTTATAGTTGGTCAAATGGGCCAACGGGCATCTTACGAACCAAAACGCACTCGATTAGTGTTAATAAGCTTAGATTATCCTTAGGTTAATACTTGTGATCAAGAATATGAAGTTCCATACAACAAGTCATGGCCAAAAAAACTAAGTATGGAGACTTTAAACACTCTAGAATGATCGTTCCTTCAACCATTTGATCAAACGTAACTCGTTTAGTCTATTACTTCACCACGAAGTAACAGTTTACCTTGTTAATTCGTGAGAAAGTTATAGTTGGTCAAATGGGCCAACGGGCATCGTACGAACCAAAATGCACTCGATTAGTGTTAATAAGCTTAGATTATCCTTAGGAAGGTTAATACTTGTGATCAAAAATATGAGAGAAAAGAGGTTTATAATAGAAAAAACAGGGGGGTACTACATCAGGAGTCGAGCGTTGTACCCAATCGCTCGATCCAAGCAAACAGTGGAGAAGCTAAGGGGTTCGTAAGGATTACCCCAAAACCTAAGCCAAAGGGCTATACTCGAGATATCCAACCTACCAAGCGCCTTCCCACTAGAGCAATGACCGCCCGTGAGAGTGTAGTATTTAGAAATCACACCCAAAGCCGAAGTGTGCAATCGAAATACCCTCTCCCACATAGGGAGGCCAAGGTCTATGTGAGCAAGGCGCGCTTCCTCGAAAGTGTATACACCGCCCGTGAGAATAAGATACTTAGAAGTCGTACCCGGTGAGGGCTTACGCAATCCAAGCATCCTCTCCCACATAGGGAGGCGTATGCAATTTCGGGCGAAGCAATAGTGACCGAAACTATTACAAAAAAGAGCATACCACAAACCCGGGTACCTCGAAAAATAACCTAAGCTAGAAAGGAAAGGAGCGTACAACAAGTAAAAACAACAAAAACAAACTATGGAAAGCAAACAATCCAAAGAACTAGAATCAAACATCATGGCCTCGGCTTAGGGTGACGAAAAGTAGGCCAACACATCTTGTCTTTCTCAATAAGAACCCGGACCTTGTGGCTAGCCAAAGTGCCCGTTTGACGACCGTTGATGCGAAGAATGCATGCTTCATTAGCGAGTTGGTCCGCCACTTGGTTGCCCTCCCTATATATATGATGCATGGTCCCATTGACAAGGACCAATAGGGTGCGAATCTCTTCAAGTTGCCGAATGATCTTCCATGGGCCTCCTCTCTTTGCATTCACAATGGGTAAGGTGATAAGGGCATCCGTTTCAATATCCACGTCACGCACTCCGAGAGAATGACAATATTGGAGTCCTTGATAGATGGCCATAAGCTCCGCTTCAACATTCGTCATAGGCTCCAAAGCAATGTGATAAGTCCAAGCACAATTTCCCAAATGATCACGAAGAATGCCACCACCACCGGCCATCCCGGGGTTCCCTTTAGAGCTACCATCCGTGTTGAGCTTCCATCGCCCTTCCCCCGGTTTCTTCCACACAACCTCAATGGGAGGTTTAATACGAACTCTTGCAAGTTTAATACCCCACATATCCACAACGTATTTGGACCCGCGCCAAAGAATCTCCTCACATGGATTGATAGTGAAGAGATCAATCACGTGGCGGACAACCCTATGAATGATGATTTTGGCATTCATGGGAACACCATTATGCCTAGCCGCATTTCTTGCCGTCCAAATGTACCATATCACCAAAATAGGAACAATAATACGAATGTGGCCGGGAGGGGTATGACGGCTCACTTTGATCCAATACGCAATTAAATTGTTCCAAGAAATAAAGACGGGTTGCTTGATATGGAAAGTGCGGAAAAAGTAAGACCATACCTCTTGGGCAAGCGGGCTAGACCAAAAGATGTGATCCGTAGTCTCAACATTTCGACAACAATTGCATTGCGAGGTAATCTCCATCTTCAAACGCTTAGCAATCTTTTCATCCGTAGGTAAGAGGTTTTGCACATATCGCCACGCAAAGAAGGAGATATTCGGAAGGAGTAGACGATGCCAAAGGAACCTATAGATGCCGGATGGTGTATAGGGGTCACAAATGGATCGGCGTGCGGACTTAGTAGAGAAAAACCCATTGGGATCAAGCTTCCAAAGCGGAGTGTCTTTGCCTTCTTGACCAATGGGGACCTCAATCACCCGCGCCACGTCATCATCCTCCAAGACCTCCTCAAGCTTAGCAATGTCCCATTCCCCGTTGACCCAAAAGTCACTAATGCGCGTGCGGGAGTTAATATGCACGCCATCCCGGGGTCTAAGTAGGCCTTCTTTCAACCATTGATCCACCCAAAAGAACGAAGAGCCATCCTTGACGTCCCAAAACATATGTTGTTGGGCTTTGGAAGCCGCTTTAGTCAATCTTCTCCATCCACGAAAGTCCCAAGGCTTGCTACTAAAGATAGGATCCCGCGTAGCGTACCTAGACATCATGTATTTGGCCCATAACGAGTCTTGCAAACGAAACCTCCACCAAAGTTTAAGACCAAAAGCTTCCACCAAGCAATCAAGAGAGGAAATATTAAGGCCACCCATGGCAAAAGGTTTGCAAATTCTTTCCCAACTTCTCCAATGAATTTTCCTCCTTTCCTCGTTCGATCCCCAAAGAAACCGAGCAAAAATTTTTTCAAGATGTTCGAGGACACAAGCCGGGGGCTCCATGATTTGACAAAGATAGATCGGAATGGAGCAAAGAACACTTTTGATGAGAGTGAGGCGACCACCAAAATTGAGGAATTTCAATTCCCATCCACTTATAAGGCCACGGATTTGGTCAATCCACATATCAAAGTAGGCTTGTTGCATTCTTCCACGAATAATAGGGGCACCAAGATAAGTAATGGGGAACTCACCTTTCTCAAAGCCCGTGAGGTCGTGGATGGCATGGACATGCGCACCATTGATCCGAGGGGAAGTGATGAAGCAACTTTTGGATGCATTAATGTGTTGGCCCGAAGCCTCTTCATATTGATGTAGGAAATCCATGAGTTTGGCCATGTTGTCCAAGGTTCCCTTCACAAAAATAATGCAATCATCCGCATAAGCCAAATGAGACACATCCATAACGCCCCCATTGTTGAGATAAAGATCCGGATTGCTCTCATAATTGTGATCAAAAATATGAAGTTCCATACAACAAGTCATGGCCAAAAAAACTAAGTATGGAGACTTTAAACACTCTAGAATGATCTTTCCTTCAACGATTTGATCAAACGTAACTCGTTTAGTCAATTACTTCACAACGAAGTAACAATTTACCTTGTTACTTCGTGAGAAAGTAATAGTTGGTCAAATGGGCCAACGGGTATCGTACAAACCAAAACGCACTCGATTAGTGTTAATAAGCTTAGATTATCCTTGGGAAGGTTAATACTTGTGATCAAGAATATGAAGTTCCATACAACAAGTCATGGCCAAAAAAACTAAGTATGGAGACTTTAAACACTCTAGAATGATCGTTCCTTCAACCATTTGATCAAACGTAACTCGTTTAGTCTATTACTTCACCACAAAGTAACAATTTACCTTGTTACTTCGTGAGAAAGTTATAGTTGGTCAAATGGGCCAACGGGCATCTTACGAACCAAAACGCACTCGATTAGTGTTAATAAGCTTAGATTATCCTTGGGAAGGTTAAGACTTGTGATCAAGAATATGAAGTTCCATACAACAAGTCATGGCCAAAAAAACTAAGTATGGAGACTTTAAACACTCTAGAATGATCTTTCCTTCAACCATTTGATCAAACGTAACTCGTTTAGTCTATTACTTCACCACGAAGTAACAATTTACCTTGTTACTTCGTGAGAAAGTTATAGTTGGTCAAATGGGCCAACATGCATCTTACGAACCAAAACGCACTCGATTAGTGTTAATAAGCTTAGATTATCCTTAGGTTAATACTTGTGATCAAGAATATGAAGTTCCATACAACAAGTCATGGCCAAAAAAACTAAGTATGGAGACTTTAAACACTCTAGAATGATCGTTCCTTCAACCATTTGATCAAACGTAACTCGTTTAGTCTATTACTTCACCACGAAGTAACAGTTTACCTTGTTAATTCGTGAGAAAGTTATAGTTGGTCAAATGGGCCAACGGGCATCGTACGAACCAAAATGCACTCGATTAGTGTTAATAAGCTTAGATTATCCTTAGGAAGGTTAATACTTGTGATCAAAAATATGAAGTTCCATACAACAAGTCATGGCCAAAAAAACTAAGTATGGAGACTTTAAACACTCTAGAATGATCTTTCCTTCAACGATTTGATCAAACGTAACTCGTTTAGTCAATTACTTCACAACGAAGTAACAATTTACCTTGTTACTTCGTGAGAAAGTAATAGTTGGTCAAATGGGCCAACGGGTATCGTACAAACCAAAACGCACTCGATTAGTGTTAATAAGCTTAGATTATCCTTGGGAAGGTTAATACTTGTGATCAAGAATATGAAGTTCCATACAACAAGTCATGGCCAAAAAAACTAAGTATGGAGACTTTAAACACTCTAGAATGATCGTTCCTTCAACCATTTGATCAAACGTAACTCGTTTAGTCTATTACTTCACCACAAAGTAACAATTTACCTTGTTACTTCGTGAGAAAGTTATAGTTGGTCAAATGGGCCAACGGGCATCTTACGAACCAAAACGCACTCGATTAGTGTTAATAAGCTTAGATTATCCTTGGGAAGGTTAAGACTTGTGATCAAGAATATGAAGTTCCATACAACAAGTCATGGCCAAAAAAACTAAGTATGGAGACTTTAAACACTCTAGAATGATCTTTCCTTCAACGATTTGATCAAACGTAACTCGTTTAGTCTATTACTTCACCACGAAGTAACAATTTACCTTGTTACTTCGTGAGAAAGTTATAGTTGGTCAAATTGGCCAACGGGTATCGTACGAACCAAAACGCACTCGATTAGTGTTAATAAGCTTAGATTATGCTTGGGAAGGTTAATACTTGTGATCAAGAATATGAAGTTCCATACAACAAGTCATGGCCAAAAAAACTAAGTATGGAGACTTTAAACACTCTAGAATGATCTTTCCTTCAACGATTTGATCAAACGTAACTCGTTTAGTCTATTAGTTCACCACGAAGTAACAGTTTACCTTGTTACTTCGTGAGAAAGTTATAGTTGGTCAAATGGGCCAACGGGCATCGTACGAACCAAAATGCACTCGATTAGTGTTAATAAGCTTAGATTATCCTTAGGAAGGTTAATACTTGTGATCAAAAATATGAAGTTCCATACAACAAGTCATGGCCAAAAAAACGAAGTATGGAGACTTTAAACACTCTAGAATGATCTTTCCTTCAACGATTTGATCAAACGTAACTCGTTTAGTCTATTACTTCACAACGAAGTAACAGTTTACCTTGTTACTTCGTGAGAAAGTAATAGTTGGTCAAATGGGCCAACGGGTATCGTACAAACCAAAACGCACTCGATTAGTGTTAATAAGCTTAGATTATCCTTGGGAAGGTTAAGACTTGTGATCAAGAATATGAAGTTCCATACAACAAGTCATTGCCAAAAAACTAAGTATGGAGACTTTAAACACTCAAGAATGATCTTTCCTTCAACGATTTGATCAAACGTAACTCGTTTAGTCTATTACTTCACCACGAAGTAACAATTTACCTTGTTACTTCGTGAGAAAGTTATAGTTGGTCAAATGGGCCAACGGGCATCTTACGAACCAAAACGCACTCGATTAGTGTTAATAAGCTTAGATTATCCTTGGGAAGGTTAAGACTTGTGATCAAGAATATGAAGTTCCATACAACAAGTCATGGCCAAAAAAACTAAGTATGGAGACTTTAAACACTCTAGAATGATCTTTCCTTCAACCATTTGATCAAACGTAACTCGTTTAGTCTATTACTTCACCACGAAGTAACAATTTACCTTGTTACTTCGTGAGAAAGTTATAGTTGGTCAAATGGGCCAACGGGCATCTTACGAACCAAAACGCACTCGATTAGTGTTAATAAGCTTAGATTATCCTTAGGTTAATACTTGTGATCAAGAATATGAAGTTCCATACAACAAGTCATGGCCAAAAAAACTAAGTATGGAGACTTTAAACACTCTAGAATGATCGTTCCTTCAACCATTTGATCAAACGTAACTCGTTTAGTCTATTACTTCACCACGAAGTAACAGTTTACCTTGTTAATTCGTGAGAAAGTTATAGTTGGTCAAATGGGCCAACGGGCATCGTACGAACCAAAATGCACTTGATTAGTGTTAATAAGCTTAGATTATCCTTAGGAAGGTTAATACTTGTGATCAAAAATATGAAGTTCCATACAACAAGTCATGGCCAAAAAAACTAAGTATGGAGACTTTAAACACTCTAGAATGATCTTTCCTTCAACGATTTGATCAAACGTAACTCGTTTAGTCAATTACTTCACAACGAAGTAACAATTTACCTTGTTACTTCGTGAGAAAGTAATAGTTGGTCAAATGGGCCAACGGGTATCGTACAAACCAAAACGCACTCGATTAGTGTTAATAAGCTTAGATTATCCTTGGGAAGGTTAATACTTGTGATCAAGAATATGAAGTTCCATACAACAAGTCATGGCCAAAAAAACTAAGTATGGAGACTTTAAACACTCTAGAATGATCGTTCCTTCAACCATTTGATCAAACGTAACTCGTTTAGTCTATTACTTCACCACAAAGTAACAATTTACCTTGTTACTTCGTGAGAAAGTTATAGTTGGTCAAATGGGCCAACGGGCATCTTACGAACCAAAACGCACTCGATTAGTGTTAATAAGCTTAGATTATCCTTGGGAAGGTTAAGACTTGTGATCAAGAATATGAAGTTCCATACAACAAGTCATGGCCAAAAAAACTAAGTATGGAGACTTTAAACACTCTAGAATGATCTTTCCTTCAACCATTTGATCAAACGTAACTCGTTTAGTCTATTACTTCACCACGAAGTAACAATTTACCTTGTTACTTCGTGAGAAAGTTATAGTTGGTCAAATGGGCCAACATGCATCTTACGAACCAAAACGCACTCGATTAGTGTTAATAAGCTTAGATTATCCTTGGGAAGGTTAAGACTTGTGATCAAGAATATGAAGTTCCATACAACAAGTCATTGCCAAAAAAACTAAGTATGGAGACTTTAAACACTCTAGAATGATCGTTCCTTCAACCATTTGATCAAACGTAACTCGTTTAGTCTATTACTTCACCACGAAGTAACAATTTACCTTGTTACTTCGTGAGAAAGTTATAGTTGGTCAAATTGGCCAACGGGTATCGTACGAACCAAAACGCACTCGATTAGTGTTAATAAGCTTAGATTATGCTTGGGAAGGTTAATACTTGTGATCAAGAATATGAAGTTCCATACAACAAGTCATGGCCAAAAAAACTAAGTATGGAGACTTTAAACACTCTAGAATGATCTTTCCTTCAACGATTTGATCAAACGTAACTCGTTTAGTCTATTACTTCACCACGAAGTAACAGTTTACCTTGTTACTTCGTGAGAAAGTTATAGTTGGTCAAATGGGCCAACGGGTATCGTACGAACCAAAATGCACTCGATTAGTGTTAATAAGCTTAGATTATCCTTGGGAAGGTTAATACTTGTGATCAAGAATATGAAGTTCCATACAACAAGTCATGGCCAAAAAAACGAAGTATGGAGACTTTAAACACTCTAGAATGATCGTTCCTTCAACCATTTGATCAAACGTAACTCGTTTAGTCTATTACTTCACAACGAAGTAACAGTTTACCTTGTTACTTCGTGAGAAAGTTATAGTTGGTCAAATGGGCCAACGGGCATCGTACAAACCAAAACGCACTCGATTAGTGTTAATAAGCTTAGATTATCCTTGGGAAGGTTAAGACTTGTGATCAAGAATATGAAGTTCCATACAACAAGTCATGGCCAAAAAAACTAAGTATGGAGACTTTAAACACTCTAGAATGATCTTTCCTTCAACCATTTGATCAAACGTAACTCGTTTAGTCTATTACTTCACCACGAAGTAACAATTTACCTTGTTACTTCGTGAGAAAGTTATAGTTGGTCAAATGGGCCAACATGCATCTTACGAACCAAAACGCACTCGATTAGTGTTAATAAGCTTAGATTATCCTTGGGAAGGTTAAGACTTGTGATCAAGAATATGAAGTTCCATACAACAAGTCATTGCCAAAAAACTAAGTATGGAGACTTTAAACACTCTAGAATGATCTTTCCTTCAACGATTTGATCAAACGTAACTCGTTTAGTCTATTACTTCACCACGAAGTAACAATTTACCTTGTTACTTCGTGAGAAAGTTATAGTTGGTCAAATTGGCCAACGGGTATCGTACGAACCAAAACGCACTCGATTAGTGTTAATAAGCTTAGATTATGCTTGGGAAGGTTAATACTTGTGATCAAGAATATGAAGTTCCATACAACAAGTCATGGCCAAAAAAACTAAGTATGGAGACTTTAAACACTCTAGAATGATCTTTCCTTCAACGATTTGATCAAACGTAACTCGTTTAGTCTATTACTTCACCACGAAGTAACAGTTTACCTTGTTACTTCGTGAGAAAGTTATAGTTGGTCAAATGGGCCAACGGGCATCGTACGAACCAAAATGCACTCGATTAGTGTTAATAAGCTTAGATTATCGTTAGGAAGGTTAATACTTGTGATCAAAAATATGAAGTTCCATACAACAAGTCATGGCCAAAAAAACGAAGTATGGAGACTTTAAACACTCTAGAATGATCTTTCCTTCAACGATTTGATCAAACGTAACTCGTTTAGTCTATTACTTCACAACGAAGTAACAGTTTACCTTGTTACTTCGTGAGAAAGTAATAGTTGGTCAAATGGGCCAACGGGTATCGTACAAACCAAAACGCACTCGATTAGTGTTAATAAGCTTAGATTATCCTTGGGAAGGTTAAGACTTGTGATCAAGAATATGAAGTTCCATACAACAAGTCATTGCCAAAAAAACTAAGTATGGAGACTTTAAACACTCAAGAATGATCTTTCCTTCAACGATTTGATCAAACGTAACTCGTTTAGTCTATTACTTCACCACGAAGTAACAATTTACCTTGTTACTTCGTGAGAAAGTTATAGTTGGTCAAATTGGCCAACGGGTATCGTACGAACCAAAACGCACTCGATTAGTGTTAATAAGCTTAGATTATGCTTGGGAAGGTTAATACTTGTGATCAAGAATATGAAGTTCCATACAACAAGTCATGGCCAAAAAAACTAAGTATGGAGACTTTAAACACTCTAGAATGATCTTTCCTTCAACGATTTGATCAAACGTAACTCGTTTAGTCTATTACTTCACCACGAAGTAACAATTTACCTTGTTACTTCGTGAGAAAGTTATAGTTGGTCAAATTGGCCAACGGGTATCGTACGAACCAAAACGTACTTGATTAGTGTTAATAAGCTTAGATTATGCTTGGGAAGGTTAATACTTGTGATCAAGAATATGAAGTTCCATACAACAAGTCATGGCCAAAAAAACTAAGTATGGAGACTTTAAACACTCTAGAATGATCTTTCCTTCAACGATTTGATCAAACGTAACTCGTTTAGTCTATTACTTCACCACGAAGTAACAGTTTACCTTGTTACTTCGTGAGAAAGTTATAGTTGGTCAAATGGGCCAACGGGCATCGTACGAACCAAAATGCACTCGATTAGTGTTAATAAGCTTAGATTATCCTTAGGAAGGTTAATACTTGTGATCAAAAATATGAAGTTCCATACAACAAGTCATGGCCAAAAAAACTAAGTATGGAGACTTTAAACACTCTAGAATGATCTTTCCTTCAACGATTTGATCAAACGTAACTCGTTTAGTCTATTACTTCACAACGAAGTAACAGTTTACCTTGTTACTTCGTGAGAAAGTAATAGTTGGTCAAATGGGCCAACGGGTATCGTACAAACCAAAACGCACTCGATTAGTGTTAATAAGCTTAGATTATCCTTGGGAAGGTTAATACTTGTGATCAAGAATATGAAGTTCCATACAACAAGTCATGGCCAAAAAAACTAAGTATGGAGACTTTAAACACTCTAGAATGATCGTTCCTTCAACCATTTGATCAAACGTAACTCGTTTAGTCTATTACTTCACCACGAAGTAACAATTTACCTTGTTACTTCGTGAGAAAGTTATAGTTGGTCAAATGGGCCAACGGGCATCTTACGAACCAAAACGCACTCGATTAGTGTTAATAAGCTTAGATTATCCTTGGGAAGGTTAAGACTTGTGATCAAGAATATGAAGTTCCATACAACAAGTCATGGCCAAAAAAACTAAGTATGGAGACTTTAAACACTCTAGAATGATCTTTCCTTCAACCATTTGATCAAACGTAACTCGTTTAGTCTATTACTTCACCACGAAGTAACAATTTACCTTGTTACTTCGTGAGAAAGTTATAGTTGGTCAAATTGGCCAACGGGTATCGTACGAACCAAAACGCACTCGATTAGTGTTAATAAGCTTAGATTATGCTTGGGAAGGTTAATACTTGTGATCAAGAATATGAAGTTCCATACAACAAGTCATGGCCAAAAAAACTAAGTATGGAGACTTTAAACACTCTAGAATGATCTTTCCTTCAACGATTTGATCAAACGTAACTCGTTTAGTCTATTACTTCACCACGAAGTAACAGTTTACCTTGTTACTTCGTGAGAAAGTTATAGTTGGTCAAATGGGCCAACGGGCATCGTACGAACCAAAATGCACTCGATTAGTGTTAATAAGCTTAGATTATCCTTAGGAAGGTTAATACTTGTGATCAAAAATATGAAGTTCCATACAACAAGTCATGGCCAAAAAAACTAAGTATGGAGACTTTAAACACTCTAGAATGATCTTTCCTTCAACGATTTGATCAAACGTAACTCGTTTAGTCAATTACTTCACAACGAAGTAACAATTTACCTTGTTACTTCGTGAGAAAGTAATAGTTGGTCAAATGGGCCAACGGGTATCGTACAAACCAAAACGCACTCGATTAGTGTTAATAAGCTTAGATTATCCTTGGGAAGGTTAATACTTGTGATCAAGAATATGAAGTTCCATACAACAAGTCATGGCCAAAAAAACTAAGTATGGAGACTTTAAACACTCTAGAATGATCGTTCCTTCAACCATTTGATCAAACGTAACTCGTTTAGTCTATTACTTCACCACAAAGTAACAATTTACCTTGTTACTTCGTGAGAAAGTTATAGTTGGTCAAATGGGCCAACGGGCATCTTACGAACCAAAACGCACTCGATTAGTGTTAATAAGCTTAGATTATCCTTGGGAAGGTTAAGACTTGTGATCAAGAATATGAAGAAGAAGAAAAGAGGTTTATAAAAGAAAAAACAGGGGGGGTACTACATCAGGAGCCGAGCGTTGTACCCAATCGCTCGGTCCAAGCAAACAGTAGAGAAGCTAAGGGGTTCGTAAGGATTGCCCCAAAACCTAAGCCAAAGGGCTATACTCGAGATATCCAACCTACCAAGCGCCTTCCCACTAGAGCAATGACCGCCCGTGAGAGTGTAGTATTTAGAAATCACACCCAAAGCCGAAGTGTGCAATCGAAATACCCTCTCCCACATAGGGAGGCCAAGGTCTATGTGAGCAAGGCGCGCTTCCTCGAAAATGTATACACCGCCCGTGAGAGTAAGATACTTGGAAGTCGTACCCGGTGAGGGCTTACGCAATCCAAGCATCCTCTCCCACATAGGGAGGCGTATGCAATTTCGGGCGAAGCTATAATGATCAAAACTATTACAAAAAAGAGCATACCACAAACCCGGGGTACCTCGAAAAATAACCTAAACTAGAAAGGAAAGGAGCGTACAACAAGTAAAAACAACAAAAACAAGCTATGGAAAGCAAACAATCCAAAGAACTAGAATCAAACATCATGGCCTCGGCTTAGGGTGACGAAAAGTAGGCCAACACATCTTGTCTTTCTCAATAAGAACCCGGACCTTGTGGCTAGCCAAAGTGCCCGTTTGACGACCGTTAATGCGAAGAATGCAAGCTTCATTTGCGAGTTGGTCCGCCACTTGGTTGCCCTCCCTATATGTATGATGCATGGTCCCATTGACAAGGACCAATAGGGTGCGAATCTCTTCAAGTTGCCGAATGATCTTCCATGGGCCTCCTCTCTTTGCATTCACAATGGGTAAGGTGATAAGGGCATCCGTTTCAATATCCACGTCACGCACTCCGAGGGAATGACAATATTGGAGACCTTGATAGATGGCCATAAGCTCCGCTTCAACATTCGTCATAGGCTCCAAAGCAATGTGATACGTCCAAGCACAATTTCCCAAATGATCACGAAGAATGCCACCACCACCGGCCATCCCGGGGTTCCCTTTAGAGCTACCATCCGTGTTGAGCTTCCATCGCCCATCCCCCGGTTTCTTCCACACAACCTCGATGGGAGGTTTAATACGAACTCTTGCAAGTTTAATACCCCACATATCCACAACGTATTTGGACCCGCGCCAAAGGATCTCCTCACATGGATTGATGGTGAAGAGATCAATCACGTGGCGGACAACCCTATGGATGATGATTTTGGCATTCATGGGGACACCATTATGCCTAGCCGCATTTCTTGCCGTCCAAATGTACCAAAGCACCAAAATAGGAACAATAATACGAATGTGGCCGGGAGGGGGTATGACGGCTCGCTTTGATCCAAAACGCAATTAAATTGTTCCAAGAAATAAAGACGGGTTGCTTGATATGGAAAGTGCGGAAAAAGTAAGACCATACCTCTTGGGCAAGCGGGCTAGACCAAAAGATGTGATCCGTAGTCTCCACATTCCGGCAACAATTGCATTGCGAGGTAATCTCCATCTTCAAACGCTTAGCAATCTTTTCATCCGTAGGTAAGAGGTTTTGCACATATCGCCACGCAAAGAAGGAGATATTCGGAAGGAGTAGGCGATGCCAAAGGAACCTATAGATGCCGGATGGTGTATAGGGGTCACAAATGGATCGGCGTGCGGACTTAGTAGAGAAAAACCCATTAGGATCAAGCTTCCAAAGAGGAGTGTCTTTGCCTTCTTGACCAATGGGGACCTCAATCACCCGAGCCACGTCATCATCCTCCAGGACCTCCTCAAGCTTAGCAATGTCCCATTCCCCGTTGACCCAAAAGTCACTAATGCGCATGCGGGAGTTAATATGCACGCCATCCCGGGGTCTAAGAAGGCCTTCTTTCAACCATTGATCCACCCAAAAGAACGAAGAGCCATCCTTGATGTCCCAAAACATATGTTGTTGGGCTTTGGAAGCCGCTTTAGTCAATCTTCTCCATCCACGAAAGTCCCAAGGCTTGCTACTAAAGATAGGATCTCGCGTAGCGTACCTAGACATCATGTATTTGGCCCATAACGAGTCTTGCAAACGAAACCTCCACCAAAGTTTAAGACCAAAGGCTTCCACCAAGCAATCAAGAGAGGAAATATTAAGGCCACCCATGGCAAAAGGTTTGCAAATTCTTTCCCAACTTCTCCAATGAATTTTCCTCCTTTCCTCGTTCGATCCCCAAAGAAACCGAGCAAAAATGTTTTCAAGATGTTCGAGGACACAAGCCGGGGGCTCCATGATTTGACAAAGATAGATCGGAATGGAGCAAAGGACACTTTTGATGAGAGTGAGGCGACCACCAAAATTGAGGAATTTCAATTCCCATCCACTTATAAGGCCACGGATTTGGTCAATCCACATATCAAAGTAGGCTTGTTGCATTCTACCACGAATAATAGGGGCACCAAGATAAGTAATGGGGAACTCACCTTTCTCAAAGCCCGTAAGGTCGTGGATGGCATGGACATGCGCACCATTGATCCGAGGGGAAGTGATGAAGCAACTTTTGGATGCATTAATGTGTTGGCCCGAAGCCTCTTCATAAAGGTGTAGGAAATCCATGAGCTTGGCCATGTTGTCCAAGGTTCCCTTCACAAAAATAATGCAATCATCCGCATAAGCCAAATGAGACACGTCCATAACGCCCCCATTGTTGAGATAAAGATCCGGATTGCGCTCATAAAGTTGGTTAAGACCTCTCGAAAGGAATTCGGCGGCAATAATGAAGAGAGCGGGAGATATGGGGTCGCCTTGACGCACTCCATGCTTAGACTCGAAGAAACCGTGGCATGCACCATTGACAAGCACGGAGAAGAAGCAATTCTCCACGCAATTCTTAATGAGATCAATCCACTCCCGAGAGAAACCGAACTTAGTAAGGCATTGATATAAGAACCTCCAACTCAATCTATCATAAGCTTTCTCCATATCAAGTTTCACCACAAGATTGTGCACATCTCTTTTTGCATTGAGATTAGAGGCCAATTCTTGGGCAAGAAGGATATTGTCACCAATGAGGCGACCTTTGACAAAACCACTTTGATTAAGAGAAATAATATTGGGTAAAAGGGAGGCTAACCGGTCATTGAGGAGTTTAGAAATGATCTTGTAACTCACGTTACAAAGACTAATCGGCCTATAGTCTTTCCATTCCTTGGGATCTTTCTTCTTCGGAATAAGCACAATGTTGGTCGCCTTGAAGATACGAGGAAAGGTGGTGCCACGAAAGAAATCCAAAACCGTCTCAAGAATATCCTCTTTAATAATGTCCCAACAAGATTGATAGAAGTGTGCATTGAAACCATCCGGGCCCGCCACACTATCCGAGCTAAGACCAAAGACAACATCTTTAACCTCTTCAAGATTTGGTGCCCGGCAAAGCCAAGTATTGTCACTCTCGGAAATAAGGCTAGGAATGAAATCAAGATTGTGGCCCTCAATCGTATCAATATTAGAAGCAAGGAGGTTTTTATAGTACCTCTCGGCCGAATTGCCAATCTCATCGGGGTTGTCCACCAAAAGACCATTCTCGTGGATGCGAAAGATCTTGGCCTTTGCTTGTTTCTTCTTGGCCATAGCTTGAAAGAGCCTAGTGTTACGCTCCCCTTCAATGGCCCATTTGCATTTCGCCCGTTGTTTCCAATATTCCGATTCCATAGTGCGAGTGAGAACAAAATCGGCATAACACTTATTCACCAAGGAACGGGAACTAGGAGTGGGATCATGATCATGGATAATCTCGGCTTGCTTGAGGGCATCCTCCTTATCCTTAATGTTTTGAAAGATATTGCCGAAGGTGATCCTATTCCAACTTTTGAGCTCCTTTCTCAATCGAATAAGTTTATCCCCAAGTTTGAATAACCCCGAACAAGTAGTAGGTTGGCTCCAACATTCCTTAACCTTCTCAAGAAAGTCCTTGTGCTTAATCCACATGTTTTGAAACCGAAACGCCCTCGGCTTACGAGAGAGGATCCGGTCGAAATGAATAAAGAGTGGATTATGGTCCGAGTGGAGTCTAGCCTCGTGGACGATCCGAGTGCTAGCAAAGGATGAACTCCAATCGAAATTGATTAGAGCACGATCAATCCTTGTACGAGTCCCATTGCTAGCCCAAGTGAAGGGATTGCCTTCATACCCGGCGTCTTGAAGGCCACAATCATCAATACAATCATGGAAGTCATCCATCTCCCCAATGCTAGGCGGATTGATACCCCTTTTTTCCTCATCTTTAAGAACGACATTGAAGTCCCCCACAACTAACCACGGCTTTTGATCATCACTTCTTCGAAGACCATCCCAAAGGGGATGTCGAAGAGCCCGAGTTTTAGCGGCATAAACAAAAGTGCATAATAACGGATGAGGGAGGATATGAGAAGAAATGACACAATGAACAAATTGGTCATGATCCTCTAGAACCTCAATATGCATATCACTATCACCAAAGACCCAAATCTTGTTGTTGATATTAGAGAAAGCCGAGTCATAGTGGAACTTTTTCCGGAATTTATGCGCATCAAATCTAGCTTTAGGTTCAAGGAGGGCAAGAACCTTAGGCTTATGACGAAGGACCAAATTCGCAACATTATCTCCATTATTACGTTTACCAACTCCACGTACGTTCCAACAAACAAATAACATCAATAAGATTGGGAGGGAGACGTACCATCACGGGAAAGCAAATTGCGTTTCGCCTTTTCTTTCCTTTTTTTCCTTCTTTCTTTGATTTTTGCTCTTTGTTGAGGACGAACTATGGTGAGGATCCGGCTCCTCAACAACCGTGTCGTCCCTCGCGGCTTCTTCATTAGATTGCCAAAGTGAAGAGTTCGGCGAGTTAGGAGGGGTGGATGTATCACATGAGAAATTGTCCTCTTGAGAACAAACCCTTGGGGAGAGAACTTTGGATATCGATTGATAGTCGGAGTCCGAATGAAGAGCTCTATCATCATTATCATCTCTAAGAATAATATCTTCGTTCTCTTTTTCTTGAGCCTTTTTCAATTCTTTTGTAAGTTCCTCCTCCCTTAGGAGATGTTCATCTCCCTCCTTAGCTACGACATCAATGTTATCTATCTTAATGTATGTTTGTGGATCCACCTCCTCGGCCGGCTTAATCGTATTGACCATAAGATTTCCTCCTCCATTGCTAGTATTCTTCGACCTTTGTTCCTTTTCTTTCTCGACCTTGGATTCTTGGTCAATGGGATTGGTAGATATAACGTCCCCTTTCTTTAAGATCTTCTTCGGGGGTGAGTTCGGGGCGACGTACCTCCTTGGCTTAAACATCCAACCATTAATGTTGGCCTCGCTATTTTTGGTACCTTGGGTATCCTCAACCTTCTCCTTAGTCTCTTGAGATTTATCCACCCCACATTCATCAATTTTATGCCCCATTCTATGACACTTTCGACAAAATATCGGAAGATTTTCATACACAACTTTTTGCTTGATGATATCCACGGTTCCATGAGCATCTTCCACCCCCCATTCGATTTCTTCTCTCAACGTGTCGAGAAGATTCACCTCGACACATATACGAGGATAGTCGGGCCGTGACATAGTGGCCGCTCCTTCATCGAGCCTCAATGGTCTCCCGAAATAATAACCAATATTCATAAGAGCATTTCTTTCGCAAAACCGTAAATTAAGGTTAGGTAGACCGATCCATACCGGAGCTATAGGCGGTTCACGCTCGGGGTCGAAGTCCGGAGTCCATTTATAGATAGAGCCATTGAGATCAAGAAAACGAAGGTCCTTCTTCAACCATAATCGAGTATAGTCCTCCTCCAAAGTCAACTTCATCATAACGTGTCGCGGTCCTATAGGGCCAAGAGTGTAATTGCCTTTGAGTTTGAGCCTAGCCATCTTGTTGTGGATATAAGTATAGCTCGGCTTAGCAATGGCAAACCGGAGGATTAGAACAAGCTTGAGCCTATCGTCAAGGGCTTTGATTACCTCATTCTTGAAAACAATCATGGATTTTCCTTTGAAGATTCGAAAATCCATGTTGGTGAGATTCGGATCATCAATAAGGGAGCGATTGATATCATATTGTCTCGTAGGTGCGGCCGCTTGGGCATAGGAAGCACGTCTAATAGGAGGACGAACTTGATAAGGTCTCGGATTCTCCGGAGCCACATTAGGTTGTTTAACAAATAGAGGTGCCTTTGCCACTTTTGAGAAGTTACTCGAAAGAGGCGGGAAGTGGCCGGATCCAATCTTGGATGTGCTCGCAACATTAGAAATCTTGTTTGCGTCCATAGCTTGTTTAGCCTTATCGAGAGCCTCTTTATCAAATGTAACAAGCTTCGAGTTCATGTTCAAATTAGTATCAATGCCAACTTTATCTTGATTTAGATTTTGGTCCATATGCAAGTTCGGCTCATGAATTAGAGCATTGTCCATTGATTTTCGGTCAACATAAGGAACAAGGGCGTTGACTGTTGACTTTTCGTAGGTCAAAGTTGACTCAGTCAACGGAGGTGAGGTGGCAGTGGGTCCCACGTGTGTAATTAAACTATTGGGGTTGACAAGAGCAAGGTCAACACTCTTGCATGATGAGGTGTCCAATTGTGGTGAAGACATGTGTAAGGTATGGTCCACATCCATGGTGGGGGACAAAGGGACAAGACAAGAGCACTCTTGTCCCCTTAATGGTCTTGCACATCCACCACTCACAAGGCTCAAGGTAGTGGGGTGTAAGTGTTCCCACTATCACCACCTAAACCCTAGTTGACCGCCGCCCCTTCAAGCTTGACCGGAGTTCGGTGGCGCACGGCGGCGCACCGGAGCCGCGCTGGAAAGTCGCCGGAAAAGGATCGGAAGTAGCTTAAAATCGTCGGAAAAACCTCAATAGCACGGATCCGAGCGCCAAAAATGACCTTAACACCCAAATCCGAAGCAAAACACCACCAAATCCACCAAAAACGGCGCAAATCCAAGAACAAAACCACCACAATGAGCGTAGGAGGAGCGCGAATCCGAGAGCACCAAAAAGACCAAGAACAAAAGCCAAAAAAACACAAAAAAGAAGGAAAAACACTTCACAAAGAGTGACCAAGCCGTGAAGGGCAATCCAACACACCCTCGATCACTCTCCACCGTTTTGTGCGACCACCAAACTCAAGGGCAATCCAAGAGAAGGTGATGAACACTCCACAATGGGTGTTATGTCGAAAGGAAGAGAGGGAGATGAACAAAAGAGAAAAGACGATTAACGAGTTCCGCCATGGCCGCACGAACACGAAGAGCACGAGCAAGACAAAAACGAATCCATTCCTCCTATTTGGGCCAACCGTTCATTAGGGATGTCTCCAACAACTTCGTGAGGAGGTTGTCGTGCCCCAACGATACCGGTGCCGGAGAGAGGAAGAACGAAGACGAAGAGAGCTTAACTTACAACAATGGCGGACCGAGAAAAGGCTTCAAAATACCTCGAAGTCACCACTTGGAACGATCCTCTTGCAACAACGAAGATGATGGCATGGTTATCAAGATGAAAAACCACTTACCGCCGCCGTGAAGTCCGGGGAAAGGTCCGGCCGTGTGTGAACAAGGAGGAGAGAGAAGAGAGCTTTTTTCTTCTTGTGTTTGTTTGTGATTGTGATCAAGAATATGAAGTTCCATACAACAAGTCATGGCCAAAAAAACTAAGTATGGAGACTTTAAACACTCTAGAATGATCTTTCCTTCAACCATTTGATCAAACGTAACTCGTTTAGTCTATTACTTCACCACGAAGTAACAATTTACCTTGTTACTTCGTGAGAAAGTTATAGTTGGTCCAATGGGCCAACATGCATCTTACGAACCAAAACGCACTCGATTAGTGTTAATAAGCTTAGATTATCCTTGGGAAGGTTAAGACTTGTGATCAAGAATATGAAGTTCCATACAACAAGTCATTGCCAAAAAAACTAAGTATGGAGACTTTAAACACTCTAGAATGATCTTTCCTTCAACGATTTGATCAAACGTAACTCGTTTAGTCTATTACTTCACCACGAAGTAACAATTTACCTTGTTACTTCGTGAGAAAGTTATAGTTGGTCAAATTGGCCAACGGGTATCGTACGAACCAAAACGCACTCGATTAGTGTTAATAAGCTTAGATTATGCTTGGGAAGGTTAATACTTGTGATCAAGAATATGAAGTTCCATACAACAAGTCATGGCCAAAAAAACTAAGTATGGAGACTTTAAACACTCTAGAATGATCTTTCCTTCAACGATTTGATCAAACGTAACTCGTTTAGTCAATTACTTCACAACGAAGTAACAATTTACCTTGTTACTTCGTGAGAAAGTAATAGTTGGTCAAATGGGCCAACGGGTATCGTACAAACCAAAACGCACTCGATTAGTGTTAATAAGCTTAGATTATCCTTGGGAAGGTTAATACTTGTGATCAAGAATATGAAGTTCCATACAACAAGTCATGGCCAAAAAAACTAAGTATGGAGACTTTAAACACTCTAGAATGATCGTTCCTTCAACCATTTGATCAAACGTAACTCGTTTAGTCTATTACTTCACCACAAAGTAACAATTTACCTTGTTACTTCGTGAGAAAGTTATAGTTGGTCAAATGGGCCAACGGGCATCTTACGAACCAAAACGCACTCGATTAGTGTTAATAAGCTTAGATTATCCTTGGGAAGGTTAAGACTTGTGATCAAGAATATGAAGTTCCATACAACAAGTCATGGCCAAAAAAACTAAGTATGGAGACTTTAAACACTCTAGAATGATCTTTCCTTCAACCATTTGATCAAACGTAACTCGTTTAGTCTATTACTTCACCACGAAGTAACAATTTACCTTGTTACTTCGTGAGAAAGTTATAGTTGGTCCAATGGGCCAACATGCATCTTACGAACCAAAACGCACTCGATTAGTGTTAATAAGCTTAGATTATCCTTGGGAAGGTTAAGACTTGTGATCAAGAATATGAAGTTCCATACAACAAGTCATTGCCAAAAAAACTAAGTATGGAGACTTTAAACACTCTAGAATGATCTTTCCTTCAACGATTTGATCAAACGTAACTCGTTTAGTCTATTACTTCACCACGAAGTAACAATTTACCTTGTTACTTCGTGAGAAAGTTATAGTTGGTCAAATTGGCCAACGGGTATCGTACGAACCAAAACGCACTCGATTAGTGTTAATAAGCTTAGATTATGCTTGGGAAGGTTAATACTTGTGATCAAGAATATGAAGTTCCATACAACAAGTCATGGCCAAAAAAACTAAGTATGGAGACTTTAAACACTCTAGAATGATCTTTCCTTCAACGATTTGATCAAACGTAACTCGTTTAGTCTATTACTTCACCACGAAGTAACAGTTTACCTTGTTACTTCGTGAGAAAGTTATAGTTGGTCAAATGGGCCAACGGGCATCGTACGAACCAAAATGCACTCGATTAGTGTTAATAAGCTTAGATTATCCTTAGGAAGGTTAATACTTGTGATCAAAAATATGAAGTTCCATACAACAAGTCATGGCCAAAAAAACTAAGTATGGAGACTTTAAACACTCTAGAATGATCTTTCCTTCAACGATTTGATCAAACATAACTCGTTTAGTCTATTACTTCACAACGAAGTAACAGTTTACCTTGTTACTTCGTGAGAAAGTAATAGTTGGTCAAATGGGCCAACGGGTATCGTACAAACCAAAACGCACTCGATTAGTGTTAACAAGCTTAGATTATCCTTGGGAAGGTTAATACTTGTGATCAAGAATATGAAGTTCCATACAACAAGTCATGGCCAAAAAAACTAAGTATGGAGACTTTAAACACTCTAGAATGATCTTTCCTTCAACCATTTGATCAAACGTAACTCGTTTAGTCTATTACTTCACCACGAAGTAACAATTTACCTTGTTACTTCGTGAGAAAGTTATAGTTGGTCAAATGGGCCAACGGGCATCTTACGAACCAAAACGCACTCGATTAGTGTTAATAAGCTTAGATTATCCTTAGGTTAATACTTGTGATCAAGAATATGAAGTTCCATACAACAAGTCATGGCCAAAAAAACTAAGTATGGAGACTTTAAACACTCTAGAATGATCGTTCCTTCAACCATTTGATCAAACGTAACTCGTTTAGTCTATTACTTCACCACGAAGTAACAGTTTACCTTGTTAATTCGTGAGAAAGTTATAGTTGGTCAAATGGGCCAACGGGCATCGTACGAACCAAAATGCACTCGATTAGTGTTAATAAGCTTAGATTATCCTTAGGAAGGTTAATACTTGTGATCAAAAATATGAAGTTCCATACAACAAGTCATGGCCAAAAAAACTAAGTATGGAGACTTTAAACACTCTAGAATGATCTTTCCTTCAACGATTTGATCAAACGTAACTCGTTTAGTCAATTACTTCACAACGAAGTAACAGTTTACCTTGTTACTTCGTGAGAAAGTAATAGTTGGTCAAATGGGCCAACGGGTATCGTACAAACCAAAACGCACTCGATTAGTGTTAATAAGCTTAGATTATCCTTGGGAAGGTTAATACTTGTGATCAAGAATATGAAGTTCCATACAACAAGTCATGGCCATAAAAACTAAGTATGGAGACTTTAAACACTCTAGAATGATCGTTCCTTCAACCATTTGATCAAACGTAACTCGTTTAGTCTATTACTTCACCACAAAGTAACAATTTACCTTGTTACTTCGTGAGAAAGTTATAGTTGGTCAAATGGGCCAACGGGCATCTTACGAACCAAAACGCACTCGATTAGTGTTAATAAGCTTAGATTATCCTTGGGAAGGTTAAGACTTGTGATCAAGAATATGAAGTTCCATACAACAAGTCATGGCCAAAAAAACTAAGTATGGAGACTTTAAACACTCTAGAATGATCTTTCCTTCAACGATTTGATCAAACGTAACTCGTTTAGTCTATTACTTCACAACGAAGTAACAGTTTACCTTGTTACTTCGTGAGAAAGTAATAGTTGGTCAAATGGGCCAACGGGTATCGTACAAACCAAAACGCACTCGATTAGTGTTAATAAGCTTAGATTATTCTTGGGAAGGTTAATACTTGTGATCAAGAATATGAAGTTCCATACAACAAGTCATGGCCAAAAAAACTAAGTATGGAGACTTTAAACACTCTAGAATGATCTTTCCTTCAACCATTTGATCAAACGTAACTCGTTTAGTCTATTACTTCACCACGAAGTAACAATTTACCTTGTTACTTCGTGAGAAAGTTATAGTTGGTCAAATGGGCCAACATGCATCTTACGAACCAAAACGCACTCGATTAGTGTTAATAAGCTTAGATTATCCTTGGGAAGGTTAAGACTTGTGATCAAGAATATGAAGTTCCATACAACAAGTCATTGCCAAAAAAACTAAGTATGGAGACTTTAAACACTCTAGAATGATCTTTCCTTCAACGATTTGATCAAACGTAACTCGTTTAGTCTATTACTTCACCACGAAGTAACAATTTACCTTGTTACTTCGTGAGAAAGTTATAGTTGGTCAAATTGGCCAACGGGTATCGTACGAACCAAAACGCACTCGATTAGTGTTAATAAGCTTAGATTATGCTTGGGAAGGTTAATACTTGTGATCAAGAATATGAAGTTCCATACAACAAGTCATGGCCAAAAAAAATAAGTATGGAGACTTTAAACACTCTAGAATGATCTTTCCTTCAACGATTTGATCAAACGTAACTCGTTTAGTCTATTACTTCACCACGAAGTAACAGTTTACCTTGTTACTTCGTGAGAAAGTTATAGTTGGTCAAATGGGCCAACGGGCATCGTACGAACCAAAATGCACTCGATTAGTGTTAATAAGCTTAGATTATCCTTAGGAAGGTTAATACTTGTGATCAAAAATATGAAGTTCCATACAACAAGTCATGGCCAAAAAAACTAAGTATGGAGACTTTAAACACTCTAGAATGATCGTTCCTTCAACCATTTGATCAAACGTAACTCGTTTAGTCTATTACTTCACCACGAAGTAACAATTTACCTTGTTACTTCGTGAGAAAGTTATAGTTGGTCAAATGGGCCAACGGGCATCTTACGAACCAAAACGCACTCGATTAGTGTTAATAAGCTTAGATTATCCTTGGGAAGGTTAAGACTTGTGATCAAGAATATGAAGTTCCATACAACAAGTCATGGCCAAAAAAACTAAGTATGGAGACTTTAAACACTCTAGAATGATCTTTCCTTCAACCATTTGATCAAACGTAACTCGTTTAGTCTATTACTTCACCACGAAGTAACAATTTACCTTGTTACTTCGTGAGAAAGTTATAGTTGGTCAAATGGGCCAACGGGCATCTTACGAACCAAAACGCACTCGATTAGTGTTAATAAGCTTAGATTATCCTTAGGTTAATACTTGTGATCAAGAATATGAAGTTCCATACAACAAGTCATGGCCAAAAAAACTAAGTATGGAGACTTTAAACACTCTAGAATGATCGTTCCTTCAACCATTTGATCAAACGTAACTCGTTTAGTCTATTACTTCACCACGAAGTAATAGTTTACCTTGTTAATTCGTGAGAAAGTTATAGTTGGTCAAATGGGCCAACGGGCATCGTACGAACCAAAATGCACTCGATTAGTGTTAATAAGCTTAGATTATCCTTAGGAAGGTTAATACTTGTGATCAAAAATATGAAGTTCCATACAACAAGTCATGGCCAAAAAAACTAAGTATGGAGACTTTAAACACTCTAGAATGATCTTTCCTTCAACGATTTGATCAAACGTAACCCGTTTAGTCAATTACTTTACAACGAAGTAACAGTTTACCTTGTTACTTCGTGAGAAAGTAATAGTTGGTCAAATGGGCCAACGGGTATCGTACAAACCAAAACGCACTCGATTAGTGTTAATAAGCTTAGATTATCCTTGGGAAGGTTAATACTTGTGATCAAGAATATGAAGAAAAAGAGGTTTATAGCAGAAAAAACAGGGGGGTACTACATCAGGAGCCGAGCGTTGTACCCAATCGCTCGATCCAAGCAAACAGTAGAGAAGCTAAGGGGTTCGTAAGGATTTCCCCAAAACCTAAGCCAAAGGGCTATACTCGAGATATCCAACCTACCAAGCGCCTTCCCACTAGAGCAATGACCGCCCGTGAGAGTGTAGTATTTAGAAATCACACCCAAAGCCGAAGTGTGCAATCGAAATACCCTCTCCCACATAGGGAGGCCAAGGTCTATGTGAGCAAGGCGCGCTTCCTCGAAAATGTATACACCGCCCGTAAGAGTAAGATACTTAGAAGTCGTACCCGGTGAGGGCTTACGCAATCCAAGCATCCTCTCCCACATAGGGAGGCGTATGCAATTTCGGGCGAAGCAATAATGATCGAAACTATTACAAAAAAGAGCATACCACAAAGCCGGGTACCTCGAAAAATAACCTAAGCTAGAAAGGAAAGGAGCGTACAACAAGTAAAAACAACAAAAACAAACTATGGAAAGCAAACAATCCAAAGAACTAGAATCAAACATCATGGCCTCGGCTTAGGGTGACGAAAAGTAGGCCAACACATCTTGTCTTTCTCAATAAGAACCCGAACCTTGTGGCTAGCCAAAGTGCCCGTTTGACGACCGTTGATGCGAAGAGTGCATGCTTCATTAGCGAGTTGGTCCGCCACTTGGTTGCCCTCCCTATATGTATGATGCATGGTCCCATTGACAAGGACCAATAGGGTGCGAATCTCTTCAAGTTGCCGAATGATCTTCCATGGGCCTCCTCTCTTTGCATTCACAATGGGTAAGGTGATAAGGGCATCCGTTTCAATATCCACGTCACGCACTCCGAGAGAATGACAATATTGGAGACCTTGATAGATGGCCATAAGCTCCGCTTCAACATTCGTCATAGGCTCCAAAGCAATGTGATAAGTCCAAGCACAATTTCCCAAATGATCACGAAGAATGCCACCACCACCGGCCATCCCGGGGTTCCCTTTAGAGCTACCATCCGTGTTGAGCTTCCATCGCCCTTCCCCCGGTTTCTTCCACACAACCTCAATGGGAGGTTTAATACGAACTCTTGCAAGTTTAATACCCCACATATCCACAACGTATTTGGACCCGCGCCAAAGAATCTCCTCACATGGATTGATAGTGAAGAGATCAATCACGTGGCGGACAACCCTATGAATGATGATTTTGGCATTCATGGGGACACCATTATGCCTAGCCGCATTTCTTGCCGTCCAAATGTACCATATCACCAAAATAGGAACAATAATACGAATGTGGCCGGGAGGGGTATGACGGCTCACTTTGATCCAATACGCAATTAAATTGTTCCAAGAAATAAAGACGGGTTGCTTGATATGGAAAGTGCGGAAAAAGTAAGACCATACCTCTTGGGCAAGCGGGCTAGACCAAAAGATGTGATCCGTAGTCTCCACATTCCGACAACAATTGCATTGCGAGGTAATCTCCATCTTCAAACGCTTAGCAATCTTTTCATCCGTAGGTAAGAGGTTTTGCACATATCGCCACGCAAAGAAGGAGATATTCGGAAGGAGTAGACGATGCCAAAGGAACCTATAGATGCCGGATGGTGTATAGGGGTCACAAATGGATCGGCGTGCGGACTTAGTAGAGAAAAACCCATTGGGATCAAGCTTCCAAAGCGGAGTGTCTTTGCCTTCTTGACCAATGGGGACCTCAATCACCCGAGCCACGTCATCATCCTCCAAGACCTCCTCAAGCTTAGCAATGTCCCATTCCCCGTTGACCCAAAAGTCACTAATGCGCGTGCGGGAGTTAATATGCACGCCATCCCGGGGTCTAAGTAGGCCTTCTTTCAACCATTGATCCACCCAAAAGAACGAAGAGCCATCCTTGATGTCCCAAAACATATGTTGTTGGGCTTTGGAAGCCGCTTTAGTCAATCTTCTCCATCCACGAAAGTCCCAAGGCTTGCTACTAAAGATAGGATCCCGCGTAGCGTACCTAGACATCATGTATTTGGCCCATAACGAGTCTTGCAAACGAAACCTCCACCAAAGTTTAAGACCAAAAGCTTCCACCAAGCAATCAAGAGAGGAAATATTAAGGCCACCCATGGCAAAAGGTTTGCAAATTCTTTCCCAACTTCTCCAATGAATTTTCCTCCTTTCCTCGTTCGATCCCCAAAGAAACCGAGCAAAATTTTTTTCAAGATGTTCGAGGACACAAGCCGGGGGCTCCATGATTTGACAAAGATAGATCGGAATGGAGCAAAGAACACTTTTGATGAGAGTGAGGCGACCACCAAAATTGAGGAATTTCAATTCCCATCCACTTATAAGGCCACGGATTTGGTCAATCCACATATCAAAGTAGGCTTGTTGCATTCTTCCACGAATAATAGGGGCACCAAGATAAGTAATGGGGAACTCACCTTTCTCAAAGCCCGTGAGGTCGTGGATGGCATGGACATGCGCACCATTGATCCGAGGGGAAGTGATGAAGCAACTTTTGGATGCATTAATGTGTTGGCCCGAAGCCTCTTCATAAAGATGTAGGAAATCCATGAGTTTGGCCATGTTGTCCAAGGTTCCCTTCACAAAAATAATGCAATCATCCGCATAAGCCAAATGAGACACATCCATAACGCCCCCATTGTTGAGATAAAGATCCGGATTGCTCTCATAAAGTTGGTTAAGACCTCTCGAAAGGAATTCGGCGGCAATAATGAAGAGAGCGGGAGATATGGGGTCGCCTTGACGCACTCCATGCTTAGACTCGAAGAAACCGTGGCATGCACCATTGACAAGCACGGAGAAGAAGCAATTCTCCACGCAATTCTTAATGAGATCAATCCACTCCCGAGAGAAACCGAACTTAGTAAGGCATTGATATAAGAACCTCCAACTCAATCTATCATAAGCTTTCTCCATATCAAGTTTCACCACAAGATTGTGCACATCTCTTTTTGCATTGAGATTAGAGGCCAATTCTTGGGCAAGAAGGATATTGTCACCAATGAGGCGACCTTTGACAAAACCACTTTGATTAAGAGAAATAATATTGGGTAAAAGGGAGGCTAACCGGTCATTGAGGAGTTTAGAAATGATCTTATAACTCACGTTGCAAAGACTAATCGGCCTATAGTCTTTCCACTCTTTGGGGTCTTTCTTCTTCGGAATAAGCACAATGTTGGTCGCCTTGAAGATACGAGGAAAGGTGGTGCCACGAAAGAAATCCAAAACCGCCTCAAGAATATCCTCTTTAATAATGTCCCAACAAGATTGATAGAAGTGTGCATTGAAACCATCCGGACCCGCCACACTATCCGAGCTAAGACCAAAGACAACATCTTTAACCTCTTCAAGATTTGGGGCCCGGCAAAGCCAAGTATTGTCACTCTCGGAAATAAGGCTAGGAATGAAATCAAGATTGTGGCCCTCAATCGTATCAATATTAGAAGCAATGAGGTTTTTATAGTACCTCTCGGCCGAATTGCCAATCTCATCGGGGTTGTCCACCAAAAGACCATTCTCGTGGATGCGAAAGATCTTGGCCTTTGCTTGTTTCTTCTTGGCCATAGCTTGAAAGAGCCTAGTGTTACGCTCCCCTTCAATGGCCCATTTGCATTTCGCCCGTTGTTTCCAATATTCCGATTCCATAGTGCGAGTGAGAACAAAATCGGCATAACACTTATTCACCAAGGAACGGGAAGTAGGAGTGGGATCATGGTCATGGATAATCTCGGCTTGCTTGAGGGCATCCTCCTTATCCTTAATGTTTTGAAAGATATTGCCGAAGGTGATCCTATTCCAACTTTTGAGCTCCTTTCTCAATCGAATAAGTTTATCCCCAAGTTTGAATAACCCCGAACAAGTAGTAGGTTGGCTCCAACATTCCTTAACCTTCTCAAGAAAGTCCTTGTGCTTGATCCACATGTTTTGAAACCGAAACGCCCTCGGCTTACGAGAGAGGATCCGGTCAAAGTGAATAAAGAGTGGATTATGGTCCGAATGGAGTCTAGCCTCGTGGACGATCCGAGTGCTAGCAAAGGATGAACTCCAATCGAAATTGATTAGAGCACGATCAATCCTTGTACGAGTCCCATTGCTAGCCCAAGTGAAGGGATTGCCTTCATACCCGGCGTCTTGAAGGCCACAATCATCAATACAATCATGGAAGTCATCCATCTCCCCAATGCTAGGCGGATTGATACCCCTTTTTTCCTCATCTTTAAGAACGACATTGAAGTCCCCCACAACTAACCACGGCTTTTGATCATCACTTCTTCGAAGACCATCCCAAAGGGGATGTCGAAGAGCCCGAGTTTTAGCGGCATAAACAAAGGTGCATAATAACGGATGAGGGAGGATATGAGAAGAAATGACACAATGAACAAATTGGTCATGATCCTCTAGAACCTCAATATGCATATCACTATCACCAAAGATCCAAATCTTGTTGTTGATATTAGAGAAAGCCGAGTCATAATGGAACTTTTTCCGGAATTTATGCGCATCAAATCTAGCTTTAGGTTCAAGGAGAGCAAGAACCTTAGGCTTATGACGAAGGACCAAATTCGCAACGTTATCTCCATTATTACGTTTACCAACTCCACGTACGTTCCAACAAACAAATAACATCAATAAGATTGGGAGGGAGACGTACCATCACTGGAAAGCAAATTGCGTTTCGCCTTTTCTTTCCTTTTTTCCTTCTTTCTTTGGTTTTTGCTCTTTGTTGAGGACGAACTATGGTTAAGATCCGGCTCCTCAACAACCGTGCCATCCCTCGCGGCTTCTTCATTAGATTGCCAAAGTGGAGAGCTCGGCGAGTTAGGAGGGGTGGATGTATCACATGTGAAAGTGTCCTCTTGAGAACAAACCCTTGGGGAGAGAACTTTAGATATCGGTTGATAGTCGGAGTCCGAAAGAAGAGCTCTATCATCATTATCATCTCTAAGAATAATATCTTCGTTCTCTTTTTCTTGAGCCTTTTTCAATTCTTTTGCAAGTTCCTCCTCCCTTAGGAGATGTTCATCTCCCTCCTTAGTCACGACATCAATGTTATCTATCTTAATTTGTATTTGTGGATCCACCTCCTCGGCCGGCTTAATCGTATTGACCATAAGATTTCCTCCTCCATTGCTAGTATTCTTCGACATTTGTTCCTTTTCTTTCTCGACCTTGGATTCTTGGTCAATGGGATTGGTAGATATAACGTCCCCTTTCTTTAAGATCTTCTTCGGGGGTGAGTTCGGGGCGACGTACCTCCTTGGCTTAAACTTCCAACCATTAATGTTGACCTCGCTATTTTTGGCACCTTGGGTATCATCAACCTTCTCCTTAGTCTCTTGAGATTTATCCACCCCACATTCATCAATTTTATGCCCCATTCTATGACACTTTCGACAAAATATCGGAAGATTTTCATACACAACTTTTTGCTTGATGATATCCACGGTTCCATGAGCATCTTCCACCCCCCATTCGATTTCTTCTCTCAACGTGTCGAGAAGATTCACCTCGACACATATACGAGGATAATCGGGCCGTGACATAGTGGCCGCTCCTTCATCGAGCCTCAATGGTTTCCCGAAATAATAACCAATATTCATAAGAGCATTTCTTTCGCAAAACCGTAAATTAAGGTTAGGTAGACCGATCCATACCGGAGCTATAGGCGGTTCACGCTCGGGGTCGAAGTCCGGAGTCCATTTATAGATAGAGCCGTTGAGATCAAGAAAGCGAAGGTCCTTCTTCAACCATAATCGAGTATAGTCCTCCTCCAAAGTCAATTTCATCATAACGTGTCGCGGTCCTATAGGGCCAAGAGTGTAATTGCCTTTGAGTTTGAGCCTAGCCATCTTGTTGTGAATATAAGTATAGCTCGGCTTAGCAATGGCAAAACGGAGGATTAACACAAGCTTGAGCCTATCGTCAAGGGCTTTGATTTCCTCATTCTTGAAAACAATCATGGATTTTCCCTTGAAGATTCGAAAATCCATGTTGGTGAGATTTGGATCATCAATAAGGGAGCGGTTGATATCATATTGTCTCGTAGGTGCGGCCGCTTGAGCATAGGTAGCACGTCTAATAGGAGCACGAACTTGATAAGGTCTCGGATTCTCCGGAGCCACATTTGGTTGTTTAACAAATAGAGGTGCCTTTGCCATTTTTGAGAAGTTACTCGAGAGTGGCGGGAAATGGCCGGATCCAATCTTAGATGTGCTCGCAACATTAGAAGTCTTGTTGGAATCCATAGCTTGTTTAGCCTTATCGAGAGCATCTTTATCAAATGTAACAAGCTTCGAGTTCATGTTCAAATTAGTTTCAATCCCCACTTTATCATGTTTGAGAGATTGGTCCTCATTTAAGTTCGGCTCATGAATAAGAGCATTGTCCAATGATTTTCGGTCAACATAAGGCACAAGGGCGTTGACTGTTGACTTTTCGTAGGTCAAAGTTGACTCAGTCAACGTAGGTGACGTGGCAGTAGGTCCCACGTGTGTAATTAAAATATTGGGGTTGACAATAGGGAAGTCAACACTCTTGCATGATGAGGTGTCCAATTGGGGTGAAGACATGTGTAAGGTATGGTCCACATCCATGGTGGGGGACAAAGGGACAAGACAAGAGCACTCTTGTCCCCTTAGTGGTCTTGCACATCCACCACTCACAAGGCTCAAGGTAGTGGAGTGTAAGAGAACCCACTACCACACCCTAAACCCTAGTTGACCGCCGCCCCCCCACAGTTGACCGGAGAGAGGTGGCGCACGGTGGGTCGCCGGAGCGGCGCCGGAAAAGTCGCCGGAAAATCGAGATCGGTCGGAAAATAGTGGCGTAACCACCAAAATGACGCGCACGGAGAGGCGAAACCGGATCCGACGTCGTCCAAACCGCAAAGAAGTCCGAAAATCAAAAACCAAGAAATCCAAAGCCCAAACACACCAAAAATAAGAAGACCAAAAGAGAAACAAAAAAAGAGATGAAGAACACCACACAAAAACGTGTGAATCGTAGCTTTCCTCAAATCCTAGCAAAAGAAGGTCCAAGAACCAACTCGGGATTCAAGTACACACCACAATCCAAGAACGTTAACCGAATTCTAAACTCAAATCACAAGACCATAGCATATGGCGTGAACACCATGATGAGGAACATGAGATTTGAATTCAAAATAGGGGCGTGATGTTGGAAGGCAAGAGGAGGGAGAAAGACGAACTATAAGGACAAAGAAAGGACCGAACGACATGAACAACATACAAAGAGCGTAGATCCGTCCGCCATGAATGAGCAAAAGTGAAGAACGAGCTAGGACAAAAGCAATGTAACCCCTATTAGGACCAACCGTTCACCGGAGTAGTCTCCAACCCCTCGTGAGGAGGCGTTGTGCTCCAATGATACCGGTGTCGAAGAGAGGGGAAAACGAAAGCTTCAAGCTCGCAACTTACAACAATGGCGAAAATGAATCTTCTTCAAAGCACCCCAAAGTCACCACTTGAAACGTTCCTTGCGAGCTCACAATGATGGTAACGTGATTTTCGGGATGAAAATCTTTCACCATTTCTTGAAATCTCCAAGGAAAGGTGCGGCCATGGAAGAGCTTGAGGAGAGAGAAGAGAGCTTTTTTTGTGTTGTGATCAAGAAGATAAAAATCCATTTGTGATCAAGAATATGAAGTTCCATACAACAAGTCATGGCCAAAAAAACTAAGTATGGAGACTTTAAACACTCTAGAATGATCGTTCCTTCAACCATTTGATCAAACGTAACTCGTTTAGTCTATTACTTCACCACAAAGTAACAATTTACCTTGTTACTTCGTGAGAAAGTTATAGTTGGTCAAATGGGCCAACGGGCATCTTACGAACCAAAACGCACTCGATTAGTGTTAATAAGCTTAGATTATCCTTGGGAAGGTTAAGACTTGTGATCAAGAATATGAAGTTCCATACAACAAGTCATGGCCAAAAAAACTAAGTATGGAGACTTTAAACACTCTAGAATGATCTTTCCTTCAACGATTTGATCAAACGTAACTCGTTTAGTCTATTACTTCACAACGAAGTAACAGTTTACCTTGTTACTTCGTGAGAAAGTAATAGTTGGTCAAATGGGCCAACGGGTATCGTACAAACCAAAACGCACTCGATTAGTGTTAATAAGCTTAGATTATTCTTGGGAAGGTTAATACTTGTGATCAAGAATATGAAGTTCCATACAACAAGTCATGGCCAAAAAAACTAAGTATGGAGACTTTAAACACTCTAGAATGATCTTTCCTTCAACCATTTGATCAAACGTAACTCGTTTAGTCTATTACTTCACCACGAAGTAACAATTTACCTTGTTACTTCGTGAGAAAGTTATAGTTGGTCAAATGGGCCAACATGCATCTTACGAACCAAAACGCACTCGATTAGTGTTAATAAGCTTAGATTATCCTTGGGAAGGTTAAGACTTGTGATCAAGAATATGAAGTTCCATACAACAAGTCATTGCCAAAAAAACTAAGTATGGAGACTTTAAACACTCTAGAATGATCTTTCCTTCAACGATTTGATCAAACGTAACTCGTTTAGTCTATTACTTCACCACGAAGTAACAATTTACCTTGTTACTTCGTGAGAAAGTTATAGTTGGTCAAATTGGCCAACGGGTATCGTACGAACCAAAACGCACTCGATTAGTGTTAATAAGCTTAGATTATGCTTGGGAAGGTTAATACTTGTGATCAAGAATATGAAGTTCCATACAACAAGTCATGGCCAAAAAAACTAAGTATGGAGACTTTAAACACTATAGAATGATCTTTCCTTCAACGATTTGATCAAACGTAACTCGTTTAGTCTATTACTTCACCACGAAGTAACAGTTTACCTTGTTACTTCGTGAGAAAGTTATAGTTGGTCAAATGGGCCAACGGGCATCGTACGAACCAAAATGCACTCGATTAGTGTTAATAAGCTTAGATTATCCTTAGGAAGGTTAATACTTGTGATCAAAAATATGAAGTTCCATACAACAAGTCATGGCCAAAAAAACTAAGTATGGAGACTTTAAACACTCTAGAATGATCTTTCCTTCAACGATTTGATCAAACGTAACTCGTTTAGTCTATTACTTCACAACGAAGTAACAGTTTACCTTGTTACTTCGTGAGAAAGTAATAGTTGGTCAAATGGGCCAACGGGTATCGTACAAACCAAAACGCACTCGATTAGTGTTAATAAGCTTAGATTATCCTTGGGAAGGTTAATACTTGTGATCAAGAATATGAAGTTCCATACAACAAGTCATGGCCAAAAAAACTAAGTATGGAGACTTTAAACACTCTAGAATGATCGTTCCTTCAACCATTTGATCAAACGTAACTCGTTTAGTCTATTACTTCACCACGAAGTAACAATTTACCTTGTTACTTCGTGAGAAAGTTATAGTTGGTCAAATGGGCCAACGGGCATCTTACGAACCAAAACGCACTCGATTAGTGTTAATAAGCTTAGATTATCCTTGGGAAGGTTAAGACTTGTGATCAAGAATATGAAGTTCCATACAACAAGTCATGGCCAAAAAAACTAAGTATGGAGACTTTAAACACTCTAGAATGATCTTTCCTTCAACCATTTGATCAAACGTAACTCGTTTAGTCTATTACTTCACCACGAAGTAACAATTTACCTTGTGACTTCGTGAGAAAGTTATAGTTGGTCAAATGGGCCAACATGCATCTTACGAACCAAAACGCACTCGATTAGTGTTAATAAGCTTAGATTATCCTTGGGAAGGTTAAGACTTGTGATCAAGAATATGAAGTTCCATACAACAAGTCATTGCCAAAAAAACTAAGTATGGAGACTTTAAACACTCTAGAATGATCTTTCCTTCAACGATTTGATCAAACGTAACTCGTTTAGTCTATTACTTCACCACGAAGTAACAATTTACCTTGTTACTTCGTGAGAAAGTTATAGTTGGTCAAATTGGCCAACGGGTATCGTACGAACCAAAACGCACTCGATTAGTGTTAATAAGCTTAGATTATGCTTGGGAAGGTTAATACTTGTGATCAAGAATATGACGTTCCATACAACAAGTCATGGCCAAAAAAACTAAGTATGGAGACTTTAAACACTCTAGAATGATCTTTCCTTCAACGATTTGATCAAACGTAACCCGTTTAGTCTATTACTTCACCACGAAGTAACAGTTTACCTTGTTACTTCGTGAGAAAGTTATAGTTGGTCAAATGGGCCAACGGGCATCGTACGAACCAAAATGCACTCGATTAGTGTTAATAAGCTTAGATTATCCTTAGGAAGGTTAATACTTGTGATCAAAAATATGAAGTTCCATACAACAAGTCATGGCCAAAAAAACTAAGTATGGAGACTTTAAACACTCTAGAATGATCTTTCCTTCAACGATTTGATCAAACGTAACTCGTTTAGTCAATTACTTTACAACGAAGTAACAGTTTACCTTGTTACTTCGTGAGAAAGTAATAGTTGGTCAAATGGGCCAACGGGTATCGTACAAACCAAAACGCACTCGATTAGTGTTAATAAGCTTAGATTATCCTTGGGAAGGTTAATACTTATGATCAAGAATATGAAGTTCCATACAACAAGTCATGGCCAAAAAAACTAAGTATGGAGACTTTAAACACTCTAGAATGATCGTTCCTTCAACCATTTGATCAAACGTAACTCGTTTAGTCTATTACTTCACCACAAAGTAACAATTTACCTTGTTACTTCGTGAGAAAGTTATAGTTGGTCAAATGGGCCAACGGGCATCTTACGAACCAAAACGCACTCGATTAGTGTTAATAAGCTTAGATTATCCTTGGGAAGGTTAAGACTTGTGATCAAGAATATGAAGTTCCATACAACAAGTCATGGCCAAAAAAACTAAGTATGGAGACTTTAAACACTCTAGAATGATCTTTCCTTCAACGATTTGATCAAACGTAACTCGTTTAGTCTATTACTTCACAACGAAGTAACAGTTTACCTTGTTACTTCGTGAGAAAGTAATAGTTGGTCAAATGGGCCAACGGGTATCGTACAAACCAAAACGCACTCGATTAGTGTTAATAAGCTTAGATTATTCTTGGGAAGGTTAATACTTGTGATCAAGAATATGAAGTTCCATACAACAAGTCATGGCCAAAAAAACTAAGTATGGAGACTTTAAACACTCTAGAATGATCTTTCCTTCAACCATTTGATCAAACGTAACTCGTTTAGTCTATTACTTCACCACGAAGTAACAATTTACCTTGTTACTTCGTGAGAAAGTTATAGTTGGTCAAATGGGCCAACATGCATCTTACGAACCAAAACGCACTCGATTAGTGTTAATAAGCTTAGATTATCCTTGGGAAGGTTAAGACTTGTGATCAAGAATATGAAGTTCCATACAACAAGTCATTGCCAAAAAAACTAAGTATGGAGACTTTAAACACTCTAGAATGATCTTTCCTTCAACGATTTGATCAAACGTAACTCGTTTAGTCTATTACTTCACCACGAAGTAACAATTTACCTTGTTACTTCGTGAGAAAGTTATAGTTGGTCAAATTGGCCAACGGGTATCGTACGAACCAAAACGCACTCGATTAGTGTTAATAAGCTTAGATTATGCTTGGGAAGGTTAATACTTGTGATCAAGAATATGAAGTTCCATACAACAAGTCATGGCCAAAAAAACTAAGTATGGAGACTTTAAACACTCTAGAATGATCTTTCCTTCAACGATTTGATCAAACGTAACTCGTTTAGTCTATTACTTCACCACGAAGTAACAGTTTACCTTGTTACTTCGTGAGAAAGTTATAGTTGGTCAAATGGGCCAACGGGCATCGTACGAACCAAAATGCACTCGATTAGTGTTAATAAGCTTAGATTATCCTTAGGAAGGTTAATACTTGTGATCAAAAATATGAAGTTCCATACAACAAGTCATGGCCAAAAAAACTAAGTATGGAGACTTTAAACACTCTAGAATGATCTTTCCTTCAACGATTTGATCAAACGTAACTCGTTTAGTCAATTACTTTACAACGAAGTAACAGTTTACCTTGTTACTTCGTGAGAAAGTAATAGTTGGTCAAATGGGCCAACGGGTATCGTACAAACCAAAACGCACACGATTAGTGTTAATAAGCTTAGATTATCCTTGGGAAGGTTAATACTTATGATCAAGAATATGAAGTTCCATACAACAAGTCATGGCCAAAAAAACTAAGTATGGAGACTTTAAACACTCTAGAATGATCGTTCCTTCAACCATTTGATCAAACGTAACTCGTTTAGTCTATTACTTCACCACAAAGTAACAATTTACCTTGTTACTTCGTGAGAAAGTTATAGTTGGTCAAATGGGCCAACGGGCATCTTACGAACCAAAACGCACTCGATTAGTGTTAATAAGCTTAGATTATCCTTGGGAAGGTTAAGACTTGTGATCAAGAATATGAAGTTCCATACAACAAGTCATGGCCAAAAAAACTAAGTATGGAGACTTTAAACACTCTAGAATGATCTTTCCTTCAACGATTTGATCAAACGTAACTCGTTTAGTCTATTACTTCACAACGAAGTAACAGTTTACCTTGTTACTTCGTGAGAAAGTAATAGTTGGTCAAATGGGCCAACGGGTATCGTACAAACCAAAACGCACTCGATTAGTGTTAATAAGCTTAGATTATTCTTGGGAAGGTTAATACTTGTGATCAAGAATATGAAGTTCCATACAACAAGTCATGGCCAAAAAAACTAAGTATGGAGACTTTAAACACTCTAGAATGATCTTTCCTTCAACCATTTGATCAAACGTAACTCGTTTAGTCTATTACTTCACCACGAAGTAACAATTTACCTTGTTACTTCGTGAGAAAGTTATAGTTGGTCAAATGGGCCAACATGCATCTTACGAACCAAAACGCACTCGATTAGTGTTAATAAGCTTAGATTATCCTTGGGAAGGTTAAGACTTGTGATCAAGAATATGAAGTTCCATACAACAAGTCATTGCCAAAAAAACTAAGTATGGAGACTTTAAACACTCTAGAATGATCTTTCCTTCAACGATTTGATCAAACGTAACTCGTTTAGTCTATTACTTCACCACGAAGTAACAATTTACCTTGTTACTTCGTGAGAAAGTTATAGTTGGTCAAATTGGCCAACGGGTATCGTACGAACCAAAACGCACTCGATTAGTGTTAATAAGCTTAGATTATGCTTGGGAAGGTTAATACTTGTGATCAAGAATATGAAGTTCCATACAACAAGTCATGGCCAAAAAAACTAAGTATGGAGACTTTAAACACTCTAGAATGATCTTTCCTTCAACGATTTGATCAAACGTAACTCGTTTAGTCTATTACTTCACCACGAAGTAACAGTTTACCTTGTTACTTCGTGAGAAAGTTATAGTTGGTCAAATGGGCCAACGGGCATCGTACGAACCAAAATGCACTCGATTAGTGTTAATAAGCTTAGATTATCCTTAGGAAGGTTAATACTTGTGATCAAAAATATGAAGTTCCATACAACAAGTCATGGCCAAAAAAACTAAGTATGGAGACTTTAAACACTCTAGAATGATCTTTCCTTCAACGATTTGATCAAACGTAACTCGTTTAGTCTATTACTTCACCACGAAGTAACAGTTTACCTTGTTACTTCGTGAGAAAGTTATAGTTGGTCAAATGGGCCAACGGGCATCGTACGAACCAAAATGCACTCGATTAGTGTTAATAAGCTTAGATTATCCTTAGGAAGGTTAATACTTGTGATCAAAAATATGAAGTTCCATACAACAAGTCATGGCCAAAAAAACTAAGTATGGAGACTTTAAACACTCTAGAATGATCTTTCCTTCAACGATTTGATCAAACGTAACTCGTTTAGTCAATTACTTTACAACGAAGTAACAGTTTACCTTGTTACTTCGTGAGAAAGTAATAGTTGGTCAAATGGGCCAACGGGTATCGTACAAACCAAAACGCACTCGATTAGTGTTAATAAGCTTAGATTATCCTTGGGAAGGTTAATACTTATGATCAAGAATATGAAGTTCCATACAACAAGTCATGGCCAAAAAAACTAAGTATGGAGACTTTAAACACTCTAGAATGATCGTTCCTTCAACCATTTGATCAAACGTAACTCGTTTAGTCTATTACTTCACCACAAAGTAACAATTTACCTTGTTACTTCGTGAGAAAGTTATAGTTGGTCAAATGGGCCAACGGGCATCTTACGAACCAAAACGCACTCGATTAGTGTTAATAAGCTTAGATTATCCTTGGGAAGGTTAAGACTTGTGATCAAGAATATGAAGTTCCATACAACAAGTCATGGCCAAAAAAACTAAGTATGGAGACTTTAAACACTCTAGAATGATCTTTCCTTCAACGATTTGATCAAACGTAACTCGTTTAGTCTATTACTTCACAACGAAGTAACAGTTTACCTTGTTACTTCGTGAGAAAGTAATAGTTGGTCAAATGGGCCAACGGGTATCGTACAAACCAAAACGCACTCGATTAGTGTTAATAAGCTTAGATTATTCTTGGGAAGGTTAATACTTGTGATCAAGAATATGAAGTTCCATACAACAAGTCATGGCCAAAAAAACTAAGTATGGAGACTTTAAACACTCTAGAATGATCTTTCCTTCAACCATTTGATCAAACGTAACTCGTTTAGTCTATTACTTCACCACGAAGTAACAATTTACCTTGTTACTTCGTGAGAAAGTTATAGTTGGTCAAATGGGCCAACATGCATCTTACGAACCAAAACGCACTCGATTAGTGTTAATAAGCTTAGATTATCCTTGGGAAGGTTAAGACTTGTGATCAAGAATATGAAGTTCCATACAACAAGTCATTGCCAAAAAAACTAAGTATGGAGACTTTAAACACTCTAGAATGATCTTTCCTTCAACGATTTGATCAAACGTAACTCGTTTAGTCTATTACTTCACCACGAAGTAACAATTTACCTTGTTACTTCGTGAGAAAGTTATAGTTGGTCAAATTGGCCAACGGGTATCGTACGAACCAAAACGCACTCGATTAGTGTTAATAAGCTTAGATTATGCTTGGGAAGGTTAATACTTGTGATCAAGAATATGAAGTTCCATACAACAAGTCATGGCCAAAAAAACTAAGTATGGAGACTTTAAACACTCTAGAATGATCTTTCCTTCAACGATTTGATCAAACGTAACTCGTTTAGTCTATTACTTCACCACGAAGTAACAGTTTACCTTGTTACTTCGTGAGAAAGTTATAGTTGGTCAAATGGGCCAACGGGCATCGTACGAACCAAAATGCACTCGATTAGTGTTAATAAGCTTAGATTATCCTTAGGAAGGTTAATACTTGTGATCAAAAATATGAAGTTCCATACAACAAGTCATGGCCAAAAAAACTAAGTATGGAGACTTTAAACACTCTAGAATGATCTTTCCTTCAACGATTTGATCAAACGTAACTCGTTTAGTCTATTACTTCACCACGAAGTAACAGTTTACCTTGTTACTTCGTGAGAAAGTTATAGTTGGTCAAATGGGCCAACGGGCATCGTACGAACCAAAATGCACTCGATTAGTGTTAATAAGCTTAGATTATCCTTAGGAAGGTTAATACTTGTGATCAAAAATATGAAGTTCCATACAACAAGTCATGGCCAAAAAAACTAAGTATGGAGACTTTAAACACTCTAGAATGATCTTTCCTTCAACGATTTGATCAAACGTAACTCGTTTAGTCAATTACTTTACAACGAAGTAACAGTTTACCTTGTTACTTCGTGAGAAAGTAATAGTTGGTCAAATGGGCCAACGGGTATCGTACAAACCAAAACGCACTCGATTAGTGTTAATAAGCTTAGATTATCCTTGGGAAGGTTAATACTTATGATCAAGAATATGAAGTTCCATACAACAAGTCATGGCCAAAAAAACTAAGTATGGAGACTTTAAACACTCTAGAATGATCGTTCCTTCAACCATTTGATCAAACGTAACTCGTTTAGTCTATTACTTCACCACAAAGTAACAATTTACCTTGTTACTTCGTGAGAAAGTTATAGTTGGTCAAATGGGCCAACGGGCATCTTACGAACCAAAACGCACTCGATTAGTGTTAATAAGCTTAGATTATCCTTGGGAAGGTTAAGACTTGTGATCAAGAATATGAAGTTCCATACAACAAGTCATGGCCAAAAAAACTAAGTATGGAGACTTTAAACACTCTAGAATGATCTTTCCTTCAACGATTTGATCAAACGTAACTCGTTTAGTCTATTACTTCACAACGAAGTAACAGTTTACCTTGTTACTTCGTGAGAAAGTAATAGTTGGTCAAATGGGCCAACGGGTATCGTACAAACCAAAACGCACTCGATTAGTGTTAATAAGCTTAGATTATTCTTGGGAAGGTTAATACTTGTGATCAAGAATATGAAGTTCCATACAACAAGTCATGGCCAAAAAAACTAAGTATGGAGACTTTAAACACTCTAGAATGATCTTTCCTTCAACCATTTGATCAAACGTAACTCGTTTAGTCTATTACTTCACCACGAAGTAACAATTTACCTTGTTACTTCGTGAGAAAGTTATAGTTGGTCAAATGGGCCAACATGCATCTTACGAACCAAAACGCACTCGATTAGTGTTAATAAGCTTAGATTATCCTTGGGAAGGTTAAGACTTGTGATCAAGAATATGAAGTTCCATACAACAAGTCATTGCCAAAAAAACTAAGTATGGAGACTTTAAACACTCTAGAATGATCTTTCCTTCAACGATTTGATCAAACGTAACTCGTTTAGTCTATTACTTCACCACGAAGTAACAATTTACCTTGTTACTTCGTGAGAAAGTTATAGTTGGTCAAATGGGCCAACGGGCATCTTACGAACCAAAACGCACTCGATTAGTGTTAATAAGCTTAGATTATCCTTGGGAAGGTTAAGACTTGTGATCAAGAATATGAAGTTCCATACAACAAGTCATGGCCAAAAAAACTAAGTATGGAGACTTTAAACACTCTAGAATGATCTTTCCTTCAACGATTTGATCAAACGTAACTCGTTTAGTCTATTACTTCACAACGAAGTAACAGTTTACCTTGTTACTTCGTGAGAAAGTAATAGTTGGTCAAATGGGCCAACGGGTATCGTACAAACCAAAACGCACTCGATTAGTGTTAATAAGCTTAGATTATTCTTGGGAAGGTTAATACTTGTGATCAAGAATATGAAGTTCCATACAACAAGTCATGGCCAAAAAAACTAAGTATGGAGACTTTAAACACTCTAGAATGATCTTTCCTTCAACCATTTGATCAAACGTAACTCGTTTAGTCTATTACTTCACCACGAAGTAACAATTTACCTTGTTACTTCGTGAGAAAGTTATAGTTGGTCAAATGGGCCAACATGCATCTTACGAACCAAAACGCACTCGATTAGTGTTAATAAGCTTAGATTATCCTTGGGAAGGTTAAGACTTGTGATCAAGAATATGAAGTTCCATACAACAAGTCATTGCCAAAAAAACTAAGTATGGAGACTTTAAACACTCTAGAATGATCTTTCCTTCAACGATTTGATCAAACGTAACTCGTTTAGTCTATTACTTCACCACGAAGTAACAATTTACCTTGTTACTTCGTGAGAAAGTTATAGTTGGTCAAATTGGCCAACGGGTATCGTACGAACCAAAACGCACTCGATTAGTGTTAATAAGCTTAGATTATGCTTGGGAAGGTTAATACTTGTGATCAAGAATATGAAGTTCCATACAACAAGTCATGGCCAAAAAAACTAAGTATGGAGACTTTAAACACTCTAGAATGATCTTTCCTTCAACGATTTGATCAAACGTAACTCGTTTAGTCTATTACTTCACCACGAAGTAACAGTTTACCTTGTTACTTCGTGAGAAAGTTATAGTTGGTCAAATGGGCCAACGGGCATCGTACGAACCAAAATGCACTCGATTAGTGTTAATAAGCTTAGATTATCCTTAGGAAGGTTAATACTTGTGATCAAAAATATGAAGTTCCATACAACAAGTCATGGCCAAAAAAACTAAGTATGGAGACTTTAAACACTCTAGAATGATCTTTCCTTCAACGATTTGATCAAACGTAACTCGTTTAGTCTATTACTTCACCACGAAGTAACAGTTTACCTTGTTACTTCGTGAGAAAGTTATAGTTGGTCAAATGGGCCAACGGGCATCGTACGAACCAAAATGCACTCGATTAGTGTTAATAAGCTTAGATTATCCTTAGGAAGGTTAATACTTGTGATCAAAAATATGAAGTTCCATACAACAAGTCATGGCCAAAAAAACTAAGTATGGAGACTTTAAACACTCTAGAATGATCTTTCCTTCAACGATTTGATCAAACGTAACTCGTTTAGTCAATTACTTTACAACGAAGTAACAGTTTACCTTGTTACTTCGTGAGAAAGTAATAGTTGGTCAAATGGGCCAACGGGTATCGTACAAACCAAAACGCACTCGATTAGTGTTAATAAGCTTAGATTATCCTTGGGAAGGTTAATACTTATGATCAAGAATATGAAGTTCCATACAACAAGTCATGGCCAAAAAAACTAAGTATGGAGACTTTAAACACTCTAGAATGATCGTTCCTTCAACCATTTGATCAAACGTAACTCGTTTAGTCTATTACTTCACCACAAAGTAACAATTTACCTTGTTACTTCGTGAGAAAGTTATAGTTGGTCAAATGGGCCAACGGGCATCTTACGAACCAAAACGCACTCGATTAGTGTTAATAAGCTTAGATTATCCTTGGGAAGGTTAAGACTTGTGATCAAGAATATGAAGTTCCATACAACAAGTCATGGCCAAAAAAACTAAGTATGGAGACTTTAAACACTCTAGAATGATCTTTCCTTCAACGATTTGATCAAACGTAACTCGTTTAGTCTATTACTTCACAACGAAGTAACAGTTTACCTTGTTACTTCGTGAGAAAGTAATAGTTGGTCAAATGGGCCAACGGGTATCGTACAAACCAAAACGCACTCGATTAGTGTTAATAAGCTTAGATTATTCTTGGGAAGGTTAATACTTGTGATCAAGAATATGAAGTTCCATACAACAAGTCATGGCCAAAAAAACTAAGTATGGAGACTTTAAACACTCTAGAATGATCTTTCCTTCAACCATTTGATCAAACGTAACTCGTTTAGTCTATTACTTCACCACGAAGTAACAATTTACCTTGTTACTTCGTGAGAAAGTTATAGTTGGTCAAATGGGCCAACATGCATCTTACGAACCAAAACGCACTCGATTAGTGTTAATAAGCTTAGATTATCCTTGGGAAGGTTAAGACTTGTGATCAAGAATATGAAGTTCCATACAACAAGTCATTGCCAAAAAAACTAAGTATGGAGACTTTAAACACTCTAGAATGATCTTTCCTTCAACGATTTGATCAAACGTAACTCGTTTAGTCTATTACTTCACCACGAAGTAACAATTTACCTTGTTACTTCGTGAGAAAGTTATAGTTGGTCAAATTGGCCAACGGGTATCGTACGAACCAAAACGCACTCGATTAGTGTTAATAAGCTTAGATTATGCTTGGGAAGGTTAATACTTGTGATCAAGAATATGAAGTTCCATACAACAAGTCATGGCCAAAAAAACTAAGTATGGAGACTTTAAACACTCTAGAATGATCTTTCCTTCAACGATTTGATCAAACGTAACTCGTTTAGTCTATTACTTCACCACGAAGTAACAGTTTACCTTGTTACTTCGTGAGAAAGTTATAGTTGGTCAAATGGGCCAACGGGCATCGTACGAACCAAAATGCACTCGATTAGTGTTAATAAGCTTAGATTATCCTTAGGAAGGTTAATACTTGTGATCAAAAATATGAAGTTCCATACAACAAGTCATGGCCAAAAAAACTAAGTATGGAGACTTTAAACACTCTAGAATGATCTTTCCTTCAACGATTTGATCAAACGTAACTCGTTTAGTCTATTACTTCACAACGAAGTAACAGTTTACCTTGTTACTTCGTGAGAAAGTAATAGTTGGTCAAATGGGCCAACGGGTATCGTACAAACCAAAACGCACTCGATTAGTGTTAATAAGCTTAGATTATCCTTGGGAAGGTTAATACTTGTGATCAAGAATATGAGAAGAAAGAAGGTTTATAAAAAGTAAAAATGCGGGGTACTACATCAGGAGCCGAGCGTTGTACCCAATCACTCGTTCCAAACAAAAAAGGGGTTTAAAAGAACACCCCAAAAGATGAGCCAAAAGGCAATGCTCGAGATATCCAACCTAACAAGCGCCTTCCCACTAGAGCAATGACCGCCCGTGAGAGTGTAGTATCTAGAAGTCACACCCAAAGTCAAAGTGTGCAATCCAAATACCTTCTCCCACATAGGGAGGCCAAGGCCTTTGTGAGAAGGGCGCACTTCCTCGAAGATGTGTACACCGCCCGTGAGAGTAAGATACTTAGAAGTTGTTCCCGAGGAGGGCTTACTTAAGCATCCTCTCCCACATAGGGAGGCGTATACATTTCGAGCGAAGCCAAAGCGATCGTGACTATTACAAAAAAGAGCGTACCACAAAGACGGGTACCTCGTAAAATAACCTAATCTATAATAGGAAGGGAGTATAACAAATAATGACAACAAAATCTATCAAGAGGAGACAACCACTCCAAAAATCTAGCTTCAAGCTTCATGCCCTCGGCTTAGGGTGTCGAAATGTAGGCCAACACATCTTGTCTTTCTCAATGAGGACCCGGACCTTGTGGCTAGCCAAAGTGCTCGGTTGACGACCGTTGATGCGAAGAATACATGCTTCATTAGCAAGTTGATCCGCCACTTGGTTGCCCTCCCTATAGGTATGATGCATGGTCCCATTGACAAGGACCAAAAGGGTGCGAATCTCTTCAAGTTGCCGAATGATCTTCCATGGGCCTCCTCTCTTCGCATTCACAATGGGTAAGGTGATAAGGGCATCCGTTTCAATATCCACGTCTCGCACTCCGAGAGAATGGCAATATTGGAGACCTTGGTAAATGGCCAAGAGCTCCGCTTCGACATTCGTCATAGGCTCCAAAGCAATGTGATACGTCCAAGCACAATTCCCGTAATGGTCACGAAGAATACCGCCAACGCCGGCCATCCCGGGGTTCCCTTTAGAACTTTGTGATCAAGAATATGAAGTTCCATACAACAAGTCATGGCCAAAAAAACTAAGTATGGAGACTTTAAACACTCTAGAATGATCGTTCCTTCAACCATTTGATCAAACGTAACTCGTTTAGTCTATTACTTCACCACGAAGTAACAATTTACCTTGTTACTTCGTGAGAAAGTTATAGTTGGTCAAATGGGCCAACGGGCATCTTACGAACCAAAACGCACTCGATTAGTGTTAATAAGCTTAGATTATCCTTGGGAAGGTTAAGACTTGTGATCAAGAATATGAAGTTCCATACAACAAGTCATGGCCAAAAAAACTAAGTATGGAGACTTTAAACACTCTAGAATGATCTTTCCTTCAACCATTTGATCAAACGTAACTCGTTTAGTCTATTACTTCACCACGAAGTAACAATTTACCTTGTGACTTCGTGAGAAAGTTATAGTTGGTCAAATGGGCCAACATGCATCTTACGAACCAAAACGCACTCGATTAGTGTTAATAAGCTTAGATTATCCTTGGGAAGGTTAAGACTTGTGATCAAGAATATGAAGTTCCATACAACAAGTCATTGCCAAAAAAACTAAGTATGGAGACTTTAAACACTCTAGAATGATCTTTCCTTCAACGATTTGATCAAACGTAACTCGTTTAGTCTATTACTTCACCACGAAGTAACAATTTACCTTGTTACTTCGTGAGAAAGTTATAGTTGGTCAAATTGGCCAACGGGTATCGTACGAACCAAAACGCACTCGATTAGTGTTAATAAGCTTAGATTATGCTTGGGAAGGTTAATACTTGTGATCAAGAATATGACGTTCCATACAACAAGTCATGGCCAAAAAAACTAAGTATGGAGACTTTAAACACTCTAGAATGATCTTTCCTTCAACGATTTGATCAAACGTAACCCGTTTAGTCTATTACTTCACCACGAAGTAACAGTTTACCTTGTTACTTCGTGAGAAAGTTATAGTTGGTCAAATGGGCCAACGGGCATCGTACGAACCAAAATGCACTCGATTAGTGTTAATAAGCTTAGATTATCCTTAGGAAGGTTAATACTTGTGATCAAAAATATGAAGTTCCATACAACAAGTCATGGCCAAAAAAACTAAGTATGGAGACTTTAAACACTCTAGAATGATCTTTCCTTCAACGATTTGATCAAACGTAACTCGTTTAGTCTATTACTTCACAACGAAGTAACAGTTTACCTTGTTACTTCGTGAGAAAGTAATAGTTGGTCAAATGGGCCAACGGGTATCGTACAAACCAAAACGCACTCGATTAGTGTTAATAAGCTTAGATTATCCTTGGGAAGGTTAATACTTGTGATCAAGAATATGAGAAGAAAGAAGGTTTATAAAAAGTAAAAATGCGGGGTACTACATCAGGAGCCGAGCGTTGTACCCAATCACTCGTTCCAAACAAAAAAGGGGTTTAAAAGAACACCCCAAAAGATGAGCCAAAAGGCAATGCTCGAGATATCCAACCTAACAAGCGCCTTCCCACTAGAGCAATGACCGCCCGTGAGAGTGTAGTATCTAGAAGTCACACCCAAAGTCAAAGTGTGCAATCCAAATACCTTCTCCCACATAGGGAGGCCAAGGCCTTTGTGAGAAGGGCGCACTTCCTCGAAGATGTGTACACCGCCCGTGAGAGTAAGATACTTAGAAGTTGTTCCCGAGGAGGGCTTACTTAAGCATCCTCTCCCACATAGGGAGGCGTATACATTTCGAGCGAAGCCAAAGCGATCGTGACTATTACAAAAAAGAGCGTACCACAAAGACGGGTACCTCGTAAAATAACCTAATCTATAATAGGAAGGGAGTATAACAAATAATGACAACAAAATCTATCAAGAGGAGACAACCACTCCAAAAATCTAGCTTCAAGCTTCATGCCCTCGGCTTAGGGTGTCGAAATGTAGGCCAACACATCTTGTCTTTCTCAATGAGGACCCGGACCTTGTGGCTAGCCAAAGTGCTCGGTTGACGACCGTTGATGCGAAGAATACATGCTTCATTAGCAAGTTGATCCGCCACTTGGTTGCCCTCCCTATAGGTATGATGCATGGTCCCATTGACAAGGACCAAAAGGGTGCGAATCTCTTCAAGTTGCCGAATGATCTTCCATGGGCCTCCTCTCTTCGCATTCACAATGGGTAAGGTGATAAGGGCATCCGTTTCAATATCCACGTCTCGCACTCCGAGAGAATGGCAATATTGGAGACCTTGGTAAATGGCCAAGAGCTCCGCTTCGACATTCGTCATAGGCTCCAAAGCAATGTGATACGTCCAAGCACAATTCCCGTAATGGTCACGAAGAATACCGCCAACGCCGGCCATCCCGGGGTTCCCTTTAGAACTTTGTGATCAAGAATATGAAGTTCCATACAACAAGTCATGGCCAAAAAAACTAAGTATGGAGACTTTAAACACTCTAGAATGATCGTTCCTTCAACCATTTGATCAAACGTAACTCGTTTAGTCTATTACTTCACCACGAAGTAACAATTTACCTTGTTACTTCGTGAGAAAGTTATAGTTGGTCAAATGGGCCAACGGGCATCTTACGAACCAAAACGCACTCGATTAGTGTTAATAAGCTTAGATTATCCTTGGGAAGGTTAAGACTTGTGATCAAGAATATGAAGTTCCATACAACAAGTCATGGCCAAAAAAACTAAGTATGGAGACTTTAAACACTCTAGAATGATCTTTCCTTCAACCATTTGATCAAACGTAACTCGTTTAGTCTATTACTTCACCACGAAGTAACAATTTACCTTGTGACTTCGTGAGAAAGTTATAGTTGGTCAAATGGGCCAACATGCATCTTACGAACCAAAACGCACTCGATTAGTGTTAATAAGCTTAGATTATCCTTGGGAAGGTTAAGACTTGTGATCAAGAATATGAAGTTCCATACAACAAGTCATTGCCAAAAAAACTAAGTATGGAGACTTTAAACACTCTAGAATGATCTTTCCTTCAACGATTTGATCAAACGTAACTCGTTTAGTCTATTACTTCACCACGAAGTAACAATTTACCTTGTTACTTCGTGAGAAAGTTATAGTTGGTCAAATTGGCCAACGGGTATCGTACGAACCAAAACGCACTCGATTAGTGTTAATAAGCTTAGATTATGCTTGGGAAGGTTAATACTTGTGATCAAGAATATGACGTTCCATACAACAAGTCATGGCCAAAAAAACTAAGTATGGAGACTTTAAACACTCTAGAATGATCTTTCCTTCAACGATTTGATCAAACGTAACCCGTTTAGTCTATTACTTCACCACGAAGTAACAGTTTACCTTGTTACTTCGTGAGAAAGTTATAGTTGGTCAAATGGGCCAACGGGCATCGTACGAACCAAAATGCACTCGATTAGTGTTAATAAGCTTAGATTATCCTTAGGAAGGTTAATACTTGTGATCAAAAATATGAAGTTCCATACAACAAGTCATGGCCAAAAAAACTAAGTATGGAGACTTTAAACACTCTAGAATGATCTTTCCTTCAACGATTTGATCAAACGTAACTCGTTTAGTCTATTACTTCACAACGAAGTAACAGTTTACCTTGTTACTTCGTGAGAAAGTAATAGTTGGTCAAATGGGCCAACGGGTATCGTACAAACCAAAACGCACTCGATTAGTGTTAATAAGCTTAGATTATCCTTGGGAAGGTTAATACTTGTGATCAAGAATATGAAGTTCCATACAACAAGTCATGGCCAAAAAAACTAAGTATGGAGACTTTAAACACTCTAGAATGATCGTTCCTTCAACCATTTGATCAAACGTAACTCGTTTAGTCTATTACTTCACCACGAAGTAACAATTTACCTTGTTACTTCGTGAGAAAGTTATAGTTGGTCAAATGGGCCAACGGGCATCTTACGAACCAAAACGCACTCGATTAGTGTTAATAAGCTTAGATTATCCTTGGGAAGGTTAAGACTTGTGATCAAGAATATGAAGTTCCATACAACAAGTCATGGCCAAAAAAACTAAGTATGGAGACTTTAAACACTCTAGAATGATCTTTCCTTCAACGATTTGATCAAACGTAACTCGTTTAGTCTATTACTTCACCACGAAGTAACAATTTACCTTGTTACTTCGTGAGAAAGTTATAGTTGGTCAAATGGGCCAACATGCATCTTACGAACCAAAACGCACTCGATTAGTATTAATAAGCTTAGATTATCCTTGGGAAGGTTAAGACTTGTGATCAAGAATATGAAGTTCCATACAACAAGTCATTGCCAAAAAAACTAAGTATGGAGACTTTAAACACTCTAGAATGATCTTTCCTTCAACGATTTGATCAAACGTAACTCGTTTAGTCTATTACTTCACCACGAAGTAACAATTTACCTTGTTACTTCGTGAGAAAGTTATAGTTGGTCAAATTGGCCAACGGGTATCGTACGAACCAAAACGCACTCGATTAGTGTTAATAAGCTTAGATTATGCTTGGGAAGGTTAATACTTGTGATCAAGAATATGAAGTTCCATACAACAAATCATGGCCAAAAAAACTAAGTATGGAGACTTTAAACACTCTAGAATGATCTTTCCTTCAACGATTTGATCAAACGTAACTCGTTTAGTCTATTACTTCACCACGAAGTAACAGTTTACCTTGTTACTTCGTGAGAAAGTTATAGTTGGTCAAATGGGCCAACGGGCATCGTACGAACCAAAATGCACTCGATTAGTGTTAATAAGCTTAGATTATCCTTAGGAAGGTTAATACTTGTGATCAAAAATATGAAGTTCCATACAACAAGTCATGGCCAAAAAAACTAAGTATGGAGACTTTAAACACTCTAGAATGATCTTTCCTTCAACGATTTGATCAAACGTAACTCGTTTAGTCTATTACTTCACAACGAAGTAACAGTTTACCTTGTTACTTCGTGAGAAAGTAATAGTTGGTCAAATGGGCCAACGGGTATCGTACAAACCAAAACGCACTCGATTAGTGTTAATAAGCTTAGATTATCCTTGGGAAGGTTAATACTTGTGATCAAGAATATGAAGTTCCATACAACAAGTCATGGCCAAAAAAACTAAGTATGGAGACTTTAAACACTCTAGAATGATCGTTCCTTCAACCATTTGATCAAACGTAACTCGTTTAGTCTATTACTTCACCACGAAGTAACAATTTACCTTGTTACTTCGTGAGAAAGTTATAGTTGGTCAAATGGGCCAACGGGCATCTTACGAACCAAAACGCACTCGATTAGTGTTAATAAGCTTAGATTATCCTTGGGAAGGTTAAGACTTGTGATCAAGAATATGAAGTTCCATACAACAAGTCATTGCCAAAAAAACTAAGTATGGAGACTTTAAACACTCTAGAATGATCTTTCCTTCAACGATTTGATCAAACGTAACTCGTTTAGTCTATTACTTCACAACGAAGTAACAGTTTACCTTGTTACTTCGTGAGAAAGTAATAGTTGGTCAAATGGGCCAACGGGTATCGTACAAACCAAAACGCACTCGATTAGTGTTAATAAGCTTAGATTATCCTTGGGAAGGTTAATACTTGTGATCAAGAATATGAGAAGAAAGAAGGTTTATAAAAAGTAAAAATGCGGGGTACTACATCAGGAGCCGAGCGTTGTACCCAATCACTCGTTCCAAACAAAAAAGGGGTTTAAAAGAACACCCCAAAAGATGAGCCAAAAGGCAATGCTCGAGATATCCAACCTAACAAGCGCCTTCCCACTAGAGCAATGACCGCCCGTGAGAGTGTAGTATCTAGAAGTCACACCCAAAGTCAAAGTGTGCAATCCAAATACCTTCTCCCACATAGGGAGGCCAAGGCCTTTGTGAGAAGGGCGCACTTCCTCGAAGATGTGTACACCGCCCGTGAGAGTAAGATACTTAGAAGTTGTTCCCGAGGAGGGCTTACTTAAGCATCCTCTCCCACATAGGGAGGCGTATACATTTCGAGCGAAGCCAAAGCGATCGTGACTATTACAAAAAAGAGCGTACCACAAAGACGGGTACCTCGTAAAATAACCTAATCTATAATAGGAAGGGAGTATAACAAATAATGACAACAAAATCTATCAAGAGGAGACAACCACTCCAAAAATCTAGCTTCAAGCTTCATGCCCTCGGCTTAGGGTGTCGAAATGTAGGCCAACACATCTTGTCTTTCTCAATGAGGACCCGGACCTTGTGGCTAGCCAAAGTGCTCGGTTGACGACCGTTGATGCGAAGAATACATGCTTCATTAGCAAGTTGATCCGCCACTTGGTTGCCCTCCCTATAGGTATGATGCATGGTCCCATTGACAAGGACCAAAAGGGTGCGAATCTCTTCAAGTTGCCGAATGATCTTCCATGGGCCTCCTCTCTTCGCATTCACAATGGGTAAGGTGATAAGGGCATCCGTTTCAATATCCACGTCTCGCACTCCGAGAGAATGGCAATATTGGAGACCTTGGTAAATGGCCAAGAGCTCCGCTTCGACATTCGTCATAGGCTCCAAAGCAATGTGATACGTCCAAGCACAATTCCCGTAATGGTCACGAAGAATACCGCCACCGCCGGCCATCCCGGGGTTCCCTTTAGAACTTTGTGATCAAGAATATGAAGTTCCATACAACAAGTCATGGCCAAAAAAACTAAGTATGGAGACTTTAAACACTCTAGAATGATCGTTCCTTCAACCATTTGATCAAACGTAACTCGTTTAGTCTATTACTTCACCACGAAGTAACAATTTACCTTGTTACTTCGTGAGAAAGTTATAGTTGGTCAAATGGGCCAACGGGCATCTTACGAACCAAAACGCACTCGATTAGTGTTAATAAGCTTAGATTATCCTTGGGAAGGTTAAGACTTGTGATCAAGAATATGAAGTTCCATACAACAAGTCATGGCCAAAAAAACTAAGTATGGAGACTTTAAACACTCTAGAATGATCTTTCCTTCAACCATTTGATCAAACGTAACTCGTTTAGTCTATTACTTCACCACGAAGTAACAATTTACCTTGTGACTTCGTGAGAAAGTTATAGTTGGTCAAATGGGCCAACATGCATCTTACGAACCAAAACGCACTCGATTAGTGTTAATAAGCTTAGATTATCCTTGGGAAGGTTAAGACTTGTGATCAAGAATATGAAGTTCCATACAACAAGTCATTGCCAAAAAAACTAAGTATGGAGACTTTAAACACTCTAGAATGATCTTTCCTTCAACGATTTGATCAAACGTAACTCGTTTAGTCTATTACTTCACCACGAAGTAACAATTTACCTTGTTACTTCGTGAGAAAGTTATAGTTGGTCAAATTGGCCAACGGGTATCGTACGAACCAAAACGCACTCGATTAGTGTTAATAAGCTTAGATTATGCTTGGGAAGGTTAATACTTGTGATCAAGAATATGACGTTCCATACAACAAGTCATGGCCAAAAAAACTAAGTATGGAGACTTTAAAACACTCTAGAATGATCTTTCCTTCAACGATTTGATCAAACGTAACCCGTTTAGTCTATTACTTCACCACGAAGTAACAGTTTACCTTGTTACTTCGTGAGAAAGTTATAGTTGGTCAAATGGGCCAACGGGCATCGTACGAACCAAAATGCACTCGATTAGTGTTAATAAGCTTAGATTATCCTTAGGAAGGTTAATACTTGTGATCAAAAATATGAAGTTCCATACAACAAGTCATGGCCAAAAAAACTAAGTATGGAGACTTTAAACACTCTAGAATGATCTTTCCTTCAACGATTTGATCAAACGTAACTCGTTTAGTCTATTACTTCACAACGAAGTAACAGTTTACCTTGTTACTTCGTGAGAAAGTAATAGTTGGTCAAATGGGCCAACGGGTATCGTACAAACCAAAACGCACTCGATTAGTGTTAATAAGCTTAGATTATCCTTGGGAAGGTTAATACTTGTGATCAAGAATATGAAGTTCCATACAACAAGTCATGACCAAAAAAACTAAGTATGGAGACTTTAAACACTCTAGAATGATCGTTCCTTCAACCATTTGATCAAACGTAACTCGTTTAGTCTATTACTTCACCACGAAGTAACAATTTACCTTGTTACTTCGTGAGAAAGTTATAGTTGGTCAAATGGGCCAACGGGCATCTTACGAACCAAAACGCACTCGATTAGTGTTAATAAGCTTAGATTATCCTTGGGAAGGTTAAGACTTGTGATCAAGAATATGAAGTTCCATACAACAAGTCATGGCCAAAAAAACTAAGTATGGAGACTTTAAACACTCTAGAATGATCTTTCCTTCAACCATTTGATCAAACGTAACTCGTTTAGTCTATTACTTCACCACGAAGTAACAATTTACCTTGTTACTTCGTGAGAAAGTTATAGTTGGTCAAATGGGCCAACATGCATCTTACGAACCAAAACGCACTCGATTAGTGTTAATAAGCTTAGATTATCCTTGGGAAGGTTAAGACTTGTGATCAAGAATATGAAGTTCCATACAACAAGTCATTGCCAAAAAAACTAAGTATGGAGACTTTAAACACTCTAGAATGATCTTTCCTTCAACGATTTGATCAAACGTAACTCGTTTAGTCTATTACTTCACCACGAAGTAACAATTTACCTTGTTACTTCGTGAGAAAGTTATAGTTGGTCAAATTGGCCAACGGGTATCGTACGAACCAAAACGCACTCGATTAGTGTTAATAAGCTTAGATTATGCTTGGGAAGGTTAATACTTGTGATCAAGAATATGAAGTTCCATACAACAAGTCATGGCCAAAAAAACTAAGTATGGAGACTTTAAACACTCTAGAATGATCTTTCCTTCAACGATTTGATCAAACGTAACTCGTTTAGTCTATTACTTCACCACGAAGTAACAGTTTACCTTGTTACTTCGTGAGAAAGTTATAGTTGGTCAAATGGGCCAACGGGCATCGTACGAACCAAAATGCACTCGATTAGTGTTAATAAGCTTAGATTATCCTTAGGAAGGTTAATACTTGTGATCAAAAATATGAAGTTCCATACAACAAGTCATGGCCAAAAAAACTAAGTATGGAGACTTTAAACACTCTAGAATGATCTTTCCTTCAACGATTTGATCAAACGTAACTCGTTTAGTCTATTACTTCACAACGAAGTAACAGTTTACCTTGTTACTTCGTGAGAAAGTAATAGTTGGTCAAATGGGCCAACGGGTATCGTACAAACCAAAACGCACTCGATTAGTGTTAATAAGCTTAGATTATCCTTGGGAAGGTTAATACTTGTGATCAAGAATATGAGAAGAAAGAAGGTTTATAAAAAGTAAAAATGCGGGGTACTACATCAGGAGCCGAGCGTTGTACCCAATCACTCGTTCCAAACAAAAAAGGGGTTTAAAAGAACACCCCAAAAGATGAGCCAAAAGGCAATGCTCGAGATATCCAACCTAACAAGCGCCTTCCCACTAGAGCAATGACCGCCCGTGAGAGTGTAGTATCTAGAAGTCACACCCAAAGTCAAAGTGTGCAATCCAAATACCTTCTCCCACATAGGGAGGCCAAGGCCTTTGTGAGAAGGGCGCACTTCCTCGAAGATGTGTACACCGCCCGTGAGAGTAAGATACTTAGAAGTTGTTCCCGAGGAGGGCTTACTAAGCATCCTCTCCCACATAGGGAGGCGTATACATTTCGAGGCGAAGCCAAAGCGATCGTGACTATTACAAAAAAGAGCGTACCACAAAGACGGGGTACCTCGTAAAATAACCTAATCTATAATAGGAGGGAGTATAACAAATAATGACAACAAAATCTATCAAGAGGAGACAACCACTCCAAAAATCTAGCTTCAAGCTTCATGCCCTCGGCTTAGGGTGTCGAAATGTAGGCCAACACATCTTGTCTTTCTCAATGAGGACCCGGACCTTGTGGCTAGCCAAAGTGCTCGGTTGACGACCGTTGATGCGAAGAATACATGCTTCATTAGCAAGTTGATCCGCCACTTGGTTGCCCTCCCTATAGGTATGATGCATGGTCCCATTGACAAGGACCAAAAGGGTGCGAATCTCTTCAAGTTGCCGAATGATCTTCCATGGGCCTCCTCTCTTCGCATTCACAATGGGTAAGGTGATAAGGGCATCCGTTTCAATATCCACGTCTCGCACTCCGAGAGAATGGCAATATTGGAGACCTTGGTAAATGGCCAAGAGCTCCGCTTCGACATTCGTCATAGGCTCCAAAGCAATGTGATACGTCCAAGCACAATTCCCGTAATGGTCACGAAGAATACCGCCACCGCGGCCATCCCGGGGTTCCTTTAGAACTTTGTGATCAAGAATATGAAGTTCCATACAACAAGTCATGGCCCAAAAAAACTAAGTATGGAGACTTTAAACACTCTAGAGATGATCGTTCCTTCAACCATTTGATCAAACGTAACTCGTTTAGTCTATTACTTCACCACGAAGTAACAATTTACCTTGTTACTTCGTGAGAAAGTTATAGTTGGTCAAATGGGCCAACGGGCATCTTACGAACCAAAACGCACTCGATTAGTGTTAATAAGCTTAGATTATCCTTGGGAAGGTTAAGACTTGTGATCAAGAATATGAAGTTCCATACAACAAGTCATGGCCAAAAAAACTAAGTATGGAGACTTTAAACACTCTAGAATGATCTTTCCTTCAACATTTGATCAAACGTAACTCGTTTAGTCTATTACTTCACCACGAAGTAACAATTTACCTTGTGACTTCGTGAGAAAGTTATAGTTGGTCAAATGGGCCAACATGCATCTTACGAACCAAAACGCACTCGATTAGTGTTAATAAGCTTAGATTATCCTTGGGAAGGTTAAGACTTGTGATCAAGAATATGAAGTTCCATACAACAAGTCATTGCCAAAAAAACTAAGTATGGAGACTTTAAACACTCTAGAATGATCCTTTCCTTCAACGATTTGATCAAACGTAACTCGTTTAGTCTATTACTTCACCACGAAGTAACAATTTACCTTGTTACTTCGTGAGAAAGTTATAGTTGGTCAAATTGGCCAACGGGTATCGTACGAACCAAAACGCACTCGATTAGTGTTAATAAGCTTAGATTATGCTTGGGAAGGTTAATACTTGTGATCAAGAATATGACGTTCCATACAACAAGTCATGGCCAAAAAAACTAAGTATGGAGACTTTAAACACTCTAGAATGATCTTTCCTTCAACGATTTGATCAAACGTAACCCGTTTAGTCTATTACTTCACCACGAAGTAACAGTTTACCTTGTTACTTCGTGAGAAAGTTATAGTTGGTCAAATGGGCCAACGGGCATCGTACGAACCAAAATGCCACTCGATTAGTGTTAATAAGCTTAGATTATCCTTAGGAAGGTTAATACTTGTGATCAAAAATATGAAGTTCCATACAACAAGTCATGGCCAAAAAAACTAAGTATGGAGACTTAAACACTCTAGATGATCTTTCCTTCAACGATTTGATCAAACGTAACTCGTTTAGTCTATTACTTCACAACGAAGTAACAGTTTACCTTGTTACTTCGTGAGAAAGTAATAGTTGGTCAAATGGGCCAACGGGTATCGTACAAACCAAAACGCACTCGATTAGTGTTAATAAGCTTAGATTATCCTTGGGAAGGTTAATACTTGTGATCAAGAATATGAAGTTCCATACAACAAGTCATGACCCAAAAAAACTAAGTATGGAGACTTTAAACACTCTAGAATGATCGTTCCTTCAACCATTTGATCAAACGTAACTCGTTTAGTCTATTACTTCACCACGAAGTAACAATTTACCTTGTTACTTCGTGAGAAAGTTATAGTTGGTCAAATGGGCCAACGGGCATCTTACGAACCAAAACGCACTCGATTAGTGTTAATAAGCTTAGATTATCCTTGGGAAGGTTAAGACTTGTGATCAAGAATATGAAGTTCCATACAACAAGTCATGGCCAAAAAAACTAAGTATGGAGACTTTAAACACTCTAGAATGATCTTTCCTTCAACGATTTGATCAAACGTAACTCGTTTAGTCTATTACTTCACCACGAAGTAACAATTTACCTTGTTACTTCGTGAGAAAGTTATAGTTGGTCAAATGGGCCAACAGCATCTTACGAACCAAAACGCACTCGATTAGTATTAATAAGCTTAGATTATCCTTGGGAAGGTTAAGACTTGTGATCAAGAATATGAAGTTCCATACAACAAGTCATTGCCAAAAAAACTAAGTATGGAGACTTTAAACACTCTAGAATGATCTTTCCTTCAACGATTTGATCAAACCGTAACTCGTTTAGTCTATTACTTCACCACGAAGTAACAATTTACCCTTGTTACTTCGTGAGAAAGTTATAGTTGGTCAAATTGGCCAACGGGTATCGTACGAACCAAAACGCACTCGATTAGTGTTAATAAGCTTAGATTATGCTTGGGAAGGTTAATACTTGTGATCAAGAATATGAAGTTCCATACAACAAGTCATGGCCAAAAAAACTAAGTATGGAGACTTTAAACACTCTAGAATGATCTTTCCTTCAACGATTTGATCAAACGTAACTCGTTTAGTCTATTACTTCACCACGAAGTAACAGTTTACCTTGTTACTTCGTGAGAAAGTTATAGTTGGTCAAATGGGCCAACGGGCATCGTACGAACCAAAATGCACTCGATTAGTGTTAATAAGCTTAGATTATCCTTAGGAAGGTTAATACTTGTGATCAAAAATATGAAGTTCCATACAACAAGTCATGGCCAAAAAAACTAAGTATGGAGACTTTAAACACTCTAGAATGATCTTTCCTTCAACGATTTGATCAAACGTAACTCGTTTAGTCTATTACTTCACAACGAAGTAACAGTTTACCTTGTTACTTCGTGAGAAAGTAATAGTTGGTCAAATGGGCCAACGGGTATCGTACAAACCAAAACGCACTCGATTAGTGTTAATAAGCTTAGATTATCCTTGGGAAGGTTAATACTTGTGATCAAGAATATGAAGTTCCATACAACAAGTCATGGCCAAAAAAACTAAGTATGGAGACTTTTAAACACTCTAGAATGATCTTTCCTTCAACGATTTGATCAAACGTAACTCGTTTAGTCTATTACTTCACCACGAAGTAACAATTTACCTTGTTACTTCGTGAGAAAGTTATAGTTGGTCAAATGGGCCAACATGCATCTTACGAACCAAAACGCACTCGATTAGTATTAATAAGCTTAGATTATCCTTGGGAAGGTTAAGACTTGTGATCAAGAATATGAAGTTCCCATACAACAAGTCATTGCCAAAAAAACTAAGTATGGAGACTTTAAACACTCTAGAATGATCTTTCCTTCAACGATTTGATCAAACGTAACTCGTTTAGTCTATTACTTCACCACGAAGTAACAATTTACCTTGTTACTTCGTGAGAAAGTTATAGTTGGTCAAATTGGCCAACGGGTATCGTACGAACCAAAACGCACTCGATTAGTGTTAATAAGCTTAGATTATGCTTGGGAAGTTAATACTTGTGATCAAGAATATGAAGTTCCATACAACAAATCATGGCCAAAAAAACTAAGTATGGAGACTTTAAACACTCTAGAATGATCTTTCCTTCAACGATTTGATCAAACGTAACTCGTTTAGTCTATTACTTCACCACGAAGTAACAGTTTACCTTGTTACTTCGTGAGAAAGTTATAGTTGGTCAAATGGGCCAACGGCATCGTACGAACCAAAATGCACTCGATTAGTGTTAATAAGCTTAGATTATCCTTAGGAAGGTTAATACTTGGTGATCAAAAATATGAAGTTCCATACAACAAGTCATTGCCAAAAAAACTAAGTATGGAGACTTTAAACACTCTAGAATGATCTTTCCTTCAACGATTTGATCAAACGTAACTCGTTTAGTCTATTACTTCACAACGAAGTAACAGTTTACCTTGTTACTTCGTGAGAAAGTAATAGTTGGTCAAATGGGCCAACGGGTATCGTAACAAACCAAAACGCACTCGATTAGTGTTAATAAGCTTAGATTATCCTTGGGAAGGTTAATACTTGTGATCAAGAATATGAAGTTCCATACAACAAGTCATGGCCAAAAAAACTAAGTATGGAGACTTTAAACACTCTAGAATGATCGTTCCTTCAACCATTTGATCAAACGTAACTCGTTTAGTCTATTACTTCACCACGAAGTAACAATTTACCTTGTTACTTCGTGAGAAAGTTAATAGTTGGTCAAATGGGCCAACGGGCATCTTACGAACCAAAACGCACTCGATTAGTGTTAATAAGCTTAGATTATCCTTGGGAAGGTTAAGACTTGTGATCAAGAATATGAAGTTCCATACAACAAGTCATTGCCAAAAAAACTAAGTATGGAGACTTTAAACACTCTAGAATGATCTTTCCTTCAACGATTTGATCAAACGTAACTCGTTTAGTCTATTACTTCACAACGAAGTAACAGTTTACCTTGTTACTTCGTGAGAAAGTAATAGTTGGTCAAATGGGCCAACGGGTATCGTACAAACCAAAACGCACTCGATTAGTGTTAATAAGCTTAGATTATCCTTGGGAAGGTTAATACTTGTGATCAAGAATATGAGAAGAAAGAAGGTTTATAAAAAGTAAAAATGCGGGGTACTACATCAGGAGCCGAGCGTTGTACCCAATCACTCGTTCCAAACAAAAAAGGGGTTTAAAAGAACACCCCAAAAGATGAGCCAAAAGGCAATGCTCGAGATATCCAACCTAACAAGCGCCTTCCCACTAGAGCAATGACCGCCCGTGAGAGTGTAGTATCTAGAAGTCACACCCAAAGTCAAAGTGTGCAATCCAAATACCTTCTCCCACATAGGGAGGCCAAGGCCTTTGTGAGAAGGGCGCACTTCCTCGAAGATGTGTACACCGCCCGTGAGAGTAAGATACTTAGAAGTTGTTCCCGAGGAGGGCTTACTTAAGCATCCTCTCCCACATAGGGAGGCGTATACATTTCGAGCGAAGCCAAAGCGATCGTGACTATTACAAAAAAGAGCGTACCACAAAGACGGGTACCTCGTAAAATAACCTAATCTATAATAGGAAGGGAGTATAACAAATAATGACAACAAAATCTATCAAGAGGAGACAACCACTCCAAAAATCTAGCTTCAAGCTTCATGCCCTCGGCTTAGGGTGTCGAAATGTAGGCCAACACATCTTGTCTTTCTCAATGAGGACCCGGACCTTGTGGCTAGCCAAAGTGCTCGGTTGACGACCGTTGATGCGAAGAATACATGCTTCATTAGCAAGTTGATCCGCCACTTGGTTGCCCTCCCTATAGGTATGATGCATGGTCCCATTGACAAGGACCAAAAGGGTGCGAATCTCTTCAAGTTGCCGAATGATCTTCCATGGGCCTCCTCTCTTCGCATTCACAATGGGTAAGGTGATAAGGGCATCCGTTTCAATATCCACGTCTCGCACTCCGAGAGAATGGCAATATTGGAGACCTTGGTAAATGGCCAAGAGCTCCGCTTCGACATTCGTCATAGGCTCCAAAGCAATGTGATACGTCCAAGCACAATTCCCGTAATGGTCACGAAGAATACCGCCACCGCCGGCCATCCCGGGGTTCCCTTTAGAACTTTGTGATCAAGAATATGAAGTTCCATACAACAAGTCATGGCCAAAAAAACTAAGTATGGAGACTTTAAACACTCTAGAATGATCGTTCCTTCAACCATTTGATCAAACGTAACTCGTTTAGTCTATTACTTCACCACGAAGTAACAATTTACCTTGTTACTTCGTGAGAAAGTTATAGTTGGTCAAATGGGCCAACGGGCATCTTACGAACCAAAACGCACTCGATTAGTGTTAATAAGCTTAGATTATCCTTGGGAAGGTTAAGACTTGTGATCAAGAATATGAAGTTCCATACAACAAGTCATGGCCAAAAAAACTAAGTATGGAGACTTTAAACACTCTAGAATGATCTTTCCTTCAACCATTTGATCAAACGTAACTCGTTTAGTCTATTACTTCACCACGAAGTAACAATTTACCTTGTGACTTCGTGAGAAAGTTATAGTTGGTCAAATGGGCCAACATGCATCTTACGAACCAAAACGCACTCGATTAGTGTTAATAAGCTTAGATTATCCTTGGGAAGGTTAAGACTTGTGATCAAGAATATGAAGTTCCATACAACAAGTCATTGCCAAAAAAACTAAGTATGGAGACTTTAAACACTCTAGAATGATCTTTCCTTCAACGATTTGATCAAACGTAACTCGTTTAGTCTATTACTTCACCACGAAGTAACAATTTACCTTGTTACTTCGTGAGAAAGTTATAGTTGGTCAAATTGGCCAACGGGTATCGTACGAACCAAAACGCACTCGATTAGTGTTAATAAGCTTAGATTATGCTTGGGAAGGTTAATACTTGTGATCAAGAATATGACGTTCCATACAACAAGTCATGGCCAAAAAAACTAAGTATGGAGACTTTAAACACTCTAGAATGATCTTTCCTTCAACGATTTGATCAAACGTAACCCGTTTAGTCTATTACTTCACCACGAAGTAACAGTTTACCTTGTTACTTCGTGAGAAAGTTATAGTTGGTCAAATGGGCCAACGGGCATCGTACGAACCAAAATGCACTCGATTAGTGTTAATAAGCTTAGATTATCCTTAGGAAGGTTAATACTTGTGATCAAAAATATGAAGTTCCATACAACAAGTCATGGCCAAAAAAACTAAGTATGGAGACTTTAAACACTCTAGAATGATCTTTCCTTCAACGATTTGATCAAACGTAACTCGTTTAGTCTATTACTTCACAACGAAGTAACAGTTTACCTTGTTACTTCGTGAGAAAGTAATAGTTGGTCAAATGGGCCAACGGGTATCGTACAAACCAAAACGCACTCGATTAGTGTTAATAAGCTTAGATTATCCTTGGGAAGGTTAATACTTGTGATCAAGAATATGAAGTTCCATACAACAAGTCATGACCAAAAAAACTAAGTATGGAGACTTTAAACACTCTAGAATGATCGTTCCTTCAACCATTTGATCAAACGTAACTCGTTTAGTCTATTACTTCACCACGAAGTAACAATTTACCTTGTTACTTCGTGAGAAAGTTATAGTTGGTCAAATGGGCCAACGGGCATCTTACGAACCAAAACGCACTCGATTAGTGTTAATAAGCTTAGATTATCCTTGGGAAGGTTAAGACTTGTGATCAAGAATATGAAGTTCCATACAACAAGTCATGGCCAAAAAAACTAAGTATGGAGACTTTAAACACTCTAGAATGATCTTTCCTTCAACGATTTGATCAAACGTAACTCGTTTAGTCTATTACTTCACAACGAAGTAACAGTTTACCTTGTTACTTCGTGAGAAAGTAATAGTTGGTCAAATGGGCCAACGGGTATCGTACAAACCAAAACGCACTCGATTAGTGTTAATAAGCTTAGATTATCCTTGGGAAGGTTAATACTTGTGATCAAGAATATGAAGTTCCATACAACAAGTCATGGCCAAAAAAACTAAGTATGGAGACTTTAAACACTCTAGAATGATCGTTCCTTCAACCATTTGATCAAACGTAACTCGTTTAGTCTATTACTTCACCACGAAGTAACAATTTACCTTGTTACTTCGTGAGAAAGTTATAGTTGGTCAAATGGGCCAACGGGCATCTTACGAACCAAAACGCACTCGATTAGTGTTAATAAGCTTAGATTATCCTTGGGAAGGTTAAGACTTGTGATCAAGAATATGAAGTTCCATACAACAAGTCATTGCCAAAAAAACTAAGTATGGAGACTTTAAACACTCTAGAATGATCTTTCCTTCAACGATTTGATCAAACGTAACTCGTTTAGTCTATTACTTCACAACGAAGTAACAATTTACCTTGTTACTTCGTGAGAAAGTAATAGTTGGTCAAATGGGCCAACGGGTATCGTACAAACCAAAACGCACTCGATTAGTGTTAATAAGCTTAGATTATCCTTGGGAAGGTTAATACTTGTGATCAAGAATATGAAGTTCCATACAACAAGTCATGGCCAAAAAAACTAAGTATGGAGACTTTAAACACTCTAGAATGATCGTTCCTTCAACCATTTGATCAAACGTAACTCGTTTAGTCTATTACTTCACCACGAAGTAACAATTTACCTTGTTACTTCGTGAGAAAGTTATAGTTGGTCAAATGGGCCAACGGGCATCTTACGAACCAAAACGCACTCGATTAGTGTTAATAAGCTTAGATTATCCTTGGGAAGGTTAAGACTTGTGATCAAGAATATGAAGTTCCATACAACAAGTCATTGCCAAAAAAACTAAGTATGGAGACTTTAAACACTCTAGAATGATCTTTCCTTCAACGATTTGATCAAACGTAACTCGTTTAGTCTATTACTTCACAACGAAGTAACAGTTTACCTTGTTACTTCGTGAGAAAGTAATAGTTGGTCAAATGGGCCAACGGGTATCGTACAAACCAAAACGCACTCGATTAGTGTTAATAAGCTTAGATTATCCTTGGGAAGGTTAATACTTGTGATCAAGAATATGAAGTTCCATACAACAAGTCATGACCAAAAAAACTAAGTATGGAGACTTTAAACACTCTAGAATGATCGTTCCTTCAACCATTTGATCAAACGTAACTCGTTTAGTCTATTACTTCACCACGAAGTAACAATTTACCTTGTTACTTCGTGAGAAAGTTATAGTTGGTCAAATGGGCCAACGGGCATCTTACGAACCAAAACGCACTCGATTAGTGTTAATAAGCTTAGATTATCCTTGGGAAGGTTAAGACTTGTGATCAAGAATATGAAGTTCCATACAACAAGTCATGGCCAAAAAAACTAAGTATGGAGACTTTAAACACTCTAGAATGATCTTTCCTTCAACGATTTGATCAAACGTAACTCGTTTAGTCTATTACTTCACAACGAAGTAACAGTTTACCTTGTTACTTCGTGAGAAAGTAATAGTTGGTCAAATGGGCCAACGGGTATCGTACAAACCAAAACGCACTCGATTAGTGTTAATAAGCTTAGATTATCCTTGGGAAGGTTAATACTTGTGATCAAGAATATGAAGTTCCATACAACAAGTCATGGCCAAAAAAACTAAGTATGGAGACTTTAAACACTCTAGAATGATCGTTCCTTCAACCATTTGATCAAACGTAACTCGTTTAGTCTATTACTTCACCACGAAGTAACAATTTACCTTGTTACTTCGTGAGAAAGTTATAGTTGGTCAAATGGGCCAACGGGCATCTTACGAACCAAAACGCACTCGATTAGTGTTAATAAGCTTAGATTATCCTTGGGAAGGTTAAGACTTGTGATCAAGAATATGAAGTTCCATACAACAAGTCATTGCCAAAAAAACTAAGTATGGAGACTTTAAACACTCTAGAATGATCTTTCCTTCAACGATTTGATCAAACGTAACTCGTTTAGTCTATTACTTCACAACGAAGTAACAATTTACCTTGTTACTTCGTGAGAAAGTAATAGTTGGTCAAATGGGCCAACGGGTATCGTACAAACCAAAACGCACTCGATTAGTGTTAATAAGCTTAGATTATCCTTGGGAAGGTTAATACTTGTGATCAAGAATATGAAGTTCCATACAACAAGTCATGGCCAAAAAAACTAAGTATGGAGACTTTAAACACTCTAGAATGATCGTTCCTTCAACCATTTGATCAAACGTAACTCGTTTAGTCTATTACTTCACCACGAAGTAACAATTTACCTTGTTACTTCGTGAGAAAGTTATAGTTGGTCAAATGGGCCAACGGGCATCTTACGAACCAAAACGCACTCGATTAGTGTTAATAAGCTTAGATTATCCTTGGGAAGGTTAAGACTTGTGATCAAGAATATGAAGTTCCATACAACAAGTCATTGCCAAAAAAACTAAGTATGGAGACTTTAAACACTCTAGAATGATCTTTCCTTCAACGATTTGATCAAACGTAACTCGTTTAGTCTATTACTTCACAACGAAGTAACAGTTTACCTTGTTACTTCGTGAGAAAGTAATAGTTGGTCAAATGGGCCAACGGGTATCGTACAAACCAAAACGCACTCGATTAGTGTTAATAAGCTTAGATTATCCTTGGGAAGGTTAATACTTGTGATCAAGAATATGAGAAGAAAGAAGGTTTATAAAAAGTAAAAATGCGGGGTACTACATCAGGAGCCGAGCGTTGTACCCAATCACTCGTTCCAAACAAAAAAGGGGTTTAAAAGAACACCCCAAAAGATGAGCCAAAAGGCAATGCTCGAGATATCCAACCTAACAAGCGCCTTCCCACTAGAGCAATGACCGCCCGTGAGAGTGTAGTATCTAGAAGTCACACCCAAAGTCAAAGTGTGCAATCCAAATACCTTCTCCCACATAGGGAGGCCAAGGCCTTTGTGAGAAGGGCGCACTTCCTCGAAGATGTGTACACCGCCCGTGAGAGTAAGATACTTAGAAGTTGTTCCCGAGGAGGGCTTACTTAAGCATCCTCTCCCACATAGGGAGGCGTATACATTTCGAGCGAAGCCAAAGCGATCGTGACTATTACAAAAAAGAGCGTACCACAAAGACGGGTACCTCGTAAAATAACCTAATCTATAATAGGAAGGGAGTATAACAAATAATGACAACAAAATCTATCAAGAGGAGACAACCACTCCAAAAATCTAGCTTCAAGCTTCATGCCCTCGGCTTAGGGTGTCGAAATGTAGGCCAACACATCTTGTCTTTCTCAATGAGGACCCGGACCTTGTGGCTAGCCAAAGTGCTCGGTTGACGACCGTTGATGCGAAGAATACATGCTTCATTAGCAAGTTGATCCGCCACTTGGTTGCCCTCCCTATAGGTATGATGCATGGTCCCATTGACAAGGACCAAAAGGGTGCGAATCTCTTCAAGTTGCCGAATGATCTTCCATGGGCCTCCTCTCTTCGCATTCACAATGGGTAAGGTGATAAGGGCATCCGTTTCAATATCCACGTCTCGCACTCCGAGAGAATGGCAATATTGGAGACCTTGGTAAATGGCCAAGAGCTCCGCTTCGACATTCGTCATAGGCTCCAAAGCAATGTGATACGTCCAAGCACAATTCCCGTAATGGTCACGAAGAATACCGCCACCGCCGGCCATCCCGGGGTTCCCTTTAGAACTTTGTGATCAAGAATATGAAGTTCCATACAACAAGTCATGGCCAAAAAAACTAAGTATGGAGACTTTAAACACTCTAGAATGATCGTTCCTTCAACCATTTGATCAAACGTAACTCGTTTAGTCTATTACTTCACCACGAAGTAACAATTTACCTTGTTACTTCGTGAGAAAGTTATAGTTGGTCAAATGGGCCAACGGGCATCTTACGAACCAAAACGCACTCGATTAGTGTTAATAAGCTTAGATTATCCTTGGGAAGGTTAAGACTTGTGATCAAGAATATGAAGTTCCATACAACAAGTCATGGCCAAAAAAACTAAGTATGGAGACTTTAAACACTCTAGAATGATCTTTCCTTCAACCATTTGATCAAACGTAACTCGTTTAGTCTATTACTTCACCACGAAGTAACAATTTACCTTGTGACTTCGTGAGAAAGTTATAGTTGGTCAAATGGGCCAACATGCATCTTACGAACCAAAACGCACTCGATTAGTGTTAATAAGCTTAGATTATCCTTGGGAAGGTTAAGACTTGTGATCAAGAATATGAAGTTCCATACAACAAGTCATTGCCAAAAAAACTAAGTATGGAGACTTTAAACACTCTAGAATGATCTTTCCTTCAACGATTTGATCAAACGTAACTCGTTTAGTCTATTACTTCACCACGAAGTAACAATTTACCTTGTTACTTCGTGAGAAAGTTATAGTTGGTCAAATTGGCCAACGGGTATCGTACGAACCAAAACGCACTCGATTAGTGTTAATAAGCTTAGATTATGCTTGGGAAGGTTAATACTTGTGATCAAGAATATGACGTTCCATACAACAAGTCATGGCCAAAAAAACTAAGTATGGAGACTTTAAACACTCTAGAATGATCTTTCCTTCAACGATTTGATCAAACGTAACCCGTTTAGTCTATTACTTCACCACGAAGTAACAGTTTACCTTGTTACTTCGTGAGAAAGTTATAGTTGGTCAAATGGGCCAACGGGCATCGTACGAACCAAAATGCACTCGATTAGTGTTAATAAGCTTAGATTATCCTTAGGAAGGTTAATACTTGTGATCAAAAATATGAAGTTCCATACAACAAGTCATGGCCAAAAAAACTAAGTATGGAGACTTTAAACACTCTAGAATGATCTTTCCTTCAACGATTTGATCAAACGTAACTCGTTTAGTCTATTACTTCACAACGAAGTAACAGTTTACCTTGTTACTTCGTGAGAAAGTAATAGTTGGTCAAATGGGCCAACGGGTATCGTACAAACCAAAACGCACTCGATTAGTGTTAATAAGCTTAGATTATCCTTGGGAAGGTTAATACTTGTGATCAAGAATATGAAGTTCCATACAACAAGTCATGACCAAAAAAACTAAGTATGGAGACTTTAAACACTCTAGAATGATCGTTCCTTCAACCATTTGATCAAACGTAACTCGTTTAGTCTATTACTTCACCACGAAGTAACAATTTACCTTGTTACTTCGTGAGAAAGTTATAGTTGGTCAAATGGGCCAACGGGCATCTTACGAACCAAAACGCACTCGATTAGTGTTAATAAGCTTAGATTATCCTTGGGAAGGTTAAGACTTGTGATCAAGAATATGAAGTTCCATACAACAAGTCATGGCCAAAAAAACTAAGTATGGAGACTTTAAACACTCTAGAATGATCTTTCCTTCAACGATTTGATCAAACGTAACTCGTTTAGTCTATTACTTCACAACGAAGTAACAGTTTACCTTGTTACTTCGTGAGAAAGTAATAGTTGGTCAAATGGGCCAACGGGTATCGTACAAACCAAAACGCACTCGATTAGTGTTAATAAGCTTAGATTATCCTTGGGAAGGTTAATACTTGTGATCAAGAATATGAAGTTCCATACAACAAGTCATGGCCAAAAAAACTAAGTATGGAGACTTTAAACACTCTAGAATGATCGTTCCTTCAACCATTTGATCAAACGTAACTCGTTTAGTCTATTACTTCACCACGAAGTAACAATTTACCTTGTTACTTCGTGAGAAAGTTATAGTTGGTCAAATGGGCCAACGGGCATCTTACGAACCAAAACGCACTCGATTAGTGTTAATAAGCTTAGATTATCCTTGGGAAGGTTAAGACTTGTGATCAAGAATATGAAGTTCCATACAACAAGTCATTGCCAAAAAAACTAAGTATGGAGACTTTAAACACTCTAGAATGATCTTTCCTTCAACGATTTGATCAAACGTAACTCGTTTAGTCTATTACTTCACAACGAAGTAACAGTTTACCTTGTTACTTCGTGAGAAAGTAATAGTTGGTCAAATGGGCCAACGGGTATCGTACAAACCAAAACGCACTCGATTAGTGTTAATAAGCTTAGATTATCCTTGGGAAGGTTAATACTTGTGATCAAGAATATGAGAAGAAAGAAGGTTTATAAAAAGTAAAAATGCGGGGTACTACATCAGGAGCCGAGCGTTGTACCCAATCACTCGTTCCAAACAAAAAAGGGGTTTAAAAGAACACCCCAAAAGATGAGCCAAAAGGCAATGCTCGAGATATCCAACCTAACAAGCGCCTTCCCACTAGAGCAATGACCGCCCGTGAGAGTGTAGTATCTAGAAGTCACACCCAAAGTCAAAGTGTGCAATCCAAATACCTTCTCCCACATAGGGAGGCCAAGGCCTTTGTGAGAAGGGCGCACTTCCTCGAAGATGTGTACACCGCCCGTGAGAGTAAGATACTTAGAAGTTGTTCCCGAGGAGGGCTTACTTAAGCATCCTCTCCCACATAGGGAGGCGTATACATTTCGAGCGAAGCCAAAGCGATCGTGACTATTACAAAAAAGAGCGTACCACAAAGACGGGTACCTCGTAAAATAACCTAATCTATAATAGGAAGGGAGTATAACAAATAATGACAACAAAATCTATCAAGAGGAGACAACCACTCCAAAAATCTAGCTTCAAGCTTCATGCCCTCGGCTTAGGGTGTCGAAATGTAGGCCAACACATCTTGTCTTTCTCAATGAGGACCCGGACCTTGTGGCTAGCCAAAGTGCTCGGTTGACGACCGTTGATGCGAAGAATACTTGCTTCATTAGCAAGTTGATCCGCCACTTGGTTGCCCTCCCTATAGGTATGATGCATGGTCCCATTGACAAGGACCAAAAGGGTGCGAATCTCTTCAAGTTGCCGAATGATCTTCCATGGGCCTCCTCTCTTCGCATTCACAATGGGTAAGGTGATAAGGGCATCCGTTTCAATATCCACGTCTCGCACTCCGAGAGAATGGCAATATTGGAGACCTTGGTAAATGGCCAAGAGCTCCGCTTCGACATTCGTCATAGGCTCCAAAGCAATGTGATACGTCCAAGCACAATTCCCGTAATGGTCACGAAGAATACCGCCACCGCCGGCCATCCCGGGGTTCCCTTTAGAACTTTGTGATCAAGAATATGAAGTTCCATACAACAAGTCATGGCCAAAAAAACTAAGTATGGAGACTTTAAACACTCTAGAATGATCGTTCCTTCAACCATTTGATCAAACGTAACTCGTTTAGTCTATTACTTCACCACGAAGTAACAATTTACCTTGTTACTTCGTGAGAAAGTTATAGTTGGTCAAATGGGCCAACGGGCATCTTACGAACCAAAACGCACTCGATTAGTGTTAATAAGCTTAGATTATCCTTGGGAAGGTTAAGACTTGTGATCAAGAATATGAAGTTCCATACAACAAGTCATGGCCAAAAAAACTAAGTATGGAGACTTTAAACACTCTAGAATGATCTTTCCTTCAACCATTTGATCAAACGTAACTCGTTTAGTCTATTACTTCACCACGAAGTAACAATTTACCTTGTGACTTCGTGAGAAAGTTATAGTTGGTCAAATGGGCCAACATGCATCTTACGAACCAAAACGCACTCGATTAGTGTTAATAAGCTTAGATTATCCTTGGGAAGGTTAAGACTTGTGATCAAGAATATGAAGTTCCATACAACAAGTCATTGCCAAAAAAACTAAGTATGGAGACTTTAAACACTCTAGAATGATCTTTCCTTCAACGATTTGATCAAACGTAACTCGTTTAGTCTATTACTTCACCACGAAGTAACAATTTACCTTGTTACTTCGTGAGAAAGTTATAGTTGGTCAAATTGGCCAACGGGTATCGTACGAACCAAAACGCACTCGATTAGTGTTAATAAGCTTAGATTATGCTTGGGAAGGTTAATACTTGTGATCAAGAATATGACATTCCATACAACAAGTCATGGCCAAAAAAACTAAGTATGGAGACTTTAAACACTCTAGAATGATCTTTCCTTCAACGATTTGATCAAACGTAACCCGTTTAGTCTATTACTTCACCACGAAGTAACAGTTTACCTTGTTACTTCGTGAGAAAGTTATAGTTGGTCAAATGGGCCAACGGGCATCGTACGAACCAAAATGCACTCGATTAGTGTTAATAAGCTTAGATTATCCTTAGGAAGGTTAATACTTGTGATCAAAAATATGAAGTTCCATACAACAAGTCATGGCCAAAAAAACTAAGTATGGAGACTTTAAACACTCTAGAATGATCTTTCCTTCAACGATTTGATCAAACGTAACTCGTTTAGTCTATTACTTCACAACGAAGTAACAGTTTACCTTGTTACTTCGTGAGAAAGTAATAGTTGGTCAAATGGGCCAACGGGTATCGTACAAACCAAAACGCACTCGATTAGTGTTAATAAGCTTAGATTATCCTTGGGAAGGTTAATACTTGTGATCAAGAATATGAAGTTCCATACAACAAGTCATGGCCAAAAAAACTAAGTATGGAGACTTTAAACACTCTAGAATGATCGTTCCTTCAACCATTTGATCAAACGTAACTCGTTTAGTCTATTACTTCACCACGAAGTAACAATTTACCTTGTTACTTCGTGAGAAAGTTATAGTTGGTCAAATGGGCCAACGGGCATCTTACGAACCAAAACGCACTCGATTAGTGTTAATAAGCTTAGATTATCCTTGGGAAGGTTAAGACTTGTGATCAAGAATATGAAGTTCCATACAACAAGTCATGGCCAAAAAAACTAAGTATGGAGACTTTAAACACTCTAGAATGATCTTTCCTTCAACGATTTGATCAAACGTAACTCGTTTAGTCTATTACTTCACCACGAAGTAACAATTTACCTTGTTACTTCGTGAGAAAGTTATAGTTGGTCAAATGGGCCAACATGCATCTTACGAACCAAAACGCACTCGATTAGTATTAATAAGCTTAGATTATCCTTGGGAAGGTTAAGACTTGTGATCAAGAATATGAAGTTCCATACAACAAGTCATTGCCAAAAAAACTAAGTATGGAGACTTTAAACACTCTAGAATGATCTTTCCTTCAACGATTTGATCAAACGTAACTCGTTTAGTCTATTACTTCACCACGAAGTAACAATTTACCTTGTGACTTCGTGAGAAAGTTATAGTTGGTCAAATGGGCCAACATGCATCTTACGAACCAAAACGCACTCGATTAGTGTTAATAAGCTTAGATTATCCTTGGGAAGGTTAAGACTTGTGATCAAGAATATGAAGTTCCATACAACAAGTCATTGCCAAAAAAACTAAGTATGGAGACTTTAAACACTCTAGAATGATCTTTCCTTCAACGATTTGATCAAACGTAACTCGTTTAGTCTATTACTTCACCACGAAGTAACAATTTACCTTGTTACTTCGTGAGAAAGTTATAGTTGGTCAAATTGGCCAACGGGTATCGTACGAACCAAAACGCACTCGATTAGTGTTAATAAGCTTAGATTATGCTTGGGAAGGTTAATACTTGTGATCAAGAATATCACATTCCATACAACAAGTCATGGCCAAAAAAACTAAGTATGGAGACTTTAAACACTCTAGAATGATCTTTCCTTCAACGATTTGATCAAACGTAACCCGTTTAGTCTATTACTTCACCACGAAGTAACAGTTTACCTTGTTACTTCGTGAGAAAGTTATAGTTGGTCAAATGGGCCAACGGGCATCGTACGAACCAAAATGCACTCGATTAGTGTTAATAAGCTTAGATTATCCTTAGGAAGGTTAATACTTGTGATCAAAAATATGAAGTTCCATACAACAAGTCATGGCCAAAAAAACTAAGTATGGACACTTTAAACACTCTAGAATGATCTTTCCTTCAACGATTTGATCAAACGTAACTCGTTTAGTCTATTACTTCACAACGAAGTAACAGTTTACCTTGTTACTTCGTGAGAAAGTAATAGTTGGTCAAATGGGCCAACGGGTATCGTACAAACCAAAACGCACTCGATTAGTGTTAATAAGCTTAGATTATCCTTGGGAAGGTTAATACTTGTGATCAAGAATATGAAGTTCCATACAACAAGTCATGGCCAAAAAAACTAAGTATGGAGACTTTAAACACTCTAGAATGATCGTTCCTTCAACCATTTGATCAAACGTAACTCGTTTAGTCTATTACTTCACCACGAAGTAACAATTTACCTTGTTACTTCGTGAGAAAGTTATAGTTGGTCAAATGGGCCAACGGGCATCTTACGAACCAAAACGCACTCGATTAGTGTTAATAAGCTTAGATTATCCTTGGGAAGGTTAAGACTTGTGATCAAGAATATGAAGTTCCATACAACAAGTCATGGCCAAAAAAACTAAGTATGGAGACTTTAAACACTCTAGAATGATCTTTCCTTCAACGATTTGATCAAACGTAACTCGTTTAGTCTATTACTTCACCACGAAGTAACAATTTACCTTGTTACTTCGTGAGAAAGTTATAGTTGGTCAAATGGGCCAACATGCATCTTACGAACCAAAACGCACTCGATTAGTATTAATAAGCTTAGATTATCCTTGGGAAGGTTAAGACTTGTGATCAAGAATATGAAGTTCCATACAACAAGTCATTGCCAAAAAAACTAAGTATGGAGACTTTAAACACTCTAGAATGATCTTTCCTTCAACGATTTGATCAAACGTAACTCGTTTAGTCTATTACTTCACCACGAAGTAACAATTTACCTTGTTACTTCGTGAGAAAGTTATAGTTGGTCAAATTGGCCAACGGGTATCGTACGAACCAAAACGCACTCGATTAGTGTTAATAAGCTTAGATTATGCTTGGGAAGGTTAATACTTGTGATCAAGAATATGACGTTCCATACAACAAGTCATGGCCAAAAAAACTAAGTATGGAGACTTTAAACACTCTAGAATGATCTTTCCTTCAACGATTTGATCAAACGTAACCCGTTTAGTCTATTACTTCACCACGAAGTAACAGTTTACCTTGTTACTTCGTGAGAAAGTTATAGTTGGTCAAATGGGCCAACGGGCATCGTACGAACCAAAATGCACTCGATTAGTGTTAATAAGCTTAGATTATCCTTAGGAAGGTTAATACTTGTGATAAAAAATATGAAGTTCCATACAACAAGTCATGGCCAAAAAAACTAAGTATGGAGACTTTAAACACTCTAGAATGATCTTTCCTTCAACGATTTGATCAAACGTAACTCGTTTAGTCTATTACTTCACAACGAAGTAACAGTTTACCTTGTTACTTCGTGAGAAAGTAATAGTTGGTCAAATGGGCCAACGGGTATCGTACAAACCAAAACGCACTCGATTAGTGTTAATAAGCTTAGATTATCCTTGGGAAGGTTAATACTTGTGATCAAGAATATGAAGTTCCATACAACAAGTCATGGCCAAAAAAACTAAGTATGGAGACTTTAAACACTCTAGAATGATCGTTCCTTCAACCATTTGATCAAACGTAACTCGTTTAGTCTATTACTTCACCACGAAGTAACAATTTACCTTGTTACTTCGTGAGAGAGTTATAGTTGGTCAAATGGGCCAACGGGCATCTTACGAACCAAAACGCACTCGATTAGTGTTAATAAGCTTAGATTATCCTTGGGAAGGTTAAGACTTGTGATCAAGAATATGAAGTTCCATACAACAAGTCATGGCCAAAAAAACTAAGTATGGAGACTTTAAACACTCTAGAATGATCTTTCCTTCAACCATTTGATCAAACGTAACTCGTTTAGTCTATTACTTCACCACGAAGTAACAATTTACCTTGTTACTTCGTGAGAAAGTTATAGTTGGTCAAATGGGCCAACATGCATCTTACGAACCAAATCGCACTCGATTAGTGTTAATAAGCTTAGATTATCCTTGGGAAGGTTAATACTTGTGATCAAGAATATGAAGAAGAAAGAAGGTTTATAAAAAGTAAAAAATGGGGGGGTACTACATCGGGAGCCGAGCGTTGTACCCAATCACTCGTTCCAAACAAAAAGAGGGGTTTATAAGAACACCCCAAAATATTAGCCTAAAGGCTATGCTCGAGATATCCAACCTAACAAGCGCCTTCCCACTAGAGCAATGACCGCCCGTGAGAGTGTAGTATCTAGAAGTCACACCCAAAGTCAAAGTGTGCAATCGAAATACCTTCTCCCACATAGGGAGGCCAAGGCCTTTGTGAGAAGGGCGCACTTCCTCGAAGATGTGTACACCGCCCGTGAGAGTAAGATACTTAGAAGTCGTTCCCGATGAGGGCTTACGTAAGCATCCTCTCCCACATAGGGAGGCGTATACATTTCGAGCGAAGCCAAAGTGATCGTAACTATTACAAAAAAGAGCGTACCACAAAGCCGGGTACCTCGTAAAATAACCTAAACTAGAAAAGAAAAGGACGTACAACAAAAAGTAACAACAAAAAATCATGATCGCGGTTTAGGGTGTCGAAAAGTAGGCCAACACATCTTGTCTTTCTCAATAAGAACCCGAACCTTGTGGCTAGCCAAAGTGCTCGTTTGACGATCGTTGAGGCGAAGCATACAAGCTTCATTAGCGAGTTGATCCGCCACTTGGTTGCCCTCCCTATAAGTATGATGCATGGTCCCATTGACAAGGACCAATAGGGTGCGAATCTCTTCAATTTGTCGAATGATCTTCCATGGGCCTCCTCTCTTCGCATTCACAATGGGTAAAGTGATAAGGGCATCCGTTTCAATGTCCACGTCTCGCACACCGAGAGAATGACAATATTGTAGACCTTGATAGATAGCCAAGAGCTCCGCTTCAACATTCGTCATAGGCTCCAAGGCAATGTGATAAGTCCAAGCACAATTCCCCAAATGGTCACGAAGAATGCCACCACCACCGGCCATCCCGGGGTTCCCTTTAGAGCTACCATCCGTGTTGAGCTTCCATCGCCCATCCCCCGGTTTCTTCCACACAACCTCAATGGGAGGTTTAAGACGGACTCTAGCAAGTTTAATACCCCACATCTCCACGACGTATTTGGACCCGCGCCAAAGGATCTCCTCACACGGATTAATGGTGAAGAGGTCAATCACATGTCGGACAACCCTATGAATGATGACTTTGGCATTCATCGGGACTCCATTATGTCGAGCCGCATTTCTTGCCGTCCAAATGTACCATAGCACCAAGATAGGAACAATAATACGAATGTGGCCGGGAGGAGTATGACGCCTCTCTTTGATCCAATACGCAATTAAATTGTTCCAAGAAATAAAGACGGGTTGCTTGATATGGAAAGTGCGGAAGAAATAAGACCATACCTCTTGGGCAAGCGGGCTAGACCAAAAGACGTGATCCGTAGTCTCCACATCCCGGCAACAATTGCATTGCGATATAATCTCCATCTCCAGGCGTTTGGCGATCTTTTGATCCGTAGGTAAGAGGTTTTGCACATATCGCCACGCAAAGAAGGAGATATTCGGAAGGAGTAGACGATGCCAAAGGAACCTATAGATGCCGGAAGGAGTATAGGGGTCACAAATGGATCGGCGTGCGGACTTAGTAGAGAAAAACCCATTAGGATCAAGCTTCCAAAGAGGAGTATCTTTTCCTTCTTGATAAATGGGGACCTCTACCACCCGAGCCACGTCATCATCCTCCAATACCTCCTCAAGTTTACCAATGTCCCATTCCCCGTTGACCCAAAAGTCACTAATGCGCGTGCGGGAGTTAATTTGCACACCATCCCGGGGTCTAAGAAGGCCTTCTTTCAACCATTGATCCACCCAAAAGAGCGAGGAACCATCCTTGATGATCCAAAACATATGTTGTTGGGCTTTGGAAGCCGCTTTAGTCAATCTTCTCCATCCACGAAAGTCCCAAGTTTTGCTACTAAAGATAGGATCCCGCGTAGCGTACCTAGACATCATGTATTTGGCCCATAAAGAATCTTGCAAACGAAACCTCCACCAAAGTTTAAGCCCAAAAGCTTCCACCAAGCACTCAAGAGAGGAAATATTAAGGCCACCCATTGCAAAAGGTTTACAAATTCTTTCCCAACTTCTCCAATGAATCTTCCTTCTTTCCTCATTCGAGCCCCAAAGAAACCGAGCAAAAATCTTCTCAAGATGTTCGAGGACGCAAGCCGGAGGCACCATGATTTGACAAAGATAGATCGGAATGGAGCAAAGGACACTTTTGATGAGAGTGAGCCGACCACCAAAATTAAGAAATTTCAATTCCCAACCACTTATAAGGCCGCGGATTTGGTCAATCCACATATCAAAGTAGGCTTGTTGCATTCTTCCACGAATAATAGGGGCGCCAAGGTAAGTAATGGGGAACTCACCTTTCTCAAAACCCGTGAGGCCGTGGATAGCATGGACATGTGCACCATTGATCCGAGGGGATGTGATGAAGCAACTTTTGGATGCATTGATATGTTGACCCGAAACCCTTTCATAAAGATGTAAGAAGTCCATGAGCTTGGCCATGTTGTCCAAGGATCCCTTCACAAATATAATGCAATCATCCGCATAAGCCAAATGAGACACATCCATAGCGCCCCCATTGTTGAGATAAAGATCCGGATTGCGCTCGTAAAGTTGATTAAGTCCTCTAGAAAGGAATTCGGCGGCAATAATGAATAGGGCGGGAGATATGGGGTCCCCTTGACGCACTCCATGCTTAGACTCAAAGAAGCCGTGGCATTGACCATTGACAAGCACGGAGAAGAAGCAATTCTCCACGCAATTCTTGATGAGATCAATCCACTCCCGAGAGAAACCGAACTTAAGAAGGCATTGATATAAGAATTCCCAACTCAATCTATCATAGGCTTTCTCCATATCAAGTTTCACCACAAGGTTGTGCACATCTCTTTTTGCATTGAGATTAGAGGCCAATTCTTGGGCAAGAAGGATATTGTCACCAATAAGGCGACCTTTAACAAAACCACTTTGATTAAGAGAAATAATATTGGGTAAGAAGGAGGCTAACCGGTCATTGAGGAGTTTAGAAATGATCTTATAACTCACGTTGCAAAGACTAATCGGCCTATAGTCTTTCCACTCTTTGGGGTCTTTCTTCTTCGGAATAAGCACAATGTTGGTCGCCTTGAAGATGCGAGGAAAGGTGGTGCCACGAAAGAAATCCAAAACCGCCTCAAGGATATCCTCTTTAATAATGTCCCAACAAGATTGATAGAAGTGGGCATTGAAACCATCCGGACCCGCCACACTATCTGAGCTAAGACCAAAGACAACATCTTTAACCTCTTCAAGATTTGGGGCCCGGCAAAGCCAAGTATTGTCACTCTCGGAAATAAGGCTAGGAATGAAATCAAGATTGTGGCCCTCAATAGTATCAATATTAGAAGCAAGGAGCTTGTCATAGTACCTCACGGCCGAGTTGCCAATCTCATCGGGGTTGTCCACCAAAAGACCGTTCTCGTGAATGCGAAAGATCTTGGCCTTTGCTTGCTTCTTCTTGGCCATAGCTTGAAAGAGCCTAGTGTTGCGCTCCCCTTCAATGGCCCATTTGCATTTCGCCCGTTGTTTCCAATATTCCGATTCCATAGTGCGAGTGAGAACAAAATCGGCATAACACTTATTCACCAAGGAACGGGAAGTAGGCGTGGGATCTTGATCATGGATAATCTCGGCTTGCTTGAGAGCTTCCTCCTTCTCCTTAATATTTTGGAAGATATTGCCGAAGGTGTTCCTATTCCAACTTTTGAGCTCCTTTCTCAAGCGAATAAGTTTGTCCCCAAGTTTGAATAACCCCGAACAAGTAGTAGGTTGATTCCAACACTCCTTAACTTTCCCAAGAAAGTCCTTGTGCTTGATCCACATATTTTGAAACCGAAAAGCCCTCGGCTTACTAGAGAGGATCCGCTCGAAATAAATAAAGAGTGGATTATGGTCCGAATGAAGTCTAGCCTCGTGAACGATCCGGGTGCTAGCAAAAGACGAACTCCAATCAAAATTGATGAGAGCACGATCAATCCGAGTACGCGTCCCATTGCTAGCCCAAGTGAAGGGGTTTCCTTCATAGCCGGCATCTTGTAGACCACAATCATCAATACAATCATGAAAGTCATCCATCTCCCCAATACTAGGCGGATTGATACCCTTTTTTTCCTCGTCCTTGAGAACGACATTGAAGTCCCCCACAACAAGCCACGGCTTTTGATCATCACTTCTTCGAAGACCATCCCAAAGGGGATGTCGAAGAGCCCGAGATTGAGCGGCATAGACAAAGGTGCATAATAACGGGTGAGGGAGGATATGAGAAGAAATGACACAATGAACAAATTGGTCATGATCCTCTAGAACCTCAATATGCATATCACTATCACCAAAGACCCAAATCTTGTTGTTGACATTAGAGAAAGCCGACTCGTAGTGGAACTTTTTCCGAAATTTATGCGCATCAAATGTAGCTTTGGGTTCAAGAAGGGCAAGAACCTTAGGCTTATGACGGAGGACCAAATTCGCAACATTATCTCCATTATTACGTTTACCAACTCCACGCACGTTCCAACAAACAAATAACATCAATAAGATTGGGAGGGAGACGTACCATCACGGGAAAGCAAATTGCGTTTCGCTTTTTCTTTCCTTTTTTCCTTCTTTTTTTGATTTTTGCTCTTTGTTGAGGACGAACCATGCTCATTTCTTTTGTTGTTGGATTCCTCAAGGACGCTTTGGCTAAGATCCGCCTCCTCAACAACCGTGTCATCCCTCATGGCTTCTTCATTAGAAGGCCAAAATATGGAGATCGGCGAGTTAGGTGGGGTGGATGTATCACATGAAAAGTCCTCGCGAGAGCAAACCCTTGGGGAGAGAACTTTAGATGTAGGTTGATAGTTAGAATCCGAGAGACGAGCTCTATCATCATTATCATCTCTAAGAATAATGTCTTCATTCTCTTTTTCTTGAGCCTTTTTCAAGTCTTTCGCAAGTTCCTCATCCCTTAAGAGTTGTTCATCTCTCTCCTTAATCACGACATCGATGTTAGCCAACTTAATGTGTATTTGAGGCTCCACCTCCTCGGCCGGCTTAATCAAGTTATCCAAAAGGGTTCCTCCTCCATTGCTAGTGTTCTTCAACATTTGATCCTTTTCTTTCTCGACTTTGGATTCTTGCTCAAGGGGATTGGTAGGGATGTCCCATTTCTTTAAAATCCTTTTCGGTGGTGAGTTCGGGGCGACGTTTCTCTTTGGCTTAAACCTCCAACCATTAATGTTGGTATCACTAATTTTGGTGCCTTGTGTATCATCAACCTTCTCCTTCGCCTCTTGGGATTTATCAACACCACATTCATCAATTTTATGCCCCATTCGATGACACTTACGACAAAAGTTCGGGAGATTTTCATACACAACCTTTTGCTTGATGATCTCCACGGCCCCATGAGCATCTTCAATCCCCCATTCGATTTCTTCTTTCAACGTGTCGAGAAGGTTCACCTCGACACATATACGAGGATAATCGGGCCGTGACAAAGTGGCCGCTCCTTCATTGAGCCTCAATGGTCTCCCAAAATAATAGCCAATATTCATAAGAGCATTTCTTTCACAAAACCGTAGATTAAGGTTTGGTAGACCGATCCATACCGGAGCTATAGGAGGTTCACGCTCGGGGTCGAAGTCCGGGGTCCATTTATAGATAGAACCATTGAGATCAAGAAACCGAAGGTCCTTCTTCAACCAAAGGCGAGTATAGTCCTCCTCCAAAGTTAGTTTCATCATAACGTGCCGCGGTCCTATAGGGCCAAGAGTGTAATTTCCTTTGAGTTTGAGCTTTGCCATCTTGTTATGGATGTAAGTGTAGCTCGGCTTAACAATGGCAAAGCGAAGGATTAATACAAGCTTAAGCCTATCATCAAGAGCTTTGATTTCCTTATCTTTGAAAATAATCATGGCTTTGCCTTTGAACATCCGAAAATCCATGTTGGTGAGATTAGGATCATCAATGAGAGAGCGGTTGATATCGTATTGTCTCGTAGGTGCGGCCGCTTGAGCATAGGAAGCACGTCTAATAGGGGCCCGAACTTGATAAGGTCTCGGATTCTCCGGAGCCGTATTAGGTTGCTTAACAAATAGAGGAGCCCTTGCCACTTTAGAGAAGTTACTCGAGAGAGGCGGGAAGTGGCCGGATCCAATCTTAGATGTGCTCGCAACATTAGAAGTCTTGTTGGAATCCATAGCTTGTTTAGCCTTATCGAGAGCATCTTTATCAAATGTAACAAGCTTTGAGTTCATGATCAAATTAGTTTCAATCCCCACTTTATCTTGTTTGAGAGATTGGTCCATATGCAAGTTCGGCTCATGAATTAGAGCATTGTTCATTGATTTTCGGTCAACATAAGGAACAAGGGCGTTGACTGTTGACTTTTCGTAAGTCAAAGTTGACTGAGTCAAAGTAGGTGATATGGCAGTGGGTCCCACGTTTGTCATTAAAGTATTGGAGTTGACAATAGGAAGGTCAACACTCTTACAAAGTGATGTGTCAAAATGGGGTGATGACATGTGTAAGGTATGGTCCACATCCATGGTGGGGGACAAAGGGACAAGACAAGAGCACTCTTGTCCCCTTAATGCTCTTACACAACCACCAACACACAAGGCTCAAGGTAGTGGATTAGTCTTGTCACAACTACCAAACCCTAAACCCTAGTTGACCGCCGCCACCACAAGTTTGACCGGAGAGAGGTGGCGCACGGTGGCTCGCCGGAGCGGCGCTGAAATGTCGCCGGAAGTTCCATACAACAAGTCATGGCCAAAAAAACTAAGTATGGAGACTTTAAACACTCTAGAATGATCGTTCCTTCAACCATTTGATCAAACGTAACTCGTTTAGTCTATTACTTCACCACGAAGTAATAATTTACCTTGTTACTTCGTGAGAAAGTTATAGTTGGTCAAATGGGCCAACGGGCATCTTACGAACCAAAACGCACTCGATTAGTGTTAATAAGCTTAGATTATCCTTGGGAAGGTTAAGACTTGTGATCAAGAATATGAGAGAAAATAAAAGGTTTATAAAAAGGGAAACAAAGGGGAGGTACTACATAGCGAGGCCGTATGGTGTACCCCACCCATACGAAAATATTCTGCGATTGTGATCAAGAATATGAAGTTCCATACAACAAGTCATGGCCAAAAAAACTAAGTATGGAGACTTTAAACACTCTAGAATGATCTTTCCTTCAACCATTTGATCAAACGTAACTCGTTTAGTCTATTACTTCACCACGAAGTAACAATTTACCTTGTTACTTCGTGAGAAAGTTATAGTTGGTCAAATGGGCCAACGGGCATCTTACAAACCAAAACGCACTCGATTAGTGTTAATAAGCTTAGATTATCCTTGGGAAGGTTAAGACTTGTGATCAAGAATATGAAGTTCCATACAACAAGTCATTGCCAAAAAAACTAAGTATGGAGACTTTAAACACTCTAGAATGATCTTTCCTTCAACGATTTGATCAAATGTAACTCGTTTAGTCTATTACTTCACCACGAAGTAACAATTTACCTTGTTACTTCGTGAGAAAGTTATAGTTGGCCAAATTGGCCAACGGGTATCGTACGAACCAAAACGCACTCGATTAGTGTTAATAAGCTTAGATTATCCTTGGGAAGGTTAAGACTTGTGATCAAGAATATGAAGTTCCATACAACAAGTCATTGCCAAAAAAACTAAGTATGGAGACTTTAAACACTCTAGAATGACGTTTCCTTCAACCATTTGATCAAACGTAACTCGTTTAGTCTATTACTTCACTACGAAGTAACAATTTACCTTGTTACTTCGTGAGAAAGTTATAGTTGGTCAAATGGGCCAACGGGCATCTTACGAACCAAAACGCACTCGATTAGTGTTAATAAGCTTAGATTATCCTTGGGAAGGTTAAGACTTGTGATCAAGAATATGAAGTTCCATACAACAAGTCATGGCCAAAAAAACTAAGTATGGAGACTTTAAACACTCTAGAATGATCTTTCCTTCAACCATTTGATCAAACGTAACTCGTTTAGTCTATTACTTCACCACGAAGTAACAATTTACCTTGTTACTTCGTGAGAAAGTTATAGTTGGTCAAATGGGCCAACGGGCATCTTACAAACTAAAACGCACTCGATTAGTGTTAATAAGCTTAGATTATCCTTGGGAAGGTTAAGACTTGTGATCAAGAATATGAAGTTCCATACAACAAGTCATTGCCAAAATACTAAGTATGGAGACTTTAAACACTCTAGAATGATCTTTCCTTCAACGATTTGATCAAACGTAACTCGTTTAGTCTATTACTTCACCACGAAGTAACAATTTACCTTGTTACTTCGTGAGAAAGTTATAGTTGGTCAAATTGGCCAACGGGTATCGTACGAACCAAAACGCACTCGATTAGTGTTAATAAGCTTAGATTATGCTTGGGAAGGTTAATACTTGTGATCAAGAATATGAAGTTCCATACAACAAGTCATGGCCAAAAAAACTAAGTATGGAGACTTTAAACACTCTAGAATGATCTTTCCTTCAACGATTTGATCAAACGTAACTCGTTTAGTCTATTACTTCACCACGAAGTAACAGTTTACCTTGTTACTTCGTGAGAAAGTTATAGTTGGTCAAATGGGCCAACGGGCATCGTACGAACCAAAATGCACTCGATTAGTGTTAATAAGCTTAGATTATCCTTAGGAAGGTTAATACTTGTGATCAAAAATATGAAGTTCCATACAACAAGTCATGGCCAAAAAAACTAAGTATGGAGACTTTAAACACTCTAGAATGATCTTTCCTTCAACGATTTGATCAAACGTAACTCGTTTAGTCTATTACTTCACAACGAAGTAACAGTTTACCTTGTTACTTCGTGAGAAAGTAATAGTTGGTCAAATGGGCCAACGGGTATCGTACAAAACAAAACGCACTCGATTAGTGTTAATAAGCTTAGATTATCCTTGGGAAGGTTAATACTTGTGATCAAGAATATGAAGTTCCATACAACAAGTCATGGCCAAAAAAACTAAGTATGGAGACTTTAAACACTCTAGAATGATCTTTCCTTCAACCATTTGATCAAACGTAACTCGTTTAGTCTATTACTTCACCACGAAGTAACAATTTACCTTGTTACTTCGTGAGAAAGTTATAGTTGGTCAAATGGGCCAACGGGCATCTTACGAACCAAAACGCACTCGATTAGTGTTAATAAGCTTAGATTATCCTTAGGTTAATACTTGTGATCAAGAATATGAAGTTCCATACAACAAGTCATGGCCAAAAAAACTAAGTATGGAGACTTTAAACACTCTAGAATGATCTTTCCTTCAACGATTTGATCAAACGTAACTCGTTTAGTCTATTACTTCACAACGAAGTAACAGTTTACCTTGTTACTTCGTGAGAAAGTAATAGTTGGTCAAATGGGCCAACGGGTATCGTACAAACCAAAACGCACTCGATTAGTGTTAATAAGCTTAGATTATTCTTGGGAAGGTTAATACTTGTGATCAAGAATATGAAATTCCATACAACAAGTCATGGCCAAAAAAACTAAGTATGGAGACTTTAAACACTCTAGAATGATCGTTCCTTCAACCATTTGATCAAACGTAACTCGTTTAGTCTATTACTTCACCACGAAGTAACAATTTACCTTGTTACTTCGTGAGAAAGTTATAGTTGGTCAAATGGGCCAACGGGCATCTTACGAACCAAAACGCACTCGATTAGTGTTAATAAGCTTAGATTATCCTTGGGAAGGTTAAGACTTGTGATCAAGAATATGAAGTTCCATACAACAAGTCATGGCCAAAAAAACTAAGTATGGAGACTTTAAACACTCTAGAATGATCTTTCCTTCAACCATTTGATCAAACGTAACTCGTTTAGTCTATTACTTCACCACGAAGTAACAATTTACCTTGTTACTTCGTGAGAAAGTTATAGTTGCTCAAATGGGCCAACATGCATCTTACGAACCAAAACGCACTCGATTAGTGTTAATAATCTTAGATTATCCTTAGTTTAATACTTGTGATCAAGAATATGAAGTTCCATACAACAAGTCATGGCCAAAAAAACTAAGTATGGAGACTTTAAACACTCTAGAATGATCTTTCCTTCAACCATTTGATCAAACGTAACTCGTTTAGTCTATTACTTCACCACGAAGTAACAATTTACCTTGTTACTTCGTGAGAAAGTTATAGTTGGTCAAATGGGCCAACGGGCATCTTACAAACCAAAACGCACTCGATTAGTGTTAATAAGCTTAGATTATCCTTGGGAAGGTTAAGACTTGTGATCAAGAATATGAAGTTCCATACAACAAGTCATTGCCAAAAAAACTAAGTATGGAGACTTTAAACACTCTAGAATGATCTTTCCTTCAACGATTTGATCAAACGTAACTCGTTTAGTCTATTACTTCACCACGAAGTAACAATTTACCTTGTTACTTCGTGAGAAAGTTATAGTTGGTCAAATTGGCCAACGGGTATCGTACGAACCAAAACGCACTCGATTAGTGTTAATAAGCTTAGATTATGCTTGGGAAGGTTAATACTTGTGATCAAGAATATGAAGTTCCATACAACAAGTCATGGCCAAAAAAACTAAGTATGGAGACTTTAAACACTCTAGAATGATCTTTCCTTCAACGATTTGATCAAACGTAACTCGTTTAGTCTATTACTTCACCACGAAGTAACAGTTTACCTTGTTACTTCGTGAGAAAGTTATAGTTGGTCAAATGGGCCAACGGGCATCGTACGAACCAAAATGCACTCGATTAGTGTTAATAAGCTTAGATTATCCTTAGGAAGGTTAATACTTGTGATCAAAAATATGAAGTTCCATACAACAAGTCATGGCCAAAAAAACTAAGTATGGAGACTTTAAACACTCTAGAATGATCTTTCCTTCAACGATTTGATCAAACGTAACTCGTTTAGTCTATTACTTCACAACGAAGTAACAGTTTACCTTGTTACTTCGTGAGAAAGTTATAGTTGGTCAAATGGGCCAACGGGCATCGTACGAACCAAAATGCACTCGATTAGTGTTAATAAGCTTAGATTATCCTTAGGAAGGTTAATACTTGTGATCAAAAATATGAAGTTCCATACAACAAGTCATGGCCAAAAAAACTAAGTATGGAGACTTTAAACACTCTAGAATGATCTTTCCTTCAACGATTTGATCAAACGTAACTCGTTTAGTCTATTACTTCACCACGAAGTAACAGTTTACCTTGTTACTTCGTGAGAAAGTTATAGTTGGTCAAATGGGCCAACGGGCATCGTACGAACCAAAATGCACTCGATTAGTGTTAATAAGCTTAGATTATCCTTAGGAAGGTTAATACTTGTGATCAAAAATATGAAGTTCCATACAACAAGTCATGGCCAAAAAAACTAAGTATGGAGACTTTAAACACTCTAGAATGATCTTTCCTTCAACGATTTGATCAAACGTAACTCGTTTAGTCTATTACTTCACAACGAAGTAACAGTTTACCTTGTTACTTCGTGAGAAAGTAATAGTTGGTCAAATGGGCCAACGGGTATCGTACAAACCAAAACGCACTCGATTAGTGTTAATAAGCTTAGATTATCCTTGGGAAGGTTAATACTTGTGATCAAGAATATGAAGTTCCATACAACAAGTCATTGCCAAAAAAACTAAGTATGGAGACTTTAAACACTCTAGAATGATCGTTCCTTCAACCATTTGATCAAACGTAACTCGTTTAGTCTATTACTTCACCACGAAGTAACAATTTACCTTGTTACTTCGTGAGAAAGTAATAGTTGGTCAAATGGGCCAACGGGTATCGTACAAACCAAAACGCACTCGATTAGTGTTAATAAGCTTAGATTATCCTTGGGAAGGTTAATACTTGTGATCAAGAATATGAAGTTCCATACAACAAGTCATGGCCAAAAAAACTAAGTATGGAGACTTTAAACACTCTAGAATGATCGTTCCTTCAACCATTTGATCAAACGTAACTCGTTTAGTCTATTACTTCACCACGAAGTAACAATTTACCTTGTTACTTCGTGATAAAGTTATAGTTGGTCAAATGGGCCAACGGGCATCTTACGAACCAAAACGCACTCGATTAGTGTTAATAAGCTTAGATTATCCTTGGGAAGGTTAATACTTGTGATCAAGAATATGAAGTTCCATACAACAAGTCATGGCCAAAAAAACTAAGTATGGAGACTTTAAACACTCTAGAATGATCTTTCCTTCAACCATTTGATCAAACGTAACTCGTTTTGTCTATTACTTCACCACGAAGTAACAATTTACCTTGTTACTTCGTGAGAAAGTTATAGTTGGTCAAATGGGCCAACGGGCATCTTACGAACCAAAACGCACTCGATTAGTGTTAATAAGCTTAGATTATCCTTAGGTTAATACTTGTGATCAAGAATATGAAGTTCCATACAACAAGTCATGGCCAAAAAAACTAAGTATGGAGACTTTAAACACTCTAGAATGATCTTTCCTTCAACGATTTGATCAAACGTAACTCGTTTAGTCTATTACTTCACAACGAAGTAACAGTTTACCTTGTTACTTCGTGAGAAAGTAATAGTTGGTCAAATGGGCCAACGGGTATCGTACAAACCAAAACGCACTCGATTAGTGTTAATAAGCTTAGATTATTCTTGGGAAGGTTAATACTTGTGATCAAGAATATGAAGTTCCATACAACAAGTCATGGCCAAAAAAACTAAGTATGGAGACTTTAAACACTCTAGAATGATCTTTCCTTCAACGATTTGATCAAACGTAACTCGTTTAGTCTATTACTTCACCACGAAGTAACAATTTACCTTGTTACTTCGTGAGAAAGTTATAGTTGGTCAAATTGGCCAACGGGTATCGTACGAACCAAAACGCACTCGATTAGTGTTAATAAGCTTAGATTATGCTTGGGAAGGTTAATACTTGTGATCAAGAATATGAAGTTCCATACAACAAGTCATGGCCAAAAAAACTAAGTATGGAGACTTTAAACACTCTAGAATGATCTTTCCTTCAACGATTTGATCAAACGTAACTCGTTTAGTCTATTACTTCACCACGAAGTAACAGTTTACCTTGTTACTTCGTGAGAAAGTTATAGTTGGTCAAATGGGCCAACGGGCATCGTACGAACCAAAATGCACTCGATTAGTGTTAATAAGCTTAGATTATCCTTAGGAAGGTTAATACTTGTGATCAAAAATATGAAGTTCCATACAACAAGTCATGGCCAAAAAAACTAAGTATGGAGACTTTAAACACTCTAGAATGATCTTTCCTTCAACGATTTGATCAAACGTAACTCGTTTAGTCTATTACTTCACCACGAAGTAACAGTTTACCTTGTTACTTCGTGAGAAAGTTATAGTTGGTCAAATTGGCCAACGGGTATCGTACGAACCAAAACGCACTCGATTAGTGTTAATAAGCTTAGATTATGCTTGGGAAGGTTAATACTTGTGATCAAGAATATGAAGTTCCATACAACAAGTCATTGCCAAAAAAACTAAGTATGGAGACTTTAAACACTCTAGAATGATCTTTCCTTCAACGATTTGATCAAACGTAACTCGTTTAGTCTATTACTTCACCACGAAGTAACAGTTTACCTTGTTACTTCGTGAGAAAGTTATAGTTGGTCAAATGGGCCAACGGGCATCGTACGAACCAAAATGCACTCGATTAGTGTTAATAAGCTTAGATTATCCTTAGGAAGGTTAATACTTGTGATCAAAAATATGAAGTTCCATACAACAAGTCATGGCCAAAAAAACTAAGTATGGAGACTTTAAACACTCTAGAATGATCTTTCCTTCAACGATTTGATCAAACGTAACTCGTTTAGTCTATTACTTCACAACGAAGTAACAGTTTACCTTGTTACTTCGTGAGAAAGTTATAGTTGGTCAAATGGGCCAACGGGCATCGTACGAACCAAAATGCACTCGATTAGTGTTAATAAGCTTAGATTATCCTTAGGAAGGTTAATACTTGTGATCAAAAATATGAAGTTCCATACAACAAGTCATGGCCAAAAAAACTAAGTATGGAGACTTTAAACACTCTAGAATGATCTTTCCTTCAACGATTTGATCAAACGTAACTCGTTTAGTCTATTACTTCACCACGAAGTAACAGTTTACCTTGTTACTTCGTGAGAAAGTTATAGTTGGTCAAATGGGCCAACGGGCATCGTACGAACCAAAATGCACTCGATTAGTGTTAATAAGCTTAGATTATCCTTAGGAAGGTTAATACTTGTGATCAAAAATATGAAGTTCCATACAACAAGTCATGGCCAAAAAAACTAAGTATGGAGACTTTAAACACTCTAGAATGATCTTTCCTTCAACCATTTGATCAAACGTAACTCGTTTAGTCTATTACTTCACCACGAAGTAACAATTTACCTTGTTACTTCGTGAGAAAGTTATAGTTGGTCAAATGGGCCAACGGGCATCTTACAAACCAAAACGCACTCGATTAGTGTTAATAAGCTTAGATTATCCTTGGGAAGGTTAAGACTTGTGATCAAGAATATGAAGTTCCATACAACAAGTCATTGCCAAAAAAACTAAGTATGGAGACTTTAAACACTCTAGAATGATCTTTCCTTCAACGATTTGATCAAACGTAACTCGTTTAGTCTATTACTTCACCACGAAGTAACAATTTACCTTGTTACTTCGTGAGAAAGTTATAGTTGCTCAAATGGGCCAACATGCATCTTACGAACCAAAACGCACTCGATTAGTGTTAATAATCTTAGATTATCCTTAGTTTAATACTTGTGATCAAGAATATGAAGTTCCATACAACAAGTCATGGCCAAAAAAACTAAGTATGGAGACTTTAAACACTCTAGAATGATCTTTCCTTCAACCATTTGATCAAACGTAACTCGTTTAGTCTATTACTTCACCACGAAGTAACAATTTACCTTGTTACTTCGTGAGAAAGTTATAGTTGGTCAAATGGGCCAACGGGCATCTTACAAACCAAAACGCACTCGATTAGTGTTAATAAGCTTAGATTATCCTTGGGAAGGTTAAGACTTGTGATCAAGAATATGAAGTTCCATACAACAAGTCATTGCCAAAAAAACTAAGTATGGAGACTTTAAACACTCTAGAATGATCTTTCCTTCAACGATTTGATCAAACGTAACTCGTTTAGTCTATTACTTCACCACGAAGTAACAATTTACCTTGTTACTTCGTGAGAAAGTTATAGTTGGTCAAATTGGCCAACGGGTATCGTACGAACCAAAACGCACTCGATTAGTGTTAATAAGCTTAGATTATGCTTGGGAAGGTTAATACTTGTGATCAAGAATATGAAGTTCCATACAACAAGTCATGGCCAAAAAAACTAAGTATGGAGACTTTAAACACTCTAGAATGATCTTTCCTTCAACGATTTGATCAAACGTAACTCGTTTAGTCTATTACTTCACCACGAAGTAACAGTTTACCTTGTTACTTCGTGAGAAAGTTATAGTTGGTCAAATGGGCCAACGGGCATCGTACGAACCAAAATGCACTCGATTAGTGTTAATAAGCTTAGATTATCCTTAGGAAGGTTAATACTTGTGATCAAAAATATGAAGTTCCATACAACAAGTCATGGCCAAAAAAACTAAGTATGGAGACTTTAAACACTCTAGAATGATCTTTCCTTCAACGATTTGATCAAACGTAACTCGTTTAGTCTATTACTTCACAACGAAGTAACAGTTTACCTTGTTACTTCGTGAGAAAGTTATAGTTGGTCAAATGGGCCAACGGGCATCGTACGAACCAAAATGCACTCGATTAGTGTTAATAAGCTTAGATTATCCTTAGGAAGGTTAATACTTGTGATCAAAAATATGAAGTTCCATACAACAAGTCATGGCCAAAAAAACTAAGTATGGAGACTTTAAACACTCTAGAATGATCTTTCCTTCAACGATTTGATCAAACGTAACTCGTTTAGTCTATTACTTCACCACGAAAAAACAGTTTACCTTGTTACTTCGTGAGAAAGTTATAGTTGGTCAAATGGGCCAACGGGCATCGTACGAACCAAAATGCACTCGATTAGTGTTAATAAGCTTAGATTATCCTTAGGAAGGTTAATACTTGTGATCAAAAATATGAAGTTCCATACAACAAGTCATGGCCAAAAAAACTAAGTATGGAGACTTTAAACACTCTAGAATGATCTTTCCTTCAACGATTTGATCAAACGTAACTCGTTTAGTCTATTACTTCACAACGAAGTAACAGTTTACCTTGTTACTTCGTGAGAAAGTAATAGTTGGTCAAATGGGCCAACGGGTATCGTACAAACCAAAACGCACTCGATTAGTGTTAATAAGCTTAGATTATCCTTGGGAAGGTTAATACTTGTGATCAAGAATATGAAGTTCCATACAACAAGTCATGGCCAAAAAAACTAAGTATGGAGACTTTAAACACTCTAGAATGATCGTTCCTTCAACCATTTGATCAAACGTAACTCGTTTAGTCTATTACTTCACCACGAAGTAACAATTTACCTTGTTACTTCGTGAGAAAGTAATAGTTGGTCAAATGGGCCAACGGGTATCGTACAAACCAAAACGCACTCGATTAGTGTTAATAAGCTTAGATTATCCTTGGGAAGGTTAATACTTGTGATCAAGAATATGAAGTTCCATACAACAAGTCATGGCCAAAAAAACTAAGTATGGAGACTTTAAACACTCTAGAATGATCGTTCCTTCAACCATTTGATCAAACGTAACTCGTTTAGTCTATTACTTCACCACGAAGTAACAATTTACCTTGTTACTTCGTGATAAAGTTATAGTTGGTCAAATGGGCCAACGGGCATCTTACGAACCAAAACGCACTCGATTAGTGTTAATAAGCTTAGATTATCCTTGGGAAGGTTAATACTTGTGATCAAGAATATGAAGTTCCATACAACAAGTCATGGCCAAAAAAACTAAGTATGGAGACTTTAAACACTCTAGAATGATCTTTCCTTCAACCATTTGATCAAACGTAACTCGTTTTGTCTATTACTTCACCACGAAGTAACAATTTACCTTGTTACTTCGTGAGAAAGTTATAGTTGGTCAAATGGGCCAACGGGCATCTTACGAACCAAAACGCACTCGATTAGTGTTAATAAGCTTAGATTATCCTTAGGTTAATACTTGTGATCAAGAATATGAAGTTCCATACAACAAGTCATGGCCAAAAAAACTAAGTATGGAGACTTTAAACACTCTAGAATGATCTTTCCTTCAACGATTTGATCAAACGTAACTCGTTTAGTCTATTACTTCACAACGAAGTAACAGTTTACCTTGTTACTTCGTGAGAAAGTAATAGTTGGTCAAATGGGCCAACGGGTATCGTACAAACCAAAACGCACTCGATTAGTGTTAATAAGCTTAGATTATTCTTGGGAAGGTTAATACTTGTGATCAAGAATATGAAGAAAAAGAGGTTTATAACAGAAAAAACAGGGGGGTACTACATCAGGAGCCGAGCGTTGTACCCAATCGCTCGATCCAAGCAAACAGTTGAGAAGCTAAGGGGTTCGTAAGGATTTCCCCAAAACCTAAGCCAAAGGGCTATACTCGAGATATCCAACCTACCAAGCGCCTTCCCACTAGAGCAATGACCGCCCGTGAGAGTGTAGTATTTAGAAATCACACCCAAAGCCGAAGTGTGCAATCGAAATACCCTCTCCCACATAGGGAGGCCAAGGTCTATGTGAGCAAGGCGCGCTTCCTCGAAAATGTATACACCGCCCGTGAGAGTAAGATACTTAGAAGTCGTACCCGGTGAGGGCTTACGCAATCCAAGCATCCTCTCCCACATAGGGAGGCGTATGCAATTTCGGGCGAAGCAATAATGATCGAAACTATTACAAAAAAGAGCATACCACAAACCCGGGTACCTCGAAAAATAACCTAAGCTAGAAAGGAAAGGAGCGTACAACAAGTAAAAACAACAAAAACAAACTATGGAAAGCAAAAAATCCAAAGAACTAGAATCAAACATCATGGCCTCGGCTTAGGGTGACGAAAGGTAGGCCAACACATCTTGTCTTTCTCAATAAGAACCCGAACCTTGTGGCTAGCCAAAGTGCCCGTTTGACGACCGTTGATGCGAAGAATGCATGCTTCATTAGCGAGTTGGTCCGCCACTTGGTTGCCCTCCCTATATGTATGATGCATGGTCCCATTGACAAGGACCAATAGGGTGCGAATCTCTTCAAGTTGCCGAATGATCTTCCATGGGCCTCCTCTCTTTGCATTCACAATGGGTAAGGTGATAAGGGCATCCGTTTCAATATCCACGTCACGCACTCCGAGAGAATGACAATATTGGAGACCTTGATAGATGGCCATAAGCTCCGCTTCAACATTCGTCATAGGCTCCAAAGCAATGTGATAAGTCCAAGCACAATTTCCCAAATGATCACGAAGAATGCCACCACCACCGGCCATCCCGGGGTTCCCTTTAGAGCTACCATCCGTGTTGAGCTTCCATCGCCCTTCCCCCGGTTTCTTCCACACAACCTCAATGGGAGGTTTAATACGAACTCTTGCAAGTTTAATACCCCACATATCCACAACGTATTTGGACCCGCGCCAAAGAATCTCCTCACCTGGATTGATAGTGAAGAGATCAATCACGTGGCGGACAACCCTATGAATGATGATTTTGGCATTCATGGGGACACCATTATGCCTAGCCGCATTTCTTGCCGTCCAAATGTACCATATCACCAAAATAGGAACAATAATACGAATGTGGCCGGGAGGGGTATGACGGCTCACTTTGATCCAATACGCAATTAAATTGTTCCAAGAAATAAAGACGGGTTGCTTGATATGGAAAGTGCGGAAAAAGTAAGACCATACCTCTTGGGCAAGCGGGCTAGACCAAAAGATGTGATCTGTAGTCTCCACATTCCGACAACAATTGCATTGCGAGGTAATCTCCATCTTCAAACGCTTAGCAATCTTTTCATCCGTAGGTAAGAGGTTTTGCACATATCGCCACGCAAAGAAGGAGATATTCGGAAGGAGTAGACGATGCCAAAGGAACCTATAGATGCCGGATGGAGTATAGGGGTCACAAATGGATCGGCGTGCGGACTTAGTAGAGAAAAACCCATTGGGATCAAGCTTCCAAAGCGGAGTGTCTTTGCCTTCTTGACCAATGGGGACCTCAATCACCCGAGCCACGTCATCATCCTCCAAGACCTCCTCAAGCTTAGCAATGTCCCATTCCCCGTTGACCCAAAAGTCACTAATGCGCATGCGGGAGTTAATATGCACGCCATCCCGGGGTCTAAGTAGGCCTTCTTTCAACCATTGATCCACCCAAAAGAACGAAGAGCCATCCTTGATGTCCCAAAACATATGTTGTTGGGCTTTGGAAGCCGCTTTAGTCAATCTTCTCCATCCACGAAAGTCCCAAGGCTTGCTACTAAAGATAGGATCCCGCATAGCGTACCTAGACATCATGTATTTGGCCCATAACGAGTCTTGCAAACGAAACCTCCACCAAAGTTTAAGACCAAAAGCTTCCACCAAGCAATCAAGAGAGGAAATATTAAGGCCACCCATGGCAAAAGGTTTGCAAATTCTTTCCCAACTTCTCCAATGAATTTTCCTCCTTTCCTCGTTCGATCCCCAAAGAAACCGAGCAAAAATTTTTTCAAGATGTTCGAGGACACAAGCCGGGGGCTCCATGATTTGACAAAGATAGATCGGAATGGAGCAAAGAACACTTTTGATGAGAGTGAGGCGACCACCAAAATTGAGGAATTTCAATTCCCATCCACTTATAAGGCCACGGATTTGGTCAATCCACATATCAAAATAGGCTTGTTGCATTCTTCCACGAATAATAGGGGCACCAAGATAAGTAATGGGGAACTCACCTTTCTCGAAGCCCGTGAGGTCGTGGATGGCATGGACATGCGCACCATTGATCCGAGGGGAAGTGATGAAGCAACTTTTGGATGCATTAATGTGTTGGCCCGAAGCCTCTTCATAAAGATGTAGGAAATCCATGAGTTTGGCCATGTTGTCCAAGGTTCCCTTCACAAAAATAATGCAATCATCCGCATAAGCCAAATGAGACACATCCATAACGCCCCCATTGTTGAGATAAAGATCCGGATTGCTCTCATAAAGTTGGTTAAGACCTCTCGAAAGGAATTCGGCGGCAATAATGAAGAGAGCGGGAGATATGGGGTCGCCTTGACGCACTCCATGCTTAGACTCGAAGAAACCGTGGCATGCACCATTGACAAGCACGGAGAAGAAGCAATTCTCCACGCAATTCTTAATGAGATCAATCCACTCCCGAGAAAAACCGAACTTAGTAAGGCATTGATATAAGAACCTCCAACTCAATCTATCATAAGCTTTCTCCATATCAAGTTTCACCACAAGATTGTGCACATCTCTTTTTGCATTGAGATTAGAGGCCAATTCTTGGGCAAGAAGGATATTGTCACCAATGAGGCGACCTTTGACAAAACCACTTTGATTAAGAGAAATAATATTGGGTAAAAGGGAGGCTAACCGGTCATTGAGGAGTTTAGAAATGATCTTATAACTCACGTTGCAAAGACTAATCGGCCTATAGTCTTTCCACTCTTTGGGGTCTTTCTTCTTCGGAATAAGCACAATGTTGGTCGCCTTGAAGATACGAGGAAAGGTGGTGCCACGAAAGAAATCCAAAACCGCCTCAAGAATATCCTCTTTGATAATGTCCCAACAAGATTGATAGAAGTGTGCATTGAAACCATCCGGACCCGCCACACTATCCGAGCTAAGACCAAAGACAACATCTTTAACCTCTTCAAGATTTGGGGCCCGGCAAAGCCAAGTATTGTCACTCTCGGAAATAAGGCTAGGAATGAAATCAAGATTGTGGCCCTCAATCGTATCAATATTAGAAGCAAGGAGGTTTTTATAGTACCTCTCGGCCGAATTGCCAATCTCATCGGGGTTGTCCACCAAAAGACCATTCTCGTGGATGCGAAAGATCTTGGCCTTTGCTTGTTTCTTCTTGGCCATAGCTTGAAAGAGCCTAGTGTTACGCTCCCCTTCAATGGCCCATTTGCATTTCGCCCGTTGTTTCCAATATTCCGATTCCATAGTGCGAGTGAGAACAAAATCGGCATAACACTTATTCACCAAGGAACGGGAAGTAGGAGTGGGATCATGATCATGGATAATCTCGGCTTGCTTGAGGGCATCCTCCTTATCCTTAATGTTTTGAAAGATATTGCCGAAGGTGATCCTATTCCAACTTTTGAGCTCCTTTCTCAATCGAATAAGTTTATCCCCAAGTTTGAATAACCCCGAACAAGTAGTAGGTTGGCTCCAACATTCCTTAACCTTCTCAAGAAAGTCCTTGTGCTTGATCCACATGTTTTGAAACCGAAACGCCCTCGGCTTACGAGAGAGGATCCGGTCAAAGTGGATAAAGAGTGGATTATGGTCCGAATGGAGTCTAGCCTCGTGGACGATCCGAGTGCTAGCAAAGGATGAACTCCAATCGAAATTGATTAGAGCACGATCAATCCTTGTACGAGTCCCATTGCTAGCCCAAGTGAAGGGATTGCCTTCATACCCGGCGTCTTGAAGGCCACAATCATCAATGCAATCATGGAAGTCATCCATCTCCCCAATGCTAGGCGGATTGATACCCCTTTTTTCCTCATCTTTAAGAACGACATTGAAGTCCCCCACAACTAACCACGGCTTTTGATCATCACTTCTTCGAAGACCATCCCAAAGGGGATGTCGAAGAGCCCGAGTTTTAGCGGCATAAACAAAAGTGCATAATAACGGATGAGGGAGGATATGAGAAGAAATGACACAATGAACAAATTGGTCATGATCCTCTAGAACCTCAATATGCATATCACTATCACCAAAGATCCAAATCTTGTTGTTGATATTAGAGAAAGCCGAGTCATAATGGAACTTTTTCCGGAATTTATGCGCATCAAATCTAGCTTTAGGTTCAAGGAGAGCAAGAACCTTAGGCTTATGACGAAGGACCAAATTCGCAACGTTATCTCCATTATTACGTTTACCAACTCCACGTACGTTCCAACAAACAAATAACATCAATAAGATTGGGAGGGAGACGTACCATCACTGGAAAGCAAATTGCGTTTCGCCTTTTCTTTCCTTTTTTCCTTCTTTCTTTGGTTTTTGCTCTTTGTTGAGGACGAACTATGGTTAAGATCCGGCTCCTCAACAACCGTGTCATCCCTCGCGGCTTCTTCATTAGATTGCCAAAGTGGAGAGCTCGGCGAGTTAGGAGGGGTGGATGTATCACATGTGAAAGTGTCCTCTTGAGAACAAACCCTTGGGGAGAGAACTTTAGATATCGGTTGATAGTCGGAGTCCGAAAGAAGAGCTCTATCATCATTATCATCTCTAAGAATAATATCTTCGTTCTCTTTTTCTTGAGCCTTTTTCAATTCTTTTGCAAGTTCCTCCTCCCTTAGGAGATGTTCATCTCCCTCCTTTGTCACGACATCAATGTTATCTATCTTAATGTGTATTTGTGGATCCACCTCCTCGGCCGGCTTAATCGTATTGACCATAAGATTTCCTCCTCCATTGCTAGTATTCTTCGACATTTGTTCCTTTTCTTTCTCGACCTTGGATTCTTGGTCAATGGGATTGGTAGATATAACGTCCCCTTTCTTTAAGATCTTCTTCGGTGGTGAGTTCGGGGCGACGTACCTCCTTGGCTTAAACGTCCAACCATTAATGTTGGCCTCGCTATTTTTGGCACCTTGGGTATCATCAACCTTCTCCTTAATATCTTGAGATTTATCCACACCACATTCATCAATTTTATGCCCCATTCTATGACACTTTCGACAAAATATCGGAAGATTTTCATACACAACTTTTTGCTTGATGATATCCACGGTCCCATGAGCATCTTCCACCCCCCATTCGATTTCTTCTCTCAACGTGTCGAGAAGATTCACCTCGACACATATACGAGGATAATCGGGCCGTGACATAGTGGCCGCTCCTTCATCGAGCCTCAATGGTTTCCCGAAATAATAACCAATATTCATAAGAGCATTTCTTTCGCAAAACCGTAAATTAAGGTTAGGTAGACCGATCCATACCGGAGCTATAGGCGGTTCACGCTCGGGGTCGAAGTCCGGAGTCCATTTATAGATAGAGCCGTTGAGATCAAGAAAGCGAAGGTCCTTCTTCAACCATAGTCGAGTATAGTCCTCCTCCAAAGTCAATTTCATCATAACGTGTCGCGGTCCTATAGGGCCAAGAGTGTAATTGCCTTTGAGTTTGAGCCTAGCCATCTTGTTGTGAATATAAGTATAGCTCGGCTTAGCAATGGCAAAACGGAGGATTAACACAAGCTTGAGCCTATCGTCAAGGGCTTTGATTTCCTCATTCTTGAAAACAATCATGGATTTTCCCTTAAAGATTCGAAAATCCATGTTGGTGAGATTTGGATCATCAATAAGGGAGCGGTTGATATCATATTGTCTCGTAGGTGCGGCCGCTTGAGCATAGGTAGCACGTCTAATAGGAGCACGAACTTGATAAGGTCTCGGATTCTCCGGAGCCACATTTGGTTGTTTAACAAATAGAGGTGCCTTTGCCATTTTTGAAAAGTTACTCGAGAGTGGCGGGAAATGGCCGGATCCAATCTTAGATGTGCTCGCAACATTAGAAGTCTTGTTGGAATCCATAGCTTGTTTAGCCTTATCGAGATCATCTTTATCAAATGTAACAAGCTTCGAGTTCATGTTCAAATTAGTATCAATTCCAACTTTATCTTGATTAAGATTTTGGTCCATATGCAAGTTCGGCTCATGAATTAGAGCATTGTCCATTGATTTTCGGTCAACATAAGGAACAAGGGCGTTGACTGTTGACTTTTCGTAGGTCAAAGTTGACTCAGTCAACGGAGGTGAGATGGCAGTGGGTCCCACGTGTGTAATTAAAATATTGGGGTTGACAAGAGCAAGGTCAACACTCTTGCATGATGAGGTGTCCAATTGTGGTGATGACATGTGTAAGGTATGGTCCACATCCATGGTGGGGGACAAAGGGACAAGACAAGAGCACTCTTGTCCCCTTAATGGTCTTGCACATCCACCACTCACAAGGCTCAAGGTAGTGGGGTGTAAGAGTTCCCACTATCACCACCTAAACCCTAGTTGACCGCCGCTCCTTCAGAGTTGACCGAACCGAGCGCGGCGCCGCCGTGGTGGTGGTCCGGCGTCGGAAATTCGCCGGAGAAGGAGGAGCGGTCGGAAAACACCACCGGAGAACTCCAAATTACCGCAACAAGACGGATCCGAGCGTCAAAAACGCCCCTCCTTATCAATTCCGAAGTAAATCACCACCAAACCCACCAAAAACCACACAAAACCGAGAAATCCGAGAACAACGAGAGCTGAAGAACGGAGAAACAAACCTAAATCTAAGAAATCCGAAGCCCAAAACACAAGAAGACCAAAAGATAAACAAAAAAAGAGATGAAGAACACCACACAAAAACGTGTGAATCGTGACTTTCCTCAAATCCTAGCAAAAGAAGGTTCAAAAACCAACTCGGGATTCAAGTACACACCACAATCCAAGAACGTTAACCGAATTCAAAACTCAAAGCACAAGACCATAGCATATGGCGTGAACACCATGATGAGGAACATGCGATTTGAATTCCAAATAGGGGCGTGATGTTGAAAGGCAAGAGGGGGAGAGAGACGAACTATAAGGACACACAAAGGAAAGAACAACAAGAACAAAGAACGATGAACCCGTCCGCCATGAATGTGCAAGCTTGAAAAACGAAAAAGGAGAAAAAGCAATGTAACCCCTCTAAGGACCAACCGTTCACCGGAGTATTCTCCAACCCCTCGTGAGGAGGCGTTGTGCTCCAATGATACCGGTGTCGAAGAGAGGGGAAACGAAAGCTTCAAGCTCGAAACTTACAACAATGGCGCAAATGAGACTTCTTCCAAACACCCCATAGTGACCACTTGAAACGTTCCTTGCAAGCTAACAATGATGGTGACGTGATTTTCGGGATGTAAATCTATCACCACCTCTTGAAATCTACAAAGAAAGGTGCGGCCATGGATGAGCTTGAGGAGAGAGAAGAGAGCTTTTTTGTTCTTTGTGATGTTGTTTGTAATTTGTGATCAAGAATATAAAGTTGTTGTGATCAAGAATATGAAGTTCCATACAACAAGTCATGGCCAAAAAAACTAAGTATGGAGACTTTAAACACTCTAGAATGATCGTTCCTTCAACCATTTGATCAAACGTAACTCGTTTAGTCTATTACTTCACCACGAAGTAACAATTTACCTTGTTACTTCGTGAGAAAGTTATAGTTGGTCAAATGGGCCAACGGGCATCTTACGAACCAAAACGCACTCGATTAGTGTTAATAAGCTTAGATTATCCTTGGGAAGGTTAAGACTTGTGATCAAAAATATGAAGTTCCATACAACAAGTCATGGCCAAAAAAACTAAGTATGGAGACTTTAAACACTCTAGAATGATCTTTCCTTCAACCATTTGATCAAACGTAACTCGTTTAGTCTATTACTTCACCACGAAGTAACAATTTACCTTGTTACTTCGTGAGAAAGTTATAGTTGGTCAAATGGGCCAACGGGCATCTTACGAACCAAAACGCACTCGATTAGTGTTAATAAGCTTAGATTATCCTTAGGTTAATACTTGTGATCAAGAATATGAAGTTCCATACAACAAGTCATGGCCAAAAAAACTAAGTATGGAGACTTTAAACACTCTAGAATGATCTTTCCTTCAACGATTTGATCAAACGTAACTCGTTTAGTCTATTACTTCAGAACGAAGTAACAGTTTACCTTGTTACTTCGTGAGAAAGTAATAGTTGGTCAAATGGGCCAACGGGTATCGTACAAACCAAAACGCACTCGATTAGTGTTAATAAGCTTAGATTATTCTTGGGAAGGTTAATACTTGTGATCAAGAATATGAAGTTCCATACAACAAGTCATGGCCAAAAAAACTAAGTATGGAGACTTTAAACACTCTAGAATGATCTTTCCTTCAACCATTTGATCAAACGTAACTCGTTTAGTCTATTACTTCACCATGAAGTAACAATTTACCTTGTTACTTCGTGAGAAAGTTATAGTTGGTCAAATGGGCCAACATGCATCTTACGAACCAAAACGCACTCGATTAGTGTTAATAATCTTAGATTATCCTTAGTTTAATACTTGTGATCAAGAATATGAAGTTCCATACAACAAGTCATGGCCAAAAAAACTAAGTATGGAGACTTTAAACACTCTAGAATGATCTTTCCTTCAACCATTTGATCAAACGTAACTCGTTTAGTCTATTACTTCACCACGAAGTAACAATTTACCTTGTTACTTCGTGAGAAAGTTATAGTTGGTCAAATGGGCCAACGGGCATCTTACAAACCAAAACGCACTCGATTAGTGTTAATAAGCTTAGATTATCCTTGGGAAGGTTAAGACTTGTGATCAAGAATATGAAGTTCCATACAACAAGTCATTGCCAAAAAAACTAAGTATGGAGACTTTAAACACTCTAGAATGATCGTTCCTTCAACGATTTGATCAAACGTAACTCGTTTAGTCTATTACTTCACAACGAAGTAACAGTTTACCTTGTTACTTCGTGAGAAAGTAATAGTTGGTCAAATGGGCCAACGGGTATCGTACAAACCAAAACGCACTCGATTAGTGTTAATAAGCTTAGATTATCCTTGGGAAGGTTAATACTTGTGATCAAGAATATGAAGTTCCATACAACAAGTCATGGCCAAAAAAACTAAGTATGGAGACTTTAAACACTCTAGAATGATCGTTCCTTCAACCATTTGATCAAACGTAACTCGTTTAGTCTATTACTTCACCACGAAGTAACAATTTACCTTGTTACTTCGTGAGAAAGTTATAGTTGGTCAAATGGGCCAACGGGCATCTTACGAACCAAAACGCACTCGATTAGTGTTAATAAGCTTAGATTATCCTTGGGAAGGTTAAGACTTGTGATCAAGAATATGAAGTTCCATACAACAAGTCATGGCCAAAAAAACTAAGTATGGAGACTTTAAACACTCTAGAATGATCTTTCCTTCAACCATTTGATCAAACGTAACTCGTTTAGTCTATTACTTCACCACGAAGTAACAATTTACCTTGTTACTTCGTGAGAAAGTTATAGTTGGTCAAATGGGCCAACGGGCATCTTACGAACCAAAACGCACTCGATTAGTGTTAATAAGCTTAGATTATCCTTGGGAAGGTTAAGACTTGTGATCAAGAATATGAAGTTCCATACAACAAGTCATTGCCAAAAAAACTAAGTATGGAGACTTTAAACACTCTAGAATGATCTTTCCTTCAACCATTTGATCAAACGTAACTCGTTTAGTCTATTACTTCACCACGAAGTAACAATTTACCTTGTTACTTCGTGAGAAAGTTATAGTTGGTCAAATGGGCCAACGGGCATCTTACGAACCAAAACGCACTCGATTAGTGTTAATAAGCTTAGATTATCCTTAGGTTAATACTTGTGATCAAGAATATGAAGTTCCATACAACAAGTCATGGCCAAAAAAACTAAGTATGGAGACTTTAAACACTCTAGAATGATCTTTCCTTCAACGATTTGATCAAACGTAACTCGTTTAGTCTATTACTTCACAACGAAGTAACAGTTTACCTTGTTACTTCGTGAGAAAGTAATAGTTGGTCAAATGGGCCAACGGGTATCGTACAAACCAAAACGCACTCGATTAGTGTTAATAAGCTTAGATTATTCTTGGGAAGGTTAATACTTGTGATCAAGAATATGAAGTTCCATACAACAAGTCATGGCCAAAAAAACTAAGTATGGAGACTTTAAACACTCTAGAATGATCGTTCCTTCAACCATTTGATCAAACGTAACTCGTTTAGTCTATTACTTCACCACGAAGTAACAATTTACCTTGTTACTTCGTGAGAAAGTTATAGTTGGTCAAATGGGCCAACGGGCATCTTACGAACCAAAACGCACTCGATTAGTGTTAATAAGCTTAGATTATCCTTGGGAAGGTTAAGACTTGTGATCAAGAATATGAAGTTCCATACAACAAGTCATGGCCAAAAAAACTAAGTATGGAGACTTTAAACACTCTAGAATGATCTTTCCTTCAACCATTTGATCAAACGTAACTCGTTTAGTCTATTACTTCACCACGAAGTAACAATTTACCTTGTTACTTCGTGAGAAAGTTATAGTTGGTCAAATGGGCCAACATGCATCTTACGAACCAAAACGCACTCGATTAGTGTTAATAATCTTAGATTATCCTTAGTTTAATACTTGTGATCAAGAATATGCAGTTCCATACAACAAGTCATGGCCAAAAAAACTAAGTATGGAGACTTTAAACACTCTAGAATGATCTTTCCTTCAACCATTTGATCAAACGTAACTCGTTTAGTCTATTACTTCACCACGAAGTAACAATTTACCTTGTTACTTCGTGAGAAAGTTATAGTTGGTCAAATGGGCCAACGGGCATCTTACAAACCAAAACGCACTCGATTAGTGTTAATAAGCTTAGATTATCCTTGGGAAGGTTAAGACTTGTGATCAAGAATATGAAGTTCCATACAACAAGTCATTGCCAAAAAAACTAAGTATGGAGACTTTAAACACTCTAGAATGATCGTTCCTTCAACGATTTGATCAAACGTAACTCGTTTAGTCTATTACTTCACAACGAAGTAACAGTTTACCTTGTTACTTCGTGAGAAAGTAATAGTTGGTCAAATGGGCCAACGGGTATCGTACAAACCAAAACGCACTCGATTAGTGTTAATAAGCTTAGATTATCCTTGGGAAGGTTAATACTTGTGATCAAGAATATGAAGTTCCATACAACAAGTCATGGCCAAAAAAACTAAGTATGGAGACTTTAAACACTCTAGAATGATCGTTCCTTCAACCATTTGATCAAACGTAACTCGTTTAGTCTATTACTTCACCACGAAGTAACAATTTACCTTGTTACTTCGTGAGAAAGTTATAGTTGGTCAAATGGGCCAACGGGCATCTTACGAACCAAAACGCACTCGATTAGTGTTAATAAGCTTAGATTATCCTTGGGAAGGTTAAGACTTGTGATCAAGAATATGAAGTTCCATACAACAAGTCATGGCCAAAAAAACTAAGTATGGAGACTTTAAACACTCTAGAATGATCGTTCCTTCAACCATTTGATCAAACGTAACTCGTTTAGTCTATTACTTCACCACGAAGTAACAATTTACCTTGTTACTTCGTGAGAAAGTTATAGTTGGTCAAATGGGCCAACGGGCATCTTACGAACCAAAACGCACTCGATTAGTGTTAATAAGCTTAGATTATCCTTGGGAAGGTTAAGACTTGTGATCAAGAATATGAAGTTCCATACAACAAGTCATGGCCAAAAAAACTAAGTATGGAGACTTTAAACACTCTAGAATGATCTTTCCTTCAACCATTTGATCAAACGTAACTCGTTTAGTCTATTACTTCACCACGAAGTAACAATTTACCTTGTTACTTCGTGAGAAAGTTATAGTTGGTCAAATGGGCCAACGGGCATCTTACGAACCAAAACGCACTCGATTAGTGTTAATAAGCTTAGATTATCCTTGGGAAGGTTAAGACTTGTGATCAAGAATATGAAGTTCCATACAACAAGTCATTGCCAAAAAAACTAAGTATGGAGACTTTAAACACTCTAGAATGATCTTTCCTTCAACCATTTGATCAAACGTAACTCGTTTAGTCTATTACTTCACCACGAAGTAACAATTTACCTTGTTACTTCGTGAGAAAGTTATAGTTGGTCAAATGGGCCAACGGGCATCTTACGAACCAAAACGCACTCGATTAGTGTTAATAAGCTTAGATTATCCTTAGGTTAATACTTGTGATCAAGAATATGAAGTTCCATACAACAAGTCATGGCCAAAAAAACTAAGTATGGAGACTTTAAACACTCTAGAATGATCTTTCCTTCAACGATTTGATCAAACGTAACTCGTTTAGTCTATTACTTCACAACGAAGTAACAGTTTACCTTGTTACTTCGTGAGAAAGTAATAGTTGGTCAAATGGGCCAACGGGTATCGTACAAACCAAAACGCACTCGATTAGTGTTAATAAGCTTAGATTATTCTTGGGAAGGTTAATACTTGTGATCAAGAATATGAAGTTCCATACAACAAGTCATGGCCAAAAAAACTAAGTATGGAGACTTTAAACACTCTAGAATGATCGTTCCTTCAACCATTTGATCAAACGTAACTCGTTTAGTCTATTACTTCACCACGAAGTAACAATTTACCTTGTTACTTCGTGAGAAAGTTATAGTTGGTCAAATGGGCCAACGGGCATCTTACGAACCAAAACGCACTCGATTAGTGTTAATAAGCTTAGATTATCCTTGGGAAGGTTAAGACTTGTGATCAAAAATATGAAGTTCCATACAACAAGTCATGGCCAAAAAAACTAAGTATGGAGACTTTAAACACTCTAGAATGATCTTTCCTTCAACCATTTGATCAAACGTAACTCGTTTAGTCTATTACTCCACCATGAAGTAACAATTTACCTTGTTACTTCGTGAGAAAGTTATAGTTGGTCAAATGGGCCAACATGCATCTTACGAACCAAAACGCACTCGATTAGTGTTAATAATCTTAGATTATCCTTAGTTTAATACTTGTGATCAAGAATATGAAGTTCCATACAACAAGTCATGGCCAAAAAAACTAAGTATGGAGACTTTAAACACTCTAGAATGATCTTTCCTTCAACCATTTGATCAAACGTAACTCGTTTAGTCTATTACTTCACCACGAAGTAACAATTTACCTTGTTACTTCGTGAGAAAGTTATAGTTGGTCAAATGGGCCAACGGGCATCTTACAAACCAAAACGCACTCGATTAGTGTTAATAAGCTTAGATTATCCTTGGGAAGGTTAAGACTTGTGATCAAGAATATGAAGTTCCATACAACAAGTCATTGCCAAAAAAACTAAGTATGGAGACTTTAAACACTCTAGAATGATCGTTCCTTCAACGATTTGATCAAACGTAACTCGTTTAGTCTATTACTTCACAACGAAGTAACAGTTTACCTTGTTACTTCGTGAGAAAGTAATAGTTGGTCAAATGGGCCAACGGGTATCGTACAAACCAAAACGCACTCGATTAGTGTTAATAAGCTTAGATTATCCTTGGGAAGGTTAATACTTGTGATCAAGAATATGAAGTTCCATACAACAAGTCATGGCCAAAAAAACTAAGTATGGAGACTTTAAACACTCTAGAATGATCGTTCCTTCAACCATTTGATCAAACGTAACTCGTTTAGTCTATTACTTCACCACGAAGTAACAATTTACCTTGTTACTTCGTGAGAAAGTTATAGTTGGTCAAATGGGCCAACGGGCATCTTACGAACCAAAACGCACTCGATGTGTGTTAATAAGCTTAGATTATCCTTGGGAAGGTTAAGACTTGTGATCAAGAATATGAAGTTCCATACAACAAGTCATGGCCAAAAAAACTAAGTATGGAGACTTTAAACACTCTAGAATGATCTTTCCTTCAACCATTTGATCAAACGTAACTCGTTTAGTCTATTACTTCACCACGAAGTAACAATTTACCTTGTTACTTCGTGAGAAAGTTATAGTTGGTCAAATGGGCCAACGGGCATCTTACGAACCAAAACGCACTCGATTAGTGTTAATAAGCTTAGATTATCCTTAGGTTAATACTTGTGATCAAGAATATGAAGTTCCATACAACAAGTCATGGCCAAAAAAACTAAGTATGGAGACTTTAAACACTCTAGAATGATCTTTCCTTCAACGATTTGATCAAACGTAACTCGTTTAGTCTATTACTTCACAACGAAGTAACAGTTTACCTTGTTACTTCGTGAGAAAGTAATAGTTGGTCAAATGGGCCAACGGGTATCGTACAAACCAAAACGCACTCGATTAGTGTTAATAAGCTTAGATTATTCTTGGGAAGGTTAATACTTGTGATCAAGAATATGAAGTTCCATACAACAAGTCATGGCCAAAAAAACTAAGTATGGAGACTTTAAACACTCTAGAATGATCGTTCCTTCAACCATTTGATCAAACGTAACTCGTTTAGTCTATTACTTCACCACGAAGTAACAATTTACCTTGTTACTTCGTGAGAAAGTTATAGTTGGTCAAATGGGCCAACGGGCATCTTACGAACCAAAACGCACTCGATTAGTGTTAATAAGCTTAGATTATCCTTGGGAAGGTTAAGACTTGTGATCAAGAATATGAAGTTCCATACAACAAGTCATTGCCAAAAAAACTAAGTATGGAGACTTTAAACACTCTAGAATGATCGTTCCTTCAACCATTTGATCAAACGTAACTCGTTTAGTCTATTACTTCACCACGAAGTAACAATTTACCTTGTTACTTCGTGAGAAAGTTATAGTTGGTCAAATGGGCCAACGGGCATCTTACGAACCAAAACGCACTCGATTAGTGTTAATAAGCTTAGATTATCCTTGGGAAGGTTAAGACTTGTGATCAAGAATATGAAGTTCCATACAACAAGTCATGGCCAAAAAAACTAAGTATGGAGACTTTAAACACTCTAGAATGATCTTTCCTTCAACCATTTGATCAAACGTAACTCGTTTAGTCTATTACTTCACCACGAAGTAACAATTTACCTTGTTACTTCGTGAGAAAGTTATAGTTGGTCAAATGGGCCAACATGCATCTTACGAACCAAAACGCACTCGATTAGTGTTAATAATCTTAGATTATCCTTAGTTTAATACTTGTGATCAAGAATATGCAGTTCCATACAACAAGTCATGGCCAAAAAAACTAAGTATGGAGACTTTAAACACTCTAGAATGATCTTTCCTTCAACCATTTGATCAAACGTAACTCGTTTAGTCTATTACTTCACCACGAAGTAACAATTTACCTTGTTACTTCGTGAGAAAGTTATAGTTGGTCAAATGGGCCAACGGGCATCTTACAAACCAAAACGCACTCGATTAGTGTTAATAAGCTTAGATTATCCTTGGGAAGGTTAAGACTTGTGATCAAGAATATGAAGTTCCATACAACAAGTCATTGCCAAAAAAACTAAGTATGGAGACTTTAAACACTCTAGAATGATCGTTCCTTCAACGATTTGATCAAACGTAACTCGTTTAGTCTATTACTTCACAACGAAGTAACAGTTTACCTTGTTACTTCGTGAGAAAGTAATAGTTGGTCAAATGGGCCAACGGGTATCGTACAAACCAAAACGCACTCGATTAGTGTTAATAAGCTTAGATTATCCTTGGGAAGGTTAATACTTGTGATCAAGAATATGAAGTTCCATACAACAAGTCATGGCCAAAAAAACTAAGTATGGAGACTTTAAACACTCTAGAATGATCGTTCCTTCAACCATTTGATCAAACGTAACTCGTTTAGTCTATTACTTCACCACGAAGTAACAATTTACCTTGTTACTTCGTGAGAAAGTTATAGTTGGTCAAATGGGCCAACGGGCATCTTACGAACCAAAACGCACTCGATTAGTGTTAATAAGCTTAGATTATCCTTGGGAAGGTTAAGACTTGTGATCAAGAATATGAAGTTCCATACAACAAGTCATGGCCAAAAAAACTAAGTATGGAGACTTTAAACACTCTAGAATGATCTTTCCTTCAACCATTTGATCAAACGTAACTCGTTTAGTCTATTACTTCACCACGAAGTAACAATTTACCTTGTTACTTCGTGAGAAAGTTATAGTTGGTCAAATGGGCCAACGGGCATCTTACGAACCAAAACGCACTCGATTAGTGTTAATAAGCTTAGATTATCCTTAGGTTAATACTTGTGATCAAGAATATGAAGTTCCATACAACAAGTCATGGCCAAAAAAACTAAGTATGGAGACTTTAAACACTCTAGAATGATCTTTCCTTCAACCATTTGATCAAACGTAACTCGTTTAGTCTATTACTTCACCACGAAGTAACAATTTACCTTGTTACTTCGTGAGAAAGTTATAGTTGGTCAAATGGGCCAACGGGCATCTTACAAACCAAAACGCACTCGATTAGTGTTAATAAGCTTAGATTATCCTTGGGAAGGTTAAGACTTGTGATCAAGAATATGAAGTTCCATACAACAAGTCATTGCCAAAAAAACTAAGTATGGAGACTTTAAACACTCTAGAATGATCGTTCCTTCAACGATTTGATCAAACGTAACTCGTTTAGTCTATTACTTCACAACGAAGTAACAGTTTACCTTGTTACTTCGTGAGAAAGTAATAGTTGGTCAAATGGGCCAACGGGTATCGTACAAACCAAAACGCACTCGATTAGTGTTAATAAGCTTAGATTATCCTTAGGAAGGTTAATACTTGTGATCAAGAATATGAAGTTCCATACAACAAGTCATGGCCAAAAAAACTAAGTATGGAGACTTTAAACACTCTAGAATGATCGTTCCTTCAACGATTTGATCAAACGTAACTCGTTTAGTCTATTACTTCACAACGAAGTAACAGTTTACCTTGTTACTTCGTGAGAAAGTAATAGTTGGTCAAATGGGCCAACGGGTATCGTACAAACCAAAACGCACTCGATTAGTGTTAATAAGCTTAGATTATCCTTAGGAAGGTTAATACTTGTGATCAAGAATATGAAGTTCCATACAACAAGTCATGGCCAAAAAAACTAAGTATGGAGACTTTAAACACTCTAGAATGATCTTTCCTTCAACCATTTGATCAAACGTAACTCGTTTAGTCTATTACTTCACCACGAAGTAACAATTTACCTTGTTACTTCGTGAGAAAGTTATAGTTGGTCAAATGGGCCAACATGCATCTTACGAACCAAAACGCACTCGATTAGTGTTAATAATCTTAGATTATCCTTAGTTTAATACTTGTGATCAAGAATATGAAGTTCCATACAACAAGTCATGGCCAAAAAAACTAAGTATGGAGACTTTAAACACTCTAGAATGATCTTTCCTTCAACCATTTGATCAAACGTAACTCGTTTAGTCTATTACTTCACCACGAAGTAACAATTTACCTTGTTACTTCGTGAGAAAGTTATAGTTGGTCAAATGGGCCAACGGGCATCTTACAAACCAAAACGCACTCGATTAGTGTTAATAAGCTTAGATTATCCTTGGGAAGGTTAAGACTTGTGATCAAGAATATGAAGTTCCATACAACAAGTCATTGCCAAAAAAACTAAGTATGGAGACTTTAAACACTCTAGAATGATCGTTCCTTCAACGATTTGATCAAACGTAACTCGTTTAGTCTATTACTTCACAACGAAGTAACAGTTTACCTTGTTACTTCGTGAGAAAGTAATAGTTGGTCAAATGGGCCAACGGGTATCGTACAAACCAAAACGCACTCGATTAGTGTTAATAAGCTTAGATTATCCTTGGGAAGGTTAATACTTGTGATCAAGAATATGAAGAAAAGAAAGGTTTATAAAAAGTAAAAATGCGGGGTACTACATCGGGAGCCGAGTGTTGTACCCAATCACTCGTTCCAAACAAAGGGGTTTATAAGAACACCCCAAAAGATGAGCCAAAAGGCAATGCTCGAGATATCCAACCTAACAAGCGCCTTCCCACTAGAGCAATGACCGCCCGTGAGAGTGTAGTATCTAGAAGTCACACCCAAAGTCAAAGTGTGCAATCCAAATACCTTCTCCCACATAGGGAGGCCAAGGCCTTTGTGAGAAGGGCGCACTTCCTCGAAGGTGTGTACACCGCCCGTGAGAGTAAGATACTTAGAAGTCGTTCCCGATGAGGGCTTACGTAAGCATCCTCTCCCACATAGGGAGGCGTATACATTTCGAGCGAAGCCAAAGTGATCGAAACTATTACAAAAAAGAGCGTACCACAAAGTCGGGTACCTCGAAAAATAACCTAATCTATAATAGAAAGGGAGTACAACAAATAATGACAACAAAATCTATCAAGATGAAACAACCACTCCAAAAATCTAGCTTCAAGCTTCATGACCTCGGCTTAGGGTGTCGAAATGTAGGCCAACACATCTTGTCTTTCTCAATGAGGACCCGGACCTTGTGGCTAGCCAAAGTGCTCGGTTGACGACCGTTGATGCGAAGAATACATGCTTCATTAGCAAGTTGATCCGCCACTTGGTTGCCCTCCCTATAGGTATGATGCATGGTCCCATTGACAAGGACCAATAGGGTGCGAATCTCTTCAAGTTGCCGAATGATCTTCCATGGGCCTCCTCTCTTCGCATTCACAATGGGTAAGGTGATAAGGGCATCCGTTTCAATATCCACGTCTCGCACTCCAAGAGAATGACAATATTGGAGACCTTGGTAAATTGCCAAGAGCTCCGCTTCGACATTCGTCATAGGCTCCAAAGCAATGTGATAAGTCCAAGCACAATTCCCAAAGTGATCCCGAAGAATGCCACCACCGCCGGCCATCCCGGGGTTCCCTTTAGAACTACCATCCGTGTTGAGCTTCCATCGCCCTTCCCCCGGCTTCTTCCACACGACCTCAATGGGAGGTTTTAGACGGACTCTTGCAAGTTTAATACCCCACACATCCACCACGTATTTGGAGCCTCGCCAGAGAATCTCCTCACACGGTTTGATGGTGAAAAGGTCAATCACATGGCGGACAACCCTATCAATAATGATTTTGGCATTCATCGGTACTCCATTGTGTCTAGCCGCATTTCTTGCCGTCCAAATGTACCATAACACCAAGATAGGAACAATAATACGAATGTGACCGGGGGGGGTATGACGCCTCGCCTTAATCCAATACGCAATTAAATTGTTCCAAGAAATAAATACGGGTTGCTTGATATGGAAAGTGCGGAAAAAATAAGACCATACCTCTTGGGCAAGCGGGCTAGACCAAAAGACGTGGTCCGTAGTCTCAACATCCCGACAACAATTGCATTGTGAGATAATCTCCATCTCCAAGCGTTTAGCGATCTTTTGATCCGTAGGTAAAAGATTTTGCACGTATCGCCACGCAAAGAAGGAGATATTCGGAAGGAGTAGACGATGCCAAAGGAACCTATAGATGCCGGATGGTGTATAGGGGTCACAAATGGAGCGGCGAGCGGACTTAGTAGAGAAAGTCCCATTAGGATCAAGCTTCCAAAGAGGAGTATCTTTTCCTTCTTGACAAATGGGGACCTCCACCACCCGAGCCACGTCATCATCATCCAAAACCTCCTCAAGTTTAACAATGTCCCATTCCCCGTTAACCCAAAAGTCACTAATGCGCGTGCGGGAGTTAATTTGCACTCCATCTCGGGGTCTAAGAAGGCCATCTTTCAACCATTGATCCACCCAAAAGAGGGAGGAACCATCCTTGATGTTCCAAAACATATGTTGTTGGGCTTTGAGAGCCGCTTTGGTCAATCTTCTCCATCCTCGAAAGTCCCAAGTTTTGCTACTAAAGATAGGGTCTCGCGTAGCGTACCTAGACATCATGTACTTGGCCCATAAGGAGTCTTGCAACCGAAACCTCCACCAAAGTTTAAGACCAAAGGCTTCCACCAAGCAATGAAGAGAGGAAATATTAAGTCCACCCATGGCAAATGGTTTGCAAATTCTTTCCCAACTTCTCCAATGGATCTTCCTCCTTTCCTCGTTCGAGCCCCAAAGAAACCGAACAAAGATCTTTTCTAAGTGTTCGAGAACGCAAGCCGGAGGCACCATGATTTGACAAAGGTATATCGGAATGGAGCAAAGGACGCTTTTGATGAGAGTGAGGCGGCCACCAAAATTAAGAAACTTCAATTCCCAACCACTTATAAGGCCGCGGATTTGGTCAATCCACATATCAAAGTAGGCTTGTTGCATTCGACCACGGATAATGGGGGCACCAAGATAAGTAATGGGGAACTCACCTCTCTCAAAACCCGTGAGGGCGTGGACGGCATGGACATGCGCACCATTGATCCTAGGGGATGTGATGAAGCAACTTTTGGATGCATTGATGTGTTGGCCCGAAAAATTTTCATAAAGATGTAGGAAATCCATAAGCTTGGCCATGTTGTCCAAAGATCCCTTCACAAAAATAATGCAATCGTCCGCATAAGCCAAATGGGACACATCCATAACGCCCCCATTGTTGAGATAAAGATCCGGATTGCGCTCATAAAGTTGGTTAAGACCTCTAGAAAGGAATTCGGCGGCAATAATGAAAAGAGCGGGAGATATGGGGTCACCTTGACGCACTCCATGCTTAGACTCAAAGAAGCCGTGGCAAGCACCATTGACAAGCACGGAGAAGAAGCATTTCTCCACGCAATTCTTAATGAGATCAATCCACTCCCGAGAGAAGCCGAACTTAGTAAGGCATTGATATAAGAACCTCCAACTCAATCTATCATAAGCTTTCTCCATATCAAGTTTCACCACAAGGTTGTGCGCATCTCTTTTTGCATTGAGATTAGAGGCCAATTCTTGTGCAAGAAGGATATTGTCACCAATAAGGCGACCTTTGACAAAACCACTTTGATTAAGAGAAATAATATTGGGTAAGAGGGAGGCTAACCGGTCATTGAGGAGTTTCGAAATGATCTTGTAACTCACGTTACAAAGACTAATCGGCCTATAGTCTTTCCATTCTTTGGGATCTTTCTTCTTCGGGATAAGAACAATGTTGGTGGCCTTGAAGATGCGAGGAAAGGTGGTGCCATGAAAGAAATCCGAAACTGCCTCAAGAATATCCTCTTTAATAATATCCCAACAAGATTGATAGAAGTGGGCATTGAAACCATCCGGGCCCGCCACACTATCCGAGCTAAGATCAAAGACAACCTCTTTAACCTCTTCAAGATTCGGGGGCCGACAAAGCCAAGTATTGTCACTCTCGGAAATAAGGCTAGGAATGAAATCAAGATTGTGGCCCTCGTTAGTATCAATATTAGAAGTAAGGAGATTTTTATAGTACCTCTCGGCCGAATTGCCAATCTCATCGGGGTTGTCCACCAAAAGACCATTCTCGTGGATGCGAAAGATCTTGGCCTTTGCTTGTTTCTTCTTGGCCATAGCTTGAAAGAGCCTAGTGTTGCGCTCCCCTTCAATGGCCCATTTGCATTTCGCCCGTTGTTTCCAATATTCCGATTCCATAGTGCGAGTGAGAACAAAATCGGCATAACACTTATTCACCAAGGAACGGGAAGTAGGAGTGGGATCATGGTCATGGATAATCTCGGCTTGCTTGAGAGCATCCTCCTTATCCTTAATATTTTGAAAGATGTTGCCGAAGGTGTTCCTATTCCAACTTTTGAGCTCCTTTCTCAACCGAATAAGTTTATCCCCAAGTTTGAGTAACCCCGAATAAATAGTAGGTTGGCTCCAACACTCCTTAACTTTTCCATGAAAGTCCTTATGCTTGATCCACATGTTTTGAAACCGAAAAGCCCTCGGCTTACGAGTGAGGATCCGCTCGAAATGGATAAAGAGTGGGTTATGGTCCGAATGAAGTCTAGCCTCGTGAACGATCCGAGTGTTACCAAAAGACGAGCTCCAATCGAAGTTGATGAGAGCACGATCAATCCGAGTACGAGTCCCATTGCTAGCCCAAGTGAAGGGGTTGCCTTCATACCCGGCGTCTTGAAGACCACAATCATCAATACAATCATGGAAGTCATCCATCTCCCCAATACTAGGCGGATTGATACCCCTTTTTTCCTCTTCCTTAAGAACAACATTGAAGTCCCCCACAACTAACCACGGCTTTTGATCATCACTTCTTCGAAGACCATCCCAAAGGGGATGTCGAAGAGCCCGAGTTTTAGCGGCATAAACAAAGGTGCATAATAAAGGATGAGGGAGGATATGAGAAGAAATGACACAATGAACAAATTGGTCATGATCCTCTAGAACCTCAATATGCATATCACTATCACCAAAGACCCAAATCTTGTTGTTGATATTAGAGAAAGCCGAATCGTAGTGGAACTTTTTCCGGAATTTATGCGCATCAAATCTAGCTTTAGGTTCAAGAAGAACAAGAACCTTAGGCTTATTACGAAGGACCAAGTTCGCAACATTATCACCATTATTACGTTTACCAACTCCCCGTACGTTCCAACAAACAAATAACATCAAAAAGATGGGGGGTGAGACGTACCTTCACGAGCAAGCAAGGCCCGTTTGGCTTTCAATTTTTCCTTCTTTCTTTGACTTTTGCTTTTCGAAGAAGGAGAACAAGTGTCAACTCTTTTGGTGTTAGAGTTTTCCATGTCCGACTCCTCCACTATAGAATCATTATTCCCGTCCTCCTTGTTGGTGCTCCAAAGTGGAGGGATAGAAGCAATAGGGGAAGAGGGGTTATCAATAAGGAAGTAGGCGTCGTGGGATAGCCTTGGTGACGTGATCTTAGATTTTTTACGGATGTTGGAATCCGAGAGTCTAGCACCGTCATCGTTATCATCCCTAAGTATCCTATCCTCGGCATCCTTCTCGCAAGCTTTCCTTTCCACTTCATCATTGCTCAAAGTAGTGTCGTCAACCTTTTTAGTAAGCTCCTTATGATCTTGCGTTTCCTCTTTGCTCTCCATGATGACTTTTAAAGTGTTATCCCTCAAATCTTTGCTAACATCATTCTTTCGACTCTTCTCCTTCCACACAAGGGAAGAAGAAACTTGTTGCTTCGGTCCATGGTTGTCATCCACTTTATCACCCTCTTCTTTAGCTTTTTCCATGTCGCACTCCTCAAGCCTATGTCCTACTCTTTGACACTTACGGCAATAGTTAGGAAGGTTTTCATAGACCACCTTTTGCTTGACGATGTTCACTTTTCCGTGCACATCCTCCACTCCCCATTCTATAACTTCCTTAAGTGGTTCAAGGAGATTCACTTCAACACATATCCGCGGGTAGTCGGGACGAGACATGGTTGCCGCTCCTTCATCAAGACGTAATGGTCTTCCAAGGTAGTTACCAATATTCATAAGTGCACTTCTTTCACAAAAGCGCATATTCAAGTTTGGGAGGCCAATCCAAACGGGAGCAATAGGAGGCTCAAGCTCGGGATCAAAGTCCGGCGTCCATTTGTAGATGGATCCATTTAGGTCGAGGAACCGAAGATTCTTTTTCAACCATAGCCGGGTGTAGTCCTCTTCCATAGTCAATTTGAGCATCACATGTCGCGGACCTATAGGTCCAAGAGTGTACGCGCCCTTGAGCTTAAGCTTGGCCATTTTGTTATGAATGTAGGTGTAGCTCGGCTTGAGAAGATTGAAACGAAGAATAAGGACAAGTTTGAGCCTTTCATCAAGAGCTTTCACCTCCTCTTTTTTGAAGACAAGCATGTGTCTACCGTTAACAACTCGAGGTTCCATTGTCTTAAGGGTTGGATCGTCTACAAGAGAGCGATTGATATCATAGAGTCTTGTGGGAGCGGCCGCTTGAGCATAAGAAGCTCGTCGGATCGGGGGACGCACTTGAAAAGGACGAGGGTTGTCCGGCGCCAAATTCACCTTCTTATCAAAAGTAGGTGGTGCAAAAGAGGATGGTTGAGCTAACAATGGCTTCGCAACTTTAGCAAAGTTGTTGGATAGTGTCGGGAAATGTCCGGTCCCAATTTTTTGGGTGGGGCCACCCAAAGGGAGTGATTGTTCAACACAATTAAGGTCCAAATTTTCGGTTGACTTTTCCAAATTCGGAGTTGACCGAGTCAAAGGGTCCACAATGGTCTTACATAAGTTAGAGTTGACTTTGTCATCCTTTTCGAGCAAAATGAGGTTCGAGTTCATAAGTGCCACTTTATCATGTCCAAAGGAACCGCTTAAAAATAAGTTCGTCTCGGCGGTTGGAGCGATGATATTTGAGGGTCGGTCAACATTTTCTAGAGGAAGGCTGACAGTTGACTTTTCGTTTGACTCAGTTGACTTTTCGGAAGTCAATGGAAGTGATGTGGCAGTGGGTCCCACGTTTGTCATTAGTATATTGGAGTTGACAATGGGAAGGTCAACACTCTTACATGATGAGGTGTCCAAATGAGGTGAAGACATGTGTAAGGTGTGGTCCACATCCATGGTGGGGAACAAAGGGACAAGACAAGTGCACTCTTGTCCCCTTAATGCTCTTACACATCCACCACCACACAAGGCTCAAGGTAGTGGAGGTAGTGGAGTGTTCTTGTCACCACTACCAAGCCCTAAACCCTAGTTGACCGCCGCCACCACCAAGTTGACCGGAGGGAGGTGCCGCACGGCGGCGCACCGGAGCCGCGCCGGAGAGTCGCCGGAAAATGAACGGAATTTGCTTAAAACCGTCGGAAACACCTCAATATCACGGATCCGAACGTCCAAAACACCCCTAACACCCAAATCCGACGGAAATCGCCACCAAATCCACCAAAATCGACGCAAATCCAAGAAAAACACCACCACAATGAGCGTAGGAAGAGCGCAAGATCGGAAAACACCTAAAACTAAAGAAAACCGAAGCAACAAGAACACCAAATCCAAGAAAACCAAAAGATAAACAAAAAGAGAATGAAGAACACCACACTAAAACGTGTGAATCATGACTCTCCTCAAATCCTAGCAAAAGAAGGTCCGAAAACCAACTCGGGATTCAAGTACGCACCACAATCCAAGAACGTTAACCGAATTCAAAACTCAAATCACAAGACCATAGCATATGGCGTGAACACCATGATGAGGAACATGCGATTTGAGTTCCAAATAGGGGCGTGATGTTGGAAGGCAAGAGGGGGAGAGAGACGAACTATAAATACAACAATCGGAACCAAGATCGAAAAACTTAAAGGAATCCGCCATGGCCAAACGAAGAACACGAGCAAGACAACAACGAATTCATTCCTCCTATTTGGACCAACCGTTCGTTAGGGATGTCTCCAACAACTTCGTGAGGAGGTTGTTGTGCCCCAACGATACCGGTGCCGTAGAGAGGAAGAACGAAGACGAAGAGAGCTTCACTTACAACAATGGCGGAACGAGAAAATGCTTCAAAACCCCTCGAAATCACCACTTGGAACGATCCTCTTGCAACAACGAAGATGATGGCATGATTTTCGAGAAGAAAAACCACTCACCGCCGTCGTGGAAGTCCGGGGAAAGGTCCGGCCGTGTGTGAACAAGGAGGAGAGAGAAGAGAGCTGTTGTGATCAAGAATATGAATATGAAGTTCCATACAACAAGTCATGGCCAAAAAAACTAAGTATGGAGACTTTAAACACTCTAGAATGATCGTTCCTTCAACCATTTGATCAAACGTAACTCGTTTAGTCTATTACTTCACCACGAAGTAACAATTTACCTTGTTACTTCGTGAGAAAGTTATAGTTGGTCAAATGGGCCAACGGGCATCTTACGAACCAAAACGCACTCGATTAGTGTTAATAAGCTTAGATTATCCTTGGGAAGGTTAAGACTTGTGATCAAGAATATGAAGTTCCACACAACAAGTCATGGCCAAAAAAACTAAGTATGGAGACTTTAAACACTCTAGAATGATCTTTCCTTCAACCATTTGATCAAACGTAACTCGTTTAGTCTATTACTTCACCACGAAGTAACAATTTACCTTGTTACTTCGTGAGAAAGTTATAGTTGGTCAAATGGGCCAACGGGCATCTTACGAACCAAAACGCACTCGATTAGTGTTAATAAGCTTAGATTATCCTTGGGAAGGTTAAGACTTGTGATCAAGAATATGAAGTTCCATACAACAAGTCATTGCCAAAAAAACTAAGTATGGAGACTTTAAACACTCTAGAATGATCGTTCCTTCAACGATTTGATCAAACGTAACTCGTTTAGTCTATTACTTCACAACGAAGTAACAGTTTACCTTGTTACTTCGTGAAAAAGTAATAGTTGGTCAAATGGGCCAACGGGTATCGTACAAACCAAAACGCACTCGATTAGTGTTAATAAGCTTAGATTATCCTTGGGAAGGTTAATACTTGTGATCAAGAATATGAAGTTCCATACAACAAGTCATGGCCAAAAAAACTAAGTATGGAGACTTTAAACACTCTAGAATGATCGTTCCTTCAACCATTTGATCAAACGTAACTCGTTTAGTCTATTACTTCACCACGAAGTAACAATTTACCTTGTTACTTCGTGAGAAAGTTATAGTTGGTCAAATGGGCCAACGGGCATCTTACGAACCAAAACGCACTCGATTAGTGTTAATAAGCTTAGATTATCCTTGGGAAGGTTAAGACTTGTGATCAAGAATATGAAGTTCCATACAACAAGTCATGGCCAAAAAAACTAAGTATGGAGACTTTAAACACTCTAGAATGATCTTTCCTTCAACCATTTGATCAAACGTAACTCGTTTAGTCTATTACTTCACCACGAAGTAACAATTTACCTTGTTACTTCGTGAGAAAGTTATAGTTGGTCAAATGGGCCAACGGGCATCTTACGAACCAAAACGCACTCGATTAGTGTTAATAAGCTTAGATTATCCTTAGGTTAATACTTGTGATCAAGAATATGAAGTTCCATACAACAAGTCATGGCCAAAAAAACTAAGTATGGAGACTTTAAACACTCTAGAATGATCTTTCCTTCAACGATTTGATCAAACGTAACTCGTTTAGTCTATTACTTCACAACGAAGTAACAGTTTACCTTGTTACTTCGTGAGAAAGTAATAGTTGGTCAAATGGGCCAACGGGTATCGTACAAACCAAAACGCACTCGATTAGTGTTAATAAGCTTAGATTATTCTTGGGAAGGTTAATACTTGTGATCAAGAATATGAAGTTCCATACAACAAGTCATGGCCAAAAAAACTAAGTATGGAGACTTTAAACACTCTAGAATGATCGTTCCTTCAACCATTTGATCAAACGTAACTCGTTTAGTCTATTACTTCACCACGAAGTAACAATTTACCTTGTTACTTCGTGAGAAAGTTATAGTTGGTCAAATGGGCCAACGGGCATCTTACGAACCAAAACGCACTCGATTAGTGTTAATAAGCTTAGATTATCCTTGGGAAGGTTAAGACTTGTGATCAAGAATATGAAGTTCCATACAACAAGTCATGGCCAAAAAAACTAAGTATGGAGACTTTAAACACTCTAGAATGATCTTTCCTTCAACCATTTGATCAAACGTAACTCGTTTAGTCTATTACTTCACCACGAAGTAACAATTTACCTTGTTACTTCGTGAGAAAGTTATAGTTGGTCAAATGGGCCAACATGCATCTTACGAACCAAAACGCACTCGATTAGTGTTAATAATCTTAGATTATCCTTAGTTTAATACTTGTGATCAAGAATATGAAGTTCCATACAACAAGTCATGGCCAAAAAAACTAAGTATGGAGACTTTAAACACTCTAGAATGATCTTTCCTTCAACCATTTGATCAAACGTAACTCGTTTAGTCTATTACTTCACCACGAAGTAACAATTTACCTTGTTACTTCGTGAGAAAGTTATAGTTGGTCAAATGGGCCAACGGGCATCTTACAAACCAAAACGCACTCGATTAGTGTTAATAAGCTTAGATTATCCTTGGGAAGGTTAAGACTTGTGATCAAGAATATGAAGTTCCATACAACAAGTCATTGCCAAAAAAACTAAGTATGGAGACTTTAAACACTCTAGAATGATCGTTCCTTCAACGATTTGATCAAACGTAACTCGTTTAGTCTATTACTTCACAACGAAGTAACAGTTTACCTTGTTACTTCGTGAGAAAGTAATAGTTTGTCAAATGGGCCAACGGGTATCGTACAAACCAAAACGCACTCGATTAGTGTTAATAAGCTTAGATTATCCTTGGGAAGGTTAATACTTGTGATCAAGAATATGAAGTTCCATACAACAAGTCATGGCCAAAAAAACTAAGTATGGAGACTTTAAACACTCTAGAATGATCGTTCCTTCAACCATTTGATCAAACGTAACTCGTTTAGTCTATTACTTCACCACGAAGTAACAATTTACCTTGTTACTTCGTGAGAAAGTTATAGTTGGTCAAATGGGCCAACGGGCATCTTACGAACCAAAACGCACTCGATTAGTGTTAATAAGCTTAGATTATCCTTGGGAAGGTTAAGACTTGTGATCAAGAATATGAAGTTCCATACAACAAGTCATGGCCAAAAAAACTAAGTATGGAGACTTTAAACACTCTAGAATGATCTTTCCTTCAACCATTTGATCAAACGTAACTCGTTTAGTCTATTACTTCACCACGAAGTAACAATTTACCTTGTTACTTCGTGAGATAGTTATAGTTGGTCAAATTGGCCAACGGGCATCTTACGAACCAAAACGCACTCGATTAGTGTTAATAAGCTTAGATTATCCTTGGGAAGGTTAAGACTTGTGATCAAGAATATGAAGTTCCATACAACAAGTCATTGCCAAAAAAACTAAGTATGGAGACTTTAAACACTCTAGAATGATCGTTCCTTCAACGATTTGATCAAACGTAACTCGTTTAGTCTATTACTTCACAACGAAGTAACAGTTTACCTTGTTACTTCGTGAGAAAGTAATAGTTGGTCAAATGGGCCAACGGGTATCGTACAAACCAAAACGCACTCGATTAGTGTTAATAAGCTTAGATTATCCTTGGGAAGGTTAATACTTGTGATCAAGAATATGAAGTTCCATACAACAAGTCATGGCCAAAAAAACTAAGTATGGAGACTTTAAACACTCTAGAATGATCGTTCCTTCAACCATTTGATCAAACGTAACTCGTTTAGTCTATTACTTCACCACGAAGTAACAATTTACCTTGTTACTTCGTGAGAAAGTTATAGTTGGTCAAATGGGCCAACGGGCATCTTACGAACCAAAACGCACTCGATTAGTGTTAATAAGCTTAGATTATCCTTGGGAAGGTTAAGACTTGTGATCAAGAATATGAAGTTCCATACAACAAGTCATGGCCAAAAAAACTAAGTATGGAGACTTTAAACACTCTAGAATGATCTTTCCTTCAACCATTTGATCAAACGTAACTCGTTTAGTCTATTACTTCACCACGAAGTAACAATTTACCTTGTTACTTCGTGAGAAAGTTATAGTTGGTCAAATGGGCCAACGGGCATCTTACGAACCAAAACGCACTCGATTAGTGTTAATAAGCTTAGATTATCCTTAGGTTAATACTTGTGATCAAGAATATGAAGTTCCATACAACAAGTCATGGCCAAAAAAACTAAGTATGGAGACTTTAAACACTCTAGAATGATCTTTCCTTCAACGATTTGATCAAACGTAACTCGTTTAGTCTATTACTTCACAACGAAGTAACAGTTTACCTTGTTACTTCGTGAGAAAGTAATAGTTGGTCAAATGGGCCAACGGGTATCGTACAAACCAAAACGCACTCGATTAGTGTTAATAAGCTTAGATTATTCTTGGGAAGGTTAATACTTGTGATCAAGAATATGAAATTCCATACAACAAGTCATGGCCAAAAAAACTAAGTATGGAGACTTTAAACACTCTAGAATGATCGTTCCTTCAACCATTTGATCAAACGTAACTCGTTTAGTCTATTACTTCACCACGAAGTAACAATTTACCTTGTTACTTCGTGAGAAAGTTATAGTTGGTCAAATGGGCCAACGGGCATCTTACGAACCAAAACGCACTCGATTAGTGTTAATAAGCTTAGATTATCCTTGGGAAGGTTAAGACTTGTGATCAAGAATATGAAGTTCCATACAACAAGTCATGGCCAAAAAAACTAAGTATGGAGACTTTAAACACTCTAGAATGATCTTTCCTTCAACCATTTGATCAAACGTAACTCGTTTAGTCTATTACTTCACCACGAAGTAACAATTTACCTTGTTACTTCGTGAGAAAGTTATAGTTGGTCAAATGGGCCAACATGCATCTTACGAACCAAAACGCACTCGATTAGTGTTAATAATCTTAGATTATCCTTAGTTTAATACTTGTGATCAAGAATATGAAGAAGAAAGAAGGTTTATAAAAAGTAAAAACTGCGGGGTACTACATCGGGAGTCGAGCGTTGTACCCAATCGCTCGTTCCAAGCAAAAAGGGGGTTCATAAGAACACCCCCAAAAGATGAGCCAAAAGGCAATGCTCGAGATATCCAACCTAACAAGCGCCTTCCCACTAGAGCAGTGACCGCCCGTGAGAGTGTAGTATCTAGAAGTCACACCCAAAGTCAAAGTGTGCAATCCAAATACCTTCTCCCACATAGGGAGGCCAAGGCCTTTGTGAGAAGGGCGCACTTCCTCGAAGATGTGTACACCGCCCGTGAGAGTAAGATACTTAGAAGTCGTTCCCGATGAGGGCTTACGTAAGCATCCTCTCCCACATAGGGAGGCGTATACATTTCGAGCGAAGCCAAAGTGATCGTAACGATTACAAAAAAGAGCGTACCACAAAGTCGGGTACCTCGAAAAATAACCTAATCTATAATAGAAAGGGAGTATAACAAATAATGACAACAAAATCTATCAAGAGGAAACAACCACTCCAAAAATCTAGCTTCAAGCTTCATGACCTCGGCTTTTTTTGTGATCAAGAATATGAAGTTCCATACAACAAGTCATGGCCAAAAAAACTAAGTATGGAGACTTTAAACACTCTAGAATGATCTTTCCTTCAACCATTTGATCAAACGTAACTCGTTTAGTCTATTACTTCACCACGAAGTAACAATTTACCTTGTTACTTCGTGAGAAAGTTATAGTTGGTCAAATGGGCCAACGGGCATCTTACAAACCAAAACGCACTCGATTAGTGTTAATAAGCTTAGATTATCCTTGGGAAGGTTAAGACTTGTGATCAAGAATATGAAGTTCCATACAACAAGTCATTGCCAAAAAAACTAAGTATGGAGACTTTAAACACTCTAGAATGATCGTTCCTTCAACGATTTGATCAAACGTAACTCGTTTAGTCTATTACTTCACAACGAAGTAACAGTTTACCTTGTTACTTCGTGAGAAAGTAATAGTTGGTCAAATGGGCCAACGGGTATCGTACAAACCAAAACGCACTCGATTAGTGTTAATAAGCTTAGATTATCCTTGGGAAGGTTAATACTTGTGATCAAGAATATGAAGTTCCATACAACAAGTCATGGCCAAAAAAACTAAGTATGGAGACTTTAAACACTCTAGAATGATCTTTCCTTCAACCATTTGATCAAACGTAACTCGTTTAGTCTATTACTTCACCACGAAGTAACAATTTACCTTGTTACTTCGTGAGAAAGTTATAGTTGGTCAAATGGGCCAACATGCATCTTACGAACCAAAACGCACTCGATTAGTGTTAATAATCTTAGATTATCCTTAGTTTAATACTTGTGATCAAGAATATGAAGTTCCATACAACAAGTCATGGCCAAAAAAACTAAGTATGGAGACTTTAAACACTCTAGAATGATCTTTCCTTCAACCATTTGATCAAACGTAACTCGTTTAGTCTATTACTTCACCACGAAGTAACAATTTACCTTGTTACTTCGTGAGAAAGTTATAGTTGGTCAAATGGGCCAACGGGCATCTTACAAACCAAAACGCACTCGATTAGTGTTAATAAGCTTAGATTATCCTTGGGAAGGTTAAGACTTGTGATCAAGAATATGAAGTTCCATACAACAAGTCATTGCCAAAAAAACTAAGTATGGAGACTTTAAACACTCTAGAATGATCGTTCCTTCAACGATTTGATCAAACGTAACTCGTTTAGTCTATTACTTCACAACGAAGTAACAGTTTACCTTGTTACTTCGTGAGAAAGTAATAGTTTGTCAAATGGGCCAACGGGTATCGTACAAACCAAAACGCACTCGATTAGTGTTAATAAGCTTAGATTATCCTTGGGAAGGTTAATACTTGTGATCAAGAATATGAAGTTCCATACAACAAGTCATGGCCAAAAAAACTAAGTATGGAGACTTTAAACACTCTAGAATGATCGTTCCTTCAACCATTTGATCAAACGTAACTCGTTTAGTCTATTACTTCACCACGAAGTAACAATTTACCTTGTTACTTCGTGAGAAAGTTATAGTTGGTCAAATGGGCCAACGGGCATCTTACGAACCAAAACGCACTCGATTAGTGTTAATAAGCTTAGATTATCCTTGGGAAGGTTAAGACTTGTGATCAAGAATATGAAGTTCCATACAACAAGTCATGGCCAAAAAAACTAAGTATGGAGACTTTAAACACTCTAGAATGATCTTTCCTTCAACCATTTGATCAAACGTAACTCGTTTAGTCTATTACTTCACCACGAAGTAACAATTTACCTTGTTACTTCGTGAGATAGTTATAGTTGGTCAAATGGGCCAACGGGCATCTTACGAACCAAAACGCACTCGATTAGTGTTAATAAGCTTAGATTATCCTTGGGAAGGTTAAGACTTGTGATCAAGAATATGAAGTTCCATACAACAAGTCATTGCCAAAAAAACTAAGTATGGAGACTTTAAACACTCTAGAATGATCGTTCCTTCAACGATTTGATCAAACGTAACTCGTTTAGTCTATTACTTCACAACGAAGTAACAGTTTACCTTGTTACTTCGTGAGAAAGTAATAGTTGGTCAAATGGGCCAACGGGTATCGTACAAACCAAAACGCACTCGATTAGTGTTAATAAGCTTAGATTATCCTTGGGAAGGTTAATACTTGTGATCAAGAATATGAAGTTCCATACAACAAGTCATGGCCAAAAAAACTAAGTATGGAGACTTTAAACACTCTAGAATGATCGTTCCTTCAACCATTTGATCAAACGTAACTCGTTTAGTCTATTACTTCACCACGAAGTAACAATTTACCTTGTTACTTCGTGAGAAAGTTATAGTTGGTCAAATGGGCCAACGGGCATCTTACGAACCAAAACGCACTCGATTAGTGTTAATAAGCTTAGATTATCCTTGGGAAGGTTAAGACTTGTGATCAAGAATATGAAGTTCCATACAACAAGTCATGGCCAAAAAAACTAAGTATGGAGACTTTAAACACTCTAGAATGATCTTTCCTTCAACCATTTGATCAAACGTAACTCGTTTAGTCTATTACTTCACCACGAAGTAACAATTTACCTTGTTACTTCGTGAGAAAGTTATAGTTGGTCAAATGGGCCAACGGGCATCTTACGAACCAAAACGCACTCGATTAGTGTTAATAAGCTTAGATTATCCTTAGGTTAATACTTGTGATCAAGAATATGAAGTTCCATACAACAAGTCATGGCCAAAAAAACTAAGTATGGAGACTTTAAACACTCTAGAATGATCTTTCCTTCAACGATTTGATCAAACGTAACTCGTTTAGTCTATTACTTCACAACGAAGTAACAGTTTACCTTGTTACTTCGTGAGAAAGTAATAGTTGGTCAAATGGGCCAACGGGTATCGTACAAACCAAAACGCACTCGATTAGTGTTAATAAGCTTAGATTATTCTTGGGAAGGTTAATACTTGTGATCAAGAATATGAAATTCCATACAACAAGTCATGGCCAAAAAAACTAAGTATGGAGACTTTAAACACTCTAGAATGATCGTTCCTTCAACCATTTGATCAAACGTAACTCGTTTAGTCTATTACTTCACCACGAAGTAACAATTTACCTTGTTACTTCGTGAGAAAGTTATAGTTGGTCAAATGGGCCAACGGGCATCTTACGAACCAAAACGCACTCGATTAGTGTTAATAAGCTTAGATTATCCTTGGGAAGGTTAAGACTTGTGATCAAGAATATGAAGTTCCATACAACAAGTCATGGCCAAAAAAACTAAGTATGGAGACTTTAAACACTCTAGAATGATCTTTCCTTCAACCATTTGATCAAACGTAACTCGTTTAGTCTATTACTTCACCACGAAGTAACAATTTACCTTGTTACTTCGTGAGAAAGTTATAGTTGGTCAAATGGGCCAACATGCATCTTACGAACCAAAACGCACTCGATTAGTGTTAATAATCTTAGATTATCCTTAGTTTAATACTTGTGATCAAGAATATGAAGAAGAAAGAAGGTTTATAAAAAGTAAAAACTGCGGGGTACTACATCGGGAGTCGAGCGTTGTACCCAATCGCTCGTTCCAAGCAAAAAGGGGGTTTATAAGAACACCCCCAAAAGATGAGCCAAAAGGCAATGCTCGAGATATCCAACCTAACAAGCGCCTTCCCACTAGAGCAGTGACCGCCCGTGAGAGTGTAGTATCTAGAAGTCACACCCAAAGTCAAAGTGTGCAATCCAAATACCTTCTCCCACATAGGGAGGCCAAGGCCTTTGTGAGAAGGGCGCACTTCCTCGAAGATGTGTACACCGCCCGTGAGAGTAAGATACTTAGAAGTCGTTCCCGATGAGGGCTTACGTAAGCATCCTCTCCCACATAGGGAGGCGTATACATTTCGAGCGAAGCCAAAGTGATCGTAACGATTACAAAAAAGAGCGTACCACAAAGTCGGGTACCTCGAAAAATAACCTAATCTATAATAGAAAGGGAGTATAACAAATAATGACAACAAAATCTATCAAGAGGAAACAACCACTCCAAAAATCTAGCTTCAAGCTTCATGACCTCGGCTTTTTTTGTGATCAAGAATATGAAGTTCCATACAACAAGTCATGGCCAAAAAAACTAAGTATGGAGACTTTAAACACTCTAGAATGATCTTTCCTTCAACCATTTGATCAAACGTAACTCGTTTAGTCTATTACTTCACCACGAAGTAACAATTTACCTTGTTACTTCGTGAGAAAGTTATAGTTGGTCAAATGGGCCAACGGGCATCTTACAAACCAAAACGCACTCGATTAGTGTTAATAAGCTTAGATTATCCTTGGGAAGGTTAAGACTTGTGATCAAGAATATGAAGTTCCATACAACAAGTCATTGCCAAAAAAACTAAGTATGGAGACTTTAAACACTCTAGAATGATCGTTCCTTCAACGATTTGATCAAACGTAACTCGTTTAGTCTATTACTTCACAACGAAGTAACAGTTTACCTTGTTACTTCGTGAGAAAGTAATAGTTGGTCAAATGGGCCAACGGGTATCGTACAAACCAAAACGCACTCGATTAGTGTTAATAAGCTTAGATTATCCTTGGGAAGGTTAATACTTGTGATCAAGAATATGAAGTTCCATACAACAAGTCATGGCCAAAAAAACTAAGTATGGAGACTTTAAACACTCTAGAATGATCTTTCCTTCAACCATTTGATCAAACGTAACTCGTTTAGTCTATTACTTCACCACGAAGTAACAATTTACCTTGTTACTTCGTGAGAAAGTTATAGTTGGTCAAATGGGCCAACGGGCATCTTACAAACCAAAACGCACTCGATTAGTGTTAATAAGCTTAGATTATCCTTGGGAAGGTTAAGACTTGTGATCAAGAATATGAAGTTCCATACAACAAGTCATTGCCAAAAAAACTAAGTATGGAGACTTTAAACACTCTAGAATGATCGTTCCTTCAACGATTTGATCAAACGTAACTCGTTTAGTCTATTACTTCACAACGAAGTAACAGTTTACCTTGTTACTTCGTGAGAAAGTAATAGTTGGTCAAATGGGCCAACGGGTATCGTACAAACCAAAACGCACTCGATTAGTGTTAATAAGCTTAGATTATCCTTGGGAAGGTTAATACTTGTGATCAAGAATATGAAGTTCCATACAACAAGTCATGGCCAAAAAAACTAAGTATGGAGACATTAAACACTCTAGAATGATCGTTCCTTCAACCATTTGATCAAACGTAACTCGTTTAGTCTATTACTTCACCACGAAGTAACAATTTACCTTGTTACTTCGTGAGAAAGTTATAGTTGGTCAAATGGGCCAACGGGCATCTTACGAACCAAAACGCACTCGATTAGTGTTAATAAGCTTAGATTATCCTTGGGAAGGTTAAGACTTGTGATCAAGAATATGAAGTTCCATACAACAAGTCATGGCCAAAAAAACTAAGTATGGAGACTTTAAACACTCTAGAATGATCTTTCCTTCAACCATTTGATCAAACGTAACTCGTTTAGTCTATTACTTCACCACGAAGTAACAATTTACCTTGTTACTTCGTGAGAAAGTTATAGTTGGTCAAATGGGCCAACGGGCATCTTACGAACCAAAACGCACTCGATTAGTGTTAATAAGCTTAGATTATCCTTGGGAAGGTTAAGACTTGTGATCAAGAATATGAAGTTCCATACAACAAGTCATTGCCAAAAAAACTAAGTATGGAGACTTTAAACACTCTAGAATGATCGTTCCTTCAACGATTTGATCAAACGTAACTCGTTTAGTCTATTACTTCACAACGAAGTAACAGTTTACCTTGTTACTTCGTGAGAAAGTAATAGTTGGTCAAATGGGCCAACGGGTATCGTACAAACCAAAACGCACTCGATTAGTGTTAATAAGCTTAGATTATCCTTGGGAAGGTTAATACTTGTGATCAAGAATATGAAGTTCCATACAACAAGTCATGGCCAAAAAAACTAAGTATGGAGACTTTAAACACTCTAGAATGATCGTTCCTTCAACCATTTGATCAAACGTAACTCGTTTAGTCTATTACTTCACCACGAAGTAACAATTTACCTTGTTACTTCGTGAGAAAGTTATAGTTGGTCAAATGGGCCAACGGGCATCTTACGAACCAAAACGCACTCGATTAGTGTTAATAAGCTTAGATTATCCTTGGGAAGGTTAAGACTTGTGATCAAGAATATGAAGTTCCATACAACAAGTCATGGCCAAAAAAACTAAGTATGGAGACTTTAAACACTCTAGAATGATCTTTCCTTCAACCATTTGATCAAACGTAACTCGTTTAGTCTATTACTTCACCACGAAGTAACAATTTACCTTGTTACTTCGTGAGAAAGTTATAGTTGGTCAAATGGGCCAACGGGCATCTTACGAACCAAAACGCACTCGATTAGTGTTAATAAGCTTAGATTATCCTTAGGTTAATACTTGTGATCAAGAATATGAAGTTCCATACAACAAGTCATGGCCAAAAAAACTAAGTATGGAGACTTTAAACACTCTAGAATGATCTTTCCTTCAACGATTTGATCAAACGTAACTCGTTTAGTCTATTACTTCACAACGAAGTAACAGTTTACCTTGTTACTTCGTGAGAAAGTAATAGTTGGTCAAATGGGCCAACGGGTATCGTACAAACCAAAACGCACTCGATTAGTGTTAATAAGCTTAGATTATTCTTGGGAAGGTTAATACTTGTGATCAAGAATATGAAATTCCATACAACAAGTCATGGCCAAAAAAACTAAGTATGGAGACTTTAAACACTCTAGAATGATCGTTCCTTCAACCATTTGATCAAACGTAACTCGTTTAGTCTATTACTTCACCACGAAGTAACAATTTACCTTGTTACTTCGTGAGAAAGTTATAGTTGGTCAAATGGGCCAACGGGCATCTTACGAACCAAAACGCACTCGATTAGTGTTAATAAGCTTAGATTATCCTTGGGAAGGTTAAGACTTGTGATCAAGAATATGAAGTTCCATACAACAAGTCATGGCCAAAAAAACTAAGTATGGAGACTTTAAACACTCTAGAATGATCTTTCCTTCAACCATTTGATCAAACGTAACTCGTTTAGTCTATTACTTCACCACGAAGTAACAATTTACCTTGTTACTTCGTGAGAAAGTTATAGTTGGTCAAATGGGCCAACATGCATCTTACGAACCAAAACGCACTCGATTAGTGTTAATAATCTTAGATTATCCTTAGTTTAATACTTGTGATCAAGAATATGAAGTTCCATACAACAAGTCATGGCCAAAAAAACTAAGTATGGAGACTTTAAACACTCTAGAATGATCTTTCCTTCAACCATTTGATCAAACGTAACTCGTTTAGTCTATTACTTCACCACGAAGTAACAATTTACCTTGTTACTTCGTGAGAAAGTTATAGTTGGTCAAATGGGCCAACGGGCATCTTACAAACCAAAACGCACTCGATTAGTGTTAATAAGCTTAGATTATCCTTGGGAAGGTTAAGACTTGTGATCAAGAATATGAAGTTCCATACAACAAGTCATTGCCAAAAAAACTAAGTATGGAGACTTTAAACACTCTAGAATGATCGTTCCTTCAACGATTTGATCAAACGTAACTCGTTTAGTCTATTACTTCACAACGAAGTAACAGTTTACCTTGTTACTTCGTGAGAAAGTAATAGTTGGTCAAATGGGCCAACGGGTATCGTACAAACCAAAACGCACTCGATTAGTGTTAATAAGCTTAGATTATTCTTGGGAAGGTTAATACTTGTGATCAAGAATATGAAGTTCCATACAACAAGTCATGGCCAAAAAAACTAAGTATGGAGACTTTAAACACTCTAGAATGATCGTTCCTTCAACCATTTGATCAAACGTAACTCGTTTAGTCTATTACTTCACCACGAAGTAACAATTTACCTTGTTACTTCGTGAGAAAGTTATAGTTGGTCAAATGGGCCAACGGGCATCTTACGAACCAAAACGCACTCGATTAGTGTTAATAAGCTTAGATTATCCTTGGGAAGGTTAAGACTTGTGATCAAGAATATGAAGTTCCATACAACAAGTCATGGCCAAAAAAACTAAGTATGGAGACTTTAAACACTCTAGAATGATCTTTCCTTCAACCATTTGATCAAACGTAACTCGTTTAGTCTATTACTTCACCACGAAGTAACAATTTACCTTGTTACTTCGTGAGAAAGTTATAGTTGGTCAAATGGGCCAACATGCATCTTACGAACCAAAACGCACTCGATTAGTGTTAATAATCTTAGATTATCCTTAGTTTAATACTTGTGATCAAGAATATGAAGTTCCATACAACAAGTCATGGCCAAAAAAACTAAGTATGGAGACTTTAAACACTCTAGAATGATCTTTCCTTCAACCATTTGATCAAACGTAACTCGTTTAGTCTATTACTTCACCACGAAGTAACAATTTACCTTGTTACTTCGTGAGAAAGTTATAGTTGGTCAAATGGGCCAACGGGCATCTTACAAACCAAAACGCACTCGATTAGTGTTAATAAGCTTAGATTATCCTTGGGAAGGTTAAGACTTGTGATCAAGAATATGAAGTTCCATACAACAAGTCATTGCCAAAAAAACTAAGTATGGAGACTTTAAACACTCTAGAATGATCGTTCTTTCAACGATTTGATCAAACGTAACTCGTTTAGTCTATTACTTCACAACGAAGTAACAGTTTACCTTGTTACTTCGTGAGAAAGTAATAGTTGGTCAAATGGGCCAACGGGTATCGTACAAACCAAAACGCACTCGATTAGTGTTAATAAGCTTAGATTATTTTTGGGAAGGTTAATACTTGTGATCAAGAATATGAAGTTCCATACAACAAGTCATGGCCAAAAAAACTAAGTATGGAGACTTTAAACACTCTAGAATGATCGTTCCTTCAACCATTTGATCAAACGTAACTCGTTTAGTCTATTACTTCACCACGAAGTAACAATTTACCTTGTTACTTCGTGAGAAAGTTATAGTTGGTCAAATGGGCCAACGGGCATCTTACGAACCAAAACGCACTCGATTAGTGTTAATAAGCTTAGATTATCCTTGGGAAGGTTAAGACTTGTGATCAAGAATATGAAGTTCCATACAACAAGTCATGGCCAAAAAAACTAAGTATGGAGACTTTAAACACTCTAGAATGATCTTTCCTTCAACCATTTGATCAAACGTAACTCGTTTAGTCTATTACTTCACCACGAAGTAACAATTTACCTTGTTACTTCGTGAGAAAGTTATAGTTGGTCAAATGGGCCAACGGGCATCTTACGAACCAAAACGCACTCGATTAGTGTTAATAAGCTTAGATTATCCTTGGGAAGGTTAAGACTTGTGATCAAGAATATGAAGTTCCATACAACAAGTCATTGCCAAAAAAACTAAGTATGGAGACTTTAAACACTCTAGAATGATCGTTCCTTCAACGATTTGATCAAACGTAACTCGTTTAGTCTATTACTTCACAACGAAGTAACAGTTTACCTTGTTACTTCGTGAGAAAGTAATAGTTGGTCAAATGGGCCAACGGGTATCGTACAAACCAAAACGCACTCGATTAGTGTTAATAAGCTTAGATTATCCTTGGGAAGGTTAATACTTGTGATCAAGAATATGAAGTTCCATACAACAAGTCATGGCCAAAAAAACTAAGTATGGAGACTTTAAACACTCTAGAATGATCGTTCCTTCAACCATTTGATCAAACGTAACTCGTTTAGTCTATTACTTCACCACGAAGTAACAATTTACCTTGTTACTTCGTGAGAAAGTTATAGTTGGTCAAATGGGCCAACGGGCATCTTACGAACCAAAACGCACTCGATTAGTGTTAATAAGCTTAGATTATCCTTGGGAAGGTTAAGACTTGTGATCAAGAATATGAAGTTCCATACAACAAGTCATGGCCAAAAAAACTAAGTATGGAGACTTTAAACACTCTAGAATGATCTTTCCTTCAACCATTTGATCAAACGTAACTCGTTTAGTCTATTACTTCACCACGAAGTAACAATTTACCTTGTTACTTCGTGAGAAAGTTATAGTTGGTCAAATGGGCCAACGGGCATCTTACGAACCAAAACGCACTCGATTAGTGTTAATAAGCTTAGATTATCCTTAGGTTAATACTTGTGATCAAGAATATGAAGTTCCATACAACAAGTCATGGCCAAAAAAACTAAGTATGGAGACTTTAAACACTCTAGAATGATCTTTCCTTCAACGATTTGATCAAACGTAACTCGTTTAGTCTATTACTTCACAACGAAGTAACAGTTTACCTTGTTACTTCGTGAGAAAGTAATAGTTGGTCAAATGGGCCAACGGGTATCGTACAAACCAAAACGCACTCGATTAGTGTTAATAAGCTTAGATTATTCTTGGGAAGGTTAATACTTGTGATCAAGAATATGAAGTTCCATACAACAAGTCATGGCCAAAAAAACTAAGTATGGAGACTTTAAACACTCTAGAATGATCGTTCCTTCAACCATTTGATCAAACGTAACTCGTTTAGTCTATTACTTCACCACGAAGTAACAATTTACCTTGTTACTTCGTGAGAAAGTTATAGTTGGTCAAATGGGCCAACGGGCATCTTACGAACCAAAACGCACTCGATTAGTGTTAATAAGCTTAGATTATCCTTGGGAAGGTTAAGACTTGTGATCAAGAATATGAAGTTCCATACAACAAGTCATGGCCAAAAAAACTAAGTATGGAGACTTTAAACACTCTAGAATGATCTTTCCTTCAACCATTTGATCAAACGTAACTCGTTTAGTCTATTACTTCACCACGAAGTAACAATTTACCTTGTTACTTCGTGAGAAAGTTATAGTTGGTCAAATGGGCCAACATGCATCTTACGAACCAAAACGCACTCGATTAGTGTTAATAATCTTAGATTATCCTTAGTTTAATACTTGTGATCAAGAATATGAAGTTCCATACAACAAGTCATGGCCAAAAAAACTAAGTATGGAGACTTTAAACACTCTAGAATGATCTTTCCTTCAACCATTTGATCAAACGTAACTCGTTTAGTCTATTACTTCACCACGAAGTAACAATTTACCTTGTTACTTCGTGAGAAAGTTATAGTTGGTCAAATGGGCCAACGGGCATCTTACAAACCAAAACGCACTCGATTAGTGTTAATAAGCTTAGATTATCCTTGGGAAGGTTAAGACTTGTGATCAAGAATATGAAGTTCCATACAACAAGTCATTGCCAAAAAAACTAAGTATGGAGACTTTAAACACTCTAGAATGATCGTTCCTTCAACGATTTGATCAAACGTAACTCGTTTAGTCTATTACTTCACAACGAAGTAACAGTTTACCTTGTTACTTCGTGAGAAAGTAATAGTTGGTCAAATGGGCCAACGGGTATCGTACAAACCAAAACGCACTCGATTAGTGTTAATAAGCTTAGATTATCCTTGGGAAGGTTAATACTTGTGATCAAGAATATGAAGTTCCATACAACAAGTCATGGCCAAAAAAACTAAGTATGGAGACTTTAAACACTCTAGAATGATCTTTCCTTCAACCATTTGATCAAACGTAACTCGTTTAGTCTATTACTTCACCACGAAGTAACAATTTACCTTGTTACTTCGTGAGAAAGTTATAGTTGGTCAAATGGGCCAACGGGCATCTTACAAACCAAAACGCACTCGATTAGTGTTAATAAGCTTAGATTATCCTTGGGAAGGTTAAGACTTGTGATCAAGAATATGAAGTTCCATACAACAAGTCATTGCCAAAAAAACTAAGTATGGAGACTTTAAACACTCTAGAATGATCGTTCTTTCAACGATTTGATCAAACGTAACTCGTTTAGTCTATTACTTCACAACGAAGTAACAGTTTACCTTGTTACTTCGTGAGAAAGTAATAGTTGGTCAAATGGGCCAACGGGTATCGTACAAACCAAAACGCACTCGATTAGTGTTAATAAGCTTAGATTATTTTTGGGAAGGTTAATACTTGTGATCAAGAATATGAAGTTCCATACAACAAGTCATGGCCAAAAAAACTAAGTATGGAGACTTTAAACACTCTAGAATGATCGTTCCTTCAACCATTTGATCAAACGTAACTCGTTTAGTCTATTACTTCACCACGAAGTAACAATTTACCTTGTTACTTCGTGAGAAAGTTATAGTTGGTCAAATGGGCCAACGGGCATCTTACGAACCAAAACGCACTCGATTAGTGTTAATAAGCTTAGATTATCCTTGGGAAGGTTAAGACTTGTGATCAAGAATATGAAGTTCCATACAACAAGTCATGGCCAAAAAAACTAAGTATGGAGACTTTAAACACTCTAGAATGATCTTTCCTTCAACCATTTGATCAAACGTAACTCGTTTAGTCTATTACTTCACCACGAAGTAACAATTTACCTTGTTACTTCGTGAGAAAGTTATAGTTGGTCAAATGGGCCAACGGGCATCTTACGAACCAAAACGCACTCGATTAGTGTTAATAAGCTTAGATTATCCTTGGGAAGGTTAAGACTTGTGATCAAGAATATGAAGTTCCATACAACAAGTCATTGCCAAAAAAACTAAGTATGGAGACTTTAAACACTCTAGAATGATCGTTCCTTCAACGATTTGATCAAACGTAACTCGTTTAGTCTATTACTTCACAACGAAGTAACAGTTTACCTTGTTACTTCGTGAGAAAGTAATAGTTGGTCAAATGGGCCAACGGGTATCGTACAAACCAAAACGCACTCGATTAGTGTTAATAAGCTTAGATTATCCTTGGGAAGGTTAATACTTGTGATCAAGAATATGAAGTTCCATACAACAAGTCATGGCCAAAAAAACTAAGTATGGAGACTTTAAACACTCTAGAATGATCGTTCCTTCAACCATTTGATCAAACGTAACTCGTTTAGTCTATTACTTCACCACGAAGTAACAATTTACCTTGTTACTTCGTGAGAAAGTTATAGTTGGTCAAATGGGCCAACGGGCATCTTACGAACCAAAACGCACTCGATTAGTGTTAATAAGCTTAGATTATCCTTGGGAAGGTTAAGACTTGTGATCAAGAATATGAAGTTCCATACAACAAGTCATGGCCAAAAAAACTAAGTATGGAGACTTTAAACACTCTAGAATGATCTTTCCTTCAACCATTTGATCAAACGTAACTCGTTTAGTCTATTACTTCACCACGAAGTAACAATTTACCTTGTTACTTCGTGAGAAAGTTATAGTTGGTCAAATGGGCCAACGGGCATCTTACGAACCAAAACGCACTCGATTAGTGTTAATAAGCTTAGATTATCCTTAGGTTAATACTTGTGATCAAGAATATGAAGTTCCATACAACAAGTCATGGCCAAAAAAACTAAGTATGGAGACTTTAAACACTCTAGAATGATCTTTCCTTCAACGATTTGATCAAACGTAACTCGTTTAGTCTATTACTTCACAACGAAGTAACAGTTTACCTTGTTACTTCGTGAGAAAGTAATAGTTGGTCAAATGGGCCAACGGGTATCGTACAAACCAAAACGCACTCGATTAGTGTTAATAAGCTTAGATTATTCTTGGGAAGGTTAATACTTGTGATCAAGAATATGAAGTTCCATACAACAAGTCATGGCCAAAAAAACTAAGTATGGAGACTTTAAACACTCTAGAATGATCGTTCCTTCAACCATTTGATCAAACGTAACTCGTTTAGTCTATTACTTCACCACGAAGTAACAATTTACCTTGTTACTTCGTGAGAAAGTTATAGTTGGTCAAATGGGCCAACGGGCATCTTACGAACCAAAACGCACTCGATTAGTGTTAATAAGCTTAGATTATCCTTGGGAAGGTTAAGACTTGTGATCAAGAATATGAAGTTCCATACAACAAGTCATGGCCAAAAAAACTAAGTATGGAGACTTTAAACACTCTAGAATGATCTTTCCTTCAACCATTTGATCAAACGTAACTCGTTTAGTCTATTACTTCACCACGAAGTAACAATTTACCTTGTTACTTCGTGAGAAAGTTATAGTTGGTCAAATGGGCCAACATGCATCTTACGAACCAAAACGCACTCGATTAGTGTTAATAATCTTAGATTATCCTTAGTTTAATACTTGTGATCAAGAATATGAAGTTCCATACAACAAGTCATGGCCAAAAAAACTAAGTATGGAGACTTTAAACACTCTAGAATGATCTTTCCTTCAACCATTTGATCAAACGTAACTCGTTTAGTCTATTACTTCACCACGAAGTAACAATTTACCTTGTTACTTCGTGAGAAAGTTATAGTTGGTCAAATGGGCCAACGGGCATCTTACAAACCAAAACGCACTCGATTAGTGTTAATAAGCTTAGATTATCCTTGGGAAGGTTAAGACTTGTGATCAAGAATATGAAGTTCCATACAACAAGTCATTGCCAAAAAAACTAAGTATGGAGACTTTAAACACTCTAGAATGATCGTTCCTTCAACGATTTGATCAAACGTAACTCGTTTAGTCTATTACTTCACAACGAAGTAACAGTTTACCTTGTTACTTCGTGAGAAAGTAATAGTTGGTCAAATGGGCCAACGGGTATCGTACAAACCAAAACGCACTCGATTAGTGTTAATAAGCTTAGATTATCCTTGGGAAGGTTAATACTTGTGATCAAGAATATGAAGTTCCATACAACAAGTCATGGCCAAAAAAACTAAGTATGGAGACTTTAAACACTCTAGAATGATCGTTCCTTCAACCATTTGATCAAACGTAACTCGTTTAGTCTATTACTTCACCACGAAGTAACAATTTACCTTGTTACTTCGTGAGAAAGTTATAGTTGGTCAAATGGGCCAACGGGCATCTTACGAACCAAAACGCACTCGATTAGTGTTAATAAGCTTAGATTATCCTTGGGAAGGTTAAGACTTGTGATCAAGAATATGAAGTTCCATACAACAAGTCATGGCCAAAAAAACTAAGTATGGAGACTTTAAACACTCTAGAATGATCTTTCCTTCAACCATTTGATCAAACGTAACTCGTTTAGTCTATTACTTCACCACGAAATTGTTACTTCGTGAGAAAGTTATAGTTGGTCAAATGGGCCAACGGGCATCTTACGAACCAAAACGCACTCGATTAGTGTTAATAAGCTTAGATTATCCTTAGGTTAATACTTGTGATCAAGAATATGAAGTTCCATACAACAAGTCATGGCCAAAAAAACTAAGTATGGAGACTTTAAACACTCTAGAATGATCTTTCCTTCAACGATTTGATCAAACGTAACTCGTTTAGTCTATTACTTCACAACGAAGTAACAGTTTACCTTGTTACTTCGTGAGAAAGTAATAGTTGGTCAAATGGGCCAACGGGTATCGTACAAACCAAAACGCACTCGATTAGTGTTAATAAGCTTAGATTATTCTTGGGAAGGTTAATACTTGTGATCAAGAATATGAAGTTCCATACAACAAGTCATGGCCAAAAAAACTAAGTATGGAGACTTTAAACACTCTAGAATGATCGTTCCTTCAACCATTTGATCAAACGTAACTCGTTTAGTCTATTACTTCACCACGAAGTAACAATTTACCTTGTTACTTCGTGAGAAAGTTATAGTTGGTCAAATGGGCCAACGGGCATCTTACGAACCAAAACGCACTCGATTAGTGTTAATAAGCTTAGATTATCCTTGGGAAGGTTAAGACTTGTGATCAAGAATATGAAGTTCCATACAACAAGTCATGGCCAAAAAAACTAAGTATGGAGACTTTAAACACTCTAGAATGATCTTTCCTTCAACCATTTGATCAAACGTAACTCGTTTAGTCTATTACTTCACCACGAAGTAACAATTTACCTTGTTACTTCGTGAGAAAGTTATAGTTGGTCAAATGGGCCAACATGCATCTTACGAACCAAAACGCACTCGATTAGTGTTAATAATCTTAGATTATCCTTAGTTTAATACTTGTGATCAAGAATATGAAGTTCCATACAACAAGTCATGGCCAAAAAAACTAAGTATGGAGACTTTAAACACTCTAGAATGATCTTTCCTTCAACCATTTGATCAAACGTAACTCGTTTAGTCTATTACTTCACCACGAAGTAACAATTTACCTTGTTACTTCGTGAGAAAGTTATAGTTGGTCAAATGGGCCAACGGGCATCTTACAAACCAAAACGCACTCGATTAGTGTTAATAAGCTTAGATTATCCTTGGGAAGGTTAAGACTTGTGATCAAGAATATGAAGTTCCATACAACAAGTCATTGCCAAAAAAACTAAGTATGGAGACTTTAAACACTCTAGAATGATCGTTCCTTCAACGATTTGATCAAACGTAACTCGTTTAGTCTATTACTTCACAACGAAGTAACAGTTTACCTTGTTACTTCGTGAGAAAGTAATAGTTGGTCAAATGGGCCAACGGGTATCGTACAAACCAAAACGCACTCGATTAGTGTTAATAAGCTTAGATTATCCTTGGGAAGGTTAAGACTTGTGATCAAGAATATGAAGTTCCATACAACAAGTCATGGCCAAAAAAACTAAGTATGGAGACTTTAAACACTCTAGAATGATCTTTCCTTCAACCATTTGATCAAACGTAACTCGTTTAGTCTATTACTTCACCACGAAGTAACAATTTACCTTGTTACTTCGTGAGAAAGTTATAGTTGGTCAAATGGGCCAACGGGCATCTTACGAACCAAAACGCACTCGATTAGTGTTAATAAGCTTAGATTATCCTTGGGAAGGTTAAGACTTGTGATCAAGAATATGAAGTTCCATACAACAAGTCATTGCCAAAAAAACTAAGTATGGAGACTTTAAACACTCTAGAATGATCGTTCCTTCAACGATTTGATCAAACGTAACTCGTTTAGTCTATTACTTCACCACGAAGTAACAATTTACCTTGTTACTTCGTGAGAAAGTTATAGTTGGTCAAATGGGCCAACGGGCATCTTACGAACCAAAACGCACTCGATTAGTGTTAATAAGCTTAGATTATCCTTGGGAAGGTTAAGACTTGTGATCAAGAATATGAAGTTCCATACAACAAGTCATTGCCAAAAAAACTAAGTATGGAGACTTTAAACACTCTAGAATGATCGTTCCTTCAACGATTTGATCAAACGTAACTCGTTTAGTCTATTACTTCACAACGAAGTAACAGTTTACCTTGTTACTTCGTGAGAAAGTAATAGTTGGTCAAATGGGCCAACGGGTATCGTACAAACCAAAACGCACTCGATTAGTGTTAATAAGCTTAGATTATCCTTGGGAAGGTTAATACTTGTGATCAAGAATATGAAGTTCCATACAACAAGTCATGGCCAAAAAAACTAAGTATGGAGACTTTAAACACTCTAGAATGATCTTTCCTTCAACCATTTGATCAAACGTAACTCGTTTAGTCTATTACTTCACCACGAAGTAACAATTTACCTTGTTACTTCGTGAGAAAGTTATAGTTGGTCAAATGGGCCAACGGGCATCTTACGAACCAAAACGCACTCGATTAGTGTTAATAAGCTTAGATTATCCTTGGGAAGGTTAAGACTTGTGATCAAGAATATGAAGTTCCATACAACAAGTCATGGCCAAAAAAACTAAGTATGGAGACTTTAAACACTCTAGAATGATCTTTCCTTCAACCATTTGATCAAACGTAACTCGTTTAGTCTATTACTTCACCACGAAGTAACAATTTACCTTGTTACTTCGTGAGAAAGTTATAGTTGGTCAAATGGGCCAACATGCATCTTACGAACCAAAACGCACTCGATTAGTGTTAATAATCTTAGATTATCCTTAGTTTAATACTTGTGATCAAGAATATGAAGTTCCATACAACAAGTCATGGCCAAAAAAACTAAGTATGGAGACTTTAAACACTCTAGAATGATCTTTCCTTCAACCATTTGATCAAACGTAACTCGTTTAGTCTATTACTTCACCACGAAGTAACAATTTACCTTGTTACTTCGTGAGAAAGTTATAGTTGGTCAAATGGGCCAACGGGCATCTTACAAACCAAAACGCACTCGATTAGTGTTAATAAGCTTAGATTATCCTTGGGAAGGTTAAGACTTGTGATCAAGAATATGAAGTTCCATACAACAAGTCATTGCCAAAAAAACTAAGTATGGAGACTTTAAACACTCTAGAATGATCGTTCCTTCAACGATTTGATCAAACGTAACTCGTTTAGTCTATTACTTCACAACGAAGTAACAGTTTACCTTGTTACTTCGTGAGAAAGTAATAGTTGGTCAAATGGGCCAACGGGTATCGTACAAACCAAAACGCACTCGATTAGTGTTAATAAGCTTAGATTATCCTTGGGAAGGTTAATACTTGTGATCAAGAATATGAAGTTCCATACAACAAGTCATGGCCAAAAAAACTAAGTATGGAGACTTTAAACACTCTAGAATGATCGTTCCTTCAACCATTTGATCAAACGTAACTCGTTTAGTCTATTACTTCACCACGAAGTAACAATTTACCTTGTTACTTCGTGAGAAAGTTATAGTTGGTCAAATGGGCCAACGGGCATCTTACGAACCAAAACGCACTCGATTAGTGTTAATAAGCTTAGATTATCCTTGGGAAGGTTAAGACTTGTGATCAAGAATATGAAGTTCCATACAACAAGTCATGGCCAAAAAAACTAAGTATGGAGACTTTAAACACTCTAGAATGATCTTTCCTTCAACCATTTGATCAAACGTAACTCGTTTAGTCTATTACTTCACCACGAAATTGTTACTTCGTGAGAAAGTTATAGTTGGTCAAATGGGCCAACGGGCATCTTACGAACCAAAACGCACTCGATTAGTGTTAATAAGCTTAGATTATCCTTAGGTTAATACTTGTGATCAAGAATATGAAGTTCCATACAACAAGTCATGGCCAAAAAAACTAAGTATGGAGACTTTAAACACTCTAGAATGATCTTTCCTTCAACGATTTGATCAAACGTAACTCGTTTAGTCTATTACTTCACAACGAAGTAACAGTTTACCTTGTTACTTCGTGAGAAAGTAATAGTTGGTCAAATGGGCCAACGGGTATCGTACAAACCAAAACGCACTCGATTAGTGTTAATAAGCTTAGATTATTCTTGGGAAGGTTAATACTTGTGATCAAGAATATGAAGTTCCATACAACAAGTCATGGCCAAAAAAACTAAGTATGGAGACTTTAAACACTCTAGAATGATCGTTCCTTCAACCATTTGATCAAACGTAACTCGTTTAGTCTATTACTTCACCACGAAGTAACAATTTACCTTGTTACTTCGTGAGAAAGTTATAGTTGGTCAAATGGGCCAACGGGCATCTTACGAACCAAAACGCACTCGATTAGTGTTAATAAGCTTAGATTATCCTTGGGAAGGTTAAGACTTGTGATCAAGAATATGAAGTTCCATACAACAAGTCATGGCCAAAAAAACTAAGTATGGAGACTTTAAACACTCTAGAATGATCTTTCCTTCAACCATTTGATCAAACGTAACTCGTTTAGTCTATTACTTCACCACGAAGTAACAATTTACCTTGTTACTTCGTGAGAAAGTTATAGTTGGTCAAATGGGCCAACATGCATCTTACGAACCAAAACGCACTCGATTAGTGTTAATAATCTTAGATTATCCTTAGTTTAATACTTGTGATCAAGAATATGAAGTTCCATACAACAAGTCATGGCCAAAAAAACTAAGTATGGAGACTTTAAACACTCTAGAATGATCTTTCCTTCAACCATTTGATCAAACGTAACTCGTTTAGTCTATTACTTCACCACGAAGTAACAATTTACCTTGTTACTTCGTGAGAAAGTTATAGTTGGTCAAATGGGCCAACGGGCATCTTACAAACCAAAACGCACTCGATTAGTGTTAATAAGCTTAGATTATCCTTGGGAAGGTTAAGACTTGTGATCAAGAATATGAAGTTCCATACAACAAGTCATTGCCAAAAAAACTAAGTATGGAGACTTTAAACACTCTAGAATGATCGTTCCTTCAACGATTTGATCAAACGTAACTCGTTTAGTCTATTACTTCACAACGAAGTAACAGTTTACCTTGTTACTTCGTGAGAAAGTAATAGTTGGTCAAATGGGCCAACGGGTATCGTACAAACCAAAACGCACTCGATTAGTGTTAATAAGCTTAGATTATCCTTGGGAAGGTTAAGACTTGTGATCAAGAATATGAAGTTCCATACAACAAGTCATGGCCAAAAAAACTAAGTATGGAGACTTTAAACACTCTAGAATGATCTTTCCTTCAACCATTTGATCAAACGTAACTCGTTTAGTCTATTACTTCACCACGAAGTAACAATTTACCTTGTTACTTCGTGAGAAAGTTATAGTTGGTCAAATGGGCCAACGGGCATCTTACGAACCAAAACGCACTCGATTAGTGTTAATAAGCTTAGATTATCCTTGGGAAGGTTAAGACTTGTGATCAAGAATATGAAGTTCCATACAACAAGTCATTGCCAAAAAAACTAAGTATGGAGACTTTAAACACTCTAGAATGATCGTTCCTTCAACGATTTGATCAAACGTAACTCGTTTAGTCTATTACTTCACCACGAAGTAACAATTTACCTTGTTACTTCGTGAGAAAGTTATAGTTGGTCAAATGGGCCAACGGGCATCTTACGAACCAAAACGCACTCGATTAGTGTTAATAAGCTTAGATTATCCTTGGGAAGGTTAAGACTTGTGATCAAGAATATGAAGTTCCATACAACAAGTCATTGCCAAAAAAACTAAGTATGGAGACTTTAAACACTCTAGAATGATCGTTCCTTCAACGATTTGATCAAACGTAACTCGTTTAGTCTATTACTTCACAACGAAGTAACAGTTTACCTTGTTACTTCGTGAGAAAGTAATAGTTGGTCAAATGGGCCAACGGGTATCGTACAAACCAAAACGCACTCGATTAGTGTTAATAAGCTTAGATTATCCTTGGGAAGGTTAATACTTGTGATCAAGAATATGAAGTTCCATACAACAAGTCATGGCCAAAAAAACTAAGTATGGAGACTTTAAACACTCTAGAATGATCGTTCCTTCAACCATTTGATCAAACGTAACTCGTTTAGTCTATTACTTCACCACGAAGTAACAATTTACCTTGTTACTTCGTGAGAAAGTTATAGTTGGTCAAATGGGCCAACGGGCATCTTACGAACCAAAACGCACTCGATTAGTGTTAATAAGCTTAGATTATCCTTGGGAAGGTTAAGACTTGTGATCAAGAATATGAAGTTCCATACAACAAGTCATGGCCAAAAAAACTAAGTATGGAGACTTTAAACACTCTAGAATGATCTTTCCTTCAACCATTTGATCAAACGTAACTCGTTTAGTCTATTACTTCACCACGAAGTAACAATTTACCTTGTTACTTCGTGAGAAAGTTATAGTTGGTCAAATGGGCCAACGGGCATCTTACGAACCAAAACGCACTCGATTAGTGTTAATAAGCTTAGATTATCCTTAGGTTAATACTTGTGATCAAGAATATGAAGTTCCATACAACAAGTCATGGCCAAAAAAACTAAGTATGGAGACTTTAAACACTCTAGAATGATCTTTCCTTCAACGATTTGATCAAACGTAACTCGTTTAGTCTATTACTTCACAACGAAGTAACAGTTTACCTTGTTACTTCGTGAGAAAGTAATAGTTGGTCAAATGGGCCAACGGGTATCGTACAAACCAAAACGCACTCGATTAGTGTTAATAAGCTTAGATTATTCTTGGGAAGGTTAATACTTGTGATCAAGAATATGAAGTTCCATACAACAAGTCATAGCCAAAAAAACTAAGTATGGAGACTTTAAACACTCTAGAATGATCGTTCCTTCAACCATTTGATCAAACGTAACTCGTTTAGTCTATTACTTCACCACGAAGTAACAATTTACCTTGTTACTTCGTGAGAAAGTTATAGTTGGTCAAATGGGCCAACGGGCATCTTACGAACCAAAACGCACTCGATTAGTGTTAATAAGCTTAGATTATCCTTGGGAAGGTTAAGACTTGTGATCAAGAATATGAAGTTCCATACAACAAGTCATGGCCAAAAAAACTAAGTATGGAGACTTTAAACACTCTAGAATGATCTTTCCTTCAACCATTTGATCAAACGTAACTCGTTTAGTCTATTACTTCACCACGAAGTAACAATTTACCTTGTTACTTCGTGAGAAAGTTATAGTTGGTCAAATGGGCCAACATGCATCTTACGAACCAAAACGCACTCGATTAGTGTTAATAATCTTAGATTATCCTTAGTTTAATACTTGTGATCAAGAATATGAAGTTCCATACAACAAGTCATGGCCAAAAAAACTAAGTATGGAGACTTTAAACACTCTAGAATGATCTTTCCTTCAACCATTTGATCAAACGTAACTCGTTTAGTCTATTACTTCACCACGAAGTAACAATTTACCTTGTTACTTCGTGAGAAAGTTATAGTTGGTCAAATGGGCCAACGGGCATCTTACAAACCAAAACGCACTCGATTAGTGTTAATAAGCTTAGATTATCCTTGGGAAGGTTAAGACTTGTGATCAAGAATATGAAGTTCCATACAACAAGTCATTGCCAAAAAAACTAAGTATGGAGACTTTAAACACTCTAGAATGATCGTTCCTTCAACGATTTGATCAAACGTAACTCGTTTAGTCTATTACTTCACAACGAAGTAACAGTTTACCTTGTTACTTCGTGAGAAAGTAATAGTTGGTCAAATGGGCCAACGGGTATCGTACAAACCAAAACGCACTCGATTAGTGTTAATAAGCTTAGATTATCCTTGGGAAGGTTAATACTTGTGATCAAGAATATGAAGTTCCATACAACAAGTCATGGCCAAAAAAACTAAGTATGGAGACTTTAAACACTCTAGAATGATCGTTCCTTCAACCATTTGATCAAACGTAACTCGTTTAGTCTATTACTTCACCACGAAGTAACAATTTACCTTGTTACTTCGTGAGAAAGTTATAGTTGGTCAAATGGGCCAACGGGCATCTTACGAACCAAAACGCACTCGATTAGTGTTAATAAGCTTAGATTATCCTTGGGAAGGTTAAGACTTGTGATCAAGAATATGAAGTTCCATACAACAAGTCATGGCCAAAAAAACTAAGTATGGAGACTTTAAACACTCTAGAATGATCTTTCCTTCAACCATTTGATCAAACGTAACTCGTTTAGTCTATTACTTCACCACGAAGTAACAATTTACCTTGTTACTTCGTGAGAAAGTTATAGTTGGTCAAATGGGCCAACGGGCATCTTACGAACCAAAACGCACTCGATTAGTGTTAATAAGCTTAGATTATCCTTAGGTTAATACTTGTGATCAAGAATATGAAGTTCCATACAACAAGTCATGGCCAAAAAAACTAAGTATGGAGACTTTAAACACTCTAGAATGATCTTTCCTTCAACGATTTGATCAAACGTAACTCGTTTAGTCTATTACTTCACAACGAAGTAACAGTTTACCTTGTTACTTCGTGAGAAAGTAATAGTTGGTCAAATGGGCCAACGGGTATCGTACAAACCAAAACGCACTCGATTAGTGTTAATAAGCTTAGATTATTCTTGGGAAGGTTAATACTTGTGATCAAGAATATGAAGTTCCATACAACAAGTCATGGCCAAAAAAACTAAGTATGGAGACTTTAAACACTCTAGAATGATCGTTCCTTCAACCATTTGATCAAACGTAACTCGTTTAGTCTATTACTTCACCACGAAGTAACAATTTACCTTGTTACTTCGTGAGAAAGTTATAGTTGGTCAAATGGGCCAACGGGCATCTTACGAACCAAAACGCACTCGATTAGTGTTAATAAGCTTAGATTATCCTTGGGAAGGTTAAGACTTGTGATCAAGAATATGAAGTTCCATACAACAAGTCATGGCCAAAAAAACTAAGTATGGAGACTTTAAACACTCTAGAATGATCTTTCCTTCAACCATTTGATCAAACGTAACTCGTTTAGTCTATTACTTCACCACGAAGTAACAATTTACCTTGTTACTTCGTGAGAAAGTTATAGTTGGTCAAATGGGCCAACATGCATCTTACGAACCAAAACGCACTCGATTAGTGTTAATAATCTTAGATTATCCTTAGTTTAATACTTGTGATCAAGAATATGAAGTTCCATACAACAAGTCATGGCCAAAAAAACTAAGTATGGAGACTTTAAACACTCTAGAATGATCTTTCCTTCAACCATTTGATCAAACGTAACTCGTTTAGTCTATTACTTCACCACGAAGTAACAATTTACCTTGTTACTTCGTGAGAAAGTTATAGTTGGTCAAATGGGCCAACGGGCATCTTACAAACCAAAACGCACTCGATTAGTGTTAATAAGCTTAGATTATCCTTGGGAAGGTTAAGACTTGTGATCAAGAATATGAAGTTCCATACAACAAGTCATTGCCAAAAAAACTAAGTATGGAGACTTTAAACACTCTAGAATGATCGTTCCTTCAACGATTTGATCAAACGTAACTCGTTTAGTCTATTACTTCACAACGAAGTAACAGTTTACCTTGTTACTTCGTGAGAAAGTAATAGTTGGTCAAATGGGCCAACGGGTATCGTACAAACCAAAACGCACTCGATTAGTGTTAATAAGCTTAGATTATCCTTGGGAAGGTTAATACTTGTGATCAAGAATATGAAGAAATAAAAGGTTTATAAAAGAAAACTAGGGGGAGGTACTACATAGCGAAGGCCGTATGGTGTACCCCACCCATACGATCGCCAAACACAGAGAAATAGAAATCTCAACAACAAATAAGAGCATATCCCAAAAGTGGATACCTCGAAAGTAAAGTAAGCCAAAATGTGAAAAAATCAGCCTATATCATCTATGAATATGATCTATTCTTCCACTTCATCTTTTCTTCCGCTCTTCGTTCTTTGTTCTCTTTTTTCCGTTGACTCTTGCTTATGTAGGTGGAGCAATCAGGTGCTTTAATCCTATTTTTTTCTCTTCTCTCTTCACCTTCTCGGAGTATTCGCCTACAACATTCCTCATAAGACTCATCTTTTGTAACAGTTGAGTCCTCGAGGTTGCTCGTTACAATTTGTCTTGGGATTGGAGTGCAGATTCTTCTTTGATTAAATGAGGATTCCAACTCCTCAACAAACGCATCATCACCCACGGCTTCATCATAAGTATGCCCAAGTAGGAGGGTTGGCGAGGTGGGAGGGGTAGAGATATCACACGAGAAAGTAGCATCCGGAAAGCACACCCTTGGAGAGAGAAGTCTAGACTTAGGTTGATAGTTAGAATCCGATAACCTCTTTGCATCATCATTGTCATCCCTCAAGATCATATCTTCAATCTCTTTTTCTTTGGCCTTTCTCAACTCTTCCTCACTAAGGAGATCTTCATTTCTATCATTAGTCGCAACGTGAATTATTGCCAACTTGAGGTGTTTCTCTTGATCCGCCTCTTCGGCCACCTCCTCAACATTGGGTATTTGTTCAAGGCTATCGACTTTCTTCGGTGGTGAAATTGGAGCAATGTTCCTCTTAGCCTTCCAAACAAAGGTCGTCGGTTTTGGGACATCCTCAACCTTCTCATTAGTTCCTTGAGGTTTCTCCACACCACATTCCTCAAATGTATGGCCCATTCGTTGACATTTCCGGCAATAGGTTGGAATATTTTCATATACGACCTTTTGCTTTACGATGTCCACTTGACCATGCACATCTTCTACCCCCCATTCAATTTCTTCTTTCAATGGATCAAGAAGGTTGATCTCAACACATATTCGAGGATAATCCGGGCGTGACATAGTGGCCGCGCCTTCGTCAAGCCTCAAAGGTCTTCCAAAGTAAGACCCAATGTTCATAAGGGCATTTCTCTCACAAAACCGCATGTTGAGGTTTGGAAAACCAATCCACACGGGAGCTATCGGAGGATCAAGATCGGGATCGAAATCCGGGGTCCATTTGTAGATTGAACCATTAAGATCAAGAAATCGAAGGTCCTTCTTCAACCATAAGCGAGTATAGTCCTCCTCCGTGGTCAATTTCAACATAACGTGGCGAGGACCAATTGGGCCAAGTGTGTATTTGCCTTGGAGTTTGAGTCTCGCTATCTTGTTATGTATAAACGTGTAGCTCGGCTTAACAAGAGGGAACCGAAGGATCAAAACAAGCTTAAGCCTCTCATCAAGGACTTTAATTTCCTCCTTCTTGAAAACTATCATAGATTTTCCTTTGACCGCTCGAAACTCCATTGTAGTGAGAGTAGGATCATCAATAAGGGAGCGGTTTATTTCATATTGTCTTGTAGGAGCGGCCGCTTGCGCATAAGAAGCGCGACGCAATGGAGCACGGATTTGATACGGTCGAGGATTGTCCGGTGCAACATTTGGTTTTCTCGAAAATGTGGGTGGAACAAGAGGAGCCTTCGCAACTCTAGCAAAGTTATTCGAGAGAAGCGGAAAAAGGCCGGTCCCAAATATAGGCTTTTCAACCACAACGAGCTCCGAATTCATTTGGTCAAAATTTGGCTTCGGAGTTGACTTTCCGAGGGGCAAAATTGACTTCTGGGCGTTGACTTCGTGACTCAATGTTGACTGAGTCAACTGGGGTGATGTGGCAGTGGGTCCCACATTAGTGGTCTTGCATAGTGGAAGACTATTAGTGGGAAGCATGGGGGACACAAGAAAAAGGTAGTGCACTCTTGTCCCCCACTCCAAGGCTCCACTAACAAAAAGCTTACAACTTGTCCCCCACTTCTAGACACCACTAACTTAAGTCTTGTAACTTGTCCCTCAACCCTAACCCTAATAGTAGCTCGGCCGCCGCCTACACAAGAGAGATGATCGGACGGAGGCGGAGCCGCGGCGGTGCGGCGTCGGAGAAGCGTCGGATGCGCGGAAACTTGTCCCCAACGACAAACCTAAACACCAAACTGACCGTCCCCACCACCACGGTGACCGGAGAGATAGAGACCACGGTGGCGCACGGCGGCGTCGTCGGAAAGTCGCCGGAATAGCCTCGGTGGTCGGAAAAACGCGGCGGATCCGCTAAGAAGGACGCTACGGACGGTGCGGCGACAATGAGACCCTAAAACGGAGAGGATCCGAAGCAAAACAACAAGAAAAACAAAAAAGAAGAAAGAAGAACACCACACAAAAGGGTTTGAATCCTTGATGGCCACGAATCCTAGCAAAAGATCATCAAAGACAACCTCGGGATTCAAGCTCACACCAAGGACGAAAACACTTCCAAATCCCAAACTCAAATCAAAAGTCCATAGCATATAAAATGAGGAGCATGAGATTTGAGTCTACGATGAGGGTACGGTGTCGAAAAGCAAAGGCAAGGAGAGAGAGAAAACAAAGAAACAAACAACAACAAACAACAACTACACGGATCCAAGAACACAACTCTCAAAATCCACCATTAACGCTCCAAACTCTTGCGAAAACGAAGGTGGAGAAAATACCTCGAAGTCACCACAAAAAACGTTCCTCGTGAGCTCACGACTATGATGATGGCTTGGAAGTCGATCACCGCCGTGGTGGAGCTCCGGGGAGGGTGGCGGCCGTGAGATGACCTCGAAGTCACCACAAAAAACGTTCCTCGTGAGCTCACGACTATGATGATGACATTTCCGAGGGTGAAAGTCGATCACCGCCGTGGTGGAGCTCCGGGGAGGGTGGCGGCCGTGAGATGACCTAGAGGAGAGAGAAGAGAGCATTTAGGGTTTCCATGTTGTTTTTTTGTGATTTGTGATCAAGAATATGAAGTTCCATACAACAAGTCATGGCCAAAAAAACTAAGTATGGAGACTTTAAACACTCTAGAATGATCGTTCCTTCAACCATTTGATCAAACGTAACTCGTTTAGTCTATTACTTCACCACGAAGTAACAATTTACCTTGTTACTTCGTGAGAAAGTTATAGTTGGTCAAATGGGCCAACGGGCATCTTACGAACCAAAACGCACTCGATTAGTGTTAATAAGCTTAGATTATCCTTGGGAAGGTTAAGACTTGTGATCAAGAATATGAAGTTCCATACAACAAGTCATGGCCAAAAAAACTAAGTATGGAGACTTTAAACACTCTAGAATGATCTTTCCTTCAACCATTTGATCAAACGTAACTCGTTTAGTCTATTACTTCACCACGAAGTAACAATTTACCTTGTTACTTCGTGAGAAAGTTATAGTTGGTCAAATGGGCCAACGGGCATCTTACGAACCAAAACGCACTCGATTAGTGTTAATAAGCTTAGATTATCCTTGGGAAGGTTAAGACTTGTGATCAAGAATATGAAGTTCCATACAACAAGTCATTGCCAAAAAAACTAAGTATGGAGACTTTAAACACTCTAGAATGATCGTTCCTTCAACGATTTGATCAAACGTAACTCGTTTAGTCTATTACTTCACAACGAAGTAACAGTTTACCTTGTTACTTCGTGAGAAAGTAATAGTTGGTCAAATGGGCCAACGGGTATCGTACAAACCAAAACGCACTCGATTAGTGTTAATAAGCTTAGATTATCCTTGGGAAGGTTAATACTTGTGATCAAGAATATGAAGTTCCATACAACAAGGCATGGCCAAAAAAACTAAGTATGGAGACTTTAAACACTCTAGAATGATCGTTCCTTCAACCATTTGATCAAACGTAACTCGTTTAGTCTATTACTTCACCACGAAGTAACAATTTACCTTGTTACTTCGTGAGAAAGTTATAGTTGGTCAAATGGGCCAACGGGCATCTTACGAACCAAAACGCACTCGATTAGTGTTAATAAGCTTAGATTATCCTTGGGAAGGTTAAGACTTGTGATCAAGAATATGAAGTTCCATACAACAAGTCATGGCCAAAAAAACTAAGTATGGAGACTTTAAACACTCTAGAATGATCTTTCCTTCAACCATTTGATCAAACGTAACTCGTTTAGTCTATTACTTCACCACGAATTACAATTTACCTTGTTACTTCGTGAGAAAGTTATAGTTGGTCAAATGGGCCAACGGGCATCTTACGAACCAAAACGCACTCGATTAGTGTTAATAAGCTTAGATTATCCTTAGGTTAATACTTGTGATCAAGAATATGAAGTTCCATACAACAAGTCATGGCCAAAAAAACTAAGTATGGAGACTTTAAACACTCTAGAATGATCTTTCCTTCAACGATTTGATCAAACGTAACTCGTTTAGTCTATTACTTCACAACGAAGTAACAGTTTACCTTGTTACTTCGTGAGAAAGTAATAGTTGGTCAAATGGGCCAACGGGTATCGTACAAACCAAAACGCACTCGATTAGTGTTAATAAGCTTAGATTATTCTTGGGAAGGTTAATACTTGTGATCAAGAATATGAAGTTCCATACAACAAGTCATGGCCAAAAAAACTAAGTATGGAGACTTTAAACACTCTAGAATGATCGTTCCTTCAACCATTTGATCAAACGTAACTCGTTTAGTCTATTACTTCACCACGAAGTAACAATTTACCTTGTTACTTCGTGAGAAAGTTATAGTTGGTCAAATGGGCCAACGGGCATCTTACGAACCAAAACGCACTCGATTAGTGTTAATAAGCTTAGATTATCCTTGGGAAGGTTAAGACTTGTGATCAAGAATATGAAGTTCCATACAACAAGTCATGGCCAAAAAAACTAAGTATGGAGACTTTAAACACTCTAGAATGATCTTTCCTTCAACCATTTGATCAAACGTAACTCGTTTAGTCTATTACTTCACCACGAAGTAACAATTTACCTTGTTACTTCGTGAGAAAGTTATAGTTGGTCAAATGGGCCAACATGCATCTTACGAACCAAAACGCACTCGATTAGTGTTAATAATCTTAGATTATCCTTAGTTTAATACTTGTGATCAAGAATATGAAGTTCCATACAACAAGTCATGGCCAAAAAAACTAAGTATGGAGACTTTAAACACTCTAGAATGATCTTTCCTTCAACCATTTGATCAAACGTAACTCGTTTAGTCTATTACTTCACCACGAAGTAACAATTTACCTTGTTACTTCGTGAGAAAGTTATAGTTGGTCAAATGGGCCAACGGGCATCTTACAAACCAAAACGCACTCGATTAGTGTTAATAAGCTTAGATTATCCTTGGGAAGGTTAAGACTTGTGATCAAGAATATGAAGTTCCATACAACAAGTCATTGCCAAAAAAACTAAGTATGGAGACTTTAAACACTCTAGAATGATCGTTCCTTCAACGATTTGATCAAACGTAACTCGTTTAGTCTATTACTTCACAACGAAGTAACAGTTTACCTTGTTACTTCGTGAGAAAGTAATAGTTGGTCAAATGGGCCAACGGGTATCGTACAAACCAAAACGCACTCGATTAGTGTTAATAAGCTTAGATTATCCTTGGGAAGGTTAATACTTGTGATCAAGAATATGAAGTTCCATACAACAAGTCATGGCCAAAAAAACTAAGTATGGAGACTTTAAACACTCTAGAATGATCGTTCCTTCAACCATTTGATCAAACGTAACTCGTTTAGTCTATTACTTCACCACGAAGTAACAATTTACCTTGTTACTTCGTGAGAAAGTTATAGTTGGTCAAATGGGCCAACGGGCATCTTACGAACCAAAACGCACTCGATTAGTGTTAATAAGCTTAGATTATCCTTGGGAAGGTTAAGACTTGTGATCAAGAATATGAAGTTCCATACAACAAGTCATGGCCAAAAAAACTAAGTATGGAGACTTTAAACACTCTAGAATGATCTTTCCTTCAACCATTTGATCAAACGTAACTCGTTTAGTCTATTACTTCACCACGAAGTAACAATTTACCTTGTTACTTCGTGAGAAAGTTATAGTTGGTCAAATGGGCCAACGGGCATCTTACGAACCAAAACGCACTCGATTAGTGTTAATAAGCTTAGATTATCCTTAGGTTAATACTTGTGATCAAGAATATGAAGTTCCATACAACAAGTCATGGCCAAAAAAACTAAGTATGGAGACTTTAAACACTCTAGAATGATCTTTCCTTCAACGATTTGATCAAACGTAACTCGTTTAGTCTATTACTTCACAACGAAGTAACAGTTTACCTTGTTACTTCGTGAGAAAGTAATAGTTGGTCAAATGGGCCAACGGGTATCGTACAAACCAAAACGCACTCGATTAGTGTTAATAAGCTTAGATTATTCTTGGGAAGGTTAATACTTGTGATCAAGAATATGAAGTTCCATACAACAAGTCATGGCCAAAAAAACTAAGTATGGAGACTTTAAACACTCTAGAATGATCGTTCCTTCAACCATTTGATCAAACGTAACTCGTTTAGTCTATTACTTCACCACGAAGTAACAATTTACCTTGTTACTTCGTGAGAAAGTTATAGTTGGTCAAATGGGCCAACGGGCATCTTACGAACCAAAACGCACTCGATTAGTGTTAATAAGCTTAGATTATCCTTGGGAAGGTTAAGACTTGTGATCAAGAATATGAAGTTCCATACAACAAGTCATGGCCAAAAAAACTAAGTATGGAGACTTTAAACACTCTAGAATGATCTTTCCTTCAACCATTTGATCAAACGTAACTCGTTTAGTCTATTACTTCACCACGAAGTAACAATTTACCTTGTTACTTCGTGAGAAAGTTATAGTTGGTCAAATGGGCCAACATGCATCTTACGAACCAAAACGCACTCGATTAGTGTTAATAATCTTAGATTATCCTTAGTTTAATACTTGTGATCAAGAATATGAAGTTCCATACAACAAGTCATGGCCAAAAAAACTAAGTATGGAGACTTTAAACACTCTAGAATGATCTTTCCTTCAACCATTTGATCAAACGTAACTCGTTTAGTCTATTACTTCACCACGAAGTAACAATTTACCTTGTTACTTCGTGAGAAAGTTATAGTTGGTCAAATGGGCCAACGGGCATCTTACAAACCAAAACGCACTCGATTAGTGTTAATAAGCTTAGATTATCCTTGGGAAGGTTAAGACTTGTGATCAAGAATATGAAGTTCCATACAACAAGTCATTGCCAAAAAAACTAAGTATGGAGACTTTAAACACTCTAGAATGATCGTTCCTTCAACGATTTGATCAAACGTAACTCGTTTAGTCTATTACTTCACAACGAAGTAACAGTTTACCTTGTTACTTCGTGAGAAAGTAATAGTTGGTCAAATGGGCCAACGGGTATCGTACAAACCAAAACGCACTCGATTAGTGTTAATAAGCTTAGATTATCCTTGGGAAGGTTAATACTTGTGATCAAGAATATGAAGTTCCATACAACAAGTCATGGCCAAAAAAACTAAGTATGGAGACTTTAAACACTCTAGAATGATCGTTCCTTCAACCATTTGATCAAACGTAACTCGTTTAGTCTATTACTTCACCACGAAGTAACAATTTACCTTGTTACTTCGTGAGAAAGTTATAGTTGGTCAAATGGGCCAACGGGCATCTTACGAACCAAAACGCACTCGATTAGTGTTAATAAGCTTAGATTATCCTTGGGAAGGTTAAGACTTGTGATCAAGAATATGAAGTTCCATACAACAAGTCATGGCCAAAAAAACTAAGTATGGAGACTTTAAACACTCTAGAATGATCTTTCCTTCAACCATTTGATCAAACGTAACTCGTTTAGTCTATTACTTCACCACGAAGTAACAATTTACCTTGTTACTTCGTGAGAAAGTTATAGTTGGTCAAATGGGCCAACGGGCATCTTACGAACCAAAACGCACTCGATTAGTGTTAATAAGCTTAGATTATCCTTGGGAAGGTTAAGACTTGTGATCAAGAATTTGAAGTTCCATACAACAAGTCATTGCCAAAAAAACTAAGTATGGAGACTTTAAACACTCTAGAATGATCGTTCCTTCAACGATTTGATCAAACGTAACTCGTTTAGTCTATTACTTCACAACGAAGTAACAGTTTACCTTGTTACTTCGTGAGAAAGTAATAGTTGGTCAAATGGGCCAACGGGTATCGTACAAACCAAAACGCACTCGATTAGTGTTAATAAGCTTAGATTATCCTTGGGAAGGTTAATACTTGTGATCAAGAATATGAAGTTCCATACAACAAGTCATGGCCAAAAAAACTAAGTATGGAGACTTTAAACACTCTAGAATGATCGTTCCTTCAACCATTTGATCAAACGTAACTCGTTTAGTCTATTACTTCACCACGAAGTAACAATTTACCTTGTTACTTCGTGAGAAAGTTATAGTTGGTCAAATGGGCCAACGGGCATCTTACGAACCAAAACGCACTCGATTAGTGTTAATAAGCTTAGATTATCCTTGGGAAGGTTAAGACTTGTGATCAAGAATATGAAGTTCCATACAACAAGTCATGGCCAAAAAAACTAAGTATGGAGACTTTAAACACTCTAGAATGATCTTTCCTTCAACCATTTGATCAAACGTAACTCGTTTAGTCTATTACTTCACCACGAAGTAACAATTTACCTTGTTACTTCGTGAGAAAGTTATAGTTGGTCAAATGGGCCAACGGGCATCTTACGAACCAAAACGCACTCGATTAGTGTTAATAAGCTTAGATTATCCTTAGGTTAATACTTGTGATCAAGAATATGAAGTTCCATACAACAAGTCATGGCCAAAAAAACTAAGTATGGAGACTTTAAACACTCTAGAATGATCTTTCCTTCAACGATTTGATCAAACGTAACTCGTTTAGTCTATTACTTCACAACGAAGTAACAGTTTACCTTGTTACTTCGTGAGAAAGTAATAGTTGGTCAAATGGGCCAACGGGTATCGTACAAACCAAAACGCACTCGATTAGTGTTAATAAGCTTAGATTATTCTTGGGAAGGTTAATACTTGTGATCAAGAATATGAAGTTCCATACAACAAGTCATGGCCAAAAAAACTAAGTATGGAGACTTTAAACACTCTAGAATGATCGTTCCTTCAACCATTTGATCAAACGTAACTCGTTTAGTCTATTACTTCACCACGAAGTAACAATTTACCTTGTTACTTCGTGAGAAAGTTATAGTTGGTCAAATGGGCCAACGGGCATCTTACGAACCAAAACGCACTCGATTAGTGTTAATAAGCTTAGATTATCCTTGGGAAGGTTAAGACTTGTGATCAAGAATATGAAGTTCCATACAACAAGTCATGGCCAAAAAAACTAAGTATGGAGACTTTAAACACTCTAGAATGATCTTTCCTTCAACCATTTGATCAAACGTAACTCGTTTAGTCTATTACTTCACCACGAAGTAACAATTTACCTTGTTACTTCGTGAGAAAGTTATAGTTGGTCAAATGGGCCAACATGCATCTTACGAACCAAAACGCACTCGATTAGTGTTAATAATCTTAGATTATCCTTAGTTTAATACTTGTGATCAAGAATATGAAGTTCCATACAACAAGTCATGGCCAAAAAAACTAAGTATGGAGACTTTAAACACTCTAGAATGATCTTTCCTTCAACCATTTGATCAAACGTAACTCGTTTAGTCTATTACTTCACCACGAAGTAACAATTTACCTTGTTACTTCGTGAGAAAGTTATAGTTGGTCAAATGGGCCAACGGGCATCTTACAAACCAAAACGCACTCGATTAGTGTTAATAAGCTTAGATTATCCTTGGGAAGGTTAAGACTTGTGATCAAGAATATGAAGTTCCATACAACAAGTCATTGCCAAAAAAACTAAGTATGGAGACTTTAAACACTCTAGAATGATCGTTCCTTCAACGATTTGATCAAACGTAACTCGTTTAGTCTATTACTTCACAACGAAGTAACAGTTTACCTTGTTACTTCGTGAGAAAGTAATAGTTGGTCAAATGGGCCAACGGGTATCGTACAAACCAAAACGCACTCGATTAGTGTTAATAAGCTTAGATTATCCTTGGGAAGGTTAATACTTGTGATCAAGAATATGAAGTTCCATACAACAAGTCATGGCCAAAAAAACTAAGTATGGAGACTTTAAACACTCTAGAATGATCGTTCCTTCAACCATTTGATCAAACGTAACTCGTTTAGTCTATTACTTCACCACGAAGTAACAATTTACCTTGTTACTTCGTGAGAAAGTTATAGTTGGTCAAATGGGCCAACGGGCATCTTACGAACCAAAACGCACTCGATTAGTGTTAATAAGCTTAGATTATCCTTGGGAAGGTTAAGACTTGTGATCAAGAATATGAAGTTCCATACAACAAGTCATGGCCAAAAAAACTAAGTATGGAGACTTTAAACACTCTAGAATGATCTTTCCTTCAACCATTTGATCAAACGTAACTCGTTTAGTCTATTACTTCACCACGAAGTAACAATTTACCTTGTTACTTCGTGAGAAAGTTATAGTTGGTCAAATGGGCCAACGGGCATCTTACGAACCAAAACGCACTCGATTAGTGTTAATAAGCTTAGATTATCCTTGGGAAGGTTAAGACTTGTGATCAAGAATTTGAAGTTCCATACAACAAGTCATTGCCAAAAAAACTAAGTATGGAGACTTTAAACACTCTAGAATGATCGTTCCTTCAACGATTTGATCAAACGTAACTCGTTTAGTCTATTACTTCACAACGAAGTAACAGTTTACCTTGTTACTTCGTGAGAAAGTAATAGTTGGTCAAATGGGCCAACGGGTATCGTACAAACCAAAACGCACTCGATTAGTGTTAATAAGCTTAGATTATCCTTGGGAAGGTTAATACTTGTGATCAAGAATATGAAGTTCCATACAACAAGTCATGGCCAAAAAAACTAAGTATGGAGACTTTAAACACTCTAGAATGATCGTTCCTTCAACCATTTGATCAAACGTAACTCGTTTAGTCTATTACTTCACCACGAAGTAACAATTTACCTTGTTACTTCGTGAGAAAGTTATAGTTGGTCAAATGGGCCAACGGGCATCTTACGAACCAAAACGCACTCGATTAGTGTTAATAAGCTTAGATTATCCTTGGGAAGGTTAAGACTTGTGATCAAGAATATGAAGTTCCATACAACAAGTCATGGCCAAAAAAACTAAGTATGGAGACTTTAAACACTCTAGAATGATCTTTCCTTCAACCATTTGATCAAACGTAACTCGTTTAGTCTATTACTTCACCACGAAGTAACAATTTACCTTGTTACTTCGTGAGAAAGTTATAGTTGGTCAAATGGGCCAACGGGCATCTTACGAACCAAAACGCACTCGATTAATGTTAATAAGCTTAGATTATCCTTAGGTTAATACTTGTGATCAAGAATATGAAGTTCCATACAACAAGTCATGGCCAAAAAAACTAAGTATGGAGACTTTAAACACTCTAGAATGATCTTTCCTTCAACGATTTGATCAAACGTAACTCGTTTAGTCTATTACTTCACAACGAAGTAACAGTTTACCTTGTTACTTCGTGAGAAAGTAATAGTTGGTCAAATGGGCCAACGGGTATCGTACAAACCAAAACGCACTCGATTAGTGTTAATAAGCTTAGATTATCCTTGGGAAGGTTAATACTTGTGATCAAGAATATGAAGTTCCATACAACAAGTCATGGCCAAAAAAACTAAGTATGGAGACTTTAAACACTCTAGAATGATCGTTCCTTCAACCATTTGATCAAACGTAACTCGTTTAGTCTATTACTTCACCACGAAGTAACAATTTACCTTGTTACTTCGTGAGAAAGTTATAGTTGGTCAAATGGGCCAACGGGCATCTTACGAACCAAAACGCACTCGATTAGTGTTAATAAGCTTAGATTATCCTTGGGAAGGTTAAGACTTGTGATCAAGAATATGAAGTTCCATACAACAAGTCATGGCCAAAAAAACTAAGTATGGAGACTTTAAACACTCTAGAATGATCTTTCCTTCAACCATTTGATCAAACGTAACTCGTTTAGTCTATTACTTCACCACGAAGTAACAATTTACCTTGTTACTTCGTGAGAAAGTTATAGTTGGTCAAATGGGCCAACGGGCATCTTACGAACCAAAACGCACTCGATTAGTGTTAATAAGCTTAGATTATCCTTAGGTTAATACTTGTGATCAAGAATATGAAGTTCCATACAACAAGTCATGGCCAAAAAAACTAAGTATGGAGACTTTAAACACTCTAGAATGATCTTTCCTTCAACGATTTGATCAAACGTAACTCGTTTAGTCTATTACTTCACAACGAAGTAACAGTTTACCTTGTTACTTCGTGAGAAAGTAATAGTTGGTCAAATGGGCCAACGGGTATCGTACAAACCAAAACGCACTCGATTAGTGTTAATAAGCTTAGATTATTCTTGGGAAGGTTAATACTTGTGATCAAGAATATGAAGTTCCATACAACAAGTCATGGCCAAAAAAACTAAGTATGGAGACTTTAAACACTCTAGAATGATCGTTCCTTCAACCATTTGATCAAACGTAACTCGTTTAGTCTATTACTTCACCACGAAGTAACAATTTACCTTGTTACTTCGTGAGAAAGTTATAGTTGGTCAAATGGGCCAACGGGCATCTTACGAACCAAAACGCACTCGATTAGTGTTAATAAGCTTAGATTATCCTTGGGAAGGTTAAGACTTGTGATCAAGAATATGAAGTTCCATACAACAAGTCATGGCCAAAAAAACTAAGTATGGAGACTTTAAACACTCTAGAATGATCTTTCCTTCAACCATTTGATCAAACGTAACTCGTTTAGTCTATTACTTCACCACGAAGTAACAATTTACCTTGTTACTTCGTGAGAAAGTTATAGTTGGTCAAATGGGCCAACATGCATCTTACGAACCAAAACGCACTCGATTAGTGTTAATAATCTTAGATTATCCTTAGTTTAATACTTGTGATCAAGAATATGAAGTTCCATACAACAAGTCATGGCCAAAAAAACTAAGTATGGAGACTTTAAACACTCTAGAATGATCTTTCCTTCAACCATTTGATCAAACGTAACTCGTTTAGTCTATTACTTCACCACGAAGTAACAATTTACCTTGTTACTTCGTGAGAAAGTTATAGTTGGTCAAATGGGCCAACGGGCATCTTACAAACCAAAACGCACTCGATTAGTGTTAATAAGCTTAGATTATCCTTGGGAAGGTTAAGACTTGTGATCAAGAATATGAAGTTCCATACAACAAGTCATTGCCAAAAAAACTAAGTATGGAGACTTTAAACACTCTAGAATGATCGTTCCTTCAACGATTTGATCAAACGTAACTCGTTTAGTCTATTACTTCACAACGAAGTAACAGTTTACCTTGTTACTTCGTGAGAAAGTAATAGTTGGTCAAATGGGCCAACGGGTATCGTACAAACCAAAACGCACTCGATTAGTGTTAATAAGCTTAGATTATCCTTGGGAAGGTTAAGACTTGTGATCAAGAATATGAAGTTCCATACAACAAGTCATGGCCAAAAAAACTAAGTATGGAGACTTTAAACACTCTAGAATGATCGTTCCTTCAACCATTTGATCAAACGTAACTCGTTTAGTCTATTACTTCACCACGAAGTAACAATTTACCTTGTTACTTCGTGAGAAAGTTATAGTTGGTCAAATGGGCCAACGGGCATCTTACGAACCAAAACGCACTCGATTAGTGTTAATAAGCTTAGATTATCCTTGGGAAGGTTAAGACTTGTGATCAAGAATATGAAGTTCCATACAACAAGTCATGGCCAAAAAAACTAAGTATGGAGACTTTAAACACTCTAGAATGATCTTTCCTTCAACCATTTGATCAAACGTAACTCGTTTAGTCTATTACTTCACCACGAAGTAACAATTTACCTTGTTACTTCGTGAGAAAGTTATAGTTGGTCAAATGGGCCAACGGGCATCTTACGAACCAAAACGCACTCGATTAGTGTTAATAAGCTTAGATTATCCTTGGGAAGGTTAAGACTTGTGATCAAGAATTTGAAGTTCCATACAACAAGTCATTGCCAAAAAAACTAAGTATGGAGACTTTAAACACTCTAGAATGATCGTTCCTTCAACGATTTGATCAAACGTAACTCGTTTAGTCTATTACTTCACAACGAAGTAACAGTTTACCTTGTTACTTCGTGAGAAAGTAATAGTTGGTCAAATGGGCCAACGGGTATCGTACAAACCAAAACGCACTCGATTAGTGTTAATAAGCTTAGATTATCCTTGGGAAGGTTAATACTTGTGATCAAGAATATGAAGTTCCATACAACAAGTCATGGCCAAAAAAACTAAGTATGGAGACTTTAAACACTCTAGAATGATCGTTCCTTCAACCATTTGATCAAACGTAACTCGTTTAGTCTATTACTTCACCACGAAGTAACAATTTACCTTGTTACTTCGTGAGAAAGTTATAGTTGGTCAAATGGGCCAACGGGCATCTTACGAACCAAAACGCACTCGATTAGTGTTAATAAGCTTAGATTATCCTTGGGAAGGTTAAGACTTGTGATCAAGAATATGAAGTTCCATACAACAAGTCATGGCCAAAAAAACTAAGTATGGAGACTTTAAACACTCTAGAATGATCTTTCCTTCAACCATTTGATCAAACGTAACTCGTTTAGTCTATTACTTCACCACGAAGTAACAATTTACCTTGTTACTTCGTGAGAAAGTTATAGTTGGTCAAATGGGCCAACGGGCATCTTACGAACCAAAACGCACTCGATTAGTGTTAATAAGCTTAGCTTATCCTTAGGTTAATACTTGTGATCAAGAATATGAAGTTCCATACAACAAGTCATGGCCAAAAAAACTAAGTATGGAGACTTTAAACACTCTAGAATGATCTTTCCTTCAACGATTTGATCAAACGTAACTCGTTTAGTCTATTACTTCACAACGAAGTAACAGTTTACCTTGTTACTTCGTGAGAAAGTAATAGTTGGTCAAATGGGCCAACGGGTATCGTACAAACCAAAACGCACTCGATTAGTGTTAATAAGCTTAGATTATTCTTGGGAAGGTTAATACTTGTGATCAAGAATATGAAGTTCCATACAACAAGTCATGGCCAAAAAAACTAAGTATGGAGACTTTAAACACTCTAGAATGATCGTTCCTTCAACCATTTGATCAAACGTAACTCGTTTAGTCTATTACTTCACCACGAAGTAACAATTTACCTTGTTACTTCGTGAGAAAGTTATAGTTGGTCAAATGGGCCAACGGGCATCTTACGAACCAAAACGCACTCGATTAGTGTTAATAAGCTTAGATTATCCTTGGGAAGGTTAAGACTTGTGATCAAGAATATGAAGTTCCATACAACAAGTCATGGCCAAAAAAACTAAGTATGGAGACTTTAAACACTCTAGAATGATCTTTCCTTCAACCATTTGATCAAACGTAACTCGTTTAGTCTATTACTTCACCACGAAGTAACAATTTACCTTGTTACTTCGTGAGAAAGTTATAGTTGGTCAAATGGGCCAACATGCATCTTACGAACCAAAACGCACTCGATTAGTGTTAATAATCTTAGATTATCCTTAGTTTAATACTTGTGATCAAGAATATGAAGTTCCATACAACAAGTCATGGCCAAAAAAACTAAGTATGGAGACTTTAAACACTCTAGAATGATCTTTCCTTCAACCATTTGATCAAACGTAACTCGTTTAGTCTATTACTTCACCACGAAGTAACAATTTACCTTGTTACTTCGTGAGAAAGTTATAGTTGGTCAAATGGGCCAACGGGCATCTTACAAACCAAAACGCACTCGATTAGTGTTAATAAGCTTAGATTATCCTTGGGAAGGTTAAGACTTGTGATCAAGAATATGAAGTTCCATACAACAAGTCATTGCCAAAAAAACTAAGTATGGAGACTTTAAACACTCTAGAATGATCGTTCCTTCAACGATTTGATCAAACGTAACTCGTTTAGTCTATTACTTCACAACGAAGTAACAGTTTACCTTGTTACTTCGTGAGAAAGTAATAGTTGGTCAAATGGGCCAACGGGTATCGTACAAACCAAAACGCACTCGATTAGTGTTAATAAGCTTAGATTATCCTTGGGAAGGTTAAGACTTGTGATCAAGAATATGAAGTTCCATACAACAAGTCATGGCCAAAAAAACTAAGTATGGAGACTTTAAACACTCTAGAATGATCGTTCCTTCAACCATTTGATCAAACGTAACTCGTTTAGTCTATTACTTCACCACGAAGTAACAATTTACCTTGTTACTTCGTGAGAAAGTTATAGTTGGTCAAATGGGCCAACGGGCATCTTACGAACCAAAACGCACTCGATTAGTGTTAATAAGCTTAGATTATCCTTGGGAAGGTTAAGACTTGTGATCAAGAATATGAAGTTCCATACAACAAGTCATGGCCAAAAAAACTAAGTATGGAGACTTTAAACACTCTAGAATGATCTTTCCTTCAACCATTTGATCAAACGTAACTCGTTTAGTCTATTACTTCACCACGAAGTAACAATTTACCTTGTTACTTCGTGAGAAAGTTATAGTTGGTCAAATGGGCCAACATGCATCTTACGAACCAAAACGCACTCGATTAGTGTTAATAATCTTAGATTATCCTTAGTTTAATACTTGTGATCAAGAATATGAAGTTCCATACAACAAGTCATGGCCAAAAAAACTAAGTATGGAGACTTTAAACACTGTAGAATGATCTTTCCTTCAACCATTTGATCAAACGTAACTCGTTTAGTCTATTACTTCACCACGAAGTAACAATTTACCTTGTTACTTCGTGAGAAAGTTATAGTTGGTCAAATGGGCCAACGGGCATCTTACAAACCAAAACGCACTCGATTAGTGTTAATAAGCTTAGATTATCCTTGGGAAGGTTAAGACTTGTGATCAAGAATATGAAGTTCCATACAACAAGTCATTGCCAAAAAAACTAAGTATGGAGACTTTAAACACTCTAGAATGATCGTTCCTTCAACGATTTGATCAAACGTAACTCGTTTAGTCTATTACTTCACAACGAAGTAACAGTTTACCTTGTTACTTCGTGAGAAAGTAATAGTTGGTCAAATGGGCCAACGGGTATCGTACAAACCAAAACGCACTCGATTAGTGTTAATAAGCTTAGATTATCCTTGGGAAGGTTAATACTTGTGATCAAGAATATGAAGTTCCATACAACAAGTCATGGCCAAAAAAACTAAGTATGGAGACTTTAAACACTCTAGAATGATCGTTCCTTCAACCATTTGATCAAACGTAACTCGTTTAGTCTATTACTTCACCACGAAGTAACAATTTACCTTGTTACTTCGTGAGAAAGTTATAGTTGGTCAAATGGGCCAACGGGCATCTTACGAACCAAAACGCACTCGATTAGTGTTAATAAGCTTAGATTATCCTTGGGAAGGTTAAGACTTGTGATCAAGAATATGAAGTTCCATACAACAAGTCATGGCCAAAAAAACTAAGTATGGAGACTTTAAACACTCTAGAATGATCGTTCCTTCAACCATTTGATCAAACGTAACTCGTTTAGTCTATTACTTCACCACGAAGTAACAATTTACCTTGTTACTTCGTGAGAAAGTTATAGTTGGTCAAATGGGCCAACGGGCATCTTACGAACCAAAACGCACTCGATTAGTGTTAATAAGCTTAGATTATCCTTGGGAAGGTTAAGACTTGTGATCAAGAATATGAAGTTCCATACAACAAGTCATGGCCAAAAAAACTAAGTATGGAGACTTTAAACACTCTAGAATGATCTTTCCTTCAACCATTTGATCAAACGTAACTCGTTTAGTCTATTACTTCACCACGAAGTAACAATTTACCTTGTTACTTCGTGAGAAAGTTATAGTTGGTCAAATGGGCCAACATGCATCTTACGAACCAAAACGCACTCGATTAGTGTTAATAATCTTAGATTATCCTTAGTTTAATACTTGTGATCAAGAATATGAAGTTCCATACAACAAGTCATGGCCAAAAAAACTAAGTATGGAGACTTTAAACACTCTAGAATGATCTTTCCTTCAACCATTTGATCAAACGTAACTCGTTTAGTCTATTACTTCACCACGAAGTAACAATTTACCTTGTTACTTCGTGAGAAAGTTATAGTTGGTCAAATGGGCCAACGGGCATCTTACAAACCAAAACGCACTCGATTAGTGTTAATAAGCTTAGATTATCCTTGGGAAGGTTAAGACTTGTGATCAAGAATATGAAGTTCCATACAACAAGTCATTGCCAAAAAAACTAAGTATGGAGACTTTAAACACTCTAGAATGATCGTTCCTTCAACGATTTGATCAAACGTAACTCGTTTAGTCTATTACTTCACAACGAAGTAACAGTTTACCTTGTTACTTCGTGAGAAAGTAATAGTTGGTCAAATGGGCCAACGGGTATCGTACAAACCAAAACGCACTCGATTAGTGTTAATAAGCTTAGATTATCCTTGGGAAGGTTAATACTTGTGATCAAGAATATGAAGTTCCATACAACAAGTCATGGCCAAAAAAACTAAGTATGGAGACTTTAAACACTCTAGAATGATCGTTCCTTCAACCATTTGATCAAACGTAACTCGTTTAGTCTATTACTTCACCACGAAGTAACAATTTACCTTGTTACTTCGTGAGAAAGTTATAGTTGGTCAAATGGGCCAACGGGCATCTTACGAACCAAAACGCACTCGATTAGTGTTAATAAGCTTAGATTATCCTTGGGAAGGTTAAGACTTGTGATCAAGAATATGAAGTTCCATACAACAAGTCATGGCCAAAAAAACTAAGTATGGAGACTTTAAACACTCTAGAATGATCTTTCCTTCAACCATTTGATCAAACGTAACTCGTTTAGTCTATTACTTCACCACGAAGTAACAATTTACCTTGTTACTTCGTGAGAAAGTTATAGTTGGTCAAATGGGCCAACGGGCATCTTACGAACCAAAACGCACTCGATTAGTGTTAATAAGCTTAGATTATCCTTAGGTTAATACTTGTGATCAAGAATATGAAGTTCCATACAACGAGTCATGGCCAAAAAAACTAAGTATGGAGACTTTAAACACTCTAGAATGATCTTTCCTTCAACGATTTGATCAAACGTAACTCGTTTAGTCTATTACTTCACAACGAAGTAACAGTTTACCTTGTTACTTCGTGAGAAAGTAATAGTTGGTCAAATGGGCCAACGGGTATCGTACAAACCAAAACGCACTCGATTAGTGTTAATAAGCTTAGATTATTCTTGGGAAGGTTAATACTTGTGATCAAGAATATGAAGTTCCATACAACAAGTCATGGCCAAAAAAACTAAGTATGGAGACTTTAAACACTCTAGAATGATCGTTCCTTCAACCATTTGATCAAACGTAACTCGTTTAGTCTATTACTTCACCACGAAGTAACAATTTACCTTGTTACTTCGTGAGAAAGTTATAGTTGGTCAAATGGGCCAACGGGCATCTTACGAACCAAAACGCACTCGATTAGTGTTAATAAGCTTAGATTATCCTTGGGAAGGTTAAGACTTGTGATCAAGAATATGAAGTTCCATACAACAAGTCATGGCCAAAAAAACTAAGTATGGAGACTTTAAACACTCTAGAATGATCTTTCCTTCAACCATTTGATCAAACGTAACTCGTTTAGTCTATTACTTCACCACGAAGTAACAATTTACCTTGTTACTTCGTGAGAAAGTTATAGTTGGTCAAATGGGCCAACATGCATCTTACGAACCAAAACGCACTCGATTAGTGTTAATAATCTTAGATTATCCTTAGTTTAATACTTGTGATCAAGAATATGAAGTTCCATACAACAAGTCATGGCCAAAAAAACTAAGTATGGAGACTTTAAACACTCTAGAATGATCTTTCCTTCAACCATTTGATCAAACGTAACTCGTTTAGTCTATTACTTCACCACGAAGTAACAATTTACCTTGTTACTTCGTGAGAAAGTTATAGTTGGTCAAATGGGCCAACGGGCATCTTACAAACCAAAACGCACTCGATTAGTGTTAATAAGCTTAGATTATCCTTGGGAAGGTTAAGACTTGTGATCAAGAATATGAAGTTCCATACAACAAGTCATTGCCAAAAAAACTAAGTATGGAGACTTTAAACACTCTAGAATGATCGTTCCTTCAACGATTTGATCAAACGTAACTCGTTTAGTCTATTACTTCACAACGAAGTAACAGTTTACCTTGTTACTTCGTGAGAAAGTAATAGTTGGTCAAATGGGCCAACGGGTATCGTACAAACCAAAACGCACTCGATTAGTGTTAATAAGCTTAGATTATCCTTGGGAAGGTTAAGACTTGTGATCAAGAATATGAAGTTCCATACAACAAGTCATGGCCAAAAAAACTAAGTATGGAGACTTTAAACACTCTAGAATGATCGTTCCTTCAACCATTTGATCAAACGTAACTCGTTTAGTCTATTACTTCACCACGAAGTAACAATTTACCTTGTTACTTCGTGAGAAAGTTATAGTTGGTCAAATGGGCCAACGGGCATCTTACGAACCAAAACGCACTCGATTAGTGTTAATAAGCTTAGATTATCCTTGGGAAGGTTAAGACTTGTGATCAAGAATATGAAGTTCCATACAACAAGTCATGGCCAAAAAAACTAAGTATGGAGACTTTAAACACTCTAGAATGATCTTTCCTTCAACCATTTGATCAAACGTAACTCGTTTAGTCTATTACTTCACCACGAAGTAACAATTTACCTTGTTACTTCGTGAGAAAGTTATAGTTGGTCAAATGGGCCAACGGGCATCTTACGAACCAAAACGCACTCGATTAGTGTTAATAAGCTTAGATTATCCTTGGGAAGGTTAAGACTTGTGATCAAGAATTTGAAGTTCCATACAACAAGTCATTGCCAAAAAAACTAAGTATGGAGACTTTAAACACTCTAGAATGATCGTTCCTTCAACGATTTGATCAAACGTAACTCGTTTAGTCTATTACTTCACAACGAAGTAACAGTTTACCTTGTTACTTCGTGAGAAAGTAATAGTTGGTCAAATGGGCCAACGGGTATCGTACAAACCAAAACGCACTCGATTAGTGTTAATAAGCTTAGATTATCCTTGGGAAGGTTAATACTTGTGATCAAGAATATGAAGTTCCATACAACAAGTCATGGCCAAAAAAACTAAGTATGGAGACTTTAAACACTCTAGAATGATCGTTCCTTCAACCATTTGATCAAACGTAACTCGTTTAGTCTATTACTTCACCACGAAGTAACAATTTACCTTGTTACTTCGTGAGAAAGTTATAGTTGGTCAAATGGGCCAACGGGCATCTTACGAACCAAAACGCACTCGATTAGTGTTAATAAGCTTAGATTATCCTTGGGAAGGTTAAGACTTGTGATCAAGAATATGAAGTTCCATACAACAAGTCATGGCCAAAAAAACTAAGTATGGAGACTTTAAACACTCTAGAATGATCTTTCCTTCAACCATTTGATCAAACGTAACTCGTTTAGTCTATTACTTCACCACGAAGTAACAATTTACCTTGTTACTTCGTGAGAAAGTTATAGTTGGTCAAATGGGCCAACGGGCATCTTACGAACCAAAACGCACTCGATTAGTGTTAATAAGCTTAGATTATCCTTAGGTTAATACTTGTGATCAAGAATATGAAGTTCCATACAACAAGTCATGGCCAAAAAAACTAAGTATGGAGACTTTAAACACTCTAGAATGATCTTTCCTTCAACGATTTGATCAAACGTAACTCGTTTAGTCTATTACTTCACAACGAAGTAACAGTTTACCTTGTTACTTCGTGAGAAAGTAATAGTTGGTCAAATGGGCCAACGGGTATCGTACAAACCAAAACGCACTCGATTAGTGTTAATAAGCTTAGATTATTCTTGGGAAGGTTAATACTTGTGATCAAGAATATGAAGTTCCATACAACAAGTCATGGCCAAAAAAACTAAGTATGGAGACTTTAAACACTCTAGAATGATCGTTCCTTCAACCATTTGATCAAACGTAACTCGTTTAGTCTATTACTTCACCACGAAGTAACAATTTACCTTGTTACTTCGTGAGAAAGTTATAGTTGGTCAAATGGGCCAACGGGCATCTTACGAACCAAAACGCACTCGATTAGTGTTAATAAGCTTAGATTATCCTTGGGAAGGTTAAGACTTGTGATCAAGAATATGAAGTTCCATACAACAAGTCATGGCCAAAAAAACTAAGTATGGAGACTTTAAACACTCTAGAATGATCTTTCCTTCAACCATTTGATCAAACGTAACTCGTTTAGTCTATTACTTCACCACGAAGTAACAATTTACCTTGTTACTTCGTGAGAAAGTTATAGTTGGTCAAATGGGCCAACATGCATCTTACGAACCAAAACGCACTCGATTAGTGTTAATAATCTTAGATTATCCTTAGTTTAATACTTGTGATCAAGAATATGAAGTTCCATACAACAAGTCATGGCCAAAAAAACTAAGTATGGAGACTTTAAACACTCTAGAATGATCTTTCCTTCAACCATTTGATCAAACGTAACTCGTTTAGTCTATTACTTCACCACGAAGTAACAATTTACCTTGTTACTTCGTGAGAAAGTTATAGTTGGTCAAATGGGCCAACGGGCATCTTACAAACCAAAACGCACTCGATTAGTGTTAATAAGCTTAGATTATCCTTGGGAAGGTTAAGACTTGTGATCAAGAATATGAAGTTCCATACAACAAGTCATTGCCAAAAAAACTAAGTATGGAGACTTTAAACACTCTAGAATGATCGTTCCTTCAACGATTTGATCAAACGTAACTCGTTTAGTCTATTACTTCACAACGAAGTAACAGTTTACCTTGTTACTTCGTGAGAAAGTAATAGTTGGTCAAATGGGCCAACGGGTATCGTACAAACCAAAACGCACTCGATTAGTGTTAATAAGCTTAGATTATCCTTGGGAAGGTTAATACTTGTGATCAAGAATATGAAGTTCCATACAACAAGTCATGGCCAAAAAAACTAAGTATGGAGACTTTAAACACTCTAGAATGATCGTTCCTTCAACCATTTGATCAAACGTAACTCGTTTAGTCTATTACTTCACCACGAAGTAACAATTTACCTTGTTACTTCGTGAGAAAGTTATAGTTGGTCAAATGGGCCAACGGGCATCTTACGAACCAAAACGCACTCGATTAGTGTTAATAAGCTTAGATTATCCTTGGGAAGGTTAAGACTTGTGATCAAGAATATGAAGTTCCATACAACAAGTCATGGCCAAAAAAACTAAGTATGGAGACTTTAAACACTCTAGAATGATCTTTCCTTCAACCATTTGATCAAACGTAACTCGTTTAGTCTATTACTTCACCACGAAGTAACAATTTACCTTGTTACTTCGTGAGAAAGTTATAGTTGGTCAAATGGGCCAACGGGCATCTTACGAACCAAAACGCACTCGATTAGTGTTAATAAGCTTAGATTATCCTTAGGTTAATACTTGTGATCAAGAATATGAAGTTCCATACAACGAGTCATGGCCAAAAAAACTAAGTATGGAGACTTTAAACACTCTAGAATGATCTTTCCTTCAACGATTTGATCAAACGTAACTCGTTTAGTCTATTACTTCACAACGAAGTAACAGTTTACCTTGTTACTTCGTGAGAAAGTAATAGTTGGTCAAATGGGCCAACGGGTATCGTACAAACCAAAACGCACTCGATTAGTGTTAATAAGCTTAGATTATTCTTGGGAAGGTTAATACTTGTGATCAAGAATATGAAGTTCCATACAACAAGTCATGGCCAAAAAAACTAAGTATGGAGACTTTAAACACTCTAGAATGATCGTTCCTTCAACCATTTGATCAAACGTAACTCGTTTAGTCTATTACTTCACCACGAAGTAACAATTTACCTTGTTACTTCGTGAGAAAGTTATAGTTGGTCAAATGGGCCAACGGGCATCTTACGAACCAAAACGCACTCGATTAGTGTTAATAAGCTTAGATTATCCTTGGGAAGGTTAAGACTTGTGATCAAGAATATGAAGTTCCATACAACAAGTCATGGCCAAAAAAACTAAGTATGGAGACTTTAAACACTCTAGAATGATCTTTCCTTCAACCATTTGATCAAACGTAACTCGTTTAGTCTATTACTTCACCACGAAGTAACAATTTACCTTGTTACTTCGTGAGAAAGTTATAGTTGGTCAAATGGGCCAACATGCATCTTACGAACCAAAACGCACTCGATTAGTGTTAATAATCTTAGATTATCCTTAGTTTAATACTTGTGATCAAGAATATGAAGTTCCATACAACAAGTCATGGCCAAAAAAACTAAGTATGGAGACTTTAAACACTCTAGAATGATCTTTCCTTCAACCATTTGATCAAACGTAACTCGTTTAGTCTATTACTTCACCACGAAGTAACAATTTACCTTGTTACTTCGTGAGAAAGTTATAGTTGGTCAAATGGGCCAACGGGCATCTTACAAACCAAAACGCACTCGATTAGTGTTAATAAGCTTAGATTATCCTTGGGAAGGTTAAGACTTGTGATCAAGAATATGAAGTTCCATACAACAAGTCATTGCCAAAAAAACTAAGTATGGAGACTTTAAACACTCTAGAATGATCGTTCCTTCAACGATTTGATCAAACGTAACTCGTTTAGTCTATTACTTCACAACGAAGTAACAGTTTACCTTGTTACTTCGTGAGAAAGTAATAGTTGGTCAAATGGGCCAACGGGTATCGTACAAACCAAAACGCACTCGATTAGTGTTAATAAGCTTAGATTATCCTTGGGAAGGTTAAGACTTGTGATCAAGAATATGAAGTTCCATACAACAAGTCATGGCCAAAAAAACTAAGTATGGAGACTTTAAACACTCTAGAATGATCGTTCCTTCAACCATTTGATCAAACGTAACTCGTTTAGTCTATTACTTCACCACGAAGTAACAATTTACCTTGTTACTTCGTGAGAAAGTTATAGTTGGTCAAATGGGCCAACGGGCATCTTACGAACCAAAACGCACTCGATTAGTGTTAATAAGCTTAGATTATCCTTGGGAAGGTTAAGACTTGTGATCAAGAATATGAAGTTCCATACAACAAGTCATGGCCAAAAAAACTAAGTATGGAGACTTTAAACACTCTAGAATGATCTTTCCTTCAACGATTTGATCAAACGTAACTCGTTTAGTCTATTACTTCACAACGAAGTAACAGTTTACCTTGTTACTTCGTGAGAAAGTAATAGTTGGTCAAATGGGCCAACGGGTATCGTACAAACCAAAACGCACTCGATTAGTGTTAATAAGCTTAGATTATTCTTGGGAAGGTTAATACTTGTGATCAAGAATATGAAGTTCCATACAACAAGTCATGGCCAAAAAAACTAAGTATGGAGACTTTAAACACTCTAGAATGATCGTTCCTTCAACCATTTGATCAAACGTAACTCGTTTAGTCTATTACTTCACCACGAAGTAACAATTTACCTTGTTACTTCGTGAGAAAGTTATAGTTGGTCAAATGGGCCAACGGGCATCTTACGAACCAAAACGCACTCGATTAGTGTTAATAAGCTTAGATTATCCTTGGGAAGGTTAAGACTTGTGATCAAGAATATGAAGTTCCATACAACAAGTCATGGCCAAAAAAACTAAGTATGGAGACTTTAAACACTCTAGAATGATCTTTCCTTCAACCATTTGATCAAACGTAACTCGTTTAGTCTATTACTTCACCACGAAGTAACAATTTACCTTGTTACTTCGTGAGAAAGTTATAGTTGGTCAAATGGGCCAACATGCATCTTACGAACCAAAACGCACTCGATTAGTGTTAATAATCTTAGATTATCCTTAGTTTAATACTTGTGATCAAGAATATGAAGTTCCATACAACAAGTCATGGCCAAAAAAACTAAGTATGGAGACTTTAAACACTCTAGAATGATCTTTCCTTCAACCATTTGATCAAACGTAACTCGTTTAGTCTATTACTTCACCACGAAGTAACAATTTACCTTGTTACTTCGTGAGAAAGTTATAGTTGGTCAAATGGGCCAACGGGCATCTTACAAACCAAAACGCACTCGATTAGTGTTAATAAGCTTAGATTATCCTTGGGAAGGTTAAGACTTGTGATCAAGAATATGAAGTTCCATACAACAAGTCATTGCCAAAAAAACTAAGTATGGAGACTTTAAACACTCTAGAATGATCGTTCCTTCAACGATTTGATCAAACGTAACTCGTTTAGTCTATTACTTCACAACGAAGTAACAGTTTACCTTGTTACTTCGTGAGAAAGTAATAGTTGGTCAAATGGGCCAACGGGTATCGTACAAACCAAAACGCACTCGATTAGTGTTAATAAGCTTAGATTATCCTTGGGAAGGTTAAGACTTGTGATCAAGAATATGAAGTTCCATACAACAAGTCATGGCCAAAAAAACTAAGTATGGAGACTTTAAACACTCTAGAATGATCTTTCCTTCAACGATTTGATCAAACGTAACTCGTTTAGTCTATTACTTCACAACGAAGTAACAGTTTACCTTGTTACTTCGTGAGAAAGTAATAGTTGGTCAAATGGGCCAACGGGTATCGTACAAACCAAAACGCACTCGATTAGTGTTAATAAGCTTAGATTATTCTTGGGAAGGTTAATACTTGTGATCAAGAATATGAAGTTCCATACAACAAGTCATGGCCAAAAAAACTAAGTATGGAGACTTTAAACACTCTAGAATGATCGTTCCTTCAACCATTTGATCAAACGTAACTCGTTTAGTCCATTACTTCACCACGATGTAACAATTTACCTTGTTACTTCGTGAGAAAGTTATAGTTGGTCAAATGGGCCAACGGGCATCTTACGAACCAAAACGCACTCGATTAGTGTTAATAAGCTTAGATTATCCTTGGGAAGGTTAAGACTTGTGATCAAGAATATGAAGTTCCATACAACAAGTCATGGCCAAAAAAACTAAGTATGGAGACTTTAAACACTCTAGAATGATCTTTCCTTCAACCATTTGATAAAACGTAACTCGTTTAGTCTATTACTTCACCACGAAGTAACAATTTACCTTGTTACTTCGTGAGAAAGTTATAGTTGGTCAAATGGGCCAACGGGCATCTTACGAACCAAAACGCACTCGATTAGTGTTAATAAGCTTAGATTATCCTTAGGTTAATACTTGTGATCAAGAATATGAAGTTCCATACAACAAGTCATGGCCAAAAAAACTAAGTATGGAGACTTTAAACACTCTAGAATGATCGTTCCTTCAACCATTTGATCAAACGTAACTCGTTTAGTCTATTACTTCACCACGAAGTAACAATTTACCTTGTTACTTCGTGAGAAAGTTATAGTTGGTCAAATGGGCCAACGGGCATCTTACGAACCAAAACGCACTCGATTAGTGTTAATAAGCTTAGATTATCCTTGGGAAGGTTAAGACTTGTGATCAAGAATATGAAGTTCCATACAACAAGTCATGGCCAAAAAAACTAAGTATGGAGACTTTAAACACTCTAGAATGATCTTTCCTTCAACCATTTGATCAAACGTAACTCGTTTAGTCTATTACTTCACCACGAAGTAACAATTTACCTTGTTACTTCGTGAGAAAGTTATAGTTGGTCAAATGGGCCAACGGGCATCTTACGAACCAAAACGCACTCGATTAGTGTTAATAAGCTTAGATTATCCTTAGGTTAATACTTGTGATCAAGAATATGAAGTTCCATACAACGAGTCATGGCCAAAAAAACTAAGTATGGAGACTTTAAACACTCTAGAATGATCTTTCCTTCAACGATTTGATCAAACGTAACTCGTTTAGTCTATTACTTCACAACGAAGTAACAGTTTACCTTGTTACTTCGTGAGAAAGTAATAGTTGGTCAAATGGGCCAACGGGTATCGTACAAACCAAAACGCACTCGATTAGTGTTAATAAGCTTAGATTATTCTTGGGAAGGTTAATACTTGTGATCAAGAATATGAAGTTCCATACAACAAGTCATGGCCAAAAAAACTAAGTATGGAGACTTTAAACACTCTAGAATGATCGTTCCTTCAACCATTTGATCAAACGTAACTCGTTTAGTCTATTACTTCACCACGAAGTAACAATTTACCTTGTTACTTCGTGAGAAAGTTATAGTTGGTCAAATGGGCCAACGGGCATCTTACGAACCAAAACGCACTCGATTAGTGTTAATAAGCTTAGATTATCCTTGGGAAGGTTAAGACTTGTGATCAAGAATATGAAGTTCCATACAACAAGTCATGGCCAAAAAAACTAAGTATGGAGACTTTAAACACTCTAGAATGATCTTTCCTTCAACCATTTGATCAAACGTAACTCGTTTAGTCTATTACTTCACCACGAAGTAACAATTTACCTTGTTACTTCGTGAGAAAGTTATAGTTGGTCAAATGGGCCAACATGCATCTTACGAACCAAAACGCACTCGATTAGTGTTAATAATCTTAGATTATCCTTAGTTTAATACTTGTGATCAAGAATATGAAGTTCCATACAACAAGTCATGGCCAAAAAAACTAAGTATGGAGACTTTAAACACTCTAGAATGATCTTTCCTTCAACCATTTGATCAAACGTAACTCGTTTAGTCTATTACTTCACCACGAAGTAACAATTTACCTTGTTACTTCGTGAGAAAGTTATAGTTGGTCAAATGGGCCAACGGGCATCTTACAAACCAAAACGCACTCGATTAGTGTTAATAAGCTTAGATTATCCTTGGGAAGGTTAAGACTTGTGATCAAGAATATGAAGTTCCATACAACAAGTCATTGCCAAAAAAACTAAGTATGGAGACTTTAAACACTCTAGAATGATCGTTCCTTCAACGATTTGATCAAACGTAACTCGTTTAGTCTATTACTTCACAACGAAGTAACAGTTTACCTTGTTACTTCGTGAGAAAGTAATAGTTGGTCAAATGGGCCAACGGGTATCGTACAAACCAAAACGCACTCGATTAGTGTTAATAAGCTTAGATTATCCTTGGGAAGGTTAAGACTTGTGATCAAGAATATGAAGTTCCATACAACAAGTCATGGCCAAAAAAACTAAGTATGGAGACTTTAAACACTCTAGAATGATCGTTCCTTCAACCATTTGATCAAACGTAACTCGTTTAGTCTATTACTTCACCACGAAGTAACAATTTACCTTGTTACTTCGTGAGAAAGTTATAGTTGGTCAAATGGGCCAACGGGCATCTTACGAACCAAAACGCACTCGATTAGTGTTAATAAGCTTAGATTATCCTTGGGAAGGTTAAGACTTGTGATCAAGAATATGAAGTTCCATACAACAAGTCATGGCCAAAAAAACTAAGTATGGAGACTTTAAACACTCTAGAATGATCTTTCCTTCAACGATTTGATCAAACGTAACTCGTTTAGTCTATTACTTCACAACGAAGTAACAGTTTACCTTGTTACTTCGTGAGAAAGTAATAGTTGGTCAAATGGGCCAACGGGTATCGTACAAACCAAAACGCACTCGATTAGTGTTAATAAGCTTAGATTATTCTTGGGAAGGTTAATACTTGTGATCAAGAATATGAAGTTCCATACAACAAGTCATGGCCAAAAAAACTAAGTATGGAGACTTTAAACACTCTAGAATGATCGTTCCTTCAACCATTTGATCAAACGTAACTCGTTTAGTCTATTACTTCACCACGAAGTAACAATTTACCTTGTTACTTCGTGAGAAAGTTATAGTTGGTCAAATGGGCCAACGGGCATCTTACGAACCAAAACGCACTCGATTAGTGTTAATAAGCTTAGATTATCCTTGGGAAGGTTAAGACTTGTGATCAAGAATATGAAGTTCCATACAACAAGTCATGGCCAAAAAAACTAAGTATGGAGACTTTAAACACTCTAGAATGATCTTTCCTTCAACCATTTGATCAAACGTAACTCGTTTAGTCTATTACTTCACCACGAAGTAACAATTTACCTTGTTACTTCGTGAGAAAGTTATAGTTGGTCAAATGGGCCAACATGCATCTTACGAACCAAAACGCACTCGATTAGTGTTAATAATCTTAGATTATCCTTAGTTTAATACTTGTGATCAAGAATATGAAGTTCCATACAACAAGTCATGGCCAAAAAAACTAAGTATGGAGACTTTAAACACTCTAGAATGATCTTTCCTTCAACCATTTGATCAAACGTAACTCGTTTAGTCTATTACTTCACCACGAAGTAACAATTTACCTTGTTACTTCGTGAGAAAGTTATAGTTGGTCAAATGGGCCAACGGGCATCTTACAAACCAAAACGCACTCGATTAGTGTTAATAAGCTTAGATTATCCTTGGGAAGGTTAAGACTTGTGATCAAGAATATGAAGTTCCATACAACAAGTCATTGCCAAAAAAACTAAGTATGGAGACTTTAAACACTCTAGAATGATCGTTCCTTCAACGATTTGATCAAACGTAACTCGTTTAGTCTATTACTTCACAACGAAGTAACAGTTTACCTTGTTACTTCGTGAGAAAGTAATAGTTGGTCAAATGGGCCAACGGGTATCGTACAAACCAAAACGCACTCGATTAGTGTTAATAAGCTTAGATTATCCTTGGGAAGGTTAAGACTTGTGATCAAGAATATGAAGTTCCATACAACAAGTCATGGCCAAAAAAACTAAGTATGGAGACTTTAAACACTCTAGAATGATCTTTCCTTCAACGATTTGATCAAACGTAACTCGTTTAGTCTATTACTTCACAACGAAGTAACAGTTTACCTTGTTACTTCGTGAGAAAGTAATAGTTGGTCAAATGGGCCAACGGGTATCGTACAAACCAAAACGCACTCGATTAGTGTTAATAAGCTTAGATTATTCTTGGGAAGGTTAATACTTGTGATCAAGAATATGAAGTTCCATACAACAAGTCATGGCCAAAAAAACTAAGTATGGAGACTTTAAACACTCTAGAATGATCGTTCCTTCAACCATTTGATCAAACGTAACTCGTTTAGTCCATTACTTCACCACGATGTAACAATTTACCTTGTTACTTCGTGAGAAAGTTATAGTTGGTCAAATGGGCCAACGGGCATCTTACGAACCAAAATGCACTCGATTAGTGTTAATAAGCTTAGATTATCCTTGGGAAGGTTAAGACTTGTGATCAAGAATATGAAGTTCCATACAACAAGTCATGGCCAAAAAAACTAAGTATGGAGACTTTAAACACTCTAGAATGATCTTTCCTTCAACCATTTGATCAAACGTAACTCGTTTAGTCTATTACTTCACCACGAAATAACAATTTACCTTGTTACTTCGTGAGAAAGTTATAGTTGGTCAAATGGGCCAACATGCATCTTACGAACCAAAACGCACTCGATTAGTGTTAATAATCTTAGATTATCCTTAGTTTAATACTTGTGATCAAGAATATGAAGTTCCATACAACAAGTCATGGCCAAAAAAACTAAGTATGGAGACTTTAAACACTCTAGAATGATCTTTCCTTCAACCATTTGATCAAACGTAACTCGTTTAGTCTATTACTTCACCACGAAGTAACAATTTACCTTGTTACTTCGTGAGAAAGTTATAGTTGGTCAAATGGGCCAACGGGCATCTTACAAACCAAAACGCACTCGATTAGTGTTAATAAGCTTAGATTATCCTTGGGAAGGTTAAGACTTGTGATCAAGAATATGAAGTTCCATACAACAAGTCATTGCCAAAAAAACTAAGTATGGAGACTTTAAACACTCTAGAATGATCGTTCCTTCAACGATTTGATCAAACGTAACTCGTTTAGTCTATTACTTCACAACGAAGTAACAGTTTACCTTGTTACTTCGTGAGAAAGTAATAGTTGGTCAAATGGGCCAACGGGTATCGTACAAACCAAAACGCACTCGATTAGTGTTAATAAGCTTAGATTATCCTTGGGAAGGTTAAGACTTGTGATCAAGAATATGAAGTTCCATACAACAAGTCATGGCCAAAAAAACTAAGTATGGAGACTTTAAACACTCTAGAATGATCGTTCCTTCAACCATTTGATCAAACGTAACTCGTTTAGTCTATTACTTCACCACGAAGTAACAATTTACCTTGTTACTTCGTGAGAAAGTTATAGTTGGTCAAATGGGCCAACGGGCATCTTACGAACCAAAACGCACTCGATTAGTGTTAATAAGCTTAGATTATCCTTGGGAAGGTTAAGACTTGTGATCAAGAATATGAAGTTCCATACAACAAGTCATGGCCAAAAAAACTAAGTATGGAGACTTTAAACACTCTAGAATGATCTTTCCTTCAACCATTTGATCAAACGTAACTCGTTTAGTCTATTACTTCACCACGAAGTAACAATTTACCTTGTTACTTCGTGAGAAAGTTATAGTTGGTCAAATGGGCCAACGGGCATCTTACGAACCAAAACGCACTCGATTAGTGTTAATAAGCTTAGATTATCCTTAGGTTAATACTTGTGATCAAGAATATGAAGTTCCATACAACAAGTCATGGCCAAAAAAACTAAGTATGGAGACTTTAAACACTCTAGAATGATCTTTCCTTCAACGATTTGATCAAACGTAACTCGTTTAGTCTATTACTTCACAACGAAGTAACAGTTTACCTTGTTACTTCGTGAGAAAGTAATAGTTGGTCAAATGGGCCAACGGGTATCGTACAAACCAAATCGCACTCGATTAGTGTTAATAAGCTTAGATTATTCTTGGGAAGGTTAATACTTGTGATCAAGAATATGAAGTTCCATACAACAAGTCATGGCCAAAAAAACTAAGTATGGAGACTTTAAACACTCTAGAATGATCGTTCCTTCAACCATTTGATCAAACGTAACTCGTTTAGTCTATTACTTCACCACGAAGTAACAATTTACCTTGTTACTTCATGAGAAAGTTATAGTTGGTCAAATGGGCCAACGGGCATCTTACGAACCAAAACGCACTCGATTAGTGTTAATAAGCTTAGATTATCCTTGGGAAGGTTAAGACTTGTGATCAAAAATATGAAGTTCCATACAACAAGTCATGGCCAAAAAAACTAAGTATGGAGACTTTAAACACTCTAGAATGATCTTTCCTTCAACCATTTGATCAAACGTAACTCGTTTAGTCTATTACTTCACCACGAAGTAACAATTTACCTTGTTACTTCGTGAGAAAGTTATAGTTGGTCAAATGGGCCAACATGCATCTTACGAACCAAAACGCACTCGATTAGTGTTAATAATCTTAGATTATCCTTAGTTTAATACTTGTGATCAAGAATATGAAGTTCCATACAACAAGTCATGGCCAAAAAAACTAAGTATGGAGACTTTAAACACTCTAGAATGATCTTTCCTTCAACCATTTGATCAAACGTAACTCGTTTAGTCTATTACTTCACCACGAAGTAACAATTTACCTTGTTACTTCGTGAGAAAGTTATAGTTGGTCAAATGGGCCAACGGGCATCTTACAAACCAAAACGCACTCGATTAGTGTTAATAAGCTTAGATTATCCTTGGGAAGGTTAAGACTTGTGATCAAGAATATGAAGTTCCATACAACAAGTCATTGCCAAAAAAACTAAGTATGGAGACTTTAAACACTCTAGAATGATCGTTCCTTCAACGATTTGATCAAACGTAACTCGTTTAGTCTATTACTTCACAACGAAGTAACAGTTTACCTTGTTACTTCGTGAGAAAGTAATAGTTGGTCAAATGGGCCAACGGGTATCGTACAAACCAAAACGCACTCGATTAGTGTTAATAAGCTTAGATTATCCTTGGGAAGGTTAAGACTTGTGATCAAGAATATGAAGTTCCATACAACAAGTCATGGCCAAAAAAACTAAGTATGGAGACTTTAAACACTCTAGAATGATCTTTCCTTCAACCATTTGATCAAACGTAACTCGTTTAGTCTATTACTTCACCACGAAGTAACAATTTACCTTGTTACTTCGTGAGAAAGTTATAGTTGGTCAAATGGGCCAACGGGCATCTTACAAACCAAAACGCACTCGATTAGTGTTAATAAGCTTAGATTATCCTTGGGAAGGTTAAGACTTGTGATCAAGAATATGAAGTTCCATACAACAAGTCATTGCCAAAAAAACTAAGTATGGAGACTTTAAACACTCTAGAATGATCGTTCCTTCAACGATTTGATCAAACGTAACTCGTTTAGTCTATTACTTCACAACGAAGTAACAGTTTACCTTGTTACTTCGTGAGAAAGTAATAGTTGGTCAAATGGGCCAACGGGTATCGTACAAACCAAAACGCACTCGATTAGTGTTAATAAGCTTAGATTATCCTTGGGAAGGTTAAGACTTGTGATCAAGAATATGAAGTTCCATACAACAAGTCATGGCCAAAAAAACTAAGTATGGAGACTTTAAACACTCTAGAATGATCGTTCCTTCAACCATTTGATCAAACGTAACTCGTTTAGTCTATTACTTCACCACGAAGTAACAATTTACCTTGTTACTTCGTGAGAAAGTTATAGTTGGTCAAATGGGCCAACGGGCATCTTACGAACCAAAACGCACTCGATTAGTGTTAATAAGCTTAGATTATCCTTGGGAAGGTTAAGACTTGTGATCAAGAATATGAAGTTCCATACAACAAGTCATGGCCAAAAAAACTAAGTATGGAGACTTTAAACACTCTAGAATGATCTTTCCTTCAACCATTTGATCAAACGTAACTCGTTTAGTCTATTACTTCACCACGAAGTAACAATTTACCTTGTTACTTCGTGAGAAAGTTATAGTTGGTCAAATGGGCCAACGGGCATCTTACGAACCAAAACGCACTCGATTAGTGTTAATAAGCTTAGATTATCCTTAGGTTAATACTTGTGATCAAGAATATGAAGTTCCATACAACAAGTCATGGCCAAAAAAACTAAGTATGGAGACTTTAAACACTCTAGAATGATCTTTCCTTCAACGATTTGATCAAACGTAACTCGTTTAGTCTATTACTTCACAACGAAGTAACAGTTTACCTTGTTACTTCGTGAGAAAGTAATAGTTGGTCAAATGGGCCAACGGGTATCGTACAAACCAAATCGCACTCGATTAGTGTTAATAAGCTTAGATTATTCTTGGGAAGGTTAATACTTGTGATCAAGAATATGAAGTTCCATACAACAAGTCATGGCCAAAAAAACTAAGTATGGAGACTTTAAACACTCTAGAATGATCGTTCCTTCAACCATTTGATCAAACGTAACTCGTTTAGTCTATTACTTCACCACGAAGTAACAATTTACCTTGTTACTTCATGAGAAAGTTATAGTTGGTCAAATGGGCCAACGGGCATCTTACGAACCAAAACGCACTCGATTAGTGTTAATAAGCTTAGATTATCCTTGGGAAGGTTAAGACTTGTGATCAAAAATATGAAGTTCCATACAACAAGTCATGGCCAAAAAAACTAAGTATGGAGACTTTAAACACTCTAGAATGATCTTTCCTTCAACCATTTGATCAAACGTAACTCGTTTAGTCTATTACTTCACCACGAAGTAACAATTTACCTTGTTACTTCGTGAGAAAGTTATAGTTGGTCAAATGGGCCAACATGCATCTTACGAACCAAAACGCACTCGATTAGTGTTAATAATCTTAGATTATCCTTAGTTTAATACTTGTGATCAAGAATATGAAGTTCCATACAACAAGTCATGGCCAAAAAAACTAAGTATGGAGACTTTAAACACTCTAGAATGATCTTTCCTTCAACCATTTGATCAAACGTAACTCGTTTAGTCTATTACTTCACCACGAAGTAACAATTTACCTTGTTACTTCGTGAGAAAGTTATAGTTGGTCAAATGGGCCAACGGGCATCTTACAAACCAAAACGCACTCGATTAGTGTTAATAAGCTTAGATTATCCTTGGGAAGGTTAAGACTTGTGATCAAGAATATGAAGTTCCATACAACAAGTCATTGCCAAAAAAACTAAGTATGGAGACTTTAAACACTCTAGAATGATCGTTCCTTCAACGATTTGATCAAACGTAACTCGTTTAGTCTATTACTTCACAACGAAGTAACAGTTTACCTTGTTACTTCGTGAGAAAGTAATAGTTGGTCAAATGGGCCAACGGGTATCGTACAAACCAAAACGCACTCGATTAGTGTTAATAAGCTTAGATTATCCTTGGGAAGGTTAAGACTTGTGATCAAGAATATGAAGTTCCATACAACAAGTCATGGCCAAAAAAACTAAGTATGGAGACTTTAAACACTCTAGAATGATCGTTCCTTCAACCATTTGATCAAACGTAACTCGTTTAGTCTATTACTTCACCACGAAGTAACAATTTACCTTGTTACTTCGTGAGAAAGTTATAGTTGGTCAAATGGGCCAACGGGCATCTTACGAACCAAAACGCACTCGATTAGTGTTAATAAGCTTAGATTATCCTTGGGAAGGTTAAGACTTGTGATCAAGAATATGAAGTTCCATACAACAAGTCATGGCCAAAAAAACTAAGTATGGAGACTTTAAACACTCTAGAATGATCTTTCCTTCAACCATTTGATCAAACGTAACTCGTTTAGTCTATTACTTCACCACGAAGTAACAATTTACCTTGTTACTTCGTGAGAAAGTTATAGTTGGTCAAATGGGCCAACGGGCATCTTACGAACCAAAACGCACTCGATTAGTGTTAATAAGCTTAGATTATCCTTAGGTTAATACTTGTGATCAAGAATATGAAGTTCCATACAACAAGTCATGGCCAAAAAAACTAAGTATGGAGACTTTAAACACTCTAGAATGATCTTTCCTTCAACGATTTGATCAAACGTAACTCGTTTAGTCTATTACTTCACAACGAAGTAACAGTTTACCTTGTTACTTCGTGAGAAAGTAATAGTTGGTCAAATGGGCCAACGGGTATCGTACAAACCAAATCGCACTCGATTAGTGTTAATAAGCTTAGATTATTCTTGGGAAGGTTAATACTTGTGATCAAGAATATGAAGTTCCATACAACAAGTCATGGCCAAAAAAACTAAGTATGGAGACTTTAAACACTCTAGAATGATCGTTCCTTCAACCATTTGATCAAACGTAACTCGTTTAGTCTATTACTTCACCACGAAGTAACAATTTACCTTGTTACTTCATGAGAAAGTTATAGTTGGTCAAATGGGCCAACGGGCATCTTACGAACCAAAACGCACTCGATTAGTGTTAATAAGCTTAGATTATCCTTGGGAAGGTTAAGACTTGTGATCAAAAATATGAAGTTCCATACAACAAGTCATGGCCAAAAAAACTAAGTATGGAGACTTTAAACACTCTAGAATGATCTTTCCTTCAACCATTTGATCAAACGTAACTCGTTTAGTCTATTACTTCACCACGAAGTAACAATTTACCTTGTTACTTCGTGAGAAAGTTATAGTTGGTCAAATGGGCCAACATGCATCTTACGAACCAAAACGCACTCGATTAGTGTTAATAATCTTAGATTATCCTTAGTTTAATACTTGTGATCAAGAATATGAAGTTCCATACAACAAGTCATGGCCAAAAAAACTAAGTATGGAGACTTTAAACACTCTAGAATGATCTTTCCTTCAACCATTTGATCAAACGTAACTCGTTTAGTCTATTACTTCACCACGAAGTAACAATTTACCTTGTTACTTCGTGAGAAAGTTATAGTTGGTCAAATGGGCCAACGGGCATCTTAAAAACCAAAACGCACTCGATTAGTGTTAATAAGCTTAGATTATCCTTGGGAAGGTTAAGACTTGTGATCAAGAATATGAAGTTCCATACAACAAGTCATTGCCAAAAAAACTAAGTATGGAGACTTTAAACACTCTAGAATGATCGTTCCTTCAACGATTTGATCAAACGTAACTCGTTTAGTCTATTACTTCACAACGAAGTAACAGTTTACCTTGTTACTTCGTGAGAAAGTAATAGTTGGTCAAATGGGCCAACGGGTATCGTACAAACCAAAACGCACTCGATTAGTGTTAATAAGCTTAGATTATCCTTGGGAAGGTTAATACTTGTGATCAAGATTATGAAGTTCCATACAACAAGTCATGGCCAAAAAAACTAAGTATGGAGACTTTAAACACTCTAGAATGATCGTTCCTTCAACCATTTGATCAAACGTAACTCGTTTAGTCTATTACTTCACCACGAAGTAACAATTTACCTTGTTACTTCGTGAGAAAGTTATAGTTGGTCAAATGGGCCAACGGGCATCTTACGAACCAAAACGCACTCGATTAGTGTTAATAAGCTTAGATTATCCCTGGGAAGGTTAAGACTTGTGATCAAGAATATGAAGTTCCATACAACAAGTCATGGCCAAAAAAACTAAGTATGGAGACTTTAAACACTCTAGAATGATCTTTCCTTCAACCATTTGATCAAACGTAACTCGTTTAGTCTATTACTTCACCACGAAGTAACAATTTACCTTGTTACTTCGTGAGAAAGTTATAGTTGGTCAAATGGGCCAACGGGCATCTTACGAACCAAAACGCACTCGATTAGTGTTAATAAGCTTAGATTATCCTTAGGAAGGTTAAGACTTGTGATCAAGAATATGAAGTTCCATACAACAAGTCATTGCCAAAAAAACTAAGTATGGAGACTTTAAACACTCTAGAATGATCGTTCCTTCAACGATTTGATCAAACGTAACTCGTTTAGTCTATTACTTCACAACGAAGTAACAGTTTACCTTGTTACTTCGTGAGAAAGTAATAGTTGGTCAAATGGGCCAACGGGTATCGTACAAACCAAAACGCACTCGATTAGTGTTAATAAGCTTAGATTATCCTTGGGAAGGTTAATACTTGTGATCAAGAATATGAAGTTCCATACAACAAGTCATGGCCAAAAAAACTAAGTATGGAGACTTTAAACACTCTAGAATGATCGTTCCTTCAACCATTTGATCAAACGTAACTCGTTTAGTCTATTACTTCACCACGAAGTAACAATTTACCTTGTTACTTCGTGAGAAAGTTATAGTTGGTCAAATGGGCCAACGGGCATCTTACGAACCAAAACGCACTCGATTAGTGTTAATAAGCTTAGATTATCCTTGGGAAGGTTAAGACTTGTGATCAAGAATATGAAGTTCCATACAACAAGTCATGGCCAAAAAAACTAAGTATGGAGACTTTAAACACTCTAGAATGATCTTTCCTTCAACGATTTGATCAAACGTAACTCGTTTAGTCTATTACTTCACAACGAAGTAACAGTTTACCTTGTTACTTCGTGAGAAAGTAATAGTTGGTCAAATGGGCCAACGGGTATCGTACAACCCAAAACGCACTCGATTAGTGTTAATAAGCTTAGATTATTCTTGGGAAGGTTAATACTTGTGATCAAGAATATGAAGTTCCATACAACAAGTCATGGCCAAAAAAACTAAGTATGGAGACTTTAAACACTCTAGAATGATCGTTCCTTCAACCATTTGATCAAACGTAACTCGTTTAGTCTATTACTTCACCACGAAGTAACAATTTACCTTGTTACTTCGTGAGAAAGTTATAGTTGGTCAAATGGGCCAACGGGCATCTTACGAACCAAAACGCACTCGATTAGTGTTAATAAGCTTAGATTATCCTTGGGAAGGTTAAGACTTGTGATCAAGAATATGAAGTTCCATACAACAAGTCATGGCCAAAAAAACTAAGTATGGAGACTTTAAACACTCTAGAATGATCTTTCCTTCAACCATTTGATCAAACGTAACTCGTTTAGTCTATTACTTCACCACGAAGTAACAATTTACCTTGTTACTTCGTGAGAAAGTTATAGTTGGTCAAATGGGCCAACATGCATCTTACGAACCAAAACGCACTCGATTAGTGTTAATAATCTTAGATTATCCTTAGTTTAAGACTTGTGATCAAGAATATGAAGTTCCATACAACAAGTCATTGCCAAAAAAACTAAGTATGGAGACTTTAAACACTCTAGAATGATCGTTCCTTCAACGATTTGATCAAACGTAACTCGTTTAGTCTATTACTTCACAACGAAGTAACAGTTTACCTTGTTACTTCGTGAGAAAGTAATAGTTGGTCAAATGGGCCAACGGGTATCGTACAAACCAAAACGCACTCGATTAGTGTTAATAAGCTTAGATTATCCTTGGGAAGGTTAATACTTGTGATCAAGAATATGAAGTTCCATACAACAAGTCATGGCCAAAAAAACTAAGTATGGAGACTTTAAACACTCTAGAATGATCTTTCCTTCAACCATTTGATCAAACGTAACTCGTTTAGTCTATTACTTCACCACGAAGTAACAATTTACCTTGTTACTTCGTGAGAAAGTTATAGTTGGTCAAATGGGCCAACATGCATCTTACGAACCAAAACGCACTCGATTAGTGTTAATAATCTTAGATTATCCTTAGTTTAATACTTGTGATCAAGAATATGAAGTTCCATACAACAAGTCATGGCCAAAAAAACTAAGTATGGAGACTTTAAACACTCTAGAATGATCTTTCCTTCAACCATTTGATCAAACGTAACTCGTTTAGTCTATTACTTCACCACGAAGTAACAATTTACCTTGTTACTTCGTGAGAAAGTTATAGTTGGTCAAATGGGCCAACGGGCATCTTACAAACCAAAACGCACTCGATTAGTGTTAATAAGCTTAGATTATCCTTGGGAAGGTTAAGACTTGTGATCAAGAATATGAAGTTCATACAACAAGTCATTGCCAAAAAAACTAAGTATGGAGACTTTAAACACTCTAGAATGATCGTTCCTTCAACGATTTGATCAAACGTAACTCGTTTAGTCTATTACTTCACAACGAAGTAACAGTTTACCTTGTTACTTCGTGAGAAAGTAATAGTTGGTCAAATGGGCCAACGGGTATCGTACAAACCAAAACGCACTCGATTAGTGTTAATAAGCTTAGATTATCCTTGGGAAGGTTAATACTTGTGATCAAGATTATGAAGTTCCATACAACAAGTCATGGCCAAAAAAACTAAGTATGGAGACTTTAAACACTCTAGAATGATCGTTCCTTCAACCATTTGATCAAACGTAACTCGTTTAGTCTATTACTTCACCACGAAGTAACAATTTACCTTGTTACTTCGTGAGAAAGTTATAGTTGGTCAAATGGGCCAACGGGCATCTTACGAACCAAAACGCACTCGATTAGTGTTAATAAGCTTAGATTATCCCTGGGAAGGTTAAGACTTGTGATCAAGAATATGAAGTTCCATACAACAAGTCATGGCCAAAAAAACTAAGTATGGAGACTTTAAACACTCTAGAATGATCTTTCCTTCAACCATTTGATCAAACGTAACTCGTTTAGTCTATTACTTCACCACGAAGTAACAATTTACCTTGTTACTTCGTGAGAAAGTTATAGTTGGTCAAATGGGCCAACGGGCATCTTACGAACCAAAACGCACTCGATTAGTGTTAATAAGCTTAGATTATCCTTAGGAAGGTTAAGACTTGTGATCAAGAATATGAAGTTCCATACAACAAGTCATTGCCAAAAAAACTAAGTATGGAGACTTTAAACACTCTAGAATGATCGTTCCTTCAACGATTTGATCAAACGTAACTCGTTTAGTCTATTACTTCACAACGAAGTAACAGTTTACCTTGTTACTTCGTGAGAAAGTAATAGTTGGTCAAATGGGCCAACGGGTATCGTACAAACCAAAACGCACTCGATTAGTGTTAATAAGCTTAGATTATCCTTGGGAAGGTTAATACTTGTGATCAAGAATATGAAGTTCCATACAACAAGTCATGGCCAAAAAAACTAAGTATGGAGACTTTAAACACTCTAGAATGATCGTTCCTTCAACCATTTGATCAAACGTAACTCGTTTAGTCTATTACTTCACCACGAAGTAACAATTTACCTTGTTACTTCGTGAGAAAGTTATAGTTGGTCAAATGGGCCAACGGGCATCTTACGAACCAAAACGCACTCGATTAGTGTTAATAAGCTTAGATTATCCTTGGGAAGGTTAAGACTTGTGATCAAGAATATGAAGTTCCATACAACAAGTCATGGCCAAAAAAACTAAGTATGGAGACTTTAAACACTCTAGAATGATCTTTCCTTCAACGATTTGATCAAACGTAACTCGTTTAGTCTATTACTTCACAACGAAGTAACAGTTTACCTTGTTACTTCGTGAGAAAGTAATAGTTGGTCAAATGGGCCAACGGGTATCGTACAACCCAAAACGCACTCGATTAGTGTTAATAAGCTTAGATTATTCTTGGGAAGGTTAATACTTGTGATCAAGAATATGAAGTTCCATACAACAAGTCATGGCCAAAAAAACTAAGTATGGAGACTTTAAACACTCTAGAATGATCGTTCCTTCAACCATTTGATCAAACGTAACTCGTTTAGTCTATTACTTCACCACGAAGTAACAATTTACCTTGTTACTTCGTGAGAAAGTTATAGTTGGTCAAATGGGCCAACGGGCATCTTACGAACCAAAACGCACTCGATTAGTGTTAATAAGCTTAGATTATCCTTGGGAAGGTTAAGACTTGTGATCAAGAATATGAAGTTCCATACAACAAGTCATGGCCAAAAAAACTAAGTATGGAGACTTTAAACACTCTAGAATGATCTTTCCTTCAACCATTTGATCAAACGTAACTCGTTTAGTCTATTACTTCACCACGAAGTAACAATTTACCTTGTTACTTCGTGAGAAAGTTATAGTTGGTCAAATGGGCCAACATGCATCTTACGAACCAAAACGCACTCGATTAGTGTTAATAATCTTAGATTATCCTTAGTTTAAGACTTGTGATCAAGAATATGAAGTTCCATACAACAAGTCATTGCCAAAAAAACTAAGTATGGAGACTTTAAACACTCTAGAATGATCGTTCCTTCAACGATTTGATCAAACGTAACTCGTTTAGTCTATTACTTCACAACGAAGTAACAGTTTACCTTGTTACTTCGTGAGAAAGTAATAGTTGGTCAAATGGGCCAACGGGTATCGTACAAACCAAAACGCACTCGATTAGTGTTAATAAGCTTAGATTATCCTTGGGAAGGTTAATACTTGTGATCAAGAATATGAAGTTCCATACAACAAGTCATGGCCAAAAAAACTAAGTATGGAGACTTTAAACACTCTAGAATGATCGTTCCTTCAACCATTTGATCAAACGTAACTCGTTTAGTCTATTACTTCACCACGAAGTAACAATTTACCTTGTTACTTCGTGAGAAAGTTATAGTTGGTCAAATGGGCCAACGGGCATCTTACGAACCAAAACGCACTCGATTAGTGTTAATAAGCTTAGATTATCCTTGGGAAGGTTAAGACTTGTGATCAAGAATATGAAGTTCCATACAACAAGTCATGGCCAAAAAAACTAAGTATGGAGACTTTAAACACTCTAGAATGATCTTTCCTTCAACCATTTGATCAAACGTAACTCGTTTAGTCTATTACTTCACCACGAAGTAACAATTTACCTTGTTACTTCGTGAGAAAGTTATAGTTGGTCAAATGGGCCAACGGGCATCTTACGAACCAAAACGCACTCGATTAGTGTTAATAAGCTTAGATTATCCTTGGGAAGGTTAAGACTTGTGATCAAGAATATGAAGTTCCATACAACAAGTCATTGCCAAAAAAACTAAGTATGGAGACTTTAAACACTCTAGAATGATCGTTCCTTCAACGATTTGATCAAACGTAACTCGTTTAGTCTATTACTTCACAACGAAGTAACAGTTTACCTTGTTACTTCGTGAGAAAGTAATAGTTGGTCAAATGGGCCAACGGGTATCGTACAAACCAAAACGCACTCGATTAGTGTTAATAAGCTTAGATTATCCTTGGGAAGGTTAATACTTGTGATCAAGAATATGAAGTTCCATACAACAAGTCATGGCCAAAAAAACTAAGTATGGAGACTTTAAACACTCTAGAATGATCGTTCCTTCAACCATTTGATCAAACGTAACTCGTTTAGTCTATTACTTCACCACGAAGTAACAATTTACCTTGTTACTTCGTGAGAAAGTTATAGTTGGTCAAATGGGCCAACGGGCATCTTACGAACCAAAACGCACTCGATTAGTGTTAATAAGCTTAGATTATCCTTGGGAAGGTTAAGACTTGTGATCAAGAATATAAAGTTCCATACAACAAGTCATGGCCAAAAAAACTAAGTATGGAGACTTTAAACACTCTAGAATGATCTTTCCTTCAACGATTTGATCAAACGTAACTCGTTTAGTCTATTACTTCACAACGAAGTAACAGTTTACCTTGTTACTTCGTGAGAAAGTAATAGTTGGTCAAATGGGCCAACGGGTATCGTACAAACCAAAACGCACTCGATTAGTGTTAATAAGCTTAGATTATCCTTGGGAAGGTTAATACTTGTGATCAAGAATATGAAGTTCCATACAACAAGTCATGGCCAAAAAAACTAAGTATGGAGACTTTAAACACTCTAGAATGATCGTTCCTTCAACCATTTGATCAAACGTAACTCGTTTAGTCTATTACTTCACCACGAAGTAACAATTTACCTTGTTACTTCGTGAGAAAGTTATAGTTGGTCAAATGGGCCAACGGGCATCTTACGAACCAAAACGCACTCGATTAGTGTTAATAAGCTTAGATTATCCTTGGGAAGGTTAAGACTTGTGATCAAGAATATGAAGTTCCATACAACAAGTCATGGCCAAAAAAACTAAGTATGGAGACTTTAAACACTCTAGAATGATCTTTCCTTCAACCATTTGATCAAACGTAACTCGTTTAGTCTATTACTTCACCACGAAGTAACAATTTACCTTGTTACTTCGTGAGAAAGTTCTAGTTGGTCAAATGGGCCAACATGCATCTTACGAACCAAAACGCACTCGATTAGTGTTAATAATCTTAGATTATCCTTAGTTTAAGACTTGTGATCAAGAATATGAAGTTCCATACAACAAGTCATTGCCAAAAAAACTAAGTATGGAGACTTTAAACACTCTAGAATGATCGTTCCTTCAACGATTTGATCAAACGTAACTCGTTTAGTCTATTACTTCACAACGAAGTAACAGTTTACCTTGTTACTTCGTGAGAAAGTAATAGTTGGTCAAATGGGCCAACGGGTATCGTACAAACCAAAACGCACTCGATTAGTGTTAATAAGCTTAGATTATCCTTGGGAAGGTTAATACTTGTGATCAAGAATATGAAGTTCCATACAACAAGTCATGGCCAAAAAAACTAAGTATGGAGACTTTAAACACTCTAGAATGATCGTTCCTTCAACCATTTGATCAAACGTAACTCGTTTAGTCTATTACTTCACCACGAAGTAACAATTTACCTTGTTACTTCGTGAGAAAGTTATAGTTGGTCAAATGGGCCAACGGGCATCTTACGAACCAAAACGCACTCGATTAGTGTTAATAAGCTTAGATTATCCTTGGGAAGGTTAAGACTTGTGATCAAGAATATGAAGTTCCATACAACAAGTCATGGCCAAAAAAACTAAGTATGGAGACTTTAAACACTCTAGAATGATCTTTCCTTCAACCATTTGATCAAACGTAACTCGTTTAGTCTATTACTTCACCACGAAGTAACAATTTACCTTGTTACTTCGTGAGAAAGTTATAGTTGGTCAAATGGGCCAACGGGCATCTTACGAACCAAAACGCACTCGATTAGTGTTAATAAGCTTAGATTATCCTTGGGAAGGTTAAGACTTGTGATCAAGAATATGAAGTTCCATACAACAAGTCATTGCCAAAAAAACTAAGTATGGAGACTTTAAACACTCTAGAATGATCGTTCCTTCAACGATTTGATCAAACGTAACTCGTTTAGTCTATTACTTCACAACGAAGTAACAGTTTACCTTGTTACTTCGTGAGAAAGTAATAGTTGGTCAAATGGGCCAACGGGTATCGTACAAACCAAAACGCACTCGATTAGTGTTAATAAGCTTAGATTATCCTTGGGAAGGTTAATACTTGTGATCAAGAATATGAAGTTCCATACAACAAGTCATGGCCAAAAAAACTAAGTATGGAGACTTTAAACACTCTAGAATGATCGTTCCTTCAACCATTTGATCAAACGTAACTCGTTTAGTCTATTACTTCACCACGAAGTAACAATTTACCTTGTTACTTCGTGAGAAAGTTATAGTTGGTCAAATGGGCCAACGGGCATCTTACGAACCAAAACGCACTCGATTAGTGTTAATAAGCTTAGATTATCCTTGGGAAGGTTAAGACTTGTGATCAAGAATATAAAGTTCCATACAACAAGTCATGGCCAAAAAAACTAAGTATGGAGACTTTAAACACTCTAGAATGATCTTTCCTTCAACGATTTGATCAAACGTAACTCGTTTAGTCTATTACTTCACAACGAAGTAACAGTTTACCTTGTTACTTCGTGAGAAAGTAATAGTTGGTCAAATGGGCCAACGGGTATCGTACAAACCAAAACGCACTCGATTAGTGTTAATAAGCTTAGATTATCCTTGGGAAGGTTAATACTTGTGATCAAGAATATGAAGTTCCATACAACAAGTCATGGCCAAAAAAACTAAGTATGGAGACTTTAAACACTCTAGAATGATCGTTCCTTCAACCATTTGATCAAACGTAACTCGTTTAGTCTATTACTTCACCACGAAGTAACAATTTACCTTGTTACTTCGTGAGAAAGTTATAGTTGGTCAAATGGGCCAACGGGCATCTTACGAACCAAAACGCACTCGATTAGTGTTAATAAGCTTAGATTATCCTTGGGAAGGTTAAGACTTGTGATCAAGAATATGAAGTTCCATACAACAAGTCATGGCCAAAAAAACTAAGTATGGAGACTTTAAACACTCTAGAATGATCTTTCCTTCAACCATTTGATCAAACGTAACTCGTTTAGTCTATTACTTCACCACGAAGTAACAATTTACCTTGTTACTTCGTGAGAAAGTTATAGTTGGTCAAATGGGCCAACGGGCATCTTACGAACCAAAACGCACTCGATTAGTGTTAATAAGCTTAGATTATCCTTGGGAAGGTTAAGACTTGTGATCAAGAATATGAAGTTCCATACAACAAGTCATTGCCAAAAAAACTAAGTATGGAGACTTTAAACACTCTAGAATGATCGTTCCTTCAACGATTTGATCAAACGTAACTCGTTTAGTCTATTACTTCACAACGAAGTAACAGTTTACCTTGTTACTTCGTGAGAAAGTAATAGTTGGTCAAATGGGCCAACGGGTATCGTACAAACCAAAACGCACTCGATTAGTGTTAATAAGCTTAGATTATCCTTGGGAAGGTTAATACTTGTGATCAAGAATATGAAGTTCCATACAACAAGTCATGGCCAAAAAAACTAAGTATGGAGACTTTAAACACTCTAGAATGATCGTTCCTTCAACCATTTGATCAAACGTAACTCGTTTAGTCTATTACTTCACCACGAAGTAACAATTTACCTTGTTACTTCGTGAGAAAGTTATAGTTGGTCAAATGGGCCAACGGGCATCTTACGAACCAAAACGCACTCGATTAGTGTTAATAAGCTTAGATTATCCTTGGGAAGGTTAAGACTTGTGATCAAGAATATAAAGTTCCATACAACAAGTCATGGCCAAAAAAACTAAGTATGGAGACTTTAAACACTCTAGAATGATCTTTCCTTCAACGATTTGATCAAACGTAACTCGTTTAGTCTATTACTTCACAACGAAGTAACAGTTTACCTTGTTACTTCGTGAGAAAGTAATAGTTGGTCAAATGGGCCAACGGGTATCGTACAAACCAAAACGCACTCGATTAGTGTTAATAAGCTTAGATTATGCTTGGGAAGGTTAATACTTGTGATCAAGAATATGAAGTTCCATACAACAAGTCATGGCCAAAAAAACTAAGTATGGAGACTTTAAACACTCTAGAATGATCTTTCCTTCAACCATTTGATCAAACGTAACTCGTTTCGTCTATTACTTCACCACGAAGTAACAATTTACCTTGTTACTTCGTGAGAAAGTTATAGTTGGTCAAATGGGCCAACATGCATCTTACGAACCAAAACGCACTCGATTAGTGTTAATAATCTTAGATTATCCTTAGTTTAAGACTTGTGATCAAGAATATGAAGTTCCATACAACAAGTCATTGCCAAAAAAACTAAGTATGGAGACTTTAAACACTCTAGAATGATCGTTCCTTCAACGATTTGATCAAACGTAACTCGTTTAGTCTATTACTTCACAACGAAGTAACAGTTTACCTTGTTACTTCGTGAGAAAGTAATAGTTGGTCAAATGGGCCAACGGGTATCGTACAAACCAAAACGCACTCGATTAGTGTTAATAAGCTTAGATTATCCTTGGGAAGGTTAATACTTGTGATCAAGAATATGAAGTTCCATACAACAAGTCATGGCCAAAAAAACTAAGTATGGAGACTTTAAACACTCTAGAATGATCTTTCCTTCAACCATTTGATCAAACGTAACTCGTTTAGTCTATTACTTCACCACGAAGTAACAATTTACCTTGTTACTTCGTGAGAAAGTTATAGTTGGTCAAATGGGCCAACATGCATCTTACGAACCAAAACGCACTCGATTAGTGTTAATAATCTTAGATTATCCTTAGTTTAATACTTGTGATCAAGAATATGAAGTTCCATACAACAAGTCATGGCCAAAAAAACTAAGTATGGAGACTTTAAACACTCTAGAATGATCTTTCCTTCAACCATTTGATCAAACGTAACTCGTTTAGTCTATTACTTCACCACGAAGTAACAATTTACCTTGTTACTTCGTGAGAAAGTTATAGTTGGTCAAATGGGCCAACGGGCATCTTACAAACCAAAACGCACTCGATTAGTGTTAATAAGCTTAGATTATCCTTGGGAAGGTTAAGACTTGTGATCAAGAATATGAAGTTCCATACAACAAGTCATTGCCAAAAAAACTAAGTATGGAGACTTTAAACACTCTAGAATGATCGTTCCTTCAACGATTTGATCAAACGTAACTCGTTTAGTCTATTACTTCACAACGAAGTAACAGTTTACCTTGTTACTTCGTGAGAAAGTAATAGTTGGTCAAATGGGCCAACGGGTATCGTACAAACCAAAACGCACTCGATTAGTGTTAATAAGCTTAGATTATCCTTGGGAAGGTTAATACTTGTGATCAAGAATATGAAGTTCCATACAACAAGTCATGGCCAAAAAAACTAAGTATGGAGACTTTAAACACTCTAGAATGATCGTTCCTTCAACCATTTGATCAAACGTAACTCGTTTAGTCTATTACTTCACCACGAAGTAACAATTTACCTTGTTACTTCGTGAGAAAGTTATAGTTGGTCAAATGGGCCAACGGGCATCTTACGAACCAAAACGCACTCGATTAGTGTTAATAAGCTTAGATTATCCTTGGGAAGGTTAAGACTTGTGATCAAGAATATGAAGTTCCATACAACAAGTCATGGCCAAAAAAACTAAGTATGGAGACTTTAAACACTCTAGAATGATCTTTCCTTCAACCATTTGATCAAACGTAACTCGTTTAGTCTATTACTTCACCACGAAGTAACAATTTACCTTGTTACTTCGTGAGAAAGTTATAGTTGGTCAAATGGGCCAACGGGCATCTTACGAACCAAAACGCACTCGATTAGTGTTAATAAGCTTAGATTATCCTTGGGAAGGTTAAGACTTGTGATCAAGAATATGAAGTTCCATACAACAAGTCATTGCCAAAAAAACTAAGTATGGAGACTTTAAACACTCTAGAATGATCGTTCCTTCAACGATTTGATCAAACGTAACTCGTTTAGTCTATTACTTCACAACGAAGTAACAGTTTACCTTGTTACTTCGTGAGAAAGTAATAGTTGGTCAAATGGGCCAACGGGTATCGTACAAACCAAAACGCACTCGATTAGTGTTAATAAGCTTAGATTATCCTTGGGAAGGTTAATACTTGTGATCAAGAATATGAAGTTCCATACAACAAGTCATGGCCAAAAAAACTAAGTATGGAGACTTTAAACACTCTAGAATGATCGTTCCTTCAACCATTTGATCAAACGTAACTCGTTTAGTCTATTACTTCACCACGAAGTAACAATTTACCTTGTTACTTCGTGAGAAAGTTATAGTTGGTCAAATGGGCCAACGGGCATCTTACGAACCAAAACGCACTCGATTAGTGTTAATAAGCTTAGATTATCCTTGGGAAGGTTAAGACTTGTGATCAAGAATATAAAGTTCCATACAACAAGTCATGGCCAAAAAAACTAAGTATGGAGACTTTAAACACTCTAGAATGATCTTTCCTTCAACGATTTGATCAAACGTAACTCGTTTAGTCTATTACTTCACAACGAAGTAACAGTTTACCTTGTTACTTCGTGAGAAAGTAATAGTTGGTCAAATGGGCCAACGGGTATCGTACAAACCAAAACGCACTCGATTAGTGTTAATAAGCTTAGATTATGCTTGGGAAGGTTAATACTTGTGATCAAGAATATGAAGTTCCATACAACAAGTCATGGCCAAAAAAACTAAGTATGGAGACTTTAAACACTCTAGAATGATCTTTCCTTCAACCATTTGATCAAACGTAACTCGTTTAGTCTATTACTTCACCACGAAGTAACAATTTACCTTGTTACTTCGTGAGAAAGTTATAGTTGGTCAAATGGGCCAACATGCATCTTACGAACCAAAACGCACTCGATTAGTGTTAATAATCTTAGATTATCCTTAGTTTAAGACTTGTGATCAAGAATATGAAGTTCCATACAACAAGTCATTGCCAAAAAAACTAAGTATGGAGACTTTAAACACTCTAGAATGATCGTTCCTTCAACGATTTGATCAAACGTAACTCGTTTAGTCTATTACTTCACAACGAAGTAACAGTTTACCTTGTTACTTCGTGAGAAAGTAATAGTTGGTCAAATGGGCCAACGGGTATCGTACAAACCAAAACGCACTCGATTAGTGTTAATAAGCTTAGATTATCCTTGGGAAGGTTAATACTTGTGATCAAGAATATGAAGTTCCATACAACAAGTCATGGCCAAAAAAACTAAGTATGGAGACTTTAAACACTCTAGAATGATCTTTCCTTCAACCATTTGATCAAACGTAACTCGTTTAGTCTATTACTTCACCACGAAGTAACAATTTACCTTGTTACTTCGTGAGAAAGTTATAGTTGGTCAAATGGGCCAACATGCATCTTACGAACCAAAACGCACTCGATTAGTGTTAATAATCTTAGATTATCCTTAGTTTAATACTTGTGATCAAGAATATGAAGTTCCATACAACAAGTCATGGCCAAAAAAACTAAGTATGGAGACTTTAAACACTCTAGAATGATCTTTCCTTCAACCATTTGATCAAACGTAACTCGTTTAGTCTATTACTTCACCACGAAGTAACAATTTACCTTGTTACTTCGTGAGAAAGTTATAGTTGGTCAAATGGGCCAACGGGCATCTTACAAACCAAAACGCACTCGATTAGTGTTAATAAGCTTAGATTATCCTTGGGAAGGTTAAGACTTGTGATCAAGAATATGAAGTTCCATACAACAAGTCATTGCCAAAAAAACTAAGTATGGAGACTTTAAACACTCTAGAATGATCGTTCCTTCAACGATTTGATCAAACGTAACTCGTTTAGTCTATTACTTCACAACGAAGTAACAGTTTACCTTGTTACTTCGTGAGAAAGTAATAGTTGGTCAAATGGGCCAACGGGTATCGTACAAACCAAAACGCACTCGATTAGTGTTAATAAGCTTAGATTATCCTTGGGAAGGTTAATACTTGTGATCAAGATTATGAAGTTCCATACAACAAGTCATGGCCAAAAAAACTAAGTATGGAGACTTTAAACACTCTAGAATGATCGTTCCTTCAACCATTTGATCAAACGTAACTCGTTTAGTCTATTACTTCACCACGAAGTAACAATTTACCTTGTTACTTCGTGAGAAAGTTATAGTTGGTCAAATGGGCCAACGGGCATCTTACGAACCAAAACGCACTCGATTAGTGTTAATAAGCTTAGATTATCCCTGGGAAGGTTAAGACTTGTGATCAAGAATATGAAGTTCCATACAACAAGTCATGGCCAAAAAAACTAAGTATGGAGACTTTAAACACTCTAGAATGATCTTTCCTTCAACCATTTGATCAAACGTAACTCGTTTAGTCTATTACTTCACCACGAAGTAACAATTTACCTTGTTACTTCGTGAGAAAGTTATAGTTGGTCAAATGGGCCAACGGGCATCTTACGAACCAAAACGCACTCGATTAGTGTTAATAAGCTTAGATTATCCTTAGGAAGGTTAAGACTTGTGATCAAGAATATGAAGTTCCATACAACAAGTCATTGCCAAAAAAACTAAGTATGGAGACTTTAAACACTCTAGAATGATCGTTCCTTCAACGATTTGATCAAACGTAACTCGTTTAGTCTATTACTTCACAACGAAGTAACAGTTTACCTTGTTACTTCGTGAGAAAGTAATAGTTGGTCAAATGGGCCAACGGGTATCGTACAAACCAAAACGCACTCGATTAGTGTTAATAAGCTTAGATTATCCTTGGGAAGGTTAATACTTGTGATCAAGAATATGAAGTTCCATACAACAAGTCATGGCCAAAAAAACTAAGTATGGAGACTTTAAACACTCTAGAATGATCGTTCCTTCAACCATTTGATCAAACGTAACTCGTTTAGTCTATTACTTCACCACGAAGTAACAATTTACCTTGTTACTTCGTGAGAAAGTTATAGTTGGTCAAATGGGCCAACGGGCATCTTACGAACCAAAACGCACTCGATTAGTGTTAATAAGCTTAGATTATCCTTGGGAAGGTTAAGACTTGTGATCAAGAATATGAAGTTCCATACAACAAGTCATGGCCAAAAAAACTAAGTATGGAGACTTTAAACACTCTAGAATGATCTTTCCTTCAACGATTTGATCAAACGTAACTCGTTTAGTCTATTACTTCACAACGAAGTAACAGTTTACCTTGTTACTTCGTGAGAAAGTAATAGTTGGTCAAATGGGCCAACGGGTATCGTACAACCCAAAACGCACTCGATTAGTGTTAATAAGCTTAGATTATTCTTGGGAAGGTTAATACTTGTGATCAAGAATATGAAGTTCCATACAACAAGTCATGGCCAAAAAAACTAAGTATGGAGACTTTAAACACTCTAGAATGATCGTTCCTTCAACCATTTGATCAAACGTAACTCGTTTAGTCTATTACTTCACCACGAAGTAACAATTTACCTTGTTACTTCGTGAGAAAGTTATAGTTGGTCAAATGGGCCAACGGGCATCTTACGAACCAAAACGCACTCGATTAGTGTTAATAAGCTTAGATTATCCTTGGGAAGGTTAAGACTTGTGATCAAGAATATGAAGTTCCATACAACAAGTCATGGCCAAAAAAACTAAGTATGGAGACTTTAAACACTCTAGAATGATCTTTCCTTCAACCATTTGATCAAACGTAACTCGTTTAGTCTATTACTTCACCACGAAGTAACAATTTACCTTGTTACTTCGTGAGAAAGTTATAGTTGGTCAAATGGGCCAACATGCATCTTACGAACCAAAACGCACTCGATTAGTGTTAATAATCTTAGATTATCCTTAGTTTAAGACTTGTGATCAAGAATATGAAGTTCCATACAACAAGTCATTGCCAAAAAAACTAAGTATGGAGACTTTAAACACTCTAGAATGATCGTTCCTTCAACGATTTGATCAAACGTAACTCGTTTAGTCTATTACTTCACAACGAAGTAACAGTTTACCTTGTTACTTCGTGAGAAAGTAATAGTTGGTCAAATGGGCCAACGGGTATCGTACAAACCAAAACGCACTCGATTAGTGTTAATAAGCTTAGATTATCCTTGGGAAGGTTAATACTTGTGATCAAGAATATGAAGTTCCATACAACAAGTCATGGCCAAAAAAACTAAGTATGGAGACTTTAAACACTCTAGAATGATCGTTCCTTCAACCATTTGATCAAACGTAACTCGTTTAGTCTATTACTTCACCACGAAGTAACAATTTACCTTGTTACTTCGTGAGAAAGTTATAGTTGGTCAAATGGGCCAACGGGCATCTTACGAACCAAAACGCACTCGATTAGTGTTAATAAGCTTAGATTATCCTTGGGAAGGTTAAGACTTGTGATCAAGAATATGAAGTTCCATACAACAAGTCATGGCCAAAAAAACTAAGTATGGAGACTTTAAACACTCTAGAATGATCTTTCCTTCAACCATTTGATCAAACGTAACTCGTTTAGTCTATTACTTCACCACGAAGTAACAATTTACCTTGTTACTTCGTGAGAAAGTTATAGTTGGTCAAATGGGCCAACGGGCATCTTACGAACCAAAACGCACTCGATTAGTGTTAATAAGCTTAGATTATCCTTGGGAAGGTTAAGACTTGTGATCAAGAATATGAAGTTCCATACAACAAGTCATTGCCAAAAAAACTAAGTATGGAGACTTTAAACACTCTAGAATGATCGTTCCTTCAACGATTTGATCAAACGTAACTCGTTTAGTCTATTACTTCACAACGAAGTAACAGTTTACCTTGTTACTTCGTGAGAAAGTAATAGTTGGTCAAATGGGCCAACGGGTATCGTACAAACCAAAACGCACTCGATTAGTGTTAATAAGCTTAGATTATCCTTGGGAAGGTTAATACTTGTGATCAAGAATATGAAGTTCCATACAACAAGTCATGGCCAAAAAAACTAAGTATGGAGACTTTAAACACTCTAGAATGATCGTTCCTTCAACCATTTGATCAAACGTAACTCGTTTAGTCTATTACTTCACCACGAAGTAACAATTTACCTTGTTACTTCGTGAGAAAGTTATAGTTGGTCAAATGGGCCAACGGGCATCTTACGAACCAAAACGCACTCGATTAGTGTTAATAAGCTTAGATTATCCTTGGGAAGGTTAAGACTTGTGATCAAGAATATAAAGTTCCATACAACAAGTCATGGCCAAAAAAACTAAGTATGGAGACTTTAAACACTCTAGAATGATCTTTCCTTCAACGATTTGATCAAACGTAACTCGTTTAGTCTATTACTTCACAACGAAGTAACAGTTTACCTTGTTACTTCGTGAGAAAGTAATAGTTGGTCAAATGGGCCAACGGGTATCGTACAAACCAAAACGCACTCGATTAGTGTTAATAAGCTTAGATTATCCTTGGGAAGGTTAATACTTGTGATCAAGAATATGAAGTTCCATACAACAAGTCATGGCCAAAAAAACTAAGTATGGAGACTTTAAACACTCTAGAATGATCGTTCCTTCAACCATTTGATCAAACGTAACTCGTTTAGTCTATTACTTCACCACGAAGTAACAATTTACCTTGTTACTTCGTGAGAAAGTTATAGTTGGTCAAATGGGCCAACGGGCATCTTACGAACCAAAACGCACTCGATTAGTGTTAATAAGCTTAGATTATCCTTGGGAAGGTTAAGACTTGTGATCAAGAATATGAAGTTCCATACAACAAGTCATGGCCAAAAAAACTAAGTATGGAGACTTTAAACACTCTAGAATGATCTTTCCTTCAACCATTTGATCAAACGTAACTCGTTTAGTCTATTACTTCACCACGAAGTAACAATTTACCTTGTTACTTCGTGAGAAAGTTATAGTTGGTCAAATGGGCCAACGGGCATCTTACGAACCAAAACGCACTCGATTAGTGTTAATAAGCTTAGATTATCCTTGGGAAGGTTAAGACTTGTGATCAAGAATATGAAGTTCCATACAACAAGTCATTGCCAAAAAAACTAAGTATGGAGACTTTAAACACTCTAGAATGATCGTTCCTTCAACGATTTGATCAAACGTAACTCGTTTAGTCTATTACTTCACAACGAAGTAACAGTTTACCTTGTTACTTCGTGAGAAAGTAATAGTTGGTCAAATGGGCCAACGGGTATCGTACAAACCAAAACGCACTCGATTAGTGTTAATAAGCTTAGATTATCCTTGGGAAGGTTAATACTTGTGATCAAGAATATGAAGTTCCATACAACAAGTCATGGCCAAAAAAACTAAGTATGGAGACTTTAAACACTCTAGAATGATCGTTCCTTCAACCATTTGATCAAACGTAACTCGTTTAGTCTATTACTTCACCACGAAGTAACAATTTACCTTGTTACTTCGTGAGAAAGTTATAGTTGGTCAAATGGGCCAACGGGCATCTTACGAACCAAAACGCACTCGATTAGTGTTAATAAGCTTAGATTATCCTTGGGAAGGTTAAGACTTGTGATCAAGAATATAAAGTTCCATACAACAAGTCATGGCCAAAAAAACTAAGTATGGAGACTTTAAACACTCTAGAATGATCTTTCCTTCAACGATTTGATCAAACGTAACTCGTTTAGTCTATTACTTCACAACGAAGTAACAGTTTACCTTGTTACTTCGTGAGAAAGTAATAGTTGGTCAAATGGGCCAACGGGTATCGTACAAACCAAAACGCACTCGATTAGTGTTAATAAGCTTAGATTATCCTTGGGAAGGTTAATACTTGTGATCAAGAATATGAAGTTCCATACAACAAGTCATGGCCAAAAAAACTAAGTATGGAGACTTTAAACACTCTAGAATGATCGTTCCTTCAACCATTTGATCAAACGTAACTCGTTTAGTCTATTACTTCACCACGAAGTAACAATTTACCTTGTTACTTCGTGAGAAAGTTATAGTTGGTCAAATGGGCCAACGGGCATCTTACGAACCAAAACGCACTCGATTAGTGTTAATAAGCTTAGATTATCCTTGGGAAGGTTAAGACTTGTGATCAAGAATATGAAGTTCCATACAACAAGTCATGGCCAAAAAAACTAAGTATGGAGACTTTAAACACTCTAGAATGATCTTTCCTTCAACCATTTGATCAAACGTAACTCGTTTAGTCTATTACTTCACCACGAAGTAACAATTTACCTTGTTACTTCGTGAGAAAGTTATAGTTGGTCAAATGGGCCAACATGCATCTTACGAACCAAAACGCACTCGATTAGTGTTAATAATCTTAGATTATCCTTAGTTTAATACTTGTGATCAAGAATATGAAGTTCCATACAACAAGTCATGGCCAAAAAAACTAAGTATGGAGACTTTAAACACTCTAGAATGATCGTTCCTTCAACGATTTGATCAAACGTAACTCGTTTAGTCTATTACTTCACAACGAAGTAACAGTTTACCTTGTTACTTCGTGAGAAAGTAATAGTTGGTCAAATGGGCCAACGGGTATCGTACAAACCAAAACGCACTCGATTAGTGTTAATAAGCTTAGATTATCCTTGGGAAGGTTAATACTTGTGATCAAGAATATGAAGTTCCATACAACAAGTCATGGCCAAAAAAACTAAGTATGGAGACTTTAAACACTCTAGAATGATCGTTCCTTCAACCATTTGATCAAACGTAACTCGTTTAGTCTATTACTTCACCACGAAGTAACAATTTACCTTGTTACTTCGTGAGAAAGTTATAGTTGGTCAAATGGGCCAACGGGCATCTTACGAACCAAAACGCACTCGATTAGTGTTAATAAGCTTAGATTATCCTTGGGAAGGTTAAGACTTGTGATCAAGAATATGAAGTTCCATACAACAAGTCATGGCCAAAAAAACTAAGTATGGAGACTTTAAACACTCTAGAATGATCTTTCCTTCAACGATTTGATCAAACGTAACTCGTTTAGTCTATTACTTCACAACGAAGTAACAGTTTACCTTGTTACTTCGTGAGAAAGTAATAGTTGGTCAAATGGGCCAACGGGTATCGTACAAACCAAAACGCACTCGATTAGTGTTAATAAGCTTAGATTATTCTTGGGAAGGTTAATACTTGTGATCAAGAATATGAAGTTCCATACAACAAGTCATGGCCAAAAAAACTAAGTATGGAGACTTTAAACACTCTAGAATGATCGTTCCTTCAACCATTTGATCAAACGTAACTCGTTTAGTCTATTACTTCACCACGAAGTAACAATTTACCTTGTTACTTCGTGAGAAAGTTATAGTTGGTCAAATGGGCCAACGGGCATCTTACGAACCAAAACGCACTCGATTAGTGTTAATAAGCTTAGATTATCCTTGGGAAGGTTAAGACTTGTGATCAAGAATATGAAGTTCCATACAACAAGTCATGGCCAAAAAAACTAAGTATGGAGACTTTAAACACTCTAGAATGATCTTTCCTTCAACCATTTGATCAAACGTAACTCGTTTAGTCTATTACTTCACCACGAAGTAACAATTTACCTTGTTACTTCGTGAGAAAGTTATAGTTGGTCAAATGGGCCAACATGCATCTTACGAACCAAAACGCACTCGATTAGTGTTAATAATCTTAGATTATCCTTAGTTTAAGACTTGTGATCAAGAATATGAAGTTCCATACAACAAGTCATTGCCAAAAAAACTAAGTATGGAGACTTTAAACACTCTAGAATGATCGTTCCTTCAACGATTTGATCAAACGTAACTCGTTTAGTCTATTACTTCACAACGAAGTAACAGTTTACCTTGTTACTTCGTGAGAAAGTAATAGTTGGTCAAATGGGCCAACGGGTATCGTACAAACCAAAACACACTCGATTAGTGTTAATAAGCTTAGATTATCCTTGGGAAGGTTAATACTTGTGATCAAGAATATGAAGTTCCATACAACAAGTCATGGCCAAAAAAACTAAGTATGGAGACTTTAAACACTCTTGAATGATCGTTCCTTCAACCATTTGATCAAACGTAACTCGTTTAGTCTATTACTTCACCACGAAGTAACAATTTACCTTGTTACTTCGTGAGAAAGTTATAGTTGGTCAAATGGGCCAACGGGCATCTTACGAACCAAAACGCACTCGATTAGTGTTAATAAGCTTAGATTATCCTTGGGAAGGTTAAGACTTGTGATCAAGAATATGAAGTTCCATACAACAAGTCATGGCCAAAAAAACTAAGTATGGAGACTTTAAACACTCTAGAATGATCTTTCCTTCAACCATTTGATCAAACGTAACTCGTTTAGTCTATGACTTCACCACGAAGTAACAATTTACCTTGTTACTTCGTGAGAAAGTTATAGTTGGTCAAATGGGCCAACGGGCATCTTACGAACCAAAACGCACTCGATTAGTGTTAATAAGCTTAGATTATCCTTGGGAAGGTTAAGACTTGTGATCAAGAATATGAAGTTCCATACAACAAGTCATTGCCAAAAAAACTAAGTATGGAGACTTTAAACACTCTAGAATGATCGTTCCTTCAACGATTTGATCAAACGTAACTCGTTTAGTCTATTACTTCACAACGAAGTAACAGTTTACCTTGTTACTTCGTGAGAAAGTAATAGTTGGTCAAATGGGCCAACGGGTATCGTACAAACCAAAACGCACTCGATTAGTGTTAATAAGCTTAGATTATCCTTGGGAAGGTTAATACTTGTGATCAAGAATATGAAGTTCCATACAACAAGTCATGGCCAAAAAAACTAAGTATGGAGACTTTAAACACTCTAGAATGATCGTTCCTTCAACCATTTGATCAAACGTAACTCGTTTAGTCTATTACTTCACCACGAAGTAACAATTTACCTTGTTACTTCGTGAGAAATTTATAGTTGGTCAAATGGGCCAACGGGCATCTTACGAACCAAAACGCACTCGATTAGTGTTAATAAGCTTAGATTATCCTTGGGAAGGTTAAGACTTGTGATCAAGAATATAAAGTTCCATACAACAAGTCATGGCCAAAAAAACTAAGTATGGAGACTTTAAACACTCTAGAATGATCTTTCCTTCAACGATTTGATCAAACGTAACTCGTTTAGTCTATTACTTCACAACGAAGTAACAGTTTACCTTGTTACTTCGTGAGAAAGTAATAGTTGGTCAAATGGGCCAACGGGTATCGTACAAACCAAAACGCACTCGATTAGTGTTAATAAGCTTAGATTATTCTTGGGAAGGTTAATACTTGTGATCAAGAATATGAAGTTCCATACAACAAGTCATGGCCAAAAAAACTAAGTATGGAGACTTTAAACACTCTAGAATGATCGTTCCTTCAACCATTTGATCAAACGTAACTCGTTTAGTCTATTACTTCACCACGAAGTAACAATTTACCTTGTTACTTCGTGAGAAAGTTATAGTTGGTCAAATGGGCCAACGGGCATCTTACGAACCAAAACGCACTCGATTAGTGTTAATAAGCTTAGATTATCCTTGGGAAGGTTAAGACTTGTGATCAAGAATATGAAGTTCCATACAACAAGTCATGGCCAAAAAAACTAAGTATGGAGACTTTAAACACTCTAGAATGATCTTTCCTTCAACCATTTGATCAAACGTAACTCGTTTAGTCTATTACTTCACCACGAAGTAACAATTTACCTTGTTACTTCGTGAGAAAGTTATAGTTGGTCAAATGGGCCAACATGCATCTTACGAACCAAAACGCACTCGATTAGTGTTAATAATCTTAGATTATCCTTAGTTTAATACTTGTGATCAAGAATATGAAGTTCCATACAACAAGTCATGGCCAAAAAAACTAAGTATGGAGACTTTAAACACTCTAGAATGATCTTTCCTTCAACCATTTGATCAAACGTAACTCGTTTAGTCTATTACTTCACCACGAAGTAACAATTTACCTTGTTACTTCGTGAGAAAGTTATAGTTGGTCAAATGGGCCAACGGGCATCTTACAAACCAAAACGCACTCGATTAGTGTTAATAAGCTTAGATTATCCTTGGGAAGGTTAAGACTTGTGATCAAGAATATGAAGTTCCATACAACAAGTCATTGCCAAAAAAACTAAGTATGGAGACTTTAAACACTCTAGAATGATCGTTCCTTCAACGATTTGATCAAACGTAACTCGTTTAGTCTATTACTTCACAACGAAGTAACAGTTTACCTTGTTACTTCGTGAGAAAGTAATAGTTGGTCAAATGGGCCAACGGGTATCGTACAAACCAAAACGCACTCGATTAGTGTTAATAAGCTTAGATTATCCTTGGGAAGGTTAATACTTGTGATCAAGAATATGAAGTTCCATACAACAAGTCATGGCCAAAAAAACTAAGTATGGAGAATTTAAACACTCTAGAATGATCGTTCCTTCAACCATTTGATCAAACGTAACTCGTTTAGTCTATTACTTCACCACGAAGTAACAATTTACCTTGTTACTTCGTGAGAAAGTTATAGTTGGTCAAATGGGCCAACGGGCATCTTACGAACCAAAACGCACTCGATTAGTGTTAATAAGCTTAGATTATCCTTGGGAAGGTTAAGACTTGTGATCAAGAATATGAAGTTCCATACAACAAGTCATGGCCAAAAAAACTAAGTATGGAGACTTTAAACACTCTAGAATGATCTTTCCTTCAACCATTTGATCAAACGTAACTCGTTTAGTCTATTACTTCACCACGAAGTAACAATTTACCTTGTTACTTCGTGAGAAAGTTATAGTTGGTCAAATGGGCCAACGGGCATCTTACGAACCAAAACGCACTCGATTAGTGTTAATAAGCTTAGATTATCCTTGGGAAGGTTAAGACTTGTGATCAAGAATATGAAGAAGAAGAAAGAAGGTTTATAAAAAGTAAAAACTGCGGGGTACTACATCGGGAGTCGAGCGTTGTACCCAATCGCTCGTTCCAAGCAAAAAGGGGGTTTATAAGAACACCCCCAAAAGATGAGCCAAAAGGCAATGCTCGAGATATCCAACCTAACAAGCGCCTTCCCACTAGAGCAGTGACCGCCCGTGAGAGTGTAGTATCTAGAAGTCACACCCAAAGTCAAAGTGTGCAATCCAAATACCTTCTCCCACATAGGGAGGCCAAGGCCTTTGTGAGAAGGGCGCACTTCCTCGAAGATGTGTACACCGCCCGTGAGAGTAAGATACTTAGAAGTCGTTCCCGATGAGGGCTTACGTAAGCATCCTCTCCCACATAGGGAGGCGTATACATTTCGAGCGAAGCCAAAGTGATCGTAACGATTACAAAAAAGAGCGTACCACAAAGTCGGGTACCTCGAAAAATAACCTAATCTATAATAGAAAGGGAGTATAACAAATAATGACAACAAAATCTATCAAGAGGAAACAACCACTCCAAAAATCTAGCTTCAAGCTTCATGACCTCGGCTTAGGGTGTCGAAACGTGGGCCAACACATCTTGTCTTTCTCAATGAGGACCCGGACCTTGTGGCTAGCCAAAGTGCTCGGTTGACGACCGTTGATGCGAAGAATACAAGCTTCATTAGCAAGTTGATCCGCCACTTGGTTGCCCTCCCTATATGTATGATGCATGGTCCCATTGACAAGGACCAATAGGGTGCGAATCTCTTCAAGTTGCCGAATGATCTTCCATGGGCCACCTCTCTTCGCATTCACAATGGGTAAGGTGATAAGGGCATCCGTTTCAATATCCACGTCTCGCACTCCAAGAGAATGGCAATATTGGAGACCTTGGTGAATGGCCAAGAGCTCCGCTTCGAAATTCGTCATAGGCTCCAAGGCAATGTGATAAGTCCAAGCACAATTCCCAAAGTGATCACGAAGAATGCCACCACCGCCGGCCATCCCGGGGTTCCCTTTAGAACTACCATCCGTGTTGAGCTTCCATCGCCCTTCCCCCGGCTTCTTCCACACAACCTCAATGGGAGGTTTTAGACGGACTCTTGCAAGATTAATACCCCACACATCCACCACGTATTTGGAGCCTCGCCATAGAATCTCCTCACACGGATTGATGGTGAAAAGATCAATCACATGGCGGACAACCCTATGAATAATGATTTTGGCGTTCATCGGTACTCCATTGTGTCTAGCCGCATTTCTTGCCGTCCAAATGTACCATAACACCAAGATAGGAACAATAATACGAATGTGACCGGGGGGGGGTATGACGCCTCGCCTTAATCCAATACGCAATTAAATTGTTCCAAGAAATAAAAACGGGTTGCTTGATATGGAAAGTGCGGAAAAAATAAGACCATACCTCTTGGGCAAGCGGGCTAGACCAAAAGACGTGGTCCGTAGTCTCAACATCCCGACAACAATTGCATTGTGAGATAATCTCCATCTCCAAGCGTTTAGCGATCTTTTGATCCGTAGGTAAAAGATTTTGCACGTATCGCCACGCAAAGAAGGAGATATTCGGAAGGAGTAGACGATGCCAAAGGAACCTATAGATGCCGGATGGTGTATAGGGGTCACAAATGGAGCGGCGAGCGGACTTAGTAGAAAAGGTCCCATTAGGATCAAGCTTCCAAAGAGGAGTATCTTTTCCTTCTTGACAAATGGGGACCTCCACCACCCGAGCCACGTCATCATCATCCAATACCTCCTCAAGTTTAACAATGTCCCATTCCCCGTTGACCCAAAAGTCACTAATGCGCGTGCGGGAATTAATTTGCACTCCATCTCGGGGTCTAAGAAGGCCATCTTTCAACCATTGATCCACCCAAAAGAGGGAGGAACCATCCTTGATGTTCCAAAACATATGTTGTTGGGCTTTGGGAGCCGCTTTGGTCAATCTTCTCCATCCTCGAAAGTCCCAAGATTTGCTACTAAAGATAGGGTCTCGCGTAGCGTACCTAGACATCATGTACTTGGCCCATAAGGAGTCTTGCAACCGAAACCTCCACCAAAGTTTAAGACCAAAGGCTTCCACCAAGCAATGAAGAGAGGAAATATTAAGTCCACCCATGGCAAACGGTTTGCAAATTCTTTCCCAACTTCTCCAATGAATCTTCCTTCTTTCCTCATTCGAGCCCCAAAGAAACCGAGCAAAAATCTTCTCAAGATGTTCGAGGACGCAAGCCGGAGGCACCATGATTTGACAAAGATAGATCGGAATGGAGCAAAGGATACTTTTGATGAGAGTGAGCCGACCACCAAAATTAAGAAATTTCAATTCCCAACCACTTATAAGGCCGCGGATTTGGTCAATCCACATATCAAAGTAGGCTTGTTGCATTCTTCCACGAATAATAGGGGCGCCAAGGTAAGTAATGGGGAACTCACCTCTCTCAAAACCCGTGAGGCCGTGGATAGCATGGACATGTGCACCATTGATCCGAGGGGATGTGATGAAGCAACTTTTGGATGCATTGATATGTTGACCCGAAACCCTTTCATAAAGATGTAAGAAGTCCATGAGCTTGGCCATGTTGTCCAAGGATCCCTTCACAAAAATAATGCAATCGTCCGCATAAGCCAAATGGGACACATCCATAACGCCCCCATTGTTGAGATAAAGATCCGGATTGCGCTCATAAAGTTGGTTAAGACCTCTAGAAAGGAATTCGGCGGCAATAATGAAAAGAGCGGGAGATATGGGGTCACCTTGACGCACTCCATGCTTAGACTCAAAGAAGCCGTGGCAAGCACCATTGACAAGCACGGAGAAGAAGCATTTCTCCACACAATTCTTAATGAGATCAATCCACTCCCGAGAGAAACCGAACTTAGTAAGGCATTGGTATAAGAACCTCCAACTCAATCTATCATAAGCTTTCTCCATATCAAGTTTCACCACAAGGTTGTGCGCATCTCTTTTTGCATTGAGATTAGAGGCCAATTCTTGTGCAAGAAGGATATTGTCACCAATAAGGCGACCTTTGACAAAACCACTTTGATTAAGAGAAATAATATTGGGTAAGAGGGAGGCTAACCGGTCATTGAGGAGTTTCGAAATGATCTTGTAACTCACGTTACAAAGACTAATCGGCCTATAGTCTTTCCATTCTTTGGGATCTTTCTTCTTCGGGATAAGAACAATGTTGGTGGCCTTGAAGATGCGAGGAAAGGTGGTGCCATGAAAGAAATCCAAAACTGCCTCAAGAATATCCTCTTTAATAATATCCCAACAAGATTGATAGAAGTGGGCATTGAAACCATCCGGGCCCGCCACACTATCCGAGCTAAGATCAAAGACAACCTCTTTAACCTCTTCAAGATTCGGGGGCCGACAAAGCCAAGTGTTGTCACTCTCGGAAATAAGGCTAGGAATGAAATCAAGATTGTGGCCCTCGTTAGTATCAATATTAGAAGTAAGGAGATTTTTATAGTACCTCTCGGCCGAATTGCCAATCTCATCGGGGTTGTCCACCAAAAGACCATTCTCGTGAATGCGAAAGATCTTGGCCTTTGCTTGTTTCTTCTTGGCCATAGCTTGAAAGAGCCTAGTGTTGCGCTCCCCTTCAATGGCCCATTTGCATTTCGCCCGTTGTTTCCAATATTCCGATTCCATAGTGCGAGTTAGAACAAAATCGGCATAGCACTTATTCACCAAGGAACGGGAAGTAGGAGTGGGATCATGGTCATGGATAATCTCGGCTTGCTTGAGAGCATCCTCCTTGTCCTTAATATTTTGAAAGATATTGCCGAAGGTGTTCCTATTCCAACTTTTGAGCTCCTTTCTCAACCGAATAAGTTTATCCCCAAGTTTGAGTAACCCCGAACAAGTAGTAGGTTGGCTCCAACACTCCTTAACTTTCCCATGAAAGTCCTTATGCTTGATCCACATGTTTTGAAACCGAAAAGCCCTCGGCTTACGAGTGAGGATCCGCTCGAAATGGATAAAGAGTGGGTTATGGTCCGAATGAAGTCTAGCCTCGTGGACGATCCGAGTGTTACCAAAAGACGAGCTCCAATCGAAGTTGATGAGAGCACGATCAATCCGAGTACGAGTCCCATTGCTAGCCCAAGTGAAGGGGTTGCCTTCAAATCCGGCGTCTTGAAGACCACAATCATCAATACAATCATGGAAGTCATCCATCTCCCCAATACTAGGCGGATTGATACCCCTTTTTTCCTCTTCCTTAAGAACAACATTGAAGTCTCCCACAACTAACCACGGCTTTTGATCATCACTTCTTCGAAGACCATCCCAAAGGGGATGTCGAAGAGCCCGAGTTTTAGCGGCATAAACAAAGGTGCATAATAAAGGATGAGGGAGGATATGAGAAGAAATGACACAATGAACAAATTGGTCATGATCCTCTAGAACCTCAATATGCATATCACTATCACCAAAGACCCAAATCTTGTTGTTGATATTAGAGAAAGCCGAGTCGTAATGGAACTTTTTCCGAAATTTATGCGCATCAAATCTAGCTTTAGGTTCAAGAAGAACAAGAACCTTGGGCTTATTACGAAGGACCAAATTCGCAACATTATCACCATTATTACGTTTACCAACTCCCCGTACGTTCCAACAAACAAATAACATCAACAAGATGGGGGGTGAGACGTACCTTCACGAGCAATCAAGGCCCGTTTGGCTTTCAATTTTTCCTTCTTTCTTTGGCTTTTGCTTTTCGGAGAAGGAGAGCTAGAGTCAACTCTTTTGGAGTTAGAGTTTTCAAGGTCCGACTCCTCCACTATAGTATCATTATTCCCGTCCTCCTCTTTTGAGCTCCAAAGTGGCGGGATAGAAGCAATAGGGGAAGAGGGGGTATCAAGTAAGAAGTAGTCGTCATGGGATGTTAGCCTTGGTGACGTGATCCTAGTTTTTGAGCAATAGTTGGAATCCGAGAGTCTAGCACCGTCATCATTATCATCCCTCAAAATCCTATCCTCGGCATCCTTCTCGCAAGCTTTCCTTTCCACTTCCTCATTACTCAAAGTAGTGTCGTCAACCTCTTTAGTGAGCTCCTTATGACCTTGATCAAGAATGTGATAAGGGTTCGGATCACCTCTATTAAGAAGTATCTTCGGGGGGACGTTAGTAACATGAGATGTAGGATTCTTTCGACTCTTCTCCTTCCACACAAGGGAAGAAGAAACTTGTTGCTTCGGTCCATGGTTGTCATCCACTTTATCACCCTCTTCTTTAGCTTTTTCCATGTCGCACTCCTCAAGCCTATGTCCTACTCTTTGACACTTACGGCAATAGTTAGGAAGGTTTTCATAAACCGCCTTTTGCTTGACGATGTTCACTTTTCCGTGCACATCCTCCACTCCCCATTCTATAACTTCCTTAAGTGGTTCAAGGAGATTCACTTCAACACATATCCGAGGGTAGTCGGGACGAGACATGGTAGCCGCTCCTTCATCAAGACGTAATGGTCTTCCAAGGTAGTTACCAATATTCATAAGTGCACTTCTTTCACAAAAGCGCATATTCAAGTTTGGGAGGCCAATCCAAACGGGAGCAATAGGAGGCTCAAGCTCGGGATCAAAGTCCGGCGTCCATTTGTAGATGGATCCATTTAGGTCGAGGAACCGAAGATTCTTTTTCAACCATAGCCGGGTGTAGTCCTCTTCCATAGTCAATTTGAGCATCACATGTCGCGGACCTATAGGTCCAAGAGTGTACGCGCCCTTGAGCTTAAGCTTGGCCATTTTGTTATGAATGTAGGTGTAGCTCGGCTTGAGAAGATTGAAACGAAGAATAAGGACAAGTTTTAGCCTTTCATCAAGAGCTTTCACCTCCTCTTTTTTGAAGACAAGCATGTGTCTACCGTTAACAACTCGAGGTTCCATTGTCTTAAGGGTAGGATCGTCTACAAGAGATCGATTGATATCATAGAGTCTTGTGGGAGCGGCCGCTTGAGCATAAGAAGCTCGTCGGATCGGGGGACGCACTTGAAAAGGACGAGGGTTGTCCGGCGCCAAATTCACCTTCTTATCAAAAGTAGGTGGCGCAAAAGAGGATGGTTGAGCTAACAATGGCTTCGCAACTTTAGCAAAGTTGTTGGATAGTGTCGGGAAATGTCCGGTCCCAATTTTTTGGGTGGGTCCACCCAAAGGGAGTGATTGTTCAACACAATTAAGGTCCAAATTTTCGGTTGACTTTTCCAAGTTCGGAGTTGACCGAGTCAAAGGGTCCACAATGGTCTTACATAAGTTAGAGTTGACTTTGTCATCCTTTTCGAGCAAAATGAGGTTCGAATTCATAAGTGCCACTTTATCATGACCAAAGGAACCGCTTAAAAATAAGTTCATCTCGGCGGTTGGAGCGATGATATTTGAGGGTCGGTCAACATTTTCTTGAGGAAGGCTGACAGTTGACTTTTCGTTTGACTCAGTTGACTTTTCGGAAGTCAATGGAAGTGATGTGGCAGTGGGTCCCACGTTTGTCATTAGAATATTGGAGTTGACAATGGGAAGGTCAACACTCTTACATGATGAGGTGTCCAAATGAGGTGAAGGCATGTGTAAGGTATGGTCCACATCCATGGTGGGGGACAAAGGGACAAGGCAAGTGCACTCTTGTCCCCTTAATGCTCTTACACATCCACCACCACACAAGGCTCAAGGTAGTGGAGTGTGGTGTGTTCTTGTCACCACTACCAACCCCAAAACCCTAGTTGACCGCCGCCACCACCAAGTTGACCGGAGAGAGGTGGCGCACGGCGGCGCACCGGAGCCGCGCCGGAAAGTCGCCGGAAAGTGAACGGAATTTGCTTAAAACCGTCGGAAACACCTCAATATCACGGATCCGAACGTCCAAAACACCCCTAACACCCAAATCCGACGGAAATCGCCACCAAATCCACCAAAATCGACGCAAATCCAAGAAAAACACCACCACAATGAGCGTAGGAAGAGCGCACGAACGGAAATCACCTAAAACTAAAGAAAACCGAAGCAACAAGAACACCAAATCCAAGAAAACCAAAAGATAAACAAAAAGAGAATGAAGAACACCACACTAAAACGTGTGAATCATGACTCTCCTCAAATCCTAGCAAAAGAAGGTCCGAAAACCAACTCGGGATTCAAGTACGCACCACAATCCAAGAACGTTAACCGAATTCAAAACTCAAATCACAAGACCATAGCATATGGCGTGAACACCATGATGAGGAACATGCGATTTGAGTTCCAAATAGGGGCGTGATGTTGGAAGGCAAGAGGGGGAGAGAGACGAACTATAAATACAACAATCGGAACCAAGAACGAAAAGCTTAAAGGAGTCCGCCATGGCCAAAAGAAGAACACGAGCAAGACAACAACGAATTCATTCCTCCTATTTGGACCAACCGTTCGTTAGGGATGTCTCCAACAACTTCGTGAGGAGGTTGTTGTGCCCCAACGATACCGGTGCCGTAGAGAGGAAGAACGAAGACGAAGAAAGCTTCACTTACAACAATGGCGGAACGAGAAAATGCTTCAAAACCCCTCGAAATCACCACTTGGAACGATCCTCTTGCAACAACGAAGATGATGGCATGATTTTCGAGAAGAGAAACCACTCACCGCCGTCGTGGAAGTCCGGGGAAAGGTCCGGCCGTGTGTGAACAAGGAGGAGAGAGAAGAGAGCTTTTTTTTGTTTTTGATTAATGTGATCACTTGTGATCAAGAATATGAAGTTCCATACAACAAGTCATTGCCAAAAAAACTAAGTATGGAGACTTTAAACACTCTAGAATGATCGTTCCTTCAACGATTTGATCAAACGTAACTCGTTTAGTCTATTACTTCACAACGAAGTAACAGTTTACCTTGTTACTTCGTGAGAAAGTAATAGTTGGTCAAATGGGCCAACGGGTATCGTACAAACCAAAACGCACTCGATTAGTGTTAATAAGCTTAGATTATCCTTGGGAAGGTTAATACTTGTGATCAAGAATATGAAGTTCCATACAACAAGTCATGGCCAAAAAAACTAAGTATGGAGACTTTAAACACTCTAGAATGATCGTTCCTTCAACCATTTGATCAAACGTAACTCGTTTAGTCTATTACTTCACCACGAAGTAACAATTTACCTTGTTACTTCGTGAGAAAGTTATAGTTGGTCAAATGGGCCAACGGGCATCTTACGAACCAAAACGCACTCGATTAGTGTTAATAAGCTTAGATTATCCTTGGGAAGGTTAAGACTTGTGATCAAGAATATAAAGTTCCATACAACAAGTCATGGCCAAAAAAACTAAGTATGGAGACTTTAAACACTCTAGAATGATCTTTCCTTCAACCATTTGATCAAACGTAACTCGTTTAGTCTATTACTTCACAACGAAGTAACAGTTTACCTTGTTACTTCGTGAGAAAGTAATAGTTGGTCAAATGGGCCAACGGGTATCGTACAAACCAAAACGCACTCGATTAGTGTTAATAAGCTTAGATTATTCTTGGGAAGGTTAATACTTGTGATCAAGAATATGAAGTTCCATACAACAAGTCATGGCCAAAAAAACTAAGTATGGAGACTTTAAACACTCTAGAATGATCGTTCCTTCAACCATTTGATCAAACGTAACTCGTTTAGTCTATTACTTCACCACGAAGTAACAATTTACCTTGTTACTTCGTGAGAAAGTTATAGTTGGTCAAATGGGCCAACGGGCATCTTACGAACCAAAACGCACTCGATTAGTGTTAATAAGCTTAGATTATCCTTGGGAAGGTTAAGACTTGTGATCAAGAATATGAAGTTCCATACAACAAGTCATGGCCAAAAAAACTAAGTATGGAGACTTTAAACACTCTAGAATGATCTTTCCTTCAACCATTTGATCAAACGTAACTCGTTTAGTCTATTACTTCACCACGAAGTAACAATTTACCTTGTTACTTCGTGAGAAAGTTATAGTTGGTCAAATGGGCCAACATGCATCTTACGAACCAAAACGCACTCGATTAGTGTTAATAATCTTAGATTATCCTTAGTTTAATACTTGTGATCAAGAATATGAAGTTCCATACAACAAGTCATGGCCAAAAAAACTAAGTATGGAGACTTTAAACACTCTAGAATGATCTTTCCTTCAACCATTTGATCAAACGTAACTCGTTTAGTCTATTACTTCACCACGAAGTAACAATTTACCTTGTTACTTCGTGAGAAAGTTATAGTTGGTCAAATGGGCCAACGGGCATCTTACAAACCAAAACGCACTCGATTAGTGTTAATAAGCTTAGATTATCCTTGGGAAGGTTAAGACTTGTGATCAGGAATATGAAGTTCCATACAACAAGTCATTGCCAAAAAAACTAAGTATGGAGACTTTAAACACTCTAGAATGATCGTTCCTTCAACGATTTGATCAAACGTAACTCGTTTAGTCTATTACTTCACCACGAAGTAACAATTTACCTTGTTACTTCGTGAGAAAGTTATAGTTGGTCAAATGGGCCAACGGGCATCTTACGAACCAAAACGCACTCGATTAGTGTTAATAAGCTTAGATTATCCTTGGGAAGGTTAAGACTTGTGATCAAGAATATGAAGTTCCATACAACAAGTCATGGCCAAAAAAACTAAGTATGGAGACTTTAAACACTCTAGAATGATCTTTCCTTCAACCATTTGATCAAACGTAACTCGTTTAGTCTATTACTTCACCACGAAGTAACAATTTACCTTGTTACTTCGTGAGAAAGTTATAGTTGGTCAAATGGGCCAACGGGCATCTTACGAACCAAAACGCACTCGATTAGTGTTAATAAGCTTAGATTATCCTTGGGAAGGTTAAGACTTGTGATCAAGAATATGAAGTTCCATACAACAAGTCATTGCCAAAAAAACTAAGTATGGAGACTTTAAACACTCTAGAATGATCGTTCCTTCAACGATTTGATCAAACGTAACTCGTTTAGTCTATTACTTCACAACGAAGTAACAGTTTACCTTGTTACTTCGTGAGAAAGTAATAGTTGGTCAAATGGGCCAACGGGTATCGTACAAACCAAAACGCACTCGATTAGTGTTAATAAGCTTAGATTATCCTTGGGAAGGTTAATACTTGTGATCAAGAATATGAAGTTCCATACAACAAGTCATGGCCAAAAAAACTAAGTATGGAGACTTTAAACACTCTAGAATGATCGTTCCTTCAACCATTTGATCAAACGTAACTCGTTTAGTCTATTACTTCACCACGAAGTAACAATTTACCTTGTTACTTCGTGAGAAAGTTATAGTTGGTCAAATGGGCCAACGGGCATCTTACGAACCAAAACGCACTCGATTAGTGTTAATAAGCTTAGATTATCCTTGGGAAGGTTAAGACTTGTGATCAAGAATATGAAGTTCCATACAACAAGTCATGGCCAAAAAAACTAAGTATGGAGACTTTAAACACTCTAGAATGATCTTTCCTTCAACCATTTGATCAAACGTAACTCGTTTAGTCTATTACTTCACCACGAAGTAACAATTTACCTTGTTACTTCGTGAGAAAGTTATAGTTGGTCAAATGGGCCAACGGGCATCTTACAAACCAAAACGCACTCGATTAGTGTTAATAAGCTTAGATTATCCTTGGGAAGGTTAAGACTTGTGATCAAGAATATGAAGTTCCATACAACAAGTCATTGCCAAAAAAACTAAGTATGGAGACTTTAAACACTCTAGAATGATCGTTCCTTCAACGATTTGATCAAACGTAACTCGTTTAGTCTATTACTTCACAACGAAGTAACAGTTTACCTTGTTACTTCGTGAGAAAGTAATAGTTGGTCAAATGGGCCAACGGGTATCGTACAAACCAAAACGCACTCGATTAGTGTTAATAAGCTTAGATTATCCTTGGGAAGGTTAATACTTGTGATCAAGAATATGAAGTTCCATACAACAAGTCATGGCCAAAAAAACTAAGTATGGAGACTTTAAACACTCTAGAATGATCGTTCCTTCAACCATTTGATCAAACGTAACTCGTTTAGTCTATTACTTCACCACGAAGTAACAATTTACCTTGTTACTTCGTGAGAAAGTTATAGTTGGTCAAATGGGCCAACGGGCATCTTACGAACCAAAACGCACTCGATTAGTGTTAATAAGCTTAGATTATCCTTGGGAAGGTTAAGACTTGTGATCAAGAATATGAAGTTCCATACAACAAGTCATGGCCAAAAAAACTAAGTATGGAGACTTTAAACACTCTAGAATGATCTTTCCTTCAACCATTTGATCAAACGTAACTCGTTTAGTCTATTACTTCACCACGAAGTAACAATTTACCTTGTTACTTCGTGAGAAAGTTATAGTTGGTCAAATGGGCCAACGGGCATCTTACGAACCAAAACGCACTCGATTAGTGTTAATAAGCTTAGATTATCCTTAGGTTAATACTTGTGATCAAGAATATGAAGTTCCATACAACAAGTCATGGCCAAAAAAACTAAGTATGGAGACTTTAAACACTCTAGAATGATCTTTCCTTCAACCATTTGATCAAACGTAACTCGTTTAGTCTATTACTTCACCACGAAGTAACAATTTACCTTGTTACTTCGTGAGAAAGTTATAGTTGGTCAAATGGGCCAACGGGCATCTTACGAACCAAAACGCACTCGATTAGTGTTAATAAGCTTAGATTATCCTTGGGAAGGTTAAGACTTGTGATCAAGAATATGAAGTTCCATACAACAAGTCATTGCCAAAAAAACTAAGTATGGAGACTTTAAACACTCTAGAATGATCGTTCCTTCAACGATTTGATCAAACGTAACTCGTTTAGTCTATTACTTCACAACGAAGTAACAGTTTACCTTGTTACTTCGTGAGAAAGTAATAGTTGGTCAAATGGGCCAACGGGTATCGTACAAACCAAAACGCACTCGATTAGTGTTAATAAGCTTAGATTATCCTTGGGAAGGTTAATACTTGTGATCAAGAATATGAAGTTCCATACAACAAGTCATGGCCAAAAAAACTAAGTATGGAGACTTTAAACACTCTAGAATGATCGTTCCTTCAACCATTTGATCAAACGTAACTCGTTTAGTCTATTACTTCACCACGAAGTAACAATTTACCTTGTTACTTCGTGAGAAAGTTATAGTTGGTCAAATGGGCCAACGGGCATCTTACGAACCAAAACGCACTCGATTAGTGTTAATAAGCTTAGATTATCCTTGGGAAGGTTAAGACTTGTGATCAAGAATATAAAGTTCCATACAACAAGTCATGGCCAAAAAAACTAAGTATGGAGACTTTAAACACTCTAGAATGATCTTTCCTTCAACCATTTGATCAAACGTAACTCGTTTAGTCTATTACTTCACAACGAAGTAACAGTTTACCTTGTTACTTCGTGAGAAAGTAATAGTTGGTCAAATGGGCCAACGGGTATCGTACAAACCAAAACGCACTCGATTAGTGTTAATAAGCTTAGATTATTCTTGGGAAGGTTAATACTTGTGATCAAGAATATGAAGTTCCATACAACAAGTCATGGCCAAAAAAACTAAGTATGGAGACTTTAAACACTCTAGAATGATCGTTCCTTCAACCATTTGATCAAACGTAACTCGTTTAGTCTATTACTTCACCACGAAGTAACAATTTACCTTGTTACTTCGTGAGAAAGTTATAGTTGGTCAAATGGGCCAACGGGCATCTTACGAACCAAAACGCACTCGATTAGTGTTAATAAGCTTAGATTATCCTTGGGAAGGTTAAGACTTGTGATCAAGAATATGAAGTTCCATACAACAAGTCATGGCCAAAAAAACTAAGTATGGAGACTTTAAACACTCTAGAATGATCTTTCCTTCAACCATTTGATCAAACGTAACTCGTTTAGTCTATTACTTCACCACGAAGTAACAATTTACCTTGTTACTTCGTGAGAAAGTTATAGTTGGTCAAATGGGCCAACATGCATCTTACGAACCAAAACGCACTCGATTAGTGTTAATAATCTTAGATTATCCTTAGTTTAATACTTGTGATCAAGAATATGAAGTTCCATACAACAAGTCATGGCCAAAAAAACTAAGTATGGAGACTTTAAACACTCTAGAATGATCTTTCCTTCAACCATTTGATCAAACGTAACTCGTTTAGTCTATTACTTCACCACGAAGTAACAATTTACCTTGTTACTTCGTGAGAAAGTTATAGTTGGTCAAATGGGCCAACGGGCATCTTACAAACCAAAACGCACTCGATTAGTGTTAATAAGCTTAGATTATCCTTGGGAAGGTTAAGACTTGTGATCAGGAATATGAAGTTCCATACAACAAGTCATTGCCAAAAAAACTAAGTATGGAGACTTTAAACACTCTAGAATGATCGTTCCTTCAACGATTTGATCAAACGTAACTCGTTTAGTCTATTACTTCACCACGAAGTAACAATTTACCTTGTTACTTCGTGAGAAAGTTATAGTTGGTCAAATGGGCCAACGGGCATCTTACGAACCAAAACGCACTCGATTAGTGTTAATAAGCTTAGATTATCCTTGGGAAGGTTAAGACTTGTGATCAAGAATATGAAGTTCCATACAACAAGTCATGGCCAAAAAAACTAAGTATGGAGACTTTAAACACTCTAGAATGATCTTTCCTTCAACCATTTGATCAAACGTAACTCGTTTAGTCTATTACTTCACCACGAAGTAACAATTTACCTTGTTACTTCGTGAGAAAGTTATAGTTGGTCAAATGGGCCAACGGGCATCTTACGAACCAAAACGCACTCGATTAGTGTTAATAAGCTTAGATTATCCTTGGGAAGGTTAAGACTTGTGATCAAGAATATGAAGTTCCATACAACAAGTCATTGCCAAAAAAACTAAGTATGGAGACTTTAAACACTCTAGAATGATCGTTCCTTCAACGATTTGATCAAACGTAACTCGTTTAGTCTATTACTTCACAACGAAGTAACAGTTTACCTTGTTACTTCGTGAGAAAGTAATAGTTGGTCAAATGGGCCAACGGGTATCGTACAAACCAAAACGCACTCGATTAGTGTTAATAAGCTTAGATTATCCTTGGGAAGGTTAATACTTGTGATCAAGAATATGAAGTTCCATACAACAAGTCATGGCCAAAAAAACTAAGTATGGAGACTTTAAACACTCTAGAATGATCGTTCCTTCAACCATTTGATCAAACGTAACTCGTTTAGTCTATTACTTCACCACGAAGTAACAATTTACCTTGTTACTTCGTGAGAAAGTTATAGTTGGTCAAATGGGCCAACGGGCATCTTACGAACCAAAACGCACTCGATTAGTGTTAATAAGCTTAGATTATCCTTGGGAAGGTTAAGACTTGTGATCAAGAATATGAAGTTCCATACAACAAGTCATGGCCAAAAAAACTAAGTATGGAGACTTTAAACACTCTAGAATGATCTTTCCTTCAACCATTTGATCAAACGTAACTCGTTTAGTCTATTACTTCACCACGAAGTAACAATTTACCTTGTTACTTCGTGAGAAAGTTATAGTTGGTCAAATGGGCCAACGGGCATCTTACAAACCAAAACGCACTCGATTAGTGTTAATAAGCTTAGATTATCCTTGGGAAGGTTAAGACTTGTGATCAAGAATATGAAGTTCCATACAACAAGTCATTGCCAAAAAAACTAAGTATGGAGACTTTAAACACTCTAGAATGATCGTTCCTTCAACGATTTGATCAAACGTAACTCGTTTAGTCTATTACTTCACAACGAAGTAACAGTTTACCTTGTTACTTCGTGAGAAAGTAATAGTTGGTCAAATGGGCCAACGGGTATCGTACAAACCAAAACGCACTCGATTAGTGTTAATAAGCTTAGATTATCCTTGGGAAGGTTAATACTTGTGATCAAGAATATGAAGTTCCATACAACAAGTCATGGCCAAAAAAACTAAGTATGGAGACTTTAAACACTCTAGAATGATCGTTCCTTCAACCATTTGATCAAACGTAACTCGTTTAGTCTATTACTTCACCACGAAGTAACAATTTACCTTGTTACTTCGTGAGAAAGTTATAGTTGGTCAAATGGGCCAACGGGCATCTTACGAACCAAAACGCACTCGATTAGTGTTAATAAGCTTAGATTATCCTTGGGAAGGTTAAGACTTGTGATCAAGAATATGAAGTTCCATACAACAAGTCATGGCCAAAAAAACTAAGTATGGAGACTTTAAACACTCTAGAATGATCTTTCCTTCAACCATTTGATCAAACGTAACTCGTTTAGTCTATTACTTCACCACGAAGTAACAATTTACCTTGTTACTTCGTGAGAAAGTTATAGTTGGTCAAATGGGCCAACGGGCATCTTACGAACCAAAACGCACTCGATTAGTGTTAATAAGCTTAGATTATCCTTAGGTTAATACTTGTGATCAAGAATATGAAGTTCCATACAACAAGTCATGGCCAAAAAAACTAAGTATGGAGACTTTAAACACTCTAGAATGATCTTTCCTTCAACCATTTGATCAAACGTAACTCGTTTAGTCTATTACTTCACCACGAAGTAACAATTTACCTTGTTACTTCGTGAGAAAGTTATAGTTGGTCAAATGGGCCAACGGGCATCTTACGAACCAAAACGCACTCGATTAGTGTTAATAAGCTTAGATTATCCTTGGGAAGGTTAAGACTTGTGATCAAGAATATGAAGTTCCATACAACAAGTCATTGCCAAAAAAACTAAGTATGGAGACTTTAAACACTCTAGAATGATCGTTCCTTCAACGATTTGATCAAACGTAACTCGTTTAGTCTATTACTTCACAACGAAGTAACAGTTTACCTTGTTACTTCGTGAGAAAGTAATAGTTGGTCAAATGGGCCAACGGGTATCGTACAAACCAAAACGCACTCGATTAGTGTTAATAAGCTTAGATTATCCTTGGGAAGGTTAATACTTGTGATCAAGAATATGAAGTTCCATACAACAAGTCATGGCCAAAAAAACTAAGTATGGAGACTTTAAACACTCTAGAATGATCGTTCCTTCAACCATTTGATCAAACGTAACTCGTTTAGTCTATTACTTCACCACGAAGTAACAATTTACCTTGTTACTTCGTGAGAAAGTTATAGTTGGTCAAATGGGCCAACGGGCATCTTACGAACCAAAACGCACTCGATTACTGTTAATAAGCTTAGATTATCCTTGGGAAGGTTAAGACTTGTGATCAAGAATATAAAGTTCCATACAACAAGTCATGGCCAAAAAAACTAAGTATGGAGACTTTAAACACTCTAGAATGATCTTTCCTTCAACCATTTGATCAAACGTAACTCGTTTAGTCTATTACTTCACAACGAAGTAACAGTTTACCTTGTTACTTCGTGAGAAAGTAATAGTTGGTCAAATGGGCCAACGGGTATCGTACAAACCAAAACGCACTCGATTAGTGTTAATAAGCTTAGATTATTCTTGGGAAGGTTAATACTTGTGATCAAGAATATGAAGTTCCATACAACAAGTCATGGCCAAAAAAACTAAGTATGGAGACTTTAAACACTCTAGAATGATCGTTCCTTCAACCATTTGATCAAACGTAACTCGTTTAGTCTATTACTTCACCACGAAGTAACAATTTACCTTGTTACTTCGTGAGAAAGTTATAGTTGGTCAAATGGGCCAACGGGCATCTTACGAACCAAAACGCACTCGATTAGTGTTAATAAGCTTAGATTATCCTTGGGAAGGTTAAGACTTGTGATCAAGAATATGAAGTTCCATACAACAAGTCATGGCCAAAAAAACTAAGTATGGAGACTTTAAACACTCTAGAATGATCTTTCCTTCAACCATTTGATCAAACGTAACTCGTTTAGTCTATTACTTCACCACGAAGTAACAATTTACCTTGTTACTTCGTGAGAAAGTTATAGTTGGTCAAATGGGCCAACATGCATCTTACGAACCAAAACGCACTCGATTAGTGTTAATAATCTTAGATTATCCTTAGTTTAATACTTGTGATCAAGAATATGAAGTTCCATACAACAAGTCATGGCCAAAAAAACTAAGTATGGAGACTTTAAACACTCTAGAATGATCTTTCCTTCAACCATTTGATCAAACGTAACTCGTTTAGTCTATTACTTCACCACGAAGTAACAATTTACCTTGTTACTTCGTGAGAAAGTTATAGTTGGTCAAATGGGCCAACGGGCATCTTACAAACCAAAACGCACTCGATTAGTGTTAATAAGCTTAGATTATCCTTGGGAAGGTTAAGACTTGTGATCAAGAATATGAAGTTCCATACAACAAGTCATTGCCAAAAAAACTAAGTATGGAGACTTTAAACACTCTAGAATGATCGTTCCTTCAACGATTTGATCAAACGTAACTCGTTTAGTCTATTACTTCACCACGAAGTAACAATTTACCTTGTTACTTCGTGAGAAAGTTATAGTTGGTCAAATGGGCCAACGGGCATCTTACGAACCAAAACGCACTCGATTAGTGTTAATAAGCTTAGATTATCCTTGGGAAGGTTAAGACTTGTGATCAAGAATATGAAGTTCCATACAACAAGTCATGGCCAAAAAAACTAAGTATGGAGACTTTAAACACTCTAGAATGATCTTTCCTTCAACCATTTGATCAAACGTAACTCGTTTAGTCTATTACTTCACCACGAAGTAACAATTTACCTTGTTACTTCGTGAGAAAGTTATAGTTGGTCAAATGGGCCAACGGGCATCTTACGAACCAAAACGCACTCGATTAGTGTTAATAAGCTTAGATTATCCTTGGGAAGGTTAAGACTTGTGATCAAGAATATGAAGTTCCATACAACAAGTCATTGCCAAAAAAACTAAGTATGGAGACTTTAAACACTCTAGAATGATCGTTCCTTCAACGATTTGATCAAACGTAACTCGTTTAGTCTATTACTTCACAACGAAGTAACAGTTTACCTTGTTACTTCGTGAGAAAGTAATAGTTGGTCAAATGGGCCAACGGGTATCGTACAAACCAAAACGCACTCGATTAGTGTTAATAAGCTTAGATTATCCTTGGGAAGGTTAATACTTGTGATCAAGAATATGAAGTTCCATACAACAAGTCATGGCCAAAAAAACTAAGTATGGAGACTTTAAACACTCTAGAATGATCGTTCCTTCAACCATTTGATCAAACGTAACTCGTTTAGTCTATTACTTCACCACGAAGTAACAATTTACCTTGTTACTTCGTGAGAAAGTTATAGTTGGTCAAATGGGCCAACGGGCATCTTACGAACCAAAACGCACTCGATTAGTGTTAATAAGCTTAGATTATCCTTGGGAAGGTTAAGACTTGTGATCAAGAATATGAAGTTCCATACAACAAGTCATGGCCAAAAAAACTAAGTATGGAGACTTTAAACACTCTAGAATGATCTTTCCTTCAACCATTTGATCAAACGTAACTCGTTTAGTCTATTACTTCACCACGAAGTAACAATTTACCTTGTTACTTCGTGAGAAAGTTATAGTTGGTCAAATGGGCCAACATGCATCTTACGAACCAAAACGCACTCGATTAGTGTTAATAATCTTAGATTATCCTTAGTTTAATACTTGTGATCAAGAATATGAAGTTCCATACAACAAGTCATGGCCAAAAAAACTAAGTATGGAGACTTTAAACACTCTAGAATGATCTTTCCTTCAACCATTTGATCAAACGTAACTCGTTTAGTCTATTACTTCACCACGAAGTAACAATTTACCTTGTTACTTCGTGAGAAAGTTATAGTTGGTCAAATGGGCCAACGGGCATCTTACAAACCAAAACGCACTCGATTAGTGTTAATAAGCTTAGATTATCCTTGGGAAGGTTAAGACTTGTGATCAAGAATATGAAGTTCCATACAACAAGTCATTGCCAAAAAAACTAAGTATGGAGACTTTAAACACTCTAGAATGATCGTTCCTTCAACGATTTGATCAAACGTAACTCGTTTAGTCTATTACTTCACAACGAAGTAACAGTTTACCTTGTTACTTCGTGAGAAAGTAATAGTTGGTCAAATGGGCCAACGGGTATCGTACAAACCAAAACGCACTCGATTAGTGTTAATAAGCTTAGATTATCCTTGGGAAGGTTAATACTTGTGATCAAGAATATGAAGTTCCATACAACAAGTCATGGCCAAAAAAACTAAGTATGGAGACTTTAAACACTCTAGAATGATCGTTCCTTCAACCATTTGATCAAACGTAACTCGTTTAGTCTATTACTTCACCACGAAGTAACAATTTACCTTGTTACTTCGTGAGAAAGTTATAGTTGGTCAAATGGGCCAACGGGCATCTTACGAACCAAAACGCACTCGATTAGTGTTAATAAGCTTAGATTATCCTTGGGAAGGTTAAGACTTGTGATCAAGAATATGAAGTTCCATACAACAAGTCATGGCCAAAAAAACTAAGTATGGAGACTTTAAACACTCTAGAATGATCTTTCCTTCAACCATTTGATCAAACGTAACTCGTTTAGTCTATTACTTCACCACGAAGTAACAATTTACCTTGTTACTTCGTGAGAAAGTTATAGTTGGTCAAATGGGCCAACGGGCATCTTACGAACCAAAACGCACTCGATTAGTGTTAATAAGCTTAGATTATCCTTAGGTTAATACTTGTGATCAAGAATATGAAGTTCCATACAACAAGTCATGGCCAAAAAAACTAAGTATGGAGACTTTAAACACTCTAGAATGATCTTTCCTTCAACCATTTGATCAAACGTAACTCGTTTAGTCTATTACTTCACCACGAAGTAACAATTTACCTTGTTACTTCGTGAGAAAGTTATAGTTGGTCAAATGGGCCAACGGGCATCTTACGAACCAAAACGCACTCGATTAGTGTTAATAAGCTTAGATTATCCTTGGGAAGGTTAAGACTTGTGATCAAGAATATGAAGTTCCATACAACAAGTCATTGCCAAAAAAACTAAGTATGGAGACTTTAAACACTCTAGAATGATCTTTCCTTCAACGATTTGATCAAACGTAACTCGTTTAGTCTATTACTTCACCACGAAGTAACAATTTACCTTGTTACTTCGTGAGAAAGTTATAGTTGGTCAAATTGGCCAACGGGTATCGTACGAACCAAAACGCACTCGATTAGTGTTAATAAGCTTAGATTATGCTTGGGAAGGTTAATACTTGTGATCAAGAATATGAAGTTCCATACAACAAGTCATGGCCAAAAAAACTAAGTATGGCGACTTTAAACACTCTAGAATGATCTTTCCTTCAACGATTTGATCAAACGTAACTCGTTTAGTCTATTACTTCACAACGAAGTAACAGTTTACCTTGTTACTTCGTCAGAAAGTAATAGTTGGTCAAATGGGCCAACGGGTATCGTACAAAGCAAAACGCACTCGATTAGTGTTAATAAGCTTAGATTATCCTTAGGTTAATACTTGTGATCAAGAATATGAAGTTCCATACAACAAGTCATGGCCAAAAAAACTAAGTATGGAGACTTTAAACACTCTAGAATGATCGTTTCTTCAACCATTTGATCAAACGTAACTCGTTTAGTCTATTTCTTCACCACGAAGTAACAATTTACCTTGTTACTTCGTGAGAAAGTTATAGTTGGTCAAATGGGCCAACGGGCATCTTACGAACCAAAACGCACTCGATTAGTGTTAATATGCTTAGATTATCCTTGGGAAGGTTAAGACTTGTGATCAAGAATATGAAGTTCCATACAACAAGTCATTGCCAAAAAAACTAAGTATGGAGACTTTAAACACTCTAGAATGATCGTTCCTTCAACCATTTGATAAAACGTAACTCGTTTAGTCTATTACTTCACCACGAAGTAACAATTTACCTTGTTACTTCGTGAGAAAGTTATAGTTGGTCAAATGGGCCAACGGGCATCTTACGAACCAAAACGCACTCGATTAGTGTTAATAAGCTTAGATTATCCTTGGGAAGGTTAAGACTTGTGATCAAGAATATGAAGTTCCATACAACAAGTCATGGCCAAAAAAACTAAGTATGGAGACTTTAAACACTCTAGAATGATCTTTCCTTCAACCATTTGATCAAACGTAACTCGTTTAGTCTATTACTTCACCACGAAGTAACAATTTACCTTGTTACTTCGTGAGAAAGTTATAGTTGGTCAAATGGGCCAACGGGCATCTTACGAACCAAAACGCACTCGATTAGTGTTAATAAGCTTAGATTATCCTTGGGAAGGTTAAGACTTGTGATCAAGAATATGAAGTTCCATACAACAAGTCATTGCCAAAAAAACTAAGTATGGAGACTTTAAACACTCTAGAATGATCGTTCCTTCAACGATTTGATCAAACGTAACTCGTTTAGTCTATTACTTCACAACGAAGTAACAGTTTACCTTGTTACTTCGTGAGAAAGTAATAGTTGGTCAAATGGGCCAACGGGTATCGTACAAACCAAAATGCACTCGATTAGTGTTAATAAGCTTAGATTATCCTTGGGAAGGTTAATACTTGTGATCAAGAATATGAAGTTCCATACAACAAGTCATGGCCAAAAAAACTAAGTATGGAGACTTTAAACACTCTAGAATGATCGTTCCTTCAACCATTTGATCAAACGTAACTCGTTTAGTCTATTACTTCACCACGAAGTAACAATTTACCTTGTTACTTCGTGAGAAAGTTATAGTTGGTCAAATGGGCCAACGGGCATCTTACGAACCAAAACGCACTCGATTAGTGTTAATAAGCTTAGATTATCCTTGGGAAGGTTAAGACTTGTGATCAAGAATATGAAGTTCCATACAACAAGTCATGGCCAAAAAAACTAAGTATGGAGACTTTAAACACTCTAGAATGATCTTTCCTTCAACCATTTGATCAAACGTAACTCGTTTAGTCTATTACTTCACCACGAAGTAACAATTTACCTTGTTACTTCGTGAGAAAGTTATAGTTGGTCAAATGGGCCAACATGCATCTTACGAACCAAAACGCACTCGATTAGTGTTAATAATCTTAGATTATCCTTAGTTTAATACTTGTGATCAAGAATATGAAGTTCCATACAACAAGTCATGGCCAAAAAAACTAAGTATGGAGACTTTAAACACTCTAGAATGATCTTTCCTTCAACCATTTGATCAAACGTAACTCGTTTAGTCTATTACTTCACCACGAAGTAACAATTTACCTTGTTACTTCGTGAGAAAGTTATAGTTGGTCAAATGGGCCAACGGGCATCTTACAAACCAAAACGCACTCGATTAGTGTTAATAAGCTTAGATTATCCTTGGGAAGGTTAAGACTTGTGATCAAGAATATGAAGTTCCATACAACAAGTCATTGCCAAAAAAACTAAGTATGGAGACTTTAAACACTCTAGAATGATCGTTCCTTCAACGATTTGATCAAACGTAACTCGTTTAGTCTATTACTTCACAACGAAGTAACAGTTTACCTTGTTACTTCGTGAGAAAGTAATAGTTGGTCAAATGGGCCAACGGGTATCGTACAAACCAAAACGCACTCGATTAGTGTTAATAAGCTTAGATTATCCTTGGGAAGGTTAATACTTGTGATCAAGAATATGAAGTTCCATACAACAAGTCATGGCCAAAAAAACTAAGTATGGAGACTTTAAACACTCTAGAATGATCGTTCCTTCAACCATTTGATCAAACGTAACTCGTTTAGTCTATTACTTCACCACGAAGTAACAATTTACCTTGTTACTTCGTGAGAAAGTTATAGTTGGTCAAATGGGCCAACGGGCATCTTACGAACCAAAACGCACTCGATTAGTGTTAATAAGCTTAGATTATCCTTGGGAAGGTTAAGACTTGTGATCAAGAATATGAAGTTCCATACAACAAGTCATGGCCAAAAAAACTAAGTATGGAGACTTTAAACACTCTAGAATGATCTTTCCTTCAACCATTTGATCAAACGTAACTCGTTTAGTCTATTACTTCACCACGAAGTAACAATTTACCTTGTTACTTCGTGAGAAAGTTATAGTTGGTCAAATGGGCCAACGGGCATCTTACGAACCAAAACGCACTCGATTAGTGTTAATAAGCTTAGATTATCCTTAGGTTAATACTTGTGATCAAGAATATGAAGTTCCATACAACAAGTCATGGCCAAAAAAACTAAGTATGGAGACTTTAAACACTCTAGAATGATCTTTCCTTCAACCATTTGATCAAACGTAACTCGTTTAGTCTATTACTTCACCACGAAGTAACAATTTACCTTGTTACTTCGTGAGAAAGTTATAGTTGGTCAAATGGGCCAACGGGCATCTTACGAACCAAAACGCACTCGATTAGTGTTAATAAGCTTAGATTATCCTTGGGAAGGTTAAGACTTGTGATCAAGAATATGAAGTTCCATACAACAAGTCATTGCCAAAAAAACTAAGTATGGAGACTTTAAACACTCTAGAATGATCTTTCCTTCAACGATTTGATCAAACGTAACTCGTTTAGTCTATTACTTCACCACGAAGTAACAATTTACCTTGTTACTTCGTGAGAAAGTTATAGTTGGTCAAATTGGCCAACGGGTATCGTACGAACCAAAACGCACTCGATTAGTGTTAATAAGCTTAGATTATGCTTGGGAAGGTTAATACTTGTGATCAAGAATATGAAGTTCCATACAACAAGTCATGGCCAAAAAAACTAAGTATGGCGACTTTAAACACTCTAGAATGATCTTTCCTTCAACGATTTGATCAAACGTAACTCGTTTAGTCTATTACTTCACAACGAAGTAACAGTTTACCTTGTTACTTCGTCAGAAAGTAATAGTTGGTCAAATGGGCCAACGGGTATCGTACAAAGCAAAACGCACTCGATTAGTGTTAATAAGCTTAGATTATCCTTAGGTTAATACTTGTGATCAAGAATATGAAGTTCCATACAACAAGTCATGGCCAAAAAAACTAAGTATGGAGACTTTAAACACTCTAGAATGATCGTTCCTTCAACCATTTGATCAAACGTAACTCGTTTAGTCTATTTCTTCACCACGAAGTAACAATTTACCTTGTTACTTCGTGAGAAAGTTATAGTTGGTCAAATGGGCCAACGGGCATCTTACGAACCAAAACGCACTCGATTAGTGTTAATATGCTTAGATTATCCTTGGGAAGGTTAAGACTTGTGATCAAGAATATGAAGTTCCATACAACAAGTCATTGCCAAAAAAACTAAGTATGGAGACTTTAAACACTCTAGAATGACGTTTCCTTCAACCATTTGATCAAACGTAACTCGTTTAGTCTATTACTTCACCACGAAGTAACAATTTACCTTGTTACTTCGTGAGAAAGTTATAGTTGGTCAAATGGGCCAACGGGCATCTTACAAACCAAAACGCACTCGATTAGTGTTAATAAGCTTAGATTATCCTTGGGAAGGTTAAGACTTGTGATCAAGAATATGAAGTTCCATACAACAAGTCATTGCCAAAAAAACTAAGTATGGAGACTTTAAACACTCTAGAATGATCGTTCCTTCAACGATTTGATCAAACGTAACTCGTTTAGTCTATTACTTCACAACGAAGTAACAGTTTACCTTGTTACTTCGTGAGAAAGTAATAGTTGGTCAAATGGGCCAACGGGTATCGTACAAACCAAAACGCACTCGATTAGTGTTAATAAGCTTAGATTATCCTTGGGAAGGTTAATACTTGTGATCAAGAATATGAAGTTCCATACAACAAGTCATGGCCAAAAAAACTAAGTATGGAGACTTTAAACACTCTAGAATGATCGTTCCTTCAACCATTTGATCAAACGTAACTCGTTTAGTCTATTACTTCACCACGAAGTAACAATTTACCTTGTTACTTCGTGAGAAAGTTATAGTTGGTCAAATGGGCCAACGGGCATCTTACGAACCAAAACGCACTCGATTAGTGTTAATAAGCTTAGATTATCCTTGGGAAGGTTAAGACTTGTGATCAAGAATATGAAGTTCCATACAACAAGTCATGGCCAAAAAAACTAAGTATGGAGACTTTAAACACTCTAGAATGATCTTTCCTTCAACCATTTGATCAAACGTAACTCGTTTAGTCTATTACTTCACCACGAAGTAACAATTTACCTTGTTACTTCGTGAGAAAGTTATAGTTGGTCAAATGGGCCAACGGGCATCTTACGAACCAAAACGCACTCGATTAGTGTTAATAAGCTTAGATTATCCTTAGGTTAATACTTGTGATCAAGAATATGAAGTTCCATACAACAAGTCATGGCCAAAAAAACTAAGTATGGAGACTTTAAACACTCTAGAATGATCTTTCCTTCAACCATTTGATCAAACGTAACTCGTTTAGTCTATTACTTCACCACGAAGTAACAATTTACCTTGTTACTTCGTGAGAAAGTTATAGTTGGTCAAATGGGCCAACGGGCATCTTACGAACCAAAACGCACTCGATTAGTGTTAATAAGCTTAGATTATCCTTGGGAAGGTTAAGACTTGTGATCAAGAATATGAAGTTCCATACAACAAGTCATTGCCAAAAAAACTAAGTATGGAGACTTTAAACACTCTAGAATGATCTTTCCTTCAACGATTTGATCAAACGTAACTCGTTTAGTCTATTACTTCACCACGAAGTAACAATTTACCTTGTTACTTCGTGAGAAAGTTATAGTTGGTCAAATTGGCCAACGGGTATCGTACGAACCAAAACGCACTCGATTAGTGTTAATAAGCTTAGATTATGCTTGGGAAGGTTAATACTTGTGATCAAGAATATGAAGTTCCATACAACAAGTCATGGCCAAAAAAACTAAGTATGGCGACTTTAAACACTCTAGAATGATCTTTCCTTCAACGATTTGATCAAACGTAACTCGTTTAGTCTATTACTTCACAACGAAGTAACAGTTTACCTTGTTACTTCGTCAGAAAGTAATAGTTGGTCAAATGGGCCAACGGGTATCGTACAAAGCAAAACGCACTCGATTAGTGTTAATAAGCTTAGATTATCCTTAGGTTAATACTTGTGATCAAGAATATGAAGTTCCATACAACAAGTCATGGCCAAAAAAACTAAGTATGGAGACTTTAAACACTCTAGAATGATCGTTCCTTCAACCATTTGATCAAACGTAACTCGTTTAGTCTATTTCTTCACCACGAAGTAACAATTTACCTTGTTACTTCGTGAGAAAGTTATAGTTGGTCAAATGGGCCAACGGGCATCTTACGAACCAAAACGCACTCGATTAGTGTTAATATGATTATCCTTGGGAAGGTTAAGACTTGTGATCAAGAATATGAAGTTCCATACAACAAGTCATTGCCAAAAAAACTAAGTATGGAGACTTTAAACACTCTAGAATGACGTTTCCTTCAACCATTTGATCAAACGTAACTCGTTTAGTCTATTACTTCACCACGAAGTAACAATTTACCTTGTTACTTCGTGAGAAAGTTATAGTTGGTCAAATGGGCCAACGGGCATCTTACGAACCAAAACGCACTCGATTAGTGTTAATAAGCTTAGATTATCCTTAGGTTAATACTTGTGATCAAGAATATGAAGTTCCATACAACAAGTCATGGCCAAAAAAACTAAGTATGGAGACTTTAAACACTCTAGAATGATCGTTCCTTCAACCATTTGATCAAACGTAACTCGTTTAGTCTATTACTTCACCACGAAGTAACAATTTACCTTGTTACTTCGTGAGAAAGTTATAGTTGGTCAAATGGGCCAACGGGCATCTTACGAACCAAAACGCACTCGATTAGTGTTAATATGCTTAGATTATCCTTGGGAAGGTTAAGACTTGTGATCAAGAATATGAAGTTCCATACAACAAGTCATTGCCAAAAAAACTAAGTATGGAGACTTTAAACACTCTAGAATGACGTTTCCTTCAACCATTTGATCAAACGTAACTCGTTTAGTCTATTACTTCACCACGAAGTAACAATTTACCTTGTTACTTCGTGAGAAAGTTATAGTTGGTCAAATGGGCCAACGGGCATCTTACGAACCAAAACGCACTCGATTAGTGTTAATAAGCTTAGATTATCCTTGGGAAGGTTAAGACTTGTGATCAAGAATATGAAGTTCCATACAACAAGTCATTGCCAAAAAAACTAAGTATGGAGACTTTAAACACTCTAGAATGATCTTTCCTTCAACGATTTGATCAAACGTAACTCGTTTAGTCTATTACTTCACCACGAAGTAACAATTTACCTTGTTACTTCGTGAGAAAGTTATAGTTGGTCAAATGGGCCAACGGGCATCTTACAAACCAAAACGCACTCGATTAGTGTTAATAAGCTTAGATTATCCTTGGGAAGGTTAAGACTTGTGATCAAGAATATGAAGTTCCATACAACAAGTCATTGCCAAAAAAACTAAGTATGGAGACTTTAAACACTCTAGAATGATCGTTCCTTCAACGATTTGATCAAACGTAACTCGTTTAGTCTATTACTTCACAACGAAGTAACAGTTTACCTTGTTACTTCGTGAGAAAGTAATAGTTGGTCAAATGGGCCAACGGGTATCGTACAAACCAAAACGCACTCGATTAGTGTTAATAAGCTTAGATTATCCTTGGGAAGGTTAATACTTGTGATCAAGAATATGAAGTTCCATACAACAAGTCATGGCCAAAAAAACTAAGTATGGAGACTTTAAACACTCTAGAATGATCGTTCCTTCAACCATTTGATCAAACGTAACTCGTTTAGTCTATTACTTCACCACGAAGTAACAATTTACCTTGTTACTTCGTGAGAAAGTTATAGTTGGTCAAATGGGCCAACGGGCATCTTACGAACCAAAACGCACTCGATTAGTGTTAATAAGCTTAGATTATCCTTGGGAAGGTTAAGACTTGTGATCAAGAATATGAAGTTCCATACAACAAGTCATGGCCAAAAAAACTAAGTATGGAGACTTTAAACACTCTAGAATGATCTTTCCTTCAACCATTTGATCAAACGTAACTCGTTTAGTCTATTACTTCACCACGAAGTAACAATTTACCTTGTTACTTCGTGAGAAAGTTATAGTTGGTCAAATGGGCCAACGGGCATCTTACGAACCAAAACGCACTCGATTAGTGTTAATAAGCTTAGATTATCCTTAGGTTAATACTTGTGATCAAGAATATGAAGTTCCATACAACAAGTCATGGCCAAAAAAACTAAGTATGGAGACTTTAAACACTCTAGAATGATCTTTCCTTCAACGATTTGATCAAACGTAACTCGCTTAGTCTATTACTTCACCACGAAGTAACAATTTACCTTGTTACTTCGTGAGAAAGTTATAGTTGGTCAAATTGGCCAACGGGTATCGTACGAACCAAAACGCACTCGATTAGTGTTAATAAGCTTAGATTATGCTTGGGAAGGTTAATACTTGTGATCAAGAATATGAAGTTCCATACAACAAGTCATGGCCAAAAAAACTAAGTATGGAGACTTTAAACACTCTAGAATGATCTTTCCTTCAACGATTTGATCAAACGTAACTCGTTTAGTCTATTACTTCACAACGAAGTAACAGTTTACCTTGTTACTTCGTCAGAAAGTAATAGTTGGTCAAATGGGCCAACGGGTATCGTACAAAGCAAAACGCACTCGATTAGTGTTAATAAGCTTAGATTATCCTTAGGTTAATACTTGTGATCAAGAATATGAAGTTCCATACAACAAGTCATGGCCAAAAAAACTAAGTATGGAGACTTTAAACACTCTAGAATGATCGTTCCTTCAACCATTTGATCAAACGTAACTCGTTTAGTCTATTTCTTCACCACGAAGTAACAATTTACCTTGTTACTTCGTGAGAAAGTTATAGTTGGTCAAATGGGCCAACGGGCATCTTACGAACCAAAACGCACTCGATTAGTGTTAATATGCTTAGATTATCCTTGGGAAGGTTAAGACTTGTGATCAAGAATATGAAGTTCCATACAACAAGTCATTGCCAAAAAAACTAAGTATGGAGACTTTAAACACTCTAGAATGACGTTTCCTTCAACCATTTGATCAAACGTAACTCGTTTAGTCTATTACTTCACCACGAAGTAACAATTTACCTTGTTACTTCGTGAGAAAGTTATAGTTGGTCAAATGGGCCAACGGGCATCTTACGAACCAAAACGCACTCGATTAGTGTTAATAAGCTTAGATTATCCTTAGGTTAATACTTGTGATCAAGAATATGAAGTTCCATACAACAAGTCATGGCCAAAAAAACTAAGTATGGAGACTTTAAACACTCTAGAATGATCGTTCCTTCAACCATTTGATCAAACGTAACTCGTTTAGTCTATTACTTCACCACGAAGTAACAATTTACCTTGTTAATTCGTGAGAAAGTTATAGTTGGTCAAATGGGCCAACGGGCATCTTACGAACCAAAACGCACTCGATTAGTGTTAATAAGCTTAGATTATCCTTGGGAAGGTTAAGACTTGTGATCAAGAATATGAAGTTCCATACAACAAGTCATGGCCAAAAAAACTAAGTATGGAGACTTTAAACACTCTAGAATGATCTTTCCTTCAACCATTTGATCAAACGTAACTCGTTTAGTCTATTACTTCACCACGAAGTAACAATTTACCTTGTTACTTCGTGAGAAAGTTATAGTTGGTCAAATGGGCCAACGGGCATCTTACAAACCAAAACGCACTCGATTAGTGTTAATAAGCTTAGATTATCCTTGGGAAGGTTAAGACTTGTGATCAAGAATATGAAGTTCCATACAACAAGTCATGGCCAAAAAAACTAAGTATGGAGACTTTAAACACTCTAGAATGATCTTTCCTTCAACCATTTGATCAAACGTAACTCGTTTAGTCTATTACTTCACCACGAAGTAACAATTTACCTTGTTACTTCGTGAGAAAGTTATAGTTGGTCAAATGGGCCAACGGGCATCTTACAAACCAAAACGCACTCGATTAGTGTTAATAAGCTTAGATTATCCTTGGGAAGGTTAAGACTTGTGATCAAGAATATGAAGTTCCATACAACAAGTCATGGCCAAAAAAACTAAGTATGGAGACTTTAAACACTCTAGAATGACGTTTCCTTCAACCATTTGATCAAACGTAACTCGTTTAGTCTATTACTTCACCACGAAGTAACAATTTACCTTGTTACTTCGTGAGAAAGTTATAGTTGGTCAAATGGGCCAACGGGCATCTTACGAACCAAAACGCACTCGATTAGTGTTAATAAGCTTAGATTATCCTTAGGTTAATACTTGTGATCAAGAATATGAAGTTCCATACAACAAGTCATGGCCAAAAAAACTAAGTATGGAGACTTTAAACACTCTAGAATGATCGTTCCTTCAACCATTTGATCAAACGTAACTCGTTTAGTCTATTTCTTCACCACGAAGTAACAATTTACCTTGTTACTTCGTGAGAAAGTTATAGTTGGTCAAATGGGCCAACGGGCATCTTACGAACCAAAACGCACTCGATTAGTGTTAATATGCTTAGATTATCCTTGGGAAGGTTAAGACTTGTGATCAAGAATATGAAGTTCCATACAACAAGTCATTGCCAAAAAAACTAAGTATGGAGACTTTAAACACTCTAGAATGACGTTTCCTTCAACCATTTGATCAAACGTAACTCGTTTAGTCTATTACTTCACCACGAAGTAACAATTTACCTTGTTACTTCGTGAGAAAGTTATAGTTGGTCAAATGGGCCAACGGGCATCTTACGAACCAAAACGCACTCGATTAGTGTTAATAAGCTTAGATTATCCTTAGGTTAATACTTGTGATCAAGAATATGAAGTTCCATACAACAAGTCATGGCCAAAAAAACTAAGTATGGAGACTTTAAACACTCTAGAATGATCGTTCCTTCAACCATTTGATCAAACGTAACTCGTTTAGTCTATTACTTCACCACGAAGTAACAATTTACCTTGTTAATTCGTGAGAAAGTTATAGTTGGTCAAATGGGCCAACGGGCATCTTACGAACCAAAACGCACTCGATTAGTGTTAATAAGCTTAGATTATCCTTGGGAAGGTTAAGACTTGTGATCAAGAATATGAAGTTCCATACAACAAGTCATGGCCAAAAAAACTAAGTATGGAGACTTTAAACACTCTAGAATGATCTTTCCTTCAACCATTTGATCAAACGTAACTCGTTTAGTCTATTACTTCACCACGAAGTAACAATTTACCTTGTTACTTCGTGAGAAAGTTATAGTTGGTCAAATGGGCCAACGGGCATCTTACAAACCAAAACACACTCGATTAGTGTTAATAAGCTTAGATTATCCTTGGGAAGGTTAAGACTTGTGATCAAGAATATGAAGTTCCATACAACAAGTCATGGCCAAAAAAACTAAGTATGGAGACTTTAAACACTCTAGAATGATCGTTCCTTCAACCATTTGATCAAACGTAACTCGTTTAGTCTATTACTTCACCACGAAGTAACAATTTACCTTGTTACTTCGTGAGAAAGTTATAGTTGGTCAAATGGGCCAACGGGCATCTTACGAACCAAAACGCACTCGATTAGTGTTAATATGCTTAGATTATCCTTGGGAAGGTTAAGACTTGTGATCAAGAATATGAAGTTCCATACAACAAGTCATTGCCAAAAAAACTAAGTATGGAGACTTTAAACACTCTAGAATGACGTTTCCTTCAACCATTTGATCAAACGTAACTCGTTTAGTCTATTACTTCACCACGAAGTAACAATTTACCTTGTTACTTCGTGAGAAAGTTATAGTTGGTCAAATGGGCCAACGGGCATCTTACGAACCAAAACGCACTCGATTAGTGTTAATAAGCTTAGATTATCCTTGGGAAGGTTAAGACTTGTGATCAAGAATATGAAGTTCCATACAACAAGTCATTGCCAAAAAAACTAAGTATGGAGACTTTAAACACTCTAGAATGATCTTTCCTTCAACGATTTGATCAAACGTAACTCGTTTAGTCTATTACTTCACCACGAAGTAACAATTTACCTTGTTACTTCGTGAGAAAGTTATAGTTGGTCAAATTGGCCAACGGGTATCGTACGAACCAAAACGCACTCGATTAGTGTTAATAAGCTTAGATTATGCTTGGGAAGGTTAATACTTGTGATCAAGAATATGAAGTTCCATACAACAAGTCATGGCCAAAAAAACTAAGTATGGAGACTTTAAACACTCTAGAATGATCTTTCCTTCAACCATTTGATCAAACGTAACTCGTTTAGTCTATTACTTCACCACGAAGTAACAATTTACCTTGTTACTTCGTGAGAAAGTTATAGTTGGTCAAATGGGCCAACGGGCATCTTACAAACCAAAACGCACTCGATTAGTGTTAATAAGCTTAGATTATCCTTGGGAAGGTTAAGACTTGTGATCAAGAATATGAAGTTCCATACAACAAGTCATTGCCAAAAAAACTAAGTATGGAGACTTTAAACACTCTAGAATGATCTTTCCTTCAACGATTTGATCTAACGTAACTCGTTTAGTCTATTACTTCACCACGAAGTAACAATTTACCTTGTTACTTCGTGAGAAAGTTATAGTTGGTCAAATGGGCCAACGGGCATCTTACGAACCAAAACGCACTCGATTAGTGTTAATAAGCTTAGATTATCCTTGGGAAGGTTAAGACTTGTGATCAAGAATATGAAGTTCCATACAACAAGTCATTGCCAAAAAAACTAAGTATGGAGACTTTAAACACTCTAGAATGATCTTTCCTTCAACGATTTGATCAAACGTAACTCGTTTAGTCTATTACTTCACCACGAAGTAACAATTTACCATGTTACTTCGTGAGAAAGTTATAGTTGGTCAAATTGGCCAACGGGTATCGTACGAACCAAAACGCACTCGATTAGTGTTAATAAGCTTAGATTATGCTTGGGAAGGTTAATACTTGTGATCAAGAATATGAAGTTCCATACAACAAGTCATGGCCAAAAAAACTAAGTATGGAGACTTTAAACACTCTAGAATGATCTTTCCTTCAACCATTTGATCAAACGTAACTCGTTTAGTCTATTACTTCACCACGAAGTAACAATTTACCTTGTTACTTCGTGAGAAAGTTATAGTTGGTCAAATGGGCCAACGGGCATCTTACAAACCAAAACGCACTCGATTAGTGTTAATAAGCTTAGATTATGCTTGGGAAGGTTAATACTTGTGATCAAGAATATGAAGTTCCATACAACAAGTCATGGCCAAAAAAACTAAGTATGGAGACTTTAAACACTCTAGAATGATCTTTCCTTCAACGATTTGATCAAACGTAACTCGTTTAGTCTATTACTTCACAACGAAGTAACAGTGTACCTTGTTACTTCGTCAGAAAGTAATAGTTGGTCAAATGGGCCAACGGGTATCGTACAAAGCAAAACGCACTCGATTAGTGTTAATAAGCTTAGATTATCCTTGGGAAGGTTAACACTTGTGATCAAGAATATGAAGTTCCATACAACAAGTCATGGCCAAAAAAACTAAGTATGGAGACTTTAAACACTCTAGAATGATCTTTCCTTCAACCATTTGATCAAACGTAACTCGTTTAGTCTATTACTTCACCACGAAGTAACAATTTACCTTGTTACTTCGTGAGAAAGTAATAGTTGGTCAAATGGGCCAACGGGTATCGTACAAAGCAAAACGCACTCGATTAGTGTTAATAAGCTTAGATTATCCTTAGGTTAATACTTGTGATCAAGAATATGAAGTTCCATACAACAAGTCATGGCCAAAAAAACTAAGTATGGAGACTTTAAACACTCTAGAATGATCGTTCCTTCAACCATTTGATCAAACGTAACTCGTTTAGTCTATTTCTTCACCACGAAGTAACAATTTACCTTGTTACTTCGTGAGAAAGTTATAGTTGGTCAAATGGGCCAACGGGCATCTTACGAACCAAAACGCACTCGATTAGTGTTAATATGCTTAGATTATCCTTGGGAAGGTTAAGACTTGTGATCAAGAATATGAAGTTCCATACAACAAGTCATTGCCAAAAAAACTAAGTATGGAGACTTTAAACACTCTAGAATGACGTTTCCTTCAACCATTTGATCAAACGTAACTCGTTTAGTCTATTACTTCACCACGAAGTAACAATTTACCTTGTTACTTCGTGAGAAAGTTATAGTTGGTCAAATGGGCCAACGGGCATCTTACGAACCAAAACGCACTCGATTAGTGTTAATAAGCTTAGATTATCCTTAGGTTAATACTTGTGATCAAGAATATGAAGTTCCATACAACAAGTCATGGCCAAAAAAACTAAGTATGGAGACTTTAAACACTCTAGAATGATCGTTCCTTCAACCATTTGATCAAACGTAACTCGTTTAGTCTATTACTTCACCACGAAGTAACAATTTACCTTGTTAATTCGTGAGAAAGTTATAGTTGGTCAAATGGGCCAACGGGCATCTTACGAACCAAAACGCACTCGATTAGTGTTAATAAGCTTAGATTATCCTTGGGAAGGTTAAGACTTGTGATCAAGAATATGAAGTTCCATACAACAAGTCATGGCCAAAAAAACTAAGTATGGAGACTTTAAACACTCTAGAATGATCTTTCCTTCAACCATTTGATCAAACGTAACTCGTTTAGTCTATTACTTCACCACGAAGTAACAATTTACCTTGTTACTTCGTGAGAAAGTTATAGTTGGTCAAATGGGCCAACGGGCATCTTACAAACCAAAACGCACTCGATTAGTGTTAATAAGCTTAGATTATCCTTGGGAAGGTTAAGACTTGTGATCAAGAATATGAAGTTCCATACAACAAGTCATGGCCAAAAAAACTAAGTATGGAGACTTTAAACACTCTAGAATGATCGTTCCTTCAACCATTTGATCAAACGTAACTCGTTTAGTCTATTACTTCACCACGAAGTAACAATTTACCTTGTTACTTCGTGAGAAAGTTATAGTTGGTCAAATGGGCCAACGGGCATCTTACGAACCAAAACGCACTCGATTAGTGTTAATATGCTTAGATTATCCTTGGGAAGGTTAAGACTTGTGATCAAGAATATGAAGTTCCATACAACAAGTCATTGCCAAAAAAACTAAGTATGGAGACTTTAAACACTCTAGAATGACGTTTCCTTCAACCATTTGATCAAACGTAACTCGTTTAGTCTATTACTTCACCACGAAGTAACAATTTACCTTGTTACTTCGTGAGAAAGTTATAGTTGGTCAAATGGGCCAACGGGCATCTTACGAACCAAAACGCACTCGATTAGTGTTAATAAGCTTAGATTATCCTTGGGAAGGTTAAGACTTGTGATCAAGAATATGAAGTTCCATACAACAAGTCATTGCCAAAAAAACTAAGTATGGAGACTTTAAACACTCTAGAATGATCTTTCCTTCAACGATTTGATCAAACGTAACTCGTTTAGTCTATTACTTCACCACGAAGTAACAATTTACCTTGTTACTTCGTGAGAAAGTTATAGTTGGTCAAATTGGCCAACGGGTATCGTACGAACCAAAACGCACTCGATTAGTGTTAATAAGCTTAGATTATGCTTGGGAAGGTTAATACTTGTGATCAAGAATATGAAGTTCCATACAACAAGTCATGGCCAAAAAAACTAAGTATGGAGACTTTAAACACTCTAGAATGATCTTTCCTTCAACCATTTGATCAAACGTAACTCGTTTAGTCTATTACTTCACCACGAAGTAACAATTTACCTTGTTACTTCGTGAGAAAGTTATAGTTGGTCAAATGGGCCAACGGGCATCTTACAAACCAAAACGCACTCGATTAGTGTTAATAAGCTTAGATTATCCTTGGGAAGGTTAAGACTTGTGATCAAGAATATGAAGTTCCATACAACAAGTCATTGCCAAAAAAACTAAGTATGGAGACTTTAAACACTCTAGAATGATCTTTCCTTCAACGATTTGATCTAACGTAACTCGTTTAGTCTATTACTTCACCACGAAGTAACAATTTACCTTGTTACTTCGTGAGAAAGTTATAGTTGGTCAAATGGGCCAACGGGCATCTTACGAACCAAAACGCACTCGATTAGTGTTAATAAGCTTAGATTATCCTTGGGAAGGTTAAGACTTGTGATCAAGAATATGAAGTTCCATACAACAAGTCATTGCCAAAAAAACTAAGTATGGAGACTTTAAACACTCTAGAATGACGTTTCCTTCAACCATTTGATCAAACGTAACTCGTTTAGTCTATTACTTCACCACGAAGTAACAATTTACCTTGTTACTTCGTGAGAAAGTTATAGTTGGTCAAATGGGCCAACGGGCATCTTACGAACCAAAACGCACTCGATTAGTGTTAATAAGCTTAGATTATCCTTAGGTTAATACTTGTGATCAAGAATATGAAGTTCCATACAACAAGTCATGGCCAAAAAAACTAAGTATGGAGACTTTAAACACTCTAGAATGATCGTTCCTTCAACCATTTGATCAAACGTAACTCGTTTAGTCTATTACTTCACCACGAAGTAACAATTTACCTTGTTAATTCGTGAGAAAGTTATAGTTGGTCAAATGGGCCAACGGGCATCTTACGAACCAAAACGCACTCGATTAGTGTTAATAAGCTTAGATTATCCTTGGGAAGGTTAAGACTTGTGATCAAGAATATGAAGTTCCATACAACAAGTCATGGCCAAAAAAACTAAGTATGGAGACTTTAAACACTCTAGAATGATCTTTCCTTCAACCATTTGATCAAACGTAACTCGTTTAGTCTATTACTTCACCACGAAGTAACAATTTACCTTGTTACTTCGTGAGAAAGTTATAGTTGGTCAAATGGGCCAACGGGCATCTTACAAACCAAAACGCACTCGATTAGTGTTAATAAGCTTAGATTATCCTTGGGAAGGTTAAGACTTGTGATCAAGAATATGAAGTTCCATACAACAAGTCATGGCCAAAAAAACTAAGTATGGAGACTTTAAACACTCTAGAATGATCGTTCCTTCAACCATTTGATCAAACGTAACTCGTTTAGTCTATTACTTCACCACGAAGTAACAATTTACCTTGTTACTTCGTGAGAAAGTTATAGTTGGTCAAATGGGCCAACGGGCATCTTACAAACCAAAACGCACTCGATTAGTGTTAATATGCTTAGATTATCCTTGGGAAGGTTAAGACTTGTGATCAAGAATATGAAGTTCCATACAACAAGTCATTGCCAAAAAAACTAAGTATGGAGACTTTAAACACTCTAGAATGACGTTTCCTTCAACCATTTGATCAAACGTAACTCGTTTAGTCTATTACTTCACCACGAAGTAACAATTTACCTTGTTACTTCGTGAGAAAGTTATAGTTGGTCAAATGGGCCAACGGGCATCTTACGAACCAAAACGCACTCGATTAGTGTTAATAAGCTTAGATTATCCTTGGGAAGGTTAAGACTTGTGATCAAGAATATGAAGTTCCATACAACAAGTCATTGCCAAAAAAACTAAGTATGGAGACTTTAAACACTCTAGAATGATCTTTCCTTCAACGATTTGATCAAACGTAACTCGTTTAGTCTATTACTTCACCACGAAGTAACAATTTACCTTGTTACTTCGTGAGAAAGTTATAGTTGGTCAAATTGGCCAACGGGTATCGTACGAACCAAAACGCACTCGATTAGTGTTAATAAGCTTAGATTATGCTTGGGAAGGTTAATACTTGTGATCAAGAATATGAAGTTCCATACAACAAGTCATGGCCAAAAAAACTAAGTATGGAGACTTTAAACACTCTAGAATGATCTTTCCTTCAACCATTTGATCAAACGTAACTCGTTTAGTCTATTACTTCACCACGAAGTAACAATTTACCTTGTTACTTCGTGAGAAAGTTATAGTTGGTCAAATGGGCCAACGGGCATCTTACAAACCAAAACGCACTCGATTAGTGTTAATAAGCTTAGATTATCCTTGGGAAGGTTAAGACTTGTGATCAAGAATATGAAGTTCCATACAACAAGTCATTGCCAAAAAAACTAAGTATGGAGACTTTAAACACTCTAGAATGATCTTTCCTTCAACGATTTGATCTAACGTAACTCGTTTAGTCTATTACTTCACCACGAAGTAACAATTTACCTTGTTACTTCGTGAGAAAGTTATAGTTGGTCAAATGGGCCAACGGGCATCTTACGAACCAAAACGCACTCGATTAGTGTTAATAAGCTTAGATTATCCTTGGGAAGGTTAAGACTTGTGATCAAGAATATGAAGTTCCATACAACAAGTCATTGCCAAAAAAACTAAGTATGGAGACTTTAAACACTCTAGAATGATCTTTCCTTCAACGATTTGATCAAACGTAACTCGTTTAGTCTATTACTTCACCACGAAGTAACAATTTACCATGTTACTTCGTGAGAAAGTTATAGTTGGTCAAATTGGCCAACGGGTATCGTACGAACCAAAACGCACTCGATTAGTGTTAATAAGCTTAGATTATGCTTGGGAAGGTTAATACTTGTGATCAAGAATATGAAGTTCCATACAACAAGTCATGGCCAAAAAAACTAAGTATGGAGACTTTAAACACTCTAGAATGATCTTTCCTTCAACCATTTGATCAAACGTAACTCGTTTAGTCTATTACTTCACCACGAAGTAACAATTTACCTTGTTACTTCGTGAGAAAGTTATAGTTGGTCAAATGGGCCAACGGGCATCTTACAAACCAAAACGCACTCGATTAGTGTTAATAAGCTTAGATTATGCTTGGGAAGGTTAATACTTGTGATCAAGAATATGAAGTTCCATACAACAAGTCATGGCCAAAAAAACTAAGTATGGAGACTTTAAACACTCTAGAATGATCTTTCCTTCAACGATTTGATCAAACGTAACTCGTTTAGTCTATTACTTCACAACGAAGTAACAGTGTACCTTGTTACTTCGTCAGAAAGTAATAGTTGGTCAAATGGGCCAACGGGTATCGTACAAAGCAAAACGCACTCGATTAGTGTTAATAAGCTTAGATTATCCTTGGGAAGGTTAACACTTGTGATCAAGAATATGAAGTTCCATACAACAAGTCATGGCCAAAAAAACTAAGTATGGAGACTTTAAACACTCTAGAATGATCTTTCCTTCAACCATTTGATCAAACGTAACTCGTTTAGTCTATTACTTCACCACGAAGTAACAATTTACCTTGTTACTTCGTGAGAAAGTTATAGTTGGTCAAATGGGCCAACGGGCATCTTACAAACCAAAACGCACTCGATTAGTGTTAATAAGCTTAGATTATCCTTGGGAAGGTTAAGACTTGTGATCAAGAATATGAAGTTCCATACAACAAGTCATTGCCAAAAAAACTAAGTATGGAGACTTTAAACACTCTAGAATGATCTTTCCTTCAACGATTTGATCTAACGTAACTCGTTTAGTCTATTACTTCACCACGAAGTAACAATTTACCTTGTTACTTCGTGAGAAAGTTATAGTTGGTCAAATGGGCCAACGGGCATCTTACGAACCAAAACGCACTCGATTAGTGTTAATAAGCTTAGATTATCCTTGGGAAGGTTAAGACTTGTGATCAAGAATATGAAGTTCCATACAACAAGTCATTGCCAAAAAAACTAAGTATGGAGACTTTAAACACTCTAGAATGATCTTTCCTTCAACGATTTGATCAAACGTAACTCGTTTAGTCTATTACTTCACCACGAAGTAACAATTTACCATGTTACTTCGTGAGAAAGTTATAGTTGGTCAAATTGGCCAACGGGTATCGTACGAACCAAAACGCACTCGATTAGTGTTAATAAGCTTAGATTATGCTTGGGAAGGTTAATACTTGTGATCAAGAATATGAAGTTCCATACAACAAGTCATGGCCAAAAAAACTAAGTATGGAGACTTTAAACACTCTAGAATGATCTTTCCTTCAACCATTTGATCAAACGTAACTCGTTTAGTCTATTACTTCACCACGAAGTAACAATTTACCTTGTTACTTCGTGAGAAAGTTATAGTTGGTCAAATGGGCCAACGGGCATCTTACAAACCAAAACGCACTCGATTAGTGTTAATAAGCTTAGATTATGCTTGGGAAGGTTAATACTTGTGATCAAGAATATGAAGTTCCATACAACAAGTCATGGCCAAAAAAACTAAGTATGGAGACTTTAAACACTCTAGAATGATCTTTCCTTCAACGATTTGATCAAACGTAACTCGTTTAGTCTATTACTTCACAACGAAGTAACAGTTTACCTTGTTACTTCGTCAGAAAGTAATAGTTGGTCAAATGGGCCAACGGGTATCGTACAAAGCAAAACGCACTCGATTAGTGTTAATAAGCTTAGATTATCCTTGGGAAGGTTAACACTTGTGATCAAGAATATGAAGTTCCATACAACAAGTCATGGCCAAAAAAACTAAGTATGGAGACTTTAAACACTCTAGAATGATCTTTCCTTCAACCATTTGATCAAACGTAACTCGTTTAGTCTATTACTTCACCACGAAGTAACAATTTACCTTGTTACTTCGTGAGAAAGTTATAGTTGGTCAAATGGGCCAACGGGCATCTTACGAACCAAAACGCGCTCGATTAGTGTTAATAAGCTTAGATTATCCTTAGGTTAATACTTGTGATCAAGAATATGAAGTTCCATACAACAAGTCATGGCCAAAAAAACTAAGTATGGAGACTTTAAACACTCTAGAATGATCTTTCCTTCAACGATTTGATCAAACGTAACTCGTTTAGTCTATTACTTCACAACGAAGTAACAGTTTACCTTGTTACTTCGTAAGAAAGTAATAGTTGGTCAAATGGGCCAACGGGTATCGTACAAACCAAAACGCACTCGATTAGTGTTAATAAGCTTAGATTATTCTTGGGAAGGTTAATACTTGTGATCAAGAATATGAAGTTCCATACAACAAGTCATGGCCAAAAAAACTAAGTATGGAGACTTTAAACACTCTAGAATGATCGTTCCTTCAACCATTTGATCAAACGTAACTCGTTTAGTCTATTACTTCATCACGAAGTAACAATTTACCTTGTTACTTCGTGAGAAAGTTATAGTTGGTCAAATGGGCCAACGGGCATCTTACGAACCAAAACGCACTCGATTAGTGTTAATAAGCTTAGATTATCCTTGGGAAGGTTAAGACTTGTGATCAAGAATATGAAGTTCCATACAACAAGTCATGGCCAAAAAAACTAAGTATGGAGACTTTAAACACTCTAGAATGATCTTTCCTTCAACCATTTGATCAAACGTAACTCGTTTAGTCTATTACTTCACCACGAAGTAACAATTTACCTTGTTACTTCGTGAGAAAGTTATAGTTGGTCAAATGGGCCAACATGCATCTTACGAACCAAAACGCACTCGATTAGTGTTAATAATCTTAGATTATCCTTAGTTTAATACTTGTGATCAAGAATATGAAGTTCCATACAACAAGTCATGGCCAAAAAAACTAAGTATGGAGACTTTAAACACTCTAGAATGATCTTTCCTTCAACCATTTGATCAAACGTAACTCGTTTAGTCTATTACTTCACCACGAAGTAACAATTTACCTTGTTACTTCGTGAGAAAGTTATAGTTGGTCAAATGGGCCAACGGGCATCTTACAAACCAAAACGCACTCGATTAGTGTTAATAAGCTTAGATTATGCTTGGGAAGGTTAATACTTGTGATCAAGAATATGAAGTTCCATACAACAAGTCATGGCCAAAAAAACTAAGTATGGAGACTTTAAACACTCTAGAATGATCTTTCCTTCAACGATTTGATCAAACGTAACTCGTTTAGTCTATTACTTCACAACGAAGTAACAGTTTACCTTGTTACTTCGTCAGAAAGTAATAGTTGGTCAAATGGGCCAACGGGTATCGTACAAAGCAAAACGCACTCGATTAGTGTTAATAAGCTTAGATTATCCTTGGGAAGGTTAACACTTGTGATCAAGAATATGAAGTTCCATACAACAAGTCATGGCCAAAAAAACTAAGTATGGAGACTTTAAACACTCTAGAATGATCTTTCCTTCAACCATTTGATCAAACGTAACTCGTTTAGTCTATTACTTCACCACGAAGTAACAATTTACCTTGTTACTTCGTGAGAAAGTTATAGTTGGTCAAATGGGCCAACGGGCATCTTACGAACCAAAACGCGCTCGATTAGTGTTAATAAGCTTAGATTATCCTTAGGTTAATACTTGTGATCAAGAATATGAAGTTCCATACAACAAGTCATGGCCAAAAAAACTAAGTATGGAGACTTTAAACACTCTAGAATGATCGTTCCTTCAACCATTTGATCAAACGTAACTCGTTTAGTCTATTTCTTCACCACGAAGTAACAATTTACCTTGTTACTTCGTGAGAAAGTTATAGTTGGTCAAATGGGCCAACGGGCATCTTACGAACCAAAACGCACTCGATTAGTGTTAATATGCTTAGATTATCCTTGGGAAGGTTAAGACTTGTGATCAAGAATATGAAGTTCCATACAACAAGTCATTGCCAAAAAAACTAAGTATGGAGACTTTAAACACTCTAGAATGACGTTTCCTTCAACCATTTGATCAAACGTAACTCGTTTAGTCTATTACTTCACCACGAAGTAACAATTTACCTTGTTACTTCGTGAGAAAGTTATAGTTGGTCAAATGGGCCAACGGGCATCTTACGAACCAAAACGCACTCGATTAGTGTTAATAAGCTTAGATTATCCTTAGGTTAATACTTGTGATCAAGAATATGAAGTTCCATACAACAAGTCATGGCCAAAAAAACTAAGTATGGAGACTTTAAACACTCTAGAATGATCGTTCCTTCAACCATTTGATCAAACGTAACTCGTTTAGTCTATTACTTCACCACGAAGTAACAATTTTCCTTGTTAATTCGTGAGAAAGTTATAGTTGGTCAAATGGGCCAACGGGCATCTTACGAACCAAAACGCACTCGATTAGTGTTAATAAGCTTAGATTATCCTTGGGAAGGTTAAGACTTGTGATCAAGAATATGAAGTTCCATACAACAAGTCATGGCCAAAAAAACTAAGTATGGAGACTTTAAACACTCTAGAATGATCTTTCCTTCAACCATTTGATCAAACGTAACTCGTTTAGTCTATTACTTCACCACGAAGTAACAATTTACCTTGTTACTTCGTGAGAAAGTTATAGTTGGTCAAATGGGCCAACGGGCATCTTACAAACCAAAACGCACTCGATTAGTGTTAATAAGCTTAGATTATCCTTGGGAAGGTTAAGACTTGTGATCAAGAATATGAAGTTCCATACAACAAGTCATGGCCAAAAAAACTAAGTATGGAGACTTTAAACACTCTAGAATGATCGTTCCTTCAACCATTTGATCAAACGTAACTCGTTTAGTCTATTACTTCACCACGAAGTAACAATTTACCTTGTTACTTCGTGAGAAAGTTATAGTTGGTCAAATGGGCCAACGGGCATCTTACGAACCAAAACGCACTCGATTAGTGTTAATATGCTTAGATTATCCTTGGGAAGGTTAAGACTTGTGATCAAGAATATGAAGTTCCATACAACAAGTCATTGCCAAAAAAACTAAGTATGGAGACTTTAAACACTCTAGAATGACGTTTCCTTCAACCATTTGATCAAACGTAACTCGTTTAGTCTATTACTTCACCACGAAGTAACAATTTACCTTGTTACTTCGTGAGAAAGTTATAGTTGGTCAAATGGGCCAACGGGCATCTTACGAACCAAAACGCACTCGATTAGTGTTAATAAGCTTAGATTATCCTTGGGAAGGTTAAGACTTGTGATCAAGAATATGAAGTTCCATACAACAAGTCATTGCCAAAAAAACTAAGTATGGAGACTTTAAACACTCTAGAATGATCTTTCCTTCAACGATTTGATCAAACGTAACTCGTTTAGTCTATTACTTCACCACGAAGTAACAATTTACCTTGTTACTTCGTGAGAAAGTTATAGTTGGTCAAATTGGCCAACGGGTATCGTACGAACCAAAACGCACTCGATTAGTGTTAATAAGCTTAGATTATGCTTGGGAAGGTTAATACTTGTGATCAAGAATATGAAGTTCCATACAACAAGTCATGGCCAAAAAAACTAAGTATGGAGACTTTAAACACTCTAGAATGATCTTTCCTTCAACCATTTGATCAAACGTAACTCGTTTAGTCTATTACTTCACCACGAAGTAACAATTTACCTTGTTACTTCGTGAGAAAGTTATAGTTGGTCAAATGGGCCAACGGGCATCTTACAAACCAAAACGCACTCGATTAGTGTTAATAAGCTTAGATTATCCTTGGGAAGGTTAAGACTTGTGATCAAGAATATGAAGTTCCATACAACAAGTCATTGCCAAAAAAACTAAGTATGGAGACTTTAAACACTCTAGAATGATCTTTCCTTCAACGATTTGATCTAACGTAACTCGTTTAGTCTATTACTTCACCACGAAGTAACAATTTACCTTGTTACTTCGTGAGAAAGTTATAGTTGGTCAAATGGGCCAACGGGCATCTTACGAACCAAAACGCACTCGATTAGTGTTAATAAGCTTAGATTATCCTTGGGAAGGTTAAGACTTGTGATCAAGAATATGAAGTTCCATACAACAAGTCATTGCCAAAAAAACTAAGTATGGAGACTTTAAACACTCTAGAATGATCTTTCCTTCAACGATTTGATCAAACGTAACTCGTTTAGTCTATTACTTCACCACGAAGTAACAATTTACCTTGTTACTTCGTGAGAAAGTTATAGTTGGTCAAATTGGCCAACGGGTATCGTACGAACCAAAACGCACTCGATTAGTGTTAATAAGCTTAGATTATGCTTGGGAAGGTTAATACTTGTGATCAAGAATATGAAGTTCCATACAACAAGTCATGGCCAAAAAAACTAAGTATGGAGACTTTAAACACTCTAGAATGATCTTTCCTTCAACCATTTGATCAAACGTAACTCGTTTAGTCTATTACTTCACCACGAAGTAACAATTTACCTTGTTACTTCGTGAGAAAGTTATAGTTGGTCAAATGGGCCAACGGGCATCTTACAAACCAAAACGCACTCGATTAGTGTTAATAAGCTTAGATTATGCTTGGGAAGGTTAATACTTGTGATCAAGAATATGAAGTTCCATACAACAAGTCATGGCCAAAAAAACTAAGTATGGAGACTTTAAACACTCTAGAATGATCTTTCCTTCAACGATTTGATCAAACGTAACTCGTTTAGTCTATTACTTCACAACGAAGTAACAGTTTACCTTGTTACTTCGTAAGAAAGTAATAGTTGGTCAAATGGGCCAACGGGTATCGTACAAACCAAAACGCACTCGATTAGTGTTAATAAGCTTAGATTATTCTTGGGAAGGTTAATACTTGTGATCAAGAATATGAAGTTCCATACAACAAGTCATGGCCAAAAAAACTAAGTATGGAGACTTTAAACACTCTAGAATGATCGTTCCTTCAACCATTTGATCAAACGTAACTCGTTTAGTCTATTACTTCACCACGAAGTAACAATTTACCTTGTTACTTCGTGAGAAAGTTATAGTTGGTCAAATGGGCCAACGGGCATCTTACGAACCAAAACGCACTCGATTAGTGTTAATAAGCTTAGATTATCCTTGGGAAGGTTAAGACTTGTGATCAAGAATATGAAGTTCCATACAACAAGTCATGGCCAAAAAAACTAAGTATGGAGACTTTAAACACTCTAGAATGATCTTTCCTTCAACCATTTGATCAAACGTAACTCGTTTAGTCTATTACTTCACCACGAAGTAACAATTTACCTTGTTACTTCGTGAGAAAGTTATAGTTGGTCAAATGGGCCAACATGCATCTTACGAACCAAAACGCACTCGATTAGTGTTAATAATCTTAGATTATCCTTAGTTTAATACTTGTGATCAAGAATATGAAGTTCCATACAACAAGTCATGGCCAAAAAAACTAAGTATGGAGACTTTAAACACTCTAGAATGATCTTTCCTTCAACCATTTGATCAAACGTAACTCGTTTAGTCTATTACTTCACCACGAAGTAACAATTTACCTTGTTACTTCGTGAGAAAGTTATAGTTGGTCAAATGGGCCAACGGGCATCTTACAAACCAAAACGCACTCGATTAGTGTTAATAAGCTTAGATTATGCTTGGGAAGGTTAATACTTGTGATCAAGAATATGAAGTTCCATACAACAAGTCATGGCCAAAAAAACTAAGTATGGAGACTTTAAACACTCTAGAATGATCTTTCCTTCAACGATTTGATCAAACGTAACTCGTTTAGTCTATTACTTCACAACGAAGTAACAGTTTACCTTGTTACTTCGTCAGAAAGTAATAGTTGGTCAAATGGGCCAACGGGTATCGTACAAAGCAAAACGCACTCGATTAGTGTTAATAAGCTTAGATTATCCTTGGGAAGGTTAACACTTGTGATCAAGAATATGAAGTTCCATACAACAAGTCATGGCCAAAAAAACTAAGTATGGAGACTTTAAACACTCTAGAATGATCTTTCCTTCAACCATTTGATCAAACGTAACTCGTTTAGTGTATTACTTCACCACGAAGTAACAATTTACCTTGTTACTTCGTGAGAAAGTTATAGTTGGTCAAATGGGCCAACGGGCATCTTACGAACCAAAACGCGCTCGATTAGTGTTAATAAGCTTAGATTATCCTTAGGTTAATACTTGTGATCAAGAATATGAAGTTCCATACAACAAGTCATGGCCAAAAAAACTAAGTATGGAGACTTTAAACACTCTAGAATGATCGTTCCTTCAACCATTTGATCAAACGTAACTCGTTTAGTCTATTTCTTCACCACGAAGTAACAATTTACCTTGTTACTTCGTGAGAAAGTTATAGTTGGTCAAATGGGCCAACGGGCATCTTACGAACCAAAACGCACTCGATTAGTGTTAATATGCTTAGATTATCCTTGGGAAGGTTAAGACTTGTGATCAAGAATATGAAGTTCCATACAACAAGTCATTGCCAAAAAAACTAAGTATGGAGACTTTAAACACTCTAGAATGACGTTTCCTTCAACCATTTGATCAAACGTAACTCGTTTAGTCTATTACTTCACCACGAAGTAACAATTTACCTTGTTACTTCGTGAGAAAGTTATAGTTGGTCAAATGGGCCAACGGGCATCTTACGAACCAAAACGCACTCGATTAGTGTTAATAAGCTTAGATTATCCTTAGGTTAATACTTGTGATCAAGAATATGAAGTTCCATACAACAAGTCATGGCCAAAAAAACTAAGTATGGAGACTTTAAACACTCTAGAATGATCGTTCCTTCAACCATTTGATCAAACGTAACTCGTTTAGTCTATTACTTCACCACGAAGTAACAATTTACCTTGTTAATTCGTGAGAAAGTTATAGTTGGTCAAATGGGCCAACGGGCATCTTACGAACCAAAACGCACTCGATTAGTGTTAATAAGCTTAGATTATCCTTGGGAAGGTTAAGACTTGTGATCAAGAATATGAAGTTCCATACAACAAGTCATGGCCAAAAAAACTAAGTATGGAGACTTTAAACACTCTAGAATGATCTTTCCTTCAACCATTTGATCAAACGTAACTCGTTTAGTCTATTACTTCACCACGAAGTAACAATTTACCTTGTTACTTCGTGAGAAAGTTATAGTTGGTCAAATGGGCCAACGGGCATCTTACAAACCAAAACGCACTCGATTAGTGTTAATAAGCTTAGATTATCCTTGGGAAGGTTAAGACTTGTGATCAAGAATATGAAGTTCCATACAACAAGTCATGGCCAAAAAAACTAAGTATGGAGACTTTAAACACTCTAGAATGATCGTTCCTTCAACCATTTGATCAAACGTAACTCGTTTAGTCTATTACTTCACCACGAAGTAACAATTTACCTTGTTACTTCGTGAGAAAGTTATAGTTGGTCAAATGGGCCAACGGGCATCTTACGAACCAAAACGCACTCGATTAGTGTTAATATGCTTAGATTATCCTTGGGAAGGTTAAGACTTGTGATCAAGAATATGAAGTTCCATACAACAAGTCATTGCCAAAAAAACTAAGTATGGAGACTTTAAACACTCTAGAATGACGTTTCCTTCAACCATTTGATCAAACGTAACTCGTTTAGTCTATTACTTCACCACGAAGTAACAATTTACCTTGTTACTTCGTGAGAAAGTTATAGTTGGTCAAATGGGCCAACGGGCATCTTACGAACCAAAACGCACTCGATTAGTGTTAATAAGCTTAGATTATCCTTGGGAAGGTTAAGACTTGTGATCAAGAATATGAAGTTCCATACAACAAGTCATTGCCAAAAAAACTAAGTATGGAGACTTTAAACACTCTAGAATGATCTTTCCTTCAACGATTTGATCAAACGTAACTCGTTTAGTCTATTACTTCACCACGAAGTAACAATTTACCTTGTTACTTCGTGAGAAAGTTATAGTTGGTCAAATTGGCCAACGGGTATCGTACGAACCAAAACGCACTCGATTAGTGTTAATAAGCTTAGATTATGCTTGGGAAGGTTAATACTTGTGATCAAGAATATGAAGTTCCATACAACAAGTCATGGCCAAAAAAACTAAGTATGGAGACTTTAAACACTCTAGAATGATCTTTCCTTCAACCATTTGATCAAACGTAACTCGTTTAGTCTATTACTTCACCACGAAGTAACAATTTACCTTGTTACTTCGTGAGAAAGTTATAGTTGGTCAAATGGGCCAACGGGCATCTTACAAACCAAAACGCACTTAGTGTTAATAAGCTTAGATTATCCTTGGGAAGGTTAAGACTTGTGATCAAGAATATGAAGTTCCATACAACAAGTCATTGCCAAAAAAACTAAGTATGGAGACTTTAAACACTCTAGAATGATCTTTCCTTCAACCATTTGATCAAACGTAACTCGTTTAGTCTATTACTTCACCACGAAGTAACAATTTACCTTGTTACTTCGTGAGAAAGTGATAGTTGGTCAAATGGGCCAACGGGCATCTTACGAACCAAAACACACTCGATTAGTGTTAATAAGCTTAGATTATCCTTGGGAAGGTTAATACTTGTGATCAAGAATATGAAGTGCCATACAACAAGTCATGGCCAAAAAAACTAAGTATGGAGACTTTAAACACTCTAGAATGATCTTTTCTTCAACGATTTGATCAAACGTAACTCGTTTAGTCTATTACTTCACCACGAAGTAACAATTTACTTTGTTACTTCGTGAGAAAGTAATAGTTGGTCAAATGGGCCAACGGGCATCTTACGAACCAAAACGCACTCGATTAGTGTTAATAAGCTTAGATTATCCTTGGGAAGGTTAAGACTTGTGATCAAGAATATGAAGTTCCATACAACAAGTCATGGCCAAAAAAACTAAGTATGGAGACTTTAAACACTCTAGAATGATCTTTCCTTCAACCATTTGATCAAACGTAACTCGTTTAGTCTATTACTTCACCACGAAGTAACAATTTACCTTGTTACTTCGTGAGAAAGTTATAGTTGGTCAAATGGGCCAACGGGCATCTTACGAACCAAAACGCACTCGATTAGTGTTAATAAGCTTAGATTATCCTTGGGAAGGTTAATACTTGTGATCAAGAATATGAAGTTCCATACAACAAGTCATGGCCAAAAAAACTAAGTATGGAGACTTTAAACACTCTAGAATGATCTTTCCTTCAAAGATTTGATCAAACGTAACTCGTTTAGTCTATTACTTCACCACGAAGTAACAGTTTACCTTGTTACTTCGTGAGAAAGTTATAGTTTGTCAAATGGGCCAACGGGCATCGTACGAACCAAAACGCACTCGATTAGTGTTAATAAGCTTAGATTATCCTTGGGAAGGTTAATACTTGTGATCAAGAATATGAAGTTCCATACAACAAGTCATGGCCAAAAAAACTAAGTATGGAGACTTTAAACACTCTAGAATGATCTTTCCTTCAACCATTTGATCAAACGTAACTCGTTTAGTCTATTACTTCACCACGAAGTAACAATTTTACCTTGTTACTTCGTGAGAAAGTTATAGTTGGTCAAATGGGCCAACGGGCATCTTACGAACCAAAACACACTCGATTAGTGTTAATAAGCTTAGATTATCCTTAGGTTAATACTTGTGATCAAGAATATGAAGTTCCATACAACAAGTCATGGCCAAAAAAACTAAGTATGGAGACTTTAAACACTCTAGAATGATCGTTCCTTCAACCATTTGATCAAACGTAACTCGTTTAGTCTATTACTTCACCACGAAGTAACAATTTACCTTGTTACTTCGTGAGAAAGTTATAGTTGGTCAAATGGGCCAACGGGCATCTTACGAACCAAAACGCACTCGATTAGTGTTAATAAGCTTAGATTATCCTTGGGAAGGTTAAGACTTGTGATCAAGAATATGAAGTTCCATACAACAAGTCATTGCCAAAAAAACTAAGTATGGAGACTTTAAACACTCTAGAATGATCTTTCCTTCAACCATTTGATCAAACGTAACTCGTTTAGTCTATTACTTCACCACGAAGTAACAATTTACCTTGTTACTTCGTGAGAAAGTGATAGTTGGTCAAATGGGCCAACGGGCATCTTACGAACCAAAACACACTCGATTAGTGTTAATAAGCTTAGATTATCCTTGGGAAGGTTAATACTTGTGATCAAGAATATGAAGTGCCATACAACAAGTCATGGCCAAAAAAACTAAGTATGGAGACTTTAAACACTCTAGAATGATCTTTCCTTCAACCATTTGATCAAACGTAACTCGCTTAGTCTATTACTTCACCACGAAGTAATAATTTACCTTGTTACTTCGTGAGAAAGTTATAGTTGGTCAAATGGGCCAACGGGCATCTTACGAACCAAAACGCACTCGATTAGTGTTAATAAGCTTAGATTATCCTTGGGAAGGTTAATACTTGTGATCAAGAATATGAAGAAGAAGAAAGAAGGTTTATAAAAAGTAAAAACTGCGGGGTACTACATCGGGAGTCGAGCGTTGTACCCAATCGCTCGTTCCAAGCAAAAAGGGGGTTTATAAGAACACCCCCAAAAGATGAGCCAAAAGGCAATGCTCGAGATATCCAACCTAACAAGCGCCTTCCCACTAGAGCAGTGACCGCCCGTGAGAGTGTAGTATCTAGAAGTCACACCCAAAGTCAAAGTGTGCAATCCAAATACCTTCTCCCACATAGGGAGGCCAAGGCCTTTGTGAGAAGGGCGCACTTCCTCGAAGATGTGTACACCGCCCGTGAGAGTAAGATACTTAGAAGTCGTTCCCGATGAGGGCTTACGTAAGCATCCTCTCCCACATAGGGAGGCGTATACATTTCGAGCGAAGCCAAAGTGATCGTAACGATTACAAAAAAGAGCGTACCACAAAGTCGGGTACCTCGAAAAATAACCTAATCTATAATAGAAAGGGAGTATAACAAATAATGACAACAAAATCTATCAAGAGGAAACAACCACTCCAAAAATCTAGCTTCAAGCTTCATGACCTCGGCTTAGGGTGTCGAAACGTGGGCCAACACATCTTGTCTTTCTCAATGAGGACCCGGACCTTGTGGCTAGCCAAAGTGCTCGGTTGACGACCGTTGATGCGAAGAATACAAGCTTCATTAGCAAGTTGATCCGCCACTTGGTTGCCCTCCCTATATGTATGATGCATGGTCCCATTGACAAGGACCAATAGGGTGCGAATCTCTTCAAGTTGCCGAATGATCTTCCATGGGCCACCTCTCTTCGCATTCACAATGGGTAAGGTGATAAGGGCATCCGTTTCAATATCCACGTCTCGCACTCCAAGAGAATGGCAATATTGGAGACCTTGGTGAATGGCCAAGAGCTCCGCTTCGAAATTCGTCATAGGCTCCAAGGCAATGTGATAAGTCCAAGCACAATTCCCAAAGTGATCACGAAGAATGCCACCACCGCCGGCCATCCCGGGGTTCCCTTTAGAACTACCATCCGTGTTGAGCTTCCATCGCCCTTCCCCCGGCTTCTTCCACACAACCTCAATGGGAGGTTTTAGACGGACTCTTGCAAGATTAATACCCCACACATCCACCACGTATTTGGAGCCTCGCCATAGAATCTCCTCACACGGATTGATGGTGAAAAGATCAATCACATGGCGGACAACCCTATGAATAATGATTTTGGCGTTCATCGGTACTCCATTGTGTCTAGCCGCATTTCTTGCCGTCCAAATGTACCATAACACCAAGATAGGAACAATAATACGAATGTGACCGGGGGGGGTATGACGCCTCGCCTTAATCCAATACGCAATTAAATTGTTCCAAGAAATAAAAACGGGTTGCTTGATATGGAAAGTGCGGAAAAAATAAGACCATACCTCTTGGGCAAGCGGGCTAGACCAAAAGACGTGGTCCGTAGTCTCAACATCCCGACAACAATTGCATTGTGAGATAATCTCCATCTCCAAGCGTTTAGCGATCTTTTGATCCGTAGGTAAAAGATTTTGCACGTATCGCCACGCAAAGAAGGAGATATTCGGAAGGAGTAGACGATGCCAAAGGAACCTATAGATGCCGGATGGTGTATAGGGGTCACAAATGGAGCGGCGAGCGGACTTAGTAGAAAAGGTCCCATTAGGATCAAGCTTCCAAAGAGGAGTATCTTTTCCTTCTTGACAAATGGGGACCTCCACCACCCGAGCCACGTCATCATCATCCAATACCTCCTCAAGTTTAACAATGTCCCATTCCCCGTTGACCCAAAAGTCACTAATGCGCGTGCGGGAATTAATTTGCACTCCATCTCGGGGTCTAAGAAGGCCATCTTTCAACCATTGATCCACCCAAAAGAGGGAGGAACCATCCTTGATGTTCCAAAACATATGTTGTTGGGCTTTGGGAGCCGCTTTGGTCAATCTTCTCCATCCTCGAAAGTCCCAAGATTTGCTACTAAAGATAGGGTCTCGCGTAGCGTACCTAGACATCATGTACTTGGCCCATAAGGAGTCTTGCAACCGAAACCTCCACCAAAGTTTAAGACCAAAGGCTTCCACCAAGCAATGAAGAGAGGAAATATTAAGTCCACCCATGGCAAACGGTTTGCAAATTCTTTCCCAACTTCTCCAATGAATCTTCCTTCTTTCCTCATTCGAGCCCCAAAGAAACCGAGCAAAAATCTTCTCAAGATGTTCGAGGACGCAAGCCGGAGGCACCATGATTTGACAAAGATAGATCGGAATGGAGCAAAGGATACTTTTGATGAGAGTGAGCCGACCACCAAAATTAAGAAATTTCAATTCCCAACCACTTATAAGGCCGCGGATTTGGTCAATCCACATATCAAAGTAGGCTTGTTGCATTCTTCCACGAATAATAGGGGCGCCAAGGTAAGTAATGGGGAACTCACCTCTCTCAAAACCCGTGAGGCCGTGGATAGCATGGACATGTGCACCATTGATCCGAGGGGATGTGATGAAGCAACTTTTGGATGCATTGATATGTTGACCCGAAACCCTTTCATAAAGATGTAAGAAGTCCATGAGCTTGGCCATGTTGTCCAAGGATCCCTTCACAAAAATAATGCAATCGTCCGCATAAGCCAAATGGGACACATCCATAACGCCCCCATTGTTGAGATAAAGATCCGGATTGCGCTCATAAAGTTGGTTAAGACCTCTAGAAAGGAATTCGGCGGCAATAATGAAAAGAGCGGGAGATATGGGGTCACCTTGACGCACTCCATGCTTAGACTCAAAGAAGCCGTGGCAAGCACCATTGACAAGCACGGAGAAGAAGCATTTCTCCACACAATTCTTAATGAGATCAATCCACTCCCGAGAGAAACCGAACTTAGTAAGGCATTGGTATAAGAACCTCCAACTCAATCTATCATAAGCTTTCTCCATATCAAGTTTCACCACAAGGTTGTGCGCATCTCTTTTTGCATTGAGATTAGAGGCCAATTCTTGTGCAAGAAGGATATTGTCACCAATAAGGCGACCTTTGACAAAACCACTTTGATTAAGAGAAATAATATTGGGTAAGAGGGAGGCTAACCGGTCATTGAGGAGTTTCGAAATGATCTTGTAACTCACGTTACAAAGACTAATCGGCCTATAGTCTTTCCATTCTTTGGGATCTTTCTTCTTCGGGATAAGAACAATGTTGGTGGCCTTGAAGATGCGAGGAAAGGTGGTGCCATGAAAGAAATCCAAAACTGCCTCAAGAATATCCTCTTTAATAATATCCCAACAAGATTGATAGAAGTGGGCATTGAAACCATCCGGGCCCGCCACACTATCCGAGCTAAGATCAAAGACAACCTCTTTAACCTCTTCAAGATTCGGGGGCCGACAAAGCCAAGTGTTGTCACTCTCGGAAATAAGGCTAGGAATGAAATCAAGATTGTGGCCCTCGTTAGTATCAATATTAGAAGTAAGGAGATTTTTATAGTACCTCTCGGCCGAATTGCCAATCTCATCGGGGTTGTCCACCAAAAGACCATTCTCGTGAATGCGAAAGATCTTGGCCTTTGCTTGTTTCTTCTTGGCCATAGCTTGAAAGAGCCTAGTGTTGCGCTCCCCTTCAATGGCCCATTTGCATTTCGCCCGTTGTTTCCAATATTCCGATTCCATAGTGCGAGTTAGAACAAAATCGGCATAGCACTTATTCACCAAGGAACGGGAAGTAGGAGTGGGATCATGGTCATGGATAATCTCGGCTTGCTTGAGAGCATCCTCCTTGTCCTTAATATTTTGAAAGATATTGCCGAAGGTGTTCCTATTCCAACTTTTGAGCTCCTTTCTCAACCGAATAAGTTTATCCCCAAGTTTGAGTAACCCCGAACAAGTAGTAGGTTGGCTCCAACACTCCTTAACTTTCCCATGAAAGTCCTTATGCTTGATCCACATGTTTTGAAACCGAAAAGCCCTCGGCTTACGAGTGAGGATCCGCTCGAAATGGATAAAGAGTGGGTTATGGTCCGAATGAAGTCTAGCCTCGTGGACGATCCGAGTGTTACCAAAAGACGAGCTCCAATCGAAGTTGATGAGAGCACGATCAATCCGAGTACGAGTCCCATTGCTAGCCCAAGTGAAGGGGTTGCCTTCAAATCCGGCGTCTTGAAGACCACAATCATCAATACAATCATGGAAGTCATCCATCTCCCCAATACTAGGCGGATTGATACCCCTTTTTTCCTCTTCCTTAAGAACAACATTGAAGTCTCCCACAACTAACCACGGCTTTTGATCATCACTTCTTCGAAGACCATCCCAAAGGGGATGTCGAAGAGCCCGAGTTTTAGCGGCATAAACAAAGGTGCATAATAAAGGATGAGGGAGGATATGAGAAGAAATGACACAATGAACAAATTGGTCATGATCCTCTAGAACCTCAATATGCATATCACTATCACCAAAGACCCAAATCTTGTTGTTGATATTAGAGAAAGCCGAGTCGTAATGGAACTTTTTCCGAAATTTATGCGCATCAAATCTAGCTTTAGGTTCAAGAAGAACAAGAACCTTGGGCTTATTACGAAGGACCAAATTCGCAACATTATCACCATTATTACGTTTACCAACTCCCCGTACGTTCCAACAAACAAATAACATCAACAAGATGGGGGGTGAGACGTACCTTCACGAGCAATCAAGGCCCGTTTGGCTTTCAATTTTTCCTTCTTTCTTTGGCTTTTGCTTTTCGGAGAAGGAGAGCTAGAGTCAACTCTTTTGGAGTTAGAGTTTTCAAGGTCCGACTCCTCCACTATAGTATCATTATTCCCGTCCTCCTCTTTTGCGCTCCAAAGTGGCGGGATAGAAGCAATAGGGGAAGAGGGGGTATCAAGTAAGAAGTAGTCGTCATGGGATGTTAGCCTTGGTGACGTGATCCTAGTTTTTGAGCAATAGTTGGAATCCGAGAGTCTAGCACCGTCATCATTATCATCCCTCAAAATCCTATCCTCGGCATCCTTCTCGCAAGCTTTCCTTTCCACTTCCTCATTACTCAAAGTAGTGTCGTCAACCTCTTTAGTGAGCTCCTTATGACCTTGATCAAGAATGTGATAAGGGTTCGGATCACCTCTATTAAGAAGTATCTTCGGGGGGACGTTAGTAACATGAGATGTAGGATTCTTTCGACTCTTCTCCTTCCACACAAGGGAAGAAGAAACTTGTTGCTTCGGTCCATGGTTGTCATCCACTTTATCACCCTCTTCTTTAGCTTTTTCCATGTCGCACTCCTCAAGCCTATGTCCTACTCTTTGACACTTACGGCAATAGTTAGGAAGGTTTTCATAAACCACCTTTTGCTTGACGATGTTCACTTTTCCGTGCACATCCTCCACTCCCCATTCTATAACTTCCTTAAGTGGTTCAAGGAGATTCACTTCAACACATATCCGAGGGTAGTCGGGACGAGACATGGTAGCCGCTCCTTCATCAAGACGTAATGGTCTTCCAAGGTAGTTACCAATATTCATAAGTGCACTTCTTTCACAAAAGCGCATATTCAAGTTTGGGAGGCCAATCCAAACGGGAGCAATAGGAGGCTCAAGCTCGGGATCAAAGTCCGGCGTCCATTTGTAGATGGATCCATTTAGGTCGAGGAACCGAAGATTCTTTTTCAACCATAGCCGGGTGTAGTCCTCTTCCATAGTCAATTTGAGCATCACATGTCGCGGACCTATAGGTCCAAGAGTGTACGCGCCCTTGAGCTTAAGCTTGGCCATTTTGTTATGAATGTAGGTGTAGCTCGGCTTGAGAAGATTGAAACGAAGAATAAGGACAAGTTTTAGCCTTTCATCAAGAGCTTTCACCTCCTCTTTTTTGAAGACAAGCATGTGTCTACCGTTAACAACTCGAGGTTCCATTGTCTTAAGGGTAGGATCGTCTACAAGAGATCGATTGATATCATAGAGTCTTGTGGGAGCGGCCGCTTGAGCATAAGAAGCTCGTCGGATCGGGGGACGCACTTGAAAAGGACGAGGGTTGTCCGGCGCCAAATTCACCTTCTTATCAAAAGTAGGTGGCGCAAAAGAGGATGGTTGAGCTAACAATGGCTTCGCAACTTTAGCAAAGTTGTTGGATAGTGTCGGGAAATGTCCGGTCCCAATTTTTTGGGTGGGTCCACCCAAAGGGAGTGATTGTTCAACACAATTAAGGTCCAAATTTTCGGTTGACTTTTCCAAGTTCGGAGTTGACCGAGTCAAAGGGTCCACAATGGTCTTACATAAGTTAGAGTTGACTTTGTCATCCTTTTCGAGCAAAATGAGGTTCGAATTCATAAGTGCCACTTTATCATGACCAAAGGAACCGCTTAAAAATAAGTTCATCTCGGCGGTTGGAGCGATGATATTTGAGGGTCGGTCAACATTTTCTTGAGGAAGGCTGACAGTTGACTTTTCGTTTGACTCAGTTGACTTTTCGGAAGTCAATGGAAGTGATGTGGCAGTGGGTCCCACGTTTGTCATTAGAATATTGGAGTTGACAATGGGAAGGTCAACACTCTTACATGATGAGGTGTCCAAATGAGGTGAAGGCATGTGTAAGGTATGGTCCACATCCATGGTGGGGGACAAAGGGACAAGGCAAGTGCACTCTTGTCCCCTTAATGCTCTTACACATCCACCACCACACAAGGCTCAAGGTAGTGGAGTGTGGTGTGTTCTTGTCACCACTACCAACCCCAAAACCCTAGTTGACCGCCGCCACCACCAAGTTGACCGGAGAGAGGTGGCGCACGGCGGCGCACCGGAGCCGCGCCGGAAAGTCGCCGGAAAGTGAACGGAATTTGCTTAAAACCGTCGGAAACACCTCAATATCACGGATCCGAACGTCCAAAACACCCCTAACACCCAAATCCGACGGAAATCGCCACCAAATCCACCAAAATCGACGCAAATCCAAGAAAAACACCACCACAATGAGCGTAGGAAGAGCGCACGAACGGAAATCACCTAAAACTAAAGAAAACCGAAGCAACAAGAACACCAAATCCAAGAAAACCAAAAGATAAACAAAAAGAGAATGAAGAACACCACACTAAAACGTGTGAATCATGACTCTCCTCAAATCCTAGCAAAAGAAGGTCCGAAAACCAACTCGGGATTCAAGTACGCACCACAATCCAAGAACGTTAACCGAATTCAAAACTCAAATCACAAGACCATAGCATATGGCGTGAACACCATGATGAGGAACATGCGATTTGAGTTCCAAATAGGGGCGTGATGTTGGAAGGCAAGAGGGGGAGAGAGACGAACTATAAATACAACAATCGGAACCAAGAACGAAAAGCTTAAAGGAGTCCGCCATGGCCAAACGAAGAACACGAGCAAGACAACAACGAATTCATTCCTCCTATTTGGACCAACCGTTCGTTAGGGATGTCTCCAACAACTTCGTGAGGAGGTTGTTGTGCCCCAACGATACCGGTGCCGTAGAGAGGAAGAACGAAGACGAAGAAAGCTTCACTTACAACAATGGCGGAACGAGAAAATGCTTCAAAACCCCTCGAAATCACCACTTGGAACGATCCTCTTGCAACAACGAAGATGATGGCATGATTTTCGAGAAGAGAAACCACTCACCGCCGTCGTGGAAGTCCGGGGAAAGGTCCGGCCGTGTGTGAACAAAGAGGAGAGAGAAGAGAGCTTTTTTTTGTTTTTGATTAATTTGTGATCAAGAATATGAAGTTCCATACAACAAGTCATGGCCAAAAAAACTAAGTATGGAGACTTTAAACACTCTAGAATGATCTTTCCTTCAACGATTTGATCAAACGTAACTCGTTTAGTCTATTACTTCACAACGAAGTAACAGTTTACCTTGTTACTTCGTGAGAAAGTAATAGTTGGTCAAATGGGCCAACGGGTATCGTACAAACCAAAACGCACTCGATTAGTGTTAATAAGCTTAGATTATCCTTGGGAAGGTTAATACTTGTGATCAAGAATATGAAGTTCCATACAACAAGTCATGGCCAAAAAAACTAAGTATGGAGACTTTAAACACTCTAGAATGATCTTTCCTTCAAAGATTTGATCAAACGTAACTCGTTTAGTCTATTACTTCACCACGAAGTAACAGTTTACCTTGTTACTTCGTGAGAAAGTTATAGTTGGTCAAATGGGCCAACGGGCATGGTACGAACCAAAACGCACTCGATTAGTGTTAATAAGCTTAGATTATCCTTGGGAAGGTTAATACTTGTGATCAAGAATATGAAGTGCCATACAACAAGTCATGGCCAAAAAAACTAAGTATGGAGACTTTAAACACTCTAGAATGATCTTTTCTTCAACGATTTGATCAAACGTAACTCGTTTAGTCTATTACTTCACCACGAAGTAACAATTTACTTTGTTACTTCGTGAGAAAGTAATAGTTGGTCAAATGGGCCAACGGGCATCTTACGAACCAAAACGCACTCGATTAGTGTTAATAAGCTTAGATTATCCTTGGGAAGGTTAAGACTTGTGATCAAGAATATGAAGTTCCATACAACAAGTCATTGCCAAAAAAACTAAGTATGGAGACTTTAAACACTCTAGAATGATCTTTCCTTCAACCATTTGATCAAACGTAACTCGTTTAGTCTATTACTTCACCACGAAGTAACAATTTACCTTGTTACTTCGTGAGAAAGTGATAGTTGGTCAAATGGGCCAACGGGCATCTTACGAACCAAAACACACTCGATTAGTGTTAATAAGCTTAGATTATCCTTGGGAAGGTTAATACTTGTGATCAAGAATATGAAGTGCCATACAACAAGTCATGGCCAAAAAAACTAAGTATGGAGACTTTAAACACTCTAGAATGATCTTTTCTTCAACGATTTGATCAAACGTAACTCGTTTAGTCTATTACTTCACCACGAAGTAACAATTTACTTTGTTACTTCGTGAGAAAGTAATAGTTGGTCAAATGGGCCAACGGGCATCTTACGAACCAAAACGCACTCGATTAGTGTTAATAAGCTTAGATTATCCTTGGGAAGGTTAAGACTTGTGATCAAGAATATGAAGTTCCATACAACAAGTCATGGCCAAAAAAACTAAGTATGGAGACTTTAAACACTCTAGAATGATCTTTCCTTCAACCATTTGATCAAACGTAACTCGTTTAGTCTATTACTTCACCACGAAGTAACAATTTACCTTGTTACTTCGTGAGAAAGTTATAGTTGGTCAAATGGGCCAACGGGCATCTTACGAACCAAAACGCACTCGATTAGTGTTAATAAGCTTAGATTATCCTTGGGAAGGTTAATACTTGTGATCAAGAATATGAAGTTCCATACAACAAGTCATGGCCAAAAAAACTAAGTATGGAGACTTTAAACACTCTAGAATGATCTTTCCTTCAAAGATTTGATCAAACGTAACTCGTTTAGTCTATTACTTCACCACGAAGTAACAGTTTACCTTGTTACTTCGTGAGAAAGTTATAGTTTGTCAAATGGGCCAACGGGCATCGTACGAACCAAAACGCACTCGATTAGTGTTAATAAGCTTAGATTATCCTTGGGAAGGTTAATACTTGTGATCAAGAATATGAAGTTCCATACAACAAGTCATGGCCAAAAAAACTAAGTATGGAGACTTTAAACACTCTAGAATGATCTTTCCTTCAACCATTTGATCAAACGTAACTCGTTTAGTCTATTACTTCACCACGAAGTAACAATTTTACCTTGTTACTTCGTGAGAAAGTTATAGTTGGTCAAATGGGCCAACGGGCATCTTACGAACCAAAACACACTCGATTAGTGTTAATAAGCTTAGATTATCCTTAGGTTAATACTTGTGATCAAGAATATGAAGTTCCATACAACAAGTCATGGCCAAAAAAACTAAGTATGGAGACTTTAAACACTCTAGAATGATCGTTCCTTCAACCATTTGATCAAACGTAACTCGTTTAGTCTATTACTTCACCACGAAGTAACAATTTACCTTGTTACTTCGTGAGAAAGTTATAGTTGGTCAAATGGGCCAACGGGCATCTTACGAACCAAAACGCACTCGATTAGTGTTAATAAGCTTAGATTATCCTTGGGAAGGTTAAGACTTGTGATCAAGAATATGAAGTTCCATACAACAAGTCATTGCCAAAAAAACTAAGTATGGAGACTGTAAACACTCTAGAATGATCTTTCCTTCAACCATTTGATCAAACGTAACTCGTTTAGTCTATTACTTCACCACGAAGTAACAATTTACCTTGTTACTTCGTGAGAAAGTGATAGTTGGTCAAATGGGCCAACGGGCATCTTACGAACCAAAACACACTCGATTAGTGTTAATAAGCTTAGATTATCCTTGGGAAGGTTAATACTTGTGATCAAGAATATGAAGTGCCATACAACAAGTCATGGCCAAAAAAACTAAGTATGGAGACTTTAAACACTCTAGAATGATCTTTCCTTCAACCATTTGATCAAACGTAACTCGCTTAGTCTATTACTTCACCACGAAGTAATAATTTACCTTGTTACTTCGTGAGAAAGTTATAGTTGGTCAAATGGGCCAACGGGCATCTTACGAACCAAAACGCACTCGATTAGTGTTAATAAGCTTAGATTATCCTTGGGAAGGTTAATACTTGTGATCAAGAATATGAAGTTCCATACAACAAGTCATGGCCAAAAAAACTAAGTATGGAGACTTTAAACACTCTAGAATGATCTTTCCTTCAACGATTTGATCAAACGTAACTCGTTTAGTCTATTACTTCACAACGAAGTAACAGTTTACCTTGTTACTTCGTGAGAAAGTAATAGTTGGTCAAATGGGCCAACGGGTATCGTACAAACCAAAACGCACTCGATTAGTGTTAATAAGCTTAGATTATCCTTGGGAAGGTTAATACTTGTGATCAAGAATATGAAGTTCCATACAACAAGTCATGGCCAAAAAAACTAAGTATGGAGACTTTAAACACTCTAGAATGATCTTTCCTTCAAAGATTTGATCAAACGTAACTCGTTTAGTCTATTACTTCACCACGAAGTAACAGTTTACCTTGTTACTTCGTGAGAAAGTTATAGTTGGTCAAATGGGCCAACGGGCATGGTACGAACCAAAACGCACTCGATTAGTGTTAATAAGCTTAGATTATCCTTAGGAAGGTTAATACTTGTGATCAAGAATATGAAGTGCCATACAACAAGTCATGGCCAAAAAAACTAAGTATGGAGACTTTAAACACTCTAGAATGATCTTTTCTTCAACGATTTGATCAAACGTAACTCGTTTAGTCTATTACTTCACCACGAAGTAACAATTTACTTTGTTACTTCGTGAGAAAGTAATAGTTGGTCAAATGGGCCAACGGGCATCTTACGAACCAAAACGCACTCGATTAGTGTTAATAAGCTTAGATTATCCTTGGGAAGGTTAAGACTTGTGATCAAGAATATGAAGTTCCATACAACAAGTCATTGCCAAAAAAACTAAGTATGGAGACTTTAAACACTCTAGAATGATCTTTCCTTCAACCATTTGATCAAACGTAACTCGTTTAGTCTATTACTTCACCACGAAGTAACAATTTACCTTGTTACTTCGTGAGAAAGTGATAGTTGGTCAAATGGGCCAACGGGCATCTTACGAACCAAAACACACTCGATTAGTGTTAATAAGCTTAGATTATCCTTGGGAAGGTTAATACTTGTGATCAAGAATATGAAGTGCCATACAACAAGTCATGGCCAAAAAAACTAAGTATGGAGACTTTAAACACTCTAGAATGATCTTTTCTTCAACGATTTGATCAAACGTAACTCGTTTAGTCTATTACTTCACCACGAAGTAACAATTTACTTTGTTACTTCGTGAGAAAGTAATAGTTGGTCAAATGGGCCAACGGGCATCTTACGAACCAAAACGCACTCGATTAGTGTTAATAAGCTTAGATTATCCTTGGGAAGGTTAAGACTTGTGATCAAGAATATGAAGTTCCATACAACAAGTCATTGCCAAAAAAACTAAGTATGGAGACTTTAAACACTCTAGAATGATCTTTCCTTCAACCATTTGATCAAACGTAACTCGTTTAGTCTATTACTTCACCACGAAGTAACAATTTACCTTGTTACTTCGTGAGAAAGTGATAGTTGGTCAAATGGGCCAACGGGCATCTTACGAACCAAAACACACTCGATTAGTGTTAATAAGCTTAGATTATCCTTGGGAAGGTTAATACTTGTGATCAAGAATATGAAGTGCCATACAACAAGTCATGGCCAAAAAAACTAAGTATGGAGACTTTAAACACTCTAGAATGATCTTTTCTTCAACGATTTGATCAAACGTAACTCGTTTAGTCTATTACTTCACCACGAAGTAACAATTTACTTTGTTACTTCGTGAGAAAGTAATAGTTGGTCAAATGGGCCAACGGGCATCTTACGAACCAAAACGCACTCGATTAGTGTTAATAAGCTTAGATTATCCTTGGGAAGGTTAAGACTTGTGATCAAGAATATGAAGTTCCATACAACAAGTCATGGCCAAAAAAACTAAGTATGGAGACTTTAAACACTCTAGAATGATCTTTCCTTCAACCATTTGATCAAACGTAACTCGTTTAGTCTATTACTTCACCACGAAGTAACAATTTACCTTGTTACTTCGTGAGAAAGTTATAGTTGGTCAAATGGGCCAACGGGCATCTTACGAACCAAAACGCACTCGATTAGTGTTAATAAGCTTAGATTATCCTTGGGAAGGTTAATACTTGTGATCAAGAATATGAAGTTCCATACAACAAGTCATGGCCAAAAAAACTAAGTATGGAGACTTTAAACACTCTAGAATGATCTTTCCTTCAAAGATTTGATCAAACGTAACTCGTTTAGTCTATTACTTCACCACGAAGTAACAGTTTACCTTGTTACTTCGTGAGAAAGTTATAGTTTGTCAAATGGGCCAACGGGCATCGTACGAACCAAAACGCACTCGATTAGCGTTAATAAGCTTAGATTATCCTTGGGAAGGTTAATACTTGTGATCAAGAATATGAAGTTCCATACAACAAGTCATGGCCAAAAAAACTAAGTATGGAGACTTTAAACACTCTAGAATGATCTTTCCTTCAACCATTTGATCAAACGTAACTCGTTTAGTCTATTACTTCACCACGAAGTAACAATTTTACCTTGTTACTTCGTGAGAAAGTTATAGTTGGTCAAATGGGCCAACGGGCATCTTACGAACCAAAACACACTCGATTAGTGTTAATAAGCTTAGATTATCCTTAGGTTAATACTTGTGATCAAGAATATGAAGTTCCATACAACAAGTCATGGCCAAAAAAACTAAGTATGGAGACTTTAAACACTCTAGAATGATCGTTCCTTCAACCATTTGATCAAACGTAACTCGTTTAGTCTATTACTTCACCACGAAGTAACAATTTACCTTGTTACTTCGTGAGAAAGTTATAGTTGGTCAAATGGGCCAACGGGCATCTTACGAACCAAAACGCACTCGATTAGTGTTAATAAGCTTAGATTATCCTTGGGAAGGTTAAGACTTGTGATCAAGAATATGAAGTTCCATACAACAAGTCATTGCCAAAAAAACTAAGTATGGAGACTTTAAACACTCTAGAATGATCTTTCCTTCAACCATTTGATCAAACGTAACTCGTTTAGTCTATTACTTCACCACGAAGTAACAATTTACCTTGTTACTTCGTGAGAAAGTGATAGTTGGTCAAATGGGCCAACGGGCATCTTACGAACCAAAACACACTCGATTAGTGTTAATAAGCTTAGATTATCCTTGGGAAGGTTAATACTTGTGATCAAGAATATGAAGTGCCATACAACAAGTCATGGCCAAAAAAACTAAGTATGGAGACTTTAAACACTCTAGAATGATCTTTTCTTCAACGATTTGATCAAACGTAACTCGTTTAGTCTATTACTTCACCACGAAGTAACAATTTACTTTGTTACTTCGTGAGAAAGTAATAGTTGGTCAAATGGGCCAACGGGCATCTTACGAACCAAAACGCACTCGATTAGTGTTAATAAGCTTAGATTATCCTTGGGAAGGTTAAGACTTGTGATCAAGAATATGAAGTTCCATACAACAAGTCATGGCCAAAAAAACTAAGTATGGAGACTTTAAACACTCTAGAATGATCTTTCCTTCAACCATTTGATCAAACGTAACTCGTTTAGTCTATTACTTCACCACGAAGTAACAATTTACCTTGTTACTTCGTGAGAAAGTTATAGTTGGTCAAATGGGCCAACGGGCATCTTACGAACCAAAACGCACTCGATTAGTGTTAATAAGCTTAGATTATCCTTGGGAAGGTTAATACTTGTGATCAAGAATATGAAGTTCCATACAACAAGTCATGGCCAAAAAAACTAAGTATGGAGACTTTAAACACTCTAGAATGATCTTTCCTTCAAAGATTTGATCAAACGTAACTCGTTTAGTCTATTACTTCACCACGAAGTAACAGTTTACCTTGTTACTTCGTGAGAAAGTTATAGTTTGTCAAATGGGCCAACGGGCATCGTACGAACCAAAACGCACTCGATTAGCGTTAATAAGCTTAGATTATCCTTGGGAAGGTTAATACTTGTGATCAAGAATATGAAGTTCCATACAACAAGTCATGGCCAAAAAAACTAAGTATGGAGACTTTAAACACTCTAGAATGATCTTTCCTTCAACCATTTGATCAAACGTAACTCGTTTAGTCTATTACTTCACCACGAAGTAACAATTTTACCTTGTTACTTCGTGAGAAAGTTATAGTTGGTCAAATGGGCCAACGGGCATCTTACGAACCAAAACACACTCGATTAGTGTTAATAAGCTTAGATTATCCTTGGGAAGGTTAATACTTGTGATCAAGAATATGAAGTTCCATACAACAAGTCATGGCCAAAAAAACTAAGTATGGAGACTTTAAACACTCTAGAATGATCTTTCCTTCAACCATTTGATCAAACGTAACTCGTTTAGTCTATTACTTCACCACGAAGTAACAATTTTACCTTGTTACTTCGTGAGAAAGTTATAGTTGGTCAAATGGGCCAACGGGCATCTTACGAACCAAAACACACTCGATTAGTGTTAATAAGCTTAGATTATCCTTAGGTTAATACTTGTGATCAAGAATATGAAGTTCCATACAACAAGTCATGGCCAAAAAAACTAAGTATGGAGACTTTAAACACTCTAGAATGATCGTTCCTTCAACCATTTGATCAAACGTAACTCGTTTAGTCTATTACTTCACCACGAAGTAACAATTTACCTTGTTACTTCGTGAGAAAGTTATAGTTGGTCAAATGGGCCAACGGGCATCTTACGAACCAAAACGCACTCGATTAGTGTTAATAAGCTTAGATTATCCTTGGGAAGGTTAAGACTTGTGATCAAGAATATGAAGTTCCATACAACAAGTCATTGCCAAAAAAACTAAGTAGGAGACTTTAAAACACTCTAGAATGATCTTTCCTTCAACCATTTGATCAAACGTAACTCGTTTAGTCTATTACTTCACCACGAAGTAACAATTTACCTTGTTACTTCGTGAGAAAGTGATAGTTGGTCAAATGGGCCAACGGGCATCTTACGAACCAAAACACACTCGATTAGTGTTAATAAGCTTAGATTATCCTTGGGAAGGTTAATACTTGTGATCAAGAATATGAAGTGCCATACAACAAGTCATGGCCAAAAAAACTAAGTATGGAGACTTTAAACACTCTAGAATGATCTTTCCTTCAACCATTTGATCAAACGTAACTCGCTTAGTCTATTACTTCACCACGAAGTAATAATTTACCTTGTTACTTCGTGAGAAAGTTATAGTTGGTCAAATGGGCCAACGGGCATCTTACGAACCAAAACGCACTCGATTAGTGTTAATAAGCTTAGATTATCCTTGGGAAGGTTAATACTTGTGATCAAGAATATGAAGTTCCATACAACAAGTCATGGCCAAAAAAACTAAGTATGGAGACTTTAAACACTCTAGAATGATCTTTCCTTCAACGATTTGATCAAACGTAACTCGTTTAGTCTATTACTTCACAACGAAGTAACAGTTTACCTTGTTACTTCGTGAGAAAGTAATAGTTGGTCAAATGGGCCAACGGGTATCGTACAAACCAAAACGCACTCGATTAGTGTTAATAAGCTTAGATTATCCTTGGGAAGGTTAATACTTGTGATCAAGAATATGAAGTTCCATACAACAAGTCATGGCCAAAAAAAACTAAGTATGGAGACTTTAAACACTCTAGAATGATCTTTCCTTCAAAGATTTGATCAAACGTAACTCGTTTAGTCTATTACTTCACCACGAAGTAACAGTTTACCTTGTTACTTCGTGAGAAAGTTATAGTTGGTCAAATGGGCCAACGGGCATGGTACGAACCAAAACGCACTCGATTAGTGTTAATAAGCTTAGATTATCCTTGGGAAGGTTAATACTTGTGATCAAGAATATGAAGTGCCATACAACAAGTCATGGCCAAAAAAACTAAGTATGGAGACTTTAAACACTCTAGAATGATCTTTTCTTCAACGATTTGATCAAACGTAACTCGTTTAGTCTATTACTTCACCACGAAGTAACAATTTACTTTGTTACTTCGTGAGAAAGTAATAGTTGGTCAAATGGGCCAACGGGCATCTTACGAACCAAAACGCACTCGATTAGTGTTAATAAGCTTAGATTATCCTTGGGAAGGTTAAGACTTGTGATCAAGAATATGAAGTTCCATACAACAAGTCATTGCCAAAAAAACTAAGTATGGAGACTTTAAACACTCTAGAATGATCTTTCCTTCAACCATTTGATCAAACGTAACTCGTTTAGTCTATTACTTCACCACGAAGTAACAATTTACCTTGTTACTTCGTGAGAAAGTGATAGTTGGTCAAATGGGCCAACGGGCATCTTACGAACCAAAACACACTCGATTAGTGTTAATAAGCTTAGATTATCCTTGGGAAGGTTAATACTTGTGATCAAGAATATGAAGTGCCATACAACAAGTCATGGCCAAAAAAACTAAGTATGGAGACTTTAAACACTCTAGAATGATCTTTTCTTCAACGATTTGATCAAACGTAACTCGTTTAGTCTATTACTTCACCACGAAGTAACAATTTACTTTGTTACTTCGTGAGAAAGTAATAGTTGGTCAAATGGGCCAACGGGCATCTTACGAACCAAAACGCACTCGATTAGTGTTAATAAGCTTAGATTATCCTTGGGAAGGTTAAGACTTGTGATCAAGAATATGAAGTTCCATACAACAAGTCATGGCCAAAAAAACTAAGTATGGAGACTTTAAACACTCTAGAATGATCTTTCCTTCAACCATTTGATCAAACGTAACTCGTTTAGTCTATTACTTCACCACGAAGTAACAATTTACCTTGTTACTTCGTGAGAAAGTTATAGTTGGTCAAATGGGCCAACGGGCATCTTACGAACCAAAACACACTCGATTAGTGTTAATAAGCTTAGATTATCCTTGGGAAGGTTAATACTTGTGATCAAGAATATGAAGTTCCATACAACAAGTCATGGCCAAAAAAACTAAGTATGGAGACTTTAAACACTCTAGAATGATCTTTCCTTCAAAGATTTGATCAAACGTAACTCGTTTAGTCTATTACTTCACCACGAAGTAACAGTTTACCTTGTTACTTCGTGAGAAAGTTATAGTTTGTCAAATGGGCCAACGGGCATCGTACGAACCAAAACGCACTCGATTAGTGTTAATAAGCTTAGATTATCCTTGGGAAGGTTAATACTTGTGATCAAGAATATGAAGTTCCATACAACAAGTCATGGCCAAAAAAACTAAGTATGGAGACTTTAAACACTCTAGAATGATCTTTCCTTCAACCATTTGATCAAACGTAACTCGTTTAGTCTATTACTTCACCACGAAGTAACAATTTACCTTGTTACTTCGTGAGAAAGTTATAGTTGGTCAAATGGGCCAACGGGCATCTTACGAACCAAAACACACTCGATTAGTGTTAATAAGCTTAGATTATCCTTAGGTTAATACTTGTGATCAAGAATATGAAGTTCCATACAACAAGTCATGGCCAAAAAAACTAAGTATGGAGACTTTAAACACTCTAGAATGATCGTTCCTTCAACCATTTGATCAAACGTAACTCGTTTAGTCTATTACTTCACCACGAAGTAACAATTTACCTTGTTACTTCGTGAGAAAGTTATAGTTGGTCAAATGGGCCAACGGGCATCTTACGAACCAAAACGCACTCGATTAGTGTTAATAAGCTTAGATTATCCTTGGGAAGGTTAAGACTTGTGATCAAGAATATGAAGTTCCATACAACAAGTCATTGCCAAAAAAACTAAGTATGGAGACTTTAAACACTCTAGAATGATCTTTCCTTCAACCATTTGATCAAACGTAACTCGTTTAGTCTATTACTTCACCACGAAGTAACAATTTACCTTGTTACTTCGTGAGAAAGTGATAGTTGGTCAAATGGGCCAACGGGCATCTTACGAACCAAAACACACTCGATTAGTGTTAATAAGCTTAGATTATCCTTAGGTATTATGAAGTTCCATACAACAAGTCATGGCCAAAAAAACTAAGTATGGAGACTTTAAACACTCTAGAATGATCTTTCCTTCAACGATTTGATCAAACGTAACTCGTTTAGTCTATTACTTCACAACGAAGTAACAGTTTACCTTGTTACTTCGTGAGAAAGTAATAGTTGGTCAAATGGGCCAACGGGTATCGTACAAACCAAAACGCACTCGATTAGTGTTAATAAGCTTAGATTATCCTTGGGAAGGTTAATACTTGTGATCAAGAATATGAAGTTCCATACAACAAGTCATGGCCAAAAAAACTAAGTATGGAGACTTTAAACACTCTAGAATGATCTTTCCTTCAACCATTTGATCAAACGTAACTCGTTTAGTCTATTACTTCACCACGAAGTAACAATTTACCTTGTTACTTCGTGAGAAAGTTATAGTTGGTCAAATGGGCCAACGGGCATCTTACGAACCAAAACGCACTCGATTAGTGTTAATAAGCTTAGATTATCCTTGGGAAGGTTAATACTTGTGATCAAGAATATGAAGTTCCATACAACAAGTCATGGCCAAAAAAACTAAGTATGGAGACTTTAAACACTCTAGAATGATCTTTCCTTCAAAGATTTGATCAAACGTAACTCGTTTAGTCTATTACTTCACCACGAAGTAACAGTTTACCTTGTTACTTCGTGAGAAAGTTATAGTTTGTCAAATGGGCCAACGGGCATCGTACGAACCAAAACGCACTCGATTAGTGTTAATAAGCTTAGATTATCCTTGGGAAGGTTAATACTTGTGATCAAGAATATGAAGTTCCATACAACAAGTCATGGCCAAAAAAACTAAGTATGGAGACTTTAAACACTCTAGAATGATCTTTCCTTCAACCATTTGATCAAACGTAACTCGTTTAGTCTATTACTTCACCACGAAGTAACAATTTACCTTGTTACTTCGTGAGAAAGTTATAGTTGGTCAAATGGGCCAACGGGCATCTTACGAACCAAAACACACTCGATTAGTGTTAATAAGCTTAGATTATCCTTAGGTTAATACTTGTGATCAAGAATATGAAGTTCCATACAACAAGTCATGGCCAAAAAAACTAAGTATGGAGACTTTAAACACTCTAGAATGATCGTTCCTTCAACCATTTGATCAAACGTAACTCGTTTAGTCTATTACTTCACCACGAAGTAACAATTTACCTTGTTACTTCGTGAGAAAGTTATAGTTGGTCAAATGGGCCAACGGGCATCTTACGAACCAAAACGCACTCGATTAGTGTTAATAAGCTTAGATTATCCTTGGGAAGGTTAAGACTTGTGATCAAGAATATGAAGTTCCATACAACAAGTCATTGCCAAAAAAACTAAGTATGGAGACTTTAAACACTCTAGAATGATCTTTCCTTCAACCATTTGATCAAACGTAACTCGTTTAGTCGATTACTTCACCACGAAGTAACAATTTACCTTGTTACTTCGTGAGAAAGTGATAGTTGGTCAAATGGGCCAACGGGCATCTTACGAACCAAAACACACTCGATTAGTGTTAATAAGCTTAGATTATCCTTAGGTTAATACTTGTGATCAAGAATATGAAGTTCCATACAACAAGTCATGGCCAAAAAAACTAAGTATGGAGACTTTAAACACTCTAGAATGATCTTTCCTTCAACGATTTGATCAAACGTAACTCGTTTAGTCTATTACTTCACAACGAAGTAACAGTTTACCTTGTTACTTCGTGAGAAAGTAATAGTTGGTCAAATGGGCCAACGGGTATCGTACAAACCAAAACGCACTCGATTAGTGTTAATAAGCTTAGATTATCCTTGGGAAGGTTAATACTTGTGATCAAGAATATGAAGTTCCATACAACAAGTCATGGCCAAAAAAACTAAGTATGGAGACTTTAAACACTCTAGAATGATCTTTCCTTCAACCATTTGATCAAACGTAACTCGTTTAGTCTATTACTTCCCCACGAAGTAACAATTTACCTTGTTACTTCGTGAGAAAGTTATAGTTGGTCAAATGGGCCAACGGGCATCTTACGAACCAAAACGCACTCGATTAGTGTTAATAAGCTTAGATTATCCTTGGGAAGGTTAATACTTGTGATCAAGAATATGAAGTTCCATACAACAAGTCATGGCCAAAAAAACTAAGTATGGAGACTTTAAACACTCTAGAATGATCTTTCCTTCAAAGATTTGATCAAACGTAACTCGTTTAGTCTATTACTTCACCACGAAGTAACAGTTTACCTTGTTACTTCGTGAGAAAGTTATAGTTTGTCAAATGGGCCAACGGGCATCGTACGAACCAAAACGCACTCGATTAGTGTTAATAAGCTTAGATTATCCTTGGGAAGGTTAATACTTGTGATCAAGAATATGAAGTTCCATACAACAAGTCATGGCCAAAAAAACTAAGTATGGAGACTTTAAACACTCTAGAATGATCTTTCCTTCAACCATTTGATCAAACGTAACTCGTTTAGTCTATTACTTCACCACGAAGTAACAATTTTACCTTGTTACTTCGTGAGAAAGTTATAGTTGGTCAAATGGGCCAACGGGCATCTTACGAACCAAAACACACTCGATTAGTGTTAATAAGCTTAGATTATCCTTAGGTTAATACTTGTGATCAAGAATATGAAGTTCCATACAACAAGTCATGGCCAAAAAAACTAAGTATGGAGACTTTAAACACTCTAGAATGATCGTTCCTTCAACCATTTGATCAAACGTAACTCGTTTAGTCTATTACTTCACCACGAAGTAACAATTTACCTTGTTACTTCGTGAGAAAGTTATAGTTGGTCAAATGGGCCAACGGGCATCTTACGAACCAAAACGCACTCGATTAGTGTTAATAAGCTTAGATTATCCTTGGGAAGGTTAAGACTTGTGATCAAGAATATGAAGTTCCATACAACAAGTCATTGCCAAAAAAACTAAGTATGGAGACTTTAAACACTCTAGAATGATCTTTCCTTCAACCATTTGATCAAACGTAACTCGTTTAGTCTATTACTTCACCACGAAGTAACAATTTACCTTGTTACTTCGTGAGAAAGTGATAGTTGGTCAAATGGGCCAACGGGCATCTTACGAACCAAAACACACTCGATTAGTGTTAATAAGCTTAGATTATCCTTGGGAAGGTTAATACTTGTGATCAAGAATATGAAGTGCCATACAACAAGTCATGGCAAAAAAAACTAAGTATGGAGACTTTAAACACTCTAGAATGATCTTTCCTTCAACCATTTGATCAAACGTAACTCGCTTAGTCTATTACTTCACCACGAAGTAACAATTTACCTTGTTACTTCGTGAGAAAGTTATAGTTGGTCAAATGGGCCAACGGGCATCTTACGAACCAAAACGCACTCGATTAGTGTTAATAAGCTTAGATTATCCTTGGGAAGGTTAATACTTGTGATCAAGAATATGAAGTTCCATACAACAAGTCATGGCCAAAAAAACTAAGTATGGAGACTTTAAACACTCTAGAATGATCTTTCCTTCAACGATTTGATCAAACGTAACTCGTTTAGTCTATTACTTCACAACGAAGTAACAGTTTACCTTGTTACTTCGTGAGAAAGTAATAGTTGGTCAAATGGGCCAACGGGTATCGTACAAACCAAAACGCACTCGATTAGTGTTAATAAGCTTAGATTATCCTTGGGAAGGTTAATACTTGTGATCAAGAATATGAAGTTCCATACAACAAGTCATGGCCAAAAAAACTAAGTATGGAGACTTTAAACACTCTAGAATGATCTTTCCTTCAAAGATTTGATCAAACGTAACTCGTTTAGTCTATTACTTCACCACGAAGTAACAGTTTACCTTGTTACTTCGTGAGAAAGTTATAGTTGGTCAAATGGGCCAACGGGCATGGTACGAACCAAAACGCACTCGATTAGTGTTAATAAGCTTAGATTATCCTTGGGAAGGTTAATACTTGTGATCAAGAATATGAAGTGCCATACAACAAGTCATGGCCAAAAAAACTAAGTATGGAGACTTTAAACACTCTAGAATGATCTTTTCTTCAACGATTTGATCAAACGTAACTCGTTTAGTCTATTACTTCACCACGAAGTAACAATTTACTTTGTTACTTCGTGAGAAAGTACTAGTTGGTCAAATGGGCCAACGGGCATCTTACGAACCAAAACGCACTCGATTAGTGTTAATAAGCTTAGATTATCCTTGGGAAGGTTAAGACTTGTGATCAAGAATATGAAGTTCCATACAACAAGTCATGGCCAAAAAAACTAAGTATGGAGACTTTAAACACTCTAGAATGATCTTTCCTTCAACCATTTGATCAAACGTAACTCGTTTAGTCTATTACTTCACCACGAAGTAACAATTTACCTTGTTACTTCGTGAGAAAGTTATAGTTGGTCAAATGGGCCAACGGGCATCTTACGAACCAAAACGCACTCGATTAGTGTTAATAAGCTTAGATTATCCTTGGGAAGGTTAATACTTGTGATCAAGAATATGAAGTTCCATACAACAAGTCATGGCCAAAAAAACTAAGTATGGAGACTTTAAACACTCTAGAATGATCTTTCCTTCAAAGATTTGATCAAACGTAACTCGTTTAGTCTATTACTTCACCACGAAGTAACAGTTTACCTTGTTACTTCGTGAGAAAGTTATAGTTTGTCAAATGGGCCAACGGGCATCGTACGAACCAAAACGCACTCGATTAGTGTTAATAAGCTTAGATTATCCTTGGGAAGGTTAATACTTGTGATCAAGAATATGAAGTTCCATACAACAAGTCATGGCCAAAAAAACTAAGTATGGAGACTTTAAACACTCTAGAATGATCTTTCCTTCAACCATTTGATCAAACGTAACTCGTTTAGTCTATTACTTCACCACGAAGTAACAATTTTACCTTGTTACTTCGTGAGAAAGTTATAGTTGGTCAAATGGGCCAACGGGCATCTTACGAACCAAAACACACTCGATTAGTGTTAATAAGCTTAGATTATCCTTAGGTTAATACTTGTGATCAAGAATATGAAGTTCCATACAACAAGTCATGGCCAAAAAAACTAAGTATGGAGACTTTAAACACTCTAGAATGATCGTTCCTTCAACCATTTGATCAAACGTAACTCGTTTAGTCTATTACTTCACCACGAAGTAACAATTTACCTTGTTACTTCGTGAGAAAGTTATAGTTGGTCAAATGGGCCAACGGGCATCTTACGAACCAAAACGCACTCGATTAGTGTTAATAAGCTTAGATTATCCTTGGGAAGGTTAAGACTTGTGATCAAGAATATGAAGTTCCATACAACAAGTCATTGCCAAAAAAACTAAGTATGGAGACTTTAAACACTCTAGAATGATCTTTCCTTCAACCATTTGATCAAACGTAACTCGTTTAGTCTATTACTTCACCACGAAGTAACAATTTACCTTGTTACTTCGTGAGAAAGTGATAGTTGGTCAAATGGGCCAACGGGCATCTTACGAACCAAAACACACTCGATTAGTGTTAATAAGCTTAGATTATCCTTGGGAAGGTTAATACTTGTGATCAAGAATATGAAGTGCCATACAACAAGTCATGGCAAAAAAAACTAAGTATGGAGACTTTAAACACTCTAGAATGATCTTTCCTTCAACCATTTGATCAAACGTAACTCGCTTAGTCTATTACTTCACCACGAAGTAACAATTTACCTTGTTACTTCGTGAGAAAGTTATAGTTGGTCAAATGGGCCAACGGGCATCTTACGAACCAAAACGCACTCGATTAGTGTTAATAAGCTTAGATTATCCTTGGGAAGGTTAATACTTGTGATCAAGAATATGAAGTTCCATACAACAAGTCATGGCCAAAAAAACTAAGTATGGAGACTTTAAACACTCTAGAATGATCTTTCCTTCAACGATTTGATCAAACGTAACTCGTTTAGTCTATTACTTCACAACGAAGTAACAGTTTACCTTGTTACTTCGTGAGAAAGTAATAGTTGGTCAAATGGGCCAACGGGTATCGTACAAACCAAAACGCACTCGATTAGTGTTAATAAGCTTAGATTATCCTTGGGAAGGTTAATACTTGTGATCAAGAATATGAAGTTCCATACAACAAGTCATGGCCAAAAAAACTAAGTATGGAGACTTTAAACACTCTAGAATGATCTTTCCTTCAAAGATTTGATCAAACGTAACTCGTTTAGTCTATTACTTCACCACGAAGTAACAGTTTACCTTGTTACTTCGTGAGAAAGTTATAGTTGGTCAAATGGGCCAACGGGCATGGTACGAACCAAAACGCACTCGATTAGTGTTAATAAGCTTAGATTATCCTTGGGAAGGTTAATACTTGTGATCAAGAATATGAAGTGCCATACAACAAGTCATGGCCAAAAAAACTAAGTATGGAGACTTTAAACACTCTAGAATGATCTTTTCTTCAACGATTTGATCAAACGTAACTCGTTTAGTCTATTACTTCACCACGAAGTAACAATTTACTTTGTTACTTCGTGAGAAAGTACTAGTTGGTCAAATGGGCCAACGGGCATCTTACGAACCAAAACGCACTCGATTAGTGTTAATAAGCTTAGATTATCCTTGGGAAGGTTAAGACTTGTGATCAAGAATATGAAGTTCCATACAACAAGTCATGGCCAAAAAAACTAAGTATGGAGACTTTAAACACTCTAGAATGATCTTTCCTTCAACCATTTGATCAAACGTAACTCGTTTAGTCTATTACTTCACCACGAAGTAACAATTTACCTTGTTACTTCGTGAGAAAGTTATAGTTGGTCAAATGGGCCAACGGGCATCTTACGAACCAAAACGCACTCGATTAGTGTTAATAAGCTTAGATTATCCTTGGGAAGGTTAATACTTGTGATCAAGAATATGAAGTTCCATACAACAAGTCATGGCCAAAAAAACTAAGTATGGAGACTTTAAACACTCTAGAATGATCTTTCCTTCAAAGATTTGATCAAACGTAACTCGTTTAGTCTATTACTTCACCACGAAGTAACAGTTTACCTTGTTACTTCGTGAGAAAGTTATAGTTTGTCAAATGGGCCAACGGGCATCGTACGAACCAAAACGCACTCGATTAGTGTTAATAAGCTTAGATTATCCTTGGGAAGGTTAATACTTGTGATCAAGAATATGAAGTTCCATACAACAAGTCATGGCCAAAAAAACTAAGTATGGAGACTTTAAACACTCTAGAATGATCTTTCCTTCAACCATTTGATCAAACGTAACTCGCTTAGTCTATTACTTCACCACGAAGTAACAATTTACCTTGTTACTTCGTGAGAAAGTTATAGTTGGTCAAATGGGCCAACGGGCATCTTACGAACCAAAACGCACTCGATTAGTGTTAATAAGCTTAGATTATCCTTGGGAAGGTTAATACTTGTGATCAAGAATATGAAGTTCCATACAACAAGTCATGGCCAAAAAAACTAAGTATGGAGACTTTAAACACTCTAGAATGATCTTTCCTTCAACGATTTGATCAAACGTAACTCGTTTAGTCTATTACTTCACAACGAAGTAACAGTTTACCTTGTTACTTCGTGAGAAAGTAATAGTTGGTCAAATGGGCCAACGGGTATCGTACAAACCAAAACGCACTCGATTAGTGTTAATAAGCTTAGATTATCCTTGGGAAGGTTAATACTTGTGATCAAGAATATGAAGTTCCATACAACAAGTCATGGCCAAAAAAACTAAGTATGGAGACTTTAAACACTCTAGAATGATCTTTCCTTCAAAGATTTGATCAAACGTAACTCGTTTAGTCTATTACTTCACCACGAAGTAACAGTTTACCTTGTTACTTCGTGAGAAAGTTATAGTTGGTCAAATGGGCCAACGGGCATGGTACGAACCAAAACGCACTCGATTAGTGTTAATAAGCTTAGATTATCCTTGGGAAGGTTAATACTTGTGATCAAGAATATGAAGTGCCATACAACAAGTCATGGCCAAAAAAACTAAGTGTGGAGACTTTAAACACTCTAGAATGATCTTTTCTTCAACGATTTGATCAAACGTAACTCGTTTAGTCTATTACTTCACCACGAAGTAACAATTTACTTTGTTACTTCGTGAGAAAGTACTAGTTGGTCAAATGGGCCAACGGGCATCTTACGAACCAAAACGCACTCGATTAGTGTTAATAAGCTTAGATTATCCTTGGGAAGGTTAAGACTTGTGATCAAGAATATGAAGTTCCATACAACAAGTCATGGCCAAAAAAACTAAGTATGGAGACTTTAAACACTCTAGAATGATCTTTCCTTCAACCATTTGATCAAACGTAACTCGTTTAGTCTATTACTTCACCACGAAGTAACAATTTACCTTGTTACTTCGTGAGAAAGTTATAGTTGGTCAAATGGGCCAACGGGCATCTTACGAACCAAAACGCACTCGATTAGTGTTAATAAGCTTAGATTATCCTTGGGAAGGTTAATACTTGTGATCAAGAATATGAAGTTCCATACAACAAGTCATGGCCAAAAAAACTAAGTATGGAGACTTTAAACACTCTAGAATGATCTTTCCTTCAAAGATTTGATCAAACGTAACTCGTTTAGTCTATTACTTCACCACGAAGTAACAGTTTACCTTGTTACTTCGTGAGAAAGTTATAGTTTGTCAAATGGGCCAACGGGCATCGTACGAACCAAAACGCACTCGATTAGTGTTAATAAGCTTAGATTATCCTTGGGAAGGTTAATACTTGTGATCAAGAATATGAAGTTCCATACAACAAGTCATGGCCAAAAAAACTAAGTATGGAGACTTTAAACACTCTAGAATGATCTTTCCTTCAACCATTTGATCAAACGTAACTCGTTTAGTCTATTACTTCACCACGAAGTAACAATTTACCTTGTTACTTCGTGAGAAAGTTATAGTTGGTCAAATGGGCCAACGGGCATCTTACGAACCAAAACACACTCGATTAGTGTTAATAAGCTTAGATTATCCTTAGGTTAATACTTGTGATCAAGAATATGAAGTTCCATACAACAAGTCATGGCCAAAAAAACTAAGTATGGAGACTTTAAACACTCTAGAATGATCGTTCCTTCAACCATTTGATCAAACGTAACTCGTTTAGTCTATTACTTCACCACGAAGTAACAATTTACCTTGTTACTTCGTGAGAAAGTTATAGTTGGTCAAATGGGCCAACGGGCATCTTACGAACCAAAACGCACTCGATTAGTGTTAATAAGCTTAGATTATCCTTGGGAAGGTTAAGACTTGTGATCAAGAATATGAAGTTCCATACAACAAGTCATTGCCAAAAAAACTAAGTATGGAGACTTTAAACACTCTAGAATGATCTTTCCTTCAACCATTTGATCAAACGTAACTCGTTTAGTCTATTACTTCACCACGAAGTAACAATTTACCTTGTTACTTCGTGAGAAAGTGATAGTTGGTCAAATGGGCCAACGGGCATCTTACGAACCAAAACACACTCGATTAGTGTTAATAAGCTTAGATTATCCTTAGGTTAATACTTGTGATCAAGAATATGAAGTTCCATACAACAAGTCATGGCCAAAAAAACTAAGTATGGAGACTTTAAACACTCTAGAATGATCTTTCCTTCAACGATTTGATCAAACGTAACTCGTTTAGTCTATTACTTCACAACGAAGTAACAGTTTACCTTGTTACTTCGTGAGAAAGTAATAGTTGGTCAAATGGGCCAACGGGTATCGTACAAACCAAAACGCACTCGATTAGTGTTAATAAGCTTAGATTATCCTTGGGAAGGTTAATACTTGTGATCAAGAATATGAAGTTCCATACAACAAGTCATGGCCAAAAAAACTAAGTATGGAGACTTTAAACACTCTAGAATGATCTTTCCTTCAACCATTTGATCAAACGTAACTCGTTTAGTCTATTACTTCACCACGAAGTAACAATTTACCTTGTTACTTCGTGAGAAAGTTATAGTTGGTCAAATGGGCCAACGGGCATCTTACGAACCAAAACGCACTCGATTAGTGTTAATAAGCTTAGATTATCCTTGGGAAGGTTAATACTTGTGATCAAGAATATGAAGTTCCATACAACAAGTCATGGCCAAAAAAACTAAGTATGGAGACTTTAAACACTCTAGAATGATCTTTCCTTCAAAGATTTGATCAAACGTAACTCGTTTAGTCTATTACTTCACCACGAAGTAACAGTTTACCTTGTTACTTCGTGAGAAAGTTATAGTTTGTCAAATGGGCCAACGGGCATCGTACGAACCAAAACGCACTCGATTAGTGTTAATAAGCTTAGATTATCCTTGGGAAGGTTAATACTTGTGATCAAGAATATGAAGTTCCATACAACAAGTCATGGCCAAAAAAACTAAGTATGGAGACTTTAAACACTCTAGAATGATCTTTCCTTCAACCATTTGATCAAACGTAACTCGTTTAGTCTATTACTTCACCACGAAGTAACAATTTTACCTTGTTACTTCGTGAGAAAGTTATAGTTGGTCAAATGGGCCAACGGGCATCTTACGAACCAAAACACACTCGATTAGTGTTAATCAGCTTAGATTATCCTTAGGTTAATACTTGTGATCAAGAATATGAAGTTCCATACAACAAGTCATGGCCAAAAAAACTAAGTATGGAGACTTTAAACACTCTAGAATGATCGTTCCTTCAACCATTTGATCAAACGTAACTCGTTTAGTCTATTACTTCACCACGAAGTAACAATTTACCTTGTTACTTCGTGAGAAAGTTATAGTTGGTCAAATGGGCCAACGGGCATCTTACGAACCAAAACGCACTCGATTAGTGTTAATAAGCTTAGATTATCCTTGGGAAGGTTAAGACTTGTGATCAAGAATATGAAGTTCCATACAACAAGTCATTGCCAAAAAAACTAAGTATGGAGACTTTAAACACTCTAGAATGATCTTTCCTTCAACCATTTGATCAAACGTAACTCGTTTAGTCTATTACTTCACCACGAAGTAACAATTTACCTTGTTACTTCGTGAGAAAGTGATAGTTGGTCAAATGGGCCAACGGGCATCTTACGAACCAAAACACACTCGATTAGTGTTAATAAGCTTAGATTATCCTTGGGAAGGTTAATACTTGTGATCAAGAATATGAAGTGCCATACAACAAGTCATGGCCAAAAAAACTAAGTATGGAGACTTTAAACACTCTAGAATGATCTTTCCTTCAACCATTTGATCAAACGTAACTCGCTTAGTCTATTACTTCACCACGAAGTAACAATTTACCTTGTTACTTCGTGAGAAAGTTATAGTTGGTCAAATGGGCCAACGGGCATCTTACGAACCAAAACGCACTCGATTAGTGTTAATAAGCTTAGATTATCCTTGGGAAGGTTAATACTTGTGATCAAGAATATGAAGTTCCATACAACAAGTCATGGCCAAAAAAACTAAGTATGGAGACTTTAAACACTCTAGAATGATCTTTCCTTCAACGATTTGATCAAACGTAACTCGTTTAGTCTATTACTTCACAACGAAGTAACAGTTTACCTTGTTACTTCGTGAGAAAGTTATAGTTGGTCAAATGGGCCAACGGGCATGGTACGAACCAAAACGCACTCGATTAGTGTTAATAAGCTTAGATTATCCTTGGGAAGGTTAATACTTGTGATCAAGAATATGAAGTGCCATACAACAAGTCATGGCCAGAAAAACTAAGTATGGAGACTTTAAACACTCTAGAATGATCTTTTCTTCAACGATTTGATCAAACGTAACTCGTTTAGTCTATTACTTCACCACGAAGTAACAATTTACTTTGTTACTTCGTGAGAAAGTAATAGTTGGTCAAATGGGCCAACGGGCATCTTACGAACCAAAACGCACTCGATTAGTGTTAATAAGCTTAGATTATCCTTGGGAAGGTTAAGACTTGTGATCAAGAATATGAAGTTCCATACAACAAGTCATGGCCAAAAAAACTAAGTATGGAGACTTTAAACACTCTAGAATGATCTTTCCTTCAACCATTTGATCAAACGTAACTCGTTTAGTCTATTACTTCACCACGAAGTAACAATTTACCTTGTTACTTCGTGAGAAAGTTATAGTTGGTCAAATGGGCCAACGGGCATCTTACGAACCAAAACGCACTCGATTAGTGTTAATAAGCTTAGATTATCCTTGGGAAGGTTAATACTTGTGATCAAGAATATGAAGTTCCATACAACAAGTCATGGCCAAAAAAACTAAGTATGGAGACTTTAAACACTCTAGAATGATCTTTCCTTCAAAGATTTGATCAAACGTAACTCGTTTAGTCTATTACTTCACCACGAAGTAACAGTTTACCTTGTTACTTCGTGAGAAAGTTATAGTTTGTCAAATGGGCCAACGGGCATCGTACGAACCAAAACGCACTCGATTAGTGTTAATAAGCTTAGATTATCCTTGGGAAGGTTAATACTTGTGATCAAGAATGTGAAGTTCCATACAACAAGTCATGGCCAAAAAAACTAAGTATGGAGACTTTAAACACTCTAGAATGATCTTTCCTTCAACCATTTGATCAAACGTAACTCGTTTAGTCTATTACTTCACCACGAAGTAACAATTTACCTTGTTACTTCGTGAGAAAGTTATAGTTGGTCAAATGGGCCAACGGGCATCTTACGAACCAAAACACACTCGATTAGTGTTAATAAGCTTAGATTATCCTTAGGTTAATACTTGTGATCAAGAATATGAAGTTCCATACAACAAGTCATGGCCAAAAAAACTAAGTATGGAGACTTTAAACACTCTAGAATGATCGTTCCTTCAACCATTTGATCAAACGTAACTCGTTTAGTCTATTACTTCACCACGAAGTAACAATTTACCTTGTTACTTCGTGAGAAAGTTATAGTTGGTCAAATGGGCCAACGGGCATCTTACGAACCAAAACGCACTCGATTAGTGTTAATAAGCTTAGATTATCCTTGGGAAGGTTAAGACTTGTGATCAAGAATATGAAGTTCCATACAACAAGTCATTGCCAAAAAAACTAAGTATGGAGACTTTAAACACTCTAGAATGATCTTTCCTTCAACCATTTGATCAAACGTAACTCGTTTAGTCTATTACTTCACCACGAAGTAACAATTTACCTTGTTACTTCGTGAGAAAGTGATAGTTGGTCAAATGGGCCAACGGGCATCTTACGAACCAAAACACACTCGATTAGTGTTAATAAGCTTAGATTATCCTTAGGTTAATACTTGTGATCAAGAATATGAAGTTCCATACAACAAGTCATGGCCAAAAAAACTAAGTATGGAGACTTTAAACACTCTAGAATGATCTTTCCTTCAACGATTTGATCAAACGTAACTCGTTTAGTCTATTACTTCACAACGAAGTAACAGTTTACCTTGTTACTTCGTGAGAAAGTAATAGTTGGTCAAATGGGCCAACGGGTATCGTACAAACCAAAACGCACTCGATTAGTGTTAATAAGCTTAGATTATCCTTGGGAAGGTTAATACTTGTGATCAAGAATATGAAGTTCCATACAACAAGTCATGGCCAAAAAAACTAAGTATGGAGACTTTAAACACTCTAGAATGATCTTTCCTTCAACCATTTGATCAAACGTAACTCGTTTAGTCTATTACTTCACCACGAAGTAACAATTTACCTTGTTACTTCGTGAGAAAGTTATAGTTGGTCAAATGGGCCAACGGGCATCTTACGAACCAAAACGCACTCGATTCGTGTTAATAAGCTTAGATTATCCTTGGGAAGGTTAATACTTGTGATCAAGAATATGAAGTTCCATACAACAAGTCATGGCCAAAAAAACTAAGTATGGAGACTTTAAACACTCTAGAATGATCTTTCCTTCAAAGATTTGATCAAACGTAACTCGTTTAGTCTATTACTTCACCACGAAGTAACAGTTTACCTTGTTACTTCGTGAGAAAGTTATGGTTTGTCAAATGGGCCAACGGGCATCGTACGAACCAAAACGCACTCGATTAGTGTTAATAAGCTTAGATTATCCTTAGGTTAATACTTGTGATCAAGAATATGAAGTTCCATACAACAAGTCATGGCCAAAAAAACTAAGTATGGAGACTTTAAACACTCTAGAATGATCGTTCCTTCAACCATTTGATCAAACGTAACTCGTTTAGTCTATTACTTCACCACGAAGTAACAATTTACCTTGTTACTTCGTGAGAAAGTTATAGTTGGTCAAATGGGCCAACGGGCATCTTACGAACCAAAACGCACTCGATTAGTGTTAATAAGCTTAGATTATCCTTGGGAAGGTTAAGACTTGTGATCAAGAATATGAAGTTCCATACAACAAGTCATTGCCAAAAAAACTAAGTATGGAGACTTTAAACACTCTAGAATGATCTTTCCTTCAACCATTTGATCAAACGTAACTCGTTTAGTCTATTACTTCACCACGAAGTAACAATTTACCTTGTTACTTCGTGAGAAAGTGATAGTTGGTCAAATGGGCCAACGGGCATCTTACGAACCAAAACACACTCGATTAGTGTTAATAAGCTTAGATTATCCTTAGGTTAATACTTGTGATCAAGAATATGAAGTTCCATACAACAAGTCATGGCCAAAAAAACTAAGTATGGAGACTTTAAACACTCTAGAATGATCTTTCCTTCAACGATTTGATCAAACGTAACTCGTTTAGTCTATTACTTCACAACGAAGTAACAGTTTACCTTGTTACTTCGTGAGAAAGTAATAGTTGGTCAAATGGGCCAACGGGTATCGTACAAACCAAAACGCACTCGATTAGTGTTAATAAGCTTAGATTATCCTTGGGAAGGTTAATACTTGTGATCAAGAATATGAAGTTCCATACAACAAGTCATGGCCAAAAAAACTAAGTATGGAGACTTTAAACACTCTAGAATGATCTTTCCTTCAACCATTTGATCAAACGTAACTCGTTTAGTCTATTACTTCACCACGAAGTAACAATTTACCTTGTTACTTCGTGAGAAAGTTATAGTTGGTCAAATGGGCCAACGGGCATCTTACGAACCAAAACGCACTCGATTCGTGTTAATAAGCTTAGATTATCCTTGGGAAGGTTAATACTTGTGATCAAGAATATGAAGTTCCATACAACAAGTCATGGCCAAAAAAACTAAGTATGGAGACTTTAAACACTCTAGAATGATCTTTCCTTCAAAGATTTGATCAAACGTAACTCGTTTAGTCTATTACTTCACCACGAAGTAACAGTTTACCTTGTTACTTCGTGAGAAAGTTATAGTTTGTCAAATGGGCCAACGGGCATCGTACGAACCAAAACGCACTCGATTAGTGTTAATAAGCTTAGATTATCCTTGGGAAGGTTAATACTTGTGATCAAGAATATGAAGTTCCATACAACAAGTCATGGCCAAAAAAACTAAGTATGGAGACTTTAAACACTCTAGAATGATCTTTCCTTCAACCATTTGATCAAACGTAACTCGTTTAGTCTATTACTTCACCACGAAGTAACAATTTTACCTTGTTACTTCGTGAGAAAGTTATAGTTGGTCAAATGGGCCAACGGGCATCTTACGAACCAAAACACACTCGATTAGTGTTAATAAGCTTAGATTATCCTTAGGTTAATACTTGTGATCAAGAATATGAAGTTCCATACAACAAGTCATGGCCAAAAAAACTAAGTATGGAGACTTTAAACACTCTAGAATGATCGTTCCTTCAACCATTTGATCAAACGTAACTCGTTTAGTCTATTACTTCACCACGAAGTAACAATTTACCTTGTTACTTCGTGAGAAAGTTATAGTTGGTCAAATGGGCCAACGGGCATCTTACGAACCAAAACGCACTCGATTAGTGTTAATAAGCTTAGATTATCCTTGGGAAGGTTAAGACTTGTGATCAAGAATATGAAGTTCCATACAACAAGTCATTGCCAAAAAAACTAAGTATGGAGACTTTAAACACTCTAGAATGATCTTTCCTTCAACCATTTGATCAAACGTAACTCGTTTAGTCTATTACTTCACCACGAAGTAACAATTTACCTTGTTACTTCGTGAGAAAGTGATAGTTGGTCAAATGGGCCAACGGGCATCTTACGAACCAAAACACACTCGATTAGTGTTAATAAGCTTAGATTATCCTTGGGAAGGTTAATACTTGTGATCAAGAATATGAAGTGCCATACAACAAGTCATGGCCAAAAAAACTAAGTATGGAGACTTTAAACACTCTAGAATGATCTTTCCTTCAACCATTTGATCAAACGTAACTCGCTTAGTCTATTACTTCACCACGAAGTAACAATTTACCTTGTTACTTCGTGAGAAAGTTATAGTTGGTCAAATGGGCCAACGGGCATCTTACGAACCAAAACGCACTCGATTAGTGTTAATAAGCTTAGATTATCCTTGGGAAGGTTAATACTTGTGATCAAGAATATGAAGTTCCATACAACAAGTCATGGCCAAAAAAACTAAGTATGGAGACTTTAAACACTCTAGAATGATCTTTCCTTCAACGATTTGATCAAACGTAACTCGTTTAGTCTATTACTTCACAACGAAGTAACAGTTTACCTTGTTACTTCGTGAGAAAGTTATAGTTGGTCAAATGGGCCAACGGGCATGGTACGAACCAAAACGCACTCGATTAGTGTTAATAAGCTTAGATTATCCTTGGGAAGGTTAATACTTGTGATCAAGAATATGAAGTGCCATACAACAAGTCATGGCCAGAAAAACTAAGTATGGAGACTTTAAACACTCTAGAATGATCTTTTCTTCAACGATTTGATCAAACGTAACTCGTTTAGTCTATTACTTCACCACGAAGTAACAATTTACTTTGTTACTTCGTGAGAAAGTAATAGTTGGTCAAATGGGCCAACGGGCATCTTACGAACCAAAACGCACTCGATTAGTGTTAATAAGCTTAGATTATCCTTGGGAAGGTTAAGACTTGTGATCAAGAATATGAAGAAGAAAGAAGGTTTATAAAAAGTAAAAATGCGGGGTACTACATCAGGAGCCGAGCGTTGTACCCAATCACTCGTTCCAAACAAAAAAGGGGTTTATAAGAACACCCCAAAAGATGAGCCAAAAGGCAATGCTCGAGATATCCAACCTAACAAGCGCCTTCCCACTAGAGCAATGACCGCCCGTGAGAGTGTAGTATCTAGAAGTCACACCCAAAGTCAAAGTGTGCAATCCAAATACCTTCTCCCACATAGGGAGGCCAAGGCCTTTGTGAGAAGGGCGCACTTCCTCGAAGATGTGTACACCACCCGTGAGAGTAAGATACTTAGAAGTTGTTCCCGATGAGGGCTTACATAAGCATCCTCTCCCACATAGGGAGGCGTATACATTTCGAGCGAAGCCAAAATGATCGTGACTATTACAAAAAAGAGCGTACCACAAAGTCGGGTACCTCGTAAAATAACCTAATCTATAATAGGAAGGGATTACAACAAATAATGACAACAAAATCTATCAAGAGGAGACAACCACTCCAAAAATCTAGCTTCAAGCTTCATGACCTCGGCTTAGGGTGTCGAAATGTAGGCCAACACATCTTGTCTTTCTCAATGAGGAGCCGGACCTTGTGGCTAGCCAAAGTGCTCGGTTGACGACCGTTGATGCGAAGAATACATGCTTCATTAGCAAGTTGATCTGCCACTTGGTTGCCCTCCCTATATGTATGATGCATGGTCCCATTGACAAGGACCAATAGGGTGCGAATCTCTTCAAGTTGCCGAATGATCTTCCATGGGCCTCCTTTCTTCGCATTCACAATGGGTAAGGTGATAAGGGCATCCGTTTCAATATCCACGTCTCGCACTCCGAGAGAATGGCAATATTGGAGACCTTGGTAAATGGCCAAGAGCTCCGCTTCGACATTCGTCATAGGCTCCAAAGCAATGTGATACGTCCAAGCACAATTCCCGTAATGGTCACGAAGAATACCACCACCGCCGGCCATCCCGGGGTTCCCTTTAGAACTACCATCCGTGTTGAGCTTCCATCGCCCTTCCCCCGGCTTCTTCCACACAACCTCAATGGGCGGTTTTAGACGGACTCTAGCAAGTTTGATACCCCACACATCAACCACGTATTTGGAGCCTCGCCAAAGAATCTCCTCACACGGATTGATGGTGAAGAGGTCAATGACATGACGGACCACCCTATGAATAATGATTTTGGCATTCATCGGAACGCCGTTGTGTCTAGCCGCATTTCTTGCCGTCCAAATGTACCATAACACCAAGATAGGAACAATAATACGAATGTGGCCGGGGGGGTGTGACGCCTCGCCTTAATCCAATACGCAATTAAATTGTTCCAAGAAATGAATACCGGATGCTTTATATGGAAAGTGCGGAAAAAGTAAGACCATACCTCTTGGGCAAGCGGGCTAGACCAAAAGACGTGGTCCGTAGTCTCAACATCCCGGCAACAATTGCATTGCGAGATAATCTCCATCTCCAAGCGTTTAGCGATCTTTTGATCCATAGGTAGAAGATTTTGCACATATCGCCACGCAAAGAAGGAGATATTCGGAAGGAGTAGACGATGCCAAAGGAACCTATAGATGCCGGAAGGTGTATAGGGGTCACAAATGGAGCGGCGTGCGGACTTAGTAGAGAAAAGCCCATTAGGGTCAAGCTTCCAAAGAGGACAATCTTTTCCTTCTTGATAAATGGGGACCTCCACCACACGAGCCACCTCATCATCCTCCAAAACCTCCTCAAGTTTAACAATGTCCCATTCCCCGTTGACCCAAAAGTCACTAATGCGCATGCGGGAGTTAATTTGCACTCCATCTCGGGGTCTAAGAAGGCCATCTTTCAACCATTGATCCACCCAAAAGAGGGATGAGCCATCCTTGATGTTCCAAAACATATGTTGTTGGGCTTTGGGAGCCGCTTTAGTCAATCTTCTCCATCCTCTAAAGTCCCATGTTTTGCTACTAAAGATAGGATCTCGCGTAGCGTACCTAGACATCATGATACGATATCCACCAATGATGAATGGTATTCGTATGCTAAACGTAGGATCGTTATCTTCAGGTTATTTGGATGGAACCTCGACCCGTTGCCTTAGTACAAATAGGAACCTTGGTATGGAGACCGCGACCCGCTACTTGATACAAAACACGAACCTTGGTATAATGAAGACGCCACAAACGGTTATGGAGGGTGCCGTTTGATAAGTCGGATTTGAACGCCACAAACGAGGGTGATGAACCCGTTTGATAAGTTCGGAAATAGCTCTTCAAAGAACCAAAGAGAATAAATCTCACAAACTTTATAAATATGATAAGTGTTGTCTTACAATGAAAATGGTCTCCCTAATTTATAGGAGAGACAAACTTGGTCACTAAGAAATCAACTATGACCTTCCAACAACTTCTAGGAAAAGGAAATACATTAACTAGACTAGAAAATGATGAAAAAGACTTCTAGAAAAAGAAAATACATTAACTAGACTAGGAAATGATGAAAGAGTGGTCAAAACTCGTTTTTGACTTTTGACCATGTTTTAAAAGGTCACTTGGATCAGATTTGACCATCTTTGTTGCTCATTTGGGCCTCCTTTATCATTATGGACCCAAACTTGGTTAATTAGGCCATAAAGAGATGCTCCCATCTTCTTAGCACGCCCTCTTGTGATTGGCCCATTTGAAGTGTGAATTTGGTCCATTCTTGTGACATCTTCTTCATTTGAGTTCTTGTAGTCTTCTTCTTTTGTCACCGTGTCCAAATTTGCATCATTCCCCTCCTCTTGAAAAGGATTTGTCCTCAAATCTGTATCACCTGCATTAAAAGGACTCAAATCAGACACGTTGAAAGTAGCACTAACATTATACTCACCAGGAAGATCCAACTTGTAAGCATTGTCATTGATGCGCTCAATCACTTGAAAAGGTCCATCTCCTCTTGGCAATAATTTGGAATGTCTCTTTTCGGGAAACCTTTCCTTTCTCATGTGCAACCAAACCCAATCTCCCAGTTCAAAGACCATCTTTCGACGCCCCTTGTTTGCTTGCTTGGCATATTGTTGAGTTCTCTTTTCAATATTGAGCCTTGTCTTCTCATGTATCTGCTTAACAAAATCAGCCTTTTTCTTGCCATCTAAATTCACATACTCAGAAGTAGGTAATGGAGTTAAGTCCAATGGTGTCAAAGGATTAAAACCATAAACAATTTCAAATGGTGAGAATTTAGAAGCAGAATGCACAGTTCTATTGTAAGCAAATTCAACATGTGGTAGACAATCTTCCCAAGTCTTAATATTCTTCTTTATAATTGCCCTCAATAGCATAGACAAAGTCCTATTTACTACTTCAGTTTGACCATCAGTTTGTGGGTGACAAGTAGTAGAAAACAACAACTTTGTACCTAACTTACACCACAAGGTCTTCCAAAAGTAACTCAAAAACTTTGCATCTCTATCCGAAACAATGGTTCTTGGCATTCCATGCAATCTCACAATTTCTTTAAAGAACAAATCAGCAATGTGAGAAGCATCATCAGTTTTGTGACATGGAATAAAATGTGCCATTTTAGAAAATCTATCCACAACCACAAAAACAGAATCCCTACCATGTTTTGTTCTTGGCAATCCCAACACAAAATCCATAGAAATATCAATCCAAGGTGTAGTAGGAATTGGTAAAGGAGTATACAAACCGTGATTTTGCACTTTGGACTTAGCTTGTTTACAAGTGATGCATCTGCCGCATGTTCTTTCAACATCCCTTTTCATGTGTGGCCAAAAGAAATGTTCTTGCAGAATTGCTAAGGTCTTTGCAATGCCAAAGTGTCCCATTAGTCCTCCTCCATGAGCTTCATGCACAAGTAATTCCCTCAAAGAACAATTAGGCACACAAAGTTTATTTTCTCTAAACAAAAATCCATCTTGCCTAAAGAATTTACCACTAGCATGATTTTCACAATCTTGATACTCAACTTGAAAATCAGAATCATCCTTATACAAATCCTTGATGTACTCAAAACCAAGCAACTTTGAATCAAGAGTAGTAAGTAAAGCATACCTTCGAGAAAGGGCATCAGCAACCACATTCTCCTTACCTTGCTTGTATCGAATGACATAAGGAAATGTTTCAATGAATTCTACCCATCGTGCATGCCTCTTATTGAGCTTGTGTTGGCCCTTCAAATGCTTCAAAGATTCATGATCCGTGTGAATCACAAACTCCTTAGGCCAAAGGTAGTGCTGCCATGTGTTTAAGGCCCGAACCAAAGCATACAACTCCTTGTCATAAGTTGGATAATTCAAGGCTGCTCCTCTTAGCTTTTCACTAAAGTAAGCTATGGGCTTTCCATCTTGCATAAGAACAGCACCTATTCCAATTCCTGAAGCATCACACTCAATTTCAAAAGTTTTAGAAAAGTTAGGCAAAGTAAGTAAAGGAGCATTGGTTAACTTTTCTTTGAGTAATTGAAAAGCCTTTTCTTGTTCCTCTTCCCACTTGAATCCAACGTTTTTCTTTATCACTTCGGTGATTGGTGCAGCTATGGTGCTAAAATCCTTCACAAACCGTCGGTAAAAACTTGCCAATCCATGAAAACTTCGAATATTTCCCACACTTGTTGGACTTGGCCAATCTTGTATTGCCTTGACTTTCTCTTCATCAACACGTATACCCTGTGCACTCACAACAAATCCTAGAAATACAAGATTATCCGTGCAAAAAGTACACTTTTTCAAGTTAGCAAACAACTCTTGTTTTCTTAGAACATCCAAAACAAGCTTCAAGTGTTCAACATGATCACCCAAGTTCTTACTATAAATCAGAATATCATCAAAATAGACAACTACAAATTTTCCAATAAAAGCTCGCAAAACATGGTTCATCAATCTCATAAAAGTGCTAGGTGCATTAGTTAAACCAAAAGGCATCACTAACCATTCATACAAACCATATTTTGTCTTGAAAGCAGTTTTCCATTCATCTCCCTCTCTCATTCTTATTTGTTGATAACCACTTTTCAAATCAATTTTAGAAAAAATGCAAGATCCATGCAATTCATCAAGCATATCATCTAAACGAGGTATGGGGGTGGCGGTATTTTACCGTAATATTGTTGATTGCTCGACAATCAGTGCACATTCTCCACGAACCATCCTTCTTTGGGACCAAAAGTACAGGTACGGCACAAGGACTCATGCTTTCCCTCACGTACCCTTTTTCCATGAGTTCCTCAACTTGCTTTTGCAACTCCTTCGTCTCCTCTGGATTCGTCCGATATGGTGGGCGGTTAGGAATCGCAGCTCCAGGTACAAAATCAATTTGATGTTCAATCCCTCGAATAGGTGGCAATCCCGGTGGTATATCTTCGGGAAACACATCATCATAATCCTGCAAAATAGATGCAATAGAGCTTGGCAAGGAAGGAGTTAGTTCGTTAGTGCTAAAAAATGTCCCCTTGTAAAAGAGTGCAATCATTGGTTGTTTCAAGAACATTGCTCTCTTCAACTCACTTGTTTTTGCAAAAAAGCTCTCTTTTTTTCTCTCTTTTTTTCTCTCAGTTGCCAAAGCTTCAATTTCTTTTTTATTGGCAATTTTCTGTTTTTCACTCATTTCTTTTTGTATACTCTCTTTTTTTTGCTCATTTTCTTTCTTTTGGAACCTCACTTGATCCTCAAATATTTCTTTTGGTGATAAAGGAACAAGAGTGATTTTCCTCTCATTGTGGGCAAAAGAATACTTGTTCGTAAAGCCATTGTGGTTAACTTTACGATCAAATTGCCATGGACGCCCCAAGAGTATATGTCCAGCTTGCATTGGAACTACATCACACAAAACTTCATCCTTGTACTTCCCAATGCTAAAAGAAATCAGCACTTGCTTGTTGACTTTCACTTCGGCACAATCATTGAACCATTGCAACTTGTATGGTCGAAGATGTTTCATCGTGGGCAAGTCAAGCTTCTCGACCAAAGTAGTGCTTGCAACATTAGCGCAACTCCCCCCATCAATTATCACACTACATACCTTGTTAAGAACATGACATCTAGTGTAAAAGATGTTCTCTCGTTGCTCACTTTCCTCGTCCTTTGCTTGCACATTCAAAATTCTTCTTGTAACCAAAACATAATCTCCATGAGCAGCCCCTTCTTCATCATTATCATCCCCCGAGGATTGTATTGATTCATGATCAGCCTCATCATCGGTTTCAAACCCACCATCTTCTTTAATCAACATGACTCTTTTATTTGGACATTGGTTGGCAACATGACCCCTGCCTTGACATTTAAAACATTTAATGTCACGATTTCTAGAACTTGAAGGGTCAAATTTACCTTGCATTCCTTGGCTGGTCGGTTCTTGTTTGGCATCGGTCTTTGACTTAACCATGGGCTTTTCTTCTTTTCTCGGGTAGTTTGGTTTCCAAGCGGATGAATTTGAGCCTTGAGATGCACGAGTGCCTCTTCTTTTGAGTTGTTGCTCAACCTTGATAGCCATATGCACCATGTCTTCTAGCTCCACATAATGTTGCATTTCTACTCTATCTTGGATTTCTGGATTCAACCCATTCAAGAACCTTGCCATTGTAGCTTCTCTATCTTCTTCAATATTTGCCCGGATCATAGCAATCTCCATTTCTTGATAATAGTCCTCCACACTTCGATTGCCTTGTTTAAGCCGCTGCAGCTTTTGGTACAAGTCCCTATAATAATGACTAGGAACAAACCTCCTTCTCATAACAACTTTCATTTCTTCCCATGTTGCTACTGGACGTTCACCATTACGTCTCCTATTCAAGGTTAGTTGATCCCACCACACAATAGCATAATCAGAAAATTCAATAGCCGCAAGCTTAACCTTCTTCATTTCAGAATAGTTATGGCAATCAAAAACTAGTTCAACTTTCTTTTCCCACTCAAGATAGGCTTCGGGATCATTCTTACCTTGGAAAGATGGAATATTCATCTTTATACTTCCCAAGTTGTTATCTTCTCTAACTCGTCTTTCACGCCTTCTAGTTACCACCGTTGACAAACTATCATCGGAATCATCATCATATGACTCTTCATCTTCTCCCCTTCTACGTCGAGTACTTTCATTACGTGGCTGCCTTTGTGGAGACTCCCTTTCGACCCTATCCAACCTCTCATTTAATGGCTCCAATTGATCTTTCATCAGATTTCCCAAATAACCCATCAATGCTTGAACTTGAAGTTCACTCATTATTGGTGGTGCTCCTTCGTTGGTGTTTTCTCGAGACATAATAACCTGCAAAAAAAATGTTAGAAAGAAAGAAACCTCACAACACTCCCTTACGTGTTTACTCTCAAGGTATTTTTTTTTCACTCAAAATATGTCACTCGTGTATCACTCTAATATATCGGCTTTTTCCCTCTAATAATCTCACACTCACTGCCTTTTTCCACTCTTATATTCTCTATAGGTTCTTCTCGAACTAAATCGAACAAAATCAAACAAAGGTGGCGAGAAACACGATTCTGGTTTCAATGTTGACTCGCGATTGGCTTAACATCCATCCAACATTGCTTCCAGAACTTTTTTTTCAACTATTGTGACAAGAGTCAGGATTCTGGTTTCAATGTTGACCAGCAATTGACTTAACATCCATTCAACATTGCTTCCAGAAGGAAATCAACAACAAAAGAAATAAAGTTGACACTTCTCTTTTTTTTTTTTTTTTGGTACCACTATATTTTTTTTCCTTTTTTTATGATACGATATCCACCAATGATGAATGGTATTCGTATGCTAAACGTAGGATCGTTATCTTCAGGTTGTTTGGATGGAACCTCGACCCGTTGCCTTAGTACAAATAGGAACCTTGGTATGGAGACCGCGACCCGCTACTTGATACAAAACACGAACCTTGGTATAATGAAGACGCCACAAACGGTTATGGAGGGTGCCGTTTGATAAGTCGGATTTGAACGCCACAAACGAGGGTGATGAACCCGTTTGATAAGTTCGGAAATAGTTCTTCAAAGAACCAAAGAGAATAAATCTCACAAACTTTATAAATATGATAAGTGTTGTCTTACAATGAAAATGGTCTCCCTAATTTATAGGAGAGACAAACTTGGTCACTAAGAAATCAACTATGACCTTCCAACAACTTCTAGGAAAAGGAAATACATTAACTAGACTAGAAAATGATGAAAAAGACTTCTAGAAAAAGAAAATACATTAACTAGACTAGGAAATGATGAAAGAGTGGTCAAAACTCGTTTTTGACTTTTGACCATGTTTTAAAAGGTCACTTGGATCAGATTTGACCATCTTTGTTGCTCATTTGGGCCTCCTTTATCATTATGGACCCAAACTTGGTTAATTAGGCCATAAAGAGATGCTCCCATCTTCTTAGCACGCCCTCTTGTGATTGGCCCATTTGAAGTGTGAATTTGGTCCATTCTTGTGACATCTTCTTCATTTGAGTTCTTGTAGTCTTCTTCTTTTGTCACCGTGTCCAAATTTGCATCACATCATGTATTTGGCCCATAAAGAGTCTTGCAAGCGAAACCTCCACCAAAGTTTAAGACCAAAGGCTTCCACCAAGCAATGAAGAGAGGAAATATTAAGTCCACCCATGGCAAACGGTTTGCAAATTCTTTCCCAACTTCTCCAATGGATCTTCCTCCTTTCCTCGTTCGAGCCCCAAAGAAACCGAACAAAAATTTTCTCTAAGTGTTCGAGAACGCAAGCCGAAGGTACCATGATTTGACAAAGGTAGATCGGAATGGAGCAAAGGACGCTTTTGATGAGAGTGAGGCGGCCACCAAAATTAAGGAATTTCAATTCCCAACCACTTATTAGGCCGCGGATTTGGTCAATCCACATATCAAAGTAGGCTTGTTGCATTCTTCCACGGATAATGGGGGCACCAAGATAAGTAATGGGGAACTCACCTCTCTCAAAGCCCGTGAGGGCGTGTATGGCATGGACATGCGCACCATTAATCCGGGGGGATGTGATGAAGCAACTTTTGGATGCATTGATGTGTTGGCCCGAGGCATTTTCATAAAGATGTAAGAAGTCCATGAGCTTGGCCATGTTGTCCAAAGATCCCTTAACAAATATAATGCAATCGTCCGCATAAGCCAAATGAGACACATCCATAACGCCACCATTATTGAGATAAAGATCCGGATTGCGCTCATAAAGTTGGTTAAGACCTCTAGAAAGGAATTCGGCGGCAATAATGAAGAGAGCGGGAGATATGGGGTCGCCTTGACGTACTCCATGCTTAGACTCAAAGAAGCCGTGGCAAGCACCATTGACAAGCACGGAGAAGAAGCAATTCTCCACGCAATTCTTAATGAGATCAATCCACTTCCGAGAGAATCCGAACTTAGTAAGGCATTGATATAGGAACCTCCAACTCAATCTATCATAAGCTTTCTCCATATCAAGTTTCACCACAAGATTGTGCACATCTCTTTTTGCATTAAGATTAGAGGCCAATTCTTGGGCAAGAAGGATATTGTCACCAATAAGGCGCCCTTTGACAAAACCACTTTGATTAAGAGAAATAATATTGGGTAAAAGAGAGGCTAACCGGTCATTGAGGAGTTTAGAAATGATCTTGTAACTCACGTTACAAAGACTAATCGGCCTATAGTCTTTCCATTCCTTGGGATCTTTCTTCTTCGGGATAAGAACAATGTTGGTCGCCTTGAAGATGCGAGGAAAGGTGGTGCCACGAAAGACATCCAAAACCGCCTCAAGAATATCCTCTTTAATAATATCCCAACAAGATTGATAGAAGTGGGCATTGAAACCATCCGGGCCCGCCACACTATCCGAGCTAAGATCAAAGACAACCTCTTTAACCTCTTCAAGATTCGGGGGCCGGCAAAGCCAAGTGTTGTCACTCTCGGAAATAAGGCTAGGAATGAAATCAAGACTGTGGTCCTCGTTAGTATCAGTATTAGAAGTAAGGAGATTTTTATAATACCTCACGGCCGAATTGCCAATCTCATCGGGGTTGTCCACCAAAAGACCATTCTCGTGAATGCGAAAGATCTTGGCCTTTGCTTGTTTCTTCTTGGCCATAGCTTGGAAGAGCCTCGTGTTGCGCTCCCCTTCAATGGCCCATTTGCATTTCGCCCGTTGTTTCCAATATTCCGATTCCATAGTGCGAGTGAGAACAAAATCGGCATAACACTTATTCACCAAGGAACGGGAAGTAGGAGTGGGATCATGGTCATGGATAATCTCGGCTTGCTTGAGAGCTTCCTCCTTATCCTTAATATTTTGAAAGATATTGCCGAAGGTGTTCCTATTCCAACTTTTGAGCTCCTTTCTCAACCGAATAAGTTTATCCCCAAGTTTGAATAGCCCCGAACACGTAGTAGATTGGCTCCAACTCTCCTTAACTTTCCCAAGAAAGTCCTTATGCTTGATCCACATGTTTTGAAACCGAAAGGCCCTCGGCTTACGAGAGAGGATCCGCTCGAAATGGATAAAGAGTGGGTTATGGTCCGAATGAAGTCTAGCCTCGTGGACGATCCGAGTGTTGGCAAAAGACGAACTCCAATCGAAGTTGATGAGAGCACGATCAAGCCGAGTCCGAGTCCCATTGCTAGCCCAAGTGAAGGGGTTGCCTTCATACCCGGCGTCTTGAAGACCACAATCATCAATACAATCATGGAAGTCATCCATCTCCCCAATACTAGGCGGATTGATACCCTTTTTTTCCTCTTCCTTAAGAACAACATTGAAGTCCCCCACAACTAACCACGGTTTTTGATCATCACTTCTTCGAAGACCATCCCAAAGGGGATGTCGAAGAGCCCGAGTTTTAGCGGCATAAACAAAGGTGCATAATAAAGGATGAGGGAGGATATGAGACGAAATGACACAATGAACAAATTGGTCATGATCCTCTAGAACCTCAATATGCATATCACTATCACCAAAGACCCAAATCTTGTTGTTGATATTAGAGAAAGCCGAGTCGTAATGGAACTTTTTCCGGAATTTATGCGCATCAAATCTAGCTTTAGGTTCAAGAAGAACAAGAACCTTAGGCTTATTACGAAGGACCAAATTCGCAACATTATCACCATTATTACGTTTACCAACTCCCCGCACGTTCCAACAAACAAATAACATCAACAAGATGGGGGGTGAGACGTACCTTCACGAGCAAGCAAGGCCCGTTTGGCTTTCAATTTTTCCTTCTTTCTTTGGCTTTTGCTTTTCGGAGAAGGAGAGCTAGAGTCAACTCTTTTGGAGTTAGAGTTTTCAAGGTCCGACTCCTCCACTATAGTATCATTATTCCCGTCCTCCTCGTTGGCGCTCCAATGTGGAGAGCTAGGAGCAAAAGGGGAAGGGTAGGTATCAAGTAAGAAGTAGGCGTCGTGGGATTGGAGCCTTGGTGACATAGTCTTAGATTTTTTACGGATGTTGGAATCCGAGAGTCTAGCACCGTCATCGTTATCATCCCTAAGAATCCTATCCTCGGCATCCTTCTCGCAAGCTTTCCTTTCCACTTCCTCATTGCTCAAAGTAGTGTCGTCAACCTCTTTAGTAAGCTCCTTATGACCTTGATCAAGAATGTGATAAGGGTTCGGATCACCTCTATTAAGAAGTATCTTCGGGGGTACGTTAGTAACATGAGATGTAGGATGAGAGGCATTCTTTTGACTCTTCTCCTTCCACACAAAGGAAGAAGAAACTTGTTGCTTCGGTCCATGGTTGTCATCCATTTTATCAACCTCCTCTTTAGTTTTTTCCATGTCGCACTCCTCAAGCCTATGTCCTACTCTTTGGCACTTACGGCAATAGTTAGGAAGATTTTCATAGACCACCTTTTGCTTGACGATGCTCACTTTTCCGTGCACATCCTCCACTCCCCATTCTATAACTTCCTTAAGTGGTTCAAGGAGATTCACTTCAACACATATCCGAGGGTAGTCGGGACGAGACATGGTTGCCGCTCCTTCATCAAGACGTAATGGTCTTCCAAGGTAGTTACCAATATTCATAAGGGCACTTCTTTCACAAAAGCGCATATTCAAGTTTGGGAGGCCAATCCAAACGGGAGCAATAGGAGGCTCAAGCTCGGGATCAAAGTCCGGCGTCCATTTGTAGATGGAACCATTTAGGTCGAGGAACCGAAGATTCTTTTTCAACCATAGCCGGGTGTAGTCCTCTTCCATAGTCAATTTGAGCATCACATGTCGCGGACCTATAGGTCCAAGAGTGTACGAGCCCTTGAGCTTAAGCTTCGCCATTTTGTTATGAATGTAGGTGTAGCTCGGCTTGAGAAGATTGAAACGAAGAATAAGGACAAGTTTGAGCCTTTCATCAAGAGCTTTCACCTCCTCTTTTTTGAATACAAGCATGTGTCTACCGTTAACAAGACGAGGTTCCATTGTCTTGAGGGTTGGATCATCTACAAGAGATCGATTGATATCATAGAGCCTTGTGGGGGCGGCCGCTTGAGCATAAGAACCTCGTCGGATCGGGGGACGCACTTGAAAAGGACGAGGGTTGTCCGGCGCCAAATTCACCTTCTTATCAAAAGTAGGTGGCTCAAGAGAAGATGGTGGAGCTAACAATGGCTTCACAACTTTAGCAAAGTTGTTGGATAGTGGCGGGAAATGACCGGTCCCAATTTTTTGGGTGGGGCCACCCAAAGGGAGTGATTGTTCAACACTATTAAGGTCCAAATTTGCGGTTGACTTCTCCAAATTCGGAGTTGACCGAGTCAAAGGGTCCACAATGGTCTTACATAAGTTAGAGTTGACTTTGTCATCCTTTTCGAGCAAAATGAGGTTCGAGTTCATAAGTGCCACTTTATCATGTCCAAAGGAATATAAAAACAAGTTCGTCTCGGAAGTTGGAGCGATGATATTTGACGGTCGGTCAACATTCTCTTGAGGAAGGCTGACAGTTGACTTTTCGTTTGACTCAGTTGACTTTTCAGAAGTCAATGGAGGTGATGTGGCAGTAGGTCCCACGTTTTCCATTAAAGTATTGGGGTTGACCAAAGGAGGGTCAACACTCTTGCATGTTGAAGTGTCCAAATGGGGTGAAGACATGTGTAAGGTATGGTCCACATCCATGGTGGGGGACAAAGGGACAAGACAAGAGCACTCTTGTCCCCTTAATGCTCTTACACATCCACCACCACACAAGGCTCAAGGTAGTGGAGTGTGGTGTGTTCTTGTCACCACTACCAACCCCAAAACCCTAGTTGACCGCCGCCACCACCAAGTTGACCGGAGGGAGGTGGCGCACGGCGGCGCACCGGAGCCGCGCCGGAAAGTTGCCGGAAAATGGTCGGAAATAGCGCACCACCGTCGGAAAAACCTCTAGAGCACGGATCCGAGCGTCAAAAACACCCCTAACACCCAAATCCGTCGGAAATCGCCACCAAAACCACCAAAAACGACGCAAATCAAGAAAAACACCACCACAAAGAGCAAAAGAGGAGCGCAAAAACGGTAACCACCTAAACACCAAGAAATCCGAAGCCCAAACACACCAAACACAAGAAGACCAAAAGATAAACAAAAAAAGAGATGAAGAACACCACACAAAAACGTGTGAATCGTGATTCTCCTTAAATCCTAGCAAAAGAAGGTCCAAGAACCAACTCGGGATTCAAGTACGCACCACAATCCAAGAACGTTAACCGAATTCAAAACTCAAATCACAAGACCATAGCATATGGCGTGAACACCATGATGAGGAACATGCGATTTGAATTCCAAATAGGGGCGTGATGTTGGAAGGCAAGAGGGGGAGAAAGACGAACTATAAAAACAACAATCGGAACCAAGAGCGAAAAACTTAAAGGAATCCGCCATGGCCAAACGAAAAACACGAGCAAGACAACAACGAATTCATTCCTCCTATTTGGACCAACCGTTCGTTAGGGATGTCTCCAACAACTTCGTGAGGAGGTTGTTGTGCCCCAACGATACCGGTGCCGTAGAGAGGAGGAACGAAGACGAAGAAAGCTTCACTTACAACAATGGCGGAACGAGAAAATGCTTCAAAACCCCTCGAAATCACCACTTGGAACGATCCTCTTGCAACAACGAAGATGATGGCATGATTTTCGAGAAGAAAAACCACTCACCGCCGTCGTGGAAGTCCGGGGAAGGGCCGGCCGTGTGTGAACAAGGAGGAGAGAGAAGAGAGCTTTTTGTTTTTCGTGATTTGTGATTGTCTTGTGATAAAGAGTATATCTGATAAAGAATATGTTGTGATCAAGAATATGAAGTTCCATACAACAAGTCATGGCCAAAAAAACTAAGTATGGAGACTTTAAACACTCTAGAATGATCGTTCCTTCAACCATTTGATCAAACGTAACTCGTTTAGTCTATTACTTCACCACGAAGTAACAATTTACCTTGTTACTTCGTGAGAAAGTTATAGTTGGTCAAATGGGCCAACGGGCATCTTACGAACCAAAACGCACTCGATTAGTGTTAATAAGCTTAGATTATCCTTGGGAAGGTTAAGACTTGTGATCAAGAATATGAAGTTCCATACAACAAGTCATGGCCAAAAAAACTAAGTATGGAGACTTTAAACACTCTAGAATGATCTTTCCTTCAACCATTTGATCAAACGTAACTCGTTTAGTCTATTACTTCACCACGAAGTAACAATTTACCTTGTTACTTTGTGAGAAAGTTATAGTTGGTCAAATGGGCCAACGGGCATCTTACGAACCAAAACGCACTCGATTAGTGTTAATCAGCTTAGATTATCCTTAGGTTAATACTTGTGATCAAGAATATGAAGTTCCATACAACAAGTCATGGCCAAAAAAACTAAGTATGGAGACTTTAAACACTCTAGAATGATCTTTCCTTCAACGATTTGATCAAACGTAACTCGTTTAGTCTATTACTTCACAACGAAGTAACAGTTTACCTTGTTACTTCGTGAGAAAGTAATAGTTGGTCAAATGGGCCAATGGGTATCGTACAAACCAAAACGCACTCGATTAGTGTTAATAAGCTTAGATTATCCTTGGGAAGGTTAATACTTGTGATCAAGAATATGAAGGAAATAAAAAGGTTTATAAAAGGAAAAAATGGGGGGAGGTACTACATATCGAGACCGTGTGGTGTACCCCACCCATACGGTCGCCAACAATAAAGAGAAATAGAAATCTCAACAACAAAGAAGAGCATATCGCAAAACTGGATACCTCGAAAAAGAAAGTAAGCCTAGTGCTAAAAACCGTGAAGCGGCCTATAACAAGGATAAGTAAGCAAAGCTAAGTGATTTTGGATGACTCAAATAGGCTTATTTGCTTCCACAATTCATCACCAACTGGTTCCCAACACGGATGTGGTTTCCGTTCCATATAGTCATCAAGAATGTCGTCAATTTGGTGGAGGCGCTCAAAAGTCATCTCCTCGGTCCTAAGGCAATGAATAATTTCTTCCGCCTTAATTTCCAAGTCCGATTTCTTCTCTTCCTCAACGTCCTCTTTGACTTCCCTCTCAATGGTATTCTCTTGTTGGCTAGTCTCTTCTTCATCACTGCTTTGTTCATCTTTTTCTAGTTCTTCGGGTTCCACAACTTCCTCTATTTTCTTCTCTTTTTCCTGTTTTGGACTTGCATTGTCCTCCCTCAAAATCATATCTTCAATGTCTTTTTTTTCATCTTTTCGCAACTCTTCGTCGCTTAAGAGATGTTCGTTTTCATCATTAGTCGGGATTGGAGCAACGTTCCTCTTAGCTTGCCAAACAAAGGTCCTCGGTTTTTGGGTATCCTCAACCTTCTCATTAGTTCCTTGAGTTTTCTCCACACCACATTCTTCAAGTGTATGGCCCATTCTTTGACATTTCCGGCAATAAGATGGAAGATTTTCATATATGACCTTTTGCTTGACGATATCCACTTGACCATGCACATCTTCTATTCCCCATTCAATTTCTTCTTTCAATGAATCAAGGAGGTTGATCTCAACGCATATCCGAGGGTAATCCGGGCGTGACATAGTGGCCGCACCTTCATCGAGCCTCAACGGTCTTCCAAAGTAAGAGCCAATATTCATAAGGGCATTTCTCTCACAAAACCGCATGTTAAGGTTTGGAAAACCAATCCACACGGGAGCTATCGGGGGATCAAGATCGGGATCGAACTCCGGGGTCCATTTATAGATTGAGCCATTAAGATCAAGGAATCGAAGGTCCTTCTTCATCCATAGGCGAGTATAATCCTCCTCCGTGGTCAATTTTAACATGACGTGGCGAGGTCCAATAGGACCAAGTGTGTATTTGCCTTTGAGTTTGAGTCTCGCCATCTTGTTGTGAATAAAGTTGTAGCTCGGCTTAACGAGAGGGAAACGAAGGATCAAGACAAGCTTAAGCCTCTCATCAAGCGCTTTAATTTCCTCCTTCTTGAAGACAATCATAGGTTTTCCTTTGATAAATCGAAGATCCATTGTAGTGAGAGTAGGATCATCAATCAAAGAGCGGTTTATATCATAATGTCTCGTGGGAGCGGCCGTTTGCGCATAAGAAGCGCGACGCAATGGAGCACGAATTTGATACGGGCGAGGATTGTCCGGTGCCACATTTGGTTGTCTCGAAAGTGTAGGTGGAGCAAATGGAGCCTTCGCCACTCTAGCAAAGTTATTTGAGAGAAGCGGAAAAAGGCCGGTCCCAAACTTAGGCTTTTCGGACACAACAGGCTCCGAGATCATGTGGTCAACTTTGGCTTTCGGAGTTGACTTTTCGAGAGTCAACTTTGACTTCTGGGCGTTGACTTCGTGAGTCAAAGTTGACTGAGTCAAAGGAGGTGATGTGGCAGTGGGTCCCTCATTAGTGGTCTTGCATAGTGGAAGACTAGTAGTGGGAAGCATGGTGGGGGACAAAGGGACAAGACAAGAGCACTCTTGTCCCCCAAGTGCTCTTTACTCCTCCACTAGGACACCAAGGCCAAGGTAGTGGAATATTGTCCTCCACTAGCAAACCCTAGCAGCAGTTGACCGCCGCCTATGCAAAGTTGACCGGACGGAGGCGGAGGGCAGAGACGCGGCGGTTCGACGTCGGAAGTGCGCCGGAGATGCGGACGAGCAAAGTTCTTGGCCCCGAGAAAGAACCCGAGCACCAAACTGACCGTCGCCACCACCTCGTTGACCGGAGAGGGAGAGACGACGGTGGCGCACGGCGGCGTCGTCGGAAAGTCGCCGGAATAGCCTCGGTGCTCGGAAAAAAGAGGCGGATCCGCTAAGAAGGACGCTACGGACGGTGCGGCGACAATGAGACCCTAAAACGGAGAGGATCCGAAGCAAAACAACAAGAAAAACAAAAAAGAAGAAAGAAGAACACCACACAAAAGGGTTTGAATCCTTGATGGCCACGAATCCTAGCAAAAGATCATCAAAGACAACCTCGGGATTCAAGCTCACACCAAGGACGAAAACACTTCCAAATCCCAAACTCAAATCAAAAGTCCATAGCATATAAAATGAGGAGCATGAGATTTGAGTCTACGATGAGGGTTCGGTGTCGAAAAGCAAAGGCAAGGAGAGAGAGAGAACAAAGAAACAAACAACAACAAACAACAACTACACGGATCCAAGAACACAACTCTCAAAATCCACCATTAACGCTCCAAACTCTTGCGAAAACGAAGGTGGAGAAAATACCTCGAAGTCACCACAAAAAACGTTCCTCGTGAGCTCACGACTATGATGATGGCTTGAAAATCGATCACCGCCGTGGTGGAGCTCCGGGGAGGGTGGCGGCCGTGAGATGACCTCGAAGTCACCACAAAAAACGTTCCTCGTGAGCTCACGACAATGATGATGACATTTCCGAGGTTGAAAGTCGATCACCGCCGTGGTGGAGCTCCGGGGAGGGTGGCGGCCGTGAGATGACCTAGAGGAGAGAGAAGAGAGCATTTAGGGTTTCCATAAGAGGTTGTTGTGTTGTGATCAAGAATATGAAGTTCCATACAACAAGTCATGGCCAAAAAAACTAAGTATGGAGACTTTAAACACTCTAGAATGATCGTTCCTTCAACCATTTGATCAAACGTAACTCGTTTAGTCTATTACTTCACCACGAAGTAACAATTTACCTTGTTACTTCGTGAGAAAGTTATAGTTGGTCAAATGGGCCAACGGGCATCTTACGAACCAAAACGCACTCGATTAGTGTTAATAAGCTTAGATTATCCTTGGGAAGGTTAAGACTTGTGATCAAGAATATGAAGTTCCATACAACAAGTCATGGCCAAAAAAACTAAGTATGGAGACTTTAAACACTCTAGAATGATCTTTCCTTCAACCATTTGATCAAACGTAACTCGTTTAGTCTATTACTTCACCACGAAGTAACAATTTACCTTGTTACTTCGTGAGAAAGTTATAGTTTGTCAAATGGGCCAACGGGCATCTTACGAACCAAAACGCACTCGATTAGTGTTAATAAGCTTAGATTATCCTTAGGTTAATACTTGTGATCAAGAATATGAAGTTCCATACAACAAGTCATGGCCAAAAAAACTAAGTATGGAGACTTTAAACACTCTAGAATGATCTTTCCTTCAACGATTTGATCAAACGCAACTCGTTTAGTCTATTACTTCACAACGAAGTAACAGTTTACCTTGTTACTTCGTGAGAAAGTAATAGTTGGTCAAATGGGCCAACGGGTATCGTACAAACCAAAACGCACTCGATTAGTGTTAATAAGCTTAGATTATCCTTGGGAAGGTTAATACTTGTGATCAAGAATATGAAGTTCCATACAACAAGTCATGGCCAAAAAAACTAAGTATGGAGACTTTAAACACTCTAGAATGATCGTTCCTTCAACCATTTGATCAAACGTAACTCGTTTAGTCTATTACTTCACCACGAAGTAACAATTTACCTTGTTACTTCGTGAGAAAGTTATAGTTGGTCAAATGGGCCAACGGGCATCTTACGAACCAAAACGCACTCGATTAGTGTTAATAAGCTTAGATTATCCTTGGGAAGGTTAAGACTTGTGATCAAGAATATGAAGTTCCATACAACAAGTCATGGCCAAAAAAACTAAGTATGGAGACTTTAAACACTCTAGAATGATCTTTCCTTCAACCATTTGATCAAACGTAACTCGTTTAGTCTATTACTTCACCACGAAGTAACAATTTACCTTGTTACTTTGTGAGAAAGTTATAGTTGGTCAAATGGGCCAACGGGCATCTTACGAACCAAAACGCACTCGATTAGTGTTAATAAGCTTAGATTATCCTTAGGTTAATACTTGTGATCAAGAATATGAAGTTCCATACAACAAGTCATGGCCAAAAAAACTAAGTATGGAGACTTTAAACACTCTAGAATGATCTTTCCTTCAACGATTTGATCAAACGTAACTCGTTTAGTCTATTACTTCACAACGAAGTAACAGTTTACCTTGTTACTTCGTGAGAAAGTAATAGTTGGTCAAATGGGCCAATGGGTATCGTACAAACCAAAACGCACTCGATTAGTGTTAATAAGCTTAGATTATCCTTGGGAAGGTTAATACTTGTGATCAAGAATATGAAGGAAATAAAAAGGTTTATAAAAGGAAAAAATGGGGGGAGGTACTACATATCGAGACCGTGTGGTGTACCCCACCCATACGGTCGCCAACAATAAAGAGAAATAGAAATCTCAACAACAAAGAAGAGCATATCGCAAAACTGGATACCTCGAAAAAGAAAGTAAGCCTAGTGCTAAAAACCGTGAAGCGGCCTATAACAAGGATAAGTAAGCAAAGCTAAGTGATTTTGGATGACTCAAATAGGCTTATTTGCTTCCACAATTCATCACCAACTGGTTCCCAACACGGATGTGGTTTCCGTTCCATATAGTCATCAAGAATGTCGTCAATTTAGTGGAGGCGCTCAAAAGTCATCTCCTCGGTCCTAAGGCAATGAATAATTTCTTCCGCCTTAATTTCCAAGTCCGATTTCTTCTCTTCCTCAACGTCCTCTTTGACTTCCCTCTCAATGGTATTCTCTTGTTGGCTAGTCTCTTCTTCATCACTGCTTTGTTCATCTTTTTCTAGTTCTTCGGGTTCCACAACTTCCTCTATTTTCTTCTCTTTTTCCTGTTTTGGACTTGCATTGTCCTCCCTCAAAATCATATCTTCAATGTCTTTTTTTTTCATCTTTTCGCAACTCTTCGTCGCTTAAGAGATGTTCGTTTTCATCATTAGTCGGGATTGGAGCAACGTTCCTCTTAGCTTGCCAAACAAAGGTCCTCGGTTTTTGGGTATCCTCAACCTTCTCATTAGTTCCTTGAGTTTTCTCCACACCACATTCTTCAAGTGTATGGCCCATTCTTTGACATTTCCGGCAATAAGATGGAAGATTTTCATATATGACCTTTTGCTTGACGATATCCACTTGACCATGCACATCTTCTATTCCCCATTCAATTTCTTCTTTCAATGAATCAAGGAGGTTGATCTCAACGCATATCCGAGGGTAATCCGGGCGTGACATAGTGGCCGCACCTTCATCGAGCCTCAACGGTCTTCCAAAGTAAGAGCCAATATTCATAAGGGCATTTCTCTCACAAAACCGCATGTTAAGGTTTGGAAAACCAATCCACACGGGAGCTATCGGGGGATCAAGATCGGGATCGAACTCCGGGGTCCATTTATAGATTGAGCCATTAAGATCAAGGAATCGAAGGTCCTTCTTCATCCATAGGCGAGTATAATCCTCCTCCGTGGTCAATTTTAACATGACGTGGCGAGGTCCAATAGGACCAAGTGTGTATTTGCCTTTGAGTTTGAGTCTCGCCATCTTGTTGTGAATAAAGTTGTAGCTCGGCTTAACGAGAGGGAAACGAAGGATCAAGACAAGCTTAAGCCTCTCATCAAGCGCTTTAATTTCCTCCTTCTTGAAGACAATCATAGGTTTTCCTTTGATAAATCGAAGATCCATTGTAGTGAGAGTAGGATCATCAATCAAAGAGCGGTTTATATCATAATGTCTCGTGGGAGCGGCCGTTTGCGCATAAGAAGCGCGACGCAATGGAGCACGAATTTGATACGGGCGAGGATTGTCCGGTGCCACATTTGGTTGTCTCGAAAGTGTAGGTGGAGCAAATGGAGCCTTCGCCACTCTAGCAAAGTTATTTGAGAGAAGCGGAAAAAGGCCGGTCCCAAACTTAGGCTTTTCGGACACAACAGGCTCCGAGATCATGTGGTCAACTTTGGCTTTCGGAGTTGACTTTTCGAGAGTCAACTTTGACTTCTGGGCGTTGACTTCGTGAGTCAAAGTTGACTGAGTCAAAGGAGGTGATGTGGCAGTGGGTCCCTCATTAGTGGTCTTGCATAGTGGAAGACTAGTAGTGGGAAGCATGGTGGGGGACAAAGGGACAAGACAAGAGCACTCTTGTCCCCCAAGTGCTCTTTACTCCTCCACTAGGACACCAAGGCCAAGGTAGTGGAATATTGTCCTCCACTAGCAAACCCTAGCAGCAGTTGACCGCCGCCTATGCAAAGTTGACCGGACGGAGGCGGAGGGCAGAGACGCGGCGGTTCGACGTCGGAAGTGCGCCGGAGATGCGGACGAGCAAAGTTCTTGGCCCCGAGAAAGAACCCGAGCACCAAACTGACCGTCGCCACCACCTCGTTGACCGGAGAGGGAGAGACGACGGTGGCGCACGGCGGCGTCGTCGGAAAGTCGCCGGAATAGCCTCGGTGCTCGGAAAAAAGAGGCGGATCCGCTAAGAAGGACGCTACGGACGGTGCGGCGACAATGAGACCCTAAAACGGAGAGGATCCGAAGCAAAACAACAAGAAAAACAAAAAAGAAGAAAGAAGAACACCACACAAAAGGGTTTGAATCCTTGATGGCCACGAATCCTAGCAAAAGATCATCAAAGACAACCTCGGGATTCAAGCTCACACCAAGGACGAAAACACTTCCAAATCCCAAACTCAAATCAAAAGTCCATAGCATATAAAATGAGGAGCATGAGATTTGAGTCTACGATGAGGGTTCGGTGTCGAAAAGCAAAGGCAAGGAGAGAGAGAGAACAAAGAAACAAACAACAACAAACAACAACTACACGGATCCAAGAACACAACTCTCAAAATCCACCATTAACGCTCCAAACTCTTGCGAAAACGAAGGTGGAGAAAATACCTCGAAGTCACCACAAAAAACGTTCCTCGTGAGCTCACGACTATGATGATGGCTTGAAAATCGATCACCGCCGTGGTGGAGCTCCGGGGAGGGTGGCGGCCGTGAGATGACCTCGAAGTCACCACAAAAAACGTTCCTCGTGAGCTCACGACAATGATGATGACATTTCCGAGGTTGAAAGTCGATCACCGCCGTGGTGGAGCTCCGGGGAGGGTGGCGGCCGTGAGATGACCTAGAGGAGAGAGAAGAGAGCATTTAGGGTTTCCATAAGAGGTTGTTGTGTTGTGATCAAGAATATGAAGTTCCATACAACAAGTCATGGCCAAAAAAACTAAGTATGGAGACTTTAAACACTCTAGAATGATCGTTCCTTCAACCATTTGATCAAACGTAACTCGTTTAGTCTATTACTTCACCACGAAGTAACAATTTACCTTGTTACTTCGTGAGAAAGTTATAGTTGGTCAAATGGGCCAACGGGCATCTTACGAACCAAAACGCACTCGATTAGTGTTAATAAGCTTAGATTATCCTTGGGAAGGTTAAGACTTGTGATCAAGAATATGAAGTTCCATACAACAAGTCATGGCCAAAAAAACTAAGTATGGAGACTTTAAACACTCTAGAATGATCTTTCCTTCAACCATTTGATCAAACGTAACTCGTTTAGTCTATTACTTCACCACGAAGTAACAATTTACCTTGTTACTTCGTGAGAAAGTTATAGTTGGTCAAATGGGCCAACGGGCATCTTACGAACCAAAACACACTCGATTAGTGTTAATAAGCTTAGATTATCCTTAGGTTAATACTTGTGATCAAGAATATGAAGTGCCATACAACAAGTCATGGCCAAAAAAACTAAGTATGGAGACTTTAAACACTCTAGAATGCTATTTTCTTTAACGATTTGATCAAACGTAACTCGTTTAGTCTATTACTTCACCACGAAGTAACAATTTACTTTGTTACTTCGTGAGAAAGTAATAGTTGGTCAAATGGGCCAACGGGCATCTTACGAACCAAAACGCACTCGATTAGTGTTAATAAGCTTAGATTATCCTTGGGAAGGTTAAGACTTGTGATCAAGAATATGAAGTTCCATACAACAAGTCATGGCCAAAAAAACTAAGTATGGAGACTTTAAACACTCTAGAATGATCTTTTCTTCAACCATTTGATCAAACGTAACTCGTTTAGTCTATTACTTCACCACGAAGTAACAATTTACCTTGTTACTTCGTGAGAAAGTTATAGTTGGTCAAATGGGCCAACGGGCATCTTACGAACCAAAACGCACTCGATTAGTGTTAATAAGCTTAGATTATCCTTAGGTTAATACTTGTGATCAAGAATATGAAGTTCCATACAACAAGTCATGGCCAAAAAAACTAAGTATGGAGACTTTAAACACTCTAGAATGATCGTTCCTTCAACCATTTGATCAAACGTAACTCGTTTAGTCTATTACTTCACCACGAAGTAACAATTTACCTTGTTACTTCGTGAGAAAGTTATAGTTGGTCAAATGGGCCAACGGGCATCTTACGAACCAAAACGCACTCGATTAGTGTTAATAAGCTTAGATTATCCTTAGGTTAATACTTGTGATCAAGAATATGAAGTTCCATACAACAAGTCATGGCAAAAAAAACTAAGTATGGAGACTTTAAACACTCTAGAATGATCTTTCCTTCAACGATTTGATCAAACGTAACTCGTTTAGTCTATTACTTCACAACGAAGTAACAGTTTACCTTGTTACTTCGTGAGAAAGTAATAGTTGGTCAAATGGGCCAATGGGTATCGTACAAACCAAAACGCACTCGATTAGTGTTAATAAGCTTAGATTATCCTTGGGAAGGTTAATACTTGTGATCAAGAATATGAAGTTCCATACAACAAGTCATGGCCAAAAAAACTAAGTATGGAGACTTTAAACACTCTAGAATGATCTTTCCTTCAACGATTTGATCAAACGTAACTCGTTTAGTCTATTACTTCACAACGAAGTAACAGTTTACCTTGTTACTTCGTGAGAAAGTAATAGTTGGTCAAATGGGCCAATGGGTATCGTACAAACCAAAACGCACTCGATTAGTGTTAATAAGCTTAGATTATCCTTGGGAAGGTTAAGACTTGTGATCAAGAATATGAAGTTCCATACAACAAGTCATGGCCAAAAAAACTAAGTATGGAGACTTTAAACACTCTAGAATGATCTTTCCTTCAACCATTTGATCAAACGTAACTCGTTTAGTCTATTACTTCACCACGAAGTAACAATTTACCTTGTTACTTTGTGAGAAAGTTATAGTTGGTCAAATGGGCCAACGGGCATCTTACGAACCAAAACGCACTCGATTAGTGTTAATAAGCTTAGATTATCCTTAGGTTAATACTTGTGATCAAGAATATGAAGTTCCATACAACAAGTCATGGCCAAAAAAACTAAGTATGGAGACTTTAAACACTCTAGAATGATCTTTCCTTCAACGATTTGATCAAACGTAACTCGTTTAGTCTATTACTTCACAACGAAGTAACAGTTTACCTTGTTACTTCGTGAGAAAGTAATAGTTGGTCAAATGGGCCAATGGGTATCGTACAAACCAAAACGCACTCGATTAGTGTTAATAAGCTTAGATTATCCTTGGGAAGGTTAATACTTGTGATCAAGAATATGAAGGAAATAAAAAGGTTTATAAAAGGAAAAAATGGGGGGAGGTACTACATATCGAGACCGTGTGGTGTACCCCACCCATACGGTCGCCAACAATAAAGAGAAATAGAAATCTCAACAACAAAGAAGAGCATATCGCAAAACTGGATACCTCGAAAAAGAAAGTAAGCCTAGTGCTAAAAACCGTGAAGCGGCCTATAACAAGGATAAGTAAGCAAAGCTAAGTGATTTTGGATGACTCAAATAGGCTTATTTGCTTCCACAATTCATCACCAACTGGTTCCCAACACGGATGTGGTTTCCGTTCCATATAGTCATCAAGAATGTCGTCAATTTAGTGGAGGCGCTCAAAAGTCATCTCCTCGGTCCTAAGGCAATGAATAATTTCTTCCGCCTTAATTTCCAAGTCCGATTTCTTCTCTTCCTCAACGTCCTCTTTGACTTCCCTCTCAATGGTATTCTCTTGTTGGCTAGTCTCTTCTTCATCACTGCTTTGTTCATCTTTTTCTAGTTCTTCGGGTTCCACAACTTCCTCTATTTTCTTCTCTTTTTCCTGTTTTGGACTTGCATTGTCCTCCCTCAAAATCATATCTTCAATGTCTTTTTTTTTCATCTTTTCGCAACTCTTCGTCGCTTAAGAGATGTTCGTTTTCATCATTAGTCGGGATTGGAGCAACGTTCCTCTTAGCTTGCCAAACAAAGGTCCTCGGTTTTTGGGTATCCTCAACCTTCTCATTAGTTCCTTGAGTTTTCTCCACACCACATTCTTCAAGTGTATGGCCCATTCTTTGACATTTCCGGCAATAAGATGGAAGATTTTCATATATGACCTTTTGCTTGACGATATCCACTTGACCATGCACATCTTCTATTCCCCATTCAATTTCTTCTTTCAATGAATCAAGGAGGTTGATCTCAACGCATATCCGAGGGTAATCCGGGCGTGACATAGTGGCCGCACCTTCATCGAGCCTCAACGGTCTTCCAAAGTAAGAGCCAATATTCATAAGGGCATTTCTCTCACAAAACCGCATGTTAAGGTTTGGAAAACCAATCCACACGGGAGCTATCGGGGGATCAAGATCGGGATCGAACTCCGGGGTCCATTTATAGATTGAGCCATTAAGATCAAGGAATCGAAGGTCCTTCTTCATCCATAGGCGAGTATAATCCTCCTCCGTGGTCAATTTTAACATGACGTGGCGAGGTCCAATAGGACCAAGTGTGTATTTGCCTTTGAGTTTGAGTCTCGCCATCTTGTTGTGAATAAAGTTGTAGCTCGGCTTAACGAGAGGGAAACGAAGGATCAAGACAAGCTTAAGCCTCTCATCAAGCGCTTTAATTTCCTCCTTCTTGAAGACAATCATAGGTTTTCCTTTGATAAATCGAAGATCCATTGTAGTGAGAGTAGGATCATCAATCAAAGAGCGGTTTATATCATAATGTCTCGTGGGAGCGGCCGTTTGCGCATAAGAAGCGCGACGCAATGGAGCACGAATTTGATACGGGCGAGGATTGTCCGGTGCCACATTTGGTTGTCTCGAAAGTGTAGGTGGAGCAAATGGAGCCTTCGCCACTCTAGCAAAGTTATTTGAGAGAAGCGGAAAAAGGCCGGTCCCAAACTTAGGCTTTTCGGACACAACAGGCTCCGAGATCATGTGGTCAACTTTGGCTTTCGGAGTTGACTTTTCGAGAGTCAACTTTGACTTCTGGGCGTTGACTTCGTGAGTCAAAGTTGACTGAGTCAAAGGAGGTGATGTGGCAGTGGGTCCCTCATTAGTGGTCTTGCATAGTGGAAGACTAGTAGTGGGAAGCATGGTGGGGGACAAAGGGACAAGACAAGAGCACTCTTGTCCCCCAAGTGCTCTTTACTCCTCCACTAGGACACCAAGGCCAAGGTAGTGGAATATTGTCCTCCACTAGCAAACCCTAGCAGCAGTTGACCGCCGCCTATGCAAAGTTGACCGGACGGAGGCGGAGGGCAGAGACGCGGCGGTTCGACGTCGGAAGTGCGCCGGAGATGCGGACGAGCAAAGTTCTTGGCCCCGAGAAAGAACCCGAGCACCAAACTGACCGTCGCCACCACCTCGTTGACCGGAGAGGGAGAGACGACGGTGGCGCACGGCGGCGTCGTCGGAAAGTCGCCGGAATAGCCTCGGTGCTCGGAAAAAAGAGGCGGATCCGCTAAGAAGGACGCTACGGACGGTGCGGCGACAATGAGACCCTAAAACGGAGAGGATCCGAAGCAAAACAACAAGAAAAACAAAAAAGAAGAAAGAAGAACACCACACAAAAGGGTTTGAATCCTTGATGGCCACGAATCCTAGCAAAAGATCATCAAAGACAACCTCGGGATTCAAGCTCACACCAAGGACGAAAACACTTCCAAATCCCAAACTCAAATCAAAAGTCCATAGCATATAAAATGAGGAGCATGAGATTTGAGTCTACGATGAGGGTTCGGTGTCGAAAAGCAAAGGCAAGGAGAGAGAGAGAACAAAGAAACAAACAACAACAAACAACAACTACACGGATCCAAGAACACAACTCTCAAAATCCACCATTAACGCTCCAAACTCTTGCGAAAACGAAGGTGGAGAAAATACCTCGAAGTCACCACAAAAAACGTTCCTCGTGAGCTCACGACTATGATGATGGCTTGAAAATCGATCACCGCCGTGGTGGAGCTCCGGGGAGGGTGGCGGCCGTGAGATGACCTCGAAGTCACCACAAAAAACGTTCCTCGTGAGCTCACGACAATGATGATGACATTTCCGAGGTTGAAAGTCGATCACCGCCGTGGTGGAGCTCCGGGGAGGGTGGCGGCCGTGAGATGACCTAGAGGAGAGAGAAGAGAGCATTTAGGGTTTCCATAAGAGGTTGTTGTGTTGTGATCAAGAATATGAAGTTCCATACAACAAGTCATGGCCAAAAAAACTAAGTATGGAGACTTTAAACACTCTAGAATGATCGTTCCTTCAACCATTTGATCAAACGTAACTCGTTTAGTCTATTACTTCACCACGAAGTAACAATTTACCTTGTTACTTCGTGAGAAAGTTATAGTTGGTCAAATGGGCCAACGGGCATCTTACGAACCAAAACGCACTCGATTAGAGTTAATAAGCTTAGATTATCCTTGGGAAGGTTAAGACTTGTGATCAAGAATATGAAGTTCCATACAACAAGTCATGGCAAAAAAAACTAAGTATGGAGACTTTAAACACTCTAGAATGATCTTTCCTTCAACGATTTGTTCAAACGTAACTCGTTTAGTCTATTACTTCACAACGAAGTAACAGTTTACCTTGTTACTTCGTGAGAAAATAATAGTTGGTCAAATGGGCCAACGGGTATCGTACAAACCAAAACGCACTCGATTAGTGTTAATAAGCTTAGATTATCCTTGGGAAGGTTAATACTTGTGATCAAGAATATGAAGTTCCATACAACAAGTCATGGCCAAAAAAACTAAGTATGGAGACTTTAAACACTCTAGAATGATCGTTCCTTCAACCATTTGATCAAACGTAACTCGTTTAGTCTATTACTTCACCACGAAGTAACAATTTACCTTGTTACTTCGTGAGAAAGTTATAGTTGGTCAAATGGGCCAACGGGCATCTTACGAACCAAAACGCACTCGATTAGTGTTAATAAGCTTAGATTATCCTTGGGAAGGTTAAGACTTGTGATCAAGAATATGAAGTTCCATACAACAAGTCATGGCCAAAAAAACTAAGTATGGAGACTTTAAACACTCTAGAATGATCTTTCCTTCAACCATTTGATCAAACGTAACTCGTTTAGTCTATTACTTCACCACGAAGTAACAATTTACCTTGTTACTTTGTGAGAAAGTTATAGTTGGTCAAATGGGCCAACGGGCATCTTACGAACCAAAACGCACTCGATTAGTGTTAATAAGCTTAGATTATCCTTAGGTTAATACTTGTGATCAAGAATATGAAGTTCCATACAACAAGTCATGGCCAAAAAAACTAAGTATGGAGACTTTAAACACTCTAGAATGCTCTTTTCTTTAACGATTTGATCAAACGTAACTCGTTTAGTCTATTACTTCACCACGAAGTAACAATTTACTTTGTTACTTCGTGAGAAAGTAATAGTTGGTCAAATGGGCCAACGGGCATCTTACGAACCAAAACGCACTCGATTAGTGTTAATAAGCTTAGATTATCCTTGGGAAGGTTAAGACTTGTGATCAAGAATATGAAGTTCCATACAACAAGTCATGGCCAAAAAAACTAAGTATGGAGACTTTAAACACTCTAGAATGATCTTTTCTTCAACCATTTGATCAAACGTAACTCGTTTAGTCTATTACTTCACCACGAAGTAACAATTTACCTTGTTACTTCGTGAGAAAGTTATAGTTGGTCAAATGGGCCAACGGGCATCTTACGAACCAAAACGCACTCGATTAGTGTTAATAAGCTTAGATTATCCTTAGGTTAATACTTGTGATCAAGAATATGAAGTTCCATACAACAAGTCATGGCCAAAAAAACTAAGTATGGAGACTTTAAACACTCTAGAATGATCTTTCCTTCAACGATTTGTTCAAACGTAACTCGTTTAGTCTATTACTTCACAACGAAGTAACAGTTTACCTTGTTACTTCGTGAGAAAGTAATAGTTGGTCAAATGGGCCAACGGGTATCGTACAAACCAAAACGCACTCGATTAGTGTTAATAAGCTTAGATTATCCTTGGGAAGGTTAATACTTGTGATCAAGAATATGAAGTTCCATACAACAAGTCATGGCCAAAAAAACTAAGTATGGAGACTTTAAACACTCTAGAATGATCGTTCCTTCAACCATTTGATCAAACGTAACTCGTTTAGTCTATTACTTCACCACGAAGTAACAATTTACCTTGTTACTTCGTGAGAAAGTTATAGTTGGTCAAATGGGCCAACGGGCATCTTACGAACCAAAACGCACTCGATTAGTGTTAATAAGCTTAGATTATCCTTGGGAAGGTTAAGACTTGTGATCAAGAATATGAAGTTCCATACAACAAGTCATGGCCAAAAAAACTAAGTATGGAGACTTTAAACACTCTAGAATGATCTTTCCTTCAACCATTTGATCAAACGTAACTCGTTTAGTCTATTACTTCACCACGAAGTAACAATTTACCTTGTTACTTTGTGAGAAAGTTATAGTTGGTCAAATGGGCCAACGGGCATCTTACGAACCAAAACGCACTCGATTAGTGTTAATAAGCTTAGATTATCCTTAGGTTAATACTTGTGATCAAGAATATGAAGTTCCATACAACAAGTCATGGCCAAAAAAACTAAGTATGGTGACTTTAAACACTCTAGAATGATCGTTCCTTCAACCATTTGATCAAACGTAACTCGTTTAGTCTATTACTTCACCACGAAGTAACAATTTACCTTGTTACTTCGTGAGAAAGTTATAGTTGGTCAAATGGGCCAACGGGCATCTTACGAACCAAAACGCACTCGATTAGTGTTAATAAGCTTAGATTATCCTTGGGAAGGTTAAGACTTGTGATAAAGAATATGAAGTTCCATACAACAAGTCATGGCCAAAAAAACTAAGTATGGAGACTTTAAACACTCTAGAATGATCGTTCCTTCAACCATTTGATCAAACGTAACTCGTTTAGTCTATTACTTCACCACGAAGTAACAATTTACCTTGTTACTTCGTGAGAAAGTTATAGTTGGTCAAATGGGCCAACGGGCATCTTACGAACCAAAACGCACTCGATTAGTGTTAATAAGCTTAGATTATCCTTGGGAAGGTTAAGACTTGTGATCAAGAATATGAAGTTCCATACAACAAGTCATGGCCAAAAAAACTAAGTATGGAGACTTTAAACACTCTAGAATGATCTTTCCTTCAACCATTTGATCAAACGTAACTCGTTTAGTCTATTACTTCACCACGAAGTAACAATTTACCTTGTTACTTTGTGAGAAAGTTATAGTTGGTCAAATGGGCCAACGGGCATCTTACGAACCAAAACGCACTCGATTAGTGTTAATAAGCTTAGATTATCCTTAGGTTAATACTTGTGATCAAGAATATGAAGTTCCATACAACAAGTCATGGCCAAAAAAACTAAGTATGGAGACTTTAAACACTCTAGAATGCTCTTTTCTTTAACGATTTGATCAAACGTAACTCGTTTAGTCTATTACTTCACCACGAAGTAACAATTTACTTTGTTACTTCGTGAGAAAGTAATAGTTGGTCAAATGGGCCAACGGGCATCTTACGAACCAAAACGCACTCGATTAGTGTTAATAAGCTTAGATTATCCTTGGGAAGGTTAAGACTTGTGATCAAGAATATGAAGTTCCATACAACAAGTCATGGCCAAAAAAACTAAGTATGGAGACTTTAAACACTCTAGAATGATCTTTTCTTCAACCATTTGATCAAACGTAACTCGTTTAGTCTATTACTTCACCACGAAGTAACAATTTACCTTGTTACTTCGTGAGAAAGTTATAGTTGGTCAAATGGGCCAACGGGCATCTTACGAACCAAAACGCACTCGATTAGTGTTAATAAGCTTAGATTATCCTTAGGTTAATACTTGTGATCAAGAATATGAAGTTCCATACAACAAGTCATGGCCAAAAAAACTAAGTATGGAGACTTTAAACACTCTAGAATGATCTTTCCTTCAACGATTTGTTCAAACGTAACTCGTTTAGTCTATTACTTCACAACGAAGTAACAGTTTACCTTGTTACTTCGTGAGAAAGTAATAGTTGGTCAAATGGGCCAACGGGTATCGTACAAACCAAAACGCACTCGATTAGTGTTAATAAGCTTAGATTATCCTTGGGAAGGTTAATACTTGTGATCAAGAATATGAAGTTCCATACAACAAGTCATGGCCAAAAAAACTAAGTATGGAGACTTTAAACACTCTAGAATGATCGTTCCTTCAACCATTTGATCAAACGTAACTCGTTTAGTCTATTACTTCACCACGAACTAACAATTTACCTTGTTACTTCGTGAGAAAGTTATAGTTGGTCAAATGGGCCAACGGGCATCTTACGAACCAAAACGCACTCGATTAGTGTTAATAAGCTTAGATTATCCTTGGGAAGGTTAAGACTTGTGATCAAGAATATGAAGTTCCATACAACAAGTCATGGCCAAAAAAACTAAGTATGGAGACTTTAAACACTCTAGAATGATCTTTCCTTCAACCATTTGATCAAACGTAACTCGTTTAGTCTATTACTTCACCACGAAGTAACAATTTACCTTGTTACTTTGTGAGAAAGTTATAGTTGGTCAAATGGGCCAACGGGCATCTTACGAACCAAAACGCACTCGATTAGTGTTAATAAGCTTAGATTATCCTTAGGTTAATACTTGTGATCAAGAATATGAAGTTCCATACAACAAGTCATGGCCAAAAAAACTAAGTATGGAGACTTTAAACACTCTAGAATGATCGTTCCTTCAACCATTTGATCAAACGTAACTCGTTTAGTCTATTACTTCACCACGAAGTAACAATTTACCTTGTTACTTCGTGAGAAAGTTATAGTTGGTCAAATGGGCCAACGGGCATCTTACGAACCAAAACGCACTCGATTAGTGTTAATAAGCTTAGATTATCCTTAGGTTAATACTTGTGATCAAGAATATGAAGTTCCATACAACAAGTCATGGCCAAAAAAACTAAGTATGGAGACTTTAAACACTCTAGAATGATCTTTCCTTCAACGATTTGATCAAACGTAACTCGTTTAGTCTATTACTTCACAACGAAGTAACAGTTTACCTTGTTACTTCGTGAGAAAGTAATAGTTGGTCAAATGGGCCAATGGGTATCGTACAAACCAAAACGCACTCGATTAGTGTTAATAAGCTTAGATTATCCTTGGGAAGGTTAATACTTGTGATCAAGAATATGAAGTTCCATACAACAAGTCATGGCCAAAAAAACTAATTATGGAGACTTTAAACACTCTAGAATGATCTTTCCTTCAAAGATTTGATCAAACGTAACTCGTTTAGTCTATTACTTCACCACGAAGTAACAGTTTACCTTGTTATTTCGTGAGAAAGTTATAGTTGGTCAAATGGGCCAACGGGCATCTTACGAACCAAAACGCACTCGATTAGTGTTAATAAGCTTAGATTATCCTTGGGAAGGTTAAGACTTGTGATCAAGAATATGAAGTTCCATACAACAAGTCATGGCCAAAAAAACTAAGTATGGAGACTTTAAACACTCTAGAATGATCTTTCCTTCAACCATTTGATCAAACGTAACTCGTTTAGTCTATTACTTCACCACGAAGTAACAATTTACCTTGTTACTTCGTGAGAAAGTTATAGTTGGTCAAATGGGTCAACGGGCATCTTACGAACCAAAACACACTCGATTAGTGTTAATAAGCTTAGATTATCCTTAGGTTAATACTTGTGATCAAGAATATGAAGTGCCATACAACAAGTCATGGCCAAAAAAACTAAGTATGGAGACTTTAAACACTCTAGAATGCTCTTTTCTTTAACGATTTGATCAAACGTAACTCGTTTAGTCTATTACTTCACCACGAAGTAACAATTTACTTTGTTACTTCGTGAGAAAGTAATAGTTGGTCAAATGGGCCAACGGGCATCTTACGAACCAAAACGCACTCGATTAGTGTTAATAAGCTTAGATTATCCTTGGGAAGGTTAAGACTTGTGATCAAGAATATGAAGTTCCATACAACAAGTCATGGCCAAAAAAACTAAGTATGGAGACTTTAAACACTCTAGAATGATCTTTCCTTCAACCATTTGATCAAACGTAACTCGTTTAGTCTATTACTTCACCACGAAGTAACAATTTACCTTGTTACTTTGTGAGAAAGTTATAGTTGGTCAAATGGGCCAACGGGCATCTTACGAACCAAAACGCACTCGATTAGTGTTAATAAGCTTAGATTATCCTTAGGTTAATACTTGTGATCAAGAATATGAAGTTCCATACAACAAGTCATGGCCAAAAAAACTAAGTATGGAGACTTTAAACACTCTAGAATGATCGTTCCTTCAACCATTTGATCAAACGTAACTCGTTTAGTCTATTACTTCACCACGAAGTAACAATTTACCTTGTTACTTCGTGAGAAAGTTATAGTTGGTCAAATGGGCCAACGGGCATCTTACGAACCAAAACGCACTCGATTAGTGTTAATAAGCTTAGATTATCCTTGGGAAGGTTAAGACTTGTGATAAAGAATATGAAGTTCCATACAACAAGTCATGGCCAAAAAAACTAAGTATGGAGACTTTAAACACTCTAGAATGATCGTTCCTTCAACCATTTGATCAAACGTAACTCGTTTAGTCTATTACTTCACCACGAAGTAACAATTTACCTTGTTACTTCGTGAGAAAGTTATAGTTGGTCAAATGGGCCAACGGGCATCTTACGAACCAAAACGCACTCGATTAGTGTTAATAAGCTTAGATTATCCTTGGGAAGGTTAAGACTTGTGATCAAGAATATGAAGTTCCATACAACAAGTCATGGCCAAAAAAACTAAGTATGGAGACTTTAAACACTCTAGAATGATCTTTCCTTCAACCATTTGATCAAACGTAACTCGTTTAGTCTATTACTTCACCACGAAGTAACAATTTACCTTGTTACTTTGTGAGAAAGTTATAGTTGGTCAAATGGGCCAACGGGCATCTTACGAACCAAAACGCACTCGATTAGTGTTAATAAGCTTAGATTATCCTTAGGTTAATACTTGTGATCAAGAATATGAAGTTCCATACAACAAGTCATGGCCAAAAAAACTAAGTATGGAGACTTTAAACACTCTAGAATGCTCTTTTCTTTAACGATTTGATCAAACGTAACTCGTTTAGTCTATTACTTCACCACGAAGTAACAATTTACTTTGTTACTTCGTGAGAAAGTAATAGTTGGTCAAATGGGCCAACGGGCATCTTACGAACCAAAACGCACTCGATTAGTGTTAATAAGCTTAGATTATCCTTGGGAAGGTTAAGACTTGTGATCAAGAATATGAAGTTCCATACAACAAGTCATGGCCAAAAAAACTAAGTATGGAGACTTTAAACACTCTAGAATGATCTTTCCTTCAACCATTTGATCAAACGTAACTCGTTTAGTCTATTACTTCACCACGAAGTAACAATTTACCTTGTTACTTTGTGAGAAAGTTATAGTTGGTCAAATGGGCCAACGGGCATCTTACGAACCAAAACGCACTCGATTAGTGTTAATAAGCTTAGATTATCCTTAGGTTAATACTTGTGATCAAGAATATGAAGTTCCATACAACAAGTCATGGCCAAAAAAACTAAGTATGGAGACTTTAAACACTCTAGAATGATCGTTCCTTCAACCATTTGATCAAACGTAACTCGTTTAGTCTATTACTTCACCACGAAGTAACAATTTACCTTGTTACTTCGTGAGAAAGTTATAGTTGGTCAAATGGGCCAACGGGCATCTTACGAACCAAAACGCACTCGATTAGTGTTAATAAGCTTAGATTATCCTTGGGAAGGTTAAGACTTGTGATAAAGAATATGAAGTTCCATACAACAAGTCATGGCCAAAAAAACTAAGTATGGAGACTTTAAACACTCTAGAATGATCGTTCCTTCAACCATTTGATCAAACGTAACTCGTTTAGTCTATTACTTCACCACGAAGTAACAATTTACCTTGTTACTTCGTGAGAAAGTTATAGTTGGTCAAATGGGCCAACGGGCATCTTACGAACCAAAACGCACTCGATTAGTGTTAATAAGCTTAGATTATCCTTGGGAAGGTTAAGACTTGTGATCAAGAATATGAAGTTCCATACAACAAGTCATGGCCAAAAAAACTAAGTATGGAGACTTTAAACACTCTAGAATGATCTTTCCTTCAACCATTTGATCAAACGTAACTCGTTTAGTCTATTACTTCACCACGAAGTAACAATTTACCTTGTTACTTTGTGAGAAAGTTATAGTTGGTCAAATGGGCCAACGGGCATCTTACGAACCAAAACGCACTCGATTAGTGTTAATAAGCTTAGATTATCCTTAGGTTAATACTTGTGATCAAGAATATGAAGTTCCATACAACAAGTCATGGCCAAAAAAACTAAGTATGGAGACTTTAAACACTCTAGAATGCTCTTTTCTTTAACGATTTGATCAAACGTAACTCGTTTAGTCTATTACTTCACCACGAAGTAACAGTTTACCTTGTTACTTCGTGAGAAAGTTATAGTTTGTCAAATGGGCCAACGGGCATCGTACGAACCAAAACGCACTCGATTAGTGTTAATAAGCTTAGATTATCCTTGGGAAGGTTAAGACTTGTGATCAAGAATATGAAGTTCCATACAACAAGTCATGGCCAAAAAAACTAAGTATGGAGACTTTAAACACTCTAGAATGCTCTTTTCTTTAACGATTTGATCAAACGTAACTCGTTTAGTCTATTACTTCACCACGAAGTAACAATTTACTTTGTTACTTCGTGAGAAAGTAATAGTTGGTCAAATGGGCCAACGGGCATCTTACGAACCAAAACGCACTCGATTAGTGTTAATAAGCTTAGATTATCCTTGGGAAGGTTAAGACTTGTGATCAAGAATATGAAGTTCCATACAACAAGTCATGGCCAAAAAAACTAAGTATGGAGACTTTAAACACTCTAGAATGATCTTTTCTTCAACCATTTGATCAAACGTAACTCGTTTAGTCTATTACTTCACCACGAAGTAACAGTTTACCTTGTTACTTCGTGAGAAAGTAATAGTTGGTCAAATGGGCCAACGGGTATCGTACAAACCAAAACGCACTCGATTAGTGTTAATAAGCTTAGATTATCCTTGGGAAGGTTAATACTTGTGATCAAGAATATGAAGTTCCATACAACAAGTCATGGCCAAAAAAACTAAGTATGGAGACTTTAAACACTCTAGAATGATCGTTCCTTCAACCATTTGATCAAACGTAACTCGTTTAGTCTATTACTTCACCACGAACTAACAATTTACCTTGTTACTTCGTGAGAAAGTTATAGTTGGTCAAATGGGCCAACGGGCATCTTACGAACCAAAACGCACTCGATTAGTGTTAATAAGCTTAGATTATCCTTGGGAAGGTTAAGACTTGTGATCAAGAATATGAAGTTCCATACAACAAGTCATGGCCAAAAAAACTAAGTATGGAGACTTTAAACACTCTAGAATGATCTTTCCTTCAACCATTTGATCAAACGTAACTCGTTTAGTCTATTACTTCACCACGAAGTAACAATTTACCTTGTTACTTCGTGAGAAAGTTATAGTTGGTCAAATGGGTCAACGGGCATCTTACGAACCAAAACACACTCGATTAGTGTTAATAAGCTTAGATTATCCTTAGGTTAATACTTGTGATCAAGAATATGAAGTGCCATACAACAAGTCATGGCCAAAAAAACTAAGTATGGAGACTTTAAACACTCTAGAATGCTCTTTTCTTTAACGATTTGATCAAACGTAACTCGTTTAGTCTATTACTTCACCACGAAGTAACAATTTACTTTGTTACTTCGTGAGAAAGTAATAGTTGGTCAAATGGGCCAACGGGCATCTTACGAACCAAAACGCACTCGATTAGTGTTAATAAGCTTAGATTATCCTTGGGAAGGTTAAGACTTGTGATCAAGAATATGAAGTTCCATACAACAAGTCATGGCCAAAAAAACTAAGTATGGAGACTTTAAACACTCTAGAATGATCTTTCCTTCAACCATTTGATCAAACGTAACTCGTTTAGTCTATTACTTCACCACGAAGTAACAATTTACCTTGTTACTTTGTGAGAAAGTTATAGTTGGTCAAATGGGCCAACGGGCATCTTACGAACCAAAACGCACTCGATTAGTGTTAATAAGCTTAGATTATCCTTAGGTTAATACTTGTGATCAAGAATATGAAGTTCCATACAACAAGTCATGGCCAAAAAAACTAAGTATGGAGACTTTAAACACTCTAGAATGATCGTTCCTTCAACCATTTGATCAAACGTAACTCGTTTAGTCTATTACTTCACCACGAAGTAACAATTTACCTTGTTACTTCGTGAGAAAGTTATAGTTGGTCAAATGGGCCAACGGGCATCTTACGAACCAAAACGCACTCGATTAGTGTTAATAAGCTTAGATTATCCTTGGGAAGGTTAAGACTTGTGATAAAGAATATGAAGTTCCATACAACAAGTCATGGCCAAAAAAACTAAGTATGGAGACTTTAAACACTCTAGAATGATCGTTCCTTCAACCATTTGATCAAACGTAACTCGTTTAGTCTATTACTTCACCACGAAGTAACAATTTACCTTGTTACTTCGTGAGAAAGTTATAGTTGGTCAAATGGGCCAACGGGCATCTTACGAACCAAAACGCACTCGATTAGTGTTAATAAGCTTAGATTATCCTTGGGAAGGTTAAGACTTGTGATCAAGAATATGAAGTTCCATACAACAAGTCATGGCCAAAAAAACTAAGTATGGAGACTTTAAACACTCTAGAATGATCTTTCCTTCAACCATTTGATCAAACGTAACTCGTTTAGTCTATTACTTCACCACGAAGTAACAATTTACCTTGTTACTTTGTGAGAAAGTTATAGTTGGTCAAATGGGCCAACGGGCATCTTACGAACCAAAACGCACTCGATTAGTGTTAATAAGCTTAGATTATCCTTAGGTTAATACTTGTGATCATGAATATGAAGTTCCATACAACAAGTCATGGCCAAAAAAACTAAGTATGGAGACTTTAAACACTCTAGAATGCTCTTTTCTTTAACGATTTGATCAAACGTAACTCGTTTAGTCTATTACTTCACCACGAAGTAACAGTTTACCTTGTTACTTCGTGAGAAAGTTATAGTTTGTCAAATGGGCCAACGGGCATCGTACGAACCAAAACGCACTCGATTAGTGTTAATAAGCTTAGATTATCCTTGGGAAGGTTAAGACTTGTGATCAAGAATATGAAGTTCCATACAACAAGTCATGGCCAAAAAAACTAAGTATGGAGACTTTAAACACTCTAGAATGCTCTTTTCTTTAACGATTTGATCAAACGTAACTCGTTTAGTCTATTACTTCACCACGAAGTAACAATTTACTTTGTTACTTCGTGAGAAAGTAATAGTTGGTCAAATGGGCCAACGGGCATCTTACGAACCAAAACGCACTCGATTAGTGTTAATAAGCTTAGATTATCCTTGGGAAGGTTAAGACTTGTGATCAAGAATATGAAGTTCCATACAACAAGTCATGGCCAAAAAAACTAAGTATGGAGACTTTAAACACTCTAGAATGATCTTTTCTTCAACCATTTGATCAAACGTAACTCGTTTAGTCTATTACTTCACCACGAAGTAACAGTTTACCTTGTTACTTCGTGAGAAAGTAATAGTTGGTCAAATGGGCCAACGGGTATCGTACAAACCAAAACGCACTCGATTAGTGTTAATAAGCTTAGATTATCCTTGGGAAGGTTAATACTTGTGATCAAGAATATGAAGTTCCATACAACAAGTCATGGCCAAAAAAACTAAGTATGGAGACTTTAAACACTCTAGAATGATCGTTCCTTCAACCATTTGATCAAACGTAACTCGTTTAGTCTATTACTTCACCACGAACTAACAATTTACCTTGTTACTTCGTGAGAAAGTTATAGTTGGTCAAATGGGCCAACGGGCATCTTACGAACCAAAACGCACTCGATTAGTGTTAATAAGCTTAGATTATCCTTGGGAAGGTTAAGACTTGTGATCAAGAATATGAAGTTCCATACAACAAGTCATGGCCAAAAAAACTAAGTATGGAGACTTTAAACACTCTAGAATGATCTTTCCTTCAACCATTTGATCAAACGTAACTCGTTTAGTCTATTACTTCACCACGAAGTAACAATTTACCTTGTTACTTTGTGAGAAAGTTATAGTTGGTCAAATGGGCCAACGGGCATCTTACGAACCAAAACGCACTCGATTAGTGTTAATAAGCTTAGATTATCCTTAGGTTAATACTTGTGATCATGAATATGAAGTTCCATACAACAAGTCATGGCCAAAAAAACTAAGTATGGAGACTTTAAACACTCTAGAATGCTCTTTTCTTTAACGATTTGATCAAACGTAACTCGTTTAGTCTATTACTTCACCACGAAGTAACAGTTTACCTTGTTACTTCGTGAGAAAGTTATAGTTTGTCAAATGGGCCAACGGGCATCGTACGAACCAAAACGCACTCGATTAGTGTTAATAAGCTTAGATTATCCTTGGGAAGGTTAAGACTTGTGATCAAGAATATGAAGTTCCATACAACAAGTCATGGCCAAAAAAACTAAGTATGGAGACTTTAAACACTCTAGAATGCTCTTTTCTTTAACGATTTGATCAAACGTAACTCGTTTAGTCTATTACTTCACCACGAAGTAACAATTTACTTTGTTACTTCGTGAGAAAGTAATAGTTGGTCAAATGGGCCAACGGGCATCTTACGAACCAAAACGCACTCGATTAGTGTTAATAAGCTTAGATTATCCTTGGGAAGGTTAAGACTTGTGATCAAGAATATGAAGTTCCATACAACAAGTCATGGCCAAAAAAACTAAGTATGGAGACTTTAAACACTCTAGAATGATCTTTTCTTCAACCATTTGATCAAACGTAACTCGTTTAGTCTATTACTTCACCACGAAGTAACAGTTTACCTTGTTACTTCGTGAGAAAGTAATAGTTGGTCAAATGGGCCAACGGGTATCGTACAAACCAAAACGCACTCGATTAGTGTTAATAAGCTTAGATTATCCTTGGGAAGGTTAATACTTGTGATCAAGAATATGAAGTTCCATACAACAAGTCATGGCCAAAAAAACTAAGTATGGAGACTTTAAACACTCTAGAATGATCGTTCCTTCAACCATTTGATCAAACGTAACTCGTTTAGTCTATTACTTCACCACGAACTAACAATTTACCTTGTTACTTCGTGAGAAAGTTATAGTTGGTCAAATGGGCCAACGGGCATCTTACGAACCAAAACGCACTCGATTAGTGTTAATAAGCTTAGATTATCCTTGGGAAGGTTAAGACTTGTGATCAAGAATATGAAGTTCCATACAACAAGTCATGGCCAAAAAAACTAAGTATGGAGACTTTAAACACTCTAGAATGATCTTTCCTTCAACCATTTGATCAAACGTAACTCGTTTAGTCTATTACTTCACCACGAAGTAACAATTTACCTTGTTACTTCGTGAGAAAGTTATAGTTGGTCAAATGGGTCAACGGGCATCTTACGAACCAAAACACACTCGATTAGTGTTAATAAGCTTAGATTATCCTTAGGTTAATACTTGTGATCAAGAATATGAAGTGCCATACAACAAGTCATGGCCAAAAAAACTAAGTATGGAGACTTTAAACACTCTAGAATGCTCTTTTCTTTAACGATTTGATCAAACGTAACTCGTTTAGTCTATTACTTCACCACGAAGTAACAATTTACTTTGTTACTTCGTGAGAAAGTAATAGTTGGTCAAATGGGCCAACGGGCATCTTACGAACCAAAACGCACTCGATTAGTGTTAATAAGCTTAGATTATCCTTGGGAAGGTTAAGACTTGTGATCAAGAATATGAAGTTCCATACAACAAGTCATGGCCAAAAAAACTAAGTATGGAGACTTTAAACACTCTAGAATGATCTTTCCTTCAACCATTTGATCAAACGTAACTCGTTTAGTCTATTACTTCACCACGAAGTAACAATTTACCTTGTTACTTTGTGAGAAAGTTATAGTTGGTCAAATGGGCCAACGGGCATCTTACGAACCAAAACGCACTCGATTAGTGTTAATAAGCTTAGATTATCCTTAGGTTAATACTTGTGATCAAGAATATGAAGTTCCATACAACAAGTCATGGCCAAAAAAACTAAGTATGGAGACTTTAAACACTCTAGAATGATCGTTCCTTCAACCATTTGATCAAACGTAACTCGTTTAGTCTATTACTTCACCACGAAGTAACAATTTACCTTGTTACTTCGTGAGAAAGTTATAGTTGGTCAAATGGGCCAACGGGCATCTTACGAACCAAAACGCACTCGATTAGTGTTAATAAGCTTAGATTATCCTTGGGAAGGTTAAGACTTGTGATAAAGAATATGAAGTTCCATACAACAAGTCATGGCCAAAAAAACTAAGTATGGAGACTTTAAACACTCTAGAATGATCGTTCCTTCAACCATTTGATCAAACGTAACTCGTTTAGTCTATTACTTCACCACGAAGTAACAATTTACCTTGTTACTTCGTGAGAAAGTTATAGTTGGTCAAATGGGCCAACGGGCATCTTACGAACCAAAACGCACTCGATTAGTGTTAATAAGCTTAGATTATCCTTGGGAAGGTTAAGACTTGTGATCAAGAATATGAAGTTCCATACAACAAGTCATGGCCAAAAAAACTAAGTATGGAGACTTTAAACACTCTAGAATGATCTTTCCTTCAACCATTTGATCAAACGTAACTCGTTTAGTCTATTACTTCACCACGAAGTAACAATTTACCTTGTTACTTTGTGAGAAAGTTATAGTTGGTCAAATGGGCCAACGGGCATCTTACGAACCAAAACGCACTCGATTAGTGTTAATAAGCTTAGATTATCCTTAGGTTAATACTTGTGATCAAGAATATGAAGTTCCATACAACAAGTCATGGCCAAAAAAACTAAGTATGGAGACTTTAAACACTCTAGAATGCTCTTTTCTTTAACGATTTGATCAAACGTAACTCGTTTAGTCTATTACTTCACCACGAAGTAACAATTTACTTTGTTACTTCGTGAGAAAGTAATAGTTGGTCAAATGGGCCAACGGGCATCTTACGAACCAAAACGCACTCGATTAGTGTTAATAAGCTTAGATTATCCTTGGGAAGGTTAAGACTTGTGATCAAGAATATGAAGTTCCATACAACAAGTCATGGCCAAAAAAACTAAGTATGGAGACTTTAAACACTCTAGAATGCTCTTTTCTTTAACGATTTGATCAAACGTAACTCGTTTAGTCTATTACTTCACCACGAAGTAACAATTTACTTTGTTACTTCGTGAGAAAGTAATAGTTGGTCAAATGGGCCAACGGGCATCTTACGAACCAAAACGCACTCGATTAGTGTTAATAAGCTTAGATTATCCTTGGGAAGGTTAAGACTTGTGATCAAGAATATGAAGTTCCATACAACAAGTCATGGCCAAAAAAACTAAGTATGGAGACTTTAAACACTCTAGAATGATCTTTTCTTCAACCATTTGATCAAACGTAACTCGTTTAGTCTATTACTTCACCACGAAGTAACAGTTTACCTTGTTACTTCGTGAGAAAGTAATAGTTGGTCAAATGGGCCAACGGGTATCGTACAAACCAAAACGCACTCGATTAGTGTTAATAAGCTTAGATTATCCTTGGGAAGGTTAATACTTGTGATCAAGAATATGAAGTTCCATACAACAAGTCATGGCCAAAAAAACTAAGTATGGAGACTTTAAACACTCTAGAATGATCGTTCCTTCAACCATTTGATCAAACGTAACTCGTTTAGTCTATTACTTCACCACGAACTAACAATTTACCTTGTTACTTCGTGAGAAAGTTATAGTTGGTCAAATGGGCCAACGGGCATCTTACGAACCAAAACGCACTCGATTAGTGTTAATAAGCTTAGATTATCCTTGGGAAGGTTAAGACTTGTGATCAAGAATATGAAGTTCCATACAACAAGTCATGGCCAAAAAAACTAAGTATGGAGACTTTAAACACTCTAGAATGATCTTTCCTTCAACCATTTGATCAAACGTAACTCGTTTAGTCTATTACTTCACCACGAAGTAACAATTTACCTTGTTACTTTGTGAGAAAGTTATAGTTGGTCAAATGGGCCAACGGGCATCTTACGAACCAAAACGCACTCGATTAGTGTTAATAAGCTTAGATTATCCTTAGGTTAATACTTGTGATCAAGAATATGAAGTTCCATACAACAAGTCATGGCCAAAAAAACTAAGTATGGAGACTTTAAACACTCTAGAATGATCGTTCCTTCAACCATTTGATCAAACGTAACTCGTTTAGTCTATTACTTCACCACGAAGTAACAATTTACCTTGTTACTTCGTGAGAAAGTTATAGTTGGTCAAATGGGCCAACGGGCATCTTACGAACCAAAACGCACTCGATTAGTGTTAATAAGCTTAGATTATCCTTAGGTTAATACTTGTGATCAAGAATATGAAGTTCCATACAACAAGTCATGGCCAAAAAAACTAAGTATGGAGACTTTAAACACTCTAGAATGATCTTTCCTTCAACGATTTGATCAAACGTAACTCGTTTAGTCTATTACTTCACAACGAAGTAACAGTTTACCTTGTTACTTCGTGAGAAAGTAATAGTTGGTCAAATGGGCCAATGGGTATCGTACAAACCAAAACGCACTCGATTAGTGTTAATAAGCTTAGATTATCCTTGGGAAGGTTAATACTTGTGATCAAGAATATGAAGTTCCATACAACAAGTCATGGCCAAAAAAACTAATTATGGAGACTTTAAACACTCTAGAATGATCTTTCCTTCAAAGATTTGATCAAACGTAACTCGTTTAGTCTATTACTTCACCACGAAGTAACAGTTTACCTTGTTATTTCGTGAGAAAGTTATAGTTGGTCAAATGGGCCAACGGGCATCTTACGAACCAAAACGCACTCGATTAGTGTTAATAAGCTTAGATTATCCTTGGGAAGGTTAAGACTTGTGATCAAGAATATGAAGTTCCATACAACAAGTCATGGCCAAAAAAACTAAGTATGGAGACTTTAAACACTCTAGAATGATCTTTCCTTCAACCATTTGATCAAACGTAACTCGTTTAGTCTATTACTTCACCACGAAGTAACAATTTACCTTGTTACTTCGTGAGAAAGTTATAGTTGGTCAAATGGGTCAACGGGCATCTTACGAACCAAAACACACTCGATTAGTGTTAATAAGCTTAGATTATCCTTGGGAAGGTTAATACTTGTGATCAAGAATATGAAGTTCCATACAACAAGTCATGGCCAAAAAAACTAAGTATGGAGACTTTAAACACTCTAGAATGATCTTTCCTTCAACCATTTGATCAAACGTAACTCGTTTAGTCTATTACTTCACCACGAAGTAACAATTTACCTTGTTACTTTGTGAGAAAGTTATAGTTGGTCAAATGGGCCAACGGGCATCTTACGAACCAAAACGCACTCGATTAGTGTTAATAAGCTTAGATTATCCTTAGGTTAATACTTGTGATCAAGAATATGAAGTTCCATACAACAAGTCATGGCCAAAAAAACTAAGTATGGAGACTTTAAACACTCTAGAATGATCGTTCCTTCAACCATTTGATCAAACGTAACTCGTTTAGTCTATTACTTCACCACGAAGTAACAATTTACCTTGTTACTTCGTGAGAAAGTTATAGTTGGTCAAATGGGCCAACGGGCATCTTACGAACCAAAACGCACTCGATTAGTGTTAATAAGCTTAGATTATCCTTGGGAAGGTTAAGACTTGTGATAAAGAATATGAAGTTCCATACAACAAGTCATGGCCAAAAAAACTAAGTATGGAGACTTTAAACACTCTAGAATGATCGTTCCTTCAACCATTTGATCAAACGTAACTCGTTTAGTCTATTACTTCACCACGAAGTAACAATTTACCTTGTTACTTCGTGAGAAAGTTATAGTTGGTCAAATGGGCCAACGGGCATCTTACGAACCAAAACGCACTCGATTAGTGTTAATAAGCTTAGATTATCCTTGGGAAGGTTAAGACTTGTGATCAAGAATATGAAGTTCCATACAACAAGTCATGGCCAAAAAAACTAAGTATGGAGACTTTAAACACTCTAGAATGATCTTTCCTTCAACCATTTGATCAAACGTAACTCGTTTAGTCTATTACTTCACCACGAAGTAACAATTTACCTTGTTACTTTGTGAGAAAGTTATAGTTGGTCAAATGGGCCAACGGGCATCTTACGAACCAAAACGCACTCGATTAGTGTTAATAAGCTTAGATTATCCTTAGGTTAATACTTGTGATCAAGAATATGAAGTTCCATACAACAAGTCATGGCCAAAAAAACTAAGTATGGAGACTTTAAACACTCTAGAATGCTCTTTTCTTTAACGATTTGATCAAACGTAACTCGTTTAGTCTATTACTTCACCACGAAGTAACAATTTACTTTGTTACTTCGTGAGAAAGTAATAGTTGGTCAAATGGGCCAACGGGCATCTTACGAACCAAAACGCACTCGATTAGTGTTAATAAGCTTAGATTATCCTTGGGAAGGTTAAGACTTGTGATCAAGAATATGAAGTTCCATACAACAAGTCATGGCCAAAAAAACTAAGTATGGAGACTTTAAACACTCTAGAATGCTCTTTTCTTTAACGATTTGATCAAACGTAACTCGTTTAGTCTATTACTTCACCACGAAGTAACAATTTACTTTGTTACTTCGTGAGAAAGTAATAGTTGGTCAAATGGGCCAACGGGCATCTTACGAACCAAAACGCACTCGATTAGTGTTAATAAGCTTAGATTATCCTTGGGAAGGTTAAGACTTGTGATCAAGAATATGAAGTTCCATACAACAAGTCATGGCCAAAAAAACTAAGTATGGAGACTTTAAACACTCTAGAATGATCTTTTCTTCAACCATTTGATCAAACGTAACTCGTTTAGTCTATTACTTCACCACGAAGTAACAGTTTACCTTGTTACTTCGTGAGAAAGTAATAGTTGGTCAAATGGGCCAACGGGTATCGTACAAACCAAAACGCACTCGATTAGTGTTAATAAGCTTAGATTATCCTTGGGAAGGTTAATACTTGTGATCAAGAATATGAAGTTCCATACAACAAGTCATGGCCAAAAAAACTAAGTATGGAGACTTTAAACACTCTAGAATGATCGTTCCTTCAACCATTTGATCAAACGTAACTCGTTTAGTCTATTACTTCACCACGAACTAACAATTTACCTTGTTACTTCGTGAGAAAGTTATAGTTGGTCAAATGGGCCAACGGGCATCTTACGAACCAAAACGCACTCGATTAGTGTTAATAAGCTTAGATTATCCTTGGGAAGGTTAAGACTTGTGATCAAGAATATGAAGTTCCATACAACAAGTCATGGCCAAAAAAACTAAGTATGGAGACTTTAAACACTCTAGAATGATCTTTCCTTCAACCATTTGATCAAACGTAACTCGTTTAGTCTATTACTTCACCACGAAGTAACAATTTACCTTGTTACTTTGTGAGAAAGTTATAGTTGGTCAAATGGGCCAACGGGCATCTTACGAACCAAAACGCACTCGATTAGTGTTAATAAGCTTAGATTATCCTTAGGTTAATACTTGTGATCAAGAATATGAAGTTCCATACAACAAGTCATGGCCAAAAAAACTAAGTATGGAGACTTTAAACACTCTAGAATGATCGTTCCTTCAACCATTTGATCAAACGTAACTCGTTTAGTCTATTACTTCACCACGAAGTAACAATTTACCTTGTTACTTCGTGAGAAAGTTATAGTTGGTCAAATGGGCCAACGGGCATCTTACGAACCAAAACGCACTCGATTAGTGTTAATAAGCTTAGATTATCCTTGGGAAGGTTAAGACTTGTGATAAAGAATATGAAGTTCCATACAACAAGTCATGGCCAAAAAAACTAAGTATGGAGACTTTAAACACTCTAGAATGATCGTTCCTTCAACCATTTGATCAAACGTAACTCGTTTAGTCTATTACTTCACCACGAAGTAACAATTTACCTTGTTACTTCGTGAGAAAGTTATAGTTGGTCAAATGGGCCAACGGGCATCTTACGAACCAAAACGCACTCGATTAGTGTTAATAAGCTTAGATTATCCTTGGGAAGGTTAAGACTTGTGATCAAGAATATGAAGTTCCATACAACAAGTCATGGCCAAAAAAACTAAGTATGGAGACTTTAAACACTCTAGAATGATCTTTCCTTCAACCATTTGATCAAACGTAACTCGTTTAGTCTATTACTTCACCACGAAGTAACAATTTACCTTGTTACTTTGTGAGAAAGTTATAGTTGGTCAAATGGGCCAACGGGCATCTTACGAACCAAAACGCACTCGATTAGTGTTAATAAGCTTAGATTATCCTTAGGTTAATACTTGTGATCAAGAATATGAAGTTCCATACAACAAGTCATGGCCAAAAAAACTAAGTATGGAGACTTTAAACACTCTAGAATGATCTTTCCTTCAACGATTTGATCAAACGTAACTCGTTTAGTCTATTACTTCACAACGAAGTAACAGTTTACCTTGTTACTTCGTGAGAAAGTAATAGTTGGTCAAATGGGCCAATGGGTATCGTACAAACCAAAACGCACTCGATTAGTGTTAATAAGCTTAGATTATCCTTGGGAAGGTTAATACTTGTGATCAAGAATATGAAGTTCCATACAACAAGTCATGGCCAAAAAAACTAATTATGGAGACTTTAAACACTCTAGAATGATCTTTCCTTCAAAGATTTGATCAAACGTAACTCGTTTAGTCTATTACTTCACCACGAAGTAACAGTTTACCTTGTTATTTCGTGAGAAAGTTATAGTTGGTCAAATGGGCCAACGGGCATCTTACGAACCAAAACGCACTCGATTAGTGTTAATAAGCTTAGATTATCCTTGGGAAGGTTAAGACTTGTGATCAAGAATATGAAGTTCCATACAACAAGTCATGGCCAAAAAAACTAAGTATGGAGACTTTAAACACTCTAGAATGATCTTTCCTTCAACCATTTGATCAAACGTAACTCGTTTAGTCTATTACTTCACCACGAAGTAACAATTTACCTTGTTACTTCGTGAGAAAGTTATAGTTGGTCAAATGGGTCAACGGGCATCTTACGAACCAAAACACACTCGATTAGTGTTAATAAGCTTAGATTATCCTTGGGAAGGTTAATACTTGTGATCAAGAATATGAAGTTCCATACAACAAGTCATGGCCAAAAAAACTAAGTATGGAGACTTTAAACACTCTAGAGTGATCTTTCCTTCAACCATTTGATCAAACGTAACTCGTTTAGTCTATTACTTCACCACGAAGTAACAATTTACCTTGTTACTTTGTGAGAAAGTTATAGTTGGTCAAATGGGCCAACGGGCATCTTACGAACCAAAACGCACTCGATTAGTGTTAATAAGCTTAGATTATCCTTAGGTTAATACTTGTGATCAAGAATATGAAGTTCCATACAACAAGTCATGGCCAAAAAAACTAAGTATGGAGACTTTAAACACTCTAGAATGATCGTTCCTTCAACCATTTGATCAAACGTAACTCGTTTAGTCTATTACTTCACCACGAAGTAACAATTTACCTTGTTACTTCGTGAGAAAGTTATAGTTGGTCAAATGGGCCAACGGGCATCTTACGAACCAAAACGCACTCGATTAGTGTTAATAAGCTTAGATTATCCTTGGGAAGGTTAAGACTTGTGATAAAGAATATGAAGTTCCATACAACAAGTCATGGCCAAAAAAACTAAGTATGGAGACTTTAAACACTCTAGAATGATCGTTCCTTCAACCATTTGATCAAACGTAACTCGTTTAGTCTATTACTTCACCACGAAGTAACAATTTACCTTGTTACTTCGTGAGAAAGTTATAGTTGGTCAAATGGGCCAACGGGCATCTTACGAACCAAAACGCACTCGATTAGTGTTAATAAGCTTAGATTATCCTTGGGAAGGTTAAGACTTGTGATCAAGAATATGAAGTTCCATACAACAAGTCATGGCCAAAAAAACTAAGTATGGAGACTTTAAACACTCTAGAATGATCTTTCCTTCAACCATTTGATCAAACGTAACTCGTTTAGTCTATTACTTCACCACGAAGTAACAATTTACCTTGTTACTTTGTGAGAAAGTTATAGTTGGTCAAATGGGCCAACGGGCATCTTACGAACCAAAACGCACTCGATTAGTGTTAATAAGCTTAGATTATCCTTAGGTTAATACTTGTGATCAAGAATATGAAGTTCCATACAACAAGTCATGGCCAAAAAAACTAAGTATGGAGACTTTAAACACTCTAGAATGCTCTTTTCTTTAACGATTTGATCAAACGTAACTCGTTTAGTCTATTACTTCACCACGAAGTAACAATTTACTTTGTTACTTCGTGAGAAAGTAATAGTTGGTCAAATGGGCCAACGGGCATCTTACGAACCAAAACGCACTCGATTAGTGTTAATAAGCTTAGATTATCCTTGGGAAGGTTAAGACTTGTGATCAAGAATATGAAGTTCCATACAACAAGTCATGGCCAAAAAAACTAAGTATGGAGACTTTAAACACTCTAGAATGCTCTTTTCTTTAACGATTTGATCAAACGTAACTCGTTTAGTCTATTACTTCACCACGAAGTAACAATTTACTTTGTTACTTCGTGAGAAAGTAATAGTTGGTCAAATGGGCCAACGGGCATCTTACGAACCAAAACGCACTCGATTAGTGTTAATAAGCTTAGATTATCCTTGGGAAGGTTAAGACTTGTGATCAAGAATATGAAGTTCCATACAACAAGTCATGGCCAAAAAAACTAAGTATGGAGACTTTAAACACTCTAGAATGATCTTTTCTTCAACCATTTGATCAAACGTAACTCGTTTAGTCTATTACTTCACCACGAAGTAACAGTTTACCTTGTTACTTCGTGAGAAAGTAATAGTTGGTCAAATGGGCCAACGGGTATCGTACAAACCAAAACGCACTCGATTAGTGTTAATAAGCTTAGATTATCCTTGGGAAGGTTAATACTTGTGATCAAGAATATGAAGTTCCATACAACAAGTCATGGCCAAAAAAACTAAGTATGGAGACTTTAAACACTCTAGAATGATCGTTCCTTCAACCATTTGATCAAACGTAACTCGTTTAGTCTATTACTTCACCACGAACTAACAATTTACCTTGTTACTTCGTGAGAAAGTTATAGTTGGTCAAATGGGCCAACGGGCATCTTACGAACCAAAACGCACTCGATTAGTGTTAATAAGCTTAGATTATCCTTGGGAAGGTTAAGACTTGTGATCAAGAATATGAAGTTCCATACAACAAGTCATGGCCAAAAAAACTAAGTATGGAGACTTTAAACACTCTAGAATGATCTTTCCTTCAACCATTTGATCAAACGTAACTCGTTTAGTCTATTACTTCACCACGAAGTAACAATTTACCTTGTTACTTTGTGAGAAAGTTATAGTTGGTCAAATGGGCCAACGGGCATCTTACGAACCAAAACGCACTCGATTAGTGTTAATAAGCTTAGATTATCCTTAGGTTAATACTTGTGATCAAGAATATGAAGTTCCATACAACAAGTCATGGCCAAAAAAACTAAGTATGGAGACTTTAAACACTCTAGAATGATCGTTCCTTCAACCATTTGATCAAACGTAACTCGTTTAGTCTATTACTTCACCACGAAGTAACAATTTACCTTGTTACTTCGTGAGAAAGTTATAGTTGGTCAAATGGGCCAACGGGCATCTTACGAACCAAAACGCACTCGATTAGTGTTAATAAGCTTAGATTATCCTTGGGAAGGTTAAGACTTGTGATAAAGAATATGAAGTTCCATACAACAAGTCATGGCCAAAAAAACTAAGTATGGAGACTTTAAACACTCTAGAATGATCGTTCCTTCAACCATTTGATCAAACGTAACTCGTTTAGTCTATTACTTCACCACGAAGTAACAATTTACCTTGTTACTTCGTGAGAAAGTTATAGTTGGTCAAATGGGCCAACGGGCATCTTACGAACCAAAACGCACTCGATTAGTGTTAATAAGCTTAGATTATCCTTGGGAAGGTTAAGACTTGTGATCAAGAATATGAAGTTCCATACAACAAGTCATGGCCAAAAAAACTAAGTATGGAGACTTTAAACACTCTAGAATGATCTTTCCTTCAACCATTTGATCAAACGTAACTCGTTTAGTCTATTACTTCACCACGAAGTAACAATTTACCTTGTTACTTTGTGAGAAAGTTATAGTTGGTCAAATGGGCCAACGGGCATCTTACGAACCAAAACGCACTCGATTAGCGTTAATAAGCTTAGATTATCCTTAGGTTAATACTTGTGATCAAGAATATGAAGTTCCATACAACAAGTCATGGCCAAAAAAACTAAGTATGGAGACTTTAAACACTCTAGAATGCTCTTTTCTTTAACGATTTGATCAAACGTAACTCGTTTAGTCTATTACTTCACCACGAAGTAACAATTTACTTTGTTACTTCGTGAGAAAGTAATAGTTGGTCAAATGGGCCAACGGGCATCTTACGAACCAAAACGCACTCGATTAGTGTTAATAAGCTTAGATTATCCTTGGGAAGGTTAAGACTTGTGATCAAGAATATGAAGTTCCATACAACAAGTCATGGCCAAAAAAACTAAGTATGGAGACTTTAAACACTCTAGAATGCTCTTTTCTTTAACGATTTGATCAAACGTAACTCGTTTAGTCTATTACTTCACCACGAAGTAACAATTTACTTTGTTACTTCGTGAGAAAGTAATAGTTGGTCAAATGGGCCAACGGGCATCTTACGAACCAAAACGCACTCGATTAGTGTTAATAAGCTTAGATTATCCTTGGGAAGGTTAAGACTTGTGATCAAGAATATGAAGTTCCATACAACAAGTCATGGCCAAAAAAACTAAGTATGGAGACTTTAAACACTCTAGAATGATCTTTTCTTCAACCATTTGATCAAACGTAACTCGTTTAGTCTATTACTTCACCACGAAGTAACAGTTTACCTTGTTACTTCGTGAGAAAGTAATAGTTGGTCAAATGGGCCAACGGGTATCGTACAAACCAAAACGCACTCGATTAGTGTTAATAAGCTTAGATTATCCTTGGGAAGGTTAATACTTGTGATCAAGAATATGAAGTTCCATACAACAAGTCATGGCCAAAAAAACTAAGTATGGAGACTTTAAACACTCTAGAATGATCGTTCCTTCAACCATTTGATCAAACGTAACTCGTTTAGTCTATTACTTCACCACGAACTAACAATTTACCTTGTTACTTCGTGAGAAAGTTATAGTTGGTCAAATGGGCCAACGGGCATCTTACGAACCAAAACGCACTCGATTAGTGTTAATAAGCTTAGATTATCCTTGGGAAGGTTAAGACTTGTGATCAAGAATATGAAGTTCCATACAACAAGTCATGGCCAAAAAAACTAAGTATGGAGACTTTAAACACTCTAGAATGATCTTTCCTTCAACCATTTGATCAAACGTAACTCGTTTAGTCTATTACTTCACCACGAAGTAACAATTTACCTTGTTACTTTGTGAGAAAGTTATAGTTGGTCAAATGGGCCAACGGGCATCTTACGAACCAAAACGCACTCGATTAGTGTTAATAAGCTTAGATTATCCTTAGGTTAATACTTGTGATCAAGAATATGAAGTTCCATACAACAAGTCATGGCCAAAAAAACTAAGTATGGAGACTTTAAACACTCTAGAATGATCGTTCCTTCAACCATTTGATCAAACGTAACTCGTTTAGTCTATTACTTCACCACGAAGTAACAATTTACCTTGTTACTTCGTGAGAAAGTTATAGTTGGTCAAATGGGCCAACGGGCATCTTACGAACCAAAACGCACTCGATTAGTGTTAATAAGCTTAGATTATCCTTAGGTTAATACTTGTGATCAAGAATATGAAGTTCCATACAACAAGTCATGGCCAAAAAAACTAAGTATGGAGACTTTAAACACTCTAGAATGATCTTTCCTTCAACGATTTGATCAAACGTAACTCGTTTAGTCTATTACTTCACAACGAAGTAACAGTTTACCTTGTTACTTCGTGAGAAAGTAATAGTTGGTCAAATGGGCCAATGGGTATCGTACAAACCAAAACGCACTCGATTAGTGTTAATAAGCTTAGATTATCCTTGGGAAGGTTAATACTTGTGATCAAGAATATGAAGTTCCATACAACAAGTCATGGCCAAAAAAACTAATTATGGAGACTTTAAACACTCTAGAATGATCTTTCCTTCAAAGATTTGATCAAACGTAACTCGTTTAGTCTATTACTTCACCACGAAGTAACAGTTTACCTTGTTATTTCGTGAGAAAGTTATAGTTGGTCAAATGGGCCAACGGGCATCTTACGAACCAAAACGCACTCGATTAGTGTTAATAAGCTTAGATTATCCTTGGGAAGGTTAAGACTTGTGATCAAGAATATGAAGTTCCATACAACAAGTCATGGCCAAAAAAACTAAGTATGGAGACTTTAAACACTCTAGAATGATCTTTCCTTCAACCATTTGATCAAACGTAACTCGTTTAGTCTATTACTTCACCACGAAGTAACAATTTACCTTGTTACTTCGTGAGAAAGTTATAGTTGGTCAAATGGGTCAACGGGCATCTTACGAACCAAAACACACTCGATTAGTGTTAATAAGCTTAGATTATCCTTAGGTTAATACTTGTGATCAAGAATATGAAGTGCCATACAACAAGTCATGGCCAAAAAAACTAAGTATGGAGACTTTAAACACTCTAGAATGCTCTTTTCTTTAACGATTTGATCAAACGTAACTCGTTTAGTCTATTACTTCACCACGAAGTAACAATTTACTTTGTTACTTCGTGAGAAAGTAATAGTTGGTCAAATGGGCCAACGGGCATCTTACGAACCAAAACGCACTCGATTAGTGTTAATAAGCTTAGATTATCCTTGGGAAGGTTAAGACTTGTGATCAAGAATATGAAGTTCCATACAACAAGTCATGGCCAAAAAAACTAAGTATGGGGACTTTAAACACTCTAGAATGATCTTTTCTTCAACCATTTGATCAAACGTAACTCGTTTAGTCTATTACTTCACCACGAAGTAACAATTTACCTTGTTACTTCGTGAGAAAGTTATAGTTGGTCAAATGGGCCAACGGGCATCTTACGAACCAAAACGCACTCGATTAGCGTTAATAAGCTTAGATTATCCTTAGGTTAATACTTGTGATCAAGAATATGAAGTTCCATACAACAAGTCATGACCAAAAAAACTAAGTATGGAGACTTTAAACACTCTAGAATGATCTTTCCTTCAACGATTTGTTCAAACGTAACTCGTTTAGTCTATTACTTCACAACGAAGTAACAGTTTACCTTGTTACTTCGTGAGAAAGTAATAGTTGGTCAAATGTGCCAACGGGTATCGTACAAACCAAAACGCACTCGATTAGTGTTAATAAGCTTAGATTATCCTTGGGAAGGTTAATACTTGTGATCAAGAATATGAAGTTCCATACAACAAGTCATGGCCAAAAAAACTAAGTATGGAGACTTTAAACACTCTAGAATGATCGTTCCTTCAACCATTTGATCAAACGTAACTCGTTTAGTCTATTACTTCACCACGAAGTAACAATTTACCTTGTTACTTCGTGAGAAAGTTATAGTTGGTCAAATGGGCCAACGGGCATCTTACGAACCAAAACGCACTCGATTAGTGTTAATAAGCTTAAATTATCCTTGGGAAGGTTAAGACTTGTGATCAAGAATATGAAGTTCCATACAACAAGTCATGGCCAAAAAAACTAAGTATGGAGACTTTAAACACTCTAGAATGATCTTTCCTTCAACCATTTGATCAAACGTAACTCGTTTAGTCTATTACTTCACCACGAAGTAACAATTTACCTTGTTACTTTGTGAGAAAGTTATAGTTGGTCAAATGGGCCAACGGGCATCTTACGAACCAAAACGCACTCGATTAGTGTTAATAAGCTTAGATTATCCTTAGGTTAATACTTGTGATCAAGAATATGAAGTTCCATACAACAAGTCATGGCCAAAAAAACTAAGTATGGAGACTTTAAACACTCTAGAATGATCGTTCCTTCAACCATTTGATCAAACGTAACTCGTTTAGTCTATTACTTCACCACGAACTAACAATTTACCTTGTTACTTCGTGAGAAAGTTATAGTTGGTCAAATGGGCCAACGGGCATCTTACGAACCAAAACGCACTCGATTAGTGTTAATAAGCTTAGATTATCCTTGGGAAGGTTAAGACTTGTGATCAAGAATATGAAGTTCCATACAACAAGTCATGGCCAAAAAAACTAAGTATGGAGACTTTAAACACTCTAGAATGATCTTTCCTTCAACCATTTGATCAAACGTAACTCGTTTAGTCTATTACTTCACCACGAAGTAACAATTTACCTTGTTACTTTGTGAGAAAGTTATAGTTGGTCAAATGGGCCAACGGGCATCTTACGAACCAAAACGCACTCGATTAGTGTTAATAAGCTTAGATTATCCTTAGGTTAATACTTGTGATCAAGAATATGAAGTTCCATACAACAAGTCATGGCCAAAAAAACTAAGTATGGAGACTTTAAACACTCTAGAATGATCGTTCCTTCAACCATTTGATCAAACGTAACTCGTTTAGTCTATTACTTCACCACGAAGTAACAATTTACCTTGTTACTTCGTGAGAAAGTTATAGTTGGTCAAATGGGCCAACGGGCATCTTACGAACCAAAACGCACTCGATTAGTGTTAATAAGCTTAGATTATCCTTAGGTTAATACTTGTGATCAAGAATATGAAGTTCCATACAACAAGTCATGGCCAAAAAAACTAAGTATGGAGACTTTAAACACTCTAGAATGATCTTTCCTTCAACGATTTGATCAAACGTAACTCGTTTAGTCTATTACTTCACAACGAAGTAACAGTTTACCTTGTTACTTCGTGAGAAAGTAATAGTTGGTCAAATGGGCCAATGGGTATCGTACAAACCAAAACGCACTCGATTAGTGTTAATAAGCTTAGATTATCCTTGGGAAGGTTAATACTTGTGATCAAGAATATGAAGTTCCATACAACAAGTCATGGCCAAAAAAACTAATTATGGAGACTTTAAACACTCTAGAATGATCTTTCCTTCAAAGATTTGATCAAACGTAACTCGTTTAGTCTATTACTTCACCACGAAGTAACAGTTTACCTTGTTATTTCGTGAGAAAGTTATAGTTGGTCAAATGGGCCAACGGGCATCTTACGAACCAAAACGCACTCGATTAGTGTTAATAAGCTTAGATTATCCTTGGGAAGGTTAAGACTTGTGATCAAGAATATGAAGTTCCATACAACAAGTCATGGCCAAAAAAACTAAGTATGGAGACTTTAAACACTCTAGAATGATCTTTCCTTCAACCATTTGATCAAACGTAACTCGTTTAGTCTATTACTTCACCACGAAGTAACAATTTACCTTGTTACTTCGTGAGAAAGTTATAGTTGGTCAAATGGGTCAACGGGCATCTTACGAACCAAAACACACTCGATTAGTGTTAATAAGCTTAGATTATCCTTAGGTTAATACTTGTGATCAAGAATATGAAGTGCCATACAACAAGTCATGGCCAAAAAAACTAAGTATGGAGACTTTAAACACTCTAGAATGCTCTTTTCTTTAACGATTTGATCAAACGTAACTCGTTTAGTCTATTACTTCACCACGAAGTAACAATTTACTTTGTTACTTCGTGAGAAAGTAATAGTTGGTCAAATGGGCCAACGGGCATCTTACGAACCAAAACGCACTCGATTAGTGTTAATAAGCTTAGATTATCCTTGGGAAGGTTAAGACTTGTGATCAAGAATATGAAGTTCCATACAACAAGTCATGGCCAAAAAAACTAAGTATGGGGACTTTAAACACTCTAGAATGATCTTTTCTTCAACCATTTGATCAAACGTAACTCGTTTAGTCTATTACTTCACCACGAAGTAACAATTTACCTTGTTACTTCGTGAGAAAGTTATAGTTGGTCAAATGGGCCAACGGGCATCTTACGAACCAAAACGCACTCGATTAGCGTTAATAAGCTTAGATTATCCTTAGGTTAATACTTGTGATCAAGAATATGAAGTTCCATACAACAAGTCATGACCAAAAAAACTAAGTATGGAGACTTTAAACACTCTAGAATGATCTTTCCTTCAACGATTTGTTCAAACGTAACTCGTTTAGTCTATTACTTCACAACGAAGTAACAGTTTACCTTGTTACTTCGTGAGAAAGTAATAGTTGGTCAAATGGGCCAACGGGTATCGTACAAACCAAAACGCACTCGATTAGTGTTAATAAGCTTAGATTATCCTTGGGAAGGTTAATACTTGTGATCAAGAATATGAAGTTCCATACAACAAGTCATGGCCAAAAAAACTAAGTATGGAGACTTTAAACACTCTAGAATGATCGTTCCTTCAACCATTTGATCAAACGTAACTCGTTTAGTCTATTACTTCACCACGAAGTAACAATTTACCTTGTTACTTCGTGAGAAAGTTATAGTTGGTCAAATGGGCCAACGGGCATCTTACGAACCAAAACGCACTCGATTAGTGTTAATAAGCTTAAATTATCCTTGGGAAGGTTAAGACTTGTGATCAAGAATATGAAGTTCCATACAACAAGTCATGGCCAAAAAAACTAAGTATGGAGACTTTAAACACTCTAGAATGATCTTTCCTTCAACCATTTGATCAAACGTAACTCGTTTAGTCTATTACTTCACCACGAAGTAACAATTTACCTTGTTACTTTGTGAGAAAGTTATAGTTGGTCAAATGGGCCAACGGGCATCTTACGAACCAAAACGCACTCGATTAGTGTTAATAAGCTTAGATTATCCTTAGGTTAATACTTGTGATCAAGAATATGAAGTTCCATACAACAAGTCATGGCCAAAAAAACTAAGTATGGAGACTTTAAACACTCTAGAATGATCGTTCCTTCAACCATTTGATCAAACGTAACTCGTTTAGTCTATTACTTCACCACGAAGTAACAATTTACCTTGTTACTTCGTGAGAAAGTTATAGTTGGTCAAATGGGCCAACGGGCATCTTACGAACCAAAACGCACTCGATTAGTGTTAATAAGCTTAGATTATCCTTAGGTTAATACTTGTGATCAAGAATATGAAGAAATAAAAGGTTTATAAAAGAAAACTAGGGGGAGGTACTACATAGCGAGGGCCGTATGGTGTACCCCACCCATACGATCGCCAAACACAGAGAAATAGAAATCTCAACAACAAATAAGAGCATATCCCAAAAGTGGATACCTCGAAAGTAAAGTAAGCCAAAATGTGAAAAAATCGGCCTATATCATCTATGAATATGATCTATTCTTCCACTTCATCTTTTCTTCTGCTCTTCGTTCTTTGTTCTCTTTTTTCCGTTGACTCTTGCTTATGTAGGTGGAGCAATCTGGTGCTTTAATCCTATTTTTTTCTCTTCTCTCTTCACCTTCTCGGAGTATTCGCCTACAACATTCCTCATAAGACTCATCTTTTGTAACAGTTGAGTCCTCGAGGTCGCTCGTTACAATTTGTCTTGGGATTGGAGTGCAGATTCTTCTTTGATTAAATGAGGATTCCAACTCCTCAACAAACGCATCATCACCCACGGCTTCATCATAAGTATGCCCAAGTAGGAGGGTTGGCGAGGTGGGAGGGGTAGAGATATCACGCGAGAAAGTAGCATCCGGAAAGCACACCCTTGGAGAGAGAAGTCTAGACTTAGGTTGATAATTAGAATCCGATAACCTCTTTGCATCATCATTGTCATCCCTCAAGATCATATCTTCAATCTCTTTTTCTTTGGCCTTTCTCAACTCTTCCTCACTAAGGAGATCTTCATTTCCATCATTAGTCGCAACGTGAATTATTGCCAACTTGAGGTGTTTCTCTTGATCCGCCTCTTCGGCCACTTCCTCAACATTGGGTATTTGTTCAAGGCTATCGACTTTCTTCGGTGGTGAAATTGGAGCAATGTTCCTCTTAGCCTTCCAAACAAAGGTCGTCGGTTTTGGGACATCCTCAACCTTCTCATTAGTTCCTTGAGGTTTCTCCACACCACATTCCTCAAATGTATGGCCCATTCGTTGACATTTCCGGCAATAGGTTGGAATATTTTCATATACGACCTTTTGCTTTACGATGTCCACTTGACCATGCACATCTTCTACCCCCCATTCAATTTCTTCTTTCAATGGATCAAGAAGGTTGATCTCAACACATATTCGAGGATAATCCGGGCGTGACATAGTGGCCGCGCCTTCGTCAAGCCTCAAAGGTCTTCCAAAGTAAGACCCAATGTTCATAAGGGCATTTCTCTCACAAAACCGCATGTTGAGGTTTGGTAAACCAATCCACACGGGAGCTATCGGAGGATCAAGATCGGGGTCGAAATCCGGGGTCCATTTGTAGATTGATCCATTAAGATCAAGGAAACGGAGGTCCTTCTTCAACCAAAGGCGAGTATAATCCTCCTCCGTAGTCAACTTCAACATAACATGGCGTGGGCCGATAGGACCAAGAGTGTATGTGCCTTTGAGTTTGAGTCTCGTCATCTTGTTGTGAATAAAGGTGTAGCTCGGCTTGACGAGAGGGAAACGGAGGATTAGGACAAGCTTAAGCCTAGCATCAAGAGCTTTAATGTCCTCATTCTTGAAGACAATCATTGATTTTCCTTTGACCATTTGAACCTCCATTGTATTGAGCGTAGGATCATCAATAAGTGAGCGGTTTATTTCATATGATCTTGTGGGAGCGGCCGCTTGCGCATAGGAAGCGCGACGCAATGGGGCACGGATTTGATACGGTCGAGGATTGTCCGGCGCCGCATTTGGTTGTCTCGCAAAAGTAGGAGCGAGTGAAGGCTTCGCAACTCTAGAAAAGTTATTCGAGAGAGGCGGGAAAAGGCCGGATCCAACCATATTTTTCGTTGACTTTTCAAGACTCGGCGTTGACTTTCCGATAGTCAGCGTTGACCGGGTCAGCAAGTGTGATGTGGCAGTGGGTCCCACATTAGTCTTGCAAGATAAGGTGCCAAAGTGGGATGTGGGGGCCACATTCATAGTGGGGGACACAAAAACAAGTCAAGCACTCTTGTCCCCCAAGTGCTCTTTACTCCTCCACTAGGACACCAAGACCAAGGTAGTGGAATATTGTCCTCCACTAGCAAACCCTAGCAGCTGTTGACCGCCGCCTATCCACAGTTGACCGGACGGAGGCGGAGGGCGGAGACGCGGCGGTGCAACGTCGGTAGTTCGCCGGAGAGGCGGATGAGCACAGTTTTTGGCCCCGAATAAAGACCCTAGCACCAAACTGACCGTCGTCACCACCTCGTTGGCCGGAGAAGGCGAGACGACGGTGGCGCACGGCGGCGTCGTCGGAAAATCGCCGGAAAAGCCTCGGTGGTCGGAAAAACGCGGCGGATCCGCAAAAACGAAGCTAAGGACGAAGCGGAAACAACGAAAACCTAAAACTAAGAAGAATCGAAGCACAACAACAAACCAAAGAGAAGTCAAAAAAGAAGAAAGGCTCCAACACAAAAAAGAAAGATGTCAATGGCTCCCAAACCCAAGCAATAACGAACAAACGTCCGCTACGGGATGTTCACGAGCGCACCAAAATCTAAACTTTTCCAAATCCGGAGTTGCATCCCGAGTCCAAAGCAAGAGACGAAGGTCTCATGAGGAGCACAAGATCCAAAACAAGATGAGGGTGGCGGAGAAGAAGGAGGAGGTGGGAAGGAGAAAAGAAAACAAAAAAAGAAGAAACAAAGCACAACAACTACGGATCCATGGAAGAAACTCACGGATCCGCCATTAAAGCTCCAAAAAAGTAAAAAACGAGAAAAGAACTCACGGATGCAAGGAAGGGACGGGCAAGGATTCAACTTCTCCTATGAACACCAATCGTTCATCGGAGAAGTCTCCAACAACTCGTGAGGAGATGTTGTGCTCCGATGAAACGGCTTCAAGATGGTGGAGATGAAGAACTCTTGCAAAAACGAAATGAAAAGAACAAGTGGAGAACGTGAACACACCAAACTACCTCGAAGCCACCACACTAACCGTTCCTCTTGAGCTCACGATGAAGATGATGACATTTCCGAGACGAAAATCAGTCGCCGGCGCGTGGAAACTCCGGGGAGAGGGGGCGGCCGTGATAGTGAATAGAGGAGAGAGGTGTGATCAAGAATATTGTGATCAAGAATATGAAGTTCCATACAACAAGTCATGGCCAAAAAAACTAAGTATGGAGACTTTAAACACTCTAGAATGATCTTTCCTTCAACGATTTGATCAAACGTAACTCGTTTAGTCTATTACTTCACAACGAAGTAACAGTTTACCTTGTTACTTCGTGAGAAAGTAATAGTTGGTCAAATGGGCCAATGGGTATCGTACAAACCAAAACGCACTCGATTAGTGTTAATAAGCTTAGATTATCCTTGGGAAGGTTAATACTTGTGATCAAGAATATGAAGTTCCATACAACAAGTCATGGCCAAAAAAACTAAGTATGGAGACTTTAAACACTCTAGAATGATCGTTCCTTCAACCATTTGATCAAACGTAACTCGTTTAGTCTATTACTTCACCACGAAGTAACAATTTACCTTGTTACTTCGTGAGAAAGTTATAGTTGGTCAAATGGGCCAACGGGCATCTTACGAACCAAAACGCACTCGATTAGTGTTAATAAGCTTAGATTATCCTTGGGAAGGTTAAGACTTGTGATCAAGAATATGAAGTTCCATACAACAAGTCATGGCCAAAAAAACTAAGTATGGAGACTTTAAACACTCTAGAATGATCTTTCCTTCAACCATTTGATCAAACGTAACTCGTTTAGTCTATTACTTCACCACGAAGTAACAATTTACCTTGTTACTTCGTGAGAAAGTTATAGTTGGTCAAATGGGCCAACGGGCATCTTACGAACCAAAACACACTCGATTAGTGTTAATAAGCTTAGATTATCCTTAGGTTAATACTTGTGATCAAGAATATGAAGTGCCATACAACAAGTCATGGCCAAAAAAACTAAGTATGGAGACTTTAAACACTCTAGAATGCTCTTTTCTTTAACGATTTGATCAAACGTAACTCGTTTAGTCTATTACTTCACCACGAAGTAACAATTTACTTTGTTACTTCGTGAGAAAGTAATAGTTGGTCAAATGGGCCAACGGGCATCTTACGAACCAAAACGCACTCGATTAGTGTTAATAAGCTTAGATTATCCTTGGGAAGGTTAAGACTTGTGATCAAGAATATGAAGTTCCATACAACAAGTCATGGCCAAAAAAACTAAGTATGGAGACTTTAAACACTCTAGAATGATCTTTTCTTCAACCATTTGATCAAACGTAACTCGTTTAGTCTATTACTTCACCACGAAGTAACAATTTACCTTGTTACTTCGTGAGAAAGTTATAGTTGGTCAAATGGGCCAACGGGCATCTTACGAACCAAAACGCACTCGATTAGTGTTAATAAGCTTAGATTATCCTTAGGTTAATACTTGTGATCAAGAATATGAAGTTCCATACAACAAGTCATGGCCAAAAAAACTAAGTATGGAGACTTTAAACACTCTAGAATGATCTTTCCTTCAACGATTTGTTCAAACGTAACTCGTTTAGTCTATTACTTCACAACGAAGTAACAGTTTACCTTGTTACTTCGTGAGAAAGTAATAGTTGGTCAAATGGGCCAACGGGTATCGTACAAACCAAAACGCACTCGATTAGTGTTAATAAGCTTAGATTATCCTTGGGAAGGTTAATACTTGTGATCAAGAATATGAAGTTCCATACAACAAGTCATGGCCAAAAAAACTAAGTATGGAGACTTTAAACACTCTAGAATGATCGTTCCTTCAACCATTTGATCAAACGTAACTCGTTTAGTCTATTACTTCACCACGAAGTAACAATTTACCTTGTTACTTCGTGAGAAAGTTATAGTTGGTCAAATGGGCCAACGGGCATCTTACGAACCAAAACGCACTCGATTAGTGTTAATAAGCTTAGATTATCCTTGGGAAGGTTAAGACTTGTGATCAAGAATATGAAGTTCCATACAACAAGTCATGGCCAAAAAAACTAAGTATGGAGACTTTAAACACTCTAGAATGATCTTTCCTTCAACCATTTGATCAAACGTAACTCGTTTAGTCTATTACTTCACCACGAAGTAACAATTTACCTTGTTACTTTGTGAGAAAGTTATAGTTGGTCAAATGGGCCAACGGGCATCTTACGAACCAAAACGCACTCGATTAGTGTTAATAAGCTTAGATTATCCTTAGGTTAATACTTGTGATCAAGAATATGAAGTTCCATACAACAAGTCATGGCCAAAAAAACTAAGTATGGAGACTTTAAACACTCTAGAATGATCTTTCCTTCAACGATTTGATCAAACGTAACTCGTTTAGTCTATTACTTCACAACGAAGTAACAGTTTACCTTGTTACTTCGTGAGAAAGTAATAGTTGGTCAAATGGGCCAATGGGTATCGTACAAACCAAAACGCACTCGATTAGTGTTAATAAGCTTAGATTATCCTTGGGAAGGTTAATACTTGTGATCAAGAATATGAAGTTCCATACAACAAGTCATGGCCAAAAAAACTAAGTATGGAGACTTTAAACACTCTAGAATGATCGTTCCTTCAACCATTTGATCAAACGTAACTCGTTTAGTCTATTACTTCACCACGAAGTAACAATTTACCTTGTTACTTCGTGAGAAAGTTATAGTTGGTCAAATGGGCCAACGGGCATCTTACGAACCAAAACGCACTCGATTAGTGTTAATAAGCTTAGATTATCCTTGGGAAGGTTAAGACTTGTGATCAAGAATATGAAGTTCCATACAACAAGTCATGGCCAAAAAAACTAAGTATGGAGACTTTAAACACTCTAGAATGATCTTTCCTTCAACCATTTGATCAAACGTAACTCGTTTAGTCTATTACTTCACCACGAAGTAACAATTTACCTTGTTACCTCGTGAGAAAGTTATAGTTGGTCAAATGGGCCAACGGGCATCTTACGAACCAAAACACACTCGATTAGTGTTAATAAGCTTAGATTATCCTTAGGTTAATACTTGTGATCAAGAATATGAGAAGAAAGAAGGTTTATAAAAAGTAAAAACTGCGGGGTACTACATCGGGAGTCGAGCGTTGTACCCAATCGCTCGTTCCAAGCAAAAAGGGGGTTTATAAGAACACCCCCAAAAGATGAGCCAAAAGGCAATGCTCGAGATATCCAACCTAACAAGCGCCTTCCCACTAGAGCAATAACCGCCCGTGAGAGTGTAGTATCTAGAAGTCACACCCAAAGTCAAAGTGTGCAATCCAAATACCTTCTCCCACATAGGGAGGCCAAGGCCTTTGTGAGAAGGGCGCACTTCCTCGAAGATGTGTACACCGCCCGTGAGAGTAAGATACTTAGAAGTCGTTCCCGATGAGGGCTTACGTAAGCATCCTCTCCCACATAGGGAGGCGTATACATTTCGAGCGAAGCCAAAGTGATCGTAACTATTACAAAAAAGAGCGTACCACAAAGCCGGGTACCTCGAAAAATAACCTAATCTATAATAGAAAGGGAGTACAACAAATAATGACAACAAAATCTATCAAGAGGAAACAACCACTCCAAAAATCTAGCTTCAAGCTTCATGACCTCGGCTTAGGGTGTCGAAACGTGGGCCAACACATCTTGTCTTTCTCAATGAGGACCCGGACCTTGTGGCTAGCCAAAGTGCTCGGTTGACGACCGTTGATGCGAAGAATACAAGCTTCATTAGCAAGTTGATCCGCCACTTGGTTGCCCTCCCTATATGTATGATGCATGGTCCCATTGACAAGGACCAATAGGGTGCGAATCTCTTCAAGTTGCCGAATGATCTTCCATGGGCCACCTCTCTTCGCATTCACAATGGGTAAGGTGATAAGGGCATCCGTTTCAATATCCACGTCTCGCACTCCAAGAGAATGGCAATATTGGAGACCTTGGTGAATGGCCAAGAGCTCCGCTTCGACATTCGTCATAGGCTCCAAGGCAATGTGATAAGTCCAAGCACAATTCCCAAAGTGATCACGAAGAATGCCACCACCGCCGGCCATCCCGGGGTTCCCTTTAGAACTACCATCCGTGTTGAGCTTCCATCGCCCTTCCCCCGGCTTCTTCCACACAACCTCAATGGGAGGTTTTAGACGGACTCTTGCAAGTTTAATACCCCACACATCCACCACGTATTTGGAGCCTCGCCATAGAATCTCCTCACACGGATTGATGGTGAAAAGATCAATCACATGGCGGACAACCCTATGAATAATGATTTTGGCATTCATCGGTACTCCATTGTGTCTAGCCGCATTTCTTGCCGTCCAAATGTACCATAACACCAAGATAGGAACAATAATACGAATGTGACCGGGGGGGGTATGACGCCTCGCCTTAATCCAATACGCAATTAAATTGTTCCAAGAAATAAATACGGGTTGCTTGATATGGAAAGTGCGGAAAAAATAAGACCATACCTCTTGGGCAAGCGGGCTAGACCAAAAGACGTGGTCCGTAGTCTCAACATCCCGACAACAATTGCATTGTGAGATAATCTCCATCTCCAAGCGTTTAGCGATCTTTTGATCCGTAGGTAAAAGATTTTGCACGTATCGCCACGCAAAGAAGGAGATATTCGGAAGGAGTAGACGATGCCAAAGGAACCTATAGATGCCGGATGGTGTATAGGGGTCACAAATGGAGCGGCGAGCGGACTTAGTAGAAAAAGTCCCATTAGGATCAAGCTTCCAAAGAGGAGTATCTTTTCCTTCTTGACAAATGGGGACCTCCACCACCCGAGCCACGTCATCATCATCCAATACCTCCTCAAGTTTAACAATGTCCCATTCCCCGTTGACCCAAAAGTCACTAATGCGCGTGCGGGAATTAATTTGCACTCCATCTCGGGGTCTAAGAAGGCCATCTTTCAACCATTGATCCACCCAAAAGAGGGAGGAACCATCCTTGATGTTCCAAAACATATGTTGTTGGGCTTTGAGAGCCGCTTTGGTCAATCTTCTCCATCCTCGAAAGTCCCAAGATTTGCTACTAAAGATAGGGTCTCGCGTAGCGTACCTAGACATCATGTACTTGGCCCATAAGGAGTCTTGCAACCGAAACCTCCACCAAAGTTTAAGACCAAAGGCTTCCACCAAGCAATGAAGAGAGGAAATATTAAGTCCACCCATGGCAAACGGTTTGCAAATTCTTTCCCAACTTCTCCAATGAATCTTCCTTCTTTCCTCATTCGAGCCCCAAAGGAACCGAGCAAAAATCTTCTCAAGATGTTCGAGGACGCAAGCCGGAGGCACCATGATTTGACAAAGATAGATCGGAATGGAGCAAAGGATACTTTTGATGAGAGTGAGCCGACCACCAAAATTAAGAAATTTCAATTCCCAACCACTTATAAGGCCGCGGATTTGGTCAATCCACATATCAAAGTAGGCTTGTTGCATTCTTCCACGAATAATAGGGGCGCCAAGGTAAGTAATGGGGAACTCACCTCTCTCAAAACCCGTGAGGCCGTGGATAGCATGGACATGTGCATCATTGATCCGAGGGGATGTGATGATGCAACTTTTGGATGCATTGATATGTTGACCCGAAACCCTTTCATAAAGATGTAAGAAGTCCATGAGCTTGGCCATGTTGTCCAAAGATCCCTTCACAAAAATAATGCAATCGTCCGCATAAGCCAAATGGGACACATCCATAACGCCCCCATTGTTGAGATAAAGATCCGGATTGCGCTCATAAAGTTGGTTAAGACCTCTAGAAAGGAATTCGGCGGCAATAATGAAAAGAGCGGGAGATATGGGGTCACCTTGACGCACTCCATGCTTAGACTCAAAGAAGCCGTGGCAAGCACCATTGACAAGCACGGAGAAGAAGCATTTCTCCACGCAATTCTTAATGAGATCAATCCACTCCCGAGAGAAACCGAACTTAGTAAGGCATTGGTATAAGAACCTCCAACTCAATCTATCATAAGCTTTCTCCATATCAAGTTTCACCACAAGGTTGTGCGCATCTCTTTTTGCATTGAGATTAGAGGCCAATTCTTGTGCAAGGAGGATATTGTCACCAATAAGGCGACCTTTGACAAAACCACTTTGATTAAGAGAAATAATATTGGGTAAGAGGGAGGCTAACCGATCATTGAGGAGTTTCGAAATGATCTTGTAACTCACGTTACAAAGACTAATCGGCCTATAGTCTTTCCATTCTTTGGGATCTTTCTTCTTCGGGATAAGAACAATGTTGGTGGCCTTGAAGATGCGAGGAAAGGTGGTGCCATGAAAGAAATCCAAAACTGCCTCAAGAATATCCTCTTTAATAATATCCCAACAAGATTGATAGAAGTGGGCATTGAAACCATCCGGGCCCGCCACACTATCCGAGCTAAGATCAAAGACAACCTCTTTAACCTCTTCAAGATTCGGGGGGCCGACAAAGCCAAGTGTTGTCACTCTCGGAAATAAGGCTAGGAATGAAATCAAGATTGTGGCCTTCATTAGTATCAATATTAGAAGTAAGGAGATTTTTATAATACCTCTCGGCCGAATTGCCAATCTCATCGGGGTTGTCCACCAAAAGACCATTCTCGTGGATGCGAAAGATCTTGGCCTTTGCTTGTTTCTTCTTGGCCATAGCTTGAAAGAGCCTAGTGTTGCGCTCCCCTTCAATGGCCCATTTGCATTTCGCCCGTTGTTTCCAATATTCCGATTCCATAATGCGAGTGAGAACAAAATCGGCATAGCACTTATTCACCAAGGAACGAGAAGTAGTAGTGGGATCATGGTCATGGATAATCTCGGCTTGCTTGAGAGCATCCTCCTTGTCCTTAATATTTTGAAAGATATTGCCGAAGGTGTTCCTATTCCAACCTTTGAGCTCCTTTCTCAACCGAATAAGTTTATCCCCAAGTTTGAGTAACCCCGAACAAGTAGTAGGTTGGCTCCAACACTCCTTAACTTTCCCATGAAAGTCCTTATGCTTGATCCACATGTTTTGAAACCGAAAAGCCCTCGGCTTACGAGTGAGGATCCGCTCGAAATGGATAAAGAGTGGGTTATGGTCCGAATGAAGTCTAGCCTCGTGGACGATCCGAGTGTTACCAAAAGACGAGCTCCAATCGAAGTTGATGAGAGCACGATCAATCCGAGTACGAGTCCCATTGCTAGCCCAAGTGAAGGGGTTGCCTTCATATCCGGCGTCTTGAAGACCACAATCATCAATACAATCATGGAAGTCATCCATCTCCCCAATACTAGGCGGATTGATACCCCTTTTTTCCTCTTCCTTAAGAACAACATTGAAGTCTCCCACAACTAACCACGGCTTTTGATCATCACTTCTTCGAAGACCATCCCAAAGGGGATGTCGAAGAGCCCGAGTTTTAGCGGCATAAACAAAGGTGCATAATAAAGGATGAGGGAGGATATGAGAAGAAATGACACAATGAACAAATTGGTCATGATCCTCTAGAACCTCAATATGCATATCACTATCACCAAAGACCCAAATCTTGTTGTTGATATTAGAGAAAGCCGAGTCGTAATGGAACTTTTTCCAGAATTTATGCGCATCAAATCTAGCTTTAGGTTCAAGAAGAACAAGAACCTTAGGCTTATTACGAAGGACCAAGTTCGCAACATTATCACCATTATTACGTTTACCAACTCCCCGTACGTTCCAACAAACAAATAACATCAAAAAGATGGGGGGTGAGACGTACCTTCACGAGCAAGCAAGGCCCGTTTGGCTTTCAATTTTTCCTTCTTTCTTTGGCTTTTGCTTTTCGAAGAAGGAGAACAAGTGTCAACTCTTTTGGTGTTAGAGTTTTCCATGTCCGACTCCTCCACTATAGAATCATTATTCCCGTCCTCCTTGTTGTTGCTCCAAAGTGGAGGGATAGAAGCAATAGGGGAAGAGGGGTTATCAATTAAGAAGTAGGCGTCGTGGGATAGCCTTGGTGACGTGATCTTAGATTTTTTACGGATGTTGGAGTCCGAGAGTCTAGCACCGTCATCGTTATCATCCCTAAGTATCCTATCCTCGGCATCCTTCTCGCAAGCTTTCCTTTCCACTTCATCATTGCTCAAAGTAGTGTCGTCAACCTTTTTAGTAAGCTCCTTATGATCTTGCGTTTCCTCTTTGCTCTCCATGATGACTTTTAAAGTGTTATCCCTCAAATCTTTGCTAACATCATTCTTTCGACTCTTCTCCTTCCACACAAGGGAAGAAGAAACTTGTTGCTTCGGTCCATGGTTGTCATACACTTTATCACCCTCTTCTTTAGCTTTTTCCATGTCGCACTCCTCAAGCCTATGTCCTACTCTTTGACACTTACGACAATAGTTAGGAAGGTTTTCATAGACCACCTTTTGCTTGACGATGTTCACTTTTCCGTGCACATCCTCCACTCCCCATTCTATAACTTCCTTAAGTGGTTCAAGGAGATTCACTTCAACACATATCCGAGGGTAGTCGGGACGAGACATGGTTGCCGCTCCTTCATCAAGACGTAATGGTCTTCCAAGGTAGTTACCAATATTCATAAGTGCACTTCTTTCACAAAAGCGCATATTCAAGTTTGGGAGGCCAATCCAAACGGGAGCAATAGGAGGCTCAAGCTCGGGATCAAAGTCCGGCGTCCATTTGTAGATGGATCCATTTAGGTCGAGGAACCGAAGATTCTTTTTCAACCATAGCCGGGTGTAGTCCTCTTCCATAGTCAATTTGAGCATCACATGTCGCGGACCTATAGGTCCAAGAGTGTACGCGCCCTTGAGCTTAAGCTTGGCCATTTTGTTATGAATGTAGGTGTAGCTCGGCTTGAGAAGATTGAAGCGAAGAATAAGGACAAGTTTGAGCCTTTCATCAAGAGCTTTCACCTCCTCTTTTTTGAAGACAAGCATGTGTCTACCGTTAACAACTCGAGGTTCCATTGTCTTAAGGGTTGGATCGTCTACAAGAGATCGATTGATATCATAGAGTCTTGTTGGAGCGGCCGCTTGAGCATAAGAAGCTCGTCGGATCGGGGGACGCACTTGAAAAGGACGAGGGTTGTCCGGCGCCAAATTCACCTTCTTATCAAAAGTAGGTGGCGCAAAAGAGGATGGTTGAGCTAACAATGGCTTCCCAACTTTAGCAAAGTTGTTGGATAGTGGCGGGAAGTGTCCGGTCCCAATTTTTTGGGCGGGGCCACCCAAAGGGCGAGATTCTTCAACACTATTAGGGTCCAAGATAGCGGTTGACTTTTCCAAATTCGGAGTTGACCGAGTCAAAGGGCCCACAATGGTCTTACATAAGTTAGAGTTGACTTTGTCATCCTTTTCGAGCAAAATGAGGTTCGAGTTCAAAAGTGCCACTTTATCATGTCCAAAGGAACCGCTTAAAAACAAGTTCGTCTCGGCGGTTGGAGCGATGATATTTGAGGGTCGGTCAACATTTTCTTGAGGAAGGCTGACAGTTGACTTTTCGTTTGACTCAGTTGACTTTTCGGAAGTCAATGGAAGTGATGTGGCAGTAGGTCCCACGTTTTCCATTAAAATATTGGGGTTGACAAAAGGAAGGTCAACACTCTTGCATGTTGAGGTGTCCAAATGGGGTGAAGACATGTGTAAGGTATGGTCCACATCCATGGTGGGGGACAAAGGGACAAGACAAGAGCACTCTTGTCCCCTTAATGCTCTTACACATCCACCACCACACAAGGCTCAAGGTAGTGGAGTGTGGTGTGTTCTTGTCACCACTACCAACCCCAAAACCCTAGTTGACCGCCGCCACCACCAAGTTGACCGGAGGGAGGTGGCGCACGGCGGTGCACCGGAGCCGTGCCGGAAAGTCGCAGGAAAATGGTCGGAAATAGCGCACCACCGTCGGAAAAACCTCTAGAGCACGGATCCGAGCGCCAAAAACACCCCTAACACCCAAATCCGACGGAAATCGCCACCAAATCCACCAAAAACGACGCAAATCAAGAAAAACACCACCACAAAGAGCAAAAGAGGAGCGCAAGAACGGTAACCACCTAAACACCAAGAAATCCGAAGCCCAAACACACCAAACACAAGAAGACCAAAAGATAAACAAAAAAAGAGATGAAGAACACCACACAAAAACGTGTGAATCGTGATTCTCCTTAAATCCTAGCAAAAGAAGGTCCAAGAACCAACTCGGGATTCAAGTACGCACCACAATCCAAGAACGTTAACCGAATTCAAAACTCAAATCACAAGACCATAGCATATGGCGTGAACACCATGATGAGGAACATGCGATTTGAATTCCAAATAGGGGCGTGATGTTGGAAGGCAAGAGGGGGAGAGAGACGAACTATAAAAACAACAATCGAAGCCAAAAGCGAAAATCTTAAAGGAATCCGCCATGGCCAAACGAAGAACACGAGCAAGACAACAACGAATTCATTCCTCCTATTTGGACCAACCGTTCGTTAGGGATGTCTCCAACAACTTCGTGAGGAGGTTGTTGTGCCCCAACGATACCGGTGCCGTAGGGAGGAGGAACGAAGACGAAGAAAGCTTCACTAACAACAATGGCGGAACGAGAAAATGCTTCAAAACCCCTCGAAGTCACCACTTGGAACGATCCTCTTGCAACAACGAAGATGATGGCATGATTTTCGAGAAGAAAAACCACTCACCGCCGCCGTGGAAGTCCGGTGAAAGCTCCGGCCGTGTGTGAACAAGGAGGAGAGAGAAGAGAGCTTTTGTGATGTGATTGTGATCAAGAATATGAAGTGCCATACAACAAGTCATGGCCAAAAAAACTAAGTATGGAGACTTTAAACACTCTAGAATGCTCTTTTCTTTAACGATTTGATCAAACGTAACTCGTTTAGTCTATTACTTCACCACGAAGTAACAATTTACTTTGTTACTTCGTGAGAAAGTAATAGTTGGTCAAATGGGCCAACGGGCATCTTACGAACCAAAACGCACTCGATTAGTGTTAATAAGCTTAGATTATCCTTGGGAAGGTTAAGACTTGTGATCAAGAATATGAAGGAAAATAAAAGGTTTATAAAAGAAAAGAAAAGGTGGAGGTACTACATATCTAGATCGTATGGTGTACCCCACCCATACGGTCGCCAACAACAAAGAGAAATTTAGATCTCAACAAAGAAGAGCATATCCGAAAAGTGGATACCTCGAAAAATAAAGTAAGCCGAAGAGTGAAACCGGCCTATTACAATGCTAAGTAGGAGCACGTCCACGGCCAAGGGCCCGCTGAAAATTTTCTTGTTCTTTTTTATCTTTTTCTTTCCACGCTTTATATTGTTTTTTCAATTCCACAAGAACTGGTTCCCAACACGGATGTGGCTTCTTTTCTCTATAGTTAGCAAGAATGGTGTCAAGGTGGTCAAGGCGCTCATAAGTCATCTCCAAGGTCGTAAGGTAAATAATCATATTATCCGCCTTAATTTCCAAGTCCGATTTCCTCTTTTCTTCTACGTCCTCTTTGACTTCCTTTTCATCGGTTTCCTCTTGGCTAGTCTCTTCTTCATCACTGCTCTGTTCATCTTCTTCTGATTCTTCGGGTTCCACAACTTCCTCTATTTTCTTCTCTTTTTCCTGTTTTGGACTTGCATTGTCCTCCCTCAAAGTCCTATCTTCAATATCTTTTTCTTCGGCTTTTTTCAACTCTTCATCCCTTAAGAGATGTTTATTTTCATCATTAGTCGGGATCTCTTGATCCGCCTCTTCGGCCATTTCCTCAACATTGGGGACTTGTTCAAGACCATCGACTTTCTTCGGGGATGAGTTTGTGACAATGTTCCTCTTAGCCTTCCAAACAAAGGTCGTCGGTTTTGGGACATCCTCAAACTTCTCATTAGTGCCTTGAGGTTTCTCCACACCACAATCCTCAAGTGTATGGCCCATTCGTTGACATTTCCGGCAATAGGTTGGAATATTTTCATATATGACCTTTTGCTTGACGATGTCCACTTGACCACGCACGTTTTCTATCCCCCATGCTATTTCTTCTTTCAATGGCTCAAGGAGGTTGATCTCAACGCATATTCGAGGATAATCCGGGCGTGACATAGTGGCCGCACCTTCATCAAGCCTCAAAGGTCTTCCAAAGTAAGAACCAATGTTCATAAGGGCATTTCTCTCACAAAACCGCATGTTGAGGTTTGGTAAACCAATCCACACGGGAGCTATCGGAGGATCAAGATCGGGGTCGAAATCCGGGGTCCATTTATAGATTGAACCATTAAGATCAAGAAATCGAAGGTCCTTCTTCAACCATAAACGGGTATAGTCCTCCTCCGTGGTCAATTTCAACATAACGTGGCGAGGGCCAATAGGACCAAGTGTGTATTTTCCTTTGAGTTTGAGTCTCGCCATCTTGTTATGGATAAACGTGTAGCTCGGCTTAACGAGAGGGAAACGAAGGATCAAGACAAGCTTAAGCCTATCATCAAGGACTTTAATTTCCTCATTCTTGAAGACGATCATAGATTTCCCTTTGACCACTCGAAACTCCATTGTATTGAGTGTAGGATCATCAATAAGAGAGCGGTTTATTTCATATTGTCTTGTTGGAGCGGCCGCTTGCGCATAAGAAGCGCGTCGCAATGGAGCACGGATTTGATACGGTCGAGGATTGTCCGGCGCCGCATTTGGTTGTCTCGCAAAAGTAGGAGCGAGTGAAGGCTTCGCAACTCTCGAAAAGTTATTCGAGAGAGGCGGGAAAAGGCCGGATCCAACCATACTTTCTGTTGACTTTACAAGGCTCGGCGTTGACCGAGTCAACACCGCAGCCGTTGACTTTCCGAAAGTCAGCGTTGACCGAGTCAGCACATGTGATGTGGCAGTAGGGCCCACATTAGTCTTGCAAGACAAGGTGGCTAAGTGAGTGGTAGGGGCCACATCCATAGTGGGGGACATAGTGGGAGACATGGTGGGGGACAAAGTGGGGGACAAGGTGGGGGACAAAGTGGAAGACAAAGTGGGTAGTCTTCCACTTCCACCAAGACCTAGCTGACCGGGCCCACTGCCACCTTGACTGGCCGGATGTAGGCGGCGCCGGAGCGGCGGAAGGACGCCGGAAAGTCGCCGGAAATAACACCTTGCACGGAAAATGACTTATCTCCTCACCCACAAAGGCTCTATGGTCGTTCCACCCACCAAAATGACCGCAACGAAGAGGGCTACCTGAATATGACACTTTCCGGCGAGGGTGTGTACCGAGGAGGTGGTCGGAAAAAGCCGAAAACCGCCGGAAAGTGCTTAAAACCCTCGGATTTGAAGCCAAAAATGACCCCAAGACTCAAATCCGATGAAAATCTCCTCCACAACCAGCCAAAAACACGCAAGAGGCTTGAACCTTAACAACCCCGAAGAGAAGACGCCGGAAATATGATCGGAGTAGCTCAAAACTCCTCTAAAACCACCAAATCCGAGCGAAAACCAAGAGATCCGAAAGAGAGGCACCCCCAAAACGAAAAAGATGAACAAAAAGAATGAAAGACACTTCACAAAGAGTGACCAAGCCGTGAAGGGCAATCCAACACACCCTCAATCACTCTCCACCGTTTTGTGTAACCACCAAACTCAAGGGCAATCCAAGAGAAGGTGATGAACACTCCACAATGGGTGTTATGTCGAAACAAAGAGGGGGAGATGAAAAACGGAAAGAAAACGCCAAGAGACGAACTATAGGACAAGAAAACCAAGAAATCCGAGCTAGGAGACCATACCATCAAAAAAGACGAAAATCCTCCATGGAAGAAGCTTGAATCCGTGAAAAACGAATGAAATCCGAGCTAGGAGACCATGACCATCAAGAAAGACGAAAATCTTCCATGGATGGAGCTTGAATCCGTGAAAAGCTAACCAAAATCCATAGGGTAAGCTAAAGTCCGAACCTTAAGCTCACAAGAGGGGAAACCGAGTCAACGGAGAAGACGCCGGTGTCCTCGTGAGGAGGTCACCGTGCTCCGATGATCGGAAAGGTGACCGGAAACCGCCTAAGTGTGAACGCTTGTGATCAAGAATATGAAGTTCCATACAACAAGTCATGGCCAAAAAAACTAAGTATGGAGACTTTAAACACTCTAGAATGATCTTTTCTTCAACCATTTGATCAAACGTAACTCGTTTAGTCTATTACTTCACCACGAAGTAACAATTTACCTTGTTACTTCGTGAGAAAGTTATAGTTGGTCAAATGGGCCAACGGGCATCTTACGAACCAAAACGCACTCGATTAGTGTTAATAAGCTTAGATTATCCTTAGGTTAATACTTGTGATCAAGAATATGAAGTTCCATACAACAAGTCATGGCCAAAAAAACTAAGTATGGAGACTTTAAACACTCTAAAATGATCTTTCCTTCAACGATTTGTTCAAACGTAACTCGTTTAGTCTATTACTTCACAACGAAGTAACAGTTTACCTTGTTACTTCGTGAGAAAGTAATAGTTGGTCAAATGGGCCAACGGGTATCGTACAAACCAAAACGCACTCGATTAGTGTTAATAAGCTTAGATTATCCTTGTGATCAAGAATATGAAGTTCCATACAACAAGTCATGGCCAAAAAAACTAAGTATGGAGACTTTAAACACTCTAGAATGATCGTTCCTTCAACCATTTGATCAAACGTAACTCGTTTAGTCTATTACTTCACCACGAAGTAACAATTTACCTTGTTAAATTGTTACTTCGTGAGAAAGTTATAGTTGGTCAAATGGGCCAACGGGAAACTTACGAACCAAAACGCACTCGATTAGTGTTAATAAGCTTAGATTATCCTTGGGAAGGTTAAGACTTGTGATCAAGAATATGAAGTTCCATACAACAAGTCATGGCCAAAAAAACTAAGTATGGAGACTTTAAACACTCTAGAATGATCTTTCCTTCAACCATTTGATCAAACGTAACTCGTTTAGTCTATTACTTCACCACGAAGTAACAATTTACCTTGTTACTTTGTGAGAAAGTTATAGTTGGTCAAATGGGCCAACGGGCATCTTACGAACCAAAACGCACTCGATTAGTGTTAATAAGCTTAGATTATCCTTAGGTTAATACTTGTGATCAAGAATATGAAGTTCCATACAACAAGTCATGGCCAAAAAAACTAAGTATGGAGACTTTAAACACTCTAGAATGATCTTTCCTTCAACGATTTGATCAAACGTAACTCGTTTAGTCTATTACTTCACAACGAAGTAACAGTTTACCTTGTTACTTCGTGAGAAAGTAATAGTTGGTCAAATGGGCCAACGGGTATCGTACAAACCAAAACACACTCGATTAGTGTTAATAAGCTTAGATTATCCTTGGGAAGGTTAATACTTGTGATCAAGAATATGAAGTTCCATACAACAAGTCATGGCCAAAAAAACTAAGTATGGAGACTTTAAACACTCTAGAATGATCGTTCCTTCAACCATTTGATCAAACGTAACTCGTTTAGTCTATTACTTCACCACGAAGTAACAATTTACCTTGTTACTTCGTGAGAAAGTTATAGTTGGTCAAATGGGCCAACGGGCATCTTACGAACCAAAACGCACTCGATTAGTGTTAATAAGCTTAGATTATCCTTAGGTTAATACTTGTGATCAAGAATATGAAGTTCCATACAATAAGTCATGGCCAAAAAAACTAAGTATGGAGACTTTAAACACTCTAGAATGATCTTTCCTTCAACGATTTGATCAAACGTAACTCGTTTAGTCTATTACTTCACAACGAAGTAACAGTTTACCTTGTTACTTCGTGAGAAAGTAATAGTTGGTCAAATGGGCCAACGGGCATCTTACGAACCAAAACGCACTCGATTAGTGTTAATAAGCTTAGATTATCCTTGGGAAGGTTAAGACTTGTGATCAAGAATATGAAGTTCCATACAACAAGTCATGGCCAAAAAAACTAAGTATGGAGACTTTAAACACTCTAGAATGATCTTTCCTTCAACGATTTGTTCAAACGTAACTCGTTTAGTCTATTACTTCACAACGAAGTAACAGTTTACCTTGTTACTTCGTGAGAAAGTAATAGTTGGTCAAATGGGCCAACGGGTATCGTACAAACCAAAACGCACTCGATTAGTGTTAATAAGCTTAGATTATCCTTGGGAAGGTTAATACTTGTGATCAAGAATATGAAGTTCCATACAACAAGTCATGGCCAAAAAAACTAAGTATGGAGACTTTAAACACTCTAGAATGATCGTTCCTTCAACCATTTGATCAAACGTAACTCGTTTAGTCTATTACTTCACCACGAAGTAACAATTTACCTTGTTACTTCGTGATAAAGTTATAGTTGGTCAAATGGGCCAACGGGCATCTTACGAACCAAAACGCACTCGATTAGTGTTAATAAGCTTAGATTATCCTTGGGAAGGTTAAGACTTGTGATCAAGAATATGAAGTTCCATACAACAAGTCATGGCCAAAAAAACTAAGTATGGGTTTAAACACTCTAGAATGATCTTTCCTTCAACCATTTGATCAAACGTAACTCGTTTAGTCTATTACTTCACCACGAAGTAACAATTTACCTTGTTACTTTGTGAGAAAGTTATAGTTGGTCAAATGGGCCAACGGGCATCTTACGAACCAAAACGCACTCGATTAGTGTTAATAAGCTTAGATTATCCTTAGGTTAATACTTGTGATCAAGAATATGAAGTTCCATACAACAAGTCATGGCCAAAAAAACTAAGTATGGAGACTTTAAACACTCTAGAATGATCTTTCCTTCAACGATTTGATCAAACGTAACTCGTTTAGTCGATTACTTCACAACGAAGTAACAGTTTACCTTGTTACTTCGTGAGAAGGTAATAGTTGGTCAAATGGGCCAACGGGTATCGTACAAACCAAAACACACTCGATTAGTGTTAATAAGCTTAGATTATCCTTGGGAAGGTTAATACTTGTGATCAAGAATATGAAGTTCCATACAACAAGTCATGGCCAAAAAAACTAAGTATGGAGACTTTAAACACTCTAGAATGATCGTTCCTTCAACCATTTGATCAAACGTAACTCGTTTAGTCTATTACTTCACCACGAAGTAAAAATTTACCTTGTTACTTCGTGAGAAAGTTATAGTTGGTCAAATGGGCCAACGGGCATCTTACGAACCAAAACGCACTCGATTATTGTTAATAAGCTTAGATTATCCTTAGGTTAATACTTGTGATCAAGAATATGAAGTTCCATACAATAAGTCATGGCCAAAAAAACTAAGTATGGAGACTTTAAACACTCTAGAATGATCTTTCCTTCAACGATTTGATCAAACGTAACTCGTTTAGTCTATTACTTCACAACGAAGTAACAGTTTACCTTGTTACTTCGTGAGAAAGTAATAGTTGGTCAAATGGGCCAACGGGCATCTTACGAACCAAAACGCACTCGATTAGTGTTAATAAGCTTAGATTATCCTTGGGAAGGTTAAGACTTGTGATCAAGAATATGAAGTTCCATACAACAAGTCATGGCCAAAAAAACTAAGTATGGAGACTTTAAACACTCTAGAATGATCTTTCCTTCAACGATTTGATCAAACGTAACTCGTTTAGTCTATTACTTCACAACGAAGTAACAGTTTACCTTGTTACTTCGTGAGAAAGTAATAGTTGGTCAAATGGGCCAATGGGTATCGTACAAACCAAAACGCACTCGATTAGTGTTAATAAGCTTAGATTATCCTTGGGAAGGTTAATACTTGTGATCAAGAATATGAAGTTCCATACAACAAGTCATGGCCAAAAAAACTAAGTATGGAGACTTTAAACACTCTAGAATGATCTTTCCTTCAACGATTTGATCAAACGTAACTCGTTTAGTCGATTACTTCACAACGAAGTAACAGTTTACCTTGTTACTTCGTGAGAAGGTAATAGTTGGTCAAATGGGCCAACGGGTATCGTACAAACCAAAACACACTCGATTAGTGTTAATAAGCTTAGATTATCCTTGGGAAGGTTAATACTTGTGATCAAGAATATGAAGTTCCATACAACAAGTCATGGCCAAAAAAACTAAGTATGGAGACTTTAAACACTCTAGAATGATCGTTCCTTCAACCATTTGATCAAACGTAACTCGTTTAGTCTATTACTTCACCACGAAGTAAAAATTTACCTTGTTACTTCGTGAGAAAGTTATAGTTGGTCAAATGGGCCAACGGGCATCTTACGAACCAAAACGCACTCGATTAGTGTTAATAAGCTTAGATTATCCTTAGGTTAATACTTGTGATCAAGAATATGAAGTTCCATACAATAAGTCATGGCCAAAAAAACTAAGTATGGAGACTTTAAACACTCTAGAATGATCTTTCCTTCAACGATTTGATCAAACGTAACTCGTTTAGTCTATTACTTCACAACGAAGTAACAGTTTACCTTGTTACTTCGTGAGAAAGTAATAGTTGGTCAAATGGGCCAACGGGCATCTTACGAACCAAAACGCACTCGATTAGTGTTAATAAGCTTAGATTATCCTTGGGAAGGTTAAGACTTGTGATCAAGAATATGAAGTTCCATACAACAAGTCATGGCCAAAAAAACTAAGTATGGAGACTTTAAACACTCTAGAATGATCTTTCCTTCAACGATTTGATCAAACGTAACTCGTTTAGTCTATTACTTCACAACGAAGTAACAGTTTACCTTGTTACTTCGTGAGAAAGTAATAGTTGGTCAAATGGGCCAATGGGTATCGTACAAACCAAAACGCACTCGATTAGTGTTAATAAGCTTAGATTATCCTTGGGAAGGTTAATACTTGTGATCAAGAATATGAAGTTCCATACAACAAGTCATGGCCAAAAAAACTAAGTATGGAGACTTTAAACACTCTAGAATGATCGTTCCTTCAACCATTTGATCAAACGTAACTCGTTTAGTCTATTACTTCACCACGAAGTAACAATTTACCTTGTTACTTCGTGAGAAAGTTATAGTTGGTCAAATGGGCCAACGGGCATCTTACGAACCAAAACGCACTCGATTAGTGTTAATAAGCTTAGATTATCCTTGGGAAGGTTAAGACTTGTGATCAAGAATATGAAGTTCCATACAACAAGTCATGGCCAAAAAAACTAAGTATGGAGACTTTAAACACTCTAGAATGATCTTTCCTTCAACCATTTGATCAAACGTAACTCGTTTAGTCTATTACTTCACCACGAAGTAACAATTTACCTTGTTACTTCGTGAGAAAGTTATAGTTGGTCAAATGGGCCAACGGGCATCTTACGAACCAAAACACACTCGATTAGTGTTAATAAGCTTAGATTATCCTTAGGTTAATACTTGTGATCAAGAATATGAAGTGCCATACAACAAGTCATGGCCAAAAAAACTAAGTATGGAGACTTTAAACACTCTAGAATGCTCTTTTCTTTAACGATTTGATCAAACGTAACTCGTTTAGTCTATTACTTCACCACGAAGTAACAATTTACTTTGTTACTTCGTGAGAAAGTAATAGTTGGTCAAATGGGCCAACGGGCATCTTACGAACCAAAACGCACTCGATTAGTGTTAATAAGCTTAGATTATCCTTGGGAAGGTTAAGACTTGTGATCAAGAATATGAAGTTCCATACAACAAGTCATGGCCAAAAAAACTAAGTATGGAGACTTTAAACACTCTAGAATGATCTTTTCTTCAACCATTTGATCAAACGTAACTCGTTTAGTCTATTACTTCACCACGAAGTAACAATTTACCTTGTTACTTCGTGAGAAAGTTATAGTTGGTCAAATGGGCCAACGGGCATCTTACGAACCAAAACGCACTCGATTAGTGTTAATAAGCTTAGATTATCCTTAGGTTAATACTTGTGATCAAGAATATGAAGTTCCATACAACAAGTCATGGCCAAAAAAACTAAGTATGGAGACTTTAAACACTCTAGAATGATCTTTCCTTCAACGATTTGTTCAAACGTAACTCGTTTAGTCTATTACTTCACAACGAAGTAACAGTTTACCTTGTTACTTCGTGAGAAAGTAATAGTTGGTCAAATGGGCCAACGGGTATCGTACAAACCAAAACGCACTCGATTAGTGTTAATAAGCTTAGATTATCCTTGGGAAGGTTAATACTTGTGATTAAGAATATGAAGTTCCATACAACAAGTCATGGCCAAAAAAACTAAGTATGGAGACTTTAAACACTCTAGAATGATCGTTCCTTCAACCATTTGATCAAACGTAACTCGTTTAGTCTATTACTTCACCACGAAGTAACAATTTACCTTGTTACTTCGTGAGAAAGTTATAGTTGGTCAAATGGGCCAACGGGCATCTTACGAACCAAAACGCACTCGATTAGTGTTAATAAGCTTAGATTATCCTTGGGAAGGTTAAGACTTGTGATCAAGAATATGAAGTTCCATACAACAAGTCATGGCCAAAAAAACTAAGTATGGAGACTTTAAACACTCTAGAATGATCTTTCCTTCAACCATTTGATCAAACGTAACTCGTTTAGTCTATTACTTCACCACGAAGTAACAATTTACCTTGTTACTTTGTGAGAAAGTTATAGTTGGTCAAATGGGCCAACGGGCATCTTACGAACCAAAACGCACTCGATTAGTGTTAATAAGCTTAGATTATCCTTAGGTTAATACTTGTGATCAAGAATATGAAGTTCCATACAACAAGTCATGGCCAAAAAAACTAAGTATGGAGACTTTAAACACTCTAGAATGATCTTTCCTTCAACGATTTGTTCAAACGTAACTCGTTTAGTCTATTACTTCACAACGAAGTAACAGTTTACCTTGTTACTTCGTGAGAAAGTAATAGTTGGTCAAATGGGCCAACGGGTATCGTACAAACCAAAACGCACTCGATTAGTGTTAATAAGCTTAGATTATCCTTGGGAAGGTTAATACTTGTGATCAAGAATATGAAGTTCCATACAACAAGTCATGGCCAAAAAAACTAAGTATGGAGACTTTAAACACTCTAGAATGATCGTTCCTTCAACCATTTGATCAAACGTAACTCGTTTAGTCTATTACTTCACCACGAAGTAACAATTTACCTTGTTACTTCGTGAGAAAGTTATAGTTGGTCAAATGGGCCAACGGGCATCTTACGAACCAAAACGCACTCGATTAGTGTTAATAAGCTTAGATTATCCTTGGGAAGGTTAAGACTTGTGATCAAGAATATGAAGTTCCATACAACAAGTCATGGCCAAAAAAACTTTGTATGGAGACTTTAAACACTCTAGAATGATCTTTCCTTCAACGATTTGATCAAACGTAACTCGTTTAGTCTATTACTTCACAACGAAGTAACAGTTTACCTTGTTACTTCGTGAGAAAGTAATAGTTGGTCAAATGGGCCAATGGGTATCGTACAAACCAAAACGCACTCGATTAGTGTTAATAAGCTTAGATTATCCTTGGGAAGGTTAATACTTGTGATCAAGAATATGAAGTTCCATACAACAAGTCATGGCCAAAAAAACTAAGTATGGAGACTTTAAACACTCTAGAATGATCGTTCCTTCAACCATTTGATCAAACGTAACTCGTTTAGTCTATTACTTCACCACGAAGTAACAATTTACCTTGTTACTTCGTGAGAAAGTTATAGTTGGTCAAATGGGCCAACGGGCATCTTACGAACCAAAACGCACTCGATTAGTGTTAATAAGCTTAGATTATCCTTGGGAAGGTTAAGACTTGTGATCAAGAATATGAAGTTCCATACAACAAGTCATGGCCAAAAAAACTAAGTATGGAGACTTTAAACACTCTAGAATGATCTTTCCTTCAACGATTTGTTCAAACGTAACTCGTTTAGTCTATTACTTCACAACGAAGTAACAGTTTACCTTGTTACTTCGTGAGAAAGTAATAGTTGGTCAAATGGGCCAACGGGTATCGTACAAACCAAAACGCACTCGATTAGTGTTAATAAGCTTAGATTATCCTTGGGAAGGTTAATACTTGTGATCAAGAATATGAAGTTCCATACAACAAGTCATGGCCAAAAAAACTAAGTATGGAGACTTTAAACACTCTAGAATGATCTTTCCTTCAACGATTTGTTCAAACGTAACTCGTTTAGTCTATTACTTCACAACGAAGTAACAGTTTACCTTGTTACTTCGTGAGAAAGTAATAGTTGGTCAAATGGGCCAACGGGTATCGTACAAACCAAAACGCACTCGATTAGTGTTAATAAGCTTAGATTATCCTTGGGAAGGTTAATACTTGTGATTAAGAATATGAAGTTCCATACAACAAGTCATGGCCAAAAAAACTAAGTATGGAGACTTTAAACACTCTAGAATGATCGTTCCTTCAACCATTTGATCAAACGTAACTCGTTTAGTCTATTACTTCACCACGAAGTAACAATTTACCTTGTTACTTCGTGAGAAAGTTATAGTTGGTCAAATGGGCCAACGGGCATCTTACGAACCAAAACGCACTCGATTAGTGTTAATAAGCTTAGATTATCCTTGGGAAGGTTAAGACTTGTGATCAAGAATATGAAGTTCCATACAACAAGTCATGGCCAAAAAAACTAAGTATGGAGACTTTAAACACTCTAGAATGATCTTTCCTTCAACCATTTGATCAAACGTAACTCGTTTAGTCTATTACTTCACCACGAAGTAACAATTTACCTTGTTACTTTGTGAGAAAGTTATAGTTGGTCAAATTGGCCAACGGGCATCTTACGAACCAAAACGCACTCGATTAGTGTTAATAAGCTTAGATTATCCTTAGGTTAATACTTGTGATCAAGAATATGAAGTGCCATACAACAAGTCATGGCCAAAAAAACTAAGTATGGAGACTTTAAACACTCTAGAATGCTCTTTTCTTTAACGATTTGATCAAACGTAACTCGTTTAGTCTATTACTTCACCACGAAGTAACAATTTACTTTGTTACTTCGTGAGAAAGTAATAGTTGGTCAAATGGGCCAACGGGCATCTTACGAACCAAAACGCACTCGATTAGTGTTAATAAGCTTAGATTATCCTTGGGAAGGTTAAGACTTGTGATCAAGAATATGAAGTTCCATACAACAAGTCATGGCCAAAAAAACTAAGTATGGAGACTTTAAACACTCTAGAATGATCTTTTCTTCAACCATTTGATCAAACGTAACTCGTTTAGTCTATTACTTCACCACGAAGTAACAATTTACCTTGTTACTTCGTGAGAAAGTTATAGTTGGTCAAATGGGCCAACGGGCATCTTACGAACCAAAACGCACTCGATTAGTGTTAATAAGCTTAGATTATCCTTAGGTTAATACTTGTGATCAAGAATATGAAGTTCCATACAACAAGTCATGGCCAAAAAAACTAAGTATGGAGACTTTAAACACTCTAGAATGATCTTTCCTTCAACGATTTGTTCAAACGTAACTCGTTTAGTCTATTACTTCACAACGAAGTAACAGTTTACCTTGTTACTTCGTGAGAAAGTAATAGTTGGTCAAATGGGCCAACGGGTATCGTACAAACCAAAACGCACTCGATTAGTGTTAATAAGCTTAGATTATCCTTGGGAAGGTTAATACTTGTGATTAAGAATATGAAGTTCCATACAACAAGTCATGGCCAAAAAAACTAAGTATGGAGACTTTAAACACTCTAGAATGATCGTTCCTTCAACCATTTGATCAAACGTAACTCGTTTAGTCTATTACTTCACCACGAAGTAACAATTTACCTTGTTACTTCGTGAGAAAGTTATAGTTGGTCAAATGGGCCAACGGGCATCTTACGAACCAAAACGCACTCGATTAGTGTTAATAAGCTTAGATTATCCTTGGGAAGGTTAAGACTTGTGATCAAGAATATGAAGTTCCATACAACAAGTCATGGCCAAAAAAACTAAGTATGGAGACTTTAAACACTCTAGAATGATCTTTCCTTCAACCATTTGATCAAACGTAACTCGTTTAGTCTATTACTTCACCACGAAGTAACAATTTACCTTGTTACTTTGTGAGAAAGTTATAGTTGGTCAAATGGGCCAACGGGCATCTTACGAACCAAAACGCACTCGATTAGTGTTAATAAGCTTAGATTATCCTTAGGTTAATACTTGTGATCAAGAATATGAAGTTCCATACAACAAGTCATGGCCAAAAAAACTAAGTATGGAGACTTTAAACACTCTAGAATGATCTTTCCTTCAACGATTTGTTCAAACGTAACTCGTTTAGTCTATTACTTCACAACGAAGTAACAGTTTACCTTGTTACTTCGTGAGAAAGTAATAGTTGGTCAAATGGGCCAACGGGTATCGTACAAACCAAAACGCACTCGATTAGTGTTAATAAGCTTAGATTATCCTTGGGAAGGTTAATACTTGTGATCAAGAATATGAAGTTCCATACAACAAGTCATGGCCAAAAAAACTAAGTATGGAGACTTTAAACACTCTAGAATGATCTTTCCTTCAACGATTTGTTCAAACGTAACTCGTTTAGTCTATTACTTCACAACGAAGTAACAGTTTACCTTGTTACTTCGTGAGAAAGTAATAGTTGGTCAAATGGGCCAACGGGTATCGTACAAACCAAAACGCACTCGATTAGTGTTAATAAGCTTAGATTATCCTTGGGAAGGTTAATACTTGTGATCAAGAATATGAAGTTCCATACAACAAGTCATGGCCAAAAAAACTAAGTATGGAGACTTTAAACACTCTAGAATGATCTTTCCTTCAACGATTTGATCAAACGTAACTCGTTTAGTCGATTACTTCACAACGAAGTAACAGTTTACCTTGTTACTTCGTGAGAAGGTAATAGTTGGTCAAATGGGCCAACGGGTATCGTACAAACCAAAACACACTCGATTAGTGTTAATAAGCTTAGATTATCCTTGGGAAGGTTAATACTTGTGATCAAGAATATGAAGTTCCATACAACAAGTCATGGCCAAAAAAACTAAGTATGGAGACTTTAAACACTCTAGAATGATCGTTCCTTCAACCATTTGATCAAACGTAACTCGTTTAGTCTATTACTTCACCACGAAGTAAAAATTTACCTTGTTACTTCGTGAGAAAGTTATAGTTGGTCAAATGGGCCAACGGGCATCTTACGAACCAAAACGCACTCGATTATTGTTAATAAGCTTAGATTATCCTTAGGTTAATACTTGTGATCAAGAATATGAAGTTCCATACAATAAGTCATGGCCAAAAAAACTAAGTATGGAGACTTTAAACACTCTAGAATGATCTTTCCTTCAACGATTTGATCAAACGTAACTCGTTTAGTCTATTACTTCACAACGAAGTAACAGTTTACCTTGTTACTTCGTGAGAAAGTAATAGTTGGTCAAATGGGCCAACGGGCATCTTACGAACCAAAACGCACTCGATTAGTGTTAATAAGCTTAGATTATCCTTGGGAAGGTTAAGACTTGTGATCAAGAATATGAAGTTCCATACAACAAGTCATGGCCAAAAAAACTAAGTATGGAGACTTTAAACACTCTAGAATGATCTTTCCTTCAACGATTTGATCAAACGTAACTCGTTTAGTCTATTACTTCACAACGAAGTAACAGTTTACCTTGTTACTTCGTGAGAAAGTAATAGTTGGTCAAATGGGCCAATGGGTATCGTACAAACCAAAACGCACTCGATTAGTGTTAATAAGCTTAGATTATCCTTGGGAAGGTTAATACTTGTGATCAAGAATATGAAGTTCCATACAACAAGTCATGGCCAAAAAAACTAAGTATGGAGACTTTAAACACTCTAGAATGATCTTTCCTTCAACGATTTGATCAAACGTAACTCGTTTAGTCGATTACTTCACAACGAAGTAACAGTTTACCTTGTTACTTCGTGAGAAGGTAATAGTTGGTCAAATGGGCCAACGGGTATCGTACAAACCAAAACACACTCGATTAGTGTTAATAAGCTTAGATTATCCTTGGGAAGGTTAATACTTGTGATCAAGAATATGAAGTTCCATACAACAAGTCATGGCCAAAAAAACTAAGTATGGAGACTTTAAACACTCTAGAATGATCGTTCCTTCAACCATTTGATCAAACGTAACTCGTTTAGTCTATTACTTCACCACGAAGTAAAAATTTACCTTGTTACTTCGTGAGAAAGTTATAGTTGGTCAAATGGGCCAACGGGCATCTTACGAACCAAAACGCACTCGATTAGTGTTAATAAGCTTAGATTATCCTTAGGTTAATACTTGTGATCAAGAATATGAAGTTCCATACAATAAGTCATGGCCAAAAAAACTAAGTATGGAGACTTTAAACACTCTAGAATGATCTTTCCTTCAACGATTTGATCAAACGTAACTCGTTTAGTCTATTACTTCACAACGAAGTAACAGTTTACCTTGTTACTTCGTGAGAAAGTAATAGTTGGTCAAATGGGCCAACGGGCATCTTACGAACCAAAACGCACTCGATTAGTGTTAATAAGCTTAGATTATCCTTGGGAAGGTTAAGACTTGTGATCAAGAATATGAAGTTCCATACAACAAGTCATGGCCAAAAAAACTAAGTATGGAGACTTTAAACACTCTAGAATGATCTTTCCTTCAACGATTTGATCAAACGTAACTCGTTTAGTCTATTACTTCACAACGAAGTAACAGTTTACCTTGTTACTTCGTGAGAAAGTAATAGTTGGTCAAATGGGCCAATGGGTATCGTACAAACCAAAACGCACTCGATTAGTGTTAATAAGCTTAGATTATCCTTGGGAAGGTTAATACTTGTGATCAAGAATATGAAGTTCCATACAACAAGTCATGGCCAAAAAAACTAAGTATGGAGACTTTAAACACTCTAGAATGATCGTTCCTTCAACCATTTGATCAAACGTAACTCGTTTAGTCTATTACTTCACCACGAAGTAACAATTTACCTTGTTACTTCGTGAGAAAGTTATAGTTGGTCAAATGGGCCAACGGGCATCTTACGAACCAAAACGCACTCGATTAGTGTTAATAAGCTTAGATTATCCTTGGGAAGGTTAAGACTTGTGATCAAGAATATGAAGTTCCATACAACAAGTCATGGCCAAAAAAACTAAGTATGGAGACTTTAAACACTCTAGAATGATCTTTCCTTCAACCATTTGATCAAACGTAACTCGTTTAGTCTATTACTTCACCACGAAGTAACAATTTACCTTGTTACTTCGTGAGAAAGTTATAGTTGGTCAAATGGGCCAACGGGCATCTTACGAACCAAAACACACTCGATTAGTGTTAATAAGCTTAGATTATCCTTAGGTTAATACTTGTGATCAAGAATATGAAGTGCCATACAACAAGTCATGGCCAAAAAAACTAAGTATGGAGACTTTAAACACTCTAGAATGCTCTTTTCTTTAACGATTTGATCAAACGTAACTCGTTTAGTCTATTACTTCACCACGAAGTAACAATTTACTTTGTTACTTCGTGAGAAAGTAATAGTTGGTCAAATGGGCCAACGGGCATCTTACGAACCAAAACGCACTCGATTAGTGTTAATAAGCTTAGATTATCCTTGGGAAGGTTAAGACTTGTGATCAAGAATATGAAGTTCCATACAACAAGTCATGGCCAAAAAAACTAAGTATGGAGACTTTAAACACTCTAGAATGATCTTTTCTTCAACCATTTGATCAAACGTAACTCGTTTAGTCTATTACTTCACCACGAAGTAACAATTTACCTTGTTACTTCGTGAGAAAGTTATAGTTGGTCAAATGGGCCAACGGGCATCTTACGAACCAAAACGCACTCGATTAGTGTTAATAAGCTTAGATTATCCTTAGGTTAATACTTGTGATCAAGAATATGAAGTTCCATACAACAAGTCATGGCCAAAAAAACTAAGTATGGAGACTTTAAACACTCTAGAATGATCTTTCCTTCAACGATTTGTTCAAACGTAACTCGTTTAGTCTATTACTTCACAACGAAGTAACAGTTTACCTTGTTACTTCGTGAGAAAGTAATAGTTGGTCAAATGGGCCAACGGGTATCGTACAAACCAAAACGCACTCGATTAGTGTTAATAAGCTTAGATTATCCTTGGGAAGGTTAATACTTGTGATTAAGAATATGAAGTTCCATACAACAAGTCATGGCCAAAAAAACTAAGTATGGAGACTTTAAACACTCTAGAATGATCGTTCCTTCAACCATTTGATCAAACGTAACTCGTTTAGTCTATTACTTCACCACGAAGTAACAATTTACCTTGTTACTTCGTGAGAAAGTTATAGTTGGTCAAATGGGCCAACGGGCATCTTACGAACCAAAACGCACTCGATTAGTGTTAATAAGCTTAGATTATCCTTGGGAAGGTTAAGACTTGTGATCAAGAATATGAAGTTCCATACAACAAGTCATGGCCAAAAAAACTAAGTATGGAGACTTTAAACACTCTAGAATGATCTTTCCTTCAACCATTTGATCAAACGTAACTCGTTTAGTCTATTACTTCACCACGAAGTAACAATTTACCTTGTTACTTTGTGAGAAAGTTATAGTTGGTCAAATGGGCCAACGGGCATCTTACGAACCAAAACGCACTCGATTAGTGTTAATAAGCTTAGATTATCCTTAGGTTAATACTTGTGATCAAGAATATGAAGTTCCATACAACAAGTCATGGCCAAAAAAACTAAGTATGGAGACTTTAAACACTCTAGAATGATCTTTCCTTCAACGATTTGTTCAAACGTAACTCGTTTAGTCTATTACTTCACAACGAAGTAACAGTTTACCTTGTTACTTCGTGAGAAAGTAATAGTTGGTCAAATGGGCCAACGGGTATCGTACAAACCAAAACGCACTCGATTAGTGTTAATAAGCTTAGATTATCCTTGGGAAGGTTAATACTTGTGATCAAGAATATGAAGTTCCATACAACAAGTCATGGCCAAAAAAACTAAGTATGGAGACTTTAAACACTCTAGAATGATCGTTCCTTCAACCATTTGATCAAACGTAACTCGTTTAGTCTATTACTTCACCACGAAGTAACAATATACCTTGTTACTTCGTGAGAAAGTTATAGTTGGTCAAATGGGCCAACGGGCATCTTACGAACCAAAACGCACTCGATTAGTGTTAATAAGCTTAGATTATCCTTGGGAAGGTTAAGACTTGTGATCAAGAATATGAAGTTCCATACAACAAGTCATGGCCAAAAAAACTTTGTATGGAGACTTTAAACACTCTAGAATGATCTTTCCTTCAACGATTTGATCAAACGTAACTCGTTTAGTCTATTACTTCACAACGAAGTAACAGTTTACCTTGTTACTTCGTGAGAAAGTAATAGTTGGTCAAATGGGCCAATGGGTATCGTACAAACCAAAACGCACTCGATTAGTGTTAATAAGCTTAGATTATCCTTGGGAAGGTTAATACTTGTGATCAAGAATATGAAGTTCCATACAACAAGTCATGGCCAAAAAAACTAAGTATGGAGACTTTAAACACTCTAGAATGATCGTTCCTTCAACCATTTGATCAAACGTAACTCGTTTAGTCTATTACTTCACCACGAAGTAACAATTTACCTTGTTACTTCGTGAGAAAGTTATAGTTGGTCAAATGGGCCAACGGGCATCTTACGAACCAAAACGCACTCGATTAGTGTTAATAAGCTTAGATTATCCTTGGGAAGGTTAAGACTTGTGATCAAGAATATGAAGTTCCATACAACAAGTCATGGCCAAAAAAACTAAGTATGGAGACTTTAAACACTCTAGAATGATCTTTCCTTCAACGATTTGTTCAAACGTAACTCGGTTAGTCTATTACTTCACAACGAAGTAACAGTTTACCTTGTTACTTCGTGAGAAAGTAATAGTTGGTCAAATGGGCCAACGGGTATCGTACAAACCAAAACGCACTCGATTAGTGTTAATAAGCTTAGATTATCCTTGGGAAGGTTAATACTTGTGATCAAGAATATGAAGTTCCATACAACAAGTCATGGCCAAAAAAACTAAGTATGGAGACTTTAAACACTCTAGAATGATCTTTCCTTCAACGATTTGTTCAAACGTAACTCGTTTAGTCTATTACTTCACAACGAAGTAACAGTTTACCTTGTTACTTCGTGAGAAAGTAATAGTTGGTCAAATGGGCCAACGGGTATCGTACAAACCAAAACGCACTCGATTAGTGTTAATAAGCTTAGATTATCCTTGGGAAGGTTAATACTTGTGATTAAGAATATGAAGTTCCATACAACAAGTCATGGCCAAAAAAACTAAGTATGGAGACTTTAAACACTCTAGAATGATCGTTCCTTCAACCATTTGATCAAACGTAACTCGTTTAGTCTATTACTTCACCACGAAGTAACAATTTACCTTGTTACTTCGTGAGAAAGTTATAGTTGGTCAAATGGGCCAACGGGCATCTTACGAACCAAAACGCACTCGATTAGTGTTAATAAGCTTAGATTATCCTTGGGAAGGTTAAGACTTGTGATCAAGAATATGAAGTTCCATACAACAAGTCATGGCCAAAAAAACTAAGTATGGAGACTTTAAACACTCTAGAATGATCTTTCCTTCAACCATTTGATCAAACGTAACTCGTTTAGTCTATTACTTCACCACGAAGTAACAATTTACCTTGTTACTTTGTGAGAAAGTTATAGTTGGTCAAATTGGCCAACGGGCATCTTACGAACCAAAACGCACTCGATTAGTGTTAATAAGCTTAGATTATCCTTAGGTTAATACTTGTGATCAAGAATATGAAGTTCCATACAACAAGTCATGGCCAAAAAAACTAAGTATGGAGACTTTAAACACTCTAGAATGATCTTTCCTTCAACGATTTGTTCAAACGTAACTCGTTTAGTCTATTACTTCACAACGAAGTAACAGTTTACCTTGTTACTTCGTGAGAAAGTAATAGTTGGTCAAATGGGCCAACGGGTATCGTACAAACCAAAACGCACTCGATTAGTGTTAATAAGCTTAGATTATCCTTGGGAAGGTTAATACTTGTGATCAAGAATATGAAGTTCCATACAACAAGTCATGGCCAAAAAAACTAAGTATGGAGACTTTAAACACTCTAGAATGATCGTTCCTTCAACCATTTGATCAAACGTAACTCGTTTAGTCTATTACTTCACCACGAAGTAACAATTTACCTTGTTACTTCGTGAGAAAGTTATAGTTGGTCAAATGGGCCAACGGGCATCTTACGAACCAAAACGCACTCGATTAGTGTTAATAAGCTTAGATTATCCTTGGGAAGGTTAAGACTTGTGATCAAGAATATGAAGTTCCATACAACAAGTCATGGCCAAAAAAACTAAGTATGGAGACTTTAAACACTCTAGAATGATCTTTCCTTCAACCATTTGATCAAACGTAACTCGTTTAGTCTATTACTTCACCACGAAGTAACAATTTACCTTGTTACTTTGTGAGAAAGTTATAGTTGGTCAAATGGGCCAACGGGCATCTTACGAACCAAAACGCACTCGATTAGTGTTAATAAGCTTAGATTATCCTTAGGTTAATACTTGTGATCAAGAATATGAAGTTCCATACAACAAGTCATGGCCAAAAAAACTAAGTATGGAGACTTTAAACACTCTAGAATGATCTTTCCTTCAACGATTTGATCAAACGTAACTCGTTTAGTCTATTACTTCACAACGAAGTAACAGTTTACCTTGTTACTTCGTGAGAAAGTAATAGTTGGTCAAATGGGCCAACGGGTATCGTACAAACCAAAACACACTCGATTAGTGTTAATAAGCTTAGATTATCCTTGGGAAGGTTAATACTTGTGATCAAGAATATGAAGTTCCATACAACAAGTCATGGCCAAAAAAACTAAGTATGGAGACTTTAAACACTCTAGAATGATCGTTCCTTCAACCATTTGATCAAACGTAACTCGTTTAGTCTATTACTTCACCACGAAGTAACAATTTACCTTGTTACTTCGTGAGAAAGTTATAGTTGGTCAAATGGGCCAACGGGCATCTTACGAACCAAAACGCACTCGATTAGTGTTAATAAGCTTAGATTATCCTTAGGTTAATACTTGTGATCAAGAATATGAAGTTCCATACAACAAGTCATGGCCAAAAAAACTAAGTATGGAGACTTTAAACACTCTAGAATGATCTTTCCTTCAACGATTTGTTCAAACGTAACTCGTTTAGTCTATTACTTCACAACGAAGTAACAGTTTACCTTGTTACTTCGTGAGAAAGTAATAGTTGGTCAAATGGGCCAACGGGTATCGTACGAACCAAAACGCACTCGATTAGTGTTAATAAGCTTAGATTATCCTTGGGAAGGTTAAGACTTGTGATCAAGAATATGAAGTTCCATACAACAAGTCATGGCCAAAAAAACTAAGTATGGAGACTTTAAACACTCTAGAATGATCGTTCCTTCAATCATTTGATCAAACGTAACTCGTTTAGTCTATTACTTCACCACGAAGTAACAGTTTACCTTGTTACTTCGTGAGAAAGTTATAGTTGGTCAAATGGGCCAACGGGCATCTTACGAACCAAAACGCACTCGATTAGTGTTAATAAGCTTAGATTATCCTTAGGTTAATACTTGTGATCAAGAATATGAAGTTCCATACAACAAGTCATGGCCAAAAAAACTAAGTATGGAGACTTTAAACACTCTAGAATGATCTTTCCTTCAACGATTTGTTCAAACGTAACTCGTTTAGTCTATTACTTCACAACGAAGTAACAGTTTACCTTGTTACTTCGTGAGAAAGTAATAGTTGGTCAAATGGGCCAACGGGTATCGTACAAACCAAAACGCACTCGATTAGTGTTAATAAGCTTAGATTATCCTTGGGAAGGTTAATACTTGTGATCAAGAATATGAAGTTCCATACAACAAGTCATGGCCAAAAAAACTAAGTATGGAGACTTTAAACACTCTAGAATGATCGTTCCTTCAACCATTTGATCAAACGTAACTCGTTTAGTCTATTACTTCACCACGAAGTAACAATTTACCTTGTTACTTCGTGAGAAAGTAATAGTTGGTCAAATGGGCCAACGGGCATCTTACGAACCAAAACGCACTCGATTAGTGTTAATAAGCTTAGATTATCCTTGGGAAGGTTAAGACTTGTGATCAAGAATATGAAGTTCCATACAACAAGTCATGGCCAAAAAAACTAAGTATGGAGACTTTAAACACTCTAGAATGATCTTTTCTTCAACCATTTGATCAAACGTAACTCGTTTAGTCTATTACTTCACCACGAAGTAACAATTTACCTTGTTACTTCGTGAGAAAGTTATAGTTGGTCAAATGGGCCAACGGGCATCTTACGAACCAAAACGCACTCGATTAGTGTTAATAAGCTTAGATTATCCTTAGGTTAATACTTGTGATCAAGAATATGAAGTTCCATACAACAAGTCATGGCCAAAAAAACTAAGTATGGAGACTTTAAACACTCTAGAATGATCTTTCCTTCAACGATTTGTTCAAACGTAACTCGTTTAGTCTATTACTTCACAACGAAGTAACAGTTTACCTTGTTACTTCGTGAGAAAGTAATAGTTGGTCAAATGGGCCAACGGGTATCGTACAAACCAAAACGCACTCGATTAGTGTTAATAAGCTTAGATTATCCTTGGGAAGGTTAATACTTGTGATCAAGAATATGAAGTTCCATACAACAAGTCATGGCCAAAAAAACTAAGTATGGAGACTTTAAACACTCTAGAATGATCTTTCCTTCAACGATTTGTTCAAACGTAACTCGTTTAGTCTATTACTTCACAACGAAGTAACAGTTTACCTTGTTACTTCGTGAGAAAGTAATAGTTGGTCAAATGGGCCAACGGGTATCGTACAAACCAAAACGCACTCGATTAGTGTTAATAAGCTTAGATTATCCTTGGGAAGGTTAATACTTGTGATTAAGAATATGAAGTTCCATACAACAAGTCATGGCCAAAAAAACTAAGTATGGAGACTTTAAACACTCTAGAATGATCGTTCCTTCAACCATTTGATCAAACGTAACTCGTTTAGTCTATTACTTCACCACGAAGTAACAATTTACCTTGTTACTTCGTGAGAAAGTTATAGTTGGTCAAATGGGCCAACGGGCATCTTACGAACCAAAACGCACTCGATTAGTGTTAATAAGCTTAGATTATCCTTGGGAAGGTTAAGACTTGTGATCAAGAATATGAAGTTCCATACAACAAGTCATGGCCAAAAAAACTAAGTATGGAGACTTTAAACACTCTAGAATGATCTTTCCTTCAACCATTTGATCAAACGTAACTCGTTTAGTCTATTACTTCACCACGAAGTAACAATTTACCTTGTTACTTCGTGAGAAAGTTATAGTTGGTCAAATGGGCCAACGGGCATCTTACGAACCAAAACGCACTCGATTAGTGTTAATAAGCTTAGATTATCCTTAGGTTAATACTTGTGATCAAGAATATGAAGTTCCATACAACAAGTCATGGCCAAAAAAACTAAGTATGGAGACTTTAAACACTCTAGAATGATCTTTCCTTCAACGATTTGTTCAAACGTAACTCGTTTAGTCTATTACTTCACAACGAAGTAACAGTTTACCTTGTTACTTCGTGAGAAAGTAATAGTTGGTCAAATGGGCCAACGGGTATCGTACAAACCAAAACGCACTCGATTAGTGTTAATAAGCTTAGATTATCCTTGGGAAGGTTAATACTTGTGATCAAGAATATGAAGTTCCATACAACAAGTCATGGCCAAAAAAACTAAGTATGGAGACTTTAAACACTCTAGAATGATCGTTCCTTCAACGATTTGTTCAAACGTAACTCGTTTAGTCTATTACTTCACAACGAAGTAACAGTTTACCTTGTTACTTCGTGAGAAAGTTATAGTTGGTCAAATGGGCCAACGGGCATCTTACGAACCAAAACGCACTCGATTAGTGTTAATAAGCTTAGATTATCCTTGGGAAGGTTAAGACTTGTGATCAAGAATATGAAGTTCCATACAACAAGTCATGGCCAAAAAAACTAAGTATGGAGACTTTAAACACTCTAGAATGATCTTTCCTTCAACCATTTGATCAAACGTAACTCGTTTAGTCTATTACTTCACCACGAAGTAACAATTTACCTTGTTACTTTGTGAGAAAGTTATAGTTGGTCAAATGGGCCAACGGGCATCTTACGAACCAAAACGCACTCGATTAGTGTTAATAAGCTTAGATTATCCTTAGGTTAATACTTGTGATCAAGAATATGAAGTTCCATACAACAAGTCATGGCCAAAAAAACTAAGTATGGAGACTTTAAACACTCTAGAATGATCTTTCCTTCAACGATTTGATCAAACGTAACTCGTTTAGTCTATTACTTCACAACGAAGTAACAGTTTACCTTGTTACTTCGTGAGAAAGTAATAGTTGGTCAAATGGGCCAACGGGTATCGTACAAACCAAAACACACTCGATTAGTGTTAATAAGCTTAGATTATCCTTGGGAAGGTTAATACTTGTGATCAAGAATATGAAGTTCCATACAACAAGTCATGGCCAAAAAAACTAAGTATGGAGACTTTAAACACTCTAGAATGATCGTTCCTTCAACCATTTGATCAAACGTAACTCGTTTAGTCTATTACTTCACCACGAAGTAACAATTTACCTTGTTACTTCGTGAGAAAGTAATAGTTGGTCAAATGGGCCAACGGGCATCTTACGAACCAAAACGCACTCGATTAGTGTTAATAAGCTTAGATTATCCTTGGGAAGGTTAAGACTTGTGATCAAGAATATGAAGTTCCATACAACAAGTCATGGCCAAAAAAACTAAGTATGGAGACTTTAAACACTCTAGAATGATCTTTTCTTCAACCATTTGATCAAACGTAACTCGTTTAGTCTATTACTTCACCACGAAGTAACAATTTACCTTGTTACTTCGTGAGAAAGTTATAGTTGGTCAAATGGGCCAACGGGCATCTTACGAACCAAAACGCACTCGATTAGTGTTAATAAGCTTAGATTATCCTTAGGTTAATACTTGTGATCAAGAATATGAAGTTCCATACAACAAGTCATGGCCAAAAAAACTAAGTATGGAGACTTTAAACACTCTAGAATGATCTTTCCTTCAACGATTTGTTCAAACGTAACTCGTTTAGTCTATTACTTCACAACGAAGTAACAGTTTACCTTGTTACTTCGTGAGAAAGTAATAGTTGGTCAAATGGGCCAACGGGTATCGTACAAACCAAAACGCACTCGATTAGTGTTAATAAGCTTAGATTATCCTTGGGAAGGTTAATACTTGTGATCAAGAATATGAAGTTCCATACAACAAGTCATGGCCAAAAAAACTAAGTATGGAGACTTTAAACACTCTAGAATGATCTTTCCTTCAACGATTTGTTCAAACGTAACTCGTTTAGTCTATTACTTCACAACGAAGTAACAGTTTACCTTGTTACTTCGTGAGAAAGTAATAGTTGGTCAAATGGGCCAACGGGTATCGTACAAACCAAAACGCACTCGATTAGTGTTAATAAGCTTAGATTATCCTTGGGAAGGTTAATACTTGTGATTAAGAATATGAAGTTCCATACAACAAGTCATGGCCAAAAAAACTAAGTATGGAGACTTTAAACACTCTAGAATGATCGTTCCTTCAACCATTTGATCAAACGTAACTCGTTTAGTCTATTACTTCACCACGAAGTAACAATTTACCTTGTTACTTCGTGAGAAAGTTATAGTTGGTCAAATGGGCCAACGGGCATCTTACGAACCAAAACGCACTCGATTAGTGTTAATAAGCTTAGATTATCCTTGGGAAGGTTAAGACTTGTGATCAAGAATATGAAGTTCCATACAACAAGTCATGGCCAAAAAAACTAAGTATGGAGACTTTAAACACTCTAGAATGATCTTTCCTTCAACCATTTGATCAAACGTAACTCGTTTAGTCTATTACTTCACCACGAAGTAACAATTTACCTTGTTACTTCGTGAGAAAGTTATAGTTGGTCAAATGGGCCAACGGGCATCTTACGAACCAAAACGCACTCGATTAGTGTTAATAAGCTTAGATTATCCTTAGGTTAATACTTGTGATCAAGAATATGAAGTTCCATACAACAAGTCATGGCCAAAAAAACTAAGTATGGAGACTTTAAACACTCTAGAATGATCTTTCCTTCAACGATTTGTTCAAACGTAACTCGTTTAGTCTATTACTTCACAACGAAGTAACAGTTTACCTTGTTACTTCGTGAGAAAGTAATAGTTGGTCAAATGGGCCAACGGGTATCGTACAAACCAAAACGCACTCGATTAGTGTTAATAAGCTTAGATTATCCTTGGGAAGGTTAATACTTGTGATCAAGAATATGAAGAAAAAGAGGTTTATAACAGAAAAAAACAGGGGGGTACTACATCAGGAGCCGAGCGTTGTACCCAATCGCTCGATCCAAGCAAACAGTAGAGAAGCTAAGGGGTTCGTAAGGATTTCCCCAAAACCTAAGCCAAAGGGCTATACTCGAGATATCCAACCTACCAAGCGCCTTCCCACTAGAGCAATGACCGCCCGTGAGAGTGTAGTATTTAGAAATCACACCCAAAGCCGAAGTGTGCAATCGAAATACCCTCTCCCACATAGGGAGGCCAAGGTCTATGTGAGCAAGGCGCGCTTCCTCGAAAATGTATACACCGCCCGTGAGAGTAAGATACTTAGAAGTCGTACCCGGTGAGGGCTTACGCAATCCAAGCATCCTCTCCCACATAGGGAGGCGTATGCAATTTCGGGCGAAGCAATAATGATCGAAACTATTACAAAAAAGAGCATACCACAAACCCGGGTACCTCGAAAAATAACCTAAGCTAGAAAGGAAAGGAGCGTACAACAAGTAAAAACAACAAAAACAAACTATGGAAAGCAAAAAATCCAAAGAACTAGAATCAAACATCATGGCCTCGGCTTAGGGTGACGAAAAGTAGGCCAACACATCTTGTCTTTCTCAATAAGAACCCGAACCTTGTGGCTAGCCAAAGTGCCCGTTTGACGACCGTTGATGCGAAGAATGCATGCTTCATTAGCGAGTTGGTCCGCCACTTGGTTGCCCTCCCTATATGTATGATGCATGGTCCCATTGACAAGGACCAATAGGGTGCGAATCTCTTCAAGTTGCCGAATGATCTTCCATGGGCCTCCTCTCTTTGCATTCACAATGGGTAAGGTGATAAGGGCATCCGTTTCAATATCCACGTCACGCACTCCGAGAGAATGACAATATTGGAGACCTTGATAGATGGCCATAAGCTCCGCTTCAACATTCGTCATAGGCTCCAAAGCAATGTGATAAGTCCAAGCACAATTTCCCAAATCACGAAGAATGCCACCACCACCGGCCATCCCGGGGTTCCCTTTAGAGCTACCATCCGTGTTGAGCTTCCATCGCCCTTCCCCCGGTTTCTTCCACACAACCTCAATGGGAGGTTTAATACGAACTCTTGCAAGTTTAATACCCCACATATCCACAACGTATTTGGACCCGCGCCAAAGAATCTCCTCACATGGATTGATAGTGAAGAGATCAATCACGTGGCGGACAACCCTATGAATGATGATTTTGGCATTCATGGGGACACCATTATGCCTAGCCGCATTTCTTGCCGTCCAAATGTACCATATCACCAAAATAGGAACAATAATACGAATGTGGCCGGGAGGGGTATGACGGCTCACTTTGATCCAATACGCAATTAAATTGTTCCAAGAAATAAAGACGGGTTGCTTGATATGGAAAGTGCGGAAAAAGTAAGACCATACCTCTTGGGCAAGCGGGCTAGACCAAAAGATGTGATCCGTAGTCTCCACATTCCGACAACAATTGCATTGCGAGGTAATCTCCATCTTCAAACGCTTAGCAATCTTTTCATCCGTAGGTAAGAGGTTTTGCACATATCGCCACGCAAAGAAGGAGATATTCGGAAGGAGTAGACGATGCCAAAGGAACCTATAGATGCCGGATGGAGTATAGGGGTCACAAATGGATCGGCGTGCGGACTTAGTAGAGAAAAACCCATTGGGATCAAGCTTCCAAAGCGGAGTGTCTTTGCCTTCTTGACCAATGGGGACCTCAATCACCCGAGCCACGTCATCATCCTCCAAGACCTCCTCAAGCTTAGCAATGTCCCATTCCCCGTTGACCCAAAAGTCACTAATGCGCATGCGGGAGTTAATATGCACGCCATCCCGGGGTCTAAGTAGGCCTTCTTTCAACCATTGATCCACCCAAAAGAACGAAGAGCCATCCTTGATGTCCCAAAACATATGTTGTTGGGCTTTGGAAGCCGCTTTAGTCAATCTTCTCCATCCACGAAAGTCCCAAGGCTTGCTACTAAAGATAGGATCCCGCGTAGCGTACCTAGACATCATGTATTTGGCCCATAACGAGTCTTGCAAACGAAACCTCCACCAAAGTTTAAGACCAAAAGCTTCCACCAAGCAATCAAGAGAGGAAATATTAAGGCCACCCATGGCAAAAGGTTTGCAAATTCTTTCCCAACTTCTCCAATGAATTTTCCTCCTTTCGTCGTTCGATCCCCAAAGAAACCGAGCAAAAATTTTTTCAAGATGTTCGAGGACACAAGCCGGGGGCTCCATGATTTGACAAAGATAGATCGGAATGGAGCAAAGAACACTTTTGATGAGGGTGAGGCGACCACCAAAATTGAGGAATTTCAATTCCCATCCACTTATAAGGCCACGGATTTGGTCAATCCACATATCAAAGTAGGCTTGTTGCATTCTTCCACGAATAATAGGGGCACCAAGATAAGTAATGGGGAACTCACCTTTCTCGAAGCCCGTGAGGTCGTGGATGGCATGGACATGCGCACCATTGATCCGAGGGGAAGTGATGAAGCAACTTTTGGATGCATTAATGTGTTGGCCCGAAGCCTCTTCATAAAGATGTAGGAAATCCATGAGTTTGGCCATGTTGTCCAAGGTTCCCTTCACAAAAATAATGCAATCATCCGCATAAGCCAAATGAGACACATCCATAACGCCCCCATTGTTGAGATAAAGATCCGGATTGCTCTCATAAAGTTGGTTAAGACCTCTCGAAAGGAATTCGGCGGCAATAATGAAGAGAGCGGGAGATATGGGGTCGCCTTGACGCACTCCATGCTTAGACTCGAAGAAACCGTGGCATGCACCATTGACAAGCACGGAGAAGAAGCAATTCTCCACGCAATTCTTAATGAGATCAATCCACTCCCGAGAAAAACCGAACTTAGTAAGGCATTGATATAAGAACCTCCAACTCAATCTATCATAAGCTTTCTCCATATCAAGTTTCACCACAAGATTGTGCACATCTCTTTTTGCATTGAGATTAGAGGCCAATTCTTGGGCAAGAAGGATATTGTCACCAATGAGGCGACCTTTGACAAAACCACTTTGATTAAGAGAAATAATATTGGGTAAAAGGGAGGCTAACCGGTCATTGAGGAGTTTAGAAATGATCTTATAACTCACGTTGCAAAGACTAATCGGCCTATAGTCTTTCCACTCTTTGGGGTCTTTCTTCTTCGGAATAAGCACAATGTTGGTCGCCTTGAAAATACGAGGAAAGGTGGTGCCACGAAAGAAATCCAAAACCGCCTCAAGAATATCCTCTTTGATAATGTCCCAACAAGATTGATAGAAGTGTGCATTGAAACCATCCGGACCCGCCACACTATCCGAGCTAAGACCAAAGACAACATCTTTAACCTCTTCAAGATTTGGGGCCCGGCAAAGCCAAGTATTGTCACTCTCGGAAATAAGGCTAGGAATGAAATCAAGATTGTGGCCCTCAATCGTATCAATATTAGAAGCAAGGAGGTTTTTATAGTACCTCTCGGCCGAATTGCCAATCTCATCGGGGTTGTCCACCAAAAGACCATTCTCGTGGATGCGAAAGATCTTGGCCTTTGCTTGTTTCTTCTTGGCCATAGCTTGAAAGAGCCTAGTGTTACGCTCCCCTTCAATGGCCCATTTGCATTTCGCCCGTTGTTTCCAATATTCCGATTCCATAGTGCGAGTGAGAACAAAATCGGCATAACACTTATTCACCAAGGAACGGGAAGTAGGAGTGGGATCATGATCATGGATAATCTCGGCTTGCTTGAGGGCATCCTCCTTATCCTTAATGTTTTGAAAGATATTGCCGAAGGTGATCCTATTCCAACTTTTGAGCTCCTTTCTCAATCGAATAAGTTGATCCCCAAGTTTGAATAACCCCGAACAAGTAGTAGGTTGGCTCCAACATTCCTTAACCTTCTCAAGAAAGTCCTTGTGCTTGATCCACATGTTTTGAAACCGAAACGCCCTCGGCTTACGAGAGAGGATCCGGTCAAAGTGAATAAAGAGTGGATTATGGTCCGAATGGAGTCTAGCCTCGTGGACGATCCGAGTGCTAGCAAAGGATGAACTCCAATCGAAATTGATTAGAGCACGATCAATCCTTGTACGAGTCCCATTGCTAGCCCAAGTGAAGGGATTGCCTTCATACCCGGCGTCTTGAAGGCCACAATCATCAATACAATCATGGAAGTCATCCATCTCCCCAATGCTAGGCGGATTGATACCCCTTTTTTCCTCATCTTTAAGAACGACATTGAAGTCCCCCACAACTAACCACGGCTTTTGATCATCACTTCTTCGAAGACCATCCCAAAGGGGATGTCGAAGAGCCCGAGTTTTAGCGGCATAAACAAAAGTGCATAATAACGGATGAGGGAGGATATGAGAAGAAATGACACAATGAACAAATTGGTCATGATCCTCTAGAACCTCAATATGCATATCACTATCACCAAAGATCCAAATCTTGTTGTTGATATTAGAGAAAGCCGAGTCATAATGGAACTTTTTCCGGAATTTATGCGCATCAAATCTAGCTTTAGGTTCAAGGAGAGCAAGAACCTTAGGCTTATGACGAAGGACCAAATTCGCAACGTTATCTCCATTATTACGTTTACCAACTCCACGTACGTTCCAACAAACAAATAACATCAATAAGATTGGGAGGGAGACGTACCATCACTGGAAAGCAAATTGCGTTTCGCCTTTTCTTTCCTTTTTTCCTTCTTTCTTTGGTTTTTGCTCTTTGTTGAGGACGAACTATGGTTAAGATCCGGCTCCTCAACAACCGTGTCATCCCTCGCGGCTTCTTCATTAGATTGCCAAAGTGGAGAGCTCGGCGAGTTAGGAGGGGTGGATGTATCACATGTGAAAGTGTCCTCTTGAGAACAAACCCTTGGGGAGAGAACTTTAGATATCGGTTGATAGTCGGAGTCCGAAAGAAGAGCTCTATCATCATTATCATCTCTAAGAATAATATCTTCGTTCTCTTTTTCTTGAGCCTTTTTCAATTCTTTTGCAAGTTCCTCCTCCCTTAGGAGATGTTCATCTCCCTCCTTTGTCACGACATCAATGTTATCTATCTTAATGTGTATTTGTGGATCCACCTCCTCGGCCGGCTTAATCGTATTGACCATAAGATTTCCTCCTCCATTGCTAGTATTCTTCGACATTTGTTCCTTTTCTTTCTCGACCTTGGATTCTTGGTCAATGGGATTGGTAGATATAACGTCCCCTTTCTTTAAGATCTTCTTCGGTGGTGAGTTCGGGGCGACGTACCTCCTTGGCTTAAACGTCCAACCATTAATGTTGGCCTCGCTATTTTTGGCACCTTGGGTATCATCAACCTTCTCCTTAATATCTTGAGATTTATCCACACCACATTCATCAATTTTATGCCCCATTCTATGACACTTTCGACAAAATATCGGAAGGTTTTCATACACAACTTTTTGCTTGATGATATCCACGGTCCCATGAGCATCTTCCACCCCCCATTCGATTTCTTCTCTCAACGTGTCGAGAAGATTCACCTCGACACATATACGAGGATAATCGGGCCGTGACATAGTGGCCGCTCCTTCATCGAGCCTCAATGGTTTCCCGAAATAATAACCAATATTCATAAGAGCATTTCTTTCGCAAAACCGTAAATTAAGGTTAGGTAGACCGATCCATACCGGAGCTATAGGCGGTTCACGCTCGGGGTCGAAGTCCGGAGTCCATTTATAGATAGAGCCGTTGAGATCAAGAAAGCGAAGGTCCTTCTTCAACCATAGTCGAGTATAGTCCTCCTCCAAAGTCAATTTCATCATAACGTGTCGCGGTCCTATAGGGCCAAGAGTGTAATTGCCTTTGAGTTTGAGCCTAGCCATCTTGTTGTGAATATAAGTATAGCTCGGCTTAGCAATGGCAAAACGGAGGATTAACACAAGCTTGAGCCTATCATCAAGGGCTTTGATTTCCTCATTCTTGAAAACAATCATGGATTTTCCCTTGAAGATTCGAAAATCCATGTTGGTGAGATTTCGATCATCAATAAGGGAGCGGTTGATATCATATTGTCTCGTAGGTGCGGCCGCTTGAGCATAGGTAGCACGTCTAATAGGAGCACGAACTTGATAAGGTCTCGGATTCTCCGGAGCCACATTTGGTTGTTTAACAAATAGAGGTGCCTTTGCCATTTTTGAAAAGTTACTCGAGAGTGGCGGGAAATGGCCGGATCCAATCTTAGATGTGCTCGCAACATTAGAAGTCTTGTTGGAATCCATAGCTTGTTTAGCCTTATCGAGATCATCTTTAGCAAATGTAACAAGCTTCGAGTTCATGTTCAAATTAGTATCAATTCCAACTTTATCTTGATTAAGATTTTGGTCCATATGCAAGTTCGGCTCATGAATTAGAGCATTGTCCATTGATTTTCGGTCAACATAAGGAACAAGGGCGTTGACTGTTGACTTTTCGTAGGTCAAAGTTGACTCAGTCAACGGAGGTGAGATGGCAGTGGGTCCCACGTGTGTAATTAAAATATTGGGGTTGACAAGAGCAAGGTCAACACTCTTGCATGATGAGGTGTCCAATTGTGGTGATGACATGTGTAAGGTATGGTCCACATCCATGGTGGGGGACAAAGGGACAAGACAAGAGCACTCTTGTCCCCTTAATGGTCTTGCACATCCACCACTCACAAGGCTCAAGGTAGTGGGGTGTAAGAGTTCCCACTATCACCACCTAAACCCTAGTTGACCGCCGCTCCTTCAGAGTTGACCGGACCGAGCGCGGCGCCGCCGTGGTGGTGGTCCGGCGTCGGAAATTCGCCGGAGAAGGTGGAGCGGTCGGAAAACACCACCGGAGAACTCCAAATTACCGCAACAAGACGGATCCGAGCGTCAAAAACGCCCCTCCTTATCAATTCCGAAGTAAATCACCACCAAACCCACCAAAAACCACACAAAACCGAGAAATCCGAGAACAACGAGAGCTCAAGAACGAAGAAACAAACCTAAATCTAAGAAATCCGAAGCCCAAAACACAAGAAGACCAAAAGATAAACAAAAAAAGAGATGAAGAACACCACACAAAAACGTGTGAATCGTGACTTTCCTCAAATCCTAGCAAAAGAAGGTTCAAAAACCAACTCGGGATTCAAGTACACACCACAATCCAAGAACGTTAACCGAATTCAAAACTCAAAGCACAAGACCATAGCATATGGCGTGAACACCATGATGAGGAACATGCGATTTGAATTCCAAATAGGGGCGTGATGTTGGAAGGCAAGAGGGGGAGAGAGACGAACTATAAGGACACACAAAGGAAAGAACAACAAGAACAAAGAACGATGAACCCGTCCGCCATGAATGTGCAAGCTTGAAAAACGAAAAAGGAGAAAAAGCAATGTAACCCCTCTAAGGACCAACCGTTCACCGGAGTATTCTCCAACCCCTCGTGAGGAGGCGTTGTGCTCCAATGATACCGGTGTCGAAGAGAGGGGAAACGAAAGCTTCAAGCTCGAAACTTACAACAATGGCGCAAATGAGACTTCTTCCAAACACCCCATAGTGACCACTTGAAACGTTCCTTGCAAGCTAACAATGATGGTGACGTGATTTTCGGGATGTAAATCTATCACCACCTCTTGAAATCTACAAAGAAAGGTGCGGCCATGGATGAGCTTGAGGAGAGAGAAGAGAGCTTTTTGTGATCAAGAATATGAAGTTCCATACAACAAGTCATGGCCAAAAAAAAAACTAAGTATCCCAAAAAAACTAAGTATGGAGACTTTAAACACTCTAGAATGATCGTTCCTTCAACGATTTGTTCAAACGTAACTCGTTTAGTCTATTACTTCACAACGAAGTAACAGTTTACCTTGTTACTTCGTGAGAAAGTTATAGTTGGTCAAATGGGCCAACGGGCATCTTACGAACCAAAACGCACTCGATTAGTGTTAATAAGCTTAGATTATCCTTGGGAAGGTTAAGACTTGTGATCAAGAATATGAAGTTCCATACAACAAGTCATGGCCAAAAAAACTAAGTATGGAGACTTTAAACACTCTAGAATGATCTTTCCTTCAACCATTTGATCAAACGTAACTCGTTTAGTCTATTACTTCACCACGAAGTAACAATTTACCTTGTTACTTTGTGAGAAAGTTATAGTTGGTCAAATGGGCCAACGGGCATCTTACGAACCAAAACGCACTCGATTAGTGTTAATAAGCTTAGATTATCCTTAGGTTAATACTTGTGATCAAGAATATGAAGTTCCATACAACAAGTCATGGCCAAAAAAACTAAGTATGGAGACTTTAAACACTCTAGAATGATCTTTCCTTCAACGATTTGATCAAACGTAACTCGTTTAGTCTATTACTTCACAACGAAGTAACAGTTTACCTTGTTACTTCGTGAGAAAGTAATAGTTGGTCAAATGGGCCAACGGGTATCGTACAAACCAAAACACACTCGATTAGTGTTAATAAGCTTAGATTATCCTTGGGAAGGTTAATACTTGTGATCAAGAATATGAAGTTCCATACAACAAGTCATGGCCAAAAAAACTAAGTATGGAGACTTTAAACACTCTAGAATGATCGTTCCTTCAACCATTTGATCAAACGTAACTCGTTTAGTCTATTACTTCACCACGAAGTAACAATTTACCTTGTTACTTCGTGAGAAAGTTATAGTTGGTCAAATGGGCCAACGGGCATCTTACGAACCAAAACGCACTCGATTAGTGTTAATAAGCTTAGATTATCCTTAGGTTAATACTTGTGATCAAGAATATGAAGTTCCATACAACAAGTCATGGCCAAAAAAACTAAGTATGGAGACTTTAAACACTCTAGAATGATCTTTCCTTCAACGATTTGTTCAAACGTAACTCGTTTAGTCTATTACTTCACAACGAAGTAACAGTTTACCTTGTTACTTCGTGAGAAAGTAATAGTTGGTCAAATGGGCCAACGGGTATCGTACAAACCAAAACGCACTCGATTAGTGTTAATAAGCTTAGATTATCCTTGGGAAGGTTAATACTTGTGATCAAGAATATGAAGTTCCATACAACAAGTCATGGCCAAAAAAACTAAGTATGGAGACTTTAAACACTCTAGAATGATCGTTCCTTCAACCATTTGATCAAACGTAACTCGTTTAGTCTATTACTTCACCACGAAGTAACAATTTACCTTGTTACTTCGTGAGAAAGTAATAGTTGGTCAAATGGGCCAACGGGCATCTTACGAACCAAAACGCACTCGATTAGTGTTAATAAGCTTAGATTATCCTTGGGAAGGTTAAGACTTGTGATCAAGAATATGAAGTTCCATACAACAAGTCATGGCCAAAAAAACTAAGTATGGAGACTTTAAACACTCTAGAATGATCTTTTCTTCAACCATTTGATCAAACGTAACTCGTTTAGTCTATTACTTCACCACGAAGTAACAATTTACCTTGTTACTTCGTGAGAAAGTTATAGTTGGTCAAATGGGCCAACGGGCATCTTACGAACCAAAACGCACTCGATTAGTGTTAATAAGCTTAGATTATCCTTAGGTTAATACTTGTGATCAAGAATATGAAGTTCCATACAACAAGTCATGGCCAAAAAAACTAAGTATGGAGACTTTAAACACTCTAGAATGATCTTTCCTTCAACGATTTGTTCAAACGTAACTCGTTTAGTCTATTACTTCACAACGAAGTAACAGTTTACCTTGTTACTTCGTGAGAAAGTAATAGTTGGTCAAATGGGCCAACGGGTATCGTACAAACCAAAACGCACTCGATTAGTGTTAATAAGCTTAGATTATCCTTGGGAAGGTTAATACTTGTGATCAAGAATATGAAGTTCCATACAACAAGTCATGGCCAAAAAAACTAAGTATGGAGACTTTAAACACTCTAGAATGATCTTTCCTTCAACGATTTGTTCAAACGTAACTCGTTTAGTCTATTACTTCACAACGAAGTAACAGTTTACCTTGTTACTTCGTGAGAAAGTAATAGTTGGTCAAATGGGCCAACGGGTATCGTACAAACCAAAACGCACTCGATTAGTGTTAATAAGCTTAGATTATCCTTGGGAAGGTTAATACTTGTGATTAAGAATATGAAGTTCCATACAACAAGTCATGGCCAAAAAAACTAAGTATGGAGACTTTAAACACTCTAGAATGATCGTTCCTTCAACCATTTGATCAAACGTAACTCGTTTAGTCTATTACTTCACCACGAAGTAACAATTTACCTTGTTACTTCGTGAGAAAGTTATAGTTGGTCAAATGGGCCAACGGGCATCTTACGAACCAAAACGCACTCGATTAGTGTTAATAAGCTTAGATTATCCTTGGGAAGGTTAAGACTTGTGATCAAGAATATGAAGTTCCATACAACAAGTCATGGCCAAAAAAACTAAGTATGGAGACTTTAAACACTCTAGAATGATCTTTCCTTCAACCATTTGATCAAACGTAACTCGTTTAGTCTATTACTTCACCACGAAGTAACAATTTACCTTGTTACTTTGTGAGAAAGTTATAGTTGGTCAAATGGGCCAACGGGCATCTTACGAACCAAAACGCACTCGATTAGTGTTAATAAGCTTAGATTATCCTTAGGTTAATACTTGTGATCAAGAATATGAAGTTCCATACAACAAGTCATGGCCAAAAAAACTAAGTATGGAGACTTTAAACACTCTAGAATGATCTTTCCTTCAACGATTTGTTCAAACGTAACTCGTTTAGTCTATTACTTCACAACGAAGTAACAGTTTACCTTGTTACTTCGTGAGAAAGTAATAGTTGGTCAAATGGGCCAACGGGTATCGTACAAACCAAAACGCACTCGATTAGTGTTAATAAGCTTAGATTATCCTTGGGAAGGTTAATACTTGTGATCAAGAATATGAAGTTCCATACAACAAGTCATGGCCAAAAAAACTAAGTATGGAGACTTTAAACACTCTAGAATGATCGTTCCTTCAACCATTTGATCAAACGTAACTCGTTTAGTCTATTACTTCACCACGAAGTAACAATTTACCTTGTTACTTCGTGAGAAAGTTATAGTTGGTCAAATGGGCCAACGGGCATCTTACGAACCAAAACGCACTCGATTAGTGTTAATAAGCTTAGATTATCCTTGGGAAGGTTAAGACTTGTGATCAAGAATATGAAGTTCCATACAACAAGTCATGGCCAAAAAAACTAAGTATGGAGACTTTAAACACTCTAGAATGATCTTTCCTTCAACCATTTGATCAAACGTAACTCGTTTAGTCTATTACTTCACCACGAAGTAACAATTTACCTTGTTACTTTGTGAGAAAGTTATAGTTGGTCAAATGGGCCAACGGGCATCTTACGAACCAAAACGCACTCGATTAGTGTTAATAAGCTTAGATTATCCTTAGGTTAATACTTGTGATCAAGAATATGAAGTTCCATACAACAAGTCATGGCCAAAAAAACTAAGTATGGAGACTTTAAACACTCTAGAATGATCTTTCCTTCAACGATTTGATCAAACGTAACTCGTTTAGTCTATTACTTCACAACGAAGTAACAGTTTACCTTGTTACTTCGTGAGAAAGTAATAGTTGGTCAAATGGGCCAACGGGTATCGTACAAACCAAAACACACTCGATTAGTGTTAATAAGCTTAGATTATCCTTGGGAAGGTTAATACTTGTGATCAAGAATATGAAGTTCCATACAACAAGTCATGGCCAAAAAAACTAAGTATGGAGACTTTAAACACTCTAGAATGATCGTTCCTTCAACCATTTGATCAAACGTAACTCGTTTAGTCTATTACTTCACCACGAAGTAACAATTTACCTTGTTACTTCGTGAGAAAGTTATAGTTGGTCAAATGGGCCAACGGGCATCTTACGAACCAAAACGCACTCGATTAGTGTTAATAATCTTAGATTATCCTTAGGTTAATACTTGTGATCAAGAATATGAAGTTCCATACAATAAGTCATGGCCAAAAAAACTAAGTATGGAGACTTTAAACACTCTAGAATGATCTTTCCTTCAACGATTTGATCAAACGTAACTCGTTTAGTCTATTACTTCACAACGAAGTAACAGTTTACCTTGTTACTTCGTGAGAAAGTAATAGTTGGTCAAATGGGCCAACGGGCATCTTACGAACCAAAACGCACTCGATTAGTGTTAATAAGCTTAGATTATCCTTGGGAAGGTTAAGACTTGTGATCAAGAATATGAAGTTCCATACAACAAGTCATGGCCAAAAAAACTAAGTATGGAGACTTTAAACACTCTAGAATGATCTTTCCTTCAACGATTTGTTCAAACGTAACTCGTTTAGTCTATTACTTCACAACGAAGTAACAGTTTACCTTGTTACTTCGTGAGAAAGTAATAGTTGGTCAAATGGGCCAACGGGTATCGTACAAACCAAAACGCACTCGATTAGTGTTAATAAGCTTAGATTATCCTTGGGAAGGTTAATACTTGTGATCAAGAATATGAAGTTCTATACAACAAGTCATGGCCAAAAAAACTAAGTATGGAGACTTTAAACACTCTAGAATGATCGTTCCTTCAACCATTTGATCAAACGTAACTCGTTTAGTCTATTACTTCACCACGAAGTAACAATTTACCTTGTTACTTCGTGAGAAAGTTATAGTTGGTCAAATGGGCCAACGGGCATCTTACGAACCAAAACGCACTCGATTAGTGTTAATAAGCTTAGATTATCCTTGGGAAGGTTAAGACTTGTGATCAAGAATATGAAGTTCCATACAACAAGTCATGGCCAAAAAAACTAAGTATGGAGACTTTAAACACTCTAGAATGATCTTTCCTTCAACCATTTGATCAAACGTAACTCGTTTAGTCTATTACTTCACCACGAAGTAACAATTTACCTTGTTACTTTGTGAGAAAGTTATAGTTGGTCAAATGGGCCAACGGGCATCTTACGAACCAAAACGCACTCGATTAGTGTTAATAAGCTTAGATTATCCTTAGGTTAATACTTGTGATCAAGAATATGAAGTTCCATACAACAAGTCATGGCCAAAAAAACTAAGTATGGGGACTTTAAACACTCTAGAATGATCTTTCCTTCAACGATTTGATCAAACGTAACTCGTTTAGTCGATTACTTCACAACGAAGTAACAGTTTACCTTGTTACTTCGTGAGAAAGTAATAGTTGGTCAAATGGGCCAACGGGTATCGTACAAACCAAAACACACTCGATTAGTGTTAATAAGCTTAGATTATCCTTGGGAAGGTTAATACTTGTGATCAAGAATATGAAGTTCCATACAACAAGTCATGGCCAAAAAAACTAAGTATGGAGACTTTAAACACTCTAGAATGATCGTTTCTTCAACCATTTGATCAAACGTAACTCGTTTAGTCTATTACTTCACCACGAAGTAAAAATTTACCTTGTTACTTCGTGAGAAAGTTATAGTTGGTCAAATGGGCCAACGGGCATCTTACGAACCAAAACGCACTCGATTAGTGTTAATAAGCTTAGATTATCCTTAGGTTAATACTTGTGATCAAGAATATGAAGTTCCATACAACAAGTCATGGCCAAAAAAACTGAGTATGGAGACTTTAAACACTCTAGAATGATCTTTCCTTCAACGATTTGATCAAACGTAACTCGTTTAGTCTATTACTTCACAACGAAGTAACAGTTTACCTTGTTACTTCGTGAGAAAGTAATAGTTGGTCAAATGGGCCAACGGGCATCTTACGAACCAAAACGCACTCGATTAGTGTTAATAAGCTTAGATTATCCTTGGGAAGGTTAAGACTTGTGATCAAGAATATGAAGTTCCATACAACAAGTCATGGCCAAAAAAACTAAGTATGGAGACTTTAAACACTCTAGAATGATCTTTCCTTCAACGATTTGATCAAACGTAACTCGTTTAGTCTATTACTTCACAACGAAGTAACAGTTTACCTTGTTACTTCGTGAGAAAGTAATAGTTGGTCAAATGGGCCAATGGGTATCGTACAAACCAAAACGCACTCGATTAGTGTTAATAAGCTTAGATTATCCTTGGGAAGGTTAATACTTGTGATCAAGAATATGAAGTTCCATACAACAAGTCATGGCCAAAAAAACTAAGTATGGAGACTTTAAACACTCTAGAATGATCGTTCCTTCAACCATTTGATCAAACGTAACTCGTTTAGTCTATTACTTCACCACGAAGTAACAATTTACCTTGTTACTTCGTGAGAAAGTTATAGTTGGTCAAATGGGCCAACGGGCATCTTACGAACCAAAACGCACTCGATTAGTGTTAATAAGCTTAGATTATCCTTGGGAAGGTTAAGACTTGTGATCAAGAATATGAAGTTCCATACAACAAGTCATGGCCAAAAAAACTAAGTATGGAGACTTTAAACACTCTAGAATGATCTTTCCTTCAACCATTTGATCAAACGTAACTCGTTTAGTCTATTACTTCACCACGAAGTAACAATTTACCTTGTTACTTCGTGAGAAAGTTATAGTTGGTCAAATGGGCCAACGGGCATCTTACGAACGAAAACACACTCGATTAGTGTTAATAAGCTTAGATTATCCTAGGGAAGGTTAATACTTGTGATCAAGAATATGAAGTTTCATACAACAAGTCATGGCCAAAAAAACTAAGTATGGAGACTTTAAACACTCTAGAATGATCTTTCCTTCAATGATTTGATCAAACGTAACTCGTTTAGTCTATTACTTCACAACGAAGTAACAATTTACCTTGTTACTTCGTGAGAAAGTTATAGTTGGTCAAATTGGCCAACGGGAATCGTACGAACCAAAACGCACTCGATTAGTGTTAATAAGCTTAGATTATCCTTAGGTTAATACTTGTGATCAAGAATATGAAGTTCCATACAACAAGTCATGGCCAAAAAAACTAAGTATGGAGACTTTAAACACTCTAGAATGATCTTTCCTTCAACGATTTGATCAAACGTAACTCGCTTAGTCTATTACTTCACCACGAAGTAACAATTTACTCTGCTACTTCGTGAGAAAGTTAAAGTTGGTCAAATGGGCCAACGGGCATCGTACGAACCAAAACGCACTCGATTAGTGTTAATAAGCTTAGATTATCCTTGGGAAGGTTAAGACTTGTGATAAAGAATATGAAGTTCCATACAACAAGTCATGGCCAAAAAAACTAAGTATGGAGACTTTAAACACTCTAGAATGATCTTTCCTTCAACGATTTAATCAAACGTAACTCGCTTAGTCTATTACTTCACCACGAAGTAACAATTTACCTTGTTACTTCGTGAGAAAGTTATAGTTGGTCAAATGGGCCAACGGGCATCTTACGAACCAAAACACACTCGATTAGTGTTAATAAGCTTAGATTATCCTAGGGAAGGTTAATACTTGTGATCAAGAATATGAAGTTTCATACAACAAGTCATGGCCAAAAAAACTAAGTATGGAGACTTTAAACACTCTAGAATGATCTTTCCTTCAATGATTTGATCAAACGTAACTCGTTTAGTCTATTACTTCACAACGAAGTAACAATTTACCTTGTTACTTCGTGAGAAAGTTATAGTTGGTCAAATGGGCCAACGGGCATCTTACGAACCAAAACGCACTCGATTAGTGTTAATAAGCTTAGATTATCCTTGGGAAGGTTAAGACTTGTGATCAAGAATATGAAGTTCCATACAACAAGTCATGGCCAAAAAAACTAAGTATGGAGACTTTAAACACTCTAGAATGATCTTTCCTTCAACCATTTGATCAAACGTAACTCGTTTAGTCTATTACTTCACCACGAAGTAACAATTTACCTTGTTACTTCGTGAGAAAGTTATAGTTGGTCAAATGGGCCAACGGGCATCTTACGAACCAAAACACACTCGATTAGTGTTAATAAGCTTAGATTATCCTAGGGAAGGTTAATACTTGTGATCAAGAATATGAAGTTTCATACAACAAGTCATGGCCAAAAAAACTAAGTATGGAGACTTTAAACACTCTAGAATGATCTTTCCTTCAATGATTTGATCAAACGTAACTCGTTTAGTCTATTACTTCACAACGAAGTAACAATTTACCTTGTTACTTCGTGAGAAAGTTATAGTTGGTCAAATTGGCCAACGGGAATCGTACGAACCAAAACGCACTCGATTAGTGTTAATAAGCTTAGATTATCCTTAGGTTAATACTTGTGATCAAGAATATGAAGTTCCATACAACAAGTCATGGCCAAAAAAACTAAGTATGGAGACTTTAAACACTCTAGAATGATCTTTCCTTCAACGATTTGATCAAACGTAACTCGCTTAGTCTATTACTTCACCACGAAGTAACAATTTACTCTGCTACTTCGTGAGAAAGTTAAAGTTGGTCAAATGGGCCAACGGGCATCGTACGAACCAAAACGCACTCGATTAGTGTTAATAAGCTTAGATTATCCTTGGGAAGGTTAAGACTTGTGATAAAGAATATGAAGTTCCATACAACAAGTCATGGCCAAAAAAACTAAGTATGGAGACTTTAAACACTCTAGAATGATCTTTCCTTCAACGATTTAATCAAACGTAACTCGCTTAGTCTATTACTTCACCACGAAGTAACAATTTACTTTGTTACTTCGTGAGAAAGTTAAAGTTGGTCAAATGGGCCAACGGGCATCGTACGAACCAAAACGCACTCGATTAGTGTTAATAAGCTTAGATTATCCTTGGGAAGCTTAAGACTTGTGATAAAGAATATGAAGTTCCATACAACAAGTCATGGCCAAAAAAACTAAGTATGGAGACTTTAAACACTCTAGAATGATATTTCCTTCAACGATTTGATCAAACGTAACTCGTTTAGTCTATTACTTCACCACGAAGTAACAATTTACTTTGGTACTTCGTGAGAAAGTTAAAGTTGGTCAAATGGGCCAACGGGCATCGTACGAACCAAAACGCACTCGATTAGTGTTAATAAGCTTAGATTATCCTTGGGAAGGTTAAGACTTGTGATAAAGAATATGAAGTTCCATACAACAAGTCATGGCCAAAAAAACTAAGTATGGAGACTTTAAACACTCTAGAATGATCTTTCCTTCAACGATTTGATCAAACGTAACTCGCTTAGTCTATTACTTCACCACGAAGTAACAATTTACTTTGTTACTTCGTGAGAAAGTTAAAGTTGGTCAAATGGGCCAACGGGCATCGTACGAACCAAAACGCACTCGATTAGTGTTAATAAGCTTAGATTATCCTTGGGAAGCTTAAGACTTGTGATAAAGAATATGAAGTTCCATACAACAAGTCATGGCCAAAAAAACTAAGTATGGAGACTTTAAACACTCTAGAATGATCTTTCCTTCAACGATATGATCAAACGTAACTCGCTTGGTCTATTACTTCACCACGAAGTAACAATTTACTTTGTTACTTCGTGAGAAAGTTATAGTTGGTCAAATAGGCCAACGGGCATCGTACGAACCAAAACGTACTCGATTAGTGTTAATAAGCTTAGATTATCCTTGGGAAGGTTAAGACTTGTGATCAAGAATATGAAGTTCCATACAACAAGTCATGGCCAAAAAAACTAAGTATGGAGACTTTAAACACTCTAGAATGATCTTTCCTTCAACGATTTGATCAAACGTAACTCGTTTAGTCTATTACTTCACCACGAAGTAACAATTTACTTTGTTACTTCGTCAGAAAGTTATAGTTGGTCAAATGGGCCAACGGGCATCGTACGAACCAAAACGTACTCGATTAGTGTTAATAAGCTTAGATTATCCTTGGGAAGGTTAAGACTTGTGATAAAGAATATGAAGTTCCATGCAACAAGTCATGGCCAAAAAAACTAAGTATGGAGACTTTAAACACTCTAGAATGATATTTCCTTCAACGAATTGATCAAACGTAACTCGCTTAGTCTATTACTTCACCACAAAGTAACAATTTACTTTGTTACTTCGTGAGAAAGTTAAAGTTGGTCAAATGGGCCAACGGGCATCGTACGAACCAAAACGCACTCGATTAGTGTTAATAAGCTTAGATTATCCTTGGGAAGCTTAAGACTTGTGATAAAGAATATGAAGTTCCATACAACAAGTCATGGCCAAAAAAACTAAGTATGGAGACTTTAAACACTCTAGAATGATCTTTCCTTCAACGATTTGATCAAACGTAACTCGTTTAGTCTATTACTTCACAACGAAGTAACAGTTTACCTTGTTACTTCGTGAGAAAGTAATAGTTGGTCAAATGGGCCAATGGGTATCGTACAAACCAAAACGCACTCGATTAGTGTTAATAAGCTTAGATTATCCTTGGGAAGGTTAATACTTGTGATCAAGAATATGAAGTTCCATACAACAAGTCATGGCCAAAAAAACTAAGTATGGAGACTTTAAACACTCTAGAATGATCGTTCCTTCAACCATTTGATCAAACGTAACTCGTTTAGTCTATTACTTCACCACGAAGTAACAATTTACCTTGTTACTTCGTGAGAAAGTTATAGTTGGTCAAATGGGCCAACGGGCATCTTACGAACCAAAACGCACTCGATTAGTGTTAATAAGCTTAGATTATCCTTGGGAAGGTTAAGACTTGTGATCAAGAATATGAAGTTCCATACAACAAGTCATGGCCAAAAAAACTAAGTATGGAGACTTTAAACACTCTAGAATGATCTTTCCTTCAACCATTTGATCAAACGTAACTCGTTTAGTCTATTACTTCACCACGAAGTAACAATTTACCTTGTTACTTCGTGAGAAAGTTATAGTTGGTCAAATGGGCCAACGGGCATCTTACGAACCAAAACACACTCGATTAGTGTTAATAAGCTTAGATTATCCTAGGGAAGGTTAATACTTGTGATCAAGAATATGAAGTTTCATACAACAAGTCATGGCCAAAAAAACTAAGTATGGAGACTTTAAACACTCTAGAATGATCTTTCCTTCAATGATTTGATCAAACGTAACTCGTTTAGTCTATTACTTCACAACGAAGTAACAATTTACCTTGTTACTTCGTGAGAAAGTTATAGTTGGTCAAATTGGCCAACGGGAATCGTACGAACCAAAACGCACTCGATTAGTGTTAATAAGCTTAGATTATCCTTAGGTTAATACTTGTGATCAAGAATATGAGAGGAAGAAGAAAAGGTTTATAAAAGAAAATAAGAGGGGGGTACTACAAAGGGATCCGAGCGATGTACCCACTCACTCGGTCCAAGCAAAGAGAAGATAAACTATCTAAGGGGTTTATAGTAGTACCCCAAGCACTTAGCCGAACCGGCTATATCCAAGCTATCAATCCTAACAAGCGCTTTCTCACAAGGGCAATGACCGCCCGTGAGATAGAAGTATCTAGAAGTCACACCCAAAGCCGAAGTGTGCAATCCAAATACCCTCTCCCACATAGGGAGGCCAAGGCCTTTGAGAGATAAGCGCGCTTCCTCGTAAGTGTGTACGCCGCCCGTGAGAGTAGGATACTTAGAAGTCATACCCAAGGAGGGTTTATGCAATCCAAGCATCCTCTCCCACATAGGGAGGCGTAGACAATTTCGAGCGAAGCAAGTGTGGCAAAAACTATTACAAAAGAGAGCGTATCTCAAAGGCGGATACCTCGTAAAATAACCTAAACTAGTAGGGAAAACAAAGTTGAGCAATTTATTACAAGATTGGTACCAATAACCTCTATCTAGAGAAAACTTCCACGCCATTCTTCTATCTCCATTCTTCATGTTTTCGGCTTAGGATGTCGGAGTGTAGAACAATTAAGCTTGTCTTTCTCAATAAGGACCCGAACCTTTTGGCTAGCCAAGTTGCTCGGGCGTCGGCCATTGATGCGGAGAATGCATGCTTCATTAGCAAGTTGATCCGCGACTTGGTTGCCTTCCCGAAAAGTATGGTGCATGGACCCATTGATGAGAACCAAAAGGGTACGGATCTCTTCAACTTGTCGAATAATCTTCCAAGGGCCGCCTTTCTTAGCATTCAAAATGGGTAAGGTAATAAGAGCATCCGTTTCAATATCCACATCGCGTATCCCAAGAGTATGACAATATTGGAGGCCTTGATGGATGGCCAATAGCTCCGCTTCCACATTAGTCATAGGCTCCAAAGTAACGTGGTAAATCCAAGCACAATTGCCTAAGTGATCACGAAGAACCCCGCCACCACCGGCCATACCGGGATTCCCTTTCGAACTACCATCCGTGTTGAGTTTCCATCTCCCTTCCCTCGGCTTCTTCCACACAACTTCAATGGGGGGCTTGATCCGAGCTCTAGCAAGTTTGATATCCCATAAATCCACCACGTATTTGGAGCCTTGCCAAGTTTTCTCCTCGCACGGTTTGATGGTGAAAAGGTCAAGGATATGGCAGACAACCCTATGAATAATGATTTTGGCATTCATCGGGATACCATTATGCCTAGCCGCGTTTCTCGCCGTCCAAATGTACCATAGCACCAAGATAGGAACAATAATACGAATGTGACCGGGGGGGTGTGGTGTTTCGCTTTTATCCAATAAGCAATTAAATTGATCCAAGAGATAAAGACGGGTTGCTTAATATGGAAAGTGCGAAAAAAGTAAGACCATACCTCTTGGGCAAGCGGGCTAGACCAAAAGACGTGGTCCGTAGTCTCAACATCCCGGCAACAATTGCATTGCGAGACAATCTCCATTTCCAAGCGTTTGGCAATCTTTTGATCCGTAGGTAAGAGATTTTGCACATATCGCCACGCAAAGAAAGATATATTTGGAAGGAGAAGACGGTGCCAAAGGAACCTATAGATACCGGATGGCAAATAGGGATCACAAAGGGAGCGGCGTGCGGACTTAGTAGAGAAAAGGCCATTAGAATCAAGCTTCCAAAGGGGAGTATCTTTTCCTTCTTGCCAAGTGGGGAGTCCCACCACCCGAGCCACCTCATCATCATCCAAGACCTCCTCAAGCTTTGCCACATTCCATTCACCATTGACCCAAAAGTCACAAATACGCGTGCGAGAGTTAATATGCGTCCCATCTCGAGGTTTAAGAAGACCATCTTTCAACCATTGATCAACCCAAAAGAAAGAGGAGCCATCTTTGATACTCCAAAATATATGAGGTTGAGCTTTAAGAGCCGATTTAGTCAATCTACGCCATCCTCTAGAATCCCAAGATTTGCTATCAAAGATAGGATCGCGCGTAGCATACCTCTTCATCATATATTGAGCCCATAAGGAGTCTTGCAAACGGAACCTCCACCATAGCTTAAGACCAAAAGCTTCCACCAAGCAAGCAAGGGAGGAAATATTAAGGCCTCCCATGGCGAATGGCTTGCAAATTTTTTCCCAACTCCTCCAATGAAGCTTTCTTCTTTCCTCGTTGGAACCCCAAAGAAACCGAGCAAATATCTTCTCTAAGTGTTCAAGAACGCAAGCCGGCGGAACAAGGATTTGACAAAGGTAGATCGGAATGGAACAAAGGACACTTTTGATGAGAGTGAGGCGGCCTCCAAAATTAAGAAATCTCAACTCCCAACCACTTATAAGACCGCGGATTTGATCAATCCACATATCAAAGTAAGATTGTTTCATACGTCCACGGATAATAGGAGCCCCAAGGTAAGTTATGGGAAACTCACCTTTCTCAAAGCCGGTAAGGTCGTGGATAGCATGAGAGTGCGCTCCATGGACTCGGGGGGATGTGATGAAGCAACTCTTGGAAGCATTGATATGTTGGCCCGAAACCATTTCATATAGATGTAAGAAGTCCATGAGTTTAGCCATATTATCCAAACTTCCTTTTACAAATATAATGCAATCATCCGCATAAGCCAAATGTGACACATCCATATCACCTCCGGAATTGAGATAGAGATCCGGATTGCGCTCATAAAGTTGATTAAGACCTCTAGATAAGAATTCGGCGGCAATAATGAAGAGAGCGGGAGATATGGGGTCCCCTTGACGAACCCCATGCTTAGACTCGAAGAAGCCGTGGCCTTCACCATTAACAAGCACGGTGAAAAAACAATTCTCCACGCAATTCTTAATGTGAGCAATCCATGCCCGAGAGAAACCAAACTTAATAAGGCATTGATATAAGAATCCCCAATCCAATCTATCATAAGCTTTCTCCATATCAAGTTTCACCACAAGATTATGCTCATTTCTTTTAGTATTGAGATTAGAGGCCAATTCTTGAGCGAGAAGGATATTGTCACCAATAAGGCGACCTTTGACAAAACCACTTTGATTAAGGGAAACAATGTTGGGTAAAAAGGAAGCTAACCGGTCATTGAGGAGTTTGGAGATAATCTTGTAGCTCACGTTGCAAAGGCTAATCGGTCTATATTCCTTCCACTCTTTGGGATCTTTCTTCTTCGGGATGAGCACAATGTTGGTCGCCTTGAAAATGCGAGGAAAGGTGGTGCCGTGAAAGAAATCCAAGACCGCCTCAAGAATGTCCTCTTTGATAATATCCCAACAAGATTGGTAAAAGTGAGCATTGAAACCATCCGGACCCGCCACACTATCCGAGCTAAGACCGAATACAACATCTCTAACTTCTTCAAGATCCGGGGGACGACAAAGCCACGTATTGTCACTCTCGGAAATAAGGGTGGGGATAAAGTTGAGATTGTGGCATGCGGGAATGTCAATATGAGAAGCAAGGAGGTGTTCATAGTACCTCACGGCCGAGTTGCCAATCTCTTTCGGGTCATCCACCAATGTACCATTCTCATGAATGCGGAAAATCTTGGCCTTAGCTTGCTTTTTCTTGGCCATGGCTTGGAATAGCCTTGTGTTGCGCTCCCCTTCGATAGCCCATTTGCATCTCGCCCGTTGTTTCCAATATTCCGACTCCATAATACGAGTGGTAGTGAATTCGGCATAGCACTTATTCACCAAGGATCGGGATGTAGGCGTGGGATCTTGATCATGAAGGATTTCGGCTTGCTTGAGGATATCTTCCTTCTCCTTAATGTTTTTGAAGATATTGCCGAAGGTGTTCCTATTCCAACTTTTGAGCTCCTTTCTCAAGCGAATGAGTTTATCCCCAAGCTTGAACAAACCCACACAAGAAGTAGGTTGATTCCAACACTCCTCCACTTTCCCAAGGAAATCCTTGTGCTTGATCCACATGTTTTGAAACCGAAAAGGTCTTGGCTTCCGAGCAAGATCCCTCTCGAAATAAATAAAGAGGGGATTGTGATCCGAATGGAGTCGAGCCTCGTGGACAATACGCGTGCTAGCAAAGGACGAAATCCAATCATAGTTGATGAGTGCTCGATCAATCCGAGTGCGAGTCCCATTGCTAGCCCAAGTAAAAGGATTCCCTTCATATCCGGCATCTTGCAATCCACAATCATCAATACAATCATGGAAGTCATCCATCTCCCCAACAATAGGCGGATTCCTACCCCTTTTCTCCTCATCCTTAAGGACAACATTGAAGTCTCCCACAACAAGCCAAGGCTTAAGATCATCATTCCTTCTAAGACCATCCCAAAGAGGTTGACGAAGAATCCGAGATTTAGCGGCATAAACAAAGGTGCATAATAAAGGATGAGGGAGGATATGAGATGAAATGACACAATGAATAAATTGGTCATGATCCTCTAGAACCTCAATATGCATATCACTATCACCAAACACCCAAATCTTATTATTCCTATTCGACAAGGCCGACTCGTAGTGGAACTTTTTCCGAAACTTATGGGCATCGAACTTGGTTTTCGGTTCAAGAAGAGCAAGAATCTTAGGCTTGTTTCTAAGGACCAAATTCTCCACATTGTCCCCATTTTTCTTCTTCCCAACTCCCCGCACGTTCCAACAAACAAATAACATCAATGAGATGGGTTGTAAGACGTACCTTCAAGCAAATTACGTTTGGCTTTTTCCTTTCTTCTCTCCTTCTTTCTTTGGTTTTTGCTTTTCGAAGAAGAGGAAGATCCACCATTTATTTTGGTGTTAGAGTTTTCAAGATAATATCGATTAAGATCCGAATCCGCCACAAGAGACTCATTGCTCTCGGCCACTATAGTACCGTTGCTCCCGGCCTCCTCATTGGTACACCAAAATGTGGAGATAGGAGAGATCGGGGGAGAGGAGGTATCACATGAGAAGGAGTCGTCATGGTAGTGCACCCTAGGTGACATAACCTTAGATCTTGGTCGATAGTTGGAGTCCGAGAGTCTAGCGCTATCGTCATTACCATCTCTCAAAGTTCCATCTTCAATATCTTTTTCATATGCTATTCTCGAAGCTTCGGCAACAATCCCATCATCACCATTAGCGACCTTAAGTTGCATTTCTTTACCCACTTCCTCGGATGCTTCAATCAAATCCTTGTTGAGACGAATTTCTTCCTCAACCTTGATAATAGCTTGCATAGTATCATCGCTCCACTCATTGCTCAATGCATTGCCGTCAACTTCTTTATTGCTCTCCTTGCGGCCTTGCATTTTCTCTTCAACCTCATAGATGGCCTTTAAAGTGTTGTCACTCAAGTCTTGGCTAAGCTCATTTCCCCCTTCATTGATATTGGATACCCCAACTTTATCCTTCCCTTTCTCTATGACGGTTTCTTGCTCAAGCGCGCTAAAGGGGTTCGGATCACCCCTTTGTAGGAGTTTCTTTGGCGAAGCATTACTAGCATGAGGTGTAGGGTGAGAGACATTTCTTCTAACTTTTTCCTTCCACACGAAAGAGGAAGGCTCCCGTTGTTTTGGAGCATGTATGTCGTCTACTTTGGCTTCATCCTCCTTGGGTTTTTCCAACCCGCAATCCTCAATCTTATGACCAACTCGTTTGCATTTAGTGCAATAGTTAGGAAGGTTTTCATACACCACCTTTTGCTTGACGATGTCAATATTTCCATGCATATCCTCCACTCCCCACTCTATGACTTCTTTGAGAGGTTCAAGGAGATTCACTTCTACACATATCCGTGGGTAGTCGGGCCGAGACATGGTCGCCGCTCCCTCATCAAGACGCAATGGTCTTCCAAAATAATGACCAATATTCATGAGAGCACTCCGCTCACAAAAGCGCATATTCAAGTTGGGTAGACCAATCCATACGGGAGCTATTGGGGGCTCGAGATCGGGATCAAAGTCCGGTGTCCATTTGTAGATGGATCCATTTAGATCGAGGAACCGAAGGTTCTTTTTCATCCATAGCCTAGTATAGTCCTCTTCCATTGTCAACTTAAGCATCACATGTCGCGGGCCTATAGGACCAAGAGTGTATGCCCCTTTTAGCTTAAGCTTAGCCAACTTGTTGTGAATGAAGGTGTAGCTCGGCTTGAAAAGAGGGAAGCGGAGAATAAGAACAAACTTGAGCCTATCATCAAGAGCTTTAACCTCCTCTTTCTTGAAGACAATCATGGCTCTACCATTGATAAATCTATACTCCATCGTTTTGAGAGAAGGGTCATCAAGTAGTGATCGATTAATGTCATAGTGTCTTGTAGGGGCGGCCGCTTGTGCATAGGATGCTTTTCGTAATGGAGCACGAACTTGAAATGGACGGGGGTTGTCCGGGGCCGCAACCTTGAGCTTATCAAATATGGGTGGCGCAAAGGTTGATGATGGAGCTAGTGATGGCTTTATAGCATTAGCAAAATTGCTAGATAATGGCGGGAAGAGACCGGACCCAATCTTAGATGTACCCGCAATATTAGAAGAGATGATAGCATTCGATTTTTGCTTAGCTTGATCAAGAGAGATTAATCCATTAAGAGAGCTATCCTTACTTGTTGGAGGCAATCCAAGAATGGATGATGTGGCTTCCCTTTGAGTAGGAATGTGAAAAGTCAATCCTTGCTTTGGAGAGGTGGGGCCGCCCAAAAGAGGAGGGATATTTTCCTCCATGTCACCCATATTTTCGGTCAAAATAGTCTTGATGGAGAATTTAGGCTCTAAAGTATCTTTTGATGAGTCCTCCATATTAGAAAAGTGGGCCCCATTCGCATCATAAACTTCATTGACTTCATTGACCGAATTCAAATTACCCTCACTTGAGTGAATATCAGCCATATGTAGTCCAAAAGAGAGAAGGCCACGTTCAAAAAGCAAGAATTACCCAAAATGGCAAAAAAGTGCACTGCGCCTGGCCCGGAGCGCTGCAGGCGCCCGTACGGAGCCCTGGCGCCCTGACAGAAACGCTGACACGCGCAGGCGAGCGGGCCAGGCTAGCGTCCTTGCGTACCTGCACGGAAAGTGACTTATCTCCTCAACCACAACGGCTCTCTGGTCGGTCCACCTATCAATCTGACCGCAACGAAGAGGGCTACCGGAATATGACACTTTCCGGCGAGTATGGGCCGGAGAGGTGGTCGGAAAAAGCAGAAAACTGACGGGAAGTGCTTAAAACCCTCGGTTTTGAAGCCAAAACTGACCCCAATACTCAAATCCAATGAAAAACTCCACCACAACCACGAAAAAAAAACACGCAAGGGGCTTGTACCTTATCAACACCGAAGAGAGGGCGCCGGAAATATGATCGGAAGTGCTCAAAACTCCTCCAAAACCACCAAATCCGAGCGAAATCCAAGAGATCCGAAAGAGAAGCACCCCAAAACCGAAAATATGAAGAGAGAAAAGAGATTAGAAGCAAAGGACTTCTAAATCCGAAAAAGAAAAGAGGAAAAAACGTGAAAGACAAGCCTCATCCACCATTGTTGAACGAAATGAAGCTTGAAAGTCACCAAAGAACGAAGGATCTCTACCCAAAACCCATAGCGGCAACCTCCACTATCCGAGCCTAAGGAGAAGACGCCGGTGCCCTCGTAAGGAGGTCACCGTGCTCCGGCGAACGGAGAGGTACAAAAAGTAGCCTTTATTTTTAGAGAGAGGAGAGAGCAAAATCCTAGAGAGGTGTGATCAAGAATATAAAGTTTTGTGATCAAGAATATGAAGTTCCATACAACAAGTCATGGCCAAAAAAACTAAGTATGGAGACTTTAAACACTCTAGAATGATCGTTCCTTCAACCATTTGATCAAACGTAACTCGTTTAGTCTATTACTTCACCACGAAGTAACAATTTACCTTGTTACTTCGTGAGAAAGTTATAGTTGGTCAAATGGGCCAACGGGCATCTTACGAACCAAAACGCACTCGATTAGTGTTAATAAGCTTAGATTATGCTTGGGAAGGTTAATACTTGTGATCAAGAATATGAAGTTCCATACAACAAGTCATGGCCAAAAAAACTAAGAATGGAGACTTTAAACACTCTAGAATGATCTTTCCTTCAACGATTTGATCAAACGTAACTCGCTTAGTCTATTACTTCACCACGAAGTAACAATTTACTCTGCTACTTCGTGAGAAAGTTAAAGTTGGTCAAATGGGCCAACGGGCATCGTACGAACCAAAACGCACTCGATTAGTGTTAATAAGCTTAGATTATCCTTGGGAAGGTTAAGACTTGTGATAAAGAATATGAAGTTCCATACAACAAGTCATGGCCAAAAAAACTAAGTATGGAGACTTTAAACACTCTAGAATGATCTTTCCTTCAACGATTTAATCAAACGTAACTCGCTTAGTCTATTACTTCACCACGAAGTAACAATTTACTTTGTTACTTCGTGAGAAAGTTAAAGTTGGTCAAATGGGCCAACGGGCATCGTACGAACCAAAACGCACTCGATTAGTGTTAATAAGCTTAGATTATCCTTGGGAAGCTTAAGACTTGTGATAAAGAATATGAAGTTCCATACAACAAGTCATGGCCAAAAAAACTAAGTATGGAGACTTTAAACACTCTAGAATGATATTTCCTTCAACGATTTGATCAAACGTAACTCGTTTAGTCTATTACTTCACCACGAAGTAACAATTTACTTTGTTACTTCGTGAGAAAGTTAAAGTTGGTCAAATGGGCCAACGGGCATCGTACGAACCAAAACGCACTCGATTAGTGTTAATAAGCTTAGATTATCCTTGGGAAGGTTAAGACTTGTGATAAAGAATATGAAGTTCCATACAACAAGTCATGGCCAAAAAAACTAAGTATGGAGACTTTAAACACTCTAGAATGATCTTTCCTTCAACGATTTGATCAAACGTAACTCGCTCAGTCTATTACTTCACCACGAAGTAACAATTTACTTTGTTACTTCGTGAGAAAGTTAAAGTTGGTCAAATGGGCCAACGGGCATCGTACGAACCAAAACGCACTCGATTAGTGTTAATAAGCTTAGATTATCCTTGGGAAGCTTAAGACTTGTGATAAAGAATATGAAGTTCCATACAACAAGTCATGGCCAAAAAAACTAAGTATGGAGACTTTAAACACTCTAGAATGATCTTTCCTTCAACGATATGATCAAACGTAACTCGCTTGGTCTATTACTTCACCACGAAGTAACAATTTACTTTGTTACTTCGTGAGAAAGTTATAGTTGGTCAAATAGGCCAACGGGCATCGTACGAACCAAAACGTACTCGATTAGTGTTAATAAGCTTAGATTATCCTTGGGAAGGTTAAGACTTGTGATCAAGAATATGAAGTTCCATACAACAAGTCATGGCCAAAAAAACTAAGTATGGAGACTTTAAACACTCTAGAATGATCTTTCCTTCAACGATTTGATCAAACGTAACTCGTTTAGTCTATTACTTCACCACGAAGTAACAATTTACTTTGTTACTTCGTCAGAAAGTTATAGTTGGTCAAATGGGCCAACGGGCATCGTACGAACCAAAACGTACTCGATTAGTGTTAATAAGCTTAGATTATCCTTGGGAAGGTTAAGACTTGTGATAAAGAATATGAAGTTCCATGCAACAAGTCATGGCCAAAAAAACTAAGTATGGAGACTTTAAACACTCTAGAATGATATTTCCTTCAACGAATTGATCAAACGTAACTCGCTTAGTCTATTACTTCACCACAAAGTAACAATTTACTTTGTTACTTCGTGAGAAAGTTAAAGTTGGTCAAATGGGCCAACGGGCATCGTACGAACCAAAACGCACTCGATTAGTGTTAATAAGCTTAGATTATCCTTGGGAAGCTTAAGACTTGTGATAAAGAATATGAAGTTCCATACAACAAGTCATGGCCAAAAAAACTAAGTATGGAGACTTTAAACACTCTAGAATGATCTTTCCTTCAACGATTTGATCAAACGTAACTCGCTTGGTCAATTACTTCACCACGAAGTAACAATTTACTTTGTTACTTCGTGAGAAAGTTATAGTTGGTCAAATGGGCCAACGGGCATCGTACGAACCAAAACGTACTCGATTAGTGTTAATAAGCTTAGATTATCCTTGGGAAGCTTAAGACTTGTGATAAAGAATATGAAGTTCCATACAACAAGTCATGGCCAAAAAAACTAAGTATGGAGACTTTAAACACTCTAGAATGATCTTTCCTTCAACGATTTGATCAAACGTAACTCGTTTAGTCTATTACTTCACCACGAAGTAACAATTTACTTTGTTACTTCGTCAGAAAGTTATAGTTGGTCAAATGGGCCAACGGGCATCGTACGAACCAAAACGTACTCGATTAGTGTTAATAAGCTTAGATTATCCTTGGGAAGGTTAAGACTTGTGATAAAGAATATGAAGTTCCATGCAACAAGTCATGGCCAAAAAAACTAAGTATGGAGACTTTAAACACTCTAGAATGATATTTCCTTCAACGAATTGATCAAACGTAACTCGCTTAGTCTATTACTTCACCACAAAGTAACAATTTACTTTGTTACTTCGTGAGAAAGTTAAAGTTGGTCAAATGGGCCAACGGCCATCGTACGAACCAAAACGCACTCGATTAGTGTTAATAAGCTTAGATTATCCTTGGGAAGCTTAAGACTTGTGATAAAGAATATGAAGTTCCATACAACAAGTCATGGCCAAAAAAACTAAGTATGGAGACTTTAAACACTCTAGAATGATCTTTCCTTCAACGATTTGATCAAACGTAACTCGCTTGGTCTATTACTTCACCACGAAGTAACAATTTACTTTGTTACTTCGTGAGAAAGTTATAGTTGGTCAAATGGGCCAACGGGCATCGTACGAACCAAAACGTACTCGATTAGTGTTAATAAGCTTAGATTATCCTTGGGAAGGTTAAGACTTGTGATCAAGAATATGAAGTTCCATACAACAAGTCATGGCCAAAAAAACTAAGTATGGAGACTTTAAACACTCTAGAATGATCTTTCCTTCAACGATTTGATCAAACGTAACTCGTTTAGTCTATTACTTCACCACGAAGTAACAATTTACTTTGTTACTTCGTCAGAAAGTTATAGTTGGTCAAATGGGCCAACGGGCATCGTACGAACCAAAACGTACTCGATTAGTGTTAATAAGCTTAGATTATCCTTGGGAAGGTTAAGACTTGTGATAAAGAATATGAAGTTCCATGCAACAAGTCATGGCCAAAAAAACTAAGTATGGAGACTTTAAACACTCTAGAATGAAATTTCCTTCAACGAATTGATCAAACGTAACTCGCTTAGTCTATTACTTCACCACAAAGTAACAGTTTACCTTGTTACTTCGTGAGAAAGTAATAGTTGGTCAAATGGGCCAACGAGCATCGCACAAACCAAAATGCACTCGATTAGTGTTAATAAGCTTAGATTATCCTTGGGAAGGTTAAGACTTGTGATCAAGAATATAAAGTTCCATACAACAAGTCGTGGCTAAAAAAACTAAGTATGGAGACTTTAAACACTGTAGAATGATCTATCCTTGAACGATTTGATCAAACGTAACTCGCTTAGTCTATTACTTCACCACGAAGTAACAATTTACTTTGCTACTTCGTGAGAAAGTTAAAGTTGGTCAAATGGGCCAACGGGCATCGTACGAACCAAAACGCACTCGATTAGTGTTAATAAGCTTAGATTATCCTTGGGAAGGTTAAGACTTGTGATAAAGAATATGAAGTTCCATACAACAAGTCATGGCCAAAAAAACTAAGTATGGAGACTTTAAACACTCTAGAATGATCTTTCCTTCAACGATTTGATCAAACGTAACTCGCTTAGTCTATTACTTCACCACGAAGTAACAATTTACTTTGTTACTTCGTGAGAAAGTTAAAGTTGGTCAAATGGGCCAACGGGCATCGTACGAACCAAAACGCACTCGATTAGTGTTAATAAGCTTAGATTATCCTTGGGAAGCTTAAGACTTGTGATAAAGAATATGAAGTTCCATACAACAAGTCATGGCCAAAAAAACTAAGTATGGAGACTTTAAACACTCTAGAATGATATTTCCTTCAACGATTTGATCAAACGTAACTCGTTTAGTCTATTACTTCACCACGAAGTAACAATTTACTTTGTTACTTCGTGAGAAAGTTAAAGTTGGTCAAATGGGCCAACGGGCATCGTACGAACCAAAACGCACTCGATTAGTGTTAATAAGCTTAGATTATCCTTGGGAAGGTTAAGACTTGTGATAAAGAATATGAAGTTCCATGCAACAAGTCATGGCCAAAAAAACTAAGTATGGAGACTTTAAACACTCTAGAATGAAATTTCCTTCAACGAATTGATCAAACGTAACTCGCTTAGTCTATTACTTCACCACAAAGTAACAATTTACTTTGTTACTTCGTGAGAAAGTTAAAGTTGGTCAAATGGGCCAACGGGCATCGTACGAACCAAAACGCACTCGATTAGTGTTAATAAGCTTAGATTATCCTTGGGAAGCTTAAGACTTGTGATAAAGAATATGAAGTTCCATACAACAAGTCATGGCCAAAAAAACTAAGTATGGAGACTTTAAACACTCTAGAATGTTCTTTCCTTCAACGATTTGATCAAACGTAACTCGCTTGGTCTATTACTTCACCACGAAGTAACAATTTACTTTGTTACTTCGTGAGAAAGTTAAAGTTGGTCAAATGGGCCAACGGGCATCGTACGAACCAAAACGCACTCGATTAGTGTTAATAAGCTTAGATTATCCTTGGGAAGCTTAAGACTTGTGATAAAGAATATGAAGTTCCATACAACAAGTCATGGCCAAAAAAACTAAGTATGGAGACTTTAAACACTCTAGAATGATCTTTCCTTCAACGATTTGATCAAACGTAACTCGCTTGGTCTATTACTTCACCACGAAGTAACAATTTACTTTGTTACTTCGTGAGAAAGTTATAGTTGGTCAAATAGGCCAACGGGCGTCGTACGAACCAAAACGTACTCGATTAGTGTTAATAAGCTTAGATTATCCTTGGGAAGGTTAAGACTTGTGATCAAGAATATGAAGTTCCATACAACAAGTCATGGCCAAAAAAACTAAGTATGGAGACTTTAAACACTCTAGAATGATCTTTCCTTCAACGATTTGATCAAACGTAACTCGTTTAGTCTATTACTTCACCACGAAGTAACAATTTACTTTGTTACTTCGTCAGAAAGTTATAGTTGGTCAAATGGGCCAACGGGCATCGTACGAACCAAAACGTACTCGATTAGTGTTAATAAGCTTAGATTATCCTTGGGAAGGTTAAGACTTGTGATAAAGAATATGAAGTTCCATGCAACAAGTCATGGCCAAAAAAACTAAGTATGGAGACTTTAAACACTCTAGAATGATATTTCCTTCAACGAATTGATCAAACGTAACTCGCTTAGTCTATTACTTCACCACAAAGTAACAATTTACTTTGTTACTTCGTGAGAAAGTTAAAGTTGGTCAAATGGGCCAACGGGCATCGTACGAACCAAAACGCACTCGATTAGTGTTAATAAGCTTAGATTATCCTTGGGAAGCTTAAGACTTGTGATAAAGAATATGAAGTTCCATACAACAAGTCATGGCCAAAAAAACTAAGTATGGAGACTTTAAACACTCTAGAATGATCTTTCCTTCAACGATTTGATCAAACGTAACTCGCTTGGTCTATTACTTCACCACGAAGTAACAATTTACTTTGTTACTTCGTGAGAAAGTTATAGTTGGTCAAATGGGCCAACGGGCATCGTACGAACCAAAACGTACTCGATTAGTGTTAATAAGCTTAGATTATCCTTGGGAAGGTTAAGACTTGTGATCAAGAATATGAAGTTCCATACAACAAGTCATGGCCAAAAAAACTAAGTATGGAGACTTTAAACACTCTAGAATGATCTTTCCTTCAACGATTTGATCAAACGTAACTCGTTTAGTCTATTACTTCACCACGAAGTAACAATTTACTTTGTTACTTCGTCAGAAAGTTATAGTTGGTCAAATGGGCCAACGGGCATCGTACGAACCAAAACGTACTCGATTAGTGTTAATAAGCTTAGATTATCCTTGGGAAGGTTAAGACTTGTGATAAAGAATATGAAGTTCCATGCAACAAGTCATGGCCAAAAAAACTAAGTATGGAGACTTTAAACACTCTAGAATGAAATTTCCTTCAACGAATTGATCAAACGTAACTCGCTTAGTCTATTACTTCACCACAAAGTAACAATTTACTTTGTTACTTCGTGAGAAAGTTAAAGTTGGTCAAATGGGCCAACGGGCATCGTACGAACCAAAACGCACTCGATTAGTGTTAATAAGCTTAGATTATCCTTGGGAAGCTTAAGACTTGTGATAAAGAATATGAAGTTCCATACAACAAGTCTTGGCCAAAAAAACTAAGTATGGAGACTTTAAACACTCTAGAATGATCTTTCCTTCAACGATTTGATCAAACGTAACTCGCTTGGTCTATTACTTCACCACGAAGTAACAATTTACTTTGTTACTTCGTGAGAAAGTTATAGTTGGTCAAATGGGCCAACGGGCATCGTACGAACCAAAACGTACTCGATTAGTGTTAATAAGCTTAGATTATCCTTGGGAAGGTTAAGACTTGTGATCAAGAATATGAAGTTCCATACAACAAGTCATGGCCAAAAAAACTAAGTATGGAGACTTTAAACACTCTAGAATGATCTTTCCTTCAACGATTTGATCAAACGTAACTCGTTTGGTCTATTACTTCACCACGAAGTAACAATTTACTTTGTTACTTCGTCAGAAAGTTATAGTTGGTCAAATGGGCCAACGGGCGTCGTACGAACCAAAACGTACTCGATTAGTGTTAATAAGCTTAGATTATCCTTGGGAAGGTTAAGACTTGTGATAAAGAATATGAAGTTCCATGCAACAAGTCATGGCCAAAAAAACTAAGTATGGAGACTTTAAACACTCTAGAATGAAATTTCCTTCAACGAATTGATCAAACGTAACTCGCTTAGTCTATTACTTCACCACAAAGTAACAGTTTACCTTGTTACTTCGTGAGAAAGTAATAGTTGGTCAAATGGGCCAACGAGCATCGCACAAACCAAAATGCACTCGATTAGTGTTAATAAGCTTAGATTATCCTTGGGAAGGTTAAGACTTGTGATCAAGAATATAAAGTTCCATACAACAAGTCGTGGCTAAAAAAACTAAGTATGGAGACTTTAAACACTGTAGAATGATCTTTCCTTGAACGATTTGATCAAACGTAACTCGCTTAGTCTATTACTTCACCACGAAGTAACAATTTACTTTGCTACTTCGTGAGAAAGTTAAAGTTGGTCAAATGGGCCAACGGGCATCGTACGAACCAAAACGCACTCGATTAGTGTTAATAAGCTTAGATTATCCTTGGGAAGCTTAAGACTTGTGATAAAGAATATGAAGTTCCATACAACAAGTCATGGCCAAAAAAACTAAGTATGGAGACTTTAAACACTCTAGAATGATCTTTCCTTCAACGATTTGATCAAACGTAACTCGCTTGGTCTATTACTTCACCACGAAGTAACAATTTACTTTGTTACTTCGTGAGAAAGTTATAGTTGGTCAAATGGGCCAACGGGCATCGTACGAACCAAAACGTACTCGATTAGTGTTAATAAGCTTAGATTATCCTTGGGAAGGTTAAGACTTGTGATCAAGAATATGAAGTTCCATACAACAAGTCATGGCCAAAAAAACTAAGTATGGAGACTTTAAACACTCTAGAATGATCTTTCCTTCAACGATTTGATCAAACGTAACTCGTTTAGTCTATTACTTCACCACGAAGTAACAATTTACTTTGTTACTTCGTCAGAAAGTTATAGTTGGTCAAATGGGCCAACGGGCATCGTACGAACCAAAACGTACTCGATTAGTGTTAATAAGCTTAGATTATCCTTGGGAAGGTTAAGACTTGTGATAAAGAATATGAAGTTCCATGCAACAAGTCATGGCCAAAAAAACTAAGTATGGAGACTTTAAACACTCTAGAATGAAATTTCCTTCAACGAATTGATCAAACGTAACTCGCTTAGTCTATTACTTCACCACAAAGTAACAGTTTACCTTGTTACTTCGTGAGAAAGTAATAGTTGGTCAAATGGGCCAACGAGCATCGCACAAACCAAAATGCACTCGATTAGTGTTAATAAGCTTAGATTATCCTTGGGAAGGTTAAGACTTGTGATCAAGAATATAAAGTTCCATACAACAAGTCGTGGCTAAAAAAACTAAGTATGGAGACTTTAAACACTGTAGAATGATCTATCCTTGAACGATTTGATCAAACGTAACTCGCTTAGTCTATTACTTCACCACGAAGTAACAATTTACTTTGCTACTTCGTGAGAAAGTTAAAGTTGGTCAAATGGGCCAACGGGCATCGTACGAACCAAAACGCACTCGATTAGTGTTAATAAGCTTAGATTATCCTTGGGAAGGTTAAGACTTGTGATAAAGAATATGAAGTTCCATACAACAAGTCATGGCCAAAAAAACTAAGTATGGAGACTTTAAACACTCTAGAATGATCTTTCCTTCAACGATTTGATCAAACGTAACTCGCTTAGTCTATTACTTCACCACGAAGTAACAATTTACTTTGTTACTTCGTGAGAAAGTTAAAGTTGGTCAAATGGGCCAACGGGCATCGTACGAACCAAAACGCACTCGATTAGTGTTAATAAGCTTAGATTATCCTTGGGAAGCTTAAGACTTGTGATAAAGAATATGAAGTTCCATACAACAAGTCATGGCCAAAAAAACTAAGTATGGAGACTTTAAACACTCTAGAATGATATTTCCTTCAACGATTTGATCAAACGTAACTCGTTTAGTCTATTACTTCACCACGAAGTAACAATTTACTTTGTTACTTCGTGAGAAAGTTAAAGTTGGTCAAATGGGCCAACGGGCATCGTACGAACCAAAACGCACTCGATTAGTGTTAATAAGCTTAGATTATCCTTGGGAAGGTTAAGACTTGTGATAAAGAATATGAAGTTCCATACAACAAGTCATGGCCAAAAAAACTAAGTATGGAGACTTTAAACACTCTAGAATGATCTTTCCTTCAACGATTTGATCAAACGTAACTCGCTTAGTCTATTACTTCACCACGAAGTAACAATTTACTTTGTTACTTCGTGAGAAAGTTAAAGTTGGTCAAATGGGCCAACGGGCATCGTACGAACCAAAACGCACTCGATTAGTGTTAATAAGCTTAGATTATCCTTGGGAAGGTTAAGACTTGTGATAAAGAATATGAAGTTCCATACAACAAGTCATGGCCAAAAAAACTAAGTATGGAGACTTTAAACACTCTAGAATGATCTTTCCTTCAACGATTTGATCAAACGTAACTCGCTTAGTCTATTACTTCACCACGAAGTAACAATTTACTTTGTTACTTCGTGAGAAAGTTAAAGTTGGTCAAATGGGCCAACGGGCATCGTACGAACCAAAACGCACTCGATTAGTGTTAATAAGCTTAGATTATCCTTGGGAAGCTTAAGACTTGTGATAAAGAATATGAAGTTCCATACAACAAGTCATGGCCAAAAAAACTAAGTATGGAGACTTTAAACACTCTAGAATGATATTTCCTTCAACGATTTGATCAAACGTAACTCGTTTAGTCTATTACTTCACCACGAAGTAACAATTTACTTTGTTACTTCGTGAGAAAGTTAAAGTTGGTCAAATGGGCCAACGGGCATCGTACGAACCAAAACGCACTCGATTAGTGTTAATAAGCTTAGATTATCCTTGGGAAGGTTAAGACTTGTGATAAAGAATATGAAGTTCCATACAACAAGTCATGGCCAAAAAAACTAAGTATGGAGACTTTAAACACTCTAGAATGATCTTTCCTTCAACGATTTGATCAAACGTAACTCGCTTAGTCTATTACTTCACCACGAAGTAACAATTTACTTTGTTACTTCGTGAGAAAGTTAAAGTTGGTCAAATGGGCCAACGGGCATCGTACGAACCAAAACGCACTCGATTAGTGTTAATAAGCTTAGATTATCCTTGGGAAGCTTAAGACTTGTGATAAAGAATATGAAGTTCCATACAACAAGTCATGGCCAAAAAAACTAAGTATGGAGACTTTAAACACTCTAGAATGATATTTCCTTCAACGATTTGATCAAACGTAACTCGTTTAGTCTATTACTTCACCACGAAGTAACAATTTACTTTGTTACTTCGTGAGAAAGTTAAAGTTGGTCAAATGGGCCAACGGGCATCGTACGAACCAAAACGCACTCGATTAGTGTTAATAAGCTTAGATTATCCTTGGGAAGGTTAAGACTTGTGATAAAGAATATGAAGTTCCATACAACAAGTCATGGCCAAAAAAACTAAGTATGGAGACTTTAAACACTCTAGAATGATCTTTCCTTCAACGATTTGATCAAACGTAACTCGCTTGGTCTATTACTTCACCACGAAGTAACAATTTACTTTGTTACTTCGTGAGAAAGTTATAGTTGGTCAAATAGGCCAACGGGCGTCGTACGAACCAAAACGTACTCGATTAGTGTTAATAAGCTTAGATTATCCTTGGGAAGGTTAAGACTTGTGATCAAGAATATGAAGTTCCATACAACAAGTCATGGCCAAAAAAACTAAGTATGGAGACTTTAAACACTCTAGAATGATCTTTCCTTCAACGATTTGATCAAACGTAACTCGTTTAGTCTATTACTTCACCACGAAGTAACAATTTACTTTGTTACTTCGTCAGAAAGTTATAGTTGGTCAAATGGGCCAACGGGCATCGTACGAACCAAAACGTACTCGATTAGTGTTAATAAGCTTAGATTATCCTTGGGAAGGTTAAGACTTGTGATAAAGAATATGAAGTTCCATGCAACAAGTCATGGCCAAAAAAACTAAGTATGGAGACTTTAAACACTCTAGAATGATATTTCCTTCAACGAATTGATCAAACGTAACTCGCTTAGTCTATTACTTCACCACAAAGTAACAATTTACTTTGTTACTTCGTGAGAAAGTTAAAGTTGGTCAAATGGGCCAACGGGCATCGTACGAACCAAAACGCACTCGATTAGTGTTAATAAGCTTAGATTATCCTTGGGAAGCTTAAGACTTGTGATAAAGAATATGAAGTTCCATACAACAAGTCATGGCCAAAAAAACTAAGTATGGAGACTTTAAACACTCTAGAATGATCTTTCCTTCAACGATTTGATCAAACGTAACTCGCTTGGTCTATTACTTCACCACGAAGTAACAATTTACTTTGTTACTTCGTGAGAAAGTTATAGTTGGTCAAATGGGCCAACGGGCATCGTACGAACCAAAACGTACTCGATTAGTGTTAATAAGCTTAGATTATCCTTGGGAAGGTTAAGACTTGTGATCAAGAATATGAAGTTCCATACAACAAGTCATGGCCAAAAAAACTAAGTATGGAGACTTTAAACACTCTAGAATGATCTTTCCTTCAACGATTTGATCAAACGTAACTCGCTTGGTCTATTACTTCACCACGAAGTAACAATTTACTTTGTTACTTCGTGAGAAAGTTATAGTTGGTCAAATGGGCCAACGGACATCGTACGAACCAAAACGTACTCGATTAGTGTTAATAAGCTTAGATTATCCTTGGGAAGGTTAAGACTTGTGATCAAGAATATGAAGTTCCATACAACAAGTCATGGCCAAAAAAACTAAGTATGGAGACTTTAAACACTCTAGAATGATCTTTCCTTCAACGATTTGATCAAACGTAACTCGTTTGGTCTATTACTTCACCACGAAGTAACAATTTACTTTGTTACTTCGTCAGAAAGTTATAGTTGGTCAAATGGGCCAACGGGCGTCGTACGAACCAAAACGTACTCGATTAGTGTTAATAAGCTTAGATTATCCTTGGGAAGGTTAAGACTTGTGATAAAGAATATGAAGTTCCATGCAACAAGTCATGGCCAAAAAAACTAAGTATGGAGACTTTAAACACTCTAGAATGAAATTTCCTTCAACGAATTGATCAAACGTAACTCGCTTAGTCTATTACTTCACCACAAAGTAACAGTTTACCTTGTTACTTCGTGAGAAAGTAATAGTTGGTCAAATGGGCCAACGAGCATCGCACAAACCAAAATGCACTCGATTAGTGTTAATAAGCTTAGATTATCCTTGGGAAGGTTAAGACTTGTGATCAAGAATATAAAGTTCCATACAACAAGTCGTGGCTAAAAAAACTAAGTATGGAGACTTTAAACACTGTAGAATGATCTTTCCTTGAACGATTTGATCAAACGTAACTCGCTTAGTCTATTACTTCACCACGAAGTAACAATTTACTTTGCTACTTCGTGAGAAAGTTAAAGTTGGTCAAATGGGCCAACGGGCATCGTACGAACCAAAACGCACTCGATTAGTGTTAATAAGCTTAGATTATCCTTGGGAAGCTTAAGACTTGTGATAAAGAATATGAAGTTCCATACAACAAGTCATGGCCAAAAAAACTAAGTATGGAGACTTTAAACACTCTAGAATGATCTTTCCTTCAACGATTTGATCAAACGTAACTCGCTTGGTCTATTACTTCACCACGAAGTAACAATTTACTTTGTTACTTCGTGAGAAAGTTATAGTTGGTCAAATGGGCCAACGGGCATCGTACGAACCAAAACGTACTCGATTAGTGTTAATAAGCTTAGATTATCCTTGGGAAGGTTAAGACTTGTGATCAAGAATATGAAGTTCCATACAACAAGTCATGGCCAAAAAAACTAAGTATGGAGACTTTAAACACTCTAGAATGATCTTTCCTTCAACGATTTGATCAAACGTAACTCGTTTAGTCTATTACTTCACCACGAAGTAACAATTTACTTTGTTACTTCGTCAGAAAGTTATAGTTGGTCAAATGGGCCAACGGGCATCGTACGAACCAAAACGTACTCGATTAGTGTTAATAAGCTTAGATTATCCTTGGGAAGGTTAAGACTTGTGATAAAGAATATGAAGTTCCATGCAACAAGTCATGGCCAAAAAAACTAAGTATGGAGACTTTAAACACTCTAGAATGAAATTTCCTTCAACGAATTGATCAAACGTAACTCGCTTAGTCTATTACTTCACCACAAAGTAACAGTTTACCTTGTTACTTCGTGAGAAAGTAATAGTTGGTCAAATGGGCCAACGAGCATCGCACAAACCAAAATGCACTCGATTAGTGTTAATAAGCTTAGATTATCCTTGGGAAGGTTAAGACTTGTGATCAAGAATATAAAGTTCCATACAACAAGTCGTGGCTAAAAAAACTAAGTATGGAGACTTTAAACACTGTAGAATGATCTATCCTTGAACGATTTGATCAAACGTAACTCGCTTAGTCTATTACTTCACCACGAAGTAACAATTTACTTTGCTACTTCGTGAGAAAGTTAAAGTTGGTCAAATGGGCCAACGGGCATCGTACGAACCAAAACGCACTCGATTAGTGTTAATAAGCTTAGATTATCCTTGGGAAGGTTAAGACTTGTGATAAAGAATATGAAGTTCCATACAACAAGTCATGGCCAAAAAAACTAAGTATGGAGACTTTAAACACTCTAGAATGATCTTTCCTTCAACGATTTGATCAAACGTAACTCGCTTAGTCTATTACTTCACCACGAAGTAACAATTTACTTTGTTACTTCGTGAGAAAGTTAAAGTTGGTCAAATGGGCCAACGGGCATCGTACGAACCAAAACGCACTCGATTAGTGTTAATAAGCTTAGATTATCCTTGGGAAGCTTAAGACTTGTGATAAAGAATATGAAGTTCCATACAACAAGTCATGGCCAAAAAAACTAAGTATGGAGACTTTAAACACTCTAGAATGATATTTCCTTCAACGATTTGATCAAACGTAACTCGTTTAGTCTATTACTTCACCACGAAGTAACAATTTACTTTGTTACTTCGTGAGAAAGTTAAAGTTGGTCAAATGGGCCAACGGGCATCGTACGAACCAAAACGCACTCGATTAGTGTTAATAAGCTTAGATTATCCTTGGGAAGGTTAAGACTTGTGATAAAGAATATGAAGTTCCATACAACAAGTCATGGCCAAAAAAACTAAGTATGGAGACTTTAAACACTCTAGAATGATCTTTCCTTCAACGATTTGATCAAACGTAACTCGCTTAGTCTATTACTTCACCACGAAGTAACAATTTACTTTGTTACTTCGTGAGAAAGTTAAAGTTGGTCAAATGGGCCAACGGGCATCGTACGAACCAAAACGCACTCGATTAGTGTTAATAAGCTTAGATTATCCTTGGGAAGGTTAAGACTTGTGATAAAGAATATGAAGTTCCATACAACAAGTCATGGCCAAAAAAACTAAGTATGGAGACTTTAAACACTCTAGAATGATCTTTCCTTCAACGATTTGATCAAACGTAACTCGCTTAGTCTATTACTTCACCACGAAGTAACAATTTACTTTGTTACTTCGTGAGAAAGTTAAAGTTGGTCAAATGGGCCAACGGGCATCGTACGAACCAAAACGCACTCGATTAGTGTTAATAAGCTTAGATTATCCTTGGGAAGCTTAAGACTTGTGATAAAGAATATGAAGTTCCATACAACAAGTCATGGCCAAAAAAACTAAGTATGGAGACTTTAAACACTCTAGAATGATATTTCCTTCAACGATTTGATCAAACGTAACTCGTTTAGTCTATTACTTCACCACGAAGTAACAATTTACTTTGTTACTTCGTGAGAAAGTTAAAGTTGGTCAAATGGGCCAACGGGCATCGTACGAACCAAAACGCACTCGATTAGTGTTAATAAGCTTAGATTATCCTTGGGAAGGTTAAGACTTGTGATAAAGAATATGAAGTTCCATACAACAAGTCATGGCCAAAAAAACTAAGTATGGAGACTTTAAACACTCTAGAATGATCTTTCCTTCAACGATTTGATCAAACGTAACTCGCTTAGTCTATTACTTCACCACGAAGTAACAATTTACTTTGTTACTTCGTGAGAAAGTTAAAGTTGGTCAAATGGGCCAACGGGCATCGTACGAACCAAAACGCACTCGATTAGTGTTAATAAGCTTAGATTATCCTTGGGAAGCTTAAGACTTGTGATAAAGAATATGAAGTTCCATACAACAAGTCATGGCCAAAAAAACTAAGTATGGAGACTTTAAACACTCTAGAATGATCTTTCCTTCAACGATTTGATCAAACGTAACTCGCTTGGTCTATTACTTCACCACGAAGTAACAATTTACTTTGTTACTTCGTGAGAAAGTTATAGTTGGTCAAATGGGCCAACGGGCATCGTACGAACCAAAACGTACTCGATTAGTGTTAATAAGCTTAGATTATCCTTGGGAAGGTTAAGACTTGTGATAAAGAATATGAAGTTCCATACAACAAGTCATGGCCAAAAAAACTAAGTATGGAGACTTTAAACACTCTAGAATGATCTTTCCTTCAACGATTTGATCAAACGTAACTCGTTTAGTCTATTACTTCACCACGAAGTAACAATTTACTTTGTTACTTCGTCAGAAAGTTATAGTTGGTCAAATGGGCCAACGGGCATCGTACGAACCAAAACGTACTCGATTAGTGTTAATAAGCTTAGATTATCCTTGGGAAGGTTAAGACTTGTGATAAAGAATATGAAGTTCCATGCAACAAGTCATGGCCAAAAAAACTAAGTATGGAGACTTTAAACACTCTAGAATGATATTTCCTTCAACGAATTGATCAAACGTAACTCGCTTAGTCTATTACTTCACCACAAAGTAACAATTTACTTTGTTACTTCGTGAGAAAGTTAAAGTTGGTCAAATGGGCCAACGGGCATCGTACGAACCAAAACGCACTCGATTAGTGTTAATAAGCTTAGATTATCCTTGGGAAGCTTAAGACTTGTGATAAAGAATATGAAGTTCCATACAACAAGTCATGGCCAAAAAAACTAAGTATGGAGACTTTAAACACTCTAGAATGATCTTTCCTTCAACGATTTGATCAAACGTAACTCGCTTGGTCTATTACTTCACCACGAAGTAACAATTTACTTTGTTACTTCGTGAGAAAGTTATAGTTGGTCAAATGGGCCAACGGGCATCGTACGAACCAAAACGTACTCGATTAGTGTTAATAAGCTTAGATTATCCTTGGGAAGGTTAAGACTTGTGATCAAGAATATGAAGTTCCATACAACAAGTCATGGCCAAAAAAACTAAGTATGGAGACTTTAAACACTCTAGAATGATCTTTCCTTCAACGATTTGATCAAACGTAACTCGTTTAGTCTATTACTTCACCACGAAGTAACAATTTACTTTGTTACTTCGTCAGAAAGTTATAGTTGGTCAAATGGGCCAACGGGCATCGTACGAACCAAAACGTACTCGATTAGTGTTAATAAGCTTAGATTATCCTTGGGAAGGTTAAGACTTGTGATAAAGAATATGAAGTTCCATGCAACAAGTCATGGCCAAAAAAACTAAGTATGGAGACTTTAAACACTCTAGAATGAAATTTCCTTCAACGAATTGATCAAACGTAACTCGCTTAGTCTATTACTTCACCACAAAGTAACAGTTTACCTTGTTACTTCGTGAGAAAGTAATAGTTGGTCAAATGGGCCAACGAGCATCGCACAAACCAAAATGCACTCGATTAGTGTTAATAAGCTTAGATTATCCTTGGGAAGGTTAAGACTTGTGATCAAGAATATAAAGTTCCATACAACAAGTCGTGGCTAAAAAAACTAAGTATGGAGACTTTAAACACTGTAGAATGATCTTTCCTTGAACGATTTGATCAAACGTAACTCGCTTAGTCTATTACTTCACCACGAAGTAACAATTTACTTTGCTACTTCGTGAGAAAGTTAAAGTTGGTCAAATGGGCCAACGGGCATCGTACGAACCAAAACGCACTCGATTAGTGTTAATAAGCTTAGATTATCCTTGGGAAGGTTAAGACTTGTGATAAAGAATATGAAGTTCCATACAACAAGTCATGGCCAAAAAAACTAAGTATGGAGACTTTAAACACTCTAGAATGATCTTTCCTTCAACGATTTGATCAAACGTAACTCGCTTAGTCTATTACTTCACCACGAAGTAACAATTTACTTTGTTACTTCGTGAGAAAGTTAAAGTTGGTCAAATGGGCCAACGGGCATCGTACGAACCAAAACGCACTCGATTAGTGTTAATAAGCTTAGATTATCCTTGGGAAGCTTAAGACTTGTGATAAAGAATATGAAGTTCCATACAACAAGTCATGGCCAAAAAAACTAAGTATGGAGACTTTAAACACTCTAGAATGATATTTCCTTCAACGATTTGATCAAACGTAACTCGTTTAGTCTATTACTTCACCACGAAGTAACAATTTACTTTGTTACTTCGTGAGAAAGTTAAAGTTGGTCAAATGGGCCAACGGGCATCGTACGAACCAAAACGCACTCGATTAGTGTTAATAAGCTTAGATTATCCTTGGGAAGGTTAAGACTTGTGATAAAGAATATGAAGTTCCATACAACAAGTCATGGCCAAAAAAACTAAGTATGGAGACTTTAAACACTCTAGAATGATCTTTCCTTCAACGATTTGATCAAACGTAACTCGCTTAGTCTATTACTTCACCACGAAGTAACAATTTACTTTGTTACTTCGTGAGAAAGTTAAAGTTGGTCAAATGGGCCAACGGGCATCGTACGAACCAAAACGCACTCGATTAGTGTTAATAAGCTTAGATTATCCTTGGGAAGCTTAAGACTTGTGATAAAGAATATGAAGTTCCATACAACAAGTCATGGCCAAAAAAACTAAGTATGGAGACTTTAAACACTCTAGAATGATATTTCCTTCAACGATTTGATCAAACGTAACTCGTTTAGTCTATTACTTCACCACGAAGTAACAATTTACTTTGTTACTTCGTGAGAAAGTTAAAGTTGGTCAAATGGGCCAACGGGCATCGTACGAACCAAAACGCACTCGATTAGTGTTAATAAGCTTAGATTATCCTTGGGAAGGTTAAGACTTGTGATAAAGAATATGAAGTTCCATACAACAAGTCATGGCCAAAAAAACTAAGTATGGAGACTTTAAACACTCTAGAATGATCTTTCCTTCAACGATTTGATCAAACGTAACTCGCTTAGTCTATTACTTCACCACGAAGTAACAATTTACTTTGTTACTTCGTGAGAAAGTTAAAGTTGGTCAAATGGGCCAACGGGCATCGTACGAACCAAAACGCACTCGATTAGTGTTAATAAGCTTAGATTATCCTTGGGAAGCTTAAGACTTGTGATAAAGAATATGAAGAAGAAGAAAAGAGGTTTATAAAAGAAAAAACAGGGGGGTACTACATCAGGAGCCGAGCGTTGTACCCAATCGCTCGATCCAAGCAAACAGTAGAGAAGCTAAGGGGTTCGTAAGGATTACCCCAAAACCTAAGCCAAAGGGCTATACTCGAGATATCCAACCTACCAAGCGCCTTCCCACTAGAGCAATGACCGCCCGTGAGAGTGTAGTATTTAGAAATCACACCCAAAGCCGAAGTGTGCAATCGAAATACCCTCTCCCACATAGGGAGGCCAAGGTCTATGTGAGCAAGGCGCGCTTCCTCGAAAATGTATACACCGCCCGTGAGAGTAAGATACTTAGAAGTCGTACCCGGTGAGGGCTTACGCAATCCAAGCATCCTCTCCCACATAGGGAGGCGTATGCAATTTCGGGCGAAGCAATAATGATCGAAACTATTACAAAAAAGAGCATACCACAAACCCGGGTACCTCGAAAAATGACCTAAGCTAGAAAGGAAAGGAGCGTACAACAAGTAAAAACAACAAAAACAAACTATGGAAAGCAAACAATCCAAAGAACTAGAATCAAACATCATGGCCTCGGCTTAGGGTGACGAAAAGTAGGCCAACACATCTTGTCTTTCTCAATAAGAACCCGGACCTTGTGGCTAACCAAAGTGCCCGTTTGACGACCGTTGATGCGAAGAATGCATGCTTCATTAGCGAGTTGGTCCGCCACTTGGTTGCCCTCCCTATATGTATGATGCATGGTCCCATTGACAAGGACCAATAGGGTGCGAATCTCTTCAAGTTGCCGAATGATCTTCCATGGGCCTCCTCTCTTTGCATTCACAATGGGTAAGGTGATAAGGGCATCCGTTTCAATATCCACGTCACGCACTCCGAGAGAATGACAATATTGGAGACCTTGATAGATGGCCATAAGCTCCGCTTCAACATTCGTCATAGGCTCCAAAGCAATGTGATAAGTCCAAGCACAATTTCCCAAATGATCACGAAGAATGCCACCGCCACCGGCCATCCCGGGGTTCCCTTTAGAGCTACCATCCGTGTTGAGCTTCCATCGCCCTTCCCCGGGTTTCTTCCACACAACCTCAATGGGAGGTTTAATACGAACTCTTGCAAGTTTAATACCCCACATATCCACAACGTATTTGGACCCGCGCCAAAGAATCTCCTCACATGGATTGATAGTGAAGAGATCAATCACGTGGCGGACAACCCTATGAATGATGATTTTGGCATTCATGGGGACACCATTATGCCTAGCCGCATTTCTTGCCGTCCAAATGTACCATATCACCAAAATAGGAACAATAATACGAATGTGGCCGGGAGGGGTATGACGGCTCACTTTGATCCAATACGCAATTAAATTGTTCCAAGAAATAAAGACGGGTTGCTTGATATGGAAAGTGCGGAAAAAGTAAGACCATACCTCTTGGGCAAGCGGGCTAGACCAAAAGATGTGATCCGTAGTCTCCACATTTCGACAACAATTGCATTGCGAGGTAATCTCCATCTTCAAACGCTTAGCAATCTTTTCATCCGTAGGTAAGAGGTTTTGCACATATCGCCACGCAAAGAAGGAGATATTCGGAAGGAGAAGACGATGCCAAAGGAACCTATAGATGCCGGATGGTGTATAGGGGTCACAAATGGATCGGCGTGCGGACTTAGTAGAGAAAAACCCATTGGGATCAAGCTTCCAAAGCGGAGTGTCTTTGCCTTCTTGACCAATGGGGACCTCAATCACCCGAGCCACGTCATCATCCTCCAAGACCTCCTCAAGCTTAGCAATGTCCCATTCCCCGTTGACCCAAAAGTCACTAATGCGCGTGCGGGAGTTAATATGCACGCCATCCCGGGGTCTAAGTAGGCCTTCTTTCAACCATTGATCCACCCAAAAGAACGAAGAGCCATCCTTGATGTCCCAAAACATATGTTGTTGGGCTTTGGAAGCCGCTTTAGTCAATCTTCTCCATCCACGAAAGTCCCAAGGCTTGCTACTAAAGATAGGATCCCGCGTAGCGTACCTAGACATCATGTATTTGGCCCATAACGAGTCTTGCAAACGAAACCTCCACCAAAGTTTAAGACCAAAAGCTTCCACCAAGCAATCAAGAGAGGAAATATTAAGGCCACCCATGGCAAAAGGTTTGCAAATTCTTTCCCAACTTCTCCAATGAATTTTCCTCCTTTCCTCGTTCGATCCCCAAAGAAACCGAGCAAAAATTTTTTCAAGATGTTCGAGGACACAAGCCGGGGGCTCCATGATTTGACAAAGATAGATCGGAATGGAGCAAAGAACACTTTTGATGAGAGTGAGGCGACCACCAAAATTGAGGAATTTCAATTCCCATCCACTTATAAGGCCACGGATTTGGTCAATCCACATATCAAAGTAGGCTTGTTGCATTCTTCCACGAATAATAGGGGCACCAAGATAAGTAATGGGGAACTCACCTTTCTCAAAGCCCGTGAGGTCGTGGATGGCATGGACATGCGCACCATTGATCCGAGGGGAAGTGATGAAGCAACTTTTGGATGCATTAATGTGTTGGCCCGAAGCCTCTTCATATTGATGTAGGAAATCCATGAGTTTGGCCATGTTATCCAAGGTTCCCTTCACAAAAATAATGCAATCATCCGCATAAGCCAAATGAGACACATCCATAACGCCCCCATTGTTGAGATAAAGATCCGGATTGCTCTCATAAAGTTGGTTAAGACCTCTCGAAAGGAATTCGGCGGCAATAATGAAGAGAGCGGGAGATATGGGGTCGCCTTGACGCACTCCATGCTTAGACTCGAAGAAACCGTGGCATGCACCGTTGACAAGCACGGAGAAGAAGCAATTCTCCACGCAATTCTTAATGAGATCAATCCACTCCCGAGAGAAACCGAACTTAGTAAGGCATTGATATAAGAACCTCCAACTCAATCTATCATAAGCTTTCTCCATATCAAGTTTCACCACAAGATTGTGCACATCTCTTTTTGCATTGAGATTAGAGGCCAATTCTTGGGCAAGAAGGATATTGTCACCAATGAGGCGACCTTTGACAAAACCACTTTGATTAAGGGAAATAATATTGGGTAAAAGGGAGGCTAACCGGTCATTGAGGAGTTTAGAAATGATCTTATAACTCACGTTGCAAAGACTAATCGGCCTATAGTCTTTCCACTCTTTGGGGTCTTTCTTCTTCGGAATAAGCACAATGTTGGTCGCCTTGAAGATACGAGGAAAGGTGGTGCCACGAAAGAAATCCAAAACCGCCTCAAGAATATCCTCTTTAATAATGTCCCAACAAGATTGATAGAAGTGTGCATTGAAACCATCCGGACCCGCCACACTATCCGAGCTAAGACCAAAGACAACATCTTTAACCTCTTCAAGATTTGGGGCCCGACAAAGCCAAGTATTGTCACTCTCGGAAATAAGGCTAGGAATGAAATCAAGATTGTGGCCCTCAATCGTATCAATATTAGAAGCAAGGAGGTTTTTATAGTACCTCTCGGCCGAATTGCCAATCTCATCGGGGTTGTCCACCAAAAGACCATTCTCGTGGATGCGAAAGATCTTGGCCTTTGCTTGTTTCTTCTTGGCCATAGCTTGAAAGAGCCTAGTGTTACGCTCTCCTTCAATGGCCCATTTGCATTTCGCCCGTTGTTTCCAATATTCCGATTCCATAGTGCGAGTGAGAACAAAATCGGCATAACACTTATTCACCAAGGAACGGGAAGTAGGAGTGGGATCATGATCATGGATAATCTCGGCTTGCTTGAGGGCATCCTCCTTATCCTTAATGTTTTGAAAGATATTGCCGAAGGTGATCCTATTCCAACTTTTGAGCTCCTTTCTCAATCGAATAAGTTTATCCCCAAGTTTGAATAACCCCGAACAAGTAGTAGGTTGGCTCCAACATTCCTTAACCTTCTCAAGAAAGTCCTTGTGCTTGATCCACATGTTTTGAAACCGAAACGCCCTCGGCTTACGAGAGAGGATCCGGTCAAAATGAATAAAGAGTGGATTATGGTCCGAGTGGAGTCTAGCCTCGTGGACGATCCGAGTGCTAGCAAAGGATGAACTCCAATCGAAATTGATTAGAGCACGATCAATCCTTGTACGAGTCCCATTGCTAGCCCAAGTGAAGGGATTGCCTTCATACCCGGCGTCTTGAAGGCCACAATCATCAATACAATCATGGAAGTCATCCATCTCCCCAATGCTAGGCGGGTTGATACCCCTTTTTTCCTCATCTTTAAGAACGACATTGAAGTCCCCCACAACTAACCACGGCTTTTGATCATCACTTCTTCGAAGACCATCCCAAAGGGGATGTCGAAGAGCCCGAGTTTTAGCGGCATAAACAAAAGTGCATAATAACGGATGAGGGAGGATATGAGAAGAAATGACACAATGAACAAATTGGTCATGATCCTCTAGAACCTCGATATGCATATCACTATCACCAAAGATCCAAATCTTGTTGTTGATATTAGAGAAAGCCGAGTCATAATGGAACTTTTTCCGGAATTTATGCGCATCAAATCTAGCTTTAGGTTCAAGGAGAGCAAGAACCTTAGGCTTATGACGAAGGACCAAATTCGCAACGTTATCTCCATTATTACGTTTACCAACTCCACGTACGTTCCAACAAACAAATAACATCAATAAGATTGGGAGGGAGACGTACCATCACTGGAAAGCAAATTGCGTTTCGCCTTTTCTTTCCTTTTTTCCTTCTTTCTTTGGTTTTTGCTCTTTGTTGAGGACGAACTATGGTTAAGATCCGGCTCCTCAACAACCGTGTCATCCCTCGCGGCTTCTTCATTAGATTGCCAAAGTGGAGAGCTCGGCGAGTTAGGAGGGGTGGATGTATCACATGAGAAAGTGTCCTCTTGAGAACAAACCCTTGGGGAGAGAACTTTAGATGTCGGTTGATGTTCGGAGTCCGAAAGAAGAGCTCTATCATCATTATCATCTCTAAGAATAATATCTTCGTTCTCTTTTTCTTGAGCCTTTTTCAATTCTCTTGCAAGTTCCTCCTCCCTTAGGAGATGTTCATCTCCCTCCTTAGTCACGACATCAATGTTATCTATCTTAATGTGTATTTGTGGATCCACCTCCTCGGCCGGCTTAATGACCATAAGATTTCCTCCTCCATTGCTAGTATTCTTCGACATTTGTTCCTTTTCTTTCTCGACCTTGGATTCTTGGTCAATGGGATTGGTAGATATAACGTCCCCTTTCTTTAAGATCTTCTTCGGGGGGTTCGGGGCGACGTACCTCCTTGGCTTAAACCTCCAACCATTAATGTTGGCCTCGCTATTTTTGGCACCTTGGGTATCATCAACCTTCTCCTTACTCTCTTGAGATTTATCCACACCACATTCATCAATTTTATGCCCCATTCTATGACACTTTCGACAAAATATCGGTAGATTTTCATACACAACTTTTTGCTTGATGATATCCACGGTTCCATGAGCATCTTCCACCCCCCATTCGATTTCTTCTTTCAACGTGTCAAGAAGATTCACCTCGACACATATACGGGGATAATCGGGCCGTGACATAGCGGCCGCTCCTTCATCGAGCCTCAATGGTCTCCCGAAATAATAACCAATATTCATAAGAGCATTTCTTTCGCAAAACCGTAAGTTAAGGTTAGGTAGACCGATCCATACCGGAGCTATAGGCGGTTCACGCTCGGGGTCGAAGTCCGGAGTCCATTTATAGATAGAGCCGTTGAGATCAAGAAAGCGAAGGTCCTTCTTCAACCATAATCGAGTATAATCCTCCTCCAAAGTCAATTTCATCATAACGTGTCGCGGTCCTATAGGGCCAAGAGTGTAATTGCCTTTGAGTTTGAGCTTAGCCATCTTGTTGTGAATATACGTGTAGCTCGGCTTAGCAATGGCAAAACGGAGGATTAACACAAGCTTGAGCCTATCGTCAAGGGCTTTGATTTCCTCATTCTTGAAAACTATCATGGATTTTCCCTTGAAGATTCGAAAATCCATGTTGGTGAGATTTGGATCATCAATAAGGGAGCGGTTGATATCATATTGTCTCGTAGGTGCGGCCGCTTGAGCATAGGTAGCACGTCTAATAGGAGCACGAACTTGATAAGGTCTCGGATTCTCCGGAGCCACATTTGGTTGTTTAACAAATAGAGGTGCCTTTGCCATTTTTGAGAAGTTACTCGAGAGTGGCGGGAAATGGCCGGATCCAATCTTAGATGTGCTCGCAACATTAGAAGTCTTGTTGGAATCCATAGCTTGTTTAGCCTTATCAAGATCATCTTTATCAAATGTAACAAGCTTCGAGTTCATGTTCAAATTAGTATCAATTCCAACTTTATCTTGATTAAGATTTTGGTCCATATGCAAGTTCGGCTCATGAATTAGAGCATTGTCCATTGATTTTCGGTCAACATAAGGAACAAGGGCGTTGACTGTTGACTTTTCGTAGGTCAAAGTTGACTCAGTCAACGGAGGTGAGATGGCAGTGGGTCCCACGTGTGTAATTAAACTATTGGGGTTGACAAGAGCAAGGTCAACACTCTTGCATGATGAGGTGTCCAATTGTGGTGATGACATGTGTAAGGTATGGTCCACATCCATGGTGGGGGACAAAGGGACAAGACAAGAGCACTCTTGTCCCCTTAATGGTCTTGCACATCCACCACTCACAAGGCTCAAGGTAGTGGGGTGTAAGAGTTCCCACTATCACCACCTAAACCCTAGTTGACCGCCGCCCCCTCAGAGTTGACCGGACCGAGCGCGGCGCCGCCGTGGTGGTGGTCCGGCGTCGGAAATTCGCCGGAGAAGGAGGAGCGGTCGGAAAACACCACCGGAGAGCCCCAAATACACCTAAAAAACACGGATCCGAGCGTCAAAAACGCCCCTCCTTATCAATTCCGAAGTAAATCACCACCAAACCCACCAAAAACCACACAAATCCGAGAAATCCGAGAACAACGAGAGCGCAAGAACGGAAAAACAAACCTAAATCTAAGAAATCCGAAGCCCAAAACACAAGAAGACCAAAAGATAAACAAAAAAAGAGATGAAGAACACCACACAAAAACGTGTGAATCGTGACTTTCCTCAAATCCTAGCAAAAGAAGGTTCAAAAACCAACTCGGGATTCAAGTACACACCACAAACCAAGAACGTTAACCGAATTCAAAACTCAAAGCACAAGACCATAGCATATGGCGTGAACACCATGATGAGGAACATGCGATTTGAATTCTAAATAAGGGCGTGATGTTGGAAGGCAAGAGGAGGGAGAGAGACGAACTATAAGGACACAAAATCGGAGCGAAAATCAAGAGCAAGATCCGTCCGCCATTGTTGAGCTCGAAAGGAGAACAAAGCAAAAAAACCAAAAGCAACACAACCCCTATTAAAGCCAACCGTTCACCGGAGTAG